>LR999919.1:2500000-5000000 GCA_905220335.1 Noctua pronuba | reverse complement strand
ATTATGCATTAAATACATAAATAAAAAAGAAGGCCGCAATTAGATTCAAAACGTTATGACCTTAAAGCTGGACCACGTAAATCTATACTTACAATGTCATCAATGGTGTTCTGCTTTTTGCTCGGAGTTTTTCGGCCTTAGTTGGATATGCTAACACATGAAAGACCAGGACATCAAAGCTCTCGACAGCTACCCTAGAAAGCCATCCGAAAATCGACTAGATGTCGTCAATAATTCATGGTGATAATGGATGAGGCGTCATAACATGGACAAATAAATCTCTTGACATCTTAATATTGTTATATTGAGATGTTGGCAGATTTGTATGAACAAAGACGTGCCGTGTTGACCCAGAAAATAAAATTAGAATAATGGCAGAAGAATATTGATCAGAAAGTTCTATGCGAATATTTTTGGTACAGTTAACTGAATTCTGAGGTTAGAACACTTATTTATTTATTCGAGAAAACATGTACAGCATAACAGACGTAAATCCAGCTACTGCACAGTTAAAATAAACATATTTACAATAAGGAATGATAAATAAAATACTTAAAATAACATACGAGAGTAAATCATAAGGCTCAGACAAAACGATTTTCTCACAATGTCTTCTTACACTGTTTTGAAAGTTAAATGCTCAAAATAGCATAAGTCTAATCAGCCAATAATGGTCTCACTGCTGGGAATCGGGCCTCCTTTCTGCGATGGCATGGGCAGTAACCACCACGCAGGCCCAGTGCGGGTTGGTAGATGTCACATGTCTTCGAATTTTTGATTCTATGATGTTGCGGTTCCTCACGATTTTTTCCTTCACCCTCTTTTGTGAGCAGTGGTGTTAAAGTTTACACAAAGCCATGAGCTTGCCTGGGCTCGAACCCAAGGCTCACAGGCTCGAAAGCTGGAACCGTTACCACAGCGCCACCGCTCAATGTGCAAAGTGTTAATGAAAAAAAAAATCTCATTCAGTCAGTCCTTTCTTTGCCAAAAATCAATTTAAACATAGGCCGGCCATCACAACCGTACCCTGACCACACAATTAAAGTATTCTAACCAATTTTGATTCAGAAAAAAAATGGCGTCGGGGTTTTTTGTTATCGTGTCCAAAAATGACACAATACTTGCCGAAAGGTCGCCGGGATACAAAAATACAGTAAAAAAAATACGAAAAATTATATACGTCTGTAGTACCAACTATATAATTTGCCCCTATAATTCGGTGGGACATAGTTTTTTTTTGTTGTTTGCCGTAATTACGATTCGGGTCTCTTGTTTGTGAATCTTTCCGGTTTTTTTTACGAGTCACTTTCGGTTTTTTTTGCTTTGTCGGTTTTTGGTGATCATCTTTCGGACGGCACGCAATGTGTGGAGTTTGATGACTTGGTCAAAGTGTTGTCGATGTTTTTTCGATGTGATTCTTTTTTCCCGACATTTGCGTGGAGATTGCAACATATTTGGATAAACTTATACTGTCACTTAAGGAATATCTGCCAAGATTATTCATTATTCTGTACTCCCGGTATTTCGACGCTGTTCTGTTGTTGTTTTTTTTTTCTTAAGTCAATGGTTGATTAGATATTGCTTCTAAAGTCGCAAAAATTAGGTTTGTAGAACGTGAAAAGAATTTTCAACGAAAATTGATTTGAATAAGACTTTTTTTAAACACAAAAATATTTATTTTATCTCCAAACATTGTGTCATACATAAACTGAGGCAGACCCAGTAAGTTACAAATAGTACTTGTGTCGGGGCTGTCTCACACTTCCCTCAGGTAGTATCTTAACAATGATAGATTTGATATTTATTTTTTGAGATTATGGGACTTTTTCGTCAAACTACAGCAGTAGCATTGTTTTCATTAACGAATTACATAATTGACCTAAGGATGAGCGTTAAGAATATTGTTATATTCAATGCTTTAAGCTTTCACGGTTTAAAATTAAACTTATGCTGTCAGTTACGGGATATCTTCCATGATTATTAATTATTAATAATAAAAAATATCAATATCCATTTGCTCCAATATTTTGAGCTACAATTAATAATTAATTAATCACGGAAGATATCCCGTAAATCACAGTATACTTTTATTGTTATACTAGCTTATGCCCGCGGCTTCGCCCGCGTGGAGTTCGGGAATTGCCCACGGGATCTTACTTCTGGGATAATAAGTAATCTATGTATGTATAGTAGTAGATACATGGTTTTTATATAGTTGCTTATAACTTGCAAATATTAGTTCATAGTAATATCAATTAGGTACTTTACATATTGTTATGTGAATATTGATACCTTGGTTTGAGATTGGACACCGGTGACGAAAATCAAATGATTAATTAGGAATCTATTTATAGACATAAAACTTTTACATAATATTTAATATCAATGTCGCGTATCACGAGCCAACGCGAAAATCGGTGGAATAAACCATATTTACAGACGTCTACCTCAGAAAAATCCTACCTACTTACTTAATAGGTAAATACTCCCGCGCCCCGCACGCCCCGCGCAACACTGCGCGCCATGCGCCGGTCTACGTGAGCTTCGAAGCCCTATTTGACTCTGTTGGGGGATGATTTTGATTTTTAAAAAACTGTGATACACGTATCTCATAATTTTAATTGAAAAGTATGTATACAAATTTTCAAGTCAATCGACTCAGAGAATAAAAACTTTCACAGAATATTAAACACCCCATTTCACCCTCTTAGGGGTGGAATTAAAAAAAACTGTTTCTTAGCGGATACTTACTCTTCACAAAGAACGCACCCTCCAAACTTTATGTCTCTAGAACCAGCCGATTGGGCTGTGCGTTGATGTATCAGTCAGCCAGTCGACAGTGAATTCTTAAATTGGGGGATGACTTTGGAAAAACTGTGACACATGAATCTCATAATTTTATCTGAAGAGTATGTACACAAATTGTCAAGTCAATCGACTGCGAGAATAAAAAGTTTCATAGAAAATTCAACACCCCATTTCACCCTCTTAGGGGTGGAATTTCGAAAAACCCTTTCTTAGTAGGTACCTACCCTTCACAAAGAATACACCCTCCAAATTTCATGTCTCTAGGACCAGCGGTTTGGGCTGTGCTTTGATATATCAGTCAGCCAATCAAGACATACAATTTTTAAATTGGGGGATGATTTTGGAAAAACTGTGATACACGTATCTCATAATTTTATCTGAAAAGTATGTACACTAATTTTCAAGTCAATCGACTGCGAGAATAAAAAGTTTCATAGAAAATTCAACGCCCCATTTCACCCTCTTAGGGGTGGAATTTCGAAAAACCCTTTCTTAATGAATACCTACTCTTTACAAAGAATACACGCTCCAAATTTCATGTCTCAGAACCAGCGGATTCGGCTTTGCGTTGATATATCAGTCAGCCAATCACGACATTGAATTTTTAAATTGGGGGATGATTTTGGAAAAACTGTGATACACGTATCTCATAATTTTATCTGAATAGTATGTACACAAATTGTCAAGTCAATCGACTGCGAGAATAAAAAGTTTCATAGAAAATTCAACACCCCATTTCACCCTCTTAGGGGTGGAATTTCGAAAAACCCTTTCTTAGTGGATACCTACCCTTCACAAAGAATACACTCTCCAAATTTCATGTCTCTATGACCAGCGGTTTCGGCTGTGCGTTGATATCTCAGTCAGTCAGTCAGTCAGTCAGTCAGTCAGTCAGGACTTTGAATTTTATATGTATAGATTGTTTAGTGCCACGGGGTGAACCCTTTGTGTGCACGTCAAACTCGCACTTGTCCGGTTTTTTCCGATAAGGCTAGGCAGAAACTGCAGAACGTCACCTGCTACGGTCTCTATTTATACTCCTTTTGATAATAAAATTGTTAGTAAAAAAACAGTAAATACAGGTAAAGTCAGATAATCTATAAAACCTAGCATTGAATTGAACAAAAAGTACACTAGTGCGGAAAGGCATTCATTTTATTGTGCTTGATTGTACTCCTGTAAGAAGAGCAGCGCGACTGTCATCGATACGTGAGTACAGGTGAGTGCAATGGTGTTTAGTGACCGCAAGATATTTTGTTTGATATCTAGGGCATTGTCGAGAGATAGAGGTTATACAATCAATTTGTATCGGATCCGATAAACTAGACTGGTAATGAAGATGATGGCCGATATATGATTATCTTTAGATATCAGACTTAAGTGATGGTTCTAAATGAACCATCTGTACACTAGTATTAAAAATAAACACCCACAATTTTTGGTACCTAATATGGACAAAATATTGGGTGGATTCTGGCCTCTTAACTGAAAACACATTTTATTGTTACTGTTTTGTCTTCTTATTTACGTTATTGTAAATTATAAATATAATAAATAAAATAATGTGTCAACACTGTATCTTTAACCTAAGTAATATGTGGAAACGTCGTGGATTATACATTAGCCTACTTCTAATTCGTTGTATGTAATATTCACTGTAATTTCAAAAAATACGTTGTAATATTTACTGTAAAATATATTGTACAATTGTTTTTTTCCCTAAATAAATAAATACACATTAACTTCAATGTAATAGTATTTATGTTACTGTGTTTTCAATTATGACCGCGGAATAGGAGATGCGTATGATGATCAATTTCAATAAATAATCATAGGTATTATTGCAGTCTATGGTGGATAGATACAGGATAATGTTTTATACGAAAAATGTTTGTGTTGCAAATGTAAAAATCTGTACAGATAATGAAGGAGCTCCGATATACATACCTATACAAGGTGGAGGCTACGTTGAAAATATGACACATTTTGAAGAAAGAAAGTAAAATGCAAGATCTCACTCTAAACCCTAACAACTAAATTAAAAAAAAACCTGTACAAAATAAAACAAGGCAATTTTTTTTACAAAAATAAATAAAATTCAAAAGCATTTTCTCCACGACTGTTCCCAAGATGTCACTGAACACAAATTGCTACTAGACCACAGTATTCACTGAACTAGCAACAGATGGACAAAATTATATGCTTTGTTATTACATAGGGGACCAGACAAGGGCAGAGCTATACCTTCTATATCTCACACTACGAGAGGGAAAGAGAGGGGCAGATACATAGAAACAATGTCGGAATTAGGGCGTATATCGATACGGTCTGGTTCTTTGAGGGCTGCTGTAGTCGAAGTAGTGAAATAGTGAGGTTTGAGGCACGTACGAATAAATGTTAGGTTGTGGGTAAGTACGCAGTTTTAATTGGGAATACTGGACAGACCGTGTCTCGGAAAGCACCTGGCTATCATTTGTAGATCTTTAACAGTTCTTACTAGTAGTTAGCAGTGGGGTGCATGAAAGGAGCCTCCCTGAGTGGCGTTAATCTGTATCATTCTGAAAACCAGCGCTGTGCTGTGGGCCCCCCATACCACAGCATCATGCTGGTAACCTGCTTGTCGCAGTCACGACGTGCAAGATGTTAACGTATTTTTTTCTTTCTTTGTCCCGTCCTGCTGAATCTATAAATATTTGTTATGCGTTGTATGTTTATTGTTTTTTTGTCATTTTGTATGATGCACGTCATGTCCCTGCAACAAATAAATATCTTTTTATTTCTTTCTTTACTGCGATTCTAAACGTCCGGAGAGTCTAGCTGACTAATCATTTCACCACGATGATACTTCCAGACGGTTCTCCAAAGAGCCACGACCAACGGTCCATTCTAGGACCAAATAACGACAACCATCTCTCTCTGCAATAAACGTGGCCCACTACTGGGCCCAAACCGTGTAATATGGGCACTAGTTGCTCTGCAGTTTGCTGAACTGGGCCTATTTGGCGCAGCCGTGATACAAAAAAATATTATCTCTTTTTTTCTGTTTGTTTTATATTGAGTAGATTTCAGTTTTTTTATTTTATTTGTTTGTTGTGTGCACTTGTGGCATGTCATCATCTTCCTGCCCTTGTCCCATGTTACTTGGGGTCGGCGCAACACGTTTTTTTCTTCCATTCTCCTCTGTCAACCGTCACGCTATCATTTACTCCTTTATCTTTCATATCATTCCTCACACAATCCATCCATCGTTTCTTTGGTCTTCCTCTCCCTCTCCATCCATCAACGTTTATATTCATCATGCATGTGCCAAATAAATATGTTTTCTTTGTTTCTTTCTTTCTTTCTTCTTTCTATGGAAGGAACATCGATACGACAAGAAAAAGAAGCAGTTAAATGTCTTTCCAGCATTTCCAAGGGCTGTCAGATGATGCAGCTTAACTGGTACTCAAGTTCATCTGGTTAGACTAGAAGATGAACCCAATATAAGTGGGATTAGGCTCGGTAGATGATGATGACTTTAGAAAGTAATTGTCTCTGTTTATGATCTCTGGTAACTGCTGTGCAGTATTATGAAGTACTGTTAGATATATATAAAATAACATAACATCAGCCTGAAATTATTGTTAATTTAATTATGATTATTTTAATCATTGTTTTATGTATGACTTATAATTAATTATTAATTGAATTAAGTAAATTAAATTGTAATGAATTAGATTGAATTGAATTAGTAATGTTGTGTATGTAATGTGACTGTATGTGTGTGTAGTTATTTCTTCTATGAGTCAGTGATGCTCGAACTAAACTGTTTTTTTATTTATTTTGTAATCCCCAAAGGGTTAGGCACCCCTGTCCCAGTACCTAATAGTCTACTGATATTTCGACGGTCATATTTTAAGTCCCATCTAATATATGGTGACACTAACAACTTTCCTGTTCTTCAAAAACCCATCTGTATAACTACACATATTTGCAATAAATGAATTTGAATTTGTATTTAATAAGGGGCCCGCTTATTGACATCAACCGGACACAACTCAGTACTCCTGAAAAATTCCTGATAAAAAAACCCAATAACACTTTGCCCGACACGGGAAGCGAACCCAGGACCTCATGCTCAGCAGTCGCGATTGCGACCACTAGGCAGCCAGCAACGAGGCTCATAAATAATTGAATTAAAATAATTGCCTAAGATTATTATGAATAAAATAAATATGATGCATTTAGGTTTATAGTTATACTCCATAAAACGGTTATCCAGAAACTAGAATTCATTTAATTTTATTGCCTACCTCTTATAATAGTAGGCATAAAACGAGGAATTAATAATTCTAAGTAATTGTCCATTTCCTCTCTGCTTTTATGAATATTGAATATTTTATTGCAATAAAATTAGTGTCTTGATTTGTGCTCTGTTGATAGCATTAAGCTTACCCACTGTTACATGTTACTGGCGAAAAGTCAAAGGGTGTAAACAGACCCTTAATGAAGCCGAAAAGCCCTTGTTCTCCCCGTCATTGCGATCATTTTTTTGTTCTGAACCATACATGGGGACCTTCTAGTTACGGAGATATTGGAGGTCAAACTTCCAATTTTTTCACAAGTTTTTTTTTTAATACCACTTTTAAAGGTTTTAACTTTACTTCAATTAACTCCATGACTCGTTTACTATTCGAAGCATCCATCAGCACTAAGTTTTCAGTGCTTTACATTTTCATCCCAAAAAAAAGTCGTTTCTCAGCAATAATTTTTGCGTAAAGTTACTTAGTTTGATGTACAGAATGCGTGATTGACGGCTTCGTGAAGGGTCCGTTTACACCTTGTATTTTACATACCCGACCTTTTCGGCGTATACACACTTATACATAACTAGCACTTTGCACGCGACTTTTTCCGCAAAAATTGAGATAGTTCGGCTAATTTACATGATGTAAATATAATTTATAGCTTATGTTACTCCCTGATAATTTAGCTTTTTATTGGTGGAAAAATGGTTAAAATCGGTCCAGCAGTTTCGGAGTTTATTCGGTACAAACAAACAAACAAAGATATCTCTCCTACTTATAATGTTAATAGTATATGTATTATTAGTATAGATTATGGCAGTGATATTCTTGCGGTGTAACCGTCAGACTACCAAGTCATAGGTCTCCAGTTCGAACCCAAGACACGCACCTGTAATTTTTCAGATTCATGTGCGTTTTGTATAATTATCACTTGCTTCTGTGAAGGAAAACATCGTGAGAAAACCAGCATACCTAAGAGATATTTCTCGACGGCATGTAAACCCAAGTCAGGGGCCCATGGGCGGCATAAAAACTCTGACACCAGGTTAGGTACTAACCACACGATAAAGAAAGAATGAGGAAGGCGAATACAACTTAGTGACTTTCAGATCCATATCGAAAGCAATTTTTTTAACGAATACACGAGTCTGCCCACTACACCGTACCATACCATGACGGGGCTATGAACGTATCAGGTACGGGAAGAAACATGACACGGAATACTATGCCCACTAGAACGTATGAACAGCGTATTATACCCTTTTATAACGGGATTAGAACGGTCATCATACGCGGTTAAACCCTGTACTCATTGTATTGAAATGTATGAGACTATGTCCACTAGCTAGACTGTTCCGTCACCGTCGCTTACCATGCGCAGAGCGTCAACAATTAGCGAAAATATTTTGCCGGTGTCGTTACGTTACGTGCGTGACTCGCGACGGCGTTGGTCGATGACGGAACGGTCTAGTGGGCATAATCTCATACTTTTCGATACAAAGAATATTTTTGGCTGATACGTTCATAGCACGGCCAAAGAAAAGATGAATGGATTGAGTGAAGACTGTTATGAAAGAGAAAGGAGTAAATGATGCCGTGACGTCTGACAGGGGAGAATGGAAGAACAAAACGTGTTGCGCCGACCCCATGTAGAATGGGGCAAGGGCAGGAAGATGGTGATGACGTTCATAGCACGGTCATGGTATGGTACGGTGTAGTGGACAGAATCCAACCCCCCATTTAATGACTTTTTCATGAAACAGTTATTGAATGTGATTAAATGAACTTAGGGGGTTGGTTTGATGATTTTAATGATTATAATTCTGTAATTACATACGTGTTACGGACACGAATCATATTTTCATCAACATACAACCGGACACTGAAGTGCAAATTGCAAGAAACGTAAGAAAAATTGAATTTACCATGGTGCTTAATATTCTATTGGCAACACCGAATCCCGTCATAAGAGCCTCAACACACGACACCACCAGTCTTCCCTTGAACTCGCGACAGACTGCGATCGGTTTAAAACCGTATTCATTAACACTGTGTGGTTGAAATAATTGAGTATCGCGACAGTTGGCGTAATTAACTGTTAAGGTACTACACAATGTCGTAGGGTGTGGTCGCAGTGTGGGCTAGAGCGATTTATTGGGTTCCAGTTTTATTGTAATGTCGTTTTTTTAGATACGTATGAAATTCCAATATATAGGGTGGAAGGGACACCGAGGATAAAACGGTTACCACGTATTCAGTACATCATTCTGAACCCCACATAAAGTTTTTTTTTCGGTAATTAAAAAAAGGTTTCCTACAGAAGTGCAATACCTATAAACTCAAAATATGTGGAACAGCTATTTTTTAGCGTCGGTGTACCACCTAGTATACTGACCTGAACTTTTTTATTGTCTTTAAATTCATGAGAATCTAAAAACCAATAAAATGTCTGTTAGTTTTTGTGATTGACCGATCAAAACTACAATCATTATAACATCAATATGCACGCTAATTGCGTAGTTCGTCGCCAATCGCAATCTAAAGGATTTAAGTTGGGAATTTCTGATCAGTATAATATTTTCTGCTGACAGCATTAACAGCCAATTGATTTTTGCTGAGTTTTCCGGGCATTGATATTGTGTTATCCAATTAAGCTGCATTTCTAAACGACTCAGGAATCATATGACAACTAATTGGAAATCATTAGACATCTCCGCCGCCATCCCACAAAAAGATTTTAACTACAGTTTAAGCAAAATAAAAGATTGTCTCACACCAACAAATCGCCTCGCTCCCCGCTCCCAATCCCACCCAACCCCGTCAACAAAACAGTAAAATAAAAGAACATTAAAAACAATGCAGCAGTAACGAAGCCGAGACAATGGTGACACAATGGTCCCGGCACAATAGGGCTGCACCACAATAGGGTTGTGCCGAGTGCATTCGAGGGCCGTAGAGTCGAGAGCACTAGCGCAATTTGTTGCAGCTCTAGTCGATCGGGTTTACAAGTGGGCTTGGATCGGGAGATTTGAAACTAGGGAGGTTTTTGATGATCTCGAGAAGATACTCTTGTTAGTTTTTTATGAGAAAAAAGAAAGGTAAGGCTCTTAATGTTTTTTACTAACATGTATCTAGTTGCAAAAATAAATTAGGTAGTGTAAAGCGCAGGCCACACAGAAAAGACATAAGACGCGGACGGGGCGCAGACATACTCGTATGTCTCTTCCGCGTCGCTTTCATACAAAATGTATAGAAGCGTCGTGACGCAAAACATATAGAAAAGACAGGGCGTGGACACGACGCCGCGACGCTTCTATACATTTGACATATGTCTGCGCCCCGTCCGCGTCTTACGTCTTTTCTGTGTGGCTTGCGCTTAATAGGGAGCGAATTTATATGTATTTTACAAATACCTACGGTACCACTGGACCAGTAGTGCAGAAGGGAAAAAAAACCCACGACACTACCAGTGGTGCGGCTTAGAAGTGTGGAAGGGAAGGAGGGGGCCCTCAAATAATCAAACGCATTAGACAACACAAATTACTCTTGTGAGTTTTATTTATTGTACCTGTAGTTGACTTCGGAGTCTGTATTTGTGCCCGGTTGATGGCAATGGGCTCGTCTCCTATTATATGGGACTTAAAACATAACTAGCGAAAAGTGGGTGTACTATTAGGTACACCTCTGCCTAACCCTTCGGGGATTACAGGCGTGTTGTTATGTGTGTATGTATGTGTAGTAGACCACGGAAAAGCAGGCACAAAATTGGGTACAGACGAGTAGAGACCAGTACCTCTACTCGTCTTTCTTGGAGAAGTTCTCAAATATTTTGGGAAAACAAACAAAGAGAAAACAGATGGCTAATTCGGAATTACAAGGACTCCATCCAATATCATCCAAATCCCCATGGAATATGGGTAGATACCTGTGTAGGTAGTTTATAAAATATCACGAAACCAGCAAAAAAAAAACTTACGACTTTTAAAAACTCAGCCTAAAAAACCAATCAGTACAAGCTATTTTTAATTAAAACGATCAACTAATAATTAAAATCTATTACAAAATCATGTAATATCAACTATGTAGTACCTATTCACTTTTTACAACACATACCTAACACGTAAAGTAGTCATGCTGTGAATATGTATGATAATTGTTGTGTCACCTTTTAACCAAGCGTTATAACATGATGTAGTTCTTAAGGGTATACTGTGATACTTGTCTGTACTTATTAACACTACGTGATAGTAATAAGATAGAGCTTGATGTGATCGGGAGGGCCACCCACCAGTAGCGAAGGGTCAAATTTTTGTAAGAGGTAAGCCGGAGTACATATCTTTAATGTGATTATATTATTTGTCTATAGAATACTGACTGTGCCATTTTTCAAAGGGAAGCCGGTAGGAATCGAGTTGTATGGAACTTTCGCCACTGGTATGTATGTATTTGTAGTTGTCCACGGAAAAGCAGGCACAAAATTGGGTACAGATGAGTGGAGACGTCATGTGCAGCAGGTCAACGACTTCAAAGACAGAAGAAGGTCGCAATTAGATTCAAAACGTGATGACCTTAAAGCTAGATCACCTACAGCTGCCACTTACAATGTCGTGAATCTGTTTTGACATGTCCGCTTTGTGCTCGGAGTTTTTCGACCATCAGCGTCATCTGCCTAGCCTTTTCCCAACTATATTGGGGTCGGCTTCCAGTCTAACCGAGCAGCTGAATACTAGTATTTTACATGGAGTGACTCCCTATCTGACCTCCACAACCCGTTAGTAAGACTGGTTGTCAGACTTTTTGGGCCGCTGACTACCTTACGACTGTCAAAGATCTACAAATGACACCCGGGACCAACGGCTTAACGTGCTTTCCGAGGCACGGAGGAAACTCGGTATGTAATGGGTGGTAACCCATCCACAGATCAACCTAGACAAGCACGGCTTAACCTAAAGATCAACCCGAGCGGGTGTTATTATTTAGCCACGAGCTCCTTTAATTCCATTTCTTAGTAATCCACATTAATTCTTTAATTTTATGGGTGACATAAATGTCAAACCAATAAAAGTGTTATAGTTTCATTATTTATGTCAACAATGTTGTGCTATAAAATAAACCACTACATACATATTATTATTTTAATCTAATTCATACCTTTTATGCATAGAAATGGTTGTCATATAAGCAATAATGTATTTGATATAGTTACAATAAATTACTACATTTATTACATACTAGCTTCTGCCCGCGACTTCGTACGCGGATCCTGTTGCTTATGCCAGCGACAACGGGGCCGTCAAAATCGAAGATCTGAAACGTCTGATGTCGAATTCTAAGAGGGGGACGGGAAAATAAAGGGATGCGCGAGTCGATTCGAGACGTTCCATATCTTTCATTTTTGTAAGTCAGAAGTCGATGTGGAACTCAAGCGTAATTCTCTATCCGTGAACGTCTCCGACTCGTGAGACAATGCGTGACGTTCACGATCAGCGGTCAGTCGCGCATCACTTTCCCCACTTGTCTCTAGAGACCTGGAAGTCGATGCGTAGATACGCTTGGAACTCAAGCGTAATTCTCTATCCGTGAACGTCTCCGACTCGTGAGACAATGCGTGACGTTCACGATCAGCGGTCAGTCGCGCATCACTTTCCCCACTTGTCTCTAGAGACCTGGAAGTCGATGCGTAGATACGCTTGGAACTCAAGCGTAATTCTCTATCCGTGAACGTCTCCGATTCGCGAGACAATGCATGACGTTCACGATCAGCGGTCAGTCGCGCATCATATTCTTCACAGTTCTCTAGAGACCTGGATGTAGATGCGTAAATACGCTGAGAACGCAGGCGTGCTTCGTTATCCAAGAGGAAGAGAAGAGAAGAGAGGAAGAGGTTTCCACGGAGCGAGTTGCAACCGGATGTGCTCGAACAGCATCAAGTCTCTCCTGACGTTCTTCGGTAGATTCTTGGGATCTTATGGTCCTCAATCTTTTAGCTCCTTTGGAACATTGGGAAAGATTTGACCTCTTTCTAGGCATGGTTATAGTTTTATTGTGAAGATACCTGATCAATTAAAATCTAAAGAAATAAATATAATAATAAAAAGTGACTGCTCCCCTGCGTTACCGGGTAGGCTACCGTGTCACGAAGATAAGTGGAAAAAGTCTAAAACACTCAAATAACATAAGCCCGAAGGCATATTTATTCGATAAAAAAAAAAAAAAAAAATAGGAGTTTTGTCCAGTAGAGTCAAGTCAATGATATACCGTCGTCATCAAATATCAGTCCTAAACTGTTACCGCCTTCACCGCGTGGAGGTACTCCCAGCTTATGTTATTTTATAATTATATAGTGAAATTAGTGATAGCTTTGATTTCCACATCAGATGTTTCTGATCTTCGATTTTTATAAGTCAACAGGAAATGCCTATCAGACCGAACAACTTTTGCTAAGACGTCATTCCTATATGTGTTATGGTGTAGCTGGGCTCTTGGAGTTCCACAACAGGTGTTCCAGATCTTCGATTTTTATAAGTCAACAGAGAGTGCTCATCAGATTGAACAATTTTTGCTAAGACTTCATTCCTATATGTGTTATGGTGTAGCTGGGCTCTTGGAGTTCCACAATAGGTGTTCTAGAACTTCGATTTTTATAAATCAACAGAGAGTGCTCATCAGATTGAACAATGTTTGCTAAGACGTAATTCCTATATGTGTTATGGTGTAGCTGGGCTCTTGGAGTTCCACAACAGGTGTTCCAGATCTTCTATTTTTTTAAATCAACAGAGAGTGGTCATCAGATTGAACAATTTTTGCTAAGACGTCATTCCTATATGTGTTATGGTGTAGCTGGGCTCTTGGAGTTCCACATCAGGTGTTCCAGATCTTCAAATTTATTCTCTCAGCAGAAAATGCTCATCACGCGGAACAATTTTTGCTATGGTACCATTTTTGTATCTCTTATAGTTTAGCTATTCTATTGCGGTTCTGCATCAGGTGTTCAAGTTTCCAAGATAAATTATAGCCTATATGTTGCCCAGACTTAATACCTATACAACAAAAAAAAAATCTTTCAAATCCGTCTAGTAGTTCCGAAGATTAGCGTGTACAAACAAACAGACAAACAGACAAACAGATAAACAGACAAACAGACAGAATTTTTTTTTTGGATTCGTGCTCTATTACTGTTTCTAAACCCCCCTCAATTTTTTTTATTTTAATATATTCAATGTACAGACACAGTTTTTTTACTGTCTTATTATATGTATATAGATATAGATTTTACATAACATTGGCGCCAGTCCGTGTCATTTTGTGATTTCCTATAAAACACTAAGCTTGGAAAATCACATTACATTGTTATTGAGGTCAATAGTAATCAGTCAGAACTCAAAATCAAAATCAGAATGTTTTATTTCACATAGGCCCAGATGGGCACTTTTAAAACGTCGACAAAAAGGTGCACGGTTCGGGTTGGTCGTTTCCTATGGAGAATAACCGGCAAGAAACTCCATGGTTACTCTTTTCAAATCATTTGGTGTTACAATATTATCATGGTTACAGCATTTGTACTTAAGTATGGGGGGAGCGTAGGCCCGACTGCCAAAACTGCCAAAATATAACCTAACTGAGCAATAATTTAAAAGAAGTAGGAGCTATTCGTGCAGTGATGACAGATGGACTTAGCCTGTCACCCAATGACGGCCAATAACTGGGAAAAGAAATGTGGGTCGTCCGAGGACGAGATGGGCAGACGACATAGTTGCCATCGGTGGAAAAACCTGGATGATTCTGGCACAGGAACGTGGAGATTGGCAGAAGGAAAGAGTGGCCTATACCCAGCAGTGGGTGAATTCAGGCTGTGAAAGATGATGATGAGGAGCTATTCTCATTAACTCTGATTTATATATTGGATATTTTCATAAGGAAATTCACAGTGGCAATTTGGAGTCTTTATCTGTGCCGGGTTAAACTCAATGGGCTCGCCCTATAACTATCATAGGAAACTTAGAACGTTATATAACTGGCGAATTGTGTAGTCCTCATGGCAGTTTGTCTAGAGACTACACATTGACACATGAAACAATACAGTATGTACACGCAGATGAGTAGAAATCGTCGATAGACATCGACACAGGAAACATTACAGTATGTACGCAAATTCGTGCGCGAGCACAGGTGCACTCTCTCTTCTCTTAGTCTCATATCCTCAGGGACGGCAATCCGAAACGGCTTAACTTTCATCTAACTTCCCAACTTTCTGAGCTCATCATCATCATCAGCCTACAGCACTCCACTGCTGGACATATACCTCCTCAATCGCACGCCAATCAGCTCGATTCTCAGCAACTCTCATTCAGTTGCTACCAGCCACCCTGCAAAGAACGTCGCTTCACCGAGCCTGAGGGCGTCCCACCTTACGTTTGCCGATTTGCGGTCTCCACTCAAGAACACGTCTACCCCAACGGTCATCGGTTCTACGGCTAATATGGCCGGCCCATTGTCACTTCAGTTTACTTATTCTGTGAGATCTGTCGACTTCGACACTGTCGACTTTCTGGGCTGCTAGTGAGAGATTCAAGGACCTTCTTGAGACACACAGGTTTGGTTTCATGTTGTGATTTCCTTTTCCATAGATATACTACAATAAAGGGTAAAAGTGTAAATATTAAGACGTCATCATTCCATTTGAGTTACGATAACGCCATGCTCCACATTTTAAAAAGCACTCTACACCACTTTTTAGACGGCGAGCTTCTTGCCAAGTGATGTTTTGATGTTACGATTACGACACGATTTCGTGATAAAAATATAATGCCTGTATTTTCCTGAGGTTCATCTCTAGATGCTAAAATCTCAGTTACGTTGGTATTATTTACATAAACCAATTTACAGAAGTATAGGATCTGTGAGATCTACGATTTTCGTATGGGCAACTGCAGTCCACTCACAGTTATTATGCCTTAGGCTGGACTGTAGGTATTTTTGACTATGCAAAAGTGCCTGTCACGGGTCTATTTGAAATAAATGCTTTTAATCTGAGTTTGAGATAAGTGACAACCGCATTTAAAGCTTCTACAACAACTACTTTAGTTGATTGCAGCTTATAAATAGTAATGTCATTCCATTCCGTTTTTCTTCGTCTTTTTCGTGTGGTGACCTAACCTAACCTGAAATCGGTGTCCTACGCTGAAACAGGTAGGATTTTAGGTAGCTGTGAACATTTTATTGCGGCAGTACCTATTATTTCACCGCTGATGGTTTAACTTATTTCTTTCTTTAAGTACTTACTAGATTCTAAAAATAATTCTCAAATTCCGCATTCTAGAAGAATCACATGAGCTGTGGTAACCCAGCGGTACAGCCCCAACTAGTACGAGTAACTAGTACGACGTTTGTAGTCGTGATGTAGTAACATCACGACTTTTAAAAACATCGAAAGTCGTACAGTATAAATACTCCATTGATTTTTCCGGCGAGCACTCTGTGAAAACGAATGCTTTTAGATACATTAACGCGATTGGAAAAACTGTGGTTTTAGTCAACTTAGACATTTTTTTTATATTTGTGTAGGAGTTCATCAGAAATTATGGGGTTCGGGGCATAAAATATTTATGTGTTTGAAGTGAAGTACAGAATTATATTTGTACCTTTCGATTATATTACGTATTTATCTATGTGTTTATTATAACATAGCTAGGCTACTAGATTAAATAACATCACGCCGGTTACCCCCGAAAGAATAGGCAGACGGCCTACATAACGCCAGTTGTATTCAAGGCCCATGTAATAGGGGGCTAGCCTATTGTCATCAACCGGGCACAAGTCCAGGCTCTGCGGCTGCTACTGAGAAATTATCGAACGAAAAACTCTTAAAATCATTTCAAGACCAGGGAATCTAACCCAGGACCTCATGATCAACAGAAGCGCGACCACTATATTGACGGGCTAGCAGGATATACTATTTGTTTTCTTGTTCTTGCGGTGTAGTAATTAGCAATAACCTTTAACTTTACCTTCAAGTAATTTATCGAATTCTATCTTAAAAAACACACTAAAAATTATAACTATATTTATTCCTTTATTTGTTCCTTTACAAATTTCATACATTACAAAAAAAACAGTATAAAAAACATTTAAATATATAAAAAAATCCACGCTATCGGCGGTCAGGGCTCCAGAGAAAGTAACCTCCTAACAATACGCGCCGTGTCCAGGAGTACCGCTTTCTGAATCAAGCCCTTGATCCAGCTGCCTAACGAGAGCCTCCTCAGATGTTGGTCGAGGCTCTTGGCAGTTAAGCCATTGGCTGAAACGACTATCGGTACAATATATTTATGTTCTGTGTGATGTCGTGTGTTAAAAATAACTCTAGAAGGTCCTGCGGGACTGTTCGAAAGAGATACCGCGGCCCTGGAACACAAAGGGCAATGAAGGAACATGGGTGAGTTTTAGTCAGTAAGAGTCTGACACTCCCTCCCACTTCACCCAGAGCGGGAGGAGTTATTTGATGATTTCCGACCCGTAAAAAAAAAAAAGGTTTGAGCAGAGGTGCACTTCTGCTTAAACCTTCTAAAATTACAGGCGTGATGTTGTGGCTGGGGATTTTGTTCACTATTCTAATTAGAAGTGTAAGACAATAGAAAAGACTATATCTTTTCGAAGTATCAAGACCGTTTGTCTTGAAATTCAAGAAAATAGTTAACTACATGAAAAATCTGTACATTATCTGGCTTCAGTCCTATTTCAAAACCCGTAGCTAAATAATAACAGCCGCTCGGGTCGATCTTCAGGTTAAGCCGTGCTTGCCTAGGTTGGTCTGTGGATGGGTGAGCACACATTTCATACTGAGTTTCCTCTGTGCCTCGGAAAGCACGTTAAGCCGTTGGTCCCGGGTGTCATTTGTAGATCTTTGACAGTCGTTAGGTAGTCTGTGGCCCAAAAAGTCTGACAACCAGTCTTACCAAGGGGTATCGTATTACCCAGTACTAACTGGGCTGTGGAGGTCAGATAGGCAGTCGCTCCCAATATAGTTGGGAAAAGGCTAGGCAGCTGATGAGTCCTTTTTCAAAACTGAACTAAATATCACGAAAAAACCTTTAAAATCTACCAAATAGAAGACAACAATTTGTATCTATGTCCCCTCCGTAAGGTAAAAAATAAAAGTCATTATATTGTACCCCAACACGGGTAGAGGCGGGGGTTGCGTTGCCATGGCAACCGCCGGGGGCGGCGCTATGTAGTGAGTACATGGACGAGCATAGAGGCGTACGTGAAATATTTGAGCAGTAGGTATTTTTGGTTGAATTTTGTAGGATTTGTGAAGAAATATGTCTTTTATGTTACTTAACTTAAAGTATTCTAGGTTGTATGTTAATGTAAATTGCTTGCTATGTTAATGTAAAAGCTTTTTGATTGCAGGATTTCTTGTATTGAAAATTGCTTATAATGTTCCCACTGTTGGGCATACGGCCTCCTCTCTATGAGAGGGAGTGGGCTGTAATCCACCACGCGGGCCCATTGCGGGTTGGTAGATGTCACATATCTTCGAAATTTGGTTCCAGGACATGCCTGTTTCCTCACGATGTTTTTCTTCACCGTTTTGAGAGCATTGGCGATGTCCTAACTAGAAAAAAATCTATATTGTTTGGGACAATTAGTACAGTCCATACAAAGGTAGTCTGGAAAATGTTTAATTGTAAGAGTCGTGTTACAATTTTGGTAAAACATTCTATCTACCTATCTATCTATGTATTCTGAGTTTAAATGTGAATTCTTAACTCTAATGCCAAAGGTGGTCGCTTTCTAAATAATAAATTCGAAAGTCGTAAGTACTAAGTACATTTTATATTTTTATTATTTTTGGTTGAATTTTGTAGGATTTGTAAAGAAAATGTCTGTCTTTTTATGTTACTTCACTTAAAGTATTCAAGGTTGTATTTATTTATTTAACAGTTTATGTACACATTAAATACAGAAAAGAAGAAAGGAATAGAAAAATAGGTACAAAGGTGATGTTTATTTCTAAAGAAATCTCTTCTAGCATACCTGCGAAAAAGAGCAGATAAAAACAGATGTAGTGTGACGACACAGTGTGTAAAAGATGAAGAGAAAATAGAATACATTAAAACATTGTATGTTAAATTATAAATTGAAAAAAAAATTGATAATATCGGGATTTCTTGTATTGAAAATTGCTTTTAAGGTCGCGATGTTCTAACTAGAATATTTTATATAATTAATTTAGTTCGTAATCTCTACAAAAATCCTTTTCAAAACTATTTAGCGTGTACTTATTCGATCAGCATTTATATCTATGTCTAAAGCTACAAGTTGAAAAACTTGCAATCCGTACTTCCTTATTAATATTATAAATGAAAGAAGTTTGTTTGTTACCTTTTCACGCCTAAACCACTGAATCGATCATCCTGAAATTTTGCATAAACGTTGTCAGGTGTACAGAAACGGACAGAGGGTACCTTTCATCCCGAAAAAAAGTACTGTTCCCGAGGAAAACAACAATAACGTTCTTATGATAAAAGATGGTGTCACGTGTCTTTGGAATCATGATTGAATTATATTATTACAAGCAGAGTACAATCCGAATAATTGTTAAATTCTAAAGTTACGCGAGCGAAGCCGCGGGCAAAAGCTAGTACTTAATATTTTTGCAGGTAAATGAACAAGATATTTTACAAGTTATTTTATTTGCAAATAGGGGTACTGTTAACCATGGTGTCCTTGCAACCATTTGGTCAGAAGGATGCCGAGCGCCGTGGGCGAATCAAGAGAAAGTAAAAACTGATGAAAACCGCAAAAATACCGTAAAATTACTGTCATTTTAACCAGCGATTGCCTCGTGTGTCCATGGGGCTTACAAATGTAGGTTACTGTTATAATATGGTATACAACAAATAAATATATGAACACGAACAGTTTGTAATGCTGTGTGAACAAAAATAAAAATATAGGTACCAAAATTTTCAGCGGCTTAGAAATCTTGAAAATACATCGTAATTGCTGGCAAGTTTGTTTTTTTTTTCGGGTAAAAATGCCGGAAAATGCATTCAAGCTAACTAATGTTATCCATAGTAAAAACACAACAATAATGCATTGATAAGTCCCATGGGCTATGGACTGTCAATTTTTGGAAGATGCAGAATGATGATTTGTGGAACAAGTTAGCTTTAAATAGCGTAACTTTATTTTATAATCATCATTTGCCTAGCCTTTGCCCAACTATGTATAATAACTAACCGGATGCAGCTGAATACCAGTATTTCACATGGAGTGACTGCCTATTCCACCTCCACAACCTCCTGGGTAATACGATACCCCTTGGTAATACTGGTTGTCAGACTTTCGGGCCACTGACTACCTGTAACGACTGTCAAAGATCTACATATGACAGTCGGGACCAAAGGTTTCACGTGCTTTCCGAAGCACGGAGGAAACTCGGTATTTATGGATGATTATCCATTCACAAAATAACCTAGGCAAGCGCGGCTTAACCTGAAATTCGACCCTGGGGCTGTTATTAGTTAGCCAAGAGCACTTCTTTCTATTTTTTATTAAGCTTTCACGGTTTACAACTAAATTGATACTGTCACTTACGGGATAGCGCACATTCAAATCCGTTCAGTAGTTTATGCGTGAAAGAGTAACAAACATACATCCATCCATCTATGCATCCTCGCAAACTTTCGCATTTATAATTTGACGGAACGGTTGGCGCAGTGGCTGAGCGATTGACTGCTGCGCTTCGTGTCGCGGGTTAGATTCCCGCACGGAACAAATATTTGTGTGGCCTTACAGGTAGTTGTTCCGGGTCTGACTGTTTGTGTATGTGAGTTTTTTATATTTGTAAACACAGCCACAATACAGGAGAATTTCCTAGTGTGGGGCAAATAACAAAAAAAAATCTGTAAACTAAACCTTTTTATTAGATTAATAGTTTGTGGGTGGTCCCCCCGATCACATCAAGCTCTATTTTATTACTATCACGTAGTGCTAATAAGTACAAACAAGAATCAAAGTATAACCTTAAGAACTACATCATGTTATAACGCTTGGTTAAAAGGTGAGACAACAATTATCATACATATTCACAGCATGACTACTTTACGTGTTAGGTATGTGTTGTAAAAAGTGAGTAGGTACTACATAGTTGATATTACATGATTTTGTAATAGATTTTAATTATTAGTTGATCGTTTTAATTAAAAATAGCTTGTATCTACTGATTTGTTTTTTA
Organism: Noctua pronuba; assembly: GCA_905220335.1. NCBI lineage: Eukaryota > Metazoa > Arthropoda > Insecta > Lepidoptera > Noctuidae > Noctua > Noctua pronuba. The sequence goes on along the minus strand of LR999919.1, from coordinate 4,978,661 downwards.
GACAGAGTTTTAAAAAGTCGTATGTTTTTGTAATTTTTTTTTGCTGGTTTCGTGATATTTTACAAGCTATCTACACCGGTTCCATAAGAATGATTGGATCCTGTCGAATTTTATTTGATAGAAATCTGAATTAGCCATATGTTTTTTCTTTGTTTGTTTTCCCCAAATATTTCAGAACTTCTCCAAGAAAAACCGGCTTAGTGCCAATCGCACTGGCGCATGAAGGGTTCCGTATCATCGTAGTAGAGGAGCCCCCTTTAAATTTATTATTTGTTGTTATAGCAGCAACAGAAATACACATTCTGTGAAAATTTCAACTGTCTACCTATTACGGATCATGAGATACAGCCCGCTGACAGACAGACGGACAGGCAGCGGAGGCATAGTAATAGGGTCCCGTTGATTACACCTCGGGCACGGAACCCTAAAAAAAGGCAGAAATTAAATTTAGCAGCTGTAGAAAACATAAAACATACACAGATCTAAGTAATCGGAACCAAAAAACAAAGGATATTTGCAAAATATTATAAAACATAAAACATGCACGGATCTAAGGTATTCATATATTACTTCCTTCTGTACTGAATTTTACTATTTAATTACGTAATAATTCAGAAAATTACTGAAGAGTTACTGAATCACGCCTAATCAGCTTTACTCCCGGTAAATTTTTAAATATGGAAAAAAAAATGCGAGGTCCATTCTCATATTTAATTTTTATTATTTTATTTTGCTTTGTGCCTTTGACATTAATTGATTGGATCTGACATTTATTTATTTCTCATATTTTTACGTCATTTAATTAAATTTCTTTATTTAGTCAAAGTAGCTAATCTGCCTGTAAAGACAAAAGTGTGTGATTGTGTCTAATGCTAGCGGCCCGTCTCGGATTCGCACGGCTGCACATTTATTTTCCCCTAATTCCACCCCCCTCATTTGTTTTTCTAGTAATAAATATAGCCTATGTTACTCAGGGTGAATGTAGCTTTCTAATGGTGAAAAAAATTTTGAAATCGGCACAGTAGTTTTTGAGTTTATTCATTACAAACATACACCAAACACACAAAAATACAAATCTTTCCTCGTAGATTAGTGTTGATGGGTCAAGGACTTGAAATACATTATTTTTATTTTATTTAGTACAAAAAGTCCAAGAAAAATGCATTTTCAATTTTCATTTCCCCATTTTTCCGCTCCCGCCCTCCAACCAGAGTTGTGTTACAGTGGAATTATGAACGGCTGTGTTGCCAAGTAAAATAAAACTTTTTCACGTTTTAAGGCTTTCTGCCACACTTTATGAATTTACCGTCTTCAAAAATGTTGGGGAATAATGCTCTGTGTAGTAAATATTTTAGTGTGTTAAGTTCTTACAAGTAAATTACTGGAAAACGATGATTTACTAAATAATCTTAGTTTTTATCACTTAAGAAGTTGAATATGACTAGAATGGCTGACACCAGCTTCGAGGAGGAGGAGGAGCTCGTGACTTAATAATAACAGCCGCTCGGGTCGATCTTTAGGTTAAGCCGTGCCTGCCTAGGTTGGTCTGTGGATGGGTGACCACCCATTACATACCGAGTTTCCTCCGTGCCTCGGAAAGCACGTTAAGCTGTTGGTCCCGGGTGTCATTTGTAGATCTTTGACAGTCGTTAGGTAGTCAGTGGTCTAAAAAGTCTGACAACCAGTCTTACCAAGGGGTATCGTATTACCCAGTACTAACTGGGTTGTGGAGGTCAGATAGGCAGTCGTTCCATGTAAAATACTGGTATTCAGCTGCATCCGGTTAGACTGGAAGCCGACCCCAATATAGTTGGGAAAAGGCTAGGCAGATGATGGATGACATCAGCTTCGAAACATTCGGCTTCGAGCTGTTCGAGGCGTGTTTGATATGAGATTTCATTGTTTTGAGAGCAGTGTTGATGAAATAATCTATACTTAATATTATAAAGCTGCAGTGTTTGTTTGTTTGTTTGTTTGTTTGAACGTGCTAATCTCTGGAACTGCTGGTCCGATTTGAATGATTCTTTCAGTGTTGGGTAGTCCATTTATCGAGGAAGGCTATAGGCTATATATCATCACGCTACGACCAATAGGAGCGTAGCAGCAATGAAAAATGTTGCAAAAACGGGGAAAGTTGTATTTTTAATAACTTGACGCGGACGAAGGTCGCGGGGAACAGCTAGTATTATATACACAAACTAAGATAAGGTTAGTCTTCAAACTGCCGTCATTTGAGTGAGATCAAAAGAGAATTTTAGACAAAAATCACAGAAAATACATAACATAACATCACGTCTATAATCCACGAAGGGTTAGGAAGAGGTGTACCTCATAGTACACCCACATTTGGCCAGTTATGTTTAAGATCCATGCAATTGGGGGCGAACCTATTGCCATCAACTGGGCACAAATCCAGCCTCCGTACAGAGAAATTACTTATAGGAAAATTCAATAACACTTTGCCCGACCCGGGAATCGAACCCAGGACCTCATGGTCAGCAGTCGCGCTTGCGACCACTCGACCTACGAGGCAGTCACAGACAATAGATGCAGATAATAATACGATACAAATCACAGATAATGTTGGCCTGATCCAATAATGTCGTGTGACATATCATAACGTACACCATGTCACCATGACCCCTGTTTTGTACTGTGATTCGGTGCTTGAGGTCGACGGGGGTGAAGACGGTCACCGTGTCAAGTGTTCCATCGATATTTTGAAGAAGAAGATGAATGTTTTGGGTATAAATGTACAAAAATCAAATTCGTCCATTAATTATTATCAAATAAGTTCACAATTGTCAAGGGGTATCGTATTAACCAGTACTCACTGGGTTGTGGAAGTCAGATAGGCAGTCGCTCCTTATAAAGTACTGGTATTCAGTCGCATCCAGTCAGACTGGAAGCCAACCCCAACAAAGTTGGGACAAAGCTAGCTATCTTTCAAATATCTTTATTGGAACAAAAACACATTTCACAAAGTAATTGCGTACGTAAATAGCTGCATTAGTTAAAAAACTGTGTCGCAGCTTTTAACGCCCACCTCCAAGAGGGAGACGACAGCGTTCCAGATACAATAAGATGATTGATGATGATTCTTATTCTTATTCTTTATTTATTCAACTTACAACTATCATTACAGGCAATCTTAAACCTAATTCGATAGTGTGGCTATCACTCTTACACCTAACACAGGTTTATTACATAAATTAATATTAAAAACAAAAAGTTTAATCCACTGGTCAAACAAAACAAAATATAAAAAATAAAAACAATTATAAAATATCCACCATTATCCACTGAATTTGTTATCTACTTAACAAAGCTATTATTATTATTGCATACAAAACAACAAAAAATATACATATTGCAATATTAATATAGCTTATGTACAATGGCGAGCTTAACCCAGAATTGTGTTTTCTTACAGTAAACCAAATTTCGATTGCGAAATTTGCATAAGAGGATATACCTATGTGCATTAACATAACATTTTATTATTTCAATTAATTAATTTTATAAACTAAACTACATACATACGATATATTATATTGTTGCAAAATGGGATTTGGTTATCATCAATGCTAGTGCAATACAATGCGTAGTAATTATATTGCTGGTTCCAAAACGATGGATGGACCGTGTGAAGGATGATATGGCAAGAAAGGAGGTGCCTGATGAGATGACGAGTAATAGAGAAGTATGGAAGAAGAAGACATGCTGCGCCGACCCCAAATAAATTGGGATAAGGGCAAGAGAGTGCTGATGATGATCATATGCTGGTGCCAACAAATTCAAAGATGAAATATTCACCTTTACTTAAAAAATGCAAAATGAACTTCACATTCTTTGAATGAGTGTCTAAAATATTCCTCAAATCGATGTAACACTTAACACTGTGACCGCACATTCTCGCCCTCTCGACCTCTCGAGCACCCAATCATGGCACAAATATAAGGGTCATGGAGTACGATATGAAATGTCACAAGATATGATTGGATCAAGTAAAGATTTAGCAATCATACAGTAAGGATAGGCGTAAAACTATTTATGGTATTAAGTTTTCTTGGAATGTCACTCAATTGACCATTGCGAGCTCATCATCATCACCTGCCTAGCCTTTTCCCAACTATGTTGGAGTCGGCTTCCAGTTTAACCGGATGCAGCTGAGTACCTGTATTTTACATGGAGCGACTGCCTATGTGACCTCCACAACCCAGTTAGTACTGGGTAATACTACCAAGTAAGACTGGTTGTCAGTCTTTTGGGCCATTGAATACCTGTAACGACTGTCAATGACCTACAATTGAGCAACGGCTTAACGTACTTTCCGATGCACGGAGGGAACTCGGCATATAATATGGGTATCTATGGATTAACCTAGGCAACCGCGGCTTAACCTAAAGATCGACCCAAGCGGCCAATCCAAACATCCTTCTTTATCATTCTTGCTCCACACACACCTGGGTCCTCCCTGACCTCCTGCCTTTTGTATCATTCTTCTATAGTCTGCGTGAGTCTCAACCAGGTCGCGTATAATGGCCGCTGTAGCAGAATGAATGTTCCTCTCTCTGGGGCCCTGGCCGCTGGTAGCTTGGACCCTGTTCCCGTTACCGGTGGGCTACTATTTTTTATGTTTCTAAATGGTTTTTTTTCAAGGAATATTTAAAAACGTATGAGATTTGTGTAGACATAAATAAAGGAAATAATAATGAATCACGTTAAATTCTTAAAATATTCACAGACGCAGTTAATATTATGAATTGTCCCTTTGTGACCATTTTACGAAATGTAACGTAATTCATAGATATTATTATCCTATTATGATTCTGCTAGAGCGGCCATTTTATGCCCCAGGTCTTAAAAAAATTAATACTCTTTTGATTTTTTGTTAAGTCCTTATTAATGTTATACAGGACTGTACATGGAATAAATATAAGCTTGTTAATGAAATAAATACGTGCCGACATAAACCTATCACGCTACGACGTGTTAAAATTTAATTATTAAAAAAAAATAAAAACTCTGCACAGAATAAACTTATAAACCAAAACAATTAAAATTATGAGGCAACGCCTTCTTCAAACCATACTAAAAAATCATAAATGGATTTTTGTACACAAATTTAAAAACAGTGAAGAAAAAACGTAAGCTTAACTTGCGTTTTTAAAAATGGTTCACTCCGTAGTACCCTTCAATGCTCGTAATATTTTCATAACAAAAAACCTCGCATAATCGAGTATCATATCTCATCTGCCTATCTCTCTCACACACACAACAAAACACCACGTTAAACAGAGAAAGAACTACCCCATCTGTTACCTCTCGTAACGTCTCTTAATGATATGCAATACGACCCTCTTTAATCACCCCTTCCTCTCCCACTCGCCCGCTAACCAAAAGAGTAAAAGAGATAAAAATACATAATAGTGTTCCGTTTCGAAATTACATTATGAAGTAGTGGCACGCGACCAAGTAACAAAGACCCCTCGGCGTCGCACTGTTTATTCAGAATCACAGATTTTTTAAGCAGTTTTAAAGGAAGGGAGGTCTTTTAAATTGGTCGTGTTGGTAGGATAATTTTTCATGGCTTCTAGAGTGACAAATGGCGAGGAAATAAATTTTATTTATAGGTTGTAGTTGACAGCAAGTTGTAAATGAACTTTTAATGGCGTCTGTGTTTGTTTATTGTGTGAATTAGTGGCTTATGTGATTTATATAAACTTGGATTGGGGAAAGTACAGAGTAACATTGTAATGGGGTTGGTTTTGATTAGTAAGTTAGCTTTTTTGGGGTTAAATCGCGAAGAATTAGTTGTTTTTTTTGGTAAGTTTAGTTAAATATGTCCTTTTGGAAGGTTTTTTAGTTAAACTTGACTTGTAATCTTCTTGGTTAAAAGCTTATAAGGGTTTACGTATTTCCGTGATTCAGAACTCAGGATTTGACGCGTCCTCTTATTGTACATAAGTATATATTTAAATGACTTTGCCTGCACGTCAGCGTCACTTGATAATATAACGTCACGGGTTTGCTGGTACTCTGAAAGTACAATAACAAATGTTTCAATTTTATACTGACATCGACGCGCAGCGAATGAATAAAATATACAATTTTAAGTCAATGATCAGTAAGTAGTCGCATAGCACCAGAACAGAATATTTATTGTACACTAAAACAAAACTGTTTTACAATATTCCTAATTCTTTGGTTGCAACTACGGTTGTCTTACAGACAACCTTTGCATGGACTATACGATCATAAAATAAAAAAGGGGGTAGGCAGTTGTGTACTGCCAATTTAAACAATACAAGGTGATATAACAGTGAATGAATGATATAATGCATAACGACCGCTGGGCAAAGGTTTCTACACGATGGATGCCTGAGGATGGACGACGTTGCCGAGGCCGGCCTAGAAAGAGGTGGCGTGATCATCTAGACGCGCATCACGAAGGCTGGTTCGAGGTGGTGCGGGAGAAGAGTACCTGGAAGGATATGGGGGAGGTTTTTGCCCAGCAGTGGGACATTCAAGGCTATTGAAAAAAAAAATACCGTGAAAGGTCTGTAGGCTAGGCTGTAGGATATACCTAATCAAGAATCATCACCCAAGAAAATGCTATACTTACTTATAGGACTGTATCACTGAACTTCGAAGCTCATAGCAAGCTTTCGAAGTCCCGTACATCGCCATGATGAACATTCTCAGTTCAGTAATTCGTGACATCGTACCTTTTGACTCACGTAATACGGTGCATCTTTTTTTTAAACTTCAAAGTTCCTCTTAATAGCTCATCATCTGCCTAGCCTTTTCCCAACTATGTTGGGGTCGGCTTCCAGTCTAACCGGATGCAGCTGAATACCAGTATATTACATGGAGCGACTGCCTATCCGACCACCACAACCCAGTTAGTACTAGGTAATACGATACCCCTTGATAAGACTGGTTGTCAGACTTTTTGGGCCACTGACTACCTGTAACGACTTTCAGATCTACAAATGACACCCGGGACCAAAGGCTTAACGTGCTTTCCGAGGCACGGAGGAAACTCGGTATGTAATGGGTGGTCACCACACAGACCAACCTAGCACGGCACGGCTTAACCTAAAGATCGATCCGAGCGGCTGTTATTATTTAGCCACGAGTTGTTAATAGCTGAAATTACATAAAAACACAGATTTACAGTGTTTCTATGGCAATTGAAAAACGAGAGCCAACTGCAAATAATTCTTATCAAAACAAATAAACAGCGGTTAGCAACATGATTCGCGAGTGTCGGAGCATTTACATGGAGGCATATAATTATGTATATTATGTACTGTATGACCACAGTACCACTGCACGCACGGTTATGAATGCATTATTAATATTTTATTGTGGATTATAGAACAAGAGACAGGGAATATTTTAAAATGGAAATCTTCTTTATCGTGTGGTTAGTGCCTAACCTGGTGTCAGAGTTTTTATGCCGCCCAAGGGACTCTGACTTGGATTTACATAGAGTCGGGAAATAACTCTTAGATATGCTGGTTTCCTCACGATGTTTTCCTTTACCGAAGCAAGTGATAATTTTCACAATATGCACATGAACCCGAAAAATCAGAGATGCGTGCCTTGGGTTCAAACTTGAGACCCGACTAGGCAGTCCGACGGTCACATAATTAGGCTATCACTGCTTTTTAAAATGGAAGTGCGTTTATGACATAGCATGAAAATTACTCAGTGATTAATAAAAGTAAGGCCGGCCAAGCAAGTATACACTCTTCATCTTCCAGCCCTTATCCCGTGTTATTTAGGGTCGGTGCCTTCCTGGAGACCATGATTTTACACCCCAAAAATAAAATCGTTTCCCAGCAATAATTTTACTTAGTTTGATGTACAAGCATTATTTACGCCAGCATTTTTTTTTTTTTAATGCGTGGTTGACGGCTTCGTGAAGGTTCCGTTAACACCCTGTATTTATATCACTCTAAATCAGCGCAGTGGTGTCTCAGTGGTAAAGTCCTCGAATTACAAGTTGTATGTAGGTTCGAACCCAGCATTACTTTGTGTAATTTATTACATCCCCACTGCTCTCAAAACGGTGAAGGAAAACATCTTGAGAAAACGTGTCTTAGAAACAATTCGAATAGGCAATATTGATGCAATTAATCAACAACTTTACCATATAATTATGCCTATATACTACATTATATATACCAAACTGCCAATAAAACCATCTATAGATACTAAACACATTAAAAATACAAGTTTTTCTTTCGAAGCTCAACTCCTAGCCTATAATTGTAGTTGGAGAGCAAAGCCATAGAATATTAATTTTATTTAACCGAAACTAGGCCTGCCTAGTTCTTATGTAGATTTATTTTAATGTGGCTATGTTCATGTTAAAGACACGCCCTGTATTCGTTATGTACTAATTTTTTTATGAACATGGGTTTATAAACATGCCTTAGTAAGTTTGTGGATGGGTGATCGATCATCCACTAAATATTGAGAACTCTCCGTTGCTTGGAAAGCACGTTAAACCGATGGTCCCGGGTGTCATTCCAAGATTTTTGTCAGGTTTCAGATACAAACAGACCTCGCAAGTTTATAAAACTTGCAGAGGTCTGTTTGTGGATGGGTGACCATCCATTCAATATTGAGACCTCTCCTTGTCCGAGACAGCGCGTTAAACCGATGGTCTCGGCTGTCATTCGTAGATTTTTGTCAGGATCATCATCAGCCTACATCAGTCCACTGCTGGACAGAGGCCTCTTCAATCCACCAGTTGCAACCAGCCACCCTGCGGAGATGGTTGCTCCATCTAGCCTGATCTTTGACACCGTTACAGGTAAACGGAAGTCTGATAGACTGATAAACAGGATTTATAATAAGAGGTATCATGTGCCCCAGTGACTGAGTCGTGGAGGTCAGATAGACACTGGGCAGTCGCTCCATGTAAAATATTGATCTTCAGCTGTATCCAGGCAGACTGGATTCCGCTGCAACGTAATTGGGAAAACGAGGGCGGATAATAAATCTCTAAGCAGATGATCATCATCATCTGCTAGCCTTTTCCCTACTATGTAGGGGTTGGCTTTCAGTTTAACCGGATGCAGCTGAATTCCAGCATTTTACATGGAGCGACTGGCTATCTATCCTCCACCGCCCAGCTAGTACTAGGTAATATGATACCTCTTGGTAAGACTGGTTGTCAGACCTGTAACGACTGTCAAAGATCTACAAATGACAGCCGGGATCGACGGCTTAACGTGCTTTCCGAGGCAAGAAGGAAACTCGGTATGTAGTGGGTGGTCACCCATCCACGGACCAACCTTGGCAAGCTCGGCTTAACCTGAAGATTGATCCGAGCGGCTTTTATTATTTACAGACAGATTATATGGCTTTGAATACCATCGATTTTAAATTCATTTCAGAGGCAGCCTTTTACATAATACCAAAATTTTTCAGTCGAAGTACACCATTTGGAAGTCGGATGCGTTTAGTTGAAAAATCTTCACTGTTAAATGGAACGACAGTCAAATCAATTCGCGCATAAAATAAAAATGCACATGCCTTTCGCATCAAAAAATATATAAAACATTTTTCGAAAATCCCCTCCACGGCGGCACCACCCCACACGTCTTGCCCCTACCACAGTTCACACACGACTGACTACGCACAATACAATTTGATTTCGCAATGTTCGACTACCCTCTTCTTCCGAGCAATTTGACATGCCAACAATAAGTAAATTGGTCCTTTTGTGGAAAATTCAAGATAATTTTCTAGTTCAAACTAGTGGAAATATTGCTTGTTAGTTGCTTTTGTTACTAAACTAGCTTTTTTGTGTTCTTTGTTACTTTTTTTGGGGCTAAGCAGGAGTTCTTAATTAATGTTGATTGTAGTCACGTGCCTTTATAGGTGAGCGGATATGAAATATAAAGTATGTGAGGAATTGAGGATCGTAGCAGGTGGCGTCTGTGGTTTCTGCCCCATGGGAAAAAGGGGTCCATATTGGCTCACCTAAAGTTCTTTTCCCGAAATTGTTCTTCCTAACGATTTGTAATCCGAATGATCACTCTTCCTAAAATTTTTCATCCTAAAGTTTTCATTCATACTATTTGTAGTGCTACCGGCGATGTTCATAACACTCATGTTTCCGAAAATTGTAATTAATAATATCATTAATGTGAATATATTTAAACTCCTACTGTTTTTTTATCATAACGCTTTTATCCCTAAACATAAGTACAGGTCAGAGTGCCGTCTTGGCGGCACTATGAAAAAAAAAACTTAGAAAAATTTCGCACCCAATTTCGAAGTAGCACTCGCCGGCCGCTGCCGCGGCACCGCTCGCTTCGCTCGCTCGGCTCGCGCGTAGTTGGTCACAGTTCTAACCTAACCTAACCTATGGATCCCTTCCACATCGTTTTTACGACAAACGGTTAGTCGAAGACAAAAAACACCAAGAAACTTTTATTTTTAAACATTTAGGTGTTTTATACGATAGAATCGAGAAAATAAACGGTTTGCAAAAATAACACTTTTTGGCTAAATTTTTCTAAGTTTAAACAAAAAAAATTAAACAAAAAATATATGACTTTGAATAATAGTGTAAAAGATGGTTATGTTGAGAAAATATAGGAAAACAAATAAAAGTATAACAGATGTTTATTGCTACTGACATTATGAAGTTGAATGCTTCGGAATTATAAAATTAGAGACAGAGTAGTTAGGAATTGTGATTGTTAGGATGAAAAATGTTAGGAAGAACATTTTCGGATTTCCAATTATCGGAGTTGAAAATTTAGGTGAACTTTGGCGCACCCGGGAAAAAGGCGTGAGTTTACGTATGCATGTATGTATTTAAAGTATTTTTAACAACAGCCGCACGGGTTAAGCTACGCTTCCCGAGGTCGGCCCGAGGATGGGTGACCATGCAATTACATATCTGAGCTCTCCTTGCTTCGGAAAGCAAGTTAAGCTGTCATTAGGGACAATCGGTCTTATCAAGGGTGAATCTTCTTACTCTGTCACTGAATTGTGGAGGTCAGATAGACAGTCGCTCCATGTAAAACCCTGGTATTCAGCTGCATCCGGTAAGAAAAGAAGCCTACCCCATCATACTTACGAAAACATAAGGGAGATTGATGATGTGATTTTTTTTTATGATTGGAAAATCGGCGGACATCTTGTTTTTCTTATTGTTTTGTTTAATGTTAAGGTGTTTCTTTTTTTACATAAACATAACATCACGCCTGGTCTCCCTGAAGGATTAGGCAGAGGTGTATCTAATAGTACACCCACATTTCTCCAGTTATGTTTTAAGTCCCATATAATAGGGGGGGGGGAGCCTATTGCCATCAACCGGGTACAAAACCAGACTCCGTGGCTGTTACTGAGAAATTCCTTATTATAACACTTTGCTCGACCCGGGAATCGAATCCAGGACCTCATGCTAAGCAGTGCAGTTCTCTTTCTTAAGATATAATTAGCGCCGCCTTTTAGCATCTGCAGTACCAAAAGCATGACGGGTGCGATGTAATCCTAGTGACAGCAAAAATGAAGGAAGGACGATTCAAGAACAAAGCGTGTATTCGGCTGCGGGACTGTTCGAAAGAGATACCGTGGCCCTGGAACACAAAGGGCAATGAAGGAACATGGATGGGTTTTAGTCAGTAAGAGTCTGACACTCCCTCCCACTCCACCCAGAGCGGGAGAAGTCATTTGATGATTTCCCATCCGTAAAATAAAATAAAATAAAAAAGCGTGTATTCAGAAATGATACGGAAAATTGCAACGCATGACAAATGTTTATAAAGACAAGTCCTGTTGGACGGAACTAAAAGTTGATAGCTTGCAGGTCGTGACTGCGATAAGCAGGTTACCACTCAGCATGATGCTGTGCTGGGGACCCACAGCACAGCGCTGGTTTTCAGTGATCACTCGAGAAAAAACGTAGATGAGTTTTGACAGTAGGCGATCGACTTTCACTGGCATTTACTGCACCCAAGAAATGCATGCGCAGTAATTCAATTAAGAAATTTCTATAAAAATACAAACCACTCAACTAAACAAATATATAAACAATCATTAACGGAAAAAACACAAAATGATTGCTCTACGCAAAATCATCGACAATTCAAAATCGATTGCTTACATAACAATAATCATTTCGATTTTGACAGACAGGTTTCAACCCCCGAAACACAGCACACCCCTATTTACGAACCCACCCGGAAACAGAAATGACTACATTTTTTTTTCAAAAACCGCAGTCGTCGCGACAGACGCGAGGCGCCTGCGCAGGCGGCTTCGAAATTTGAATTTGAAATTGGAACGTAATGGCGACCCTGGCGGCCATCATTAAAAATAGATCATAGACTCGGATCAAATGATTTTGTATAATTTTCTATCGTTTAACGCTTGATCTCTTTGTAATTCTGAGTTTTTTGTGGACATTTAATAAGTATTAGGTTTTAATTCTAGTCTGGGAATGCAGCGCACGCGTCGTGGGACCGTGGTACAGATCTTCGACTACACACTAGCAGCCACGGAGCTTGGATTTGTGCTCAGTTGATGGCAATAGACTCGCCCCTTATTGACACACATAAACATAACTGGCGAAATGTGGGTGTACTATTAGGTACACCTCTGCAATCCCTTCTGGTATTACAAGCGAGATGTTTTGTTATTAATTTATCAGCGGTTATGGTTTACACAAGTGAGACTGGAAAACCGTCTGAAACTTCAGGGTAGTGTAGTCGGCGGAGGTGGTACGACGTTGTGAAGATAACGATGAATTTCCTATGTTAACTTTCAGTTATACGACACGAAGACAATTTAAAAATCGTCACTAAGTTAAGCTTGTAATCCTAGCCTAATCTACTAAGCTAAGCCAGCAGTCGATGATACTGATGTCCCTTTAGGTAGTCCTAAATGGTAAGTCTCACTGTTTTTTGGCATGTGTTTTAGGACTGTTGGTCCGTTTTCAGCGAAACCTCTACGCGTGAATATTTAAAAACGACTAGCCTAAAAACTGCGTCAATGGTCTTGTATGCGTTAGCGCATTTTCTGAGAAGGTAGTTCGAAGTGTGGGTAACCCATTACATACCGAGTTACCTCCGTGCCCCGAAAAAAACTTTAAGTCGTTGGTCCCGGCTGTCATTTGTAGATCTTTGACAGTCGTGTCCCTTCATGTAAAATACTGGTATTCAGCTTCATTCGGTTAGACTAGAAGCTGATCCCAACATACACTGGTAGACAAAAAAATTAGGCCACCCCTATTTTTATGTTAATTCAAGTCGATGGCAATAGGGTACACCTCTGCCTAACCCTTCGATGATTATAGACGTGATGTTGTATTACATGAAATCATATTTAGAACAGCATACAACACACTTAAATGTGGCAAATGATAGCTGTCCAGGTGGTGGCCTAAAATGGGATGGCCTAATTTTTTTGTCCACCAGAGTAGTTGGGAAACGGCTAGGCAGATGGTGAGGTATTCATGAGAGAATTCTCTTTACAATTGTGTTAGTTTGAAGGCAGCAAGCTTCTTCACTACCTTTTCAAGGAATACAAGCTTGATATTAAGTTTAAATCTTTTCCTCAACTCTAGCCGGCTCCCTTTACAAACGCCGTAACGATACAGCTATAATCACAGGAAATGTTTTCGGCTCATGAATATGTAATACGAATTTAGGATGCAACGTAATTCTTAATGCCGGACGGCGCCTTATATAATTATCATAATTTTGTAGTCTAGACGCGGTACGCTTTTCTTGTTATGGGGCAAGCAGTAGGTGTGGTGATTGGTGAGGAATAGAGCACCAATTTTTAATATCCAACGTCAACTGAGAGGCAACACTTAGCCTCTGACCAAGGTAAAAGCCAGCCCTTGTGTCACGGCAAGCGTCAATTAGGCGTTTAGAAATTTTCTTAAAAAGGTTGGGCGCACTCGGACCCCACGGCCCCAGAGTTTCAACCCCAAACGTCTGGAAAATATAGTTTCCACAAAGGTTACTTTATTTACCAGCTGAAGGCTCTGAGGAGGAGTTTTTTGAAGCCCTTTTATAGTTTGTTGTTAGTTTAGTTATTTTAGTTTATTTAATCGCGTGAGGAATGATATGAAAGATAAAGGAGTAAATGATAGCGTGACGGTTGGCAGAGGAGAATGGAAGAAAAAAACGTGTTGCGCCGACACCAAGTAACATGGCACAAGGGCAGGAAGATGAGGATGAATCGTAATCTAAAGCGAACATGGCCAAAGATCGCACAAGCTAGAGAGGTTTGGAAAGAGAAAGGGGAGGCTTTGCCCAGCAGTGGGACAAACGACCGGCCAAAAAAAAGGCGTTTTTAATTGTAATAACGTCAACTGAAGGCAAAGGTTTATGTCGGGGTACCAACGAAAGCCTTCTTTAATAAGAAGACAAGGGTTCTCGGAAATTATGTAAAAAACACATATACATGACAATACATACAATTTTGCGGGAAAATTGAAGCCACTTTTCCAATGTATTGATCTTTGGCATTGGATTGGCAAAGTGTTATTTGATTATCAGGCATTTCTATTGTAGCCCAAAGTCTGGATGTATGCTCGATTGGCGGCAATAGGCTCACCTCATATTATAAGGTACATAGGACTTGGCATAACCGGCAAAAAGTAGGTGTGGGTGTAATATGTACACCCCTGCCTAACCATTCGGGGATTACAGGCGCGATGTTTATGTATGTGTAAACAATTAGCAAATCTCACCTGAAAATGTAAGCACTTACGTAGGCAGTCTAGGATTCTCAAATATAATCTCACTTCTCACAATTCAACGAAAAGAAAATGGTCGAAAACTGCAAACTCACTGTTTGGCTTCATAGTCAAAAGAACAGCACAACATAAAAAAAAAACACTATCAACGCCGGTCACTGGCCAAAGAGAGTTCCAAATTCAAAATTCGGTCTTCAATATCGAACGAGGGAAGCAAATTCAAATTAGGTCCCCAATCAGAACCAGAAAGAGGTTTTAAACACATTGACAACCTTTTTGGCGTCCATTTTGTTTTCCGTTTGACACTTTTTCATTTATTAAATAACTTTACTACATTTTACGAGTCTGTCTGTCCCCATCGCGGGTTAGTAGCGTAATGATACTTCACTATACGATATGCGGTTTTCTACCCAATTATAATGGTGTACAATTTGTGTGAGCAAAGAGCAATCATTTGAGGTCAATATCAATTTGGTGTCATGCTTATTATGTATAATGCGATCGTATTAGTCGAGGATATTGTTGGGAGCTTAAATATTGGTCTTGTAAATAGATTTTGGATAGCGATTTAATGAAAATCTAAAATATTTTGTTGTTTCTCAGTTTTCGTAAGCGATTTATAAAAATAACATCACGCCTGTAATCCCCGAAGGGTTAGGCAGAGATGTACTTACCCAGCCAGTTATGTTTAGGGCGAGCCTATTCCCATCAACTGGGCATAAATTCAGAATCCATGGCTGCTACTGAGAAATTCCAGATGGAAAAATTCAATAATACTTTGTCTGACCAGGTAATCGAACCCAGGACCTCATGCTCAGTAGTCGCGCTTGCAACCACTAGACCAACGAGGCAGTCGATTTATCTCTCTGTGTGAAAATTTATTTCTGTTGTGATTTT
Source organism: Noctua pronuba (assembly GCA_905220335.1). Taxonomy (NCBI): domain Eukaryota; kingdom Metazoa; phylum Arthropoda; class Insecta; order Lepidoptera; family Noctuidae; genus Noctua; species Noctua pronuba. The sequence goes on along the minus strand of LR999919.1, from coordinate 4,963,015 downwards.
TCAGGGGCAAAAACATTTAAATCTGTGAACAACATCGTCATCTACGTGCAATATACAATGTCGCCCATGCGCATGTGACCGCCCGTAATTTTCTGAATATTCATGAAGAATTGTCGAAAATAAACTTCAAAAGGGGGGGTCTATCTATAACATTTTTCATGTTATTCAATTTTGAATTTTTTAAGTAGAGTTTGTAGATTTGCTTTCTATTTTTTGACACATCTCCGAAGTTTATGGGTCGATTTGAATTCGGTTTATTATTTCTAAAAGCTTATGAGTTATTTTAACAGGTTAATTAACATTTTTACTAAAAAATATCGACGACGAAAAAAAAAACGGAATCGAAGTCATTTTTTCGGTAAAAAAATTTGTATTTATTTTAAAAAAACTAGTGTAAGTCCATAAATTATCCTGATAGGACGACTTTTTTAATCATTATTTGTAATCTACTACATAAAAGCTACAAATTCACAGAACATTGCTGATACCTATCTCTAAAGAAAAAACAAGGGCGGGTATAACAAATCATCGCAATCTTCATGTGTGGGCCACTGAAAATCCACACGTCATTAGGGAAACAACTTTCCAGACTCGATTTTCCATAAATGTATGGGCTGGAATGATTGACGGTGAACTTATTGGCCCTTTCGTGTTACCAAACAGACTAGATCAACACGCGTTTTTAGATTTTATAGTCAATACGTTGCCGTTGCTTTTGGAGGAAGTACCGCTGGAAACAAGAAGGCGGATGTATCTGCAATTAGATGGAGCTCCAGCACACTTCGCACGACTAGTTCGTGATTATTTAAATCAAAATTATCCGTGGCGGATTGGCAGAGGAGGTGCCATTGCTTGGCCGCCGCGATCTCCCGACCTTACACCCTTAGATTTTATCTTTGGGGCTACATGAAACAAAAAGTGTATGCTTCGCCCTTCGAAAGCCGCGAGCAATTAACGGCTAGGATTTTTGCTGCTGCTGCAGAAATAAAAGAAAACCGTGAAGAATTACGTCGTACAATCAAAAGTGTTGCCATGAGGTCTTTGGTTTGTTTACAGGAGGGTGGGGGCCATTTCGAAAATCTAATTAATTAAAATTCTTGTATTTTTTATTTTTTTAGTAAAAATCTGGCTATTGCTTGTTTGTTTTTAATTCCATTATCATCCTCAATATTAGTTGAACCTTTTAGTACTCACTGCTAAGAGCAACATTCAATTGACTTTCACATTTTCTTTTCCTAAATTTGACTCATCAGAGTTGTAAGAGTTTTACCTTGGATTTAGTTACAGTTAGGTATCAATAATGTTCTGTAAATTTGTAGCTGTTATGTAGTAGATTACAAATAATGATTAAAAAAGTCGTCCTATCGGGATAATTTATGGAGTTACACTAGTTTTTTTTAAATAAATACACAATTTTTCACAGAAAAAATGACTTCGATTCCGTTTTTTTTTTCGTCGTCGATATTTTTTAGTAAAAATGTTAATTAACCTGTTAAAATAACTCATAAGCTTTTAGAAATAATAAACAGAATCCAAATCGACCCATAAACTTCGGAGATGTGTCAAAAAATAGAAAGCAAATCTACAAACTCTACTTAAAAAATTAAAAATTGAATAACATGAAAAATGTTGTAGATAGGCCCCCCCTTTTAAAGTTTATTTTCGACATTTCTTCATGAATATTCAGAAAATTACGGGCGGTCACATGCGCATGGGCGACATTGTATAAACAACTGGTTGGCGTCGATACAATTATTATATCGTTTCAAACATTGCCATTATGACACTTTGCTACAAAAATATGGCCACAATAAGACATTTGATCGCCTCTAAAACAGTACCTCAAATCCTTGTTCAGGGGCGACTGAAGTTTAAGTGTCGATAAGATTATTTTCCGCACTAGTGTTACTACTTATTCTTAGGCTGTGTGAAATAATTGGGTTTGCAACAAATGATAGAATGAAAAGCTTCGTTGACCTTTCTATACAGCGCTCATGACGATGAGCAATGATGGTGTGATGATGAGGCACATGTGCCTAGCCTTTTTCCAACTATGTTGGGGTCGGCTTCACCTGATGTAGCTCAATACCAGTATTTTACATGGAGCGACTGCCTAGCTGACCTCCACAATCAAGTTAGTTCTGGGTAATACGACACCCCTTGGTAAGACTGGTTGTCAGACTTTTTGGGCCACTGACTACCTGTAACGACTGTCAAAGATCTACAAATGACTCTTGGCCTACTGGGACCAACGGCTTAACGTGCTTTCCGAGGCACGGAGGAAACTCGGTATGTAATGGGTGGTCACCCATCCACAGACCAACTTAGGCAATCACGGCTTGACCTAAAGATCGACCCGAGCGGCTGTTATTATTAAGTCACTAGCTCCTCTACTACTATTCAGCTCTATATTTTATAATAATCAAATTTTTGCAGTGGAAACTACATAACCATAATATCACCAACTGTCACAAAACCCATTGAATAAAAAAACAAACAACAACATCACATGCTTGGCTGTATACAATGACGTCAGTGCCTCAAAATGCATTTACGAAAAAAACTCAACCTAATTTCATATTCCCGCGTTTTATAACCTAACCTATATTCAAAAACAAATTGTTTCTGCCCAGGACAGATGGGTATCGGCGTGATTATATTTCTAATCCCTCATTATTTCGAACAAGTCTAGTTTTAAGACGAAAAACGTTGAATTAACATAATGATAATGTTGGTTGGCCATAGAGTAGGTGAGCACAGAGGTTACAGTTCTGAAGAATTGAAATTCAGAAGCTAGTTGGGTTGGACTCTTTTATTTATAGCACAATAATGTAACCACATTACATTTAATGACTGTTTTTAGTTACAAATTCTAAACAATTTTTGAAACAATTTCATGTGGTTACCTACAAGCCTACAACCAATCAAAGAGGAACGTAATTTTTTTTTTGTGAATAGTTTATGCCAAGTTATGTTTTTTAATATTAAGTAAATCTAATTAATTACATATATACACTCAGTTGCCACAGACTCGGTGACAGGCTTCCTCTCGGTGAAGAAAAAGTGGGCCGTATTCCACCAGGGCTGGTACGAGGAGGCACAGGAAAAGAGATCATGAAAGGAATCGGGGGAGGCTTTTGCCCAGCAGTGGGACAGTAAAACTAAAAAAAAACCGACATGTGCATTAATTTTCATAGATTTTTTTGCTGTTACACAGTAGGTTCTTAATTATTCAAAACATACGAGCTTCTGACTCAATTTGATGCAAGAAATGATTGTATATCGTTTATTAATTCACTCCATAACCCACAAAATTTGGTAGAAACTACTTAACATCAGATTCAAAAGCTCTTTAATTTTTCTACTCTGTGGCAGCAGTCTGTTGTTACTCATGTCAACATGAAAAATACATGCCTACACGCCGAATACTTAAGTGTAGGTAAGTATATAAGTTAAACTTTGTCTGTCTGTTAATAAAATAGTTAGTATCAAACATTTTGACGAGCTTTTCATGCTTGCCAAGTGAAAATCTTGGTGGAACTTTTACGTAATTCTGATTTCATTTGAAATGCGGAATGGAATCTACAATCATTTATTCCAATTAGCCTGAGAACCAGCACTTTTTTAAAATGCTGAAAATACATACATTTTAAACCATTTATAACCATACCATACCATTTTTATAACCGTTTTTTCTTTTTTTTCCTTTTTTAAATGTCAAAATAAATTTTCATGTATTTTTTCATAATTTTAAAAAAGTGCTAAATAGTCCCCCTTAAAAGTGCTTAAGGGCGGGCGGTTTTTGGGGGAAGTGTCCTAGTGTTACAGGTGGAGGGAGGGGGGAACTGGTGGGACCAACTCCCCAGCAACACACCTGTCTGTTATGTCTTTCGTGTTCCATAATTTAGTAAGATTTTCTACGGGATCTTCTTCAAAACATGATCATAGAATAGGTACTTCAAGTTCAAGGCATTAAATATTCGAAAAAACATCTTAGTGTTTTTTGTATACAATATTTTACTCATAATCTGCAAAAAATTATTTCATACAAAATACATTGTACATACGGAATTTTCACAAGCGAAACCGCGATAAAGTCTTAGTAAGCACAAGATACAAACTTAATCATATTCTTTACATGGAGCCATACTAAAAATTATGAATATTAAACTTATGCGCTCTTAGGATTACTGACCGTATTTAATATTAATAACAATAATGTTACTTATTATGTTTTAGATTTCGGTTGTTAAGGGTGTCTTCCAGTGGGAGCTATATACTATAAGCTTTAAGATTTTTTAAATTTTGAACATATTTGTTCAAATGGCACGTTAAGCCGTTGGTCCCGGGTGTCATTTGTAGATCTTTGACAGTCGTTAGATAGTCAGTGGCCCAAACAGTCTGACTACCAGTCTTACCAAGGGATATAGTATAACCCAGTACTAACTGGGTTGTGGAGTCAGATAGGCAGTCGCTCCATGTAAAATACTGGTATTCAGCTGCATCCGGTTAGACTGGAAGCCGACCCCAATGTAGTTGGGAAAAGGGCTAGGCAGAATGTGATGTTCAAATGGCAAACATGGCCAGAAATTGTATAAAACAGAGAGGTTTGGAAGGAGAAAGAGGAGGCTTTTGACTAGCGCTGGGAAACGATATACTCGTAGGGTATAAAAAAGCCTACGATGCAGAAAAATGAGGAAAATTTCATGAGAAAAGTTTTGAGTATGAATGGAAGACAGAGATAAGAGAAATGACAACTGGACGGTGATAAACGTTTGGCATGGCTCGAAAGGGGGTGACTCCTAAGATGGCGACCAATAGGATGAACTAGACAACGGAACAGCGACCTGCAACAACTCCAAATAAATTGGGAAAAGGGCAAGAGAATGCTGAAGCAAAAATTACAAACATTAGTGATTTCTCGAGTGAATGTGGACGGGTATAAGAGTAGAGGAAGACCAAAGAAACGTTGGATGAACTGTGTGAAGGATGATATGGCTAGAAAGGAGGTGTCTGATGAGATGACGAGTAATAGAGAAGTATGGAAGAAGAAGACATGCTGCGCTGATCCCAGATGAATTGGGATAAGGGTAAGAGAATGATGATTAGTGATTTCTCGAATTCAACGATTGTTGCCTCAGTTAGGTGTTACGGCAAGTAGCAAGTATTTTTGAAGTCACTGAAAGGAAAATATTTTTTTTGTGAATTAAAATGAATTCTGAGAAAAATTATGTTGTAATTTAAGAACATTTTCAGTTTAGTCAGTTTCGTCCAAGATTGGGTAAGATTCTAGTTACTGCCAATGTATTCATAACTTACCGGGGTACCGTATTACCCACTAACTGGGTTGTGGAGGTTAGATAGGCAGTCGCTCCAAGTAAAAATGTAGGTACTGCTACTCAGCTGCATCCGATTAGACTGGAAGAGAGATTTTTTTTTTTCGTTTTGAAACTTAGTTACTTTGATTACCATTGTTTTATATAAATTAGAAGCATTATTTGAGTTTTTGTAAGTGTGAGTACCGTGTAGACTTTCTACTATGGTTAGTAGGGCTTATCCTAATCTTTATGGTTTTAACTGTACATTGTGCTTACATATAGAAGCAACAATATTGTACCCAGGACTATGTAATATATACATATAACTTGATTTGAAAAGAGTGTCCATGGAGTTTCTTGCCCATTCCTCTCCTTGAGATCTACTATTTTCGAATGGACAACTACAGTCCATTCACAGTTATTATGCCTGTGGCGGGACTGTAGGTAGCTTATTTTTGACTATGCAAAAGTGCCTGTCACGGGCCTATTTGAAATAAATGCTTTGAGTTTGAGTTTGAAGCCCACCCGAAAACAGTTCGGAAAAGGCTTGGCATATTACGATGAACTTCTTAAAATATATTATAGCTTTCGTTTCGCTTGTAATGAAATCAATCCTTAAATATTAAGGTACAGATAATTTAGTAAATTATTAGTGTTATGGTTTATATGTGGGAAAATATTAAATATTTTAATTTTACAAAAGGTAACGTTTTTCAAGGAAACATTATAGTTATCTTATTTTGTGATACCTATGTTTTTATGACATTACCAATCAACTTATTTTCATTTTTTTTAGAAGCCTTACGTTATGGTTTTTAGAAACTCCCAGTATGTAATGGGTTATGGTGATCAAACCGTAGTTGATTTCTATGAAAAAAACCGATTTTCAAGAAACTCCATGATTGACTGCCTCTTTGGTCTAGTGGTCGCAATCGCGACCTTTGAGCATAAGGTACTGGGTTCGATTCCCGTATCGGCCAAATAGTAATTGGGTTTTTCCATAAGGAATTTCTCTGTAGCAGCCACGGAGTCTGGATTTGTCCCCGGTTGATGGCAATAAGCTCGCCCTCTATTACATGGGACTTAAACATATCTGGCGAAATTTGGGTGTACTATTAGGTACACCTCTGCCTAACCCCTCGGATATTACAGGTGTTATGTTGTGGTCATGATGGAGGTCAGGTGCGGTGTACTAGCTTGCGTGTATGACCAGATGTATGAACGTGGACGAGGCGACAGGAGTATGTATGGATCGTAGCTGGTGGCGTTCTGTGGGTTCTGTTTACACCCTGTATATTAGTTTTGTCTGTGATAGTGCAACGCATCACAATAATATCGAATCCATCTTTAAAAGAAATTCTATACATACAACATTATAAATGTATAATAATAAATATTACTTAATAGTCAAGAGCCTCGACCAACATCTGAGGAGGCTCTCGCTTGGCAGCTGGTTGATCCAGCTGCCAAGCAGGAGAAAGCAGTACTTCTGGACACGGCGCGTATTGTTAGGAGGTTCCTCTCTCAAGAGCCCTGACCGCCGGTAGCTCGGACCCTGTTCCCGATGCTGGTGGGCTACTATTTTTTCTATTTTTAAATGTTTTTATATTAGAATAGAATAGAAAATTTTTCATACCGGGTTTTTTTTCAGACCGGAGTCCATAGGGTTAGTAACAATTTTACTTAACTTCTAGTGTTAGTAGGCTTTTTTGGTCTATTCTATTCTATTACTTATGTAGTTATGTAGGTATACAACTGCATGTCATTGTCTTATTAATTAGAATTTCATAATTATAGTAATTAGTAGATTCTAAACAGTAAGTAATAATACATCTTTCTACTGATTGCAGAAGATGTCACGCAACATAATATATACCCACTAACTATTACAGGGTAACACGATAACCCTTGGTAAGACTGGTTGTCAGACTTTCGACTTTCGGCCCCCGACTACCTGTAACGACTGTCAAAGATCTACAAATAACAGCCGAGACCAACGGCTTAGCGTGCTTTCTGAGGCACAAAGGAAGCTCGGTATGTAATGGGTGGTCACCCATCCACAGACCAACCTTGGCAAGTGCGGCTTAACCTGAAGATTGATCCGAGTGGCTGTTATTATTTAGCCACGAGCTCTTCAATATGGTATTATGATTGCGTGCTCCATAACATTTTAAAATTAATATTCGATAAAAAATTCCAACCAAGATCATTAAACAAAATCGATAAAACAACGCCATCTAGCGTCGAGTAGCACAACCGCAACCACAAGCGCCGTCACGGAGCGGCGACTTTCAGAACTAAACGCCGTCATACATCAAAATGGCCTGTAACCATAATTGGTTCAATTTGCTTATTAAAATAGATTTATTTACTGTTTACACTGTAATAAACTAATGTTTGTTTAGCTAGCATAGTTAGCTATTACGCTGTACAGTAATTATTTTGTTGTAATACTAAAATGGTATTTTAGAAGGCAATTAATATTTTGCTTAGTCGTAAATCATTTTCTTTTCATGTTAATAGTACTTATTTACTTTCATTAGCAGGTATTTGGGTTGTTTTAGTTTATTTGTATAATTTTTGGTTGTAATAAACCTATTTTTGGTTTGATAATAATCTTTAGCATAAGAAAGCATTTCTTCTCGGACTCATAAATAACTTGCAAAGTTTTTTTTTCTTAATTCTGAATATACTATTACTCACTAGATGTTCCGCCGGTTTTGTGTTATTTGATTTATTAAACCTACGCTTTTAAGCCTTATCAGAAGACATACTACCATTCTACCGAATGGTTTTAACAATATTCCCACAAATCGGACAAATGTTTCTTGATGTATAAGCGCTCCACGGACATAAGTCAGAGAGACGTTGCTTTTTGAAAATGTAAGTGAGACTTGGATCTTTGGGTAGATTAGATATCTACTTATAGTGTCTTCAGGTAGGAAAGGAAAATTTAGAGTATGAATGTACTGCCGGGGCTGCGGGACTGTTCGAAAGAGATACCGTGGCCCTGGAACACAAAGGGCAAAGAAGGAACATGGATGGGTTTTAGTCAGTACGAGTCTGACACTCCCTTCCACTCCGCCCAGAGCGGGAGGGGTCATTTGATTATTTCCCATCCAAAAAAAAAGAGTATGAATGTGGATGGGTAAGTGTAAGAGATAGAGGAAGACCAAAGAAACGATAGATAGACTGTGTAAAGGATCATATGGCACGAAAGGAGGTGTCTGATGAGATGAAGAGTAATACAGAAGTATGGAAGAAGAGGACATGCTGCATAAGAGCAACAGAATGATGATGATGCGTGTCTCCAGCTATGTCCAATCTTATAGAACCCTTTATCATTAGAGATACATGGCTAAATCTTAAATCTAACGGCCGGAACAGTCTAAAATCGACAAATTCGCAAGCAATAAGTTGCTATTTAGAAACTTATGCTGGAATATAAGCTTGCCAAATTAACGGCTTGCTTCTAAAAACCTCTATGAAAGATCCGTCGCATATTTTTTAATATCTTGTTCTCAGTGTATCATTGGAAAACAGTCCAAGTAGGTATGTTTGGCCCAAAATTCAGGTATGCGAACTCCACTCATTGAAGAAGTCATAAGGTTTTTTTTTTTTTTGGATGGTAGATCATCAAATGACCCCTCCCGCTCTGGGCGGAGTGGAAGTGATTGTCAGACTCGTACTGACTAAAACCCATCCATGTTCCTTCTTTGCCCTTTGTGTTCCAGGGCCGCGGTATCTCTTTCGAACAGTCCCGCAGCCCCGGCAGGCATCGGCCCCTTCCTTTTTGCTGACATCGTCATAAGGTCTTCAAGTTAACAAATGGAGTATTATCTATACCAACATTGTTGACTGACAAATATTTTCAAAACGGCATATTTTATGTTACTCTCGTATTACTATTTCGTGGCGTCACGAGAGAAGAATATGCACAAAATGTCACGCAAAGCCGTCGTATAGACTAGTGTTGCAAAATAACAAATAAAATAAACTGAGTTTGACTCGGGAATGTGGCCGCCTAAATGTCGTGGCACCAACATACAGGGTCGAATCTGAACGATGCCTTAATAGATTCCAAGTTTTCGTTTTCAAATAAACTTGGAAAAGTAACTTTAATCACACTATTATACATTTATTATATATTTTTGACTTACAACGTTCATTACAGGTCGTAAACTATTTCGATAGTGTGGCTATCAACTAGTATGAATTGCACATTTTTATTACAAATAAATCTACAACAAAACAATTATTGCAAAAAAAAACAATTTTCCAATTTTAAAATTAGGTATAATACTCAATTAACACTATCGAATAACCTCTGTTAAAATATGACATTAAAAAACACATGCACACATTTTTACATAAAAATATATGTGGTTGCAAAAATGGCTAGAAAGGAGGTGACTGCTGAGATGACGAGTAATAGAGAAGTATGGCAGAAGAAGACATGCTGCGCCGACCCCAAATGAATTGGGATAAGGGCAAGAGAATGATGATCTTTTGGTTGCAAAAAGGTTTGACTGTCTCAACACAGAATAAGAACTATCCATCAGGCAGTTTTTTATTACACTTTACTGTCCCACTGTTGGGCAAAGGGAGGGTAGATTCATTTTAGATAAAGTTTAATTTTAGTATTAGTTACACTTTAATTAAAAAATTAAAATCTTTAAAACACAGATGCAAGATGGTGTAACAGAACTATTGAAAGTAAAATATTCCAATAAGATAGCTTTCGAAATTGCCCATAGAACTAATATTATATTTTTCTTTACAAGTTACAACTACTGCAAATGATAATCAAATTATTGTTGACTTAATATATTATTTAGTCAAGTTAAATTGACTCAAGTTATAATCAGTTTTATGTATTACCGTCGGTGTTTTACAAAGACAAGAAAACAATAATATAAGTTAAAAAACTGAAGTAATATTTCAGTTTTTACATAGAAGGTATTATTTTAAAGTATGATACAAGTTTTTTTTAAATATTTATTGGTACAAATTGGCTAATCAATTTGGGATAAAATAAAACAAGTTAGTCTTACGAGAATCATATACGATCTTTGCGTTTTGTTAAAACGCGATTGTCCGACACGGCCGACGGAAAATGTTCTTAAAGGAACTTAGACATCTTTGATGTGCAATTTGAAAAGGCAAAGCCTAATCAGCCTATAATGTTCCCACTATTGGGACACACGGACTCCTCTCTATGAGAGGGAATGGGCTATAATCCACCACGCGGGCACAGTGCGGATTGGTAGATGTCACATGTCTTCGAATTTTCGGTTCTAGGATATGTCGGTTTCCTCACGATGTTTTCCTTCACCATTTTGAGAGCAGTGGTGATGAAATAAATTGCCTACATGAATTAAAGCACTTCTTTGGAGTCGGGCCGTTTTTAGAGTAGATAATAGATACTAATTCTAATACTAATTAGATTTAGCTGCCGCTCAGGTTTGTTCTTTAGGTTAAGCCGCGTTTGCCTAGGTTCATCTGTGGATGGGTCACTACCCATTACATACCGAGTCTCCTCTGTGCCTCGGAAAGCACGGTAAGCTGTTGGTCCCGGCTGTCATTTGTAGATCTTTGACAGTCGTTACAGGTAGTCAGTGGCTTGAAACTCTGACAACCAGTCTTACCAAAGGGTATCGTAGTGTCCAGTACTAACTGGGTTGTGGAGGTCAGATAAGCAGTCCCTCCATGTAAAGTACTGGTATTCAGCTGCATCCGGTTAGACTGGAAAAGGCTAGGCAGATGATGATGCCAGATATTAATGAATCAACGCCAGAATAACAGCCAATGAACGTCATCCATATAAATAATTAAGTAGTAGTAATCAGCATATTGATAACATTAGAATAGTAAAGTAACCCGCTTGTTTGACGGTAGGTATGTAAGTATTTACTTATGTAGGAATCCTGATGGTACCTACGTAGTTTAGCCTTGCAACTGGGGCCTGGACAAACTGACATTGTATAATTTATACTGTATATATTATATATATATTATTTTATATATTATGTATAATTTGGAGAGAGAAAGGGGAGGCCTTTGCCCAGCAGTGGGACATAATATAGGCTATCAAAAAAAATAAAAAATAATAATATTATAAAGCTGAAGAGTTTGTTTGGTTGAACGCGCTAATCTCAGGAACTACTGGATCGAATTGAAAAAATCTTTAAGTGTTGGATAGCGTATTTATCGAGGAAGGCTATATATAACATCACGCTACAACCAATAGGAGCAGAGCATCAATGAAAAATGTTTAAAAAACGGGGAAAATGCCATAAGCAGACGAAGTTGCGTGGGTCAGATACTTATTAATAATGATGGAAACGTCACAAACGTCACTGACATTGTACCGAAAAGCTCGTGTCAATCTTGACTTTTGACGACACGGTTGGCGCTGTGGCTGGGCGATTGACTGCTGCGCTGCGTGTCGCGGGTTCGATCCCCGCCAACATTTTTTATACTGCAGATATACGGGGTGTAAACAGACCCTTCACGAAGCCTTCAACCAAGCATTCTGTACATCAAACTAAGTAACTTTACGCAAATTTTTTTGCTGGGAAACGACTTTTTTTTTTGGGGTCAAAAATCACGTTTGACAGTAGGACTCAATATAACGCACTCAGAACATTGTGCTGATGGATGGATTGAATAGTACGGGGGTCGTGGAGGTGTTTAAAGTAAAAATCTTACATTAAAAACTGTATTTAAAAAAAAACTTGTGAAAAAGTTGGAACTTTGACCCCCAATATCTCCGTAACTAGAAGGTTCCCAGGTATGGTCTAGAACAAAAAAATGATCGCATTGACGGGGAGAACAAATGCCTTTCGGCTTCGTTAAGGGTCTATTTACACCCTTTATATATGCTACAGATAGTTGTTCTGGGTCTGGCTGTTTGTGTATGTGAGTTTAAATGTTTGTAAACGCACCCACGATACAGGAGAAATTCCATTAAAAGATGTGCTTTTTTAAGTATAATTTTTTTGCATGCCAAATGTTATGTACCAGGAACAAATAATTACTACTGTAACAACTCATGTATGTACATACATTCAATGCAAATAAATTATTTCTAATCTATTCTATTTCTAAGAAAGTGTCAAATTCATCGTGCAATTTTAAGATGGCATTAAGTACTCAATTTACGAAAAGGAGCTCGGGGGGTCGATCTTCAGGTTAAGCAGTGCTTGCCTAGGTTGGTCTGTGGATGGGTGACCACCCATTACATACCAAGTTTCCTCCGTGCCGCGGAAAGCACGTTAAGCCATTGGTCCCGGCTGTCATTTGTAGATCTTTGACAGTAGTGGCTCAAGTCTGACAACCAGTTTTACCAAGGGGTATCGTATTACCCAGTACTAACTGGGTTGTGGAGGTCAGATAGGCAGTCGCTCCATGTAAAATACTGGTATTCAGCTGCATCCGGTTAGTATGGAAGCTGACCCCAATATAGTTGGGAAAAGGCTAGGCAGATGATGACTCAATTTGATGATGAAAAATTTCGTTTAGTACCGGTTTACCTATATTTAATTTTTCCATCATTGTTATCCATCTGACTTCTTCAAAACCCAGTTAGTTTTATGTTTCCCAACTTTGTTAAGACCGGGAAAATGTACCAACAGATGAACAAGAAATTGTACCATATACGTTTGTATGTATGTATGAGTTTCTTTACATCAGTACCCACTAACCATATAGAGAGAAGGTTTCCTTCCGTCCATTCTTCAAAGTTAATCGGTTAAGCAACTATGTCTGCTTGTCGGCTTGTTTTTATGTTTGTTTGACATACATATGAGACATCACGGTTGAGTCTTAGTAGGGTGAGTTGAGCTGTTGGTAAAGCTCAAATATTTTGTCCGTCTGACTTTTTCAATTTCAAAACTTAAACTGTCATTTACGGCATATCTTCCGTGATTGTTCGTTAGTTTGAGCTCCCGATATTTCGACGCTGTTGCAAGCGCCATGATCGCGGGTTGACTGGAGAATGCGGGTGGATGGAAAATAAATTGTTAAGAGCAGACAAATCTGTCCATCCTCTTTTTTTGTATTTCGTTTCGTGTTTTCTTCTAGTTCTACGCTCTGAACTGTTAACAGAGCTGTGTATTAAAATTGAAAATGCCAGTATGCAGTGAGCAAGTGGTAATTGAAAATGCTAAATTACAAATTCCATAATTATTTTTATAATCTATGACTGCTTCTTGCTGTGGTAATGTTGTGATTTGATTGTGACTAGAGACTAAATCTGAACGGGGAGCGCTGCCCAGGGTATCATTTGTGGATCTTTGACAGTCGTTAGGTAGTCAGTGGCAGTGGCGTGCTCGGCATGAAATCGAGTCAAAGCCTGGAATAAACAACTGAAAATATTTAGGGGGGGGGGGGGGAATTGACCGAGAAAATCTGTTCCGAGTTCTGGCATTGGTATTTAATAACGCCGGTTTTATTTTCCTATTATTTAAATATGCCTAAATATAAAATACAAATAGTGGTTATTAACTTTTCATATTTTATATACCGTCACAAAATTACAACAACTAATTCAATTAAGTTGTCAGTATCAAGTAAATGATATAAGAGCCATCTATTGACTTAAATGTAGCAACTCAACTCTTCGAGTCAATTCGTAATTGTTTCCCTCGCTTTGTTAGAGATGGCGCACGAACAATAAATTGGTTTCTAACTACACATTATTGTAAATGTTTGTAATTACTCACAATGTAAACAGCCACAACTCAACACTTCATTATTCGCTTCTTTACCCCGGACAGATGACAAACAACAAAGTACACAGAAGTCACCACGTATCTATTACTAGATAGATTTTCAAATTGTTTGAATGAGAGCAGCCGAACAGCCATTGAACACGCTAACCTACGCTGATCGACTAAAATGCACATTATGGGTTTTAGTTTTCTGAGAATATTCAAATCAGGGGTAGGTTTATTTAGGTGAAGTAACGAGATTATATTTTTCTGTAAAACTCAAAGTATTTATCTTGCTAAGTAGGTACCGATTACAGACACTTTAATCCTTCACAAGGAAAAATTGCGTTTCCGAATTAATTTTAGTGTTCACTTCAAAACAAAGTTAATTACGGCAATAACTAATCAAAAAACTTTAAATCCCAAGAAATCGAAAAAATAAAACCACAAAAAACAAATGCACCAGTTCCTAATCGCTCAAAACTAACTAAAATACGAACTATCATGAAATCGTACTTTGTACCTATCAAAATTCGCGCGAAGCGCATATAAATTGCGCGCATCCTCGGTGCGAACACACTTCTCTCTCAAACTTACACAGACTTACACGCACACATTCAAAGAAAAGCCCAGCTTTAAACTCTATACAAATTCTCAAATCTGTACCTACCAATGTTATCAATAACAGAGACATTTTGTTAGGAAAACTGAAAGGTCAGAGAAGCCAAATGCAAGCCAGTGGGTGAGAAAGAGAAAGCATTAGCGAGCGCGCGTAGGTACGATTGCGTACTAAAATTCTACGTTTAACTCTTTTTTTGTATAGTGTTAGAGCGAGCCAGAGTATCGCGGCCGGCATCGGAGAATAAGCGCGCGAATTTAAAATAATTTCTGTCATAGAGGACACAGTTGTGGAGATAGCGAATTTTGTTCTTGTTTGACAAAAATTTATGTTTTTGTAAAAATGTTTTTTTTATTTCTTGAGTTTGATTTTTAGGCAAGCCCGGCTTTCCGGCTTGTAATATAGGTTCGCCACTGGTCAGTGGCCCAAAAAGTCTGACAACCAATCTTACCAAGGCGATGCAGGATGCAGCTGAATACCAGTACTTTACACGGAGCGACTGCCTATCTGACTTCCACAACCCAGTTAGTATTGGGTAATTACCTCTTGTTAAGGCTGGTTGTCAGAAATTTCAGGCCACTGACTTCCTATAAGGACTATAAATACCTTCTCGTTCATAAAAAAACCCTATTGTATTGTATTGTTTAACCCTATTTCAAGAACGGAAAACTACAATAGGTAGTAGGCATATTTGAACTTTCCCCTCAAGTTTTGCGAAATGCATCCCTGTAGTACATCTATCGTGGGACCCGCCATTTGACACACGCCATTTCGTGGGGAGCGAGACGGAAGACATGCTGTCTCTTTCACCATCTATTTCTATTAAGTACATAACATCAATACTCTATGGCATGCAAGAGTTTTGGCATATGTCTGGATTTATTTATAGGGTATGTTGAATAGTTTTTTTGGCTTTTGTAGTTGGTTTGCGAGATGCGACTTCTTTTTCTCTCGTCTCTGTAAGAGCTAAGTTGCCTACCTTATAAGAAAGCTCTTTTTTTGGTGAAAATACAAGATGTAAACAGACCCTTCACGAAGCCGTCAACCAAGCATTCTGTACATCAAACTAAGTAACCTTACGCAAAAATTTATGCTGGGAAACGTATTTTTTTTTTGGGGTGAAAAGTCACGTTTTACGGTAAAACTCAAAGTAACGCACTCAAAACATTGTGCTGATGGGTGGATTGAATAGTACGGGGGTCGTGGAGGTAAAAAAAAGTTACAACATTAAAACCTTGTATTTAAAAAAACTTGTGAAAAAGTTGGAAGTTTGACCCCCAATATCTCCGTAACTAGAAGGTTCCCAGGTATGGTCTAGAACAAAAAAATGATCGCCATGACGGGGAGAACAAGTGCCTTTCGGCTTCGTTAAGGGTCATTTTACACCCTTTATAAGTGAATCTGCAAGGGGGCGGTAGTGAGTAGATTGCCCGGGACGGCACCATTTTCACTTTTGATCATCATCTTCTATTTGGGGTCGGCGCAACACGTTTTCTTCTTCCATTCTCCTCTGTCAGACGTCACGGCATCATTTACTTCTTTCTCTTTCATATCATTCCTCACACAATCCATCCATCTTTTCTTTGGCCTTCTTCTCACTCTCTATCCATCGACATTCATATCCATCACTCTTTTAGTCCCTTCACACTTTTGATGCGTCTTTAAAATGAGCCTTATTTTCATGAAAATTAGCTCTTATTTCTTTTTGACTCAGGTCGGTATAATCGGGATATCAAAAGCATTATAGATAGAGAGGATAGAGAGGATAGAGGTTTACTCTAGATAGTGATCAGAATCTTATTAGTCATTGTCTTTCCTTTAAGGTAGATACCTTTGACCAATACGAATTGGCTCTTATTAGATTCAATCATCGACTGCATGACGGTACGGTTGGCGCAGTGGCTGAGCGATTGACTGCTGCACTGCGAGGCACGGGTTCGATCTCTGCACGGAACAAATATCTGGCTGGTCTGGCTGTTTGTGTATGTGAGCTTAAATGTTTGTAAACGCACCCATGATATAGGAGAAATTCCTAGTGTGTGGCAATGTTTTCTTTTACAAAAAGAAATAAAACGTCATCCGACTCAGCCTACTGCATTCCACTGCTGGAAATAGGCCTCTCCCAAATTACGCTCGACTCCAGGTTTTACGCCTTCCCATCAGGTATGGCTCAGCCTTTTAAGATCGCTAGGTGGCATAATTGTAGCTTGGTGGCATAACATACCAAATTTCAAGGAAAAACCAGGTACTCTCTGTTGAAGATGGTTCAAAATTCTTCGAACCCTACGTGCTTGGAAAGAATCTATAGAAAAAGTGTATGATCAAACAGTTCTTGATTCGTTTTTGTTAAAAGTGTAATTGATTACATTACACTGCATACAATTAATCATAATTAATTTGCATGTAAGGGTAAGAGGCAGTTCGGATTGGTATGGTAATGAAGGCAGTGGTACTCAACCTTGGGGCCGTAAAAATCTTGAAAATACAAAAAAAAAAATGAAATAAAAAAAATAAATAATATAATATAATCAATCAAATCCACACAGCTCAATCTTATATGTTTAGCAACTCTTGCCGAAATCGGTCTGTGGATGGGTGACCTTTCGTTACATACCGGGACGTCAAGCTGTTCTGGCTATCATTTGTAGAACTTTGACAGTCATTACGGGTAGTCAGATACCCGAAAGTCTGATAACCAGTCTTACCAAGGGGTATCGTGGTACCCAATAACGGGGTTGTAATGTCAGATTGGTTGTCGCTCCTTGTAAAATTCTGAAATCCAGTAGCATTCGGTTAGACTGAAAGCCGACCCTCACGTATTTGAGAATTGGCTATGCAGATGGTGGTTCTTGAAAAAATCCTTGCGGGCTTAAGATTGACAACCGCTGATATAGGTGTATGCAAATAAAGTAATAGCATTTTTTTCATAGCGATTGATTTAATTCTGTTTTTCTGGCTTTATCATAAGTTATAGTCTGATCTAATGATGGTATGGACCACCTAGGTCTCATGCATTACAATGTACCTGATCATAAAACCAGCCTTGGTTTCTTGGTAGCAACTGGGTGTCTAATTTGGATCCAATTGATGGCAATAAACTTGCCTTCTAATACGCGGAACTGAGGTAGATAAACATAACTGGCGAAATGTGAGTGGATTATACAAAGTGTAAACAGACCCTTTACGAAGCCGTCGACCAAGCATTCTGTACATCAACTAAGTAACTCTACGCAACAAAAATTGCTGGGATACGACTTTTTTTTGGGGTGAAAAATCACGTTTTATGGTAGGACTCAATGTACCGCAATCAAAATATTGTGCTGATCAGTGGCGTGCCTAGGGGCCAACAATAAGGCAAGCCCATAAGGCCAGCAGACTGTTCAAGAACACTATCACCATGAAGAGTAGTAGGCTGCTGATGGATGCATTTAATAGTACGGGGTTAGTGGAGGTATTTAAAGTAAACTTACAACATAAAAAACTTGTATTTTAAAAAAACTTGTGAAAAAGTTGGAACGTTGACCCCCAATATCTCCGTAACTAGAAGGTACCCAGGTATGGTCTAGAACAAAAAAAATGATCGCAATGACCGGGAGAACAAGTGCCTTTAGGCTTTGTTCTTGGGTAATTTTACACCCATTAAAAACACCTCTGCCTAATTCCTTCGAGTACTACAGGCTTGATATTATATTATATGTATAATATTTATAAATTCTTCTTATCGTAGATAAAAGGATCAGCATCGATCACCTTGCTTACTCACTGCATGTAAACGATTTCTGCCAAAAAATGTTCAAGATTTCTCAAGATCTTTTTTCTTCCGAATCTCAGAACGCTATCGCCTCAGATAATGGTATTCAACTTTAAAAGATTCAGAAAAGGAAGTCTATTATTTGCTCACCATCATCCATTTCCCAATTAATTTGGGGTCGTCGCAGCATGTCTTCTTCTTCCACACTTCTCTATCTGTCCCTGTCCAGTAACATCCTTCACACACACAGTCCATCCATCGTTTCTTTAGTCTTCTCTTACTCTTATAGCCATCCACATTCATACACAAAACTTCCAATATCCTCATTCTCCAGCCCTTATCCCAATTTATTTGAGGTCCGCGCAGCATGTCTTCTTCCATACTTCTCTATTACTCGTCATCTCAGCAGTCACCTCCTTACTAGCCATATCATCCTTCACACAGTCCATCCATAGTTTCTTTGGTCTTTCCTTACTCTTATAGCCATCCACATTCATACTCAAAACTGTCAATATACCAATCAAGTCTATTTTAAAACAAGTAAAGAAACAATCGGTCGTTTTTTCCCAATCGCAATCACAGATGGCGCTAGTTGTCCACTCAAATGTTTTATATCGACGCGCAAAGGTAATATTATAACGTTCAAATCATCTTCGACATGTCGAATAAACTTTTTGTTACAATTAAAACTGTATGAGAGTCTATCTGAGTTTGATTGTACAAATATAGTGTTATAAGTACTTACTTTAATATAGTTATTATTTTGATTTGAACTAATTTGATAATATAAGATTTTTTTGGTTGAGTTTATTGGCAGTTTCAATTCAATTTTATGTAGGTACCTACTTTAGTACTTGATTTGTTTGAGATTCTTTCTTATCATACATAAACGTATGTACTATGTACTACATACAGTGGCGAAAACATCACGCTATAACTTTTTAACGTGGTAGGCTAAGTTTCCACCAGTGTCGAAAGTTCGTAGCCCCCAAGCAGCGTTGCCGTAAGTATTCCTTGGGTGTCGTTGGTGTTATTACAGATTGTTATACATTCATTATTCATATACATTTCAACATATTCAGGTACATTTCAACTTCGGCTCCTGGTCGTTGGTACATTCATTGGCCAAGGAATGGAACTCTCTACCAGCGTCTGTGTTCCCTTCCTCTTGTAACCTGCGAGTCTTCAAAGCATGAGAAAGAAGGCATTTTCTAGGCAAGCTTATTCCATTTTAGACCTCATCCATGGCTGATCATTTTATTTTTATTACCGGATCAGGCATAAAAATAAAAAAATAGCTTTTTTTTTTTACGGATGGGAAATCATCAAATGACTCCTCCCGCTCTGGGTGGAGTGGGAGGGAGTGTCAGACTCGTACTGACTAAAACCCATCCATGTTCCTTCATTGCCCTTTGTGCTCCAGGGCCACGGTAAAAAAAATAAAAAAATAGCTTCTGCCCGAGACTTCGTCTGCTTTGAAGAAACATCTTATAAATAGCAATTCATAATAGTGTAGCTTTTCATCGAAATAATTTATGAAAGCGATGTGATAGTAATTTCGGAGATTACCTCCCACATTCAAAGTTCCAAACAATTCAACGTTTACTTCTTAGTTCTTTAAAATCTATTTAGTCCGTCAGTTAGATTATCAAAAAATATTTGACTCGTATTTTTTCTTTTGACATGTAAACGAAAAATTACCACGATACAGCGCGTTGAAATCTCGCGTGACGTCTCAATTTTTGTTACTTTTTACTGTCCAGTGACGTCACAGGCCCCCTCTCTTGATCTTTGATGCGCTGTATCCTCGTCATTTTTTGATTATGCGGCAAAAGAAAAAATACGTGTCGAATTTTTTTTTGGTGATCTAACTGAAGGACAAAATATTTTTTTCTTTTTTCGATGTTGTCAAATAGTCTATTATACATAGATTAAAACATAGCTGCAATGCCCCTGCCTCAGCTCCAAATGTCCGTCTTCTCGAATCCTCTGTAATTTTGAAGTCTTCGAGTCAAAACGAACCATCTTCGACCGCCTAATGCAAACCCATTAAGTAAGAAAAACCTTATTTCTGGCGTATATACTGCAACTGTGAGCCTGTATCATCCCACAGCTGGGAAAGGCCCCTCCCCATAACCTCCAGCTGTTTCGAACCAGGGCTAATGTACCATCATCATCTGCTTAGCCTTTTCCCAACTATATTGGGGTCGGCTTCCAGTCTAACCGGATGCAGCTGAATACCAGTATTTTACATGGAGCGACTGCCTATCTGGCCTCCACAACCCAGTAACTGGATAATATGATACCCCTTGGTAAGACTGCTTGTCAGATATCGGTTTTATGACTACGCATAACGACTGATACTTACTAAGAATGCGTAAGATAATCATTAAAAAAAATTGCACGGCCTGAGAATTGAACCCGAAATCACCAAGACCATTCTGAGCATATAAAGGGTGTAAAAAGACCCTTAACGAAGCCGAAAGGCACTTGTTCTCCCCGTCATTGCGATCATTTTTTTGTTCTAGACCATACCTGGGAACCTTCTAGTTTCGGAGATATTGGGGGTCAAAGTTCCAACTTTTTCACAAGATTTTATTTAAATACATGTTTCTAATGTAAGATTTTTACTTTAAACACCTTCACGACCCTCGTACTATTCAATCCATCCATCAGCACAATGTTTTGAGTACGTTACATTGAGTTTTACCGTTAAAGGTGATTTTTCACCCTAAAAAAAAAAAGTCGTTTCCCAGCAATATTTTTTGCGTAAAGTTACTTAGTTTGATGTACAGAATGCCTGGTTGACGACTTGGTGAAGGGTCTGTTTACACCCTGTAGAACCTGCCCTACGAAATAGAATAGTGTAGGTAAGTAATAGCATAAAGGGGCTACTGTTACTAGTCTGCCTATGCCAAAACCCGACATGTCGTGAAGACACGACCTCACTAGTGTGGCCGCCGAAATCCCACCAACTCGACTGTCTAATCCAACTGAATTGGCTCTAATTGAGCCTTCCTTTCAAATCGAGTGCACTTGAATTTTTACCCAAAACGCGCACAGAAAAACCAACCCTAACACTTTAGTACAAAACCCAAAATCACTCGTCAATTTTCGGCACATTTACGACCTTCTTCATCAGCAATTTAGGGGAAATTGACAAGTGAAATGGAACTCTATTTTGTGAATGATAAAATTTACAATGCGTTGTGGTTTCCGTTTGACCTTAGATACAGGAAAGGGGGTGCAAATGAAATTGATTCATAAGACGCTTTGATTGAAGATGTTTGTATCATCACGCTATCATTGTGTGGAGTCAGCAGGACTTGATTGGGAGGACTCATTAGTGGCACTGACCTCTTCCCTGATTGTCCTGACTTAATAAAGCTATTATGGTACATTACAGCCGCTCGGGTCGATCTTGAAGTTAAGCCGTGCTTGCCTAGGTTGGTCTATGGATGGGTGACCACCCATTACATACCGAGTTTACTCCGTGCCTCGGAAAGCACGTTAAGCCGTTGGTCCCGGGTGTCATTTGTAGATCTTTGACAGTAGTTAGGTAGTCAGTGGCCCAAAAAGTATGACAACCAGTCTTACCAAGGGGTATCGTATTACCCTACAGTACTAACTGGGTTGTGGAGGTCAGATAGGCAGTCGCTCGATGGAAAATACTGGTATTCAGCTGCATCCGGTTAGACTGGAAGTCGGTTAACATAGTTGCATAAAGGAAAGGCTTTTGATGCCCTGTTATTGTTGAAGAAGGACATCATCCATCTAAGAACGGAATAATTCAAAGACCTGTGACCCCGCACTAGGTCTGCGTGGTGGATTGCAGCTCACTCCCTCTCGTAGAGAGAAGGCCTATCCCAGCAATGGGAACCTTATACCTGTAGGAGTGGGCCGTCCACCACGCGGGCCCAGTGCAGTTCGTTGGATGTAAGATATCATCTTTCTTTTCTAGATATTCTGAAATCATCATCTGCCGAGCCTGTCTCCAATCATGTTAGGGTCGGCTTCCAGTCTAACCGGATGCAGCAGAATACCAGTATTTTACATGGAGCGTTGCCTATCTGAACTCCATAATCCAGTTCGTACTGGGTAATACGATACCCCTTGGGAGTGATTGTCAGACTTTCGGGCCACTGACTACCTGTAACGACTGTCAAAGATCTACAATTGACAACCGAGACCAACGGTTTAACATTTACTTATTCTGAAAAACACCCAAAAAAAGAGTAAATATAACCAAATAAGTATAATGTATGTGTAATTTATGTTAACAAAATGGTATTTTTCTTAATTTTTTTTTGTACTCTATCACAATGCTGTCCTATTTGACCCAAAGGTTGACTGGTAGAGAATGCCTTGTGGCATTAAGTCCGCCTATGTACCACTTTTGTACATGAAGTTTAAATAAATAAATAACCATGTTGTCGTATATAATAATATAATACCGGCCTGTTACTGTCCCACTGCTGGGCAAAGGCCTCTTCTCATACAGAGAAGGCACGAGCATTGATCACCACGCTTGCTCAAGACGGGTTGGCGATTTCAGACTTATACGGGGTGTAAACAGACCCTTCACGAAGCCGTTAACCAAGCATTCTGTACATCAAACTAAGTTAGTTTACGCAAAAATTTTTGCTGGGAAACGACTTTTTTTTTTGGGGTGCAAAATCACGTTTTACGGTAGAACTCAATGTGACGTAGGTACTCAAAACATTGTGCTTATGGATGAATTGAATAGTACGGGGGTCGTTTAAAGTAAAAATCTTACATTAAAATCATGTATTTAAAAAAAAACTTGTCAAAAAATTGCAACTTTGACCCCCAATATCTCCGTAACTAGAAGGTTCCCAGGTATGGTCTAGAACAAAAAAATGATCGTAATGACGGGGAGAACAAATGCCTTTCGGCTTCGTTAAGGGTCTTTTTACACCCTTTATTAATTATAAGTCCAGGTTTCCTCACGATGTTTTCCTTCACCGATGTCTGTGATGTCCAAGATAAACTTAGAAAGTACATATGAATTGAAAAAGTCACATTGATACTTGCCCGGATTTGAACCCACAACCTCATGCATGAGAGGCGAGGCCTTAACCTCTGGGCCATCATAACATCTTCATGTTGTCGTACTAACTAACAAATAAAAAATGTAAACAAATAATCCGAATGAGAATCAAACCCACAACCCTCAGAAACCGAGCCACACATTAAAAAGTAACAGATGCGATAATACCTATTATATTGGTTTCAATTCTTCTCTCAAAGCACTCTTGAGCATTCAACTGCATTACCAACTTAATCAAGTAGTTGTACACAACCTTAACATCTACTTCCGACCGACTATTTTCCCTTAGCATGGTGTAGGTTTATCGTGGTATTAGTAGCGAGTATTTCGTCAACTTGAGTTGAGTTGAGTGTACTCAAAGTATTAAATGAATGTATTAAGTACTGTTTTGTGTGTCAGCTCAATTATAGGGGTAGGTAGAAGTCTGAGTGGTATGTGTCTTTAATTTGAAGTGATTTTTTAAAAAAAATTATCGGATACTCTGGTGGATACTGGATATTAGGATTGTTGACCCCTAAGAGGATAATATTAACCTTGGTTTAATAGGTAGCAGTAATAAACCTTATTTTGAGGAGCTCGTGGCTAAATAATAACAGCCGCTCGGGTCGATCTTTAGGTTAAGCCGTGCTTGCCTGGATTGGTCTGTGGATGGGTGACCACCCGTTATATACCAAGTTTCTTCCGTGCCTCGGAAAGCACGTTAAGCCGTTGGTCCCGGGTGTCATTTGTAGATCTTTGACAGTCGTTAGTAGTCAATGGCCCAAAAAGTTTGACTACCAGTCTTACCAATAGGTATCGTATTACCCAGTACTAACTGTGTTATGGAGGTCAGATAGGCAGTCGCTCCATGTAAAATACTGGTATTCAGCTGCATCCGGTTAATCTGGAAACCGACCCCAATATAGTTGGGAAAAGGCTAGGCAGATGATGGACTGCCTCGTCAGTCTAGTGGCTAGCTTAGACAGCTATAATGACAGTCGGGACCAACGGCTTAACGTGCTTTCCGAGGCACGGAGTCAGAGAGCAGTCCACAACACTAATATTTATGCAGAAAAAAATATATTTTTGAAATTGAATAGCCAAATCCAAACTTTTATCCAAAAATATAAGGGCGTGTTCACTTCACGTAAAGCCGGGACACACCACTGCAAGTATTATTTGCCAAATATTTGTTAAGGCTTATTGTACTCAGCGGGGTGTGTTGCACTTTTGTGGGTGAGGTGTGGTGCACACGGGGTGATTTTTTGAGTGGTATATTTGCTACTTTGTAAGTATCTACTTACTTTTTATCACGACATGAGATATTGTGTACCCAATACAGTGATGAATTAAAATGTCAGACATATTGCTGCTAAAAGAATCGATGGATGGATTGTGTGAAGGATGATATGGCAAGAAAAGAGATATCTGGACATAATGTTTTGCAAAGGGTCACAAAAAAAACCTAACAACCTAATAAGTTTCTAAGTAAATGTTAGTTTTTGTTAAAATAGCTTTCACCGGTCAAAAGTAGTTTTGACTGATTAACAGTTTTGACTGTGCCATATAAAGGGTGTAAAAAGACCCTTAACGAAGCCGAAAGGCACTTGTTCTCCCTGTCATTGCGATAATTTTTTTGTTCTAGACCATACCTGGGAACCTTCTAGTTACGGAGATATTGGGGGTCAAAGTTCCAACCTTTTCACATGTTTTTTTTAAAATACATGTTTCTAATGTAAGATTTTTACTTTAAACACCTTCACGACCCCCGTACTATTCAATCCATCCATCAGCATAATGTTTTGAGTCCGTTACATTGAGTTTTACCGTAAAACGTGATATTTTACCCCAAAAAAAAAAAGTCGTTTCCCAGCAATATTTTTTGTGTAAAGTTACTTAGTTTGATGTACAGAATGCTTGGTTGACGGCTTAGTGAAGGGTCTGTTTACACCCCGTATATACCGATGGGCAGATTAATTTGATTTAAGCTCTTTTTCAAATGAATTGTCAGATTTTTCGGGTAATCCTTTACAGATACTAACATAAAATATTATGGTATATTGTTTTTAAATAGTTCTGTTTTATGTTTTATGTATTCAATTTTCTTTTCTTCTTTTACACACTATGTCTGCATCTCTTTTTTTTATTATCTCCTTTCGCAGGTATGCTGCAAGAGATTTCTTTAGAAATAAGCATCACCTTTGTACTATTTTCTGTTCCTTTCTTCTTTTCTGTATTTAGTGTGTACATAAATTGTTAAATAAATAAATAAAATCACCCAGTGTGTAAAACCAACACAGGTAGCAGTCATAGCTGATCGGATGAGCAACAAAAGTGCTCACAATAGAAGTGCAGTGGAGCCGCATTGGTACTGAGAGCATTAAGCATTCAGAATGCTTGTGTGGCCGATAAGTATTTACTTACGAAGCGGACACGATGGTCATGGATTTAAAATGACTTAATATCAGGCATGTAATCGTTGAAGGAATAGGCAGGGGTGTGCCACGGCGAATAGGCTCTTTACTTCGACAAATAGTACACCTACATTTTGCTAGTTTTTATCTTTCTTCTTTAAAAAACTGTAGGTCAAAATAATATTTGTCCCGTGCAGGGATCGAACCGGTGAGTAACTTTGTGAAAAACACAAAAAAGTGAAATATAACTTTAGCTTTAGCAGTCGGTGACAAAAAAACTAAATCAAACAAACAAAAGTTTTGAAGTCGGTTTTATTTCGTTTTTGAAGTCGGTTTTATTTTTTGCAAAAAAGTTTTTTATTTCTCTATGTTTAGTTGTAATATCCTTTACAAATATTTGTTATGCATTTATTTTACATTGTTAACAGTACATTTGATGGTAATAGGCTTATCCCCAATAAAAAGCGACTTTCAATTTTTATACATTTGCATCATTGTTGTTGATTGTTCTTAGGACCTCCTTTTCATCAAAGCAAACATTGTGAATCCTCTTGTTATCACTCCTTATAACATAATACCATAAGGATCCATCATCGGCCTAGCCTTTTCCCAACTATGTTGGGGATTCGGATTGGGAATCGGATGCAGCTGAATACCAGTATTTTACATGGAGCGACTGCCTATCTGACCTCCACAACCCAGTTAGTACTGGGTAATACCATACCCCTTGGTAAGACTGGTTGTCAGACTTTTTGGACCACTGACTACCTGTAACGACTGTCAAAGATCTACAAATGACAGCCAGGACCAACGGCTTAAAGTGCTTTCCGAGACACGGAGCAAACTCGGTAAGTAATGGGTGGTCACCCATCCACAGACCGACCTAGGCAAGAGAGGCTTAACCTAAAGATCGGCCCGAGCGGCTGTTACTATTTAGCCACGAGCTCCTCTAATACCATAAGGGTCAATACCACAAAATAAGCCATACGTTCAGTTCAATACACTATTTATACACAATAATAAATATTATTCGGTACAGATTATGATGGGTTAACAAAAAATAATACAATAATGCTTTCTAATCTATTGTTGGCAAAGGGTTTGACCCTTTGTGCATCACGCCCTATAGTTTGGAGTATAGACAGATTTTGACAGAATTCCACTTGGCTTGTCACGAAAAATGTGTTTTGAATATAATGTATTGTTGGTGAAAAGTATGAGACGCCGACCTTTTCAAAATATAATTCAAAGTATTAATAACATTAAAACTACTTACAGGTACTTTTGGATGGTCCGAGTCGGTTAGTTGGTCAAAAAGTATTTAGTATATTGTATTTAATTTTGATTTTGTTTTTAATTTTGATTTAAAAACACTGTTTTAAGCTTTCACGGTTTGCAACAAAACTTATACTGTCACTTACGGGATATTTTCCGTGATTGTTCATTATTATTCCCGCGATCATGGCTCTTGCTACGGGTTCGAAATATCGGGATCTCAAAATAATGAATGATCATGCTATCTTCCGGTGACAGATACACCTTTATTTTTAGGGTACCCTATTACTACGTCACGTTACTACGTAGCGGGCTAGGTATAATAGGTAGACAGTTGAAATTTTCACAGAATGTGTATTTCTGTGGCCGATCTAACAACAAATAATAAAAATAAATTAAAAATTAAAAGGGGCTCCCCTACTACGATGGTACTCGCACTAGGCTGGCTTTTTTCCTAGACATGACTTTAGAATAGACGTAAGCTATATTTTAAACATCCCGATCAGTAAAGCGCAGGCCACACAGAAAAGACGTAAGACGCGGACGGGGCGCAGACATATGTCTATGTGTCCGCGCCCTGTCTGCGCCCTGTCTTTTCTATATGTTTTGCGTCACGACGCTTCTATACATTTTGTAAGAAAGGGACGCGGAAGAGACATATGGCTGCGCCCCGTCCGCTTAAGAGTAGCCTACTATAGCAGGCAGCTCAGGAAATTCATTCAATCTTAATTTACCTTAAAACAAAAAACAACCACGACCTTCGCCAACCCAACAACCTAAGTATCACAGTCTCAAAATAAGCAAAACAAACCCCGAAAATAATACAAATACAAAAACACAATGACACGGAATCGAATCTGAGACCGGAATCACGGAATCGCACATCTTTCTGTAGACGCGATGGTTTTGTTTTGCGCTCGACACACTGAGGTATTTATTAAAATTGAATTTGGACAAAAACATGACCTTGGTTTGTTGTGTTCCTATTGGGACTTGGGTATGGGTGTAAGATGAGGAGCATCCAGGGTATCTCTCGAAGAAAAGATGAGGTTTGATATCATCCTTAATTGAAAAAGGTGTGCAACTATAAACTTGGTCATGTTCAACTATTAATATTTTTACTGGGTGTGATTTTACTTAGTTATATTGTTTAATTTTATGTCTTATAGCAACGTATTGGACTTGGTATGTAATGTTGCTATAATTAGTTGTAAATAAATAAATAAAATAAATAAATTAGGTTAAAATTTTGGACTTCAGAGAAGCAGTTCCTCATAATGATTTTGATTGATTTTTGTAGTGATTTTTATCGATTTTTGTTATGATTTACTGTTTTTATTTAACTCGATTTATATTTTTTGCTGTATATGGGTATTTTGCCTGAATTAAAACACAATTTATTTATTATTTTTATTTTATTTTTATTTATAAATCTAGAATGTACAAGTTATAGTTACCAAGGACGGCATCACAATCATCATAGGCTTAAGGACAACTGTTGAAGAAAAACAAAGTAAAAAGAGCTACCAAAAGCAACCAAAGGAAGATAGTAAAATTTGCTGAATAGTGATATTTCTCAAGAAAGGTATGAGAAACTAGCTTTTGCCCGCGGCTTCGCTCGCGATAATTTAGAATTTGACAATAAATTCGGGTTGTACTGCTAGTAATAATATAATTCAATCTTGATTCAAAAGACACGTGGCCCCGTGGTTATTATCATAAAAACGTTATTGTTGTTTTCCTCGGGAACAGTTACTACTTTTGTCGGGATGAAAGGTACCGTATGTCCGTTTCTGTACACCTGACAACGTATAACAAAATTTCAGGATGATCGGTTCAGTGATTTAGGCATGAAAAGGTAACAAACAAACTTACTTTCGCATTTATAATATTACGTTAGGATAGGAAGTTAGTATGTAAGCTTATGCAAACTTGGTGGTACTAAAGAGTAATATATCTCTAGATCTAAACTATACCGATTTTTATAACATTTCTCCCGATATTCTTTTTCAAAGTACTCAGGTAAACTTTCGTAAGCCAACGATTTCATTCACAAACTAACAAGTGGCATAAACCAACCCAGCTTCCTCAGCTTTCCGAAAACCGATTCATTCTGCGTCTGCGCAGATAAAAAAGACATTTCTATACATCGCGGGATCATCAAAAACAAATTGATGCCGCTACCGGGGCGGAAAGGTTTCGTGTTTTTTGTTTTAGCACCGTTTGGGTTCCGTAGAGGTCAGTGGTGTACCTATTGGCTATGGTTGAATGAATTTTGAGATCTGCTTTGTTGGTTAAGCGGTCGCAAGCGCGATTCCCGGGTAGGGAAAAATGTTATTGGATTCTTCCATCAGGAATTTTCTCAGTAGCAGCCACGGAGTTTAGATTTTTGCCCGGCCTCCTATTACATGGAACTTAAACAAAATTGGCGAAACGTGGGTGTGTATTATTGGGTAACTCTGCCTAAGTCTTCGGAGATTACAAGCACGATGTTATGAGGTTTGAGATCAATCTCAAAATGAAACGGCCCTCTAGTTTCTGAATCAGAGAGCAAGTGGTAATCGCTTTCAAAAATAAGTTGCAATTACTTTCAAAGCATTTCCATGTTTCTGCAACGACTTTCAACAGCTTTTCGATAGCTTCTGTCAGTCCCATACATTATTGACTTCTCCATCATCATAATGGTTGACAGAAAAAGTATATCATTTTGTCTACGCCCTTTGGTATCTGTAGTTTGGGTGTCAAGTATCTCAGTCTTAGAATATGCTGTGTATTTGATAAATTATTCCGTGTTTTTGGAAAGCTTCATGGATTCTCCAACCAGCTAATTAGTAATTAAATCTCTACTTTTTGTTTCTGGAAACTTATTAACGTCTGCTCTGATTCTACCTACTTACCTAAGACATTCAAGTACTTGTTAATACTTAGTACCAAGTCGGTCTGTCTAATGTTATACGCCCGCTTGTCAAGTACCATTCGTGTGTCAATATCTTGTAGGTATATAAAATTCTCGTGTCACAATGTAAGTTACCATACTTCTCCGAAACGGCTTGGCCGATTTTCATGAAATTTTATATGCATATTCAGTAGGTCTGAGAATCGGCTACTATCTATTTTTCATACCCCTAAGTGACGCAGACGAAGTTGCGCGGGTCAGCTAGTAACGTATATAATTTAACGTTCGGGACCAAAATGTTTGTATGACAATATTCCCAATGTCCAGTCAATAATCTCACCATCATTCATAACCATCGGTCATAACCAGTGATCGGAGTAGGTAGATTGATTTTTGGTACTTGTATCATAAATGCACACAGAAAGAATAACATGGATAAGCCATTTTTCCGGAAAGTAATTCCGGTATTTCCGGATTCAATTAAATATTGTTAATGTTGGTAGTGATAATTATTACTACTCAATTCAAAATTTAAAGGAAGGTATCAAAACTAAATTAATTCATTATTTATCTGTTGAATAATAAAAACAAACACACCAATAATCCACCAATTCCGGAGGAATGTCCATAGTAATATATACGTTTCGGATCAATGACCCCAGTTCAATCTACCTACTCCGATCACTGGTCATAACCCAATAGATAGATGTGTTGCTGGTTGTTTTGTTGCGGCTCTTCTTCTTCTCAGATTTATGTTATTTGTATGATTTTGACTTTTAAAAGCTCCTCGGCCTAATTTGAAGAAGTTTATCAGCAAACACGGTTTTAGAGGTCACAAACATAGAATCATGTTTATGTATCGAGAACCGTGTCTGTTGCATCTTGGACAGGTAGCTTGCCACCTTGCTGATATCATTCTCATCATTCATATAACCCTCTTCTATCCTCCTATAGACACAGACATATACTGAACCTCCGAACTAAAAGCAGGGTCACAGCTCTCCATTTTCGGGTTGTCGCGATTAGGCCGGTGGCACAATGGGAGACAGCGGGGCGCCAGATTATCTGACACAATGCTAATGTGCTCAGCGGGGGACGTGTGAACTGCGCTTTAGAGTGTGGTGCGAGTTATGAG
Organism: Noctua pronuba; assembly: GCA_905220335.1. NCBI lineage: Eukaryota > Metazoa > Arthropoda > Insecta > Lepidoptera > Noctuidae > Noctua > Noctua pronuba. The sequence goes on along the minus strand of LR999919.1, from coordinate 4,931,843 downwards.
CGCAGCGGTGATCAAGCTTTACTGGGCTTTAAGAAAGAATGACTCTTACGGTCAGTAAGAAAATGGCCAATTTCCACAAAAAAGAAGAAGAGAAGAAGTACAAGAGAGAGTTACGAAGTACGGAAGTAGAAGTAGTTCTTTTTCTTAGCGTGTCGATGGCAATCTCAATAGTGTCGGACCAGAACTTAGCTACTAGTTTGGCGCTTTCAGTAGCGTCCATAAGTTCCTGTAGTGAACAAACAACAGGACACGAAGGACACGATATTACGTGAAGAATGACTGTTACATCGGTTTAAAAGCTTTTAATTTTATTTATGGCAAATCAACATCTTACCTAAGTTACATCAACTTCAGTAAGACAATAAGATAGAAATTTTATTCGTCAGTTGCATGTTTTCGATCTCGGGTTACCATAAACAATCTTGAATGGCGTTGATGTATGGTATACCTATATACTAATATTTTATATGTCAATGAAGATCAGTCTATGCATCTTAATAGATAAAACATAGTTAGTAGATATCTGCTGTGTTTTTTCTTTGGGAAATTCTCAGTACTTTTCCGCCTAGAGGCTTCAGTACGGTTTTATAGGTTTTCTTACAAATCTAAATTTCACCTGTAATTAAGCTATGAGCCTACGTGTAGGTACTAAAAACTTGTCTCAAACCTTACAGGGAATACTAACGTTTTTTGCTACGTAGGTATTATTATGCCGTCATCATACCCGCTCCCGCTACCTCCCCTACCTTACCCCACCAAAAAAGGACGACCATTGATCTTTTTACTTTATAATTCAGTGGCACTAATGTTAGTCGCGTCCCGTCGCGTAGCATATTTATAGCATTGTGTGTGATATGAACTTATAATGAAGAGAGAATTAGCTACGATTGAGATTTTAATTCCATTCGGACAACGCCCTCTATGGGATGTTTTGGGAAGCTTCTGTTGGGACAAAGGTGTGTTTTTTTGTCGACACGTGATGTTGTTTTTTTTTGTTACGGGATTTTGTTTTTTCAATAAACGACTTAGGGATTACATGAAGAGCATTAACTTCCTCATATTTGCTAGTTAAAGTATAGTTTAATCAGGCGATATATTTACTGAGTATGGTTATAATGATTTATCAACTGTTGAATTTTATTTGCTCGGAGCTGTGGCTAAATAATAACAGCCGCTCGGGTCGACCTTCAAGTTAAGCTGCTCTTGCCTAAGTTGGTCCGTGGATGGGTGACCACTCAATACATACCGTGTTTTCTTCTTGCCTCGGCAAGCACGTTATGCCATTGATCCCGGCTGTCATTTGTAGATCTTTGACAGTCTGCCAACCAGTCTTACCAAGAGGTATCATGTTACCTAGTACTAGCTGGGTTGTGGAGGACAGATAGGCAGTCGCTCCATGTAAAATACGAATCATATTTTAATCAATATACAACCTGATACCGATCCTGATCCGCAAATTGCAAAAAACGTAAGAAAACTAACTTGAATTTCCCGAGCTGCCTCAGCGCATGCTCTTTAAGCGACTCAGTTCAGCACACACTGAGTCACTGAAACACAAACGAGAAATAAATCAAACGACTGTCAATTAGTAAGATAACAATCATATTACCAGTGCGTACAAGTAAATAAATTGTAATTAATTAACAGTCATGGCGATAAGTTTAATTGCACGTCAATGAAGAGTGACATTAAGTGTGAGGATGGTAATGTGTTAGGTATTTACGTAATTTATGTGATAATAATGCGATTGTTGCCGACGGTTAAGTTAACTTTGTTCTATTATCATTGTCTACTCCAACAGAGCCCATATGCAAAAAACTAAACTATTAAATATTAGACAGCTATACAATTCTTATTCTTATTCTTTATTGCACACAAAACAACAAAAATATACATTCAAATTGCAATAATTGAATTGGGTTTTCTTACAGCAAACCAAATTTCGATAGCGAAATTTGCATAAGAGGATATACCTATGTGCATTAACATAACGTCTCATTAGTTAAATTAATTAATTTTATAAACTAAACTACATACATACAGTATAATACACTTAATACATACAATATATATACAATACAGTGCCTATAGAATCCTATATATATACATTTACTACACCTGCATTCTTATTAAAAACATAACTTCAAACTCAATACAAACTAACATACAACTAAAGCAAAAAACAATGTCACATAGCCTGAGAAATAAGTATAAAACAAACTTGAAGGCATCAATTATGGTAGAAAGACCATATTATTTTCTCTCGATCTTGACAAACAACTTTAGACAGGATATTTATGTCATCGAACACAACAAAGCAGCCTAAAACCGACATAGTCAGTATACAGGGTGTAAACAGACCCTTCACGAAGCCGTCAACTAAGCATTCTGTACATCAAATAAAAATCACGTTTCACGGTAAAACTCAATGTTACGCACTCAAAACTTAGTGCTGATGGATGCTTTGAATAGATAATGGGTCATGGAGTAAATTTAAGTAAAGTTGAAATCTTAAAAAGCGGTTTTAAAAAAAAAACTTGTGAAAAAATTGGAACTTTGACCTTCAATATCTCCAGAACCTGTGGTTTCCCAGGTATTGTCTAGAAGAAAAAAATTACTCCAAAGATGGGCAGAATATGTGGTTTTCGTTTTCGTTAAGGGTCTTTTTACACCCTTCAGGTAACGCTAACTAGGTCTTATAAAACGAAATAAAAATAAAAGAAAATCTAATAAGCATAGTTCTCGAGATAAAAGCACGCCAACAGATAAACAGCTTCATAATACCTCCACATTTATCTAAGACCACGAGATTAGTATGACTTTCAATGTCACACTTCATATGCCATCAAGTATTTGACCGTACCAAACTTGTACATTTATAAGTAGAGCATACAATAACATTACAACAAAGGTAATGTAACACCCTTCTTCCTAACTATTGTGCTCTGGGGGTGTGGGCAGTGGCGCAAAAAATGTTTTATTAACTGTTCTGCTGAGGGTGCGGGTGTTTGAGTCCCGGTTGGGATTTCTGTTGTTCATAATACTTTTTAAAAATACAAACATGCGTGTGATGTCCGCGAGGATAGTTTTGAGTATGAATGTGGATGGCTATAAGAGTAGAGGAAGACCAAAGAAACGATGGATGGACTGTGTGAAGGATGATATGCCTAGAAAAGAGACTGGTGGATTGCTGAAATGACGAGTAATAGAGAAGTATGGAAGGACCCCATGTAAATTGGGATAAGGACAGGAAGACGATGACTTCAAAGTCTCTGATCAGTACCAGTCTTTTGGAATGTTTTGTGATTGTTTGACCGAAACAGGAACAGCTTAAATAAGTTTTCATAATATTACAGATAACAACAGATGTCAGAGGAAAAATCACAAAAACCGTTTGAGAATTTTTTTTTTTCATTTGCTTCAAATGTGCGGTCAAACCGACCAGGTCGAACTCCGGACAGCCTGCGTACATCGGACTTTATTATCCAGTCTGCACCATAACTTCAGTATCTACATGTATGTATGTGTAAACAATTTATTTATTTATTTTACTATTTATGTACACACAGTAGACAACACAGGAAAATAACATTATAATATATGAGTACATGGGTACTGCTTATTTCATACGAAATTTCTGCCAGCAGACCTGCAAAAGGAGAAATGAAAAAGAAATGTAGACAATAGTGTGTGAGAAAAGGAAGAGAATAATGAGATGATAACAATCTAATATTATGACTCACAAATGTTGTAAACCGTTATGACTAAAATATATTTACGAATTTATTGACGCCCTGTAACCGTTTTGATACTTGTACATATTGTTTTACTATTATAGATTTGTAGTTTGTATTATAATGAAATATTCATAATAAATTTTATGAGTTTTGAGTTTAAAGATTTTAAAGTCAAAATCAAATTTAAAAAATATATATTTTATTTCCACCAAAAAAAATCGAAATGTAAGTTTTAAATCCCTATTCTTTACAAAAGATACAGGACGCTTAACAAATAGATACCCACCTTGCTTCCGAAATAAGATCACTTCAAATCTCTTTGTTGCACTCAAAGGCGTGGTTTTCTATAAAAATGGCGTGGATGTCCTTTTAACGTGAGTTTTATTGTGTTTTGGAGATATTAGTTTATATGACGTGTGAACCTGAATATCGGAGAATTATAAAATACCTTTAATCATAAACTTATACTGTCACTTACGGGATATCTTCCTTGATTGTTCATTATTTTGAGCTCCCGATGTTTCGACGCTGTTGCAAGCGCCATGATCGCGGGTTGACAAGTGACATTATAAGTTTAGTTGTAAACCGTGAAAGCATTACTTTTATCATGTTTTACAAGATGACTAAAAGAGAGAGTGAGAGTGAGTCGGGAGAGGAAGACCAAGGAAACGATGGATGGATTGTGCGAGGAATGATATGAAAGAAAAAGGAGTAAATGATAGCGTGACGGTTGACAGAGGAGAATGGAAGAAAAAAACGTGTTGCGCCGACCCCAAGTAACATGGGACAAGGGCAGGAAGATGATGGTGATGATCATGTTTTAAAGTAATATTCTATCCTAGATAACTATCATGGAAAAGTCAGAAATTGTAAATGTCAAAACAGTGTTAGATTAAAATGGACTGCCTCGTTGGTCTAGTGGTCGCAAGCACGACTGCTGAGCAAGATTTCCTGGGTTCGATTCCCAGGTCGGGCAAAATGTTATTGGGTTTTTCCATCAAGAATTTCTCAGTAGCAACCACGGAGTCTGGAATTGTGCCCGGTTCATGGCAATAGGCTCGCCCTATGTGTGCCAAATGTGAGTGTACTATTAGGTACACCTCTGCCTAACCCTTCGCGGATTACAGGCGTGATGTTATGTTATGTATAACTAAACTAATTTTCTTTTTTTCAGTCTTAGCTGTCCCACTCCTGGGCAAAGGCCTCCCCCCATTCCTTCCACTTTTCTCGATGTTGCGCCTCTTTCGACAATTAAAACAAAATTATGATGATGTCGAAAAATAATAGTTTCTAGAACAATCTCAAACAAACCCTACCATTACATGTAACATAAAACCATAGTATTACCAAGCATAGAGAATCTATCGTCGGGCAATGGGGCTACAACAAACCTATGGCATTTTTAAAAGCGCGGGGCTATATGGGCCTATGGCACGCTCCTAACACCCGATACTAAGATTATAACGTATTTGTGTATTGTTCATTTGACGACAAAATTTGTGGGTAAAAAATAATTTGACGTTTTGTAACGGTATGCCGTTTTTTAGCGCGTGTCAAAGTATTTTGTGATTAAGATCTTTTTCTCCCGTATTGTATAAAGGGTGTAAAAAGACCCTTAACGAAGCCGAAAGGCAGTTATTCTCCCCGTCATGGCGATAATTTTTTTGTTCTAGACCATACCTGGGAACCTTCTAGTTACGGAGATATTGGGGGTCAAACTTCCAACTTTTTCACAGGTTTTTTTTAAATACAAGGTTTTAATGTTGTAACTTTACTCTAAACACCTCCACGGCCCCCGTACTATTCAATCCATCCATCAGCACAATGTTCTGAGTGCGTTACATTGAGTTCTACCGTAAAACGTGATTTTTCACCACAAAAAAAAAAATCGTTTCCCAGCTAAAATTTTTGCGTAAGTTACTTAGTATGATGTCCAGAATGCTTGGTTGACAGCTTCGTGAAGGGTCTGTTTACACCCCGTATAAACCAGTCAGTAAAATGGTAGCGGGGTGAACTGTCCAGGGTATATTCTGCTTAGATACAAGAAAGTACGATGAATCGACTGTCTTGGTATCGGCATGTGATGAGGAGGGACGAATCGCATGTGAATAAAAGAGTGGTGAATATAAAATTAATGTTGATGGATGCAGAGGGAGAGCTCGTGGCTAAATAATAACAGCCGCTCAGGTCGATCTTTAGATTAAGCCGTGCTTGCCTAGGTTGGTCTGTGGATGGGTAACCACCCATTACATACCGAGTTTCCTCAGTGCCTCGGGATCTCGGCTGTCATTTGTAGATCTTTGCTAGTCGTTACAGGTAGTAGTGGCCTAAAAAGACTGACAACTAGTTTTACCAAGGGGTATTGTATTACCCAGTACTAACTGGGTTGTGGAGGTCAGATAGGCAGTCGCTCTATGTAAAATCCTGGTATTCAGCTGCATCGGGTTAGACTGGAAGCCGACCCTAACATAGTTGGGAAAAGGCTAGGCAGATGATGATGATGATGGATGGACAGGGAGAGGAAGACCAAGGAAACGATGGATGGATTGTGTGAGGAAATATAAAAAATGAAAGATACAAGAGTAAATGATAGCGTGACGGTTGACAGTGGAGAATGAATGAAACAAAAAATACGTGTTGCACCGACCCCAAGTAACATGGGACAAGGGTAGGAAGATGATGATGGTACACAAAAGTACGGTCACTATCAATGTGGTCAAGAAGCTCAATAATGGTTCTGACTGATTGAAGGATGATGAATTTTGCTTTCAGAAATACGAGTCTTTCAAGAAGAGCAATTTCAAAGCTTGCTTTCATTGGTATTTGTAAAAATAACGAAGACTATTTGCAAAACGTTATTATGATACTAGCTTATGACCTCGGTTTCGCCCGCATGGTCGTAGTACTGGGATAAAAAGTATCCTTTATGTTAATCCAGGTTACAAACTATCTGTGTGCTAAATTGCATCCAAATCCTTTCAGTAGTTTTTGTGTGAAAGAGTGACAAACATCCATCCATCCTCACTAACTTTCACATTTATATTATTAGTAGGATAGGATTAAAGTGATTATTTTTATCTAAGTTTTTCATAGATTATTCAACTAATTTCGTCCTTAACTTCTTCTTATTAAATCCAGCAATAACACCATTCTTAAATGAATTACAAAACTGAATTTCTAAGAGTTTATTACCCATTAACAAACAATCACACCAATAACTGCAATTTAACAATCAGTTAATATTTAGCACGCGCCTCACAGTGAGCCTGCTGTGCACAATATCGTCAAATTACTACCATTTCTGCCCACCCTACTTTATAACGGGGATTGATTATTATTTAATAGGAAAGTAAGGGAGAGGAGAGATTTTGGAACTAATTTTGTGTTGTAGCGATGTCATTGAGTAAGGTAAAATATCCTCATACTAATCATAATTTTACTTTTCTTACCTTACTTTTTAATACATACGGGGTGTAAACGGACCCTTCACGAAGCCGTCCTTCAGCAACCTAGCATTCTGTACATCAAACTAAGTTACTTTACTCAAAATTTTTTGCTGGGATACGACTTTTTTTTCGTTTTACGGTAGGGCTCAATGGTACGCAATCAGAACATGATTGCGATGATTGATGGATGGATTGAATAGTAGGGGGGTCGTGGAGGTGTTTAAAGTAGTAATCTTAATTTAAAAACATGTATTTAAAAAAAAAAACTTGTGAAACAGTTGGAACTTTGACCTCCAATATCTCAGTAACTAGAAGGTTCCCAGGTATGGTATAGAAAAAAAATGACTGCATTAACGGGGAGAACAAGTGCCTTTCGGCTTCGTTAAGGGTCTTTTTACACCCTTTATTAATCTTACTTTTCTAATACAGAAACATATTAAACCTGCTCAGGTGGAGATTTATTAATGACTCTGCCTTGGAGTGTAAATGTGGTGCTGCTCTACAAACGATGGGGCACTTAATATCGTGTCCTGCGTGTCCAGTTGTTTGTTCACTACAGGAACTGATGGACGCTACCGAAAGCGCCAAACTAGTTGCTCAGTTCTGGGCTGACACTATTTAGATTGCCATCGACACGCTAAGAAGAAGAAGTACGGAAATTTCAGTTAGTCCCTTCGAGTTTTTTGATCCTTGCAACAGTATTAATTGGTATCCATTTTTTTTGTGGAAATTAGCCACTTCGTTTAAAATCTGTGAATGAGATCGAATTTTCACAAACAGTTATGGAAAATCCTTTTTAAGACCATTTTCTTGTAGCTTGTAGCTATAATAAAGCGGTAAAAGTACATGCCCTTACTGCGTCATCTCAAAATTCCATCCTGTCTTCTCTATCGTGTGGTTAGTGCCTTACCTGATGTCACAGATTTTTATGCCGCCCATGGGCCTCTGACTTGGCTTTACATCATCATCGTCTTCCTGCCCTTGTCCCATTATACTTGGGGTCGTCGCAACACGTTTTCTTCTTCCATTCTCCCCTGTCTGACTTGTTACATGCCGTCGAGAAACATCTCTTAGGCATGCTGGTTTCCTCACGATGTTTTCCTTCACCGAAGCATACGCACATGAATTCGAAAAATCAGAGATGCATACCTAGAGTTCGAACTCGAGACCTATGACTTGGCAGTGCGACGTTCACACCACTAGGCTACCACTGCTATTATATATAGGGTCTAACTTTTTAAACACGAAATATTTCAAGAGTAACTTCTACAAGTCGTAAAGTCGCCATAGCAACGAAAAAAAATTTTTTTTCTGTATGTTTTTATTTTTACGAAATTATTATAGTTCTAAATATTCTTGCGACATTTTGCATAAAACCTTTACAAACTTTAAACTTACTTACTTACTTTTACTTTTTTAAACTTTTTTTTTACTTTTTAAACCTTTAGACAGTATTTATTTTGTGGGTCAAGTAATTTTTTTTTTTTTTTATAAAAATAAACTCAGATAAAAAAAAAATTTTCGTTGCTATGGTGACTTTACGACCTATAGAAGTTACTCTTGAAATATTTCGTGTTTAAAAAGTTAGACCTTATATATAAAAAATATTATGCGGCATCACAGTTCCTTATAAGGATTGCTTACCTAGATGGTTTCAGTTTGCCTAGATAACTCGTTCCGTACGAACCAAGTCGTCAATTCATTACCAAGTTTTTCATATGCTTTTACACCTTACAGTTCACCTTTGCACTTATGTAAAAGCACATTAAGTTTCATCACTGCAAAAACATTTTAAACCAAGCCTTCTCGTTAAACCCCTACTTCATTTAACTACAACACCATGCCGATATTTACACCACAATAAATTTTATAACCAAACGTCCGTCGGCACTTCTGTATTTTAAACCGAACTTACTATCAGACCGTGGTTAAAACACAGTAATATAAGTATTAAAAAATCTTTTGAAGAAAGCGCAAACTCGCTGTTTTTCAAAGAAACGGTGATTCGTTTGTTTCGCGAAGATGTTTTCAAGATTTTATTGGTATTTGTGATGTTTAATGGTGTTTTAGCGAGTCTCTATGACTAATGTGTTAGAAAACAAATGCCCATGAAAATAGTATAGGGTAACTTGTTAAAAAGTGACGAGGATAAAATAATATAATATAACTAGCTTATGTCCGCGGCTTCGCCCTTCGGAGCTCTGTAATGTCCCATGGGATCGTACTACCGGGATAAAAAGTATCCTATGTTTTAGTCAAGGATATAAACTATCTTCTTGCCAAATTTTATCCAAATCCGGTCAGTAGTTTTTATGTGAAAGAGTAACAAACATCCATCCATACTCATAAAGTTTCGCATTTATAATTTTATAGTATATAGGAAGTAGGATATAAGAATATTTGTTTATGATGCTAGCTGGTTACAGACCAGTCTAATTTCCTGAATCTTTGGCTAAATGTGGCTATGAATCTTACCTCTTACTTAGATTATAGGCGTGTTGATATAATGGGAGTAAACATACCTTTAACGAAGCCGAAAGGCACTTGTGCATCGCGTCATTGTTGTGATATATTATTTTGTTCTAGACCATACCTGAAAACCTACTAGTTACGGAGTTATTGGAGGTCAAAGTTCCAACTTTACTTACCTCCATGACCCCCGTACTATTCAATGCATTCATCAGCACAATGTTTTGAGTGCGTTACATTGAGTCTTACCGTAAAACGTGATGGCTTCGTAAAGAGTCACCTTGTTATTCCGTTTATTCATTTTTCTTAATAACTAATTACATTTTTAAATATTTTTATCAACAAAAATCGTCGGACTGCCAAGACAAAGGTCTCGAGTTCGAACCCAAGGCACGCACCTCTGATTTTTCGGATTCATGTGCGTATAGTATAATTATCACTTGCTTTTCGGTGAAGGAAAACATCGTGAGGAAACCATGCCTGAGAGATATTTTTTGATGACTTGTAAAGCCAAGTCAGAGGCCCATGGGCGGCATAAAAACTCTGACACCAGGTTAGGAACTAACCACACGATAACGAACGATCAACAAAAATTATATAAAAACTTTAAAAATATAAAAATAGTAGTAAGCTAAAATATTAACACCCAGAAAAGACACACATCTCAAATCATACTCAACACCCTTTCCATTAAAACTACGCACAAACACATCTGACAACCACGCTCACAAACACGCACACACACACACACACACACAGTAACATACACAGGCGATATTTTCCACATTTTCGCGCAAACCGACTCTAAGCATTCTCATCTCGGAACACGTTAAGAACGCTTTGATAGTGCCGCTGTCTCAGTATGTCTCCTGGGGTTTTTTTATTGAACAAAAATAACTTCTTTCTTGTTGTCTTACGGCAGAGAGGGACAAATATGTCCTCAGTTTTTACCTTGTCACTAGGGTTGGCAGGAGAGGGAACTATTTTTAAATTATGCAGAGGTGTTGAACTGAGCAAAGAACTATTCTTAACTTAAGCTTATTCAGCTCAGTTGGATCGACAAACCTTAACACCCGTATGTATAAACAAGTCAAAGTAATTATTTGAGTAAAAGTAATTATAAATGATTACTTTTACACAAGTACTTACTAAAATCGAATCAGAAAAAAAATCGTATCTTAAGAGATAGATTCAGATTCATTTATTTGCCTGAAATATGGTATTTTACAGATTTTATAACATACACAATAGTTCTTCATATTCCGCCTACTTAATTCGTCATGCAAATTTTGTGACAATAACAATGATTCTTATTGAAACAAAATAATAAATTCCAATGTCAATGTCATATACGAGATACGATTTTTATTCTGTAAGTTAGAACTGTCAAAAGTTAGAATTTTTAGCTTTGCTTTCTTTGACGGTTTTTACTACTGCTATAGGAAAAAGAATATTTTGCATATTACAAAAAAAAATACGGGAACCATCTCGAATGACCAGACAAATGAAGAGCGAAACAAATCATTGCTAAAAAAACGTCATCCTAAAGTTTTATCCACGTATTTATTCTGACCGTCTGTTGCCTTTTGGCTCCTTCATGGCTGGACGATGAAATGGCTAACAGGTAGATCATGACCTGAGTTAGAAGATAGGAAACTTTTTAACTTCTGAACACTACTTTTCCGTGGGATAATTTCCGACCTCAACGCGAGTGAAATGTGAAATTGCGGGCACATGCTAGTCTTGCAATCATTTCCTTTCAACATTTGATGATTATTTCGAAAAGTCAAACACATGGTGATCAGTAGAGGGATCAATCAGGCTAAACATTACTTGGAGAAGCTATATAGGACTCCTAACGATGATCATCTGCCTAGCCTTTTCCCAACGATGCAGCTGAATACCAATATTTTACATGGAACGACTGCCTATCTCACCTCCACAACCCAGTTAGTACTGGGTAATACGATACCCCTTGGTAAGACTGGTTGTCAGACGTTTTGGGCCACTGACTACCTAACGACTGTCAAAGATCTACAAATGACTCCCGGGACTAACGGCTTAACGTGCTTTCCGAGGCATGGAGGAACTCGGTTTGTAATGGGTGGTCACCCATCCACAGACTAACCTAGGCAAGCACGGCATAACCTAAAGATCGACCCGTTATTATTTAACCACGAGCTCCTCTACTACTCCTTACGATGAACATTACCACATTATTCAAAAATCCTGAAGCAGTTCTTTTAACACCACATCCCACCACGCGGCAGCCCTGCCAGTAAGAATTCCTCCACTGCTATTGTTTTTGACGTACCAGAACTTTGACGCGTGGTTCGTTGGTGCTCGCCGATTGGGGTTCCCTTTACAATTGCACAGGGGAACGGGTTCCTTATGTTTTAAATATACGAATATTTAGATGAATTGGTTGACTGTAGGACGATGAACGCGTGCGGTCATCTGTGGTTGGCCCAAAAAAGTTACATTCGGTTCTAAAGCGTTTCGTATTTCTAAAGATGTTGAAGATACTACAATAAAGGGTGTAAAAAGACCCTTAACGAAAACGAAAACCACATATTCTGCCCATCATTGGGATCACTTTTTTGTTCTGGACCATACCTGGGAACCTTCTAGTTACGGAGATATTGGGGGTCAAAGTTCAAAATTTTTCCACAAGTTTTTATTTAAATACTACTTTTTAAGGTTCTAACTTTACTCCAATTACCTCCATGGTCCGTTTACTATTCAAAGCATCCATCAGCAATAAGTTTTGAGCGCATTATATTGAGTTTTACCGTAAAATGTGATATTTGACCCCAAAAAAAAATTTCGTTTCCCAGCAAAATTTTTTGCGTAAAGTTACTTAGTTTGATGTACAGAATGCTTGGTTGACGGCTTGGTGAAGGGTCTGTTTACACCCCGTATAGTAGTAGATATAGTAGGGCATCGTATAACCCAGAACTAACTGGGTTGTGGAGGTCAGATAGGCAGTCGCTCCACGTAAAATTCTGGTATTCAGCTGCATCCGGTTAGACTGGAAGCCGACCCCAAAATAGTTGGGATAAGGCTAAGCAGGCAGATGATATTGAAGAAAAACGGACCCTTCACGAAGCCGTCAACCAAGCATTCTGTACATCAAACTAAGTAACTCTACGCAAAAATTATTGCTGGGAAACGACTTTTTTGTCTGAATTATGATTATGACGAAGAGGATTGTTGCCCGGTTAGTGGTAAAAATCTTATCTTCTTTGCAATAGTACTTACTTATTTCGAAAAGGCACTGTAGGTACATACACCTGTGCCTATAAAGGGGGTAACAAGACCCTTAACGAAGCCGAAAGTCACTTATTCTCCCCGTCATTGCGATATTTTTTTTGTTCTAGACCATACCGGGGAACCTTCTAGTTACGGAGATATTGGAGGTCAAAGTTCCAAGTTTTTTTTAATACGTGTTTTTAATTTTTTTTTTTTTACTTTAAACACCTCCACGACCCCCGTACTATTCAAGCCATCCATCAGCGCATTGTTTTGAGTGCGTTATATTGAGTCCCATCGTAAAACGTGATTTTTACACAAAAAAAAAGTCGTTTCCCAGCAATAATTTTTGGGTAAAGGTACTTAGTTTGATGTACGTAATGCTTGGTTGAGAGCTTCGTGAAGGGTCCGTTTACACCCTGTATGTTCTGGGAATGCAGGCGTGGTGTTACATTTACGTATGCGTTCGTTATTATAATAATTTATCGTAGGCGATAATATGCCTGATTTTTACAGCAACACATCACAGTAGCCGTAGGTAACATAACATTGTTACTTACCACTTATTTCCGCCGTCCGTCGCCGTCGGGGATGACCCTGCTTTGTAGTGATGAATTTTCAAGGTTATTATAATTCAGACTTTGATTATTCAGCACAAAGACTGATATAAAAATAGAGGTGAAAAGTCATTTGATAACGTTTATAATTTCCTGAAAAATTGCTGGAACTAGTACCTAAATAATCTGCTTTTGGACTCAGAAGAAATTTTCGTTCTCCGATTTGACTTTTTTCGATGCATGGCTAAATAATAACAGGCGTTCGGGGTGCATCTTCTGGTTATGCCGCGCTTGCCTAGGTTGTTCCGTGGATGGGTGACCACCAATTACATACCGAGGTTCCTCCGTGCCTCGGAAAGCACGTAAAGCTGTTGGTCCCGGTTGTCATTTATAGATCTTTGACGACGTTAGGTAGTCAGTGGCCCAAAAAGTCTGACAACTAGTTTTACCAAGGGGTATCGTATTACCCAGTACTACCCGGCTTGTGGAGGTCAGATAGGCAGTCGCCCAATGTAAAATACTGGTATTCATCTGAATCCTGTTAGACTGGAAGCCGACCCCAACATAGTTGGGAAAAGGATGCGCAGATGATGATGACTTTAGCTATAACTTACGATGATTTCGTAGCACGAGGCATCGTGCTATGACTACTTTTTTGGACTTTCAAGTAAAGGGTAGCTCAATGCCAACATTTTGAAACCACCATACTTACGATGATTTCGTAGCACGAGGCATCGTGCTATGACTACTTTTTTGGACAATCAAGTAATGGGTAGCACAATGCCAACATTTGAAACAACCATACATTGATTCCTTCAATGAAGTCCGTGACATAAAAATTCTTTTACGTATTTCGCGAAATAAAATTTATTTTTTTAAGTATTCACCATAAGTATAAGAGTATAGATTCACAAGTACTCTATTTATTAAGCGGGTGTTGTTCCCAATTTAAAAAAACTAATCAAATGAACGTACACGTATGTAATTATATTTGAAAATGTTTGACACTATATTTGAATTTTTTGGAATGTTTACTAATAATTCATAGCTTTTATAATTGTATGTCAATTGCATGTGTATATTATATTCAGCATAATGTAAATTGTTTACGAATAAATGAAATGAAATGACTTAGCAGCTTGATTTTAACGCCCATAACACTTGAAAAATTTGGTATTTTCCGAGTGATCACTGATCACTTAACCAGTCAGTTCATAATTATATAGGTACATAATTTTATTATTTTCTCCGGAGATATTCGTCAAACCATTTACCTACAGCTGTTTTAAGATAGGCTGCTATGATGACCCCTACTGTTCATACCATCACGCCCTAGTAGCCATAAAACTGTCTCATTACGACAAAATATCTTAAGTCTCTACGAAAGCCGAGCACCATTAAAGAAAACTAGCTGTTGCCTGTGACTTCGTTCGCGTGGTGATTTTGATGAGTATGAGTGAGGAAAAAAAAGGATAGCCTATGTCCTTCCCCAGGATATAATCTATCTGCTCGCCAAATTTCATTACGATACGATCGGCTGTTTAGTCGTGAAAAGGTAGCAAACAAACAATCAAACGGAATTACTTTCGCATTTATAATATTAGTCGGTGGCAGTCAGTGTATCAGCTGCTCTTTGAAGAACCATCTTACCATATCTCATTCACAATTAAAATCATTTTACGTACCAAAAAATGCGAAAACCCGCCTCTTGCATAAGTGTCATATTCAAAGAAAAAAAAATACAAAAAGCGTGTTGCCAACCCCAAAAACTATTAGAGAATGCGGACGGAAGCGCCACGCCTACGGAACCCTTTTAAAAAATAATAAAACAGGCCCTTTGTTGGGTTCTGTATAGCTTTTGATACAAAAGGTATTTTTTAAATGGAGCTGCTTTTTTTACGATTCACATCTGGCTATGAAACCTGGTAGGAAACGTTACGTTTTGGCGCGTTGATGTAAGTAAGAAGGATTTTTATTGAAATTCTATGGTAATTACAAATGACGAATAGTTTGCCTACCAGAAAAGAGAGGATAGAGGCATCATCATCTGCCTAGGCTTTTCTCAATTATGTTCGGGTCGGCTTCCAGGCTAACCAGATGGAGCTGAACACCAGCGACTACCTATCTGACCTCCACAACCCAGTTATACGATGGTAAGACTGGTTGTCAGACTTTCGGCCCACTGTAACGACAAACGTCATCTTCTTTTACATATAGGAATGATTTTTGTATCTGGGAATCGATCCCGCCACCCATCGCTAGAATGTCTGACCCTTTAGATCACGTAACATAATAAACTGTTCCATCATTTGAAAAACAGCATCACATTCATATACCAGGCTGGAATAAATCTGAACCTGCACGCGTAGCATGACAACCGTAGAATTTGATTCGTATTTTACATGGAGCAACTGCCTATCGGACCTCCACAACCCAGTTCATCATCATCTTCCTGCCCTTGTCCCATGTTACTTGGGATCGGCGCAACACGTTTTTTTCTTCCATTCTCCCCTGTCAACCGTCACGCAATCATTTACACCTTTTTCCTTCATATCATTCCTCACACAATCGATCCATCGTTTCCTTGGTCTTCTTCTCCCTCTCCGTCCATCAACGGATCAACGGAGAGGGACAGGAACCTCTACAACCCAGTTAATACTGGGTAATACGATTCTAAGTAAAGGCTTATATCTTTTAAAATACATTTCCATTGTCTTTCAAATTATGAACAGTTAGAAAGTTTTCATTTATTGGTATTAATGTATTTTGATGTCTTGATCATCTCGGTTTGAATTTATTAATATCTGAACAGTACTAAGGCCTTATAAAAGACTTGTATTAGAAGCTTTCACGAATAAATAATGGGGAATGCCGATTTTAGGCCCAACAATGCCCAAGAAATTTGTGTTGTTATGTTAATTTTACGTAATTAACTCTGCTATTCACGACTCGATAGAAGTTGGAAACATATTTGAAAAAATTAAAAATATAGATACAATAAGGAAATTCTGTATCTGTGGCTGTACCGAATAAAGTGGAATTACGTTTTTTTGTACAAATAGAAAATCTGTTTCATTTAAATTGAATCCTAAACTTAATAGAATAAAGAAGAAAAAATCACATATTCGTACTTTAATTATTTGTCCATTTGTGTAAAGAAATTCCAATTTATGTATTACATATACATTTACATAATCTCCAGTTTACTACACGTCTTGTATGTACAACAAGTGATTACGTTATGTTATATATCATAATTTACTAAAGAAAGTTCTACAGGTATTCCATTGTTTTTTTATGAGACACTTTCTAATGCAATGTTATAACCAATACCTATGTAGATACACGATGTATTATGTTATAAACTTTAAAACATGCCAAATAGATTCATAACATTTTATGTAGGTTGCGGTGCAGAAACTTCCTTATTTAAAAAAATCTTAAATTAAAAAGATGTATCATTTAATATATATAATTAAATATACATATATATATAATTAAATTATTATTTTAAATGTGACCCTACACAACCTCAATATTTTTGTACTGTACTACTGTACCTAATTAATTAATTCAAATCAAAATGATTAATTAGTAAAGTAAATCAAATATGGCGGATCGTAAATGTCATCGTAGCTTTATTTCACACATTTCACCTCAAATTTTCCAATTAACAAGCAGTCTTTATAATTCACTCATTATTTGATTTGTGTGTACCAGCAAAACAGGAATATGCAGCAGGTTTTTTATTCTAAAAATCCTGTTATTCTTAACACACTTTAAATTGACATCTAAATAAACTGTTTTTACAACCGTCAACTGTCACTCTGACAGTTGTGTTAATTTTGACGTCAAGCTGTCATTTTTTCGGCGCTGTTTGCAGAATGTTGCCTGGCTCCCGGACAGTAATTGTCAACCTTTAACACAGGACAACTATTGTCGTTATTAATTGGTACTGCCTATTTGTATCTGGTCCTAACTACTACTTATAGTGTGGAGTTGGGATGACTTTATAGAAGAAGCCCTATTGTTTTAAGATTATGTCGTGGTCGAAAGCGCATAGAGTGCCTGGGTTCGATTCTTGGGATGGAAAGTGCTATTAGATTTGGCAGTAGCGAAGGGTTAATTTTTGTAAGAGGAAAGCCGGAGTACATATCTTTAATGTGATTATATTATTTGTCTATACAATACTGACTGTGCCATTTTTCAAAGGGAAGCCGGTAGGAATCGAGTTATATGGTACCTTCGCTACTGAGATTTGGCTATATGGAACATGAACAGTAAAAAAAGAAAAATATAATCGATTGTAATGACCATAGAGTCATCCCACAGAACGGTGAAGTTACTTGCCCATTCTTCTTCATGCAAATCATGCAATACCTTTGCCAATTCAATCTACACGAATATTATAAAGAGGAAAGATTTGTATTTTTGTATATTTGTAACGAATAAACTCAAAAACTACTAGACGGATTTCAAAAATTCTTTCACCATTAGAATGTTACATTATCCCTGAGTAACATAAGCTATGTTGAATAAAAAAAATGTCAATCCTACGAAGCCGGGACGGGCAGCTAGTTTCGTATAAAGATTGACGTTCAAAAGTGGCTTTTATGGTCTAATTGAATTAAATGGCTGGGCTTTGACCTTAACCACTAAGGTGCGAATTACACAGAAACGGCGTAAGGTGAAGGCGCGGCACAGGCATGATGCCGCTTCGAAACGTTTTCATACAAAATGTATGTAGGCGACGTGTCTCAAGCGGCGCGGCGCAGGCACTTCTTTATAAATTCCACGCCTGCGCTGTGCCTGCGTCGCACCTTCACCTTACGCCGTCTCTGTGTAATTCGTGCCTAACAGCAACCAACTCTGCTTTCTATCACTCAGAAAAGATAAGCCTGATGTTAGTGAAGCATAAGTTTAGCAGTAGACGTTAACAGGCCCCTATAATGTACTGTCACACTTGAAACCAGAATCTTAAGTGCCTTGAGTCTTCCAATCAAATCGACATCTCAAGAGCCACCTAAACGACACTCTCAACTACCACTCCAATAACTATATACAGGGTGGCGCCGACAGTACGACAATAAATTAAACTGCGACTCATGACGTTCCCAGTCTGCATACAAAAATTAATTCGAATATTTATTTATTTATTTAAAAACGTTGCCCCACACTAGGAATTTCTCCTGTATCGTGGGTGCGTTTACAAACATTTAAACTCACATACACAAACAGCCAGACCCGGAACAACTACTTCCTATACTAATATATCCAGTAGTTTAGTCAAAGGACATTATTTTATAACCCTTTTTAACCCCGTATCGGTATAAACACTAAACACATTTTGCCAACTCGCTACTTCAAAAACCTTTGCCAATTTCTTTCCTTAAATTGTATTTCCAGACGCAAACTAGTGCAAATTATACCTTTGGTTGGTAAACCAATATTTATAAATGGTTTTCTATTTATTCCGTTAAAAGTTTAATGTTAAAAAAATTAATACCAGCATGTTACTGTCCCACTGCTGGGCAAAGGCCTCTTCTGATACAGAGAAGGCACGAGCATTGATCAAAGAAAATGAAAGTTTAATGTTATTTAGTTTTTTTTTTTTAATGTCGATGTTAGGATTTATTTGACAGTTTAAAAATGTTCCTATGAACTAGTATTACCAGTGTTTTAATTTATTGTCGTACTGTCGGCGCCACCCTGTATACAGTCACGAGCACCAATATGTTCCTTAGCACCAATACTTTCCTAAATTTAAAAGCAATTTTCGCTAGAAATAATGATTGTAACTTGGAGATAGGATGTTTTTCATAAAAATATGAGTTCCAGAATACTATGTTCGTAACAACATGATATTTAAATCAGAACAGTAGGAGAAAAACACTTTTAAAAGTTGGGCTCGTGACTGTACATACATAACATCACGCATGTAATCCTCGGAGACTTAGGCAGAGGTGTACCTAATAGAACACCCACATTTCAGCAGTTATTTTTAAGTCCCATCTAATAGGGGACGAGCCTATTGCCAACAACCGGGCACAAATCTAGACTCCGTAGCTGCTACTGAGAAATCCCTTAAGGAAAATCCGAATAACACTTTGACCGACCCGGGAAATCGAACCAAGGACCTCATGCTCAGCAGTCGCGATTGCAACGACTAGACTAAAGATGCAGTCGTAACGAGGCCGATAACTACTCGTTATGAAAACATACAAAAGACGTGTAAGCATTTCTAAGCCACCCATTTTTGTTCCCAAGTCCGAACTCGACACGTTTCGCGAACAAATGCTTTGTGGTCCAGCCAAGCCGCGACAAAAACACAAATATCCTTTGAACATCGCCGCTGTAACAAAAAACACCGCTACTATGAAACCATCTGCTCGACGTTTCAATAAAGGCACATATAATTGGTCGACAATCGTCATTTTAATTACGCGCACTTGTTTTTCGCCGATATTCTCAAAAACGTCGAACCTTTTACAGGTTATTTGCGACTGACGACACGTTGGAGGGTTAATGAGGTAGGATTTGATTTTTTGAATTTGGATTTCCGAGTTTTTTTTTTTTGGAATTCCGTGAAGTGAGTTTTTCGAGTTTTTTTGCGTGATTTTTATTGCAGGTGGTATTTCGAAAGGCTTTTATAGATTTATGAGAATATCTCAGGCTGCAAACTACACCTGTTACTCAATAAGATAATTCTCCGAAAACCGGGTTTCTTAATTCACGAAAGTAAGTTAACAACGTGAAATAAAATTTTCATAAACGTTTTTTTTTCTTTAAGAATTCTTAAACCCGTCTGTCGTGATGGGCTTTCAAATGCCATTTTAATTGCTTATGCGATGTTTTCACGTCTCAAACTTGCCAGTACCACAATTTATATACCGGTAAATTGATTAAAAATTATCGTTAAAATTTTACAAACAGTGTTTAAAAAATTTCGTTGCGAAGCTAACTCAATCGTGTTGAAGAGAGAACTTGAAGGAATTTGGAAAATTGTCCTTTTTGAATTGTATTTTTCGAGTTTTATGTTTTAATGAGCTGTTCGAAATTTATGTATGATGGTTGTGTAATTAAAAATGCATAACTATCGTTTATTTTTTTCTGAAGCTGAACAACTGAAGCTTTTCTTTGATTAAGTGGAATAGAGTTATTAAAAAAGTTGACTGAAAGATAACTAAAAGTACAGAACTTTATGGATGATTATTTCTAAATCTCTAAACATCATTTCGAAAATCTTTTAATTGATCTGCTGCTTATTAGTGACGATTAAGTTGGTTTTATAAAAAAAATTTACATGACAGTAAATTATGTTTAGGAAGTAGATGAGGTCGGTGTTTCTTATCTGATTATTCTAAGAAGAAATCCCGAAACAAGAAATATGATAGACTAGCTGTTGCCCGCAACCTTCGTCAGCGTGAAATTTGAATCGGATTTTGTTAACAATTCAAGGATTTTAATTTGTTTGCAAGCAACCCTAATCTTTTTTCCAAAATATAAGTAGCCTAAATTACCTCTATAACGTCAGCTATCTAAAGCCAGTAAAAGTCCTGCCAAAATTGGTCCAGTCATTTTGGAGATTAGCCGGAACAAACAGACAGACACCGTATATAATACTTTCATACGCATTCAGTTTTTTTTTTTAGATTCAGTTTTTTGTGACAGATGTGGCGCAACTCAAAGAGGCCACCGTCTCCGTAACTCCAGACGTGTTCTTTATCATATCATAATTATGAGGATCATGCTGATTAATATCTGAGATGGTCTTTTATGGAAAGAACCACACAGATTTGAGTCCACTACTTACTGAACTTAATGAACTAAATGAACAATAATAACAATACGGTTTATTTAACTTCTACAGGGAATTTGCCTGAAAAAATCTATTTAGTCCGTCCGTCAGATTATCAAAAAATATTGGACACGTATTTTTTCTTTTGTCATGTAAACGAAAATTGAACACGTGTGATCTAACTGACGGACTAAATATTTTTTTTTGTCGATGTTGTCAAATAGCCTATCATTACGATCTAATATGTTTAAGCCATTTGTATTGCTTACTTTCATTTCAATACTTACTTCTTGTGACTTATGTTGCTCGTCTGAAACAGCTCTACCATCATACTTATTAGCCGAAACAGCTTTCTGAAGTCACTCACTGGCAGGCGTTTAAAGCTGTGGCGAGGTAGTGCATCCTTCCCTAACCCATTCGGTTGACCGCAGCAAGGAAAACCTTCTCAGGTGGAGGTTCATTAATTGTGTAATTGGGTGCTGCACCAAAAACGATGGGGCACTTAATATTGTGTCCTGCGTGTCCTGTTGTTTGTTCATTACAGGAACTGATGGACGCTACTGAAGGCGCCAAGCTCTGGGCCGACACAATTTAGATTGCCATCGACACGCCAAGAATAAGATTATACTCATTTCTGCAGCCAGGCATCACAGGTTCTGGGTACAATCCAGATGTTAAGATAAAGTAGGCTTTTGGGAGCTTTATCGCAAGGTTAGCTTACTCATAGTCTAGGTACAGCCTCAAAGGGCAGTTAGATTGAGCTTTTGTTCAAATTCTGTCACTCGAGCTTCTTAATAATTAGATTGTTGATAACTTTTTCAGAAGATTACTTGTCAATAATCACTTACGATGGAACCCCCAAGTTAGCCCTCGAAATTCAAATTTCTTACGTTTTTTCGGTCAGTCAGGTTGTATTTTGATTAAAATATGATTCGTGACCGTAATAAATATGGCTTTACAGAGTTATAGGTAATCATCAAAATCATCAATACAACTCTCAAGTTCATTTAACCCCATCTATGGGAAGAACAACCGACTAGAGAAAAACACTAAAAAGTGGAGTGATGGATTTTACTTTCGGAAGTCGGTGGCAAAAAAAAATCAATGAAACATACAAGTCACCGACTACCGAAAGTAAAGTTATTTTCCACTTTTTAGTGTTTTTCGTTGGAAGCCGATTGTTTTTTTTTTAGTTTTCTATATTTGGTGTATTATAAAATTCTGCTTACTTCGTCAATATTACTTGTTTCTTCGCAATATTAGAAAAGGTGTCTCTGTAGTCAATCTAATATACGCTATGGTGTGGTGTGGTGCTAATTTTAGCCGTTCTTTGTTTTATTCATCATAAGCACTTTTATAATGATGATTAGCTATTAATTACAGTCTCCTTATTTGTAACTTAAGTTATTATATTAATGTGTTAATGATTGTGTATCGAGTGGATCCAAAATTCAAATAAATCTGTTAAGTGTCGAAAGTGTTGGAAGGTATGTATTGTATGCAAAAAGTTACAACATTTTGCAAAACCACTTCCTTCGTTATTTGGTGGTTAAAACAAAAGTTATTTACCATCTACCATATGTCTACAATTAGGGTTCAATTGTGGTTACCAAACAACGAAATAAAAACACGAAAATATAATATTTTTCTCTTTTTATTTGACAAAAGAAATTAATTCACTTTTTTTCTTATTTCCGCTTTCCTTATAATACATTGTAGTTATAAAGTAATTACGCTACCTATATTTATATGTATAGTTTATTTTTCTATATATTACAAAAAATATTTACAAAAATTTTATTTCATCCCGTAAAGACCCATTCTAGAAATAAAGATATAACATAATATGGTCTGTTCATACGAATTAATTTTGCAAAATAAAAATTATGAAAAAAAACTAAATTATTTGAAAAACTAAAAATAAAAAAAAAATGGTCTTGAAAAAATTAAAAAATATGAACAGACCATATTATTTACAGGTAATAAAGAAATTGCAGTTGAAATTAAAGATAATAATAATATTTATAGCTTAAAACGAATAACTTTTTGCATTCAGAACACATTATTTTTGCACAAAATGTAATAAATACAATTTTTTTAACTCAAATTATTGTTCTACACAAAAAAAAACTTAAAATTATTTATCACAACAGACTGGTTTTGTGTTCCCGTTTGATTGTTTTTTTTTCAAAGATTTAAATCTAAATAAATAAAAAAAAAGAATTAAAGCTTAATTTACGAATACAATTTTCAAATAATAAGATAGTTACAGTTGACCAATAATACTCTCAATATTTTTTAAATTAGATTTTTAGAAAAAAAGTAAAATGTAAAGCGAATATTGCAACCAATTTACATTTTTAATTTTTTACAAAAACTGACTAAAAAAAAATTTGATATAATTCTTTTCAGTTTTGCCATTGAATAAATAAACTTTTTTTTATCTTTTTGAGGGCGAAACTTATATCAATTTTAGAAGTATTCAAATTCTAAAAAATCTTGGTATGAAATTCTACTAATTTCAGTGTACCGGGAAACTAAAGTCAAAATAAAAGAGCCAACACATTCACATCTGTCATATGTCAAAGTTGACAAATAACGTGATTCGTCCATTTCAGAGTGTCACGTGATTATTAGCCAACCAGAAACGGGCATTTTAGGATACACGATGTCTGATTGGCTAATATGTGACCGGATTACCAAGACGATACGTTATTTTTAGGAATACAAGTTTATTGATGGGCCAACAAATTAATACGAAAAAAAACAGCAAATAAAATACTTGTGGTAAAAAAGAAAATAACTCAAGGCTTATAGTGATATTTTATGCAAACAAAATTCAGATATAGTAAAAAACAATCAAAATATTTATGTAAAAAATGGTGAAGTCATTAATTAATTGGTCCATCAATATCTGTTTTTATTAACATATTTATTACATATACAGTAACCATTATGAACAATTATTCCCTATTTATAATTAATTATAAAAATTTACAATGATTTTCATTATTACTATTAAATAATTCTGCTTAAAACTAAAAGTTGGTTGTGCCGATGCTTTCGCGCCATAAATACGACGCCATTTCGTGATGGCTGTCATTCCTGTCCGCCATTTTATAGTGAATATACACTTACGTTTTAGTTAGGTTTGTGTTTGTGCGAGGGCTGTTAAACTGCAGGCCATACCCTGTTGACAAAAGAAAATATAATTAAAATACATGTTTTAGACACTCAAAAACTACTCACTACAAAATTTTACTAGCTACCCAGAATGCTAGAAAAAATCTGTTAATCTAGAAATTGGCTGTAAAATATAAAAATAAATTGGAAATTTTTAGATTTTGAATTAATTTTTCTGCATTTTTGAATTGATGTAATTGGAAAACTAATGCTCGTGAAAAGAGAGGCCAGTGTAGTGTCCGCAAAACGTTAATCTAATTCACTATAAGACATTTAAAAGTTAAACGTAAAAATAACATGAGACATGAAGGGAAACTTTAAATGAATAAAAAGTGGGGTTACAGATGACTAGTCTAAAACTAAAATAGTAAATAGTGTCGTACCGCGACACGAAGAAGAAGGAAGAAGTATGAAAACTTACTGACTGACCCAGGATTGCCATCGGCCTGGTACCAGAAGCTTTGTGGCACGGAGACCAGGTGCCACCTCTTGGTTCCAGTCACCAACCCGCTTGCCAAGCGTGGTGATTCATTCCCCATTTTTGTAGAGGCCTATGTCCAGCTGTGGACTGCGATAGGCTGTTGAAGATGATCTCTTGATGAAATACATGTTTATGGGACTTACGTGACAAGGCATCCAACTGGTACCAGGATATTCAGGCTTATGATTAAAAGAGTACACGAGTAGCACCTTGGGCTGTCATACTTTGCTGACTGGTGTTTTCGTGCGTGAACATGAGTTTTTAACTTACGTTTTCAATCCAGAACACGTTTTCAGGAGGTCATGCTGAGATACCACTGAAGTGTCTCATATTTTGCCAATTTTTGTCGTGGCATTTCTGGTACGGTCAGTGTTAAGAGTAGATGATCAGTTCAAAAATGTAATGAAAAACAAATATTATGTATTAGGAACTTGCACCCACTGAATGGTAAAAAAATATATTTTTACCTCAAATGTGTCGTATTTTACTTGTGAAGTTTTAAATTGTCGCTGGGTCAAGCAAAAGATGCTTTAACTTGTCACTGAGCGAAAATTGAAAGCCGAAAGCAACATGAACTACTAAATTAACACCAGAACTTTCATTTACTCTCAACACTGCAAGTACCACTTACAGATAAACCAAAAACAAACTAAAACTTACGTAAGTAACCCAGGGTTGGCGTCGGTTTGGTACCAGGAGTACTGCGGCACGTAGGGCGGGTGAGGCTGTGGAGCGCCCTGGTGGTGTAGCGCGTGGGCGGCGTGCGCGCCCTTCATGTCCCAGGGGCCGGGCGGCGCGCCCTACGACAAAGAGAGGGTATGGTTAGGTTTTTGTGGTGTGGATTAAAGTTGCCTACAGAAATATTTTGCCCCCGAAAGCCAAAAAGCAGTAACTCAACCAAACCATGTTTTGAGAAACCGGGTAATATTATGTCAAACAAATCTCTCTCTCTATTTTTTTAATGGTAAAATAAAGATTCACAGATTTGGCTAACAAGGGCAGTATTACTGTTTTTTTAAATAAAAATTGTATGGAAATAAGCCAACGGCGACGTCACATGACTACTGCCACCTATGAACCATCCACATTATCAGCTAGCCATCACAGATGCAGACACCAGTCACAGTCATTCTATCCACTGACTATTTCAGTAACTTGGGTTTAGGTTTCAATAATAAAATTGTAGTAAGATTATTTTACGTGCTCCTTCTACGTTCCTAAAGTTTCAACTAAGTAGTCTTTATGAATTGCGTCTAGATAATATCTAAGCTATTTAAAATATTGAAATGATTGTCTTATCTTCCTTTTAGCTTTAGCATAACTTATAGGTTTCGCACTGCTTGGACATAGGCCGCTTCTCTCAGAGAAGGAGTGGGCCATGATCTACCGCGCCCGCCCAGTGCTTACACCTTGCTTTTATAACTTAAGGTAAGACTGGTTGTCTGACTTCAGGCCGTTGACTGTAACGACTGTCAAAGATTTTCAAATGACAGCCGGGACCAAAAACTTAACGTGCTTTTCGAGGCACGGAGGAAACTGGGTATATAATGGATGGTGATCCATTCACGGCACAACCTAGGCAAGCGGCTATGTAACTTAACCACGAGCTCCTCCGAAAAATACCTATCTCCATAAAAATAAACTAATTAACAATATTACACGTACTTCCAAGTGAAGTCGCAGTAAAAGCTAGTCGAAAACTAATCGTCGAAAACGTTAGGCGCGCCCGGCACACCCATGACCATTATCTAATAAGTTTTATATAGTTTTTTATAATTTTCACACACGCAACGATACAAACTTGTTTTTCCAAGCTTTCTGTGGAAATACGAGTATTTTCGAGAAGATAATTAAATTAAATAGCGCATTCTAATGGTGATTTTTTAACAATAAATGACTGTAGGAAAAATTATGTTTTTAAAATGAAGGATCGATTTTACAGCCAGAATTGACCCTAACTAAAGCCATTTAAGTTCTCAAAATACATTTTGATTCTGTATTTTTGGACTACATATAAAACATTCTTAAATGAAATGTTTGTAACTGTAAAAAATATGTATAAGCTACGTGCATTTGACAAACACGACACGGAATCGAACCCTTACCTTCAGCATCCAAGGCATAGGTCGGCTCCTCATGCCGTCTGCGCCTGGTGATCCTTCTACGTCATCCGACTGAGGCGCGAAATAACCCTCCTACGATAAGAAAAGTAAGCTCCCCTCAAAAATATGTATATCTCTAGGTATAATATACCTAAACTTAACTAACTTGACAACACACAGCTTATAGGTATAAAAGTTTATCATTTTTCAAAATAATCATTGCATTTTATTTTTCTAATGACATGCCTTTTTATTTTCCAGTTAAAGCTAATTCAATTATTTTCAAAATATGAATTCATTACTTGTGAGAGAATAATATTGGACTGAATTTGAAATAAGAATTTTCCAATTATTGTACTTCCATTTTCTTTTTTAATTACAAAATGAACATTATTTTCCAAATAGGCATTCTATTTTCAAAATCTTTTATTTCTTAAATTGGAAAACGAAACAGAGGCCTGTCAATTTATGTCATAAGTGCAATAATTGGAAAACTAATGAAGTGACGGATTATAGACTTACGTATCCGACCCGCGGGTCCCATGACTGCTGGTGAGGAGGCTTCACATCACACGAGCTGCCGTCGGGCGACCGGCCTGCCGTCGGCTAGACAAAGAGAAAACGGTTGGTTAAAAAACTATTGGGATTAATTATACATAATTTAGGGCTGGTTACTACTGGACTTTTGCACAGTATTTTCGATGTTAGTTTAAGGATACATCAATAACTGTGAATAAAAAGTAGCACTTGATTTAAAATATAGGCATCAATTTGCGTTGGAAAATCGTATTTAATGGGAAATTAATACACTAGCATCACTGTCTTTCAAAATTAGTTTATAGTCACTGTGAGTAATTTTACAAAGTAAGCTCCGCCGACGGCGGAATAAAACAACTGATATAAAAGGGGTCATAATACGGGGTGGAAGGTACACCGACGCGAAAACGATTACCACGTATTCAGTACATCATTTTGAGCCCCTTACATTTTTCATCGGTTATCAAAAATAAAATCAGTTTCCTACAAAAGTACAATACCTACCTACACGGTCAAAATGTAAGGATCACCTCATTTTTTTTTATAACCGATCAAATGGTACTGGGTTGGCCACATCTGTTCCATGCCGGAGGAGCTATGGGCTAAAGTAAACACACAATGGATCCCAAACAGCAGCAAACGGCAACGCCGCAGGCCCAGAAGGAGGTGGAGGGACGAACTCGACTCCTTTCACAGGGATTGGCGTATAACAGCACTGGATAGGGATAAGTGGAAGGAGGGAAGGGAGGCCTTTGCCCTGCAGTGGGACACAAATGGCTGATAAGAAAAATTTCTATGTAGTGAGGCTCAGAATGATGTACTGAATACGTCACCGTTTTCGCGTCAGTGTACCTTCCACCCTGTACAGCATACGTGCTGATTTACATCTAACAAGCAAAGGTCAAGACCTTTTAAGACAAGAGCACTGACATTACTATCAACAAAAATGGCTGCGACTCCTCTAATAATATATGATATAATAATACCAGCCTATTACTGTCCCACTGCTGGGCAAAGGCCTCTTCTCATACAGAGAAGGCACGAGCATTGATCACCACGCTTGCTCAAGACGGGTTGGCGATTTCAGACTTATATTAATTATAAGTCCAGGTTTCCTCACGATGTTTTCCTTCACCGATGTCTGTGATGTCCAAGATAAACTTAGAAAGTACATATGAATTGAAAAAGTCACATTGGTACTTGCCGGATTTAAACCCACAACCTCATGCATGAGAGGCGAGGCCTTAACCTCTGGGCCATCACAACAATAACAACAAGCGACTCCTCTACTAAACTAAAATCCTTTCTTAAAGCAATGTCTCTTACATATCCGACCTTGACATCCCAAGCCGGCTGCGGCTGCTGCTTCACGTCCCAGGGGGTGCCCGTAGGGGACAGGCCGGGGGACAGCTCGGATACGGGGGTCGAGCTGGGCGTCGGCGAGTGCGCCTGCGCTGGACCCCCGCTCTGGTACGCTGAGGGCGAGTGCTGGGAGCCGCTGGAACTGCCGCCGCCTCCTGGGGGAGAAAAAAGCATTAAGCAAAAGGTTTGAAGAAAGGAGTGTCTATGGAGTTTCTTGCCCATTCTTCTCCATAGAGATCTAAGCCTTGGAATGGGCAACTACAGTACTTTCACAAGTTATTATGCCTTATGTCTGTGACTGTAGCTTCGCTCTTTGTTTTTTTTGTGCTGTAATGGTCTAATTGAAATAAATGCTATGAGTTTGAGTTTGATGAAGATGCTTATTGTTACATAACATAAACATAACATCACGCCTGTAATCCCCGAAGGGTTTTAGGCAGAGGTGTACCTAATAGTTCACCCACATTTCGCCAGTTATGTTTTAAGTCCCATGTAATAGGGGGCGAGCCTACTGCCATCAACTGGGTACAAATACAGACTGCGTGACTGTTACAGAGAAATTCCTAATGGAAAAACTCAATAACACTTTGTCCGACCCAGGAATCACACCCAGGACCTCATGCTCATCAGTCGCGCTTGCGACCACTCGCCTCTTATTGCTTTTTATGCTTAGAGAGTCCGATCGGCGATCATAAAGATTCAGGTTTTCCGGCTTCAATATGTTGGTACCGCCAAGCCATGTGCAGGGTTTTAGATGTTTTGCATCTGTTTCTTAATGTGCGATCGCACGCAAATGGTATGGGATTATTTACCCGTAAGTACGGACCGGCATGATCCGTTCCGATTGGTCCGTACTGAAAAGTAGTATCTTTTTGACCTGAGATCATTTATCTCTTGTCAGCTCTTCATCTTGGTGAACTAATCACAAAGGTCACATAAGATTCAAAGGCATTTCAGCATAGGCTTTGATTCGCATAGGTTTGTTTATGTATACATAGACTGCTAAAATCATAAACATTCCTTTTGGTTTGGCTGGAGTCGGGTGAAAAGGGAGTTTTCCTTCAGTTTCAGTTTAAATTTTTGACATAAAACAAATAAGTAAGTATTACCCTATTTTGAGATCCGAAGTGATTGTAAAGTTTAATACTCAATACTCAATTCTGTATTGCATTCCACAATGTAGGCTTAGGTGGTAGACATTTTTTAAAAGAAACAATCGTGGACCCGTTTAGTATTCAGTCAAAACAACCATCACAGACTTTATATTAAAATCAAGATCCCAATATTTGTGTTTGAATGGTTTGTTTTCAAAGACATTCAATTTTACGAAATTATTCATTAACATTCGTAAGCTACTTCTCTGTAATAAAAATATGTATTTGTCTTTATATGGGATAGTTAGTAACTATCTAATAATATTGTGAATGAGGACTAGAGTAGAAGTTACAAATACTTACCATGTAATAGTTGGTTGTTGTTGGGCGGGCTGCTGGGCGGTAGACCGAGGCTGGGCGGCGGAGCCCCCACCTGGGCGGCCTTCATCATCTTCTTGTACTTGCTCCGACGGTTTTGGAACCAGATCTTCACCTGTTGACAGAAAAGACTCGGTTAGGTTGGTGAAATTGTAAAATGTAATAGATAGCAAATATTGCAGAAATAATGGTTTCAGGAGATGTCTGGTAGTATTAAAACAACCTGGTGGTATTAAAACTCCAGTGAGTGAGATTGGACGAACCAAGAAACACCTGGGGTCTAAAATGACTGCTTCAGCAGAATCATAATAAGGTCAGATAGGCAGTCGCTCCATGTAAAATACTGGTTCAGCTGCATCCGGTTAGACTGGAAGCCGACCCCAATATAGTTGGGAAAAGGCTAGGCAGATGATGATGTGGGAAATGAAGATGCGTGGGTACCATTTAAAAAACTCGCTTCAACATAGTATGTACAAATAAATATCGAAGTTATCGATATCAATACGTAATTATGAAGAGAAAAAAATATCTTACAAGCCGTTTTACTATGTGCCGACAGTCATTAGTTTACATACTCATATTTATGTAAATTATTTAATTGACCATTCCTACGAATGTTAATCTTTTCTATTACCATATATATGTACAAATACGCATATATAATGCTTTTATATTTACATAAATAAATATATAGGTACTAGAGCGTTTGTGTGAAAGAAAATACTTATGTGAATTTATGAAGTGGATAAATTATTATACATTTCTACTTAATAGTTATGTATCACAACAAAAGATAACAACTCTTGCGCATATTTTGGTAAGAACGAGCGCCGCAAAACTAAGTTAATTCTACCAGTACCTAGACTACATCATCTGTCTAGCCTTTTCCCAACTATGTTGGGGTTGGCTTCCAGTCTAACCGGATGCAGCTGAATACCAGTATTTTACATGGAGCGACTGCCTATCTGACCTCCACAACCCAGTTAGTACTAGGTAATACGATAACCCTTGTTGAGACTGGTTGTCAGACTTTTTGGGTCACTGACTACCAGTAACGACTGTCAAAGATCTACAATTGTCAGCCGGGACTAACAGCTTAACGTGCTTTCCGAGGCACGGAGGAAACTCGGTGTGTAATGGGTGGTCACCCATCCACAGACCAACCTAGGCAAGCACGGCTTAACCTAAAGACCGATCCGAGCGATATTCTCACATAGTTCACACCAACTCGAGAGAAAGACACAGTCGGAACAGTCCCACTGCCAAAGCCGAATTTCGTATAAATACCTAAACTAACATATAAAACATACACATACATATAGCAGGGGTAGCGTGGATAAGGGCGGGGCCATGGGGTTGTCAGCCGTTACTGTACCGTTAAAGTTAGGGGTGGGATAAGTCGATAGTTTATTATCGATAGTATTTTTTTTGTTTCGAAATTGTGTTTTGTTTTTTTTTATGTTTGTAGAATTTGTTTGTTTGTTATTGGATGTGTTTTGCCTTTTACTAGGGTTACCGACAATGTACAGAAGAAGAGAAGAATGAAGGAAGGAACAAACAAGAAACAAGCTTCTGATTTTTGTAATACCTGTCTTGGAAAGTAAAACTTTATAGTGTACGTCTTCGTTATTTTAAATTTCATAAAGATAATAATAGCATGATTCTCACTCGACCAACACCTGAGGAGGCTCGCGCTTGGCAGCTGGATTGGCAATGGCTTGATTCAGAAAGCACTACTTCTGGACACGGCGCGTAATGGTAAAATAAAGGAAATATAATATGATGCTCATACCAATAATATTGAAGGCGCTATATCCCAGCTTGATATAATCTATAACTTCCTCACTTTAAAAACAAACAAACAAACCACAGCACAAGGACACTGTATCTCTCATTTTCCTCGAGATAAAGCCATAGCGGTTACATAAGAGTTATGATTGCAATATGTTATAGTTCATTATAGCGTTAGTACAAGTTATAGGCATGCAGCCCACCGGACTGGAGTGACAAGTAACATTATTGATAAACGTTAGGTTACTGTGTTGGCGAGAAGCGGGCGTGTTATGTTGAGTTTTAATTTGTGTTTAAGAATTTATTTATTTAATACTTAATGAAGTTATCCTTTTATTCGGTCTTCTGACAGAACCACAAACATTGTAACATTATCGTCTTCCATTCATCAGCAAACAAGTCCAATCCAGTGTTGGTCTCCACGAGCGCGTTGAGCATCCTAAGCATACGCGGTATAGGGGAAGTGGATCGAGCTACAGTGCGACAAGAATAAAGCCAGGATCTCCGGAGAGGATAGAAGAAAAAATCGTGTAGGATCGACCCTGAGTAATATAAGGGCAGGAAGATGATGATGATGATAAGGGCTAGCTAGGTGGATCGATTACCATGATTTTTTTTTGTATGGATTAAGTGGCAAGCAGAAGGTGTTGCGACGTAGTTTGAGAGACGTCCATACCGTGCAAGGGACGTGGCAGGCTGAGTTGACTGATCGAACACGTAGGTACTTTGGTAAGGCATTATGTCAATTTATCCCAACTAACATACGTATTAATTTAAATGAAATTGTAAATCATATTAACCTTTTGAACGCCTTTGTCCCAAATATGTGACAAGCATGCCTGTGCCCTGTGCGCCAAACGACACAAATATGTGACAAAATGGTAGATGAAATTGTGGCTTGGCGTGGAGATTACGCGAGTCTGTTTATGCTCTGGCATTCAAAATGTTAAATAAAGTTACTGTTAGCCTGTGTCACCCAAATGCTGAGCAAAGGCCTCTCCCCATGACTTCCAAATCCTTCGATCCAGGGCCAATGTGTTAATAAAGCATTAAATAAAATATAACAAGGCTCACGGAACAAAAAAAAAAAAAAAATAGGCAAGGAAAGTGAAAAAAAAAAAATGGTTCGATAATTTTTTTTTTTTGGATTAACACCTTTCGCTTCCCGCTGCCACTGACTCCCTACCAAGTGATCAACTTATACCGCCAATTCGTGTAATCAATGCATAACGGGTATGTCATGCAGCAAAAAAACTGACGTATGCATTATTATTTATGTGTCCATTTTGTATGAGGTATATTTCACGTGGATGCTTCTGCGCAGTCGCAGTAGAAAGTATTACAACTGGAGCTCTTATTTACGATGCATAACTTTTCCTTATCTTTTATCTAAGACAGCGAGGAATTGCTAATCAGTTACATATTAAACCAGTTTTTCAGCAAAAACTGCTGCGGTTTATAAACTTGCTCCAAAACGATAAGAATCTAATCGATAACTGTCTTATTCTCCGTATCACTTATGAAGCTAATTCAATTACCTATAAACTAGAATCAATGCGATAATATACAGCAAATTACTCATCGCCCACTTTAAACTAATACGGAAAAGTGTAGGTGTAGAAGTCTTGTTTATTTTATAATCATCGATATCGATAAATTGAGAGATGTCCCATCCCTCACCACCCACCCTTCGATTAGCCAGGTCGCAGTGCACGATATAACTTAACCCCGACGTCGCGCCTAACTTATTGTATTGGTATTCGGCATTCAATTCACTTAGCCCGCTTGAACAAGGTTATGTCGTATGGAATTATTTATTTTATCATGTTTTGTTGAGTGTTGCTGTGTGCTTTATTTATTTTGCTTTGAGTTTAGAAAGACAAAGATTTTGGTTTTAGATCGCAATCATTTCGTTTTAAAAGTTGATAATAATACGAAACTTTTATGAACGCAAAAGGACAAAACCCTTTTTAACCGACGAAAAAAAGGAGGTTCTCAATTCGACATATATGTTTTTTGTCTTTATTTAATTACAAGTATATATATATTTTTTTTATTTAAACATAGCTACTGAAATGCATCAAAAGTTCATTTTATGACCTCCAATTCATTAAAGAACCCAGAAATTGCCTTCGATCGCAAACCAATGTTCTGAAGTAACAACTTTTGAATCGAATAACATAATGTAGGTACTTATTATACATATTTATAAACTTCATACAATAGTCAACAGGTACCTGTATCTATCAAATTATCTACAGAAACTTGCCAAACCTAAAACCGGAATATTACAAAATTATAAATAAAAAAAACCAATTGAAAAATGTCGAAATATTCAAGGTTTCTATCGAAAAAAACTATCGACAATAGTTCATATGCATGTAGCAAAGCAAATCATTTCAATCGTTAGACCGTGGAGTATTGTACTCTTGACAAAAGACTGTTGTATAAATTTTGTCAAATAAATGTTTATTACTGTGGATGGGAAGTTGGGAAACTGAGGTTAATTGTAGAAGATTTTATTTGAATGTTTCTGTGTTATGAAATTTTCGTTGGCAACAAAAATGACGGTTTGAGAAGGTTTATCCATTGCTGTTCTTGTAGAAATACCTATATGCATACGCCTTTTTTTCCTTTTTCATAGAAGCTAGTGATCTCTAGTATTTTCATCAGCCTATCCCACTGACGAAAAGCGTGAGTTAATAGAAATACTTAAAACGAACTTTGTATATTAATTTATTTTGAACCATTTTTTTATTTACATTTTTAGACTACATTTCAATTATTTACTATAACCAAAGACATTCAAATATTTACGAACGATAGACGGGACAAGACGATGAAAATCGTAATCCAATACTTGTTACTACTTAGTAACTAATCGGTCTGTATAGTGTCATACGCCCGCTTGTCAGGTATCATTTGTGTGTCAAAATTTACTATATTCGGGATCAACATTTTTGTATGAAAATATTCCCAATGTCCGCTCTATTAGTCTTTTAAATCTCTTTGACTATAAAATTCGAAATAACTTTACTTTTTAGATGTCTCATAGCAGGAATTTGTTGTTGAGATATGTATTTAAAAAACTCCATCTATTTACAAACAAATTAAAAAAGCTATTAATAAGCAAATGTTACTACAATGTCAACGAATATTTAAATGATAAATCCTTGAAAAATATAGATTAAACATTAATGGTTTTAGAATTAGTTAGATTATAAGATACTAAAATGATAAGTCCTCATCTCCAAATATTATTATCTTTCTTTTGCTGTGCCCGACAGGGTCCACGATTGTTTCTTTTAAAAAATGTCTACCACCTAAGCCTACATTGCGGAATGCAATAAAGAATTGAGTATTGAGTATTTTTTTTTACATTTAAATTAAAAAAAAATCTTATCCTTGAACTAGCTACAGACCAACTATCTACATACCACTTTATGGAAATAATGAGATAAGCAGAAACATAAGATTAAAGTACAATAAAGTTACAGACAAATGGAAAAACACGTAGTACTATCAGCTGTTGTAAGAAGCGGCCGGCGGAAACGCATTGTTGTGGTTTTCGCGGCGATATGTGAGCAATCTGCCATTGCAATTCACTTCAGTGACGCAAAAAAATAAAAAAACTCGATAAAAAATACTACCACACTAATCTTGTAGTAAAAAGAAAAAATATATAACTTCTACAGCTGCCTATAATTTCATGCAAGTCGTAAAAAATGAGTACTATAAAAAACTCGACGACATTTCATCGCAAAACATCAAAAGCGAACGACATAAAATTATCTTTATTTACTGAATGTATAATAGAACTATGATAAGTTAAATTTAATGCATTAAAACACTAGTTCCATTCACAAACAATAATACGAACTCATTTTTAATTTAATAAAACCTCGATGTTTAAAACTATCGAGGTGTCCCGTCTCTAGCATCCGTCATCTGTCACATGAACTGTCATTGTTATAAAAAAAGAAAAATACAACATGGCCGCGGCATATGCGACCACAATGCAATATGTATTTACTGATACACGCACTGTTATTGTGCTATGAGAAATTGTGGGGAGCAACACGTATTCGGGGAAAAAAATACTTAAACATGCGCTGTGTTTCGACATGTGCAATTGACAAGAATTTTTCGGAATATAAACGTTCTATTTTTAATCTATGAGTCAAAATAAGTATAAATTAACTATAAAAATAAGAGAGAATTATTAATCTCCGAACATAGTAATTGTATTTTTCGCATTCAGGCATTTGATGTCAAATTAATATAACAATACTCATTAGTTGGGACTCAGGGCTATGTGAGAGGAAGTAGACCATAGGTTAATCCAATAGAAGTAGATATTAGCGTGCTGATGGAGTTTCAAACTAATTTATTTTATTTTGACAAACAAGTCTCCTAAAGAAAGGGTACTCCTTACTCATTATCATCTGCCTAGCCTTATCCCAACTTTAATCGGCTTCCAGTCCAAATAGATGTAGCTGAATACCAGTATTTTATTCATCTGACCTCCACAAACCAAGTTATCTTTAAAGAGGAAAAAAGTATCCTCATTTTGGTTTGAAGCAAAACGTTCACCAACGTAAAAACGTACACGTCTCATAGTTATTATATAGGTACCTAGTTTTTATGTTATTTACTCAAACATCAACAAACCACTTTATTTGTGACAACATTTTTATTGCGTATCTTAGTCACTCAATGAATCACACATAGGAGTATCTAATACAGGTTGTAATTTCCGATTATAATAAATTCTGAGATAACTATCCGATGTTGATTATTACTGAATACATAGTATTACCGTGGATTGAAGAAAACTTCAACTCAGACCTTAACTGTTGGTAAAGAAACAGGGAAAGACATGACTTTACACTTTTTTTTCTATCACCCGTAATACAACAGCTGCGAATTTTCTTTCATTTTTCCAAAATTCTAAACTCATTTATCAAAAATATACTAAAACTACTTCTTCCTCAACACTACAGAATGCCCTAAAAGTCTTCTCCACAACGTCCAATAGTACAGAAGAAGCATCACCCATAATCGACCTCAACCAACAGCATCCTAACTTGCACAAACGACACATCCATGACCGCATTACACACCGATCCTTACCACTACCTAGAATCACATCTATTTCTGCCTATACCCAATGTTGCCAACGTTAAAAAAAGCAGCCTGTTCCCATAGGTTTCGACAGCGGACGGCGGTATGCACGCAGACGGCAACGCGTACATCGCGCGGTGCGCACAAAGACGTGGCGGACATACGTGGCATAGCTTTGAGAAACTGGTGCCCTCTCGCATACAACTATTCCAGCACTTCCAGGGACTGGTTTATGTTGTAGCGTTTGTGATGCGGCTTGCCAGTGCAGCGTAGGCAGTAAGCTAACTGAGTCTTGATTTGTTTCACCATGATTTTGCAAATGGCACTAAATTTAAGACAGGCAGTTTTAAAGTGTTCTTATTTTGACGGCTGTCAAAATGACGATGACATTAGATGTGACAAAAAAATTAGGCGTAGACGCAAGTGGATAAAAAACTAGTTAATATTATTGGCTGGTAACTTCTCGTGATTGATTGAGTTTGAGTTTGAAATAGCACCACACCGGTACTCCACAAATTTTAGGCAGAGGTGCCTTCTGTCATAATTTTTAGATATTCTGAACTGAAAAAAATTACTTAGAAACAACTGGTTAGCTAAACTAGATAGGTTGGTACATTTAAATTAGATAAACGGGATACGGCATTAGAAAAGTCATAACGGAAACAAGTGCGCTAACGTCCCTTTGATCACCGCAACTGTAGTACATAGAGGAAACACTTAGTACGGTATTTAAATCGTATCGGTTTTAATTAACGCAAGTATCGGATGTGCTTCAATTCTATAGAATAGAAGATGTATTTTATCAATACAGTGTAGAAGTAATACAGTGTATAAGTTAACTAAAGTGCAGCTGTATTGTAGTTGCAAGGATCTTTTGGCGCTTGAGTGACGTTGTCAATTTTCTAGGGAAATTTTATAGGAAAACATATAGGCGATAACGGCATTTGTACCCAGTATGGTCTCGCGCCATGAGATCAAAATTATACGATTATTGTGGTTCCAAAAAGCTTTAACAATGTATGTGTAGCAAACGAATACCTTTTTAGGTAGGATTACATTATTGCAAGTCTTTGGCCTAGATCAGATTAAATATAGTCTTCAGATATATTTGTGCAGAGATTTCTAAGTAAATAAAACTGTTCTACCAGTTTTATTCGTCACAATTTTTTTTCATCCACTATTTCTTTGGTCAGTGTAATAAACTAAAGTTTCATCAATCGATATTACCTGAAACCACAAAACACGATTAACACATTAAAACACAGTTCCCTATTTACATCGGAAAACCATCAATCGAATCACAACTCTACATTCTGACACTATCACCAACTGTCAATGTCAAATAAAAAAGTGACATTTGACAAATGAAAAACAAAAGTCAGAAACGTCATAATTCACGAAATGACAAGATCCATCGCACACTGTATCAATCATTTTGGACGACTCAATCACTTTACCAATCAGTAAATGAGAAATACATATAAATAATTAATGTATAATAAATAAATGTTAATGTAGTAGCTGATGCATAAAGCGGTCCACAGATTGAAAAAAAGACAGTAGCCGCTGCGTGTTTGTGTTGGACAGTGAATGATGTGGAGTTGTCTTTATTTTATTTTTGTTTATATTTTTGCAATTGCAGTTTTGCTGCGGTTTGCTTTTTTATTTTAAGTACATAGAGTTTCGTTTGTAGGTACTGTCGTTTTGTTGAGAGGAGAAAAACGAATTATTATTTGTATTTTCTGTTGTTGTAGTCACGGATTTTGAGTGGGAAAATAAAACTGCTTAATTATATGCAATCTTACTCAATGATATTTTTTTCGCAACAGGATATAACCATGTTCTCGAATTTATTTCTAGAAAAAACTTGAGGTTATTATGGTAAAACTGAGTGCTCAAACAAGCATTTAGCTTAGATTTTACATTTATATCCATAATATTAAAAATAACTTAATAATCCAACGACTCTCCGAAAAGCAGTAACATCCAACCACAATTTTATTGCAAAAAGAACTTTAACATCTAACTCAATAAAACTCAAATTAGTTTAATCAATTCAAACAGGTGCTAACTGTCGACACCCTTATCATAATCCAATAAATTAGTGATGCACAACCGCGTTTTACATATCGATACATTAGTGTTGTGACAAGCACATTAGGCGGTCCACTGACAATAAAAAAAAAAATGGGCATTGAATATTTAACGATTGCAATGTTACTTTTAGCATCCATGTAATTGTTTTGCATTAATTTTATTACTCGAAATGGGCATTTTATAAAGTAACTTAAACATTATCAAGTAATTTCTATATTTTTTTACCTTTACAGGTACAATAAAACTCTAGGAGGTATCTGTAAAATGGTGTAAGTGCTAGTAAAAATCATGATATATATAGCTTTAGTACATTTTACATAATGTGACATCGAATTTTGCCCTTAAAAAATACTTTTTCGCTTGTGAATGCTTCGTTTTGAACCTGACATTTGAGATGAAGTAGTAGTCAATGTATTCATTGACTGAACAAATTGGTTTTATTGTAAATGTTAACATTTTAATGTAATGATGGACATTACATTAATTGTTTGTTTGATGCATTAATTGAATACTGTCATATTGTCTGGCATATTTATTTGAAACTAAGATATGCTTGGCGCAAATAAAAAGAGGCCTATATCCAGCAGTGGATGAAGTCGGGCTGTGGATGATGATGATGAAGAGCTTTAGTTCTTCACTAGGCTGTTCCTACGTCTTTGGTAACAAAACTGCTATACTTTGGACTCGTATTCCGTCAAAACGAAACTCCGTACTGGGATAGGCTAGCTCAAAGTCAATTCATTACCACCGACGACTGTACCACGCCAAAATCGATATGCTTATCATTTTAATTATTTTATTACTGAATAAAAAGCAAAATTTTTACTCTGTAAAATTCTTAGAATATTAAAAAAAAACACAGTTAACTCCACCGATTCCGCAGCAGTCTCACAAAATCTTTCGCACCGCGTCTCGGTCACATGGGTCCAGTGTTTTACGTCGAGAAAAACACCAGCATTCCCCTTAGAAAGGAAAAAATACCGCTCTTGTAATAAATTTGATGACCAGTCCGTTTGTCACTCAATTGTGGAACGGGTTCGCGTTTTTCGAGTAAGCAGAAATTGTTTTTGGCGTTAAATTGTAAGTATTTTTATAGATTTAATGACGATTTTATAAAGTAAAGGATTGAAAAAGCTCTGGTTACTCAAAATGTGGGTGTTTTTTATACAATTTCAGAAGAAAAAAGAGACTTAATTGTGCTATTAATCTGTCTGCTACCAATGGTGTTTTACCAGTAAGATACGTGATGTATATTTATGTATTTTTTCATTAAACATCTATTGATTTGATTGATATATCATAATAAAGCAATTGACTTAATTTTTCTCAATATAAAGAATATTCATCAAAACCCAAGTCAATTTTTTTCCACTACAACGTGAATCAAAGCCAAATGCCATCTATGGCAGCCATTACAATGTGCGTTGACTAGTGACTCAGTTTACCATAAATAAGTACTTTATCTTACAGCCCAGTGATACAGCAATTCATTGCTAATCGCGTTCATAGAGTATCCATGTCGATATGTTTTTTATCGACACCCGCACGTCACTAGAATTACGTAATAATGAATTTATGAGATTTTTATAGTGTCTTAGACTTAGTGTGCAGTTTTGCTCGCGTGAGAGAATTAAGTCTTTTAATATTGTTGTAAGTGTTTTTGCTGTTTAAAGATTTATGCACTTATTTTTACGAGCATTTTCTCTTATTGGTTGAACAGGAGTGTGGCCTAAGTAATAGTTAACAAGATTTATTGCTAATTGCTTTGGATGAGAACATACTCATTAACATTTTTTAATACTTAGTCAAATTATTTCCGAATTTCAGACTGCTCTTTTGCACGCACTTTGTCAATACAATATTTTCACAGTTTTAACCATAATAATTTCTTAAAATAATTTAATCCATTGCCTTACTAACCCATATGTTAGTTAGTACACAAGTTACACAACACACAAAAAAATCGCAACATATTTCTTCAACTCTACCCGAATAACAACGCTTGGTATTTAAAAAATTAACTTGCTTAAAAAACAGAACGCGAACGAACCTCGGAAAAAAGTCGCAATAAGTTTTTGCGAGCTAGTGAAAGGCCGTATGTTGGGTAGCCGCGAAATGTCTTTATCGGCGCCGACTCGGTTTTGTAGCAACAGACACACAACGGTGTGTATAATGTGTCGATGTTTTTTTTATCGATATATTTTTGGAGTGAATGCGGGTGTCACTAGTTTTTTGACAGTTTTATTGTTAGGGTTCTATTTAGTGTCAAGTAAGTACCTAATCATCAATATGAATTTTTCGAGCGTAAATATTTACTTAAGTTTGTAACGTCATCACGCGCTTCGCGTTTTCCCAACGATTTGGGTCGGCTTCCAGCCTAATCGGATCTAGCTGAATACCAGTATTTTACATTGACTGAGAGCCTTCCTGATCTTCACAACCACAACGTCTTCCCCCAGTAACTGGTTACTGGGGGAAGACGCCTGGAAAATACTGGTTTTCAGCCTTTCCGGCTTCCGAATCTTTGACAGACGTCACGGGAAGACTGTCAAAGAGTCGGGATGTAATTTTCTATTCTTCTCTAATTATCTAAAAAGCCAAGTTCAAACGCATCTACTTGTTAACAATATATCCTAATTAACCCTTTTTACACCCCAAAGAGCATCCCTTACAGCCTATAACATAAAAACATCCCCAAATTGAAACACATTACTCAATTTAATTCCAAATTACAGACATATGCCAAATTATTTGATCCCCTGTTGCCATGGCAACGCCCCGCACAGCAGGGCTGTCGAAATCGCAGCTAGCTCCCCAATTACAATTAGCGATCGTATTATATTTGTGCCAGCCCTTGTTATTAACAAATTGGCCTCAGTTTTGTTTAATCAGATCTTCATTGTATTTGTTTATGTCATGATTTAATTTGGAATTGTCTGTTGTGGGTCTTGTGATGATTTTTGTGATAAGGAATTGTGTTCAGTGTTTCTTTGAAGCGTTGAGAGTGTTTGTTCAGAATTCTTCCGGGAGAGAACTGGAATTTTCGTCTTGGAGAGTAAGCAAGCTGAAACGCAAGCGATAGGACACGTTCAAAGACATTCAAATATTTACGAGCGATAGACGGGACAAGACGAAGGAAATCGTAATCCAATACTTGTTACTACTTAGTAATAAATTGTTTTGTTTAGTGTCATACGCCCGCTTGTCAGGTAGCTTTTGTGTGTCAAAATCGAAAATGTTCAGGATCAAAATTTTTGTGTGGAAATATTCCTAATGTCCGCTCTATAAATCTTTTAAATCTCTTTGGACACGTTATATCGTGACCTGTGTGTCCTGCTGTGTACTCATTACAGGTCTTGTACTAATGGATGGATGAAAGTTTTGGCCAAGTTCTGGGCCGTCGGAATTTAGATTGCCATTGACGCTCTAAGCTGAAGTGGTATTGGGCCAGCCATGTCTGTCTGTTATTAGCTGATGGGTCCTTTGGAGACCGTGAATCAAAAACCATAGGATGGGACTAGGTCGACTGTCAGAGGACTTTAATGGTTAGGTCTAACTGGTCCCTGACAGATCGCGGCACAGCGTCGGAAACGAACACTGCAATATGCTTCAGTGCGTCGTCTGTCAGAGGAGAGCCGCGTCCACTAAATGCCGCGATAAATTGTAGACTTTCAATTGTGACAGCTAAAGGCTCTTTGATCTCACAGAATAAGCTTTGGGGCAATGGGCCGGCCATATTAGCCGTAGAACCGATGACCGTCGGGATAGACGTGTTCTTGAGTGCAGAACACGAATCAGCAATCGTAAGATGGGACGCCCTCAGGCTCGGTGGATCGACGATCTTCGCAGGGTCGCTGGTAACAACTGGATGAGAGTTGCCGAGAATCGAGGTGAGTGGCGTGCGATTGAAGATGCTTATGTCAAGCAGAGGACTGCTGTTGGCTGATGAAGAAGGCTAAGTGGGGCTGTTGTCTCTTAAAACAGCATCATTCATCTTTATTTAATTAACAATCCATTCTTCTCAGTTACTGGCCCCCATTAATTCCCCATATCCTTTATTAATGGCCTACCAATAAGCTTGTTTAACCCCCCGAAGCTCTCGTTACACAATAACGAACTGAATCGGAGAGCGGCTGTTATATGAAACTCAATCATGTTGCTGTTTTGGTTCAACTACTGCATCGTAGGGTTCAAATTGAATTACATTGCGTACATTGGAGAGGTTGGCCAGTAATGGAGGGATGTAGCTAATAAGGGTAGTGACTCTTTTGAAGTGGAAAAGGACACTAAGAGGAGTCACTAGCTAGTTGAAAAGAATTAAAAACCTTAAGAGGAAATGCTGGATAAAATCTTGGACCTCGACGGGAAAAAAGGAACAAAATAATGTATTGTTGAGTTTTGAAGTCTATAAACTAGTTGAAATTCGATTGAGATCTTACTAGCCGAGGTCCATGAAAACTTTATTTGATGAACTATATTTAAAGTCATCTCAAATGAAATGGCTCATCAGTAACAAAAAGATGTTTAAAATCAAAATCATCAAATGCTTAAAGAAACAGAGGTAATGGCTAATAACCTGCTGAAAATAACAAAGCTAAACAATAAAACTGAAAGACAGAAAGCTAGAAAATAATAGAAAGTTGAAAACAGAATACAATTCACAACGAAACTCTTAAGCAACAGTCCTCAAAATTCACATCAATCATACGAAAACGTACAGCTTGAATTTTCTCAGAAACCAGACCAACTCCCACTTATTAGGTACCTACCAACCGTTCACTATACCCACCAATTCAAATGTACACCCACGAAAGTAACCCACAAACAAAACCAGTTTTTATCCCCTCGAAATAAGATGCATTCTTAGAAAAGGCAACAGAAAAAGTTACTTTGTTTTACCCAAGATTTTTTCTATTTTTTCTTCGTATTGTCTCAAAGAAACACGCAAGGCAACAATTGCTTGGTTTTTCTTCAAGACGGAAGTTGCTATATAATTATTTTCAAATTAGACGCAATTGTAGATTTCGGATGTCTCTGCCCAGGCCGTGAGAAAGATGGTGACATTTTTTTTGTTACGTCAAGCAAAGTCAAAATGTGTGATTTGAATTTAAGTGTACACCCGAATTTGGCGTGTGAAGATAGAAACAATAGGGTTGGTTTTTGTGTTACAATGGCTGAAAAGGTGGAGGAGGGCAGACTGTAAAGAGGTCGTGAGATCTCATTTGATATCTTGAATTTTACTGGTGAAGCAAAACTTGACGTAAATACCTACCACCACCTACCTATCTACGATAGTAGAGGAAACGGATACAACGCGAC
Source organism: Noctua pronuba (assembly GCA_905220335.1). Classification (NCBI taxonomy): domain Eukaryota; kingdom Metazoa; phylum Arthropoda; class Insecta; order Lepidoptera; family Noctuidae; genus Noctua; species Noctua pronuba. Next base: position 4,887,116 of record LR999919.1, on the reverse strand, counting down.
AAAGAAGAAGAGGTAATCAAGATGGAGCAATTTAAAAAAACTAAAAGATCTAGGGGTTTACAATCAAAATCATGAAATCAAACGAGAAGTTGTCATTTTAGTCATCTAAATCACATTACGATTACACAACACTAGTCCAAAAGAGATTCTATCAGTGATAAAGACGATAGAAACGTTAATAAAAATATTGAATTGACAAATGCTACCGAAAACTTTTATGATTATATGGATCCTGTTGTAAGTCATTGTAGAACTACGAAAGACTTTGACGGCCATCCAGATCTTGAACCATTTGAAATTATTCACAGAGTCCTTAAAAGTTTAGAGAGCTATAATTTTCATATCAGTAGAGGTGTTAAATTAATATTTTCTTTAGAATTTTACGTACCTTTTGATTTAACTTTATTTCTTTTTCAGTGCAGCTGTTGAATGCACGTTTTTACTACCCTTTCTTTACTGCTGTATAATTGGATTTCGATGGTTCTACTTGTCTTGTCTTGTTCTTTATTATAACTGATGTTAAAACTTAGGTTAGTACCCGTTTTCAATAAATCTGTATTTTAATCTTGTTTTATGTCTGATTTGTTTTATATTTAACTTAAATAACACGTCGGCTAATAAATCAATTTTCTTAGCGCATAGTTTTATTAAATTTTCATGCCCCAATTCTCTTGCGATCTGCTGGCTCTAAAACGTTTATTAAAGATATAATTTTTTCGCATAGCACTAACCTAAAGCTTCTTCTTAGCAAGTAGAAATGTAGTCTCTTTTATTTTCGATTTTCGTAATCCTTATCAATAAGAGCCTTTTTTCGCTCACTGCTGAGTCTAAGGCCACCCCCTTTTGTACTTTAGTCTGTGCGAGTCTCATCCAGATCTTTCCCAGAGACAAATAGGGTCTTCTATGCAAAACTTAATCCGCATATTCTACTACATCTACTGCTAGGCCTCAGCCTTTCTCTCTGTGCAAGGACGTGGGCTATACTCCATAAATCGATTGGATTGGTGGATTTAACATGTTTTCTTTTTATAAAATATGCCTTTTAATCTTACCATAGTCAAATGGTAAAATGTAGTTCTGTATCAAGAAATTTGCAATATTTGTTCATCATCTTCCTGCCCTTGTAACATTCTAGTTGGAGTCGGCACAACACGTTTTCTTCTTCCATTCTCCCCTGTCAGACGTCACGGCATCATTTACTCCTTTCTCTTTCGTATCATTCCTCACACAATCCATCTTTTCTTTGGCCTTCCTCTCCCTCTCCATCCATCAACGTTCATATCCATCACTCTTTTAGTCACATCAATAGCGTATTCTCATTGCTTTGTCACAAATATCATCTCGAATATGTATAGTAGGCCATAATCCATCACGCAGGCCCAGTGTGGGTTGGTCTATCTCTGTGGTCTACCTATAGGTAGTTATCAAATATGACTCAGTGTTTTCTGCTAAACTCAATGAGTAAACAGAATCAGCCAACCGTAACAATAAGAGACTACAAAATGTCTGATATCACAAAGGGTTGTCCTCTACAAGGTCAAAGCATTAAAAACTTCTTGTTAAATCGGAAACTAACATTGTGGCTTGATATATTTTTCATAACTATCTAATTTGTGGTATGAAGAATTTAGTAAGTAAAAAACAGATTTGATAATAAATGAGTTGTCAATGGGGAATATACAGCTGACAAACTGCGTAGAAATTAGTTGTCATGGTATGGCTATATGATACAGATGAATGATGGAGGAAATCGCAGTGAAGAAAGTATTGAGTATGACCAAAGAAACTATCGACGGTGTGAAAGATGATATGGCTAGAAAAGGAGTGACTACTGAGATAATGACTAACAGAGAAGTATGGAAGAAGAAAACATTCTGCACTGGCCACTAATAAATTTGGATAAGGGCAGGAGCATGATTATGATAGAAAAATAGAACACAGCAAGCTGGAGTCATCTACACTAATATTATAAAGATGAAATATTTGTATTTTTGTGTGTTTGTGAGTATGTTTGTAATGAATAAACTCAAAAACTTCTGTGCCGATTTCAATAATTTTTTCACCATTAGAAAGCTACATTCACCCTGAGTAACTTTGGCTATTTTTATTACTAGAAAAACAAATGGGGGGCGGGGGAATTAGGGAAAAATATATGTGCACCCGTGCTAAGCCGGGACGGGCCGCCAGTAGATGATAAATGTGATTTATGATAAATGTGATAAAATCCCTTAGCCTTGTTAGTAGTGCGACAGTTTACAAGTTGACATTATGCATTACATGAATAAATATAATAATGAATAGCAATACAAAGCAGTGTTAACATCACAGCACTAATCCTTGAGAAGTCTAGTTGTACTAGAATCTGCATAGACGGTTGAGTAACCGTTAGAAGCAGGGATGACAGAAGAAACAAGAGTAACTTGGTATTTGCATGTCCGTTAGTTAGTGAGTGTTCTATAAATAACCCAATAACATTAACTTCCATTGTATTAAGCAAGGATTTATTTGAAAAAACACAAACACCTTTGACAGTTGATAGCTACATCTGTCAAATTAGCTGTCATTTATTTAGTATGTTTTGCCAAATCACCATGGATGGATATTGCGTTCAACAACAGGTGCAAATGATAAAATTGATTTATCAAAATGGGTGTTCAGTTCGGGCAACGTTCGACGCGGTTCACCTTGTGGTCGCCATAATCTTACCGAGAAGACTATTCGCAGTGTGGTGGATAAATTTTCACTGCTTCAGTAAAGAATCAACCAACACCCGTACGTCGACGAAACATAAGATCTGCCGAAAACATCGCCGCTGGCCGTGAGAGTGTGCATGAGAATCCGAGGCAGTCAATTTCGCGTGGATTTCAAGTAAAATTGGACATTTTGGATGCGCGTCACCCGGAAATCCCTATAAATTTGAAGACCCGTACAAGACAAAAATTAAGATCCGTGACAGCCCTAACTTCAAAGTAATATTAAATTTTCCTATAAATAATTGCAATTGACAGGTTTTGCTACATAACGGTCTGGGTCTAGATCGAAATCAGTGGTTATGCTTCAGTTAGCATCGTCGCCGGCAGGGGGCGTTGTCGGCGACTGAGCCAAATGGATGGGTGTCCAGAGAAAGTGGAAACTTTCCATGTTGCGATGGAAAATTGTTGTTTGTTCGCGTAATGGCTAGAATTTTAGAAATGTTATGGATTTTGTGACGGGAGAGTTTGACAGCTGCATCCTTGTGTGTGTTAATGACAATCATAACGCCTGTAATCCCGGAAAGGTAAGACAGAGGTGTACCTAATAGTACACCCACATTTCGCCAGTCCCATGTAATAGGGGGCGAGCCTACTGCCTTCAATCGAGCACAAATCTAGACTCCGTGGCTGCTGCTGAGGATTTCTGATGGAAAAACCTTATAACACTTTGGCCGACCTGGGAATCAAACTATTGTCAGCAATCCTTATGCCAAACATGAAGTGGTCTGTTAGATAGGTCTATTAAAAAGAATAAAATACTAAATAAATAAATTAATGATTTCAGTTTCCACTTGTATATCAAAAGGCAGGAAAACTGTTGCTTTTGTTAGCTATTAAATGTCAACACATTTGTATATTTTGTCATACTTATCATCGATATCATTGTTGTTTTTTTACGGCAGCCAATCGCAACAGCAGACAGTGGTTTTTATCAGGTTCCGAAGACTTCTATTATTCCCTAATTCTATGAAAGTCTGATTTATCTTAGAGCAAAATTCAGCTAGAAATCAGAAATTCATCAATTTTATGATAATTTTATGATTAATTAGTTTCTTCTGATGTCCGCTAGATGGCACTGAACACAAATTAAGACTGTTAGTTCAATTAGTTAAGGGTTAATTAGGAAACTTCACAAGATCTTTGACGTAATTATTTATGTGAAGGGTTTAACGGCGATTGAGGTCAATATTATATTACTTGGATACTAGAGAAACATTACTACTAGAAACTATACATTGATTTGTTATTCTAGTAAGTAATTTAAATAAAAAACCTTGTCATTAAGCTTTTCATGTTTTCAGTCAGGAATTTCTTAAAAGCAGCCGCGGAGACTGGATTTGTGCCCGGTAGATGGCAATAGGCTCATCCCCTATTACATGTTACTTAAACATAACACGCGAAATCTAGATGCACTAACCTTTGTCGAACCTTACGAGCATTACAGGTGTGAAGTTATTTATTATGTTATGTTTGAGAAACTATGAAAAAAAAACAAATATTTATAAATCAATGTTCAACTTGAAAAAAAAAATACAAACACGTATTTATTTAAAAAAAGAATAACAGACATCAATTTTATTTCAAACACACGCACACAAGGCCATGGAAAATGATTGTGATTGTACCTCTTCGCTCATTATGGACGCCTGGTACCTATGATTGATGTCCGTAGATTGTCCGCCGGAAAACCGTGAGTAATGTTAAGAAAATATGTTGTTTCTGTGGCTTTATTTACTTATATTTGTTGCTAGACAGATAGGTATATAACTGAGTATTTTTAGAAAAAATATACTAGAACATCACGGCTGGTGTACATAATATAGTGCACCCATTAGCCAGTTACGTTTAAATCCCAGGTAATAGGAAAACCCCTTTTAACCGGGCACAAATTCGAGTTCGGATTATTACTGAGATATTCATGATGGAATAACCCAATAACACTTTGTTCAACATGGGAATCGAACTGAGGATCTCATGCTTCCCAGTAGCTAGATCAACGAGGAAGTCACCAGGCGAGATACTGATCAAAGGCAACATATAAAATTAAAAAAAATAATACTAAATCAAGGAGTGAGGACTTAAAAAAGCCTCTGATGCCTGAATTACTAGATCACTTACTGAGCTCAAACAGTATGAAGTTAGTCAAATCAAAGCGCTATCAACACGAAAGGAAAGACCCCAAAATACGTCCATCCCGGTCATTGGAATGGCCTATATCCAGCAGAAACTAGACAGACATAAATAATACTGATGACGATTTGTATTTTTCCTTAGCCGTCATCAGCGGACACGATTGAATAAGTGAATTTGCAGTATCCTTTCAAGAGCTGATAACATCTTGAGGTAATCTAGGTCTCTCGAGGTCTGACACATATAGCTCAGTTGCTGGATATATCTGGACTAGCTTTTGCCCGCGGCTTCACTCGCGTTAATTGAGAATTTGACAATCAATGCGCATTGTACTCTGCTTGTAATAATCTAATTAAATCATGATTCGAAAGACACGTGGCGCCATCTATTATCATAAGAACGTTATTGTTGTTTTCCTCGCGAGCAGTACTTTTTTTCGGAATAAAAGGTACCCTATGTCCGTTTCTGTACACCTGACAACGTATATGCATTTCAGGATGATCGGTTCAGTGGTTTAGGCGTGAAAAGGTAACAAACAAACAAAAAAACTTACTTTCGCATTTATAATATTAGTAAGGATTAGAGGAAAATTCCGAACAGTGATCCAATATTCGGACTTTAAAAGTACTGAGATTCAGCAACATCTACGGTCCTTTTAAAATGGGTATTTTCAATGGCTAAGGTAGACAGAAAGGCATTTTTAGCACAAACATAAAAAGCTTGGATAATGAAGATTTTGTCCATTAAAGAAAAAAACTCGTTCTTCAAAAGTACAGCATGATTATTATGTTTGTGTATTTCGTTTTACTTGTCGGAAAAATAACTGTTATTCCAAATAGAACAGAGCTGTTTTATTTCGAGAAATAAAGCCTATTTTGTGTTTAAGGAATAAAATACCCAATTTATATTATACTAGCGACACGCCCCGGCTTCGCACGGGTGCAATATATAAAAACCTTCCTCTTGAATCACTCTATCTATTGCTGAAATCTGCATTCAAATCCTTTGCATAGTTTAAAAGATCTAAGCGTACAAACAGCGGGAGCGACTTTGTTTTATAATAAGTATATAGATAAAAATACAGATATTTCATAAAACTTTCCAGGTTAAAACGATTCTATGATTGACTGATAAAAGAGCAGCACTATTGAGCATTAATACTAAAATCGATTCAAAACTTTGGAAGAAAGCATTCCAATAAATAACAAAAGAAATACAGGTTGTACGAAAAAGGTTTTATTCAAAAACAGAACACAACAATATAAAAAATGATATTCCAAAATTCAAAATACAAAAATCGATTTCCATCTGTCATTTCGTCACGCCATAACCTAAAAACTGCCTATCCTTTTCAAAATCCACCTTACTGCTTGAACTTAAGGTTTGTTTTTATTTGTAGTGCCATAATTGTCACTGAAAAGTACCGGGTAGGACTTGCGGTATTTTTGCCTCACGTACCGCGGTCTTGAGTTGAGATCTGTCATTATTGTGATAACACTGACTGTCTACGTGCGGGAGAACTGTCCGTTGGTGTAGTGATGCGATCCGGTCGATAGTTGTTATCGATGATTTCGGAGTTAAATATTGGTTTGAATGTGGGGCAGGAAAATGAGATAAAGGTAACGGTATTTTTGGCTGTGATGAGCTGGTTTCTTTGGCAATGCTGAAATCTATCTACTTACATTTTATTTGCACGATGAAATTTAACCTAAAAACTTAGTTCCGTGGCAGTATTTTTTATGAACTAGGTAAGTAACTACTAATAATATCTTCTATTAGGTTTCCCCAAAAGATGTTATTATACTGCAAAATAACAGTGTTTTGTACCAATCGAGTATCTTTAGTAAATAACTTCTCTTCACACGAATTCTTACTAAAGCAGATTAGAGAGATTCACTACCACTATACCGACATGACCACAAGCAAAGCATACGACAGTAGATACCCATAAAACCAAACTGTCAAACTCAAACGTCAACCATCCATGACATCTGTCACAAATGACATGACATCCGTTACCTATCAAGCCCCTTTACTTTACCCTATAAATTAAAAAGCCGTGACGTTTCGAGTCGATGTGCCCATCACTATATCATACATACTTACAGCTATGCGAGTTGTTTACAAACATATAATTACTTGGTAGGTCGATGCATATCTTAAGGTGTATTTGTGTGCGTTTTGACAGCTCTGTGTGCGTGTGTGTGTGTGTATGAAAGACTAGCAGTGCCACGCGATTACACCCGCCCGGCATTTTTCCACTTTGCTCTGCTCCTAGGGGTCGTAGCGTGATGTTAAATAAACCATAATCTTCCTTAAGAACTGGGCTATCAAATGCAAAAAGAATTTTTTAAATCTAATTGGTAGTTCCAGAGATAAGCGCGCCCAAACAAACAAACTATACAGCTTTATTATTTTAGTATAGATATTTGGTGTATGTGTGTTTGTGTACAAGAAAAGTGTGGGGTGTGTGTGTGTAAACTAGTTTCCTTGGTGTATGAGTGATTGTAAGTCCCAACGACCACACAGTGGATTGATCAAATTAATTAATTAATTTATTGCTTTGATTTTATTATACAAATAAACATAAACTCACGACTTTTACCCATGGGGTAGGCAACAAATAGAGAACACCCTGATCCTTACATACTTTTTTGCGTGTATGATCAGATAAATCATTAAATTTAACTGGGTTGATAACTTGTTTTGGGCAGTGTTAAGTTATATAGATTACATTAGCAATACTGTCAAACTCATTTTGACAAACACTGTTTTAAGCTTTCACGGTTTACAACTAAACTTATACTGTCACTTACGGGATATCTTTCGTGATTGTTCATTATTTTGAGCTCCCGATATTTCGACAATGTTGCAAGCTCCAGTTGTTGAGTCAACCTGCGATCATGGCACTTGCAACAGCGTCGAAATATCAGGAGCTCAAAATAATAAACAATCTGTAAGTGACAGTATAAGTTCATTTTGACAAATGATGCATTTGAATCATTTATGAATGACACCTATCACATGGGTCTCAAAAAAAACATAGGTGTAGGTGATATAAGTTCACCTCTGCCTTACCCTTCAGAGATGGCAGGCGTGATATTATGATCTGTTGTAATTAATCAAGGCACGTGTAAGTCATAAAAATATGACTAAGTTAGCGTTTCTACTATGATTATAAAATAGTTTTGCCAATTACTTATGTGTCTTCCTTAGGACTTGGCAAGAAGTGGCACAGAATTGGGACCCGTGGAAAGGATGGAGGGAGGTCTTGGCCCAGCAGTGGGACTTGACAGGTTAGCTATAATAATAATAGCTAGCCTAATGTTAACAAAAACATTTGTCCAGCAACCCCTTCTCTATACTTAATATTATGAAGCTGAAGAGTTTGTTTGGTTGAACGCTCTAATCTCAGGAACTACTGGTTCGAATTGAAAAATTCTTTTAGTGTTGGATAGCCCATTTATCGAGGAAGGCTATAGGCTATACAACATCACGCTACGACCAATAGGAGCGGAGCAAATAATTTCACGCGGACGAAGGTCGCGGGCAACTGCTAATAAAATATAAGATGGGAAAATCTCTCCATCTACAAAACGTGATTTCTAGGCACCCTAGCAGATTGACCCTGAGATTATATTATACGTATCTAATAAGAGCATCTGTCATTCTTATGTCATATTTACTCACATTAGTAACGTCTATTAAAATCTTTTATTTAACATGCAATGTTTATTTGTCAGTTTGTTTACGTCAAATCTTGCAAGCTGATTAAGAACCACTTCCTCTCAGCCTACGGAGTTGAAATTTTACATGTTGGTTCAGCTTCGATGACAATGATTTTTTATGATAAGCATGATCTGATTCTTCATCCAGGATTGGCTCCAGATGACCCACCAGAGTCTGTCTGGCCCACGGTTGTCAGATAAGAGATCTTAGTTATGACTTTTGAGAGCATTTTGTATAAAAGGTTTTACAAACACTGTTTTAAGCTTGCACGGTTTACAACTAAACTTATACTGTCACTTACGGGATATCTTCCGTGATTGTTCATTATTTTGAGCTTAGTGTCGAGTTCCAATAGTGCACGTAGCAAAAGACTAAGAAAGAGGGTAGACAGATTTGTCTGCTCTTAACAATTTATTTTCCATCCACCCGCATTCTCCAGTCAACCCGCGATCATAGCGCTTGCAACAGAGTCGAAATATCGGGAGCTCAAAATAATTAACAATCACGGAATATATCCCGTAAGTGACAGTATAAGTTTAAGGTTTTACAAATCATCTTTTAAAGGATCATTCAGATCTAGCCTGTCCCTTTGCTGGCTTCCCCCAGCGACGCCCTAAGCCGAGGCTCGTACTCCACAAGGAGTGCCCTTAAAGCACAGTCGGTTAGTTTATAAGTAATGGGCCCCTGGCTGGAGGCCTTACACTCAAGGCACCCACAGGATAGTCCGGTTAAGCAGAAGTCAGCCTCATAGGTTACACTGCGAGATGCCATTAAAAGAAAAACTAAAATAAAAACATGTACTTCAAAACAACAGACGATTATTACAATTAATATTTAGTTAAAAACCTGTTATTATTATAATCTGTTACGTTTTTCATCTGAAACAATACGAAATTACTTAAATTGAACTAACATCGCGTGTCTGGTTTTTAAACGCATTTGCAATACGATAAAAAACGTTGTGTCATTTTTTTAAGTTTCGCAACCTTTGCAAATTATGTGTGTGGTGTGTGGACTGTTTTTTTTTCCAAGGTTGAAATTGGAACACCAAAAAGTTTTGAAATTATAATGCAACCTCTAAGGTCGCTTCAAAATGGAATACAATTTAAAAGTAAAGCAAATGCTTCGCTGGTTTAGTGATCGCAAACGCTACTGCAGAGCATGAGATTCTAGGTTCGATTCCCAAGTCAGGAAAAGTGTTTTTGGGTTTTACCATCACGAATTTCTAAGTAGCAGTCTACGGAGTCTGGTGTGTGCCCGCTTTTTGACAATAGGCTCGCTCCCTATGTCATGGGACTTAAAATTAACTGGCTAAATGTAATTGTATAATTGAGTACAAATCTGCCCAACCCTTCGGGGATTACAGGCGTGATGTTATGCTATGTTAAAATTAAAGTAGATGGCGCCACATTCGCACATCATTGTGGCCACGAATCACAGCAATTTTAGTTGACATTAGAAATAATGCGACCAATAAAATTGCATTCTGTAGTCCTGAGTCCACTGACGATCGGCCTTTTTTCACCCTTATGCCCTAAAGAATAAGGTTAAAAGTAGTCGACCCTCAGTGGACTCGGTAGTACTAACAAATGTCAGTGATGACATAAGTGCCACAGGTGGTTTTAGGTGTTACTATTTCCTAATGTTTAGCTAGTTTTCAAACAGTCTTCGAATAAATAAGGAGGAGCTCGTGGCTAAATAATAACAGCCGCTCGGGTCGATCTTTAGGTTAAGCCGTGCTTGCCTAAGTTGGTCTGTGGATGGGTGACCATCCAGTACATACCGAGTTTCCTCCGTGCTTCGAAAAGCACGTTAAGCCGTTGGTCCCGGGTGTCATTTGTAGATCTTTGACAGTCGTTACAGGAAGTCAGTGGCCCAAAAGTCTGACAACCAGTCTTACCAAGAGGTATCGTATTATCCAGTACTAACTAGGTTGTGGAGGTCAGATAGGCAGTCGCTCCATATAATACACTGGTATTCAGATACATCCGGTTAGACTGGAAGCCGACCCCAATATAGTTGGGAAAAGGCTAGGCAGATGATGATGACACACGGATCATACTATACAGTAATATATATAAGGTAATTTAGGTGTATCTTACACCTGCTAAAGAGATACCGCGGCCCTGGAACACAAAGGGCAAAGAAGGAACATGGATGGTTTTTAGTCAGTAAAAGTCTGACACTCCCTCCCACTCGCCCAGAGCGGGAGGGGGGGGGGTTATTGGATGATTACCCATAAAAAAAAAGTCTTACACCTTAGTAAGACTGGTTGGTTGTTGATGGATGTCACTCCAAATGTACCAAATTCCATAATAAGGTGAACAGTAGCATAAAACAACAATTAAATTACACACTCTACTGATTATGCAAAATTCTGCACTAAATAGGTACATTATAAAACTTGACACCCGAACACAATTAGGCATTTAAAAGTTAAAAGCTGATATAAATCTTATACAGCGTAATAATAGCAATTATAATGCTTAAATACTGCTTCTAAATGTGTAATAATTAATTGTTTTTTATCTATTTAGTATTGTTTTTGGTTAATTTTTATCTGTGTTTGTTGTTAACATGATTTATTTAACTGTAAATTGTTTAATTCAGTTTTATTGCAGTTACACGTGCGGATGTAGGTTTTGTTTTTATTTTTTGGCAATTATTTTTGTGCTATCTAGATTTGTACATAAAATAACTATTGTTTTATTTCATTAACTACTTAAGCAGCTTGAAATTAAACCTTCAATGAACAATGTTTTGACATTTTTAATTTAATCCAGTTTATTGACGCATTTTTTTATTTTATTGTTACGTTACTTTAGGTTATTTTAATTTATAAATGACATCAAAATCACCGGTCGAATACGATCCAAGACAGGCATCGCCGATGTTGGCGATAAGTCTGCGAGGTTAAAATGGGACTGGGCGGGTCACATTTCCAGGATGGGTCAGGACAGATGGGCCAGAATCGTCACACAGTGGGTGCCTGAAGACGGTCGTTGTCACCGAGGCAGGCCCAAGAAACGCTGGCGTGACGATTTGGACTCGTTCCTGACTGATTGGCCAGAGGAGGCAAAACACCGGGAGAGTTGGAAATGAATGGAGGAAGCCTTTGCCCAGCAGTGGCACAGAATAGGTTGATAAAAAAAAAAGTATATATTATTTTTTAGCTCCAATTGAATAACTTTATACTTAGGTTTAAAATATTATCAAAATTAACTCAATGAGTTTCATTCAGAACATTAAAAGTAGTTCTTAAATAAATGTAGAATTGTTATTTTTAATCTTAATGCCTGGTTTTATTTTAATCCTAGCACTAAAAATTTAATACGACGTTAAAAAGGTGAATATATTAATGTTTGTTTCATTCATTACTAATAAAATTATAATTGCAATTAACATCTTGCTTAAATAATTTTACTTGTTTTATTGTTTTTGGCACTGACGGTGGTCTGTGTTTTTGAAGGTAAAAGCTGTATACATTTTACACTATACACCGTGACTTTTTAGTCGTCTTACAACGACAGCCCACTTCATGTATTCAATAACTACTAAGCATTCATAAAAACAAAATAGGTATTTATGAGATTTTAATAATTTAAACATAAAAATATTATTCAATATTATGACGCATGACGTAGTTAAAACACCCTGTTGTGAGCGATGATCTACTGGACTCGAGCGCTGGGTAGGCATATTCTCCCGTTTGACACGTAAACATCATTAACAGGATGTTTCATAAATTTTTCTAATGTTTATTTATTTTTCTTTGTACCTATTAGGTACAAAGAAAAAAAAAACGCGCCTAGAACTATTTTATGTCGGGCACATTGAGTGGACCACCTTTGTAAGACGACTAAAAAATCACGGTGTATTTTTTCAGTGTCAAACTGGCTCTTGGAGTCAAAGCACGTTAAGCTGTTGGTCCCGGCTGTCGTTTGTGGATCTTTGGCATGGGTTACGCCTTACCGGTAGTGAGATACCCTTAAGTCTGACATCCAGTCTTACCTGGGGTATCATCAATCGTGTTACACACTTACTGGGTTTTCGTGGATGTCAGATTATAGGCAGTTGCTCTATGTACAATATTTGCATTGGTTAGATTTGAAGCTGAGAGCTCTTTGACTCAAATATCTTTTATGATTGCATTTTTTAACAACTGCCTTGTTGGTCTAGTGGTCGCAAGCGTGACTGCTGAGCATGAGGTCCTGGCTTCGATTCCCAGGTCGGACAAAATGTTTTTGGGTTTTGCCATTAGAATTTGTCAGTAGCAGCCACGGAATCGAGGTCTGTGCCCAGTTGATGGCAATAGGCTCGTCCCCTATTACATGGGAGTTAAACATAACTGGAGAAATGTGGGTGAACTATTAGGTGCACCAAGTTTTTAACCACTCCGTAGTAGAAATTTGGCTATCACAATATACTTGACGGCTCCTAGCAAAAGCAGATGGTGTTACCTCAAAATTTTTATTGCAAAACAATGTGTATTTAATAATGTTTTTAGTACGTTAGTCGTATTGACCTCCGAATGTTCTCCCCGGCGTGCGTTCCGCGCGCTGCGCTCGTAATTGATGTGCATAAACACGACGCGTATACAGGGTGCGCCGTTTGTTGTTTATGACTTAATCAGTTGCTTTTAAGTGTTTGATTGATTGGAGCTGGTTTGGGAAACCTTGACGTATAAAAGACCTAATTAAGTAAAGGAATAAAGAAAAATACGGGCCCCTATCTATTTTCATAAAATTTTAAGACCTAATATAACTTGGCATACTTTTGTTTCTGTTGCCAAAACAAATTACCCAAAATACACTGTATGCCAAAAAAAAACCTGGAAAAGTATTATTATGCCAAAACAAATTAAACCAAAATAGTTATGCCAAAGTATATTATGAAAAAGAACATTATGCGAAAAGAAGGGATCCCGAAAAATACACGTTATGTTTATCAGAGAGGCATTCATAGAGGGGAGGAGATTCTGAAGAAGACGAGTCTCTGGTCTAGCATCAGTGATTCAGTGGACCATCAACAATCTTGTATCTGGTCTCTTTGTGCTGTTAAATGACACAGAGGAAACGTTTTTACTTGGTTAAAATAATTATGTGCATAGACATGGAGAGGGCTCGTGGCTAAATAATAAGGAACAGGCCGCACCGGTCGATCTGCAAAGCGGATGGCAGACCATCCATCAAATGACTCCTCTGTGCCTCGGAAAGCACGTTAAGCTGTTAGTCCCGGCTGTGATTTGTAGATCTTTAACAGTGGATACGGTTAGTCAGAAGCTTGCTATCAAACAGCTGGGTTGTGGAGGCCAGACAGGCAGTCGCTCCATGTAAAATACTGGTATTCAACTGTATCCGGTTAGACTGGAAGCCGATGCTAAAAGTTTTCAGAAAAGACTAGGCCGTTGATGAAATTTTAATAAAAGCACACCAACGAATCAAAGTAAACGTCCTATAAACAAAAATTTAGAAAGCACACAGGCAAACGTAATTAATCAATCATCAACGGCTTTGAGAACATCCTATATTTGAACACACACATGCACACACCCATACACACACACGCACATAGACACACAGAGTCGAGCGCAGCGGCGCGTAAATAAATTTTGTACGGACAAAACTGTTATTTTAAAATAATAATTGATGTGCATTCACATTGTCCATAGCAATTGTCAATGGTTGTGGTTCTTTTTTTTTCTTTTGTATGGCGCGTATGTCATTATATTTTTACCTAGAACTTTAAATATAGGGATACGAATTAATTTTTCCGCTTGACTATCAAGGCTTGGTCTAGTAATTATGCGGATTTCTGTGGCTTTGCTCATAATAGAATTGTTGGGTATGATGGTAGGCTAGGCTCTTGTTGTTTTGAGACCTTGAGAGATATGGTGTCCTAGTACTTTTTGAAAATGCTTGGCTGTAAAATCAGAAATTGAGTAAGCGTTGTGATTGGGTAGTTGGTTTTATGAATGAGAAAGGGCTTGGTTCATAACAGAACTGTTTGTTATGGTAAAAAGTCACTCTAGTTGTATTGAGAGTTGGAACCTTGATAGATATGGTGTCCTAGTACTTTTTGAAGCACTTGGTGAAATGTAAACACTTGAATAAGCGTTGTGATCAAAGATCTTCCGTTTTCGAATGTGTCATAAAAGTATTAGATGTGAAAAATCTGTGAAACGATCTATAGGTATTATAAACAGTAGATCTTTGGACCGTTGTTGTCTTGAAGATAGATAGAATAAACTTAGGTATAATAGTACGTAACCGATGGTAGGCTAGGCCATAGTAGGCTCTTGATGTATGGACACCTTGAGAGATATGGTGTCCTAGTACTTTTTGAAAATACTTCGAAAAATTGTCAAAATTAGCTAACAAATTTCAACGGGATCAATATAAATATAAATTTTTCGGTAGTTTATGAAATTTTGGCTGTTTTTTTATCGTTATCGCTGGTAGAACCAGAATGTCTCTTTGTCAAAGGTCTTGCCCTGCTGAGGGACAAATTACAGGCTGATTTTAGAAAATACCGTGTTATATCTTGAAAAAAAAATTGTAAGAATCTCATAATATTACATTTTTTTTTTTCAAATTCAAAATCCTTATTAATAAGTAAAAATAGCTTAAAGAGCCGTAAATCATTTTTTCATCGCCTTTGGATTTACTTCTACAATTTTCTGTCCCTGTTCTCTACATAAATCCTTTTAGTTACGGTCTACTGGTGAAGAGGAGTTGTTATATTCTTTGCGATTAATTAGTGTCAGCTGTTATCGCAAACATGATGTTTTTATACATTTCTTATGACGTCAAGAATCCTCTTCACGTTTTAATCTAAAGAAATCCAAAAAAAAAAAAAATTTTTTTTGTCTCGGTTTTTAACAAAACAACTCTTTAATTTGATTTGAGCTCGTGGCTAAATTATAACAGCCGCTCGGATCGATGTTTAGGTTAAGCCGTGCTTGTTTTTTTTTACATACCAAGTTTCCTTCGTGCCTCGGAAAGCACGTTAAGCGCTTGGTCCCGGCTGTCATCTTTAGATCTTTGACAGTCGTTACAGGGAGTCGGTGGCCCAAAAAGTCTGACAACCAGTCTTACCAAGGGGTATCGTGCTATCCAGTACTAACTTGGTTGTGGAGGTCAGATAGGCAGATGCTCCATGTAAAATACTGGTATTCAGCTTCATCAGGTTAGACTGGAAGCCGAACCCAACATAGTTGGGAAAAGGCTAGGCAGATGATGATGACTTTAATTTGATTTAATCCCAAGACACGCGTCTTCAAAATTATAATTAAGCACCCAGATGCAAAAATTAGATACAAAAATGATAAACTGTCCTGAAATTTAAGCCCAAATAAAAAATAAGAATGTCATGTCATGATTTCAAATAACAAAAACTTAATCCCTCTTCGAATTTCAAATAATTCTCGCGCCAACGTTTTTAGCCCAATTTTAATTTCAACGATTAAAAAGCAGATGCGAAATTCTTAAAGTTTGACAGTAACAAATTGTTGCCAGGCTAAAAAAACATTGAAGTCGAATAAAATATAGACTGTATTTTTACAACTATTTAACCTTTATGGTTTAATTCCAATTTATAAGGTTCCTTAACCAGTTTGATCGAGTAGTGTGAGCAAAAAAACATTGCTTTTTGAAACATGCAGTAGACACGACACCATTATTCTCTGAGTCGGTACAAATCTATTTTGTAGCTGTTTTACAGACAGTTCGCATAAATGAGGACATGACAAACGGAATTCAAAAGGCAGACATTCTTTTAGTACCTAACAAGAGTTTTAATTTCAAAATATTCCGTCATGGATTATGTAATCTTTTGCCTGATAGTTTTACATAACGTTGCATAATATTATGAAAAATTACAATTTTATAAGCTTCCCTAAGCTTTGTTGCTATTTTAAACGTGTCACTGTATAATATTGCTATTCAAACTATAAAAAACATAGGTACTTAAAAAATAAAATTACTTGCAATTTTTTTTTACAAAATTTATTTTCCTTTTTTTATCTAAACAACCTGTACCAAACAAAAAAAAAAGTTTTTTTTTTACATTAAATTAAAACTCTTTGCTATTTTTTGTATAATCTCCTTTTTTATAAAACTAACGTTACCTTGAATACCTTCTATTTTATCTAAACAGCCAGTGCCAAACAAAAAAAAACATTTTCTTTTTCATTTTACAAAAAATACCCAACAATTGGTCAAGCGGTACTTCCGTGACAACAAAACTGGGGCTATGGGGCTACCGTTGATGGGGTGGTCATTAAAATCCCATAAATAAGGCGAAGAGTCGCCGGTTCGACTCCCGATCGACATATGTTGCGCCATCGACAGGCTGCTCTTGTAAAAATAAATACGCGACAAAGAGTTTAAAATTTTTAGAACTGGTCACTTTTATTTGAATACGGGTTTTTTTTGCCCAAAAATGGATTTTGGAGTGTTTCTAATAATTTTATTTTTATTATTTTGTAACAAATCCGGTATAAAAATAATTATAAAAGACCGAAGACGCAATCTACAGCAGTTACTTATTTAAACCCCTTGATCAATGATATAATAAGTAAGAAACACTATTGTTTATTGTTATGTTACATATGTTTCAATTTAAAAAAAAAAACAATCACCGCACATCCAATAAATTATAAAAACGAATGTTTAATAGATATTTCTATTACTAAACACATATTTTTTAATTACTACTGTCAATGAACGAAGCATGTTATAACAGCATAATTATTCGTAAAATGAACGTTATCATTGCTCATTATAGTCATAATTAATTGTATGCAATTATAAAGACGTTATTCTCATAGCTATTCAGTTTCAGACATTTCTATAAAATATGATTAAAATGCAAAATGATATTAAAAAGGTAAAAGGTACCCACACATATTCTCCCCGTCATTGCGATCATTTTTTTGTTTCATTTTCTGGGAGCCTTCTAGTTATGGTCAAAGTTCTAACTTTTGCACAAGTTTTTTTTAAATACAAATTTTTAATGTTATATCTTTACTTTATACTAATTTTGCGAAAAGATCATTTTGAGAAGTGCCCGTTATAAGAGGTGCACCAATTGCCAAGTGCACGTTTTTTGTCCAGCGCACATTTTGCGAAGTGCACTTTTTGCCACGGAGCCATATTGTGGAGGAATAAAGTTTAAATCAAAATAACACATTTCTCTTTCAAATTTACGTTTTTGGGGGTACAAAATGTCGGGACCTTGGTACTGACGAACCTTAATTTGATTCTTACATCCGAATACATCTTATTTACCCGATTTCTATTGAGTAATCTGATGAAACGTCATTTCTTACTAAAAATAGGTATTGAAACGTTCAAACATAACCCATCTGTGAGAAATAAAACAGTGTTTACAAGAAAAAATGACAATTCCTCTAGCGCCATACTCAAGAAGGCTATCGAATCTATTTACATATTATAAACTCACAAAAAAGTGCCAGTTCTCTTGTACAAGTTTCGTACTTCTTTATCAAATGACAAGTGTAAATAAATGGCCTCATTGTGACATAGCTGAATCTACATAATTATTGCTCTATGAATTGTTCATGGTACAATAAAAAAATAAACTGGATACATTATGCTTTAGCTTTCGCGAGCGGCAGTTGGCACATATTTTTGCGAAAAAAATCTATATTGACATTCGTTGTATTTAAAAATGTATTATGTGACGATTCCTTTGAGGAGTTTTGGTGCATGCTTTGATGTGCCGGTTGTTTTATAGATAGGTAAATAACGAAATTAATGAATGACATTATACGTGATGATCCCACATAGATGCACAAACGGCACGTGTTCAGTAGACGTACCTGCTTACAGAATTTTTTCTTCGGTAATTTACAAAAAAAAAAAAATACAAGAATGCATTCACCTTCACAGTGAAAATATATGGAACAGATGATTAAAAAAATACCGATGAAAAATTTATATATGGGGTTGTTTGGAAGGATCTTCTGAATACGTGGTAACCGTCTGTGAATCGATATCCCTTCGACCCTGTATAGACGCCTACTTACGAGTTACAACGGACAGGATTTATATTTTATTTAGTTAGTTTATACTTCTTTTTGGAAAAAGTCTTTACTCGAAAAAACTTATGAACAGTAAATTATTTGTTACTGTAATAAATAACTCAAATATTAATATTTTTAACACCCGTCTCGATTAACATAAATAACACATACTTTTTTATTTTACATAAATAAACAAAAAAAATCTGCAAAACGTCACGTGACACGTCTAATATCTTCCGAACCCATCCGAATTCGTCCGAACACGTTAATTGTGTATGTTATTAGTTCGCAAGGTGTGAACCGACCGACTTACAACTCGACTGGCAGAATACAACACTTGTCCTCTGCCTTTTTAAATAAAAAAAAAGAAACAAAACGTTAATTTGAAAAGGTAAAAAGTCAGTCTTTTATCGACCGACTCCCTTTTTCGTTCCGACAAGCGTCCATAAAAATTACTCGGTGCAATACTTGAATAAAATCTACATATTCGGTTGTTTTATTTGATTTTTTGTAATTGTCACGGTCTAGTACGATGTGTATTTGGTTTTTGTCGTGAATATCGGAGTTTTTTTTGTGTTTTCCTTTTTTCAATCAACTTGTGTACAGGATAGCCGTTATCCACGCATTTTGGACATCAAACTTAGTGACTTTGAGTGAAAATTATTGCTGGGAAATTACTTTTACTTTTGGAGTAAAACAATGCTGTTTTATTGTATAATTGCAACCGAATAGGAGTTATGGAGATATTTAAAGTTAAATTAAACAACTTTAAACTTTTAGTAAAAAAAATAACTTTGGCCCTACCCAGGTATGGTTTAGTACCAAAAAATTATCACAAAGTCGGAAAGAACAAATTTTAATTTTAATTTTTTGAGTCATTAATCTAATAAGTCATAAAGGGTGTAAAAAAGTTCAACTTTTTCACATTTTTTTAAATAACAAGGTTCCAACTTTTTCACATTTCTTAAATACATGTTTTTATCTTAAGATTTTTACTGTAAACACCTCCACGACCCCTGTACTAGTCAATCCATCCATCAGCACAATGTTTTGAGTGCATTACATTGAGTGCTACCGTAAAACGTGATTTTTCCGTTTCCCAGCAATAATTTTTGTGTAAAGTTACTTAGTCTGATGTACATAATGCTTGGTTGTCGGCTTCGTTAAGCGTCTTCTTACACCCTGTACTTACAACCGTTATTTTGCAAAGACTTATAATAGGTGAAAAAAAAAACTTACATCAGGCAGATAGAACTAAACACCTGTACCTTGATAACATCATTTAGCCAGTCTTTAAGACGACGATAGCACGTAGGTGACTCGAGAATAAAATGCCACGTCCTTGCGCTCGACACGTCCATGCATCCGAAAGCCTTATGCAGAAGTGACCTATAAGAGGTCGTTGAATGACGTAAGGTCCAAAATCTAGACCAACTAGTGCAGCTTGTAATATTTATGCCAGTAGTAAATATTAATATCAGTTTTACTGTATATCACGTTCAACGCCACGGAATAAAATACGGAAAACGGAACGTACTGGTGTCGCCCAACATTGTCCGACATGGCGTTGAACGTGATATAAAACTACTTTGTTTCTGTGATACAATGTTTTAGTTTTGTTTATGATTGACGGGATGTAATTACTATGTTTGTAAGGTATTAGGCTGACTCATGATTGCAGTTCTCTTAATATTAATGTTCCTGCGATATTGTCTAAGGACCATTATTATGTGACGGAAAATTGGTACTCTAGGAATATCGCATTCATACTGAGGAAGGAAGGTACTCCAATTGCCTAAAACAATAAATTTCTTTCAAAATTCGAAGGGTTTTGAAGGTAATTCGTCGACGTATGAAGACGATGTCTGTCGCAATGAATTTTGACGAATTGTCAAATTGAATAATTGAGATTGCGAATGTGGTAAGCAGTTTTTTTTTAATCAGCACAGTAGGACTTTTCACCGGCGTATATGTATGAACGTGGGCGAGTCGAAAGGAGTATGTATGGATCGTAGCAGGGAGGTAGCAGTTCTGTGGATTCTGCCTACACCTATGGGAAAAAGGCGTGTGTACGTTTGTAAGATGTTATTGCTTATATCATAACATCATATACCAAGAGAAAGACCAACCTTCCCATTTCATCAACTCACAAGCTCATTTAATTGTTCATTTACATTTTCCCAGCGTGACGTGTACAAGATGGCGGCCGTTACGGGCGACAAGTACAGTAATGGTCGCTATCTCAAGATCGACCTCAAGAACATCCGTAGTTTGAAATTGTTTTATTATTTTTTAATAGCAGCGCTTCGGTGAGGTGTTTTAGTCACGTGTGTTGATTTTACATTGTTTTTAAAATGTTTTTAATCAATGCTGAGGAATTTTGTCGCGAACTGTCAAATGGAACTTTATACCGCGGCCCTGGAACACAAAGGGCAAAAAAGGAACATGGATGGGTTTTAGTCAGTAAAAGTCTGACACTCCCTCCCACTCCACCCAGAGCGGGAGGAGTTATTTGATGATTTCCAATCCCTAAAAAAAAAAAGTTCAAGATTGTATAAAGGTTGATTTTCGCTAAAAATTGGCTATTCCTGTCACTGTAGGCCAATTGTTAAACTACAAGTGCAAAGTAGAAATAGGGACTTTAAATATATTTGAGTTATAGCATTAATAATATAAGATCATGGCAATTTATTAACTGCACCAAAGCCTTCAAGTGCAGACAAAAATCTGAACAACTCTGAGACAATCTGAGAATTTGAACAACTTTTATCTGCAGGTTCGTTTCATAAGGACTGAATGTGGCAGACTCCGATAATGAAAGACCAGATGCAGATGCAGTAGATCTTAGGCAGATCGTAGGCGTCCTCGGTCCAAATGACGCCTGTCTTGTATATTGCATTGATCTTTTAACAGCGAGACCCACTCATTCAGTGTTTAAACATGCTAAATCCTTGTCAGATTATGTGCTGCATTACGCTGGATTATTTTAAAGACTTTTATTTTCTGAATATGAATTATGATAGCCAGTAATATAAAGTATGCTACTTATTTTTGAGTTATGGCAACTATGTAACATCACGTAACAATGAAAATGCTAATGATTGCCAGTACAAAAAAAAAAACTACAAACTTGGTATTTTAAGAACGCGCAAATATCTGCATGCAACAAAAATACCTTTCGTGTTTCCTTCATAAAGTCCAACAATTGCCATAGTTTACCTGTAACAAGAAACAGAGAAAAATATATTACACACTCATCATAGATAAAATAAAAATTTTGGCGCCGAAACAAACGCTGGCCGCCATAAATTCTAGTCCAATAAAAAAGCAATTTAAAAAACATTCAAATTTGAAAAGAGAACGAGCCGACCCGGACTAGTGAGGTCCGCGTGTTAGTTAAAAATCGACTATTTTTGTTTTGATTAAGGGGAAATGTGGGTTCTAGTTATTTTGGTCGCTTCCCGTGGTTACTCACGCAACCATAACGTCATCCTTCGGTAACCACGCTAGCTGCACAACGTTATAACTTCACTATCGTGAGATTATCGGTAGTACTGTTAGTTCGCTTTTGCACGTAAAATGTTTTTTTTTATTGACAGTTTTTAAAGTGATAACCGATGGCAGAGATAGTGTTTTAATTATGGGTTAGTGGTGTTTAAGTGGCTTGGTATGTGAGATTGTTATTATGTTTAAGATAAACAACCTCCTTTGTCTCTGGGAGTATCAGAAGTCATCTTACTGAAATAGAATAAAATAATTTAGTATTATCATCTCAATCTGAAAATGTTCATTCATAGTGATATCAAAATTAAATATTATTACCTACCTACTTATAAAGTAGGAAACTTTTTGCCATATTTTTTGTATAACAACATATGAACACGAATTTTTGACTACAAAAAAGATAAAATACATACTACAGTTAACTAAGACCAGTGCAGCACGCGAACATTCAAAAACTAACGTCTTGACGTTTCCGGTTACTAAAAACTCCTACTGACGTTTCGCCAACTTAATTTTGACACTTCAAAACTTACTGCACATCCCTATTTTTAAGAGCATAGAGTTTGAAATCGACTAAAAACGTCAATGTCAAAAGAGCAATGTTGCCAGTTATACAATTTCGTCATAAAGGCGTCTTTTGATTTGGGTTCTGTTATTTTACCGGCAAAAAATATAAAAATGTATGAAATAAAAATGTTTCTTTTGTCTGTTCGTAACAGTTGGCTTGAGGTTGCGTTGTTCTCAGAACTGTAGTGGTAATGAGGAAAATTAAGATTTTTCTTGTATCGTAATATAAAGGAAGTTTTAATTTGTGGGATTTGAAGGAGAAAGGTAGAGGAAGACCAACGCAACGATGGATGGCCTGTATGAAGGATGATGTGGCAAGAAAAGAGGTGCCTGAGGAGATGACGAGTAATACAGAAGTATTGAAGAAGACGTCATGCTGCGCCGACCCCAAATGGGATCAAGGTAAAAACCGAAATCTTATATACGATGATGAGATCCCAATACATAGTACCATAAAGTAGGAACAGCAGTGGATTATGGCCCATTCCTTCTCACAGAGAAGAAGCTACATAGGCTGTTATATTATGCTTACTCTAATGTGATTCATTTCTGATATTTTTTTACAGTATTCTTCCATTCTTTGGCAATGGCCATTTTTTATGACAGTGCGAAGCGCGGGAAATGGGCAACAATAAACACTTTTAGTATTTATACAAGTTTAGTTTTAGTGATCATTAAGCTAACTAATCGCAATCTTCAAAGCATACAATATTAATCAACCACACACTTCCTAATTAAACCAAAGACAAGATGATTAAACATAAAAAATCAACGATTAGTAACACCAATTACTTGGCAACACTAGGCAGAACGCGAAACAGTACTTTCGCCTATAGAAAAAAAACAAAAGACTGACCCCACGATATTCAAATTTGGAATTATGAATGGTCTCGCCTGAGTTCGTTCGGTTATTAGGGTTCTTGAGTGATGAAAACCTCGTTAGGAGAGATTTTTTGGCAAATATTTTATTCTTTCTTTTATTTTTATGGCTGTTTAAGAAGAATCTTGGCTTGGAAAATGTCATTAGGTACTTGGTTTCGAGTGCATCTTAGTAAGAGCCAACCTTTCTGTGTAGTAATTGCATTATTTTCAACTCTGTCATTGACAAAATAAAAATAATTGTGGCAATCGGTTTTGTTCTAGCATAAAATTTCAAACAGCACAAGGTACAATTTCAATGGTTTTTTTATTTAGATTGAAGAATTGTCACTTTAAATATTAACTTTATTATAATGTAAACAGTACTATATTTATTTTGTAATTATTATTACCTATTAACATCATAATTTCATTTAATTTTATTTGTATATATGTGTATTAGTATGTACCTATTTATGTTTATCAATTTATGTTAACAAAATGGTATTTTTCTCATTTATTTTTTTGTACTCGATCACAATGCTGTCCTATTTGACCCAAAGGTTGACTGGTAGAGAATGCCTTGTGGCATTAAGTCCGCCTATGTACCACTTTTCTACGTGAAGTTTAAATAAATAAATATTACACAATGCATATTTATATCTACAAAGTTTTTTTTTTGAACTCACGATACCTTTCCGATTCCTACAGAACCCGCTACACAAAGGTAACTGTCATTCATTCCTTCCATTCGTTCCTCAATTTTTTCAAATAGACGAATGATTGATAGATGATGATGTCTTTTTTGTTAGTTACGTCATTAGTTCTTAATTAGTTGTGAACTTGTTCATTTGTTGGTCGAGTTTGTACGTCGAGGTAGGAAAGATGGAGACGGCAGTTACTTTTTTGGAATTTTGTTTATTTACCGCGTTTTTTTTTCTAAATATTTTTTTCGTGTATTTCAGTAAGCACTTGAGGAAATACATACCTACTGATTTTGATTGCAAGAAAGCAGTGATTAGTTTTGAATCTGACAACTGATATTAAAAACATTGCTATAAAAATAATGTATGGCATTTTATTATCCATAATATTAATTTTTTTTTAAGAAAAGCATGTTTTTATCTAGTGAAAAAATTGGTCTTTTAACTGCACTTTTCTTACTGCCTCGAGAGGCCAGACAGTGTAATTCTATCAGTAACAACGAAAGTAGAAAAGTCAAAAAAAAATGTTTTGACCTATTCTACCAAAAACCTCAAGCAAGTCCAGGCTCTGCAGTCTCGATATTAGATAGCGACAAAAATCGGTCGCTAAGTCGTATCGTTGTCAAATTCCTTTAATAGATTTTCTACTTTATTACGAAAGCATAAGGTTGAAAATCTATTAAAGAAATTTGACATCGATTACACTTAACGACCGATTTTTGTCGTTATATTTGTCGAGACTGCAGGGCCTGGGGGGTTACTATGACATGGTATGGTAGGCCGTTTAAAGTCCGTCCACTAGTTTGAAAGCGATTGTTACTTGTAAGGAAGTAAGGAAGCCTAAGGAAAACCAAGACCGGTAATAAACGCAACATCACTCAAATAAGCTCTTGTTGCCATATAAAATAAAAAACATTCACAATTTTTATTAATGAAGTTATTACAGTGTCCCTTACGGTTCAAGTTTATTCGATAAGGTTCGATAAAAAAAGGTTCACAGTCTCACTGATTGCATCAGCGGCGACCTTTTCTCTCAGTCCAGTTATACTACTTAAATGGCATGATAAACAGTAAGAAACATTAATTTTGTTAATTTTTTTCATTCATTTGGAGAAGAAAAAGTGATTAATCAAATGCTGATAGCCTAAAGGCTAAGACATGGGGCTGGTGAGTGAGAGGTCGTGATTTCGAATCTCATCTTATGACATTATGAACCCTTTTTTAGGAAAAGCATCTTATTTATAACCCAGAATAGTAAGTAACTGGAAGCCAAAAAATCAAAGGCCCATAAAATCATCCTGTTGCAATGGCGCATGACCCTCTCAAGTTTTGTTTGTTTTAAGTGTGTAAAAAGAGTAGGTATTCGATCTATCTTACATCAGAGTTAAAATATCAGGAGCTGAACTCCAGCTAGATGGTCTGATGACCTAAAAAGTTGCCTGGAATAGACTGAATGCAGATGGAGGAGGACAAGGTGCTGTGCAGCTTGGGAGTAACCTCTGTCCAGCAGTGGACTCCAATTGACTGATTTGATTGAACACTTAATCTAAACTTAAGGAATGAGATTGAAAATATAAAATCATGAAAAAACTTGCACTTAACACCAACAAAAATCTAACAGGTTTTAATATTAATCAGACTACGATTCGGCCCTTCCAAGGTAACGACCGTAACCTTTTAACTTTTTATAGCAACCTCACTTCCCTGTTTGTTTCCTTACTTCTTTCCTCGAAATACCACAAGATAAAGTTAACATTTACTTTTACTTTCGAGATTAAAAGAAAAAGTGACTGGTCCCGCGCAAGATAACCTGGCTTCCTAGACATGGAGTGTGAAATAACTTACAGAAGGTAGCGAGAGTGACGATCTTGGGAAACTGAGGACCTAAATACATTGCCATTTTATCAGATATAATGTTGAGGACAGAGGACTAATCTAGCAGCCATGAAAAGCACACGAACTCTACTACAAGATTTATTATCAGTATCCACAGGTTTTAAAACTATTACATACACTGATTTCGGGAAAAGATAGCTACAGTTTAACAATGCCATATAAAAGCGGTTACAACTTACGAGACTAGTGCACTCTTTGGTATCCGTTCGCTTCCAGACATGCAAGCTACCGAAACGTATGAGGCTGACGTAAGCTATCGAAAAGCTTATTTATGTCAATATTGTTGAAAGACATTGTGGATATACGAAACGCTTTAAAATCGATAGTCGCTTGTTTAAACCCTCAGATGTATACAGCTACAATCCTGCTATGTATCAGTTAATGTTATGGCTGTTTAGGGCAAACCCTTTCATGAGGAGCTGCTTTTCTGAAAGCCTTGAGTATATTTGAGGAGATAATGATATCATCAGTTATCAGGTGATCTTTGTATGATGTAATGGTACCGGTTCATTCAGTACTAACTGGGTTGTGAAGGTAAGAAGGCAGTTGCTCCACGTAAAATACTGGTATTCAGCTGCATCCAGTTAGACTGAAAACCGACTCCAACATAGCTGGGAAAAGGCTAGGCAGATGATGGTACCTGTTCATTCACCCAGTTTTGTTTCTATCTAAGTCCATAACTAATTTTAATTGTTCAAGAGAACATGAACTGTGACTTGTTCCAGGTATATTTTTTGAAACCAAAAGATTCTTTAATAACTTCTTTAAAAATTCTGTAATGGTCTACATAATTATAATAACCACATGCTGATGACGTTTTCTTTGCTACGTTCTATACAAATAGTTTAGATTTTTTACGGTACAACTTACCTACTGATCATCAAAACAAGAAGAAATCAACAACGAACAAGCAAAATTTTCCCACAATTCCCAAACACTAATTACCAACCTATTTAATCATAAGCACACTCATCAACTCATCAATGCCACATCCAGTGATGTAACTCCTACCTCCATGTACACATTCTAGCAGGTGCCTAGTAAGAATTATGATTTATGGCAACACCAGAGCAAATCGACCTCTTAATTGGATCGATACTTTAAATCGAGTATTGCACAACACTAGTCTACTAATTGTAACTTTTATTACTACGAAAATTGATTAAGACATTTAAAAAATAGTTCCCCTTTGACGGCTTATGTTAATTAACGTTTAATGTAAAAATCGGCTTGTTTTAGAAGAAATTATTATATTATGGGCAGCAGCTGTACGAAGAGTTTGATGTGGGAAACGGTAAAAATGTAATTAGGTAAAGCTTCTTTGCTTACCGCGGAAGAATAAAAAAAAACAAAATTCTCTATCATTCATAGACAATCTTTAAATGTTTTGTTAATATTTTTCTTGTCTTTGTCGTTTTTTAAGTGTATGAAGCGAGATGGCTGTAAATATATTTTAAGATTTTATGTTTTTTTGACCGACCCATAATCAGCGGGGGGAAAAGTATAAAGACTCATTTAAAAAACAAAATGTTTTGTACACGTACACGACTTGCAAAGTCCAAAAATTTGTTCGAATTACAAACATTACGCCAACACAACGTGACCATCAACTCCGCTACCAAAGACACTAAGTTAACTTTTTAATTTCTTTTTTTTTCCATACCTTTACCTTGTGAACAATTATAAGGTCATACGTACTGGCATTTAAGGAGCTGACATTTATTTTATAGGCCCCAATAAAAATAATAAAAGCCCTATTTATAACCCTTTCTTATTTTGTTATGATTTTTTTTTATTTTATGAAAAGTTGGCACGCGTGTGCGGAATAATTATGTGAAATAGTCATTCTTAATTATAATTTCCAATTAACGAAGAGACGTAGAGTTACATAGACAATCATTATGACGCGTTCGCAGGAATGAGCAAAGAAAATCATCAATTTTTGACAAATGATTATAAAAGATGAAATGATCTTCTTCAGAGAGGTCAAATGCGCAGTCTAACAACCTGCGTGCGTGTATTTTTATTTTATTTAATTTATTTAGGTAACCAACAGCGATACTTAAAAATATTTTACAAAATATGCGTGTTACAGTTAGTTTGGCCAATTACAGGTTTCCCTGTATAACTGGCATAATTATATGTATAATACATGCGAACGGACTAATGCCAGATATTTCCAATTAAACAACAAAATAATATTGCAATACAATACAAAATTACATAAGGTTAAATTTAGATAACAATAATTTTGAAAATTTTAAAAGATTTTTTTTTTTTTTTTAAAACAAAAACTGTGTGACTGTATGTATGAACGTGGCCGAGGCGAAAGGAGTCTGTATGGATCTGAGCAGTTGGCTCTCTGTAGTTTCCACATGGATTCCTACTTCATAGCCATCTCCACAGCCATAGCCATCCACATTCACAGTCATCATCTGCCCAGCCTTTTCCCAACTATATTGGGGTCGGCTTCCAGTCTAACCACATGCAGCTGAATACCAGTATTTTACATGGAGCGACTGCCTATCTGACCTCCACAACCCAGTTTGTACTGGGTAATACGATACCCCTTGGAAAGACTGGTTGTCAGACTTTTTGGGCCACTGACTGCCTAACGACTGTCAAAGATCTACAAATGACAGCCGGGACTAACGGCTTCACGTGCTTTCCGAGGCACGGAGGAAACTCGGTATGTAATGGGTGGTCACCCATCCACAGACCAACCTAGGCAAGAAGATCGTCCCGAGTGGCTGTTATTATTTAGCCACGAGCTCCTCTCCACATCCACATTCACAGTCAAAAGGGGATATATCAGTTTCACCGTTGATATCTCAAACTGAGCATTTCTTACATCTAGAATGACTTTATCTTCCCCACATACGCAACAACATAGGTACCTAACAACGAAAATATAGTACAAAGCAACGACTAGTAGATAACCTACGTCTTGAGCAAGCATCCGGCAAGCCAATAGAGCCAATATACCCACCATCTTTATTTGACCTCTGGCCTCCTCTACCCATCCTCCTTTCACACCTTCGTTTGATCCCACATGAAGGAGGGGGGGAGGTCAAGTCGAACTGGCTGATTTTAACAGGCAAACGTCACTTGAGCGAATTATACGATAATCGGGACTTCCTACTTACGGTCAACGGACAGTCACTGTGATTTGTTCCAGTTTCGAATTTGAACTTTTGATTTTTGGAACGTCGTTCGTGTGTTTGAATTACTGGTCTTTTACTGTTATGTTGGCTTACCTGAGATAGTACCATACCTCAGGTGACGAAGTCTATGGTCTAAATGGAGTTTACACAAGAACTTCAGTAGACCATACTTATAATTTATTTATGAAAAAAAAAAACTCTTCGATGTCTTCCTTGAGAATCAGAGAGAATAGCACAGAATCGTGACCTTTGGAAGGAATGGAGGGAGGCCTTTGCCCAGCAGTGGAACAATATGGGCTAGCTATAATAATAATATCTTGTTTTTTTATATTACTTTAAATTGAGTAGAAATATTTAAAAATGTAAATAATAATTATGTTAGAGAAATGAATAAAAGAAATATAATATTATAGTTTTAGAGAAAAAAAGTGTTGCCAAGTTTTTATTTTTATTTTGTAAAATATTTGACTCCTGATCAGATGCTCATGATTCTCGAGACAAATGTGACGAGTTATTGCTAACCTGGTTTGATTCCCGGGTTGGGTAAAGTGTTATTGGGTTTTTCCAACACGAAATTCTCAGTAGCAGCCACGGAGTCTGGATTTGTGCACGGTAGATGACAAAAGGCCCCCTTTTACATGGGACTTAAACATAACTGGCGAAATGTGGGTTTACAATTAGATACTCCCCTGTCTGATCCTTCGGAGATTACAGGCGTGATGTTATGTTATGTTTTATATCAAACATCATAAAAAATTACTAACAATTCATCAAAAAATCTATTTCCCACTCCGCAAACTGAAAAACCCTCCCCAAGTCAGTCATCATCTGCCTAGCCTTTTCGCAACTATATTGGGGTCGGCTTTCAGTCTAACCGGATGCAGCTGAATACCAGTATTTTACATGGAGCGACTGCCTATCTGACCTCCACAACCCAGTTTGTACTAGATAATACGATACCCCTTGGTAAGACTGGTTGTCAGACTTTTTGGGCCACTGACTACTTACGACTGTCAAAGATCTACAAATGACACCCGGGATCAACAGCTTAACGTGCTTTCCGAGGCACGGAGGAAACTCGGTATGTAATGGTTGGTCACCCATCGACAGACCAACCTAGGCAAGCACGGCTTAACCTAAAGATCGACCCGAGCGGCTGTTATTATTTAGCCACGAGCTCCCCAAGTACCGAACAAAAAAGGTAGTAAGTAGTAAAGCTTTATACAGAGTCAGGCCTCACGCAGACTTGATTAAAAAGCAATAATGTCATTACAGGCTGTATAAAAAACCCATTATAGCAGTAATATGGAACTATACTTAAGTATACTTGTGCCTATTTATAGAAAAGTGAATCTTCAACCTAGTTGAGGCTGGCTGGTTAGAAATTGTCGTGTGAAGTTGTTCTTTTTTTTAATCCAAGTTTTTTTTTGTTGAATTTTGAAGTTTGTGCGTTCTGTTTGTGTTCTTTTAAGATTAGGTCACCTTTTTATAGGTTTAAATAGAAGGATTTTGATGCATTGGTTGAATAAGTTTTTTTTATTATCATAAATAGCTGTTCCACTGCTGGGCAAAGGCTTCCCCAAGTCCTACAAGGAATACTTTACCCGCTCGATCCAATAAAGGAATAAATATCAAAAGAACCATATAGGTAGAATAGTAAGAATATATGGATTTGTCTAAGATTTCTGTATCATCTTTATACATTTTTCTACATTTTTTAAACATGTTTAAATATTTCTTAAAAAAAAACTTTTTTTTTTCATTTTCTGAAAGTATAATTATTATTTCTAATATTTTTTGGTTTAACATGAAGCTACACACTACACTCTTCACTATAATTAAACCTTGTGACACCCACAGGAAGTAACTGGTTGGCATTTCCCAGGCCTAATGACAACCAGTTGAAAAAAAAAATAATATTTAAAAAATAACGAACACGTTCTACAAAATAGGGTGAAGGACACACTAGACGTCACAGGCAATTATGAAATTAAAATTACGATACATAAACTAGACCTTTGCCATCAATTGCTTATAAGACATAGTACATATCTTTATTACATAATAAAATAACTGCCGTATTAGTCGTCATAGAAAAACTGCCAACATGGTATAAAAACCAGCTTGTTACGACCTTCCGCGGACTGCGCTTTGCAAACAAAAGTAGGGTTTACACGGGAAATGTGGGTTATAATGAGGGGTCAGAGTATATTGGTTATTTTGCACGCGTCTTTTACTTATATTATTATTATTGTACGTTGGGCATGTCTCCATTGATGGACGATTTATGACTTCATTTCTTTTTTTCGCAAAAAAATGACGTTTTTCGACGAAGTGAGAATTTATGTTTGGTTTCGCGCCTTCGGTTTGTGGTGACAGCATTTCTCTTTATGTTTTTGTGACGAGAAGCGGCTTTGACGTTTTCTTACTGCGATTTTTTGGAATGTAACACACTTACAACATGTCTTTTTTTATCAATACCAGTGTATTGTAATAATAAAACGGTCAATAGCTCAATTTATTTAACACTCAAAATAAAAATCAGACTGACCTCCTGTCAAATTCTGATGTAGCTGTCAAAGTAACGTCAGTTGAGTCATGCTAGCTACAACATATTATTTTTAATAGTTATTACGAGCGGTCTCGATTATTATTTGCATCGTCGCATATTTTAATGCAAACTGACTGCGTGTGTACTAGGATTGCATACTGACTTACTAGTTAAATCTAATCCTATAGGTAACGTATAAAGTATCCAATAACACGATAGGTTAAAGATCAAAATAATTACCTACTTATCTAATACCGTGTCGTAAGGTGAAGCGGACAGTTGTCGGCACACAGCTAGCCACGTGCATCAATGCGGGTTTCCTAGTACTCGATATATTTTTTCCTACAAAAAACAAGTTCTGCACATTTTTATGTACTTGCAAAAAAATACCTATATAGGTAGGGAGCGGAGTTTCTATTGTTTTCTAATATGAATGCAAAGGTTTGATGAAGTAGCAAGTTTTTGCTTGTGTTAGAAACTACGTTAGATGTCTTGTTAGTGAACTCGTCGTAAATTTTATTAACAAACAGACAGGAAATGATGAAAATATGAATGAATGACTTGGAGTTGTGTTTAAATACGTAGTTTTTCTTGTGAGTGTTCGAATGGTGTAGCCAGTCGTTTTCTATGAGTCGGTTGCGTGTTTGATACGTGTATTGGGACATGTTGTATTGCAGAATATGGTAGAGTTTAGATGTTTATGTGTGTAATTGTATCACAAACAAGTGCAGCGTGTTTAAAGCCAAGCAGCAATTTTTTTAGAAAAAATTGTATACGGGGTGGAAATGACACTGACGCGAAAACGATTTACACGTGTTCTGTACATCTTTCTGAGCCCTCCCACATAGAAATTATTCATTGGTTATTAAAAAAAAACAGTTTTTCCTACAAAAGTGCAATACCAACACGGTCCAAATATATGAAACAGCAGATATAAAAAAAAATACCAATGAAAAATTTCTATGTGGCCCGCTCAGAATGATGTACTGAATATGTGGTAACCGTTTTCGCGTCGATGTCCCTTCCACCCCGTATTATA
This sequence comes from Noctua pronuba, assembly GCA_905220335.1. Taxonomy (NCBI): domain Eukaryota; kingdom Metazoa; phylum Arthropoda; class Insecta; order Lepidoptera; family Noctuidae; genus Noctua; species Noctua pronuba. The sequence goes on along the minus strand of LR999919.1, from coordinate 4,854,173 downwards.
TGCAGCAAAACTCCAAATACCTACTCAATTTTCAAATTAACTACTTCCTAGGTCTAAATAACAACACAAACAAGGCCTTTTTAAGTCCTTTTGTTTCTCATCAATTACTTCCTGTTACAAACGATGATTAATCAACGAAACTTTTTGTGTTACAACATAAATCGTAATCGATTTTAAACCGTATTTGTTTGAAGCAATGTTTTCACTTTTTTGCGATAACAGCCTTGCATTTACAAACGCATAGTCAAGGTTACGTTTTAATAAAAATTTTGACGTTTATGCAATCCTAGCTTTTTTTTGTGAATGGCTTCTCGCAGTTCAACCTAGGAGGTTGTCGTCTGCTTAACCGGACTACCCTGTGGATGCTTTGAGTGTAAGGCCTCCAGCCAGGGCAATTTTTGCTTCATCCGTGTCCACACGGATGTGGTGTGGAAGTCGGAATTTATCCCATCGGAGCTAAGTACCGTAATGAAAGTATCCTATGCTCGAACCCAGGTATATCCATAACTAGTTAGGATGAAATTTGTCCCATTTCAGTCAAACCAGCTAAGACGAGAAAAGTTAACAGACAGACAGTTTGTATTTGTACAAGTATGGATTCAGTGCTCAGGTCATTCAGATTTGAGTACGTTTTAATTGGAGTTTCCAAAAATAGCTACTGCAGTTTTTTGTTTGGTTATGATAATCTCAGTAGGTACTGTTGTAAGATTTAATTAGCATTTTTACTTTTGTTTTACTGTTATTTTTGGAGCCGGATCTTGAAGAGGTATTGAATTTACTGTGTGACTATTAGGTATGGTTCTTGATTTTTTCATCCTTAGGACACTTAAGGTTATATCATAGTCGATTTTTTTGCTAGATGGGCCTGATTCGACGTTAATCTCACCCGATGGATGGCAATGGATAACGCCTACCATGAAACGGGCATGAGTGGTTATAGGTTGGAAAGTAACCAAGGCACTGGCAAGGAGTTTCCACGCTTTTCCGTACGTATAATAAATTAATTTAGACTTAATAAAGTTACATTACAAGCAAGCGCAGCCATCAATGCTACCATAACGGGACGTTTTTATTTTCTCATAATTATTACACTACAATAATTTAATTCATAGACATAATAAAAACGATTAAAACAAGACAAACTTGGTCGAACCAGTTATAATGTCTCAATCAAAAGTTGCAATGTCTTTAACAGAATATGTTTACATAACAAATCTGGTTAGGTATAGTTGTACCTAGCACACACATATATCTAGCTTAGCGTGTTTTTCGATCCCTGTTTGTCTTAATTATTATGAGTCTGTTGTGTCCCACTGCAGGGCAAAGGCCTCCCTTCCTTTTTTTCCATTGTTCTCTCTCTAGTGCTATTTCAGCCAAATCCTTTAAGCAGCAGTCCAGCTCATCACGCAGTCTCCTTCTGGAGCTGCCGCGTCACCGATTTTGTCATAAAACTAAAAATATTATACCTGCCCTATTCTATGGTGTATTTTTTTAACTTTATCAGCTTTTATATTGATACTTGCAAATACCGGCCCTTGTGCCTTGATACACAGCTATGTTAGGGCGATGTTACAATTACTATATCCCTAGTAATCTGGCATCAACATGACAGCACCAACCGCACTGGTGGATTGATGGATTATGGCCCACTCCTTCTCGCAAAGAGGAGGCTTTTTTCCCAGCAGTTGGAACGATAAAGGCTGATTTTAGAAAGAGACTGCCACACAGACATATCTTACAGAGGCGTCGCTATACAAAGCCAAACTTTTTCTACAACCTGTTGGAACTGTAGTATAGGATCTCGTTCTTGGAGACAAGTTAACGGTAACCATACTGCTATAACTTCATTCTAGAGGTACAAAACTTGAAATAGAGCTCCGTAGCTCGTATATTGTATGCAAAGGTTCACATCTACGCTACGTCAGGTATGAATGAAGGAGGCGGGCTGTGTGCCCTCAATACGACGGGTACAGTCGTGGATAATGAGCTTTTCGTTTTAGTTTATAGTGATTTTGTTTTAAGTGAAATTTCAAAAAAAGAAGTGCAAGAATGTTTTCATCAGACACAGTGTTCTTGGACACTAAGAAGAATAACGTGAAAAGTTAAAAAAGAAGAGAGAAAGAAGAAGAAGAATGTCACAACTAATAAAAAGTTTGGTCATAATGTAATAACGAATTAATATCAAATCAATTGGTCAAGTTTAGCAAATTAATCGGACAAGATTTTTACTCATTTCTTGTAGGTGAAGCCGTTAGTTAGTGATTTGAAGAAGGAAAGTGAAGTCTTTACCAAGCAGTGGGTGAAGTCAGGATGTGGATGATGATAAAGCGACCATTTGTAATGTGACTGGTAGCAGCTGGATGAGAGCAGCCGAAGATTGAGTTAAGTGACTTCCTGATAACGCATAATATGTCAAATTAATAGCCTATACATAACGGCGTCTGTTGTCTGTCGAATTTTATTAATTTTTAATGGTCTGTGCAGACAATAAGAAATATAAAGAACCTCCAGAAGATTCACGTTAATTTAATGTGCTATGATAAAAATAATATATTGTACCATTGTTTAGATGTTTACTGTCTGTGCCTGTGAGTTAGAATGTATTAGCTGTATGCAAGTGAATGTTTACTTTTGTATACAAATTACTTATAGTAATAATTTTATGATAAACATAAAACCTGTCTCGAGTGTCTATTCACTTTGATTAAAGCATAAGGATGTTTTCAATTTAAATTCTGGACTAATAATGATGAAATCATTTATAGTAGGTATCATAAAATCAATAAAATCATGATTTTAATGTCGTATGGACTTGTTAACTAACCACAAACTATATTTTCCTTCACGTGGATAAGAGCGATAAAAAAGATGCATTACAGATTTTTCCTCAATAAATTCCATTTTAATGAGCAAAGAAACGAAACGAAACCAAGTTTTTTTGATGTAATATGAAACTATAAAAAATCTCAGGAATTACAATTTAAAAACAAGAAAAAAAACGAAAACATTCAAAGAAAGTAAAAACAAATTACAGATGTAAAGAAAAAAAAACGAAAACAATGTTTACATTAAATGTACTTCACAAAAATTCTTACCAAACAGGCCTTCGACAAGTTGTACCTTTTACCTTTAACCGTTCCGTATTTACGGACTTTTTATCAATGTCAATTAAAAAGTCAGTGCCGACAACAGGTCGTTTCACCCTACATTTACAAAAATGAACCACTTTCTCTTTGCGCCGCGTAGTGAAATTATGCAAAAATGTTTTGTTTATTTTTTCTTGCAATGAGAGGTATGAGGAAGTTTTTTGATTTATTTTTAAAGATCATTAATTTCTATGGCACGTGACATAGTGGTTTATAATATTTGTAGTTAAAATTATTAATAAATATATCATTTAAATGTAGGTAAATAAAGAACTATATATATGTATGTAATAGTTCAGTTTCTGTAACACTACAAGTACAACTATTATTTTTTGCTTCCCTGATTTAGGTATGTAGCAGGCCTTTATTGTTTTTTTTCGTCATGCATATATATTTTTTTAATTCTACTAATTTAAACATAAAATCAATGTAGTGCAGAGAACATTCCGTTGTTCCAAATCTGAACTATTATGGAACACATTTCAAAACTCCATATTTAAAAGTCTCAAAAAGCTATTCCAAATTCAATATTCTCAACCGTCACGTTTCAAGCCAGCACTACTAACTAAACCAAAATCTAATTAACGCGCAATATTAATCGAAAATGAAGTGATTAATAAAATTTCGCCGAGTAACTTTGATAAAAACCTTTAGTTGCACGCTCCACACACACGGTTGCGCGTACGCAAGCAAAAAGTTGGCGATTATTAAACTGATATAAAGAAAAAATGGACGTATGAATACTGTTATTCAATGTGTATGGGTAGTGGTGGGACTGTCTGTTAGGCCTTAAATCCGTCAAGAATTACTAGTAGGTAAGCGTATTCAGTTTAGGCATAATGTTCCCAATGTTGGGCCATTTCTCCGAAAATGAAAATTACAATGAAGAAAATCGCAAAAAATTATAAATACTTAGATTTAGAAAATTAACGATGGGGCGCTTAATATTGTGTCCTGCGTGTCCTGTTGTTTGATCATAAAAAAAAACTGATGGACAGTATTGAATTGGCCAAACTGTAAGCAATTTCTGGCCTGACTTAATTTGAAATTCTACGTAACTTGAGAAATGGGGCAAATGTCGTGAGGAAAGTTTTGAGTATGAATGTGGATGGGTATAAGAGTAGAGGAAGACCAAAGAAACTATGGATGGACTGTGTGAAGGATGATATGGCAAGAAAGGAGGTGTCTGATGAGATGACGAGTTATAGAGAAGTATGGAAGAAGAAGACATGCTGCGCCGACCCCAAATATATCGGGAAAGGGCAGGAGAATGACGACGATGATGACTGTAACTAGATTTAAAATTTTCGAGAAAACTATAATCAGCAAAAAAATAAATCTCGACAAGCAAACCCACATGAAAAGCCAATACACTTAATATTAAATGCACAGAAATATCAACTGGTGTTGCAAAGGTCGACAGATTGTTGCAATGTAGTGCTACTTTCACGTTTTATACGCCAAGGGGTAGGCAGAGAACATGCCTTTCGCCTTGTAAGGGCATTTCTTATTAAAGTGTTCTATGTAAGTCGTTATATGTAAATACAGGGAGCTGAGAAATGGAATTTGTCAGCCAGTAACTGTTTCAATGCACATATGACGAGGAGGGACGAATCGCATGTAACTAAAAGAGTGATGAATATAAACGTTGATGGATGGAGAGGGAGAGGAAGACCAAAGAAACGATGGATGGATTGTGTGAGGAATGATATGAAAGATAAAGGAGTAAATGATAGCGTGACGGTAGACAGAGGAGAATGGAAGAAAAAAACGTGTTGCGCCGACCCCAAGTAACATGGGATAAGGGCAGGAAGATGATGATGAACTGTTTCAATGCAGAGCGGTCTCCTCTCCTATACAGGGACCAGAAATCTGTGGTCATGTTTCAGGGTGTGATTCAGAACATCAAACTGATCCATTTTCTCCATTAGACCACATATATATTTGGGTCAAAAATAACCACGACATGGAGCCCTGACACGGCCAGAAGGCGACGCGGTAGACCTCGCAAGAGATGGCGGGACGAGCTGGACAAAACTATCGACCAGTGGTCCACATTGGCTCCGGATCGAAGAATTTGGAAGTCATGGAGAGAGGCCTTTGGCCAGCAGTTGGATGACACAGGCTAACAGTAACAGTAACATTTGGGTCGAGTAGGTAGGTATTCATAGATAGGTGGCCATATTACCCGTAGAACCAATGACTGTTGGGGTAGACGTGTTCTTGAGTGGAGAGCGACAAACGTAAGGTGGGACGCCCTCAGGCTCGGTGGAGCGACGATCTTCGCAGGGTGGCTGGTAGCAACTGGACGAGAGTTGCTGAGAATCGAGTTGAGTGGCGTGCGATTGAGGAGGCCTATGTCCAGCAGTGGACTGCTAGAGACTGATGATGATGAGGTAGATATTTAAATTCGTATTTTTAATTTATTAATTGAATTCCAAAGGCTTTATTTAAATAGTTAATAAAACAAGCATTTCTACCCGTCGCGATAAAATGATATTTTTTTCTCTTCAATGAAGAGATTTTAATAAATATGGTGACCACACCCAGGCGTTGTGACCTACGGCTGCCTTTTAAACGGTAGTGTAACTTAAATAAAACCACATAAACATTCTGTGGTGTATTTACAAATGTAGAATTTGGTTAGTAATGGAAATCTTCCATTCCTTTCACTGTTATTTGACTTCTGATAACCAACAAACCACATTGTTTCAATTAAAATAAATTTCTCTTTGCTTTTTTCAGTGATGTAAAGTCAACAACCTATCAGCAACCTTATTACAATGAGTACCAGGTTCACTTTGATGTTGACCGAGATGCAAAATCAAAGGCAGAAACTATCAAAGAATTGTGCAGTGCATTTCTTATTAGGAACTTCATTTAGAGGCAAATTCTCAAAACCCAAACCATCATCAGTGTATCCACTAAGATACCCAGTCTTTTATCCGTCTATTCTCAAATACTGCCGAGCAAAGAAGCAATGTATTTGAAAATGAGAAGTCTGACAACTACCACAGTTTATATAAAAATTAAATAACATAATTAAACCGCAACACCAAGAACAAAAGCATGACATATCCATAAACATCAAACTTTTTTGTATGCAACATCCAACATTCCGTTTTCCAGATTCGTTCGCTCGCTACGGTGTAACAGAATCCCGGTATGGGTGTGAATGTGTCTGTAAGTACCACCTTATGGGATGCGAAAATTAATAAATAATAAGGTGGCCGCCCCCGATATGCACTCAGCGGTTATGCATAAATATTTTTATTAATAGTATAAAACTTTTATGAGAATGTTGCAGCTGTAGTTTTTTGAGCTCTATTAAAGGAAATTGATAGATTGCTTATCTGGTTTGTTGACATTGGAGTAAAAAGAGGATTTTTAATATTTATGATGTAACTAACGCCCTTTTATTATACTGGTTTTGTACTACGTATATGTTAACTTAGAATAGTAAGCATAAGAAAAATGAGCCTAGACAAACTGACATGCTATCAGGAATTTCTTTTCCTTACTTAGAGGGCTTTATCGCTGAGCGATAACATAACGTCACCCTATAAGACAGCAGTAAGACTAAAATAAAACTAACAATTAACTATTTTAAAACAAAAGCTACTGATTTGTATAAAATCCCAGCTTGTTCCGATAAAAGACCAGCCAGGATTACACTCCCCAACATCATACATTTTGGTTGATCCGAGCAAACTATATTTCATGGCCTCATTCCATCAGAACATGTTGAACATCTTCGACTATTCCTCATTCAATGCTATCAGGGATAACATTTACAAAAATGTAAGGAATTGACATTAGCTACCGAAAATCTTCAATCATGTTAAAAGTAATAGTAAAAATATGAAACGCTTTGAAAGCAATTGCAACTTATTTGCCTTTAGAATGTAGTAATTGGAAATCAATAGATGAGCAATTTTCCTTCATAAAATATTGCTAAATTATTGATCATAAATCCACCAATTTCTAAGCGCATACGCACAATGCTAACTACCTAGATACCTTTAGATTTCCTAGTAATTTAGGTCATATAACAAGCCTTAAATTCTTGAATACATTAATGTTTAAACAAATTATTAGCAGTAATTAATTCGTGTGGAAAATCCAGTTAGATTTTACTAACTAATATCGTATATTAATAAATCTAGATATGCAAGGGCGACTGGGTATATCTGTACGGTTTGCAAATTTTAGGGAATTGATTATACTTAAAGGCTCTTGGCTAAATAATAACAGCCACTCGGGTCGATCTTCAGGTTAAGCCACGCTTGCCTAGGTTGGCCCGTCGATGGATGACCGCCCATAACATACCGAGTTTCCTCCGTGCCTCGGAAAGCACGTTAAGCCGTTGGTCCCAGCTGTCATTTGTAGATCTTTGACAGTCATTACAGGTAGTTAGTCACCCGAAAGTCTGACAACCAGTCTTACCAAGGGGTCGTGTTACCCAGTACTAACTGGATTGTGGAGGTCTGATAGGCAGTCCCTCCACGTAAAATACTGGTATTCAGCGGAATCCGGTAAGACTGGAAGCCGACCCCAACATAGTTGGGAAAAGGCTAGGCAGATGATGTACTCATATAACCTCACGCCTTTTTCCAATGGGGCTAGGCTGAGTCTACAGAATCCTACCTGCTACAATTCTTACATAATCATTTTGCTGGTACATAATATCATAATATTATATCTCACACGCTACTAAACACCAGCTGACCTTTTATGCCATAAACAGAGGTTTTTTTTTTATAAGATGACGGTAGGGTTAGAATAAATATTACCGAAGAGGTTGTATTGAAGAAGGCTGTAGTGCATCGCCTTTTTAAAAAAAAACCTCCCATTTGTATGTGACGCTGTCGGGTAAAAGATAGAGGATCTTTTCCCACTGAATCGGACTAGGCTTGAGCATATCTTGGGCATCTAAAATCGGTGGATGGACTGTGTGAAGGATGATATGGCTAGAAAGGAGGTGACTGCTGAGATGACGAGTAATAGAGAAGAATGGAATCACAACCTCATCATTTCAGCCGAAAGACGTCCACTGCTGGACATAGGCCTCCCCCAATTGTCGCCACAGTCACAGCCTAAAGGCTGGATTTCTGCCCAACTGATAGCTATACGCTCGTCCTCTATTATTAAATGATACTTAAAGTTATCAGACTACGAAATGTGGGTTTTCTAAATCTTAGATTTTAAGTGTTTATGATCTATGATATATTATAATAAATCCTTCGCACTATACTAAGCCTTTTCCTTCCTAAATAAAGTACATACATTAATTAAAATACTGGTCCAAACAAGAAAATTGATTTTGCGACCGCCATATTGATTTTTCGAAGTTGACAACTGGGTGACATTATGAGGTCCTGATTAAACAAAATTAATTCTGAATGTAAAGCATTTTAGGAGATCAGATACTAATTTATATGCAAAGAAACATGAATAAAGCATGACCCCCTTTTAAAGTCGCCACGGTCGGTCAAAAAAGGACAATGAATTTTCTCAACAAAAGGATATTTCTACATATCGTGTACCAGGAGTTCATAAAAGAAAAGAAGTTACTAACAAATACTTGGAAATCAAGAAAACGGCGAGCGACCGAGTCTCGAACTCTCGACACAGACTAACTGTGTCCAAACACTGTGTCGACACTCTTTTATGATTCGAACACCGAATTCGTCTCTGTGTCGTTGTTGGAAAGCGGATTATAAGTAAACGTTGATTGCCTTGAAGTAGCGCCGGCATGCTCTATCTCGGTCTGTCGCGTGTTATCATGTATTGTTGTCTCTTTCGCTGCGTTTTTAAAGAATGCTGGAACGTGTATTGATGGTAGGTTTTCTAATCGCGAATTTGTAATCAGATGATTTTAAGTTATATTGTGCTATCAGTCTTGGTGATGTTTTTGGGGTTGGCAGAAGTACTCTCCTTTAGTTCTTCTCTAAGTAAGAGTAACCATGGAGTTTCTTGCCGGTTCTTCTCCATAGGAAAAGACCAACCCGAACCGTGCACCTTTTTGTCGACGTTTTATAAGTGCCCATCTGGGCCTATGTGAAATAAAACATTTTGTTTTTTTTTTCATTTTTATTGCTTTAAATTAAAAGAACAGTGGCTCAGTGGTGATCGGAACTTGTGTCTAGAGATAGTAGGTTTGATGCCAGGTGACAAAAATACCCAGATATTTTTAATCAAGCTAGGTTGTATTTAAAATTTGAGATGATAAATGCCCTTTTCTGACTATGCAGATAGACACTAATTTACCTCTTTACACATTCTTAAAATTGCTTATTAATTAAAAAAGCAAAGTTTCCGATAAAGATCGCCACAAAACAAACAAACAACATAAGTACATATAAATATTAATAATAGAGAAGCAGGTGTTATGGGAAAATCCAGAGGAAGTGACGTAATCTTTGACCTAATAGGTATAGTACCTGCCTATGTACTTGTACAATATACATAGACACTATGTATAAGTATGTTATGTAGAGTGGACTGCTGGGTCTAGTGGTCGCAATCGCGACTGCTGAGTATGAGTTCCTGGGTTCGATTCCCGGGTCGGGGAAATTGTTAGTGGGAATTTCTCAGTAGCAGCCATGGAGTCTGGATTTGTACCCGGTTGATGGCAATAGGCGCGCCCTATTATAAGGGACTTAAACATAACTGCCGAAATATGGTATTAGGTACACCTCTGCCAAACCCTTCGGTGATTACAAGCGTGATGTTATGTTATGTAGAGTAGGCAACTACACAATGTTCTATAAAATATCAAAAGTAGTAAATTTCTCGCGATTAATCATGATTAGAAGAGAAAAATTGCGACACATGAAGAAAATCGGTAATTAGGTAAGTATGTGTTCGTATTTTTTTAATTTAGCAACAATAAAAAAATACTAATCTGACTGAACAAAATACTTAAATAAAATTATTTTTATTATAATGCAACACTAAGAGCTCAAATTAAAAGAAAAATGTCTGGAATTTTCTTTGGAATGTCCGGAATTTTCTCTGGACAAACAATTCATGGATCTGGTTAAACTAATTGCCTGTCAGTGAATTCATTATTTTTATTTGGTGATCAGGGTTGACCAGGCTGGAAGGAGATGCTTTTTCGAAAAATACTGATGGATGGGAACTAAATGAGTTTAGTATGTCTATGTCCATCTGTGTCAACGTAACTCCCAAACGCATAAACCAATTTCGATGTAGTTCCTTCGTCTTTTCAAGGCTCCAGTAACTCTAATATTAGATACATAATATTATGTATGTATTTACAATATGCAGTAAGTAAACTAGTATATTATAAGACGCGTGTAATTACAGGAAACGGACACACTTTGACAGTTTAGTAGATGTAAACACACATACACACATTAACAGACATGATAAGTCACCGTGGTGACTTGTAGGGACAGCAAAAAATGTTGTTGAATGGTTTTTTGGCGAGGTTTCTTATTTGTATTTGTCGATATAAAAGGTTAAAATCTGGGTCAAAGGTTTTTATTTGATCAGAGAGAACTTAGTCATGCTTAGTCAATAAATTAGTACCTATATCCTATGACCGGCAAAAATATGAATACGAGGTGTAAACAGACCCTTCACAAAGCCGTCAACTAAGCTTTCTGTACATCAAACTAAGTAAACCTACGCAAAAATTATTGATGGGAAACGACTTTTATTTTTGGGGTGAAAAATCGCGTTTTACGGTAAAACTCAATGTCACGCACTCAAAACATTTTGCTGGCGGATGCATTGAATAGTACGGGGTCGTGGAAGTATTTTTAGCAACATTAAAACCTAGTATTAAAAAAAAACTTGTGGAAAAAGTTGGAACTTTGACCCCCAATATCTCCGAAACTTCTCCGAAGGTTCCCAGGTATGGCCCAGAACAGAAAAAAATATCACAAGGGGAGAGCAAGTGCCTTTCGGCTTCGTTAACGGTCTAGTTATATCCTTTATTGTTACATTGTGTCCGTAAAATTTTACACAGACCTACTATGTAAGAAAAATCCTGGAATATGACAAACGAAGACAACAGCGAAGTCTTTTCTTCAAAGCGAAAAAAAAATTTAAAAAGAAGTTACATTAATTTCAAACGATCGAGATACAGATAGATTTTCAGCAATTTTTATTTTTGAGAGTAATTCTAACTCCATAGACATTTCTAAAATAAGCAAGCGTGGTGATCAATGCTTCTAGGAGAAGACCAAGGTTGCTTACCCGTGCGTGGGACGATGACAAGCCTTGTTCTGCTGACCCTACAATATTTTCCTGCTATAATGAATGCATCTAGAGCCAGCATCACTGAGATGGAGCTGACTCAACCTCGTGATAAACCAATAAAATATTACACGCAAATACCTATTTTACTATGATAATGTTAGTCTGGCATTCTGCGGTTTTTATTATTTTACTAGCTCATGCCCTCGGCTTTGCCCGCGTGGAGTCCGATAATTGTCCCACGGGATCATACTACAAGGATAAAAATTATCCAGGTTATAAACTATCTGTGTGCTAAATTTCATCCAAATCTGTTTTGTAGTTTTTGCGTGAAAGAGTAACAAAAATCCATCCATCCATCGATCCTCATAAACTTTTGCATTTATAATAGTAGTAATTTTTGCGTATAAGAGTAACAAACATCCATCCAGCCATACATCTATCCATCCATCCATCCATCCATCCATGCATCCATCAATCCATCCATCCATACTCATAAACTTTTGCATTTATAATAGTTGTAAGATAAGATCTTGTGATGCATATGCTCACGCCCGTGTCCCATGGGGGGTAGGCAGCAACTACAAAGTCTCTTGCTGCGATCCTTATATGCTTCTTTTCTTTCGTCCACGTTCATAAACCTGACCTTTCTGAAGAATATCTGACATCATAGACTGCCTCGTTGGTCTAATGGTCGCTAGCACGACTGCTGAGCATGAGGTCCTGGGTTCGATTCCCAGGTCAGGCAAAGTGTTATTGGGTTTTTGAGTAGCAGCCACGGAGTCTGGATTCGTGGTTGATGGCAATAGGCTCGCCCCCGATTACATGGGACTTAAACATAACTGGCAAAATATGGGTGTACTATTAGGTACACCTCGGCCAAACGTATTTTTGTATTGCATCTATGTTTTTACTACCTTTGTCTCATTTTAAACTACTTCTTGAAAATCCTCACATCGAACGACGTCCACTACTGGACTTAAACCTCCTCCAAGTGCCTCATCAACCGCTCCTCAGCTTACAGCATCAGCCCACCTCTCCGATTAAATTAGCTGTTAGAAGCCACCAGTTTTCCATGTAAACTCTTGGATCTAAGGGACAGTACCTCACTACCATTACTCATTTGCCTGATAAGCCTTCTACAAAGTACCTACTTCCGTTAAAAGATTCCTGTCATACCAGTAGTTCAACAACTCAACAGGTGGGAATCACACACAAAGGATCGTAAGTATGAGATCACGAGTCTTTAACACGGTAGACTTCATAAGAACTCCTATTAAATTCTGGGACCCTAGTACTTTTGAGAGAATGTCGCACATAGAACTTTTCGAACTCCTATGAAATCTACATTTTTCATTATCTCTCAACAATAATCATGATAAATAAAGGGTGTAAAAAGACCCTTAACGAAGCCAAAAGGCACTTGTCCTCCTTTTGTTCTAGACCATACCTGGGAACCTTCTTGTTACGGAGATATTGGGGGTCAAAGTTCCAACTTTTTCACAAGTTTTATTTTATTGTGATATTTTTACTTTAAACACCTCCACGACCCCCGTTCTATTCAATCCATCCATCAGCACAATGTTTTTAGTGCGTTACATTGAGTCCTACCGTAAAATGTGATTTTTCACCTCAGAAAAAAAAGTAAAAAAAAAGTTTCCCAGCAATAATTTTTGCGTGGAGTTACTTAGTTTGATGTACAGAATGCTTGGTTGACGGCTTCGTGAAGGGTCTGTTTACACCTTGTATCTATTTTATTTATGTGTACATAAATTGAAGCCTTTTTTACCCTTGGGGTAGGTAACTCAGAATACCACCCGCTGCGCTGATCTTTAACATCCTCATTGTATTCATTCATACCAGTTCCTGCTTTACTACAGTCACAATTCTTCCTACACCTCCTCTTAAATCTTCGACCCTACTACACGTAGACAAGCACACCTTTCCGCAATCTTGGTCCATTTGAAGACTTCAAACCACATCATCTGCCTAGCCGTTTCTCAACTATATTAGGGTCGGCTTCAGTCTAACCGGATGCAGCTGAATACCAGTATTTTACATGGAGCCACTGCCTATCTGACCTCCACAACCCAGTTAGTACTGGGTAATAAGATAGCCCTTGGTAAGACTGGTTGTCAGACTTTTTGGGCCACTGACTACCTAACGACTGTCAAAGATCTACAAATGACACCCGGGACCAACTGCTTAACGTGCTTTCGGAGGTACGGAGGACACTCGGTATGTAATGTGTTGTCACCCATCCACAGACCAACCTAGTCAAGCACGGCTTAACCTAAAGATCGACCCAAGCGGCTGTTATTATTTAGCCACGAGCTCCACTTCAAACCACTTCCGACTATAATCTTAAAATCTAACACATCCATGATTCTTTAACAAACGAATCTACAACACCTCTTATAAAATCTCCAACCCTGGTACATTTAGCCACATTTCTTCATAAAAGCTTAAAGACTCCTGCTATACCTTCAACCCTGATACAGTCATGTTTCTCTAACAAAGAAGTCTCCATCACACCTCCTATAAAATCTCCGAGCCTGGTACTTTTGGCACAATGTTTTGACTGGCAGCCGCCAGTGCGGAACGGTTTTTGTGCCAACCGACATCCGCCTGTCCCGATGATATGACTTACTGAGAGGGCACAAGGCGTGGTGTTGCGAAGATTTATCGTAAGATATTTGAAAGGGAATTTGCTCTTTTTGTTTATTATTCCGGGAGAATTGAACGTGCTAATCTTTTCGGGATACAAGCTATTCTTTTACTTATCCATACTAATATTATAAATGCGAAAGTAACTCTGTTTGTTTGTTTGCTACCTTTTCACGACTAAACAGCTGATCGGATCGTAATGAAATTTGGCGAGGAGATAGATTATATCCTGGGAAAGGACATAGGCTATCTTTTTTTTGCTCACCCATACTCATTAAAATTACCAGCTACGCGGGGAACAGCTAGTACGTAATAAAAAACATGAAACTTCAAGATGCTACAAGAAAATAACGAAATTCAAAATATAAGTACGCACGACGGCCAATCAAGCTTTACAAAACCAGTTTACGCGGATCTCTCATTGTATAGAAAATCTATACAAAGCGAGGCCAAGTTATACTGGAAATGTACAGCTTCATGAGCTGCCGTGTGTACTGTCACAAAATTTAAAAGTGGTTAGGAGCTAGTTTTCATTTTAATTACAAAACTGGCACTATTTAGGTACCAGGTAAATATTAAAGATATAATAAGTATCTACATAAAAAATAATTATAATCTTTTTGTTACTAAGTAGCAAGTAAATAAGTACTTAGTGCTTGACTGAAAACCAGTTACATACTAACGTTAATATAACATTTAACTTCAAGTACTTATACAAAACATTTTAAGTGTTTTGGCATTAGGTTTTAACTTAGAAAGCTTACACTTGACTACTTAAGTTAGGTTACATTTAAAGGATTATAAGCTCAAAACTTAGTTCATAAAATTTTAATGCAAAAAGCGGCTTTTAATAAAAACTTCTAGATCATTCAATTTTATTTAAGCCATTTTTATTACTTAATTTAATTGCTATATTAAGTTATTTAAAATTAATTAATTAACAACAATAAAAATGATCTTTAAGCACTAATATCGTGTGTGCCTTTAAAAGTACAATCACAAAAATGTAAATGCGTCCAGTTTACGCAATTTAACTCTTTATTTGTTTGGCATAAGATCTAGGACACGTGTCTCTGTTATGTGGTCAGATGTTGGATAAGACACATTTTAAGGGTGCGGTCTCATTGTAACAAGACATTTTTAAGTTCTCATTTTAATAATATTTAAGTGTTTATAGGGCAAAGTTTAAGTCTTGGTATGTTAGTCGAAGAATTAAGTAATTTTAAAATCATAACCCTACGGTTTTCGTAGTCGGGTAATTTTTCATGTGAGATTTCCCAATCATAACTCAAACTCAAACACAAAGCATTTATTTCAAATAGACCCGTGACAGGCACTTTTGCACAGCCAAAAATAAGCTACCTACAGTCCCGCCACAGGCATAATAACTGTGAATGGACTGTAGTTGCCCATTCGAAAATAGTAGATCTCATGGAGAAGAATGGGCAAGAAACTCCATGGACACTGTTTTCAAATCAAGTTATATATAACACATACCTAACATCATACCTATAATCCCCGAAGAATTAAGCAGAGGTGTGCAGTACTTTTAACAAACTGATATCATCTGCCTAGCCTTTTCCCAACTATATTGGAGTCGGCTTCCAGTCTAACCGGATGCAGCTGAATACCAGTATTTTACATGGAGCGACTGCCTATCAGACCTCCACAACCCAGTAACAAACTGATAACCTATTTATTTATCATCAAATGCCCTTTTAAATGACTACATAAAACTTCAAAGAGTTTCTTCAAGATCTAATAAATATTATCAAAGACAGAGATTTCTAAATCAACCTTGAGCAACTTACAAGTAACAGGCCTATAACCAAGTACTCTACGATTGCTCAAAGCGATCATGATCCGTCAGAAGGACACAGCTCCGCTCCGCTCAGCCCAGATCTCGCTCATCTTTCAGTGGAGCATAACTCTCGAGTGATGTAATCGTAAAAATGGTAATTATTGATATCTTTCCTTTTAATTTTGACAAACAAATGTAATTAGGTCTGATATGGTAACAGTAAATGACGTTTTATGGTTTTTGTATGGACTGAAGTTTTTACGTTTGTGCCTTTTACACTATCAATAGGCGTCGCCTGAATGAATGCCTAAATTTTATTGTACTGATTGGGTTTCAACTTGAACCGTTAGTCGATCGTTTATACTTAGGCATTAATTTAGTTGACACCTAACGTTAGTTAAATCAGGTTTAAGCATTGTCAGACTTGGCTATGGTTTTCAGATGAAAGCAAGCTGAAAATCCAAAATTAGTGTGCTTTTATAAAGGCGTTTCCTAATACAGTAAAATGGGGATGAATTTTAAACCTCCTATCATCAAAATATGTTTTTAGTAGTAATTTATGATTCGTGAATCTAAAAAATCAACCATATTAATATTATAGCGAAACACTCATCTTTGCGACTTACAACTTTTTTTTTCTTTCTTTCATATAATTAACTAAACACTTAACTAGAAACATGTAAACGAAGTCATTAGTCAAGACAAGAATCATCACAAAACATTAAATTAAGTGTTTTTAATTTATACCATTTTTTTCATCCATTTTACATTTGTAATGCATTCTTTTGGCTCGCGATAGTAAGGTACACGACAAAAACATGCTTGTTTGATAAATGGCGTCAATGTGGGTAGGCCTAACTCCTTTCAAAGCTATACTAACTGAGTCATAGACCTTATTACAAAGAGGATAGAGGTTAGTATTCTGTAAATTGAAGGTAAAATGACAATAAAAGCATAGTATACTAAACAGATGTTAGATTATGTAATAATGTAAATAAATGTCATCATAGTTAGTTTACACGATATTTCAACTAGGAGCAAGCGCAAGCGCAACTGCTGCGCATGAGGTTCTGCGTTCGATTTCCGGGTCGGGCAAAGTGCTATTGGGTTTTTCAATCAGGCATTTCTCAGTAGCAGCCACGGAGTCTGGATTTGTGTCCAGATGATGGCAATAGGCTTGCCTCCTATTACATGGGACTTAAACTTAACTGGCGAAATGTGGGTGTACTATAAGGTACACCTCTGGCTAACCCTTGAGGTAATACAGGCGTGATGTTATGCACGCGTGGGGGATGACGGCCCACGCCCTGCACAGAGAGGGGGCGTCTATCCCAGCCGTGGGAACATTATAAGCCTGATTAAATGTAGATATTGATACACGTTATATGAAGTTTTGCTAGTTAATTTAATTTGACTTTGCATATACAGGGTGACTTATTAATTAAAATGGACAATAGATATTTATCTACTGGAATAGTTTTTGTAGTAAATTCCTTCTCTAGATTGAATTTACAGTAGCTCTTTTACTGATGTTAAATTAAAAAACAAGCAACCACAGGTAAAGTGCTTGTCCGTCCCGTTATGGGCAAAATAAAATTAAGTTAATTCCATTAAACTGACACTACAACTCAATTCCGACTCTATTTACATATAATTAAAGCACAATTTTAATTACTGATTCGATCACAGAGATCCAAAGATATATTCTGTCGCTTTTTGCTGGTACAGTGCGCGTAACAAGTTTTCCAATAAAAATGTTAATAAAGTACTGTTTTTTGTGTGCGAAACTTGTTGGGTAGTGTGTGCTAAAGGAAATTTATTTATTGGCAACATTCTTAATTGCAAGGTGTGATTATACATGTTAGTTTTAAATGTAAAATTAATTTGATGTTCATCTTTTACAAAAAGTAATGCAGGTGTATTGTGGAGTATTTACTGTATGTAGGTTACTGTGCCTCCATTTAGAAGTGACACAATGTGTCAATGTCAATTAATATCTGTCAAATCTCATGTTTTTTAGCTGTTTGTGATTGGTTGATAGGAAAAACAAAAGCCAAGCACTTCATGATATTTGAAAAAAGAACAAAGATGAACATCACGCCGGATTAGGCAGAGGTCCTACATTTTGCCAGTTATGTAATAGGGGGCGAGCCTATTGCCATCAACCAGGCTCACCGTAACTGTGAACCAACGGACCGACAAGTCAATTACCTTTAATAGGTACTCAAATGTAACCTAAAAAATTTTTACTACTTTGATAAAATTTTCAAAGAAACAAAACTAGAGGCTTTACCACTGCTTACCCCGTCAGAATTAAAAGCGTGAAAGTAACATCAAGTACCGCGTTTTCCCTTGGCACCGGCTGCGCAAACGCAACGAGTTTTTATCTGTCTTTCCTACCGCTACCTACTAAACCAAAAGGCGAAACGAACGCGGTGACCATGAGGTTGCGAAATACGGGACATTGATTGATGTCGAGATTGTGTGTTAAGAAATTATAAAAAGTCCAGTTTGAGCTGAGAAAGAGCAAGGTCCAGAAATAATTTAGTTTTGTAATTTAAGAGAATAGTTTTATCATAGTTTGCAATCAAATAAAAATGTAATTAGGTATTTTTTAAACAAAAAAAAAAATTTTTTTTCGAATCGTGCAAAAAATGCTCTCTTAACACGATAAAGTCTCAGTTCCCATCAATCATCCCTACATATATAACTGAACAACAAAAATAACGAAACTTGCTTGTAATCAAATGAAATTAGTTTCTATTTAAAGCACCTTCTTAAATTCTACTATGTGCGTTCAGATTCTGAAGGACAGACAGTAACGTTAGTGTGATATGATTATTTTTTATCGCACCACAATATGAATTTTGTGTGGTGTCTTCTTCTACGCCTTCAATCGAATATAATTATTTCGAGTATACAAAGAGAAAAGGGACATCGACGCACAAACGGTTACCACGTATTCAGTAAATTCTGTTCACTCTGACCCCCCCACCCATAATTTCCAACATTAATATAAAAAACAGCTGTTTCCTACAAAAGTAAAATACCGACACGATGAAAAATTTCTATGTGAAGAATGATGTACTGAGTAAGCGTTTGTTCATTGGTCTCTTTCATCCTGTAGATTTATTCTTTTAATATCAAGGTATTTAATACATACTTACCTGTAGTTATTCTCTCGATACTAAGGCGGAGTTAAAACGTGTGCATAATAATAATAAACAATCTACAACACACTGTGAGACATTTTTCTTGCAATAAAAATTCGCATCTCTCAAGAAAAAACTGTCCCACAATCAACAGACCGCCTTGTCGCCCTACACCTTCTGTCCGTACATTACCATACAATAGGAGACACCTCACACGTCCTTGGACCCTTATCTGCTTATCATTCTACCTTCCTATTTGTAATTATGAATAGAACACTGTTTTTATGAACCTCTCCAGGTAAGGTCAGCCGTGGATTAATCACGAGAACAATTATTATTATAAGTGTTAATGAATTTTGTTAGTTACACGCTTTTTGAGAGGTCAGAGGTGTTGTTTATTTAGATTACAAGACAAAATATCTTCACGGCTGTAATCCCCGAAGGGTTTGGCAGAGATGTATCTCAGTAAGTACACCCATATTTCGGTTTAAAGTCCCATGTAATAGGGGGCGAGCCCATTGCCATCAACCGGGCACAAATCTAGACACCGTGGCTGCTACTAAGAAACTCTTGAAGGAAAAACCCAATAACACTTTGTCCGACCCGGGAATCGAACCCAGGACCTTATGCTAGCGACCACTAGACCAACGAGGCAGTCAGAAATAAAATGTGGTATAACCGCAGAAGGATGTATACCGGCTTCATTGGAGATGTTCTTCAGACAGGTTTACAGTTCACGTAAGCTGGCGAGCCTATTGCCATCAACCGGGCACAAATCTAGACTCCGTGGCTGCTACTGAGAAATTCCTGATGGAAAAACCCAATAGCTTTATGATTGTGATTATATGTTGTTTAGATACAGGCTGATGCTTTTTTTTTCAACACTAAAATGAGGAGGGTACTGAAACATAACTTATTTAATAAAATATAAGACTGGAGTGGGATATTCAGGAAAATTATAATATATAGGGTGACTCGTTATTAGTGACCGATACTTAAACACGTACTCATGACAACACAAAACTTTCCCAAAAAAAAAAAACGGCTAACAGCTGATAGGTCACAGGCGCGCGCATGCGAATTTCATACGGCTGTTGTGTTATTGAGATAAAAGTGTGTATAAAAAATGTTTCTTTGGGAAAGTTGTTTGTTATTATAAGTACAATCACGTGTTTAAGTATAGGTCACTAATTACCAGTCACCCTACATAATAATTCAATAGAAAATTTTCCATAACTTTCAGGAAAACCATAACAAAACTAACTAAGTTTCTTCAATTCATAGAAATATAATAGTTTCGTACTGTCTGCCTGTCAGGTGTAATTAAAAGTTCTCGAAACATCCAAAGTCGTAATTAACAAGTAATTAAAACTACGCAAAGTTTCTTGATTTTACTTACGAAGTTTATTTTTGAAATGGAAATTTCTGTCAACGTTAAGTTATTGTTTGTTTTTATGCTAGTGTCGAGAAATATGACTGAATATAGGATTAACTTATCATTAACTTAGTAAATTATAACTGATCTATTTTTAGAAATTATTTAATGATGTACCAGTTATGAAAACTAAATAAAAAACATGAAGGGAAATTGATAAACATCCAAGTTAATTTTCTGGATTATCAATAGGGTATTTGACTGAAAAAATCTATTAATCGTCAGTTAGATTATCAAAAAATATTGGCCACGTATTTTTTCTTTTGTCATGTAAACGAAAAATGACCACGATACAGCTCGTTGAAATCTCGCGTGACGTCACAATTTCTGTTACTTTTTACTGTCCAGTGACGTCACAAGTCTTGAACTTTGATGCGCTGTATCGTCGTAATTTTTTGATTGTGTGATAAAAGAAAAAATACATGTCCAACATTTTTTTGGTGATCTAAGTGATGGACTAAATATTTTTGTTTTTTTTCGATGTTGTCAAATAGCCTATTACTGTACGCGTGTATCATCCCACAGCTGGACAAAGACTCTTCCCACGACTCCATTTTTTAATGTTTTCAATAAGTTATCCAAAAACCAGCAATAATAAAAAAATAAGCAATCTACATAAATGCGCTTAAATTTTGAAATAATTTTCTAAAAAATCCCACAATTTTTCTAAAAAATCTTACCCCTGTCTACCTACCATATAAAAGAAACAGCGTAAATATAACAGAATGTATGTACTTAATGCAAAATAAATGTTGGAAATGACTCACTAGAACGGGTCAGACGGGATGTATGAGAGGTAGGTTCCTCTTGCGACCGATCTTGATACTTTTCAACGGTGTATAACGGTAATTAGGGATTAAAATAGCCTGCATGAGTAGGCGATACTACGCTAGTTTTATATTATCTGTAGGGATTTTTAAGGATGTAGGTGGGAATATCCGGAACACCTTGGCTTGGGTAGTAAGCTCCGCTATCATCTTGGTGACTTGTTTTTTTTTTCAAATAGTGTTAGAATTGAGAGAAAAAAATAAACTCAGTTTTGGCATACCGGCTGGATTTTGACTAGGGACATGTTTTTAGGGGCTATGGGCCATAAAGAGCTATAGAATAGCACTGATTTTATGAAGAAAAGTGCTGTAACGAAAATGTAGATTTTCAATGACATTAAAAGGGAAATATAATGTGAAACATCTAGCAAAATATTTTGTATAATTTTTTCTGTTTCTGCGTTTGAAATGTTAATATCTACATAGTTCATTCATTTACAGGTTATTTTTCAAGAAAAAAACTCATATCCTCGTGGATCCCCAATTACCAATGTCGAACTATGAAACAATATATTTTACCCACAGCCCAGCTATGATAGTAAAAATTTCTGTGGAACACGAAGGATTGGTCATAAAATCAATTATTCTGACCCGCAAGCGTGAAAACGATTTAATTACTCTCAGAACTTGTTTTTTTCTTATTTTTTATACATATTTGAGGTCACTCCTGATCAGTGCCGGTATTTTTCCGTTATATTTTTTTCGTTTTTTGAAAGTTCGACCAATCAACGGTGTTTTTTTTTTAAGATTCGAATCCTTTGGTTGATGTAAAATGAGTTTTTTTTTGTTCCTATTTGGTTTTTGTTAATTTGTTATTTTAGCAATCAATTTTGCATGCCTCATATTTTTGCGAAATGTGGTTTTATGGGGTTTTTAGTGTAGACTGGTTTCGCCCATCCTCTTTTTACAGAAAAAGCAATAGGCGAAGACTAAATACAATTTATTTTGCAGGTCACTAATTTCTGTAGGTACATTTCCAGTTTGATATTCAACTCTAATTATTTTATGAAATTCATTATTTTATTTTTTTCATCTGAATGATATGAAAAAACAAGAGTAAATGATAGCGTGACGATTGACAGAAGAGAATAGAAGAAAAAAACGTGTTGCGCCGACGCCAAGTAACTTGGAACAAGGGCAGGAAGATGATGAGATTATGATGGTTTATTTATTCTATCTAACGTCATTTCAGGTTTTTTTTTTAAACTAATGTCTTATCTTGTTAGCGGGGCAAACATGGCCAGATATCGCACAGGATAGAGAGGTCTAGAAGGAGAGAGGGACACTTAAATAGGCTAACAAAAAAAATGTCTAAGTGTACTTCGTGTAACGCTCACACGAAGTACACTTGGACATTTTTTTATCCTAAAAAATTTGTGTCGTAATTTATTATGACATACTAAGACTGGCACTAATCAAAAGGCCCCAATAAGAACCCAGCACAGATCAAGCCGCGATAGACAAGTAATATCCCGGAGATAATAACCGCCATAACTTGTACACGACAGTTTTGGGCTATATACCTATTACCTAGACTGGATCTGACGTTAGCTGTCACTATATACATAATAGGAAAAGGTGTGTACAGTCAGGAGTGTATTGTTAAGCAGATTGGTTCTTTTATAGCTATTTCAAATCTACAAATAAAATGGTAATAATTTGGAAATACGGTCAATTAACCTTTTTAACGCTATTGTCACATATACGTGACAAGCAAGCGCAAACGACACAAATATATGACAAAATGGTAGGTGAAATTGTGGCTTGGCGTGGAGGGCACGCGTGTTTATGCTCTGGCGTTCAAGATGTTAAAGTTGGTAGTAACATGAAATATAACATCACGTCGATATCCCCGTAGGGTTAAACAGAACCACTCACATTTAGAAAATCATTTTTAAGTCCCATGTACTTGTAATAAGGGAAGAAGTCCAGAACACTACTGAGGCATCTTTAAAAAAAAGCTTTGTCCGTACTGGAAATCGAACCCAGGACCTAATCCTCAACATTACCGTTTGCAACCAAAGCTTGGTAGTCAAGCTGCCATTATCGTCCGATTCCCTGATGTATTTGGACTAAAACAACATTCTGTAAAGTCGACTCCACCAACCAACATCATCATCTGCCTAGCCTTTTCCCAGCTATGTATATTGGGGTCGGCTTCCAGTCTAACCGGATACAGCTGAATACCAGTATTTTACATGGAGCGACTGCCTATCTGACCTCCACAACCCAGTTAGTACTGGGTAATACGATAGACCTTGGTAAGGCTGGTTGTCAGACTTTTTGGGCCACTAACTACCAAACGACTGTCAAAGATCTACAAATGACAGCCGAGACCAACGGTTTAACGTGTTTTTCGAGGCACGGAGGAAACTCGCTATGTAATGGGCGGTCACCCATCCACAGACCAACCTAAGCAAGTACGGCTTAACCTAAAGATCGATCCGAGCGGCTGTTATTATTTAGCCACGAGCTCCTCCACAACCAACAATTGACTGTAATTTTTTTTCGTAAACATTCTCAAACAGCTCGTGCTTACTAAAAAAAGCAGTACTAAAAACTATTAACAGTAAAAAGTAAAACATTTTAAACTTATTGGACACAGTCGATCGATAGTAGGATGTGACGTAATGTCAGTCGATAGTAATTACTAGATCACAGGCCGCCGACCGCTGATGCAATGCTCATATAAAAATGTATGGAACTGTTTGTTTGAGAGCTCTTAACGTTTCTTAGCTCCTGGTACTTTTGATCACGAGTTGCTGACAACAGATATCTTAAACCTCTATTAAATCTTTAATTATGGTTATAAATAATTATTTGGCGTTGATTTTAGATTAAATAGGAATCAATCCCACATAACATCACGCCAGATATCGTCGAAGGGACAGACAGAGGTGAGCCCATAGTACACACCATCCGTCAGTTATGTTTAAGTACCATGTAATACCGCGTGAGCCTATTGCCAGAGACCAGGCAGAAAATCAAACTGCGCTACTGGGAAATTCATGGAACTTCAATTACCAGGAATTTCTGCAGCCCGTTATTAGGGCAACCAAGCGTATGGTAAGCGGTTACCACATCTGCAACACTAGAGGCAATGTAAGTGCGTTGAAATCCCAGAGACAAGGCTGGTCTATATACTTTAAACAGAAACACAGCGCCATCATCATCTGCCTAGCCTTTTCCGAACTATGTTTGGGTCGGCTTCCAGTCTAACTGGATGCAGCTGAATACCAGTATTTTACATGGAGCGACTGCCTATCTGATCTTCACCACCCAGTAGATTGGGTAACACGGTACCGACTTTCTGGCATCAGGCTACCTGTCACGACTGTCAAAGATCTATGAATGACAGCCAGGCCCCACGGTTCTGCTATAATTAAGAGAGGTATACAGGGTGTAAACGGACCCTTCACGAAGCCGTCAACCAAGCATAAAGTACATCAAACTGCTGCGGGACTGTTCGAAAGAGATACCGCGGCCCTGGAACACAAAGGGCAATGAAGGAACATGGATGGGTTTTAGTCAGTAAGAGTCTGACACTCCCTCCCACTCCACCCAGAGCGGGAGAAGTCATTTGATGATTTCCCATCGGTAAAAAAAAAAAAAAAAAAAAGTACATCAAACTAGGTAACTTTACGCAAAAATTATTGCTGGGAAATGACTTTTTATTGGGCGAAAAATCACGTTTTACCGTAGAACTCAAAGTAACGCTCTCAAAACATTGTGCTGTTGAATGGATTGAATAATATGGGGGTCGTCGAGATGTTTAAGGTAAAAAACTTATGAAAAAGTTGGGACTTTGACCCCCAATATCTCCATAACTAGAAGGTTCCCAGGTATGGTCTAGAACAAAAAAATGATCGCAATGACTAGGAGAACAAGTACCTTTCGGCTTCGTTAAGGGTCTTGTTACAACCTGTATTGAGAAAACCAGGAAAATAATTCTAAAAAGCGCAATAAGGTGTGATCTAAGCTATAAAATGAATAAAACATACCGACTAGGTCTAGCTAATTTATGAACATAAACACTGGAGAAAATACAGCCATTTTAATATCACAAGAAATTATGTAACGAATGAATGAATGTATATAACAGGTTTCAATTTATTAATAGCCACTGGTTTTTCAGGATACCGAGGGAAAGAAATAAATTATTAGTAGTGAAAGAGCTGGTGCTGGTCTGACAACCAGTCTTACCAAGGGGTATCGTATTAGCCAGTACTAAATGGGTTGTGGAGGTCAGATAGGCAGTCGCTCCATGTAAAATACTGGTATTCAGCTGCGTACGGTTAGACTGGAAGCCGACCCCAATATAGTTGGGAAAAGGCTAGGCTCATGAGTGAAAGAGCTGGTACGGGAAAGTACAGACACCAGCATATCAAGCTACACGAAACTGTCAAATTTCCCCAATCAACCTTGAACCTAATGCTTTAGCGATAAAGTTGATAATCTATTAAAGAAATTTTGACAGATTGTAGTAACCACTATCCTATTTCGGGTAGCAAGCTATACTGCTGAACATAAGGTCCTGGCTTTGATCCCCAGGTCAGGCAAAGTGTTATTGGGTCTTTTCATCAGGTACTCCTCAGTAGCAGCCACGGAATCTAGATTTGTGCTCTTTTGATGGCATTTGGTTCGCCCCCAATAACATGGGATTTAAACATAACTGGCGAAATGTGGGTGTACTATTACACCTCTGCGAAATATTTTATTAAATATTTGTATGTGTGGAAGCAAGCTTAATGATTTATAGCGAGAAAACCGAGGTGCCTTTCCTAGTGTAGTATGCACTATGATATATTAATATAATCGGCGCCACCTGCCGGCCACTCGTTAACGTTTTACTACCGAACTAACTGGATTTGTACTGGTAGACAGTAATGTGTTTTATTAAATAGAGCTCGTTTTGAACTTAGGGGGGTAAAAGATTATTTCTATGGAATGCACCCTCCCCCTCGTTTCTGGGACCTGCATGAGGACTCTTCAATCTCCTGCCAACATCATATTTGCTGGGAATATCTTAGGAAGACTTCATCAACCGAGATCGATCAAGACCGGTGAATTTCCATACATCATTCTCCTGTCCATATCCCATTATTATTTGCGGTCTGCACAGCATGTCTTCTTCTTCCATATTTCTCTAATACTCGTCATCTCATCAGTAACCTCTTTTTTAGCCATACCATCCTTCACACAGTCCATCCATCGTTTCTTTGGTCTTCCTCTACTCTTATAACACAACATAAAGAATAAATACATAACTAGACCATTTTTTAGATCTATCTCTCAAATATAGAACCAAGGAATCATTGAGCTATCATTTGCAGTTCTTTGCTAGAAAATATTTGTAACCAGAAGCTTAAAAGTCTGACAATCAGTCTTACTAAGGAAGACTGGGTAACAGTGGCGAAGGTACCATACAACTCGACTCCTACCGGCTTCCCTTTGAAAAATGGCACAGTCACTATTCTATAGACAAATAATATAATCACATTAAAGATATGTACTCCGGCTTAGCTCTTACAAAAATTGACCCTCCCCTACTACTGGGAAACCTAGTACCTAGATCGTGGTGGTCAAATAGACAGTAGCTCCATGTAAAATACGGGTATTCAGCCACAATAGGCTAGACTGGAACAGAGCTGGTGAAAGACTGGGCAGACGAGAACCTTGCAAAAGTCACAACGGCGCCGGACGTGCCGCACGTTTCTAGACTATTTTCTCAAAACCCAACCACTTCTCTCCGCGCCATTACAACATGTTTGCACAAGAAGTGCTCCAGGCTGTTCGTAAGTTTTGTTTTATTCCAATACTACCCACACTTTGGCGTCACAGCTAATCATAATAAAATCTTTGAAGTTTTCCTTTAAATATAATTTATAGTTTTACTCCCTGAATTTCACTATTATACAGTAAAAGGGTGCTTAAATATAAATAGCTTTCAAGATTGACGAATGAGCAGTAGTGGTTCAGTGGTAACGGCGTTGATTTACGGTAGGTTATGGGTTCGAATCGTGGCTTAATAATAACAGCCGCTCGTGTCGATCTTCAGGTTAAGCCATGCTTGCCTAGGTTGGTCTGTGGATGGGTGATCACTCATTACATACCGAGTTTCCTCCGTGCTTTGGAAAGCACGTTAAGCCATTGGTCCCGGGTGTCATTTGTAGATCATTGACCGTTGTTAGGTAGTAGTTAGGCCCAAAAAGTTCCCAGTAAAATACTGGTATTCAGCTGCATCCGGTTAGACTGGAAGCTGACCCCAATATATTTGGGAAAAGGCTAAGCAGATGATGATGGGTTCGAATCTATGCAGGCGCAATACTTTGTGTAATTTATTTCATCACCACTGCTCTCAAAACGGTGAAGGAAAACATTGTGAGGAAACCGGCATGTCCTAGCGCCAAAAATTCGAAGACATGTGACATCTACCAACCCGCACTGGGCCCGCGTGGTGGATTATAGCCCATTCCCTCTCATAGGCGCAAATTACACAGAAACGGCGTAAGGCGAAGGCGCGACGCAGGCATGATGCCGCTTCAAAACGTTTTCATAATGAAAATGTACGTAGGCGACGTGTCGTGAATTACACTCAAGCAGCGCGGCGCAGGCACGCCGTTCTTTCGTTTTCATATAAATTCCACGCCTGTGCCGCACCTTACGCCGTTTCTGTGTAATTCGCGCCATAGAGAGGAGGCCTGCGTCCCAACAGTGGGAACATTGTATACGCTGATTATGGATATACCAACACACCAGTTACCCAGTACTACCAACTTACAGGAAACAAACTACAAGTAACAAGTAAAAACGAAAGTAGTAATACCGCGCTAAAGATACACGTTTCGCTGATAAGCTACATGCAAAGCTACTGATAAATATAACTGATTAGTAAGTAAGCTGTTAGGTTTGTTGGTGGTCACGGTTGTGGACTTGGTGGTCAGAGGAATTTGAAATTGGCTGTGGGAAAAGATTTTTTTTCAGCTGGTGGGTGATTCTGGCCAGCCAGTCTAGCTACCGACTAATGATGGGGCTGTTAGCTATGTCAATTTTGGCAAGCTGTTTTTCCCGTGAAAATCTAAGCTATAACTTGAGCTTAATAAGGGAGATCATTAATAATAATTAGGTATGATCATAGGGATCTCCCAAGCCTGTCTCATTGGTCGAGTGACGGTAAGGTGAGCACGGGTTCGTTTCCCGAGTCGGGCAAAGTGGTATTGGGTTTTTCAATCAGGAATTTCTCAGTAGCAGCCACGGAGTCTGAATTTGAGCCCGGTTGATGGCAATAGACTCGTCCCCTGTTCCATGAGTCCTAAACATAACTAGCAAAATGTGGGTGTGCTATTAAGTACACCTCTGCCTAACCCTTCGGGGATTACAGGCGTGACACCTGGTTCTCCGCCTTACGTATCCAGTCTGTCCCGTCCACCTTTTTAAGATCGTCGTACCATCTAGTTTGTGGACAGTGGTCACTGACTACGTTTATGCCTATTTCCAGAAGTGAACTGCAAAAGGCTGAGTTGACAATGGCGATGGTGAGAATCGCGAGGACAAGGAATTTTGTATAGGTACTGCTTTTTGGGGTCCTTTTCCAAATGTTACAGAGGGAACATTTGAGGTGTACATATCTTTGTCCGATGTAGATTTTTTGTCCATTTGTAGATTTTTCTTTCTATTATGTAGGACATAGAACTCATAGGAGAAACGCATTAATCTATATGGCTAATGAAAACAGCCAGTTTCCGTCCTAATTAAACGTCACATCTATCCAAATTAAAAAAAAAACAAGATCAAGGAGTATCAACTCAATCCTCATTTGTCAACTAAAATATAGGCCAGTAAAACTTTAAAAAAGAACTGAAACAATTAGATTAATTGGAAAATCGTTTATCAATTGATGACAATTGGTAGCAATGGAGACAATGGTGGTTTAATTGTTTTAAATAAAGATACGATGGGTAACGATCATTGGGGACCGCCATCGCCATTTTGGAAACAGATGCCATGGTCATACAGAATGCGTGTAGATGCACTATGGTCCTTTTGGCGGTAAAATTAAAATGACATTGACAGAAGGCGCTTTGGTAAACATTAATTTGTGAAATTGTCCGTGGAAAATGTGCTAGATGTGTGTGGCTAAATAATAACAGCCGTTCGGGACGATCATTAGGTTAAGCTGCGCTTGCCTAGGCTGTGAATGCTACGTGCCTCGGAAAGCTCGTTTAGACGTTGGTCCCGGCTGTCACTGGTAGATTTTTGACAGTCGCTACAGGTAGTCAGTGACCCGAAAGTCTACCAAGGGGTATCGTATTACCCAGTACTAACTGGGCTGTGGAGGTCAGATAGGCAGTCGCACCATGTAAAATACAGGTAATCAGCTGCATCCGATAAAACTGGAAGCCAATCCCAACAAAGTAGGAAAAAGGCTAGGCGTCTATGGAAAATGTATTGAAAAAATAAGATGGCGGCTTTAATTACGACTAAGTCTTCGCGCCAAAATAACCTTGCAGCATTATATGCCAAGTGGTTTGACGGTCGTTAGTGAAAAAGGTACAATAAGATGTTTCTTTATGACAGAAGAATTATCGTAAAGGATAAAAGGTATCCTTTGCACCACACAGAAGAATAAAAATTGACACAGTGACTGCATTTTTAGACAGATCATGGTATGTTCTTATTGCAAGAAAGACGTAATGCTTGTTTTCAATTGCTCAGCGCCAAAATGGGTACCTGTAAGAGTAGAGGAAGGCCAAAGAAACGATGGATGCATTGTGTGAAGGATACGACAAGAAAGGAGGTGTCTGATGAGATGACAAGTAATAGAGAAGTATGGAAGAAGAAGACAGAAGAGGAGAATGCGGAATGACGATGATGATGGCGCCGCAGCAAAAATATTTAGATATTAATTTTTGCTCAGTGTTACTGAAACGCTCATTACTCTTTTTAGAATGGCGAACGGTATTGCTCATTTCTATAATTAAACTAAAATGTAGGTGTGCACAAATTACTTTTAAAATAATCTCACAAAAAATACTCAATACCGTTTGCACATTAAAACAATACCAATCAAATACTTCTCCACTACATATTTATTACCACAGACAACAAAAGAAACTACTATCGGCCACAGACAAAAGACTCCATAGTGCATAGACAACTTCAACAAAAAAAAAAACAGAAGCCTTGCCACTTTAACGGAAGCACGTTCTTTTTTCGAACAATTGTTCTGAAACCGCACAGTCATGACATTTGACGAGCCGCTATTGGTCGTCGGGTCGACTTTGACAGCCAATCAGAGGAGGTACACGAAATGCGTAAGTCATCATTCTTATCGTTTGAGATAGTGACTCGGCGACTTCTAAGACACGTTATGTATTTTTGTAAATAGAATTCTTTGGAAGTGCTGGCCGAAAAGAATAAGGTTATGTGGTGAGGAAAAAAGAAAATGAAATATTTGACGTTGACGTTCTAAAATCGAATCTGCGAACTCATATATGATATGGGATTTCCCCGCCATAAGCATAGCACGTTTTTAATATAGCAAAAATATTATTATTGCAAAGGAATTTAATTATTATGCCCAATGTTTTATAATTCTATAAATAAATATTAAGAGATATTTTTGTTCGCAAACGATAATCGTTTTCTTATATTTAATAGCTAAGATTAAAATAATTATGACACCTCAGTTGTTTGTTTAAAATTAAAAAGATAATAACTCGAAATGAACTTTTCTGATTGGTAGATCCGTTAAGTCTATAATGTCATGCCAATTATTTTACACCTTTTATCATAAAAATACACATAGGTAATATCTAACTCTAGAAAAAGTTAAACATCTTGTCAAAGAAAAACTACTTTTTATGAAGAACTTGAAAAACTTGTTAATAAACGCACTTCATCCATTCGTTTTTCTTGTTTTCCACTTCTAACAAAATATTCCTTTTTTGAATATTCTTGCTTTTTTTTGCTATTATTACCAGTTAGAAGTCCGAAAGTCTGGAATTTAAAAAAAAAGCTTCTTTTTTTCTATTATTGCCAGTTAGAAGTCCGAAAGTCTGGCAACCAATCTTGTCAAGAGGTCTAGCTTGTTACATAGTGACTGCATGCTTAGTGCGTGCTCCATGTAAAGTACTGGTATTCAGTCAGCTGCATCCGGTTAGACTAGAAGCCGACCCCAACATATTTGAGACAATTTGTTTATTAGGTAATTCGTGTATTTTTAAGTCGTCAATACGAGAAATAAAAAAGATCAAATCGGCAGAAGGTTGCAGAGTAACCAAAATCAATCGTTCACACATAGATGAATAGGTCACATAATCATGGGACGTACTTTTAATTTGTTTTTAAGTGAAAATCTCTACCAAAACTTATTTAAAGACTAATTTTATTTTATTACACAACACGGCCTTTATATTTTTGCTACACAGTCAAAATAGGTACTCATTCATCCCAAATTCGCGCTCAATTTCAAATTTGGAAAACCCACCGTCCATGTTACACAGCAAAAACATGAAACATCAATAGAAACTTAAAATAATTACGTTTTAAAATAAAAAAAAGGAAATACAAGAAGAAATACTGCAATGAAACATAACACAGTTCGTAAATTCGTCACACCAGACTGTAGTATCAAATTAACTTGAACATCCATCATCATTTCGTTTGACGGGTTGTGATCAAATGGGATTTTTTACGTCAAGCCGGCCTGTCAGTACCACTGCGACTACAGTTCTTTCAACATTATATTACCTCTGCCTGTCAAAATCACAGTAATCTTTATTTTCTTAGCCATAAAGTTTTTGTTAGGTTGGTCTCACTGACAAGTCTGTCAAAATGACAGTGTGGTCTTTAGTCTTGTAACAATAAAGTTGTTGTTAGGTTGTACCTGTCAGAGGTAATAGGAGTATGACAGGACTGTATGTGCAACGCCATGTTTTCTTTAATTTCCGTGTTGCTTATGGTTTTTCTGGTATGTGAGAAATCTAATAATGTTCTCACAGCGAGGGAGGGTTTCAAGAAGTAGTTTGTTGAAGATTTTCTCGTGTTAAATTAGAATGTTTTCTTGTTTGTAAGAATTTATAGCTTTTAAATATGATAAGATAAATGAAACAATACTTTAAAGTAGTAACAGGTTCATTTTTAGCGATTACAGTCGTAGAATTTCCTCTTTATAAGCGCTAATATCTAAAACAGGTTTTATGTACACATAATTCAAAATATCATCGCTTCCGTAATCTTCAAAAGTCAGAAGTGCACTAATAAACCATATTTCACCAATTATGTCTTTCTCGCATGTAATAGGAGCCTCCTGTTTCAAAATAAGAACACCAAAATTCCATTCATAGACAGATCTGCAAAAGAATTCTTTTTTTTAAACGCACAGACCAAAACACTAGTGCAGCGCCCTCCACGTTAAACGAAATTGTCGATTAGTACGTTTAATTACAATTACATCGAAAGAATCGAAGAACCGTAGAGAATTCTGTTCAGACATGAGAATCGATGTTACGCTCATTATAGAATATTGTACGCATGTGAGTTTATTGGGTAAAACATTGTATTGAGTAATTTTTAATCAAGCTGTCCCACATTGTATGGTTTTGTAATAGTTTGTGGTTAAAAGTACTTCTTTATTTTTCTGTTTTATTTTTAGACTGCCTTGTTGGTCTTACACTGGCTTACACTTGGCCGTCCTGGGAATCGAACCTTCTGGGTTAGGTTAAGGGGCAATGTTATTGGGTTTTTCATCAGGAATTTCTCAGTGATAGCCACGGAGTCCGGATTTGTACCCGGTTAATGACAATAAGCGCACTTGATCTTAAAAATACCTAAACTGGGGAAAATCTGGATGTATTATTAGGTACACTTCTGCTTCTCTTATGGTTTCTTTTTTTTTGCATTTGAATTAGTCCCTTCATTTTTCTTGAGATTTTTTTGTTAACTAACTTTTTTTTTTCTACGACAAATAAAAAACACAACTTTATAACTGCAAGCCTACTTCCTACTCTTGCAAAGTTACCCTTTAAAGCCCCGTACGTTACTAAAACAATAAAAAAATGCATCTTCAACTAGCCTTCAATCAATCATGAAATATTTTTTCTTGGTTTTTTTTTCCATTCATTACTTGGCAACACAATGTTATCGATAAAAACTCTGACCTTATAAGCTTAATCCCATTGCATAACAGCAATTAAAAACTTCGTTTCTTATTAACGTACGGGTTCTGAGTTCTTTTAAAAAGTTATGTAATGCGTAAGACGTATTTTTCTTGCTTTTGGATTAATTTTATGGTAAAAACATTTCTCTCTTATGAGATAGAGTCTTTAGTCTAAGATGATTAAAATACTTTGAATTCATACATATATAAACTCACTGCTTTTTCCATGGGGGTAGTGAGAAACCCCAGAACGCCACCTGCTACGATACTTACACACTTCTTTTGCCTCGTCCACATTCATACATCTAGTCATACACGCACGCCGGTGCGAGTAACAAAATAAACTCTTTTATTATGTTTTGAGCACAAGTTTTGGAACCAGGGCTCCAGGGCCAGCCCGCACTTACTAGAACCTAATTTTTTCAGCACAGACAATTATCGAAAAGTGAATGACGTGGTCTCATTTTTAATAATGCTATGATTTTTTTACTGACAAAACTGT
The DNA here is from genome assembly GCA_905220335.1 of Noctua pronuba. NCBI lineage: Eukaryota > Metazoa > Arthropoda > Insecta > Lepidoptera > Noctuidae > Noctua > Noctua pronuba. The sequence continues at coordinate 4,820,254 of LR999919.1, read as the reverse complement.
AAGTTTGTATAATCAATTTATTATGCGTTTAATCTACAAATAGTTATGTATTCATCCAACTGAGCAGACAACAAAATACTGCGATATTTACTAAATCAAATTACAGTGGGACTTTTCATTGTTATTGATTTAGCAGAAATCGTCTTAATAAGATCAATAAATAAGCGATGTTTCCTTAAAAATCTTATCTTTACATTAGCAAATTAATCAACACATTCAACTAACATAATATATTGTGTATATAATAATATATATTTAATATTTATAAATAATATGTAATATTTAGTTCCCAAACATATCTAGTCGCCATATTGATAATCTTAACAAATCAATACTAATTCTAGCCGAAGTTTACACGAAAGGAACCCTGAACAGCAGCTAATAAGAAAAATGCTCAGCTTATGAGACAATAGAGCATCAGCAGCACCTTAATACAAATGTAATGATTTATTACCATTGACAAAAACTTCGATCACAAACTTATATTTGCAGTCCCATAAAACTCTATCTTCGTAAATCTTAGGGTTGAAAATCGCGTGTAGTAAAAAGGTAAGAAGTTAATTATGTTTTAAGTAATGCAATCGGGGATTAGATTGTTTCGTTTTTGTTATAAAGACCGGAATAGTACGGAGTTCAATTCCTACTTTTTTGTTTTAATGTGGAATCGAATCAAATAGGCCGTAGGGTTGCGATGGGAATATATATCGGTTTGACGACTTTATCGATGTATTCTAAAATTAGCTAAAAGTTGATTGAAAAAAAAGTTAAAGTTGATTTTATGTCATTTAAGAGCGGTTGAAAAGGAACGTATCGTGTGATTTTAATAAATAAATACCTTATGAATATTTATTTACTTGTAGCATCTTAAATCTTTTATAATGAATAAACATAATGAAGAAAACATGCATAGCTAATCATTGAAAAATAAATAAACATCATAATTAATTCTGAACCCGTTTGTTGCACAGATCGATTATTTATAAATTTTAGTGATTTTTAAATAATATTTATTTGCAAATTAATGTCAAATTTTGACTAATTTTAATAACTTTTTTTGTTTAAAACGGCTTAAATGCGCAAATAAATATCTGTTATTTATTTAACCTAAACGAACAACATTTTATTCGAATACCGACAAAATTATCGATAATCTCGATTGTCGATTACCGCACAGCCCTATATCGACGCGGGGTTCATCAAAGTGCGGCTCACAGACAATAACTGAGAAATATTAAATTATAATAAAATTAAGTTGGCTCTTACTTTTTATACCGTTAAAGTTACCTTCAGAATGATTAGACTGTACAGTTAGGTCATCAAGTTATACAGGAATGAGACTATACGTGAAATATTTCGAGATTTGTAAGTTACCTAAACAAAATGCTATATTAAAAGTAAGTTTTACACAAAAACGGGTATACTGGGTGTAAACGGACCCTTCACGAAGCCGACAACCAAGCATAGTGTAAGTACATCGAAGTAAGTAACTTTACGCAAAAATTATTGCTGGGTAACAACTTTTTTTTGGGATGAAAAATCACGTTTTATGGTAGGACTCAATATACCGCAATCAAAACATTGTGCTGGTGGATGGATTGGATTGTACGGGGTCGTGAGGTGTTTAACGTAAAAATCTTACTTTCAAAAATGTTTTTTTTTTTTTTAATTGTGACAAGGTTGGAACTTTGACCCCCAATATCTCCGTAACTAAAAGGTTCCCAGGTATGGTCTAGAACAAAAAAATGATCGCAATAACGGGGAGAACAAGTCACTTTCGGCTTCGTTAAGGGTCTTTTTACACCCTTTATACTTCTATACCATGTCCTTAATATCAACCCTAAAGGTCATTTTATGGCACACAGACCTTATTATGACCTCTACAGGTAACGGTCTTAGGGAGAGATCGCTATTTGTTACGTTTCGCGGACAGATTGTAATGTCAGTTTGTTTTTGCTGTCAGAACCTTGGTTCAGTATCTTAGATGCGTACAGTAGATTTTTGATGGCTGTCGTATCGAAGATAACATCAAATATTTCTAATGTTTCGACGGTTTTTTTCATGCACGTTTGCCGCCAATACTATAAAAAATCCAATTAAGTTTCGTATGTTATTTATGTTTCATAGTTTTTCGAGCTTTTGGAACTTTCTTCAAATCTATATTCAATAAAAATAAGCTTTATTTTATTATTTCAGAGGTCATTTCATAATCAACCTAACACGTCATATACAACCCGTCACGCTAACACTCTGCCGTGTCTACACATTGCGCAGTCTACATCATGCCCGGCCCAGACCACGATTATTCATTCCGTACGGTGACACATGACGAATCAATTTCTGAACGAAACCAATCGGAATATGGTTTCCGAACGCATCGGTTTGTCTATGGTGCATGGTTTTTTTTCATAATGCGCGCTTTGATTGCAGTAAGAGTAAGGTTTGATGGTGGGCATGGCTTTTATTGGTAGTGTAATTGTAAAAGAGATGGGAAGCGCTGAATTTTTACTTGATATACACCAAAGATGGGCAGACAACATTGTTGCCATTGAGGGAAAACCTAGATGAGGCTAGCACATGAACGTGGAGATTGGCATAAAATAAGAGAGGCCTTTAACCAGCAGTGGGTGAATTCAGGCTGCGGATTATGATGATAGCAAAGACTTTTAAATTGTACTTAAGACAGAGTAAAGTGCAAAATCGTAAATCTGTACTTGTGTCACCTAGACATTGGATCACTTTTATGACATTTCTTCTTTATAGCCTTTCTCTATTACCTTAAATCAATTTAATTTGATTAACAGCTAAGTAAAAGTGAAAATAAAATAATATAATTATATATAAAACCGTACCTACCTAGTAGATAAATACTTAGGGTACGAATAATCTTTTCACTTTAACCATTACTATTTTCTTTTTTTTTTATTAAAAAAAATATATTTTGTAGCTCATTCAATGTTTTCTAGAGAAATACTTCTAACGAAAATGGTATGCAAATGCAAATCGCTCAAAGCATGCATTTATCGAAGAAATCGTCCATGAAGATGAAAAAAATATTATGTTCAAGTATTTCTCATGCAAGGAAGTCCTATTATTGCTATCACAAAGAGCTACTTGCTTTTTTAATGACTTACTTAAGCCCCACATTAAAAAAAAACATGGCAACTTTTCCCGCTATATTTTCCATACCTTTTACTAATTCATCGCAAAAAAATTGACGGGTGTGGATCGAAAGTAGAAAAAAATACCAAGCACTTTTGTTTCGTAAAAAAAACCATAGACTATTCACAATGAAATTACTACTTAGAAGCAGCAGTGCGTTATCTGTGACAGATATTAAAAAAAAACTCCTTGTCTTTTAATTATACGTTACTGACATAAGGTGGACGTGCTGCTTAGTTTATTTTACATTTTATTTTAATGGAACTAAGGTCGATTTTTAGATGAACACTGATTTAGAGATAAAAAATGTAGTGAATGTACACACTGGTATATAATTACTAGGTGTGTGACATAATTACTATGCCGGCGATGTGTGGGGATTTTTTTTTTTAAGTTTTAATATTTTTTTTCGTAAAAATAAAAATGTTTTTGTTTAAGTAATAGTTAATTGTTGCAACATTTTGTGTTTAGATATTTGGTGATAAGAAATTGAAGTATCTTTAGGGAGAAAAGAAATAAGACATCCGGGACTCTGTAGATTCATAACTTTCTTACAAATATCTTTGCCTTTTAATGAAATAAACGTCAGGTGCTTTGATTTCTTATAAAAAACAGTTATAATGACGAAAAATTATACTTTAAAATATACGACTACAGTACTAAACTATCTATTTATGTGGTTAGCGTTAAATCAATACGTTAGTAAGAAAAGGTAATCAAATCATCAAAAGTGCTAAAATTTACATCTATATCATTCATCTGCTAAAATCTGCTCTTTGGCTCTATTTTCTCAATCGATACTATTATTATGACGCTCAAGAGTTTGAACGCGGTATCTCCGGAACTGTCGGTCGGATTTAAAAAATCTTTTTGCATTTGATAACCCAATTCTTGAGAAAGGTTATAGGTAAAAATCATCACGCTACGACCCTTAGGAGCCGAGCGGTGGATAACACCATGGGACACAGTTCTGAAAATAGTAAGGCGCCTCACACCTTTAAAATACGTTTAAAAAATCTTTAGTTTTTCTTCTTCTTTCAGAATACTGCTATCCATAAACCACCTACCTGAGTCTGTGTAAGTCCCAAACTAGCAGCGAGCTCTGCCCTCTCAGGGAGGGCGAGGTACTGCGTCCGTTGAAACCTCCTATTCAACTGCTGGAGCTGGAGGCTGGAGTATATCGTGCGAGGTTTCCTCATCTTCTTGCCTTTGCCGTTCACGCGGAGACCTGGGTCGTCGGAGAGGCCGCATTTTTCTGTGGAAAGAGGAACAGAGTTATAGTTTTTGAGCTGATACTTAAATATTCTGTAAGTGAGGAATTCAGGTGCTTCGTAATCGCAACCAGGGCTTGTAGAGTTCCAAATGTTTCAACATACACTCAGCTACATATAAGAATCATTATCCTCAACGTCTTCTGCAAATTCGCGGCGCGATTTTTTAAGAAGAATAAACATTATATGAATTTCGAGTTACTTAACAGTACCTATGTACATATTATTTAATACATTACAGTTACATTACACACGCTGGAATACACAAACATAAGCAGTTTGCTACACAAACTTAGTTTTATCGATATCAAAAGCCGTCGGCTTTGGTGCATCACTATTTTACACATACAAATATTTTGACGCCATTTTCTTATACTAGAATAAAAAAGTATCGCCAAAAACTAAATAGGTATTGAACTAGTACTCCTAGTATGCATTTCTCAAAATGTTTTTTCTCTTACTAAATGATTCCCTCAATGATTTGTACCTTGAGGAAGCAGGTGATATCTTAATTCGTTCATATTTAATTCACCGGTCACTTGAAAGTATTGATGTAATAAAAATCAATCAAGACTTTAAACTGATGGCGCCGAAATGGATTTAATTAATTTTGTTCATCAGGTACTGGTTTCTGAACGTAGACTTGTATTTTCACGCCTGTTAAATTTGAAAGGTGGATTTTAGATGGAAATGAGAGGTGTCTTAATATTTTTATGAAAATATTTTTTAAGGAGATTTTCATTTTTTTTTTTTTTGTCTTGGTATGGACATGTGACCAAAAGAGCGATGGATGTATGTTGATGAATAGAGAAAGGAAGAACGAGGAAACGGTGGTTGGATTTTGTGAGGAATGAGATGTAAGAAAAAGTAGTAAATTATAGCGTGACGGTTGACAGAGGAGAATGAAAGAAAAGAACGTGTTGCGCTGACCTCAAGTAACATGGGACAAGGGCAGGAAGATGATGGTCTTTTGAAGAGGATTTTGGGGCTTGTGGCGTTATGCTGTTTCTACTTAAGCCTATAAAAGAGATGTTTCTACAATAGATAGGTATAACAAAAAGCAATCATCAAACGCGTAACGCGTGGACAGGATCCACAAAATGTGAGAAAATAAATGATGACACTGAATATATAGAACACTCTGTCGTAGAAGATGATGAAGGATGAATAAAAAAGCGTTGTCCCGCAGAACTAAGTATGTGTGGGTTGGATTCCAGTCTAAACGGGTACAGCTGAGCCTATGTGACAAGCATAACCCAGGTTCTTCATCTGCTTAGCCTTTTCCCAACTATGTTGGGGTCGGCTTCCAGTCTAATCGGATGCATCTGAATATCAGTATTTTACATGGAGCGACTGCCTATCTGACCTCCACAACCTCAGGGTTACCCAATATAAGTAACATATTATCAAGTACTACTGATAGTACTTGATAATATGTTACTCCATGGTAAGATTAACCCAGAAAGCAACACCCAGGTTGGTATTGGGTAATACGATATTATAATCGTTAGTTTGACCTTAACACGCTGTCTTACTCAATGAGCTCTTCTTTATCCATCCCGTCAAAAAAGACGCTCACTATCCCGCCAAAAAACGTCTCTCACTCACTTCCAAATTCAAACCTCCGAAAAATCCAAAATGGCCTACCGAATCCAACTCCACAGCAAGCCCACGATAAATCACACCATATTCCTTCGCAATAAATCTACAATATAAATATTCAACGCATAAGACGGGCTGTGAAACATGGCCATCCATTTTGTAAAATGTATGAAAGGCTCTCCGCTACTTGTTAATAGCTATAGTCAGTAAATCGTAATTACTGGGTTCGTATCGTAACATCGGATCGCCGCAAGACCAACACCCCGGTTTTTGGTAAGCGTGTGCTGTAGTGGTGCGAATTTGAATCGAGTTGGCTGCGTAGTTAGTCGATTTGTGTTTTGACCATAGATTCTATATAAAAAAAAACTAAGTGTGTATTGTATCCATTTTCTTCGCGGAAAAAAACCTTTATTGGCAATGCGTGCACAATAATAATACAAAATGGCTGTCTGTGCGATATTTATATTAAAAAGTTGGAACTTTAAACTTCAATATTTCCGTAACCAGAGGGTTTCCAAGTATGGTCCAGTACAAACAAATGATTACAATGACTAGGAGAATAAATGGGTTCGTTAAGTGTCTTTTATAACCATTATAATGCGATATTTGAATACAACATTAATTCAAGATAGTCAATCAATAGAATATTATATACCATAGCCACAAGTAAAGCTATGTAACTTAAGAAAAATCACTCCAAAAATTAGTTTTTGTCCGTAAATCGAATAAAAACGTAACTATCGCCACACTAACGATACCGCACGATTCTCAGCACTGCATATTAATATCGAACGTACTTCAAACTTTTTTATTCGGTACCCGAACGCGCGCCGTGGAAAATTTTTGAATTTGGAATTGTCCGCGGCTCTTTTGGTGCGCTTTTTAAAAATCGAACACGAGAACGTTTTTTTTCTCTTGTTTAGATGCGCCTGTGATTATTAGCGTAATGGAATTTTGGTATACATCCTTCAAAATGAATGAATATTTTAAACAGTTTGGAGGACTGTCAGACAGCTTGAAGTATCTGTAGTGCAGCATGATTTTTGAATGCCACTTTCAGGAAAGCACTGTTCGTGAAAATATTTCCAATAATAATTGTCCGTGGAAATTGTGTGAAAAAAAAAAGATGGCGGCGTAAGTTCTAACTCTAGACACGCACCACATAAACATGCATAGACCAAGCTGTTCTATAATCCTCGAGACTCTTCAAATCGAAGATAAGAACGAACTAAAAAATATTTTAAAAAAAACGAAACGTTCGTTACAAATTCAAAAAACCGAACACAAATCTTTCAAATTCAGAATTCAGTTACAAATCCAAAGGCTTGCTGGCCAGTGTGTCGCGATCGGAGATAGATATGCAAAACTGTTTGCGCAGCCGTACTGCCGAGCCTCGTAAATCAACGGCGTGATATTAATACTTCCAGCGAGAATGCACTAGTTAAATACACGTATGATATGAAAAGGGATAAGTTTTGAAGATCTATTTCTTCATTTTTTGGAGGGAATGGTTCGTTCTTATTTTGAAAACGAATCGTTAGTCTTCTGTACCAATAGTCCTTTGAAAATAATTAAATTAAGGTTCTTACGGAATACTAGCATATCGCCCGCGACTCCGTCCACAAAAATTGTGATAGCTCAGCTAATATGCATGATATAAATATAATTTATAGCCTGTAACACTCACGAATAATGTAGCTTTCTGCCAGTGAGAGAATTTTTAAAATTGGATCATTCTTATTCTTATTCTTTATTGCACACAAAATAACGAAAAAATACACATACAAATTGCAATAATATAGCTTATGTACAATGGCGAGCTTAACCCAGAATTGGGTTAAGCTCATCGCATCGCATTCGTTCTGGAGATTACCCCCTACAAAGAAACTTTTTTATTATTGTATAGATTGGTCTCCTAATCGTAGATTTGCCGAATATTCATTTTCCTAGGGGTACAGTAGTGTTAAAAAGGTAGGTATTTAAATATTTCGCTAATAATGTTTAAGTCTCATGAGATTAGAGGCAATCGTATTGTTATTAACTGAACCCTCTGGCTGTTATTGGGACATTTCTGAACTGAATAGCCTAATAACATTTTGCCCGACCTAAAAATCGAATCTAGGACCCCATGGTATTATTTTGTACAAACGCCAACACATCAAGGTTCCCGAAACTGTCAAATTTTCCCAATCAATCTTGAACCAAATGCTTTAGTGATAAAATTGAAAATCTATTAAAGAAATTTGACGAGCACCAATATTTAAACACTTAAAAACTTTAAAAAGTGTTTTTCTCCTACTGTTCTGATTAAAATATCATGTTGTTATGAACATAGTATTCTGGAACTCATATTTTTTATGAAAAAGATCCTATCTCCAAGTAACTTTCGTTATTTCTCGCGAAAATTAATGCTTTTCAATTTCGAAAACTGTATACATAATGTTCGTGACTGCACAACCAGAGATGCACTAAGACTTGCCAAAACTCCTTCCCTTAGCAGGTCAAGGGAGGTTTGTCACACACAACCAAAACTTAGCAACTTTTTAATAAAAATGATTTATGAACAATCCACAATTTCACATTGCATTCATCAAAAAACTCCCAACGAGCGCTTCCCATGACTCTATACAACCATACAAAACGTATGTATGTGTATGTATGTCGGCGTCCGTCATACATACAGACGAAACAATGCGATGCCCCGGGCCGCGACACACCCTCAAGCAGTAGTGATGTGCTGATGTCGTGTCGATAACTAGTGATGGGAAGCCTTGTCGTTTTTTTTTGTGATTTTGTTTTGTCATACTGGGTTGGTTCGCTGAGAGTGTAGGTATTTCCGAACCATTTATCTAGTTATTACATCTTACACATGGCAAATTTTATAAACCTATGTAGATCTTAGCCACCTACAATAACAATAAATTAATAATTTAAACTGTTTTTCTTTTAAATTAAAGTTACAATTTCATGAATGTTTGCATGCCAAATATAGGGTAGATTGTACAAGGCTCACCCATCTTATTGTTACATCTTATTTTATGTACCTGCAATCTATGCAAATAAATTTTACTTTACTTTACTTTGGTTTGTGAAGACGAAGCAAAAGTAGTACGTAAGTAAGAGTTATATCAGGTGGTGTTCTTTAATGCCTGCCTATCCCCGTGGAAAAAAACGCGTGATTTTACAAATGTGTGCTTGGTTTCATTTTTATTACTTATTCAGACCAAACTGAGACATTTTTATGTGCACCTATAAAGTTTTTAGTTAAAAATTCCAACATCTGTTTTTTATTCCTCACAATAATTTCATTAAATGATTGTCACCCACGAAATAAATCTAAATAATATTAAAAACTTAAAACAGAGCCACACACATACCATACCGACCGTACTCCGCCCATTGCCCGCCTACCGAAAAACTGAACGTAAAATGTACCAGCTAAAAAACAATAAAACCCTTTGCCAGATACGAGAGAAAAAAGAAAAAATTGAAAAAAAATATTGTATGGACAGACGAGCGGGTGATAGCGGGTTAAAACGTTTCGTTAATTTTGTGTTTAACTGTACTTTAATGAGGAAATGTGGGAATTATGTTTACTTTTTAATTTTTGAGGACTACCAGCTGACTGTAAAAATAAACAATAATTGATTGATAATGTTGGTTTTGCAAATTGATTTAGTTTTACTAAAATAATTATAAGAAAAAAAAATTATGGATATCGTAATTTTTATGGGCATAATTAACCGTCTATTACAAAAAAACGCGTTCTACTAGGTACTCATTTAGAAGTTCGGATTTTCTTACATTTTATTATGTTTTTATTATTTACGTTTTTTTCCTAAACTTTATAAAAAGTTACACAAGTCACTCGTCTGTCCCGCCTGCGATGAAAAAATAAAATCGCGCCGTTCTTTTTGAGTAAAAAAGAAAAAAAAACTTCACTCTTCCCCGTTGGTACGTTACCGCGCTTTTTATTAAAAGAATAGTCTTATGGGAATCAAATTATTAACTTTTAATTACTTTCTCCATACTCTATTAACTTATTAAACAAAATTATGAAACAAGTTTTTCGATAAACATGTTTTGGTGTTGCATTTTGAGAGTTTTTTTCTTATATTTTATAGTTTTAGTGATTATTTTTAAGATCTCAATCATGGTGTAACTGTTAAATGACAGATCACTTACTCTGAGTTTATATATGATAATTAGATAGGAAATGTAGACGCGGAAATATGACGTGAAAAAGTAATTCCACATATATTTACAGAACATTTTTTTTAAATTTCATTTGCCAAAAAAAAACTTCTCTTTAGTTTGTTTGTTTTATTACTCAGAAAATCGCAAAAACATGCCCAAAACATATTAAGAACAACCAAAAGGCCGAAACTAGAACCGAAAATCTTTTTATTGTTTGTTTTTTCTTGTTCCAACGTTATAGTAAGGGGTGTGTCTACCGCTTAACCTAAGGTTCTTTTTCCTAAGTAATCTCATTTAGATCTATACAGTTTCGGGAACTGTTACCGATCGAAGTGTTTGCTGTTCATAAATTTTATTAATTATTGAGAGTCGATAAAAATGTTGGTTTTTATTTGCCATTTTATTAGTCTATACAATCTTTAATCAGATTTAAGTGTACATATTTGACTACGGTTGAACTATCAAAATGATTGTGTGATTAGTAGCTGTAAATCAAAATCTTGTTACTGACAGATATTACAAAAAACTGTGAACTTGAAATCAAGAATGCCTGAGTAGATATTATTAAAAAGGCTGACGATTAGGTAAAGGAAAATACCATCTACATTACTACAATACTGCCCGAGTGTCCAATAATAAAAAACCTTTTCCTCTTAAAGGAAGAACTTGAATAAGTAAGAACTTGATATTATTCATTTTAATGATTAATATTTCTTAAAACTAGCCAGTATTACTTCACAATCCATATTTTATTGAAGTGTGAACAAGACAAGGTTTATTATTATTTAAATGGTTAATTAGCAGATACTAAATACTTTAGTAAGTACTCATTATTTTTATAATTACACCTCAAGTTTATTTATGAACGATATTGTTCTTAAGTTTAAGTTAAACTGGTTTTATTGTAGTAACCATATAAAAATAGGCTTTTTTGAGAGTTTTTTTTAATGATAATATTCAGTAGTGACTATTACAGTAAAAACTAAATTACCAAAAACACTTATTTCTACAAAAAAAAAAAAACATTATAAAATAAATAACCTCTAAGCACTTCACTACACGACTGCACCTCACGTGCCGCGCTTTAGGCTAAAAGTAGAGTATTCTTTAAAAAACTTGATAAAAATGATGTTTAAGGCAATAATTAAAAGCTAGTCAGTATGTAATTATGTTTATATGTCTCGCGGCGATTAGCAGTTGGTTGATACGAAGGTTCCGGGGTAACATCACGGTGCGTACCCTGGGGGATGGGCTGAGGTATTTTTGGGGACACACCCTTCGGTTTAGACAGGGTCCTGTGTTACGTAATGGTTCTTTTTTTTTTGTTATGAAATATTGGTGTAAAATGTATTTAAAACTGACTTGAATAGGAAAGTTAAGTAAGTTTGACAAAATAGAAATAGTTTTGTTTAAAATAAAATATGAGCAGTTATGAGCAGGATCATTGTTTCAACGATTTATAATATTTTAATTTGTGTTAAATACTAAAAGACGTGTGACATTAAAAAATTAATAACACAGTAATAAAAATGTTTGTGGAAATTAAATGTAATTACAAATCTAAAATAGAGCAGTTTACTCAGTGAATACGCCAGCATTTTTAACACGAATGTACATACTTTGAATTTATTTTATCTTTTTAGAATAGATTTTGCGATTATTTAAATAAACCAGACACGCTTAGTTTGATCTTTTCAGAAAAAGCAATGACATAATCAAAGTCACACAATTACTACAGTCGAAACAAATAAACGCGATAATTTGTTTGTTTTTTCAAATAAAAACTCGACAATAAATCAACAGATTGCCACTAAATCGACATTAAAAACGTTACTCATGTGACGGATTAGCACAATTATCTCATAAATTAATTTTGTCGTAAAAACGAGCGCGCGTGAGCACACTAATAGTTCATAAAATATAATTAATGAACGAAATAGAGCAGCCCTGTTGGTCTAGTGATCGCAAATACTACAGCTGAGCATGAGTTCCTTAGTTCCGTTCCCAGGTTGGACAAAGTGTTATTGAGTTTTTCCATCCAGAATTTCTCAGTATCAGCCACAGAGTCTGGCTTTGTGTCTGGTCGATATCAATAGGCTCACCTCCATTGGGACTTAAATATAACTGGCAAAATGTGCGTATACTATCCTCTGCCAAATCTTCGAAGATTACAGGCGTGATATTATGTTTTGGTTAAAAAGAATTAATCAACGAAATAGAGCACGTTTCGTACCGTACCAGTGGGTGTGACCGGGCGAACGTTACGTTAAGCGCTTTTTAACATGACTGTACCCTTTTTTCTTTTCTTTTTGGATTTTGAATTTCGAATATTTTTTAAAGTTTTATGTGAGTGTGTTTTGGGGGCTTTTGGTAATGTGAGTTTGAAATAAAATAGAGGTTCAATACAAATCTAATTTTTCTTCTCATAAACATTCAATATAAATTGTTTTATGAGACGTTATTAGTGGCAAAGAAGTGCTTAAACTAGAAATATAACCCGACATCACCTACACACCCTCTACTATGTGGTGCTTTAACATGATTAGCAAAATGTGAGTGATTGTACTACAGGTACTTACCTACACATCTGCGTAACCCTTCGGGGATTACAAGCATGATGTTATGTTTGTATTTTTTCGAAACATCAGGATAGAAGTTTTCCCATAAGAAACCTTAGTTTATGCGTTCATGATAGATACCTCAAAGCCATTTTACACAAAATATGTCCTGAAAACTTCTTTTTTTGTCTAGCCTATTCTGTCCCACTTCTGAGCAAAGTCCTCCCCCAAGTCTGTCCATGCGCCCTTGTACCACGCCACCTCGAACCAACCCTCGGATATATACTTTTAATAGACATAATTTTTATCACATTAAATTTACATTCATCATCATGCCTAGCCTTTTCCCAACTATATTGGGGTCGGCTACCAGTCTAACCGGATGCAGCTGAATACCAGTATTTTACATGGAGCGACTGCCTATCTGACCTCCACAACCCAGTTCCTACTAGATAATACGATACCCCTTGGTAAGACTGGTTGTCAGACTTTTTGGGCCAGTGACTATCTAACGACTGTCAAAGATCTACAAATGACAGCCGGGACGAACAGCTTAACGTGCTCTTCATCCACAGATCAATCTAGGCAAGCACGGAGAAAGATCGACCCGAGCGGCTGTTATTATTTAGCCACGAGCTCCTCTATTAAATTTACATTCGTTACCTCATAAATTAAAGTGTAAACAGCCCAAACATAACTAAGAACCACCAGAACACTATTTAATCTGATTATTATCATTTACACAGAGTCAAGCACCATTTAATTTACGACGACAATTAATTTAAAACAATGACTTCGAAATTAACAAATTGTTCTGTCAAAACAAATTGTTTTACCAAAATGTAACAATTAGTAGAACGGATAATTAAATTGTTTAAGTTTATTTTAATGATTTAGTGCAATGATAAAACATTTGAGTGTAGTATTTGTTTTTAAAAGTTGTAATGTTCTGTCACACCAATGATCGGTTAGTCTGGGACCTGATTCCTCAAAATTTGCCTAGCTTTTTCCCAATGATGTGCCATGCAGCTTAATACCAGTATTTCATATGTAGCAATTGCCTATCTCACCTCCAGAGCTGAGTTACTGGGTCAGAATTAATCACAAATTCATCGGTATATTTGCATTTCTTCTTCACTCATAATAGCACTAATGAGCTCGTATTATGGACATATAAAACTAACTTAAAGCATAATCAGTACAGTCCATTTCTTTATTTATTTTATCATTTTTGTATACCTAGTGGCGGTACTTTCATACAAGCCTAAAAGCTAGGCTTGCCCTTATAACCTTCTCATGATGTTTGGGTTTTTAAACAGTCTGCTGGGCATACGGGCTTGCGGTCTTACTGCACCTTAGGCACGCCACTGATTTAATATTACCGTTTGTGTGTAAATAAATACATCATCATCATCTGCCTAGCCTTTTCCCAGCTGTATTGGGGTTGCTTCCAGTATAACCGGATGCAGCTATGGAGCGACTGCCTCTGACTGCCTCTGTATCTGAACTCCACAACCCAGTTAGTAGGGGTACTGGGTAATACGATACCCCTTCGTAAGACTGGTTGTCAGACTTTGCGAGCTCCGTTTTTGTAAATACATCTTCTCTAATACTTTCATCATGATCATCAGCATCGACATCTTTGTTCCACTCACTGCTGAGTAAAGGCCTCCTCCTTTTGTGTCATGCGTTCCTGGTCTGCGCGATTATGAACCAGGTCTCACCCGCGATCTTCTGTATATAATCCAGCTATCTGCCTCTCGACCTGGCGAAACTTCTACCGTCTCTTATCAACCATTCAGTCAGGATTCTAATCCATTTTTAATCACCAGATCTATCCAAGCGTTCTGCCCACTAGACCTACTGCCCACCCGTATTCTGATTACCCCGTATATCAAACTTTCACGGTGTATTAAAAACAAGTGACATACACATTTGCGTGACAAGCCTGAAGGTGACAAAACGTGTCGTAAGTCGGTAACCTTTGAGTCAAGAACTTAATATTAAGGGGCGAAGTCGGGTGTCCCTTTAATGTTAGCTATCGACTTTATGAGCACACGTAACGCGGTAATATAGCGGGTATGAGTGGCGATTCTTTAATGTAAGGCAAAGACATTCAAATATAACTAGCTATAGACCGGGACAAGACCAAGAAACTGACAATTCCAAAACCTGTTACAAATTAGTAACGAGTCGATCAGTCCAGTGCGATACGTCGCCTTGTCAGGTCGCATTCATATGACACAAAGACATTTAAATATTTCCGAGCTATAGACGGGTCATGACGAAGAAAATCGTAATCCAAAACTTATTACTACTTAGTAACAATTCGTTCTGTCTAGTGTCATCTATGTCATACGCCCGCTTGTCACGTAGCATTCGTGTGTCAAAATCGAAAATATTCAGGATGAAAATTATTGTATGATAATATTCCCAATGTCCTCTCTATACGTGTTTTAAATCTCTTTGATGTAAGGGTACCCTGGAGAGTCAGATGTACCACCTTGCTGACTGACAAAAAGGGTGTTCAAGCCAAGAGGCACTTGTTTATTATTATAACGAAATGGGCGTGCTGTTGACCTCGATCACGCCTGATGGAAAGCGGTAGATGAGGTCTATGATGGAACGAGCGTGCCCAGAAGATGCCTGTTCACTCTTGCTTTGAAGGCAGACGGGTTAAATGTGGGAGGGAACACAGATGCCGGTAGAGAGTTCCACACTTTGGCTGTTCTTTCCATCATTTCGATTTTTTTTGTGCTGTACCATACCTGGGAACCTTCTAGTTACAGAGATATTGTAGTCAAAGTTCCAATTTTAATGTGTGTGAATGTGGTGCTGTTCCACCAACGATGGGCACTTGATATCGTGTTGTACTGATGGACGTTACTAGAACGTTAAGAGAAGGTTTAAGAATAGCAAGAGATGTTTATTTTGATTTGGAAAAAATATATATTTTAGTGTTGGATAGCCCATTTATCGAGGAAGGCTATAGGCTATATAACATCACGTTACGACTAATAGGAGCGGAGCATCAACGAAAAATGTTCATGGCGGTCATGTGGGTTTGACGCAGATAGTGCACTTCGCAAAATGTGCACTTCGCAAAATGTGCACTTCGCAAAATGTGCACTTCTAAAAATGAGCAGATTTTGCCTAACATTTTGAAACAAACTATCAACTATTTGATAGGCTCAATACATGCTGACTTTGAGTAGTGCTTATTTTGAGAAGTGCTCATTTTGAGAAGTGCTCATTTTGAGAAGTCCTATTTTGAGAAGTGCACAATCTGCGTCAAACCCGGTCAAGTGACTCTCTTATGTGACGCAGAGGAAGCTGCGCAGGTCAGCTAGTAGGTCAGAAAGTCATACATAACATTTCAAATATCTTCCATATTTGATCACACAGAAATAGTACCAACTCTACTCATCCCACATACCACAAATTCAAGTTCACAGCTAAACACAAAATAGTCACATACCCCACATACTCCACACATTCAATATAAAACTGTAACTATAACTAGTAAGGTTTAATTTCATTTGTCAGTGTGCGAGGCTATAAATCTTGCGCAGTTCAACATGGGGTGCTCAGAGTGATCATATTAAATGACTGTTTGTTTGATGATACTAATTTTATAATTAATGTCATTGTACTGTTGGTAGTCACTAGTGGCCTGTTGGTTAAGCGTACGGCTTTCGGTTGTGAGGGTTTGAGGTCGATTTCTTGGGTTTTGAAGTTATCTACACTAATATTATAAACAGGAAAGATTTTTTGTGTGTGTGTATGTTTGTAATGAATAAATTCAAAAAGTAATGTGCCGATTTCAAAAATTCTTTCACTATTAGAATGCTACATTATCCTTGAGTAACATAGGCTATATTTATTATTGACAAACATAGGGGAGAGGGGGTGAATTAGGGGAAAACTAATATTATAAAGAGGAAAGATTTGTATTTTTGTGTGTGTGTATGTTTGTAATGAATAAACTCAAAAACTACTATGCCGATTTCAAAAATTTTTTCACCATTAGAATGCCACATTATTCCAGAGTAACATAGGCTATATTTAGTGCTAGAAAAGATAAGGAATCCTTATTAAAACTTTAGTAACGTAACCCAAGTTTTAAAAAAATGCCATAAAACATCGTACGTCCAACCACGGACTAAGCTTAACCTCAAGATCACTCTTTCTACTAGGTGTAAAGACTATCAAAGATCTACGAATGACAGCCGGTACCAACGGCTTAACGGGCTTTCAGAGGCACGAGCGGGTCTCTGCTCGGTATGTAATCGATGGTCATCCACGAACCGACCTCGGCGAGCGTTGCTTACCCTTGAAGATAGAGTAGTTGTGCTGTTATAACTAAACCACGATAAAATGTTAAAGTAGGTAAAACTACACACCTGGAAATACGACCGAACATAAATAAGAAAATACACTAGCTAAGTACTATAAATGTAATTAGTTCTTTTTAAATGCTAATTAAGGTGATAACTACGGTCTTATCTAGCTAGAACACTAATAAAGTGTTGATTATAGGTAAAAGACTAGTTGATTTACTAATTAATGGCTTTCATAATTATTGTGGTATTCAAACAACACACGGCAGTCGTTACAGGTAGTGGCCCGAAAGTCTGACAACCAGTCTTACCAAGGGGTATCGTATTACCCAGTACTAACTGGGTTGTGGAAGTCAGATAGGCAGGCGCTCCATGTAAAATACTGGTATTCAGCTGCATCCGGTTAGACTGGAAGCCGACCCTAACATAGTTTAGAAAAAGCTGAGCAGATGGTGATCTTCTTCTTACCGTGTCGATGGCAATCTAAATTGTGCTATTAGTTTGGCACTTTCGGTAGCGTCCATCAGTCCCTATAGTGAACAAACTACAGGGCACGCAGGACACGATATTAAGTGCCCCATTGTTTGTGGAACAGCACCACATTTACACTCCAGGACAGAGTCATTAATGAATCTCCACCCGAGCAGGTTTTCCTTGCTGCGGCCAACCTGGGTCCGGAGTCTAGATGGTGATATATAATACCAGTATTTTACAAACACTATGTAAGCGAGCATATTATAAGTTGGAAGAGTATATCGTAGATAAAAATGCTTGGCTCAATGCTGGTCCTGCTCCACTGCCATTTGGGCTCACATACTAAGATTTTAATGTTTGGAAGAGATGCTCCCCCTTTAGTTCTTTCATTATTTCTTTTATTTTTCTCTTTTGGAAACTTAGTTACTTTGATAACCATTGTTTTATATAAATTAGAAGCATTATTTGAGTTTTTGTAAGTGTGAGTACCATGTAGACTTTCTATTATGGTTAGTAGGGCTTATCCTAATCTTTATGGTTTTAACTGTAGTTTTGTTTTATTTTCCTATCTCTACACTGTGCTCACATATAGAAGCAACAATATTGTACCCAGGACTATGTAATATATAACTTGATTTGAAAAGAGTGTCCATGGAGTTTCTTGCCCATTCTTCTCCATGAGATCTACTATTTTCGAATGGGCAACTACAGTCCATTCACAGTTATTATGCCTGTGGCGGGACTGTAGGTGGCTTATTTTTGACTATGCAAAAGTGCCTGTCATGGGTCTATTTGAAATAAATGCTTTGAGTTTGAGTTTGAGTTTGATGATAATAAAGTTCTATGTCAAAGGGGCTCATAATAAACTGGTCATAGAGTCATAGAACCGAAGGGCCGAGATGAAAATTTATGACCATAGTTTAATTTGTCACAATTTGTTAATTATACGTGTCTCTGTTTGTTGTTAGCGTAATTCTTAATTATAGGTTAGATTTACATAGAGATTTATTACTCTTGTTCAGTTTGAATATTATTTGATTAGAGTAGAGCAAGTTTTTAAATGCAGAAGCAAAGGAATATTGTTATGCAGTATCATCATCTGCCTAGCCTTTTCCCAACTATGTTGGGATCGGCTTCCAGTCTAACCAGATCACCCCTAATAAAAAAGGGTGTAAAAAGACCCTTAACGAAGCCGAAAGGCACTTGTTCTCCCCGTCATTGCGATATTTTTTTTGTTCTTTTCGTATTTCAGTGACATCTCCACGGCCTCCGTGGCGCAATGGTTAGCGCGTTCGGCTGTTAACCGAAAGGTTGGTGGTTCGAGCCCACCCGGGGGCGATTCCTTTTTACACAACAAAATAGGTTAGTGTAAGAATATTACTATTAATCGCAGAGGAGTCAATTTTATTAATGTTTTTTTCTCATTGTGAAATCATTTTTTTGTTCTGAACCATACCTGGGAACCTTCTAGTTACTGAGATATTGGAGGTCAAAATTCTAATTTTTTCACAAGTTTTTCTTAAATACCACTTTTAAAGGTTTGATTAACTCCATGACCCGTTTACTATTCAAAGCATCAGCACTAAGTTTTGAGTGCGTTACATTGAGTTTTACCGTAAAACGTGATTTTTCACCCAAAAAAAAAAGTCGTTTCATCATTTTTGCGTAGAGTAACTTAGTTTGATGTAAAGAATGCTTGGTTGACGGCTTCGTGAAGGGTCTGTTTACACCTTGTATAATTACGTTGTACCATAGATGGTCCAAGCCGATTAGTACAGACACAAATCTATATTTTGTAGCAGGTAGCTATCAGATATAACCGGCGTTTCGAGGCCATACTAAAAACCTAGGCAGAACCTTGAATCAAGGAAGGGTTTAGAAATCTCCTAGTGCATTTGGGAAACGACTATATGTATGTGAAAATCGACCTTGTGTAGGGCTGCCAAGAAAGCTAAAGGATGGAGAAAACTGTCTTTATTTAAAGTGGTGTTTAGGGCTAATGTCAAAATTGACGTACGGAGCTACAAGGATGTTTTTACATTGACAGGAAGCGCTTGTAAACTTTTGAGAAAAAGTTTCGCGCCATTGTGTTGGAAAACAAAATGGCGCTGTTAGTTCCGAATTTTGCCGATTTTTGCGCAATTGTAGGTACTTCATGTCGCTGTTTGACAGTTAGGTCTAAACGTCATGATGACGTAATGTCCAAACACAGTTTGATTATCTAGGGTGTTCAAAAGGCACTTTCGTCTCTCGAGTTGATCTTTATAATAAGATACAAAAAAAAAAACAGTGATATTACATGACGTCTAACGGCATATTTTTTAAGCCGTTTAAATATCTTGATAAATAAATACAATAATAAAGAAACAGAGTCATAATTTCTGCTAAACAAACTCTGACATCGACCAACTTAATTTAAAAAATAATGATCACACAATTAACAAGTAACACAGTGCCACAAATATTTAAATAAAGTTTTAATGAAATACATAAAGTGCCATCCTTATATGGTATTAACGTAGCAAGGAAGACGCATGTCGGAACGCATCAATTTAATCATAGTTTCCTTTGCACGAAATTTTTGACGCCTAAAAAAGTTATCACGTTTTTTTTGCTTGTCTGTGGTTCGCGTGCTGTTTTTTTTTCACGGATGGCATTCTCGAAAGCGAAACTGATACTTGTTTTTTTTTAAATTAATTTTCTGTGGCTTTTAATAAGTTTAGTTTATGATCGATATTATTAGGTTCAAATGCATATTTTTAAATGTAATTACGGTATGCGTGTGTTCGTAATTTTTCTCGTAATCAAGTCGTGTCTTGAGCGATTCCGAAGTTTTTTCGTAGTTATGGGTTCTTCTGCATGTTCTTAGCTATATTTGAACCCGGCAGATGGCACTGTTGTCGTCATCCAGAAAAGGACAGCACAAATTCTATCGATACAGCTAGTATTTTAATAAAAATGTAAATTAGATTCAAATATTTCGTTATAGTTAATTTGTAATTTCCTTGTTTCTGTTGTTTTGTGTAACCTTTGAATAGTTATTTTCTATGCATTTAAAACAGTTCCGTGACTGATGGACAATGCATAACAATAAACATGTTCTAAATCACAACAGTAAGATACGTGATTTTTGAAGATAATTATAACAATCTTATATTGGTGTTGTGTTGTTAAAACTTCTTACGCTCGGGGGTCTATCTAGAATCATGTATGTATGTCATGTTTGACAGTTTGCGCGTCTGTGTCCCGTATACCTTGTATAAGTCAACCTAATAAATCATCATCATCTTCCTGCCCTTGTCCCATGTTACTTGGGGTCGGCCCAACACGTTTCTTCTCCCATTCTCTTCTGTCAACCGTCACGCTAACATTTACTCCTTTTTCTTTCATATCACTCCTCACACAATCCATCCATCGTTTCCTTGGTCTTCCTCTCCCTCTCTATTTATCAATATTTATATTCATCACTCTTTTAGTCACATGCGATTCGTCATCGTCATCACATGTCCATTTTCAATGTAAAAGGTGATGAGTTATAATTAGTGTGCGGATATTCGAATGCATATTTACCTAAAGTTTAAGTGTTGACTAGCATGGAGTGCGCGTTCGAGTATCAAAATAATCATTTCGATAAGCCCAGTCATATTTTCTATTTTATTATATTTGAATATTGAGTAGCGAAATTGGAATTTAATAATTTAGCAACAAAATTTTAAAGTCAAAGTAATTTTTACGGTGTTTCCATAAATTGCTTGCCTAGTTTTAACCAGAACAGAAATATTTATTATTTTTAGGAATACTACATATTATAAAACCCATAAATTTTATTATGAAATCCCGCGAAATCGGGAAAAAAGTATATTATAAGAAGCCGCTTCCACAGTTTTTGTACACTTTGTCGGGAAAAAATGTACTTTAGGTAAATATGCATCCGAATATCCGATCCCTAGTTATAATTAAAAAATAAAGAGAAAATATAAATCTACACAGATAAACAACGCATTTTCTATAATATCTTTTACAAACTAGCCTTTGACGAAGCATTTTTTAGACATTTCAGAAATATGTTATAGGTTAATTTCCTTATATAGAGTGTGCTATGTATCGTGATTTACCATTGGCAGTTAGAACTCAGTTATATAAAGGTTAACGGTATCACACCAAGTCCTTATAGAGTAAATGATTAAGTTAGTCATAGACTTGATATAATTTAGGTTTGAAGATGACATGTTGGTAAAACAGCCCTCGTAGCATGACCACCGTAGAAACGAGTTTGTCGACGGAAGAATCGACAATTCTTTTGTTGATCTGACATTTTGTCGATTCTTCCGTCGACAAAACTGTTTCTACGGTTGTCATGCAGGAGATTGGCAAGGGTGTCAGTGATATATAAGTTATGTATTTACACTTCTGATTCAAACTGTAGAATTTAAAATAAGACTACCTTCAGCCCGCGACTTCGCTCTCCTTGTGGTTGCAAATAATATCATGGGAACGTTGTAAATAAAGCCACAGTTGGATATAATGTTATAGCTTTCCTTTAGTGAAAGAATTTTCGGAATCGAAACAGTAGTTCTGTAGATTACATCCAAACTGACAAACACACCACCTCTTTATTCCCGAAGGGTTAGGCAGAGGTGTACCTAAGAGTTTACCTACAACTATATTTCGCCAGTTATATGTTGGCAGGTTTAAGTCCCCTATAATAGGGGGCGAGCCTATTGCCATCAATCGGGCACAAATCCAGACTAATCTCTTTATAAAGATAATCCAACTAATATTATAATATTAGTTGGATTATAACCAGTCTTACCAAGGGGTACCGTGTTATCGAATAGCTAAGTTGTGGAGGTCAGATAAGCAGTCGCTCCATATAAAATGATGGTATTCAGATGCATCCGATGCACCAAACTCTCGCCGGCGATAACCAATAACATCTATACTTATAATATTATAAAGCTGAAGAGTTTGTTTGGTTGAACGCGCTAATCTCAAGAACTACTGGTTCGAATTGAAAAAATATTTTATTGTTGGATAGCCCATTTATTGAGGAAGGCTATAGGCTATATAACATCACGCTACAACCAATAGGAGCGGAGCAACAATGAAAAATTATAATAATTTCACACGGACGAAGGTCGCGGGCTACAGCTAGTCTTTTATAATACTTGACGTGTTATCCCTATTAAAATATGAAAACCTAAGATTTAACTAATAAAACTTATATTGCGAAACGAATAGTTAAACGCTGATATGAACACTAGACCGACGGCTTTAGTTAACTGCGGTAGCTGGCTATAAACTGGGGTTTAATAAACATGATCGAACATTTATGGGGAATAAATATATTTTAAGATATTCTCGCAATAAAATTCTATGGCATTTACCTTAAAATCTAAAATTTCTTATATCAAAAACGTATGATTTGCACGGGCTGTATCACCAGAAATCTTAAAATCATCATCTGCGTACCTTTTTTCTACTATGCTGGGGTCGATATCCAGTCTTACTAAATGCGGCGTACTTATAATTTTCATAAAGCGACTGCCCATCTAACCCCCACAAGTTACAAGATGTCTCTTGGTAAGACTAGTTGTCTGACTTTCGGGCTTTTTACCAACCTCAAAGACTTTGCGACTGTCAAAAAATGCTACATTTTGACAAATTCAATTCAGTAACTGAATGTACGGCTACTGGGGCTGTCACTTCAACATCAATTTATTCGGGGGTCGGCGCAGCATGTCTTCCTCTTCCATACTTCTCTATAACTCGTCATCACAGCAGTCACCTCCTTTCTAGCCATATCATCCGTCACACAGTCCTTTCGTCATTACCTTGATCCTTCTCTACTCTTAAAACCATCTACATTCATACTCATAACTTTCCTCACGCCATTTTCATTAATTTTAGGTTATTTTTAAAAGTTTACAGAATATTTTGAAACTGTAAACTCTAAGCGTGATTGACGAAAGCGTAAACTGCAAGCGTTTAATGAGTTATTTGCCTAATTATATTTATTATACGCACGCGAACAAATTTATTGAAATAAAGTAAGCGGTGTGGGCGAAACAGCTTAGTCTTACAAACGTGTTAGCTATGGTTAGTTAGGTCATCGGTCGAAGTTAGCAAATAAACTAACCGCTTGTTCAAAAACTAGGAAAAAATTGTTAATTTATTCAAATTTCAACTATGTAGTGCCATTTAACAGTAAAATAGGTGTGACATAGGGACGAACAGACAGACATACAGACGGACAAGGCAAATCTATAAGGGATAATAAATGTTTATATATAATTTTGATAGAATGTTAAGTTGTAAGTAAGTGTTAATTAATGAGTGACCACCCATTACGTACCGGGTTTCCTCCGTGCCTCGGAAAGCACGTTAAGCCGATGGTCCCGGCTGTCATTTTTAGATCTTTGACAGTCGTTACAGGTAGTCAGTGACCCGAAAGTCTGACAACCAGTCTTACCAAGGGTAGCGTATTACCCTGTACTAACTGGGTTGTGGAGGTCAGGTAGGCAGTCGCTCCATGTAAAATACTGGTATTCAGCTGCATCCGGTTAGACTGGAAGCCGGCCCTAACATAGTTGGGAAAAGGCAGGCAGATGATACAGCCTTTCAGAAACAGGGTATAAGAACGTCTATGTAATCTAATTGTAGTTAGCAAAATGTATAATGACCATTAGTAACTAAAATTTGTTTTTTTTTTTCATTAAAAACATACATTAATTGTATGTCTCTGTTCCCTACAGTTTTCACAAAGCTATCGAATTTATGTTCCTGATTTTTCTCAAAAAAGAAACTTGGTAATCCAACCTTTCCCTCCATGAAAACGCAATAGAACACTTTTCATACCATACCCAGTCTCTAATAAAGAAACAACCTTATAGTTCTAGAAATAGGTAACAATTTGCATAAATTCTCCATCATATTTTATTCAGCAGGACTGGCCTTAATCATTTGCAAGAAGGAAAGAACTTTAGAATTCAACGACAATTACAGAAAAAAGAAAAGTTCATTTAAAACGATACGCGAATGATTCTAAATTCAAACTCTGCCCTACTATTGGTCGCGACCGATGCGACACATAAAAGTTTCATGATCGACCGTTAGGTGGCGTTTGGAAAAAAAATTGTAGTATAACTAGGGCTGTGCAAGTACAGAATAATTGAAAATTAACATAGAATTTGCACAATTTGAAAAAAAGTCTTAAAAGTATAGTTATTTACGTAACCTACGTACGTATAAAGAGATCGATTAGAAATAATTATTATGATCATTAAAATTGGTTCTTTTTATATTAAAATTAACTGCATTATTCATTGTTAGTAGATATAGAGCAATAGTTTTCGAAGCATTTTGTGTGTACACGACTTTCAACGGGATTGACATGACATGTCATTTTTGATATTTCCATCATGTCAATATTTCTATAGCTGTGTTTGTGAAGGTTGTGGGAAGCGTTTGTCCACCGCTGGACATCTTATTAATGCTATGATTGTGTTTTCTCTTACCAAAGTAGTGGTTTAGGTGTGAATAAGATACATTTCCATGTTGATCTGGGGAGGGAAAAATACAGTGAAAAATGTAAAGAAAAACAGTAACTAATTTTACGGAAAAAAATGGTCAAAAGATAAAAGAAACCTTACAACAAGAAAAACTGTTAATTTCTTACTCTGAGATCAAGATGAATATTGTCTACATTTCACAAACAATTTTTTTTCCGATGAAATTCTCGCTACAGTACTCCTACTCAAAAAGAAAAAGTTTTTTTTTTCGTAAGTGGCAACCCTAATTATACTTGAACTGTGCTATGGGGGACCCTATTAAATATTAACTCGTCGGTTCCGTACTACAATTACTAGTGTTTTGACGTACCGTATTCCATGCCACTTTAGATGTCACGATTTTTCTAGTGAATTCTTGAAAGTATCTGATTTGATTGGCATTTTGGCGGGGTTTTTGAAAATAACCTCTTTGATTTTAGAAGAAGGTTTAAACATTGATTTTTATGCTAACAACATACAAAGTATCACGGCTGTTATCTCCGAAGAGTTAGGCAAAAGTGTGCTTATAGTACACAAACTCGGACTGAATCAACATTTAATATAGTTTTCATACTTACGTTTACATTGTTTCTTGCAAAAAATGTGAAAAATAAAAAGAACAAATTTTAGTGAAGACGATTTTCTACAATCATAGAATCGTCATCGTGTCCTCATAAAGAAACCAAAAGTTCACCGAAGTCTCAATAAAATATTCAAGAAAAGAGACATTTTCTTTTTTTTTACCAACGAAGGAGTTTTTCGTGAAACTTCGTGATATTCGTAGTTGACGCCTTAAAATGACGGTTCGAACTATAATGTGACGATCAGAGCACTTAGGTGACGATAATTTTGGGGTAAAACTCGTAAAAATGGGGTATTTCATAAGACAACTGTAATGTTAGGAAAATTAGGGTAATTTGTTAGTTTGAAATGGCTTCTTTTGTGTTGAAGGTGTTAAAGTACGGTGGAATTGAATTTGTGATGGTGTAATAGTAGGTATTATGGTTTGGGGGAACTTTAGACGTCTTTTACTAATATTTTTTTCCAATATGCCTTTTAATTTTTCCGTAAAGGTCAATATTCTTTTTTAAAAGACTTGAAATTTACGTCTAAATAGTAAAAGAATTAAGTTAAATTCACGTCTGCCGTATGTCGGAGGAGCAATGGGCAAAGCTTACCACTCAGTGGATACCAAATAGCAGGAAACAACAACGCGGCAGGCCCAGAAGGAGATGGCGGGACGAGCTGGACTCTTTCGCAAAGGATTGGCCTACAATCGCACTAGATCACGAAATGTGGAAGGAGGGAAGGGAGGCCTTTGCCCTGCAGTGGGACAATATAGGCTTATAATAATGAAGTAAAAGAAACTCAAGTGCGTAGTATAATTGCAGTAAAATCATAACTAAAAAGGACCAATTACTTTGATCTTAAAAAGAGCTCTGCTATCTTGATGCAAAAATAGTTAACACACTTTATGGGATTTCTCAGTTTGATAGAAGTATACATGTAAAATTACTAATGTTAAATAACAATCTAATCAGACCTTTACGTCTTGACTCTGGTACACTGGGTCCATCACGCAGTTCCATTCAGTTAATTTCATATAATTATGTTCGAATTTTTGGTTCTATAACATGCCAGTTTCCTCACATGTCCTTTCACTGTTTTTTACATTACAAAAAAAAAAAAAATGCCAAAATTTGACTTACCATCTTTAGGCGGACTGGCACATTGCGGCGCGTATGACCCTAAATGATAACCATAGGTATTTTGGTGCATCGGAGGAAAAGGATACCCTAACGACCTAGGACTGGGAAACCCTGACGCCTCATGAGGATTCTGCTGCCCCCCTGGGCTCCCAAAATGATGGGGGTGTTGATAACCCCCTTTGAATGGACCATAACCATGTTGTTGAAGCTCTATGAAAGCAGATTTTGAGGAAACATTCGTAGGTGTTGAATTTGCGGAGTCATGAGGGGTTTGAGAGCCCCCCAGGTGGTGGTGTTGGTGGTCTATTGAGTCTTGGGTGGTCAGGGCCGGCTGTGGGGTGGATGGGCCCCCCCCGTCCGAAGACTGGGGAGGCCCAAACGGATCTGTGAAACTCAGGGTGGATGGTTTATTGTTGGGGGATTGAATTCGAGTAATTTTGAGGGATTGTATTGTCTTCTGGTGTAGGGGGCCGCTGGGTTAGCCTGGAACAAAGAAAGTTGTGGTTAGAAATTATGTTTGATATAATTTTTTGAAAAAGTTTTTTTTTATTTTTCACTTTGCTCGTATCTTTTCTTTGGGCAAAATAACACTAAATCGGGGGACTTATTTTACGCAATAAAGAATTTGAATTTGCAAAGAAAATATCGTTTGTTCAGAGTGTTTTTTTCCATTGTTTGCTAGTAATCTTAAGAGTAAGTAAATCATGGTTAATTTCTTTTAAAGTATCTGCAATAAGGGTTTTTTGATCTAAACACAAGTGTTTTAGTCGTTACTCATTAACTCATTCATCACTTTTGACAAATTGCCCAACATAAAAATACATACAAAATTTAACAAAAAATAGATATAGTAATAAAATAGCCATGATGGTAACACAATCAACACAACATATTCAACTCTTACGCATAATACGAAGCGAGCCAATCAGCCGTAACGGTTGTTGAATTGTGGGGGTCCGTGAGTCAACTTTAGGTTCATAAAAAAATATGTACATTAGAGCTTCTAACATTGATATTCGTTGTATTCGGAAAATTACGATTTTGGAACTTAGACTAGGCCTAAGAGTTTATAATAAACTTTCTTTTTATTTGAGTTTTCGTTTGGTTGATGCCTAACCTGGTATCAGAGATTTGGGGCCTCTGACTTGGCTTTACATGCCGTCGAGAAATACCTCTCTGGCATGCTGCTTTGGTTTCCTCACGATGTGTTCCTTCTCCGAAGCAAATGATAATTATACAATACGCACATGAATCCGAAAAATCCTATGACTTGGTAGTCTGACGGTCATACCTCTAGGATATACATATAATGAACGGGCTTAAGTCTTACTGCCGAAAAATTTTCCTAAAAGCAATGTCGATAGGATTTAGGATTTTAGGGCCTGTGACCACGTTTACCTACCTCTAGTCTTTCTAAGCTAAACGTGTCAGAGATCATTGTTTTTCCTAAACTCATGTTTTATTATTCTAACTTTTGTTGCCAAATTCCCAGTTCCCCTTTTAAAAAGTCACCAACCTTCTTTCTACTTTCAAAAATCTTACAGCTATCTCAAATTACGAGACCTTTCTTAAAAACCAAAACTACGAGAATATCATCCAAAAAAAAAACTTAAATATCAAAATCCCACCCACTCTCACGGGGTCAGAGAAGGTCAAAAGCTGTGGGTTTTCTTTTAAAACAATTTGGTCGTCACGGTCAATTGAATCAATAAGTGGACGCGCATTGTCCTCCATGTAGGGGAGACAAACGTCATTCGTTTTACTTGATAACTTAGTATTTTATTTGGTTACAATATCTGGGAATTCAAAATCAGGATCTAGGAATATTGAAGCAGAGGTAAGAAAATCTGGGAACTCGTCAAACAGTTTCTTAGTATTTTATTTGGTTACAATATCTTGGAATTCAAAATCAGGATCTAGGAATATTGAAGCAGAGGTAAGAAAATCTGGGAACTTGTCAAACAGTGCCTTGAATGATATAGACAACGTAGAATTAAAACTAAAATATGTTTGGTGCTTCGGGGTTCGGGGTAGTAGAATAGATATTATGAGAACATTTAATGAGGATTGATGATTAACAGTGGTAACACTCCACTACAACTGTCGCCCCCACTGCCGACTTCTAACTTGGTGCAGCTGAAGACCTGCCTTTCCTTAAACAACCGTCAAATCTTTATATGTCAACTATTTTAATACCATTACCTATTTCAAAATCAATAAACCTACAAAACAGATAATACAAAACGCCGTCTACAAATTAGCGTGTGGTTTTCGTTTATCATTCTTCTGTCCATTTCTATATTTATTTGGATTCGACGCAGCATGTCTTCTTTTTCCACACTTCTCTATTATTCATTGTCTCCGTAATCACGTCTATTCTAGCCTTAATATCTTTCACACAGTTTATCCATCGTTTCTTAGGTCTTGCTCTACTCTTATAGCCATCCTCATTCATACTCAGAACTATCCTCACGGCATCTTCATCACACTTTAACGCCATCTTAACTTTAACGTGTGGTCCATTCCTGTTAGATTTCATTATTGATGTCCCAAAAAAATGAAACGAGCGACCAATATCCTACGAGATTTCTCACAAACCTAACTGGAACCAGCGCCTTCGGTATAAAACAAATGGTAGAATGAATTAAGATGAGAAAAAAAACTCTTTTCGGCAAGATCTTTGTGTTAATTACTGGTAGGGTTGCTACAAGAAGGTTGAGGTTACCAGATTTTATGAATTTAGTGCAGTATGTGGTTGTAAGTAAGATACGCTGAGTTTAAGAAAAAGTTCAGCTTTTTGGAGGCCTTATGTCTGTCATTCATACCTTTGTGATAGTCTCTTTCGACCTTCTTAAAACCCAATGACTTAAATAAATGCAGCACAGATTTTTTGTATGACGGTCACTGTCATAGTTCTTGTTCATAGCCATTTTTGCCAGTACTGTCGTATTCATTTTATGCATATGCAATAAGTCAATATTGGCATCCTGGCAATATTTTTCATTTACCACCAGCTCAATAAAGATATGAGCATTGTTCTTTAATTAAAAGTCAAGTGAAGCAAATATAGACCACAAAACTGGGTATGAAGACTTGAAGTATTATAGATTAATAAATAACAGCAATGCATGCCGCATGATTGACACTAAACGTGGCTTTGTACCAGTTTCAGCCAGCGCTGGTAATGTATTCAATGTATGAATAATTTAAACGTCATATTTGCATATAGGTAGAACTGTAGATAGAAAAATAACGGAGAGAGATAGACACCAGAGTAAACTGTAAAATGACATTGAAACTGCGTTTGGTAATGAAATAATATGGTCAAGAATTAAGGAATAGTTCTGAAGACCCGACAAAGTGACATTCTATCAACGGTCAAGAAACTTATGGTTGTGTAAATCCTGTTTCAAGTTGTTGTCGAAAACAAAAACGCCGTGAACGCATTAGCCACTTTTCTAGTCCCTTTCATCATCACATTGACATAACGGTAAACTTTCAAATAATGAACTGAAAAATGTAAACTATTTTCTTTAAAAATTTGTAATACAACTTCTTCCATTGCAATTTCTTCATCAACAAAACATTCCAAATTAAATTTCACCTTTACCACCAACCCTATCTCTGTATCCGCTATCCTTTTCACTCCCCCCACATTCCCTATACCTCCATCTCTTTCCATTTCCGAGTGTTCGCCGGCGCCGCCAAAGGTCGGGTCAAATCGTTTCGTTTTTTTTTTCTATGTTTGTTGGTCGTGTTGATTGCTCATGTTAGTAATAATAATGTTTAGCCATAACTAATTGGTGTAGAGTTTTATTGAAAAATATTTATCACACTGTGTATTAGAGGATTCAATTTGTTCGGAATTGGTGATAAATGTGAAATGAGAGACGTTAAGGGTGAAGATGATGATTCGATTGAGGAAGTTTGAGATGTAATGCCGACTGTAGCTTAAATACAACGAGATACGAGAACTGGTTTTGTAACTGGGGAAGAGTTTTTGATGATAAGGGACTGAAAGGATAAGCACATAGAAATTGTGAGATCAATCAATGAAATACTTGTGTATTTTAAAGTTACGTTATTCAAAAGTTTATACCGTTTACGTGTGCACCTAGAAAGTTCTCAAATAATAGGTATCATCATCGATTCAATCATTTGATGGTGATAGTACAGCATTGCCTGCAAAACTGAAAGCTGTATATCCCAAAACTGACAACGTAAAACATTCCATCATCATCATTATCATGTTGTCGAAAGACGTCTACAGCTGTAAATTGAACAATAAACTATAAAATGATCATTCAAATAAATGCACTAACGT
This sequence comes from Noctua pronuba, assembly GCA_905220335.1. NCBI lineage: Eukaryota > Metazoa > Arthropoda > Insecta > Lepidoptera > Noctuidae > Noctua > Noctua pronuba. The sequence goes on along the minus strand of LR999919.1, from coordinate 4,789,070 downwards.
CAAAAGAGGTTTTTGTTCAAAGAGCCTTCCTCCTATCAATCTATCCCTGTCTAATACAAACTTTAGATATATCTAGACCATTATTTTCTTACTAACTACACGGGGCACGTAAACCCACTGATCCGAGACGCGAAGGTTCATGGGAACTCATGGAAAAACCCCATAAATAATGGGTGCCCCATAAAATGGTATTAAGTATTCATTAGAGAATGTCGCATGGTCCAATGGGTTTTGTAGTTTGATGTACGAAATTTTTGTCCACAGGTTTTTTTACGCTGACTTTGAGCGGAGTGAAAATTGCTTGATTGATAATCATTTGGATATTGATGATCCGGCTATTTATGGAGATTTTGTCTTCATACATTTAGTATGTTTTAAAAGTCAAATTTTCTAAGGAACTTTCGCTTTTAAAAGAAGTAATTTACTTACTCGTAGGTCAAAATCTTGTGAAGAAACTTGATGGGCATAATGATTTGGCATGAAACTAAGACATGTAAAAGCGAAAAATAATAGTTGAGTCACTTTAAGTTGACTATGACATTCAAGTGTAGTCCTAAGCAGAGAGAAATGGAATGAGATAGATAGGCCAGTAGAAAAATCCAGGCTAATCTTAAACATAAAATTCCTATTAAGTCTAAACTCTAATCTAATTAAATATGAAGAATGCAAATCCAATAAAATGATAATCAATTTAAATTCTTCAATCAACACTATCAATTAAGACAAACTGATCAATCAAATCATGTTTAAGCTTAGCAAATTCAAGAGTAGCAAAAACTACAATGATTTACGTACATTTTACATCATTGCTGATTGTATCTGTTTAATTACCCTATTGTTTTTTATTCATAGGATTTTATTATTCATTAATAGTTACATTGTCAGCGGTAACATACGATTTTACGATAACCTTAGAATTATATGGCCTATCACTGGGTGCATCACCATCATTATTAGGGTCTATCTTTTAATAGCTGATTATCTTTTTAGCTATTTTTACCTTTTTATCTTTCTTCCTTGTTTCCAATTTATCGTTATCCTTAGGACCCTAGACAAGTTACAATCGGTATTTAAGCGTTTCTTTCTTCTTTCTACAGGATTGACTCTTCAGTAGCTTATGTTCAGTACTTGTTTATCTTTTCCATCGTCGTTTTCACTGATAAAGTATCACTTTGTCTAGGTTATCAGGAATGCTTTCTTTTCAAGTAAACTTTTTGTGTGAGGTCCTATTTCTTCGACAAGGCAGTTCGTTATCTCCTATTTTGTTACGATTTCATTTTGCATTCCCTCTAATTGTTATTTTATCTTGCAATTTTCTTATTTTTTTATGAAAATGCTGTAGCTTCTTATCAAGAATTCTAGCAGTACTGCCGCTGATGTTAGTGAAAGTGCATCAACTGAGTAAAAGGAATAAGGAAGAATAAGCATTATTAGTTGCTCCTTTTTTGTTTATTAAGGCTTATTTTACTTTAGATTATTTTTCCGCATATGGGCCTCTTTAGCTTACAACAGCATAGCAAGTATCCTTTGAAGACCAATTCCAGTTACTATCCAAAAAAGATTTCGTTTTGTAGTTCACATTGACAGGTTATCTTACCAACAATTTGTAGAAATATGAATATTCATGCTTCAAGTACCAGGGATCTAGGATGGGAATCAAAAAACGACACAGAATGTCCCAGCTGTTTGCGTAAGCGTATTTTATAAAATTAAAATGAGGGAAACTGGTTACTTTACTTCTGGGAAGATGGGTGTTCGCAATTTGTCTGTACTAACGTAGTCACTCTGTCCTTTTGATACAAGTTTCAAGTGCTTCATGCTATCATGCATATATATTTTTATTACTACCTCCAGAATTTGACTTACCAACTGGATTTTTGCACACTTTCTTGACGTTTAGACCGGAGAAGTCAAAACCTAACGAGGTCTAAAGGAATATGAGGGAGACCTTTGCCCAGAAGTGGGACATCATTGGTTACCAAAAAAAAATTGATAAAAGATGCAAAGTAATGTGCGAAAAAGTGTTGGCTTAAGACTTTTTTTAAACAATTACAGAAAGAAATGACTGACTTAAAAGCATTTTTTCTAAAAACAAATTCAAATTAGAATTCACAAGACTCACTTGTCTATACTCTGCGAAAAGGCTATCAATTGTTGAAGACAGAACAAAAAACCCATGGAGCATGCACTACGTACGATAGTATCAATCAAGTGAGACGGAATTATTAAATAACAAATACTTTATTCCCTTAAGAACAATGTCGTCGTATGAAACGGAGGGTAGGCAAAAAATTGGCGCCATGTCTGACCCAGAGTTATTAATTAAAATGAGGATGGGCAGAACTAGAGGGTTGAATGCCATTTGTTAATTATGAGGTTTTTCTTGACTTTTCTTTGTTAGGGCTGTGGTTGTTCTACGCGAACGTTCACAGCGTTTTATTAGTATATTATTATTATTATTATTATTTTTTTTTTGCACTAGGTGCGTAGTGGATAATGGCCTGGTCCTTATCACAGAGCAGAGGCCTATGTCTCAGCAGTGGGTATATTACGGGCTAAGTAGTTCCCAGGTCGGCCAGTGTTATGGCGTTTTCCATTAGGATTTTTTGTTTCCGGTTGATGGCAATAGGCTCGTCCCCTATTAACTGGCGAAATGTGGGTGTGCTTCGGGAATTACAGGCGTGATGTTAAGTCAAGTAGTTCTTCTTCGTCGTGTCAATGATTCCTTTAGATGAGCCATTTCGTCAGCATTATCTATGGCTTCGATCTGATCCCGAGCAGTTTGTCTTTAGGTATGAATAATAGTAAATAGCATATAAAGCTATGTGCTGTACTAGGTTAACAATCTGTAAAACAAACTACAATTCGCTCTTCTGTCTAAAACTCAATAGTTCGTCTTTTATTTCTATGTTTTAGGCTTCGTGCATTTTCGCTAAAAGCACAAACCTCTCCAAAGTGATCATCATCATCTGCATTACTAAGATTTCCTACTTCATCAGTACTATTTCTATTCTCTCGATCCGCGAACACCACTCGATTGGTCCTTCAATGCTCGCGTAAAACAAGTCCCCCTTTACTTCAATTCGAAGTGTGCCATGTATACAAATGTACCTTCCTATTCCTTTGTTTCTCCTAATGACTTAGTAAGTTAGTATTCTTCATAAATATCGATTAATACGACTTGTAGTTCTAAGAAATTATGGCTCTAAGTTTTTCTTTTGATATTTTTTTTTGCGTTTCGTTTGATAGAATTGCGAATAATGATAGGACAGGACAGTGGTAAATTGATGGGCTTGTACCAAACTAATAGGATCGAGGGATAAAAGAATTGACTGGGAAATGTATTAGTCATAGGCTTGTCAATAACGATTAATAATAAGGATCAATTGCTATTTCTATTACCGTTTTGAGCGATGTCAAATCTTTATTTTTCTATCACGACTGTCAAAAGGATTGACATAAGTCGGTCCAATGATTGACTTACGTATTTACAGTTTTGATTTTGTTCATCATTATTATCGCTGATACCTATGTTACTATTTCCAGGATTGGCCCTCACTTGTATCGTATTGTATAACGGGCTGGTGTCCGCAAATCCAAAGCAAGTATTTTGCAAACGGATTGCCCTCACTTACTTCTTCATTACTAAATGATTCTTTCCCTTCAATGGATGTCTGAACGAAATCACTTTTAACAAGATTGATGATGCCATTTTTATTTTGTTCCAAATCTCTTATTTGATCCCGTTCTATATACAATAAGGTTATGTATAATTTTCTTTTAGCCTAAAGCATAATCAGTTTATAATGTTCCCGCTACCGAGACATTAGTCTCCGCTTTATGCGAACGAGTGGACGGTAATCCACCATTGCGAGTTCTCCATCCTTCCATCTCTATCTTAGACAGTTTTAAGTCAGCCATGCCACGTACGGACTCCAAACATTAAACCTCTATCTTGCTTAACACCTATCTCAAGCCCGAAACTAGGACACAAAAGCCCTCCCCTTTACCGTCACGCCAAACACCGATTACCATAAAAAATACAAGAAAAAAAAAAACAAGTTAAGAACTAAAAAATCTTGGGTCGTATAACGGTGTCTTAAAAGCATGTCGAATCTTGTATTTTTGATCGTATAACGTAAAACTATGATGTCGGCACGCGATCATCTTTGTAAGATTATATTGTGATTATTTATTGAGTACATGCTATGTTGCAATCTTTGCCGTTTGTTTGTGGATATGTAGAAAGTTGCTGAAGATGATAATGTTTGGAATTGTTGACAAATATTCCGTTCACAAGTGGGTGGTCAGATAGGCAGTCACTCCGCGTAAAATACTGGTATTCAGCTGCACCCGGTTAGATTGGATGCCGACCTTAACAAAGTTGGGAAAAGGCTAGGCACATGTGATGTGAAGGTAGACAATTATTGAAAGATACCTACGGAAAGCAGAGACGCAAAAGCGAAATACTGAATGTTTATCAAGTTGAAGAACAAGGCTCGTAAACAAATACACTTTCGCCCAATTGCAAAGAGAAAGGCCTGAAAATGTTTTTCTTAATTAATAATTAATAGCTCCTAGTTTCTAGCCTATCTATAGTTGCCACCTTCACAATCTTTGGAAAATCTAACTTATGAATAAACCAAGATGATTGCCACAATTTTTCTAATGTTGCTTAATACAAATTCTAGCTACTACCAACATGTCATTAGGACCACTCAATTCAATTATACCTTGAGCCCTGGCCGTACGTATCTGCTCTCAACCAATCTCAAAATCACCTCAACCAAACAATTTCCTTTAAATCACAAATAACATGTAAATGATATACAATATTTTAGCACTATGACGTAATCGATCGACCATTAGTGGCTACAACAATTAGTTCAAGGCAACGCACTCAAAGTCGAATCAAACACGAGACTCCACGTTTTTGTTTTAAAGATTTTTCCTATAAAAGTTTTTAACCTGTCACGAACGGTTGATGATCAAAAACAAAAAACTGTCAGATTTGAATTTCATAGACTTCTAGGCCTTGGAAAAACGAATCTGTCACGAAAGGATGACGCTCAAAAAAGTATCAGACATGAATTCGATGGAGATATAACTGGAATCACTAATACAAAAGTGATCGATGCAAGTGAAAAACACTTAGTCTTAAAGATATAATTGATGATAGTAATCGTTTGGTCAATAATATTTTATTTATAAGCACCTTTGCACGTTATGTTGACTTAGAAGACGGTATGTCAAGACATGAAACTTCGAGAGATTGTGACTAAAAAACCTGAGAACTAGACTGAATATTTATGACATCGTAGAAGGCAGAAAATTGACAACCTTGGGGCCTAAGTCGATAATAATTAAGCAATAAAGAAAAAACTGTTGAAAACATAGAATTTTTCTCAATCAACGATCTTAAGCAAGCAATAAATATTTTTTAAGCAAACTGTGAATAGATAATAGATGTACCAATCTAAGTACTTCCTTGCAAGACTAGCTGATTAAAGATATAGAATTATTTTTGTACTATTAGGCAGGTTGTACTCTTCAAACTGTGTCCACTTTAGAAATTACATACCCTACCACCATTGCTGTTCCTGTTAACATCATTACTTCGTTAGACTGGAAGCCGACCCCAACATCGTTGGGAAAAGGCTAGGCTGATACTGATGACTTCATCTTATTCGGCTTGACAAATGTTCTTATTAAAAAAGACTGTATTTTTTATCATATCCTGCATGAAAGCTAGATCACCTCCGAATTGCATCACAGTTTTATCAACCAAATAAGACCAAGATGAAATATTAGAAAGGATGCCAGTTCCAGCTCGACTAGTTTCCACGCCTTTCAAGTTAGTCTCTGAGACATCCCGGATGGGTAAACGTCAACGGACATAAATCTAGTGATAATTTAAACATAGCCGGCCATGTTGGATTATTTCAGTATGTTTAACTATGCATAGATCTGCATAGTGATTGTTATATAAAAGATTGATGGATAGATTAAGTTTTTCTTAAGGAAACTATGCCTTGAATACTGATGGATGAAGAATTATTTACTGATATTGATGAAATAACTGCAGAAATAAAACGTACCTGCATTTACGATGCTTAAAAACCAAAGACAAAAGGCAAATAAAATCTCTTTTTATTAAATAGTGTCTTTTATAAAAGATGACAGTTGACAGAAAAATAAAAGAGATCAATCATTGTGAAAGGACTTAGGACTTAGAAATCTAACTAAAGGAAAAATAAACAGTAACGGTTTTGAACGTTTAAAAGTAGAATAGAAACAGAAAACTGAACTCTCCCCAAAAACCAACCCTAAAACATATGTCATAAGTCCAATATCACACTAAAAAAATTACATAATACCCTAACCCCAACGATAAATAATATAATGTTAATTTGCGCGGTAAATCAGTAAACACAGTCGCGTGCTACGGCCGCCATTTTGGTCTTAACCTCATTGACAGCTCGGCGTAATGGCGGCAACAATAGAAAGGGCGCGAAGAATAGTCATTGTTGTTTATTAATCTTTAGACGTCATGGGACTATAAAAAATGGGCTGATTAACATTTCATGACATTTTTTGTGAATGAAAGGCTTGAAGGAGAATAGATTACTTACGATTTGTTGAGGAAAAATTACCAAGCGTGTTGTTTTTTTTTCTGCAAAGATTTTCTAGTGGTTTTGAAAGCGAATTATGTTTTTGCTGGTGAATTGAGTATTGAATTAGATTCATGATTAACAAAGACACCAATCAAGGTGTCTTGATATCTAACTTGAAATGTAGATCTAACTACTTATCAATTACCTACTTATGGACTTAGCCAATTACAAAAAAAAAATAGAGAAATATGTCGAGACAGACGTCAATTACATAATTTAGATCTCAAAAAAAGAATACTATATTAATGTGTTTAATTAAAAACGAATTGTATTACGATACTACAATAATACAAACAATAAAATCATAATCATAACAATAAATTAAAATGACAGGATTACAAGAATAAAACAATAGAATTGAAATCACTAAATACATAGCCATCGATATAATTAAAACTATCATTTACACTCTATCTTTATTTAATTGATATTTATTACTAACTGTTATGTCAATATCTCAGGAAACATAAATCTGCTTACCAACTGAAAATCTACAATTTCTTATAATAGATATATTATGGATTAATTCTGTATCAAGTGAAAGCTACAAGATTCGATTAAAGAAACGATGGTAGGACTAAAAGAGAGTGGCAGTGGGTGGGCCAAATATGCCGTAGACTGGATTAAAGATGGGGGAAGAAAGTGCTGGAGTGAAGACCACGGATGGGAAGGAGGAATGTGGGAAGACAAACGACTAAGTGGACAGACGACCTCATTATAGAGGCCGGAAGAAACTGGATAGCCATGACACGAAACCGCCAAAAAATGGAGGGATTTGGAAGCAAGAAGATGGAAGAAGAAGACATGCTGCATCGACCCCAAATAAACTGGGAGAAGGGCTGGGGAATAATGATGATAATGAGAAACCTGCTTACAAAATGTCAGCGTTAGAATTCCAGAACAGCTGTAAACCGATAACATATTAAGGAACACAAATGAAAGACTAGGAAACAATAAACCAAAACTTAAGAAATTGACAACTCAACCTTGTAATCTTTTAAATACCTATGTCTTCTTTATTAATATTTCTATTTGTTTTGGTTTCCCATCTAATATCTTCAAGATAACATGCTCATGAAGTTACTTATCCACTCTGTAGGACATCTTTTTAAGAAGATTTTTCAACTCGCCATCATCATCTGCTTAGCCTTTTCCCAACTAGCTTGGGGTTGGTTTCCAGTCTAACCAAATGCAGGTGAAGATTTTTAAGTCTTCTTTAACAAAGTTTAATCTGTTACTAACATAACATCACGCCTGTAATCCCCGAAGGGTTAGACAGAGGTGTAACTAATAGTACACCTAAATTTTTCCAGTTACATTTTAAGCCCCATGCAATAGGGGAGCCTATTGCCATCAACCGGGCACAAACCAGACTCCGTGGCTGCCACTGAGAAATTGCTGATGGACAACCCAATAACACTTTGTCCCACCCGGGAATGGAACCAGGACTTCATGATCTGTTACTATCCATATAAACCTTTGATAATTCTCCACCCATCTCAAAACCTACAACCCAACGCTCCCTCGCAATAAAATTATCCATCAGTACAATAAAAGCTGTAAAACAAGATATTAACGTTATATTACTAGTTACCCGTCAGTCCGTAATACCTCATTTCAAATAAAAACTCCTTTTACAGCGCTGTGACAAGCACTTAAATGTGTCAACTGTCTTATGATGTTAGGGTTTAACCTATTTTATGCCAGCTGGACTATTCATAGATTGTCTAAGTAGTATCTCTGTGTTTATTTTGTACTTAGTCTTAGTGCTCATAATAATAGTGTGTCGAAGATATCGGCTGTCTTATGGACACAGACAATTCGTTTGGCTTTTGATTCCTGATTGATAACCCACGATGAAGAATTCAAAGCCTTCTGAATTTAAATATGGAAGACAAAGATGGTCGGTCCCAATTACTTGCAATACTCCAAAATCATGGGTGACCACCCATTACATACCAAGTTTCCTCCGTGCCTCGGAAAGCACGTTAACGTTGGTCCCGGCTGTCATTTGTAGATCTTTGAGAGTCGTTACAGTTAGTCAGTGGCCCGAAATGCTGATAATCAGTCTTACTAAGGGGTATAATATTACACAGTACTAACTGGGTTGTTGAGGTCAGATAGGCAGTCGCTCCATGTAAAATACTGGTATTCAGCTGCATCCAGTGAGACTGGAAGCTGACCCCAACATAGTTAGATGACGACTTAGAATTTTATTCATCAAAATTATAAGTATACCTTTTCATGATTTTTCATAACAACCCTAAATTGTAACAACAATTAAGCACGACCACTAAAACACTAATTTCATCCAATCCGATTAAAGATGAGTACATTTGCATTACTAATAAGTTCGGTATAACTGACATTTGTAAAGGAGTCGCAAGCGCAGGTGACATCGACAATTTAAATGTAGTAACTGCGGTAATCCGTAGTTTACATTGTAAAGTCAATTGTTTTTTACAAATAAGGGTTAAAATTATGATAATCCTGTAGTCTGGAACTGTCGTGTCGAAGCTAGTAAACGTTTTACTTACTGCAAACATGTACAGTATAGATTAAATACAATGTAAGGTTATATTGACATTGTTTTTGTCACCGTTTTTTGCAAAAGAATTGTTGGTTATTACTATAACAGAACAAATGCCAGTCACTAAACTGCAACTTGATAATGACACGACTTGGACTAGGCCTTGTGATAAAGACAGTGACATTCTATCAGCAATAACAATAATGGAAAGTCAAAAATGTATTCGATTCAAAAAAGCTGAAATGAAATATCTGGACGGCATGTAAAGCCAAGTCTGAGGTCCATAGGCGGCATAAACAACTCTGACACCAGGTTAGGCAATAACCAGTCGATAAAGAAGAAGAAGAAGCTACCAAAAGCTTGGTCAATCCTGTTGAAGCCGTTAATATTAATAATTATGCTTGTCTAGATACTCCAGTTACAGAAATCCTGTTGTTTTTGACTTGACAGCTCTTCAGATTGATTTGACTAATAAATTACACATTAGTATAAGTAGGTAATCAATCACTAAGACACTCTTAAACACAAATATTAAAAACTTGACGATTCTCGAGGATCAGAAGTCGTACGTCGTCAAGCAGACTTAGAAAATGAATGAAACTTTACAAAAGTAAAACGTGCCAAAGGTTTCTCAGACGGTAACAGAAAAAAATAACCAAGTAACTAACATTTTCTTGAAGACACTTAAGCTCAGATTGGAATCACCACTCAGCCCTTAATTTTTCACCAGACCACCTAACCAGGCTATCTTTTCAATCAGGTCTCAACAAAAGAAACGTCAGATACAAATCAGCGTTTTCCGAGTAACCACCGGTAGATGGCGTGCGTACGAGCTTAGATTTGCGTGAGATAGCAAATGGTATCCAAGACGAACAGTCATTTCTTTCTCTTTGTCCTGATTGCTTTTGTAGGGAAGTTACAATAAATAGGCGGTTGATTTTGTTTTAGTTGATGAAGTAGTTATAGCAGAGGCCCATGGGCAGCATGAAACCTCTGACTTCAGGTTAGGCACTAACCACACAATAAATAAAAAAAGGACTAGAAGTTAAGCGCCACCAAGTAACTTAGCTGTAGTAACTCAATGTATACTGGTACTCAGAAGCATTTGGTTTGACAGTAAGCCGACCCCAACGTAGATGGGAAAACGCAAGGCAGAAAGAGGATGAAGAAATGACTGCTTTGCGCAGAAAACATTTGGATGAAATAAAAGAATTTAGGGGCCTGAATAAGTCAAAATTCTTTAAAACATGGTTTTATTATACGGAACAATATTTATGAGGAAGTTAATAAACATGTAGAATTTAAAATATATTAGAGAATGCAGTAATAAACTTATACTGTCTCTTACGGGATATCTTCCGTCCCGCGTGTTTTTCCCGCGATCATGGCGCTTGCAACAGCGTCGAAATATCGGGAGCTCAAAATAATGAACAATCGCGGAAGATATCCCGTAAATGACAGTATAAGTTTAGTTGTGAACCGTGAAAGCTTAAAACAGTGTTTAATGCAGTAATATTTTGATTAATTTACTGTGTAGTGTTCGTCTAAGACGGCATCATAACTTTTGTTCATGACAATAGTAGTTCTTTTTTAAGTATAATTCGTATCTGCCATTGAAATTGGTCACAGTAACAAACGTTATAATATTATTTCCTACTTCTAATGCGTTATATTTGGAGGTCAGTATAATAAACATGTCAAATAATTTTGTAGCGTTTTTATGGATACCTACAACGGAAGAGTAGAAGAATACCAAAGAAAAGCGGATGAAGTTGAAGGAGATGAACCAAATTAGATGATAAAGCAAGTTTTATATACCTTCATTGAGAAGGGTAATGATGATGATGATGATTTGCTTTTGGTTTCACCATGAATTAAGGTATTGTCATTTGCCAAGAGACACGAAGATCGACTATGATGAGGCCACGACCATCATCATCATGACTCTGTGTCTCTGCTCTTATCCCAATTTATTCGGGGTCGGCGCAGCATATCTTCTTCATCCATACTTCTCTGTTAGTCATCTTCTTATAACTCTTGAATTCCATGATACTTCTGATAAATGCCATAATCTACGTTTGACATGGAAACGGGTGCGAACTTATAAATAAATATAACACCAGCTACCAACCAGTTATTTAGAAAAACTACCCGACAGAAGAGAGCAGTTAACATTTGCGCGGCGACATTCATAAATCATTTGTCAAATGCGCCATTTTGTCTTATTAACCTTATAAGGAAAGCGTGGTAATTACGGGGGGTTGGTGTGCTCTTGCGCAACTAGGGATGGGAGTCGAGTTGGTTTAGTATTTATTCGATTATATGGAGAAGGGAATTGTTTTCAAATTGAGAATTTAGTTTTATTCGGTGAATGTAATCGAGTTGTTTAGTTTTATTTGTCGTGGATGAAGACTGTTTCACTAAAAAAATAGTATTTAAATGTTTGACAAATAAGTTAATTTAAGCAAGATGAAAATGTGATGACTGTGCTGTACTATTTAATTTGGTACTACCAACCGTACCTAATAATTCAATGAATGCTTTCAGAAATATTTTTGCAGAAACATTTCACAATAATCCAAAATAATAAATGAAGACACCATCGATCTCTCGACTAACAATCGAATAGACAAAACAAAGCCCATCACTACACGTCGATGGAAACAACTCTATCACAATCTAATAAAGAAGAGCTACCGTGGTGTCAATTAAATTCTTAAATTTAATTCGATTCGTTAGGCAGGTCATTAATTTTACAATAATGGCAATTTTTTGTTGTGTGCCTTGCCGAATTGACAGCGTGATGTTGGATAGACACTCATTTGTTACAATGGCCGACTTTCAAAGATGGAGTTTGAAGTTAGCGTGCTTCTGAAGTTACGCCATCGAATTAATGAGTAAGTATGTGCTTATTTGATTTGGCATTACCGTTGGTTTTGTGGTCGACTACTGAGCGTGGTGTCCTGGGTTTGAATTTCAGGTCAGGTTGAGTGTACTTGGGATTTTCAATCAGAAATTTTACGGCGGCAACAGTCTGGATTGTTACCCCGTTAATGGCAAAGCGCTAGCTCTATTTAACATGGATATTTTGGTACTTCATTAAGAATATCCTGTACGTTTCCGGCGTCGTCCTTCGAGCCGGATTACTTAGTAAAATGTGGGAGTACTATACCGTCGCGACACCCATAGCAGTGAAGGGGAAGTCGATGCATATTCGTTTAAAAAACACGTTATTCCGTCGGTCGTCATTCTTAGGCGAATAGACAGTAAGACTGTGTAATTGCAGGTTGTCAAATATTGCCCCAAAAATGTCCGACACATGTTACATACTTTTTTATAATAGATACACAAGACACAAATGTACACGTATACATTCAATCAAATAGAAATATTATGTTAATAACATTCAAATCTATGAAATGCAGTCACCTTCGACTTGCTACTTAGAAAGTTTGATTAGAAAAATCCTGACCCAGTAATCTAACTTATAAACCAATGCTTACAATTAAACCAACCAACGCATTAAAAAATAAAATACACCGTAAAGAAAAAAAAACAGACAAACCCGCGATACAACACTCATGTCGTCTAAATAGCCTTTATGTCAACATGACATGTCAATAGTCGAAAAAGACGTCAAGTGACGTCGATTAGTCGCGATAAAACGTCAAATATTCGAATAAACTATTGATTTAGTAGCTACGACGACGGTTTATCAATGGAAATCAAATGTAGAATGTTGATTTTGGTTGTCATTTGTCTTTTGTACGACTCATTTTAGGGAGTTTCTGAATCTTTTTTGTAGGTGGTCATAGCTTCTTGTATTTTGAAGTCACTGTTCTTCCACACTTATGTATAAAGGGTGTAACAAGACCCTTAACGAAGCCGAAAGGCACTTGTTCTCCTTGTCATTGCCATCATTTTTTTGTTCCATACCATACCTGGGAACCTTCTAGTTACGGAGATATTGGGGGTCAAAGTTCCAAGTTTTTAACAAGTTTTTTTTAAATACATGTTTTTAATGAAAGATTTTTACTTTAAACAAATCCAAGACCCCCGTACTATTCCATCCATCAGCGCAATGTTTTGAGTGCGTTACATTGAGTCCTTCCGTAAAACGTGATTTTTCACCCCAAAAAAAAAGTGTTTCCCAGCAATAAATTTTGCGTAGAGTTACTTAGTTTGATGTACATAATGCTTGGTTGACGGCTTCGTGAAGAGTCCGTTTACATCCTGTATAAGCTCTAATTTTGCGTCACCTTTATTCTTTTTAACATAAGGTTTGTCACACAGAAATTAACTATTAAAGAACTGAGCTAGTAGGAACGAACCGTACTTCTATTCGTGCAATATAAGTCATCACTTTGACCAAGCTGTATTGTTAGAGGCTCACCGTAAAAGAGGTTATAGCTATCAAGAGGATGCACAGAAGGCTCTTTCTGTTCCTTTATAATTATAAGTTGTTTACAAATTAAGGTATTGTTTATATCACTAGTAACTACCCCGTACTAAGAAGCCCACTTGATAAGTAACAAACTTGCAATCCAGTGTAGCTACTCACTGGATGCTTGTTTTGTCCAATATTATGTTGCCGTGCCCTAACCGGGTTTCATGTTGGTACTTACTGAAATATATGTAACAACTAAATGTATACATGAATGCAATAAACACTTTGAGTTTGAGTTTGAGTAAGTAAGAGGTCACCGCTGGCTGGATGTTCATACATCTGCAATACCTTCTAGAAGTATCGCAGGTGCGTTACTATCCTAGAAACAAAGCTGAAATACCTCCCAAGTTTAGTGAGTATGACAATGAGACGTAACTGTTACTTTAATTACGAAGCCGTGTATACTAAGACGCAAACACCTAAACAAAATAATGAAATAAAACAAAATATACAAAAAATACTAAATTTTTAACCACCACACCTAATTTTAGAACTAAAAACCACTTTACAGGTGTCGATAGCAATACAAAAGGTAATGATAACAATTTCAATGAACTGAAAACGTATATTAACGGCAATAATCAATGCCTGTAAGGTAAAACAGCTATTATAGACGACGACGAAAGGGGTCAGGAAGGAGTACATTATTGATTGGATAGTAAACGTGAAGAGTACAAAAGAGAATTTCGTTATGAACTGGTTAGAAATGTTTGTTTAACGTTTGGTTGTATATTGAAACAGTCTTGTAGTGTAATTATTTTTATTCTAAAAGGAAAAATGGAAGAAAAAGACGTGTAGCACCGAGCCCAAGTAACATAAGACAAGGGTAAGGAAAAATATGATACTGTTTTTTATGCCAATGTTAGTTCAATTTCAAGTCATGTTCAAGATACTGGACAGTAAGTGATCACCGCCGCCTTGGACTTTAGCAATACTAGAAGCATCTTTGAGTTCGTTATCCACTGTATAGGCAAAGATGAATGAATGTCTCATGTGCCTCCTACCTGTACAGTAAAAAAACAAGCAGCAACACTGACTGCTTAGGGTGCGACGGACGTTACACTGGACAATCACTTCTCATGCATAAACTCACGCCCTTTTTCAAGGGAGAATGCAGAAACTATACAACACTACCATTTTAACACATTAACAGTAAAATAGGTGATGGTGGCCTATTCTAAACCTGAAGAATCTTTGGTTTATAGAATCCTACCCACATTACAAGATACAGACATGAATATTCCTAACGAAGAGTTGAACTTTGGGTCAATACATAAATACGATACGAGAATTCTTAATTAAAACAAGACTCGGTCTTAGAAACAAACCGGTGTTTTTAACAATAATTGCTGCCATAAAAACTATATATGATTACACGTGAAATCGGCTGTATTTTAATATTTTATTGATTGAAGGACCCGACTTAATGATTTTAGAATTTTTGAGGAAATAGAAACTGGCACAAGTTAAGACGAAAATATTGATGCAGAGGATGTAAACGGTGACGACATTATTAATTTCGCGAATGTTACAAGGTAGAAAATGAAGCAAAACAAAAGTTGATCAAATTATAGCACTGACTTCTAGCATGGTAGTGGACGATGATAATGAATACCGAATTTTAGAACAATACGGTCACACAGTGTAATTAACAGAGACGACGCATTCGAATTTTTCTTAAGCTCGTGCCTCCGGCCGAGTCTAATATGTTTAAAGCTAATGACGTATTCGTAAAAAAGTATAATGAATAGCTAGCTTAGTTTTCTGACAAATATCATCATCTACCTAGCCTTTTTTGGGGTTGGCTTCCAGTCCAAACGGATGCAGCTGAATACCAGTATTTTATAAGAAGCGACTGCCTATCTAACCTCCACAACCCAGTTAGTACTGGGCAATACTATACCCCTTAGTAAGACTGGTAGTTACACTTTCGGGCCACTGACTACTTGTAACGAATTTTCTTACAAATAAAGCATCAGCAAGTGCTCAGTTAAAACTCGTAGCATTATACTAGGTATTCTATCGATTGACAATAGGCTCATTTCTCACCCATAGGATCGATTCTAAAAAGGTCATCACTAAACTCATAAACAAGGCACCCAGAATTCTAAATAGGATCATTGAAATCGCTCAAAGCAATTTAAGACGGTGATAAAATATTATTGGGTTTGTGAGCCTTAGAAGTTAAAGGTCGCCCTACGCATTTAATCAATGCCATAAACTGATGTTGAGAACATCGTGTAGCTGTTTGTTTGTATGTTGCAGTTTAATTCAGAAACTGCTGTGCTTCTCTGGTCAAGTTTTTGTTTTAAGATTTTTATTTAGTTTTTGGATTAATTAATTGTTGTGAGTAGGATTGGCGTTGTCCGTTTCAATGTCCATTGCCTAACTATTAAGATTCACTTCCTCTACCAAATATTTTTAATTTATTTCGAAGAGATATTTGTCGTGCTATTTTTGCTGCATCCGGTTAGACTGGAAGCCGACCCCAATATAGTTGGGAAAAGGCTAGGCAGATGATGATTTGTCGTGCTATTTCGCTGTTGCATAAACTAGTTTACAAAAGTCGGTACTCATCTGAATTAACCTATGTGGCAAGAGAAATGGTGACTATCTAGACACAAAATATACCACAGCTTTGGGAGATGTTTTATCAAGATTTTGATGCTAGGTCTAGAGAACAACTGTCCAGACTTTAGTGCACAATATCCCCAGTGATTCCAATCATTTTTAAAGGAAGCTTTTTGCTTTAACAGCGCGCGTGCGCTGTTGCAAGTTTTTATACAAAAATGCCAACTACAAGGAAAATATAGCAAAAATAAATCATGAACAGCGTAGTTAATCTCAGAGTAATTACAATGATCATACCGCGATGATTGATAAATGACCTCGCCTGTTACCGTTTCATATGCTTGCAGATTACTATATTATGGTTTCCAGATAGATAATGCAATATTAATTATTTGTATGACATTTGCTGGTTGATGAGAATTAACCTGTTAATCTCATTAATTTAAATCAAGTGGATAAACTTGGAATAAAAGATAGATGTAGAATAGATACTCTTTATTGTGGAACATGATAAATTACAATTGAACTTGGTGCTAATGGATTATGGGAAATACCTATTGGTGTGTTATGAAATTAAAGAGTATATTTTCTATCTTTTGACACAACAGTTTTTTGCTTTAGAAGGGTTTGATTAGTCTCATCTTATTTGACTAGCTTTTTCTTAGTCACATAATATTGAGTTCACCTTTTTTTCGAAAAGGTCAGATCTCATATGCCTAGCGGCTTCAAGTCTAACTGGATGCAGATGAATACTATTATTTTACATAAAAATACTGCCACTTTTACCTCCAACATCTAAGTTACTCCATAACACAACATAGGTGGTAGTGAATTTTTTTTTTTATAAACCACAAAAAAGGACAGGTACTAGAATATTTAATTTCGCAAGTAAATAATCTTTTGCAATTTCGCTTAACTGACACTGACAACTTCTAAAAAGAAATGCCGAAAGAAAGTTCAGTATTTTTTGTCAAGTTTCTTTACGAGTCTTCTATTAATAGAAATATGATAAAAAAAGGTGTTGGAGATGTATACGATCTGTTACTGATACCTGGAGCGATGCTCAACGGGAGGTCAAAAAGGCGCTGACACGATGTTTTGAAAGGCAATGTGTAAGCTAACAGACTGACAGATGCACTATGCAATAGTAAAGAATATCTGAATTCAGATACAAATGTTAACTTAACATTTCTGACTAGAGAATTTTTAGTGCAATGAAGAAGTATATCATCTAAATAGTCTTAAAAAAACCGGTGTTAAAGCAAATTTCTCTTCCGTAAACGTAACTTGTGTTAGAAATTACTATTTGCTTTGGAAAGGAGATGGAATAATGTTTTTCTACACTGCTTGTGATGGAATATAAAGATTGTCGGCAAATAATAAATAAATTTAATTTGATTGAATCCTGCAATCGAATCGAGATGCGATTTTTCTATTTCCACTAGCTTAATACTGTCTTATTCTTCTTTAGTAATCCCAACTTTTATGACGACGGAATCATCAGAGGATGTTCAAAATGAACCAAATAGTGAATAAGTCCGGATGACGCTAAATGGGAGTTCCCTTTTGAACTAAAGCGATCGCCGACGCGGGATTCCTCGAAATTGTCGGAGGGAAAAAAAGAACATCAGATTCGGGCGAGAACAAAGTAGTTCATGATTCATCTTTAAATGTTATGACACCAAGTTTTTGACCTCCACTTTTTCCTGTACTGGAAAGTTTTGGGTCCTTCGGGAAAATTTTTAGAACTAAAGAATGATTTTCGTTTAGCGGTTTACAAACAGGAAAAGAGCAAACCCATTACTAGAGTGTTCTAGACACAAAAAATGATTAAATACTAATATAATGAAACTGGAGAAACGCTATGATTTTAAACCAATGGTCATTGACTTGAGGGAACGGGCTGTGAGAAAAAATCCAAATTCCGTCCTTCGAGCCGCGAATTCAATTCCCAAATCGAGACAAATATTTTTATTGTGACTATAAAGACGTGACTACAATATCGAATGAGGATTTGTGCAAGGGTCGTAACAATCTTCAGGATCTGATAGAAAATGAAAGCGAATATAAGGGAATTGCTAGATACCATCAGATTCTTCACTACCCTGCTCCGGAACTATAAAATGATAAGAGTTGGAGTTTGTTCAGAACTTCTAACTTTGCGTTGCTGGTCCACAGTTGAAGCTGAGTTCTTTCTATTAAGTAATTTATAGTCTTCGAAAAGCGCGGGAAGATTCTTAAGGAGTTTGATGAGAAAGTACTTAGGTTTAAGTAGGTATGTTTGGACAAATTAATTTTAAGCTGCCTTTTATTGGTGCTTAGATCAAGCGTTACGAAATTTTGCAATGGCTGCGCGTTTTGGATTAGCGCTACAATTTGGTTACATTTTTCGCATTAAAAGTTTTTTGTTAATTAAAACGTTTGCAAAATCGGAAGATATGGTGTTAGAAACTAAAGCAGTTACATAAGGGACAGGTTTCGCTTGAAATAAAGAGTTTTTCAAGCATTTCAATACATTTGGGACCCCCTAGCGTGCCTAAGAATACGACCTTGCGTTTTTCTCAATTTGAGCGAAAAGTACACGGTGAAAGTAAAAAAATCTTAAAAATATTCAATTTTTTAAATTGGTTTACTTAATGGTGTATGAGCTAATTCCAATAAGCGTCTTATTAGGCCTAAATTAAATTGCAATAAAATGTTCGATTTTGCGAAAATTACTAAAGTTTAACCTATTTTAGAAACTTCTACGAATCAAGACTTAGATATGGAGCCGCCTAATACGTACCCCCTTTTTTTTCGGCAATCAATTCAACTTTTTCTATTCTAACTAACTTAAATGGGTATCAAATAACTTTTCCGTTGGGTTTTAACCCCTGATAACTTTAGAAGGTATAACAATAAATAGGTACTTACGGTTTTTGTAGAAATCACGCGATATTACACAGCATCACTTTTGCACAATAATTTTCTTACACCACAAAATTGTCACACAAATATTTACTTAGTTTTTCCTTTTATTTTTACTACACTTGTCTTTTTCAAACACTGGTCCTTCACTTTATTCTCCAAAACTTTAGGAAACCGTTGATTGGTCGAATTCGAATTTAGAAACGAAACGTTTTGTTTTTTAAAAGAATTAGTAACGGATTGGGTACAACACTAGAGAGGTGAGGCGTAGCAATCAAATTTATTATCGCCAGTAATTAGAAAGAACAGGACAGAATGATAATTGCATATCAATTAACGATCCATGCATTACGATTCAGCAATTATGAAGCACGTGGCATCATTTTCCAATTTTACTCCGTCGATAGTCGATTTCGTTTTTCGTACCGATACTATTACGTCACCGATGTCATTTTTAATCACAACACTGGTTCCTTTATCGAGTCTAAACGAGTCATAATATTCGTAGAGTTAAACTATAGAAAATCACAGGCGATCACCTCACACTAAACACGAATGATAACAGTCATCAAGTTTTGAAAAAACCGAATCGTCACTGGCTTCGAAAAAAAAACACGCTCGCCGACTCACACAAGCACAAAATTCTGTCCAATTAAAGATAATGTTTGTGGATATTTTAATAGCGTACCCCTCCGAAGAAACCCGACACAACCAACTCCTGTTGGATTTAAGCACTTAATGATCGGTTGGGGGAAATTGTGCGAGAAACGAACGGCCCAGCGTAGCTCCGTCTCGTTCTAATTAGTACCTGACGTCGCCACATGTATAGGGCTAGTGGCGCCACTGTAGCTATAAAGGCGTGGCCTATTCCGAGGCGGTATTTGTCAAAGGAGGAGCTGGTTTGTGATTGGTTGGTGGTTGTGGCGCGATTTTTTTCGTTCGTACGTGCAGTGAACGCGGGTTGGCAATGTAAGATCGATCGTCGGCGCCAGGGTTACTATTATATGTTTTTTATGGGTATTTTTTGGCGGTGTTCAGTGCTTTGGTAACCTGTTATGGAAGCCACGCCCAGTCGGCTTCGCGGGCACGAACAGACAGAGACACCCTGGCTATCAATCGAGGTTCAAGCCGTAGGGTTTTTTTAAGTGCGGTTTATATTTATTTTTTTTGTAATTTTTCGTGAGTGTTTGGACTCTGTGCTGTGACTGTTTGTATGTCATTGTGTTTTGTATCTCGTATGTAATGCGGCGGTTGTTTTTTTTTTTTTCTTTAGAAGTCAATGCTGTTGCTTGTGTTATTTGGATTGTTGTTCTCTTTATGAATTTGGAGAAAGTATTATGTATTGTTTTTCATGTGGGTAATTTATGTAGCGTTCGAAATTCAAACGTCCGTATCTAATCTAGCCATAGGCGAATGGATAGTGTCTATTTGATTGTTTGATACGGTAATTGTGTTTTTTTTTTCTAAGTAGGTAGGTATATGAAATTCAGCAGTTCATACCTAATTTTTAAATGGAGGATTTGGTAAAATATAAAACTGAAAGAGGTCATGTTATAATCGAAACCAACTTTGTAATTGACTGTACATCTAATTTTGCAATTACGTTATTTTTATTGGTTCAAAAATGAATATTTTCTGGATAAACTAACAAAATAAGGTTTATCGAGTTGACTATTTTTATCAGGAATACCTAGTCTTAAAAAGTATCTAAAAAAAATTTCCTACAGAATCTACCTTCTTTTTTCAACTAGGTACAGATTTTTTTTAAAGATGATCATAGATTTTTTTCTTTTGCTAATGAGTCAAAGATGAGTGTAGGTATCTTAGAAGACCATAAAACAATATTACAATCAAATGGTAATAAAAACGATGAATTAATTTAACAGACACGAAATCATAAATTAAACGAGTTTTAGGATCGTATAATATTGTGTAATAGATAATCTATTTACTACAGAAATAAATATCCCAGTTGATGGCAATAGGCTCGCCCCCTATTACATGGCACTTTAACATAGCTGGTGAAATGTGGGGGTGATTTAGGCACATCTCTTATATATCAAGTAAATAATAAATACCTTATGTAATCAGACTGATATAAGCTACAGAAATAGGTTGTATGTCCATGTAAAATACTTGGACTCAGCTGCATCCGGTTAGACTGGAAGCCGACCCCAACATAATAAAAGGTTAGGCAGCATTTTTCTAAGTTTGACGGAAAATGGGTGGGCCTAATTTTCCACGAATTTGTAGGAAGGTAGGCAGTTACCTAGGTAGGTATTCATAATAACATAATTCTTCTTCAGCAATGTAATAAGTGATTTAAAACCTTCTTACCGAGGTCAAATTGTGAAAACATTTGAAGAAGACCCATCTTGTTTTTCGACTCGCATAGTAGGTAGGTACCTAATTCTGTCGAAAAACCTCTAACTCAAATTATTTCAATTTAGTCATCTACATGCACTTGTAAATTCTCAGAGTCGGTTATAATTTGCATATTGTATAATTACCACATGCTTCGGTGAAGGAAAACATCTTGAGGAAACCAGCTATCTGAGAGATATTTCTCGACGGCATGTAAAGCCAAGTCAGAGGCCCATAGGCAGCATAAAAACTCTGACACCAGGTTAGGCACTAACCACGCGATAAAGAAAAAGAGTTGGTTATTTGGTCAGACAGTTGAAGCTTGTTGCCCGTTCGCAAAAGTAGATCTCTATGAAGAAGAACGGGTGATATGATGGACACTCTTTGAAAATCAGGTTTGTGGTTTTCACGGGAAAACCGAAACTTTCTTTTGATGATTATTAGAATGAAATGTTATGGCTAAATAATAACAGGCGCTCGGGGTCGATCCTTAGGTTAAGCCGTGCTTGCCTAGGTTGGTCTGTGGATTGGTGACCACCCATTACATACTGAGTTTCCTCCGTGCCTCGGAAAACACGTTAAACCGTTGGTACCGGGTGTCATTTGTAGATCTTTGACAGTCGTTAGAGTCAGTGGCCCAAAAAGGCTGACAACCAATCTTACCAAGGGGTATCGTATTACCCAGTACTAACTGGGTTGTGGAGGTCAGATAGGCAGTCCCTCTATGTTAAATACTGGTATTCAGCTGCATCCAGTTAAACTAGAAGCCGAGCCCAATATCGTTGGGAAAAGGCTAGGCAGATGATGATTTTGGATCTTAGTAATCATTCCTGGATTTTATAGAGAGTTATTATCCACTAACTGCCTCGTTGGTCTAGTAGTCACAAGCGCGACTACTGAGCATGAGGTCCTGGGTTCGATTCCCAGGTCAGGCAAAGTATCGTTGGGTTTCTATCAGGAATTTCTCAGTAGCAGCCACGGAGTCTGGATTTGTGTCCGGTTTATGACAATAGGCTAGCCCCCTATTACACGGGGCTTAAACATAACTTAATGTGGGTGTACTATTAGGTACGCCTCTACCTAACCCTTCGGGGAATACAGGCGTGATGTTATGTTTTTATCCACATGTTATTTACTCAAACTCAAAGCATTTATTTCAATTCGACCATTACAGGCACTTTTGAATGTCAGAAAAAACAAAAAAAGCGAAGCTACAGTCACAGACACAAGGCATGATAACTTGTGAAAGTACTGTAGTTACCCATTCCAAGGCATAGATATCTATGGAGAAGAATGGGCAAGTAACTCCATGGACACTCTTTTCAATTATAAATTATTATTAATTACTTCCTTTAAATTTAGGTAAATAAGCTTTAACTTACCCGCTCTTTGATGATAATACAAAATTGCCTTCACCAAACTCCATAGTCTACATAGATTAAATTACAACAACACCAATAAATATACTACACAACTCAATAATCTACACAACAGTTAATTACTGTCCTCGAGCAATAAAATAGCCCTTACATCGACGTCAACATGTCACAATATTATGTCAACGTCAACGTCGCCCGACGTAACACGGAACGAAGGAACATCACTATTGCCCATAGATTGTTCAATAAGTTTCCTTGGTTCTACGAAACGTTTAAAAATTGCTTTGGTAACGTTGGAATATTACAGGAATAGGTTTATTCATGTAGTGCTTGTAATATTTAGTGGGTACAGTACGTGACTATTATGGGGCAATGAGTTTTCTAAAAAGTTTGGGTTTGAGGAGCTTTTAATGTCGATCAATCTATGAATAGTTTAAAAAATATCTCCTTTTGTGTTTGTGTTTGTGACCGCTTCTATATACCCACAGATTTTCATTATATTATTTTGATATAACATTTATTTTGGAAGGTTAACGTTTAATCAATTCATAATAGACTTATATGTAATAAAAAATCTCGCTGTTTTCTCAGTGTTTCGGAGTAAAACAGATGTCTCATTCACTATTATATTTTCATCGGAAAGTAAAACATTACCTATGCAGCTGGTTAGACAGGACATCAACTCCAAATTAGACGAGAAAAATGCTATACAGATGATGTGATGATGACTGATTAACATTTAACAGAATTAAATCAAATTAACGTAAAAGAAAATGAAACAGTAAACGTGCCAATGGTACATGTGGTTAGAAGAAGCTAATACTCAATTTCATTAGACCGGATTCAGCTGAATACCAGTAGGTACTTTACATGGAGCGACTGCCTATCTGACCTCCACAATCCAGTTAGTACTGGATAATACGATACCCCTTGGTAAGACTGGTTGTCAGATTATTTGGGCCACTGACTACCTTTAACGACTGTCAAAGATCTACAAATGACAGCCGGGACCAACGGCTTAACGTGCTTTCCGAGGCACGGAGGAAAGTAAGTGTAATGTGGGGTCTCCCACCCAAAGACCGATCCGAGCGGCCGTTATTATTTAGCCACGAGCTCTTCAGCTCAATTTCATAAGATGATACATACGTACTTTAAATCCATGAACATTTTATAATTTAAAGTTAGCCTTAGAAGTTATCTCGTCTGCTCTACGTCCGTATATCACTACAGGGATCCAGCAGAATATCAGCGTCAGGTGCATGCCTGACACATGCTGAGCTGGACTCCCATTTGGTGCAACCTTGAGACGTACACCGCACCTTCTATACTCGTTATTTGATTTGAAGTATGTCATGGTGTTACTATACTTCTTTCGTAAATATGTTTTTCTTTTTGTATATTGGCGCCTTGTTTTTATATAGTCGTGTAATTTGTATTATTTAATTGTGCTTCTGTGTGTTGTGCTATGTCTTTTGTGTGCACTAAATAAATGATTCATCTATCTATCTATCTACTAGGAATTAAGAACCAAAGGACCAGTCCCTAAGGTGTAAGGAGTGTCTTCTATTGTAAATATTCCTATAACTGACAGTTGTTTCCTGTTACCTTGCCTTATAAACACTATTACTGAAGACGTTAATTACATATCTATGGCATAAGCCTTTAAGGGTGAGGACTGTGAGGAAGTAGACCCTTGTGTCAGGAATTTATGAATTATTTATTAGTTGCTTTTGCGCTAGCCCGCGGGTGAGACTTGAATGAGGTTTAGTGTGTTAGAATCTCTTTTTTGAGGTAGTTTTGAATTCGTTTTAAATGTGGGTAATAGAATCTCTTTGGTAAACGACTAAACTAAGAACATGCGAGCGTCATGACTTTTATCTTAAACAAAAACATAATGGGTGTAAAAGTAACGAAGCTGAAAGGCACTTGTTTTCCCAGTCATTGCGAGATTTCTTTTTGTTCTTGACCATACGTTTTTTTTTTAATTAGAAGTTTTTAATGGTATTACTTTACTTAAAATACTTCCACGACACCCGTACTATACAAGGTATCCATCAATACAATGTTTTGAGTGCGTTACATTTAGTACCTATTACCGGAAAACGTGATGTTACACCCCAAAAAAAAAAGTCGTTTCCTAGCAATAATTTTTGCGTAGAAACTTAGTTTGATGTACAGACTGCTTGACTGATTGTCTGTAACACCTTGTATAGCTTCCCATTTTTGTTTAAGATGTTTTTTTTACAATTTTTGTGTGATGACATGATTACCTATGTATTCATGAATCAAAAGAGCTTTATTTTTAACCTACAGCTGTTAAACTTGCCATGTTGCTCCTCTGGCTACCTCTGTAGACTACATAGCTTAAATTTCTATTAACGCATTAATCTCTAATAACAGCCCCACGATGTCAGGTTAAGCAACGCTTGTTAAGGTCGTTCCGTGGATGAGTTGACCATCCATTACATGCCGAGTTTCCTCCGTGTCTAGGAAAGCACCTTTTACCTTTTTTGACGGAAATACATGCATATATACGTATATTTTAAACAATTATATTAGTCTTATAAGGTGACACTGGCATTAAAGGAACCCGTGGCTAAATAATAACAGCCGCTCGAGTCGATCTTCAGGTTTAGCCGCACTTGCCTAGGTTGGTCCGTTGATTGGTGACCACCCATTACATACCGAGTTTCCTCCGTGCCTAGGAAAGCACATTAAGCCGTTGGTCCCGGCTGTCATTTGTAGATCTTTGACAGTCGTTAGAAGTAGTCAGTGAACAATCAGTCTTACAAAGGGGTATCGTATTACCCAGTACTAACTGGATTGTGGCGGTGAGATAGGCAGTCGCTCCGTGTAAAATACTGGTATTCAGCTGCATCCGGTTAGACTGGAATCCGACCCCAATATAGTTGGGAAAAGGCTAGGCAGATGATGGAAAGTAATCGTTCGTCCTCTATTAAAATTTTCTGCCCCTAAAAGGTGTGATTTAATGGAAATAATTTGAGGGTTATATCTTGCATCCCTTTCTTATTACGAAATCGTTACTCCGTTAGACGCCGTCGGTATCTTTGGTGTAGTGGTTGCTACTGCTACTGTTGACCACGAGGTTCCGAGTTCAATTCTTAGAACGGGCAAAAAATGATTAAGTACCTAGGTTTTTTCAGTACCAGCAATTTTTACCTGGATTACATGAGACTTAAACATAACTGGTGGAACTTGGATCTACTGTAGATACACTTGTATTTTACCCTTTTTTTTTAGGGATGGGAAATCATCAAATAACGCCTCCCGCTCTGGGTGGAGTGGGAGGGAGTGTCAGACTTTTACTGACTAAAACCCATCCATGTTCCTTCTTTGCCCTTTGTGTTCCAGGGCCGCGGTATCTCTTTCGAACAGTCCCGCAGCCCTGGCAGGCTGTGTTTACCCTTCAGGCATTATAGTATAAATAAAAATTAATTTATAATTTCATAGATCAGGCTTTTACGTTTCTGTCTATGTTTTCTTCTTCTAACCTAAACCTAACCTAAAATATCTAGTTTCAAAAATACAAAATGGCGGTCATCCACAATAAAAATTTTAAAAACAAAAACAGCTCAATTTCAAATTAAGAAAACCCGTACGTTAAGAACTGTCATGGCTGCCTTATTTATCTTTATTAGCGGCTGTCGGCACTAAACGTCGTATTAATAGCATTAATAGGCAATTTGCTCAATTATGCCGCGTTTTGACTTTTAAAATGGCGCCAGTTATGTCAAGACGAAAATTTAAAGCGTGCGTTGAGTTGCCTAACCTGTTTCGTTTATTTTCTTTTGGATTTTTTGGTGTTGCTATTCTATTTTGATATTTTTATTCTAAATCAAACATTGTCAAGCGGTTGGCTGACTCTTCCCGTGACCAGAAAGCTGGCTTATATTTTTGCCATCCAAAGTGGCAATGCTGTCAGTCTTCTAGGCACTATTCCCTTTGACAGCAACGCGAACGAACCCCGTGAAATTCTTTTCTGCTTTTATACAAGTAGGTACTACATAAAAGGTGTGAAAAGACCCTTAACGAAGCCGAATGGCACTTGTTCTCTCCGTCAATGCGATAATTTTTTTGTTCTAGACCATACCTGGGAACCCCCTAGTTACGGAGATATTGGGGGTCAAAGTTCCAACTTTTTCACAAGTTTTTTTTATACCTTGTTTTAAAGTAAGATTTTTACTTTAAACACCTCCATGACCCCTTACTATTCAATCCATCCATCTGCACAATGTTCTGAGTGCGTAACATTGAGTCCTACCGTAAAACGTGATTTTTCACCCCAAAAAAAAAGTCGTTTCTCAGAAAAAAAAATTGCGTCGAGTTACTTAGTTTGATGTACAGAATACTTGGTGAAGGCTTGGCTTCATGAAGGGTCCGTATACACCCTGTATTTTTATTACTATTTTAAGTTTGTTAATATTATGTAAGTAAATTGCAGGGTATATAAAATTAAAATATTTGATTTTATATAAACCTACATGGGCACTTATAAAACATCAGAAGACAGGTGCCCGGTTCGAGGTGGTATATCCTTTAAAGAAGAGCCAGCAAGAAACTCTATAGTTACTCTTTTAAATATATTTGTTTTTTATAGTGCTGTCTGAGTATATTTTAAGTATGAGAGGACAGTGTAGGCCAGGCAACAAGTAGGTACTAGAGGGTACTAATTTATTAAAATATAAAGGACATAGAGAAATTTTCACCAGAAAATTTTGGTCTTAATTTTTATTATTTCCTATATTTATTTATCTACACATTTTTGACATTTTTAAATATTTATTAAAAAAAACATATAAAAAAATAAAATAAATAGTGGTCCGCTGGTGTCGGGAGCAGGGTCCAAGCTAACGGTGGTTAGGGCTCCAGAGACAGGAACCTCCTCACAATGCGAGCCGTATCGAGGAGTATTGCCTTCTGAATCAGACCCTTGATCCAACCGCCAAAGGAGAGCCTCGAAAGATGATCGTCGAGGCTCTTGGCCATAAAAATTAATTTAAAAAAAAAATATTATTTTAGATCTATTTGCAGTTTGTATCTAATGTACTTACTATATAATGTTTGATTAACCTTACTTAAATTAATTAAAAAACCGGAAAATTAGAGAAAAACTGAAAAAAAACAACCAATTTATATGATGTCAAAAGCACATTAAAAAACTTAAAACGAAATTAATTAATCCTTCATTCTACAAACTGTTAATTATGTCAACATAACACAGCAAATAAAACCTTTTTGTAAATAATAAAGCGCTTCCCGAAATCATTAAACTCCATAATGAGATACAAAACTTTGAAGCCATAACATCATAATCTGTAATAGCGCTTCAAGCCGCTTTATTGCACAATAAAAAGTCGTTCGGAAATTCAAATTCAAATTTCGTTTCCTAGAAACTGTAATAGGAACGTGGAACAGGGCGCTTTATATTATTTTTTTATAGTTTATTTATTTTTTCCATGGAAAAGGGTGTGTTTGTTGAAAAAAGTTTATAGTGATTTGATTACTTTAGGCTTTTGCAGTCATTTGGTTATAGAGTGTTGGTTTTATATTATTTAAATGGTTTAATTTTTGATAAATTCTCGTAGATTCAGCAGGTGCCAATGTTACTCTAACACCCGTTCTATAAACAAGTTAAAGTGATTACTTGAGTAAAACAATATTTGGAGTTTCTTGCCCATTCTTCTCCATAGAAATCTACGCTTTGGAATGGGCAACTACAGTACTTTCACAAGTTATTATACCTTGTGTCTGTGACTGTAGCTTCGCCTTCTTTGTTTTTCTGACATTTAAAAGTGCCTGTTATGGTCTAATTGAAATAAATGCTTTGAGTTTGAGTCAAGTCGATTTGGCCGAACCTGTAATAAGTAGGTAATTTTGTAGATGATAAATAATAAGTATTATCATAAACAATGTCTCCTCTTTTTTTATTGGAACGAAGCTTAAGTATACTCAGGTACTATTTATTAGTAGGTAATATTTACCTAAATATTTTGGATAGAGTTTTAATAATGGCTTTTTTTCAGCAAACTGTAGAATACTCACGATTATTTTACTCCTAGGTAATGACTTACCTAAGGTTTGAATGATAACCCGTCTTTTTTTCAATAGCCTTGTATGTCCCATTGTTCGGCAAAGGCCTCACCCATATCCTTCCAGGCACTTTTCCTCTGCACCACCTCGAACCAGGCTTCGTGATGCGCGTCTAGATCGTCTGGCCACCTCTGTCTAGGCCGGCCTCGGCGGCGGCGTCCATCCTCAGGCATCCATCGTGTTTACCTGTAGAACATAATTATTTTAACGAAATAGCAAGCGGAAACTAAACCGTGAAAGACTATGTTAGCGTTTTCATCGTCATCTGCCTAGCATTTTTCCAACTATGTTGGGGTCGGCTTCCAGTTTTACCAGATGCAGCTGAGTACCAGTATTTTATATGCAGCGACTTCCTATCTGGCCTCCACAACCCAGATAATTCTGGGTAAAACGATACCCCTTGTTAAGACTGATTGCCAGACTTTCGGGCCACTGACCACCTGTAACGACTGTCAAAGATCTGCAATTGACCGCCGGAACCAACGGCTTAACGTAGGTTCCGAGGCACGGATGAAACTCGGTATGTAATGGGTTATCACCCATCCAAGGACCAACCCAGGCAAGCGCGGCTTAACCTAAAGATAGAGCCGGGCGGCTGTTATTATTTAGCCACGAGATCCACACTTAATTTAGGGCGACTACCCCAAATTCAACTAAACAAAATCAACAGACAATTCGCATCCACAAAACGGAGCCGCCTAATAAACCAATAAAACTAACAAAAACAAAAACGCTCAATAACAAATCGATACATTGATTTAACCTATTTTTACAATCACACTCTTAATTAGTTGAAAACTCAAAGCAAATGTTCTAATTGTGTGTATCACCACAAAAGGTATGACCATAAACTAGTGATGATCCAATACTTTACAGTATCGATACAATTAGACTCTGATATTTTGGATCGATATAAATGAACACTATACAAAATTATGACCGATACAAAAGTACCGGTATCGTACACAATTTTTTATAAATTGCGTGACTCTTTAGTTTTAGTGAATAATTTGCATTTTTGTAATTAGTAATGTTTGTGTTGCTTTTTTTATATAAGGCAATGTTAATACATTAGTCATAAATTAAGTAATGTACTATTTGCTTTTTGTCTATTCATGTCTTCTTTTTTTTGTCTTCTTATTTATGTTATTGTAATTTAACCTAAGTAGTCTGTGGAAACGTCGTGGATTGTACTCATTAGCCTCGTGCTAATATGTTGTAATATTGACTGTTACAAAAATAAATAATTGTACAATGAAACTTATACTGTCATTTACGGGATATCTTCCGTGACTGTTCATTATTTTGAGCTCCCGATATTTGCCATCGCGGGTTGATTGTTGATTGTTGTACAATGTAATACAATTGTTTATTTTTTCTAAATAAATAGACCCGATAATTTAAAAGAACACAAAAGGTGGGAATAGAAGAAGTACAAAATAATGCCTAGACTGATACAGGGATTAAAAAGTTACGATACGATCCCAGAGGACGATACCATACGATTCGATGTACGGAAAATCTTACATAACATCACACCTGTTATCGCCCAAGTCCCATATAATAGGGAGCGAGCCCATTGCCATCAACCGGGCATAAATCCAGGCTCCGTGGCTACTACTAAGTAATTCCTGATGGAAAAATCCAATAGCACTTTTCTCAGCACCACTAGCAGCAGCTTGCGACCACTATACCAACGAGGCAGTCAGAATCTTATCGATACAAAATATCGATACAAATACAAGACGTATCGTGAATCCCTACCATAAACTATAAACTCGCAACAAACGTTTCACGCCTCATAAAATTAAAATCTTTAACAAAAAGGTTGGTAACAAACGATAAATGTCACGAGGCATAAATAATAGACGAAGAATATCATCGTAAAGTACAATAAGGCTTTATTTAACTACTGTGTAGGCTGGGATTTTAAATTAATGATGTATTTAAAAGAAATAATGGAAAAGTTTGCGATATTAATGTTGATTTTTTTTTGAGTGGTGCTTTTTGTTGATTTATTTTATTTGGCGCAAACGTGAGGCATAGATATAGTGTTACAGCTTTTGTATAGATTTTTTTTTTGTTTTATATTGTATACTTGTGGCATGTGCCAAATAAATGTATTTTCTTTTTTTTCTATTTAGTTTTTTTTAATGTTACCAACCTAATGAAAAATGTCTCAAGCTTCTTAATTAAACCCCATAACATTTTAACCCCAATCGCACTTCAATCGATAGAAATGACTCTGTTGTAGGGTAGGTATGGACTGCAGATATTGTTTTAAAAATCGATGATTTTTTTTTAGCGCTAGTCTGTCATAGAGATTCCTGTCCTCCTTTCCGTTTCCTGTCTGTTTGTCTGTCTGTGATTTTTTTTAGATATATCGGATTTTCGAGTGTTGCAATAAACCAACTAAATCATCGCGCGCCGTTAGATATAAGTAGAAGTATGAACTCGAAATTATGACTGAAAACTAAAATACCTAAAATAACATTTTCAGGGCTGAAAAATCTAGATAAGTGCCTTCTGTGAAAGGCAAGCTAAAGTATATTTGATTAATATGATATAAATTAGCATTTATTTGCATAACCCTCTATTATTTACTATTCATTTTACAAAACACAGTTTTAAAAACATCCATTGTCAACTATTTAGCATAAGCGCTTCCACAACCATGTATTGTTACAATTTAGTCCAACGGTACCTCTGAACCATGCTAATTTCTTTTATAACATTCAAAAGCATCAAGGGATGCCTTTTACAAAGAAAGTACAAGCCTACAAAGAAAGAATGCTAAGCGCCATGCGCCATGCGCGAACGAAGAATCCCGAAGACTTACGAAGTTGGCCGAACCCCGTCGGTCTCTTTGTTAATCTATTTAGGCTTGTACATCATTTTTTATTAGCAAAATGACAATCAAAACGAGTCGGCTCTTTGCCAATTTTTTTTCTCAATAATGTTACCCTATTCATCTATTGTTACGGGGAGGTCTAATAGACCCTTTGCAATTTTTTTTTGAGCTCGCAACACAGGTGAAGTGTTCAAAAGGGGTTGCCAATTTATTTCATGTTATTGATATTTTTGCTTTGTTCGTTGTGTTAATATTGTGATTTTTAGGATTATATTTTATAGTTTAGTAATGTTAATGATAAAAATGAATTGATTACGTTTTAGAAATTGTATTTATCTCTAGGTATGTGATTTAATGGTCGATTTTAAAAATTATTATGATATCCTTTTCAGAAAATGTACTGTATTATATTGCATTAAATAAATTATTTAAATAAATTGCAGTTTTATTTCCATGATCTGCCTTACCAGTTCCCAAATAGAGTATGTAGTTTATTGAGAGCGCCTGGCAGTCACAAGTCACTTACGGGATAACTTGATCTTCTCTTTATCGTGTACCTAACCTGGTGTCAGAGTTTTTATGCCGCCCATGGGCCTCTAACTTGGTTTTACATGCCGTCGAGAGATATCACTCAGGTATGCTAGTTTCCTCACTTAACCAAAGACTGCCTGCTCCATCTGTAAGTACTTGCCAGAATCCTGAACAATTGTGTCGATGGCGCTGACTATTTTTCTTCTTATCCTGTCAATGTCATTTGAAATTGGGTCAGCCCATGGGGCTACCAATACCAACCACTCTTCTAGCTGCTCAATACACAAACAGAAACACACGGACAGACACATAAAAATCATATCAAAGATTTTTTTGTGCAACAACACAAACAGAACAGGCATATTGTGGAAAGCTTCATCGAACCTAAAGACAAAGTTCTTCACTTAGTACGTGAACAAAGGCGGTACGAAATCTAGTTGAATGGTGTGAGATAGGAGAGGCCTAGGTTCATCTGATCACGCGTCCGATCACCAACTCGCTGGACTGACCTGATCAGGAAGGCTACTGAGTCCACCATGGTCCAGTGTACTCGCAACGTCTCTAACCGGCAGAAATGGAAGCACATCGCTAAAAGAGCAGTCCTCAGGGAAGTCCAACTAATTCAGCCAATTTCAACGCATCCACAGCGAGGTGCAATCTCTGGCGGGAGCGGTTTAAACCCCCTGACAATTTCAACGATCCATCAGAAAACCTTCCACCTGGGCACGCGTTGCCGTGGCCGACTTGGAAATCCTTAAACAGACTTCGAACCCAAGTCGGCCGGACCAAAGACAATCTCTACAGATGGGGGTTCATTGACGGCTCAGACCTCAAGTGCGTATGCGGCGTCTCCCCACAGACAATGGCCCACCTTCCATCTTGCACCGCATGCCCTATCATCTGCGCACTTGATGATCTGCTTACTGCATCAGTGAGTGGGGTTCGCGTGGCTGAGTTTTGGGCTAAACACAACATTTGAACTTTTTGCCATCGACACGCTAAGAAGAAGAGGGAAGTCAACGACCCACCGAACATCTCTCCGTGTACCTCGTATGCGCACCCACGACCACTCTGACAAGAATGTTTCGACTAAGAAGAGGGAGAGAGGTCCATTTGCGGAGTACGGTAGGCCTGGGGTGATGATGAGGATGATAATAATGCAATAACATAACATTCGATTTCAACAAGGCAAAGTGGTAAAGCTGTCTAATGGCACATTTTAGAAAACTGCTGCGGCTTTTCTTTGTCAGCGCAATTGTGGCCCAAAGGTATTTACTATTTAGGTATCGACTTCCGAATTGTTCGTCGTGGGTTCGAACTCATTCAGGCACTTTGGGGTAATAGGGAATCGTCGGACTAATTCTAATAGGACATTAACTCCATGAGATACCGCGCCCTGGAACACAATGGGCAAAGAAGGAACATGGATGGATTTTAGTCAGTAAAAGTCTGACACTCCCTTCCACTCCGCCCAGAGCTAGGTTCATTTGATGATTTCCCATCCGAAAAAAAAACCCCATTGAATGAGTTTTCCATGAAATAGTTATTGAATGAAAGAAGAAAGAAAGAAAATACATTTATTTGACACATGCCACAAGTGCACACAATATAAAACAAAAATAATAGGTACAAGAAAAAACAAAAGCTTAAAACTGTAACACTGTGTGCCTCACGGCTGCGCCAAATAGGCCCAGTTCAGCAAAATGTCGGGCAAATGGATTGAGGAGGAATGGGATTAAATGAACTTAGAGGGTTGTATTGATGATTTTAATGATTATAATTCTGTAACTACATAATGTATATGTTACGGAACTTGGAATTTCGCGGGCTACCCGGGCGCTCTCACCATAAGTGTAGAAAAAATTACATGCTATAGGATATCCTATTGAATTTATTTCATCACCATCTCTCTCAAATCGGTGAAGAAAACATCGGGAGGAAATCAGCATGTGACATACAACATGGGTGTCATATGCTATGGCCATGCTACCTCTCAAAGAGTGAAGGCATGTGGCCCAGCATTGGGATTGTTACCGGCTGACTATGTAAACCAGCCTCCTGCCTGAAGGATCCTGCCCCGTGTGGATAGACCATCAATACATACAACTGTTATCTACGCAATGACGGTACTTTCATACAAACCTAACAGCTTAGCTTGCCCTTATAACCCACTAGCTTTTGTCCGCGGCTTCGCTCACATTGATTTAGAATTTGACAATCAATTCGGGTTATCACTCTACTGAAGTTTCTATAATAATATAATTCAATCATGATTCGAAAGACACGTGACGCCATCTATTATCATAAGAACGTTATTGTTGTTTTCCACGGGAACAGTACTTATTTTCGGGATGAAAGGTACCCGTTTCTGTACACCTGACATCGCATACGCATTTCAGAATGATCAGTTCAGTGATTTAGGCGTGAAAAGGTAACAAACAAACTTACTTTCGGATTTATAATATTATAGTTAGGACTACTCTTCATGATTTTAGGGTTTCTGAACAGTCTGTTGCCTTATGGATTTGCCGTATTGTTGGCACGCCACTGTTGTTACGTAAATAACCCATGTCACGGCAAATCCCACAGTCCAATAGAAAACAGTTAAACAATTTGCTAAACCCATCATGTTATGCATGCATAGGGCTGCCATACGTCCGGAATTTTTCGGACACGACTGGAATTTATGCTCTGTGTCCGAAATGGGGGAGAGGAATTTAAAACTTCCGGAATTACTAAAAATGAGAAAAGTGAAACACAAACACTGTTTTAAGCTTTCACGTTTTACAACTAAACTTATACTGTCACTTACGGGATATCTTCCGTGATTGTTCATTGTTCCGCTTTCTCCAGTCAACCCGCGATCAGATCATGGCGCTTGCAACAGCGTCGAAATATCAGGAGCTCAAAATAATGAACAATCACGGAAGATATCCCATCCCATAAGTGACAGTATAAGTTTAAGTAAAACACAGTATGATAAATAATTAATTAAACTAAAATAAACATAACATAATAATAAAATAAACATAGGAATTAATTAGAACTTATCTATATTTGCATAGGTAGATAATTTAAATAGCGTTTATATTCGTATTTTAAGCAAATTTTCTGCAACTAATATTTCTCTATTATTATAACTTTTTCAAAGTCGCGGGAAACACCTGGATAGGGACGCACAGAACCGGCAAGTGTGGCAGAAGAAAGGGGAGGCCTATAACCAGCAGAGGGTGATTCCGGGCTGATATGATGATGATGATGATGATGAATAGCTTAAAAAAACAAATATTAGTAGGAACCGTACGAAATTTCCACCGGAAAACTTTTTTATACAAATGAGAACCCTGCTGCATACTACAATTTGAACGGTCATCACAATCAGATGCGACCGTTTAGGCAAACATGCGTGTGCGCAATTGATACCGTCGACTACTTCAGTTCAAACATTTCAACTACGACAATCGCCCTTATTGTACCAACCTCACTTGATTAAAGGATTGCCCCTTATGACATAAAGGCACTGTCAATGTCAATATGGTACCATAGACTTGCGGTTGACAGTAGGTTACATGATCGTGGTTCTATAGCGTGAATATAAATGGGTAATGGAGGGCAAAGTGTTGCCAAGTTTACAGTAATCTGAGTGAAATTGACGTTGTTTTTATTTGTTGGGCTAAGGCTTGTTTACATGCATGTGTCTAAAGCCTAGGACACATCGCCAGCTAGCGAGCGAGCGAGCGAGGCGGGCGAGTCATACTTAGTTCGGCTCTTTCGGTAGTTCGCGGTGTAAACTAAAGTATGAAAAGAGGTGAAACGATACATCGTTCGACTCGCTCGCTCGCTCGCCAGCTGGCGGTGTGCCCTGGGCTTAAGGCATGTTTTGTACACCCAATTCCCCCCGGACGAGGCCCACAAATCAAGCTACTAGTCACTAGTCTGGGCACTATTGCGGGGCAGTAGAAGTAGCATCAGATTCCGCTGCCCCCCGACGCAAGTGTGCGTGTGTGTTTTAATCAGTTCGAGTCCGACAGACCCCTGCACTCTTCCCAGGGAGGAGGACATCCATTGAGGATGTACACATCGAGAAAAAAAACAACGCATGTTTTTGTACAGCTTACGGGTGAACGTGTTAGGAACTCCTCGAATCCAACTCCTACCTTTAATCCCTCCCTGGTTATGGGTAGTTAGAAGCTCGAAAGTTCCGATTGACTTAGTTACTGGGTTATCGAGGTCAGATAGGCAGTCGCTTTAAGTAAAATACTGGATACTTGGATAGGTACTACAGCTAAATCGGGTTAGCTTGGCAGCCGACCCCAACAAATAGAACAGGCTAGGAAGCTGATGGTGATCAAAGATTTTTATTTTTTTGATCAAAGGCCTCTTCTCAGTTTCTCACACAGATAAGGCACGCATTCTGTAAATCCACAATTTTAGAAACACAAGGAAAATATTTAAAACTAGCGGCCCGTCCCGGCTTCGCACGGGTGGACATTTATTTTCCCCTAACACCCCCCCCCCCTATTTTTTTCTAGTAATAAATATAGCCTATGTTACTCAGGGTGAATGTAGCTTTCTAATGGTGAAAAATTTTTTTCTGAAATCGGCACAGTAGTTTTTGAGTTTATTCATTACAAACATACACACACACACACACAAAAATACAAATCTTTCCTCTTTATAATATTAGTGTAGAGAAGAATTAAAAAAAAAAATCTAAACTTAGAATTTGAAATTCACATTCTCTTTATGAAATAAACTGCTTTTGTTTTTTGAAATTTTCCGTGTCTATGCAATCTATTTTTCCTTTTATTTTCCCGCTCTTTAATCATAAATCCATTAATTTTATTAATATGTACAGCAAAGAGAGCAAAGTCCTTTTACTTTTGCACAAAACTATTGTTGATAACATTAGTAGGTACCTAAGTAATAGGTAAGTAGATAAATAAGAGGTTTGCAAGAAAATAATAACAGATAGCTTTGACAGCGACCTGTCATACTAAATTATATGTTGTTCAAGAAAATGCTTTGGAAAGGCTACTAGTCTCTTTCAAGTTGTTCACATTCAACGATGGCCGATTGGAAACCTACAATTCGTAATATTCTGCCGCGCTAGCGAAATCAGCAGTAAGTGCAATTTTTTACAAAATTATTTATTTATTTATTTATTCAGTACTACACCATACATTTTATTCATTTAACACATATAATGCCTCGTCAGCCACATATGGCTGACATTTTCCAAACCAGTTGAGCCGTGTCAGCCATATATGGTAGCCACCATTATTTATTTATTAATTTAACAATTATGTAAAATGTAATGAAAATAGTGTCATGAGACGTTCCTCACATTCCATGAACGTATTTTACAAAAATAAAAAAAACAGTCAGTTCATTTGTTAGTACGGCATGATATGTGTTAAGTTGGTGCCAACATAAACTAAATGAGTTAAATATTGATCCTGAATCAGCACAACGAGCTCTACCAGATGTGCTGACAGCTGTTTTAATAGCTTATCGGGAACTGGTCAATTTCGTTCAGGGTCAGTTTCAATTGCTTCAAGTAATACTAGATAATAAAAGGATTTTCGTCATTTAAAACTATTCTAATATTGAGTGAAGAATATAAAAGCGTTTATTTGGGCTACACGTTTCAATCATCACAATTAATATAACTTAAAAAAAGAAGTCCGGAAAAACAAAATTGTAACAAAAACTTTGAACGCCAATTACTCAAAACTATGCAAAACATACTTACTGCTCTTGTGCTTAGCGCGGCAGAATTTCTATATTAAGCGAACGCAGCAGCTACAGGTCAACATTAAATTACTTACGAAATGGTCTTTTATGGCAAGACAGTTTTGTCAATGGCAAAAATCATGAACCTCCACACAAACTTTGCCGCCCTATTTCAAACTTTTAGAAGATCAATCTTCTCGTGGCTAATCGATCTTCAGGTTAAGCCGCGCTTGCCTAGGTTAGTCCGTGGATGGGTGCCCGCCCATTACATAGCGAGTTTCCTCCATGCCTCGGAAAGCACTTTCAGCCGTTGGTCCTGGCTGCCATGTGCAGATATTTGACAGTCGTTATAGGTAGTGGCCCGAAAGTCTGACAGCCAGTCTTACCAAAGGGGTATCGTATACCCACACCCAGAGCTAACTGGGTTGTGGAGGTCAGATAGGCAGTCATTCCATGTCAAATACTGGTTTCAGCTGCATCCGGTTAGAGTGGAAGCCGACCCCAACATTGTTGGGAAAAGGCTCGGCAGATGATCTAGCAGATTTTTACGGTCATCCCCATATAAAGTATACCGTAACATAAATATTTATTTTATGACCTAATTAAGTTCGCCATTAAATAAATATTTGGCTTTAGTCAATCAA
This sequence comes from Noctua pronuba, assembly GCA_905220335.1. Taxonomy (NCBI): domain Eukaryota; kingdom Metazoa; phylum Arthropoda; class Insecta; order Lepidoptera; family Noctuidae; genus Noctua; species Noctua pronuba. The sequence goes on along the minus strand of LR999919.1, from coordinate 4,750,325 downwards.
ATACAAGTGGGTGGCCCCTAGCCCAATGCCAGCGGAAATGCACAATTTAATATCGATGATAATTTAAAAAAAGAATCAACCGAGCTAAACTGGCGCTAACATGCCATTTTACAGATTACACAAACGTAAAAAAAAAATAACAAAGAGACCGCCGAGCAAAGGCACCGCGCGTTCGGCCGAAAAAAAAAACTAAATTAACACAAAATTTTCAATAATTAAACCTCACCTTGTTAGTGGGACTTCGATGTTTTTATAACTTTACCATTTTATGTCTACACTCAATCAAAAACCTCTTAATTTTAAAACCTTTTTAACACGACGGGATAGAGTTGAAAATACTGTAGCAATATTTACCTGTGTGGAAAAATATATTTTAGCATTTATTTCAAAATGTGCCGAAGTAAATTGCGTTTCAAATTTTATTGTTTATTTGATTGTCCCTTTGGACGTATGGAGTTAAACCTTTGCTACCAGCTACCAGCCTTTTCAAAAGTAAAGTTCGTAAATCTATAGCTCTGTTTAATAAATGTCCGTTTTTTAATATAGTAGAATGATTTTTAAATAAATTATTAATAAAGAAATTAATAAATTTTTATTTCAAAATAGTAATAAACTCATAGTCTTCTTTTGTGTCTAAATTAATCAATGTTATTGTACGGTGTTGTAAGACGCGACTTTTAACTTTATCGGAATGGATGTCTTCACATGGATATGATTAAATAATAAAGAAATATTTTTTATTTAAGTATGTAGTTCGTTATTTAATGCAAAAGAGCAGGAGTCCATACGGCAGATGTGTACCTACACCCACAATATTTATTTTGATGTACTTACATTTATTTCGGCTTTGGTAGCTCAAAATGTCATTTTCCTAGAATTACACCGTCCACCATACTCCTCAAACCGGAACTGCACGCTGGTTAGCAGCAGAAAAAGGCATGGTGGTAGACCACCTACTTCCTCAGACGAACTCCGAAATATCTTAACTGTAACTCCATCAATCTTCTCCAAAAAGTTCCCACCATTAATCCTTTCAAAATAAACAGTAAGTGTAGCAATAAATCAAAAAATATCCTCACTATTACCAATATTTTGACACAAAATTAACAAAGACATCACATTGAGCCACTATTTTGTAGTGATGACGCGACAATTTTCGGATTTTTTATCGAAATACATTAGTAAATGAGAATGCACTTTTCGATGACACGTCGGCTACTTCATTTTGCCAAGTTGTTTTTTTTTTAAGATTCGAAATGCATTCTGTTCTCTGTTTTAAATTTGGAATTATTGTGAGTTCTTTTTATGAATAACAGAAATTACGAATGACAAAATTGAACTTAGCTATTTTAAACTTGGAACCTTCATTTTTCAGACCATAGCGTCAAGTTTCCCAACGATGTTTTTTTTAAACCAAAATCGTAGAATAGGAACAGTTTTCTTTAATCTATGCTGCTAATATCAGTGGTGTCATTGATTAGCCGAAAACTTTTGGAGATTACAGGCATGATGTTATATTGTATTGCAAAAGCCTGTTGGCAGAGCTGACCACTTGGCCTCAAGAGGGCCATAAAACTGTTGACCATCCCATAACATAAGAAATAACCCACTTTAGTATTTATGTTATGTGATTACATGTAGTGAAGATGAGAATGTTGAGGTGGATGTGTGGTGTGATAAGAATGGATAAAGTAAGGAATGAGTATATTAGAGGAAGTTTGAAAGTTGCACCAGTTACAGAAAAGTTGAAAGCGAATCGACTGTATTGGTACGGACATGTGATGAGAAGGGACGAATGGCATGTGATTAAAAGAGTGATGAATATAAATGTCAATGGATGGAGTGGGAGAGGAAGACCAAGGAAACTATGGATAGATTTTGTGAGGAATGATATGAAAAAAAAGGAGTAAATGATAGTGTGACGGTTGACAGAGGAGAATGGAAGAAAAAAACGTGTTGTGCTGACCGACTCTAAGTAACATGGAACAAAGGCAGGAAGATGATGAGTTATTTTTATGATTATATCGACCAAAACATAGCCAAAGACTTTAACCTAAAAATCTCCAAAATCCAATACACCAGTACGCAACAAAATTAATAACAAAAATAAAAACGACAATTACAAAAACGCTAATGCACCGTACAACTGTCATCTTGCAAATTTTTTCAACACCATTGTCAAGATTCTACTGCCAAAAAAGAAATGGCGAATTTACCTGACCGCCCGACAAAGCTTGACGGACGTGCAAAATCTATTTAAATTGTACCGTAGACTTATTATTTTATGATTTAGTGGACATATCCTATTTTTGTTGCGCGAAATTAGGCTGAAGACAATGGGATGTGAAATTGTGAGTAGGTGGGATAGTGTCACGCCTATTTGAGAGTGGTCCCGTGTGATGTTAGGTGTAGTGGTCTCCCAAGTTGAAGTCTAATTTGGTACCGTTAAAAACGTACCTAATTAAAATTGCCAAAAGAATAGCATTTTGAGAACCCGAGGAAAGTCTGATTTTGTCGATTTGAAATAATCTGGAAAGATAGCTATTTCTATTACAGGACCTTAAGAGCCAGCCAGTTAGCCAGTTTATCCTACTTCTGAGACAAAATGTAATGTATTATCTCGTTGCGCTCAGTATTAAGAGTTGCTCTAAGAACTCTGTCCAAGTAAGTATATCTCGATGACCTATCATTTTGCATCTTCATTATTTCTGTGAATGCGTTCTCTGCTGCCAGCAGTAGTAGCCCAGTGGTTTACCAGTGGTATACCCACGACCCACAACTCATAGATCGAGTCTTATAAGTCGTGTGTTTGATCCCAAGCAGGTCCACACAGGCACTCCCAAAACGGTAAAGGAAAACATCGTGTGGAAGCCGACATATCCAGGATCGAGAATGAAGAATGAAGATGAGAATGAAGGATGATCTGGAAGTAGGCCATGATCCACCGTGGGTCATGGCCTATTCCCTCTCACCAAAAAGAGGCCTACCTATGGGTCCCACCAATCGAACTGTTATAGACTGAGTATAATATCTGACAGAACGCACGCACGCGTCACGCAGGTATGTCTCTAGTAGGATGTGTATCTATGTGTTACGGCTAAAAGCCGAAGTAAGGTTACACCTGGTTCTAACCGGCTATACCTAGGTGCGGCCGGTAAGAGTTTGTTATAATGCCACCAATTTGGATGTAGCGCTCGCTCGGCTCGCGCGCGTTTGGTCAAAGTTCTAACCTAACGTAACCTAATCCATTTGGTCGGTGTATCCTAGCAATAAAAAGGATAGTTCTTGCCGCACCTAGGTATAGCCGGCTAGAACTAGATGTAACCTTACTGACCTATGCTATGCCTTGTAACATATGCAATAATTACTAAATGGTACGAGAATTCTCCAAAACACCCATATCATTAGTCAAAACCATAAATATTTTCGTCCACATCTTCCTTTGATCTGAAACGGTAGATTTTTTCCCCAATCCCGTCAAATCAAGTGTAAACTCCATCATTGTAAGTTACAAATAGGATTGTACGCATCGACGGCTCTTCTATTTGGTATAGGGTTGAATGATCTTGTATACTGGGGTTTATTTAAAAAAATAACAAAGCATACAATGCCTCAGATGGCTACTGTATTTAATATCTTTATACTTTTGTAATGTTCTTGTAAAAGAATGAAAGAATGTCGAATTTTGATGTGGTTATGGTAGAAATTGAATTATTGTGACATACGGTTCGTCACAATGTAGGTATGTCACATACCTATATTCACATCTAAAGGGTGTAACAAGACCCTTAACGAAGCCGAAAGGCACTTGTTCTCCCCGTCATTGCGTTTTTTTTTTGTTCTAGATACATACCTGGGAACCTTCTAGTTACGGATATATTGGCACAAGTTTTTTTTTAAATACATGTTTTTAATGTAAAATTTTTAGTTTGAACACCTCCACGGCCACCGTACTAATCAATCCATCCATCATCCATTAGTGCGTTACATTGAATCCTACCGTAAAACGTGATTTTTCACCCCAAAGAAAAAAATCGTTTTCCATCTGATATGGGCGTCCTACCTCTTGCGCGATTCTTCCTTGGTCTGCGCGAGTCTCAAGGCCAAGAAATAAGTCTCGAACTAAGGCTTATGTAAAATCAAATCTACTAACCCAAAACAAAATACATAGTACATAAACAAAAAAAATCCTAACACATAAGCTAGCAACGATTCCAATACATAGCATAATAGTTCTGGTTGCGTGTCGCCCGGCCGGCGGGTAGGCACATAATTGTATGTAATCTCAATGTATCGGGGATAATGTGATCTGCGTCTGCGCCGGTGTAATGACAGGCCGGCGTAGCACGCATGCGCTCGACACACGGCGGGGTTTTTGGAGATTTGGTTTCTTGGTAGGGAATCGAAATGTTACTTAGACAAGGTGAAAAAACAATATGATTAGAGAATAGTACAAGATACCCCCCGCTCCTGTATGGTGGACCTATGAATTGGTATGGTTGACCTTAGGGGGGCAGCGGCTGGAATCAGCCGGATCCGAGAGGGAACGGTCAGCTCATTGTTGTGATGCCTGGGTCCTGGAGAGGCTTATTGCCTGCAAAGATGTCTTTCAGCTGATGAGAATGATCGCACTCAAAAAAACGGTATACTGTAAAACACATCATCATTTTATCAGATAAAAACCACAACATATTTTCAAAGTACCCGAGGAGCTCGTGACTAAATAATAACAGCCGCTCGAGTCGATATTTAACTAAGCGGCGCTTGCCTTGGTTGGTCCGTGGATGGGTGACCGCCCATTACATACCGAGTTTCCTCCGTGCCTCGGAAAGCACGTTAAGCCGTTGGTCCCGGGTGTCATTTGTAGATCTTTCACAGTCGTTACAGGTAGTCAGTGGCCCAAAAGTATGACAACCAGTCTTACCAAGGGGTATCGTATTACCGAGTACTAACTGGTTTGTGGAGGTCAGATAGGTAGTCGCTCCTGGTAAAATAGTGGAATTCAGCTGCATCCGGTATGAGTGGAAGCCGCACCCAATAAAGTTGGGAAAGGGCTAGGCAGATGATGATTTTCAAAATACCCCCTGCAGAAAAAAAACCTGAAAATAAAAATCTTCGGCCCGTGTGTACCGAGGTTCGTCAAAGACGTAAAAACAATCGCGTTTCCTCCCGCAGACGTGATTGAAGTTGTCTATTTGTGTAGCGTCGGCGAAACACGCTGGGAATACCGTCTCGTAAGGTGGAATTTTGTTTAAAAATACTGATTCGTTCGGATTCTGTCTGCTCTCAAACTTTAGTCTATCTGTTATAGTCAGAGATCGATATGTAGCCTCTTCGCGGGATGAATGGTCTATCCTCGATTCCAATTTCTGCCTTTGACTGGTGTATTTTTAGGCAAACCTAGAACTACCTTACTTTTTACAAATTAGCTGCCATTCAGCGGCGCTGACTTCGGAAAAAAAAAAGCGGAAAACGGTGTTGGCAATTTGGCATAAGGAGTATATCTACACTAATATTATAAAGAGGAAAGATTTGTATTTTTGTGTGTGTGTGTGTGTGTGTATGCTTGTAATGAATAAACTCAAAAACTACTGGACCAATTTCAAATATTCTTTCACCATTAGAATGCTACATTATCCCTGAGTAACATAGGCTATATTTAAAAAGAATGTCTACCCGTGCGAAGCCGGGATGGGCCGCTAGTAATTAATAAAACAAGAAAAAGTTCGGATGCAAGAGCGAGCAAAGCGAGCTCGGGACTTGGGCCACCCCGACTCAGACAGGTTAGGTTCGATGGGGATTTTCTGACATTCAAAAGTGCCTGTTATGGTTTAATTGAAATAAATGCTTTGAGTTTTGAGTTTTATAGCGAGGTCTAGTGAGCGAACTAAAATAGGAGTCGACTACGTCTTATTGCAAAATATTGATATTTACCTTGAACTTTGGGTCAATTCAACTTACTGCGTTTCGGCGTTGGACTGCCCAAGTTGGACTTTCCTAGGATTAGACATAAATTCGTTAATCAAAGGCTGAAACACGCTATTGGTTTGGACTTTGGTTGAGACTTCTTGCCAAACCTGAGGTTTGGCTAGCCAAACCTAGAAGTTTGTTTACATTCGCCACAGCCCTCGACAGCATCAAACTATCCCAGGACCCAGGTCTTATAGGAAGTGGGTTGGTACCTACGTATTGACAGCAAACTTTGTTGAAGGTTTAAATTTTTCCTATCGTTTTGTTTAATTAGTACATGTATTAAGGTTTTCGTTGGATTATTTCGAACAATTTTTATTTACATTATTAACGAACTACAAATCTATAATAGTAATAAAATATGTACAAGTATCAAAAGGGTTACAGGGCGTCAAAAATTCGTCCACATCGCTGTCACCAGGAACAACTAACAATTAATATCAATTAAATTATTTTTGTATTTTTAACTATCAATTAAATTATTGTATTTACGCCATTTGAGGTTTTCAGCACCTGCAGCAGCCGCCTCAGCGCAGCTCACTGCAGGAAGGTGGGATGGCGCAAGGGTGTCGACGCAAGTTGCATCCCACACCAAAGGCCTACCCAACTTCCATGGCATTATGGTCATATCATTAGTACTTAATAGTAACTTTTTCTCAACCCATAACTAAACCATGAAAATCAAACAAGGAAATTTTATGGGTAAGTATGAAAAACTTTTAGGGAACAAAAATGTTTCTTTTTTAATTGTCCAAATCTAACACTAATCTGCTGTCCGTACATAGGGGTCCATGGCGCCGTTGCTTTCAACGGAGGAGTCTATCTGTCTCCCTCACACATCCACAGTCTCTTTCTAACGCAATGACACCCGACTCTCACTTTTTAGACCTTGGAGCGAAAATTCAAACGATTTTTTTTCTTTGACTTTTTAAATATTATGTTGAAAATCACAACGGTAAAATCGGTTCAATCTCATCAGTATGTTGTGATGGCCCAGAGGTTAAGGCCTCGCCTCTCATGCATGAGGTTGTGGGTTCAAATCCGGGCAAGGCAATTCATTTATGTACTTTCTAAGTTTATCTTGGACATCACAGACAACGGTGAAGGAAAACATCGTGAGGAAACCTGGACTTATAATTAATATAAGTCTGAAATCGCCAACCCGTCTTGAGCAAGCGTGGTGATCAATGCTCGTGCCTTCTCTGTATGAGAAGAGGCCTTTGCCCAGCAGTGGGACAGTAACAGGCTGGTATTATGTTGAAAATGTCGTGAGGAAAGTTTTGAGTATGACTGTGGATGGGTTTGCCAAACTTCTTGGCAGTATATGATTAGGTATAAATGAGACAAAAGATGTAGTATAGTCTGGTTATAATTATCCAAAGGTGCATCTTATATACTAACGACTACGTGACGATAACAGACAGTAGAAACATTTAATAGATATTGAACGTGCGATAAAGAACATAAGATTGCGATGTAGATTGTAGATACAGCACAAAGATATTGTACTGTAACAGTACACCCCCCTTTAAAAGAAAAAAATAAATATTATGGTAATAGTGTTTACAATATAAATTTGATCTAGACCTTACTAGTTATTTGCTGATGTATATAAATAATAATGCTATTGTACGCGGTGGAATTTGATGACGCCTGTTGTGGTGTTATTTGCTGACGTCTGTAATTTTGACTTAGCTGTTGCACGAGTGTTTATTATTTTTTATAGACGTACTACTGGCTTTACTTTACGTCCCGATCGTGTAGTGTACGTGTGTGAATGTCTGTCGTAATCCTTTGAATCTGGCACGTAGTTTGATTCGTCATTGATCATGAATGCTGGTTTCAATCTATCAATTGATATCACTGTCTCTTTATCCCTAATTCTAATGCAAAATGTTTTATCTGTTTTACTAATTACTGGGTAGGGTCCCTCATACGGCGGTGTCAGGGCTTTCCTCATTCTATCACACCGAACAAATACGTGTGAGCATTCTTTGAGTTCGGGATGCACAAATATAGCTTGGTTATGGTTTTTTCTTTTCGGAATTGATGTCATTTGTGTGATGTCCTTTTGAATTTGTTTTACAAATTCTTCGTACGTTGATAACTGTGCTGCTGATGACTCAAAAAATCCTCCAGGGAGTCGTATTGGCGTTCCATATGTCATCTCTGCTGAACTATAACCTGTGTCTTCTCGCAAGCTACTCCGCAACCCGAGTAAAACTGTTGGGATTTCTTTTAACCAATTTTCGTTGGATTCTCTTGTCATTAACGCTACCTTTAAAGTTCTATGAAATCTCTCTATCATTCCATTGGATTGCGGATGATAAGGTGTTGTCCTAATTTTATGTATTCCCAAAAATCGTGAGAGTGACTCAAATATTCTTGATTCAAACTGTCGGCCTTGATCCGTAGTAATGCGCAATGGACATCCAAAACGAGTAATCCATCCTTCGAAAAGTGTCTTGGCTACTGTTTCTGCAGTTATATCTTCTACCGGAAATATTTCGGGCCATGACGTACAACGATCTATGATCGTGATTAAATATCTCTTCCCTTGTGAAATCGGAAGTGGTCCGACGATGTCAATATGTAAATGTTCAAAACGTTGCGCTGTCATAAACGTACCAGGAGGTGATATCGTATGTCGTTGTATTTTTGATTTTTGGCAGGCTATACATGATCTACACCAATTATTGATATCTTTGTTCATATACGGCCATAAATACCTTTGGGTTATCATTTTTCTCGTAGTTCTTTTCCCTGGATGGCTCATACCATGAATGGTATCGAAAATTTGTTTGCGAAAATGCTTTGGTAAGTAGGGGCGGCTTTTTCCAGTAGACGTGTCGCAGGTGATGTTTATTGTGGAACCCGGAAGCGTAATGTTTTTGAATTTTAATCTTTTATTGTCATGTAATTTACTTAGTTCATTATCTGTTGATTGACATTTTTCCAATTCAGCGTAATCGATAGGTGATGGCACGTATATTTCCTCTATTCGAGATAAGGCATCGGCGGTAATATTGTCACGTCCGTTTATGTGTTGGATGTTGGTACTGTATTGTGAAATGAAATCTAACTGCCGGACCCGTCGCGGTGTATCGTTTGATGATGGTTTTTGGGAGAATGCGTATGTCAAAGGTCGGTGATCCGTAAATATTGTAAATTCTCTTCCCTCGATTAATCTGTGAAAATGTTTGACGGCCATGTATATTCCTAACAGCTCTCTGTCAAACGTAGAATATTTTTGTTGAGTTTCGCTCAATTTTTGTGAAAAAAAACCTAATGGTTCCCAATTGCGTCCGGATTTTTGTTGTAAAACTCCACCAACGCAAGTAGCACTAGCGTCGGTCATGAGCGCTAGTGATGCGTTGCGGGAAGGATGCGCTGTTAATACTGCGTTTTTCATGCTTTCCTTGCATTTTTCGTAAGCTTTGTCTGCTTCCGTTGTCCAAGGAACAGGTGAATTATCGTTCTTTTTTGAACCATGTAGATATTCGTTTAAAATTCTTTGATTTTCCGCTGCGCGTGGAATATTACTTCTGTAGAAATTGACCATGCCCAAAAATCTTCTTAATTCCTGAATTGTTTTCGGTTTGGGAAATTCCATGATTGCTTTGTAATTTTCTTCGGTAGGTTGTATTCCTTGGCTCGTTATATGATAACCTAAGAAATCTATTTCCCTTCTGAGAAATTCGCATTTTTCGAGATTAATGGTTATTCCATTCTCGTGTAAACGTTTGAAAACCGTTTCTAAATGCTGATAATGCAAATCTTCGTTGTCCGATGCGATGAGACAGTCGTCTACATTTATATAAATACGAAATTTAAATCTCTAAATAAGGAATCCATGAATCGTTGAAATGTTTGTGCCGCATTGCGTAATCCGAAAGGCATTCTTAAGTACTCAAAAAGTCCGAAAGGTGTGATGATGGCTGTTTTCTCTATATCTTTAACAGGAATACAGTGGTATGCTTTGCGTATATCTATCTTGCTTAGTATCTTCTTATTTTCTAATATGTATGTAAAGTCAGTTAATCTTGGTAGTGGGTATTTGTCCGGTACTGTTGTGCTATTGAGCATTCGATAGTCTCCGCACGGTCTCCATTCGCCATTTTTCTTTTTTACCATATGTAATGGGCTTGCCCATGGGCTATCTGACGGTCGGCAAATTCCGAGTTCTATCATATTTTGAAATTCCTTTTTGGCTATGTCGTATTTTTCTGGAGGCAATGGTCTTGCCCGAGCTGCGACGGGTGGTCCTGTAGTGATAATGTGGTGTTCAATCTTATGTTTGGGCGCATTGCGTAGAGAGGACTCTTTCGTGATGTCTTCGTATTTGTTTAAAAGTTGCGTAATACGTGGACTCGTTCCCACTGCGATAGTACGAATTGTTTGCTGTGTCGCTTTTTCCGAAGTTACATGCGTTGTCAGCTCTGTAACTCTGTCGATAAGTTTGCGACCTGCTATGTCGACTAATAGTTTATAGTGCTCTAGAAAATCTGCTCCAATTATCGGTTGTGTAACATCGGCGATTATAAAATTCCAACTATAACATCGCTGTAGTCCTAAATCCAAGGTAAGCGTCTTCTCGCCGTAAGTCCTAATTTTAGTCCCATTTGCAGCGTATAGTGTGTATTGTTCATTTTGTAAAATTGAATATCTCTGTTGCTTGCTAATGACTGAGATATTTGCGCCCGTGTCAATCAAAAACTTCATACCACTTTTTCGGTCGGTAATGGTGAGGCGATTGGATGGGTGGATCGCACAGAGTTTCGCCGTTGTCTGTGCTCTTATTCGTTTCCCTGGTTCCGTACGTAAGTCATTGGTTTCCAACCGCATGGTTTAATGCAGTTCCTTGCATATTTTCCGAATCTTTCGTGGTAGTAACAAAATCGATTTGCTCCTCTATAGTTTGTTCTCGGCCTCATAACCGGGAATTGTTGACGTTTCTTGAAATGACTGTGCGTGTTGGGTCGATAGCCATATTGACCTTGCTGAATTGCGTCAATATCTATCTGTAATTTTGCTAGCTGGGTTAAAATGCATGCTGTATTGTTGTCGCTTGAAGTGTCGCTGCTAACAGCTGATATTTCGGTTACTTTTGAATTCATTATTACTTTGTCTGCAATTTGGCTCAGTTTGTCAATTTCCATGTCTTCCGTAACTGCTAGAACCGTAGTAACTGATGTTGGTAAAAGCCTGAACCATAGTAGTTTAATTGTTTCGTCACTGATTTTTCCTCTCCCGAGGACTCGCATTTGACGTAATAACTGCGAAGGTTTTTGATCACCGAGTTCTGTCTCTGATATTAATTTTTGAAACTATCGCTGTTCTGTTTCTTCGTAACAATCAATTAAACGTTCCTTGATGTTTTTGTATTTATCTGTAGTCGGTGGTGAAGTGATTAGGTCACTAACCTGTAGTATTTCTTCCTTGGATAACTTTGCTATTACTGCACAGTATTTGTATTCGTCTCCTTGCTTCTGTGGTGCTAATATGGCTTCTAGTTGCGTGAACCATAATCTTGGTTGGTCTTTCCAAAATTCCGGAATGCGGGATAAAACCGAGGTGCCAGCAGCTACTTCAAGTGTTCCTTGCTGATTTATGTTCGCCTTGCACGGTGATTGTGCCATGTTTCTTGCTGCGTATTCGTTCGTCGGGGTCACCAATTTGCCAAACTTCTTGGCAGTATATGATTAGGTATAAATGAGACAAAAGATGTAGTATAGTCTGGTTATAATTATCCAAAGGTGCATCTTATATACTAACGACTACGTGACGATAACAGACAGTAGAAACATTTAATAGATATTGAACGTGCGATAAAGAACATAAGATTGCGATGTAGATTGTAGATACAGCACAAAGATATTGTACTGTAACAATGGGTATGAGAAAGACACGATGGATGGACTGTGAGAAGGATGATATGGCACAAAAGGAGGTGTCTGATGAGATAATGAGTAATAGAGAGTACCCTTCTTTATACATCGTTCTCACATAAATGTATAGTTTCCACATGAATGATGTAACCAAGATTTTGTAACAATATTTTGATTGGAAAGAGTGTCCATGGAGTTTCTTGCCCATTCTTCTCCATAGAGATCTACGCCTAGGAATGGGCAACTACAGTACTTTCACAAGTTATTATGCCTTGTGACTGTAACTGTAGCTTTGCTTTCTTTGTTTTTATTTTGTGACATTCAAAAGTGCCTGTAATGGTCTAATTGAAATAAATGCTTTGAGTTTGAGAAGTATGGAAGAAGAAGACATGCTGCGCTGATCCCAAATGAATTGGGACAAGGGCAAGAGAATGATGATGATGTTACATTGCGTTGGTTTCCTTACAGGATGATATCGTGAAATAGTTACGTAACTACAACGGCCCCTCATCATCTACCTAGCCTATTCCCAACTATATTGGGGTCGGCTTCCAGTCTAACCGGATGCAGCTGAATACCAGTATTTTATATGGAGCGACTGCCTATCTGAACTCCACAACCCAGTTAGTACTGGGTAATACGATACCCCTTGGTAAGACTGGCTGTCAGACTTTTTGGGCCACTGACTACCTAACGACTGTCCGAGGCACGGAGAAAACTCGGTATGTAATGGGTGGTCACCCATCCATGGACCAACCTAGGCAAGCACGGCTTAATCTAAAGATCGACCCGAGTGGCTGTTATTATTTAGCCACGAGCTCCTCCTCCTACAACAGTCCCAAAAAGGAATTTAAATTAAGGAGGAGGCGCCATATATATGTATACTAGCTGTTCCCCGCGACCTTCGTCCGCGTAAAGTTATTAAAAATACAATTTTCCCCGTTTTTGCAACATTTTTCATTGCTGCTATGCTCCTATTGGTCGTAGCGTGATGATATATAGCCTATAGCCTTCCTCGATAAATGGACTACCCAAAACTGAAAGAATCATTCAAATCGGATCAGTAGTTCCAGAGATTAGCGCGTTCAAACAAACAAACAAACAAACAAACAAACACTGCAGCTTTATAATATTAGTATAGATATTATATATTTTTGTATTTTCCTACGTTTTCTACAATTTACAGGTCAGTGTCTGGTTGTATGTTTAAAATATGATTCACCCCTTTAAGAAACTCCTGAGGACTTAGTCAATTGGCAATCGCTGACACCAGCGCACTTGGCGATCTTGTGACTGCATCAGCGAGCGGAGTTCGCATAGCTGAATTTTGGGCCAAATATATTTCATGAAAATTTGCCATTGGCAGGCCAAGAAGAATAAAATACGTTTTGGGCAACTGTCTTGACACAGACATATACACACACAGACAGACAGACAGATGGTTTTCAGTGTTAATGATAATATTAGTGGCCATGTCAGATTAAAAACTTATTTTGGTTTTCGATACAAACCAAAATAAGTCTGAAAACCAGTCTTACCAAGTGGTATCGTATTACCCAGTACTAACTGGGTTGTGGAGGTCAGATAGGCAGTCGCTCCAAGTAAAATACTGGTATTCAGCTGCATCCGGTTAGACTGGACGAACCCAATATAGTTGGGAAAAGGCTAGGCAGATGATGATCGACGTTCAGAAAGTCTTAATTCTCAGCCTTATTTCGAATAAAATTAGATGCCTTTTGATTTTGAAGGTGCAATCGTCACTCTCAGAAACTGTTTAAACTCACATAACACAAAGTTGATGAACTCCTATAAAAGTCGGTAGAAAATCAAATTAGACTCAAATCAAAGGAAAAAATATAAAATAATTGTATTACTACACAAATACCGCTCCAGTTCTTAGTACCGCTTTATGACTCAGAGCGCCGGGGTTCGATTCCCGGAAGAGGCAGTTAATCGGTCTACACCTTAAGGCTGATAGCGGTAAAAAAAAACATGTAACATAGCATCGCGTCTATATCCCCGATAGGGTTAGGCAGAGGTGTATACCTACTCTTCTTCGTATCTCTGGTACGACACTATTTTCCAAAGCTGCTCAACTTATTTTGAAGGAACATTTTGATATCAAGTCAGCCGGCGCGGCGGCGGGCCATCTAGTAAATAAAAATTGCCTAAATAAACTTTTTTTAACTAATTTCTGATGACTGCTGTGGCTGTAAATATATTTTCACAACAAAATGTGATTTTTGTAATTTTTAGGTGGGTATTGGCTTACTGAAAATGGATTCACTAGAAGAAACAATTTTTTCCACCGTTGGCGGGCCAATTCAAATGCGTAGGCGGACCATATTATGGCCCGCCGCAGGCCAGGGTTTTTTTTTTTAAGCATGGGAAATCATCAAATAACTCTCCCGCTCTGGGTGGAGTGGGAGGGAGTGTCAGACTTTTACTGACTAAAACCCATCCACGTTGTTACTTCTTTGCCCTTTGTGTTCCAGGGCCGCGGTATCTCTTTCGAACAATCCCGCAGCCCCGGTAGGCATCGGCCCTTGCGGACCCCTTCCTGGTTGCTGACATCTCTCGACACGGCCTGTCGTCACAAACGGACGGACGGCGAGCTAGCTATTCTTGTACGGCTTAGTTGCTACAATTTCTTCTCTTACCCATTTTTTTAGCTTGTGTCATCCCACTGCCGGACAAAGGCCACCCTTTCTCCTTTTCACCCCCTTGTCTCCTGAATCTACCCCATAAAACAAAACAGGTACAGGTGGTAATATACGTACTGCTTACCAGAAGATGGACAGGCCAGTCTCCTACAACTAGACAGGACTACAGAATTATTAATAAAATGATTTTTTTCCAAAAATCTCGTCGAAGTCTAATGCAGTAAGCGGCGCTAACAAATTACATTAGTGTCCATTTGATGGCGCCCGCGCCGCTGTGATGACTGGCGGTTTGCGCAGGCGCCGGGGCACTGGCGGACAAAAATTAGTGGTCACTAAATATTAAAACACGTAAGTACTCCAAATTATTATCTCTAAGTATTAAAAACTTAAGGCGTACAATTTTCAGCTATAGGCTTCGCGTCCATCACTGGCGTGAGCTCTAGCTTACAGCACTTGTGCGAAAACTAGCTTCCAGCACTGGCGCGAACTCTGCCATGATCATTCCCGCAATCGTTCGTGCGAGCACTCTCGCTACCAAAGGCACGAGCACTAGCGCGATCTCTGACGCGAACATACACGCAATCCTTAGTGCGAGCACTGGCGCGAATGCTAACACGAGCATACGCGCGATCATTCGTGCATACTATTTTCAGCTATAGACTCGCCTAGTTCAAGAAAAAATCTCACGTGACTGTGTTTGGAAATAACGGTTTCTTCTATTTACGCCTTAGTTTTCAGAATCCATTCTTGTACAAATTTGAAAAAACCTCTCATAATGTGAGAGGTTTTTTCTAGTTACTAGTACTAGTTCGGAGAATGGAAGAAGAAAACGTGTTTCACCGACCCCAAGCTACATGGTACAAGGGTAGCTTTCAATACTGGCGCGAGCTTGTGCTTCCAGCACAGGCCGAGCACTAGTTTATAGTCTCAAAGCTGTCTTCATTTATCACTTAGTCCAAAACATATTTTACGTATTATAATTAATCATTTACATTTTTAGCACACCGCAATGTTCTAAAGTTATAGGTACCGCGGAATTAATTTTCTTCAAATGTTCGGAATTTTCTACAGAAATCCTAATTATGCATCGGGGAACCCTAGACAAGGACAGGAAGATTAGTCATCATCAGTATTTACTGGAACGCCTAACAGTTACTGCCTACTATAAAGTATGTACAATTGTATTACTTATGTAGTAGTTTCTTGATAAAGAATTCACAATTTATATCTACTTACTTGACATCAGGGGGTTCCTTCCTAGTTGTCACGTTGTCTTACCTAAATAACGGGGAACTATAAAAAAAAATCTTCTTCTTGTCAAACTTCATTTTAGGTCACTATTTCTGCTCGCAACTGTAATGCTGACGCAGCAACTACACCACTCCAAACTGATATTCATTCAAGGGCTCCTTGCTAATCCAATATCTCCTTTACCATTACAAAAATAAAGCTCAAATTCATCATAAAAGTATTCCACAGGCTCTAATTAGTGATGGAGTCTACATCTTCATCCCGGCTACCTGATAGGTGTTTTCTTTTTATAAGGATACATTATGGATATTAGTGAATATGTGATGAGTTGATGACAGCGTTGCGGCTTGTATGAGGTTTTGAGCACTTTGTATGGCCGGATTTGTAAAGGACAGAGTGGTTTTGGGGACTTCAATCGATCTGGCCCTAGGGTGCGGTGTAAACTAATAACGGAAACACGTCGATTTTAAAATAAAAAATACAGGGTGTAAACGGAACCTTCACGAAGTCGACAACCAAGCATTCTGTACATCAAACTAAGTTTCTACGCAAAAAATATTGCTAGGAAACGACTTGTTTCCTAGCAATATTTTAGCTTGTTGTTTTATTTGGGGTGAAAAATCACGTTTTACGGTAAAACTCAATGTAAAACACTCGAAACATTGCGCTGATGGAAGGATTGAATACAACGGAGGTCGTGGAGTTATTTAAAGTAAAGTTCTTAAATTAAAAACATGTATTTAAAATAAGTTATCCACCAATCTAGCTGTTGGACTGCCAGCACTCTGCTTATATTTCTTGTAGGTACCTGTAAATACGTTAATACGTTGGCCCCTGTCATTTGTAGATCTCTGACAGTCGTTTCTGGTAGTCAGTTGCCTGAAAGTCTGACAGCCAGTCTTACCAAGGGGTATCGTAGTATCCAGTACCAACTGGGCAGTGAAGGTCAGATAGACAGTCGCTCCATGTAAAATAATGGTATTCCGCTGCATCCAGTTAGACTGGAAGCCCACCACAACAAGGTTGGAAATGGCTAGGCAGATGATTGACTGTAATTACACGGAATGATCTGATCTATACGGGGTGGAAGGGAAACCTACGCGAAAACGGTTACCACGACGTATTCATTACATTCTTCTGAGCACACCACCGCACCACGGTCAAAATGCATTGAATAGCTGATATTTTTTTTTAAATTACCGATGAAAAATTTCTGTGTGAGGGGGAGGGCTCAGAATGATGTACTGAATACGTGGTAATCGTTTTCGCGTCGGTGTCTCTTCTACTCTGTATACCAAGAAGATTTCTGTACTTTAATAACGACAAAATCATACAAAATGAACGCATTCACTCCACCATAGCCTACTAACACATACTTACTAACATACACAAAACATTTTCTTCACACAAACAATGAGCAATCAATCATCAAAGATGGCGGCTACTAAAAGTATTAAGCATGATTTATTATATGCTTACAAAGCCCAAGGCTGTATGATAAGAAATGTCTGTGCTTCTTGCGTTTATCTGTATGAATGACCTCTATGGTCGGTCAAGGGTGAACGAATTGGGTGGTTTAATCAATCATAAACATCGAACTGAAATCGGGTATTTACTACTATTGAGCTATCTCAATCGAAGCCTTTTTGAAGGGGTATTCCTCGAAGCGCAACCATTAGTTGCGCTCACAAATTCAAATAAAAAAAAAAATTATAATGTTTATTCCTCAAAGCGCAACCATGATGAAAAATATTTTTAATTTATCCATCATACCCATCTCTATTTTTCATCTATAATTTAGTTGCGCTTAGTTGGTTGCGCTTAAAAATAGTTGCGCTTTGAGGAATACTCCTTTTTGAACATGTACAAAAGCTAGTAGGTAACTCTTCTTTCTTAGTAATAATCCAGATAAACAGATCATAGAAGAGGAGGAGGAGGTGGGTTAACTTCCCCCACACTGTTCAATCTGTACATGGATGCACTCATCGTCGCGCTCAGTAGCCACCATGTTGGCTGCCACGTTGATGGTGTATGTGTAAACAATCTGAGTTACGCAGACGACATGGTGCTACTGAGCGCGTCGGTCTGTGGAATACGCAAGTTATTGCAAGTGTGTGAGGGTTACGCGAACACACACGGCCTCATGTATAATGTCGCTAAAAGTCAATACATGGTCTTTCAGGCCGGCGCCAAATGTTCTCAACATGTACCACCCATTCGCCTGAATGATGTACCTTTGGAACGGGTGGACCAATTTAAATACTTGGGGCATTGGGTAACAGCCGACATGAGGGACCATGTGGACATCGAAAGGGAGCGGAGGGCACTGTCGAAAAGAGCAAATATGATAGCCCGTAGGTTTGCACGTTGTTCAAATCAAGTTAAGATAACGCTTTTTAAAGCCTTTTGCACTTCTTTATACACGTGCAGCCTATGGATTTCCTACACACAGGCGACTTACAATGCCCTCCGTATCCAATACAATAACGCGTTCAGAGCGGTGTTGGGGCTGCCCCGCTTCTGCAGTGCCTCGGGCATGTTTGCGGAAGCGCGCACAGACTGTTTCCACACCACCATGCGCAAGCGGTGCGCGTCCTTGGTGCGCAGGGTGCGGGGCAGCTCCAATACAGTGCTGGCGATGATCGCCGGGAGATTTGACTGCCCGTATATCGGACACTGCTGTAGCAGGCATGTTGCTAGCTGTGTTCGATAATATGTCTGTTTTGTATTTATATGTTTTGTATTTTTTATGTGTGTGTATATGTGTCTTTTATGTATTCTGGTTGCTGTATGGGTGCTTTTTGGTTACCTGAAATAAATACTTTTTATTTATTTTATTTATTTATTTTATAGAAGTTCTAGTTTCGTCGGCCTGCGTAGAAGCAGCATCACAGTCACATGTTTACAGCCTCCATGACCCCTACACTATTAAATGCATCAGTATCAGTCACAATGTAAAAATCTCTTGAGTGCAAGTGAATACTTTGAGCACTACCGTAAACCGTGATTTTTCACAAAAAAAAAAAGTCTCAAAGTTACAATTCAAAATACTAACCGCGATTACAATTCAAAATCTGCGTCTACGATCATTTTACGAATTGTACCTAACGTTATTCTTAATAGTGTCCTAGTATGATTCTGTCAAAGCTGCCTTTTTAGGCCCCCAGGTCAGTTAATCAAAAAATTGAAGCTAGGTACCCGTTCCGAAACGTAGAATCTATGAAGGAGAACGGGCAAGAAACTCTACTACATTTACTGAACACATTAGTAGGTGCCTTACCTTAAATACCATAAAAGAACAACATTCATTAGATTACCCATGCATAGAGATGATTTATTTAATATTTACTTGCTTTCACACGCAATAAAACATAAAGAAATGAGCTCGGAACGGAAGAGGCCAAGATTAATTACTTTTTAATTCGCCATTTTGGTTGCGTCATTCTTTGCGCGGGAACGCGTAGTGAGGCGGGCTTTTGTTTTTTTTTTTCAATGTGAACTTTGATGACCAAAGGTCGTGGGCTGTGCTGCCAATGCCATAGATTAAATATTTGTTTAGTGTTTTTATATGTGTGGATGATTTTAAGGACAAAGGAAAGAAAAACCAGAGGGTCTAGCTAGGGATTGTTTTATATTTCTACAACGTCATTCAACAGGTTTGACGTACGCTTTTCGGTGATTGTTTTTGACTTTTCCGTCATTGTTGTCGCTGATAGAATGTCAGTTGTCTGGACCCTCAGGGAAACTATGGATGAACTGTGTAAAAGACATATTAAGCTAGACGGAGGGTGAATGTGAAATTATAAATGTTCTAATTTTCATACGATTTCTGATGTCAACGCAAAAGGAGTCGACCTCACAGTCACGGTTCAGAGCTTCTGCGAGGGTCGACCCTGCAGTATTTTAAAAGGACGACGTGAGGTTACGTCGCTTACGGTCCGTGAGATTCGATCAAATAACAAAAATATTTTGAGATTCCTTTGGTATGTGTACTGTAATAAGTACTTACCTTATGTCCAGGTTCTAGGTAAGTGGCAATCGTATTTCTTAGTTGTAGTGTATCGATACAATAATCGACTAAATTGGAATCCATGGTTTCGATGACATTCTGTCATCTCTGGTTTGCGCGGGAAATTGCGGGGTGCTCGGGAGTACGCAGCAGTTTAAAAAAACATTAATAACGAGTCATACTCTGTTTGAAATCCTACATTCATATATATCTGCATCGTTATTCGTGTGTGCAAAACAAATACTAATAGTAGCAATACTCAAACAACACAATAAATTATTCACATTTACCTACCACGTGTAAGCTTGATATAATAAATAACACTTGTCTTGAGAACATTCTTCAGCTTAAGCGATTAAATAAAATACTTTGCATACCGAACTGAACATTATTTACATAATCATTATCTAGTATATAAATCCGTACATTCTAATAATTCCTGACATAATTAAAGGTAGGAAATATAGTTGTAAATAAACCGTTTTAAACCAAAATCCGTGGTTCAAAACCGGTTTTAAATTGGTTCAAAACGGTTTAAAACCACGATCACGTGGGCCGTACATTGATTATTTTAAAAGGCTAATTGAAATCATTTAGCATTTTTATTAATATATGTGAAGTCATATATCATACTTGTACTACTTTTTAGGATTAGACAGACTGAAAACAACCATGAAATGCGTATTTATTAAAATATTACGGCAATGCCGTATTTTTATTTTGCAATTTGCTACCAAAATCGTAACGTAGGGTATAAGGAGAGAGAAGAAAAAAGAAGAAGAAGAAAATACATTTATTTGGCACATGCCACAAGTGCACACAGTAAAAACAAAACAAAAACATTTTTAAACCATATTAAACCGCTAATTGTGGTTTTAAATCGTTTTAAACCAAAAAGACGGTTTAAAAACAAATGGTTTAAAACCCGTTTTGCATCTATAGTAGGAACTAACTGTACCTATTGACCTGGAACTTAATGAATTTATATTCCCATTTTATTAAACTTGACATTATGTATTGTATTGCCTATTTCAAATTATTTACTGAATTTATCTTGACATGGTAAACTTGTATTGATTTGATTGAATGTGTTAATAATATAAAGGGTGTAAAAAGACCCTTAACGAAGCCGAAAGGCACTTGTTCTCCCCGTCATTGCGATCATTTTTTGGTTCTAGACCATACCTGGGAACCTTCTATTTACGGAGTTATTGGGGGTCAAAGTTCCAACTTTTTCATAATTTAATTCTAATTTTTAAGGTTATAAATTTACTTTAAATACCTCCATGACTCGTTTACTATTCAATGCATCCATAAGCACAATGTTTTGAATGCGTTACATTGAGTTTTACCGTAAAAGGTTATTTTTCACCCCAAAAAAAAAAGTCGTTTCCCAGCAATAATTGTTGTGTAGGGTTACTTAGTTTGATGTACAGAATGCTTGGTTAACGGCTTCGTGAAGGGTCCGTTTACACCCTGTATATTAAATGAGTTTTTATTTATTACAGCTTAAACGGTTTGCATGGTTAGAATATGGATCATTTTAAACTAAACATCTATAACTTGTACCTACTTTATGTGTAAATAAAGAACTATTTTATTCCATTCTAATCATATATACATAAATATGTATTACATAACAATATAATCGGTTATCGTGGTATGGACATGTGATGTGGAGGAATGAGGAAAATGTAATGACGAAAATGTCGCCCAACTAGTAAGTTCCATGAAATTACTAGGCTGTAGCGGTCAGATTGGTAATCGCTCAACGTAAAATGCTATAGTACAGCTGCATCCAGTAACACTGGAGGAGAAGTGATGGTTCACGGTAAGTCGTAGGTTCTAACCCTTTCAAGTGTCCCACTGCTGGGCAAACACCTACCCTTTCTCCTTCCAAATCTTGTGCGATCTCTGGCCATGTTCTCCCAATTTAAGGGTCAAAAGAAAATTGAACCATTTAATTAAAAGACAAATTAATCACACTCAATAAAATCCTACAACAAAAGCGATGTTCTTCTCGTCACATTGTTATCACATCATTACACAAACATCGATACAACGAGAATCGTTCAAATAAAACTTATTTATTTTTTATCTGTGCTTTGTCCATTGTTTGGCGCGAAACGCCATCTTTCTTTAACACAATTATGGCGGCAATTAGAAGCAGGAAATGTTCGATTTTGCTCTTCATTTGGTTGACGTTAATAGTGTTTTTTGTTGAGTGCGGTAATCCAATGATATGTTGGTTTTAATTACTTTGAATACTTAAATGGGTAATGGATTGTTGGCGTTGAAAATGAAAGGGAAATTCTTATAATAGTTTTTCTTCAGATTTATGTAAGTTTTTCACTTTCAGCCGAGGATATTGTTATTCATGCAGCGTGGTTTGCCTATTATGTTTAGGTAAGTACCTAATTCGAGCAGTGATACATTATCATCATCAGCCCATAGCAGTCCACTGCTGGACATAGGCCTCCTCAATTGGACGCCACTCAACTCGATTCTCAGCAACTCTCATCCAGTTGCTACCAGCCACCCTGCGAAGATCGTCACTCCACCGAGCCTGAGGGCGTCCCACCTTACGTTTGCCGATTCGCGGTCTCCACTCAAGAACACGTTTACCCCAACGGTCATCGGTTCTACGGCTAATATGACCGGCCCATTGCCACTTCAGCTTGCTGATTCTGTGAGCTATGTCGACAACTCTGGTTCTCTGCCGGATCACCTCGTTTCGGATGCGATCCCTCAGAGAGACTCCAAGCATAGCGCGTTCCATAGCTCGCTGAGCGACCTTGAATTTATGAACCAGCCGTACCGTGAGTGTCCACGTTTCGGCCCCGTAAGTCATAACAGGCAGGACGCACTGGTTGAACACTTTAGTCTTTAGACTCTGTGGAATACGCGACGAGAAGACCCGACGAAGCTTCCCAAACGCTGCCCAGCCCAGCTGAATTCTTCTGTTAGCCTCCCTCTCAAAGTTGTTCTTACCAAACTGCAGAGTTTGCCCGAGGTAAACATATTCTCGAACAACTTCGAGAGGACCGCCATTGACAACAACAGGTCCTGGGGTGACGTGTTCGTTGAACATAACCTGGGTTTTGTCCAAGTTCACCCTGAGACCAATGCGTATTGAAGAATCAACTAGGCCATCCAGCATCTGCTGCAAGTCGTGCAGCGATTCAGCCAGTATGACGATGTCGTCTGCAAATCTCAAGTGTGAGATGTACTCGCCGTTGATGTTAATCCCACATCCCTCCCATTTTAGCGTCTTAAACACATCCTCCAGTGCGTTGGTGAACAATTTCGGGGAAATTACATCCCCTTGCCTCACCCCCCGACGCAATGGGATATGTTTTGTTTGCTGGTTCTGAGTTTGGACGGTCATTGTGGCGTTTTCATAGAGATTTCTCAGCACTTGGATATATCGCCAATCCACTTGGCATCGCTGCAGAGACTCTAGAACTGACCAGGCCTCGACAGAGTCAAAAGCCTTCTCATAGTCCACAAATGCAAGACACAGCGGCCGATTATACTCTTCGGACTTCTGTATAATCTGCCGCACTGTGTGGATGTGATCTATGGTGCTATATCCTCCTCGAAACCCAGCCTGCTCCGGTGGCTGAAAGTCATCGAGTCTTCGCCACCCTGCGAAGATCGTCACTCCACCGAGCCTGAGGGCGTCCCACCTTACGTTTGCCGATTCGCGGTCTCCACTCAATTAAATGATGATGATTACTGATGATTTACAAATTACAAATCTATAATACTAATAAAAATATGTACAAGTATCAAAACAGTTACAGGGCGTCAATATGGCAAAGACAGCTTAACAAGAAAGTATTATTGTTAACAATTTTTTAAACAAACCAGGCCAATCCATTAATGATACCACCATCTCCTGCAAAGCACTACAAATCCGCAAACAACAAAAACCATCCAAAGCTTCAACTATCAAAAATTAGTTCGGCCACTTAATTAAATTATTGGAACTATACTTTTACCGCGCCAACGCCTTTGCCGCGGGGCGCCTCGAAAAAAAAGAAAATAAAAAAGTATAAAAGTCCAAAGCGGAAAGGTTTGGCGCCACTGACACTTTGGCTCTTGGATCTGACACGCCTACGGCGCCGACCCGGAGTGGCTTAGATCTGTTGAGTTCTATAGATTTTTATAGCGTGTTGGGATAGATCAAAAAGGTTCTACATTAGGCATTAAGACCGCCTTTGTACAGTTTTCATGTGTGCATGAAGTTTTAATAAATAAAATACCTCCATATCCTTAAAAAATTATGAATGTAGATTGCTATAAGAGTAGACTAAAACCAAAGAAATGATGGATGGACTGTGTGAAGGATGATATGGCTAGAAAGGAGGTGACTGCTGAGACGACGAGTAATAGAGAAGTATGGAAGAAGAAGACATGCTGCGCCGACCACAAATAAGCTGGGATAAGGGCAGGAGAATGATGATGATGACCTCCATATACATAAAAGTAAAGTTGTAGGATAAATGTATTTACCTACCTAATTGACGAATAAATTGTAGTCATAGTCTTTATATGTGACCTATGTTTATTTGCTGATAGAAATAATTTATTTCATCTTAATTATCGACAAAGTCAAAGCAGGGTCCAGTTAGAAACATAAAATGTTGCGCAAGAGTTACTGATAAGACTGAGGAAGGAGAGCAAAACAGAGGATTTTTCAAATTCACATTAAATGTATCACCAACATTGGAATAATGTTAAACTTGAATCTCTTCATAGGATGAATTTAACAGTAATTACACAAACGAAGTGTTACAAAAAGGAGTTCAAAAGTTATCATCATTATTCTCATCTCAGCCAGAAGACATCCACTGCAGTGCTGGGCATGGACATCCACCAAGGATTGCCACAACGAACTGTTCAAAGCAATCCACATTCTGCAGATTTGCGATACCTTCACCAAGTTACGCTTAAGAATCTATCATTTTTGAAAATTTTGAGCTGGTTAAAAAGGGCGTTAAAGTTTGTAAGCATTGTGCTTATGTACCTATATATTAAAAAATAAACCGTTTTTGGAGTTCCCAATAACTGCAAAAAAAAAGTCATTTTTTCAGTAATCCAGACTTCAAAAACGCTAAACCGACCAGCAATTAACCCCTGGACTACGTAAAACAGTCTAAAGTCTGTAATTATAAGAGGTTTTTATATTAAAAATAAAGACAAAAAACTCCTTAAAAGCACGCGCACCGCCTGCCGCCGGGGTCGACCTAATAGGATGAAGTGGCGCCACAGTTGCCAGTTAAAAATATTGTTAATTTTGTTTATTGGTCATACTTTAATTTGCCAACGTGAAATAAATCTTATTACGGAGGGCTACTGATTTTCTGCGAGCTGTTGGGGATTTATGTAACTGCTGAATTTTATATAGATCTCTTTAAACTAATAGGTAAGTAGGTGCATACTTTTTATAGGACAATCAGAATCAGAATTAGAACTTTATTTGCTTTGAATGTAGGTATAGGTATAAGATGTTGTACATTAATTAATGAGATCGGCTACAGTCTACCTTACGGCGTGCAAATTACTACATAAATTAAAATATAAATACAAACAATATATAGTCAACAAAACATAACAGAAATTAAAGTGAAGTCAATTAATAATATTATAGTCAGGTACATAAGTCTTAAATGCAATTAAGTATTATAACAATCATAATCTGGGTAAATTCGTATCATTAAGATAGTCTTTCATAGAGTAATGCGAGGTTTGTCGATATTCAAGGTTGCTCAGCGAGCTATGGAGCGGGATATGCTCAGACCTTCTGTGAAGGATAAGCTTCGAAATTAAATTTTCTGTCAAAGAACTGGAGTTACCGACATAGCTCCCAGCACAAGCTGGAGGAGTAGAGGGCTGGCCATGTTTGTCAAGGGACAGATGGAGCAAACGAGTCCTTCAGTGAAGTCTGCGTATTAGGAGAGGCTTACGTCCAGCCGCGAACTGCGGAATTGATTGCAAATTTTAATTGAGTCCGAAAAGTACTAAAGTAACTTACATATGGAAGCCAGACAGACACATTGCTTTATATATTTTATTTCATTACCACTGCTCTCAAAACGGTTAAGGAAAACAACATCGTAAAGACACCTGCGTGTCCTAGGATCAACAATTCGAAAACATCTATTCACCAACTTCAGCACTGAGACTGTGTGGTTGTTTTAGTCCACCTCATCCCACAAAGAGGACGATTTTGTCCCAGAAACGGACGTAAAGTAAGTAAACACAACACGTAGGAAAGCTGAATACTGATTGTGCAAGCTACTATACGGGGTGGAAGGGACACCGACGCGAAAATGGGTACCACGTATTCAGTACATCATTCTGAGCCGGGCTACACAGCAGTTTTTCATCGGTTATTAAAAAGAAATCTGCTGTTTCGTACAAAAGTGTTCACGGTCAAAATTGTTGTGATTTTTTTTAATAACCTATGAAAAATTTCTATGTGATGGGGGCTCAGAATGATGTGCTGAATACGTGGTAGGTTACCCTTTCCGCGTCGGTGTTCCTTCCACGCCATATCAAGAATCATTTTTGGGAATCGTTCGTTATCACATCGTGTTCCTAAAAGTCGCCAAAATTAACCGGCCACAAATCCGCTACCGAATAACACCTTTCACGAACTAGGAATTAAATCTAGGACCTCGTGTTCAGCAGTCACACCTCAGAACAATCAAAGCTGCGTATAAATTCCTCGTTTCCGTATGGACAAAGAGGTTTTTTCCCCAAGTTCCCGTCTAAACATTTTTTTTCCAACTTTCTTTAATTTCCCCTGACCTACGTCTATTTGATAGCACTTTGTGTTACCGACGTCACAGGTAGAGGTCTGAATGATTTTTTTTCTAAAAGCCCTTCCCGCCGAAAGACGCACGCGATCAGTCGGGCGCCATGTTCCTTTTTATTTTTTTATAAACCACAGTTGCGTTCGGATACAGCCTCAGGCGAAAAACAGTCACTCAAAAGTCACGCGTTCACAAATAAAAAAGGTATTTTTGAATGATACAGTTTTTTCGGTAAATTAGAGATGTGGAAGGAATAGTTTTTTAAGAAATTGCGTGCCCGACTTTTTGGTAATGATAGGTCTCGCGTTGATTTTTGACTTTGCTCCAATGTGCGGTTTTTGTTTTTTTTTGGTTCGGTTTAGGGTTTGCCTACGTGGGTTTGGATTTGATTATTTTTGGTAATATTAGCTGTTATTATGGGCTGGTCTTTGTGGTTAAGTATATAAAGTACAAAGGAGTGTTGTAATTACATAGGTACCTTCTTACATAAGTACATAAGTGCCTGTTTTGTTTTAGTTGGAACACCATCATAGCAGAAAAAGTTCTTGTTTTTAAGCTTCGTTGGTGTAGCGAACTTTCTTCCTCTTTTTCAACCCGCTGTAAGTTCAGTGACTACTGTTCGCTGGTCCCTTCCAGTGCTAAATGGTAGTGGTCAACCTTTCTTTTTGATAGCATAAATGATGAGAGAAAATTACTAGTGCTGGATTTAGAAATGACATTGCACCTAGCATTGCAATAGACACGTAGGTCTATTTAAATTGATTTGATTATTTTTATGAATTAAAAAAAAAAGTTGTTTGTTTGTGTCATTGTGCCATATATCATCATGTGCCTAGCCTTTTCCCAACTATATTGGGGTCGGCTTCCAGTCTAACCGGAGATAGCTGAATACCAGTATTTTACATGGAGCGACTGCTTATCTGATCTCCACAACCCAGTTAGTACTGGGTAATACGATACCCCTTGGTAAGACTGGTTGTCTGACTTTTTGGGCCACTGACTACCTAACGACTTTCAAAGATCTACAAATGACAACCGGGACCAACGGCTTAACGTGCTTTCCGAGGCACGGAGGAAACTCGGTATATAATGGGTGGTCACTCATCCACAGACCAACCTAGGCAAGCACGGCTTAACCTAAAGATCGACCCGAGCTGCTTTTATTATTTAGCCACGAGCTCCTCCATCCTCATTGTGCCATATAACATTACAAAAAAAACTGAACCTGCAAAGTTTACCACAATACATCTGGGTAGTAGGAATATCTAAGTAATAAACCTATTGGTAGTTATGTACATACAGTAATTTTTTTCTTTTTACTAAAACGATCGGTTTTGATTCGTCATCAAACTCCTACCCTTATCCCAATTTATTTGGGGTCGACGCAGCATGTCTGTTCTGTCATACTTCTCTATTACTCGTCATCTCATCAGAACCTCTTTTCTAGCCATATCATCCTTCGGTCTTCCCCAAATTTTATAACGATCAACATTCATACTGCGAGATTTCCTCACGACGTTTTCCCCAATCTCCGCATCACATGCCCATACCAAGACAACCGATTATCACACAACTTTTTAATCAGCGGCGCCATTTTCAGACTTCCTCTTATGTACATGGGTACCTACTCATTTGTTAATTTATCAAACTCAAACTCAAAGCATTTATTTCAATTAGACTATTACAGGCACTTTTGAATGTCACAAAAAAACAAAGAGCGAAGCTACAGTCACAGACACAAGGCATAATAACTTGTGAAAGTACTGTAGTTGCCCATTCCAAGGCGTAGATCTCTATGGAGAAGAATGGGCAAGAAACTCCATGGACACTCTCTATTCGCGTAACACCACACATCCCCTTAGTATTTTCATCTCAGCCACATGCAATTGAAGCACTGGGAGCAACAAGGGCGTTCGGCACCCAATGCCCTTTTTGTATTATTGCATCAAATTAAGCTTTGTGCCGTCTAGTTTCATATGGCAAAAACTCATTTTGATTCATTGATTCTTAATGGCGTGATAGATATTTATTGAGAGGGTTTCGCTACGCCGTTGTTGCATGGATCATTGATATGCGTTTGAATTTCAAACATATTACGACCTGCAGCCTCCGAAAGTTTATGTTAGTGTTAACAAATGTCCGAAATCAGTGAAATCAGTGATTTTAGTACAGATGATGATCAGACTGATTATGTTCCCCCAAAAAATGAAGGAAAAAAAAAGTTGAAGGACATACACACAAGCATGTTTAAACTTTTAAATAATTAAACCAAATGAGTGCTGTGATTTACTTTTAAATAGACATGATTCTTTTAAGCACCCAAAGCCTTCAAAACCTTTTAAAATATGAACGCCCAATTAATTTACGGGTTGGATGCAACAAGGGCGGATAACATGTATTAAAAAAATATGTCATTTTGAAGTTTTTAACTATCCTAAAATAATAATAGTACTAGAATCTTATAACTTACTCATGGTCCCCTTAATTTTAAAAGTTCTAGAGATGTATCTGAATTTATTTAGAATTTATGATACATCTTAAACTTAAACTTCTATTATCTCAAAACTCACTTTTTTGTGTAACGCCCTTGTTGCACCCAATGCTTCAATTGTCTTTCATTCACCTTTCGTGTGCCGGAACGTAGATCTACGCGAGACACAATGACTTTTTAATTATTGTGTCTATATACTCGGCATACGAGTGGTTCATCCCTTTTGTGGTCAAACATCCTGATCCATAAAAGACAGCAGTTCTAACTATTGTTTTATAAATCTTATCCATAAGTTTAAGGAGAATGCGGGAGTGGATTGTTCCCTTGATCTACTTTTTCATCAATCCAGTATTTATTATTTGCTCAACACTCCGATCTACTTCGCCATTGCTTTGCATGGGGATACCGAAAGTCGGAAGAGACCGGGAGAAGCGCGCCATCTAGCGCTATGGTTCCTGAACTGGATCAGGTTCGATTCGCGATCCGAAGTCTCTTTTCTTTAATTCTCACTCATTAGTCTTACTCACTCATCTCCAAATCTCACCTTGTTTATCACTTGAGTTTTTTTTTGTTAACGAGAAAGCCATCCAAGGCGTCCCGCCATCTTCTCCTCGGTCGTCCGCGATCCGTCTGTCTCAGAGATTACTCCTACAATATTTTAATAGCATCATCATCTGCCTAGCTTTTTACCAAGTATGTTTGTGTGGGCTTCCAGTTTCACCGGATGCAGCTGAATACCAGTATTTTACATGGAGCGACTGCCTGTCTGACCTCCACAACCCAGTTAGTAATGGATAATACGATACCCTTTGATAAAACAGGTCAGACTTTCGAGGCACTAACTACCCGTGACAACTGACCAAGTTCTACGAATGACAGCCGGGACCAACGGCTTTACTTGCTTACTGAGGCACGGAGGAAACTCGGTATGTAATGGGTGGTCAGTGTGGTAGCCCATCCATAGACCAACCTAAGCAAGCGCTGCTTAACCTGAATCCGAGCGGCTGTTATTATTTAGCCACGAGCTCCTTAAATATTTTTATAGCAACGAGTCAAAAATTTGTGCATTGCATAGTGATAATTTATCGCTTATATTCAGTCAGGCGTTAGTAGATAGTAAAAGTTTCACTAAAGTTATGGTAGGTAGGTCCAGTATATAAATGTGTTTCCATATTTTATTTTAAATACTGAAAAAAGGCAATTTGAAAGATATAACTGTTTAATATAATTAAATAATTTTACAAACGTAACTGACAGTGCTATATAAAAATAGAAAGCAGACATGCGCATCACATATTGCTATGTAACTTAGCGCAGGCGTCCATACTCTCAATACCCAGCTTTCAAATTTTCCGAGTTCGAATAAATTGTTAGAATTCGTTTGGATAATTATTTGGATTATTACTGACTTCATAATCCATGTCAAAAAATATGTATTTTCTTCTCATTACATCTGGTTTTGCCGCGAAAAAATAGGTGATTGTTTTGGAAAACGGATGTTGTTTTGATTATTTAGTGTTACCAGTATTAAAACCATCATCCAGACATTTCATTTTCATTCCAAGGCGTAATAGAAAAAAAGTAAGAAATTCCTACTGCACCATATACCATATCTGTAATTTGGTAATCAGAGAAATTGCCTAAGAAGTTTTCTATTAAATTAACACCGTCTTAGTAAAATAGATATTAGAATAGTTGCCAGTATGACGAAAATTCTTTTTCACAAAACAGTTTGACGTTGTCAAAATCTGACAGTCATTTTCACAAGCAAGTCACTTTTATCAAAACATTCGTCAAGAACCGTTTTTGTTTCTGCCGGTTTTGATATTTTTTTTAATAACAATGGGTGGTGCACGTAATATCTTCAAACTAGGAGCCCTAGATGCTCCAAAGACAGCTTTCTTCCTATGTGACGTCCAGGAAGTCTTTCGACCGCACATAAAGTATTTTAGTGAGATAGTCAAAGTAGCAAATAAAATGGTAAGTTTTATTAGATTGTTACGTAATAACTAGTTGCTATCGTTTATAATCTATTCTTGTAATCCATTGGAGGATTTGATAAGATATTGGCGAGATCTTTGATCTTTTGTTTGTAAGGAAATGGACAAAAATGAAAGAAAATGTCGATACTGATCTATGAATTTAGGGAAGAGGTCAATGTGTTAACAATGTGTTAACTTGAGGTTAATGTTTTACTGGACTGGACTCAGAGACAGCTTTGCTTTGAGTTTCTTCAACACAAATGATTTTGTTTTGAATTGCAAACCTTTTCCTTGTGGGTTACTTTAACAATGAAAATAACATAGGAATCCTAAATTTAAAAAATAGTAATAAAATTAGGAAGTAAACAATATGGTAGACGTTAGAAGAACAAACAAAACATTTTTAGTAGACAGAATTAAAACAAACAATGAAATTACAATAAAAATGAGCAAAACTCATACCTATCAACATAAACTATAAATTTTATTAGGGATACAATTTGTTTACCCCGAGGAGATAGTACTGGGAGTGGCAATGGACTCCAGGTATCGAGAAGCAGTGTTGAGGAGTCTTCTGTAATTCTGTCTGAAATTACAGGTGGCAGCAGCAAAGCACTTCAAAATTCCCGTATACGTCTCTGAGCAATATCCTAAGGGTCTTGGTCACACCACCAAGGACATCAACACCACTGACGCAACACTAGTGTATGAGAAGACCAAGTTCTCCATGTATACTCCAGAACTAGCGGAAAAACTGAAGTCGGACATGCCTGCACTACAGTCAGTTGTTCTCTTTGGTCTTGAGGTAACCCTTAACATATCATCATCTGCCTAGCCTTTTCCCAACTATATTGAGGTCGGCTTCCAGTCTTACCGGATGCAGCTGAATACCAGTATTTTACATGGAGCGACTGCCTGTCAGACCTCCACAACCCAGTTAGTACTGGGTAATACGAAACCCCTTGGTAAGACTGGTTGTCAGACTTTTTGACTACTTAACGTCTGTCAAAGATCTACAAATGACACCCGCTGCCGTCCGCAAGCTATAATGCCGTTATCTCGTATCTGGTCGATATTCGTTTTTTGATACCACAATAATCAAAAAAAGCGAAAGCTCAATATTATATCTATTTTTTGATACCAATAAGTCTCGTATACGAGTTATAGTTAAGAAACGGCATCAATTTTTTATTTTTTCGCCCTCTTTTTATCCTTTACTCGAAATATGATTTTGTTGGATAACGGCGTTATAGCTTGCGGACGGCAGCCCGGGACCAACGGCTTAACGTGCTTTCCGAGGCACGGAGGAAACTCGGTATGTAATGGGCGGTCACCCATCCACAGACCAACCTAGGCAAGCACGGCTTAACCTACAGATCGACCCGAGCGGCTGTTATTATTTAGCCACGAGCTCCTCAACCTTAACATAATATCAGAAAATTAATGAGGTATACTCTTGGAATTGGTTAATAATAGTTTCAACTACCTAACCTTACTTATACATATAGCATAATCAGCCTATAATGTTCCCACTGCTGGGACACACAGCTTCCTCTCTATGAGAGGGAATGGGCTATAATCCACCACGCGGGCCCAGTGCGGGTTGGTAGATGTCACATGTCTTCGAATTATTGGTTGTAGGACATGCCGGTTTCCTCATGATGTTTTTATTCACCGTTTTGGGAGCAGTGGTGATGAAATAGATTACACGAAAATAAAGCGCCTGCCTAGGTTCGATCCCACGACTTAGTGTTCGTAAGTCGGGGCCGCCAGCACTGGGCCACCGCTACATACATATATATGGATTACTATTTTAAATGCCAAAGTTTGTATGGATGTTTGTTTCTCATTCTCGCCAGAACGGCTGAACGCATCCAGCACAGCTACCTCTGTGCCAGATCCGTTCAGCTTCATATTTTAGTCTGCAATAGCACATAGCCTATTTTTTGTCCTGGAAGTACGATCCCATGGGTAATACCAACACGCGTAGTTTCCTTTAACCAACACGGGTTTCTTTGACGGAAGAATCGACAAAATGACAGATTGTGAAAAGAAATCTGTCATTTTGTCGACACAATCTGTCATTTTGTCGATTCTTCCGTCAAAGAAACCCGTTTCTACGGTGGTCATGCTACGCGTGCTGATATCCACGCGGGCGGAGCCGCAGGCATAAGCTATTTGAGTAATATTTTACTGTCACAGATTTTCGCATAGTAAAGCCTGATTCCATAACTTATTTTTCTCTCTTTCAGACCCACGTGTGTATAGAACAGACAGTGATTGACTTGCTGAGTAAGGACGTAGTGGTACATG
Organism: Noctua pronuba; assembly: GCA_905220335.1. NCBI lineage: Eukaryota > Metazoa > Arthropoda > Insecta > Lepidoptera > Noctuidae > Noctua > Noctua pronuba. The sequence continues at coordinate 4,716,934 of LR999919.1, read as the reverse complement.
TCCTGGCTGATGGAGTATCCTCCAGGTCGCTCATGGATAGGGGACTTGCGTTGCAGGTTGGTACATCGTTCTTCTTTTATGCTACAGTTATTACAGGTTAGGCTACACAAAAGCGAATCCTGCGCCTCCAAATATGTCAGCTCATGTCTCAACAACTGTTGCAATGTCGTCAATCGAGGAGACGAGATGGACAGCTGTTTTCTTTCTTCCCTCATAAAAAAGAGAGTTTGTGTAGCACGCGTAGCATGACCACCGTAGGAACTGATTTTGTCGACGGAAGAATCGACAAAATGACAGATCAACAAAAGAAATCTGTCATTTTGACGATTCTTCCGTCGACAAAACCTGTTTCTACGGTGGTCATTCTTCAGCACGTGGTCATAAGCACACCTATTTCTAGTTCTATGATTCCGATCTTACTAAATCTGTAAGTTAAGGTACCACAGGGTACCTATAAAAAAACAAACTATTTATTTTAATTGCAGTATTTCATTTTTTTTAATCATTTTATGTATTGTAGACCAACCTTGGTCCCGTAATCAGCTGTAGTTGATTCAAACTATGAGTTAATTCGTTTTATCGTTATTATATATACACACTCATCAAGTCTGTCTAGTTTTGCCAGCTAGTTCATCTAGAAAGTTGAAAGCAAAACTTTTTTCTTTTTCGTGTGGTTAGTGCCTAAACTGGTGTCAGTTTTATGCCGCCCTCTTTCTGCCCTCTCTCGACTTTGCTTTACACGCCGTCGAAGAAATATCTGTCAGGCATGCTGGTTTGGTTACCTCACGATGTTTTTCTTCACCGAAGCAAGTGATAATATCATACAATACGCACATAAATCAGAGGAAACTAAAATATCTTTACTAATTCCAGCGCATGGGTCACCTATCCTGTTTTGTAACCACATCGGAGAATGTTCTTTTCAAGCTAATGCGCGATAAGAAGCATCCTCATTTCAAATCCATATCAAAACTGAATAAGGAACCCACAGTAGATACGTTAGGGTTCACTACATCTACGTGAAAGATGGACCTCAAGACCATTTAAGAATTTATTATGGTTTTTTGGAAATGTGTTGACACAGTGAACCTTTTTTTTTGTAATTTTTATAAGAGACTTGTTTTTTTTTACAATATATTTTATATAGTCGTTATTAAATGAAGAATTGCACAAAAGCGATGATCTTTGATATTTTTATTGATCTCGTGTTTTGAAAACGATTTATTTTGTTTCGAAAATAGAACACGTTTGCAACCAAAGTTGCAACAAAATCACTGATTTTGAATAGCATTCGCTTCTTTCAAATACTGGTATTCAGGTGCATTAGATTAGACTAGAAACCGACCCCAACATAGTTGAGAAAAGGCTAAGCTGATGACGATGATGTCTAGAGTTCATATATGTGAAATAAAAGCAGTAAATTGAATAGTATAAATAATGCTAGGAGTGGGTTTCACGTCAATATAGTAAAATAATCAAGGTCAATATACACATACTTTTTCCATGAGGGTAGTCAGAAACTACAATAAAACTGTCAAATTAGTTCCACGTAGATGGCGCTGTCTGTTACTTTCATTCAGGTACCAATGGAGTTCTTTGCCGAAAAAGGACAGTTTGCCGGGATATGGTGCTAAGTGTGTGTCTGGTCTCCAATAGGTCTCTTTTCGTTCAAGATGAACCAATGAAACCGTTTTCATTGATGATGAACGGTTCTAGGACATGCCAATTTCCTCAGGATGTTTTCCTTCACCGTTTTAAGAGCATGGATGATAAAATAAATTCCATTAAGCAAAATGCCGGACGCGATTCTGCGCTACTTATTTCCAATTCTTAAGGAAGGCATCCAGGTCGTTCCGCTATCTCCTTTGTGTTCTGCACCGGCCCCATATCGCTGTTTCAGGGCACCAATGGGCTCGCACGTACGATGAAAGGAATGAAGGGAGGCCTATGCCCAGCAGTGGGATAGTACGGGCTAGCCTGTCTGGTGAACCCACGATCTAAGCTCGTTAGCTGGATTCGTTAAAACTGGACCACCACTGCTCTTCCAATTGTCTTTGTCCAAACCATAGGCGTTCAGTGATAACCTGCCATCAGATAGGCTATCTGCTTAAATCGTTTGCCAAACGCATAGATCTAAATATTGTTGAGAAAATGAATCAATGTTTTTCAAAATTCTATGACTATTAAATTTTCAACAAAATGTGACCATATTTTCACGCGGTCGGGCGAATCTAACTTTTTAAATCTTTGCTTATAGATAAGTAATAAAGGCTCTCGCCCACTGCAACTTTAAATGCGACTACCGTGCCACAGCAGCGCGTTTACGAAACGCTGGACAGAATCGCGACAAAACTCGACCTGACGACGGCCTCTAAATCGGCCGTATCTAATGATCTAAATATTTTCCAGCGCCTGGCAGGCCTAGGCTGTTTCGTAACCACTTCGGAGAATATCCTGTTCAAGCTCATGAAGGACAAGAACCATCCTCAGTTCAAACAAATTTCTAAGCTGACTAAGGAGCCTACTGTAGATACCTTAGGATTTACCGAGTCCAAATTATAAGACAAACATTACATAACTAGAAGGTGTAACTAGGCAGAGGTGTACCTACTAATAGTACATCCACATTCCACATGCCTATTTATGTTTAAGTCCCATGTAACAGGGAGTTACCCTATTGTCATCAACTGGGCTTAAATTCAGACTCTGTGGCTGCTACTGAGAAATCGCTGACGCTAACATTCTATCCTGAGAACGGTTACTCTAAATATTTTAATATGGTATCAAATGAATAAATAATTCCATTCCATGTTTTTTTACTTAATGATAATGATTGTACAAAAACACAAATAAATAGGTTTTTAATAATATAAAATGTTATGAAAATATTGAGTTTTATTTCACAAATAGTCTTACCAAGTATCGTATCACCTAGTACTAACTGGGTTATGGAGGTCAGATAGGCATGCAGGCAGTCGCTCCACGTAGACTACTAGTATACAGCTGCATCCAGTTAGACTGGAGACCCCCATAGTTGGGAAAAGACTAGGCAGATGATGAATTTCGCAAATAGATCCAGGCTTGGACGCAGGATGCGCACCACCCGCAAAATATGCACATGCAGGAGGTGTGAAAATTATCATGCAACATGGATTTAAACCTTTTTGGTCTTTAACTTGATGGATTTCCGCAAAGAAACTTTTTTTTTGTTGCCTGTACTGTCCCACTACTGGGCAAATGCCTTCCCCAATTCCTTCCATGTGCTCTTTTCTCGTGCCACCTCGAACCAGCCCTCGCGGTAACCGTCCAGATCGCCTCGCCACCTCTTTCTGGGCCGGCCTCGGCGGCGCCGTCCGTCTTCCGGCAACCATCGCGTGGAGACTTACCTAGCGGTCATTGTTCATGCGGCTAACGTGACCCGCTCAATACCATTTTAGCCTAGCAGCCTTCTTACCGACGTCCACTATACCCGTCCCTAAACTTATATTGTATGTTTATAGCACTCCACTTCCCTGTTTTTCAAATAAAACTTTTTTCACACATACCTCGTTTTATTTTCAGCGCCTCCAATCCATCGGTTGTCTTGTGGGCACTTCGGAGAGTGTCCTGTTCAAGCTACTAGGCGACAAGGACCATCCGGCATTTAAGCAAGTTTCTAAACTCAATTTGGAGCCTACCTCTGACGAATTTTGGCTTAATCAGAAGATTAATTAGTTGTAAAGACCTTAGTTTAAGAATACGGGGCTTTGGGCACATGGTCAGTTTGCAAATCAGTTCACCGACTGACGTGTACAGTCAAACCAGAAAAGTTATGCGCTTCGATAATCTACGTTTACGATTTGGCACGAACATGACTTCTAAAGTTAGAACCCCCCTGAGAGACAAAACTTCTTAGTTTGGCACTGCGGCCCGCAATATGTAGTAATGCGCATCTCCGGTCACCCCAAGTCATCAGATTGTCAATATAAAGTTTTTTTTTATGTTAATCTATGATTTTCTAACCATGGTAATATAAATAGATAAATACATCCCTAGTCGTAACAACACACATCGTGTGTTCGTATTTTCGAAGATAGACAACGCCAACGGCGGAGACTTTTGATGAAGCGCATACATTTTCTGGTAGATCTGTACACGAAGCTATGAGTCAGTTCTCAACTGACTCGCGAATTGGCCTTGTGTCCAAAGGCCATAAGGCCTGGTTTCCCAAAGCAGAGATATGCCTCGAAAACAATCAATAGTGTTAGTATTGCATTGAAGAGAAGCGTTAAGTAACGTTATTACGTTACCCATTCGCTTTGGTCGAAACCAGACCTATAATGGGGAGGGATTTTAAACTGTTATTTATTTGGGTAATGTTTACACTATTTATAAAAGTTATTTATCAAAAATGTACGATATTGTACTTGTTATATGAATCAAATGATTGGCTTTACTGTTTTAAACTTGTTTTAAGGATCAATAATATGTTTAATTTGTCGGCATTAATCGTGGCGGGTAATTCGCAATATTTTTATTAACTCGATTATAATCTAGCCTAAAACATTTTTTCTATATTTTCTATATTTTTTTTGGTTATATTTAGAAAAAGTATTTCAAATTAGACCATTAAAGTGTGTGAGTAAGTAGACATCCAGAAATCGAATGCTGATTTTTCTGGCAACTATTTATAAGTAATAATAGCTTCAGTGTTGCTATAAATCAATATTTTACGAAGGATACAAGATAATCATTTTCAATAATATTGTAGATGCAAAGATGTAGAAACTAGAAATGCAAAGTAAGTACTAAAAATATAGTTTATTTTAAATATTTTTCCTCACTATTACAGTATCAGTGTTCTGCAAAATATAACTTTATCACTTAGGATTTAAGACTGATGTTTAAAGGAAAATAAAGTGTAAATAACGTTGGAATAATGTAGATTAGACGTATAACAAATCACGAGCGCTCGGAATGTGATTCTTATGGACATAGGTATAAGGCTCATTGATTTCATGTAAACTAAATTCATTGAACGCAGAAATAAATAAAATCAGATCAATAACAAAAAAAAGGCTTTAAAAGTAAGTATTTTTTTTATGTTTATGCCATTTTTTAGAGCTGAGTTGATGATTGAAAAAAAAATTTTAAACTTTTTAACAGAAATATTTTCTAGAACAGTCTGTGTTTTTTTAATATTAAAAGCTTTTTAAAGTTTTTAAATATTTTATATGCTTTTTTATGGGCTTTATACATTCATACGCGCTCGTGAGATGCGTGAACTACAAAAGTAACTTAAAATAAATCGAATATTATATTATTTTATTTAAAAGCAAATAGTTTTATTTCAACAGCGACCATTTCAGTTGCTCCTTCGCCGATTGTAACACCTGAAAATAAGAAAAACTAACATAGGTATAGAATATTATTACATTACAATAATTTGGTAGATTTTTCTAACATTTTTTCTTACGTAAAAATCTATTGACTCCTGCCTTGTAAATACGCCGTAACGTCATTTGAATAAAGAGCACTGTTTGTCTATACCATCAATGTTGCTGCACCGGTAGCATGACCACCGTAGAAACGAGTTTCTTTGACGGAAGAATCGACAAAATGACAGATTGTGAAAAGAAATGTCATTTCGTCGACACAATCTGTCATTTTGTCGATTCTTCCGTCAAAGAAACCCGTTTCTACGGTGGTCATGCTACGCGTGCTAGACCCAAAAATGTACATGTGTCAAACCCATTTGCATTCAAACGGAAATACACCCTACAATTTAATTTCACAAAATATATCCAATAATTTTAGTTACCGAGGAAACGAGGTTTGTTTAGACAGGGAAGTTAATTGCTAATCAAATTGAATACTAACTTACTACTTTGCCTTGCCAAAGACTGGATACACTGTATAATGAGGAAGGCAACTGTCAAACTTATCGCGCTAGCATAGTTTGTCGTCATTGGTTATTATTTTTGCAAATACCTCTGCCTGTTTGTGTAGATTGAAAACTTGATTGCTGATTGGCTAATCAATTCATGACACCCTAGTTGGTTTTCAATTTATTATTAACTCTGAAAACGGGATATTTACCATGTTTACTATTTGTTTTGAGAGTGAGAATATCGGGAACTCAAAACAAATAGTAAACATGGTAAATATCCCGTTTTCAGTGTTAATGATAATTTTGGTTAATGGTAGTTGGTTGGTCAGAACACAGCTCGGACGAAACGTTACATAACTGCAAATCAGCCAATCAGTGATTATACTTATCGTCGTTTTTCGCGTTTTTTTTTCTTCTTCTAAAAATTCAAAACGGTTTTGTTTTGCAAAAATGTTCTTTCCAATTATCTTGTGACGTTTGCATGCTCAAAATCCATAATTACAATGATTGTAGGTATCTACGTAATATTGCTTTTAGATAAAATACAACGTATTTACACTTATACCACATGAAAATACCAAATCTTAGCGTATTTATTTATGCGATTAAATTAAATGAAAGGGAACGTATATAAGACAAGCGAAAACTATATCTTCTTTGAAATAACAACTTCTTACCAAAAATAAAAAAGCGTCAAAGAAAAAGCGGTACAGCCAATGAAAAGGGGTTGCCAATGAAAAAAAATAAATGAAAAAAAAATAAAAATGTTAGTAAATAAAATTTTAATAAGCTCTAATTAACTACAATTACAATTAAACGTAGAAATACGTAAACTATTTGCCCCCGGATTCGCTTACATATTCATTATGTTCTGTAGAATCTGAAATTTTTAATAAATAAAATCATTGTTAACTTATCAATTTGCAAGATCCAATTACTATAATACATCTGAAAATTAATTAAATCCCAGTGTGTTTTATTAAAATATCTTGTGAATCTAATGAATATATAATAGGTTATACTTTAATCCCAAATTTATAATAAAAAGAAAAAAACAATAAACAAACACCAAGTGCAAACAAAAATAACAATAAAACTGTGATATTTCAATATGTTTATTAAACAAAACAGAAAACATAATTAATGAAAAAAAAATATTAAAAACTACAATAATGGTAGAAATGTTAAAAAAATATATTTTATTAAAACGACCAGAAATAAATGGCATATCGTACTAAATCCAAAATACTGATATTATATTGGTCAAATATAAAATACTTAGGTACCTAATCAATTTGTCATAAGAACATACTATTGTTACGTTTTACGTTCAAATATAATGTTCAATACTTAAATACATTTGGCCAGCTTGCACCACAAATCAAAATTAAATACGGTTGTGCTTTCTGAAACGTCATAAATAGCTGTCAAATATTACGCTATTTTGATGAAATAAAAAAAACAATAATAGAGGATCTTTGGAGCCCTGACCACCGGCAGCTTGGACCCAGCTCCCGACACCGGCGTACCGCTATTTTTATATATTAAAATGTTTTTTTTATGTAGTTTTAAAAATATGTATTTAAAAAGGTGTATAAAAGATGAATAAAGGATAACAGTTCAATAATAATACTAGAAGTTTGGTTGTAACCGTATTAGCTGTAAAAAAGCATTTGGAAGATTTTCAAGTTACTTATTTTGGACCTAAAACTAAATATTCAGTGTCACGATATTAGTCATTTTTTTTAGTCATTGCAATTCATAATTAATACTTTACTACAACGCAGAGCGAAAATTCATAATTTCACTAAGTAATATTGATTTATTTATCAAAACAGCAAAATATTTAAAAGTTATTTGCGACATTACCAGTTTTCTGAACGCGCCCCTTTTTTTTTAGATGGGTACTCATCAAATAACCCCCCCTCCCCCCGCTCTGGGAGGAATGGGAGGGAGTGAAAGACTTTAACTGACTAAAACCCATCCATGATCCTTCTTTTCCCTTTGTGTTCCAGGGCCGAACGCACCCCTTAACTCTAAAACATCGGCTGTTAGTGTATGTGAGTTTAAATGTTTGTAAATGCACCCACGATACAGGAGAAATTCCTAGTGTTTCTGTATCCTTCCAGCTATTGTCAGACATAAACCGATGTTTTAAGTTCGGTTAACGCTAAACGTTTCTCGGTTTAGTGGTGCAAACGGGCCTTATTATTGAACTAATTCTAGAAATGTATAATACTTTCGAGTACATAATATCGACAAAAAGTTTCTTTTTATAAAACGAAAAAAAAATAATGACATTTGGTCAATATTCGCGATCTCAAGCGACGGTGTTGCCAGACTAGAAATTTAATACAAAATAAAAATAATATGACTGAATGTGCAGTTTAACAAATCGTGAAAAAATAAATCAAAACAGTACTTACTTTGTTTGTATTAGATGTATCTATAATTAGACAATTGGGTGTAAAAATATTAATTGTTTATCACCACTAGTCACACAAAAAACTAGATTATTGACTTGGAAAGTCAAGCCCGTGCCAAAGTGCAGATAATGAAACTACAGGGTCAAATTAGCTAGCAGATTTCTACATACGAGATAGATAACTGAAAAATTATAAAAATAATGCAGATTTTTTTTCGATTCCCATCAAGTCTGCGGAGTTTCCCTCGCTAATTTACTTTGACCCAGTATAATTAATATAATATTATTATAATATACACCATGACTTTTTAGTCGCCTTACAAAGGTGGTCCACTCAATGTGCCCGACATTTTTTTTTTTACCTACCGTAATAGGTACAAAGAAAAATAAATAAACATTAGAAAAAAATATGAAACATCCTTTTAATGATGTTTCCGAGTCAAACGGGAGAATATAATTATCTACCCAGCGCTCGAGTCCAGTAGATCATCGCTCACAACAGGGTGTTTTAACTACGTCATGCGTCATAATATTGAATAATGTTTTTATTTATAAATTATTAAAATCTCACAAGTACCAATTTTTTTATGAATGCTTAGTAGTCATTGGATACATGAAGTGGGCTGCCGTTGTAAGACGACAAAAAAGTCACGGTGTATATTATAATATTATACAATTTGCAGAATAATGGTTTTCCATGACAAACCGTCCCCCAGCCCGCAGCTAACGTCCTCTTTCATCCAGAATGACATTCGAGGCCGTACACCGAAATCTCGCGCCAAACGTCAATTGAGATCGCGTATATTAATCGAGTTAAAATACCATCGAGACATACAAATTAAATCCGTGCTACAACACTATTTATGAAATTGATAGATACAGAAAACTTGACGGTTCAGAACCGGCCTTGTCGAGTCGGACTCGCGCACAAAGGGTTCCGTATCACTAAAATGAGTAAAGTCAAAATAGAGGCCGCATATTAAACAAGTTTATAAACACTATCTGTGTGTAGTAGGTACTGTCAAAATGCATCAGCCTTATGGCAACATTGGCTCATGCGTCAGGCAAGAATACTGTCAAATTAATTCCATCTATACGGAACTGAGGCGCTAAGTGTCTCTTACTACATTAGCTTTTTTTTCGGATGGGAAATTATCAAATCCTCCTCCCTCCCGCTCTGTGCGGAGTGGAAGGGAGTGTGCCAATTAATTCTTGGCTGATAACTTAGCCGAGTTATTGCTATAAGTATTTTGTCTGATCACTGATTGGTAGCGTTTTATTCAAGATTACTTTGCGAATGACCAAAACTCAGCATTTTCTCATACCTAGATAAAGCAAGTATCAGTATCCGTATAAAAACCAAGAGTGTCATTTTTTGAATACCTACTATGACGTCATACGCACTATTTAGTTACTATACAAACAAGTAACTGTACAAAATAGACCACGTTTTTGTTCTTTAAATGTCTATAATTAAGTTCTCGAGTTGTAACATTGTTTTTTTAAAGAAATTAGCTTGCTGCGTCAGAAGCCACGTTAAGCATAAAATGCTTAAGCCGGGCACGCGAAGTAGGTGCTCTGGCGTTATCTAAGTATATCTGTGGAGTGGCCTATTGCATGCATTTCAAGAAAAAAACTTTAGCGTTTTTCTATCTTAGGAAACGGCGTAAGGTGAAGGCGCGGCGCAGGCATGGAACGTATAACGAAAAGAAAGAACGGCGTGCCTGCGCCGCACCACTTGACTGTAATTCTCGACACGTCGCCATCGTAAATTTTGTATGAAAACGTTTTGAAGCGGCATCATGCCTGCGCCGCGCCTTCACCTTACACCGTTTCAGTATAATTCGCGCCTAATATCTATCTACAAGTCCCTGTATCTATCAAGTCACAGCCGCTACCCAGTGCGATACAAAACAGACAAACAGACTACCATCTACCAAAACATCTTATTGACTTGTTCCATTACCTGGGCTACTGTCTGTTCGCCTAGGGGCACGTCTTCTGTGCGTAGGGCTGCGCGACCCACTATGGAGGTTGGGTCTGAGTCCAGGATTACTCTGGAATGGAGAAAGTTGGGTTATAGTGTGGGGAGAGATGGAAGAACAGCGTAATAATATTGGTTTAGAGACATAAACAAATTATGTTTTCAAGGTAGTTTATGTGATAGGACTTTCCAGTCTATGCAAAATTTTCTTACGTTTGTTGCAGTTACGAGTAAATATGTATTTACAGAGTTGTTATATTCATTAAAATCATCAATACAACTCTACGTTCATTTAATTTGATTGAAATACTGTTTCATGAGGAACTCGTGGCTAAGAATAACAGCTGCTCGGGTCTATCTTTAGGTTAAACCGTGCTTGTCTGGGTTGGTCTATGGATGGGTGACCACCTATTACATGCCGAGTTTTAACTGATTATCAGACTTTCGGGCCACCGACTCCCTGTAACAACTGTCTAAGATCTACAAATGACAGCCGGGACCAACGGCTTAACGTGCTTTTCGAGGCACGGAGGAAACTGTAAGTAATGGGCGGTCAGCCATCCACGGACCAACCTAAACAAACGCGGCTTAACTTGAAGATTGATCCGATCTTTTTTTGTAATTGATGACTTACAAAGTCAATGTCTAATATCTTACCCGCCATCACAGATCTCATCGAAGGCAAGCATGACAGCATCCAAGTTGTCCAGTAGCACCCGTCTCTCCACATTTCTCCGTAGAAGTATGCTGACCGACTCGTAGAGGGCGCTCAGTACTGATTGGAGAATCAACTGGAATTTTAAAAGTAATAATTGAGCAAGTTAAGTTAATATTAAAATGTTGTGTTATTGTTTTCAGTAAACGGGGCTGTGTGGTGTAACGCGAATGGATATAATATATATAAACCCCCAAGGAAAAAATAAAATGTGATATCCACTTTCATCCCCCATATCTAGTAAATGGCTGCACCGATTTTGATAAAATATATCTAATTTTAATAAACACATCATGCACTTTCATTTGATACCCCACTTGAAAATATTTGATTTTTCATACCCACTTTCATCCCCCGTATCTAGTAAATGGCAGCACCGATTTTGATAAAAACGTATTTAAGAACCATTGCCAAGAAACTAGCTTTCAAATAAAAAAACTGCATCCAAATCGGTTCACTTGTTTAAGAGCTACGGTGCCAGAGACAGACACACACACACATTGTGGTCAAACTTATAACACCCCTCTTTTTGCGTCGGGGGTTAAAAATAAGGAATGAGTACATAAGAAGAATTGAATGTGGCGCCGGTGACTGAAAAGTTGTGTGGTAATCGGTCATCGTGGTATGGGCATGTGATGCGGAGGAATGAGGAAAATGTCGTGAGGAAAGTTTTGAGTATGAATGTGGATGGCTATAAGAGTAGAGGAAGACCTAAGAAACGATGGATGGACTGTGTGAAGGATGATATGGCTAGAAAGGAGGTGACTGCTGAGATGACGAGTAATAGAGAAGTATGGAAGAAGAAGACATGCTGCGCCGACCCGAGGTTAGAAACGCGATGTACCAGACATCTTGATGGCACATGTTGCCACACGGCAACGTGTTTCTACTCCCGACTGTTTTAGTTAAAGTTTCGGTAAACCGGCGGCGTCGCGAATCTTCGAGTAATGTCTCAAAAGGCATTTTGGCATGACAAATGCATGCCATGTTTTTTTGGCATTTTTTTTGCATGTTTGTTTGTGTATTGTTTGTGTATTTGACATTTGTGTTAGTTTTTAGGGCTTCATTTGGCAACTGAACCCAAAAAACTCATTACACATTACAGGTTCTTCCGGCCTGTCTGTCCGTCCGTAAGTCACAGCCATTTTTTGACTGTTGGCACCACACAGTTGAAATTTGGCGAGCAGGTATCTTCTATAAACCGCTACACAAAAGTGATGTCAATAAAATGTCATATTACCTCATTTTCGTGTGAGCTGCCCATGACATAGAAGAAGAGGTCTACGTTGCTCTTGTAGACACATGTCAGACCCTCCAGCATTATGATCTCTGCATTGGCTCTGAAATCAGTATTAAATCAAAGTTTAAGTATAATGGGACAGCAGTATTTTCTCAATGACAAGTAAGTATGCAGGGTGTAAACGGAACCTCCAGGAAGCCGTCAACCGAGCATTCTGTACATCAAACTAAGTAACTCTACACAAGAATTATTGCTGGGCAACGACTTTTTTTTTAGGGTGAAAAATCACGTATTATGGTAGGACTCAATGTAACACACTTAAAATATTGTGCTGGATAGAATAGTACAAGGGACGTGGAGGATTCTAAAATAAAAAAATTACATTAAAAACATGTATTTAAAAAAAAAATTCAAAAAGTTGGAACTTGACCCCCAATATCTCCGTAACTAGAAGGTTCCCTGGTCCCCTTTAGATATTAGGAGTGATTCATTCTAGTAACTGCCTCGATGGTCTAGTGGTCGCAAGAGCGACTGCTGAGCATGAGGTCCTGGGTTCGACCCGGGTCGGGCAGTGTTATTGGGTTTCTCCATTAGAAATTCCTCAGTAGCAGCCATGGAGTCTGGATTCGTTGCTGGTTGATAGCATAAGAATCGCCCCCTATAACATGGGACTTAAACATAACTGGCGAAATGTGGGTGTACTATTAGGTACACCTCTGCCTAACCATTGGGGAATCACAAGCATGATGTTATGTTATGATTTTAGTAAGTAGTTTTATCAACTGCACCAATCACGAAGCTGATCATTTGATCTTGTATAGTCAATTGCAATGATGTACCAGGTGACTAAAATGGAAGATGTTTGTTCTGTCAAAGCTCCTCTTTAGCTTAAAGATGGAGTATTTAAGCATTAATTCTTCTTTTGATACATCATCATCTGCCTAGCCTTTTCCCCACCATATTGGGGACGGCATCCAGTCTAACCGGATGCAGCTGAATGCCAGTATTTTACATGGAGCGACTGCCTATCTGACCTCGACGACCCAGTTAATACTGGGTAATACGATACCCCTTGGTAAGAGTGGCTATCAGACTTTCGGGCCACTGACTACCTAACGACTGTCAAAGATCTACAAATGACACCCGGGACCAACGGCTTAACGTCCTTTCCGAGGCACGGAGGAAACTCGGTATGCAATGTGTGGTCACCCATCCACAGACCAACCAAGGCAAGCACGGCTTAACCTAAAGATCGACCCGAGCGGCTGTTATTATTTAGCCACGAGCTTCTCCTTCTTTTGATACAAAGACTCTCAATAATCTTAAGCCCAGTTTCTGGAAAAGTTACTCAAACTCAAAATATCATTTATAATTAGTCTTCTTCTTCTTAAAATTAGCTGACTGATTTTTTTACTCCATTCAATAAATTAGGTTTGATCTTAAATACCTCATCATCATCATTCACCAGACACCACCTTATTTGCCATATCATCCTTCACACAGTCCATCCATAGTTTCTTTGGTCTTCCCCTACTCTTAAACCCATCCACATTCATACTCAAAACTTTCCTCAGAACATTTTCTTAATTTTTCCGCATTACATGCATACCATGACGATTGATTACACTCACATACTCAAACAGCTGGACTCGGAACAACTACCTGTAGGCCATACAAATATTTGTTCAGTAATTTTTGATCTTAAAATACCTGTGTGTCTTATTAAACAAGTTCTTCTCAAAAGCCTTCTGTTCCTTGGCTGTGGGCAGCACATCCTTGTCGTAGTACTTGGCGAGGATCCTGTTGCCATCATTGTCCAGGATGCACATGCCTTTCACGATGTACAGGGTGGGCTCCTGGAATTGAAAGGTAATGAGATGGATTAGAGACAAGTTTCGTGAAATGAGAATGGAATATACACATCAAACCAGTAATCCTCGAGGGGGAGGCAGAGGTGTACCTAATAGTACTTCCACATTTCGCCAGTTATTTTTAGGCCCCATGTAATGTGGGTGAGCTTAATGCCATCAATCGGGCACAAATCCAGACTCCGTGGCTGGTACTCCGTGGTGATGGTGGTCCGTGGGTGAGAAATTCCTAATGGAAAATGTGACAATGACAATTTTCCTGACCCAGGAATCAAACCAGGGCCCTGAGGCCCTGGCCTCATGTTCAGCAGTCGCGATTGCGACCACTAGACCACTGATGCAGTCCAAAATGCGAATGGAATTGGACGAAAATGAATGATAAAGAATGAACATGGATGAAAGTTTTTGAGGCTTTCATAATTACAAGAATAATGCATCCACTGGTCCTTAAAAGATATCAAAACCAATAATTATGTTGTTAGATTCTTATGTTTGCTTAGTAATTTATTAACTTGCAATTCTGGGTTTTATTGAGTAATATGTCCTGAAACTTGCAAGATGGCTTTTTTTAATAAAAAATTGGGTTACTATAGACCCTTTTGGGTCCAGTAAATAAGGAGATTATTTTAGTCAGTAGTTTATAGATTTAAAAAGATAAGGACATGATGGCAATTAGGGTCAAGTTGTATTAGGTTATGATGGTAGCACTGTAGTAGTGCTTTTGTTGTTAGAAGAAGTAATTTAACAAAATATTGCAGTATTATCATCTATAGGGATAAGGGCAGGTTTCACAGATTTTGTAGCCTGTTGTAACAAGGATATAAAGGTATCTTGGTAATTAAGATATGCAATTATCATTGCCGAAGTCGGCAAAAAATTGCATCAATAACGACACAATACGTGACGAATCCAGCAGCCGGAAATTAATTCCAGTGCATACAAACACTAAATGATATTTAGCTTTACTGTACGTGTAACGATATTATAATATTAAACCCCGAATAACTTGCAAATACGAGTAAATTTCGTGAAACCATTACCATTTTGCGAAACGAATCAAAATTGAAGGTTATCTAGTGAAATTAAAAGGAAAACTACAAGTGACTTACAAAAAGTGATCCTTCCATTGTTGTGTAGACCATTTTCAGGATATTTTGATCGTCTTTTTCTTTTATTTTCATTCAACACACGCAACTTGGAAGTCGTTGACGTGTTTCTGTTTGACAAATACAATCAGTGTTGCCAACTCCATATCAGGTTTTCGGGCTAAACAGTATTTCAAAAAGGGCTAGATTTGTCAAATTTTTTTTTAAAAAAAGCTAAATTGCCATTTTACTAAGAAATAAACAGTTTTGTGTAGGTGATTGTTTTTGTTACTAAAATATCACTATTAAAATACTGAATTCTGGGTACATTGTTTAATGAAATGACAAATATTTTCACACTTTCCGTTACGTGTCTATGGTTTTGACAGACGATGGTTTTGTGCTAGAAAATTAGCTAGGGGCTAAATCATTATTCTTGGGGCTAAGTAAGCAAAAAAAGGGCTAGATCTAGCCCCGAAGGGGCTAAATTGGCAACACTGAATACAATTCGTTTTTGACGTATGACGTTGACTTTAGTGGTGGGATACAATCCAAATTAGTTGGTTATTAGTCGAGTAACTAAGCACACTATTGGAATATAACTGTTATAGCTTTTTATTGTCTTTTCTAGGTTTTTAAAAGCTATCCACACTATGTCAGTGCTATCGCCGTGTGGTTCTTTTGGCGCTTGAATACCATTATCAGGAGGGTGCTGTTGCCGCTATTGGTTTTCAAACAATTTCACATTTTGTGAAATTAACAACAGCTAACTGAAGACCATTATAATTCCCTCTGAACATTCTCTTTCAATCTGAAATTAAAGTCTATTAAAATTCAGAACAGGCGCAGTGCAACTTCCAGCGGAGACGTTATTACAACTCACGCGGATCCGACATCAACCCGCGCTACTACTTACCGTTTAGTTTGTAGGAGCCTTTAGTTACTTCCAGGATAATCACAATTAGACTTTTCTTGAGACACTAAGGATAGTCGATTCTATTTAAAATTGTAAGTAATAGTATATTTAATTTGATTAGTCGATTTCAATTAGGCAAACTCTAAGCCAAAGTTTGCGTTCCGTTTTATCTTCTAAAGCTCAGATTATAATAATATTATGGTTTTACTAAAAATGTGCTAGATTCAAATATTTTTCTGAAACAAAACACCAATAATTAAATTTAAAAACATATCAAGCCGAAATAATTGCTTAGAAAAAATATTTTTTTCAGATCTTCTATCTAGCACCATCTATGATTTCTAGTATATAACAGGTCACGAAACTTTGTTTTCAAGAAATGCTTAATTTGAACAACAGATGGAACTTTACTAAATTCTCCGCTGTGAACTACTGCTAGATGTCGCTAGTGATTCTTCCTTCAATTTTAGCTACAGAAACATTGAATGTTTTGCGTGCCTTACATTCAGCACTACCGTATTTTTACCAACAATAAAACTCATTTGACAGCAATAATTTTGGCTCAATGTTGTTTTGTTTGATTTTACATACCTAATGCTTACATTGCGGCTGTGATGAATCTTTTTACACACTGCACCATTTTTTTTGCGTCTGCAAATCTTCGTGGATGGAGAGATCTGTCAGAATCTTACTACTAAAACCACAGGGTGTTCCTTCTCGTCATTTCTGGCTGGGGTGCACATTGTCCACAATCACCCAAGCAGTGTAGTGACGGTTTGCTTGTAACAAATCCCGTCTCAAGTGAGCTGCGCCTCGCCCTGTGTGTGAGTTTAAGTGACAGACGCGCGGAAACACCTCGCGATGGCAACTCGGGTCTAAAGGGTGTAAATAGACCCTTAACGAAGCCGAACGGCACTGTCTTGTTTTCCTCGTCATTGCGATCATTTTTTTCTTCTGGACCATCCCTGGGAACCTTCTTTATTCTGTTTTTTAATCCCTGAGACTAAATTGACAAGTAAAAATGGCAAACTGACATAGATTTCGATAGGATTTATGTCAGTTTTGACATTTTCACTTGTCAATTTAGTCTCAGGGATTAAAAAACAGACATTAGTTACGGAGATATTGGAGGTCAAAGTTCCAATTTTTTCACAAGTTTTTTTTTTTAATACCACTTTTAAAGGTTTTAATTTTACTTTAATTAACTCGATGACCCGTTTACTATTCAAAGCATCTATCAGCACTAAGTTTTGAGTGCGTTACATCACGTTTTACGGTCGTCGTTTTCCAGCAATAATTTTTGCGTAGAGTTATAGTTTGATGTACTGTTTGATGGACTTCCCCAACTCCATCACCCGCAGTCCACCACACTGTACCAACCTGAACAACCTAAACTTATTTTAAGAACACTTTACTCAATAATTAAGTCGGTAGTAAAGTAATTATGTAGCGTCCTCATACATTCCCATTTTTGTTTCATAGACCACTTTGATGAAACTTTTTACTACCACAGACAATCCCAGAATAGCGTTCTAATTACAATATTTTCGCGCCACATTTTGACATATGGCGGGAAGATGGCCGCCGAGAATAGACAAGATAGAGTCTTTGATGTCACCGAATCAAATTACCAAAGTTTAGATATGTTAGAAGTTTGTTACATTTCGTTTTATTTTTAACAGCTTTAGCTACATCTGTGTTATGAGGTTTTTTGTAATAAGAAACTTTGGTGTCTAATGCCACTGACAGATGGTATCATGGCTGGCCATCATTTCGAAAGAATCCATTATTTTATATCGTTCTCAGGTAGGACTTGATTTTTTGTACCTTAAAAGCTATTGTCTAGTTTGAAAATAATACTAGATAGGTACTTATTCAGCCATTCTCCTAATAGTTTTTCCGTTTACGTGCCACACAACCATAAACTCACCGAAATGGCGGCAAAATCCATAAACAACAATAACTAAACCAGATATTACCCACAATGTAACTTAATTGTCTATTACCGATACTTACCTTCTCATTTCACCCCTTAATTACCTTTAAAATCGACTAAAACAGCCCCGAAATATATTCTGTGACTGTTACGACCCTTGTAAACGATTTAAAGGTACTAATACAAGAAAAATATATTCTCCATTTTAGCCTGGCCCCTCATTTTGCAAAAAATATACAGAGTTCGTAGTTCAAGCTATGTTGGGTGTCAGAATAACGGTCACCATTTTAGTTGGAGCTCTATATTCTCGCAATTTTGTAGTGTTGTGGGTTCAAATGATGTTAGTTGGTATAGTAGTGTATTTTGGGAAGGACTTTCCTAAATATAAGAGGACAGTCTCCGGCTAAATCATTTTAACGCCAAAACTGAGAGCGGGTGATGTGTTGGTGAGATTTAGATGATACGATACGGGTACGAGACGACTAAACTTTATCTACTGTGCTATAAATCACTATATCTTCGAAAGGATAGGTGGCAGCTGAGCATGGCTCGTGAACCAATATTTCACCAAAAAAAAAAATCTGAAGGTGACCGATCGGTATGAAAACTGCAAGAGGCGGCAATATCGCTACCTGCTGAAGCGTTCTCGCAGTTTTTTTTTTTTTGGGATGGGAAAACGTCAAATAACTCCTGCTCTGGGTGGAGTGGGAGGAAGTGTCAGACTTTTACTGACTAAAACCCATCCATGTTCCTTCTTTGCCCTTTGTGTTCCAGGGCCGCGGTATCTCTTTCGAACAGTCCCGCAGCCCATCCCGCAGAATTACATAGAAACTCTTCGTGTCGCTTCGGCCTTTCACAGGTATTGCACGACTTTGCCTTCCAGTAAGTAGCGCAGGGTCAATTTTTGTAAGAGCTAAGTCGGAGTAGATATGTTAATGTGATTTTATTATTTGTCTATAAAGGGTGTAAAAAGACCCTTAACGAAGCCGAAGGGTACTTGTTCTCCCCGTTATTGCGATCATTTTTTTGTTCTAGACCATAGCTGGGAACCTTCTAGTTACGGAGATATTGGGGGTCAAAGTTCCAACTTTTTCACAAGTTTTTAAAAAAATACATGTTTCTAATGTATTTTTTTCACTTTAAACACCTTCACGACCCCCGTATTATTCAATTCATCCATCAGCATAATGTTTCGAGTCCGTTACATTGAGTTTTACCGTAAAACGTAATTTTTCACCCCAAAAAAAAAAGTCGTTTCCCAGCAATAATTTTTGCGTAAAGTTACTTAGTATGATGTACAGAATGCTTGGTTGACGGCTTCGTGAAGGGTCTGTTTACACCCCGTATAATACTGATTGTGCCATTCTTCAAAGGGAATTCGGTCGGAATCGAGTTGTATGGAACCTTCGGCACTGTTGCTACTTTTTACACTTCAACCAACTTATTCGTGCAGACGGTAAAACACAGAACTAAAATAAATGTACCAAGTTTGACATATCGATGCATTTTTGCTTGACAAGCAGCGCCACCTTGAACTGCACACTTAAAGTGGTTGTATTGTACAGACGGCAGCAGTTTTATCTGACCCGAAACTGCCAAATTTTCCCAATCAACCTTGTACCTAATGCTTTAGCGATAAGGTTGAAAATCTATTTAAGAAATTTGACAGATTGTAGAAGCTTGATGTGCTGGCGTCTGAACGTTTACGTTTGCATACTCGTTTGAGGTACCCTTGTTATAAATCCAGTCACCAGACTGCTATGGAGTAGATAATTCATTATTAAAAAAAACCTTAAACAGTTTTCTCAGTTTTAAAAATCGATCTCAGGACCTGACCTTAGCCGTCACCTCCTTCTGCGAAGCAGTCATGCTAGCGAAGGAGGTGGCGGCACGTGAGAGGGAAAGGGTCTCACGTCTCAGCCGCCGCGGGAGACGCCCCGGGCGTCGGGGGCCACGTGGTGGCTCCCGGCCACCGTAGTAGGCACGGGCCTGTGGACGATGAGTAATAAACGTCCGTCCGTCTTACGACGATAGGTCGTGTCGACGGCGCGTTCGTGTTCCACGCGCGCATCAAAGAGTCTGGAAACTCAATTTAAACAACAAACAATAGAAACAAAGCGAGCAATCACGTTTTGTTAAACCTAAAGTCGTGTCGTATAAAAGCCATTACCCGTCAAACGTTCATGTCGACTGACAGACGGGTCTCATAGCCGTCTCTAAATAAAACATATTATGCTCAAGTTTAGAACTAACACCGAGCATTTAATGATCCATTCATTACTTAGGAATTGTGATAATCACACTGGTACAATAGTCAGTTAAGCCGTGCTTGCCTAGGTTGGTCTGTGGATGGGTAATGACTGAAGTATTATTGTTCTTCGATCATGGTATTCGGTGGTCACAGACAGCCATGTGGCTGTATGAAGGTTTCGCTGTACAGAGATATATGCTTGCTGTCAAAAAAAAAAATTAAGTCAATGGAGAATACATACGTAAGTCATTTTTTCTGCACTTAAATCAATAAAATATAGTACCCTACTATCAAAAACATATAATAACAGCCACTCGGATCGATCTTTAGGTTAAGCCGTGCTTGCCTAGGTTGGTCTGTGGCTGGGTGACCACCCATTACATACCGAGTTTCCTCCGTACCTCGGAAAGCACGCTAAGCCGTTGGTCCTGGTGGTCATTTGAAGATCTTTGACAGTCGTTAGGTAGACAGTGGCACAACCAGTCTTACCAAGGGGTATCGTATTACCCAGTACTAACTGGGTTGTGGAGATCAGATAGGCAGTCGCTCCATGTAAAATACTGGTATTCAGCTGCATCCGGTTAGACTAGAAGCCGACTTCAATATAGTTGGGAAAAGGCTAGGCAGATGATGAGGATAACAGCAGACATCCCACCCCTCCACATTTCATTAACGCGGAAGAACACCTGCCGCCCGGATACGAACTGCAGTGGCCAATCTGGAAATCTCTTAACCGATTGCGAGCCCAGGTTGGCAGCTGCAGATATAATGCTGCCCATCCTGTACAACCACTTGCACCTATCAAGATTTAATCGAAGCAAATGTTAGAGCTGTGCAGGTGGCTACATACTGGTCCAATACAATTTGAGCTCATCGACACTAAAGAAGAAGAACCATGGAATTTAGACTAGTTTTCTGACTTAAATAACTCAGCTTTTAGCAGCCCACTCCTGGACTTAGGCCTCTCCCAAGTCACCTCGTATCCCGCCTTCTGCATTCAGTCTGATCCAGCTTCCTTTTTCAGGGTTGTGGAGATCAGATAGGCAGTTGCTCCATGTAAAATTCTGGTATTTAGCTGCATCTGGTTAGACTGGATGTCAAACCCAACATCATCGTCATCATTCTCCTGCCCTTATCCCAATATATTTGTGGTCGGCACAGCATCTCTTTTTCTTCCATACTTCTCTGTTAGTCGTCATCTTATCAGACACCTCCTTTCTAGCCATATCATCATCCTTCACAAAGTCCATCCATCGTTTCTTTGGTCGAACCTAACATCATCTGCCTAGTCTAGCCTTTTCCCAACTAGGGTCGGCTTCCAGTCAAACGGGATGCAGCTGGATACCAGTATTTTATATGGAGCGACTGCCTATCTGACCTCCACAACCCAGTTAGTACTACGTAATACGATACCCCTTGGTAAGACTGGTTGTCAGACTTTTTAGACCACTGACTACCTGTAACGACTATCAAAGATCTACAAACGGCAGACCAACGGCTTAACGTGCTTTCCGAGGCACGGAGGAAACTCGGTATGTAATGGGTGGTCACCCATTCACAGACCAACCTAGGCAAGCACGGCTTAACCTAAAGATCGATCCGAGCGGCTGTTATTATTTAGTCACGAGCTCCTTTGGTCGCTTTTTGGTGAGCTTTGGTCGAAAAGGCAGGCAGACGATGGTTATGGTTAGTGTCTAAAAAATGGTGATTGATAAGGTTAGGGTCACCAGTTATTTCAAGATACTTATTGCTGGCTAAATATAAATTATTCAATACACATCTGTATGTATACTCCTTTTTTTTCGGATGGGAAATCATCAAATGACCTCCCCCCGCTCTGGGCGGAGTGGAAGGGAGTGTCAGACGTGTCAGACTTTTACTGACTAAAACCCATCCATGTTCATTCTTTGCCCTTTGTGTTCCAGGGCCGCGGTATCTCTTTTCGAACAGTCCCGCAGCCCATCTGCATACCTCTTCGTTGAAAACAAGCTTGATGTCGTAACACCAATATGTCCATCCATAACGTTCACACAATGGTCATGGAATGCGAACAATTAAAACTCGAACAATGTGAGATATTAATTATATTTCTATACGCTGTAATGGGGCTGGCTGCCTGTCGGTACCGGTAAGCGCTGTCGCAATGATAGTTGGTCGCCTGTTACACCAACGTGTAATGTTGAACAAATTTAATGGTGTTGGAATACCTACTTAAATAAATTTAAAAGTGTGTTTCATCATTTATCGAGCCTTTTGGCACTAAGTGCTGTTGGGTTCGGCTTCCAGGCTAACCGGACCATACAGGGTGTAAACAGACCCTTCACCAAGCCGTCAACCGAGCATTCTGTGCATCAAACCAAGTAACTTTACGCAAAAATTATTGCTGGGAAACGACTTTATTTTTGGGGTAAAAATCACATTTTGCGGTAGGACTCGATGTTGCGTACTTAAAACATTGTGCTGATGGATGATTTGAATAGTACGGGGGTCGTGGAGGTGTTTAAAGTAAAAATCTTACATTAAAATCATGTATTTAAAAAAAAAACTTGTGAAAAAGTTGGAACTTTGACCCCCAATATCTCCGTCACTAAAAGGTTCCCAGGTATGGTCTAGAACAAAAAAGTGATCGCAATAACGGGGAGAAAAAGTGCCTTTCGGCTTCGTTAAGGGTCTATTTACACCCTTTATACGACAAGGAGTGATTCCCTACTGGACTCTGACTGTGTAAACCGATTCCCCTTGGTAAGACAGGATGTCATACTTTACTTGGAAAATACAGGCTTCAATATACAAAAATCTTCAGATTTTATTTTAAAGTACCCTTCGGTGTAAAAAAAGCCTCAAACCAAACTTCATAGTAATACCGCGTTATTGTTTGACAGCGAGCATAGGTACCTCGGTACTGCCATACCTATACCACAGATAATATAATACTACGTACCACTACACAGCCACACCGTCATGTTGCCATTAGTACACATACAGCCAAACCGCCGAATACCACAATCGATGAACAATACTTCACTTTAGTCATTATTACTAGCTTTGAACGATGTGTTTAATCGTTTAAAGCTTTCGTGAAGCTTTATTTTTTAAAAGGAGGCAGATATACAGGGGGACAGGGAAACTCGACCTATTCTACATAAAAATAAATAAATACATTCGTTGATGCTGGCTTTTACTTTGGCCAGAGGCTAAGTGTTGCCATATAACAGGGCAGCGCCGCTGCTCACTGACAGACCCCGAGTGCGGACTTTTGACGTTTCGTTAAATGACTACATTTGCGCTCCATAGGTGAGAGAGGCGTAGAGTACAAGCGTGAACATTATGATTCCTACTAATCATCATCTGCCTTGCCTTTTCCCAACTATGTTGGGGTCGGCTTCCAGTCTAACAGCTGAACACCAGTATTTTACATGGGGCGACTGCCTATCTGACCTCCACAACCCAGTTAGTACTGGGTAATACGATTCCTTTTGGTAAGACTGGTTGTCAGACTTTTTGGGCCACTGACTTCTTGTAACGACTGGCAAAGATCTACAAATAACAGCCGGGACCAAGGGCTTTACGTGCTTTTCGAGGCACGGAGGAAACTCGGTATGTAATGGGTGGTCACCCATCCACAGACCAGGCTAGGCAAGCACGACTTAACCTAAAGATCGACCCGAGCGGCTGTTATTATTAAGCTACGAGCTCCTATTCATTCACTCCAAATCTCACACTATTCTCCCTCATCACGTAACGAGTCATCTCACGAGTGGCGTGCCCAATCGATTGAGTACAACAATGGCGGCACAATAACCAGCTAATTGTTGATATATCGGGCGATTTCACAGATAAACGGTGTTGGGAGTTTTTGTGAGGACAACGGTTGATTGGACGGGTAGGTAAGGACAAAAGTGGTTGGGATGGGAATTAATGAACCGTTTAACATAATATGAGGTGCTATTATGAGTTGTGTCGGTGGTATATAAGCTTAAATAGAGGCACTTTCAACTGAGCTTGTCGCAGTTCTAATCGACATAGACCTCTTCTAACTGAGTCACAAGACCATGTCCTTAGCCTTTTGAATTCTGTCAGTCTCACACAAAAAATAAAAAAAACCTACTGAAATAAAGTTGGAGGCAGGCCCAATCAAGCACCCATTTGAATGCAAAATTATGAAATGGATAGGCCCTGCTTTTATTTCTAAATGTTAGCCTTTAAGTCCTGGCAAGAAGTCCTGGCAAGAAGTCCTGCGGGACTGTTCGAAAGAGATACCGCGGCCCTGGAACACAAAGGGCAAACAAGGAACATGGATGGGTTTTAGTCAGTAAAAGTCTGACACTCCCTCCCACTCCACCCAGAGCGGGAGGAGTTATTTGATGATTTCCCAAACTTAAAAAAAAAAGTCCTGGCAACTAATATAAAAAAAGCAACTAATATAAATGAATAATAACACTTTTCTTCACGCCAGTCCAAAGGGCTCACCATGAAACAGTCACGCAAATACAATGATACTAAACTTTGATTAACTGCACTAAATTGTTAATCACTCGTTAACTTAAACGACTGTTAACACTGCCATTTCGTACACTCACTAATTAAAGGCGAAACAATGGGCGGTGACCAGTGATAGCCTAGTGGTGTGACCGTCGGACTGCCAAGTCATAGGTACTCGAGACATACGAACTCGAGGTTCGAACCCAAGACACGCACCTCTGATTTCAATACTCAATACTCAATACTTTATTGCATTCCATAACGTTAAAATAAAACAGTTGATATGTTACAACATTGAATCAATTATGGTCCCTGTCGGGCACAGCAAAGTTAAATTAATAGGTAATAGGAGAGAGGACGAAGGCGCTTTTTTGTAATTTTTTTTTTATTATTTATTTAAATTAATTTTCGGGATTCATGTGCGTTTTGTATAATTATATCACTTGCTTACCATACTAAATTCTTAAATGGTCTTGAGGTTCATCTTTCACGTAGACGTAGTGAACCCTAACGTATCTACTGTGGGTTCCTTATTCAGTTTCGATATGGATTTGAAATGAGGATGCTTCTTATCGCGCATTAGCTTGAAAAGAACATTCTCCGATGTGGTAACAAAACAGGATAGGTGGCCCATGCGCTGGAATTAGTAAAGATATTTTAGTTTCCTCGGATTTATGTGCGTATTGTGTGATTATCACTTGCTTCGGTGAAGGAAAACATCGTGAGGTAACCAAATCAGCATGCCTGAGAGATATTTCTTCGACGGCATGTAAAGCCAAGTCAGACGCCCATGCGAGGCATTAAAACTCTGACTCCAGGTTAGGCACTAACCGCACGATAAAGAATTAAGAATGGGCGGTTTATTCTAGGTATATTTGACATCTATTATTTAATGATATTTTATATTGGCCTCTGTTTAACTGTTTTTTTCACTTACTGATAAATTGTTTTTAAATTAATTCATTTATTTTTCATATTTGTACGCTTCACGGCAAAACATAGAGAATCTAACTAAGTATATTGTAACATCTCATACACCGTGTAACTACCTATGTTTACAAATAAAAGTTTCTTATTATATTCTTATTCTTATTCTTCATTACACTTCATTACAAATAGGAGATAATATGAAATTGCTTGCAGAGAGAGAGGATGGCCGAGTACGTACACGTGCACGCAATTTCAACTAAAACCTTATTATTAGAGCTGCAGCGCTGGCAATCTAAATGGGTACAATTTACTTAAATGCTCACCAACATAATTTTTAGATCCTAAGACTAGGTAAAGTACCAAGTAAAATATATTAACTTCATCATCATCTGCCTAGCCTTTTCCCAACTATATTAGGGTCGGCTTCCAGCTATCCGGATGCAGCTGAATACCAGTATTTTACATGGAGCGACTGCCTATTTGATCTCTACAAGTCTACAACCCCGTTAGTACTGGGTAATACGATACCCCTTGGTAAGACTGGTTGTCAGACTTTTTGGGTCACAGACTACCTAACGACTGTGTTGACAAATGAAGTTGGGAAAAGGCAGGCAGATGATGACTTGAAGAGGAAAAATATAGGCGGAATGCTGGTAAAATATTATAAAAGACAGCATTTTTTGACGATTTCATTCACATTTTTATCACCAACATCAATTTCGAATCTCTAATTCACTTGCAACGCTCATTCACCTAACACGCAACGAAGTTTTTTTCCCAAAATTCTTCGGAACCAAATCAAAATCAACTTTCAAGCCAAAAAACAGGCGTGAACGATTAATAATACCCGATCCGGATATCGAACCTGCTACAATTACCAATCGAACACTTGGTTCAGTTCATCAAGAACAATTATCAAAATATTAATTGTTTTACGGTACATAATGGTTAATAATCTGGTTAACGAGACGGTAACGGCACTTTGTTTGTTTCAATTTGATTATAAATATGAGTATTTAGCAGGCGTGAGATTGTTTCGGTATTTTTATGGTTGTCTGACCTCGTTGGTCTAGTGGTCGCAAGCGCGACTGTTGAGCATGAGGTCCTGGGTTCGATTTTGGGTTTTTTCATCAGGGATCTCTTAGTAAGTTTTTTTTCAAGTAAAAAAATGTATCGAATTGATTTGCTACCGAAAGCGTAAAAATGCGAAAAACTTCGAAAATTATTGGAGGCAATCCTTTTTAAAGGGAAATCAGGAAAGACAATTTGCTGTCATATCGTCAAGTCTTGAAATTAGTCACTGTACTTCATACTAATGTGTTTGTGAGAGTCCAATGCGAATATTAAAAATAATACCTCTTCAGAAACATTTAATTCCTTTATAGCGTGCCACATATGCACGTATATTTATGGCCCAGTTCACAGTTATTACAAGATGTAGCAGTACGCAGCTCTTGGTTAGCGTAGAATTAATTTAAAAAAAGTGTGTGACAAGATCGAGAGGCAAACAGTTATTAACCCAAAATGGATGCACCCCTAACTTATTTCGAGCACTGGATTAGATAGACGATCGGATCGAAATAAGAGTAACTCTCTATTTGCCATAAGAATGGCACAGTAGAAATACATTATCTGTTCTAACAGTCTTTGGCGTCAGTTTGTCGCGCGACAGGTCGCGAACCCGCGACTCTGAACCCGCTGCACTATTGACTTGAACTCGTGCTTGATCCCACAAGCATAATATTATCTAACTCTATACGGCTACATACATACCATACATACACTCACACCTTTTCCCAAGAGGGAAGGCAGAAACGTCAAGATACCAACTGCTATGGCACACATAAAAATTTTCGGTCTACACGAATATAACCGCTACAAAGTTTACAGAATATTATGCAACCTTGCCTATATTGGCCCACTGCTGGGCCATTCCTT
Source organism: Noctua pronuba (assembly GCA_905220335.1). NCBI lineage: Eukaryota > Metazoa > Arthropoda > Insecta > Lepidoptera > Noctuidae > Noctua > Noctua pronuba. The sequence goes on along the minus strand of LR999919.1, from coordinate 4,689,295 downwards.
TCCAACTCTCCCGGTGTTTTGCCTTCTCTGGCCAATCAGTCAGGAACGAGTCCAAATCGTCACGCCAGCGTTTCTTGGGCTTGCCTCGGTGACGACCACCCACTGTGTGACGATTCTGGCCCATTTTAACCTCGCAAAATTATAATTACAGAGTATTTTTATAGTAGCTCGCAATATCGATTTCTACCCGGTTGATGGCAATATGCTCGCACCCTATTACATGGAACTCAATCGTGGAATTTTTTGTTTTTATCAGAGAAAATACCACGATAATATGTTATTTAATTTCAAAGAATATTGACATTATTTTCAAACTACAAATCTATAATAGTAACAAAAATAATGTACAAGTATCAAAACGGTTACAGGGCGTTAAAAAATTCGTCATCGTCAATCGCTGTCTACAGGAAAAGTGCCCAGAAGGCTGGCAGCATTGCCACGATGGCAATGCTGATTCTTTGGCCAAAAAATAGGCCCGCCCTCTGGTCACGTAAAGAGTCGACCAATGTAATGTAATGTAATATTATATTCTTTATGCTAAAAACGTGGTATCAGCTAGAATTCTATGCATATTTTATTATTCTTTAATATATATACATTAATAAATTAAAATAACCTAAAGTAAACTTAAAAAATGGCTTCAAAAAACTCCTCCTCAACGCTGTCAAGTGGTAATGTACCCAAGAGACTGGCGGCGTTGCCACGTTGTATGGCAACGCTAAGCCTTTGGCCAAAGTAAAAGCCAGCCCTTGGGTCACGGAAAGTATCAACTAAGCGATTTGATATTTCCTTGAAAAGGCTGTGAGCACTCGGACCCCACGGTCCTAGAGTTTCAACCCCAAACGGCTCCAAAATATAGTTACCAATAAGGTTACTATATTTACGCCGCTTGAGGTTCTCTGCAGCCGCAGCGGCAGCCCCAGCACAGCACGACGAGCTAGGAAGATGGGATGGCGCAAGTGTATCGACACATGTTGCGTACTAAGGGCTTACCCATCTTCCATGGAAACAAAGACATGCCGTCCGGTAGAATTGTAAATTTCCATTATATTTTAGAGTTATCAGCATAACACTGGCATAGCAACAATATAAGGTCCCTTCTCTAAAATATTTAAACAAGAACGCGATCACAACAAAACAGCGTCAGATTTATGAGATGGAACATACAGACATACATACATACATAAACACAAGTTGTCTGTACGTCTATACTACACATTACTCGGGAACTAGTCGCCGATATTTCATTATACATCATTTGGGGACCGAAGGCGCTGTATAGGGTGTTGTCGGATACGTTGCTTTAATTTTTATAGAAATTATTCAAAATAAATACAGACTGGTAACTACATGAATGAAAGTTGTGAAGTCCTAATGTTTTTCTGGATGTGACGGGGTCATCTATTAATTAGTATGACAACATGTTTAATTTTTTTGAAATATTTGATCCCCATTTTGCACATTATTAAATACTCCATCATCTGCCTAGCCTTTTCCCAACTATGTTGGGGTCGGCTTCCAGTCTAACTGGATGCAGTATTCCACAACCCAGTTAGTACTGGGTAATACGGTACCCCTTGGTAAGCCTGGTCGTCAGATTTTTTGGGCCACTGAACCATTTGCCTACGGGACATAAATCCAATTTTCAGGCTGCTACTGACAAATTCTACTTTGCCCAAGCTAGGAGTCGAACCCAGGACCCCATGCTCATCAATCATGCTTTCTTGACAATGAGTCTATAATATCTATCTAATAAAACTCAAATTAAAAACATTTTGAATCACCCTGTACGCCAGGTTGCTATAGAAAACCATTAATAACCATTGGGTGCGATCCATCAAGAGTATCTCGGTTCACGCGGTTGACCCGGCGACAACCAACCGAACAACTTACGTCATTTCGAGTATTGTTTTACTATTTAAACAGATGGGATTTAAATCATAAACTTAGTAATAATAAAAGGTCAGCCTGTAGGTAGGGTATAATTTTTTTCTAAAGATTTTGTTGAAAAAAAAATATTGGAAAATGTAGAGGGGAATGTTGAGTATAAATGTGATGGCTATAAGAGTAGAGGAAGATCAAAGGAGCGATGGATGGACTGTGTGAAGGATGATATGGCTACAAAGGAGGTGAGTGCTGAGATGACGAGTAATAGAGAAGAATGGAAGAAGACATGCTGCGCCGACCGTAAATAAATTGGGATAAGGGCAGGAGAATGATGATGATGATTTCTAGATTTTATTGACTGTTTTAAATATTGACATAATTCCTGTATTCTCCAAGGGGTTAGGTAAAGCTAAATAAAGACGCTAAAATTATCAACGCAGGCTCTATACATAATATGTATATGAGAAGCTAATATTATTAGCTGTTGCCCACGACATTAAATTCTTCCTCGTGAAATTATAAATAAAAAGCATTACTTCCCTATTTGAATCGGATTTTGGCATCAGGTATCTTCCAGCGAAAGTCTCGACAAAATCGGTAAAGCCGTTTCGGTGTTTAGCCGGAACAAACAGGCAGAGAGACAAAAATATTAAAAATTGTTTGTACCGTAGATAAATTCATATGCATTCAGTAAAAAGTTGTTATTTTGAGATTACAATTTTATTTATTTGTATAGATACGATAGGAAAAGAAGTACCTAAAGAGTAACCATGGAGTTACTTACGTCGTAGTACCTACGTTCTTCATGAAACTGTAGGTACACTCTAGAAGGGGGAGTTTCATCAATTTTCATTTATTTGCAAAAATCATGGAGTCACAATAACATTTCTTGAAAGATTACTGTTTTAGGAATAGTAGCCTTATTCTACACACTTAACCGATTGGTATTATTAGCCATGGATGTCTCACTGCTGGGCAAAAGCCTCTCATATCTTTTTTCCGTGCAACACCTCGAACTAGCCTTCGCAGTGCGCGTCCAGGTCATCTCGCCACCTTTTTCTAGGCCGGCCTCGGCGGCGGCATCCTAACCTATACTGCAATAAAACGAAAATCTCTGCTATAAGTCCAGCGTTGAGGTAGAACGCTTGCAGCAGCGGTTCACATCAAGCAGCCCACACAGATTTTATGGTGTCAACGAAAAGTTAAAGAGTGATTGAGTGGTGGATGAATGTTGATAGATGGAGAGGGAGAGGAAGACCAAAGAAAAGAAGGATGGATAATGAGAGGAATGATATGAAAGAGAAAGGAGTAAATGATGCCGTGACGTCTGACAGGGGAGAATGGAAGAAGAAAACATGTCGCACCGACCCCAAATAGAATGGAACAAGGGCATGAAGACGATGATGATGAACGAAAAAGTTAAAAGGAATCTCTTCACACTCAAAATTAAGCATCACACCCAAATAAACAATACCAACACTCGAGCAATTGAAGGAATTAATCTCCAAACGAATGTGTTCTCTTATTCGATAATAGGTGGCGCACAATGGCCGGTGGTACAAAGAGGACGTGTTAAAAGATGGACGGCATTATGCGGCTGAATGAGACGCCTGATTGCGTGTTGTGATCGCTTACACCTCGCGGGGACGGGGTTATGTGAGAGCGTGTGATGGTTCATTTATGTTGTCGGTTATTGTATGTATAAATTGACAGACGATGCAGTGTTCGTATTTAGGTGGTTGCAAGATATATCATAATAATACATCTCTGATGTTTGCTTTCTGATGAAAAAAGTGAGTAGCCCAAATTGCGAACAATGCAGAACTGTGGAGGGTGTGCATCACTTGCTAGTGGAATGTGTCCGTTATAGCAGAGAAAGAGACACTTTAATGGCCGAATTAAACTCCAACAAGTTAGGTCTGGGTGCTTTTCAAAGCCTTATAACAAATCCATGTAGTGCGGAAACTATTAGAGTTTACAAGTTTATTTACAATTCTTCTAAGTTTTAAAAAAAAAAAGTCAGTAAAATAGTTTTATTTTTAAGCATCATTGTTATCATGTAAATCATGTAAATGTGTCACTATGAGGCTGGTATGGTCAGGTATGTAAGACCAAAAGCCCCTAAATAAATAAAGATTAAAAAAATAAAAATGTTTCCACTTTTGAGTCACAGGCCTCTTCCCTATGCGAGGGAGTAGGCCAATATCCATCATGCGAGTCCAGTGCGTTTTTGTGGAAGTCACTAGTGGCGGTACTTTCATACAAGCCTAAAAGCTTGGCTTGCCCTTATAAGGGTTTCTGAACACTATCATTAACACTAAAACCGGGATATTTACCATATGGTATCTGAATAGTCTCCTCGCCTTATGGTGTTATTACTGGGTGGCAAGAACACCGACGCTAAATCGGTTACCACCATGCCTAGCCTTTTCCCAAATATGTTAGGCCGACTTCCGGTCTAACCAGATGCAGCTGAATACCAGTATTTTACATGGAGTTGCTGCCTACCTGACCTCCACAACCCAATTAGTACTGAGTAAATACGTTACCCTTGGTAAGACTGGTTGTCAGACTTTTTGGGCCACTGACTACCTGTAACAACTGTCAAAGATCTACAAATGACAGTCGCGACAACGGCTTAACGTGCTTTCCGAGGCACAGAGGAAAATCGGTATGTAATGGGTGGTCGCCCATCCACAGACTAACCTAAGCAAGCACGGCTTAACCAAAAGACCGATCCGAGCGGCTGTTATTATTTAGCCACGAGCTTCTACCACGTAATCAGTACATCATTCTTAAATAAACAGCTGTTTCCTACAAAACTGCAATACCTACATGGTCACCATAATGTATTAAGTTATTATGCCTGTGGCGGGACTGTAGTAGCTTATTTTTGACTATGCAAAAGTGCCTGTCACGGGTCTATTTGAAATAAATGCTTTGAGTTTGAGATTGAGTTTGAACAGCAGATTTTTTTAATTCCCGATGAAAAAATTATTAATGTCCCCGAGATTGATGATGATGTACTGAACAAAAAAAGGAAAATAATTGCTCTTTTCCAATAAAAAGTGGCCTCATCACCTTTCACATAACCCCATCCACTCAAAAGGTACGGCCAACAAAACAAGGTGTGGATGACGTAATTTCCGCTGCAGTTAACCTTTTGTGCGTACCCTCAGTTTTAGTAACGCGTCGGAATTTCTTTGAATCTATTGAACACTTATTGTCTGACCGTACTGCATGATATATGAAACTCTTGGAACGTTTGTGCCATAGGAATCTTTAGAGAAAGATAGAGGCCGCGTAAGAAAATTAGAACTTTTTTTTTTTACTTTTTTTCTTCCATCGCGTTGATCTAATGGGGTTCGATACTCAGGTCGGGCAAAGGCAATGGCAATAGGCTCGCCGACTATCATATGGGACTTAAATCATGACTGGCGGGTGTACTATATGGGGTACACCTCTGCCTAAATTTTTGGAGAATTGTTATCTTTGCAATCGAAATACAAGGTGTAAACGGACCCTTCACGAAGCCGTCAACCAAGCATTCTGTACATCAAACTAAGTAATTTTACGCAAAAAAAATTGCTGGGAAACGACTTTTTTTTTGGGGTGTAAAATCACGTATTACGGTAGGGCTCAATGTAACGCACTCAAACATTGTGCTGATGGATGCATTGAATAAATAGAACGGGGGTCGTGGAGGTGTTTTAAGTAAAAATCTTACTTTTAAAACATGTGTATTTAAAAAAAAACTTGTGAAAAAGTTGGAACTTTGACCCTCAATACCCCCGTATCTAGAAGGTTCCCAGGTATGATCTAAGACAAAAAAGTGATCGCAATGACGGAGAGAACAAGTGCCTTTCGGCTTCGTTAAGGGTCTATTTACACCCTTTATAGGTGGGTCCAGTCAGAACTTAGTTTCATCAATATTTTACTTACTTCTATGAATTTCAGCTTTGTTATAAAATGGGTATAACACTCTTTTATTGGTTTCCTGAATAATGAACAGAAATATGGATTATAGTCCATTTATCACATTTAAACAAATTAAGCCTACGACGGAAACAGGAAACTTTACTTTTGCAACAAAATAAATATTACCATGCTTGTTGAAATTTTCGCATATTTCAGCAGGTAATATTCTCGAAAATACAGCCTGGTTACAGTTTCTTTTGACAATTGTTGCTTAATGTACCGCTACACTATAATGAGTAATTTGGAGCAACTTAATAAGGTATAGGCAATACACAAATTAGCATTGAAAAATTTAAAAGTTTGACGAAACAACTTATCTGCCTAGCCTTTTCCCAACTATGTTGGGGTCGGCTCCCAGTCTAATCGGATGCAGCTGAATACCAGTATTTTACATGGAGCGACTGCCTATCTGACCTCCACAACCCAGTTAGTACTGGGTATACAATATCCTTGGTAAGACTGGTTGTCAGACTTTTTGGGCCACTAACTAACAGTAACGACTGTCAAAGTCTACAAATGACAGCGGGGACCAACGGCTTAACGTGCTTTCCGAGGCACGGAGGAAACTTGGTATGTAATGGGTGGTCACCCATCCACAGACCAACCTGAGCCAACCTGTGTTGTTGTACACAACAGCGGAGCATTACAGATTGGGCTTGCGAGCCGCGCGGGTGCTCTGCCTACCCACTGTTGCACGGTACGATAGTAATGAGACAGAACGGTGACATGCGGCTAACAGCTGATAGGTCACAGGTGCGCGCGCAAATTTCATATGGCCCGCTATTGTGTTATTGTGATATAAGTGAATTAGTATTTAAAAAAAGGTTTCTTTGGGAAAGTTGTTTGTTATCATTCGTACAATCACGTGTTTAAGTGTCGGTTACTAATTACCAGTCACCCTATATACTCATTCCTTACTTTATCCATTCTTGTCACTCCGCACACCCTTCTCTACATTCTCAAGTAGTAGAATAAATGGCTTTTGTTTTTTTTTTATGTATGGTCCCCAAAAAGTACTCGCCATATCTGGTACCTTCTAAAGACCTCTATGGTACTTAATGAATCGTTTCATTACTATAATGGACACATACTTTTGCTGACCGTACTTGGTATAAAATGGTTGTATTGAACACAATTAGTGATGCTTGATTTCTTTATACTTAACACATTTGAAAAGCTTTGTATGTATAAATTGTTTTATTGTAAATGGTATGTCTATTAAAACGTTACCCGACTCGCGAGTAAAAGGGGTTACGAGTTTAACTTGTTTGTATGTCTGGTTTCTTTTAGTGTTTGATCGTAAACGTTTGCTCATAATGGTTGGTGAGGAATTTCCAAAGTTAGAGAGGAATTTCCGTATTCTTACAGTACTATGACATATATGTATCACACAATTTAATAGTTATTGGTATTAACTATTCAATTGTCTAACCTAAAGTTTGTGTTGCAAACTTGCGACATGAAGTTTCAATGATTGGAAAAAACATCATCTGCCTAGCCTTTTCCCAACTATATTGGGGTCGGCTTCCAGTCTAACCGGATGCAGCTGAATACCAGTATTTTACATGGAGCGACTGCCTTTCTGATCTCCACAACCCAGTTAGTAGGTACTGGGTAATACGATATCCCTTGGTAAGACTGGTAGTCTAACTTTTTGGGCCACTGACTACCTAACGACTGTCAAAGATCTACAAATGACACCCCGGACCAACAGCTTAACGTGCTTTCCAAGGCACGGAGGAAACTCGGTAAGTAACGGGTGGTCATCCATCCACAGACCAACCTATACATGCACCTGAGCGGCTGTTATTATTAAGCCTTGCAACATGATCGGAAAAAACAATGATTAAATAAAATTATTTGCCTACTAACAAAATATTGAAAACCTCATTAGTTTAGTTTTCAATGTTTTCTCTCACCCCTCGAACCTCAGGCTAAACATAACATCACGCCTGTAATCCCCGAAGGGTTAGGCAGAGGTGTACCCATTAGTACACCCACATTTCGTCAGTTATGTTTAAGTCCCATGTAATAGGGGGCGAGCCTACTGCCATCAACCGGGCACAAATCCAGACTCCGTGGCTGCTACTAAGAAATTCCTCATGGAAAAACCCAATAACACTTTGGAAATCGAACACAGGACCTCATGCTCAGCAGTCGCGCTTACAACCACTAGACCAATGACGCAGAAGTATTAATTGTAGTTCAAATGCCTGCAGTAATGATTTATAACTCACTGGAGAGCGTAAGGTCGTAAATTTGAACCCCGTCCATTGACTTTTGACGAGAATATCCTACTATTACGATACCTACGATCCAGGAACTTTCCAGCTTTAGAAAGACTATCAGGCGGTAATATGCCTTAGAAATGTTGTCACATAAAGGGTGTAAAAAGACCCTTAACGAAGCCGAAAGGCACTTGTTCTACCCGTCATTGCAATATTTTTTTTGTTCTAGACCATACCTGGGAACCTTCTAGTAACGGAGATATTGGGGGTCAAAGTTCCAACTTTTTCACAAGTTTTTTTTAAAATACATGATTTTAATGTAAGATTTTTACTTTAAACACCTCCACGACCCCTTACTATTCAAACCATCCATCAGCACAATGTTCTGAGTGCGTTCGATTGAGTTCTACCGTAAAACGTGATTTTTGACCCCAAAAAAAAAATTGTTTCCCAGCAAAAATTTTTGCGTAAAGTTACTTAGTTTGATGTTCAGAAGGCTTGGTTGACGGCTTAGTGAAGGGTCCGTTTACACCCTGTATAAATGACAGGAATGGGATAAAGCACTGTAAAGTTGGATATTTTCTAAAGTTTAATAGAGATATACGAAACATAATATGTTAGCTTTGTTCATTTATGGCTTATAACATTGGTCAGTGGCCCGAAAAAAATCTGACAACCAGTCTTACCAAGGGGTATCGTATTACCTAGTACTAACTGGGTTGTGGAGGTCAGATAGGCAGTCGCTCCATGTAAAATACTGGTATTCAGCTGCATCCGGTTAGACTGGAAGCCGACCCCAATATAGTTGGGAAAAGGCTAGGCAGATGATGATGGCTTATAACATTGCCTTGGATGAGTCTGCAATAGGTGTTGTAATTTTGGATTAAATAAATCTTTATATCGATGTTATGAAAGAACTTCCTTACTCCTTACTAATATTATAAAGACGTAAAGTTTGTATGTTTAGATGTAGGTGGAAATCTTTGGAACTACTAATGCGATTCCGAAAATTCTTTCATTAACAGGAAGCTAGATTATCTCCAAGTGTTATAGGCTATATTTAAAACGTTCCCGTGGGTTAGCTACCGATCAGAGCGCAAGCGAAGACGCGATCAAAAGTTAGTAAGAAATTTTCAGGTCATCATCTTCCTGCCCTTGTCCCATGTTACTTGGTGTCGGCGCAACACGTTTTTTTCTTCCATTCTACTCTGTCAACCGTCACGCTATCATTTACTCCTTTATCTTTCATATCATTCCTCACACAATCCATCCATCGTTTCTTTGGTCTTCCTCTCCCTCTCCATCCATCAACGTTTATGTTCATCGTTTATTTCAGGTAATTTCTAAAAATACTTCCGATTCTTAGTAAACCATTGATAATAAATATAATATAAATAATGGAAGAAAAACAGCGATGGCACATCAAACGCTGGCTTTTGGCGAAGTTTGACGTGCACCGGTAGTCATGGCCGCCATCTTTGCTCGCCACCGGAAGCACCCATTTCGAGGCATCAGCGTTTAGTTGTAGAGCTAGGAGTCTATAGAAAGTGGATACTGTAAACCAATGCATGCAGGGATTAATCAATTTGACGCTTGAGAACCGCGCACGTATAAATTATATGATCTTGAAGCGTAATTTATGTTAATTTACTGTATTTTAATTAAAGATACATCACATAAAATTGCACCAGTAATCTCTGTAGGGATAGGAGGAGCTCGTGGTTAAATAATAACTGCCGCTCGGGTCGATCTTTAGGTAAAGCCGTGCTTGCCTAGGTTGGTCTGTGGATGGGTGACCCCATTGCATACCGAGTTTCCGCCGTGCCTCGGAAAGCACGTTAAGCCGTTAGTCCCGGGTGACATTTATAGATCTTTGACAGTCGTTAGGTAGTCAGTGGCCCAAAAAGTCTGACAACCAGTCTTACCAAGGGGTATCGTATAACCCAGTACTAACTGGGTTGTGGAGGTCAGATAGGCAGTCCCTCCATGTAAAATAATGGTATTCAGCTGCATCCGGTTAAGAATGGAAGCCGACCCCAATATAGTTGGGAAAAGGCTAGCCAAATGATGATTTCTGTAGGGATATGCAGTGGTGTTACATGGGGCGAGCCTATTGCTATCAACCGGGCACAATTCCAAACTCCATGGCTGCTACTGAGAAATTCCTTATGGAAAAAACCAATAACACTTTGCCAGACCCTGGAATCGAACCCCGGCCCTCAGGCTCAGCAGTCACGCTTGTGACCACTACACCAACGAGGCAGTCTACCAAAACTTATTGCTTCTCTTACAAAACTGAGGTAATTGTTCCGGGTCTGGCTGTTTGTGTGCGTGAGTTTAAATGTTTGTAAACGACCCACGATACAGGAGAAATTCCTAGTGCGGGGCAACGTTCTTATAAAAAACTAGCGGCCCGTCCCGGCTTTGCACGGGTGGACATTTATTTTTAAACATTTTGGGATAAAATATAGCCTATGTTACTCAGGGATAATGTAGCTTTCTAATGGTGAAACAAATTTTGAAATCGGCACAGTAGTTTTTGAGTTTATTCATTACAAACATACACACACACAAAAATACAAATCTCTCTTTCAAACTCAAAGCATTTATTTCAATTAGACCATTACAGGCACTTTTGAAAGTCACAGAAAAAAACAAAGAGCGAAGCTACAGTCACAGACTCAAGGCATAATAACTTGTGAAAGTACTGTAGTTGCCCATTCCAAGGCGTAGATCTCTATGGAGAAGAAAGGGCAAGAAACTCCATGGACACTCTTATAATATTAGTAAGATAAAAAAATAGAAACTGAAAGCGCCAACTCTAAACCCCTTCCTCAGTCTACAGACAGCACTAGTGTTGTCCATCGGAAGCGGGCGTGGCACAATATTGCGCGATCTGTCTGTCTGTTCGTTTTACAGTTTGTAACACGACGCTCGCCGTTTGATGTACGACTACATTGCTAATTGATTACATTTTGTGATGTTTTTAGCGAGGCGAATTCAACTTGGTTTGGTGTGTTTTTTTAAGGTTTCCTGTAAATCTTCTTAGAGACTGTCACTGAGAATACCCTTACCCTCTGGACTGTGTGAGAGTGGGGCAACCCACTTTAGAAGTTTCACCTGTATCAAACTTTAACTCATATGCACAAACAGCCAGATCCGGAACAACTGTTAGTAATCCTTATACTTACTAATATTATAAATGCAAAAGAAAGTTTGTTTGTTACCTTTTCACGCCTAAACCACTGAACCGATCATCCTGAAATTTTACAAAAACGTTGTCAGGTGTACAGAAACGGACATAGGGTACCTTTCATCCCGAAAAAAAGTACTGTTTCCGAGGAAAACAACAATAACGATCTTATGATAATAGATGGCGCCACGTGTCTTTCGAATCATGATTTCATTCTATTATTACAAGCAGAGTACAACCCGAATTGGTAGTCAAATTATAAATTAATGCGAGCGAAGCCGCGGCCATCAAAAGTCGTCCATAAGTGAGCATTTAAGTTTAGAAGGTCGTACGGCCATCCTTGGGCTGACATAGCGTACTAAGGAGTTTCAATAAAATAACTTATACAGGGTATACCCTTCACGAAGCCTTCAACCAAGCATTATGTACATCAAACTAAATAACTTTATGCAAAAAATATTGCTGGGAAACAACTTTTTTTTGTGTGAAAAATCACGTTTTATGGTAGGGCTCAATGTAATGCACTCAAAAAATTGTGCTGATGGATGGATTGAATAGTACGGGGGTCGTGGAGGTTTTTAAAGTAAAAATCATACATTAAAAACTAATATTAAAAAATACTTGTGAAATAGTTGGAACTTTGACCCCCAATATCTCCGTAACTAGAAGGTTCCTAGGTATGGTCTAGGAAATCCAGCTTACACTGGATTGATTACCACTGACATGAGTCCCACCGTTATACTACCAGATGCCTGTAAATATGTCAAGTCCACTTAGAAACTACACAAATCAACATAGCAAAAAAACTAACCAAAAACAACCTGCCATAGACGTTAGGCAACCGATTACAATACCCGAAAAAAAAATACCGAAGACATTTTGCATACCAACTTTTTTAACCATAGATATTAGATGACATCTATTTTTTAAAGTTAAGTAAGATAGAGATGTCAAATGGGTAGAGACAGGGGCATAAGTTATGCTAATGTTGTGAATATTTCAAGCTAATAGATCCTATGGACGATTAACTGGTCACAACTGGTTTTTCTACGTTTCCATTGCGACGGACGGTACGTTATTTTTTTCTAGTGATTTTTTTGAGGATTTATTGTTTTAACAGTATTTTTTAAAGGGATCCCTTTAAAGCAGAACTTTTTATGTCATAATATTATTATGCATAACAGCCGATAGCATAAACTTCATTTCGCAGAAAATCGTTTGGCAAACACTCATTTATCATACATTCAAAACTCATAATTTTAAGTCAGTTGTAAGTCAGAATCATTTTTAGGCATAAATTTCATATCCATGAGAAATAAAAAGTAGAACCATCACAGAAATCAGAATCGTCTTTTGGCATACATTTCATATCGATAGTCATTAAAAGGCAGAAAATCAATCAATAAAAGCATCGTCATTATAAGACAGTTGATTGTGAACATATGTGGTTTTTATTTCACTGTAAGAAGCATGCAAACATGCAAACAAGCATACACCATGCATGCAGCATACAAGCAAACATGCAGCAAGTTTACTTCTGTCTACTACGTTATTTTTAAAAACAAACACCTTTTCCTCCATCCCGATATAAAGGCAAATAAAGTTAATATTTTAAACGAGTTAAAGTGGCATCTCATGTAAGAAGGTATTAATAGTTAATCCCATCTGAATGCAACATTTTCTTATTTTCTCTCATTGTTAATTTATTTACTTGGCCAGGGGTGTATTTAAATAACCTCCACAAGTGACGATAATTTAGAAGACTAAATAATTACAGCCGCCCGGGTCGATCTTCTGGTTAAGCTGCGCTAGCCTAGGTTGGTCCGTGGATGGGTGATCACCCATTACATACCGAGTTTCTTCCGTGCCACGAAAAGCATGTTATGCTGTTGGTGTCGGCTGTTGGTGTGTGTAGATATCTTTGTCAGTCGTTACAGGTAGTCAGTGGCTCTTAAGTCTGACCACCAGTCTGACCAAGGGGTATGACCATGTACTAAATGGGTTGTGGAGGACAGATAGGCAGTCGCTCCATGTAAAATACTGGTATTCAGCTGCATGCGATTAGACTGGAAGCCGAGTCCGACATAGTTGGGAAAAGGCTAGGCAGATGATGATGATGAACTGTATTTTTTTAACAATGTCTATGGAATTTATTTGTACAATAAAAATGAACAAATAAATGAAGAAAGCCTACCTTTTTTTTTTCACGGGGGGAAACCTTCAAGAGGCGACCGGTCTTTGGGGATAAGACCGGGGAATGTAAAACCACCCCGGTGGTCACTATCCGCTCATGGAAGGAGGCACCGTTTCCTTTTAAAAGACCTGTCCGGAGCCCCCTCTGTGCAACGCCTGTTGAGGCACATCATACAACAAAGCCTACCTACCTACAAGCTTTTCTCGTAACACAACGGACACCCACGCCCCTCCACGACGCGTCCACCTAATATTTCCACTTGTCACCACTTGCTTGTACATAACACAGCACATAGCGCGTGTATATTACCTCACTCTGTCGATCTGTCGCTGTTACCAACCATAATTATGTATGTTTGCTGTATGGGACTTTTGTTGCCCTTTCATCGTTTCTAAGTAGAAAGTTTCTTAGAATCATCACTCTCCTGCATTTAAATAATACCAGTATATCACTGTCCCACTGCTGGACAAAGGCCTCTTCTCATGCAGAAGGCACGAGCACTCATCACCACGCTTGCTCAAGATGGGTTGGCGATTCCAGACTTATGTAAGGTGTAAACGGACCCTTCACGAAGCCGTCAACCAAGCAACTTTATATACTTTTATTTTTGGGGTGAAAAATCACGTTTTACGGTAGGACTCAATATAACGCACTCAAAACATTATGCTGATGAATGGATTGAATAGTACGAGGGTCGTGGAGGTGTTTAAAGTAAAGTTACAATATTAAAACCTTGTATTAAAAAAAAAAAAACTTGTGAAAAAGTTGGAATTTTGACCCCCAATATCTCCGTAACTAGAAGGTTCCCAGGTATGTTCCAGAACAAAAAGATGTTCGCAATGAAGAGGAGAATAAGTGCCTTTTGGCTTCGTTTAGGGTCTTGTTACACCCTTTATAGTGGAAGCCGACCCTAACATAGTTATGAAAAAGCTAGGCAGATGACGATTGCATCCAGTGTCATCTTTTACAAACACAGGCTTATCATATCTACTATTCAATAACATTGATTGATTTGAGTTTGCGACCATTTTTATAAAAACACACATGCCTACCTTTGGCATTAACAGGAATTCACCAAATGTCATAATAACATTAATAAATGACACTTGACATATTACAAATATTAATCTTTTCGGGCCTAATGCGACAACATTAACGATAATGTCAACATATTTTTTATTTCTATACATTTGTAGTAGTCAACGATTATGTTGTTAAGTTTAAGTACTGGTGTCGATATCTTATGTAAATTATGTATTTAATACGAGGATAATACGTGGAAATCTAAGTTTGAGAAATGAAGCCGACACTTTGGATATAAATCTTTTGGGATTCTCAATATTTTGGCAGGAATGTAAATAATTCCAATAATTGTGTATTTGTAAATACCAACAGCCGCTCGGGTAATCTTTAAGTTAAGCCGTGTTTGCCTAGGTTGTTCTGTGGATGGGTGACCATCCATTACATACCGAGTTTCCACCGTGCCTCGGAAAGCAAGTTAGGCCGTTGGTAGGCTGTCATTTGTAGATCTCTGTCAGTCGTTACAGGTAGTCAGTGATCCAAAAAGTCTAACAACCAGTCTTACCAAGGGTATCGTATTACCCAGCACTAACTGGGTTGTGGAGGTCTGATAGGCAGTCGCTCCATGTAAAGTACTGGTATTCAGCTGCATCCGGTTAGACTGGGAGCCGACCCCAACATAGTTGGGAAAAGGCTCGGCAAATGATGTAAATAATTCCAATAATTGTGTTTTTGTCGACCCTCAAATATCTAAAAATTGATTCTAATCGATATATAGATACTACACAATGAATAGTTCTTCTGTGATTTGGCCTAGCCTAGTTACTGTAACCCATCATCAAACAAAAACGAACTAAAGTAAAGAAGATCAGTGAGAAAAAGGGTTAGGCAGAGGTGTACCTAATAGTACACCCACATTTCGCCAGTTATGTTTACAGTCCCATGTAATAGGGGGCGAGCCTATTGCCACTAACCGGGCACAAATCCAGACTCCGTGGCTGCTACTGAGAAATTCCTGATGAAAAACCCAATATCACTTTGCTCGACCCGGGAATCGAACCAAGGACCTCATGCCAAAAAACTCGTAAATCAGAGCCTTTACCTGTGAGCTGTGAATTAGAAGATGGTTTTAATTAATTACCCCATTAGTAAAACATAGAATGGTATGTCCATTCGATCTTAATTCTCACAATCTGCCGACAAGACAAAATGCCAAATAAACATGACATTCCTAGGTCATCGAGACAGATTACAGACCGTAACATTAATACTAGGAAATGCCAATGTTGAGCATTAGCATAACTGATTGTTACTTGCAGTGTAACATTATACTGATAAACAGAGAGTATGAATGTGACAAGGTACAGATGGTTCATCAGGCTACTACAATCTGACAAATTTCTTTAATCCCACTCACTACTTACCACCAAGTGAGCATCTTCCTGCAGGGTCTAACCTTCCGTGGTCCACCTGGAAGTCCTTGAACCTTCTCCGGACTCAAGTAGGAAGATGTAACTCCAACCTCGTTAAGTGGGGTTACCTCAATGAAACAGCAGCGGGGTGTGGTTGTGGAGCTGTGTCGCAAACTATGCTCCACCTCCTATCCTGCCCTCTTAGCCCAAAAACATGCATCCGAAGTGACCTTTGCGCTGCCACCGACGACGCGGTGGAAGTGGCGATGTTTTGGGCTACCTAACAAATTTGTCGTGCCAGAGATACGAAGAAGAAGAAGAAGAATTTCTTTAATAGATTTTCAACTTCATCGCTGAAATTTTAGGTTTAAGGTTGATTGGGACAATTTGATAGTATCGGGTAGCTTGATGTGCTTGGCTTCTGTACAAAGTTTCGGGAACAATTGATTGGAATTTTGCGAGCATGTCAACCGAATGAGTTAGACAAACCGTTGGTATTTTATATTTTTTGAAATGTATTTTAAAAGCGTTTACAGAAAGTGGGCAACGTCGCAAATAGCTGTCAAATATTTCGCTGTTTTGATTAATTTGGCAATATTACTGCGGGGAAATAAGAAATATGGCTCACTAGTGAACTAAAATATTGATTATGAAATGCGATAATTAATATCGTAACACAGAATATTTAGTTTTAGATGTAAAAAAAGTGTTTGTAAACTTTCCAAATGCCTTTTTTACACCTAAAACGGTTACAACATCAAATTCAGTGTTTTAAGCAATTTATTATTAATATTCTAGTTAACTACAACTGGACAACGACATTCAGAATATCTCGAATTATGCCGACCAGTTATTTTACAGTAAAAAAGTTATTTTTTACCAACAGCTGATCTTATTAATACTCCGAAGTGATATAAATATCAATAACAGCGTATCCGAGAGCTATGACTCAGTATGAATCACAAAACATTTCGCAAAAAAGACGGATGTCAGGTGAGCCGCCCTGTTCTCGGCCACTCATTTTATTTTGTGGTATTGTAATTTAAATTAAAAAAACATTTTTAATCTGTTTGAATTTTATTGAGCCTCTTTGATGTCAATAAATTGTTTTTTTTTTATATTGAGGAAAAAGTGTATGGATATTGACGATTAGAATTTTGTAAAGCAATTCTGTTTACTTCAGAATGAAAACAAAATATTTAAGCAGGATATTTTGAAACGCCTAGTTGACGCTTCCCGTGACCCAAGGGCTGGCTTTTAGTTTGGCCAGAGGCTAAGTGTTGCCATACAACGCCAGTTTCTTGGGCACATTACCAGCTGACAGCGTTGAAGAGGAGTTTTTTTTGCCTTTTTATAGTTTGTTGTTAGTTTATTTAATAGTTTTTAATTAATAATGTATATAGTTAGTTTACTCTACTGCATAAAATATTTTCATTATAAACAAAATTGAAACTACTTTTTTTTGGAAACATTTTTTTTTGTGATTTTAAAATGTCTATTTAACCTAAAGGTTGACTGGTAGAAAATGCCTTGCTTGAAATTAAGTGCGCTTGCCACTATTGTACAAGAAAATTTAAATAAATAAACGAATAGATGCCAAAATCAAAACATTAGAAGCTCAATAAACTGTCAGTCCATTGATTTAGGCTCATGTTTAGAAGGCCGCGGTTTAGAATCAAACGAGCGCCAAACTTAATTCACTGCCTAAACTAACACGCGTCAGTTTATTTAGTATATTAAACAGTTGACTAAATGTTTCGCTTTTAATCCCAGATTAGTTTAAACTTGGTTTCGCTTCTTTTTGATGATTAAATATGTAATGGGAGAGTAAAATTTGCATGGATCGTGAATAAAAATAACTTGTTCATGTATAATTATTTGATATTACCCCATTATTGTTATTTCAGCCCATACTGTCTTCTGACTGGGTGAAAGACCTCACTCTACTCCCATTCTCCAAGTTGTTGTGGTCTAACCTCTCATGGAGGCGACAAATTGCTTGGAATTTTTACGGCTTGGTTTTTTTTGTAATTAGCAACCATAAAGATGAATTCTTGTGATTACAAAATACTTTTTGACATTCTAATAAGATTACTGTTAGCATTTAAGCGCTTTGGTAAAAACTGTAAGCTTAGAATGTATGACTGAATAAATAAATGAATGACAATTTTACCCAGCGATCGTCTACCATTCGACTACCGTATGTACTTAGAGAGATTACCCTACTAGATAGATGAATGAATGTGGACGAATTTTTGACGCCCTGTAACCGTTTTGATACTTGTACATATTTTTTTACTATTATGAATTTGTAGTTTATATACTAGATAGATTAATATGGACATAAATGAAATAAGGATTTTAAAAAACTTAATCACTTTTACGACGGGCGACAACTGGTGCATATACCCTACATCACCCACAGTATTTGCACAGCGGGATCGCTTGCTACATTCATAATTAATCTAAAAACTATTATTTCCGTTGATAAATATTTGATTCGAAGAAAAAATATGCGGTTTTTTATTAATTTGAAGAAATCATTAGTCATAATTCGAGGACTGTTTTTTTATTTGTCTCATGTAAATAGTTTTTATCTTCCTGTTTCCTAAAATGGTGGTGTTCTCGTCGACAGATTAAACTCAAACTCAAAGCATTTATGTCAATTAGACCATTACAGGCACTTTTGAATGTCTCAAAAAACAAAGAAATCGAAGCTACAGTCACAGCCACAAGGCATAATAACTTGTGAAAGTACTGTAGTTGCCCATTCCAAGGCATAGATCTCTATGGAGAAGAATGGGCAAGAAACTCCATGGACAGTCTTTTCAATCAAAATATTGTTACTTAATCTTAGTTACATCATTCATGTGGAGACTATACATTTAAGTGAGAACGATGTTAAAGAAGTGCAAGCTAAGAGCGTCCAGAAAGTCCATTAAAAAGACCAAAGGACTTATTACAGTTGGTGGTATTTTGATTGACAACCCGCTTGCTTTCCAAAGGCGAACTAACCTTAAAATCAGAAATGATTAGGATATTAATTAATAGATCTCTGGTTTACATCACGCTTGCAATCCGCGAAAGGATAGACACAGGTTAGACACACACCAATATGTACACTTAACAACTTTTAAAAGTGTTTTTCTCCTAATGTTCTGATTAAAATGTCATGTTGTTACGAACATAGTATTCTGGGACTCATATTTTTATGAAAAAGATCCTAACTCCAAGTTACAATCGTTATTTCTCGCGAAAACTGCTTTTAAAAGAAAGTGTATACATATTGGTGCTCGTGACTGTACCCATTAGAACCTACACCCACATTTAGCCAGTTTTGTGTAAGTCCCATGTAATAGGGGCCTATTGCCGTCAACCTGTCACAAATCCAGACTCCGTGGCTGCTATTAACAAATTCCTGACGGAAAAACCCAATAACACTTTGCCCGACCTGAGAATCAAACCCAAGACATGCTCAGCAGTCGCGCTTGCAACCAGTCGATCAACCAGGCAGTCAATTATTAAATAATAATCTCCCTTTATCACTAACCACCACCACCCACCACCACTTTCTGGAGCCCTGAAGGCGCCGCGGCAGACCTCGTAGAAGATGGCGGGACGAGCTGGACAAGACCAACGACCAGTGGCCCAGATTAGCCCTGGATCGAAACAACTGGAAGTCATGGGGAGAGGCCTTTGCCCAGCAGTGGGATGACGCAGGCTAACAGTACCAGTATCAGTATCTACCTTTAATCTACTACAGGTGTCTGTTTCAAACATTCAAAGAAATAACAGCATTAACAAAAAGATTAACTAATCGTCAAAATAGAACAATAGCGGGATACCTGTCATCGTATCGATAGTATCGCTTACTTCTCGATTTAGAATCGATACTTGTCGATATAATATCGATTCGGAACCGATGCTATCGGGCGGGG
The DNA here is from genome assembly GCA_905220335.1 of Noctua pronuba. Lineage (NCBI taxonomy): Eukaryota > Metazoa > Arthropoda > Insecta > Lepidoptera > Noctuidae > Noctua > Noctua pronuba. The sequence continues at coordinate 4,669,445 of LR999919.1, read as the reverse complement.
TACAGTAATTGCTATTGTTAAATATGAGCGGCCAGTTCTGATGTTTTAGGTGGTTTAGTGATTGGGAATGTTTAGAGAAGACTTCATAGACTAGATTACAGTAGCGAAGGGTCAATTTTTGTAAGAGGTAAGATTATATTATTTGTCTATAGAATACTGACTGTGCCATTTTTCGAAGGTAATCCGGTAGGAATCGAGTCGTATGGAATCTTCGCCACTGCTAGATTCATCATCTGTCTAGCCTTTTCCCAAATATGTTGGGTCGGCTTCCAGTATAACCGGATGCAGCTGAATACCAGTATTTTATGCGACACGACTGCGTGTCTGACCTCCACAACCCAGTTAGTCCTGGGTAATACGATACCCCTTGGTAAGACTGGTTGTCAGACTTTTTGGGCCACTACCTGTAACGACTGCCAAAGATCTACAAATGACAGCGGGGACCAACGTGCTTTCCGAGGCACGAAGGATACTCGGTATGTAATGGGTGGTCACCCATTGCTAGACCAACCTAGGCAAGCACGGCGTAACCTAAATAAAGATCTATCCGAGCGGCTGTTATTATTTAGCCACGAGCTCCTCGAACTATACAGGAATATTGTGTAAAAATTAAAAGATGTGTAATAACAATGAATAAAGAACTTGCCTTTTTATACAGTAACTTAGTCTGAGCAATCATTTACATCAATAAAATAAAATTTAAAAAACCAAAAACTAAGAAGAAAAGCGAACAAGTCAATAAACATATAATGCCCTTTCATTTGACACCCCACTTGGGTAGTTATATTTGTAAATATTTGATTATTCATCCCCACCTTCACCCCTATATCTAAAATGGCATGTCTAATTATAATATACACATCATGCCCTTTCATTTGATACCCCACTTGGGTATATTTGAAAATATTCGATTTTTTTCATCCCCCATATCTAGTAAACGACTGCACCAATTTTCGTAAAATGTATCTAAGAACCATTGCCAAGAAACTAACTTTCAAATAATAAAAAAAATTGCATCCAAATCGGTTCACTTGTTTAAGAGCTACGGTGCCAGAGACAGACACACACATTGCGGTCAAACGTATAACACCCCTCTTTTTGCGTCGGGGGTTAAAAAGACCATGTTCCTGCAAATGATCGTCCTATTCTATTTGATTCGAAAGCCAATCGAAGGCAAATGACGCAGCATTCAATGATGATGCCATTCGCGATCTGACCGTCACGGATTATACGATGACTGGATAAGAAACACTAGTAGGTATTCTGTCTAACTAGTTATTGTCCGCCGCTTTGCCTGCGTGGCTTTCGGAAATTATACCACGGGTACGTACTGCCAGGACAAACTGTTGAAACGGTTTTGGGGAATATAATTTTGAGTACAAGATTATTTTTTGTGAGTAAGGAACCCTAATCCTTCTTTAAAATAAAAGCCTTAGTTACCCCTTATAACATCAGCTATCTGGCAGTAAAAATCCTGTTAAAATCGGTCCAGCCGTTTCGGAGATTAGCCGGAACAAACAGACAGACGGGCAAAAATATAAAAAAAATGTTTTTTTTTTGTTAAAAAAGTAAAAAGTTGTTATTTTGAAATAACAAACAGACACTTTAATTATATTTATTTGTTTAGATTAGTAGGATATCATTAAGGATTACAATTTTATGTTTCTGTCTGTCATTGTTTTAATTGAGTTCTGTGGTTTGCGGTCAATCGTATTGATGAAAATGATGCGTGTTTTAAAGGTTTTTAAATTAATTGTGTGGTATTGAATGATTTGATGTAGTGGTATTTGATGTCGGTTAAGATCTGTTGAGATTTTTTATTCTGTTTAGGAGTTTTTGTTCGTTTAGTATTAGAGGACAAAGAAGTTCAGTGTTTTATCGTACTGGGACTATTGTTATAATTACTAAGAAATCGGTAAAGCAATGACTAAACTAGACAATAGGCGTGAAATTAAAAATTTGATAGATATAAGTTTTGTTTTTATGTGAGTATCCGGTGACAAACATTCTTAAATAAATTGATACTTTATTTAAACGCAAAAAATAGGCGTCACCGTGACTTTTGTCCAGAAAAAAAAATCCGTCCTTACTTTTTTCCAGTTTCACCATTTAAAAAAAACCATTTTTAAGAATAAAGTGAAACAATAAAGTAATTAGCAGCTCTGTGTAGTGTGTAATTGTTTATGTATGTGTGACTATAGCAAATCACGTTGTTGATCCATCCTTACTTTTTTCGAGTTTAACCATTTTAGGCGCGAATTACACAGAAACGGCGTAAGGCATAAGGCGCAGCGCGGGCATGGAATTTATAAGGAAACTTAGGAACGGCGTGCCTCCGCCGCGCCGCTTGAGTGTAATTCACGACATGTCGCCTTCGTACATTTTGTATGAAAACGTTTTGAAGCGGCATCATGCCTGCATCGCGCCTTCACCTTACGCCGTTTCTGTGTAATTCGCGCCTTAGAACACCATTTTTAAGAATAATGTGAAATAATAAAGTAATTAGCAGCTCTGTGTAGTGTGTAATTGTTTATGTATGTGTGACTATTAGTAGTGTGTGATGGTGGGTTTGTGAGTGTGTGAGTGTTTGTGTGCTTGTGTGTATTTACGAATTTGCTGATAGTGCCATTGTAGCCGAAATTGATAAAGAAGGAAAGTATTTCTTCTATTTCCATATTATTAGCTACATGGTGATCTGTAAGGCTTAGTTCATGGTATCTGGCAATGCGATTTACTTCGCGTCACTTGAACGCGTCTTAGCGTGAGTAGGTTCACATAATTGTTTCATTTGTATAACGCGTGGTCACATTTGTAAGACGCGTGTGGCTCACGTTAGCTTACAATTTAATGTGCATTAAAGGTGTTTGGCAGAGATTTTCGACCATACAAAGTGTCTGGCATTAGAACATAGCCTTTATGGAATATCAAAAAATCACGCTTATGGCGTCACTAAGCAGTTATTTAGCACGCCTTTGTTACCTGATATCTGCCAAAGCCACCATGACCAATGTTATAAATAAAAAGAGAATAAAAAATAAAAAAGAGGTAGAAATCACACTAGTGCGCGCCAATTGTTGCAGACAAATTCAGACAATTGTCGTAATTTAAGTACTTCAAGGGCAATAGCTATCTCTTTCTGTATTATGATGCAGAAAGAGATAGCTATTGCCCCGTATTATCTATCGCAGTCGTAACAACGCAACGATATTTGAACGCCGCTCAGTATGACCGTAGCGTATCTTTCTTTATAATACCATTGACTATGACCGACTTTTCATAATATCCTTTTACTAGCATTCCGCCCCGGCTTCGCACGGCAATATACACATAAACCTTCCTCTTGAATCACTCTGTCTATTAAAAAAAACCGCATCAAAATCCGTTGCGTAGTTTTAAAGATCTAAAGCATACATAGGGACAGACAGCGGGAAGCGACTTTGCTTTATACTATGTAGTGATTGTACTTAGCTATAGTAAGGTATTTCCACAGAAAAAATGACGCAGGTCTGGTGACCACGGGATCTTCCTCCATTTATAGGAGTTCAAGAATCCTTATCCAGCCTCTACGCATCTTTGCTGTGAACCCAGCCGATATCTGACACGAAACTACAAAGAGTTGTAAGTAATGACCGCACTGTTGCTGTCTGTGCGGTATTCGTTGACAGACAGCCGGAGAATCGATTCATTATCGACTGTCTTTACACCTCGTTTGATGCGACTTTCAACGCGTGCTCGTCACTTAATTCTCTAACGTGAAGATCGTTGCTTCTATTTGTACTCCCTGCAGTCTCTGTCAAGTCGTTGTCGCAAGTCGCAGTCGCAAGTCGCAGTGGCAAGTCGCAGTCGCAAGTCGCTGACACAAAATATTTATTTGGATACTAGCTTTTGCCCGCGGCTTCGCTCGCGTTAATTTAGAAGTTGACAATCAATTCGGGTTGTACTCCGCTTGTAATAATTCAATCATGATTCTAACGACACGTGGCGCCATCTATTATCATAAGAACGTTACTGTTGTTTTTCTCGGGAAAATTACTTTTTTTCGGGATAAATGGTACCCTATGTCCGTTTCTGTATACCTAACAACGTATATGCAAAATTTCAGGATGATTGGTTCAGTGGTTTAGGCGTAAAAAGGTAACAAACAAATAAACTTACTTTCGCATCACTACATAGTATAAAGCAAAGTCGCTTCGCGCTGTCTGTCTGTCCCTATGTATGCTTAGATCTTTAAAACTACGCAACGGATTGTGATGAGGTTTTTTTTAATAGATAGAGTGATTCAAGAGGAAGGTTTAAATGTATATTGCAGCCGTGCGAAGCCGGGGCGGGACGCTAGTTTATAATATTAGTATGGATTCTAAAGTACTGCCCAGTCCAAAATTTTCTCCTACACACGTTCATGCATCCCTGTACAGTTTGACTGTATCGGCAAAACTGCACAAATGCATAACCTATCGTCTAATAGGCAGTCAATTTTTTCCATCACACAAAACACGATCGATTTTGTGACAAAAAAAAACTATGCAATGATGGATCAAATGCATATCCATAAAAAAATAATGCATATTGGAATAAACGGAATGATTGGATCAGGATCAAACTCAATCAGTTTCGAATCTAAGTGTAGTTGGTTTAAATCCAGACTAAACTGATTAACTAGGAGTTGATGTGAGAATGGCGACCCGTGGTTTTGATGTGGCGCTTGTTTTCGCAAGTCGTGGAAAAGTCGCCAAAATACGACGTTTGTCTTACAAAAATGTTTAAAAGTACACAATAAAGGGTGTAAAAATACCCATAACGAAGCCGAAAGGCACTGTTTCTCCTCATCATTGCGATCATTTTTTTGTTCCAGACCGTACCTGGGAACCTTCTAGTTACGGAGATATTGGGGGTCAAAGTTCCAATTTTTTCACAAGTTTCAATGTTTTGAGTGCGTTACATTGAGTCCTACTGTTAAACGTGATTTTTAATCCCAAAAAAAAAGTCGTTTCCCAGCAATAATTTTTGCTTAGAGTTACTTAGTTTAATGTACAGAATGCTTGTTTGACGGCTTCGTGAATGGTCCATTTAAAAAAGAAAGAAAGAAAGAAAACATATTTATTTGGCACATGCCACAAGTGCACACAACAAACAAATAAAGAAACCCTGTCCGATCCGTGAGTGTATTATTAGGTATCGAGATTAGATTCTATTTATGCCAACCTTTTTCGATAACGACTAAAAAAATACCCCGATAAAATGTACAAAAATGAGAAAACTTACATGGCAACACAGGGGCGCGGGCGGCGATACTCCAGTCGCTTCTCGGGTAGTGACGTCAAAAAGAAACAATTGAGGATCGAACATACTAATGCCGAAGATGGTGTTGTCACATTTTAAAAGTTTGTTAGATTTTAGGGAATTGGTGGTAATCTGGGCACATAAATCATGAATTTTAAAATTCATAAATGTGTTTACTTTCATGAATGTTTTTTGTTTCTTATTTTATTTGATCATTTCCATTTCATTTCATTCATTTTCATTTCTTTTTTTTTTTGATATGCCCCTTTCAGATCGCACAGGGTTTTTTTTAACATAAATATAATAGTATTTCCAACAACTAAGTTGGTTGAGATTGAGTGCCTCGTTGGTCTAGTAGTCGCAAGCACAACTGTTGAGCATGAGGTATTGGGTTCGGTTCCTGGGTCGGGCAAAATGTTATTGGGTTTTTCCATCAGGAATTTCTCAGTATCAGCCACGGACACTGGATTTATGCTCGGTTGATGGCAATAAGGTCACCCCCTAGTACATGGGACTTAAACATGAGTGACGAAATGTGGGTGTACTATTAGGTACAACTCTGTCTAATCCGTGATGTATTGTTGTGTTAAGATTATCATTTCCCTAAAAGAGCCTCAGAAATACTTCTTGTACTTATTCAATTTATTTAAACAACCATTTTTGAACGGTAAAGATTAAAATGAATATTTTGCGATACGCTTATTCACAATTGCATCATTAATAACCAACGGACGATCAAGACGCTTCCAATGATAACTCATTTCGATGCCCCCAAACAAGAACTCGGTAATGTACTATTACGGGGTTTATGCTGTTATGTCAAATTCGGCATCTATGGACTGGAATACACCTTCTCAATTTTTTTCAGATTTTTCCAATTGATATTTACAAAGAAATCATGACACACGTGTTTATTGTTGGGAATTTAGATACAATAATATTTCGGCAAAAAACCTGTTATAGGTCTGTACGAAAAAATTATTTATTTTTTTATTTTGGTAAGTTGCGATTACCGGGTTATTGGCGTAAATTATTTTCATGAAATTTTTGGTAAACGTGTTTATGGGGTTTTTGTTGAAATAATTTTAAAATACGTGTTCCGTAATATTCACTAACAATGTTATTTATTAATACCTTTTTTTAAATTACTTGACGTTACCACAATAACTCCGTACAAACAAGTTATCTATCAGCCATAAAATAAAAAATAACGCCGTAGAAGCCCATAATGTAATGTTATGAAATATTTTATTTCATAAATTTACTGCAATAACCCCGTAAGTAGTATTACTGTAATATTGCATGTATAAAATTTCAGGTATTATTTATTTTCATAAATAACTAGGTTTTGAATAAAAGGATTTTCATATCAATGGCACAGGTAGACTTCGCAAAAAAATAGCTTTCATTTAATACATCAATGACTTCAATAGTCCCACTCGTTGAAAAGATATTTGACAAAATCAGTAAATCTTTTCTCCTGTAAAATTTTGATTTTTCGATTACCGGGTTATTGCTTGGAGGCGTCGATTTGTAAAATTATGATAAGTAGTTTAGAACTTATGAAGGAACAGATGAACAAACATACATACAATTCAAAATTATAACCCTCCTTTTTGCTTCGCCGTAGTCGCGTAATTTTATTTTATTTTATTTTTATTTTCGTATCCAGTTGGGTTTTCATTGTTGGTTGACAGATAAATGGTGGACGCATTTGCTTATAAAACTAGCAGTTTTCTGCAAGATATGGAAAATCGTCAATAGAGATGTGCCCATTCGATACCATCTATTTTTATCGATATCGATACATTGTCATTAAACTGCCAACTTGCCCATGTTCGTGAATAAAAGACACTAAAAAACAAATAAAATCGCACCAACAGTTCAAATCTAACTTTTTATGAGACAATTTTAGTTCTATTTGATTGAAAGTTTAGTCGTAAAAGATTTTGATAATGTTTCAAGGGATAACTGTGGTCCATTAATTTGTTTAATTATTATTAGTTGCTTTATTTTAAATTCATAACAGTATAAATAAAAGGAGATCTGAAATAAAGTAGCGCCGATGACTGAAAAGTTGTGAGGTAATTAGTTGTCATGGTATGGGCATGTGATGCGGAGGAATGAGGACAATGTGGTGAAAATGTTGGGATGACTATAAGAGTAGAGGAAGACAAAATAAACGATGGATGGACTGTGTGAAGGATGATATGGCTAAAGGAGGTAACGGTTGAAATGACGGGTATAGAGAAATTTGGAAGAAGAAGACATGCTGCGCCGATCCCAAATAAATAGGGATGACGGCAGGAGAATGATGAACAGTATCTTATCAATGATTTATGGTAACAAAAACTTGTCCTTTGTCAGATTTTTTATTATTGTCAAATTAACAGTGATATTTATTTGTATTACCATCAAATTTCTGCTGGCGGGGTTAAAAAGATTAATAAAAAGAACTAAAATGATCACATACAGTTTCTAAGCTAACTCATTTGAGCTTGAAGAAAATTCGACCTATTTTTATTTAAAGACTTGATTATGGCATAATATACCGTTAATTTTCTAGTGGTCGCAAGCGCGACTGCTGAGCACGAGGTCCTGGGTTAGATTTTCAGGTCGTGAAAAGTGTTATTGGGTTTTTCCATCAGGAATTTCTCAGTAGCAGCCACGGAGCGGAAAGCAGGCCCAGTTAATACATTCATTTACTTCAGACATAGTCCATACATTACATAAAATTAAAAGCACATTAAACACATGTACATTAAAATAATCACATGGGACTTAAACATAACTAGCAAAAAATGGGTGTACTATTAGGTACACCTCTCTCGCCCCTTCGGATTATAGGCGTAAGGTTAGGTTACTCATTGATTAAGTGGAATTGTGGATACCATATCCATAATTTTCTAGCTTCCAGCCCAAACTGAATGCTAAATCAGTCTAGACTATGCTGGTCATTCGTGTGAATTATTAAACTACGCGTTCTATTGAACTTAAACGTGTGTGCTCGCTTGTTTGTGTGTGTGTGTATTTTTGACATGGCGGGGTGATTTGATGGGCTTTGATTTTGATAGGGGTTAGATTAGTGTGCTTGGGGTTGAAATAAAGATTGTTGCGGTGTTGCGGTTAATTTGTTTGATTATTTTGTTGTTTCTTAGAACGCGGGTGTTTAGATGTCTGCCTTCTTCGTCATCATTGCAGGTGAAAGATATCCACTGCTAAACAGAGGTTGGAAAGAGAAGTGTTGGTCGTCCGGCAGCTAGATGGGCAGACGACATTGTTGCCATGGCGGGAATATCCTGGATGAGGCTGGCACAAGACCGTGGAGCTTGGCACAAGCAAAGAGAGGCCTATACCCAGCAGTGGGTGAAGTCGGGCTGTGGACGATGATGATGATGAAACAGAGGTCTCTCTACCTTGACTACCTTAGTAAGCAGTAAAGAAAATGACTCTTAGGCCTGACGACCTTTGAGTGACATCCTATTAGCTATAACGATTATGGAAAATGTATGAAATTATGCTGCTATTGAAAATAGAATAGAATATAAAAAATATTTTATTTGCGTTAAACATGGTATACAGTGGTGTTAAATACAAATTATGGCACAAACATGTTTAGCTAGGATAAAACATAGCATGCAAAATCTTAAGCAAAGTTTCGGCTACAACATTCAATTTTTTTTACAAAATCAACATTTTTTTCAATAAATTCTTTTAAACTATAAAAACTACATTCAAGTAACCATTTATTAGAGTCATTGTGTCAAAAGGAAAGCTTTCAACGCAACACCCATCTTCATGCAGACTTTGCTTGCGTTATGATATTAGCACATCTGTCAGCATGACATAAATATGACCCGAGCAGTTCCCATCAGCATAGCAAAATTTTCACCAACCTCAGCGACCTCAACCTGTCTTTTTATCAAAGACATCATTATCATCATCTTCCTGCCCTTGTTTCATGTTGAGTATAGGTCTCGTCACGTAAAAAGAACGCTGACAGCTCAAATAAACTTTCTATTTTTTTTTATTCCAGCCTTTTCTAAAGTACTAAGTAGCTAGTAAAATACTTGTTACGATTCTAAAATTAAAGAATTATATATATATTATAAAACAATATCTTAGTACATTAGGACGCGGCTCTATAACGTGCGCAAACACATCCCCTCCACTGGCACTCAGCGTTCTTTTTACGTGACGGGACTTATACTTGGGGTCCGCTCACCATGTTTTCTGCTTCAATTAATTATGCATATTTCCCCCCTACTTATTATTTTTTTACTTTTTATGTTATATATCTTAATATAGCGCAAATAAATGTTTTTATCCCATTCTTTTTCTTTCTAACCTCTGCCAAAATTTCTGTTAGTAAAAATAGATTTCAAGCACCAAAAAGGTCAAATACTTACCTAGCCACATCAAAGCATTAAACTACCCACAAAGACAGCTACTCACAACACATCCCTCCTCCATTTTGATATACAATTTTATCCACAGGGGTTGAATTTAGCAAGTAATACTGTCAGGTGGTACTGTTGTATGCTTTTTCCCGGTATGGGCGGGAGCGTCGTCTGTAGCCCTAGTAACCGACGGTGTATCGATCCGGCGGGTAGTGATGTGCCTTTCGGGGGGTGATCGATATCGATGGTTTTGAAACACGTGGGTGACGGCTACGATGACTTTAGACAATTCTGAATTTAATTTGCGGGACGTGATTGGGCCAGCACTTGCCAGTTAAGTGAGTTTGTTCCGGAATTTGTATCTAAAGCAAATCTAATAGTATAATAGTTACAGTGACAAATTTTTATCCAAAAACTTGGCAACGTTCCAAAGAACTGTCAAATATTTACCTTTTTTATTTAATTTGGTAATATTATTACTGTATGGAAAAAAGAAATATGGCTAACTAGTGAAATAGAATATTAATAATGACAAAACCACTGAATTTGATGTTGTAACCGTTTTAGGTGTAAAAAAGGCGTTTGGAAAGTTTCCAAATACTTTTTTCGGTTTTATCATATTAATTATTGCATTTCATGATCAATCACTAGTTAGCCATATTTCTTATTTAGGTTATAAGTAGTATAAAATGTACTTTTACAGAATTTCAAATGAAAACCGGAATCAACGGCTTAGCGTGCTTTCCGAGGCACGGAGGAAGCTCGGTATGTAATGAGTGGTCACCCATCCACAGACCAACCTAGGTAAGCACGGCTTAACTTAAAGAGCGACCCGAGCGGCTGTTATTATTTAGTCACGAGCTCAGCCAAGATACTCCATATACCTACATATTTAATAAAAAATATCGATAAAATCTATCGACACTAATACCTGTCTCGCTTCCCCCATCCCTACACAGCTCAATGCTATATTTTGATAATTAAGGAAACAAACTGTAGGAGTTTGTGAATTCCGAGCTTTCCAAGATTTCACTAATATTGCGCGTATGCTTAATTGGCAGCGCCCTGAAAATATATACTAAATATTATTCTAAATTTGGCATGAGGAATGAAGGAAAGCCTTTTGTGTGAGTTATGAATGTTTTGATTTGAGAATGTTGCATATGGGAGAGATGTAGGTAAATTTTCGTGTGCTTCGTTATACATTGTTCACGTTAGCGCCATAATTATTTGGTTGTAATATATAAAATATATCGTCGACATGTGTATCCTGCCTATCCTAACCTATGGCACCCAAACTTGGTCTTTAACGGAGGCTCAGAAGTCCAAACTTAAGGTTTGCCAAAGAGCGATGGAGCGTAGCATTTTGAACATCAAAATCACCGATCGAATACGCAACACACCATACGCTCCAAGACAGGCATCGCCGATGTTGGCGATAAGTCTGCGAGGTGAAAATGGGACTGGGTGGGTCACATTTCCAGTATGAGTCAGGGCAGATAGGCCAGAATCGTCACACAGTGGGTGCCTGAAGACGGTCGTCGTCACGAGGCAGGCCCAAAAAACGCTGGCGTGACGATTTGGCCTCGTTCCTGACTGATTGGCCAGAGGAGGCAAAACACCAGGATAGCTGGAAAGAAATGGGGGAGGCCTTTGCCCAGCGGTGGGACAGAATAGGCGGATTAAAAAAAAAAAAACTTAAACTTACATTGGGACTAATGTAAGTTTAGTTGTAAACCGTGGAAGCTTAAAACATTATTATTCTAGTCCTTTATACATCAATTCTCTTATTTATTACATTTTTAAACAAAAGTAAACAAGACATTTAAAAATATAAAAAATAGTTGGCCCATCGCCATCAGGAACAAGGTCCAGGCTGCCGGTGGTCAGGGCTCCAGAGAGAGGAACCGCCTCACTGTGCGTGCCGTGTCCAGGAGTACTGCTTTCTGAATCAAGCCCTTGACCCAGCAGCGCAATGACAACCTCCTAAGGTGTTGGTCGAGGCTCTTTGCTATTAGTCCATTAACCGTAACGACTATCGGAAAAATGATTGCAGAGTCCACGTCAAGATCAAGATACATTATTATTCTTATTCTTACAGCACACAAAATTAAAAAAAAATACACGCAAATTGCAATAAAAAAGTTTATGTACAACGGCGAGCTTAACCCAGAATTGGGTTTTCGTTCTTACTGCATACCTTAGTTCGATTGCGAGATTTGCAAAATGTATACAGGGTAGGATAGGGACAGCCCTCCACATACTGTTGGGGTGAAGTCAGTATATCATACTAATACCGGAACAAAAAAATATTTCAGGAATGATAGTGTTTTTTTTTTTTAATTATCTGGTCGTAACATAATCGTCTAAACGTACATAAAGGGTGTAACTAGACACTTAACGAAGCCGAAAGGCACTTGTTTTCCCCGTCATTGCGATCATTTTTTTGTTCTAAACCATACCTGGGAACCTTCTAGTTACGGAGATATTGGGGGTCAAAGTTCCAACTTTTTCACAAGTTTTTTTTTAAATACAAGGTTTTAATGTTGTAACTTTACTTTAAATATCGTCACGACCCCTGTACTATTCAATGCCTCCACCAGCAAAATGTTTGCGTTGCATTGAGATTTACCCTAAAACGTGATTTTTCACCCCAAAAAAAAAGTCGTTTCCCAGCAAACATTTTTGTGTAGGGTGACTTAGTTTGATGTACAGAATGCTTGGTTGACGGCTTCGTGAAGGGTACGTTTTCACCTTGTATACTACTAACGAATATAATATTTTGTTGTTACTTCTGCTAGCCGTAGTCCCATAAAGGGTACTTAACTTACACATGTTTATTTTTCATTCTCCCCTGTCAATAATATTTTCAACAGGTAACATTTAAAACAACTCTCTTGTCTGCCTACCCCCCAAAATTGACTGAAAACGTAAAGTACAATTGTTAAATAATTCTCCAACTTATTTGCTCTAATAACACAGCCGTGGAGCCAAGTCCTCTATGTTGCCAACCGAAAATATTTACCCCGTTTTAAGGGATAAAATGAACTTCGACATTATGGGGTAATATTAACTTAAGCTCTAACTTTTTAGCAGAATTTGAAGGTTTTCGTTTGTTTTACAAAGTAATATAAAGATTTTAATTAGCAAGGTATACTGAAGTAAGGAGAATTGACTGAAATTATGATGTTTCTTTTCGTAACTTTGAGTTCTTGTGTGATTTCTGAATTATTGTTTTAGGTTTTACTAAAGAAATTTAGTTTAACTACTTTGCTTAGTTTATATTAAACTCTAGTCAGATGTAGTCGAAGCCGAAATAATAATACAATAATAATGATGATGGATGGCTCTCAAAATGCTGAAAGACAACATTGTTAGCTAACCAGCCTGTTCTCGAACTAAAAATTTGAAGATATGTGACAAGCGGCCATGGTGGATAGAGGCCCACTCCCTCTCACATAAAAGATGCCAGTAACCCAGGGATTCCGGCATTTTTGAAATTGGGTCATTTTATAGATTTCGATTAGCTCTCAGATTCAGATTCAGATTAATTTATTTGCCTGAAATATGGTATTTGATAGATTTTATAACATTCACAATAGTTCTTCATATTCCGCCTACTTAAAAAAAAAAGCGAAAAAGCTTGCTTTTAGGGGCATTTTTCCAAAATGGTGCCGTGAGCAGCAAAGATTTGAGGTGGCAAAGTTGAAATTCGGAAAGAGCACTTCGAAATCTATTAAATTACCTCTTTTCCAAAATTCCCGGAAAACTTTCCAGGAACCTCTTTTTTAGAACCAAATGACTTTACTATTTCGTATACGTATACAACGTCTTACAAACGCGGTAGTTAGTATAAGTCAATCCGATACATTTATGACTTTTTCAACATCACTATCGCTATTAGAAAATAATAGCGATAGTGATGGCTCGTAGTAGCTATGGCTATGGCTAGTAGGAGCTCGTGGCTTAATAATAACAGCCGCTCGGGTCGATCTTTAGGTTAAGCCGTGCTTACCTAGGTTGGTCTGTGGATGGGTGACCACCTATTACATACCGAGTTCCCTCCGTGCCTCGGAAAGCACGTTAAGCAGTTGGTTCCGGGTGTCATTTAAGTATAGATCTTTGACAGTCGTTACAGGTAGTCAGTGGCCCAAAAAGTCTGACAACCAGTCTTACCAAGGGGTATAGTATTACCCAGTACTAACTGGGTTGTGGAGGTCAGATAGGCAGTCGCTCCATGTAAAATACTGGTATTCAGCTGCATCCGGTTAGACTGGAAGCCGACCCCAATATAGTTGGGAAAAGCCTAGGCAGATGATGATATCCCTATTAGTATATCACTTGGTTTAGCTCTGATGGATCGTTGGCTTATTTGCCACCAATAACAATTAAATGACAGTCAAGTTAAGTATTCGTTTAAACAAACACCTCTTTATTTCGAAATACATAAAAGTCATAAAATAAAGACTCTCATCATACCATTTTAAATACACCCCCAATATTATTGCTACTAAGTGAGTATAATGTATGCGTTACCCCCTGCTCCACCCCCTTTCACCCCTGTTTACTTTCATTGCACTTTGCAATGAAAACGATCGAGCTTTTAACTGTGTTGCTAGATGCAAGTAGACAGTTTAAACCTCTTTTAATAAAATTGGTGATCAATTTTGAGCTTGTTCATGGTATATTTTACCCAGTGTGAAAATTTGTCAAATAATGATAAAAATAAAACTTGTTGTAGTCGTATCAGCCAATGGCTTAATTGCCAAGAGCCTCGACCTGACCCGAGGAGGCTCTCGTTAGGCAGGTGGATCAAGGACTTGATTCAGAAAGCGGTACTCCTGGACACGGCTCGTATTGTTAGGAGGTTCCTCTTCTCTGGAGCTCTCACCGCCGGCAGCTTGGACCCTGTTCCCGATACCAGTGGGCTACTATTTTATACTTTTAAATGTTTTTTTTTTAAATATTGATTTTAACTAGGAATAGCCAGTGCAGCCTCTGCAGGATACGCTCCACCTCCTGTCCTGCCCATCATGCACAAAAACTTGCACCTACCAAGATTTAATTGAAGCAAATGTTAGAGCTGTGCAGGAGACTACATACTGGTCTAACACAATTTGAGTTCGTCGACACGTAAAGAAGAACTAGGAATAAAATAAAAATTTAAAATGTAAGAGAGAAAATTTAATAAAAATAACGTCTTTTACGACTTCGGCACACAGGTATGGCAGAGCCCAAAAGATTTCTCAGCAAGCATGAAAACTTGATAGACGAGTTGGTAGGGCGTGATGGGAGAACGCTAAAATTATACTACGAAAAGTTTCGGACAGAGGCCCACTTTCAGTTGTCAAGAAAGACAAAAAAACTTATAACGTGCTGTTCATCAACGTTGATTTTCATCTCATGGTACGGGGCTTGAACTAAAACGACTTAAACAGGCAAACCTTCTCGAAAATTTTGAAGCCTTGTGTAAAACCATCTGGGGTCAGTACCAGTTGGCAATTGACCTGGGAGCAGACATACAATGGTAGCAAGTTCCATGGGATAATTTTCAACTTCACAATACGCATGTATAATAATTATCACTCGCTTCGGTGAAGGAAAACATCGTGAAGAAAACAGCATGCCTATGAGATATTTCTCGACGGCATATAAAGCCAAATCAGAGGCCCATGGGTGGCATAAAAACTCTGACACCAGGTTACGCACTAACCACACGATAAAGAAAGAAGTCTCGAGATCCAGCTTGCGTGGAAGTTGAAAATTATCCCATGGAACTTGCTACCATTGTATGTCTGCTCCCAGGTCAATTGCCAACTGGTACTGACCCCAGATGGTTTTACACAAGGCTTCAAAATTTTCGAGAAGGTTTGCCTGTTTAAGTCGTTTTAGTTCAAGCCCCGTACCATGAGATGAAAATCAACGTTGATGAACAGCCCGTTATAAGTTTTTTTGTCTTTCTTGACAACTGAAAGTGGGCCTCTGTCCGAAACTTTTCGTAGTATAATTTTAGCGTTCTCCCATCACGCCCTACCAACTCGTCTATCAAGTTTACATGTTGAATATGCTTTCTGAGAAACCTTCTGGGCTCTGCTATAACTGTGTGCCAAAGGCGTAAAAGACGATAGTTTTTTTTCTTACTTTTTATTTTATTCCTAGTTCTTCTTTACGTGTCGATGAACTCAAATTGTGTTAGACCAGTATGTAGCCACCTGCACAACTCTAACATTTGCTTCGATTAAATCTTGGTAGGTGCAAGTCGTTATGCAGGATGGGCAGGACAGGAGGTGGAGCATATCCTGCAGAGGGGCTCCACGGGCTCCACACTGGCTATTCCTAGTTAAAATCAATTTAAAAAAAAAAAAACATTTAAAATAATAAAAATAGTAGCCCACTGGTATCGGGAACAGGGTCCAAGCTACCGGTGGTCAGAGCTCCAGAGAAAAGGAACCTCCTTACAATACGAGCCATGTCCAGGAGTACCGCTTTCTGAATCAAGTCCTTGATCCACTCAGGTCAGGTTGAGGCTCTTGGAAATTAAGCCATTGGCTGATACGACTTTTTTTTTTAGTTAGCCCGTATTGTCCCACTCCTAAGCAAAGGCCTCCCCCCATTCCTTCCACTTCTCCAACTCGCGACGAAGCCATCCAAGACGTCCCGCCATTTTTATTATTATTTGATAAATTTTCACACGGGGTAAAAATACCATGAACAAGCTCAAAATTGACCACCAATTTTATTAAAAGAGGTTTAAACTGTCTACTTGCGTCTAGCAACACAGTTAAAAGCTCGATCATTTTCATTGCAAAGTGCAATGAAAGTAAACAGGGGTGAAAGGGGGTGGAGCAGGGGGTAACGCATACATTATACTCACTTAGTAGCAATAATATTGGGGGTGTATTTAAAATGGTACGATGAGAGTCTTTATTTTATAACTTTTATGTATTTCGAAATAAAGAGATGTTTTTTTAAACGAATACTTAACTTGACTGTCGTTTAATTTGTTATTGATGGCAAATAAGCTGACGATCCATCGGAGCTAAACCAAGTGATATTCTAATAGCGATATCATCATCTGCCTAGCCTTTTCCCAACTATACTGGGGTAGGCTTCCAGTCTAACCGGATGCAGTTGAACACCAGTATTATACATGGAGCGACTGCCTATCTGATCTCTACAACCAAGTTAGTATTGGGTAATACGATACTCCTTGGTAAGAATGGTTGTCAGACTTTTTGGGCCACTGACTACCTAACGACTGTCAAAGATCTACAAATCACACCCGGGACCAACGGCTTAACGTGCTTTCCGAGGCACGGAGGAAACTCGGTATGCAATGGGTGGTCGACTATCCACAGACCAATCTAGGCAAGCACGGCTTAACCTAAAGATCGTCCCGAGCGGCTGTTATTATTAAGCAATGAGCAAAATATATTAAGTCGCTCCATGTACAATTACATGAAGCGACTGCCTGTCTGACCTCCACGACTACGATACCTCTTGGTAAGACAAGAAGATATAAATGCTCTACCATATGCTTACAATGAAACTTATAAGTTTTACAGAACCAAAGTCACGATGAATAGTAATTCTTTATAAATTTCACTGAATTCAATACAAAACTATAGCACAAAATAAAGACAAGCCAATCCCACGACTTCGCGACTGACTTATTCATCAACCCATGGAAAATGGTATATGGCTAATCATTTATACATTCTGTCGGGTACCACATGTCAGCTAAATCATTGTGTCGTTGGGTTCCGTCGAGGTTTGCTACTGGGGTGTATACTAGGTCTTAACGTGGCTTTGCCTGCAAAAATATCCTTACTAATATTATAAATGCGAAAGTAAGTTTGTTGGTTTGTTTGTTACCTTTTCACGCCTAAACCACTGAACCGATCATCCTGGAATTTTGCATATACGTTGTCAGGTGTACAGAAACGGATATAGAGTACCTTTCATCCCGAAAAAAAGTACTGTTCTCGAGGAAAACAATAATGTTGTTATGGCATTAGATGGCGCCACTTGTTCTTCAAATCATGAATTATTGAATTTGAATTATATTATTATAAGTAGAGTACAACCCAAATTGATCGTCAAATTCTTAATTAACGCGAGCGAAGCCGCGGGCAAAAGCTAGTAGATTATAATATTGAGTTTTGATGATACAGAACTATGACTTCATCCTACTTACCTTACTACTATTATAAATGCTTGAAAGTTTGTGAGGAAGGATGGATGGATATATGTATGGATGGTTGGATAGATGGATCGATGGATGGATGGAAATAGGATGTATGGATGTATGGATGGTTTTCCAACTAATCGTTACTTTCAGGTATATTTGCAGCTTTCTTAGTTCATTGACTTACTTCATTGAAACAGTAATAAATTATGCATGTCACAGGGTGATTGGAAACATCGTTTTTCTGCGAACTTCAAAGGAATTTTGCAGAGGATTTCTATCTTAGGTTCCAATAACCCTGATATTAGCTACTATTTTTACAAAAGGGCAGTATACGCAATTCAGTAGGGTTTATTCAAAATATTAAGTTTACTGCGTCATCTTATACTTACTTCTTTTAGGCAAGCGTGCTCCACCTTAGGCGCGAATTACACAGAAACGGCGTAAGGTGAAGGCGCGTCGCAGGCATGATGCCGCTTCAAAACGTTTTCATAAAAAATGTACGTAGGCGACAATCATGTCGTAAATTACACTCAAGCGGCGCGGGGCAGGCACGCCGTTCTTTCGTTTCCTTATAAATTCCACGCCTGCGCCGCACCTTACGCCTTACGCCGTTTCTGTGTACTTCGCGCCTTAGGCCGCATCATCGCTTCACATCAGGCGAGTTGAGGCCAAACGCAAGCCTATTTAGTATATAAAAAAACTTAAGACTGCGACCGATTGAGCCCAGCATAATAGGTGCCAAACGATCAGATCGCGTTAGGACCACCACCCTGCCACCACCATAACTCAAGTAGCTGATGTTGGAGTTAAAACGGCCAAGCTAAAGTGGGAGTGGGCTGGCCATGTCGCACGGATGCACCCGGGGAGGTGGGCTCACTGGACGCCTGAAGGTGGACATCACCACCGCGGCAAAGGTGGTGTGACGATCTGATCATGTTCGCGGGGCAAACGTGGCGAGAAATTGCATAGAACAGAGAGGTTTAGACGGAGAAAGGGGAGGCCTTTGCCCAGCAGTGGGGCACAATGTACGATATCAAAAAAAAAAGACAGTCTACCTCAGAGAGAGAGTGAGAGTGTCTTACCTTAGTTTGTTGATATCGGGTCCTTAATTTATACTGGATCAAAGTAAAACAATAGCATTTTCTGAACTCAACTCAGTTATTTTCTTGCCAAAATTTCAATTAGCTTTTGCCCGCGGCTTCGCTCGCGTTAATTTAGAATTTGACAATCAATTCGGGTTGTACTCTGCTTGTAATAATATAATTCAATCATGATTCGAAAGACACGCTGCGCCATATATAGTCATAAGAACGTTATTGTTGTTTTTCTCGGGAACAGTACTTTTTTTCGGGATGAAAGGTACCCTATGTCCGTTTCTGTACACCTGACAACGTATATGCAAAATTTCAGGATGATCGGTTCAGTGGTTTAGGCGTGAAAAGGTAACAAACAAACTTACTTTCGCATTTATAAGGATGTACAGACACAAGTGAGAACAGTTTCGATATATATCTTAGGATACATAAGGGACATGATATATATCTCACGATTGAATCCTTCTAAGGTAAATTCTTGAGCTTCAGGGTGTCTTGAAATGGGAATATAAAAGGTGCGAGTACCAGTGCATTTCGTGTTAGCGTTAGATTAGTCGTATTTTATTTACAAGGGCGCTGCTTCTAGTATCGACACGAACTTAGAAAGAAAAAGTATTTATTGGACTTACACAGGAAATACATTAAAATTAAATTTAACAAAAAGAGGGGGTGAACCGATCTGGACGCGTAACGCGAGGGCTGGTTCGAGGAGGCACGGGAAAAGAGCACATGGAAGGAATTGAGGGAGACTTTTGCCCAGCTGAGGGACCGTATAATATATAAAAAATAAACAAAAAAAAATACACATCTGCCTAGCCTTTTCGCAATTATGTTGGGGTCGGCTTCCAGTCTAACCGGATGCAGCTGAATAACAGTATGTTACATGGAGCGACTGCCTATCGGACCTCCACAACCTAGTTAGTACTGGGTAATGCGATACCCCTTGGTAAGACTGGTTGTCAGACTTTTTGGGCTACTGACTACCTAACGACTGTCAAAGATCTACAAATGACAGCCAGGACCAACGGCTTAACGTGCTTTCCGAGGCACGGAGGAAACTCGGTATAAAATGGGTGGTCACCCTTCCACGGACCAACCTAGGCAAGAACGGCTTAACCTAAAGATCGACCCGAGTGGCTGTTATTATTAAGCCACAGGCTCCTTACAAAAAAAAAATAGAAAAACTGTAAAACATAAATTAAACTAAATTGGTCCTGTACGAGGCCAAAAGAAAATTAAAGTAAATATATTAGGTAGTCAGTCAGCTAGGTGGTACCGGAGTCAGCCCAGCTATTACTGAGCATGATCAGCTGTGTTCGATTCCTAGGCAGAGCAAAGTAGTGTCCGGTTGATGGCTCATCCACTATTACATGGGAGGGGAAATTGAACGTAACTAGCGAATTGTAGGTTTTCTAAAGGTAAAGAGGTTGTACCCTTAAAGGTTCGGTGAATACGGACAAATTGCGTACGCGGCTCCAGATTCTGACAGATAATATACTAAAGTATCTGTCAGTGTCCGCTGTCCGCAGCTGGTCCTCAGTCTCACCGCATAGGTTTGACGGAAGCTAGGGAAAAAAAGAAGTAGAA
Organism: Noctua pronuba; assembly: GCA_905220335.1. Classification (NCBI taxonomy): domain Eukaryota; kingdom Metazoa; phylum Arthropoda; class Insecta; order Lepidoptera; family Noctuidae; genus Noctua; species Noctua pronuba. The sequence goes on along the minus strand of LR999919.1, from coordinate 4,648,893 downwards.
AGCGAGATTTTATGTCTTTGTTATTTCTGCATTGTCTTTGGAATGATGACGCATCTGCGATTCCTCTCGTTTTGCAGATATGTATATGATAGGCGGCAATGATCATCATGGTCCAAGATCCCAGGGCCGCCAGACATTACTAATTTTCATTATCAATAATTATTATAAATAATGATTATGAAAAAAAAACGAGTATCCTCCGTGGCTCGGAAAGCACTTTAAGCCGTTGGTCCCGGCTGTCATTTGTAGATCTTTGACAGTAGTCAGTGGCCCGCAAGTCTGAACACCAGTTTTACCAAGGGGTATCGTATTATCCAGTATTAATTGGGTTGTGGAGGTCAGAGAGGCAGTCGCTCCATGTAAAATATTGGTATTTAGCCGCATCCGGTTAGACTGGAAGCCGACCCCAACATAGTTGGGAAAAGGCTAGGCAGATGATGATGATGATAGTTACATGCTTATTATTTAGGGAGGGAATTTCCTAACTACAGAAGAAGAACTGTACATAAATGTAAAACTCTATTCTAGTATACTGGCAAACATCATTAGCGAATTCTGTAAGCATCTTCACCAGATAAATTTCAGTTCTCTTATTATCATAAAAGTCATGTAAAGATTCCACCGAAAAGCAAAAATATTTAAAAGAAACCATTCGAATTCTACCCAAGTGTTGCCATCATTAAAATTCAATGCAAAATCCCGTCTTATTGATTGAAGTCTACATTTCTCGAGGTCATGAACCCCAACGTATATGGTCTGTAACCTACTAAAATGGTAAAACGACATCGTTAGGCAGAAAATGTAAGTTTTATACAGTAAAATAAGAACATAAAAAAATAAAAGACAGATAAATGTATGGGTCTTTACATACAAAACGTGTATGTAAATGCTGACAGGCGTGCGCACTCGACGAAAGACGGACAGAGACTGATTTGAATTTTTGAATTTCGAACGCACGCTGCCGCGCAAGCGCATTGAATGGTGAATACTTAGGGTGCGCATGAGTTTTGTATCTTTTAGGATATAAGAAATGTAAGAAACATTACAATTTTTATGTGGGAAATTAGGAACTGCCATCTTTAGACATCTCCTAAAATATTTTTGTGCCGCAGTCAGCTTTATTGCCATCCAGGGTACTTTCACCCGTATCTGTAAACAAGTCAAAGTGATTACTTGAGTAGAAGTAATGACTTAAGATACGATTTTTATTGGTAGTTTTGTAATTACTTGGAGTTAGAACTGTCAAAAGTTAGAATTCTTAGCTTTCTTTATCTTGACGGTTCTTACTTCGTTCAAATTTTTATCTATTGCAAAAAAAATGGTTGCAGTAAGTAATTACTTGAACTCAAGTAATTTCTTTAACTTGAAAATTGATACAAGTGTTAGGTAAGGTGACACTGTGTCAAAGATCATGATGATGAAGAAGTCGATATGTAGGCATGGGACTGACAGAAGCTACCGAAAAGATTATATCAATCTCGAGGGTCGCTGCAGTAACACAAAACGTTTTGAAAACGATTCCCACTAGTCTAAGCTCTCAGAACACACGTAGAAAACTAATTTACCTAGTGATAACACTGAATAAACCTTTTTTAGAAGAACCAATGGCTTTAACGGCATTTATTTTTATTTCATGATAAAAAAAGAAAAATAAACAAAACAAACAGTGAACATGGTAAATATCCCGTTTTCAGTGTAATGTTAGTTTAAAAACTTATTTATATTAGAGAAAAATAATTAAGTAGTTAGAAATAATCAACAGTTTATCATAGATGTTTCTGTCCAAATTAAAAACTTACCGTTCAGAATTACTTGTAGACAAATGTTATTATTCTGTGCTGAATTTCTTAAATGATATTTTTTTGTGATATCCTTATTATCCTCTGTTATGTACTATCCTCTGAGAATTAGGCTTTTAGAGAATTGGCCATTCTGAGAATTAGGCTTTTAGAGAATTGGCCATTCTGAGAATTAGGATTTTAGAGAATTGGCCATTCTGAGAATTAGGCTTTTAGAGAATTGGCCATTCAGAGAATTAGACTTTTAGAGAATTTGCCATTTTGAGAACAAGTCCTTTTGCGACTCTGTTGCCATTTTGAGAATTAGGCCTTTTGCGCCTAAACCGAAAATAACATTATAATACATGAGTACATAGGTACTGCTTATTTCTTAAGTTGTTTTTTTTTTTCTATTATAGGTATAATTTAACGGTGTTTTTATGTACCTAACTACATTCTTAGCAAATAAATACCTATTCTATTCTATTCTAGAACTACCAGCAAAAATTTCAGTTACCACACTATTTATGACTATCCCAATAATATTCCACCAAGACATGGTGTCTCTGGTCAGCGCAGCAACCATAGCAGCATATCTCAGACTTAACTATCTGAGAATCATGTCGTATTAGTTCACATTTTGCGGCATATTGGCTCCGGGTAGAGTTGAGCCTGGGGTAAGCGAAAGATTATTTGGTTCACCACCAGTCTTACCAAGGAATATCGTACTGGGATTTGGAAGTCAGACAGGTAGTCGCTCCATGTAAAGTACTGGTATTCAGCTGTAGCCGCTTAGACTTAAACTCAAACTCAAAGAATTTATTTAAATTAGACCATAACAGGCACTTTTGAATGTCAGAAAAACAAAGAAGGCGAAGCTACGGTTCCAGACACAAGTAATAATGACTTGTGAAAGTACTGTAGTTACCCATTCCAAGGTGTAGATCTCTATGGAGAAGAATGGGCAAGAAACTCCATGGACACTCTTTTCAATCAAAATATTTTTACAAGATCTCGGTTACATCATTCATGTAGAGATAATACATTACATGTGAGAACGGTGTAGAAAGATGTGCACATTCCAGGTCGGCTTCAAGCTCATAGTTGGGAAAATACTAGGCAGGTTGACTAGACGAAATACTTGGGTTAATTATGACATTCTGAATTGTTAATAAATACTTATTAATAAAACATGAAGTAAAAACCAATCTTACACCACAGGGTGTGAACTTCGTCTTTTTTATATCATGAGCTATTAATGGCCCACTGTTGGACTAAGGCCTTCCACATCAATCTATCCAGGAATCCTTTTCGGGTGAGAACTGGTACCAGCCATCGCAGTTCGCGTCCAGGTCGTATCGCCATCTGTTTTTCCTCTTCATTATTGATCCTAAGTATAATAATAAAAATGCGAAAGTAAGTTTGTTTGTTTGTTACCTTTTCACGCCTAAACCACTGAACCGATCTTCCTGAAATTTCGCATATACGTTGTCAGGTGTACAGAAACGGACATAGGGTACCTTTCAGTCCGGAAAAGGTACCCTATGTCCGTTTATTTACACCAGACCTCGGTTTTTTTTTACTTTTGCATTTATATATTGATATGGAAGTATGGATTAATGCTCGTTAGTCATCCCTATGTTAAACATCGGTGTTTTAAAATAGGTTACTTGTAGACAAATAATAAGAAGACAAGACTAATTTACCTATCACTATAATAATATTAATATTAATTATTAATTAATCTTTCGAAGCTCTCCTTAGGCGGTTGGATCAAGGGCCTGATTCAGAAGGCAGTAGTCTCTGGAGCCCTAACCATCAGTAGCTTGGACCCTGCTCCCGATACCGGCGGACCACTATTTTTTTATATTTTTAAATGTTTTTTTTTTTAGAAATATTTAAAAATGTCAAAAATGTGTATATACAATGAATAAAGGAAATAATAAATAATCGTGCCAACTGCGATTACCAATAGTTATAAGTAAAAATCAATAGGTGTACAAGAAGTCGTTTTCAAAATCTACCGAAATTTTGAAAACTTTCAAAGTAAACAACATTTACAGTCCCATCCCTATTTGATATCGTGCTTACCATCAGCTCATACAAAACCTAAGAAGGCCTACATAACGAACAGTTATAAATAACTACAGATATACTATCGCCCTCTATGATATACAATCATACTGGCTCCAAGATCTGGTTCTGACTGTCTTTTTGGGAATAAAATGGATGTAACTGGATTTAAATGGAATGTTTTTTGTAAAGCGAATATCATAGTGGTTTTAACCGACTTCAGGAAATGGGTTTTGGGTTCGAAGCTTGCTTTTTAACGATACTTGCCGATTTGTAGTACAGAGGCATACCATCGTGACTATACCAGTGGCGAAGGTTCCATACAACTTGATTCCTACCGGATTCCCTTTGAGAAATGGCACAGTCAGTATTCTATAGACAAATAATATAATCACATTAAAGATTTATAATATGTACTCCGGCTTACCTCTTACAAAAATTGACCCTTCGCTACTGGACGAAAAATTTCTAATTAATTTTTTAATTTCTGATGAAAAATTTCTAAATTAGACATTTTTCACCGTTTATTTTTAAAAAAATCAGCTGTTGGCTACTAAAGTGCAATACATACACGGTCAAAATGTATGCACCAGCTTTTTTTTTACTAACCAATGAAAAATTTCTATGTAGGGGTCTCAGAATGACGTACTGAATACGTGGTAACCGTTTTCGCGTCGGTGTCCCTCCCACCCTGTATATGAAAGGATGAGCCGAATTGTGTGACCAAAATCTACCCACATTTGGCCAGTTTTAGCCAAAATTCACTTGCGGCAACCCTTATAACTTTAGCTGGAGTGGACCCAAATTTAATATTTAACTGAGGCTTTTGTATCAGAAAAAAACCTATACAACTTTTTAGTCTTTGTTATCATAGTCAGCCTATACCGTTACCACAGTGGAAGAGCTCATTTCTAAATAATAACAGCCGCTCGGGTCGATCTTCAGGTCAAGCCGCGCTTACCTACGTTGGTCCGCGGATGGGTGACCACCCATTACATACCGAGTTTCCCCCATACCTCGGAAAGAACGTTAAGCCGTTGGTCCCGGCAGTCATTTGTAGATCACTGTCAGTCGTTACCGGTCCCGAAAGTCTGACAACCAGTCTTTCCAAATGGTATCTTATTACCCAGTAATAACTGGGTTATGGAAGTCAGATAGGCATAGTTTCTCTACGTAAAATACTGGTATTCAGCTGCATCCGGTTAGACTGGAAGCCGACCCCAATATAGTTGGGAAAAGGCTAGGCAGATGATGACCATTCCCGCTATGAGTGGTCAGGACTTTGTCAGAGAGAGTGGGTCATAACCCACCACGCGGGCTTAGCATGAGTTGGTGAATGTGACATTTCTTCTAATTTGTGGTTCTAGCTGATACGCATTATATTATTGTATTAGTAAAAACAGATATTAAAAACATTAATAAATTAAAATAATCTAAAGTAACTAACTTAAAAAATGGCGTCAAAAAACTCCTCCTCAATGCTGTCAACTGGTAATGTACCCAAGAGACTGGCGGCGTTGCCACGTTGTATGGCAACGCTAAGCCTTTGGCCAAAGTAAAAGCCAGCCCTTGGGTCACGGGAAGTGTCAACTAAGCGATTTGATATTTCCTTGAAAAGGCTGTGAGCACTCGGACCCCACGGTCCTAGAGTTTCAACCCCAAACGGCTCGAAAATATAGTTACCAATAAGGTTACTATATTTACGCCGCTTGAGGTTCTCTGCAGCCGAAGCGGCAGCCCCAGCACAGCACGACGAGCTAGGAAGATGGGATGGCGCAAGTGTATCGACACATGTTGCGTCCCACACTAAGGGATATATGCTGATACGCTGGTTTTCTCGCAGTGTTTTTCTTCACCGTCACGGCTAGGCCACCATGGATCCATAGAGTGAAATTCCCTAGCCTCCTTGTCAATACATAACTTCTCTAAACGAGTTCAAATGCAGTAAGTTCCTATAGTTACTCTACTTTCTACCAACGACGTCGTTTAGCACGTCATTCGAGTACAAATAAACTAGCCGTTTAAGGTATTTTCGGAAGAATGTTAGAGTTACGTAAACGCCATGTCACTTACCGTGGAGAGCTATTAGATGTACTAATTGAGTGTGCAAACGCCCTTAGAGGTAGGAGCGGTGCACACTATGTGGTTTTTTAGAAATTCGACATTAAATGTAAAGAATTCGGTCTAGAATATTTCTACAATTTAAATACAAAAGATTAAAAATCGCTTGTCAATTTAAACCGGTTAAAAACACACCCAAAAGCCATTCGGAGTATCGGTCTCTAAAACCAATACTTTTTAAATGCCTGTACTCTTCCGCACTTCTGTCTTCTTCCTTCTTTGACCTCCACAACACAATTAGTAGTGAGTAATACGACCCTTACCCTTGGTAAGACTGGTTGTCAGAATTTTTGTGCCACTGACTACCTAACGACTGTCAAAGATCTACAAATGACACCTGGGAACAACGGCTTAACGTGCTTTCCGAGGAACGGAGGAAACTCGGTATGTTATGGGTGGTCTCCCATCCACAGACCAACCTAGGCAAGCACGGCTTAACCTAAAGATCAACCCAAGGCTGTGATTATTTAGCCACGAGCTCCTCCAGTTATTATTTATCATCATCATCATCATCATTGTACGCCTTGTTCAACCCTGCTGAGCATCTATGGCGCCTCTCTCTTTCGTGGCTTACTCCCTGGTCCATGCGAGTCTCAACCGGACATACAGATGGATAGACGGCGGACATAGCCTAACATCATGGACAAGATTTTTAGGAAAGGTGATCAATGCTTCTTCTTCTTCCTCCTCTTTATGGAAAGAAGTCATTGTCCTGCGTGACACAATTTCAGGTATATTACCGTCAAGACACGCTGATCACATAAAGGGTGTAAACATACCCTTAACGAAGCCGAAAGGCACTTGTTCTCCCCGTCATTGCGATTATTTTTTTGTACTGGACCATACCTGGGAACCTTCTAGTTACTGAGATATTGGAGGTTAGAGTTCCAATTTTTCACAAGTATTTTTTTTTAAATACTACTTGTTGAGGTTTTATCTTTACTTTAATAACCTCCATGACCCGTTTACTATTCAAAGCATCCATCAGCACCAAGTTTCGAGTGCTTTACATTGCGTTTTACCGTAAAACGTGATTTTTCACCCCAAAAAAAAAAGTCGTTTTTCAGCAATAATTTTTGCCTAGGGTGACTTAGTTTGATGTACATAATGCTTGGTTGACGGCTTCGTGCAGGGTCCGTTTACACCCTGTATTACCGTCAAGACACGCTGATCACAAATTCAACACACTATTGTACACCTAAAATCCGATTTACATGTATTTTCCTCCACATTCAGACGTAGATATCCCATAATCTTCCCTTTCAAAGCTTGCATGTACCTACGTCTGCAAAGACGGGTGAAACCGCAAAACAATAGGGTTAAGCCAAGCCTCTGGCCTTTGTGCTGAATCCTAAAGCGACGGACACACGGGCGCGGACATGGCGCAGACGGGGCGCCGTCGCGACTTTTTAAAACATATAGAAAAGACGAGGCACAGACGATTATTCCAATGTCCGCTCTGTGAGTCTTTTAAATCTCTTTGTATAAGACAGAGACAGTCAGGTACGAAAGACCAGCCATATCTAATTTAAAAAAAAATGTGTTAAAGTGTTTGTAAAAACCAATTTGCAAAATAAACATCATTTTACTTAAAACTGGGGAAATGCGGGTGTACACCCGTGAATAATACTTCGGACAAAATAGTATAAAAGTTTTCTATTTACGAGTATTACCATCAAAAAAATCCATCCGTCTGTACCATCCATCTCCTAAACGGCTAGCTCCTAATGTATTGAACAAGCCGTCTGTCCGCGCCTCTTTAGCGCGTCGTTTGTGAGCGACTCAATCGACTCCTGCGCAACGAAGCGGTATATTTAGTTTTGTGATAAATAGTTTAGTGTGGTTGTTAGGTGGACGTCGTGGACGAGTATGGATGGATGGATGTATGCTGTAATTTATGGGTGGGATGTTACCGTTATATTGGGCACCATTATGCCTTAAACGTGGTAAATAATGAAGTCAATTTGAAGTGTGCCTTAGTAAGCTGTATTAGAGTATTTAGGGATTACAAATACAACACGTGAGTTTTTCAAAAATGATCGATATCGAAATGGAGGAACTATAAAAAAATAAAAAATATGTGTTTATTAAAATTCGATTAATTTTATTTTGTCAAAATTTGCGCACCAGTTATTTTTTTTTTTTTAGTTTAAATCTGGAGCCACACGGCACGCCCCCCAAGTGGGGCGCCCCCGCTGGTTGGAAATCCCTGACTTACTCCAACCTGGGAATCAAAAATTATTACATGCTCAGCAGAATAAATTAATATCCAATCGAAATAACCACTCTCCAAAATAATTGAAAATTCCATTCTTCATAATAACACACCAAAAAACAAAAGAAAAAAATCATACATCGTCTGCCTAGCCTTTTTTTTCCAACTACGTTATAGTCGGCTTCCAGTCTAATCTGATGCAGCGGAATACCTGTATTCACATGGAGCGACTGCCTATCTGACCTCCACAACCCAGTTAGTACTGGGTAATACGATACCCCTTGGTAAGACTGGTTGTCGACTTTCGGGTCACTACTTGTAACGACTGTCAAAGATCTACAAATGACAGCCGGGACCAACGGCTTAACAATTTCATTCTTCATATCATAAATTCATAACACAACAAAAGAAAAAGATAATACGTACCTAAAAATCACCCTAAAATCTCATATCACAGCATTTTCTCGCTCGTCATCTAGTAATGACATCACTTGAAGTCGAGATATAAACCCGATGCTTGCTACAAAGTAGCCCGTAATGAGAGTAATGACTTGAAATTATACGCTTCATTTCATTACTTAATATAGGTTTAAGGCGCGACTGTACTGCAAGCCATGATATATTTTTTTTAAGTAAAAAAAAAAATCTAATGTTTTATTTATTTTTCTTTGTATCTATTATGGTAGGTAAAAAAAAATCGCGCGTAGAGCTATTTTATGTCGGGCGCATTGAGTTGACCACCTTTGTAAGACGACTAAAATACACGGTGTATATATTTTTTTTTTGTAATTTTTATTTTGAATTTGATTTTATTATTAAATTGCTCACTTATGTATTGTTCATGTAAACCGGAAGAGCGGAAGTACCTAATACAAGTTTTTTTTTGCTTAAAAGGTACTTCCTATCATTTGATTGTTATTTACATAAGTATTAGAAATAAAAAGGGTTTTTTTTTTCACTAGCTTTTCCCGCAACCTTCGTCCACGTGAAATTATTTAAAAAATTTTAGGCACTTCCCTATTTGGGTCGAATTCTGTTAACAATTTCAACGGTTTTATTTCTTTGGAGAAACCCTAATCTTTTTCCTATAGTAAAAGTAGCATCAGTTACTCCTTATAATATCAGCTGTCTGACAGTAAAAGTCCCGTTAAAATTGGTCCAATAATACGATCAGCGCGCCGCGTAATGTTAGTCGATGTTACCATCCCGCATGACGAGAACCTCGTGAAAGCTGAGAAAGAGAAACAAATAAAATATCTCGACTTGGCACACGAGGTTGTCGACATGTGGAATGTGAACTCGTCATCTATCATTGTGCCGATTGTCGTGACGGCAAATGGCTTTATGGCCAAGAGCCTCGACGACCATCTTTCGAGGCTCTCCTTGGGCGGTTGGATCAAGGGCCTGATTCAGAAGGCAGCACTCCTCGATTCGGCTCGCATTGTGAAGAGGTGCCTGTCTCTGGAGCCCTAACAGCTTGGACCCAGCTCCCGACACCGGCGGACCACTATTTTTTATATTTTTAATTAATTTTATATGGTTTTTTTTTTTAAGAAATATTTAAAAATGTCATAAATGTGTATGTAGAATGAATAAAGCAAATAGTAATAAAAATACCTACAACGGTTAATGGAGTAGCATAGCGTAGCATCGCTTTCACAGTACCATCGACCTTCCCTACAAAAGAAATTGCATTTTGATCGCGAATCAAAATTACACACGATACGAGTAACTTCACATAATTATTATTTTATTACAACATGGCTGCCGGAGTCATTTTAGGACGATATTATTATCATATTAGAGCCCAAATGTGCCGTAATATGCCGTTTATTGTAACCTTGTTATTATTTTGTCCTTGTGTGTGAGATTAAAAGAAGTCTGGTTACATATTTAACTTGCCTTTTTAGTAAGGTAGTATGTATTGGTCAAATCTTGCAACTGATATTCAAACCAGTTTCCCCCAACCGATTGAGCTCAAATTTTGCACACACCTTTGGTTCTGGTGACAATATATTTTTATTACAGACATATGACTTGATCCTGCAGCCAGGTTCGTCTCCACATGAGAGAACTCCTCATCGGACACGAAACTTTGCATACGCGTTCAATATTGATAAATAAATCTAGTTTACTCCTTTTCATTTTTTTTAAATATTTTTTTTTATTACGAGTACTTCAACTGTTTCACCGATCTTCACCAACCCGCACTGGGCCCGCGTGGTGGATTATAGGCTACTACTTTTCGCAAAAATAAAGCCTATATCCCGTCTGTATACCACAGTTTGATTACTTTAATTGTTTAACTAGCCTTAACAAGAAGTATAGTGTAGTAGTTTCGCCTCATCCACATTCATACATCCGAGGCCCTAGCACGAGTACGCGTTGTAAACGTTTTGCCTGTTTGAGTGTCCCACTGCTGGGCAAAGTGCTCCCCTTTCTCCTTCCAAACCTCTCTATCCCTTGAGTTACGTAAACTAAATACGTCGTTTTAATATTTATAATATAACATAAAGGGTGTAAAAAGACCCTTAACGAAGCCGAAAGGCACTTGTTCTCCTCGTCATTGTGATCATTTTTTTTGTTCTGGACCATACCTGGGAACCTTCTAGTTACGGAGATATTAGGGGTCAAAGTTCCAATTTTTTCACAAGTTTTTTTTAAAATACTACTTTTTAAGGTTCTAACTTTACTCCAATTACCTCCATGGTCCGTTTACTTTTTAAAACATCCATCAGCAATAAGTTTTTAGCGCATTATATTGAGTTTTACCGTAAAATGTGATTTTTGACCCCAAAAAAAAATTTCGTTTCCGAGCAAAAATTTTTGCGTAAAGTTACTTAGTTTGATGTACAGAATGCTTGGTTGACGGCTTGGTGAAGGGTCTGTTTACACCCCGTATATCCTGAGAGCTGTGGCGGAGAACTATACGCCAAATATCAGGCATTTTGTGCGGAGATTGATTAGGTAGGAAACATGTGTTCCTGCCTGGTCGTCCGTTGCTATTGTCCCTTGTTTTAATAATATAATTTTATATCAATGTTACTAACATTAGAATATAAGCTGTTTGTAATACTAACAAAATATGCATCACTGTTTTCCGAAATAAATGAATTTTATTTTTATTTTTAGTCGTGAAACCATAAAGACAAAATTAAACTTTTAAATCATCCCTGGCGCCAACTGAAGCTCAAAAGGTGAAAGTTTCATATCTTTTAAAAGCTTTTTAAGTTAGTGTAATAAATAATAACATACTTGAGACTTAAGGGGAAGTCTATCGAGTTGGTTAAGGGTGGGTTACCCCTTTTGTAGGTACTTGAGGTAGCGTCTGTTTTTGTAGTTAAAATCAAATGTGTGTCAGAGTTTTTTATTAGATTTTTGAAAATATATTATGTGTCTGCCTCGTTAGTTTAGTGCCCTGGGTTCGATTCCCAGTTTGGTCAAAATACGTAGTTCGGTTTTTCGTCATGAATTTCTCAGTAGCCAGGAGTGGATTTGTAACCGGTTGATGGCAACATAGTCGTTCCCTATTAACAACAACTCTGCCCAAAGCTTCTATGTTACTTCGGTGGCTAAAAAGCTGATGACTCACTGATAGAAAGTCGTCATCGCCGCTTATGACGACGACATATACAGGGTGTAAACAGACCCTTAACGAAGCCGTCAACCAAGCATCTTATACATCAAACTAAGTAACTTTACTCAAAAATTTTTGCTGGGAAATGACTTTTTCTTTTTGGGGTGAAAAATCACGTTTAACGGTATGACAAAATGTAACGCATTATTTAAAAAAAAACTTGTGAAAAAGTTGGAACTTTGACCCCCAATATCTCCGTAACTAGAAGGTTCCCAGGTATGGTCCACAACAAAAAAATGATCGCATTGACGGGGAGAACAAGTACCTTTCGGCTTCGTTAAGGGTCTTTTTACGCCCTTTATGCAGTACCAAAGGAATCGCAGATACGTTGATCCAAGAGACAAAGTTGAGATGTATAAAGAAAGAAAGAAAGAAAAAATATTCATTTGTCGCAGGGACATGACGTGCATACAAACAAAATAAGTTAACAAAATCATAAGCACAACAAATATTATGAATACAACAGGATAGAAACAAAGAAAAAAATTGTTAACAGCTTGCACGTCGTGACTGCGACAAGCAGGTTACCACTCAGCGTGATGTTCACTTGTACAGTAGGTTCTACCACGCTCACTTTACACCTTAGTACTCTCAGATCATACTGCCTTGTTGGTCTAGAGATCGCAAGTCTGACTGCTAAGCCAGAGGTCCTGGGTTCGATTCCCGGGTCGGGCAAAGTGTTATTGGGTTTTTCCATCAGGAATTTCTCAGTAGCAGCCACGGAGTCTGGATTTGTGCCCGGCTGATGACAATAGGGTCGTCCCCATTCCATAAAATTCCTCCTAATTCCTTTAATATAAGGCCGTAAACAAACCAAGTAACGCCCCCCATATAACTTACGATCTCCATAATAAAAAATAAAACTAATGGTCTCTTAATTCCTCTTAAACGTCCAGAGGACCCTTATATTAATATCTTTATTATACACTATAATGTATTTAGAACCTTATCCCATTCTAACAAGACCTTTTTAGAAATTAGATTAAAAAACCTGAAATTGAATTTAAAAAGGAAACAAGTACTTGTATAGATAAAATGATTGCAGTAGACTATCTATGAGTATCTGTCAATTTTAATAGTTTAGTTTTTGAGGGAAGTCGTATATTAAATCTTATTGGATAATGATTGTTAAGAGTCTGTGAGGGAGCTCGTGGCTAAATAATAACAACCGCTCGGTTTGATTTTTAGGTTAAGAAGCGCTTGCCTAGGTTGGTCCGTGGATGGGTGACCACCCTATACACACCGAGTTTCCTCAGTGCCTCGGAAAGCACGTTAAGCCGTTGGTTCCGGCTGTCATTTGTAGATCTTTGACAGTCGTTCCAGGTAGTCAGTGGCCTGAAAGTCTGACAACCAGTCTTACCAAGGGGTACCGTATTACCCAGTACTTACTGACTTGTGGACTTATGGAGGTCAGATAGGCAGTTAACATCTCTAAAAGTATCACAACTCTTTAAAAAACTGGGCACCCATCCCAAAAATGACCGCAACAACTCCAGCTTAACCTCACACAATCCTTACATTCAATTCTCCAAACAGATTACAAGTCAAATCAGAAAATCCAACCGCCATTTAATTCCAGTCATAATTATAATATTCTAAGAAGATTTACAATTAATTTCACAAAATATTTTAGGGCAAATATTAGAGGTATGAAGGTACAATATTATGTGTATATAAAGGTAAGTAGGTAGGTAAATGAGGACAGGTAAATGACACAGGCGTCTCTTGGTTGCGGGGTGGGGTTCACTTGGGGCTGAGTGAGTCGACCCTTTCTAGGATTGGAGTTGCTTGCTTGTTTCCACTCTCGACTGTTTTCCTTTTTGATGCTGTTTTATCAGGCTTTTGGTCTGACTAGAATCTATTCAATGTAAGAAAAATAAAAAATGAATTAAATCTCCCACCTGGACATGAGCTGCCATGGCTAACCTGGAAGTCTTTAAATAGACTCCGGATCCAGGTTGGTCGCAGCAAAGAAAACCTGCTCAGGTGGAGATTCATAAATGACTCTGCCCTGGAGTGTAAATGTGGTGCTGTTCTACAAACAATGGGGCACTTAATATCGTGTCCTGCGAGTTCTGTTGTTTGTTCACGACAGGAATTGATAACGCTACCGAAAGCGCCAAACAAGTTGCTCAGTTCTGGGCTGACACTATTTAGACACATCGACACGCTAAGAAGAAGAAATCAAAAATCTCCAATCAATATCCTCTTTCAGTATCCATGCTTTCAAAACCTCCTTGACTATTTCCTCAGCCAGATCATGAAAAAAAACATATGTAACGAATTCGAATAAGAACATTTTCCATGTAATTATTTGTAATAGAATTAATAGCGTACAAATATACGCTCCAATTGCTTACCTCGGCCTAATAGAAATTAGATTTTGGCTAAATTAAATTGGTGTCGTGTGTGTGTGTAAATCATCAGCCGAGTACATAATGTTTTCTACGGTGCAGACAAAACCATGCTCGGTACTTAATTTCAACACAAAAAAAAATAATTGTTAAAGCATACCTAACTGTTTTCGCACACGGATTGTATGTTGAAAAATGAATATTCTTCTAAGTAAAAATAAAGTCAAAAATCAAAATATTATATTTCACATAGGCTTAGATGGGCACTTACAAAACGTCGACAAAAAGGTGCATGGTTCGGGTTGGTCGTTTCCTATGGAGAAGAACCGGCAAGAAACTCTATGGTTACTTTTCAAATCATTTGGTATTACAATATTATCATGGTTACAGCATTTGTACTTAAGTAAGGCGGGACAGCGTAACCTGACAATAAGTCGTTGCTTACTACACAAAAGATGTAAAACAAGATAAAAAGTTAATAAAAGATTAAGCCCGCTTTCAAATACTGTATTTCAGCCTTAAAAATGTAAGCCTCTTTTTTGTTCTTTACGCTTTGGAATGGGCAACTACAGTACTTTCACAAGTTATTAATTTATTATGCCTTGTGTCTGGGACTGTAGCTTTGCCTTCTTTGTTTTTCTGACATTCAAAAGTGCCTGTCTAATTGAAATAAATGCTTTGAGTTTGAGTTTGAGTTTTAGAAAGCGTGTATTCTCTCGGTACAGTACAGAACCTATCACTTCATCCCCAGCCACCCCTCCCCATCTCATGCGTATTGATTTTGGTCGTTAGAGGGATTTATTTATGAGTCGCGACTGTGAACCCGAGGTACGGGGCTTCGAAGCCGGGTCATGCAGTTAGAGGAAGATTTGTTTGTCTAGGGAAGTTATCGACTGTAAGGATTCTTATTCTTATTCTTATTCTTATTCTTTATTGCACACAAAATAACGAAAAAATACACATACAAATTGCAATAATATAGCTTATGTACTTGCTTTGCTTGTGCTTATGTGCTTATGTGATTCTTGTTAGATTTTTAAAAGCTTTGATGTGGTTTAAAGGGTGTTTCTGGTTAAGGAAATTCTATTTGGAATTGCAAGTTGATTGGTAATTCTGTTATCAGTTCTGTGAAAGGATGAACGAAAGATGAGTTTTTATTGTTATTTTGAAGTATTTTATTTAATACTAGCGGCCCGTCCCGGCTTTGTACGGGTGGACATTTATTTTTTAAACATTTTGGGATAAAATATAGCCTATGTTACTCAGGGATAATGTAGCTTTCTAATGGTGCATTTTTTTTTAAATCGGCACAGTAGTTTTTGAGTTTATTCATTGCAAACATACACACACACACACACACACAAAAATACAAATCTTTCCACTTTATAATATTAGTAAGACTAGCTGATGTCCGCGGCTTCGCCCTAGGCAAGCACGGCTTAACCTAAAGACCGACCTGAGCGGCTGTTATTATTTAGCCAGAAGTATTATTATTATCATACCAATTTCTGACGGCAAGCCGCTCTGCTGTGTTCTATCTTGAAGGGTATGTACAGGTGCTAGTGTGATTAAAGGCATTTTGTGACATTTCAGCTTTGTCTTGATGATGTCTGGTGTTGTAGATACCAAAGAGTACCACTTACCATGAGCTGGGAAGTCGTGTTGGATTAATTATTGCCCTCTAATTTGAAAAGATGTGGAGCGGTGTGAATCTTACAAGACTTTTTTTTTTACTCCTTTACTATTCAATGCATCCATCAACACAATGTTGTGAGTGCGTTACATTGAGTCCTTCCGTAAAACGTGATTTTTCACCCTAAAAAAAAAGTCATGTCCCAGCTATAATTCTTGCGTAGAGTTACTTAGTTTGATGTACAGAATGTTTGGCTGACGGCTTCGTGAAGGGTCCATTTACACCCAGTATTATGGGTACTTAAAAAAAAAAAACTCAGAGCATTTATTTCAATTAGACCATAACAGGCACAGCTACAGTCCCAGACACAAGGCATAATAACTTGTGAAAGTACTGTAGTTGCCCATTCCAAAGCGTAGATCTCTATGGAGAAGAATGGGCATTTACCTATAACACCTCTGTACAACCCTTTCGAGAAGTACCTACAGGCGTGATGTTTTATGTTATATGTTACTACAGAACACAAGATATAAGTTAGTGACAAGGTCCGGATGGTGCTGTCTATCCACCGGATATAATCCCTGAGTTGACAGCTTCTGAGTGAAAAGGGTGACCGAAACTTACCTACCTGAGTACTTTATCATTAGTTTGTATGACTGGCCAGACCGAACTTGCTCTTAAATACCCGGCTCGATATATTTTTTTTTACCTACCATAATAGGTACTAAGAAAAATAAATAATACATTAGAATAAAATTATGAAACACCCTGTTAATGATGTTTATGGGTAAAACGAGAGAACATACCTACCCAGCGCTCGAGTCCAGTAGATCATCGCTCACAACAGGGTGTTTTAACTACGTCATGCGTCATAATATTGAATAATATTTTTATTTTTAAATTATTAAAATCTCATAAATACCTATTTATTGTTTATGAATGTTCAGTAGTCATTGGATACATGAAGTGGGCTGCCGTTGTAAGACGACTAAAAAGTCACGGTGTATATCATTAGTTTACAGTTGGTTTATACCGTCCTGACCTGAGGACCTTACACGAGCGCGCGGTGTCAAACATAACGGAAATATGTCGATTTTAAATTAAAAATACTCGTTTTTCATAATAATATTTTCATAATTTTATTTATATATCTCATCATCATCTGCCTAGCCTTTTCCCAACTATGTTAGGGTCGGCTTCCAGTCTAACCGGATGCTGCTGAAATACCAGTATTTTACATGGTGAGACTACCTATCCGACCTCCACAACCCAGTTAGTACTGGGTAATAAGATACCTCTTGGTAAGACTGGTTGTCAGACTTTCTGGGCCACTTCATTTGTCGATCTTTGACAGTCGTTAGGTAGTCTAACGACTGTCAAAGATCGACAAATGACAGCCGGGACCAACGGCTTAACGTGCTTTCCGAGGCACGGAGGAATTTATTCATATAAGTATGATATTGATTATACTTGTCGCAAAAAATTTAATTAAGAGCGTTAACGACTTACGGCATTTCATACAAACTTACAAGTCCTTTTTTTTCGAAATGACTGAACCTATTTTGATGCATGCATGTCTTCATCTTCCATACTTCTCTGTAACTTATCATCTCATGAGTCGGCCCCTTTCTAGCAATATCACCTTTCAGACACAGATCTATATCTAAGTATGATAATTTAATGAAAATTAGTCTAGACTCATGAAAAGCAATAGTTTTCCGGAAATTATAATGAAGGTGAACACTAATGGGTAGACTAAGGGAGGATTGTTTTAAGGATTTTCAAGAACATTTTTATGATAAATGTTTGTATGGAATATTATCATTTTTACTGATGGGAAATCTCTTCGGACACACGTTAATAATTTAAATAAAAAATATTTAACATAACATACCATCACGCCAGTAATCCCCGAAGGGTTAGGTAGGGTGTTCCCATAATAACACCCACATTTCGCCAGTTATGTTTAGGTCCCTTGTAATAGAGGGTGGGCCTATTGCCAGCACCTGAGCACAAATTCAGACTCCATGACTGCGACAGAGAAATTCCTGATACAAATCCCAATAACACTTTGCCCGATCCGGGAATCGAGCCCAGGACTTCACGCTCAGCAGTCGCGCTTACGACTACTAGGCCAACGGGGCAGTCAGAAAAATATTCTTCTTCAAAACTCATTTTCAAACTAGCTTCTACACACTTTTCTATCAACAATTTTCGATCCAAACCACTCAATTATTTTAAGTCGCAGACGCATCGTAAGCACAAACCACGCTGACCGATAGATATTACCATAATTGCAGATGGACGAACAAACA
This sequence comes from Noctua pronuba, assembly GCA_905220335.1. NCBI lineage: Eukaryota > Metazoa > Arthropoda > Insecta > Lepidoptera > Noctuidae > Noctua > Noctua pronuba. Next base: position 4,630,767 of record LR999919.1, on the reverse strand, counting down.
AATCCTCTTACACTTTGCATATTGAGATATGGTTTGACTCCATGATCAGAGCCCCATGTAATGTGGGAAAAGATGGCCCATGTTGGTCAAAGAGCTCGTATACGGTGGTCCATGCTGGCCTACTGATGTTCTGTCGTGATGTGGTGCACGAATTATTCATCGACATATTGCCTATTGACGTATGCTCTAGTATCTAGGAGCTCGTGCTTAATTAACAACAACCGCTCGGGTCGATCTTCAGGTTAAGCCGCGCTTGCCTAGGTTAGTCCGTGGATGGGTGACCAACCAATTTTTTTTATTTTTTTTGGGATGGGATATCATCAAATTTCCCCTCCCGTTCTGGGCGGAGTGGAAGGTAGTGTCAGACTCGTACTGACTAAAACCCATCCATGTTCCTTCTTTGCCCTTTGTGTGTTCCAGGGCCGCGGTATCTCTTTCGAACAGTCCCGCGGCCACCCATTACATACCGAGTTTCCTCCGTGCCTCGGAAAGCATGGTTAGCCGTTGGTCCCGGCTGTCATTTGTAGATCTTTGTTACAGGTATGACCCGAAAGTCTTGGTAAGGCTGACAACCAGTCTTACCAAGGGGTATCGTATTACCCAGTACTAACTGGGTTTTGGAGGTCAAATAGGTAGTCGCTCCATGTAAAAGTGACTGCCTATCTGACCTCCACAGCAACTGGGTAACGCGACACACCCTGGTAACTTCGTAGCTTTAAAAAAAAGAAGAATTTTTCGTATTGGTTCAGGCGTAATCGAGTAATCGGTGAACATATCTAAAAAAAACAGTCCGATGAATTGAGAACCTCTCCTCCTTTTTTGAAGTCGGTTAAAAACATTTCTCCACAAAGGCAGTCATCATCTGCCTAGCTTTTTCCCAACTATGTTGGGGTCGGCTTCCAGTCTAACCGGATGCAACTGAATACCAGTATTTTACATGGAGCGACTGCCTATCGGACATCCACAACCCATTTAGTACTGGGTAATACGATACCCCTTGGTAAGACTGGTTGTCAGACTTTTTGGGCTACTGACTACCTAACGACTCTCAAAGATCTACAAATGACAGCCGGGACCAACGGCCTAACGTGCTTTCCGAGGCACGGAGGAAACTCGGTATGTAATGGGTGGTCACCCATTCACGGACCAACCTAGGCAAGCACAGCTTAACCTAAAGGTCGACCCGAGCGGCTGTTATTATTAAGCCACGAGCTCCACAAAGGCAGTATCTTTCCATAAATAATTCCTCCACCAATACCTATAATAGAGTAACATAGATACCCAATATTTTGCTCTCTCTCTCGGGAACGGATGGCTGGTTGCCATGGTTACCATATCTCGGCTTTCTTCCTGACTGATCGCCGAATACGGCCGGGGAGCGGCGAATACACCTGGGAACGTACTATTGGAACTAGAATTGATATCGAGTTTAGCTTTATGTTTTTAGTTGCTAGCGTTTTTGAGTAAACTGGGTTGTGGAGGTCAGATATGCTGTCGCTCCATGTAAAATAACCAACCCTTGCATTGGTTGAAAAAGCAGCTGACCACCATACCTATTTTAATTGCCAGATAGTGCGCCTATCTTCCTCACTAGCAAGGTGGAGTAAAGCTTTGACCGAGAGGCGTCCATGGACTGGAAAGAGGAGTGTTGGTGGTCCGGCGGTGAGATGGGCAGACGACATTGATGCCATACATAGCGGGTGTAATATCCTGAATGAGGCTGGCACAAGAACGTGGAGCTTGGCACAAGCAAAGAGAGGCCTATATCCAGCAGTGGGTGAAGTCGGGCTGTAGATGATGACGATGATGTGCATATCTTCTGTTTATAAGGGTACGGGAATCGGTGCCGGTATACATACATACCTAATCATAGGACAAATCGATAATTGTTTTTAAAATTAAAAGCAATTATCAATTTGTTCTTTCAAGATGTTTCGTATTTCTTCGTCTTTCAACAGAATTAACTCAGCTTTTCGATAGCATGTGTCAATCCATCATCTTTCCCTCTGGTATGTCTGGTATGTCTGGCATCTTCGATTCTTCTGGTCTTCTAAAAGAGGCGGTGCTAACTCACTGTCAGATAGGCCATCCCCTTTTTTTGGGACAGGCACACCACTATTCAAAAACCACTCCTGAAAGCCAAAATCAACAGAGGTGAACACCAGAAAAGCGCCGAGACAATGAAGCTCGACGAAGTTCAAGAGAAACAATTTAACTGTCTTGGATCCCACAACGAAATTAATCAGAAAAGAATAGCGGAGGAGTATGAAAAACATAATTGCCACTTCCCTCCATATCAGCAGGAGCCAGAACAAAACAAGGCCAATAGGCACAAAGGGACGTTTTACAACTGGGATAAGCCCAGTTGCCGAGTACCACGGATAAATATTATCATTAATGGGTCCTAAGTTGTGAGCTGATACTTGATTTCAATATTAGGTATGGCAAAAACGCTTGAACACATGGAAATTTGAGTCATCCGCTATGTACTTCAAGTATCAAAAAATATTCAGTCGTTTTTCGATTTTTTCTTACATTTTAACGAAACTCGAACACACTTCACTCCATCAAATCCCTAGCAATAGTAGGGTGTTCCTCAAAGCTAATTACGCATTATACCCACTTCAGGTTGACGTGTTGGTAATTAGGGCAGCCCCTCGCCTTATGTTCGGCACAGCCTAATCCCGGTCGTTGAGATGGGCTGGACATGCGCAGGTTAAAAACTTGGCACTACCTTTTGTTTTTCGGTGACAGGTAGATTATGGAAAAGAGGATATTATTTTAGGTTATATTCATGCATTGTTTAAAAAATATTATGCTACGAGTATGAGTCGCAGCAAAAAAAAAAATGAATGAGAAATGATTATCCGGCAACTTATACTTAGACAGTGATTTGTCTAAGTATAAGTACTCTTGTTTGGACGGAATCGGGTAAAATTCAATCTGTGTGATGACATTTTAACCAATTACTTATATGTATTCAACCAATTACTAAACTACAGAATAAAACTCGTATATTAAATAATTACTTTTACTCAAGTAATCACTTTCACTTTTTATAGACACGGATGTTAGTGTACTCTTGCCTAGGTTGGTCTGTGGATGGGTGACCACCCATTACATACCGAGTTTCCTCCGTGCCTCGGAAAGCACGCTAAGCCGTTGACTCCGGGTGTCATATGTAGATCTTTGACAGTCGTTAGGTAGTCAGTGGCCCAAAAAGTCTGACAACCAGTCTTACCAAGGGGTATCGTATTACCCAGTATTAACTGGGCTATGGAGGTCAGATGGGTGATGATGTCAGGTGGGGATGTAAAATACTGGTATTCAGCTGCATCCGGTTAGACTGGAAGCCGACCCCGATATAGTTGCAAAAAAGCTATGCAGATGATGATGGATGTTAGTGTACTCATGAGTACTGTTCTTTCAGTATTTCATAGAAGCAACTAAATAAAGGTGAACACAAATAGGTTGCCATACAACGTGGCAGCGCCGCCAGTCTCTTGGGTACATTACCAGTTGACAGCGTCGAGGAGGAGTTTTTTGACGCCATTTTTTAAGTTTATTGTTTAGTTAGTTACGTAATACGTTACATAGGTTATTTTAATTTATAAATGTATATGTTACGGCTAAAATCCGAAGTAAGGTTATCCCTATTTCTAGCCGGCTAGACCTCGGTGTGGCCTGTAACTATCTTCTTCTTCTTCTTTCTTTATCGTGTGGTTAGTTCGTAACCTGGTGTCAGAGTTTTTAGGCCGCCCATGGGCCTCTGACTTGGCTTTACATGCCGTCAAGAAATATCTCTCAGGCATGCTGCATTATCACTTGCTTTTCGGTGAAGGAAAACATCGTGAGGAAACTATTATTTTTATTGTTAGGACACACCGACCAAATGAAGCGCAGCGAGCGGTGGCGCGGCCGCAGCCGGCGAGCGCTACAACCAAATTGGTTGCATTATAACAAACTGTTACCGCTCGCACCTAGGTACTGCCGTCTAGAATATGTGTAACCTTTTTTTTTTTTTTACGGATGGGAAATCTTCAAATGACTTCTCCCGCTCTGGGTGGAGTGGGAGGGAGTGTCAGACTCTTACTGACTAAAACCCATCCATGTTCCTTCATTGCCCTTTGTGTTCCAGGGCCACGGTATCTCTTTCGAACAGTCCCGCAGCCCCGGCAGGCATCGGCCCTTGCCGTGGCGCGCGTGGAACACGAACGCGCCGTCGACACGGCCTGTCATCATAAGACGGACGGACGGTGAGCTAACCCATTACTCACCGTCCACAGGCCCGCGCCTACGGTGGCCGGGAGCCACCACGTGGCACCCGACGCCCGGTGCGTCGCCCGCGGCGGCTGGGACGTGAGGTTCTCTCCCTCTCACGTCCCGCCACCTCCTTCGCTAGCATGACTGCTTCGCAGAAGGAGGTGACGGCTTCCCATTCCCTCTCGCTCCGGACCATGGCCTGAACCAGGGCCGGGAGCGAGAGGTCGCCGCCGCCGATCGCCGCTACGAGGACACGGCGGAGCTCCGCCCAAGCGGGGCAGACCTCCACAGTGTGCGCCACCGTGTCCTCCGGACGATCCTCACAATGATAACACCCGGGCGTTTCCTCCCGCCCAATTCGGTGCAGGAACCTCCCGAAACAACCGTGTCCGGTGAGGACCTGCGTCAGGCGGAAGGTGAGGGCGCCGTGGCGCCTCTCTAGCCACTCCTCAAAGAGGGGACTTATCGCCACTATTGTGGCGTGCCCTGCACTGGGTTGCGACAGTCGCTGTCTCCATGTCGCCATGAGATCGCGTCGGAGGTCTGTCCGCTGAGCGGTGATTTGCCGCGGCAGCGGAGTTTCCCCCCGACGTAGTGCCTCCGCGCGCCATTCATGCAGGCGCGCGAGGACTATCGCTATATGTGTAACCTTACTTCGGCTTTTAGCCGTAACATATATAATATTTAGCAAATATATTAACGAACAAAGATACAAACTCACTTGTGTGATAAAGCCTTGTGGTCTGAAAAACATAATTCAGGCGTCAAAAAACTCGGGCGCATAGTACTCACAACCGGAGTGCGTGCACCTTTGATCAGTCAGTCTGTCTATCTGTCTATCTTTCTGTCTTTCTGTCTGTCTGTCTATCTGGGAAAGGCGATATTATAACCTATTTTCAAAAGTCATATAAACCTAAACATTTTCAATAACTGTTAAAATATTTATTAAATCAGGCAATGAATTTATGTGTAGCACATGAAAATCAATAGTATACTTATACCCACCATGAAATGTGACCATTACCCATACGTGTGTACAAATGAGACCATTATGTCGTCTGGCGACGTGCGGAATTTTGCAGGCACGACATTAGTCATCCTAAACGTTCTAGCTTTCTGATAATTGCACTTTTGCCCGCGGCTTCGCTCGCGTTAATTTAGAATTTGACAATCAATGCGGGTTGTACTCTGCTTGAAATAATACAATTCAGTGTTGATTCGAAAGACACGTGGCGCCATCTATTATCATAAGAACTTTATTGTTGTTTTCTTCGGAAACAGTACTTTTTTTTCGGGATAAAAGGTACCCTATGTCCGTTTCTGTACACCTGACAAAATTAATGCAAAATTTCAGGATGATCGGTTCAGTGGTTTAGGCGTGAAAAGGTAACAAACAAACAAACTTACTTTGATGCAATGTATAATGTACACCATGTTTAAACAAATAAAATTTTACTACCTTTGAGTGTTGTCAAATTTCATCCAAACCCATTCAGTAGTTTTTGCGTGAAAGAGTAACGAATATCATCATCATCATCTGCCTAGCCTTTTCCCAACTATGTTGGGGTCGGCTTCCAGTCTCACCGTATGCAGCTGAATACCAGTATTTTACATGGAGCGACTGTCTATCTGATCTGCGCTGGGTAATACGATGCAAATGCAATGCTGGCAAACGCAACATACAAATTATCACTGTGGCGTGACTAAGGGCCAACAATACGGCAAGCCCATAAGGCCAGCAGACTGTTCAGAAACCCTAACATCATGAAGAGTAGTAGGTTATAAGGGCAAGCCAAGATTCTACACATGAAGTCAAAAATGACATAGGCACACGGCTATAATACCCCGAAATAAGCACAGATGTATCCAATTATAGTACACCCAAACGCCAGCTATGTTTAAGTCCCATTTATAAGAAGCGAGCCTATTGCCACCAATCGGGCAAGAATCCTCCGTGGCTGCTACAGAGAAAACTCCTGATGGGACTACCACATCGAAAAAATATCATGTCTAAATCCAACGCCAGCTTATCTATCGATAACCACATCTTCCCGATTTATTCTATAAGCTATATGTTTGCGACACAGCATCCACAAGGCAGGTGTTTTCTTTGAATTTGGGTTAAGCCGGGATCGGCATATCGTGTGATATAAACTGTTGCGGATGTGGGGGAATCTATCGGAGTGGAACAGATGATTTTGATGCAATAAGGATAAGTATATGTGTCATGGTTGTATCCTCCTAGGGAGTAAGTAGAGGTGTACAGAGTATAGCCAAATTCCAGTTTTTAATAAGTTGTATGTGCCAATAACATGAGGAGCTCGTGGCCAAATAATAAAAGCTACTCGTATCGATCTTTAGGTTAACACGTGCTTGCCTAGGTTGGTCTGTGGATGGGTGACCACCCATTTCCGAGGCACGGAGGAAACTCGGTATGAGTTTTGCCAGTCTTACCAAGGGGTATCGTATTACCCAGTACTAACTGGGTTGTGGAGGTCGTATAGGCAGTCGCTCCATGTAAAATGTTGGTATTCAGCTGCATCCGGTTAGACTGGAAGCCGACCCCAACATAGTTGGGAAAAGGCTAGGCAGATGATGATATGTTCCAATAGCTGGGCACAAATCAGATTTCGGGCTACTACTGCTAATAAACAACTTACGAAAACCCAAGAGAGATACTTTTAATGCTTTTTAAGGCCAGGAGATCGAGCCTAAGACCCCATGATTACCACCCCACTCGTTGCTCTTATAGTCACAAGACTGAGGCAGTCTATGCCGCGTCCTAACTGAAGCGATTATCACGGGAATTGTGACTGCCACATTCATTTCGTTCCACGAGCACGACCGCCTGATTACGCCGACTCAGCGCCTTCCGGTTAAAACAAATGAGTGTCATAAGAACGCGTCGATCGCGTATAGTCGTGTGACCAATCGCTTTGATTAGGTCGCCGCCGATGATTTCTTTTAAGAAAAAGATCGCAGTTTGTAAAATGGCGTGGTTGAAAATTTATTCAAACAAATGAGAAATCGCTTTGGTTAGGCCGCCGCCGTAGATTTCTTTTAAGAATTAGATCGCAGTTAGTAATATGGCGTTGTTAAAGATTTGTTTTGGCCTGAATGTACACCAAATAATAACTCTTTAAAACAAACACAAGCTATTCAAAGTTAAAATTACCGCTATGGGATATGCTCATTATAATTTGTAATCGATACGAATACAAACTTTTTGAATTAAAACTTTTTGAATCGATTCGTCGAGTAGATATCGGTTTACTCGAATAAGGAAAATGTTATACATACAGGGAGGATAATCTATGCTACGCGTTTAACTTAACACCCTGTATATTATAGGTAGGTGGTTGTTATGGTCCACGGGCTGGAAAGAGGTTATCACCACACGAATTTCTCATCGGTATTTTTTTCGAAGTCGTGATGGCCCAGAGGTTAAGGCCTAGCCTCTCATGCATGAGGTTGTGGGTTCAAATCCGGGCAAGTACCAATGTGACTTTTTCAATTCATATGTACTTTTCTAAGTTTATCTTGGACATCACAGACATCGGTGAAGGAAAACATCGTGAGGAAACCTGGACTTATAATTAATATAAGTCTGAAATCGCCAACCCGTCTTGAGCAAGCGTGGTGATCAATGCTCGTGGCTTCTCTGTATGAGAAGAGGCCTTTGCCCAGCAGTGGGACAGTAACAGGCTGGTATTATTATTTTTATTTTTATTTTTATCGTCCTGATTAATGGTTTATTTATTTAGTTACCTGAAAAATTACTTCATAAACAATGTTTTTGGCTGCAAATATTAGAAAATTCATACTTTAATAATAGTGTGGCGCCCCGCTGCGTATTTTACTCTTTATTACCGGGTAGTTATTTACCTTATAACCGCGGTAAATTATGTACAATACGTATATAATGCTGATTTAAGACTACGCAACGCTTCCTATGCATATATTGAAGTAAATAGTGATTTCATATTAAAAATTTTAACCGACACGTGAAGCTAAGAAATTGGGACTCGATTTAAGATACCATAATATAACATATCATCACGCCTGTAATATTCTGAGGGTTAAGCAGAGGTGTATTTACGACATGACTACACGGTCCACATTTCACCCGTTTTATGTTTAAGTCCCGTATAATAGGTTGCGAGCCTATTACCGTTAACCAGACACAAATTCAGCAAATGCCCTAAGTCTGGGCAGTTACTGAGAAATTCTAATTGAATCTAGGCATATTACGAACAAGCCATCTAACTAAGAGACATCTCCCATTGTTTTGTAACCAAATAAAAAACACAATAAACTTCTCAAAACTAAGATATCGTTTACACAACCAACAATAATCACCACATAAAGCCGTGTTCACACTTAAATCCGGTGATAAGCCGCTAGTGTGGACACCGCCTTATCTTCCTCGGGTGTAAAATATTACTTTTTGTGTGTGGTCAAAATTTATATCTCTTTTATGGATATGTCTTATAGTAATAAATACTCTTGTGTTGTCTTAATTGAAGTGATTTTCTTTCTTAAGAGGTGAGAGAAACTGGGATGATTGAATTATGTAATGTAGGTACTTTTGGGTTTTTAAGTGTGTGTAGTCCTTAGTAATATCAATCTACTTTTTAGGGTTCCGTACCAGACTACCGAGCACGCGTAGCATGACCACCGTAGAAACGGGTTTCTTTGACGGAAGAATCGACAAAATGACAGATTGTGTCGACAAAATGACAGATTTCTTTTCACAATCTGTCATTTTGTCGATTCTTCCGTCAAAGAAACCTGTTTCTACGGTAGTCATGCTACGCGGGAGCTTGATACTTGGAAAAGCTTATTGTGGCTGGTAGCGTGGAAGAAAAAGGGGGCCGCGGAAGATATAGATAGATGTGGTGAAAGAAGTCTTTTTTTTTTTTTTTTTAAACTTTGCCCTACACTAGGAATTTCTCCTGTATCGTGGGTGCGTTTACAAACATTGAAACTCACATACACAAACAGCCAGACCCGGAACAACTACCTGTAGGTCATACAAATATTTGTTCCGTGCAGGAATCGAACCCGCGACACGCAGCGCAGCAGTCAATCGCTTAGCCACTGCGCCAACCGTGCCGTCAAAAGTCTGCAGAGGGAATTTCCAGGCATCTGTCCGCATGGCCGAAAACCGTCCAGCATAGAGAGCGCTGGTGGAGAAGGCAACGACCTCATATGGTCACGACCCTTAGTCATGAGGAAACAAGAAAGAAGAAACCAGACTACCCGAAGGATAACCAACGAGACCGTATTGCTATTACGCAGCCTCTGCTGTCCGTCCGGTCGTCCGTCTGTCTGTCAGCGGGCTGTATCTCATGATCCGTAATAGGTAGACAGTTGAAATTTTCACAGAATGTGTATTTCTGTTGCCGCTATGACAACAAATAATAAAAATTAAAGTAAATTAAAGGGGGCTCCCCTACTACGATGGTACGGAACCCTTCATGCGCAAGTCTGACTCGCACTTGGCCAGTTTTTAAATAATAAATTTGTTCTTAGATAGTTTAAAATTGTAACTTCTAATCACAAAATTATAATTACAAATTTTCTGCCTAGCCTTTTCCAAATACTGGTATTCAGCTGCATCTGGTTAGACTGGAAGCCGACCCCAACATAGTTGGGAAAAGGCTAGGCAGATGATGAGTAATTTACCGCATTTAGAATGTTGGGTAAGTTAGACGTTTTTATTAAATACATTTTGTGGGTTGGCTCATTATCGTAGAACTACGTCCCTATGTCTGTGCTTATCATCTTCCTTGTGACTAAAGTAGTCTTATTTGTATCAATGTAGCATGTCTGTCTGTCTTTCAGACGTCTCTATTAGCCGTCATCTCAGAATTTGGTCAAATTATATTTTTCTAACTGCAGGGTCTAAATTAAACCTTCACAAAGCCGTCAAACAAGCATTCTGTACATCAAACTAAGTAACTACGCAAAAAATATTCCTGGGAAACGACTTTTTTTTTTTGGGTGAAACAATACTTTTTACGGTAAAACTCAATGCAACGCACTCAAAACATGGTGCTGATGGATGCTTTGAATAGTAAACGGGTCATGGAGGTAAATAAAGTAAAATTAAAACCTTAAAAGTAGTATTTAAAAAAAAACTTGTGAAAAAATTTGAACTTTGACCTCCAATATCTCCGTAACTAGTAGGTTCCCAGGTATGGTCCAGAACAAAAAAATGATCCCAATGATGGGCAGAATATGTGGTTTTCGTTTTCGTTAAGGGTCTTTTTACACCCTTTATAGCTCCATAGGTTGCTCAGAATTGAAATCTAATTTAACTTTTACAAAAACAACTTTCTTTGAAAACACAATTATTTAAAAAGGCCTACAATATAATAAAGAAAAATATAATTGCATCAGAGCCTAACGAAAATAATATTGTGTTACCTTCATTAACGATTTTGCGAAATACTCAGCACGAAAGCCCGAAATTGTAATTTAATACTTTTAACAAAATACGAAAATTGGCGGTGAGTTTCTGAAAATTTCGGACAAACTAAATAATTGACATATCCTTTTACAATACATTTTTTCTGTCAGCCATTTTTTTTTCGACCGCCATTTTTTTTTATCGTCCCATTCAGAATTTACAATAGGACTTTTTGTAGGTAGCTTGTGCCTTTGGGTTTAGTTGAGCAGAAATTGATTACGTATGTCGAATTTGTCGAGTACCTACTATGTTTTGATGTTATTCTTGTACTGATTTAACGTCAAAGTGACTTTTATTCTCTTTGACATAAGGTTTATGTCAAAATAACTGTAAAGTGACTGTTTTTGGTTTGATTTCTGATGCCAGGTGTGTCTATGGTAGATACTTTAATACAGTACTTGATAATAATAGAGTAGGTTACAGTTATGCCCAAATATTTGACAGGTGTTTTGTATTTCGAAGACTTAGCGGTCGATTTTGATTCGTGAATTGGAATGAAGAATTGGATTGTTGAGTTAAAAGTTAAAATATTTTCAACAACTGTTGCGGAATCCAAATTCTTCTAAGTTTAAAAATAACTTGGAAATTATAGAAGTTCTAAGGACCTTTATAATTATAAGGTCCCATTAAAATAGATGGACAAGTTTTAACATAGCGTTCAGTGCGTCTAACCAAAGATATCCAAGCAAAAAAAAAACACTGATTAAAGTGATTTTATTTTGACCTGAAATAATAAATTGCCTTCACTCTAGAATAAACACATCCATTATGGGTAGGTACTTGCATTCGCGCCCCGCCGCGTAAGTAGGTAAGTCAGTTCTGTATTTAACCATAGTAACTTTCAGCTGACTAACATTTTTAGTGTATTTTCGTCAGCTGATTTTTTTTCTTGTAAGTATCTATTTTGGTGGTCTGAATGATTTCTAAAAGTTTGTCCATCTATTTTAATGGGACCTTATAAAGTGAAATTTATTAAAAATAAATAGACACACAAATACAATAATGTCGAAAATAGCAACTTTAAAAAAGAATGGAAAAACTTCATTACCATTACAATACAATTTCATAATTTGTGTAGACTTCAAATTAGATACAGATCTTGTTTGTTTTTGATTGGCTGTAAAAACAATTCTTCAGATTCTCCAACAAACGGCATCAAAATGCCAAAACCGCAAAAAAATCTTTGTAGCATCTCGAGATCCTTCTGGGCTGTGCTTAGGTTGGTCCTGGGCCACCAAACTAAAGAGCCGTATGTGATAATTGGTCGGATGACTGTGGTGTATAGCCAGTAGGTGATTTTGGGGCTTAGGCCCCAATTCTTACCAAGCAATCTTTTGCATTGCCATAGGGCTATGCTGACTGTGATACTTCTTAATAAACTGATTGTCAGACTTTCTGGCTACCAGAATACAAATAAATTATTAAAATGGTTTGTACTCTATCATCATCTGCCTAACCTTTTCCGTGTGTAGCAAAAACTATGTAAAATGCAACATAGGAATGACTGCCATTGTCCATCTATTCTGCCCAAAGAAATACGACAAAAATAAATAAATCGATAAATTACTAAAATTCACTCCCCATACCGTCAAATCTACTCCAAATTCTTTCATTCAAAACAATATATTACAAATCGAATCACATAAAATACAACCAAATAACAATATGGAACCCAACTGTATTTTATTTGTCATAGATCAAGAATACCTTGTAGAAGCGAATGTTCTTTGTTTGTAGGCAATGCAGCCAAAATACAGTATTTAATATTAGTATAATACTTAGTTAAAATACTTGAAATAAGACCTCCAACTTCCTTCCAAGATCCTTTAACAATAATAGTAGCAGTAGACTTGGTCTTTGACTAACATCCGGAAGTCAAACTCAAGGTTTGCCAACGGGCAATGGAGCGCAGCATACTTAACGTTAAACTTACCGATCGAATAAGGAACACCACACCACACTGGACTCCAGAAGTCAAATTGCTGACGTGGCTCAAAAAGCTGCTAAACTGAAATGGGACTGGGCATCGGCAAAACTGTGGGCCCGCATATCACAAAACTAGAGCCCTGAGACAGTTAGACGGGGTCGCAGCAGACCGAGGAGAAGATGGCGGGACGCCTTGGATGGCTTTCTCGTTAATTGGCGAGAAGAGGCGCAACATCGAGAAAAGTGGAAGGAATGGTGAGGCCTTTGCGCAGGAGTGGGACAATTCAGGCAGACAAAAAAAAAACAATAATAGATAGGTAGGTAGATGCGTATCGCATGCCCTAGTAATGATTGACCTTGTATAACCTGACTAGTCATATTTTATGGAGCATTAGGTACACCTATGTATGAGTCAATGTAATAGTTTTAAAACCTGTGGATACCGACATATCAATCTTATAGTAGTGTTCGTGAGCCTTTCATTGCTGCCAGATCCCCTGTCCTCAATAATTGCATAAAAATGTTTGCATAAGTAATTACCTAGAATCAGTGGCGTAGCGTGGGATTTTGCCGCCCGGGGCCGAATGTAATTTTGGCCGCCCCCTCTAATTTCATAATTAGTCAAGAAACGTAGGAAACAGTCAAAATACAAAGCATTTTTTTTTTAATTATTTAAAAAAAATCTATAAGTTTATTTTTCAAAGTAAAATCTTTTTTATACACAATTTCATTCAAGAAAGGAGGTTTCTAATGAGATGATGAGTAATAAAGAGTTAGAGAGGTATAGAAGAGGAAGATATTCTGCGCTTATCCCTAATGAATTGGGATAAGAAGGGCAAGAGAATGATGATGATGATAATGATGATGATCATTTGTTCGTATGTATGTAGGTTTGTCAAGTTCAATTGCTAATATAGCTAATACCTAGTGTATAAGGTTTGCCGTTCGGGAAATTAACAAAAACAGCGAGCTCAATTTTTTTTAGCACATCTGATAAATTACATTTTATTTTAACTATTCATATAGATAAATAAGCTTTTTTATCGAATTATGCATTAAAGCTTTAGATTTGAGAGTAAGTAGGATGCAAGAGCGAGCGAAGCGAGCTCGAAAATTTTAGCACCCCGCCTCGGATAGGTAACAGATTTTCTTTTCACGATTCAAACAAATGGAATTTAACATACTTTTTCTACGAATGTATTAAAGATATGGAACAATTAAGAAAACTTAGCTGTAAGCGCGAGCGAAGCGAGCTAGAAAATTTTAGCATCCCAGATAGGTTCGATTTTCTTTTTACCATAAATACAGATATAAAAAGGGAGGCGGCAGGCTAGAAGAATTAAGTGCTTGTATCTAGAAAATACGGGGCGGCAGACCGGAATAGACGTGAGGCATACATGAAAAGCCGCCCCGTGCCAGCGGCATATATTAAGGAAAATGCTCCGCTTCTTGGTTGTCCTTGTTTTTGCAACGTAGTCCCGATGACTTTAGTAATTACCTGATCTAATAAGTATGACCTGACGCTACCGCCTGGTTCCGCTTGCCGCGGCCTGGCTCTTGCTCTCTGCCGCCCCCTGAAATGTGCCGCCCGGGGCCATGGCCCCCCCGGCAACCCCCACGCTACGCCACTGCCTAGAATCAAGTAATTACTTAGATTCGGGTGTTAGAATACCTTCAGACCAAAGCAATGTCGCATCTTCCCATCACTACTCTGCGACTCTACCTACATCTCTCAATGAATAGAGATTTTAAAATGTCAAAGACGTATTGAAATCTTAAGGGTCGGTCTGAGATCAAAATTTAACGCCTCAAGGCATCAATATAGGTTCCTTTTGTATAGCTTAGGGGCAAAAAATGGCAGATGCAAACAGTTCATTGTTGGAGCAAAGTCGAGGACTCTAGTAGTATAATAATTGACATTAAATGAAGTGTCCCGACTGTGGTTGACTTTTTTTTGGGGTTCCGCGTGTGTGGAGATAAAACTTCGTTAAAGATAAGTAAATATAACTAATATTATACAAAGGAATGATTTGTATTTTTGTGTGTGTGTATGTTTGTCATGAATAAACACAAAAACTACTGTGCCGATTTAAAAAAAAATTTCACCATTAGAAAGTTACATTATCCCTGAGTAACATAGGCTATATTTTATCCCAAAATGTTTAAAAAATAAATATCCACCCGTGCAAAGCCGGGGCGGGCCGCTAGTGTATAATTAAATAAATAAATTATTGTGCCGATAGTTTTATCAGCCCATGGCTTAATTGCCAAGAGCCTCGACCAATACCTGAGGAGGCTCTCGTTAGGCAGCTGGATTAAGGGCTTGATTCAGAAAGCGGTACTCCTGGACACGGCTCGTATTGTTAGGAGGTTCCTCTCTCTGGACCCTGTTCCCGATACCGGTGGGCTACTATTTTTTATATGTTTTTTTATAAAAAAATTATTGATAAAAATATTTAAAAATGTAATTAGTATGTAAGAAATATGAATAAAAGAAGTAAATGTGTTGTAGAATACTTTGAGAATTATCTTGTTCAGAGGTCCTAGATAGCTCAGTATTGCAGACTTCTGGCGGCGGTGACAATATGCTTCTGAAAATGGGGTTCAGCAATGACACCATTTTATTTTAAAATCGTTGGAAGATTTTCAAAAATTCTAACATAAGCGGAACCATGAATGTTAAAGTAATCTAATTTTAATATACATATAAAAGCGAAAGGTCACTCATTCACTCATCCCGAAATATCGAAAACCGCTTGACGTATAAAGATGAGGAGGTAGTTTATAGTTAGTAAACGTCAGTTAAAAACGGATTTTGCGACAGGGCCGGATTAAGGAGGTCTAAGGGCTCTAGCAAATTTGTATGAAAGTCCTTCATTTTTTGTGCTACAAACTTGAAATTTGGCAGGGAGGTAGTTAACAGTAGACGTTCGCTAAGAACAGATTTTACACACATACACACCAAAATTTCCACGCGAACGAAGTCGCGGGCAACAGATAGTATTGTAATATTATTATTGCATACAGAACCCACACCGTTCGACCTTTTTTTCAACAGGCAGAGACAAGGTGTCATCCTGTCTATAAACCATACGACACATGTTTCTTTTTACGATCACCGTGCAAGAGAAACAAAATAATATTAAGTATAAGAAATACGAAATTATCAACTTCGCATTGAAACTTTATATTTTTTTAAATGCTATCGGCGACGCGATTAGGGTTACCAGTCCGAATTTGAAAAGTCTTGACAGCCAGTCTTTTGCAAAAAAACCGAATATTTACTTAAACTCAAAAACTACTCAATTGAACAATGAGTCAAGGAATTTCAAAACCTGAACTTTATGGAGAAGAAAGAGCATGAAACTCCATGGAGACCATTTTCTAAGCCATGTTTGATAGGAGGAACTCGTGGCTAAATAACAACCGCTCGGATCGTTCTTTAGGTTAAGTCGTGCTTGTCTAGGTTGTCCTGTGGAGGGGTGACCACCCACTACATACCGAGTTTCCTCCGTGCCTCGGAAAGCAGGTTGAGCCGTTGGTCTCGGCTGTCATTTGTAGATTTTTGACAGTCGTTACAGGTAGTCAGTGGCCCAGAAAGTCTGACAACCATTCTTACCAAAGGGTATCGTATTACCTAGTACTAACTGGGTTGTGGAGGTCAGATAGGCAGTCGCTCCATGTAAAATACTGGTATTCAGCTGCATCCGGTTAGACTGGAAGCCGACCCTAACATAGTTGGGAAAAGGCTAGGCAGATGAGATGATGATGTTTGATAATAGAACTTACAAAATCTTGGGTACTATGGTACTCATCACTCTTATTTCTCTCATCTCTTTTCTAGGTTACTTTTCTAATGGGTATCTTCTGTTTTTCTATTTTCTTAAAAAATATAAAAGGTCCAAACAAAATAAAGGGTGTAAAAAGACCCTTAACGAAGCCGAAAGGCACTTGTTCTCCCCGTCATTGCGATAATTTTTTTGTTATGATCCATACCTGGGAACCTTCTAGTTACGGAGATATTGGAGGTCAAAATTCCAATAATTTCACAAGTTTTTATTAAATACCACTTTTAAAGGTTTTAACTTTACATTAACTAACTCCATGACCCGTTTACTATCCAAAGCATCCTAGCACTAAGTTTTGAGTGTGTTACATTGAGTTTTACCGTAAAACGTGATTTTTCACCCCAAAAAAAAAAGTCGTTTCCCAGCAATCATTTTTGCGTAGGGTGACTTAGTTTGATGTACAGAATGCTTGGTTGACGGCTTCGTGAAGGGTCTGTTTACACCTTGTATGACAAAGTTTGGACTAAAGTATCCGGACCACATTGCTTGGTAACCCTAAACAAGATGGCCATTTGTTTAGCGAAATCGATAAAATGATGAGAGATTTTATGAGTGATCTTAATCTGCGACTGTATTCGTTTGAAAGGAGATATTTTTTATCTGTTTCTTTGGATCTTAATTCTCAACGCTGTATTATTGAAAGAATATTAGGTTTGTTAAATGAGTTATGCTAAAAAAAGTGGTACAGAAAAAAAAACTCAAACTCAAAGCATTTATTTCAAACTAGCTGTGCCCCGCGGTTTCACCCGCGTTTTGCTCGTTTCCTTGGAAATACCGAGATAAAATATTGCCTATATTATAGCCTCCCTCAATAAATGGACTATTGAATATTTAAACAGTTTTCATATCAGATCAGTATTTCCCGAGATTACCGCGTTCATAACAAACAACCAAACTTTTCAGCTTTATAATATTAGTAGTAGTAGTCTTGCTTGCATCAAGCGCGCGTGGATTTCCTTAGCAGAGTTATTTTAGAAATGTATCAACAAATATATTTCGAAAAAGATTATTACAGGATTTTATGTTGATAAAAAACTCTATGGCCCATAACTCATTAATAGGTCTCTTAACATCTTACACACGTGATAACTTTTAAACGAAATATCCGATTGAGATGAAACAAAAAGTATTTTACTTCTACATAAATACTCTTGATAACATAATGCTTAATTTCGATAAAGATTAATATTACGATACATATTTAACGTAGTTTTTTTTTCTTCAGACGATTTAATAATTATTTTGAACACAAAATCGGTTATTGTGATTAAACCATGATAGCTAGATATATGTTCTCGCGGACTTTTTTGTAGGTCTTAATGGGATCTACAAACTCGTAGTACATTATTTTGTTCTATTGTCAATAGTTTTTGCAGCGCACGCAAAAATAGGTTTTCGATTTTACACCTTGTGTTACAAAACAGCAATTTTATTACGGATCCCTAATTTTGAAAAAAAGAAACATACCCTATAGCCTTCCTCGATAAATGGACTACCCAACACTGAAAGAATCATTCAAATCGGACCAGTAGTTCCAGAGATTAGCGCGTTCAAACAAACAAACAAACAAACAAACAAACAAACAAACAAACAAACACTGCAGCTTTATAATATTAAGTATAGATAGAACCGTGACAGGCACATTGCATAGTCTAAAATAAGCTACCTACAGTCCCGCCACAGGCATAATAACTGTGAATGGACTGTAGTTGCAATGGAGTACATTTATCCTCATTCTTAGGCGTGAATTACACTGAAACAGCGTAAAGTGACGGTGCGGTGCAGGCGTGGAATTTATAAGGAAACGAAAGAACGGAGTTCCTGCGCCGCGCCGCTTGAGTGTGATTCACACACGTCGCTTACGTACATTTTGTACGAAAACGTTTTGAAACGGCATCATGCCTGCGCCGCGCCTTCACCTTACGCCGTTTCTGTGTAATTCGCGCCTTATGTAGGTTTAAAATTATCAAATCTAATCAAATCGTTTATTTGTAATACATGGGTTACATGTAGGTGTTCATTACATAATTATATACTAATAATGTTCATTACATGATCAGCCACTTGGGCATACAAATAATTAAATAATATAATGAAAATATGAGTCTAAAATTCTAAACATTCGTTATAAAATTCATTTCAGATTAATTATAAATTATATTATGTATTACTATTAGTCATGCATGACAGACACAAGACAATCAACAGCAATAAATTATCGTCAAGTTCTTTCCAATCGATAAAAATTCAGCAACAGAGTAATAACAATCTAGTATATAAAAATAAGTCGGGTTTTCCTTCCTGACGCTATAACTCCAGAACGCACGAACCGATTTGGGCAATTTTCTTTTTAAATGTTCGTTGGTAGGGTAGGTAGGGTAGGTAGGGTAGGTGAGTAGGTAGGTAGGTAGAGAAGGGTAGGTAAGTAGGTAGGCAGAGAAGGGTATGTAAGTAGGTAGGTAGGGTAGGTAGGGTAGGTAGGGTAGGTAGGGTAGGTAGGGTAGGTAGGGTAGGTAGGTAGGATAGGAAAAAGGTGCATTGCAACGCATGCCGGGAACAGCTAGTTTTCTATAAGAAATTGGAACAATTTATTTCTTAAACATGATTATTGCTACATTCTTTTATGTTCACCCACCAGTCTACACTGTTCCCACTGCTGGGACACAGGAGTTATCTCTATGAAATCAATGAGCCACATCCCACCTCGCGGGCCCATTGCAATATTTTATAACATTACTGAACATCACCCCTGTAATCCCCGAAGAGTTAGGCAGAGGTGTACCTAATAGTACACCCACATTTCGCCAGTTATGTTTAAGTCCCATGTAAGAGGGGCGAGCTCGTGGCTAAATAATAATAAACCGCCCATTACATACTGAGTCTTCTCCGTGCCTCGGAAAGCACGTTAGGCCGTTGGTCACGGGTGTCATTTGTAGATCTTTGACAGTAGTTACAGGTAGTCAGTGGCCCCAAAAGTCTGACAACCAGTCTTACCAAGGGGTATCGTATTACCCAGTATCAACTGGGTTCCGGAAGTCAGATAGGCAGTCGCTCCGTGTAAAATACTGGTATTCGGCTGCATCCGGTTAGCCTGGAAGCCGACCCCAACATCATCATCATCATCTGTCTAGCCCAACGGCTTCCAACCCCAACATAGTTGGAAAAGGCTACACAGATGATGATGATGATGTAAGAGGGGGCGAGCCCATTGCCGTCAACTGGGCACAAATCCTGACTCCGTGGCTGTTACTGAGAAATTCCTGTAATGGAAAAACCCAATAACAATTTGCCCGACCCGGGAATCGAACTCAGGACCTCATGCTCAGCAATCGCGATTGTTACCACTAGACCATAGAGGCAGTAATTTATAAAAATGACTGCAGATATTCAAATAGGTACTTATCTACATAATAATACTTAGTTTTAATGAGCTAACTAATTAAAACTATGCGGCAGATGAGATCTGTACAAAGTTGATTATATTGCAATGCAATATACAGAGAGTTACGTCATCCATAAGCTTTGCATAATGTTATTGCATGCGGCGTTACATTACATAAAAACGGTGGTTATAAGGCTAGAAGTATACTTAGTTATCATCTGTCTTAATACAACAAATAGAAACTATTAAAATGTTAAATAAACATTAGGATAATGATATAGCGTTTGTCATTTCATGCATGTTTTGAAAGAGCAACCATCATCTGCCTAACCTTTTCCAATCTATATTGGGGTCGGCTTCCAATCTAAACGGATGCACCCGAATACCAGTATTTTACATGGAGCGACTGCCTATCTGACCTCCACAAACCAGTTAGTACCAGGTAATATGGTACCCCTTGGAAATAAGACTGTTTGTCAGACTTTCGGGTCACTGACTACCTGTAACGACTGTCAAAGATCAACAAATGACAGCCATCGCGCAACGGCTGAACAAAAATTGACCATTACGCAATAACTCCGTTTAATTTAGTCCAGGATTTCACATACTGATTATCTGAAAGAGAAGTGGCATTTTGCCTTGCCGTGGGCCAGTCACAGGAGAGTTGGTATTATGATGCTATTAGCAATGCCACCAAGTCTGGTGCTGGTTCCAGTAGGGTACTTAAACATGATAATTATGCTTCTTTTGTCGCTAAGATTTTAACGTACCGCTGATACCTCTGCAGATACATAGGTCACAATTCCTTCTTCATCATGTGGGTTCTCTGCTCGTCTGTCATTTACCACGTCCTCATCATCATCATCCATTAATTTCACCCACTACTGGATATAGACCTCTCTTCTCTTGTGCCAATCTCCACAGTTCAGTGACAACCTCATCCAGGTTTTTTCCCCCGATGGCAACTATGTCGTTTGCCCATCCCGCCGCCACCTACTAACAAGAAAATGATTAAATTCACAACATTGTACCACCCACTGTAACTAAATAAACAAAATTAAAAGCAAATGTAAATAAAAAACTACAACAACTTTAGATAAACAATATTAAATTGCAAACTCCACTAATTTAACAACAAAAAATCCCCATAATTCATACCGTCGGATCACTTCTCCAATAAATCATTCACCAAAATATTACGAGCTTCGTAATAATCTGACTGTAGTAGGTACCTAAATAAACACGGTCTAGATAACATCTCCCCAAGTAATGGAAGGTTATGAAGTATATACTCGTTCCAGTATTTTTTACTCATTTCTGCATGTTAAAGGTAAAATAAAGAGTTTTTTGTTACGTTTCGTCGCACTATCTTTGTGATCTTTTTGATGGGGTGACCATGGGTTGTGTGAAGGTAGGAACGTCCTGTTATTTCACTTCGGTATTATATACCAAACTGGTAACAGAATGGGTTTAATAAAGCTGTTTTTTATCTCGTTCTGCCGTTTATATTTATACATACAAATAAATAAAATTGAAGTGACTGTTTGTGATTTAAAAATAACAGCTTTTTACTGGATGCACATGAAATTATATAAAAATAACATTTTTTTAATTTTTTTGTCTATCTGCTTGTTCCGGCTTATCTCCCAAACGGTAGGACCGATTTTGACGGGACTTTTACTGGCAGACGCTGATGTTATAAAGAGTAACTAAGGCCACTTTTATTTTAGAAAATGGATTAGGCTCATGTCCAAAAAAAATAAAACTCATGAAATTGTTTACAAAATCCGAATCTAATAGGGATGTAAGATTTTTATAATAATTTTACGCGAAGTAGGAAATCAGCCATGCTGTGGTAAAAAACTTGGTCTAGCCTGATCTGCAACGTTTCTTAAGCATGAGCTGCCAGCCCAAGATACACTAAACATACCTACTTCAGACAAAGCTCAAAGCAAATTTTACTTAATTTTAATCTGAAAAGAGTCCTTTATAAGGTTCCGTACCCGAAGAGTAACCAACAGGACCCTATTACTAAGCCTCCTCTCTACGTCCGTCCGTCTGTCAGCGGGCTGTATCTCATGATCCCTAATTGGTAGACAGTTGAAATTTTCAAAGAATGTGTTTTTCTGTTGCCGCTAAAACAACAAATAATAAAAATAAATTAAAAATTACTACGATGGTACGGAACCCTTCATGCGCGAGTCCGACTTGCAATTGGCTAGTTTTTAATTCTCCTGTCTTGTTACAAAGTTCTGGTACATTATATTCAAAACGTTTCGGACGATTCTACGCATCATCGAAAACGATGGTTACCCCAAAAACTGAATTATTCGTTATAGCGCCGAAGTATTTATACGTCGGATTAATAAGAGACGAGAATACCTGAGACCTTAGAGTATTAATAACACACTATAGAGCGCATCTGTTGTTCTTGGCGGAACAATACGTTGTGTCAATATTTTGACATTTTTTATTCAGTATCACTCGAGGAGCTCGTGGCTTAGTAACCCATCTGCTCGGGGTGGTACTTTAGCTTAAGCCGTTCTTGCCTAGATTGGTCCCTGGATGGGTGACCACCCATTACATACCGAATTTCCTCCGTGCCTCGGAAAGCACGTTAAGCCGTTGGTCCCGGCTGTCATGTGTAGATCTTTGACAGTCGTTAGAGGTAGTCAGTGGCCTGAAAGTCTGACAATCAGTCTTACCAAGGCGCATCGTATTTCCCAGTACTAACTAGGTTGTCTTGCCAATGGGTAGGGGGGTCGTATTACCCAGTAGATATAACTGGGTTGTGGACGTCGGGTAGGCAGTTGCTCCATGTAAAATACTGGTATTCAGCTGCATCCTGTTAGACTGGAAGCCGACCCTAACATAGTTGGGAAAAGGCTAAGCAGATGAAGATGATCATTTATCATTGCAATTATTTCGAACAACAATTTGTTAAGTCCTTCATCGCCATTACAACATACATACCACTCAGATCTAGCCTGACCCTTAGCGACGCCCTAAGCCGAGGCGCGTACCCCACAGGGGGTGCCCTTAGCGTGTAGTCACTTAGTTTGTAAGTTTTATTTGCCCTGGCTGGAGGCCTTACACTCAAGGCACCCACAGGATAGTCCGGTTAAGTAGACGACAACCTAGGTTGAACTGCGAGATGCCTTGCACAAAAAAAAAATTACAACATAGATGTCGCTACCCGCGTCTCATTCATACGCAAACGTTGAATCATTTTGTATAATACTGAACAGTTTTGCGGCAAAACTCAAGATTACTGATATCATACCAATATATATTCAATGTTCGGTAATCAGAAACCGATAATAATTATTGAGAAATAAACTTTTATGTGAAAATATTATTTATTGCACATTTGTTTATCTAAAATTTAAATCGAGTAAGACATTCCTTCGTTTCTTTTCAGACTTTATTTGATTTTTACAAAGTGAAATAACTTAAACGTTGTTTTTTTATTTTTCGCTTTTCAGTTTCTGTTTACGTCGGTATATTATTTGTGACTAGCGGCCCGTCCCGGCTTCGCACTGGGGGACATTTATTTACCCCTATTTACCCCCCCCCTATTTTTTTCAAGCAATAAATATAACCTATGTTACTCAGGGTGAATGTAGCTTTCTAATGGTGAAAAGATTTTTGAAATCGGCACAGTAGTTTTTGAGTTTATTCGTTACAAATATACACACACACACATAAATACAAATCTTTCCTGTTTATAATATTAGTGTAGATTATATATTGCAGTTCGAGCCAAAGATGTCGAATTAAATAAATAAAATGAACTAAACTGAAACACACAAAATTATGTTATCTGATTTAGCAAAGTGAATAGGACCTATCGGGCTATTTCCGTGAAACTCTATCGACACGGAAACTCTTCAATTTTAAAATAAACTCGATAAATTACAGCGTCGAAGCTGAAACGTCATAATTTCATAAGTAGATTGAATTAAAAGTTGTCTAAAAGTTTATTAAAAAGGGTCATCTATTAATTAAATTACCGCGGATTTGCAAACCGGAAATCCAACGGAACTCTGTTTTAACTTTGACAGTTCAACTGTCAAATTTTAACCTCACTCATAAGAAAGGTTAAGTCCAAGTTGGGCGCGTTTGTTTAGGGTTCTGTATATAATTTTTTGGATGAAAGGTTCCAAACAAAATTGGGAGAATTTGTAGTAATTTTCAGAAGTTATGTATTTAGTACATCATTCTGAGCACATAATTTTTTCATCGGTTATTAAAAAAAAACGTTCGTTGCTACAAAAGTACAATACCTACACGGTCAAAATGTATGGAACAGCTGATTTTTTTTTAAGTAACCGATGAAAAAATTCTATGTGGGGGGCTCAGTTCCACCCTGTATTGTTAGATATTGAAATTCATCAAATTAGAGCATCTATTATTTTTCCTACTTAAAACAAAGAGAAACAATAGTCACTGTGTTCTTAAAAGAGACTGGAAAACACTGTCTTATAAATTATTTTTGGATGTGTATATTCAATGTCTGCGTTGTCGGCCTATGCAACCTCCGTGCACATTTTTTTTGGAATGTGCCTGCCACACTATTCCCAAACCACTGTAACTCCTAAAATCAACAATGGCGACCACTAAAAAGCTCCGAGACAATGAAACTAAAAATTTTGTTACATAACCAGAGACTCATCAAAACCAATCGATCTCAAGAGGACTCCTACCACAAGGAACCCCAAAAAAAAACACTCCTACCCACTCAAAACCGAAGAAGCTCCACCACAATTCCTAACGCCCAAATGCACAATATCTTTCTGTCATAGACTAAATATCAGATGACAGGTAACGGCGGCCATTTTGTTTCACAACAAAAACATTCTCGGTTGAAGAGATTCGTTCACACTACGTTGGTTGTAACTTGAGCCGTGTAACTTCTAGTTATGACATGGCATGTGGTAGCTACTTAATTTACTAACGTGATATTCACGGGAGTATTGGGAATCAATCATCTGATTTTTAGGTCTTTAGAAAATAAAAAATCAAGTAGTTGTCAGTCTGCTTGCTACTACATTACAGTAGCGAAGGGTCAATTTTGTAAGAGATAAACCGGAGTACTTATCTTTAATGTGATTATTTTATTTATCTATAGAATGCTGACTGTGCCATTTTTCAAAGGGAAGCCGGTAGGAATCGAGTTGTATGGAAACTTCGCCACTGCTACATTACTCATGGAACTCATGGAATTGAACATGGAGAGCAGCGGTGAGCAGTGGTGGTGACTTACCAGCAGTAAGTCGTGGGTGAACCCAGGCAGGCGCATTTTTTTGGTGTAATTTATTTCATTACTACTGCTCTGAAAACGTGGTGAAGAAAAACATCGTGAGGAAACTAGCAAACTGAAACTCAAAGCATTAATTTCAATTAGACCATTACAGGCACTTTTGAATGTCACAAAAAAACAAAGAAAGCGAAGCTACAGTCACAGAAACAAGGCATAACTTGTGAAAGTACTGTAGTTGCCCATGCCAAGGCGTAGATCTCTATGGAGAAGAATGAGTAAGAAACTCCACAGACACTCTTTTCAATCAAAATCTCGTACTGCATGTCCTAGAACCAAAAATTCGAAGACATGTGACATCTACCAACCCGCACTGCGACACCGCGTGGTGGATTATAGCCCATTCCCTCTCATAGAGAGGAGGTCTGCGTCCCAGCAGTGGGAACATTATAGGCTGATTATGCTTATGCATGGAATTGAATCATTAGTGTATTAGTTCGATTAAATGCCCTTAAGGCGCGAATTACACAGAAACGGCGTAAGGTGACGATGCGGTGCAGGCGCAGCGCAGGCGCAGCGCAGGCGCAGCGCAGGCGCAGAATTTACAAGGAAACGAAAGAACGGCGTGCCTTCGCCGCGCCGCTTGAGTGTAATTCACGACACGTCTCATATATTTTGTATGAAAACGTTTTGAAGCGGCATCATACCTGCACCGCGCCTTCACCTTACGCCGTTTCTGTGTAATTCGCACCTTAAAGAGGTAGGTACCATACTTGCTATTTATTTATTTGTCAGTGGTACTCTAAAAATAAATAACAGAAAACTCTAGACAAGATCAAGCCAGTGCGCTTAATGAGAGGGTCCCGTAGACGTCGCCGACTGAACCATAAAACCAGCATCATTTGAAAAAACAAAAAAGCCATTTGAGTCTAAACCTTCATCTCAAAAAATGACGTGTGAACTACATTTACTTGGGAGTCAAAATAAACATTCATGCGACAACAGCGCCACCTGGTAGTAATAATTGGTACCAAAGTAAACAAAACAGCAAAAAAAAATTACAAGTGTCCCATTTTTACTGCGGCTGTCATTGGCTCTTTAACAAGTTAAGCATTTTGTACTGGGTCTGCTTAAGATGTGCAGTATCTACCCGTTTATACAAATTCTCCAATAAAAACTGTACGTATCTTATTAAATTGTTTTTATTACACAACTGCGCGACAGCAAAGACTGTTTTTTTTTTAAATTATTATATTTTATGAAGCAATATTCAAAAAGAAATCAAAATGTAAAATGTTTTCTTTGATAATTCTCTGGAATGGCAATTTTAATTAGTTCACGTTTCATTGGGAATTTTAATCAATTTAGAAGTATATTGTCAACTCTGCGGATAATTTAATTCAAAATCAAAATGTTTTATTTCACATAGGCCCAGATGGGCATTTATAAAACGTCGACAAAAAAGTGCACGGTTCGAGTTGGTCATTTCCTATGGAGAAGAACCGGCAAGAAACTCCATGGTTACTCTTTTCAAATCATTTGATGTTACAATATTATCATGGTAACAGCATTTATACTTAAGTATGGGGGGACATCGTAGGCCCGACAATTATAAGTCTTACAGGTTTTTTTTTAACTTCCAAAATCCATTTTCAGTAAAATTTCAAAAAAATCATTATCATCAATCATCAACTATTAATTACTATTAAACACACTGTCTTATTATAACAATACAGGGTGTAAACGGACCCTTCACTAAGCCGTCAACCAAGCCTTCTGTGCATCAAACTAAGTAACTTTACGCAAAAATTTTTGCTGGGAAACAATTTTTTTTTTTGGGGTCAAAAATCACGTTTTACGGTAAAACTCAATCAAACGCACTCAGAACATTGTGCTGATGGATGGATTGAATAGCACGGGAGTCGTCGAGGTGTTTAAAGTAAAAATCTTACTTTAAAAACATGTATTTAAAAAAAAACTTGTGAAAAAGTTGGAACTTTGACCCCCAATATCTCCGTAACTAGAAGGTTCCCAGGTATGGTCTAGAACAAAAAAATGATCGCATTGACGGGGAGAACAAGAACCTTTCGGCTTCGTTAAGGGTCTTTTTACACCCTTTATTAAACCAGAGGGTCGCATTTCTCCCGTGACTTGACTACGGTTAGCAAAAAAAACGTTGACAAAAACTCAAGTGTTTAGACAACAGTTTGTGTCATGTTAACCGTACGGTTATGGGTTGAAAGTTAACTGATAGGGTTAGCAGCGACAGCAAAAAAAGATAACTGGAGAAAAAGTTGAAAACATAAAATAATGAACTTATGTATTTTTACCGTCAAGTGGCATTGCCGGTTAATGGTTTGAAGAATCATTTTGTAACTTATCATCTGCTTAGCCTTTTCCCAACAATGTTGGGGTCAGCTTCCAGTATTACCGGATTCAGCTGAATACTAGTATTGTACATCTATCTGCCCTCCACAAACCGGTTAGAACAGGGTAATTTGAGACCCCTTGGTAAGACTGGTGTCAGCTTTTTGGGCCACTAACGATTGTCAAAGATCTAAAAATTACAGCCGGGACCAACGGCTTAACGTGCTTTCCGAGGCACGGAGGAAACTCGGTATGTAATGGGTGGTCAGCCATCCACGGACCAACCTGGCCAAGCGCGGTTTAAAGTTAAGACCTGGAGATCGATCCGAGCGGCTGCTATTATTTAGCCACGAGCTCTAACTAGATATATTAATTTATAATGTTCCTACTGCTGGGCGACTGGCCCCCTGACTGTGAGAGTGAACGGATCGTAGTCCACCACGCAGGCTCAGAGCGGTTTGATGGATGTTAAATGTCTTCGAATGTCTGGTTTAAAAACATGGCAGTTTTCTTTGAAAGCAGTGGTTACAATACAAATGCAACAACTAAAATATATTTGTTGTCCCTTTCACGGGTTACAACTAAACTTATACTGTCACTAACGGGATATCTTCCGTGATTCAATTCAACCCGTGATCATGGCGCTTGCAACAGCGTCGAAATATCGGGAGCTCAAAATAATGAACAACCGCGGAAGATATCCCGTAAGTGACAGTATAAGTTTAAAATATATCTGAACCCTACAACTTGTAATTTGGGGCAGTTTTCGTTAGGATACTTTCTCCAGCCAATCATTCTGAACGGCCACATATAGATTAAAAAAAAACAGCTGTTTCCTACAAAACTGCAACTCCACGGTCAAAATGTACGGAACGGAAGATTCTTTTTAAAATTTTTGATGAAAAATTTATAATTATGTGGGTAGGGTCAGAATGACGTACTGAATACGTGGTAACCATTTTACCCTCGATGTCCCTTCCAGCATGTATTCTAGTGGTTTCCTAGTTCGCGAGAAAAAAACGTGTGACTCAACCTTCGAAAGCCATACTGTTGTCTGCCACTGCGCCGTTTAGTAGTAATTCATAGGGTTGTTTTTTCTTAGTGTGTAACAAAAACTCAAGTGTTTAGAGCAGTTTGTGTCATGTAAAACATACAGTTATTGGTTTTAAAGATAACTGATTGGGGTAGTAGAGACAGGGAAAAAGATAGAAAAAAGTTATTTTGTGTTACTTTTGAAGCATCAGAATTCGGCATACGCGAAACACGCTGTTTGACGGCAGAAATAATTATGGAGGTAGTAGGTACTTCTGTGATCGATATTTTTCACACTAGAATCTAAGTTCTCAAGAATGTTTATCTTTAAGGCTGTCTTGAAAATATAGCTTTTAGCGATAAGACCACCCATTGTGTAACCCTATTTATAAGATCTTTATTGTAATACCCTTCATTTATATGGTGTACATAATAAAGTATTCTAAGTATTCTATCTATCTATCCATTCCCATACGTAAGTAAGATATGCTCTCATACTGCGAGAACATCCCTCATGCGCAAAAGTGTTTTCTGTATGGCTCCTATGATATTTGATAAATTGCCTAAAAGTTGGAGAGAACTGCCCTTATCACTTTTCAAAAATAAGCTGAGAATTTTTTTAGTTAATAAAGTGTATTACAATGTTTTGGATTTTTTGAATGAAAAGGACTTGTTGATTCCGACTCCTAAATAACAATTTAATCATGTGAATTTTAAATCAATTGACTTTTGATTCTATTTGACTGCATAATAATGAATATACTGGACATAATTTAATTTATTTTAACTATAATATACTTATACTATAATATCTTGACATCAATTATTACTTATTTCTTGTGTATTTTATAATGAAATTTAAAATGACTTTGTAAATGTAATTTTTATAACTACAAAATTTGTACGCCGTTATTGGCAAAACATGGACGCTCACAACATATTAATTTAATACCTTGCATGTCTGATTAGTCAGTTTATGTAAACGCATGTTTTACAAATAAATTATCTTTCTTGTTTCTTCTTCTACGGAGTAAATACATACCATACGGAGTACATCCATAAGGAGTGCTGAGTAATTGAATTTTTCAGTAATTTTTAAGTAAACTCGATTGCTCTAGCTCACTTAAACACATAGTTTATGCTATGGGGACATCTCTTTCATGGCTCTTACAATCATCATGACATATACATAATTATATTATTATTACTTTCTTTAAAAAAAATTTTTTTCTCACTTTACTTGCTAACCCTACCATAACCCTCACTATGCGCGTGCACATGTCGGTACACGACTACTGTGCGCCACTCACTGTTAGTTCGTCTGTCCCTCACGTGTGGGGTTAAATCTCCTGAAGGTGCTATCTTGAATCACTGGGATTCAAACTGTGCTATGGTTCGCCATGGTTTGGAGCTGACAAGACATACGTCACCATGTTTAGTCGTGTTTTCTTTGTCGCCATTTCTTGATGGTTGACACCGTGTAGATGTATTTAGTAATAGTTCCCATTTCGAATGGAAAGTCCTGACAAAATTCTAGACATTTGTAAAAAAAACGTGACTTTTTATTTTTTAAAGATTAAGTATCTTTTTTTTTTATTCACTGTTAGTTCGTCTGATCCTCATATGTGTGGGGTTACAAATGAAAGAAGAAAGAAAATACATTTAAAAAACATTAAAAATAAAATAAAAGAAAACCAAAAACTAAAAAACTTAAATCTAAACAAAAAATAAAATAATGTGACACTGTTCGTCACGGCTGCGCCAAATAGGCCCAGTTTAGTAAAATGACAACTAGTGCCCGACGCTGGTTTTCATCTGAATCTGAATTAGTGAGTTATTTAGTAAAAGTCCCAATTTCGAATGAAAAGTCCTGACAAAATTCTTGTCATTTGTAAAAAAAAAACGTGAATTTTTGGGATTTTATCTAGAATCGATCGTTTTAATACTGTGCTATGTTTTGTTGGAGTTTAGTGGGTCAGATAGCCAGGAACTCCATGTAAAATACTGGTGTTCAGCTGCATCCGGCTAGACTGGAAGCCGACCCCAACATAGTTGGGAAAAGGCTTGGCAGATGTTATCTCACAATAACAAAAAAAAACATATGTACCTATACTTACTTCTTTTCTAGTTAATGGCTATGTTTTAGTTCAACGGGTTCCCTTGTTAATAATAAAAATTAAATTTAAAATTTAAAAAACCCCATCGAAAAAATAAAAGATGAAAGATAAATAACCACTTTCATCCCCCATATCTAGTAAATGGTCGATAAAACATGTCTAATTTTAATATACTCATAATTTTATAAAAAAGTTGGTTGAACGTAAAAGCAAAGAAGCCCATAAGATAGTAAAATACTGCAACAAAATGTTCATGATTTTAAGAAGATCTAAGCGGTCACACATAAACACATACACAAAAAGCTTATTTTGTACAACTAATGGATGTAAAACAAAATTTAGTTTATTTACTCATCATGCGCTTTCATTTGATACCCCACATCTAGTAAATGGCTGCACCGATTTTGATAAAACGTATCTAAGATCCATCGCCAAGAAACTAGCTTTCAAATAAAAAAAAAATCCAAATCGGTTCACTCGTTTAAGAGCTACGGTGCCAAAGACAGACACACACACACATTGCGGTCAAACTTATAACACCCCTCTTTTTGCGTCGGGGGTTAAAAATGACTAAACTCAACAATACTTATTGATTGAGTACAAACTATTTTTTCCTACAACAAAAATGTTTCTAGTATCATTTCTCACGTAATTTCAATTTCTTTTTTAATATAAACTTATTCCTCAGCTAAAAGATCTTGGCTTGAGTGCAAAGCTACAAAAGAATAAAGACAAAGATTACACAAGTACTTCATCTACCCGCATTCGATATTTTTCACAGGGCGACCGAAAAACTAGGAGTGCAGTCTTCAGCAGAGCTTGTAGGAGTTTTATCTAAAATGGATAGATTGACAAAAGAAAAATACGTGTCCAATATTTTTTGATAATCTAATTGACGGACTAAATTGATTTTTTCAGGTAAATACCCTATTGAAAGCACCAACTCGTGGCTCAGTTCTGGACCGACACAATTGGCAATCTATTGCCATCGACACGCTAAGAAGAAGAAGCAGAAGTGTAATACCTACATATAGTATACCCATATTTAGCCAGTTTTATTGAAATCCCATATAAAAGGATACGAGCCTATTGTCTTGCTACCAGCCCGGTAC
Organism: Noctua pronuba; assembly: GCA_905220335.1. Taxonomy (NCBI): domain Eukaryota; kingdom Metazoa; phylum Arthropoda; class Insecta; order Lepidoptera; family Noctuidae; genus Noctua; species Noctua pronuba. The sequence goes on along the minus strand of LR999919.1, from coordinate 4,598,985 downwards.
ACATTCAGACTCTCGCCTGCTACTGAGAAGTTTCTGATGAAAGAACCCAATAAAATTTTACCCAATAACATTGTTTTTTTTTCCGAATTCATGAATAAGTATTAGATTGAGATTGTTTTTTTTTATTACAATATGGGCCTGCTCTTGACCTCGATCACGCCTGATGGAAAGCAGTAGATGAGGTCTATGATGGAATAAAAAAATTAAAAAAACTGTAACCAATTTTACCAAATGGTAACGCGTTATCTAGTAACTGGAGTAGGTATAGAGGTCAGATAGGCAGTCGCACCATGTAAAATACTGGTATACAGCTGCACCATGTTACACTGCCGACTGCAATATAGTTGTCAAAGTGCTAGGAAAGATGATCACTAACTAAACGAAACTGCAACACACAGTCCAACAAATAAAATTGACTGCCGTACGAAAGCAAACAAAAGATAAATTGTTCGTGGTATAAATGACAAAAAAATTAGTAGAATTATGTGGCGACACGGCTAATAGTCAAGTAACTTGGTATCAGGTCAGGCAAAAGATAAAGACTTGGAATTTCGGGAAATGTCGTAAAATCGAACTAAAGGAAAAGCTGTAAGTCTCGATAGCAACAAAAAAAATACCAAAACTGTAAATTCTATAAGCATAATGAACCCAGCACTAGAATCGAACCCACGGCAATACAATTCCCAACCACACATATTAATCTACAAACCAAAAACAAAACTATAGTCCAAGAGACAAAGAAACATTACGAACATCATCCAAACAACGGAACAAAAAAACTAAATTCAAAAAAAGAAATGAACGGTTTGGGATCATAGTCCATAGATAATGAAATGTTACCGCGCATGCGTAGAATGACGTCTCTTAAAAAGTGTTTGACGGCCAAATTATAGTGTTGGGGGAACGTACCGTACTCAGTGTGGGTTAGTTTAGGAGATAGTGTTTTATTTTTGTAAATGATTCACGTGTAAGTTGAGTTTTGGCTGTGTATGCTAGTCTAATATACATAGCATTCAGAAATATTTAATTATATTTTCTTCATCACAAATACACCGTTTTATTTACATTAACTTCTAAGATATTGCATCTGAAAGTTGGTGACGCCGTACATAGTATAAATAGGTAGGTAATGTAAATCGGTAAAATCGAAAGGACCTAGCAAGGCGTGGTGATGGCAGGAGGAGTAAAGCTGTGACCGAGGGGCGTCCAAGAAATGGAAAGAGAAGTGTTGGTCGTCCGGCGGCGAGATGGGCAGACAACATTGTTGGAATATCCTGGATGAGGCTGGCACAAGACCGTGGACCTTGGCACAAGCAAAGAGAGGCCTATACCCAGCAGTGGGTCGGTCAGTGAAGTTGGGCTGTGGATGATGACGATGATGAAAGCTGCCTTGACACCTAATCTAATAACAACAGGAATTCAAAATCAATAGTTTAGTACAACGCAGCGATATTGAATAATTTATGATTGATATTTAAATCAATACAGCAAAGTATTTGCGACTTTGCAATTTTTCATAATTCACCATTAAAAAATGACAGAACTTATTAAAAGAAACATTCTAAAACAAATAAAAAAAAATAAGATTACAAAAAATATCTAGTTCACTCGATACGAGACGATATAGATCCATCTCTTACACTATCTCCTAAACTACATCGATGAATCGTAGGAACAACATATTTTTTCAACACCCAAAACGTTTGGTTTCCCTTTCTTTAAAGTTATTTCATTATGAAGGGTTAAACACATGTTCCTCAAATATTTATGATAATGCATTTAATTGTACGTTTCTTTATTCCTTATCGATATAAATTAAAACGAAATATATAAGACAGTATTTTGAAGTAAGTTTATTGGGTTGTTCTGTGTATATATTTTAGTTAAATTATACACTACATTACATTTAAATAACGGTTTTGTCATTGATCCTTGACGCAGAAGTAATAATTCTAGTCAAAGAGTCGTTGTGGGTTCCGTAAATAAAATGTCTGTTCTCCTTCATGGTGTCGCAGGTACAGCATTATTTTATATTTTAACTAGCTGTTCTCCGCGACCTTCGTCCGCGTCAAGTTATTAAAAATACAATTTTCCCCGTTTTTGCAACATTTTTCATTGCTGCTACGCTCCTATTGGTCGTAGCGTGATGATATATAGCCTATAGCCTTCCTCGATAAATGGACTACCCAACACTGAAAGAATCATTCAAATCGGACCAGTAGTTCCAGAGATTAGCGCGTTCAAACAAACAAACACTGCAGCTTTATAATATTATCATTATTAAATATTATTATTAGTATTATTAGTATAGATAACTGTTGGCCGCGACCAGCGTTCGCGTGAAATTATTCTAAAAATATTACTTCCCTATTTGAATCGCGTTTTGCTAACAATTTCATATCATCTTTTTGTAAAATAAAAGTAGCCTAAGTTACTTCTTATAATGTCAGCTATGCCAATAAAAGTCCCGTCAAAATCGGTCTAGCCGCTTCGGAGATTAGCCGTAACAAACAGACAGAAAGACTTAACTTGCCTGGCGAACATCGAATATTATTCAGAAGATCGTCTTAACCAAATTCTGGCTTTACCCTAAGTCTTCAATCCTCCAAATACTAAGAAGGCAGGAAAAGCAGTCTACATCGTGTACAACTGATCAATTATAAGAAATCTTTCTTACTTTTTAATCGTTCTGAGAAATATTAATTTATTTATTTACCACCAATTATAACATCATTACAGACTCGTCCAATACGATGCTATAAGACGTACAATTTAAAAAATCATACAATAAAAACACACAAAATAGAAAAACATACAAAATAAAATATGTTAGACAATTAGTTAGATTACTTATACAATATCTAAATTAATTGAACATGACAGTGTTTACAGTTGCACACCTCTTTTAATTATGATTTGTGCCCTCTGGACAAATCTCGGTAGGTTTTGCCCAAATAAACCTTATTTACTTAAATTAATTATGTAAACTATCCAATTAACCATTAGTCATTTAAGGTAGATCTTAAAAGAACATAAATAACAAACTACACATTAACACGCTCGACATGAAACATTCTTTTCCACGAAATTCACGAAATCACGAAAATAATTTAAGCAAACCTTTTTAGAAAATTAAACTCATGAATTTGAATTTCGAAAATTCAACGAACGCGCCATTCCCGGCGCCATTTTCGGGAATTCTGTTGACATTTCAAAATGGCGGTGGTAACATTTGGCTGGTTAACATTACTTAAATTATTTATTGGTGATTAAGCTTGGGAATGTGTGGGCAATATTTAATTATCCTTAATTTTTATATTTTGAATAAATCGTCTGCTTACGGGTAAAAAGTAATAAGTGGAGTTAGTGTCAATTCGAGTAAATGGCTTTTTAAAGTTTATGTTTTAATTTGATCTATTTCAAACTCTTTAATGAAAAAACTGTTAAAGCAAAATGTTGCACTAACTACCCTACTTTTAAGATTTACTCATTTATAATATTTGGTGTAAGTAAAAACTGTATAAAATTAAATTTAGATAGAAAGGGGGTCGCATTTAATATGTTTTACCTGTACTTAATCAACATGTTATATCTCTTGAATTCGTTGATTTCATAAGCTCATTTCAGTTTTGTATAATAGCTTATTGTATTTTACACCAATTAGTTGATCGGAAAGATGTTTTTTTACAAAATTCCCTAAAATATTGATACTTTTGATATATTTAACCTGTTTTACCTGTAGAGTTTTAGTGTAAGTATGTCACTTATTACGTACTAAATGAGCTTCATACAAAGTGAATTCAATGTCAATTCGTAAAGGATCCAAAATCGTTTTGGCAGAATATTAAGGCAAAACAAAAAAACACTAATAAGCACAGTATTATAAAAGATGGTCAAAATCTAACGGATGTTGAGAGTGCTGGGCAGTTCGCAGACTTTTTTGAGTCTGTATACAGCAAGGAGCCACCCCAACAGGACGCGGGCGTGGCGGCGGCGGAAGTCGGCACGACCAATGCACGGGTGGATATTGAGACGCTGAGTCTTTCGGAAGTTCAGCATGCGCTTGGAAGTCTCAAGCCAAAACGTTCGTCTGGGCAAGACGGTATACCAGCGTTTCTATTCCGAGACTGTGGGAGGGTACTGGCGGAACAATTACTTCACATTTTTAATACATGTTTAGAACAAGCGGCGTTCCCTCCTAGGTGGAAGATCAAGCGCGTTATTCCGGTCCCTAAAGGAAAATCTGGTCCGGATATCAGTAATTACAGACCGGTAGCTGTACTATCAACGCCTGCTAAAGTACTGGAGTCAGCTATTCAGCGCTCCAAGTGCGCGCGCGTCTATCAGATGAGCAACATGGGTTCCGGCCGGGATGCAGCACTGCCACTAACCTGCTCAACTTTATGGTACAGGTGGTACCGTCAGTAGACTCTGGTTAACAGGTAGATGCTGCGTACTTCGATTTTAAAAAGGCCTTCGATACGGTTGATAATGCGGATTGAGAACACCTGCAGGACGACATCAACTGAGTGGTTGAGTGGAGCATCGCCAACAAAATACATTTTAATGTAGCCAAATGCTCGGTGATGTCTTTCACTCGCGTCTGGACTCCTTTGTATTATCAATACAAGGTAGAGGATGCGCCGATGCAACGAGTGTCACAGGTACGAGACTTAGGGGTAATCTTCACTCAGGAACTAACCTTCCGTGAGCATATCAATAAGATATGTAAGAAGGCATACCGAAACCTAGGTTTCGTACTCAGGCAGGCTCAAGGGTTTGCATACATCACGACACTCAAGGTGTTGTATGACGCGCTAGTCAGGAGTCACCTTGAACATAGTGCAGTGATATGGGCTCCTCATGAGGCGAAATATAGTGTCATGTTGGAACGTGTCCAAAAAAAGTTCACCAGACACTTGTATTTCAAGCTTTATGGGGTTTATCCATTTTACCCATTGATGTACCCTACACTATTTGTACTGGGTATGGTAGGGTACAACGCGTTAAAGGTGCGATGGGACTTTGCACTCGCAGCGTATGTAGTGAAGCTACTGCGTGGCGGGGCGCATAACCCGGGAGTGCTGCGGCACCTGGAACTTTGTGTACCTGACAGGTACGTGTGGAGGCGGCGTCGGCCGCCCCTGCTAGCTGTGCCTGCAGCCAGAACCAACTTACTGGCGAGGATTCCTCTCACTAGAGCCATTCGTGTGGTGAACGAAGTTCACGAGAGGGTTGATTTATTGTGGTGCAACTTGCATGAATTCGCAAAAGCTGCATTATATATAATACCTATGTTATTTCGACGTAGGTTAAGATTTAGAATAAAGTATGTAATTTTATAGGATGTAGATTAAGGATTTAGCATGTAAGGCCACTCTATCGCATTGGATCGCAGATTTGTAATGGTAGTTGTAGGTAAGATTTACGTAAATAAATAAATAAATTTTAGGTTTATTTATCATGGACACTAATCTTTTTCCGTTGGATTCTATAGTTATCACAAAACAAAGCTTCTTACTAAACTATTAACGTATTTATGTATTATCTCTACGCGGAACACGTGGAGCACGCGCGTACGCAATGTGACAACTGCGATCGATAGCTCTCGTTCTTACTGGTAAAAAAGCATAAATGACAATTATTTTGTTTTTTCTGTAGAGACATTAGCAAACCAAGTAGAAGTATTTTAACTAGTAAAATGGAATAAATAACTTTAATATGGTTTTGTTGTTCAAACTATAAGGTTTATATAATAATAAATGCGTTTACGACCTTTTCTCAGAATAATTCTTACCATTTCATATAAATTATAAAATGTAAAAACCTTTAAACGTATTTATTGTTGTTTAACTGTATAAACTGAAACGGTTTTAAGGCATAAGATTATTTATTATGTTATACTAATTCTATTTTTTTTTCAAAATGTGGGAAGATATCACTTTTACAAATTCATTATCTCTGCAGCCATTGGACATTGCACTTATTCGGTTTTACCAGTAGATAGCGCGTAAAAAATTACATTTAACTGCATTTTTAACTCGATTTAGTAAAAAAATGCATTTATCTTGTTTTACCAGTAAGCAGACGAAATAAGAATGAATACGAGAACGATGTCCTACAATGTTTACTTCTTATAGTCTGGGAGTTAATATGATACTTCGACGAGTTATGTGTCGATCATCGCACTCGGAACCTGATTTGATTTTGAACCAAAATTTGGTTGCATGAGTTTCATATCCAAAGTAATCTAAAAGTTGTACTTAAATGAAGATTGGATCACGCTAAGAAATCGGAAACTACAAGAGCTAGACTGGTAGGTAGTTATATCATTTTGCTTCAAGACGTCACTGAGACATGGAAACATTTAATTTGTTTAAACTTCATGTACAAGAGTGGTACATAGGCAGACTTAATGCCACAAAGCATTCTCTACCAGTCAACTTTTTTTCAAATAGGACAGTATTTTGATGGAGTACAAAACAATAAATAATAAATACCATTTTGTTAACATAGATTGATACACATTTTAAATTAGATAAATACATGTTTTAATAGATAATTAGATTGCATCATAAATAATACATGTAGGAATATTCAAATATTTACTCAAATAAAAGCCCTCTTCCTCTCTCCTACTTTTGCAGTGCCCGACAGGGTCGACAATAATCATAACTTTGTAAAACCTACCATCTAAGTACACTTGTGGAAGCAATAAATATATTGAGTATATATATTGAGTATTGAGTACATAAATAGGTTCATACTAGTACTATCCTTACTAGTATTATAAATGCGAAAGCAATTTGGTTTGTTCCCATTTCACGCCTAAACCACTGAACCGATCATCCTGAAATTTTGCATATACGTTGTCAGGTGTACAAAAACGGACATAGGGTACCTTTCATCCCGAAAAAAAGTACTGTTCCTGAGGAAACATCAATAACGTTCTTATTATAATAGATGGCGCCACGTGTCTTTCGGATCATGATTGAATTATTACAAGCAGAGTACAACCCGAATTGATTGTCAACTTCTAAATTAACGCGAGCGAAGCCGCGGGCAAAAGCTAGTAATAATATATTCTGCTGATAGCCTCTCTTAAATTGATCATATCGAACATAAAAATACTGTATAGCCATAACGGAACCAAACGGGACCAACAACACTTTTATCAGAAAAAAAATATCATGAGAAAATCGCCAAAATCAGAAGCGAACATCAAAACTTTGTCAATAGTTTTTATCACTACTCAATATCCATACAAATTACCATGTATTTCATTCATGCATGCATGCTAGTATGTAGATAAGCACCTTTTCATTGACAAAGTATGTAAATTGACGACTAAATTCGTTCACTGTATACGAAACTACCAAATTACTATTCAGAAATTACTTCTAATCACCGAAGAATTTTGTTTTGTTAAGGGGTATGCTCGCGAGTTTTGTTTCTTAGAAAATAATTATTATTATACAATATCTTTATTTTCTCTTCACAAAGGTTCTTAAAATAAATATACATGTAAGAACAGTATATTAAAATGCATAATAATATAAGTATGTTAGAGAGAGACTGGCGTCAATACTAGAATGTCCTGTGTCCCCAGGCAGGGCTAGCTCGCCGTCTGTCTGACTTATGACGACAGGCCGTGTCGACGGCGCGTTCGTGTTCCACGTGCGCTTCAAAGAGATGTCAGCAAAAAGGAAGGGGCCCACAAGGGCCGATACTTGCCGGGGCTGCGGGACTGTTCGAAAGAGATACCGCGGCCTTGGAACACAAAGGGCAAAGAAGGAACATGGATGGGTTTTAGTCAGTAAAAGTCTGACACTCCCTTCCACTCCGCCCTGAGCTGGTGGCCCAATGGACCCGGTCATTTGATGATTACCCATGCGAAAAAAGTCCCATACAAACTCTCAACCTCCTATTAAAACTGTTCAGGGGATAAATTTTCAATAATCCTTCCTTATTTAATAATTTTATTCCTCTTTTATTCTGTAAATAATGAGACTCTTAGGCAAACTACCCCTCCACATTGCTGTTATCCGGAATCGTGCCCAAAAGACTGGCAGCATTGCTACGTGGAATGGCAATACTAATTCTTTGGCCAAGGAAAGCGTTGACAAGTGGACGAGAAAAACATGACTTTTTTTGGAAATATTTAGTTTCAAACTCGAATAAAATATTCATAGTTTTCATCCTTGTCAAAAAATACATTTGTAGCCTGTGCCTAAATATTTTGAAGTTTATTTATTTTTTATTTTGTACGCATTAGAACGGCAACGCATCCCCTTAAGTGAACCCGTCGTCTGCAGCATCAGATACGGCATTGTTTCTGTGGGCGACTGTAATATATATTTAATTGTAACGCCCTGCAACGCCCACTGGGTATTTAGTGCAGTTTGGGTTGAACAGAGGTGGCGTGGAGCGGCGTTGGGGCTAAAGATTAATTTACTTTTGATGAAACAATTACGTTAGAAAAGGTTTTCATGATATATACGTTTCGTTCGTAGAAATATATCCCAAATAGAAAACAAAAAATACTACAGCCTAATAGATAGTATTTTGTAAAGAACAAGCCATACAAGATGCAGAACTAAATTGTTATCGACTACAAACCTGTCAAACCTGGAATGGAACCTCAGATTTTATGTAATTTTTCCCTCTCTATTGTAGCTTTAAATCAATTTGAAAAAGAACAAAAACCCAAACTTATAGGTACATAAAACTCGAATCACATGTTTCACTGTCATACATCACTACACTGTCACGTTACGGTAGCGACAAACAAAAACAAAACATCACAAATAATCTTAAACTTTAAAAAAATAAAGTAATATCGATGCAACATACTTTTAGGTACTCCCATCTTTCATTATACAAACCTCAAAATTAATTAAAAAATCTCTCAGTAGCACCCCGGATTCAGGTTTTGGGCCCCAAAGATGGCAATACGCTCGTCCGTATGTAACGGACATAGGGCTTAAACTTAATAACTGGCGCAATGTGGGTGTACTATAAGGTACTCTTCTGCTTAACTCTTCGAGGATTACAGGTGTAACATTTAAAATACAAGAAGATTTTCTATTAAAGTATCAAAAGCAAATCAAACAGAAAAAAAAAACTATTTTTGATGCAAATAAATCATTGAATACCCCAAGTTATGCGTGCAGTGAAAGTCATGCTAGTTAGCACTTGAAAAAATCCCAAAAAAAATCTTGCTTAAACAAAAAAAAAAACATTCCAACTTTTGAAGTGCTAACATCTGGTCCACTCATTTCTCTGACAACAGTTATTCGGTATGTCCATTCCCACGTTTTCGATTCCTTTGCCAGCGGTGGGCAAGCGCAGTTTGGGGTTAAATAATTATTGGGATATTTAAAAAACTTGCACTTAATGCATTTGTGTGAATTAAGTTTTTTTATGTAATTAATATTTTTTTGTTAATTACACCTGTCCGAAATTGTATTTTAGAGTAAAATCTTTGTTCCATTTAACTTTTGTACTACCAGTTCTTGAATTTCAAGAACTTGAAAAGTTGTTCAGTTTGAGAAGTTATTCAGTTGCATGGTCCTAAAGACCCACGGGAGTTCGTGATTATTATACAGGGTGTAAGCGACAGACCTCCACAAACTGACAGGGTGTATTCAGCTCCTTATTTTGAATCATATTCCACCGGTTTTTTTTTTTCAGTCACTATTCCTTTATTTCAATGTAAAATTACATTTCCTGTACGCAGCACTCCATTTATGTAAATAATACGGCTAAAATCAAAAATCCAACAATGGATGTTGAAATATTCTAACGAACAACGCGTGAAATCAGCTGTTCACTTCCTGCCTAGCTACAGAGTTCATCGAACTAGTCGTCGCGCTTGCCGTTCGCGAAGTGCGTTTTGCCACGGTAACGATATATTGCGTATGAGGAAATAAAACAATCAAATTTATTGGATACCCATAACATTCCTAAAATAATTTCTTGTACCGGTCATCTTAGAATGATATACTGAATTCACCCCATCAGTTTGTGGAGGGCTGTCCCTTACACCCTGTATGTTACCGTGACTAATCAAATACAAAATCACCGACGAGGGACCAACGGCTTAACGTGCTTTCCGAGACACGTGTCTCGGTATGAATTGGCTGATCACCCATCCAAAGACCGACCTTGGCAAGAGTTGCTTAACTTATAAAAGTGAACCGTACCGCTGTTATTATTTAGCCAAGAGACTCTCCAAAACCCTTTCTATCACGGTGGGCTAAAAAACCTCGTCTCCACATCGCATAGGTGATACAAATTAAATATTAACGCAGCGCCATTTCTGACAAACCCGACGCCCAAACAAAAACTAAAAATTGTTAGCCGCTAAAACAGAATTTTAAAAGCGCCTAATTGGTCAAAACGATTTGTGTAGTGACAAAAATGACATGCCGACACGACCTATGTTAGGAAACATACGGGAGGAAATTTTGTGCGGGTTCGTAGCGTTGTTCCCGCGTTTTATGACCTTACGGATACTCTGGATGACATGATCTATGGCTTAAATCCATGGAAAGCTGAATAAAAAGAAAGATGTTAAATTAATCTATGAACGAAAAAAAAGGGAATTTCCCAGAAAACTGGGAATGAAAAAACAAGTTTTAGTTTGTCTTCTCCGTTTCTCAGTGTTTCGCTGTTTTAGCTCACACGAAGGAATTCTTATTTTAATACTACCATTTGATTAATTTAAGATCACTTGGAAATGAACGCTTTTAAGATTACACCCTGATAATGACATTTAGAATTTTAGGGAAGTTAAGGGAGTGCGGCTTCCCCTGGCACAGGTGTTTTCACACTTAAAAGGGGAAGTCAACCTCAATATTGTTAAAACTAATTCTGTTATCGAATAAAACATTTTTTATTTTTCATTTTCATTTTCAGAGAAAAAAAAAAGTTTTGCAGAGCGTCGTCTCTTTCACTCCCACAAAATTGTGTGACAGTCTATTTCCAGCCTCAAAACGTGTTTTATTAACACCGAGATCTAATTAGGACTGCAGACACCATCACCTCTCCTCGTTCGATCGGCTTGTAGCCTGACCGCTTCCTCTCTGTAAGAGAGAATGGGCTACAAGACACGCGGGACCAGTGCGGCTTGGTTGCGTTCGCGGACGCAATTATCTCCCGTATAACACCACCACTTCAGAAAAATGTCACGTCATCCGATAACATCTAACATTGCTACAGATTCGCGTCTCATTATGATCTGCAAAAGGCAACATTGTTCTGGCTTGTTCCTCTTTTTGCTGGCGTGAAGCTTCACTGAAAGCATTTTAGGCACGTTGGGACATGAGTTCCTTTTTGAAGAGTTGGGAGAGGAGGAATGGGTGTGATGGGTTTTTTTGGGGGTTTTCGTAATACCTGGGTTATGCTTGGTGGTAATATTGTTGAGGAATGTGCTGTAATGAGTGTGAGAGACAGTATTTTTTTTACTTAAATGTGGATCCGGTGTTAGGCACTCGCTCCGTGTAAAATACTGGTATTTAGCTGCATCCGGTTAGACTGGAAGCCGATTCCAAGGCAGATGATGATGTGGAAAAAAAACTCAACTCAAAACTCAAAGCATTAATTTCAATTAGACCAAAACAGGCTCTTTTGAATGTCAGAAAAACAAAGAAGGCGAAGCTACAGTCCCAGACACAAGGTATAATAACTTGTGAAAGTATTGTAGTTGCCCATTACAAAGCGTAGATCTCTATGGAGAAGAATGGGCAAGAAACTCCATGGACACTCTTTTCAATCAAAACATTTTTACAAGATCTTGGTAACATCATTCATGAGGAGATAATACATAATATGTGAGAACGATGTAGAAAGACGTGCACACTAAGAGCGTCCAGAATAAAAGATTAAATCAACAATTTAAAAACAAAGTAGTTCCGCTGGATCCGCTCTTGCCCCCTTCTGTCTTGTCTGGGTGACCTGATCAGCCACTCCCTTAAAGTAGAGGCGTAGGAAGCATCGATGCTGGCTGGGAATTCCAAAATTACCTACCTTTACAAACTAAAATTCAAACAGAGATAACGATAATAGAAAAGTCAAAACACATTGATTACCAAAATAATCTCGCTTAGAGACTTAATCAGAAGTTTACCTATGGTATACCTACCCATTATTCGACAGTAATGTGTCACTCCCCATGTAATGGGGCAAGCCTAATACTATAGACTGGGTAAAGATCCTGGCTGCGGTCTGCTACTGAGAAATTCCTATTAAATAATACCCAATAAGACTGCCTCGTTGGTCGACTGATCGCAAGCGCGACTGCTGAGCATGAGGTCCTGGGTTCGATTTCCCGATCGGACAAAGTATTATTGGGTTTTTTCAACAGGAATTTCTCAGTAGCAGCCACGGAGTCTGGATTTTTGCCCGGTTAATGGCAATAAGCTCGCCCCTATAACATGGGGCATAAACATAACTGGCAAAATGTGGGTGTACTACTAGGTAGGTACACCTGGGTCTTACGCCTCGGGGATTACAGGCGTGATATTATGTTATGATGTTAAATACCCAATAACTCTTTATCCATACTGGCCAGGACCTCAATTCATTTTTAACTTCTGGTGAAGATCATTGAAAAACATGAAAAGCTTTAAATGTGCTTTTTCACTTGGCATGACCTCTACAACAAGTTGGAAGCACCAGATGTCTAGGAACGTACCTACAAATACAGGTTGTAAACGGACCCTTCACGAAGCCGTCAACCAAGCATTCGGTACATCAAACTAAGTAACCCTACGCAAAAATAATTGCTGGGAAACGACTTTTATTTTTGGGTGAAAAATCACGTTTTACGGTAAAACTCAATGTAACGCACTCAAAAAAATGTGCTGATGGATGCATTAAATAGTACAGGATTAGTGGAGGTATTTAAAGTGAAGTTATAACACTAAAAAATTGTCTAGAAAAGAAAACCTGTGAAAAAGCTGGAACTTTGACCCCCAATATCTCCGTAACAAGAAGGTTCCCAGGTATGGTCTAGAACAAAAAAGTGATCGCAATGACGGGGAGAACAAGTGCCTTTCGGCTTCGTTAAGGGTCTATTTACACCCTTTATAAGGAAGAATATAAAATATCTTACAAAAGATAACTTGAATGTAAACAGTGAGTAAATTGAGTGGCATGTCAAACTTCACAGTGACGTGGGGCTATCTGATAAGAGGAGCAGACGAGCGGTTTTACAGCATTTGTAGAGCGTTTTTTTTTGGTTGAATGACGCGGTTTTTGGAGTTATTAAAATGAATGTTTTTATACAATAAGTAGGTCAATTTATAGTTTTAGAAGACGCTCACTGTTGGTCACATGCCAGTCCAGAAGAACTTATTTGGAAGTAGAGACTATACTAATGATTTTTATTTATAAACTTATACTGTCACTTACGGGATATCTTCCCTGATTGTTAGTTTTATACCTCAAAATTACAAAATTACGTAGGTATTCAGACTATGTGATTCGAAAACGTTTATAGATATATCATCATGCTTGTATTCCCAGAGGGTTAGGCAGAGGTGTACTGTACACCTTCTTTTATCCAGTAACGGTCCCATATAACGCTTAGCAAGCTAGTATGGACATACATCCAGTCTCCAGCCTGTTACTAAAAAATCTTATTGGCAAGACCTAACGACACTTCGATTGAACTGAAAGTAGTATAATATCATCGGCCTAGCCTTTTTCCAACTTTATTGGGGTCGGCTGCCAGTCTAACCGGATGCAGCTGAATACCAGTATTTAACATGGAGCGACTGCCTATCTGACCTCCACAACCCAGTTAGTACTGGATAATACGATACCCCTTGGTCGCACTGGTTGTCAGACTTTTTTGGGTACTGACTACCTAACGACTGTCAAAGATCTACAAATGACACCCGGGACCAACGGCTTAACGTGCTTTCCGAGGCACGGAGGAAACTCGGTATGTAATGGGTGGTCACCCATCCACAGACCAACCTAGGCAAGCGCGACTTAACCCAAAGATCGACCCGAGTGGCTGTTATTATTAAGCCACGAGCTCCTCTACTAACTAGTATGATACTAGTAGGTACTCCGAAACTAGTATGATGGCTGAACATAAAAAAAACGCCCGTCTACACCACACAAACTAAAAGATATAGTCAAAACATGTCCAGCAAAGTAATTCGGAGGCTCGGACACTTATTAGTGGTGTTTTTTGTGATCGTTATACATTAGCTGTCACACTGATCAAATGATACGGGTAGGTGTGGGCAGAAGGTTCACTCTACATTGATAGGTACTTGTTAAGAACTTGTGCTTTAAAAACTATTGACGATATTGTTGGATCTGTCTTTTGTAAAGTGACTAAACTAGTACTAGTGTCTCTTTTTTAGTATCTCCTTTCGCAGGTACGCTGGAAGAGATTTATTTAGAAATAAGCATCACCTTTGTACTATTTTCTGTTCCTTTCTTCTTTTCTGTAATTGGTGTGTACATAAATTGTTAAATAAATAATAAAAAATAAAATACCTTTAACACACCTTGCAATTTGATCGATTGACATTCAAATTGATTGGAGAATTAATAATTGTCAATCAAATAGTATGATGTAGTAAAGTTAGACGGGTTTTACACATTTCAAAGACATGGTTAGTTATTAAAACACTGTTATTCAAAAAACACAGGTTTCAAGGAAAATTTTAGCAGTGATAGCCTAGTGATGTGACCGTCGGACTGCCAAGTCATAGGTCTCGAGTTCGAACCCAAGACATGCACCTCTGATTTTTCGTATTCATGTGCGTATTGTATAATCATCACTTGCTTCGTTGAAGGAAAATATCGTGAGGAAACCAGCATGCCTGAGAGACATTTCTTGACGGCATGTAAACCCAAGTCAGAGGCCCGTGGGCGGCATAAAAACTCTGACACCAGTTTAGAAACTAACCACACGATAAAGAAGGAAAATATTTTGAAAGTTCGAAAATGGAATAGCCAGATTTTGTAGACATGTAATTTTGGCTCCCAATATTGTTCTAAACTTGAAAAATACATATCGTCTGCTTACGGGTAAAAAGTAATAAGTGGAGTTAGTGTCATTTCGAGTAAATGGCTTTTTAAAGTTTATGTTTTAATTTGATCTATTTCAAACTCTTTAATTAAAAAACTGTTAAAACAAAATGTTGCACTAACTACCCTACTTTTAAGATTTACTCATTTATAATATTTGGTGTAAGTAAAAACTGTATAAAATTAAATTTAGATAGAAAGGGGGTCGCATTTAATATGTTTTACCTGTACTTAATCAAGTGGTTATATCTCTTGAATTCGTTGATTTCATAAGCTCATTTCAGTTTTGTATAATAGCTTATTGTATTTTACACCAATTACTTGATCGGAAAGATGTTTTTTTACAAAATTCCCTAAAATATTGATACTTTTGATACATTTAACCTGTTTTACCTGTAGAGTTTTAGTGTAAGTATGTCACTTATTACGTACTAAATGAGCTTCATACAAAATGAATTCAATGTCAATTCGTAAAGGATCCAAAATCGTTTTGGCAGAATATTAAGGCAAAACAAAAAAACACTAATAAGCACAGTATTATAAAAGATGGTCAAAATCTAACGGATGATGAGAGTGCTGGGCAGTTCGCAGACTTTTTTGAGTCTGTATACAGCAAGGAGCCACCCCAACAGGACGCGGGCGTGGCGGCGGCGGAAGTCGGCACGACCAATGCACGGGTGGATATTGAGACGCTGAGTCTTTCGGAAGTTCAGCATGCGCTTGGAAGTCTCAAGCCAAAACGTTCGTCTAGGCAAGACGGTATACCAGCGTTTCTGTTCCGAGACTGTGGGAGGGTACTGGCGGAACAATTACTTCACATTTTTAATACATGTTTAGAACAAGCGGCGTTCCCTCCTAGGTGGAAGATCAAGCGCGTTATTCCGGTCCCTAAAGGAAAATCTGGTCCGGATATCAGTAACTACAGACCGGTAGCTGTACTATCAACGCCTGCTCAAGTACTGGAGTCAGCTATTCAGCGCTCCGTGCAAGGACAAGTGCGCGCGCGTCTATCAGATGCGCAACATGGGTTCCGGCCGGGATGCAGCACTGCCACTAACCTGCTCAACTTTATGGTACAGGTGGTACCGTCAGTAGACTCTGGATAACAGGTAGATGCTGCGTACTTCGATTTTAAAAAGGCCTTCGATACGGTTGATAATGACGTCGTATTAAGGAAGTTTGCGAAAATTGGATGTACAGTTCTTCGCTAGTCGGGCTTCTCGAGTTTATTATAATGGTAAATGACTTACCGGAGGTCGTCAGACATGGGGTTTGTTCATTGTTTGCAGATGACCTGAAATTGCTTGCGGATTGTGAACGCCTGCAGGACGACATCAACTGAGTGGTTGAGTGGAGCATCGCCAACAAAATACATTTTAATGTAGCCAAATGCTCGGTGATGTCTTTCACTCGCGTCTGGACTCCTTTGTATTATCAATACAAGGTAGAGGATGCGCCGATGCAACGAGTGTCACAGGTACGAGACTTAGGGGTTATCTTCACTCAGGAACTAACCTTCCGTGAGCATATCAAGAAGATATGTAAGAAGGCATACCAAAACCTAGGTTTCGTACTCAGGCAGGCTCAAGGGTTTGCATACATCACGACACTCAAGGTGTTGTATGACGCGCTAGTCAGGAGTCACCTTGAACATAGTGCAGTGATATGGGCTCCTCATGAGGCGAAATATAGTGTCATGTTGGAACGTGTCCAAAATAAGTTCACCAGACACTTGTATTTCAAGCTTTATGGGGTTTATCCATTTTACCCATTGATGTACCCTACACTATTTGTACTGGGTATGGTAGGGTACAACGCGTTAAAGGTGCGACGGGATTTTGCACTCGCAGCGTATGTAGTGAAGCTACTACGTGGCGGGGCGCATAACCCGGGAATGCTGCGGCACCTGGAACTTTGCGTGCCTGACAGGTACGTGTGGAGGCGGCGTCGGCCGCCCCTGCTAGCTGTTCCTGCAGCCAGAACCAACTTACTGGCGAGGATTCCTCTCACTAGAGCCATTCGTGTGGTGAACGAAGTTCACGAGAGGGTTGATTTATTGTGGTGCAACTTGGATGTATTCGCAAAAGCTGCATTATATAAATAATATGTTATTTCGACGTAGGTTAAGATTTAGAATAAAGTATGTTATTTTATAGGATGTAGATTAAGGATTTAGCATGTAAGGCCACTCTATCGCATTGGATCGCAGATTTGTAATGGTAGTTGTAGGTAAGATTTACGTAAATAAATAAATAAATTTTAGGTTTATTTATCATGGACACTAATCTTTTTCCGCTGGATTCTATAGTTATCACAAAACAAAGCTTCTTACTAAACTATTAACGTATTTATGTAATATCTGTACGCGGAACACGTGGAGCACGCGCGTACGCAATGTGACAACTGCGATCGATAGCTCTCGTTCTTACTGGTAAAAAAGCATAAATGACAATTATTTTGTTTTTTCTGTAGAGACATTAGCAAACCAAGTAGAAGTATTTTAACTAGTAAAATGGAATAAATAACTTTAATATGGTTTTGTTGTTCAAACTATAAGGTTTATATAATAATAAATGCGTTTACGACCTTTTCTCAGAATAATTCTTACCATTTTACCATATAAATTATAAAATGTAAAAACCTTTAAACGTATTTATTGTTGTTTAACTGTATAAACTGAAACGGATTTAAGGCATAAGATTATTTATTATGTTATACTGCTATATTTTTTTCAAAATGTGAGAAGATATCACTTTTACAAATTCATTATCTCTGCAGCCATTGGACATTGCACTTATTCGGTTTTACCAGTAGATAGCGCGTAAAAAATTACATTTAACTGCATTTTTAACTCGATTTAGTAAAAAAATGCATTTATCTTGTTTTACCAGTAAGCAGACGATATATCTGTTAGCAATAGTAACAGACTATAATTAGGTACTTTTTTCACCACCGACACGACAAATAAAAGATGGCGCTGCAATCGTAAAGTTAAATTGACAGCTCTCAAGAGTAGAACTTCTGACAATTCTATGACATGTCATCTGTCATTCCACTTCTAAAAGTATATTAATGAGTGGTCTCATAAGGCCGTTGTTTTAATTTCTTACTGATCACTAGCATGACATTGTTGTACAAGAATGTTGGCTTTATCTGATGGACTGACAGTCTGGGCTGACAACTTTGTTAAGTACCTTATAAGGATGTGTTTGTAGGTACCTATTTGTTAGGCTATATTCGGAATTTCTGATGCTAGAGGAGCATCCTTACTAATATTATAAACGCGAAAGTAAGTTTTTTTTGTTACCTTTTCACGCCTAAACCACTGAACCGATCAGCCTGAAATTTTGCATATACGTTGTCAGGTATACAGAAACGGACATAGGGTACCTTTCATCCCGAAAATAAGTACTGTTTCCGGGGAAAACAATAAGAACATTCTTATGATAGTAGATGGCGCCACGTCTCTTTCGAATCATGATTTAATTGTATTATTTCTAGCAGAATACAACCCGAATTGATTGTTCAATTCTAAATTAACGCGAGCGAAGCCGCGGACAAGAGCTAGTGGCTAAATAAAAATCGCCGTTCGGGTCGATCTTCAGTTTAGGCCGCGCTTGTCTAGTTTGGTCCATGAATAGGTGACCCCCTCCATTACAAACCGAGTTTCTTCCGTACCTCGGAAAGCACGTGTTGGTCCCGGCTGTCACTTGTAGATCTTTGACAGTCGTTACAAGTAGTCTGTGGCCCGAAAGTCTGACAACCAGTCTTACCAAGGGGTATCGTATTACCCAGTACTAACTGGGTTGTGGAGGTCAGTCACTCCATGTATAATACTGGTAATCAGCTGCATCCGACTAGACTGGAAGCCGACCCTAAGATGGGACTAGGGAAAATGCTAGGCAGATAATGATTCTGATGCTAGACCGGTGATTAAGTTCCTTTTGATTCCTGTCCTGTGACCTGCTGCTGGCAATTCCTGTTGTTTTAGTCGTGTCTATGGAATGCTGAAAGTGTAGCTATGTCTGAAAAAGGTTTAAAAAGATGTCGAGCTCAATAAAATTTAGTTAGAGCTTTATTATATCTATTTAACATCATTAGACGTGTCAAAATGAAAATTTTAAAATGTCACAAGATAACATCTCGCCTGTTTTCTCGAAGGGCTGGGTAGAGGTGTACTAGTACCTACATACTTTCGCCAGTCATATTTAGGGCCAACATGATATCCGACTATTTTGCATCAACTTGCAATAATTTAAATAGCTAATAGGTGTGTTTGTCAAAATAACTTCTACCTAATAGATATGAAACAATCATCTTTCTCTTTCCCTCACCCCAATTAATTAGGGGTCGGCGCAGCATGTGTTCTTCTTCCATACTTCTCTATTATTCCTCATCTCATCAGACACCTCCCTTCTTGCCATATCATTCTTTCCATCCATAATTTCTTTGGTCATTCATACTCAAAACTTTCCTCATGACATTTTCCTCATTCCTCCGCATCACATGCCCATAGATAGCAAACAATACGAATTCGAAAAAAAAGCACTAGCTATTTAAACTCGAACCGATATTGTGACAAAAACACTTGAGGACAAGGCCTAAAACTCCGATCACAGATAACACCTACCAAATCCAATAAAAAAAAACAACGCCGCCATTATCTGTTTAAAAAACTAAACACATTCGAAATTCGAAACAATCGGCGCTGTCAAACACTCAGACAGACGAACAGACAAAAAAAAAAACAAAATCCAGAAGCGAATTCGGTTTTTAAAAGTTGAATAAAATACAAAAAAATATAACACCATTGTTTCACGGTCAATAGGAAAATGTTAAAATATAAGAAATAAATAAAATGGCGAGGTCAGAACTAAGAATAATAAAAGGTATATTTTATTAGATTAATGGTTTCTTTAAGGCGTCGCGGTAGACCTCTTAGAAGATGGCGGGACGAGCTGGACAAAACCAACGACCAGTGGTCCACTTTAGCCCTAGATCGAAACAACTGGAAGTCATGGGGAGAGGCCTTTGCCCAGCAGTGGGATGAAGCAGGCTAACAGTATCAGTATCAGTATTGCCAGCCACGATTGTTCACAAATATCTATGAGTGACAGCCGGGATGATGACCGACGAATCGCATGTGACTGAAAGAGTGATGGATCTTAATGTTGATGGATGGAGAAGGAGAGGAAGACCAAGGAAACGATAGATGGATTGTGTGAGGAATTATATGAAATAAAAAGGCGTAAATGATATTACGTGACGGTTGACAGAGGAGAATGGAAGAAAAAAAAACGTGTTGCGCCGACCCCAAGTAACATGGGACAAGGGCAGGAAGATGATGATATAAATGACAGCCGGGACCATCAGCTTTACGTATTCTCCGAGGCACAGTGGGGTCTCGGTAAGTGATGAACCCATCCATGAGCATATCTCGGTAGCAGTGGCGAAGGATCCATACAACTCGATTCCTCCCGGCTTTCCTTTGAAAACGGGCACAATGAGTATTCCATAGACAAATAATAAAATCACATTAAATATAATGTACCTCTTAAAAAAATTAACCCTTCGCTACTGCTCGGTAGGCATGCTTAACTATAAAGATCGAACCGTGTGCCTGTTATTATTCAGCCATGAGATCTTCCCTCTTTCAAGATTCTAGTTTCGTTCACCCCTTCGATTCAGAATTTTCAGAAACGAAACATTTGTTAAACTGATTGACACCCATCTCTGCCTGTCCCCTAATGGAGTATATTCGTGAAGTTACCATTAATCATATCACATCTATTAACGTATTTAAGTAAATATATTTAGACCAGACGCCAACATCCGGTGTCTGATATTCTTAGTTAGTTTCTAGTAAACTTAGAAAGTGAAATTAGTTGAAAGAGCTCAATAAGAAAGAAGAAATAAAGAAAAAATATTTATTAGTCGCAGGGACATGACGTGCATCATACAAAATGACAAAAAAATACAATAAACATACAGGGCATAACAAATAAAGGGTGCAAATAGACCCTTAACGAAGCCGAAAGGCACCTGTTCTCCCCGCTATTGCGATCATTTTTTTTGTTCTAGACAATACCTGGGAACCTTCTAGTTACGGAGTTATTGGGGTGAAAGTTCCAACTTTTTCATTTTTTTTTTAAATAATTACTCATTTTTAATGTTATTAAAAATGAGTAATTATGTTTCAATGCACCCTTAAGCACAATGTTTTGAATGCGTTACATTGAGTTTTACCGTAAAAGTTTATTTTGTCACCCAAAAAAAAAAGTCGTTTCCCAGCAATAATTTTTGTGTACGGTTACTTAGTTTGATGCACAGAATGCTTGGTTAACGGCTTCGTGAAGGGTCTGTTTACACCCTGTATTTATAATTTCAACCGGACGGGACCAAAAAAGAAACAAATACGTTAACATCTTGCACGTCGTGACTGCGACGAGCAGGTTACCACTCAGCATGATGAGGTGCATAAGATGGTGGTGGATGACTGCCTCTTTGGTCTAGTGGTTGGTGGTGGTGACTGCTGAGCATGAGGTCCTCGGTTCGATTCTCGGGTCGGGCAAATTGTTCTTGGGTTTTTCCATCAGGAATTTCTCAGTGGCAGCCTCGGAGTCTAGATTTGTGCCCGGATGGCAATCGGCTGGTTCTCTATTTCATGGGACTTAAACATAACTGGCGAAATGTGGGTGAACTATTGGTATACCTCTGCCTGACTGCCTTCGGGGATTACAGGCATGATGTTATGTTATACAAATCATCATCATTCAAATTCAAATTCAAATTCAAATAAGTTTATTCGTGACACATAGGTAAAAATAGGTGTTATACAAAAAAGTTATGACGCACTATGTGCTGCCTTGCAAGGCGTACAAATAATGTTTATACATTAGTGCAGGTTGTAGTTTTAATGACTAAAAAATACTGTTATTACAGCTAATTATATAATAATCTTTGATAAAATATATATTAAGTAAACAAAAACAAATTTTAAACAATACAAGGCTAATAACAATCTTATGAACTAAAGCTAATAATCAGAGAATAAAAGTATTAAAAATATAAAATAAAAACAATTTTAAATTTTTCTTCTTAGGAACTAAAGCTAATAAATCATGGAATAAAAGTAAGTATTAAAAATATAAAATAAAAAAGTTTTCATTTTTCTTCTAGGTATTCATTGATGGAGTAATATGCTTTTTGTATTAAAAATTTATGTAGTGTAGTTTTAAACGTATTGAGATCTCTTGATGCTTTTATTGACTTGGGCAGTTTGTTAAATATTTTTGGTGCCATTCCTAAGAAACTTTTTGAGTATAGGGCTGTTTGATGGGATTTTGACTTCAGTGCGCCTTGGTGGCGTTTAGAAGATACGGTTTCAAATTGGTTAGGGTTATTTTTAATAAATATGGCAACTTCATAAATGTAAAGGGACGGGAGTGTTAATAATTTAAGATTAATAAAAACTGGTTTGCAACTGTCGGTGTTTTGAATCATGGATACTGCACGGACGCATTTTTTTTGGGCTTTAAAGGCCGCTTCCCTATCCGTAGAATTGCCCCAGAATATTACACCATAACGTAGTGTTGTGGAGACGTATGCGTGGTATGCGGTAAGGACGGTGCTGTTATTCGCGACTTTATTTAAATTGTGGAGGGCATAGCAATATTGGTTTAGTTTTTTTACTAAATGCTCAATGTGTATTTTCCAGGTCATGTGCCGATCTAACCAAAGCCCTAGAAATTTAGTGCTGTCTCTGCCTAGCCTTTACCCAACTATATTAGGGTCGACTTCCAGTCTAACCGGATGCAGCTGAATACCAGTATTTTACATGGAGCGACTGCCTATCTGACCTCCACAACCTAGTTAGTACTGGGTAATATGATACCCCTTGGTAAGACTGGTTGTCAGACTTTTTGGGCCACTGACTACCTAACGACTGTCAAAGATCTACAAACTGCACTCGGGACCAACGGCTTAACATGCTTTCCGAGGCACGGAGGAAACTCGGTATGTAATGGGTGATCACCAACAGACCACCCTAGGCAAGCATGGCTTAACCTAAAACTCGACCAGAGCGGCTGTTATTTGTTATACAAATCATCCAATAAGAAATGCCCAATGGCGCATGCCACAGTTATATCCGTCAAATTGACACGTCAATCATCAAACTACAGTAAAAACAAATGATGACCAATATAAACAACATAGCTATAATTACCCTAACAGGAAATGTAAGGCAGACAGCAAGGCACATCTGTGCGGTGAAGTTTATTTATATTAAGAATACTAGCTTGAAGCCGTGGGTTCGCTTTCGAATTGATTTTGAGATTAAAATATACGATTTTTGAAAGGCTGTGAAGATTATGACGGCGGGATTTGAGAAAGGGGTAGGTAGAGATGTATATAGAGATGTAGAGGAATATGTGGATATAGAGGGAGACCGACGGTTACCACATGTTCTTAATCAGTGTATCATTTTGAGCTCGTGGGGGGCTCCTAGACAATTTTCATTGGTGTTGGTATTGCACTTAACTCAAACTCAAACTCAAAGCATTTATTTCAATTAGACCATTACAGGCACTTTTGAATGTCAAAAAAACAAAGAAGGCGAAGCTACAGTCCCAGACATAAGACATAATAACCAGTGATAGGAATAGGTAGTGCCTATTTGCCTAAACTTCGAAGAACAGAGACAAGAAACGGAGACTTCCTTAGGACTAAATTTTTTCCGAGACATCTGTCCCGAAATTTCGAGACAACACATAAATACATTTAAAAAAAATGTTATTTGGAATAAGTAATTCGTCTATATTTACCTAATCAGTTGAAAATATAGAAAAAATTATGATTGTGTATTTTAACTTAGATGACTCATCTGACAAAGAAAATTTCGGTTCTGATACTGAACTTGACGAATCGAATCACGATGATTAAATTAAAATCGTTCTTTATTTTTTATGGTATTTGTATAACACAAATAAAGATTTTCAAATTCTTAGCAATTTTTGATGCATCAAGTTCTTTATCAAAACCGAACAGTTAGTAGTTCAGTATTAAAACTGATTGTCCTAAATGCTTCAAATATTAATTTGTAAACTTCAAAGGTTACTTTGTACTTTGATTTGAGTAAAAATTGCATCCCTCAACGTCAGTAAAATAAATATGACATAGATATTTAAAGATAGATAAACATAAATTTGTTTCTTAAATCTTTCCTTCTGTACATTTTGTTTCATGGTTTCCAATTACGTCATATTTTAAAATAATATAAATATACATATATTTGTTACAACAATATTCTATGTTTTATTTTTCCTTTAGAGCCCAATAATTATTTAATGAACCTAGAGCGATATCGACCGGCGATTTTTGAGCATTTTTTCTTTCGTTTTTTTTTTTGCATAGAAATCTCCTAAAAATCGCCAGACAATATCGGTGGTGTGAAAGGACCCTTACGTTTTTTTTTTAACTAGTTAATGCCCGCGGCTTATCCCGTGTGTACTATTGTTTTTGTATCCCATGGGAACTATACTTTTTTTTAATAGGAAGTAGCATATGTGCTATTCCACACCTTAATCTATATCACTACCAAAATCAGCATTTTCAGTGGAATTGAGTAATGGACATCCATACAAACTATCACATTTATAGACAAACTTTAGATAAATATAGACGAATTACTTATTCCAAATAACACATTTTTTTAAATGTATTTAAGTGTTGTCTCGAAATTTCGAGACAGATGTGCCGGAAATAATTTAGTCCTAAGGAAGTCTCCGTTTCTTGTCTCTGTTCTTCAAAGTTTAGGCTAATAGGCACTACCTATTCCTATCACTGATAATAACTTATGAAAGTACTGTAGTTGCCCATTCCAAGGCGTAGATCTCTATGGAGAAGAATGGGCAAGAAACTCCATGGACACTCTTTTCAATCAAACATTTAGAGGGAAGAGTTGTTTTTTTTTTAATTACAGATGAAACATTTCTAGGGTACAGAATGTTGTATTGAACACGACGTGGTAACCGTTAGTCGATGTACCTTCTACTCTGTATATTTAAGGTGTGAATAATAGAAATAACTGAAAACTTCTTAAGGTGTTATTGTATCTACTCAGCATAATGGTCAATTTTTGCTATGACCAACTCTGAATTCTTAAATATCAAAAAGCAGCTGTTCCATATATTATTAAGACTAGCTTTTGCTAGCGACTTGGTTCGCATGTGTGAGAAAAAAAATGCCTATGTGCTATGTTAGACTATAATCTATCTCTGTGCCAAATTTCATCCAGATCCGGGCAGCCGTTCTGGCGTGATTGAGTAATAAACATCCATCCATCCATCTAAACTTTCGCATTTATAATAGTAGGAAGATGTTCGCATAACTCAACAAAATGAGACTACAATAAAAGCCAATCTTATTGATGAGTATACCAACCACTTACGAGATTTTCAGTTATTTAAAAAAATTATCGCATTTAATTGGGGACGAGCCTATTGCCAGAAACAGGGTAAACGTTCAGACAAAATGAAACTGAAATAATCTAAAAATACTTGCTAACAATTACGTCATCATTGTACGTACTGCAGAAAGGCACTTTGCCTTTCTGCCGACCCCAAATAACCAAAAAACTTAAAACACATCCTTCCAAAAAAACGCCCCAACATCCAGTCCCTTATTAGGTCTACATTCAAAACGGTGTAAGTAATTTTTTTTACCTTTTTTTGATCAAAAAATGTAATTCGCGACGCATTCTAAAAGAGTGTTTGATAAAAATAAAAATAGTGTGAGTTGATGTCAGTAAGGGGTGCTACACTGCAGGAAGTATGTCTACCCGTCATACAACAATTTTCCCAAAGGACCTCATATGCGATTCGTGAAAAAAGTAATTTTTCTACGTGCAACAAAGGAGTCTGTCAGTGTCTACTATTGTATAAAAATAAATAAATCAAATAAAAAATATTTATTTCAGACAAAACAGCCCATAGGCAAGGTAAGGTTGTAAGGCACGGACCGAATGAAAGCCTAATATGAGTAATAATGGGTACATCCCATTTGGCAACTTTCTCGATTCGCCAACTAAACAAAAGACGTGCAAAACAAGTGAAAAAAAGTGCCCTTTCCTAACTATTTTAATCTTCATACACTGAGTCCCGTTTCGTCAACCATAAATTTTGCTTCGAGTCGGCATTCTCGTTCAACAAATACTGCCGACTCGAATTATGCCGAGCCGAACTGTGTGTGGCACCCCTTAGCTCCGATGTCCTTTGTGTCGAAGGTAGCATCGTATTTTTAGAAGTTGACGCCGATATTTCTTTTTGAGTTGTCGTCTTTGTTTTAGGTATAAGGCGAGGTGTGTCTAAAAAGATTTTAGGTTTTTATTCAAAGGTTTTACAGCAGTAGAAAGAGTTAGATATTTTATGTACTAGCAAATTGAACTTTGTGCTACATGAGAAAAGGTATTTTTTTAAATAAAGGGCTGCACAAGTCCGAAAATACAAGAATACAAGGTGTAAAGGTGAACGGGTCCTTCACGATGCAAGAATCAAGAATTTTGTACATCAAACTAAGTAACTACGCAAATTAGAAATAATAACTGGGAAACGAATTATATTAGGGTGAAAAATCACGTTTTACGGACTCAATGTAACGCCTTCAAAACATTGTGCTGATGGATTAATTGAATAGTACGGGAGGAATTTATCGTAAAATATACATATTTATTTATTTTATTTATGGAATTTATCGTATATAATATTGACTTTATATTAAAAAAAGTTGTGAAAAAGTTGGAACTTTGACCCCCTATCTCCGTAACTAGAAGGTTCCCAGGAATGGTCTAGAAAAAAAATTATAACGCAAAGGAGGAGAGAACAAGAGCCTTTCGGCTTCGTTATGGGTACTTTTAGACCCACTATAACCTGTAAAATCAATTACTCGATCTTTTTGCGGATGGATAGACGAAGAACGAAAATAGACCGAGTTCCAAACGTCGAAATCCGGAGACGTACGAAGGTCTTCGATATTGGAAATCGCGTTATGGAACTCAAATGGAGTTAGGTAGGAAACATAGCAAGGCGTGGTGATGGCAGGTGGAGTAAAGCTGTGACCGAGTAGCGTCCAAGAAATTTAAAGAGAAGTGTTGGTCGTCTGGCGGCGAGATGGGCAGACGACATTGATGCCATGGCAGGAATATCCTGGATGAGACTGGCACAAGACCGTCGAGCTTGGCACAAACAATATAAAGGGTGTAAAAAGACCCTTAACGAAGCCGAAAGCCACTTGTTCTCCTCGTCATTGTGATCATTTTTTTGTTCTGGACCATACCTGGGAACCTTCTAGTTACGGAGATATTGGGGGTCAAAGTTCCAATTTTTTCACAAGTTTTTTTTTAAATACTACTTTTTAAGGTTCTAACTTTACTCCAATTACCTCCATGGTCCGTTTACTATTCAAAGCATCCATCAGCAATAAGTTTTGAGCGCATTATATTGAGTTTTACCGTAAAATGTGATTTCTGACCCCAAAAAAAAAATTCGTTTCCCCGCAAATTTTTTTGCGTAAAGTTACTTAGTTTGATGTACAGAATGCTTGGTTGACGGCTTGGTGAAGGGTCTGTTTACACCCCGTATGGCCTATACCCAGCAGTGGGTGAAGTCGGGCTGTGGATGATGATGATGAGACGAAGATTTTATTGGTATGTCAGAAGTATTGTGAGAGAAATGGGTGCGCCAAAGTTCACCTAAATTTTCAACTCCGATAATTGGAAATCCGAAAATGTTCTTCCTAACATTTTTCATCCTAACAATCACAATTCCTAACTACTCTGTCTCTAATTTTATAATTCCGAAGCATTCAACTTCATAATGTCAGTAGAAATAAACATCTGTTATACTTTTATTTGTTTTCCTATATTTTCTCAACATAACCATCTTTTACACTATTATTCAAAGTGATATATTTTTTGTTTAGATTTCTTTGTTTAGACTTAGAAAAATTTAGCCAAAAAAGTCTTATTTTTGCAAACCGTTTATTTTCTCGATTTTATCGTATAAAACACCTAAATGTAAGAATAAAAGTTTCTTTGTGTATTTGTCTCCGACTAACCGTTTGTCGTAAAAACGATGTGGAAGGGATCCGTAGGTTAGGTTAGGTTAGAACTGTGACGTACTACTTCGAAATTAGTTGCGAAATTTTTCTAAGTTTTTTTTTCATAGTGCCCCCAAGACGAGACTCTGACCTGTACTTATGTTTAGGGATAAAAGCGTTATGATAAAAAACAGTAGGAGTTTAAATATATTTACATTAATGATATTATTAATTACAATTTTCGGAAACATGAGTGTTATGAACATCGCCGGTAGCACTACAAATAGTATGAATGAAAACTTTAGGATGAAAATCTAATGATGAAATCGTTAGGAAGAACAATTTCGGGAAAAGAACTTTAGATGAGCCAATATGGACCCGAGAGAAATTTTTAAAAGTTTTGTTAACCTTCTTTTTTTTGTTATTTTGTATATTTTAATATGTGTTACTGTGTTAATATGTGTTGCTCTTTTATTTTTTAAATTTTAGTTACTGTAATTGGTTGTAAACACAACCGTTGTAATTAAATAAATAAATAATTAAAATAAACTACTTTTGGCTTCGCCGTAGTCAGGTAAACAGGGATCACCAATCGACCCATAAGTATATCAAACAAAACTCTTCAAATTTCTAGAAACTCGTAGAAATGCTGAATTGGATAATTTAGCTGGAGAACAAACGATGAAATAAAGGTATCTTTGTAATTATAATAAGAAGACATTTCTTAATTATTAAGAATCATTACAATGCCTCCTGAAGCCACTTCAATTATACAGATTTCAAGGAGGACTTTGGGACTTAGATTTGTAAAACTGGAAGCGTAGTTTGGGCGTTTTTTTCTTGCAAAGATATGGCCAACCTGACAGAATTATCTATGAAAAATGAAAATGATTTATTGTTTTTGCCAAGTTTTTCTTACAAACTAGTGATTGGAGTTTCCTTTTAGACTAAAGCTAAAGCCTATGGTAGGAGACTAAACTCTTCCATAACTTGTTAACATTAACAAACTTGTTTTTTTTTATAATTATTGGAGAGAGAAAAAAAATACAAAATTAAAACATAAAAAGAAATAAAAAAATAAAAAAGTGAATAATTATGCTTGTCACTAAGACGGTGTGTGGGGAATGGTTAATAGTGTGTGAGTGAGTTTATGAATCTATGGTATGGTTTTAATTCCACATGGAAATACTCTTGACTTTTTAAAATGATTTATCTACATTCTAATAAATCTTGTCTAGTGGTCGCAAGCACGACTGCTGTGCTTCTGGTCCAGGGTTCGATTCCCAGGACGGGATAAGTGTTATAAGGTTTTTTCATAAGCTCAGTAACAGCCACGGAGTCTGGATTTGGGCCCACTTGATAGAAATAGACTGTGTGCTGTATGTATAGACTGTATGTATTGATGCGATATTTTCTGTTATTGAGTTTTATTATTATTATTATGCGTTATTAGGTAATTAAGTGACTATTAATTTTCTTATTTTCATCTTTTGACATTATGTTTTTTTATTAAATGACTATTAATTTTATTATTGTAAAAATTTGTTATTAATAACAATTTTTTACAATTTTTTTTTATATCTTTGATTTTTACTTTCAAATTCTTATTAATCTAATTTTATGTTATTTTCTACACAATGAATTTTGTTAAGAAATAAATGACTAATGACTAGCCATCTATTGGGACTCTAACGTAACTGGTAAAATGTAGATGCAGTATTAGCCACTACACTGCGAGATATGCAGGGATTACAGGCGTGATGTTATGTTATGTCTAATAAAGCCATGTCTGGTATTTCATGAAGAAAATTAATTGGTAGCCCAATTAATAACTTTAGTTGTACTCGTCACTTATCCGAAACGAAAATAAAATTCTATTCCTTCTCTGTATATTCTAAGTAACTTAAGATTCGGGCTCTTGTTAATCCGTAGCGTAGAGAATACCTCGCAAGTTCCTACTTTCGTGTTACAGTCAGAGCCAGAATTTTGTAGTTACGAAGTTTTTGTGAATTGAATGAAGCTGTGTGTCCCGGCTGTCATTATTTTGTAGATCTTTGTTAGTCGTCACTAATCTTGTCAGAAAAGCCAAGGCCAAACTAAAGCAGTCTTACCAAAGGGTATTGTGTTACCCAGCGACTGGGCGATCAGATAGGTTCTTCTTCCATGTCAATTACTGGTATTTAGCCGCATTTGTTAAGCATCAGTATAATTGTTAATGGATGGAGAGGGAGAAGAAGAGCAAGGAAACGGTGGATGGATTGTGTGAGGAATGATATGTATATTATTTAAGTATTTTATTTTTCCAACGTGGCAATGCTGCCAGCCTTCTGGGCACTTTCCTTGTTGACAGCGATGTGGACGAATTTTTTGACGCCCTGTAACCGTTTTGATACTTGTGTATAATTTTTTACTATTATAGATTTGTAGTTTGTATACGGGGTGTAAACAGACCCTTCACCAAGCCGTCAACCAAGCATTCTGTACATCAAACTAAGTAACTTTACGCAAAAATTTTTGCTGGGAAACGAAATTTTTTTTTGGGGTCAAAAATCTCATTTTACGATAAAACTCAATATAATGGGCTCAAAACTTATTGCTGATGGATGCTTTGAATAGTAAACGGACCATGGAGGTAATTGGAGTAAAGTTAGAACCTTAAAAAGTAGTATTTAAAAAACTTGTGAAAAAATTGGAACTTTGACCCCCAATATCTCCGTAACTAGAAGGTTCCCAGGTATGGTCCAGAACAAAAAAATGATCACAATGACGAGGAGAACCAATGCCTTTCGGCTTCGTTAAGGGTCTTTTTACACCCTTTATAATGTAAATATTCAAAATACAAATTAATTTCCATTTTTCCTTACTTATTGTAAATATGTATCTTTTAACTATGCAATAGCTTGGATTTGTCTGTTTTGTTATACATGTTTTCTCAAATAAATAAATAATGGTGCGATTTCTGGAATCTTGCGTAAAGATAAGGTATTTATGCTCGTATTTATATATTGACTATACTAGCACCGTATTTAAATACTGTAATCACTTCAAAAAATAACACGTAAACAAACAAGCAATCTTCAACAATAATTACAAAAAACAAACAGCGGAGGACGAACCGTAATAATCAGAACCACCATCTTTAACCGCGTTACTCTAGCCCATTCTAAAGTACACAGAGGTTCATTATAACGCCTACGGAACCCCAAAAATCATGCACCATCATACCATTTGATCAGTGATTAGTCAAACACGCAATTACTGACAGAATTAACTGGTAAGCAGGTAACGGATTCGTGTACTGTTACTGGTTTAGATACTAGGTGTGCCTTGCGGGTATGTCTGAGTGGATAAACTTTTTTTATGTTATTGGTTGGCAAACAAGGGGTCGAGGTGGGCGAGTACTGGAGGCGAGTACTGGAGGTGAGTACCGGAGGCGAGTACTTGATGTGAGTACTGGATGCGAGTACTGGATGAGAGTACTGGATGAGAGTACTGGATGAGAGTACTGGATGCGAGTACTGGATGCGAGTACTGGATGCGAGTACTGGATGCGAGTACTGGATGCGAGTACTGGATGCGAGTACTGGATGCGAGTACTGGATGCGAGTACTGGATGCGAGTACTGGATGCGAGTACTGGATGCGAGTACCGGATGCGAGTACTGGATGCGAGTACTGGATGCGAGTACTGGATGCGAGTACTGGAGGCGGATGTGTTGTTATCTCTGACCAAAGCAAAAAAAACGTCAGCATAATTAGCCTGTAATGTTCCCACTGCTGGGATACAGGTCTCCTCTCTGTGAGCAGTGGGCTGTAATCCATTACACGGGCCCAGTCCGGGTTGGTGGATGTCACAAGTCTTCGAATTTTTGGTTCTAAGACATGCAAGTGATACAATACGCACATCATCATCTGCCTAGCCTTTTCCCAACTATGTTGGGGTCGGCTTCCAGTTTAGCTGGATGCAACCAACACCAACACCAGTATTTTACATGGAGCGACTGCCTATCTGACATCCACAACCCAGTTAGTAGGTACTGGGGAATACGATACCCCTTGGTAACGACTGACAAAATACGTATACAATACGCACATGAATCCGAAAAATCAGAAGTGCGTGTCTTGGGTTCGAACTCGAGACCTATGACTTGGTAGTCCTACCGTCACACCACTAGGTCATCACTACTTATTAGAACTGTGAACATACAATAACAAACAAACATACCGGGTCTTCTATTTCCGATACCTATTTTGTTATGATTAGGACAGTTAAGGATAGTTGAACCACCGCTTAACCGTTTAGCGTTAGTGAATTTATAGTAATTGATGTAACTGTTTGTTTAATTTACAAGTAAATGTTAGTTTCGTTGCAAGTACCTGACGTAGAATTGAATGTGTATTTTTGACGTTGAGTCACTGCCTCGTCAGAACAGAGCACAGTGGCCCAGTAGTAACAGTTTTTTTTTTTCTGTTGGAATATCATCAAATGACCCCCTCCCGCTCTGGGGTGGAGTGTTAGACTCGTACTGACTAAAACCCATCCATGTGCCTTCTTTGCCCTTTGTGTTCCAGGGCCGCGGTATCTCTTTCGAACAGTCCCGCAGCCCCGGCAGTATTAACAGCTTTGACTTTCGTCTCGTCTCTAACCCATGCATACTTATTTCATCACCACTGCTCTCAAAACGGTGATGGGAAAGGGGAAATATCATGAGGACCTAGCCCCAAAAATTAGAGGACATGCGACTGCGGTGAGGGCCCTCTCTCGCTCACAAAGTGGAATCCTGTGTCAAGTGGAAACGTTATACAGGGTGTAAACGAACCCTTCATGAAGCCGTCAACCAAGCATTCTGTACATCAAACTAAGTTACTTTACGCAAAATTTATTGCTGGGAAACGACTTTTTTTTTGGGGTGAAAAATCACGTTTTTCGGTAGGAATCAGTGTAATGCATTCAAAACATTGTGCTGTTGGATGGATTGAATAGTACGGGGGTCGTGGAGGTGTTTAAAGTAAAAATCATACATTAAAAACATACATTTATAAAAAAACTTGTGAATAAGTTGGAACTTTGACCCCCAATATCTCCGTAACTAGAAGGTTCCCAGGTATGGCCTAGAACAAAAAAATGATCGCAATGACGGGGAGAACAAGTGCATTTCGGCTTCGCTAAAGGTCTTTTTACACCCTTTATGTATGTTGATTATGCTATTCTGGGTTCTATTCTGAGTTAGATAAGAATTAATGTTCTTTTTTCTTTAGCTTTTTGATAAAGTGTAGATTCTGTCCAGTTGATAACATCCTACTACCTACTAATATTATAAATATGCGAAAGTTTGTGAGGATGGAGAATGGATGTTTGTTACTCTTTCACGCATAAACTACTGGACGGATTTGGATGAAATTAAGCACAAAGATAGTTTATAACCTGGATTAATTCATAAAATACTTTTTATCCCGGTAGTATGATCCCGTGGGACAATTATCGAACTTCAAGGGCGAAGCCGCGGGCATAGCTAATCAACCATATTGTCCCTGCATTTTTTGTAGAACAGAGTTTTACATAATCATTAATCACTGAATTTATAATAAAAAATATTGTATATCTCGTACATAACTACAAATAACGTTAAATGCATTCCGAATAACTTTCCCATGCAAAAATATATAAAGCGTGAAAATCCACGCAATTAATTTACTAAAATTCCAAGAAAACTACACTAAAAGGTAGCGCTGTAGTAATTAGGCGAATGTAAAGTATTCAACCAAAAACTGATCAATCAGAGAACCCTTATTTATATTTCACTAAAACTTAATTTACGAATAAATTTCGTTCACGATAAAAATCTTTTGTGAAGCAAGTTTAACTAAATAATCACCAATTAAGTTTAAACGATTGATATCTGGTGATTAATAAGATATTTTTCATAATTTATCACCGGGTGATTCGGATCGGTGTTTCTAAACGAACGCGACTATGAAAAGGCGGCACATTTTTAAAATGGCCGCACAGAATTGTTGACAGAGTAGTGTGAGTGTCAGAGACTTTTTGCACTTATTTTTTTTTTACTTTTTTGTAAGTGGTTACAGGCAATCTGTGGTTTTTAAAAGCCTGTTTTTAATTTGTCGTCATGTTATTAACTGTACTAACATTCATGATTGGTAGAAGTTATTGGTCAATCAATTGTAAATCTACATTAGATTAGACAGAATATTTTCAACCGATGTATTTTTGAAAATGAAAGCTGTTTGTAAAGATAGGTAAAATAAAATATTGCATAATAGAGATCTAATTAAAATTAAAATATGAGTTACTAAAACTACTACTACTAGGAATTATTAAAAAAATATGTTTCACAAGAGGTTCAACCAAACCTAATCTCAGGTAAACCAATAGCTAAAGTTAAAATAACTGTGGTAAAGTAACTATCGCCGTCTTTAACTGTTAAAACTAATTCGTTGAGTCGCATTCAGTAAAGTTTGTGTACTTACTTCAAATCGATCATCAAACCTTCGTTCCTACTTTTATCTCCATAGCATAGTACCTATTTCTCTTTACCACAAAACTCTCTGTGCAAAACTACTCTGTGTTTATCGAAAAATTAATTGGCGCCCAAATCGTGCGAGCGTTCCGAAACAATGTCAAAATCTTTTTGCGTTAACAGTTGCCAGTGCGAAATAAAAAACTAAAAGACAGATAAAGCAAAAACGTTCGGAGGACAAATTTCTTACGCTTTTCTGCACCATACACTTGCAACACTGAAATGCATCCTGTATTTTGATCCTGATTTCATGTAAGCTCTTATTGCTTCGAAATAACGTTGATTTTTGAAAGGTTTTTTAGAAAGGTACGTTTTTAGTCGGAAAAATAAGTTTGGTTATGTTACAAGTTTTTATTCTCAAGTTTAATTGCGCGAAATTGTTGCATACGTGTTTTTTGATGTAGTAAAACTAAAAAATATTAATGCTCATTTCAGCCCACTTCAATTTCAACTTTATACTCTTGGAAATATAGTTGGTATTCCAAATGATAATAACTTCACACATGTTTGTTTTAAAATACCTTTTTATCAGTAATTGGTCCTTGGCACGATGTGTTTCTTTTATTTTTGCGTTCATATAATTTGTTTTATGAGTCAAAACATTATTTATGCCGATGAAGTGTTAAGTTCACTGTTACTGACAGGTATTTAAACACATTTACCTCTATAATTAACTCAAATAATTAGCAAAAATTTACTCGAAACTTTCTACTTCTAGCAATTGAGTAAAAAAATTACCGCCTACCTGTATACATTTACTAAGCGACACCATTAAGAGCTAGAATATTAATAATGAATTGCAATTATTAAAACACTGAATTTTATATTGTAACCGTTTTAGTTGTAAAAAAGGCATTTGGAATGTTTCCAAATTCTTTTTTTACTTCTAAAGCGAAATATTCGGTGTTACGATATTAATTATTGCATTTCATAATAAATATTTTAGTTCACTAGTTAGCCATATTTCTTATTTTCATACATAACTGTATGATTATTGCCAAATTAAACAAAACAGCGAAATATTTGACAGTTATTTCCGATGTTGCCCACTTTCTGTATAAACGCTCTTACGTCGCTTAGTCTTAGTGAGAATGGACATGAGACTTCATTTCTAGGTTCGATCTCCAAGTCAGGACATAGTGTTATGGGGTTTTCCTAGTCTTTTTTTTTTTCATTTTTCTGGGAGCTTTATTAATACACTAGCGGCTCGTCCCGGCTTCGCACGGGTGGACATTTAGTTTACCGTAATTCCCCCCTCCCCCCGTAATTTTTTCTTGTAATAAATATAGCCTATGTTACTCAGGGTGAATGTAGCTTCCAAATGGTGAAAAAATGTTTGAAATCGGCACATTAGTTTTTGAGTTTATTCATTACAAACATAAAAAAACACACAAAAAAAACAAATCTTTCCTCTTTATAATATTAGTGTAGATAAGTTGATACAATTCTGTTTACAAAGGCTCTTGTTCTATTTGTTTACAAATCGGGATTTATTTTGTTACGTAGGCTGTACATAATAAGGAAAGTTATATATACAGGGTGTAAACAGACCCTTCACGAAGCCGTTAACCAAGCATTCTGTACATCAAACTAAGTAACTCTACACAAAAATTATTGCTGGGAAACGACTTTTGTTGGGAAAAATAACCTTTTACGGTAAAACTCAATGTAACGCATTCAAAACATTGTGCTTATGGATGCATTGAATAGTAAACGGGTCATGGAGGTATTTAAAGTAAAGTTATAACCTTAAAAAGTTGTAGGTATTTAAAAAAAAACTTGTGAATAAGTTGGAACTTTGACCCCCAATAACTCCGTAACTAGAAGGTTCCCAGGTATGGTCTAGAACAAAAAAATGAACGCAATAGCAGGGAAAACAAGTGCCTTTCGGCTTCGTTAAGGGTCTATTTACACCCTTTATAAGGAAAGTTATTTAGGTACTTAATAATGTTACTTAATCTGTACGCACCCTAAGATAAGGTTTCCAATATCCTAAAAAACACATCGTTATCGAATGGTTCCGGTGATCTGTCTCGTTAGGTTACCGAGCAAGTTACTGGTACTAAGTACAAGTAGAGCGAAGATACCGGCCGTTAGTTATTAAGATACCGGGCGTTCCTGCTTGTTTCGACTCTTTAGGTACTTGCATACATGTATACTCGCGAAGCCATAAGTACGTACACGCGATGGTTTAGTTCGGTTAGGGCGGAGGAGGATTTTGTAAAATGAATTAATTTTTATCTAATCAAGTAATAAGTTTTTTTTCGTTGGTTTTGTTGCTCAAGTAATAATAACTTTCGGCACAGATAAATAAGACTATTGTTATCTAGGTATTAGTATTTATTTGTCACAACACAGTATGACTTTGACTGTGGTCTCCTATAAGCGAAGGACCTACATAATACCTTATGAGGTCCATTACCTAGTATTTTTTTGTGTATATCTTTAGTTGGAGATCCTAAAAATGTATTAGCTAAATTTTATATACATTAATAAATTAAAATAACCTAAAGTAACTAATTTAACAATGAACTTAAAAAAATGGTGTCAAAAAACTCCTCCTCAACGTTGTCAACGGGTAATGTACCCAAGAGACTGGCGGCGTTGCCACGTTGTATGGCAACGCTAAGCCTTTGGCCAAGGTAAAAACCAGCCCTTGGGTCGCGGGAAGTGTCAACTAAGCGTTTTGAAATGTCCTTGAAAAGGCTGTGAGCACTCGGACCCCACGGTCCTAGAGTTTCAACCCCAAACGGCTCGAAAATATAGTTACCAATAAGGTTACTATATTTACGCCGCTTGAGGTTCTCTGCAGCCGCAGCGGCAGATCTAAAATAAATAAATTAAAAAAGCACCCGATTTTAAGAGAGTTATCATGAATTATATCAGGTCAGTCCAATTCATAGTTCCATGAGAAGTACGTAGGCAGGCTGTATTTGGCTACAGGTGAAACAGGAAAGTGGCGGCCTTCCTGATTAAAATCTTTCCACATTAATATTGCGAAAAATACGATTTTGTATCAACTACCTTGAACAATGCCTGCCCTCTAATGAGAATAGTAGGAGGGGACTATTACTAGCCTGGATTAGATAATTTTAATAAAAAGTCTTCTCCACACTTTGCAAGCGGTGGCGTCTTGCTCAGCCCACAGGATACGTGGTGTAACCGGCACATTCTTTTAACAGGGTGTTCAAATTTTTATTTTTATTTTTACAAATATTTTGATAACTTTTTTAACGCCGTTTGTATTCCGCGATGAGAAAGAGCGAAACAGAGTTTCTCGCTATGTTTAATCCAGTCTTGACCCTAGTGATGTTATTTCAGACTCTATCATCTGCCTAACCTTTTCCAATGTCCTATGTTGGGGTCGGCCTTCTGTCTAACCGGTGTGATGCAGGTGAATACCAGCATTTTACTATCAAATAGACCGACTGCCTATCTGTCCTCTACAACCCAGTTAGTACTGGATAATACGATACCTTTTGGTAAGACTGGTGTTGTCAGACTTTCGCCACCATCCACGGCTGACCTTGGCAAGCGCTGTTTAACCTTGAACATCGACCCGTGCTGCTATTATGATTTAGCCACGAGCTCCTCGAGTGATGTTATTTGAGACTAGCTTAATTAAAAAGGAAGAAAGAAGGAAGAAAATAAAAGTTGTTAGGCATAAATCCATGGAAACTGTGGAGCCGTTACTAATAAATTAATTTTCCTCTTACTAAAACCGAATACCTACGTGTAGGTACTTCGTTTTAACTTTTTATTTTAATCACAAATAATTTTCCTGGTTTACCTAATAGCCTCTATTTTCGTACTGCGGAAAAAAGCTATAATAAGAAACTCGTGTAACACCTGACTACTAACAACATCACGCTGTGTAATCCCCGAAAGGTTGGGCAGAAGTGTACCTGACAAGTACACCCACATTCATACTAATAACTTTTCTCGCGACAACTACTAATTTACTAAAATCTAGATTTTTTTACCAATGAAAAATCCCACCAGGCAATTTAATAATTAAATTAACCGACTTCAAAAAAGCAGGAGATTATGTATACGCGATAAAAAAAGATACTCTATCTCTTTTTATCACGTATCTTTTCGCCACACCCTGTACACAACGCATCATATTACTCGCATGCGTGTTTTGACAGGCGTTTACCGAACGCTCCGTGAAACCTTATCGTCACTATTACATGCTAATCACGACACGACTTAGTGGCGTGGTTCCCATCCGCCCCCACATAGGGCCAGGTGGGAAAAGTAGTGCCATCCTCCCCAAAAGAACGGACAAAGTAAAAGGAATATGTAAAGTAAGGCCTATCTGACCTGGGTAATACGATACCCCTTGGTTGAGACTGGTTGTCAGACTTTTTGGACCACTGACTACCTGTAACGTCTGTCAAACATCTAGAAATGACAGCCGGGACCAACGGCTTAACGTGCTTTCCGAGGCACGGAGGAAACTTCGTATGTAATGGGTGGTCACCCATCCACAGACGAACCTAGGCAAGCACGGCTTAACCTAAAGATCGATTCGAGCGGCTGTTATTGTTTAACCACGAGCTCCTCAATAGTTGACATTCTAACAGTGAATAAAATTTAGGTTTGACTCTTTACTAAGTAGAAACGGTCGAGACACTTCACACCTCCATCCATCCCTTCACCCTCGTATTTTCATCACGAACTCAAATAATTGAAAACCCTTGACCGACCGTGAAGCAAAACAGCGAAGTTATGTAGTTACAGTGCTTAGCTCGCGAGAGTTGAGACCCTTGCTTCGTCTCGCAAATGGCTTCCGGATATTTGCAACTTGAAGACAAATATTTGAACATTCCTTTAATCTCAAGTCAAGCGTTTTTTCAGATATTTGTGTAGCTCTTTGCAGCTTTTGTTTTTGGTGATGTGGACAATTTTGAGAATTACGAATTCGTCCATAGGAACTTACACGAAAACCGACAGTTCCATCGCGTGGAACTCAATTTAACGAACCAGGATCGCATACGCATAAAAGCTCTAGTGTACGCACGACGGCCAATCAAGCTATACAAAACCAGTTTATGCGGATCTCTCATTGTATAGACAATCTATACAAAGCGAGGCCAAGTTATACTGGAAATGTACAGCTTCATGTGCTGCCGTGTGTACAAGTTAAGAAATCCTATTTAAACTTTTTTTTTTTTTTTCTTAAAACTCATCAATTTTTGAAATGGATACATAGGTACTTTTCGTTTCTCAGTTCTGTTTGGTTCTGTTTCAAGACTGGGTTCAATGCAAAATTGCAAGAGGCCTAATTGCACCAGAAGAAAGTAATAATTGATGAGTTCCTACATTTCGTTAAGTTCAAAATTCTAATAAATTCAACTTATTCAGAAATCACCCTGTATATTATTTCACATTAGTAATAGTATCAAAAAATCATCAATTAATCGGAAATTGTCTCCAAAACCTTACATAGACAGCAGCCATTCCATCTCAAAATTATCTTCCCTGTACCGTGCTAGCCCTGCACCTACCTACGTTACATAAAAGTGGATGGGTCAACACGGAGGCACTCGATGGACCACCTTCGGAGACGCGGCGACGTGGCTGTCTAAATACATTTACCTACGTATTTATATTGAGTAGCCGTGCGTGAGTGCAGGGTTAGGAGATTTTAGACTGGGCAGTAGTAGTAGTCTTGTGCAATCAACTTTTGAAATATTGATAGATATAATAATACATAGTGTAAGGGACAGCCCTCCACAAACTGATGGGGTGAATTCAGTATATCATACTAAGATGACCAGTGCAAGAAATTGTTTCAGGAATGTTATGGGAATCCAATAAATTTGATTTATTTTATTTCCTCATAAGCAATGTATCGTTACCGCGCCAAAACGCACGTAACGAACGGCAAGCGCGACGACGAGTTCGATGAAATCTGTATCTAGGCAGGCGCAGTCGATTCGAAAGGTGAACGCACACTGTAACGTATGAAATGTTCTTTCATACGTTTAACTTTACCTATTCGTCCGATTTGGCGCAGATGAGTGTGCGAGGTTTCATAGGATTTTATACAAGTAATTCTAAAATTCGATTCTTTCGGCTCCTTCGTTTCCTCCACCTCTGATAAGTGTGCGTTTACCTTACAACCTGTGCAAAGTGAATCCCTTAGTAAAATATACCTAAAGGTAATAATCAATTCTCTTTTCAGAAAATACAAGCGAAAAGTATCATCATGATAAAGTTACTCCCAACCATCATCTGCCTGCCTTTTCCCAACTATATTGGGGTCGGCTTCTAGTCTAACCGGATGCAGCTGAATACCAGTATTTTACATGGAGCGACTGCCTATCTGACCTCCACAACCCAGTTGGTACTGGGTAATACGATAAAATTACTCCCAACAAAAAATCCTTATTACCAATCTTCACACCCCTACAAAACCTGCCACCTCTACACGTCCGCAGCTCTACAAGTAGAGTACTCAAGCCGTCTGTTGACTCTACAGTAGTGCTCTATCGCCTGTGTACCGTCCAATACTGACAAATAATTTGACACCAACAATAATAGCCTCTAAAAGGTTTGCCCTCTACGTGGTAGAGTCGAAGGAGAGACATTTTTAGGTAGTCTAGCTCTAGGTGCTAATAAAGTGGTGTGCCAATAAGGTAGAGTGGTTATCGAATTTTTCGGAGCATCTCCAAGCGGTTGGTCAAGTTTTCACGTGACTGGGGCTGGCCTGTTTTTAACCGACTTCTAAAAAAGAAGGAGGTTATGTATTCCACCAGCATTTTTTTTTTCATCTATTTTTATCGATTTTTCCATGATTACTGGTCCGACTTAAGTGATTATTTTTATCATATCTTTATTTGGTAGAGGAAGAGGAATAATTAATTTTATACAGTTAATATGAATTTTTCTTTTTCGTCTATGTGGATTATGTGCTAATAATTTCTAGTTACAATGTAAAATTGATGCTTGACAAGGATTTGTGTGAGATACCACTACTAAAAATATTTTTTTAAAAAACATAACCGACTTCCAAAAACAATACTAAAAAGTGGAAAATAAAGAAACAAAGAAAAGTCATTCATAAACAAAAGTCAGTCACAAACAAAAATCACTCTCAAACAAAAGTCTCTCTCACAAAAGTCACAAGACTTCCGAAAGTAAAGTTATGCCTTCACGAAATATTCGCCTATTTTGCCAGTTATATTGAAGTTCAATGAAATAAAGGGTGAGTCTATTATCGTTAACTGGACAAAAATCCACTCGGGGCTGCTACTGAGAAATTCCTGATTGAAAAACCCAAGAACACTTTGGCCGACCCGGGAATCATACACAGGACTGAAACGGAAGTGCTACATCTGAGGATGAGATGCTCAGCAGTTGGACTTGTGACCACTAAACGAGGAGGCAGTGTTATAATATAACACATAACATCACGCCTGTAATCCCCGAAGGGTTGGGCAGAGGTGTACCTAACAGTACACCCAAATTTCGCCAGTTATGTTTCTTAAGTCCCATGTAATAGGGTCGCCCCTTATTTTCCATCAACCAGGCATAGATACAGACTCGATGGCCGCTTATAAAAAAATCTAATCCAAACCGAATAACACTTTGTCCGACCTGAGAACCGAATCCAAGACCTCATGCTCAGCAGTCGCGCTAGTAACCGCCAGACCAACAAGAGGCATTTAGACAAATCAATATTTATTTTTAAATAAAAGATTTACTCGGAAACAAACATTTACAGCTAAACACCAATCATCACGCTATCACACCAGGGTACGTGCAGCGATGTGCTATCACAACACAGACACACATTGCACACTTGCGACTAGATGTGCCTAGAAAGTGTATGCTCATTGCACGTAACGAGTTCAGCCTCATTTGCTTTATGTTACACGGATGTGCAGGGATGCTGGATGTGGTACTGTTCCAGTATGTGAGCGTACTGTGTTACATTGGACTGGTAGGTTACCGCTAGGCAAGCTGGTATCTCTCTTGTCAATAATTAATAACAATACATGAAAAAAACCAGCCAATATGGGAGCTCCCTTTAATTTATTTTATTATTTGTTGTTATAGCAGCAACAGAAATATACATTCTGTAAAAATTTCAATTGTCTACATATTACGGATCATGAGATAGAGCCCGCTGACAGACAGACGGACGGATGGATAGCGGAGGCTTAGTAAGGAAGAATAGATTTTCGTTTGGTATAGCATGCCCGCATTAACTGTTAAGTGTGACCTCAATCTGTCCTGCACAACTGTTATGATTATCGGAGCTCTCTTACCTGGAACTCAGCTGAAAAATATGTGCTAATTATGAGCACAGATATTTCATAATTCTGTCAGTATATACTTACCATCACACTTTTTGTATTTCCGAAATCTCAAGGGTTCGCGGACACCGGGGCTGCGGGACTCTTCCGGGGCTGCGGTACTGTTCGAAAGAGATACCGCGGCCCCGGAACAAAAAGAGCAAAGAAGGAACATGGATGGGTTTTAGTCAGTACGAGTCTGACACCCGCTTCCATTCCGCCCAGAGTGGGAGGCGTCATTTGATAATTTCCCATCCGAAGCAAAAAAAAAACAAAAAAAAAGCGTACGCGGACAGCCCTATTCCCATATTGGACCATTGACATTAAAAG
Organism: Noctua pronuba; assembly: GCA_905220335.1. Taxonomy (NCBI): domain Eukaryota; kingdom Metazoa; phylum Arthropoda; class Insecta; order Lepidoptera; family Noctuidae; genus Noctua; species Noctua pronuba. Next base: position 4,555,656 of record LR999919.1, on the reverse strand, counting down.
TCTACAGAGAATTTCTTTAAAGAAATGAAAACCAATAAAAAATATTCACCCGAATATCAAGACCAAAAAATCTAAACAAAAAAACAAAATATTAGAAAAAAACGTAAATAAACATCCAAAGTACGTTGAAATACCGTCAAAGAAAGCCTTTTCCCATGGCCACATCTAGTAAACCCCACATCCTCGTACCTAAATTACTGCTTTTACCGCGGCTATGACGGCGCGATGTTATGCGAGTTTCCACTTAGCGCCGACAGATGTCGCTTACCCGCGCGAATTTACGACTACCCTCCACGCAACGCGAGATTAAAGGTTTTTAATATTGTACGCAGATAGGGTAGTTTTCAGTTTAGACTTAGACATGGGATGAGGATGGGTACTATTTAGTTTTTGAAGTGCGTAAGGGTTTTAAAAGATCTGAAACATGGTTACTTACCAACTTAACTTACTATGTCCAGCCCACTAAAACTGACTCATCATCTGCCTAGCCTTTTTCCAACAATATTAGGGTCGGCTTCCAGTCTAACCGGATGCAGCTGAATACCAGTATTTTACATGGAGCGACTGCCTATCTGACCTTAATAGTAACAGCCGCTCGGATCGATCTTTATGTTAAGCCATGCTTGCCTAGGTAGGTCTGTGGATGGGTGACCACCCATTATATACCAAGTTTCCTCCGTGTCTCGGAAAGCGCGTTAAGCCGTTGGTCACGGCTGACATTTGTAGATCTTTGACAGTCGTTACAGGTAGTCAGTGGTCCAAAAAAGTTAGACAACCAGTCTTACCTAGTATCGTATTACCTAGTACTGACTGGGTTGTGGAGGTCAGATAGGCAGTCGCTCCATGTAAAATACTGGTACTCAGCTGCATCCGGTTAGACTGGAAGCCGACCCCAATATATATGACTCTACAGGAAAAAACAAGTGTGATGTTTAGTTGTCATTTGTTTTAAGATCCAAGGTACTTAAAGATAACAAAACATAAATCTTTAACACCTACATTCAACCCAAACACACAACCCTCCTTTCCTTCAAACTCGGCTAACGATCTACCCAACCCACATAACCCATCCTTTTCAATCAATCTCCTGGCTTATCTATCCGAGCTACACTTTATCGGCACCGCAAAGACTTATAGCCATCTTCTTATCAGCAGTGATAACCTTATCACCACTCTATCCTGTGCCTTCCTGTGTGCCTTGTGACGTCAGAGGTATGATGGATGAGCACATGGATGTTTGTTTTGTGCCTTTTTTGGATGATAGTTGGATGAGTGTGTTGGGGAAGGGTTTGGTGGCTCTTAAAGGTGATACAAACTTTTGAAAAGGGGTTTTTTGAAACTCGATGTTGATAGACTAAACATTACCGTAGTATGCACGAGTTTCTATTACTGGTGAATTTGTTTGTTTCATTGACTTTTTTATCACCGACTTCCGAAAGTATAAACGGTGTAACAAGACCCTTAACGAAGCCGAAAGGCACTTATTCTCCCCGTCATTGCGATCATTTTGCTTTTGTTCTACACCATACCTGGGATCTTCTAGTTACGGAGATATTGGGGGTCGAAGTTCCAAATTTTTCATAAGTTTTGTTTTTAAATACAAGTTTTTAATGTCAGATTTTTACTTTAAACATCTCCACGACCCTCGTACTATTCAATCCATCCATCAGCACAATGTTTTGAGTGCGTTACATTGAGTCCTACCGTAAAACGTGATCTTAGCAATATTTTTTGCGTAAAGTTACTTATTTTGATAATGCTTGGTTGACGGCTTCGTGAGAGGTCCGTTTACACCCTGCAGTTATGTTCCACTTTTTAGTGTTTTTTTTTAAGTCGGTTATTTTATTGCAAAAACGTTTTTATTTTACCCTTTTTAGTTGTAGTAGGTATCCTACACGAATTCTTGCCATGAATTATTGTTACATTTGATTGTGACTAGAAGTTATTAATGGACCATGATGTCATCAACATACGCCAAGAGATTGACTGAATGAGTGGAATAATATATTAATATTTTTTTATTTATTCAAGTAACAAAGACTCATTAATAAACATAAAATTCAATATAACACAAATGGTACATTAAACACACACAATACATTAAACATACCAATAAAACGCAAAACAATAAAAACACAAAAAAAATACATATAGGTACGTATATACAGGGTGTAAACAGACCCTTCACGAAGCCGTCAATCAAGCATTCTGTACATCAAACTAAGTAACTTTACGCAAAAATTATTGCTGGGAAACGACTTTTTTTTTGGGGTAAAAAATCACGTTTTACGGTAGGACTCAATGTAACGTACTCAAAACGTTGTGCTGATGGATGGATTTAATAGTACTTGGGTCTTGGAGGTGTTTAAAGTAAAAATCTTACATTAAAATCATGTATTTAAAAAAAAACTTGTGAAAAAGTTGGAACTTTGACCCCCCATATCTCCGTAACTAGAAGGTTCCCAGGTATGGTCTAGAACAAAAAAATGATCACAATGACGGGGAAAACAAGTGCCTTTCGGCTTCGTTAAGGGTCTATTTGCACCCTTTATATTGACAGCCGACGACTGTTGTAGGTGACGTGCAAGTCACTGCACCGTCTGATGTATGGACAGTCGCAAATGAGCCTTAGCATGTAAATATTTGCCACAAACAGTCACAAACTCATAGATAGTAGGTACTCAACCAAAACCCACCTTTTGCTCCAAATGACATCAACCCGATACCTAACAAATATTTTTCCCATGTACCGTCCAAATGCTAATGTTCTAATATAATTATAATGCATACGGCAACTGTATCACGTGATAATGTATGATTGATAGCAGCGAGATGTGTGTGGGACGCGGTCTTTATTTTGTGGGTGACGGTTTGTACAGGCGGGGACAGAAGTGTTATACAAAAAAGGTAAACAAATCCGGGTGCCTTTTTATTTATGTAGATTCGGGACCATCATTTGCCTAGCCTTTTGCCAACTATATTGGGGTCGGCTTCCAGTCTAACCGGATGCAGCTGAATACCAGTATTTTACATGGAGGGACTGCCTATCTGACCTCCACAACCCAGTTAGTACTGGGTAATACGATACCCCTTGATAAGATAGGTTGTCAGACTTTTTGGGCCACTGACTACCTATACGACTGTCAAAGATCTACAAATGACACTCGGGACCAACAGCTTAACGTGCTTTCCGAGGCACGGAGGAAACTCGGTGTGTAATGGGTGGACACCATCCATCGTATTTCGTCGACGTTCGGATCTGGCAAGGTATCGGGTATTTCCGCCAGAAAAATATTTCATCTTCAGACATAGTATATGTCTGTCTGAAGATAAAGTCGAATTTATCTACGAGTAAAATCTTATATAAATTATTGATACGTTAAACTGATAATTCTTGTTAGCTTGCATGATTCCACTGCTGGGCAAAGGCTTCTCCTTCTCATATATGAAACCCAGTTCTCCTTCCTATCTGACTTCTCACTTTCAATATTTATGCTCTGCGCACAGCAAGAATCTTCGTTCCTCCAATAATCGTCTTTTACGATGTCCTTCTCACCGCTCTGGTTTTCTAAAATCCTCTTTTCTTGTCCAGGCGGTTTTCCTTTGGAATGCTCTTCCTCAGAATATCAGGATGGCCACCAGTCGGTTCACATTCAAGTTAAAAGCTCGCGAACACTTACGTAAGAAGTTGGCAGACTCGTCTCACAATTAATTTTGTTGATTTTCTTCATCTATGTATTTTTATATCTCTTTACTTTGTATATTTTGGTTGTATGTATGTATATATGTATTTATTATTATTATTTCTTTTTTTTCGGAAATTATCTGTACTATTGCACCTACTGTTTTGTCTCTGCATCACCCTAAGGTAGACTGGTAGAAAATGCCTAAGGCATTAAGTCCGCCTTTGTACATTATGTGCATAAAGTTTAATAAATAAATAAATAAATATATTGCAGTTCTTCAAAAAAAGTGTCAGGTACACCATTTTGTTTGGGTGCTGATACTGACCATCCTGATTAATTTTATTATACACAAATGTGTAAAGTGGTAGAGTTTCAACCGCATGTCTCTAAAGAAGCTTTCTTATACATACACACATCAACACTGTCTAGGGATATTTTGAATTTATTCAATTTACTCAAAATTTAATAAAAATTACATACAACATGTATATATTTTTATAAAGCCCATTTATCAGACTACACTCCAGAATAAAAGAAAACTATTTTTTTTACGTATACAAATTGTTATTCCAATAAAGAAAAAAACGTGAAAAAATTGTAAAACTAACAATGAATGTGTTTCTCAAGAAAAAGTGAAAAATAAGGAAAAAATTATCTGTTTTTAACAGTTATGTGAAAAATCAGTAGTCAGTAAAACCACCCATGACGTTAATAACGGCCCTGCAACGGTTTTTCATGCTTTGGATTAAGTTATCCAAGTCTTGCTGCGGTATATTGTCCCAGGTCCGGCTAAGATGCAAAAAAAGTTACTCTTCCGTCGCAATGTTTGCAGGGAAATTCCTCAAAGCCCTTCTTTGGAGCATGTCCCACGCGTGTTCTATGGGGTTTAGGTCAGGCGATTGAGCGAGCCAGCCTAAGACCGATACGTCGTGCTCCTGCAACCAGCTCGTCACCACTCTCGCTGTGTGCGGACGGGCGTTATTGGCATGAGCGTGAATTCTTGGCCCATTTGTTGTCGATGGGGGTAGATTATTGGTACTACCACCTCGTTACGGTATTTTTCAGCCGTCATGGTGTTTCTGATCCAAACGAGGTCTGTTCTTACACCAACACGAATTCCCGCCCAAACCATAATTGTCCCGCCGTGGTATGAATGGACTTCCTGAGGATGTTGCAGACGGCTCTCACGACCAGGAACTCGCCAAACACGTACTCTACGTGTATCGGGATGGAAACCGAACTGGGACTCATCGGTAAACAGCACTACAGACCACTGGTTATCTTCCCAGAGCAAATGTTCACGAGCCCACTCTAGTCGTCGTCCACGATTTCCTCGGCGTAGTGCTGGAGTACGAAGCGGTCTGCGAGCATGAAGGTTAGCTTCATGCAGCCTTCTCCTCACAGTTTGGTCACTCACAAGCAACTGGTGCTCTGACTGGAGCCTCTGAACCAACTGCATGGCCGTAACATTTGGTTATCTTCTCGCGGCAACTTGCAAAAATCGGTCTTGTCGTTGAGTGGTTATGTGCTTCCCGCCTGGGTGTCTTTCAGCCACTTAACCAGTAGCACGAAAACGTGACCATAACCTTGATATCACGTTTTGTCTTGTTCCAATCTCCTCAGCAATACTCCGTTGAGTAGCCTCAGCTTGGAGCATGCCTACTGCCCTTAACATTTCCTCTCTCGTTAAATGGCGCCGCTGCATGATGAATACAATAACATTAATTCGAAATTAACCGATAACTTGTTATAAAACTTAAATTTGACACAAAAAATAGCCAAAAACTACTGTAGGTAAATGAAACCTTCGGACTTCGCTACCATTATGCCGCGTAAATCTTTCGTTTTTAATTTATTTTTTCGAATTCAAATTTAGAATCGTTCAAAAAGGTTTACAAAATAAGCTTTCTTCCAAAGAATTTAAAACTGGCCAGTATTTTTTGAGTTTAAGCACTTTATACAAAATATCCCTAGACGGTGTTGATGTGTGTACTTTAAAATGTAACACTTTTGTGGGGAACTGTACATGCAAATCAGTACTTATCCCGACCGTGGTCGGTTCTCAAATACTTATTGTTTTAACAATACATACATACATTATTAATTTTATGTTATCTATCTATTGTGGAGTTGTTAATTAGGGAGCCATAAATTATTTATTTATTTATAAGAATGATGCTCACATGTACATATGTACCTATACTGCTTAAGATATTCTAATATTCGTGTTAGTTTTTTAGATTTTAGTATTTTTTTTTTTGAAAATCCAAATTAACAACTACTCTAACAAAATTGCCTCATTGGTCTAGTGGTCGTAAGCGCAGCTACTGAGCAATGGCTCTGGGTTCGATTCCCGGGTCGAGCAAATTGATATTGGGTTTTTCATCAGGAATTTCTCAGTAGCAGCCACAGAGTCTGGATTTATGCCTGATTGACGGCAATAGTCTCGCCCCGTATTACATGAAATGGCTGAGACACCGGTGTCGCTACTTACGACCCCAAACGATAGATCCTATTACCCTACTCTTAGCCGGAAACTGGATAGTTCAATAGGTCTTGTTAACCATCTACATTGGCACTAAAACCTCTTTTTTCACTTAAAACCAATCGCAACAGATTCCAAATTTGAATCAGTTAACCTATATTTTAACCGCCATTTTATCCGATACGTAAGTACAGTAACGAGCACCAATATGTATACACTTTCCTAAATTTAAAAGCGATTTTTGCGAGAAATAATGATTGCAACTTGGAGATAGGATCTTTTTCATACAAATATGACTTATTAATTACTATGTTCGTAACAACATGAAATTTTAATCTGAAAAGGAGGCGAAAAACACTTTTAAAAGTTGTTAAGTGTTTACATATTGGTGCTCGTGACTGTACATTGTACAGATCCTCTCTAATGATATTTAGGTGAAAATAAGTTTGTTTGTTTGTTACACCTTAACGGCTCATCGGATTTCGATAAAATTTCGCATACGGATAGACCATGACCTGGATTGGGACATAGGATTTTTAGACTTTTTTATTCCGGTCTTTCATTCTTTATCGTGTGGTTAGTGCCTAACCTGTCAGAGTTTTTCTGCCGGCCATTATGGGCCTCTGACTTGGCTTTACATGCCGTCGAGAAATATCTCTCAGGCATGCTGGTTTCCTCGCGACGTTTTCCTTTACCGAAGCAAGTGATAATTGTAGAATACGCACATGAATCCGAAAAATCAGAGGTGCGTGTCTTGGGTTCGAACTTGAGACCTATGATTTGGCAGTCCGACGGCCACACCACTAGGTTATCACTGCTTATCCCGGTAAGACAGTCGTAACGGATCGTCAGAAGCCCGAAAGTCTGTCAACCGTCTTACCTAGCGGCACCGTTTTACCTATTAACTGAGTTGTGGAGGTCAAATAGGCAGACGCTTCATATCAAATACTGGTATTCAGCTGCATCCGGTTAGCCGACCTAAACATAGTTGGGAAAAGGCTAGGCAAATGATGATGACGATCACGTGGGAGAGCTTTCAAGCCACACGAGCAAAGCCATAAGAAAAACCTAGTCATTGTATAATAGTTTCTGGGTGGGGGGAGGAAATGACGTCATATATAGAGGAAACTATAAAGCATTAACATCGGTTCGGCCGAATTTTGGACCTGCTCTTCTGTGCATACTTAATGCTGTAGTGGGGGTGATGTGGAGTGGTCGTTGTAACATTTTAAATTATTTATATTGGCTCTCAATGGCGATATCTACAGATTAAATTAAGAGCTATCAAATAAAATGATTTACACTTTTTATATACAGGGAGAAAGGAACAGCCCTCGACAAACTGACAGGGTGCATTCAGCTTCTTATTTTGAATCATATTCCACCGGAATTTTTCTCCACATGTTTTTTTTTTTTCATTTACTATTCCTTTATTTCAATGTAAAATTACATTCCCTTCAGTTTGTGGAGGGCTGTCCTTTACACCCTGTATTGTCACTATAATATGCTTTCAAAACACTATAGTTCGTTCACTCATTCTTGGCAGTCAATACCTATTTATTTAACACGACATGAGTTTTTTTTTAATATTACCGAGTTTTTAATTTCAGTTCATGCCCGCACCACGGAAGGTACGTAACGATGCATGAACGTGACATCCTATCATATTTTCTTGCTTTACCTTTGAGTAAGTTGAATAACTTTTTCTTTAACTGGGCTTTTCAATCGGTGCAATTATTTACGATCCTACGATAATACATCCTATTGGGGCGGATTTATAAAAGTTTTCGTTTTAGCTAGTGAACTTTTTCGCGTTGTGGTCGGAAATAATCCCTTTTAAATATAGCCTATCACACTCGGGGATAACGTAGCTTCCCATTAGTGAAACAATTTTTGGAACCGATTCAGAAGTTCCTAACATTACTCCCTACATCCAAACTTACAAGTTTTACCTCTTTGTATTAATTAGTGTAGATTATTACTTGCCTAGCCTTTTTGCTGATTTTGAAAAGATATAGTTATGGCAAATTGTATACTTTTTCTTACAAGAAACAAACTCGAATAAAAGTGCAGTACAACAGCCAATGCTCGTCACACTCACTATACAACTAAAATGGGCAATACACTTAGCATATTAACTGCGCGACTCCGACTACGACTGCGACTGCGACTAGCCACAGTAGCGACTGCGACTGCTACCACTAAGTTACGCGAGTACGTGGGCACATCACAAGATGTTATCGAAATTACTGCTTGTAGTATTTTGTTTTTAGGCATAGCCAGTCAGTAGATACTTAGACAGGAACTGTTGGTCTAACAAACAGTGTTGCTTGAGGGTCTCGTGGCTAAATAATAATGGACGCACGGTTCAAAGAAGGTTAAGCTATGCCTACCGAGGTCGGTTCGTGGATTGTGAATGTCTTGGCGGCGGTGACAGGGCCTTTGATGTGACTGTCACCCGTTGGTCACGCAAAAATCCATTGGCTCTAAACTCAAGTCTAATAATTATTGTAATTTGGGTTTAATCAGTAGCTATCATTATAATCTCTAATTATTTTGAAAATGTTCCGTTGAAATCTTTGTAATTACATTTATATCAAATTAATTATTCTGCACGTATTATTTTTCAACCACCTGCTCGTACACGCCCATAATGGAGGACCAACAATAAAATTAATAACGAATAAATAGCGACAAGTGGTGTTTCGAAAATCTGATATACATATATTTTAAGTTAGGTATAGACATTGGATATATATATGGTTAGGTACCTACCCACAATCACAAAGTTTAACCCATTCGGCATTTCAAACACGGAATGGAACGCAGGGCTGTAAAATAGAGTGGCGGCATAAAACCGACAATGAATTTTACCGATTGCCGCGTCAGTATACGGTTTACGGTTTTTGAAGGTTCCACACATTGAATGACGCAGTTATTGTCCAATGAAATTGCTTTTTTGATGTTCCAATATGGATGACGTTCGATTTTCGAAATTATACGTTAAATGTTTATTAAAGTTTCTTTTGTTGAAAATGCGGTTTTCGAAATTATTTATTTCGGTTTTGATTGGATGATGTCGACGTAAAGGGAGAATAATGTAAGGAGCGTATTATTTGTGGAATTTTTGTTTCAGTCTGCCCACCAACGAAAATCACTTAACCGTTTGCGGGCCCAGGTTGGCCGCTGTAGAAATAATCTGGCCAAATGGGGTATCATCGACCCGTCCCTAACACAATGTCAGTGTGGAGCCCCTCTGCAGGATATGCCCCACCTCCTTTCTTGCCCATCCTGCACAGCCACCTGCACCTTCCAGGAATTAAACGAAGCCAACGACAGAGCTGTGCAGGTGGCAATATACTGGTCGGGTATTATTTGAGTCTATCGACACGCTAAGAAGAAGACCAACGAAAATGTGGTAGAAAGATTATGGCCCACTCGCTATCATAGAGAGGAGGTATGAGTCCCAGCAGTGGGACTCTTATAGGCTAGTTTTGCATGCTTATGCTACTGACATTGGAATTATGTGCATATTACCATAATCATTCTCGTTGATCTAGTGGTCACAAGTGCGACTGCTGAGCATGAGGTCCTGGGTTCGATTCCTGGGTCGAGCAAAGTGTTATTGAGTTTTTCCATAAGGGATTTCTCGGTAGTTGCCACGGAGTCGGGATTTGTTAGCGATTGATGGCAATAGGCACGCCCCCTATTACATGGGGCTTATACATAACTGGAGAAATATGGATGTACTTTTTAATACACCTCTGCCTAATACTGTCACTTACGGGATATCTTCCGTGATAGTTCATTATTTTGAGCTCCCGATATTTCGACGCTGTTGCAAGCGTCATGATCGCGGGTTGATCCCGTAAGTGACAGTATAAGTTTATCCCTAATAAATTGTTTTGAGGAGCTCGTGGCTTAATAATAGCAGCCGCTCGGGTCGATCTTTCGGTTAAGCCGTGCTTTCCTAGGTTGGTCTGTGGATGGGTGACCACCTATTACATACCGAGTTTCCTCCGTGCCTCGGAAAGCACGTTAAGCCGTTGGTCCTGGGTGTCATTTGTAGATCTTTGACAGTCGTTAGGTAGTCAGTGGACCAAAAAGTCTGACAACCAGTCTTACCAAGGGGTATCGTATTACCCAGTACTAACTGGGTTGTGGAGGTCAGATAGGCAGTCGCTCCATGTAAAATATTGGTATTCAGCTGCATCCGGTTAGACTGGAAGCCGACTCCAATATAGTTGGGAAAAGGCTTGGGAGATGATGGTGAAATTGGTTTTTTCCACATATATAAAAAAAAAAATTTTTTTAACTTAGCGTTTAAATGTGTTTCCATAGTGGGCGAAGCAATTTTAATTTTATTGTATGGAACTTATCCTAATTAAGATATCAACAAAAAGCTATAAATTGCATAAAAATAATCAAAATTCCATACATTTCACACTCAAGTTTAATAAAAAATAATCTTAATTCACTCAAGAAAAGACTTTAAAAGACAATAATAAAGTACATTTTGTTCTAGTAATTACTACATAAAGTTTTTACTTCCATTTAATAGTTATACGACTTTCATTCTTATCGTTAAGAACATAAAGCCTTAAGAAAAAAGTTGATAAAAAATAAATTTCCTCTCAAACTTTGACGGCGTTTTTATTGCATATTTTTTTATAAAGTTAACACTTAAAAAGTTATGCCAAGTTACGGGTGATAAGGGCTTTGGGGTTCCGTGTTTAAATGACAAAACTATCATCTGCCTAGCCTTTTCCCAACTATGTTGGGGTCGGCTTCCAGTCTAACCGGATGCAGCTGAATACCAGTATTTTACATGGAGCGACTGCCTATCTGACCTCCACAACCCAGTTAGTACTGGGTAATACGATACCCCTTGGTAAAACTATGTATCTACCTATTTTAATTCTATTAAGATAAATTCTCAAAGAGTCTTCAATTGAGCTACAGATACAGAAATCTTCTTTAATCCTGTCCAATCTCAATTTATTTGTGTTTTGCGCAACATTTTTCCTTCTTCTTGTTACATTACTCACTACGGAAAGACTAAAGCTGTGGCGAGGTAGTCATCCTTACCTAACCCATTCGTTCCACCTGCTGAAAATCTCCCACCTGGACATGAGTTGCAATGGCTGACCTGGAAGTCTTTAAATAGACTCCGGACCCAGGTTGGTCGCAGCAAAGAAAACCTGCTCAGGTGGAGATTCATTAATGACTGCCCTGGAGTGTAAATGTGGTGCTGTTCTGCAAACGATGGGCCACTTAATATCGTGTCCTCCGTGTCCTGTTGTTTGTTCACTACAGGAACTGATGGACGCTACCGAAAACGCCGACTAGTCGCTCAGTTCTGGGCTGACACTATTTAGATTGCCATCGACATGCTAAGAAGAAGATTACTATACGTCGTCATCTCAACAGTCACCAGTAGTGGCGGTACTGTCATACAAGCCTAAAAGCCTGGCTTGTCCTTATAACCTACTACTCTTCATGATGTTAGGGTTTCAGAACAGTCTGCTTGCCTTATGGGTTTGCCGTATTGATGGCCCTTAAGCATTCCACTGTTCATCAGCTTTCTAACTGTCTTTGTCAATCTTTTGCACAGTCCATCCACCGTTTCTTTGGACTTCCCTTACTCCCATAGCGTGTCGATGGCAATCTAAATAGTGTCAGCCCAGAACTGAGCAACTAGTTTGGCGCTTTCGGTAGCGTCCATCAGTCCCTGTAGTGAACAAACAACATGACTCGCAGGACACGATATTAAGTGCCCCGTCATTTGTAGAACAGCACGACATTTACACTCCAGGGCAGAGTCATTAATGAATCTCCACCTGAGCAGGTTTTCTTTGCTGCGACCAACCAAAGGCAGAGGTGCACCCACATTTCGCCAGTTAGTAGCAAATACCTATGGTATTAAGTCCACCTCTATGTTAAAAATGTTAAATGGACTAAGTGCATACGGAACTTCAAAACCAAACGCAGCTTCACACTTTCCACTCGACATTTTTATAAACACGTTTGATGAACAATAAATTGTTGTGAGTGCGAGTTCATTCGAGTCGGACAGTCCATTGTGTTGTCGTAAATAACGCAATGTTGCTGCAGTAACCGAGCAAGGCTTGGAATGTGATGGGTGAGCTTTTACATTTATTGGGATACGAATTACGAGTGCGTTTTATTAACTATCTTTTTGGTACGACACACGTTCGAACCCCATGCTTCTTCTTTATCGTGTGGTTAGTGCCTAACCCTAGTGTCAGAGTTCCTATGCCGCTTAAGAGCCTCTGACTTGGCTTTACATGAATCTCTCAGGTATGGCTGGTTTCCTCACGATGATTTCCTTCACCGAAGCAAGTGATCTTCTTCTTCGTCGTGTCGATGATTTCCCCTTTAAAAACAAAAAATTGTTTTATCCAGAACTCTGCCACCTCGACGGCGTTGGTGGTGATCTCGGACAGGTCCCTCAAAGTTCAAGTGGAACCACACATAGTGCAGGATAGCAAGTGATAATTATACAATACGCACAGGAATCCGAAAAATCGCCTCGCCAATCCGAAAATGGCCTCGTTTCTGGGTACATCATAATCAGAGTGCGGAACAGGTAAAGTTTATTTGCCTAAACTTTGAGGAAGTAAGTAACATGTGAATCCTAAAAAATCCCGGAATGATTTTTAAGTTCCGAAATAAAGCTATTAAATTAGAGGGAGGTATTCTCCCTTATCATCTCATCGGCGGCTAGATGGGCAGACGACATTGTTGCCATCAGGGGAAAAACTTGGATGAGACCGTGGAGATTGGCACAAGAAAAGAGAGGCCTATACCCAGCAGTGGGTGAATTCAGGCTGTGGATGATGATGACGATTCTCGATCTCCACATGTTACTTACTTCCTTGAATTTTAGGTTAAAAAACTCACGTATTCCGATCTCAGATCATAATCCACCAAGTGGGCCCAGTGCGTGCTGTGTGCGTGTGTATTCAGAGAGCAAAATTTACGATATACCACCTTGAAAATTTCATCCCACACTAGTGCGAAAACACCACAATTACAAACATAATGTAAATCTTTGCCAAAATTCTCATGGAGTACCCACCTACCCCCTAATTAGGGTCCCGTAAACCACAATCAGGGTCCCGTATACCACTTAAGAACTCGTTAACCCACCATAAAGCTCACGGGGACAGCAGAGAGGTAATTATTATACAATCGCCTGGATAATTGTCCGACTTAATTAGCAATTGTTTTGTCATAATAACAATGTGTGGGTTTAGGTTGGTGAGGGCGTGTGAGCGGGGCGGGGAGCGGAGCGGGAAGCGGAGCGGGGAGAGAGTGTCAACAATTGATAGGTGCCCATCTTTTAATGCTAGCACTGCTGGGTCATAAGCCTACTCTTTATGAAAGGGTATGACTTGTCGCAAGCGATCAAACTCAAACTCAAAGCATTTATTTCAATTAGACCATTACAGGCACTTTTGAATGTCAGAAAAACAAAGAAGGCGAAGCTACAGTCCCAGACATAAGGCATAATAACTTATTAAAGTACTGTAGTTGCCCATTCCAAGGCGTAGATCGCAGTTGTGGACCCCCCATAACCATGACAACTCTGTCAAGAGTGAACTAAGAACAATGACTTGTGCAGGTGGGCAAATGTCACCATGTTTTCGAATATTTGGTTCTAGGACATGCTTCTCTAGAACAGCTGGAAATTCCTGATGGAAAAACTCAATAACACTTTGCCCGAACCGGGAATCGAACCCAGGACCTAATGCTCAGCAGTCGTGCTTGCGACCAAAGAGGCAGTCTGTTTATGCCTTCAAAGTTATTTACCTGAAACCTTGTAATTGAATTAATAGTCATTTTGCTAGGGAATGAAATTGCTTGTGAATATAAAAGGGACATCTTTATACCGAAACAAAGTAATACCAATAAAAATATAGTAAAAACTTCTCAATAATAAAATTGAATGGGCTCTTTGACTACTCTGTAGTCTTTAAATAGGCTCCTATTTAAGAGACCTCATATGATAAAGATGCTATAAGCCATGTAGTAAATATTTTGAATCCTTACTAATATTATAAATGCGAAAGTAAGTTTGTTTGTTACCTTTTCACGTCTAAAGCACTGAACCGATCATCCTGAAATTTTGCGTATACGTTGTCAGGTGTACAGAAACGGACAAAGGGTACCTTTCATCCCGAAAAAAAGTACTGTTCCCGAGGAAAACAACAATAACGTTCTTATGATAATAGATGGCGCCACGTGTCTTTCGAATCATGATTGAGTTATAATATTACAAGCAGAGTACAACCCGAATTGATTATTAAATTCTAAATTAACGCGAGCGAAGCCGCGGGCTTAAGCTAGAACTAAATATAGTAAGTAAATAGGTCTTTGAATGTTAAAAAACTAAATAAAACCCAACACAAATAAAAACGGGTCAAGTGTCAGTCGGATTCGCGCATGAAGGGTTCCGTACAATCGTAGTAGGGGAGCCCCCTTTTATTTTTAATTTATTGCCGATGATGAAGGAGCTCGTGGTTAAATAATAACAGCCGCTTGGGTCGATCTTTAGGCTAAGCCGTGCTTGCCTAGGTTGGTGTGTGGATGGGCGAAAACCCATTATACCGAGATTCCTCCGTGCATCGGAAAGCACGTAAAGCCGTTGGTCCCGGCTGTCATTTGTAGATCTTTGACAGTCGTTACAGGTACTCAGTGGCCCAAAAGTCTGACAACCAGTCTTACCAAGGGGTATCGTATTACCCAGTACCAACTGGGTTGTGGAGGTCAGATAGGCAGTCGCTCCATGTAAAATACCGGTATTCAGCTGCATCTGATTAGACTGGCAGCCGACTCCAACATAGTTGGGAAAAGGCTATGCAGATGATGAATACGTTGTCGTTGGATAAATTTCCAAAATTCACGCAGGCCAAGTCACGGACAAAAGATGGTTATTAGTAAGAAATATAACAGATGAACGAAACCATAGGTACTGCTCATTAGCAAGGTAAATCTTTTGATAAAAGCATAAAATCGTATATTTCTTGCAATACTTTTGTTAAAAGTCTTTACAAAAGAATGTAAAGATCCTATTGGTATACATATAATATATATCTTATTGTTATTGAAGACACAATTAGCTTGCAAAGTATTTTATTTTTGCGTAGGCCGATTTATTCGTTGATTTTCGTTTTAATTTGTGTCTATTTTTATCGAGTTATCTGGGATACTTGCCATAATAAATGTGAATTGATCATAAATAACATTTTTCTCGTCAATCGATGAGGTTTTTTTTTATAGGCTTGCGTTTATAGGCCGCAAACTCGTCGCCGTGGACGGTGAGTAATGGGCTAACTCGCCGTCCGTCCATCTTATGACGACAGGCCGTGTCGACGGCGCGTTCGTGTTACACGCGCGCCTCAAAGAGATGTCAGCAAAAAGGAAGGGGCCCAAAGGGCCGATGCCTGCCGGGGCTGCGGGACTGTTCGAAAGAGATACAGCGGCCCTGGAACACAAAGGGCAAAGAAGGAACATGGATGGGTTTTAGTCAGTAAAAGTCAGACACTCCCTTCCACTCCGCCCAGAGCGGGGGGATTTGATGATTTTCCAAAAGGAAAAAAAAAAGGCCGCAACTTGTCTGATGTGAAGTGATGATGCGGCCTAGGGTGTAACACGCTTGCCTAGAAGAAACCGATTCACTCAAACTTTGAAGAGATCTAGCCTATTAGGATCGGGGAACAGAGAACCCGGCAGTTGATTTTTTTATAAATAATATGTAAATTATTTTCGTGTACCACCGCTCCGCTCATAAAAACGCTTCCGCCCATCACTGCACCACCGCCCTTAAGTACTTATTTACATACCAGTTACATTAAAAGGCGACAAACGTGCATATTCATGTGGCAGCCACCGTTTGAGGCGCGGGTTCGACTCCCGGGTAATGACTTCATACAACTAGGTATAGACAGAGGTCTAGGTGTTTGGCTTTACAAGTAGGTTCAAGTAGGCCACCCACGTTTTGATAATATTTTTATTTTAGCTCATACCTAGTGAAACTAGCTAAATAATAACAGCCGCACGGGTCGATCTTTAAAGTTAAGCAACGCTTGCCAAGGCCAGTCGGTGGATGGGTGACCTGGATGATCAAAACTCTTCATAATTGTAGAACAGGAACGGGTCTGACAATGTTTAACGGTGCAGAGCAGCCATTAAAAAAAAAAAGGTTTTTTTAAAATAAGTTTTTAAATACTTTACATATAATTATGTATAAGATCTAACTTTTTAAACACGAAATATTTCAAGAGTAACTTCTATAGTTCGTAAAGTCACCATAGCAACGAAAAAATTTTTTTTATCTAAGTGTATTTTTATTAAAAAAAAAATTAAAATTACTTGACCCACAAAATAAATACTGTCTAAAGGTTTAAAAAGTAAAAAAAAGTTTAAAAAAGTAAAAGTAAGTATGTAAGTTTAAAGTTTGTAAAGGTTTTATGCAAAATGTCGCAAGAATATTTAGAACTATAATAATTTCATAAAAATAAAAACATTCAGAAAAAATTTTTTTTTTCGTTGCTATGGCGACTTTACGACTTGTAGAAGTTACTCTTGAAATATTTCGTGTTTAAAAAGTTAGACCCTATATAATAATAGCCGCTCGGGTGGATCTTCAACGTTAAGCAACGCTTGCCAAGGCCGGTCCGTGGATGGGTGACCATCCATTACATACCGAGCTTTCTCCGTGCCTCGGAAAGCACGTTAAACCGTTGTTCCTGGCTGCCATTTGTAGATGTTTGACAACCAGTCTTATTAAATGGTATTACTCAGTACTAACTGGGTTGTGGAGGTCAGTTAGGCAATCGCTCCATGTAAAATATTGGTATTCAGCTGTATTCAGTTAGACTGGACGCCGATCACAACAAAGTTGGGAAAAGGCTAGGCAGATGATGACGATTACTACCAAATTACCTACCTTAGGTTTTTCAAAGAGTTAGCAGCCAAGGTTAAAACCCAATAACACTTTGCCCGACCTGGGAATCGAACCCAGGACCCCATGCTCAACAGTCACGTTGCGAGCACTAGACCAAAGAGGCAGTCAACACTTATCAATAAATACTTTAAAAAAAAACATTCGAATATCAATTTCAAACAGTTAAAAAATCCAACGCCTTTATTAGTAGAAAGAACTATAAATAAAATTTTGAAAATGGAAACTGACTTTAAAATAAAAATGCAGGCTGCACCCAATGCTACAATAATCATAACTCAATTTAAAAAAAAAAGAACAGCCGCCATTTTGTGCGTTCAAGTCGACACCTACAATTATATTTTCAAGATATTTTATTTCTTATGTCGTAAATTATGAAGGAGGTAGCTCTTACTAAAGGTTTAAAATATCATTGGTTTTGAGAATTGTAAATCGATATTTTTGTAGCTTAGCTGGGATAAATCTGAATTGAGAAACTGTTTTCGATCGTCAACGGGCGAAATGCAGTTTTTAAATCACGAAATATCGAAAACCGCTTGACGGTTAAAGATTTTTGGCAGAGAGGTAGTTTATAGTTAGTAGACGTCCGCTAAGAACGGATATTGCTACAGGGCCGGATAAAGGAGGTCTAAGGGCTCCCGCAAGTTTGTATGAAAGTCCTTCATTTTTTGTGGAACAAACTTGAAATTTGGCAGGGAGGTAGTTCTTGCAGACGAAGTCGCGGGCAACAGCTAGTGTTTCGTATCCAGTTTCAAGACTTAAAGATAGGTAGAGAACAGCTTAAACACGCATATTAAGGCCGTATCCGGGATATGATCGGACCAAACTCTGTCAGGGGCTCAAAAAGAATCAGCCTTTACCGGTACCTTTTACATGAATTTGCACACACGCGTCCGTGTCCGCGCTGGCGAATTTAGTGCTGGCGGAGCTTGAAGCCACGGCGTAGTCTCGTAAGCAATGGTTTTCGGAATATCAGGGGTTAATACAGGTATACAAAGAAGTAGAAGAAGAAGAACACATACACTCTTCTACCAGGTCAATATTAGATGAAAAGTAAAGTGATATGCTATTTTATCTTGATCTGCCCACTTTTTTTTTCGGAAATCATCAAATAACGGAGGTTATTTGATGATGACCCCCCCATGCTCTGGGCGGAGTGGGAGGGAGTGTCAGACTTTTACTGACTAAAACCCATCCATGTTCCTTCTTTGCCCTTTATGTTCCAAGGCCGCGGTATCTCTTTCGAACAGCCCCGCAGCCCCGGCAGATCTTGATCTGCCCTGCGTATCACTTGACCTGCAAATTACTGTAGTAGCATCCCAGGTTTCCAACTTCATCTAACTCCCCATAAACTGTCCTTTCCCACTTTTTTCTCCCTCCCCACCCAAAATCGAGAACCAAGCGACTTCCCCAACGTTAGTACCTCCCTTCCTAAGAATTCTTTACTACATCTGCCGGACTGACGTTTCATTTCAACTTCAAATGTGCGAAATAATATAAGTCCGAGTAATATATGAGCTTAAACATAAATTATGCGATCAATTATGAATATTCTTCATTATATGCGTAGGAACTTAGGTCATAGAGAACTTAATGGTATCTTAAGATGTCACAGAACATCTCGCTTGTCCCCTAAAGGGTTTGCAGAGGTGTATAGTCCATCCACATTTCGCAATTAATGTTTAGTTCTCATGGAACCTAATTGGGGTAGACCCTATATTGGCATAAATTGACATTCCGACTCAATCGGACTGCCCAATGGGAGCAGCGGTGGCCCAATGGTGGCGGCCCCGACTTACGAAAAGTAAGTTGTGGGTTTGAACCCAGGCTGCGCATTACTTTGTGTAATTTATTTCATCACCACTGCTCTCAAAACGGTGAAGGAAAACATCGTGAGGAAACCGGCATGCCTTAGAACCAAAAAAAAATTCGAAGATATTGTGACATCTACCAATCCGTACTGGGCCCAGAAGAGGATTACAGCCCATTCCCTCTCATAGAGAGGAGGCTGTATGTCAGCAGTAGGAACATAATTCAAAGTTCCAACTTTTTCACAAAGTTCCAAAGATTTTTTTAAATACTTGTTTTTAATATATTTTTTTACTTTAAACACCTCCACGACCCCCGTTCTATTCAATCCATCCATCAGCACAATGTTTTGTGTACGTTACATTGAGTCCTACCGTAAAACGTTCATTTTTTTCGTAAAGTTACTTAGTTTTATGTACATAATGCTTGGTTGACGGCTTCGTTAAGGGTCTTGTTACACCTTGTAGATACAAATGTAACTTACTAAGAAATGTTTAGTAAGAAATATAGAGACCGGTCATCACTGTGCAAAGATACGCTACCTGAGATACCAAAAAACTAAAAGGTGCAACACAAACTACAAAAAAGATATAAATAACATTTCTTTCTTCAAAACAGGGGGCGTTCCCTCCAAAATTTATGATCTGCGTATCATATTGGATTAATTTTGACTGCCTCGGCAAACACATGCGTTTTATTTTGTAAAAAAATAATTATAACTTGCGAAAGAGATGTGGTTTGTGATGTTAAGCAGCGCTTGTCACGGCCGTGGCAATGAATGGGTGTGCATTTGTTAGATCTAGTCAATATCTCATTAATCATGTTGAGATTTCGGACTTGATTGAAATACTCATTTTAATACCATCTGTTGCCCGCGACTTCACTGACGTCACCATTGTTCTCCTGCCCTTACGCTATTGGGATCGGCGCAGCAGCAGCTCTACTACTCGTCATCTCAGCAGTCACCTCCTTTCTTGCCATATCATCCTTCACACAGTCCATCCCTCGCTTCTTTGGTCTCCTCTACTCTTATAGCCATCTACATTTATTCTCAACATTTCACTGCCTTGCAAATTGCAAAAAACTTGGGAAAATTTTAAATTCGCTAAAAACTAAAAAACTAAATTATTCCTCGAAGCGCAACCATGATGAAAAATATCGTTAATGAATCCATCATACCCATCTCTATTTTTCATCATGGTTGCACTTCGAGGAATAATTTAGTTACGCTTAGTAGGTTGCACTTAAAAATAGTTGCGCTTTGAGGAATACCCCCCTGGCGCTTCTACCTTAAGAAGAAGATCTATTTGGAGGTCTAGTTTCAAACCTATAGCCTGCTATGATCTAATTTTCAACCAGTACAAATAATAGTAGCATTGTTACAATATTACAAAAAGGGACATAATCTTCCAAAATAGCTTGCCGTCATGTTAGTCATGTCAAGTATTGCCTCGTCACTTTGGTGGAATTACCAAAATGCTTCGTCTTTATGAACTTAAATAGATAGTAAGTTACTATTATTTGGACTGACTCTGTGTGGTACAAGTTACAGGATCCAAGAAGTCCAAAAGTTAAATGTTAAAAGGTAATAGAAGCATGAAGAAACTTTTAATAAATAAATGCTACTATTGTCGCTGACAATTTTTTTGCAATTTGACGTAACTTTATGATTTTTGTACTTTGAATTATATTATTATTGTATTTACGCCTTTCTAGGCAAAACATGTTGAAATTTTATATTTTTTGTAGTCGTTCCAACTGACTGACCTACACGTGTTTTTGACAAATAAATTAAACAAAAAAAAAAAAAAACGTAGAGTATGACTCGACACTCAATGAATGACGTACCTATCTCAAATCTGAATCGCCGTCTTGAATACTTTGATCGCGATTCACGATCAAAGTATTCAATGACGGCGATCCAGATAATATCTGGATCGCCGACATATTATGTAGACATTAAACAATAAATATAGATCGCGCTAGTACTTTCCTGTTTTATATAATAAATCTGGACAACAATGACTGATCATCACCATCTGCCTAGCCTTTTCCCAAATTAGTTGGGGTCGGCTTCCAGTCTAACCGGATTTGCTGAAAACCAGAAACCGCCAAAAACCAAAATACTGGTACAACAATGACTGCTATTCATCATTAATCGCGATCTTTGACCTTTTAATCATCATCATCATTCCAGCAGTAGTAGGAGTCACTTCTGGATATAGGCCTCCTCTAAACGTCCCAAAATTATAGAACACGTGCCATCACAATGCCAAACAGACACACAAACAAAACACTTTTTTTTCTTTTTTTGTTCCGTCCCGTTGAATTTATAAATATTTGTTATGCGTTGTATGTTTAATGTATTTTTTTGTCATTTTGTATGATGCACGTCATGTCCCTGCGACAAATAAATATTGTTTCTTTCTTTCTTTCTTTCAAACAACGCCCAGACTTACTATCAAAATCGCTGCCGCTTCTACTTCAACCTACAGCCGAAACCGTAGCGCAGCCCACGCGTGGGAGTAACTCATTACAATGCGGTACCATTGTGCACTTTATTATTATGTAAACACCGGCTATGTTAGTGTGGAATAGACTAGGAAATATTTCTTACCTCTGTAGCGTATGCACGACCTGTGAGACAATACCTCATCAACATCTGCCTAGCTTTTTTTCAACTATAAAGGGGTTGGCTTTCAGTCTCACCGAAGCTCAAAATTCCAGTATTTTTCATGGAACTACTGCCTATCTGACCTCCACAACCCAGTTAGCGCTGGGTAATACGATATCTCTTTGGTAAGACTGGTTGTCAGACTTTCGGGCCACTGACTAGGTCTACAAATAACAGCCAGGACCAACGGCTTAACGTGCTTTCCGAGGCACGGAGGAAACTTGGCATGTAAAAGAGGGTTTCTTCAAACACCTATTTTGTATTCTCTTGCTTGGAGATTCTTATCCACACTACATAACTAAACTATGCGTGTACGCATGACAATACCTCAGCTTCCGATACCGCCCGACGCCCGGCGCACTCCTGCGCACCAATTGTATTGATCACTAATCAGTTCCCCTTTAGAACGTATGAAGATTTTTAGTTTTACATAATTTTACATTTCAAGTCTGTTTTTTTTTATGTCTTAGTTTTATTTTTACTGCTGGTCAATAGGTATGAAACAAATCTAAACTAATAATATTATAAAGCTGAAGAGTTTGTTTGGTTGAACGCGCTAATCTCAGCAACTACTGATTCGATTTGAAAAATAATTTTAGTGTTTGATAGCCCATTTGTCGAGGAAGGTTATAGGCTTTATAACATCACGCTACGACCAATAGGAGCGGAGCAACAATAAAGAATGTTGAAAAAACGGGGAAAATAGTATTTTGATAATATTTTCAAGCAACCGCTAGTATAAAATAAAGAATGTATGGTAAGGAATATTGAGTCTTAATAACATAACATCACGCCTGTAACCCCCAAAGGGTAAGGAGGAGTGTACCTAATAGTACAGCCACATTTCGCCAGTTATGTTTAAGTCCCATGTTGAAATGAGAAATTTCCTGATGGAAAAACCCAATAACACTTAGGTCGACCTGGGAATCGAACCCAGGACCTCATGCTCAGCAGTAGCGAATTTAGATTTTTCGATGGCGCAACCGGCTAAATTCGAAACTATACGTAGTTATTATGACAAAGTTTTGAAAGAAATATTTAATTTTTGAAAAGTCATCATCATCATTATCATCTGCCAGCCTTTTCCCAACTATATTGGGGTCGGCTTCCAGTCTAACTGGATGCAGCTGAATACTAGTATTTTACATGGAGCGACTGCCTATCTGACCTCTACAACCCAGTAATTAATTCAATAATTTAGTAATTTTTTTTAAAGTTTTTGACATTGATTATCGTTTAGAAATGAGATGAGATTTCGGCTTAGATCATTAATTTTTGAAGCACATATAATTTCATTGGTTTTTTTTATTGTTTGATTGACAATTATTTCATCTTCCTCTTCTGCTATAAGCAGAAAAAACCAACTTACTCTACATAGCAATGAATATGAAACCAAGAAAAAATGACATACTAAATAAAATACACGTCAATATTATAAACAGTAATTAATTTAATAATGTTTAAAAAAATTATGTAAAACTAAATTATGTTTGTTTACGAAGTTCAATTATGTTTGGCTTCCTGAGGCCAAAATAAACCCTTTTGATTACTCGAAAAATATCTTGTGAGAAAATAAAAGGAATTTGGATCTGTTCAATGGGATGGGTTCTGTACAAATACAGATTTTCGGGTCATCAAAAGCTCGTGGCTAAATAATAACAGCTCGGGTCGCTCTTAAGGTTAATCCGTGCTTGCCTAGGTTGGTCCGTGGATGGGTGACCGCCCATTACATACCGAGTTGCCTCCGTGCCTCGGAAAGGACGTTAAGTCGTTGGTCTCGACTGTCATTTGTAGATCTTTGACAGTCGTCAGGTAGTCAGTGGCCCGAAAGTCTGACAACCAGTCTTACCAAGGGTTATCGTTTTACCCAGTACTAAATGGGTTGTGCAGGTCAGATAGGCAATCGCTCCATGTAAAATACTGGTATTCAGCTGCATCCGGTTAGACTGGAAGCCGACCCCAACTGAACCCGGGGGGGGGTTCCTCCATATATTTTTTTATCGGGAATGTTTAAAAAAACATCTATTCCATACATTTTGACCGTGTAAGTATTGCACTTTCGTAACTTTTTAAATTATGAAATAGAAAGAAAATAATGTCGTAGAGGCGAGCCTATTGCCATCAAAAGGGCACAAATGCAGATTCCGTGGCTGCTACTGGGAAATTCGCGATGGAAAAACCCAATAACACTTTGCCCGACCTGCGAATCGGACCCAGGACCTCATGCTAAGCATTTGCACTCGCGACCACAGAAAACTAAAAACGAGAACTACTACTAAACATGAATATGTGAAAACTAGACCAACAATCGGTTTTTCCAAGAAAACTCTAGAACTGAAAATCCGGGTGGCCGGTCCCTGTGTTTTGCAGTCCCAATTACAAACGTAAAATCACGGCTTTTTCCCATGGAGGCACAAACCACAGAATCCCACCTGCTACGATCCTTTTTTTCGGATGGGAAATCATCAAATGACCCCTCCCGCTCTGGGCGGAGTAGAAGGGAGTATCAGACTCGTACTGACTACACCCATTCATGTTCCTTCTTTGCCCTTTGTGTTCCAGGGCCGCGGTATCTCTTTCGAACAGTCCCGCAGCCCCGACAGGCACCTGCTACGATCCTTACAAACTTCTTTCGCCTGATCCACGTTCATACATCTGGTCATACACGCACGTCCGTTCCGAGTACTACCACCTGACCTTTCTGAAGACACTACCTCACCACTAAGTTCAGCAACTGTAGACAGTTTTATTTTCTAAAATTATTATGGTAGGATCAACCCAACACCAATTATGAGGGTCCAATACCGATGGTCACTCCTCGGTATTTGCGGAACCCTAACCCGAAAAATCTACACGCATAAACACGAAACGAAAACCAATTAAGTTGGCAGTCGCCACTGTACGGAACCATCAATACGAATCAACTCGTTGCTTGCTATTAACTGCCAGGTTAGGCCGGGAGTCGGATTGCAGGTTAGTAACATAATCTACTCGACGCATTAAAATTAGTAATCGGGAAAAAAAATTACCACCAATTATAACATCATTACAGACACGTCCAATACGATGCTATAAGACATACAATAAAAAATAAGTAAGATTATACTCAGTAAAAATAATAACACCTAAATTCATTGAACATGAGAATGTTTACAGTTGCACACCTCTTTCAATCACGATTTGTGTCCTCTGGACAAGTCTCGGTAGGTTTTACCCAAGTATCTATATCTTCCGGTACCATTATAATATTAATAATACGTGCAACTCTTAGCTGCTATTAGTAATATGTAAAATAATAACAGACAAATCGAAGTTATTGCACAGGCAAAACACTAAATAAAATACCTAAAAATAACGAAAAAAGTTGATTGCTTTACGAAAAGTATTTTGTTATTTGGCTCTTCTAGTCCGCGTTGAGTACCGCTTTGATGGAATCCATTTCAACGAGATACTAACTTAAAAGCAAGCTCAATGAATATGACAAAGCCACATCCTAGACTTGCTCTCTAGTTGGGCTGAGTATTATCCGATGTCCTGTTAGAAGTGTTTCAGCGTATCCTCTAATACGGTTCTAGGAAATTCAGATTTCAAGCACTCTTCTTCTTCTTTATCGTGTGGTTAGTTCGTAACCTGGTGTCAGAGTTTTTATGCCGCCCATGGGCCTCTGACTTGGCTTTACATGCCATCAAGAAATATCTCTCAGGCATGCTGGTTTCCTCACGATGTTTTCCTTCACCGAAAAGCAAGTGATAATTATACTATACGCAAATGAATCCGAAAAATCAGAGGTGCGTGCCTTGGGTTCGAACTCGAGACCTATGACTTGGCAGTCCGACGGTCACACCACTAGGCTATCACTGCTTCAAGCACTCTGGCTTTCTGGCTGTTGTATTTCGAAATATCTGGTTCACCCAAAGACATTAATGGAAGGTGGAAGGGACACCGGCGCACATACGCTTACCACGTATTCAGTACATCATCCCCCCCCCCCCCCCTACATAGAAAGTTTTCATCGGTCATCATCTGCCTTGCCTTTGCCCAACTACATAATATATTGGGGTCGGCTTCCAGTCTAACCGGATGCAGCTGAATACCAGTATTTTATATGGAGCGACTGCCTATGTTAAATCCACAACCCAGTTAGTACTGGGTAATACGATACCCCTTGGTAAGACTGGTTGGTAGACTTTTTGGGCCACTGACTACCTAACGACTGTCAAAGATCTACAAATGACACGTGGGACCAACGGTTTTAAGTGCTTTCCGAGGCACGAAGGACACTCAGTATGTAATGGGTGGTCACCCATCCACAGACCAACCTAGACAGGATGGGTGACCACTAATTACATATCGAGTTTCCTCTGTGATTCAGAAAGCAAGTTAATTAAGCCGTTGGTCCCGGTTGCTATTTGAAGATCTTTTACAGTCGTTACAGGAAGTCACTGGCCCGAAATTCTGACAACCATTGTTACCAAGAGGTATCGTGTTAACCAGTACTAACTGGATTGTGGAAGTCAGATAGGCAGTCTTGTCTTGTTGATCGTTATGCCATTTTCTTTATGATATCACTGAGACATGGAATGACATTTTTTTTTCATCAGAATGCCTCTCTATATTACCTTAAATCACTCTGCTCTAGCTCCTGAACTACATTCGTGATCAACGCTTATATTTCAGCGGCGGGCCCGCCCAAAATTTAGATTGGATTCATCACCAATCAACCTCTTTATCTCAATCACATAAGGTCGAAATTCGCTCAACATTTATTTAGACTAAAATATAAAACAAACGGGCGATTTCTTTCGCGATCTTTTATCTTTGAGACGTCAAAATGAATTTCTTTAATCAGTTTTGGAGTAACGAGTGTAAATATTTAAAACGGACCTCTCATCGGGTTGAATGAGTTTGATTTTTTAAATTTTAAGTTGGAATGTAGTTAGTGGAACGGACTGAAGATGGAAATGAAAAATATTATGCTCTATTTGTGTTTTATTTTTTAAACAAACACTAAACACGACATCACGCCTGTAATCCCCGAAGGGTTAGGCAGAGGTGTACAGTCACGAGCACCAATATGTATACACTTTCCTACATTTAAAAGCAATTTTCGCGAGAAATAACTATTGAGATAGACGCTTTTTCATAAAAATATGAGTTCCAGAATACTATGTTCGTAAGAAAATGAAATTTTACTACCTTACGATTGTCAAAGATCTACAAATGACACCCGAGACCAACGGCTGAACGTGCTTTCCGAGGCACGGAGGAAACTTGGTATGTAATGGGTGGTCACCCAACCACAGACCAGACTAGGCAAGCACGGTTTAACCTAAAGATCGACCCGAGCGGCTGTTATTATTCAGCCACGAGCTCCTCACAGTCACATTATACAATCATCAATAACACAGAATCAATTAATCCCCCATATATTACAATTTTCGCAAAAAAACTCATGTTGCTACACATATAATAACAAATAAATATGCATGTCTGTTCGCAACCAATCAACTTCTGTTTTGATAGCAAATATCATCGGGGGAACTCAAATAAAAAATATTTGTTCGATGAACAGACATTTCGTAAAAATATTAAAAGTAAAATGGACTGCGACCGGTGGGTGTTCAGTTTTCAATTTACGTGTCGCAGTTAAAGTGAATAATTTAGAGCGGTTTTGTGGAACATTTTGGCACTTTTTTGTTGGTGATGATGATATCGTGATGGTTTGAAGTTGCAATCAAGTTGCGTTGCAACATTATTGCCCGTAGGTTTACAAAGTGTACAAAATAAATAAATAAATAAAAATCTTTATTAACAAGTGATTGTTCAAACATCATTGTCGCCCTGGCTCTTGTACTAGGATGTATCACAAGATCCAGAAGCCAAAAGAACTTAATTATACTGTAGCTCTTGTGCTAGAGCTCTTGGAGTAGAAACGGATGCAACTGAATACCAGTATTTGACATGGAATGACTGCCTATCTGACCTCCACAACCCACTTAGTACTGGGTAAACCGATATCCCTTGGTAAGACTGGTTGTCAGACTAACGGGCCTCTGACTGCCTGTAACAATTGTCAAAGATCTACAAATGACAGCCGGGACCAACGGCTTAACGTGCTTTCCGAGGCACGGCGGAAACTTGGTATGTTAAGATTGGCCATCGATCAAGATTCATCAAGATTCGTCCGCGGACCAACCTCGGCAAGCGCGGCTTAACCTGAAGATCGACCTGAGCGGCTGTTAATATTTAGCACGAACTCCTCTCGTAGGTGTAATACAGGCATTTTGATTTTTGTGTAGAATTTCAGTGACATGTTCACAGCCTCCGTGGCGCAATGGCTAGCGCGTTCGGCTGTTAACCGAAAGGTTGGTGGTTCGAGCCCACCCGGGGGCGATACTTTTTAGGGTTCTAAACTTGGTATGTAAAGGGTGGTCATTCATCCACGGACTAACCTAAGCAAGCGCGACTTAACCTAAAGATCGACCCGAGCGGCTGTTATTATTTAGCCAGTTTCTAGAGTTTCTTGCTCATTCTTCTCCATAGAGATCTACCTACGCCTTGGAATGGGCAACTACAGTACTTTCACAAGTTCTTATGCCTTGTGTCTGTGACTGTAGCTTCGCTTTCTTTGTTTTTTATGACATTCAAAAGTGCCTGTAATGGTCTAATTGAAATAAATGCTTTGAGTTTGAGTTTGCCACGAGCTCCTCCGTTTGTTAGTATCTAAGTAAGCAAATTGTTTTGGCCTCCAATTTAAACACAAATAAATAAATAAAACGTTTCTGTGTGTCGTAAGGTCCGACATAACTCATCGGTCATTATATCAATCAACATAAAATTATCACACTTCTACATTTCCAGAATAAAATAATACTATTTTTATACCTACGATAAATATCCGAAGAATCTTCGTTCATTGTTGATTCAAGGTCAATTTTTACGATTTCCCATAGATTCCGTTGGAGACGAATATATTATTTGCATAGAGACGGCGCGGGCGCCACAGATCCTAACCTCTTTTATTATGTGCTAATCACTACAGGATTATGGGTTGTGTGTACAGGGTGTTGCGCTTTTTGTTTATGTTTTTTTATACTTTTTTATTATTTATTTACTCATTAGCCATTTGGGAGTATTCCTCAAAGCGCAACCATGATGAAAAGTAGAGATGGGTATGATGGATTCATTAACGAATTTGTGAGCGCAACTAATGGTTGCACTTCGAGGAATAATTTAGTTACGCTTAGTTGGTTGCGCTTAAAATAGTTGCGCTTTGAGGAATACCCCGCTATTTGTGTCCCACTGCAAGGCAAGGAGGACCCTTCCGTTAGTTATTGTTTTTTATTTTTCGCCCGTTTTGGTATTTTATTTGGTTACTTGACATTTTAAATGCTAGCTTATGTTAATTTTCATCTTTAAGCAAGTCATTTCACAATTTTTTCACGTTTCCAAAAATAAAAAATTATCGCCTATTGTTTGGTATTAAAGGATCTCATTAAAAGTCGCCCGATTAATAATTTCCCATTCTAATTCATTTAAATAAAGCAGATTTAAAAAACATCCGTTTGATGACAATAGGCTCGCCCCTTATTACATGGGACTGAAACATAAATGGTACACCTCTGCCCAACCCCTCGGGGATTAAAGGCGTGATGAGCATGTCATGTTATTTCAAGAACCATGATCTTTTGTCAGCAAGTATCAGATACATGGCAGAAGAAATGCTGCTCCGATCTAAAATAAATAATTGGCATGAGATAAGGATGATGATGCCATGATAATCTTCAGCGTCACGCACTAGTTGCCCGGCATTTTGCTGAACTGGGCTTATTTGGCGCAGCCGTAAGGCACACAGTGTTTTTTTTTTGTCTTGTAATATTTTTGTTTTAAATTGTGTGCACATGTGCCAAATAAATGTATTTTCTTTCTTTATCTTTTCACACTCCTACAGTGGCGAAAATACCCCAAGTAGCCGTTCTTGTCAGAAAATAAAGAGCACGAAGAAAATAAGACTGAAAACTAGTGTTAAATTTAATTAAATTTAGGTACGTTTAATAATGTTGCCAACCTAACTTGCTATTTTATAACCTTTTTCTTCGACACAATTTCTCGACTTAGTCTTCAAGACATACTTGCTAAAAATACAAAGAAATGCACCAACAAAAGGCGAAACCGCACGCCATATAATTTCGCGATCACATTTCTTGCAATAATAAAAATGCAGAAAACAAGAATCTTCATTTCAACGTGATTCACACACTGTCAAGATGTCATACAAAAACTGTGACAACTTAATATTAGGGTTCCGTAATCATTGCGGTGGCAGTGAAGCCAACCGCAAACGTTTGCGGTTCCGTACGCGTAATAATTTATGAGATTGTTAAGAAAATGTACAAGGATATTTTGTGAGGAAGTAATTTTGTGTTATATTTTAAGATAGAATATGTATTTTAAGCTATGGTTTCCTTTTCAAGAGTTTTCGGAGATCAATACCAGGATAATATGTATTATTTATATTATATTTAGAAAATCTCACAAAAGAAAAAAATGTTACAAAAAGTAAATAGAAATAGGTTGTACATGTTTTTGTTGTTTTGCGAGTAATTTTATAAATTTTAGAGTAAAAACAAGCGCAAAGTGGATTCTGAATTCCTTTCAAAATTGGTTTAAAAGCAACTGAATTTTTAAGTTTTTATTCAATCGAATCTGCGAAGCTTACATACTTTGTACGAATATCTTTTTGCACTTTGAGAGACATTACTTTATTTAATTCAATCATGTTCAAGTCTGAACTATAAAAACATGAGCTGTTTATGTGCATTTCATCCGTAGTAGGAATTCACAAAAAATTGCCAAATTTTACAAGAATATGCGTGTACGACGAAGAGCTCGGGGATAAATAATAACAGCCGCTCAGGTCGATCTTTAGATTAAGCCGTGCTTGCCTAGGTTGGTCTATGGATGGCTGACCACCCATTACATACCGAGTTTCTTCCGTGCCTCGGAAAGCACGTTAAGCTGTTGCTCCCGGGCGTCATTTGTACATCTCTGACAGTTGTTAGGAAGTCAGTGGCCCAAAAAGGCTGACAACCAGTCTTACCAAAGGGGTATCGTATTAGACAGATAGGCAGCCGCTCCATGTAAAATACTGGTATTCAGCTGCATCCGGTTAGACTGGAAGCCGACCCCAATATAGTTGGGAAAAGGCTAGGCAGATGATGATGCGAGTACGACGATGTATGAACGTTGCCGTGGAGAAAGAAAAATATGTAAAGGATCGTAGCAGGTGGCCTTCATTGTGTAGGTATGTTTTATTACAAACGTTTTTTTTTTGGGTTTGGAAAGCGTCAAATAACTCCTTCCCCTCTGGGTGGAGTGGGAGGGAGACTTTTACTGACTAAAACCTATAAATATTCCTTCTTTGCCCTTTGTGTTCCAGGGCCGCGGTATCTCTTTCGAACAGTCCCGCAGCCCAGTTTCCTTAAGCTGATAATGGCTTTTTTAAATATTCATAAAGAACAACACCCTATATCTTCAAATATTGCGTGACGCAATAACATAAACATTGCATACTAATTTGAAGTCCCGGGTTCGTTTCCTGAGTCGCGTCGGACGCATAAAAACGAACAAAAAAGTCTTTTGTTGTTTTACGTTCAAGGTTTAGTGTGAGAGAGGGTAAGCAGAGGTCGGTCTCTTGTAGTACCTATTAAGATATTATAAAGTTGTGTTTCGCTAAAAAGATTATGCGGGTTACCTCAATGATTGCTTTGAAAGTGTTTCGTATTTCTATAACGATATCACACAGGATTAACAAATTGTTTTTTTAATCTTTGCCCCACACTTCTCCTGTATCGTGGATGCGTTTACAAACATTTAAACTGACACACACAAACAGCCAGACCCGGGACAACTACCTGCAATAGGTCATACAAATATTTATCCCGTGCTGGGATCGAACCCGCGATACGCAGCGTAGCAGCCAATCGCTCAACCGTTGCGCGAACCGTGCCGTCAAAATTGAGAGTCCAAATATTTCAGAATATTCGTTGGGGTTAGCTGCAATCTTACCGGATGTAGCTGACCAACTAAACCCAATTTACTCACATAATGTCAACAATTGCTGAATATACCCTTTAAACTTGGTAGGACTGGTTGTCAGACTTACGGGCTTCTGACAACTCGTAAAGACTGTCAAAGATCTACAAATAAGAACTGGGACCAACTCACCCAACCAAGGTCCAAGGACCCACGTTGTCAAGCGTTACTTTAACTTGAAGATCGACCCTGAACCCCCCAGCTGTTATTATTTAGCCACGAACCCCTCCATGATTGAATGTCACTTCATCACACCCTCAAGTCAAAAGACTAGTAGCAAAATGCAAAAATCTAATCCATTGACAGTCTATCCATCACTTTTGTCTATGAATCAACAGAATTAAAATTCAAGTCTCGTCAACCAGTTGTTATAGATAATTTGGCCCACCCAAAACTTCCAGCCATTTTGAATTATCAATAACGTTTCGACGACGTTTGAATGTTAATCAGTTTAAGTACGCTCTTTCCTGTAGTTAAATTAGTTTTAGCAAGAAGTTATAATTAACAATGACAAGAGATAGATTTTCTTTATATTATATACTAGCTGTTCCCCGCGACCTTCGTCCGCGTAAAGTTATTAAAAATACAATTTTCCCCGTTTTTGCAACATTTTTCATTTCTGCTCCGCTCCTATTGGTCGTAGCGTGATGTTATATAGCCTATAGCCTTCCTCGATAAATGGGCAATCCAACACTAAAAGATTTATTCAATTCGAACCATTAGTTCCTGAGATTAGCGCGTTCAACCAAACAAACAAACTCTTCAGCTTTATAATATTATTATTTCCTTTATTCATTACGTTTCTTATTTGTTACATTTTTAAATATTTTAAAAAACAAAAGTAAACAAAACATTTAAAAATATAAAAAATAGTAGCCAACCGGCATCGGGAACAGGGTCCAGGCTGCCGGTGGTCAGGGCTCCAGAGAGAGGAACCGCCTCACTATGCGTGCCGTGTCTAGGAGTACTGCTTTCTGAATCAAGCCCTTGACCCAGCCGCGCAATGAGAGCCTCCTAAGGTGTTGGTCGAGGCTCTTTGCTATTAGTCCATTAACCGTAACGACTATCGGTACAATGATTGCAGAGTCCACGTCCCACATGTCGACAACCTCGTGTGCTAAATCAAGATACTTAATTTTTTTATCATTCTCAGCTTTCACGAGATTCTCGTCATGAGGGACAGTGATGTCAACAATCATTGCACGGCGCTCTCGGCGATCTATCACCACAATATCAGGTTTATTTGCTAAAATAGTCCTGTCCGTGATGATAGATCGATCCCAATACAATGTGGCATGACCGTTCTCGAGAACTGGGTCGGGCACATACTTGTAGTATGGTACTTCAGTACCCACAAGGTTGTATTGCAAGGCAAGTTGCTGGTGGATAATCCTAGCTACTAGATTGTGTCTGTGCAAGTACTCACCGTTAGCAAGACGAGAACAACCGGAAACAATATGTCGGATCGATTCACCGGGACGGTGGCATGCCCGACAAATGTCAACCGTACCGTCCTTGACAATGTATTTCCGATAATTGTTCGTCATGATAACTTCATCCATAATCGCACAGACGAAACCTTCGGTTTCCCCAAAGAGGTCACCGAATCGTAGCCAGGATACGGACGCCAAGAGGTCTACATCAGGCCTATGTAGGGCCCGGAAAAAGCGTCCGTGTAGCTCCTTGCTCTGCCATACCTCCTTGCGGTCATTAGTATCCAATACCACAGGTTTGCGCCAGTTCTCGTTAGCCAAGGAGAGCGGGGTAAGGCCCTTGTCCACTGAGACCACATCACGGTGCATCCCCACGTCGGTTTCGAGAAAGTATTCCCTGAGACTGCATACCTCGCGGTTGTGCAAGGTCTTAGCATTTAAGAAGCCACGACCTCCGCACTTCCGCGGGATATACAGTCTCATCACCGATGACCGTGGGTGATGCATCCGGTTTGCGGTCAGTAGTGTGCGGACCTTCCTATCCAGGGCGTCAAGTTCCGTCTGAGTCCATTTACCAGTCGGTAGCATTGATGCCTAAAGCTTCCGATATACCCAAATACTTGTAGGTCTCGGTTGAGGAGAGGGATCTAAGGTATATGGAATCCGAGAGTTGATTTCCCACGGATTCCATAATCTCCCCTCGCTTTACATGCATGACCGCACATTTGTCCACACCAAATTCCATCCTGATGGCGCTACTAAAAGTTTCAGTCACTTTTAGTAGCTCCATCAGTTGCAAATTGCTTGGAGCAAATATTTTCAAGTCATCCATGTAAAGGAGGTGAGATATAACCTGACCACCTCTCCTCAACCGGTAGCCTAGACCTGAATCCTCCAGCAGTGTGCTCAGAGGATTCAAGGCCAAGCAAAACCAAAGCGGACTCAAACTGTCGCCCTGAAATATTCCTCGCTCAATCCTGATCGGTTCATCATTCCTAAGAACCTGCCGACATCCTGGATAGAGAAGGACTGTACTCCATTGCCCCATACACGACACCAAGAAGGTGCGAAGAGTTGCATCTATTTTGTACAACTCCAGCACCCTCCTGAGCCATGTATGTGGCACCGAGTCATAGGCCTTCTTATAATCTATCCAACACGTCGACAGATTCCTCCGGGATCGACGAACCTGTTGGCTTATGGCCATGTCGATAAGGAGCAGCTCCTTAGTACCGCGGGACCCATTCCTACATCCATTCTGAGAGACAGACATAATTGAATTGTTATCTATATGACGAACAATTTTTGCTCTCAGAATGGATGTAAGAACTTTATAGACCGTCGGTAAACACGTAATTGGCCTATAGTTTTTAGGTTCCGCAGTACTACCCGATTTATGGAGCAGGTGGGTAACTCCTGTAGTAAAGAATGATGGCAGCGACCCAGTCTCTAAGGATGACTGGAATTGTGAGGCTAAGCAAGCATGTGACCTTTGTAGCCATTTAATCCAAAAGTTGTGCAGTCCGTCCGGCCCTGGAGATTTCCAGTTAGGTAGCGGACGGACTGCACGGGCCACGTCCAATGGACTAATAGAAATGGCCTCCATTTCTGGGATTGAGTCACACGCCTGCTCAACAACACGCATCCAATCACCCTCAGTGTGACTGACGGGTACCGACCAAATACTTCGCCAAAAAGCACTCATGGCGTCGTTATCTGGTAGATGCGTGTCAGTCACTCCTTGAATGGTAACGGGCCGCTCCCATGTTCTGTATACCCACCTTTCGTCACTCTGGAACATGCGGTTCTGAGTGTATCGATCCACTCTTCGCCTATATCGACGGATACGGTTAGCCCATGCATAAACTTTCTGCTTCAGGAAGTCGATGCGCTCTGTGACTCGTGACATGTATTCTCGGGGACTGATATCAGTTCCCGAGAATGCCCGCCTCACAAAGCGCATCACCCTTGGACGTGTATTGCCCTCCCTGAAGCAGATGAGCTTCCCGATGAGAGCCCTGGCCTCATTAATACGGCGCTCAATCCTGCATTGCCAGACTGGCACGGCAGATTTTGGTCGTGTAGCACTGTCAGTGTTGGGAAATTTGACATTGGCTACACGACATGCCGCAACAGCCGTGCAATACAAGATTGAGTGTGTATCGCAAAGGTTTGCGCTGCTTGCAATAAAATTTGGTAACAGCGCATCCAGGGCACACATCAGTGCTCTATTCTTTTTATTCATGGGCAAACGTGGTAACCGTGGCCGAAGATCAGGTGACGTGAACCGATACTCACGAATCGCATCTTCCAGGGCGCTCCTTAATTCCTCATTGCATAGGTTATCTGCAGATACAGCCCTGTCATCCTCTTCCTCAGCATGCTGATTTGCCCGCAGTGGTAGTGCAGCAGGCACATGTGTGACGTTCTGGGATGGGAGAGGGTTGCTGGCAGGACTAATCCGCAGTTCCGAGCGCAGCCGGTCAAGTGTAGCATCATCCAACCTGTGATTATTTTGAATGACGCGCACTTGATCCGACAATCGTTGGGCAGAGACATTGACGGCAAGTTCAAGTGCCTGAAACAGAGAGAGCATCCGACATCGGTAAGCTGTAAGGTTAATACCTCCCTCTGTAGCCCCATAATATGCGCGCATCACATTTTCGTTCATGGACTGCGTCCAACGAATGCGCGACACATTTCCACCGGCAGCGGGGACCCTGTTCGGGGCCTGTTGGCCTCGAGGTCCCAAGCCCGCTGGTGGCCGTCTTCCTCGTCGTCGTGGTGATGGTGGCGTCGACGGCGGGGAGAAAAACTCGTCACTCGAGCTCGACGCAACTGCAGCGACCGGCGATGCAGCGCTCACGGATGTGGCGCGTCCCGGCGGCTGCGAGGCGGAGCTGAGTGACGAGCCCGGAGATGGTGGGTGTGTCTCTAGTAGTTTGGCCCGGCGTCTAGTTAGCATCGGAGACATTGATGTACATACATATTTTCAAATAATATTATTATTATTAGTATAGATTTAAAGCCTCGTTGGTCTAGTGGTTGTAAACGCGACTGCTGAGCATGAGGTCCTGGGTTCGATTCCCGAGTCGCGCAAAGTGTTATTGGAATTTTCCATCAGGGATTTATCAATAGCGGCCACGGAGACTCGTGCCCGGTTGATGGCAATAGGCTCGCCTTCTATTACATGGGACTTAAATATAACTGGCGGAATATGGGTGTACTAATAGGTACATCTCTGTTTAACCCTTCTAGGATTACAGGTGTGATGTTATGTTATGTGTTATGTTAATTTAAAGGGAGTTCATTCTTGAATTTACATAATTACATAGCCTATGGTAGGCTCTATTTTCTAGTTTCTTTTGCTTGCTGAACATACTGACTAGACTGCCTATCTGATCTCAGCAACCCAATCAGTACTGGGTAATACAATACCTCTTGGTAAGACTGGTTTCCAGAATTTCGGGGCACAGACTACCTGTAACGACTGTCAAAGATCTACAAACAACAGCCGAGATCAACGACTTAACGTGCTTTTCGAGGCACGCAGGAATCTCTGTAAGTAATGGGAGGTCACCCATCCACGGACCAACCTAGGCAAGTGCGGCTTAACCTGAAGATCGACCCGAGTGGCTGTAATTATTTAACCACGAGCTCCTCATAAAGCATACCAACCTAATTTTAGCACAAAATAAAATAAAAACTGGTCTTCAAAAAAGGCTTTAAAAAAACATTTTTATCTGACGTAGACCTCAAAAGTGCTTGTAAAACAATGCCAGAGCTATTAACACATGCAAATGGGTTTTTTGTTATGTCGTCTTTATTTGTCAAACAGAATCTGGGCGCCGCACTTCAACACCTCGAAAAAACCTACTCAAACGGCCATGCCGCTACGTTTGGTTAGGATAGACGGGTTTTTGAAGAAAAAATGGACGAATGGATGGAATTTGGTACGTCTAAAGTTGCACAAGTTCTTTTATGACTTCGGTCAAGGGTTTTGTGTTTTCTTCTTCATCATACCTAACCCTTTTTTTTCGGATGGTAAATCATCAAATCACCCTCCCGCTCTGGACGGAGTGGAAGGGAGTGTCAGAACTTTACCGACTAAAACCCATCTATGTTCCTTCTTTGCCCTTTGTGTTCCAGGGCCGCGGTATCTCTTTATTTATTTATTTAACCTTCATGTACAAAAGTGGTACATAGGCGGACTTAATGCCACAAGGCATTCTCTACCAGTCAACCTTAGGGTCAAATAGGACAGCATAGTGATAGAGTACAAAAAAATAAATAAGAAAAATACCATTTTGTTCCTTTGGAACAGTCCCGCAGCCTCGGCACTCATCGGCCCTTGCGGGCCCCTTCCTTTTTGCTGACATCTCTTTGAGACGCACGTGGAACAAGAACGCGCCGTCGACACGGCCTGTCGTCATAAGGCGGACAGACGGTGAGCTAGCCCATTACTCACCGTCCACAGGCCCGCGATACCTAAACCTTATCCCATTTATAGGTGGGTCCATGGGTTAACCATTTTAATGTTCTTCTTTCTTTTTCCCCTGTAATTAAGCTGATCTCAAATAACATCACTCGAGGAGCTCATGGCTAAATAATAATAGCAGTACGGGTCGATGTTAAAGGTTAAACAGCGCTTGCCAAGGTCGGCCGTGGATGGGTGACTAACCATTACATTGTATAGTGTTTCCTCCGTGCTTCTTGGTTCCGGCTGTTATTTGTAGATCTCTGACAGTCGTTACAGATAGTCAGTGTTCAAAAAGTCTAACAACCAGTTTTATCAAGGGGTGTCGTATTAACCGGTACTGATTGGGTTGTGGAGGTGAGCAAACGGGTCATCGAGGTATTTAAAGTAAAATTATAACCTTAAAAACTTGTATTTAAAAAAAAACTAGTGAAAAATTGGAACTTTGACCTCCAATATCTTCGTAACTAGAAAGTTCCCAGGTATGGTCCAGAACAAAAAAATGATCGCAATGACGGGGAGAACAAGTGCGTTTAGGCTTCGTTAAGGGTCTTTTTACACCCTTCATACCTACGTACGTAGGTACATATTATATCCTTATATATTTTATGATAGCAGGTACTTATTGATCCAAGCCAATATAACATGATGTAGCGAAGGCGTTTTTGTTGGCATTTTTAATCTTGATGCGATCTTACTGAACGGTTTAAGTTATGAACTGATTCTGACTTTCATGGTTTATTCACAAATTGCACGGTAAGATAGTAATGAGACAGAACGACGTCACGCAGCTAACAGCTGATAGGTCAAAGGCGCGCGCCCGAGTTTCATACGGCTGTTGTGTTATTGTGATAAAAATGAATGAGTATAAAAAAAAAATTCTTTGGGAAAGTTGTTTGTTATCATGAGTGCAATCACGTGTTTAAGTATCGGTCACTAATTACCAGTCACTATACGGGGTGTAAACAGACCCTTCACGAAGCCGGCAACCACGCATTCTGTACATCAAACTAAGTAACTTTACGCAAAAATTTTTGCTGGGAAACGACTTTTTTTTTTGGGGTCAAAAATCACGTTTGACGGTAGGACTCAATATAGCGCACATAGAACATTGTGCTGATGGATGGATTGAATAGTGCGGGGGTCGTGGAGTTGTTTAAAGTAAAAATCTTACATTAAAAACATGTATTTAAAAAAAAACTTGTGAAAAAGTTGGAACTTTGACCCCCAATATCTCCGTAACTAGAAGGTTCCCAGGTATGGTCTAGAACAAAAAAATGATCGCATTGACGGGGAGAGCAAATGCCTTTCGGCTTCGTTAAGGGTCTTTTTACACCCTTTATATTCGCTAGAAATATTCCTTAGGTGATTCTCTTATACATTCGACTACTCAGTAAGTTAACGTTTTTAACTGATATAGCCGTGTGTGATATTAAAGTGAACTTTTCATATTTGCGCCTTGTCGGGCGCGCGTTAATAATCATTTCATACTTTGTAGCATACCGACTTGTGTGGTGGACGCACCTGTTGTCGGCCGAGACTTAAAAGTTTAAATAATTCCGTTCTAAAAATAAAACAATCTTTATAAAATGTTCACAGGCAAAAAAATTATAAAATGGGTTGTCTTTATTAGTTTTTTTTGCCACTTAATAAGAAAATACATGTATTACCTACCTTTATCCTACTTCCTACTCATATTATAAATGCAAAAGTTTGTGAGGATGGATGGATGTTTGTTACTCTTTCACGCAAAATCTACTGACCGGATTTGTATGAAATTTGGCACAAAAATAATTTATTACCTAGATGAACACATAGGATACTTTTTATCCCGGTAGTACGATCCCTTGGGATAATTACCGAACTCCACGGGCGAAGCCGCGGGTATAAGCTAGTAAAATATAAAATGAAGATGAAAACGAATAAAATTATGATTTATTACCATTCAAGTAACCATATGAAAAGACAATATTATGTGAATACGTTAAGATTAAATAATTTCTTAACACATACACACACACACATTTTACCTGCATTTAAAATGACGAAGCAGGTATTTCTACGTGCATTCAGCAGATAAGTTACGACCAAGAAAGGTATTTCAATTCCTAAAAGACACAAAAGTTCCACCGAGAACCGGTACACTCACCTCACGTAATAACTGTGCAAAATCCTTAATGCCAACGTATTGTATGGTGTTAATTTATAACTGGCACAGAGGTCGAAATAACTGGTTGTGCACTTTTGTGCAAAACGATTATCTTGCACAGTTTTTGTGCAAAATGGTGATGAAGTACAAAATTATATAGCTCAGGCTGGACTGGAAAAGGGGTCGTGTGTTCGATACCTAGTCGGTGCCGAACCGAATCGAAGGAACAGCGGACAGGCTGCAGACAGCGGACAGGCTGCGGACAGCGGACAGACTGCGGACAGCGGACATGTTGCGGACAGCGGACAGGATGTGGACAGCGGACAGGCTGTGGACAGTGGACTAGGACAGATAATTCAGTGCAATATCTGTCAAACCCCCTCAAGTTAAAGGGGAAAATAAACAAGTTCGTGATTCGACCTGTCGTACTGTATGGATCGGAATGCTGGGCTGTGAAGTAGATGGATGAAATAAAAAAATAAAAAAAGCCCCCAACGGAAAAGATGAAAGATCCCAGTTTCATCCCCCATATCTAGTAAATGGCTGCACCGATTTTGATAAAACGTAAATACTAAGAACCATCGCCAAGAAACTAGCTTTCAAATAAAAAAAACTACATCCAAATCGGTTCACTCGTTTAAGAGCTACGGTGCCAGAGACAGACACACACACACACAATGCGGTCAAACTTATAACACCCCTCTTTTTGCGTAAGGTTTAAAAAATATTGCATACAGAACAATGCATACAGAACTATTCTCATATCCCTTTAAACAAAAGAAGACAGGGGGTCATTGACTTATTTTGTGACGAATCAAACAAAAAATACTATAATTAAATAAAAAATTATAATCATTTGTAAAGAAAAAAAGATTAGTAATGACCATAAGTCCTGTCATCTTAAATGTGACACACTCAAAACGTAGTGCTGATGGATGCATTGTAATAAATAGTAAACGGATCATGGAGTTAATTAAAGTAAAGTTAAAACCTTTAAAAGTGGTATTTAAAAAAAACTTTGACCTCCAATATCTCCGTAACTAGAAGGTTCCCAGGTATGGTTCAGAACAAAAAAAATGATCGCAATGACGGGGAGAAAAAGTGTCTTTCGGCTTCGCTATAAGGGTCTTTTTACACCGTTTATATCACATGCAGATTGAGAAAGAGACTCCTCATTCCCCTGCCCTTATCCCAATTTATTTGGGGTCAGCGCAGCATGTCTTCTTCTTCCATACTTCTCTATTACTCGTCATCTCATCAGTCTCCTCCTTTCTAGCCAAACCAACCTTCACACAGTCCATCCATCGTTTCTTTGGCCTTCCTCTACTCTTATCTACATTCATACTCAACATTTTCCTCACTACATTTTCCTCATTTTGAAAGAAACTGTCCTACAGATTTGAGCAGTTCTACAAAGGTAAACACAAACTCACGCATTTTGCCCATAAGGGGTAGGCAGAAACTCAAACTCTCAAACTCAAACTATCAAACTCAAACTCAAACTCTCAAACTCAAACTCTCAAACTCAAATTCACAAACTCAAACTCTCAAACTCAAACTCTCAAACTCTCAAACTCAAACTCTCAAACTAAAATACTTAAACTCAAACTCTCAAATTCAAAGCATTGTTTTTCAATTAGACCATTTCAGGCACTTTTGAATGTCAAAAAACAAAAAAAAGCGAAACTCTAGAACGTTATGATCCTAACTTAGGTAGGTAAGTACTTCTTTTGATTCCTCTGGACTGTGGAGGTCATAAGGCAATCGCTCCATGCAAGCTCCTGGTATTCAGCTGCATCCAGTTTGCCTGTAAGCCCGTTGATGGTAATAGGGAACCCTATTACAAGGGACTTAAATTCAACTGGCGAAATGTGGGTTTTTTTTTTCATTATTTATTTAGGGATATTTAGGATCGCAATGCGTATGTCAGTCCCATAAAAAATAATGCGTTATCCTGAAGTCAGGATCTATTCAAGATTGATAGCAATAGGCTGGCTCACTATTTATTTATTTAAACATCATGTACAAAAGTGGTAGGTACATTGGAGGACTTAATGCCACAAGACATTCTCTACCAGTCATCATTTGGGTCAAATAGGACAGCATTTTGATAGAGTACAAAAAAATCAATAGCATTTACATGGTACACTATTTACATGGTACTTAAACATAACCGGCGAAATGGGGGTCTACAAGGCACACCTCTGGCTAACCCTTCGGGTTTCACAGCCGTGGTGATATGTTATGCTGTAGAGTTTTTGTGAGCAAAAATCGGAGGCCTTTGCCCTGCATCAGGACAATTTACAAGCTTATATTATTATTATTGCCCAAAGATAAGTTACGGTAATTTATACCCATATTAACCGCAATAGAAGGGTTAACAGTTAACCTGTCAAAACCGGGTCGGGAACCTTTTAAATCTGACTTTAACACCTGTCATCTCAAATTATTTAAATTGTCCGAGAATTTTAAAAGTTAAATGTGTGACTACTGAGTTTCGTTTCTTGAAGTATAATTATGTACTTACTTATGTGTTTTGTTTTACATATTTTATTTTAATTTGGAATCTTGTCACTTGTGATTTTCTTGTTGGCTTTTTTTACCCGACTGCCAAGGAAGGGTTTTTCGCGCGTATCTTGTATGTTTGTTTGTCTCATTGTAAATTTCTTTATTACCTCGTAAGTTCCAAATGGCTGGATGGATTTCGACGACTGCGGATAGCTATGTGTTTAAAAAAAAACAATGGCGGATTTTTGGCGCTAGATAAATTGTAACTCGTTAATTTTTTTTTCAACAATACTGAGTAGGGTATCAAAATAAAAGGAGATTACAAATATAAAGGGTGTAAAAAGACCCTTAACGAAGCCGAAAGGCACTTGTTCTCTCCGTCAATGCGATCATTTTTTTGTTCTAGACCATGCCTGGGAACCTTCTAGTTACGGAGATATTGGGGGTCAAAGTTCCAACTTTTTCACAAGTTTTTTTAAAAAATACATGTTTTTAAAGTAAGATTTTTACTTTAAACACCTTTACGAACCCCGTAATATTCAATCCATCCATCAGCACAATGTTCTGAGTGCGTTACATTGAGTTCTACCGTAAAACGTGATTTTTCACCCCAAAAAAAAAATCGTTTCCCAGCAAAAATTTTTGCGTAAAGTTACTTAGTATGATGTCCAGAATGCTTGGTTGACGGCTTCGTGAAGGGTCTGTTTACACCCCGTATACAAATATGGGTACATAATACAATTTATAGTCGGGTTTTTCGATACTTTTAATTAAATGTCACTTGTTTGACAAAGAGGTCATGGATTTCTGTCAACGGATGGTCTGTTTTTTGTCTCTTGCCGGTCAATATTTGTATATACCCGTGGCTTCTGAGCCCAACAGACAACAGCTGCCATCAATGCAAGACCATCATCATCATTATTTAGGCCAAAATAAATGTGCCTTTTTTTTTTTTTTACGGATGGGAAATCATCAAATGACTGCTCTGGGTGGAGTGGGAGGGAGTGTCAGACTCTTACTGACTAAAACCCATCCATGTTCCTTCATTGCCCTTTGTGTTCCAGGGCCACGGTATCTCTTTCGAACAGTCCCGCAGCCCCGGCAAAATACATGTGCCTAGCTTAAATTTTTAACCGACTTTCAAGAGGAGGTTTTTTTTTGTGTTTTCAGCTATTTCTTCGCCAATTGTGAACCGATTTTGATGATTCTTCTTTTGTTTGGACAAATATGATTCGGCAGTAGTCCTGTTTAAATATGATGAAGATCTGATGCCGATCTTCGGAAATATCAATGGATCTCTTCAATAATAGACAGCAAATCTGTCGTGATTGCTGCAATCGCTTGGATGTTTATTGTTTTCACAATACTACCTATAACATAACATCACGACTGTTTACTCTAAGGGGGTACGCAGATGTGTACAGTACAACTAGATTTGTTTGTTTTTGTTGACAATGTAAAATAAATGCATGGCAAATATTACAATACAACTAAAAATGGAAAAATAAAAATCTTTTTTGCAAAAAAATAAAACCGACTATAAAAACAAAAAAAAAGTGAAAAACAACTTTAGCTTCAGAAGTCGGTGACAAAAAAACTGAATCAAACAAACAAAAATCACCGACTTCGAAAGCAAAAGTTATTTTTCACATTTTTGTGTTTTTTCTGACTAACTGATCGACTCCTTGACAATACAAGTACTTAAATAGTTTCATTGTAATAAAATTCTTTTAAAAATCAAGAAAAAATCTCGCCTTCTAAATTCAAATCTCACCTAGGACATCAAAAAGATTCTTCACAACTACCACAAACTGACATAAAAAATGCCATTACAAAAAAAAAAAGAATATGTAAAGCTGCGATAAACTTATGCCGATAGTCTTCGA
This sequence comes from Noctua pronuba, assembly GCA_905220335.1. NCBI lineage: Eukaryota > Metazoa > Arthropoda > Insecta > Lepidoptera > Noctuidae > Noctua > Noctua pronuba. Next base: position 4,511,464 of record LR999919.1, on the reverse strand, counting down.
AGGAACAAGGAGTGGGCGAGCGAGAGGTCCGAGTGTGTGAGGGTGACAGGGGATTGCATCATGGAAGGTGTAAAAGATGAAACACGAAAGTGACGCGTGTTTTAGTGATGGGGTCTTTTTGCAAATTGGATTTGTCGATAAAGATTTTTTTTTGTGATGGTTTTTTAATTCAATTCAATTTATTTATTTCAGACACAACGATCCATAATTTTGTTAGTAGATACACTTAAAAATAATGTTAGTAATTAAATAATGAAAGACAAATCACACCACACAATACTATTACATCTAACATCAATAAATCTATAAAAATTAAAAATTAAATTAAAGCAATACTTATCCATGTCAAATAAAATGTAAAATATCCACAATCAAATTTAAAAATATAATAAACATAAGTTACATTTAAAATAATAAATGTGGTCATTTGAGATTATTTTAGATTATAAATAATTAAAATTTCATAAATAAAATTAAAAAAAAAACACATACCTGCATCTTTTCATTTAGAAAACGGAATACAAATATAATTACCGTTCTCTGTTCCTTCGACTTCATTTCATAATTGAATATGAGATTTCAATTTTGAATGTTTTGTATCTACTTAAAAGGCTAACTTTACTCTTAAGCTAGTTATTTTAAATCGGAATAAATTTGTTAGATGTTTTTCTTTACCTATGATTATATTTTTCATCGCTGTGGCCGACTTGGGCTTATAATTACTACTATTGAAATGTATAAGTTCATTAATTAATTATGTTTATTGTTTGACACAGCCTGTTTACGTAACAATCGCAGATACTTACTTGCACTTAATATTCTGTTGATGTTTACATTTTGAACATGTCATGATTGTGGTAAATAATTTATTTACTAAATATTATTATTTAAAATTTGAAAAAAGTTTTATTGACAAAAAAATTGTTGAAATATGTTTTTCATTGAAAAACAAGTTATTGAAATAGTCTCCTTTGAAAAAATAATTTTTAGTTTTTTCTTTTTCATTTCATTAAGCAATCGGAATGCGCGAATTCATGATGCGCTTCATTTGACCAAGGATAGACAGAGATGGCAAAACATCGTCAGAGAAAAAATGTTTTCAAGGGAGGATCACGACCCTCAGTAATAAGGAATACGACTTGAGGAGGAGAAGGAGGAAGAAGCAATAAAAAAAATGGATCTGAAACTATCGATATCGACACCCAAACTATGTCCCAATCCCAACCCCAGAGGTCACGGCCTAAAGCCGTCTTGAAACGAGTTCCCCGCGGTACTGCCGACGACTAAATAATAATAATATACACACACACACACCTCACACCCACACACACTAGTTAGAAGCAAGGCGCGATGAAGGGGGCAAATTCCGCACTTTTTGACCCCAACTCGGGAATAAAAGGGGTATTGTTTCCTCTTGTCGATTTATTTGTCACCGCTTCGTCTTATGTACTTGTGTAGATCTAAGAGTCAGATAGGTTTTCGTGAAGTGAAGTTTTACGATGAAGCTAGATCTTTGGCTCTTAAGGTGAAAAGTCATGAGCGTCATCAGCTTGCAAGGTTCAGCTGGGGCACAGGCTTTATATCTGTGAGAGAGACTGGACTAATCGCCTAGATGGGGTCACAACAGTTTTTAGTGTTTTTTTGGAGTGGTTTATCGTAATTATTTTGCTGGGCAAGTGGTGTGCAGGGCAGATCAAAGTGAGAGTCGCACAAGGCCCACAATTGCGTGACAATTCAATTTTCATCTATTTGCTGAAACAGTAAATAGTGACTGACTGCCTCGTTGGTGGAGTGGTTGCAAGCGCGACTTTAAGCTGAGCATGAGGTCCAGGGTTCGATTCCCTATTGAATTTTTCAATCAGGAATTTTCTCAGTAGCAGCCACGGAGTCTGGATTTGTGTCCGGTTGATAGCAATAGGCTCGTCCCCTATTACATGGGACTTGAAACATAACGGGTGAAAAATGTGGGTGTACTATTATAATTGGGTTCAGCTTTGCCTAACCTTTGGGATTACCTACAGGCGTATTGTTATGTTTTGTTAGTAAATTTATTTATTCCTTTATTTATTTTCATACATATTTTTAACATTTTTAAATATTCTATACAAAATACTATAAAAAAACATTTAAAAATATAAAAATAGTAGGCCACCAGCACTGGAAACAGGGTCCGAGCCGCTGGTGGTCAGGGCTCTTGAGAGAGGAACCTCCTAACAATACGCGCCGTGTCCAGGAGTACCGCTTTCTGAATCAAGCCCTTGATCCAGCTGCCAAGCGCGAGCCTCTTCAGGTGTTGGTCGAGGCTCTTGGCAATTAAGCCATTGGCGGACACGACTATCGGCACAATGACTGCTGTATTATTAGTAAATTTTATTATTTCAATGTCAATATTAAATGAAAAGTTAACATAATTACATACATTGGCATTTAAGCCTTATTTATACATAAAAGGCGAATGTTTTCGTTACCAAATAAAAAGAACTGGTTGAGAAACTTAGTCTTTGCATGTTCTAGATTTTCCAACGCCTTACGAAAATCATAACTGTTCTAAGAGAGCGAGAATTTCTATGCTAAGTACGTCTGGTTGGGAGATAGTGTCATATCAGCATCTTCAGCTGTTAGTCATACATTTTAATCTCGTAGACTTTACATCTTTGCATAAAACAGCTGTTTTACTTATACTGTGAGGCATGAGGACGGTGGGCTACGGGACTGTTCGAAAGAGATACCGCGGCCCTGGAACACAAAGGGCAAAGAAGGAACATGGATGGGTTTTAGTCAGTAAAAGTCTGACACTCCCTCCCACTCCACCCAGAGCGGGCGGGAGGGTTGTTTGTTGGTTTCCCATCCAACAAAAGAAAGGCATGAGGACGGTTAAACACACTTAATACCACATTCTGAATCATCTTGCCATCGACTGTCTCGTTGGTCCAGTGGTCGTCAGCGCGACTGCTGACTAAGTGGTCCTGGGCTGGGTTCGATTCCCAGGTGAGGTAAAGTGTTGTTGTTTTTTTTTTATTAGTCTCAGTGGCCTGTTAATAGCTATAGGGTCGCCCCTATTACATGGGACTTAAATGAATGGCCGAAATGTGGGTGTGTTATTAGGTAGGATTATAGGTGTGATGTTATGTTATGTATGTATTTTTTGCGCAGTGTTACTTAGTTTGATGAACAGAATGCTTGGATGACTGCATCGTGAAGGGTCCGTTTACACCTTATATAGGTATTAGCTGCTTACTTAATCATCATCATCATCATCTTCCTGCCCTTATCCCATGTTACTTGGGGTCGGCGCAACACGTTTTTTTCTTCCATTCTCCTCTGTCAACCGTCACGCTACCATTTACTCCTTTATCTTTCATATCATTCCTCACACAATCCATAGCTGCTTACTTAATATTTATTATAAAGGGTGTAACTAGACCCTTAACGAAGCTGTAAGGCACTTGTTCTCCCCATCATTGCGATCATTTTTTTGTTCCTGGGAACCTTCTAGTTACAGAGATATTGGGGGTCAAAGTTCCAACTTTTGCACAAGTTTTTTTTTAAATACATGTTTTTAATGGAAGATTTTTAAACACTTCCACGGCCCCCGTACTATTCAATCCATCTATCAGCACAATAAGTTAAGTGCGTTACATTGAGTCCTTCCGCAAAACGTGATTTTTCACCCCAAAAAAAAACGTTTCCCAGCAGTAATTTTTGCGTAGAGTTACTTCGTTTGATGTACATAATGCTTGTTTGACGGCTTCGTGAAGGGTCCGTTTTCACCCTGTACCTATGTATTTCTATTACCTTCAAAAAGCAATACAAAGCAAGCATTGAAAAAGCAATACTTGGCGACAGAACTGGGACCCTACATTGGTAGAATAACCCCGGACGAGCTCCTCACAAGAAGCTCTGACACAAGAATATCCTTTCGCGTAATGCCATCAAACGCTCCTATTGTCCATGTCCAAAGGCCTATAATTAATACAAGAGTAGACAAAGCAGTAGTAAACACTAGAATATTTGTTCAATCTCGCAGCCTAATAGCGCAGCGCTGGAGATTGGCACTGCCTATATAACAATAGCTGCCGGGATTTGGAATAAATTAGTCATTTCCTACTGGAATATTTCGTTTGGGAATTTCGTCATAGAGTAGTTTGGAGACTGGTCACATGGTTTGAGTATCTAATGAAAATCATTTGTCATATTGAAGAGCCTCGACGACCATCTTTCGAGGCTCTCCTTAGGCGGTTGGATCAAGGGCCTGATTCAGAAGGCAGTACTCCTCGATACGGCTCGCATTGTGAGGAGGTTCCTGTCTCTGGAGCCCTAACCACCGGTAGCTTGGACCCTCCTCCCAACACGGGCAGACCACTATTTTTTATATGGTTTATTTTTAAAGAAATATTTAAAGTTGTTTAAAATGTGAGGTTAAATAAATAAAGGAAATAAGAGGTCCCCGAAGGGTTAGGCAGAGGTGTACCTCATAGTACACCCACATTTCACACGTTATTTTTAAGTTCCATGTAATAGGGGCGAGCCTATTGCCATCAACTGGGCACATATACACTGCTACAGAGAAATTCTTATCAATGTACACCAAATAAGTATATTTATTACTCACTCAAGTTAGGCATAAAAATAAATATTTACATTATCATCTAGCCTTTTCTCAAATATGTTGAGGTCAGCTTCCAATCTTACCGGATGCAGCTGAGTACCAACATTTTACATGACGCGATTGACTTTCTGACCTCCACAACGCAGTTAGTGCACACGGTACCCCATGGTAAGACTGGTTGTCAGACTTCCGGGCTTCTGACTATTCCTGTTCTAACAGACAGTACCAACTGTATTTAACGTGCTTTCTGAGGCTCACAGAAGTCTCGGTAAAGTAGGGTTGATCACCCATCCACAGACCGACCTCGACAACTGTTGCTTAACTTTGAAGATCGACCCGTGCGCTGTTATTATTTAGCTACGAGCGCGAGTTTTAAGTACTTCTCATTCTATCCAGATACCCTTACAGGTCCAACGAAAATAAAACAATTTGTAGAAGATTTTATAAATAATTACAACATTTGATGTAATTTTTTTGTTTTTTAAGAAACCCGTTTCTCTTTTTAGTTTAAATTTAAAATTGTTTTTTTTTCTTGTGTTTAATTTTATTTATTTATTTATTTAAACTTCATGTACAAATGTGGTACATAGGCGGACTTAATGCCACAAGGCATTCTCTACCAGTCAACCTTTGGGTCAAATAGGACAGCATAGTGATAGAGTACAAAAAAATAAATAAGAAAAATATCATTTTGTTAACATAAATTGAAATACATAAATAGGCACATACTAATACATATATATACAAATAAAATGAAATAAACTAATATATATTATAATACATACAAATAGTCCAAAATATGAGAAACATTCTAATAATTACTATGACTACTAATGACAAGCATATGAGCAATTTAGTCAAATTTCAAATAGTACTTCCGTACTGTTCTTTTGAAAGCCATTTTGTTTTCAGCTTTTTTAATACCAAGGGGTAGCGCGTTCCAGAGCTTTATTGTTGAGACAGTGTAAGAATTGGACATAAAACCAGTACGATGTGAGGGAATTTCAAGGAGAATGTTTTTAGAAGCTCGAAGGTTACGATTGTGTGAACTGCCCAAAACTTTGAAATATTCTTTTAGGTAATCGGGAGCACGAGGATCCGTCATAATAGAGAAGAGCATACAGAGAGATCTGAGGGACCTCCTGAGTCGGATAGGCAGCCACTTAAGCTGAGAACGATATGAAGAGATATGATCGTACTTGCGAAGGCCAAAAACAAAGCGAATACAATTATTGAGAAGACGATCCAATTTGTTTAAAAGTTCTTGGGATAGATCAGAGTAACAAACATCAGCATAGTCGATAATGGGAACCATAAGTGACTGGACCAAAGTTAATTTAGTGCTAGATGGGAGAAAATGTTTGAATCTATAGAGAGACCGCAGTGAGTAAGTGACTTTCTGGCAAACCTGAGCCACCTGCTTATTCCAACTAAGTGTCTCGTCAATGTGCAGGCCCAAGTCTTTTACGTGTGGTGAGAGGGAGATCACAGAGTTGTCGAACACAAACGGCATTAGCTGGCTAGTATCCAGATTTCTCAGATAGTACGAACTACCTATGAGGAAGGCCTGGCATTTCCCGACGTTGACAGCAACGCCGAATTTAGCAGACCATTCTCGGATAGTTTGAAGATCTACATTAAGTAATGAGATGCAATTATTAAGGTTAGCAATGTCGGATTGGGCGTAAAGTTGCAGGTCATCAGCGTATAGATGGTAAGAGCACTTGAGGATAGTAGTAATAGAGTTTATAAATAACGAAAATAAGAGAGGAGAGAGTATACCGCCTTGTGGAACACCAGTTGCCAGGTCGCACCAAACGGAGTAATCCTGATCAGCACGCACCGCCTGCTGGCGACCACGAAGATATGAAGAAAACCAATCACGTGACAACGAGGAGACCCCAATTTGAGATAGTATGGCTAAGAGAATATCGTGGTCCACGGTGTTAAAAGCGTTGGAAAAATCGATTAAAACCAACACCGTAACCCTCGAATTCTCCAAGCCATCCCTAATGTCTTCAGTAACCTTAAGCAGGGCTGTGGCTGTGCTGTGGCCGGGCCGAAAACCAGATTGGAATTTGGACAACAGGTTATTCTTGAGAACGTAAGAAGATATTTGCCCAAGAGCAGCTGCTTCAAGGATCTTGGAAAGGAAAGGGAAGGGAAGGGGCAATTTTGTTTCTTTTTCTTTTTCTGTTATTTTTTTTGTGTGTTTTTGCTTTTATTTATAATATTTTTTTTTTTTTTTTGTATATTTGTACGTCTTCACCCCAAATCATAGCGCCCATATAAATTAACCTAAGACCTTTATGTAAATACCTATGTTTCGCAAATAAATATTCTGATTCTGATTCAAAATGTCGTATCTGCGTTTAAAACTCTTGTGCCCCGCCATCATAGTTTGAGGATCTTCCCCCGACGGTTGACCTATGCAAATCAGCTCGTACTTCGCTCACTAATACCACTATTTAAATAATATTACTTTACTATCTTCTAAATAAAATGATTAAATTAAAAGAGTATGACTGTTATTTATTTCAGTAACGTATTAACCTCTGGTAAAAGGTTCTTCCGTGGAAGAACTGCAAGCAAGCAAGCATTGTTAATTTTAGTGTCAAAGATGAAATCACAGCAGCATCATCATCATCTGCCTAGCCTTTTCCCAGCTATGTTGGGGTCGGCTTCCAGTCTAACCAACCAGGAGCGACTGCCTATCTGAACTCCACAACCCAGTTAGTACTGGGTAATAAGATACTCCTTGGTGAGACTGGTTGTCAGACTTTCGGGCCACTGACTACTGAACGACTGTTAAAAAGCTTAACGTGCTTTCCGAGGCACACAATGGTGAACTCACAACTTCATTAGTCAATTACCTTTGTCTATAGAATTCGCATTATCTATCCCTCTGTAGTTTCTGATTATGGTGTAATGGGTATTTTCATATGTTGGTCCGTGGTTGGTCCTAAGTTTTGTAAGTTTTTTTTTTTTTGGCCAAAAAATCAGCATTGCCATCCAACGTGGAAATGCTGCCAGCCTCCTGGGCACTTTTCCTGTTGATAGCGATGTGGACGAATTTTTTTACGACCTGTAACCGTTTTGATTTATTTTTTCTTACTATTATAGATTTGTAGTTTGTATATAATGTAAATATTCACTTGTTGTCATTAAAAGATTTTTCTATTAAAATCACTTTTTTCAACAACTTGATCGTCATGACAAACATTCCAGGTTAAGAGTTCCTTCAGCCATTGCAAATGTGTCGCCATCATAGAGAACATACATAACATCACGCCTGTAATCTCCGAAGGGTTAGACAGAGACGTACCCAGAATACCCACATTTCGTCAATTATATTTAAGTTCCATGTAATAGGGGGCGAGCCTATTGCCATCAACCGGGCACAAATCCTGACTCCGTGGCTTGTACTGAGAAATTGCTGATGGCAAAACCCAATAACAATTTGCCCGACCCAGGAATTGTACCCAGGCACTCATGCTCAATAGTCACGATTGCGACCACTAGACCAATTATTATAGAAATTGACTGTAATTACTCTGGAACTCATAGGATAAAGTAATTAAGTCGGCTGTCGCATAATTATCCTGCTTTTTGTGCTACTCCACCTGCATTTTGATGGGCCTACTCACCCTTTACCTTTTTTTTTTCTTTTATTGTAAATCATCAAATAACCCCCCCCCCCCCCCCGCTTTGGGTGGAGTGGGAGGGAGTGTCAGACTTTTACTGACTAAAACCCATCCATGTTCCTTCTTTGCCCTTTGTGTTCCGGGGCCGCGGTATCTCTATCGAACAGTCCCGCAGCCCCGGCAGGCATAGGCCCTTGCGGCCCCCTTCCTGGTCGCTGACATCTCTTTGAGGCGCGCGTGGAACACGAACGCGCCGTCGACACGGCCTGTCGTCATAAGACGGACGGACGGTGAGCTAACCCATTACTCACCGTCCACAGGCCCGCGGCCCTATACCCCTTGGTAAGACGACGAAGAGTCTTATAGTCAGACTTTCAGGCCATTGACTACCTGTAACGACTGACAAAAATCTATAAATGACAGCCTGGACCAACGGCTTTACGTGCTTTCCGAGGCACGCAGGAAATTCGGTATTTAATGCATGGTCACCCATCCATGGACTGACCTTGGCAAGCGCTGCTTAACCTTAAAAATCGCCCGTGCTTTCCGAGGCACGGAAGAAACACGGCATAATGCATGGTCACCCATCCATGTACCGACCTTGGCAAGCGCTGCTTAACCTTGAAAATCGCCCGTGCTTTCCAAGGCACGGAAGAAACACGGTATAATGCATGGTCACCCATCCATGTACCGACCTTGGCAAGCGTTGCTTAACCTGAACATCTACCCGTGCGGCTTTTATTACTTAGCCACGAGCCACTTCTGTAAACTCGATATTATCGATAATTCAGATTCCAATGCTCATGTACCCCTCAATCGCTCACCAGGACATCTTACACGCAAGCTTACTCTTTGTTCAGCCAAATTCATTGTGTTGTTACTACATAAAGAATACCATGCAAATATCGTATCGTATCGTATAAATATAACGGTTAACAAGAAAGGTATTCTGTATATGGTAAGCTAGGTGCATGCGTGACATATTTTCTACTAAAGCTATGGGGCTGTTCTGAAGAATGACGTTGTAAGTGCAAAATATTGTTATTGATTTACGGCGGAATTGTCGGCTTGTATTTCCCGTGGAGATATGCAGAAAGTTGTAATACACAGATATTTCTCCAGTTATAAATATCACCTATTATAGTTAAATATTAACTAAATACCTATTATATATATTTCGGGCACCGTCCAGTCTCTCACAAATGTTTACCCTGTGTATTAGATTTAATAATTCCTGCTCACTGTAACGTTTGTGATGAGGAAATAAACATAATTATTAATTATTATTATTTCATGTTTTATCATCAGCCTAGCCTTTCCTCAACTATGTTGAAGTTGGCTTCCAGTCTGACCAGATATAGACCGACTGTCTATCTGAATCTCCACAAGCCAGTTACTGGGTGTTAAAATAACTCTTCTTCATCATCATTATCCTGCCCCTATCCCAATACATTTGGAGTCTGCACAGTGCGCAGCATGTCTTCTTCCGTTCATCTTATCAGACAACTCCCTTCTAGCCATATCATCCTTCACACAGTCCATCCATCGTTTCTTTGGTCTTCCTCTACTCTTATACCCATCCACATTAATACTCAAAACTTTCCTCACGACATTATCCTAATTCCTCCGCATCACATGCCCATACCAAGCCAACCGATTACCACACAGTTTTTTTAGTACAGTACCTACCAGTGGCGAAGGTTTCATACAACCCGATTCCTACCAGATTCCAGTGGCGTGCAGTGGTTCACCACGGAGGGTAGGCCACCGCCACGCACATATATCGCGGGTATCGGTATCCAAAAAAAAATAATGAAAAAAAAAAAATGAAAATGAAAAAAAAAAAAAAAATGAAAATCAGCCTGTAAAAACAAAAGTTATAAATAAAGAACTCACCACTTTATTCAAGGTTCAAATCACTATTTTCTGACGATGCAAACAGAAGAAAGATTCGGCCACCTCAAATATCTAATCCAAGTGGGTGGGTGAAAGTTACAGAACACGTCACTTGCAAGATATCCGAAGCGGCCTGTTAAAAATGAAATGAAATGAAAAATATTTCTATTCCTATCTACTTTAGAATTATGCTTTTCTATATCTAACCTTAACTGGCCGTTAATACTAGTTTCAATACGTGATTTACCAAATGTATTTAACTTTAAGCAAGCCTCTAGATGTTTTTCTGATAGGTCATGCTTTTTTGCCGAGGAATGAAAATTATGCAAATCAATGTACCCCTCACTCCACTTACTGGAAGTATTAAACAAAATGCACGGAAAACAAAATAATTTATTTGTGTGTATACAACCACATAGCCAGCTGAATGTTGCATAATTTTGAGGTTTGAAATGGCGGGTACGAGCTGAATTATCAGATTTTTGGATTAATTCTCGTAATTCGGGTGTACATCTACCTTTCGACACCACAAGAATCTTATCATTAAACGATAATTGCGAAAACTTACTGCTTTTAACTTCTAACAAACACACATTTTCTGCGCAAGTATCACAACAGAACACCATTTTTAAGTAAATAAACAAATACTTAACAACATATAATATTTACATTAATGTTCGTTTCAAAACGAATAACTGATAAGGTTTAACTTGGTAAGATATGATAACATTCAAAATCGCATTTAAATTTGCTTGTCACATGAAATAATAATGGCGTGACTAGGAAAAAATTAATTCGTAATTTGTTAAAAAAAACACTTCCAAATTAAATTGCATCATTGTCATACCTAAATCATATGTAAAATCTGTTAACAAAATTTTGCCGGATAATACTGAGTCTGACAGCACGTGCTTGTCATACTTATTTTAAAAACTCCCCGAAAATCAATGCGAAAAATAAAATTCATATAGTTTTTAATTATTTTTATAGGCCTTTTGCTATTTTTTAGGTATAAATTCAAAAATACCACCCTATTTTTTTAACTGGTTATAGTAGTCATTAAGAAAACTATCGTGTTTGTGTGTAGTCTGTTTCTCGAATTCGCCGGAATTTCGGTTTAATTTCTACAAATGGCAACTCTGATCTTCATTCATGTTAATCTATTTAACCAATCACAGGCCGTCTCCTTTCCCGGGAGACACGCCTATAATCTAGACATGTGTGCCGTTTATACACACGAAAATATGCACCAGTGTGCGTAAATTTATGAATCGAAAATACTCTACAACCGATTTCGCCTTACAATTGACGACGCGAGGTTAGCTCACAGTATTGTGTGAGTTACGTCACACGGGCGCGACAAGTTGCTATAAGTGTTATAACAGGAGTTTTAACTTTTAAAATGATTTTTATTTCAAAGTTATAATAATTGCACTTGAGTTGGCGTTTATGATAGGATTGATAAGGATTAGAAGGTAGGCTAGGCCTAATTGCCTCTATGGACGGCACGCCCCTGCCAGATTCCCTTTGAAAAATGGCACAATCAGTATTCTGTAGACAAATAATATAATCACATTAAAGAAATGTACTCCAGCTTACTTCTTATAAAAATTGATTCTTCGCTACTGGTGGCCTACCTCTAAATAAATAAAAAAATACAGATACACCCTTTTCCCACACAACTGCACCATTATTTACGTTTGCAACTTAGGTATAAAATATATGCGTTTTTATCGTTAAAATAAGTTTAATTAACCAGAATTAATGTGCGTATGCAAATATCTCCTAGTCTGAGAATGTACTGAAATAACTCAATACTTGTCTTGCCTAAATAAGCGAAGTTTATTCCGAGTAAAACTACGTATCAGCAATTTTGGTGGCATTTCAAGATGTCGAAGAATTTGTTGAAGATTGTAAGAGATCGTACTATTTTTATAATTCACTTTTTATTTGTACAGTCGAGGAAATAAATTGTTTAGCGAAATGATGCTACTTACGCTCCATAGAGTATCTTGTTTGATCAAAGGAATACTTAAACTTAATATTTAACCACTTTAATTTTATGACTACAATGGAACGTCTCTATGAAAATTCAAAAGTACCCGTAAATAATTATATAATTCAAGTTTATACTTGGAATTTTGTCCCTAAGATATATGTCCAGCACATCTTTGACAGTCAAACTTTCCTGACTCACCAAATTCTTTCACCACGGCAAAAGCTATCTCACACAACGCGAGCTGTCTCAGGACTCTCAAGAAAAGTAAATTTATTACTAAGACCCCACCTTGAACACTCTTTTGCACTTATTTTAGCATAATCCAGCTCCACAATATATTTTGGCGGGCAACTTAGCATTCAAATGTCCAAAATGAACGCCTAAGGTGTTCGAAAACCCACGAAAATTACAAAAAAGTTCAAAACTCCCTTCAGATTAGCATATAATAGTCTATAAAGTGATAAAAAGTTGTAATAATATTATTTACAAGGCATTCCCGCCAAACCGGCCGCCATTTTTAAAAATGGCGTAATGAAATGAGGGAAATAACAATGTTTTTACCTTCTTATTTAATGTGAAAGTTGTTTTTTTCTGTCGGTTTGTTTGTTGTGATTTTTTTTTGGGAAGGAATCTTCTACGAGGAAAGTTCTGGGTATGAATGTGGATGACTTGAGTTGGAGAAGACCAAAGGACCGATGGATAGACTGTGTAGAAGATAATATGGCTAGAAAGGAAAACTATAAATCTACATCTACACTAATATTATAAAGAGGAAAGATTTGTATTTTTGTGTGTGTTTGTAATGAATAAACTCAAAAACTACTGTGCCGATTTCAAAAATTTTTTCACCATTAGAAAGCTACATTCACCCTGAGTAACATAGGCTATATTTATTGCTAGAAAAAAATAGGGGGGGGGGAATTAGGGGAAAATAAAAGTCCACCCGTGCGAAGCCGGGACGAGCCGCTAGTAATAACTAAACATAAAGAGAAGTATGGAAGAAGAAGACAGACACCAAATAAATTGGAATAAGGATATGAGAATGACATCATCATCATTCAGCTCTAAGTTAACTGCAGAGCATGGGCACTACTCCCAAGCATCGTCACAACGACCGGTCGTGTGCTGACTGCATCAAGTTGATTCATTTGACCTTCATCAAATCGTAGGTACACCTTCCCATTCCGCAAAATGTGGGCGAACTACTGCACACACTGCCTACGCCTTCGTGGAGTACGGGCGTGATGTTATGTGATGCTACTACTGTTAGTTTAACCAATAGCTTGAAGCCATGTTAAGAACTTTCCTTGCCAAGTTATTCTGTTTAAAATCCAAGCAAAACCACGTTCAAAACTAGTATGTAACGAAAAATAAGCACCACTTTTTATAATGTATCATAAAAAACTCTCCGAAACAGATAAGTATGGTAAAAAGAGTATCAAAAAAATATTATATTCTTTAAAAAAAATACAAAAATGTAACACGCTACACGCCATACACGGGTAGCCACCGCAAAAGCCTTAGGGTTGACCCAAACTGCAGTTGTATTTAATTTAAAAGTTCAAAAGAATTAAAGAAAAAAAATAAAAATATTTGCAATAAACATAAAAAACAACAATAAAACACAAAATTAATACTGATACTGTTAGCCTGCGCCAGCCCACTGCTGGGCAAAGGCCTCTCCCCATGACTTCCAGTTGTTTCGATCCAGGGCTAATGTGGGCCACTGGTCGTTGGTTTTGTCCAGCTCGTCCCGCAATCTTCTACGAGGTCTGCCGCGACGCCCTCTGGCTGTGTCAGGGCTCCAGAAAATGGTTATTTTGACCCACAGCTCATTGGGCATGCGGCAGACGTGGCCAGTCCAGTCCCACTTCAGCTTAGCGGCTTTTTGAGCAACGTCAGTAATTTTTGTTTTGGAGCGCAGTGTGGTGTCAAACTAACTGACCATGTACGCAAAAGAATAAGTAGGGGAAAAATATGCGTCAACATTCCCACAGCTGGGACAGAGGCAAATGTCTTCGAATTTTTGGTTTTAAAATTTTTTGATTTCCTCACGATGTTTTCCTTCACCGTTTTGAGAGCAGCGGTGAGACGATAAATGACACAAAGTAAAGCCTGCCGGGGACGGGCCCACGACTTACAATTCGATAGTCGGGGCTATTACCACTGGTACTGCTCTCTTGTATTGTATAACCGGCTGGAATCCGCAAGTCCACGTATGTACAAAGCGCATATTCTGCGTACGAGTGGAAACATTATTCGATCCACCCCAGTTCCCTGCGAAAGGTCAGCAACTCCTTGGTGTTACTGGCGTTCCCTTACCACACTAGTCTCTTGCCCGTATCCCAATTTATTTAGAGTCAGTGGAGCACGTCTGCTCTTACAAACTTCACTCTAATCTCAGCATTTCACCCGCTTCCAAGCCATATCATCAGTCCTTATCAGACTTACAATAAACTTCAAAAAAATCCAAATTCCACTTAGTATTGTTTTTTCATCGTGAATTTTTAGTAGCAGCCACGGACTGTGAATTTGTGCCCGTTTGATGGGAATAAGCTCAGTCCCTATTAAATGGGACTTAAACGTAAAGTTGGCGAAATGTGGATGTACTATTTTGTACACCTCTGCCTCGCCTTTCGGGGATTACAGGCGTGATGTAATACAAGTTGTTACATAATTACATATCTCTGAAGTCATGAAAACCATAACAAATCTTATACTAAAGCAAGAAGCATTCAAAAATTCTGCAAAATATGGTTCTCGGAAATATGACCACTTCAGCTAACCACTCGCCATTTCCAATCAACATAACAATTTGAACTATCGGTTAGGTAGCCTATAAAAAAACATTCATATTTAGATTTACTACTAAAATCACCATTTTAGGGTTTCGTGGCCAAAGAGTGCCCATAATACTAAGGTTCAGCTGCCTGTCCGTCCGTCCATCACACACACACACACACATCACATGGAGCAGATCTTTTGAAACGTAATAGGTAAACACTTAAAAGTGAAGACATCACAAAGTACGTATTACTATGGCCGCTGTTCCAACAAATAATAAAAACTAAATAAAATTACAAACCATACAAAGAAACGTTTATTTAATTTTACATTACATTTTTTCGGCGTTTTTTGCAGTATCGTTCAGTGGTACGGAACCCTTCATGTTTGAATGCGACTCGCACTTGGCCTAGGCCATTTTATTATGCCCACTTCCATTATACTCACCGTTAATGCCACAACATGATCGAATAAAAATGCATAGACTGATAAAAAAAATATTTTAACCATAAATAAAATATTTATTTTTATGAATAATTCAAGACTGCCACCCCTGCCGATCGCGAGGATATCGCACAGCATGGCGACTCTTGCGCGGGCGCACATTTCAACACAATGCCAAGAAGTTATTATGTTTGTATGTATGTTTGGAAAGCCAGAGCGACAGGTATCGACGGTGAGGTAAATAAATGGTTTACATAGGTCGGCGGAATAAATAGCCTTGAGGCGAGGCTTAAATTTTTCAAGTACAGTCAAGGAGACCAAAGAAACGATGGATGGACTGTGTGAAGGATGATATGGCTAGAAAGGAGGTGACTGCTGAGATGACGAGTAATAGAGAAGTATGGAAGAAGAAGACTTGCAGCGCCGACCCCAAATATATTGGGATATGGGGAGGTTAGGAGCATGGTGATGAGTCATTGTTTTTTTTTTGCGGGTTACTTATCACACACACACACACACACACAACAAGACACGACACATACACACACACACACACTCACACGACAGAACTGATACAGAATGGATGGTAGTGACTGAATATACGATTTTAAGCTGACAGTTCATTTGCGTTAGTTGCACGGCGTGTTGCTTAGGGAGCACCCTGTGTTATGATCTCAAGCAGTTGCTTCATCCTTCAGCAGATCATTTGTCCACTTTGTAGTATTCCAATAAAAACCGGCCAATTGCGAGTCAGACTCGCGCATGAAGGGTTCCGTACCATCGTCATCAAATGACCCCTCTGGGCGGAGTGGAAGGGACTGTCACACTCGTACTGACTAAAACCCATCCATGTTCCGTCTTTGCCCTTTGTGTTCCAGGGCCGTGGTATCTCTTTCGAACAGTCCCACAGCCCCGGTCTTAGGCGACCCCCTTTAATTTATCATTTATTACCTATTACGGATTATGAGATACAGCCCGCTGACAGACGGACGGACAGTGGAGGCTCAGTAATAGGGTCCCGTTGGTTACACTTCGTGTACGGAACCCTAAAAATGACCAACGTATCCATCCCCACGAAACCACCATACAAAAACTTCCACCACATCAAACAAAGTAATTATGAATGAAAGCCTGACTCACCGCACAAAATGATTTTTTAAGAGACATTGACAAATTGCTTGGAGATATTCTAAATATTTAAGGGCTGTACGCTAGAAGGCTATTGTTCTAATATAATAGAGGCCGCGCTACGGTATTATAAAGCGGTAGCGTTATGAATTTACCCCTTATTAATGTGCGGTTCCCTTGTCGTACGGTATGGTCACGTCATCCGATAATACCTCAAACTCAAAGCATTTATTTCAATTAGACCATAACAGGCACTTTTGAATGTCAGAAAAACAAAGAAGGCGAAGCTACAGTCCCAGACACAAGGCATAATAACTTGTGAAAGTACTGTAGTTGCCCATTCCAAAGCGTAGATCGATGGAGAAGAATGGGCAAGAAACTCCATGGACACTCTTTTCAATCAAAATATTTTTACAAGATCTTGGTTACATCATTCATGTTGAGATAATGCATTTATGTGAGAACGATGTAGAAAGATGTGCACATTAAGAGCGTCCAGAGTAAAAGATTAGATCAACAATTTAAAAAAAAGTAGTTAGAATAAACCATGGCAGCTAAGAGATGACCAAACCGACTACCCGAAACATTGTTTAGTGTATTCAAGATAGTAATGTGCCTGAATCCTGAACTTATGCTTTTAACAATCAAAAGTTGCTTCAGATAACAAGATTGCGCAAGGTTAATAAAACAGGTCATTTTTAAAAAAATGCTTAAAATAATAATATTTCTGCGTTTAGGATACTTTTATACATAGCGATGCCTCCAAGCAATAACCCGGTAATCGAAAAATCAAAATTTTACAGGAGAAAAGATTTACTGATTTTGTCAAATATCTTTTCAACGAGTGGGACTATTGAAGTCATTGATGTATTAAATGAAAGCTATTTTTTTGCGAAGTCTACCTGTGCCATTGATATGAAAATCCTTTTATTCAAAACCTAGTTATTTATGAAAATAAATAATACCTGAAATTTTATACATACAATATTACAGTAATACTACTTACGGGGTTATTGCAGTAAATTTATGAAATAAAATATTTCATAACCTTACATTATGTGCTTCTACGGCGTTATTTTTTATTTTATGGCTGATAGATAACTTGTTTGTACGGAGTTATTGTGGTAATGTCAAGTAATTTAAAAAAAGGTATTAATAAATAACATTGTTAGTGAATATTACGGAACACGTATTTTAAAATTATTTCAACAAAAACCCCTATAAACACGTTTACCAAAAATTTCATGAAAATGATTTAAGCCAATAACCCGGTAATCGCAACTTACCAAAATAAAAAAATAAATATTTTTTTCGTACAGACCTATAACAGGTTTTTTGCCGAAATATTATTGTGTCTAAATTCCCAACAATAAACACGTGTGTCATGATTTCTTTGTAAATATCAATAGGAAAAATCTGAAAAAAATTGAGAAGGTGTATTCCAGTCCATAGATGCCGAATTTGACATAACAGCATAAACCCCGTAATAGTACATTACCGAGTTCTTGTTTGGGAGTTTAACAAATGGACGGGTCAGTACAATAATACTAATTTAGTATTATTGTACTGACCCGTCCATTTGTTAAACTAAGTAAAAATTATACAGGAATACGTTCAGAGAAATAGAAAAATCCAAACTTACGATAATTTTATGACTAATTCGATATCTCAATCTTTCGAGATATATGTCTTGTTGTGCAGTTTTATGAATACTGTAAAATAAAATTAAAAAAAATAAAAACTAAAATCTTTTTTCTAAAATAAAAGATTTTTAGTTTATTTTTTTCTACCGTAAACAATGCCAACCCTAAAAGCTATATGTAATAATTTTCCACTATGATAGGTCTAGTCTAATTAATATCATTTCAAATCAAGAACAAATCTGCTACTTTAAAATACCCGTGACGCGTACATTCAAACAACGCGAACGCACACCCTCCGTGATTTATAGGCACGAGCCAGTGTTGTCGTGTTATGAAAATATTTAATTATTACACAGCGCGGTGTTGCCAGACTAAAGGTGACGATTACCCACACGGTAACTTTAATAAGAGGAGGGTATAGCGTCAAAAAAACCTTCGGGTTTTTGTTTCATATTTTGTATGAAGTGGGTTTTTTTGGCTCATTATGACGGTTCTATGGACCAAGTAGCCCGATGTATACAGAACTAACTTAAGCCTGCGGATTCGCTCGCGTTATGATCGGAAATTGTCCCACGCGAACAATTAAATACAAGGTGTAAACAGACCCTTCACGAAACCGTCAACCAAGCATTCTGTACATCAAACTAAGTAACTCTACGCAAAAATTATTGCTGAGAAACGTTTTTAAAAAAACAAAAAATAAACGACTGTTTTTTTTTCGATGAAAAATCACATTTTACGGTAAAACTTAATGTAACGCACTCAAAACTTAGTACTGATGGATGCTTTGAATAGTAAACTTGTCATGGAGTTAATTAAAGTAAAGTTAAAACCTTAAAAAAAAACTTGTGGAAAAATTGGAACTTTGACCTCCAATATCTCCGTAACCAGAAGGTTCACAGGTATGGTTCAGAAAAAAAAAAATTGCAATGACGGGAAGAACAAGTTCCTTTCGGCTTCGTTAAGGGTCTTTTTACACCCTTTATAGTCTATAATTAAAATATGATTCACGACCGTAACAAATATGGCTTCACAGAATTAGTATCGTTAAAATCATCAATACAACCCTCTAAGTTCATTTAATCCTATTGAATGAGTTTTTCATGAAATAGTCATTCAATGGGATTACATTTCGGAGTCATATTTTATTCAACATACACCCTGACTCATCATCTGCCTAGCCTTTTCCCAACTATATTGGGGTCGGCTTCCAGTCTAACCAGATGCAGATGAATACCAGTATTTTACATGGAGCGACTGCCTATCTGACCTCCACAACCCACTTAATACTGGGTAATACGATAGCCCTTGGTAAGACTGGTTGTCAGACTTTTTGGGCCACTGACTACCTAACGACTATCAAAGATCTACAAATGACACCCGGGACCAACGGCTTAACGTGCTTTCTGAGACACGGAGGAAACTCGGTATGTAATGGGTGGTCACCCATCCACCGACCAACCTAGGCAAGCACGGCTTAACCTAAAGATCGACCCGAGCGGCTGTTATTATTTAGCTACGAGCTCCTACATACCACCTGACTGAATTGCAAATTGCAAAAAAACGTAAAAAATTTGTATTCCGCGAATAACCCTACTTTTTAAATAGTATCATCTGCTACGCTGATCAACAGACCATTTCCTCAGCCATTATATTCTCTTAATTTTTTAATAAAACCTCGATTTATTGAAGACCTAATTTTTTGGACAAACGATCCCAATGCATTGTGTTGGCTGCTAACAATTGGACTGAGAGATTTCCGCAGACCAGCCAAATGTTTAATTGACTGGAAATTTAAGTATTGGAGTGGCATGGAGTCGAAAAACATTCAATATTGGTACCTACCTAGTATTCGTCATAAAGGGTGTAAAAAGACCCTTAACGAAGCCGAACGGCAGTTGTTCTCCCCGTCATTGCGATCATTTTTTTGTTCTGAACCGTACCTGGGAACCTTCTAGTTACGGAGATATTAGAGGTCAAAGTTGCAATTTTTTCAAAAGTTTTTTTTTTTAAAGACTTTTAAAGATTTTAATTCTACTTTAATTAACTTGATGACCCGTTTACTATTCAAAGCATCCATCAGCACTAAGTTTTGAGTGCGTTACATTGAGTTTTACCGCAAAACGTGATTTTTAAACCCAAAAAAAAAGTCGTTTCCCAGCAATAATTTTTTCGTAGAGTTACTTACGTTGACGGCTTCGTGAAGGGTCTGTTTAAACCTTGTATAACCAGTCTTATCACGGGGTATCATAAAATTGAGTTCTGGAGGTCAGATAGGCACATTCAATTGCATCCGATTAGACTAGAATTTGACTCCATCAGAGTTGGAACATGTCTTAATCAGTGCCAAACTTCTAATGAGGTGAGCCACCCACATGCCGACCTGAATCGAAACAACAGGGCAAAATATATTAATAAACATTCGATTAAGCCGCCCGAACTTCTTTCAGCTTAACCCGTAATAACAGCGGCACAGGTCGATCTTTAAGGTAAAGCCGCGGTTGCCTAGGTTGGTCTGTGGATGGGTGACCACCCATAACATACCGAGATTCTTCTGTACCT
This sequence comes from Noctua pronuba, assembly GCA_905220335.1. NCBI lineage: Eukaryota > Metazoa > Arthropoda > Insecta > Lepidoptera > Noctuidae > Noctua > Noctua pronuba. The sequence continues at coordinate 4,490,755 of LR999919.1, read as the reverse complement.
CGGAAAGCACGTTAAACCGTTGGTCCCGGCTGTCATTTGTTGATCTTTGACATTCGTTACAGGTAGTCAGTACCCCGAAACTCTGACAACCAGTCTTACCAAGGGGTATCGTATTACCTAGTACTAACTGGGTTGTGGAGCTCAGATAGGCAGTCGCTTCATGTAAACTACTGTTATTCAGCTGCATCCGGTTAAGCTGGAAGCCAACCCCAACATAGTTGGGAAAAAGCTACACAAATGATGATGAGAGCTGGAACACGGCTAGACAGACCATAATAAAATTGTGACGTTAAGACGATTTTTTTTTACAATTTCAGGAAAATAAGACAAAAATGAAGTTGACAGCTACAATGCGTTGAAGCTCAAGGAGCACCTTCTAGTAAGTGACGTAATGGATGTTGTTGAACTGTCAAAATGAACGGCACTGTCATCGTAAAATGTACCTGTGACGCAATTTCCCCGCTATTTTTTTACACATTGCTCTAGGGTAAAAATCGTAAAAAAAAAACAAAATAAATAACAATAATCAGCCATTTTATATTAAAAACATCAGTGTCGTTGTGTCGTAGTCAGGTATTCATCCAAAGAACACTGGTGGAGGCGGTGGTGGTCCAAACCCTGGACCGAAACCTGGACCAAAACCTGGGCCGTAACCTGGGCCGAAACCTGGACCAAAGCCGGGACCAAAGCCAGGACCGTAACCAGGTCCATAGCCACCAAATCCAGGCCGGTACCACGGAGATGGACCCCCCCAGAAGTGATGGCTCTCAATGATCTGAAATGATGAAAAAAATAATTAGTTAGAATTGGTCTAGTGGTCGCAACCGCGACTGCTAAGCATGAGGTCCTGGGTTCGATTCCCGGGTCGGGTAAATTGTTATTTGTTTTTCCATCAGGAATTTGTCCGTAGCAGCCACGGGCTCTGGATTTGTGGCTGGTTGATGGCAATATAGGCTCCCGCTTTTACATAGGAATTAAACATAACTGGCAAAATGTGGGTTTACTATAATTTATTAGGCACATCTCTTCCGAACTCTTTGGGGATCACAGGCAGGGTGTTGAACGGTGATTGAATTCTGATCATGGAAAAAAAATATCTACGCACCTGAGTCAAAGCAAAAATCACAATTAAAACCAACAATAATCTTGTAATAAAACACATTTTGATAACACCACTTTTCTTCTCCACTTCAAAATAAAGATTTCAAAACATCACGAAAATGCACTGATTATATACTAAGAAAATCCAAATTGTATATTGCCATCACTTAAAAAATCTGTAGTTTTTGTGCAATAGTAATAAGGTTCAAATTGCTATAACTTGAGATTTTCAAGTTGATGTCTTATTCTCGAGATTTTCGCGCTAAGCATGTATTTGATTTAGCATATAAGTGAGAAATGGTATATCTATATAAGGAGATAGTTTTTTCCATAACCTTCTATGACACAAGTGTTATTCCCCCTTGCTAAAAATATTACGTTTGTGATGTATTATTTAACCAATAAATTCACACATTGTTACAAGAAATACCTATGAATAATACGTAAAACAAAAAGACACATTGGACTTCAATCTGATCAATAATCAAGTTCCATGATTGAGACTTTACTAATATAATAAAGAGGTAAAAGTAAGTTTAGATGGAGGAGGTCATCTCTGAAACTGCACATCCAATTTTAACAATCTTTCAGCCTCTCAGTGAAATATTGTTAAAATCGGAAGAGCAGTAACGTATCGAAAGTGTAGTAGTTATGCTAACGCCAAGTTCCAAAGGATATGTTTAATGTTAAAACAAAAACTCTACGCGGGCGAAATCAAAACAAATGCAGGGTAACATCTGGAGTGGCTTTTTGAGGAAAGCACCAGACATTTTTTGGGTAAATCTGTCCCAGGAGAATATCCTGTACATCAGTGAGCAAGAATACCATGGGTACTAGGCAGTCAGCCCCACTACCAACCTCTCTGATTCCCTAATCTTCTTAGTGGAACACAGGTAAGCAGGTTAATCTCGTGTAACTTTTCCATGTCAAACTCAAACTCAAAGCATTTATTTCAATTAGACCATTACAGGCACTTTTGAAAGTCATAGAAAAAACAAAGAGCGAAGCTACAGTCACAGACACAAGGCATAATAACTTGTGAAAGTACTGTAGTTGCCCATTCCAAAGCGTAGAATTCTATGGAGAAGAATGGGCAAGAAACTCCATGGACACTCATTTCAATCAAAATATTGTTACAAAATCTTGTTTACATCATTCATGTGGATAATATACATCTATGCCTCAGTAGAATAAGAAAAAAAAAAAAAAAAATCTTTACTGAAAAAATATGAGAATAACCTATAACAACAAACGATACCGCTTCTTCTGCAATGTTAATAAGATTGATTAGCAGATCTGTCACGAATCACCTCAAAGGGAATCCCGAAGATCTAGAATCTAGACCGATAAACGTTTTCCTCCTGCGTTACATGGACTGATGAAGGTCGTAAGAGGATGATGGATGAAAGAAGGACAGGATAAGTCGATGTGGCGACGCTTGGGGGAGAGACCTATGTCTAGGATCTAATCCGATGTGGATTCAATATTATTTATTTCTGTCATTTTGAGGAAAACTTACAGTTAAACAGACAGTGAGTAATAGTTTAAACAAAATATGGCCAATTACAAGTTTCCACATGTAGTATATAAATCATATGAAACGGAAACTTTATAATAGACTATGTAATATAATACCAAACAGAAAAATGACTACTTACGCTCAAAGAAGCCATTAGATAAAGTTTTCTTCAATTTAGCTGTAGTAGTATTGAAAATGTCGAACAAACAAAATATGTCAAGTGAAATGTAAAACCGCACTTTAGCAGAAAAGTATTATTCTTTATTGTAAAGCATTTATAATAAAGTACCTGATGTAATAAAATATATGACTGCAATAAAATTTAAAAGGGCACTAAATCAAATATTAATTGAGAAAAGTCATTACACAATTGACGACTTCCTTAATGATAAATCACAATACTGATTGACATACATGTTACTATTCCCATTTTATTTAATTTTTCCTTCTAATAGACATACTTATCATTCCGTTTGATTAAAATAAAATTATTCAAAAAAGTCTGACTCTCAACATTGACTCCACCCCACTCTTCTGCACCAAACCCAAATAAAAATAAATAATTAATAATATTTTATTGGACTATCACCACCCACAAATGTGGGTAGACAGACATATTGGTTAACCCATCCATCAGTGTCCACCCTTACGGAAAGGGGTGGATTGAAAACGTTTTGCTCAATTTTTTTGGGGGGTTGGAATTATTTTTTTTAGGAGCTCGTGGCTAAATAATAACAGCCGCTCGGGTCGATGTTTAGGTTAAGCCGTGCTTGCCTAGGTTGGTCTGTGGATGGGTGACCTCCATTACATACCGAGTTTCCTCCGTGCCCCGGAAAGCACGTCAAGCCGTTGGTCCCGGGTGTCATTTGTAGATCTTTGACAGTCGTTAGGTAGCAGTGGCCCAAAAAGTCTGACAACCAGTCTTACCAAGGGGTATCGTAATACTCAGTACTAGCTGGGTTGTGGAGGTCAGATAGATAGTTCCTCCATGTACAATACTGGTATCCAGCTGCATCCGGTTAGACTGTAAGCCGACCCCAGTATAGTTGGGAAAAGGCTAGGCAGATGATGGGTTGGAATTTTATATCTTGTTTTTTTTGTCAAACTATTTTAAGGAGTGGATAATAAATATTAAAAGTAAAAGAAATGTTAGTAATAAATAATTTAATCACACTCACGGCGTAAGCGCGGCGTTACCAAGTAGTACATGATTGTTACCTAGCCCAGTATAAATCAGCGCTAAAAAAGGCTAAAATCGTCGACATAATATTGATGCAGGTGCTCGTCGTGGAGGCGATCCAATTCTACAATCCTAACCATTGACCTCAAGAACATCGGGCCCTATGAAAACTTAGAATTGACAATTTTCGGGAAAAATTTACCATCTTTGAAGGGCCATAGCCTGATCCCTATAAGGTTTATAGAGCTGCGGTTGGGTTTAAATTATTGCAAATAGAATTTACTTTATACAAAATACTGACTACCATTTGTCGAAAATGCATAGTTTTTGATTTTTAGAGCAAAAAGTGAAAAAAGTACCAAAATTTTGCAGTTTATCGCCTGGTGCGCAGTGAGCACAAGTTTTTCGCAAGTTGCAAAGGCTACACATAACCCTAACTGATCTATATAACATATCAAAAAGGCAGAACTACATCATACTTTGCGATTTTAATGTTAATTTGGTTAAATAAATTTATTTCTCAATAAGAAATTACAAGTATTTTACTTACTTGATAACATTTTTGGAACTTAAAAAATATAATTATACATGAACTTTGACATAAAAACTAAGTAGGTAATATTTATCTTTATAATAATTCACTCGTACGCAAATACATTTAAGAAACAAAGCTTAAAAACAATATTTTTTTGTTTTTACATCCACCCTCAACCCCTCCCATACATATCAGCTGTTTTATGAAACAGCTGATGTATACGTGTAAAATGCAAATATGTCTATTTTTAATAACCCACGATAAAATGTTTGTCGGTGATACTGGTCTTTATGAAGAAGTCCGTCCAAGAAATTACTGTCACTACCATTTCGGCTGTAGCAGTTTGAAGTTTTCGTGGCAACATAACATGAGATGAGATATGAGAGAGAGAGAGATGAGATGATGATGATGTGAGATCTGTTGTGCTTTAATTTTAATTTTGTGTGTGTGACTAGACTATTGCATTAGGTTATAGACCTGTAATGATAGTTTAAGGCATTTAAATAAATAAATAATAAATAAACATCAGGTCCACCATCTGCTTTGATTGCCAGAATTATGTAAAAAATAACAGCTAATCTTACAATATTTCGCACTATCTAACAGTTTTATGAACGTATTTCAGAGCCTTCTCCACAGCCTCCGTGGCGCAATGGCTAGCGCGTTCGGCTGTTAACCGAAAGGTTGGTGGTTCGAGCCCACCCGGGGGCGATTCCTTTTTAACCGATTTCAAAAAATGAAGACAGTTTCTCAATTCGTCGGAATCTTTTTTTATAATGTATGTTCACTGATTACTCGAAGACACCTGAACCGATTTGGAAAATTCTTTTTTTGTTTGAAAGAGTTGGTCCCATAGAAATATTGTCAACTAATCATGCACTTCGGATATAGAACGGAACCCTTCGATAACAGACAGCAAATCTGTCGTGATTGCTGCGATCGCTTGGATGTTTATTGTTTACACAACATCATAACATAATATCATGCCTGTATACTCTGAGGGAATACGCAGATGTGTACAGTATACCCACATTTTGACAGTTAGGTATGTTAAGTTCCATTTTATTGGGGATAAGTCTATTACCATGAAATGTATTGCAATATATACAATGTAAAATAAATGCGTAGCAAATTTTTGTATAGGATATTACAACTAAAAATGGAGAAATAAAAAAAACTTTTTTGCAAAACATAAAAACGACTTCAAAAACACAAAAAAAGTGAAAAATAACTTTAAGTTCGGCCGGTAACAGTTTGTTATAATGCTACAAATTTGGATGTAGCGCTCGCCGGCCGTTGCCGCGGCACTGCTCGCTGCGCTCGCTCGGCTCGCGCGCGTTTGGTCACAGTGCTAACCTAACCTAATCCATTTGGTCGGTGTGTCCTATCAATAAAAAGGATAGTTACCGGCCGCACCTAGGTATAGCCAGCTAAAACTAGGTGTAACCTTACTTGACCAGCAAATTGCAAAAAAAGTAAGAAAATTTGAATTTCGAAGACGCTTTTATCTTTACCAAAATCGGTTAAAATCACACCAAACCCATTGTTTTCGACAACATAACCTTTGTAACACACCGCGAGACCACTTATTACCGAAAAAGGTACAAAAAAAAACAATTTGAAGTACACTCACCCCCAAAATGCGTGGCTTGAGCATATTAACATGCCCCCTCTAACTAGTCGTAATTGACCTACATAGAAAACATCGCTAAGTAACACGCAAAAATTAACCAGCTTTACCTGACCTGCCTTTATTAAGAATATTTGGAGTGGTAGAGGCCTGGTTAGGTTAGACAGCTGGTATTGAATTTACCGATTTAAATAAAAAAGGAGTTATGTGTTGTGTCGCTTTCTTGTGTTATGTTTTATTAATTTTATGTTTTTTTTTTTACTTTTGTTCTTAAAATAAAGGAATTATAAGGCGGTTATTTCTAGCTTTATTTTATGAATATAATTTCGATCGATTTTTTCAGTAAAAATGTCGTGACACGAAGAAGGAGATTTGGTAAATCTCATAAGATTGACTGACCAAAAAAATCCTACTAATATTACAAATGCGAAACTTTGTAAGGATGGACGGATGTGAGTTACTCTATCACGCAAAAACAACTGAACGGACTTGGATGAAACTTTGCAAACAGATAGTTTATAACCTGGATTAACACATAGGATACTTTTTATCCCGGTAGTATGATCCTTATCCTGTATGATATTTTTGCAGGCGGGAGGGCTGTGCTGCATCCTGTATCAAAGTCTGGATCGTTTTCGGAATTAAAACTAAATATTTTGCATAACATTTAATGTAATGGATATCCGCAAAGTAACGCCTGATTCTATATAATCGAAAACACAAAAAAATCAAAAAAATATTTCATTCATTTTTTATTAATCAAATTATAATTTAGACTTCTGTTACTTCATCTAACCTACCATGCTTACAATACACCAGTCACTATACAATCAATAGAATCCCTTGTACATGTTTCAGCCAAAAATATTTGCTTGCCAAATGTACCCAACTTTATTCCATAGCTAGGGAACAGCAGCACCCTTTCTTGCGAAACTTTATATGATTGATCATGATGAACTAGCTTTTCCCCTTATTATTCTTGTAGATATATTGTTGGTAGAAGTCCCTATTCTATTTTATTAACCGACTTCAAAAAAGGAGGACAGGTTCTCAATTCGTCGGAATCTTTAAAGATTTCGTATTTTTTTTTTGTATTTAAAAATTAAATCAAACAAACAAAAGTCACCGACTTCTGAAGCTAACGTTATTTTACACTTTTTTGTGTTTATGAAGTCGGTTTTATTTTTTTTTCAAAAAAGTTTTTTTATTTTTCCATTTTTAGTTTTAATATCCTACACACATATATGCTATGCATATTAACAAGTCGGTATTGTGTTTTTCCATCAGGAATTTCTCAGTAGCAGCCGTAGAGTCTAGATTTGTGTCCGGTTGATGGCAATAGGCTCGCCCCCTATTACATGGGACTTAAACATAACTGGCGAAATGTGGGTGTACTATTAGATACACCTCTGCCTTACCCTTCGGGGATTCCAGGCGTGATGTCATACATAGGTAGATGCCGGTGCTGACGAAATATATAATAAGCTGCGTCTTAATAGACAAGAAAGGTAGTGACAGTCTTTTTTTTAATTTTATTGGCATAATTTTTGTTGACGTCGACTTCTTATTTTGCAATATTAAGAAATATTGCCAAAGATTTTTTCTTAAATACGAATTCAAAGTAGCAATATGGTGAAGCGAACGTTTATGTTGGGGCCACAAAAAGAACGATAGCGGTAGGGTTTCCACTATATCAACTTTATCAACTGAAGCAATAAATTGACTACATTTGCAGGTTTGTTACGCTACTTAATTTAATAGCACCATATACAAGGTTTTTCCTGCAATGTTGTGTTCTTTTTATATATTTTACTTTTTTGACACTAAATGTGAACTAAATTCTACAATCAATGCATTGCAACAATTAAAGGCTTTCATAAACTCAAACTCAACTCATTAATAAAAAAAAATCCAAACGTTATTTGAAGCAACTTTAATGTGGCTAGTTCGCCGTCTGGCAGTCTTATGACGACAGGCCGTGACGACGACGCGTTCGTGTTCCACGCGCGCGTCAAAGAGATGTCAGCAACAAGGAAGGGGTCCGCAAGAGCCGGGGCTGCGGGACTGTTCGAAAGAGATACCGCGGCCCTGGAACACATAGGGCAAAGAAGTAACATGGATGGGTTTTAGTCAGTAAAAGTCTGATACTCCCTTCCGCTCCGCCCAGAGCACGAGGGTCATTTGATGAATTCCCATCATAAAAAAAACAACTTTAATGTACTAAAATATTTAGAACAAAGGGATAAGGGCATGGGATAAGAGCAGGGCAATGATGTACAAAATGTTCTACCCAATTCACTTTTTCTTTTTCTACATCTCAAAAATCCGCTGCCTTACCGGCCCCACCCATACATTATTATTAATCCTTATTTACAACTTGCCGTGTCAAATTATTTCAACCAGAATCTTGTCCTCTCATACGAAATAAAAAACCTACGCGTACGCCTTGTATGGCTTAAAATATCTTAAAGTGTGAAGGTTTTATTAAAGAACCTAATTATTTAGTCTTCATGGTTGTCATCCTCAAAATGAACGTCTACCTGAAATTCTGAACCTACCCAAAACTGCAATGTCGTAAGATGAAAGTCTTTTATCAGTGAGTTTTGTCAGTGATACACTAGTTCATCATCAACTGCCTGGAAATAAATGGCCGCTGTAGAAATAATCTGACCAAATGGGGTATCATCAATCCGCCCCAAATACAATGCCAGTGTGGAGCCCCTCTGCAGGATATGCCCCAGCTCCTTTCTTGCCTTTCCTGCACAGCCAACTGCACCATCCAGGATTTAAACGAAGCCAATGAAAGACCTGTACAGGTGGCTATATTCTGATCGGGTATTATTTGAGTCCTTCGACACACCAAGAAAAAGATCTGAATTAAGTTGGCGTCGACTCCCAGTCTAACTGGATGCAGCTGAATACCAATTTTTTACATGGAGCGAATCTGACCTCCACAACCCAACTGATTACTGGTGGTTCCCAATGGTCCTGACAAGAAGACTGTAAGCCACCTAAAGTGTGATAAAGATGGATATACTTCGAGTTTCCCGGCACGTTCGAATTTAGAAATAAAGAGTTCCGCTGGAGAACCAATAAAACCGACATTGCTCAAAAATCGAGATACTTATATGGGGGCGAGTCATATTATTTTCTTTTGTAACGGTTGGGGATCAAAAAGTTATTTATTAAGACTAGCTGTTGACCTAAACCTATGGTCCCCCCCCCCCAGTTTTAAATCAGCCCCTAAATAATGATCTCACTCAGATCCAGCCTGTCCCTTTGCTGCCCCCCCAGCGACGCCCTACGCCGAGGCTCGTACCCCACAGGGGGTGCCCTTAGTGCGCTGTCGCTTAGTTTATAAGTTTTATGCCCCTGGCTGGAGGCCTTACTCTCAAGGCATCCACAGGATAGTCCGGTTAAGCAGAAGCCAGCCTCATAGCTTGACCTGGGAGATGCCATGAAAAAAAAACGAAACCTATGTCGTAAACTATTAATAATCAACTTAGTCTTACTCAGTCGTATCAGCTCATGGCTTAATTGCCAAGACCCTCGACCAATACCTGAGAAGTCTATCGTAAGGCAGCTGGATCAAGGGCTTGATTCAGAACGCGGTACTCGTGGACACGGCTCGTATTGTTAGGAGGTTCCTCTCTATGGAGCCCTGACCGCCGATAGCTTGGACCCTGTTCCCGATACCGGTGGGCTACAATTTTATAATGTTTTTATATTGATTTTTCTTAAGAATATTTAAAAATATAATTGATTTGTACATCTTACTAATCTTACTAATATTATAAAGAGGAAAGATTTGTATTTGTGTGTGTGTGTGTAAGTTTGTAATAAATAAACTCAAAAACTACTGTGCCGATTTCAAAAATTTTTTCACCATTAGAAAGCTACGTTATCCCTGAGTAACATAGGCTATATTTTATCCCAAAATGTTTAAAAAATAAATGTCCACCCGTGCAAAGCCGGGACGGGCCGCTAGTATTTTATAAATAAAGGAAATAATCGACTTAACACATCAGACCAGGCTCCTAATGCCTAAGTTTGGGTGATACAACGCTATCATCATTAACCATTCTTAAAGCTGATCTGCCTAGTCTTTAGGCCTCTGACGGCATCAGGCCCATCCATAATAACCAGCCTGTCATTGAAGACTGATGAAAATCCGCTTACCGTACAAATAACGTTATTTATACAAATCTATTGAATAATTCGCCTATAACTCCGCGCGTATGTTTGTGTGTTTGTCATACTTTGAATAATTTAATGAATTTATTATTATTGCTTACGCTTATGTTAATTGTGTTGTGATGTAGAGCTTTCCGATGTTTTTGGGGTTCTTTAAGGAACGTTGGATGTACATACAAAGTGTAAATTCTTCACGAATTCGTCAACCAAGCATTCTGTACATCAAACTAAGTACTACGCAAAAATTATTGCTGGGAATCGACTTTTTTTTTTGGAGTGAAAAATCACGTTTTACGGTAATACTCAATGTTACTCTCTACACTCATAACTTAATTCTGATGGATGCTTTGAATAGTAAACGGGTCATGGCATAATTAAAGTAAAGTTAAAAACATTAAAAGAGATGTTTTAAAAAAAAACTTGTGAAAAAATTGGAACTTTAACTTCCAATATCTCCGTAACTAGAAGGTTCCCAGGTATGGTTCAGAACAAAAAAATGATCGCAATGACGGGGAAAACAAGTGTCTTACGGCTTTGTTAAGGGTTTTTTTACACCCTGTATGTACTGAGAGTATCATTTCTAGTAGGGTCTTAATAATAGTATTCTTTTAATTACAAGCTAAAAACATAGCAGTCTGAATTACTGAAGATCTTCATCAGCTTACAGCAGTTATTTGCTGGATTTAGGCCTTTCCGGTTGCACGCCAGTTTACTCTATCTTCGACTGTCATCCAGCTTCTACCAGCCACTTTGCGAAGATCGTTGTTCCACCAAGCATGAGGGCACCCGACCTCAAGCTTGTCGGTTCGCTGTCTCCAATCGAAACACGTCTATCCCAACGGTCATTGGTTCTACGGCTAATATGGCCGGCCTAATTACCAGTCATCCTGCAAAGATCTTCATCCTAGGAAACGAACATCTGAAGGTATAGAGACTGTTACGTTAGGCTCACTTAGAACGGATTTGTTAAAGCCAAACCCAATCAAAATGAGGCTTAGTCATCATTTGCCTAGCTTTTTCCCAACTATGTCAGGGTCGGCTTCCAGTTTAACCGGATGCAGCTGAGTACCAGTATTTTATATGGAGCGACTGCCTATCTGACCTCCACAACCCAGTTAGTACTAGGTAATACGATAACCCTTGGTAAGACTGGTTGTCAGACTTTTTAGGCCATTGACTACCTGTAACGACCGTCACAGATCTACAATGACAGCCGGGACCAACGGCTTAACGTGCTTTCCGAGGCATGGAGGAAACACGGTATGTAATGTGTGGTCACCCATCCATAGAAAAACCTAGGCGAGCACGGCTTAACCTAAAGATTGACCCGAGTGGCGTTATTATTTAGCCACGAGCTCCTCAAAATGAGGAATAGTGTAAAACATAAGATCACAGCACATAAGATCTTTCATTGTAATTTGTATGTATTTTCTTGCAAATAAACATTTTTGATTTGATTTGATAATTTTTCGATACGGAACCACCAAAATATTAGTCTCAAAACCAATTAATTTATACATTTTGATCGGTAAAATTGAACTTCTATGATATAATTCTGTTCTGCTCGGACCGCCCGTTGGGCATCGCCTAATAAAGCTAATTATGTTGATTTCTTTTACATTTACATACATTTTAGTTGTAAAATAGATTCTGTGTTTGTTAATGAAGTGATGCTCGTTCAAATAGTTTGGTTGGTTGACGAAATTATTTGAGTTTTGTGATATAATTATAATAATGAAAAGAGGAACAACAAATTGTATTGAGTTTGAAAAAAAATTTGTAAGGCAAGATTAATCGATCAATTGAATCGAGTTACATAAGAGAGCTCGTGGCTAAATAATTACAGCCGCTCGGGGCGATCTTTAGGTTACGCCGTGCTTACCTAGGTTGGTCTGTGGATGGGCGACACCCATTACATACCGAGTTTCCTCCGTGCCTCGGAAAGCACGTTAAGCCATTGGTCCCGGGTGTCATTTGTAGATCTTTGTCAGTGGCCCAAAAACTCTGACAACCAGTCTTACCAAGGGGTATCGTATTACTAACTGGGTTGTGGAGGTTAGATAGGCATTCGCTCTAGGTAAAATACTGGTATTCAGCTACATCCGGTTAGACTGGATGCCGACCCCAATATAGTTGGGAAAAGGCTAGGCAGATGATGATGTTTAGTTTCGATGACAATGTATGGTTATCTAAATGACGCCATTCTAAATCCAATATGGCGGACTCCCAAAGATGGCGGATTAGTTTATTTTTATGCATTCCCAGGACATGAAAGGGTTTGCTGAAAAAAATACAAGAAAACGTGTTTTTTAATAAAATATTTTTTTTGAACGACAGATGCAGGTACACACGGCGACACATCAAGGCATACATTTCCAGTATAACATGGCCTCGCTTTCTATAGATTTCCCGTACAATGAGAGATCCGTATAAACTGGTTTTGTATATTAGCTTGATTTGTCGATTGCGTACAAAGCTTAGTTATCTGCCCACTACACCGTACCATACCATGACCGTGCTATGACCGTATCAGGCACGGACTATCGGAGTTTCAAAGAATCCTACACAGCTCGACTTGAGGTAAGCTTTTAAAAAGATTCTTTCTGCAACAATATAACCGAAAGTGATGGAAAAGTAATAAAAAATCAATATGGCCTCGTATAACCGACACATTAAGGTATAAAGGTAGTGTTCTGACAGACCACAGTGACTGATCGGCCAATAGCCTTTCAGTTATAAAACCAGCGCGTTCACCGCTTTTATTCACAGGGGTAGCTAAGATGGCGCTGTTTGAGACCAATTGTGAGATGTATTATTGAGTGGGAATAATATAATCTACTTGTTTATTTATTTAACAATTTATGTTCACACTAAATACAGAAAAGAAGAAAGGAACAGAAAATAGTACAAAGATTATGCTTATTTCTGAAGAAATCTCTTCCAGCATACCTGCGAATGCAGATACTAAAAAAAGAGATGTAGACATAGATTGTTCTTCTTAGAGAGTTGAAATAATTAATTCAGTTCCGTTTGGAAGAGTATTAAGCATAATAAACTTCATTAAAATACTAATATTAATGGTCCTCCTGGCCGATTTTCAAAATGCCATGTTTGTTATTCACAGCGGAGACGGGCCGTCGCAGCCGGCACAAATGTGTGAGCAAAACCTGGTGCGCATTCTCTTTCCTTACTCTCATAGTCTGATGGGAAGACCATCCGACACGACCGGAGTGAAGTCAGGCGCAGGACTAACGGCTTAACGCGCTTTACAACAAAGCACGTGTCAACGTGTGTATCACAACTCCAATACCTAAACTTTGGGATGTTCCCGAAAAATATATCTGGAACATCCTAGTTTATTGAGAGTTAGAAAACCCAACGGTTTTATCCACCCAACAACACTTTGCTCGACCTGGGAATCGAATCTTAGAGCAGTGGAGCTTGCGACTACAAAACAACGCAGTCATTAGGTCCATTTGCATTACCTTTACGCCGTCCCGGTTACAGGGCTGCGACGTATAAATGAATTCAGATAGACTAACTGTACCAGCATCCAGCAGCGCAAACTCCGTTAGCTGATTAATTTATTGGGTCCTCACGCGTATAACCCGTCTCAAGACGGATGACGAGTCATTAGCGGACACCGCACACGGCATATACACTGATGAGCTGAGCTGACGATGTATCTCCAATTAGTATGTAGATTGTACTTGCTACGACCATACATTCCAAAGGTTACATTTTTAAAGGAGTTGTACCTGCAGCCTATTGGAGTAGGAAATCTATTTTATTTTGTCCATTAATAAGAAGAAAAAAAACGACTTTTCCTAACTTTGGTCAAAAACTGGAATCAAAGTAATGCGGATTTACCATGATCTTGACAGGCATATGCAAATTTTAAAATTAAACAATTATCGGATTATGTACTTCCAAGATTATCGGCATACAACAATAGTTGGAAACAAATAATGTATCCATAATATCCCCATGGCTGGGAATCTGGCCTCCTTTTTGCCCATTGCGGGTTAATGAGTGTCACATGTCTCCGAATTATTGAATCTAGAACTTGCCGGTTTTCCCATGATGTTTTGCTTAACCGTTTTAAGAGCGGCGGTGATGACGTAATTCATCATCTGCCAAGCCTTTTCCCAACTATGTTGAGGTTGGCTTTTAGTCTTACCGGATTCAACTAAATACCAGTATTTATCTATCTGACCTCAACAACCCAGTTAGCACTAGGTAATACGATACCCCTTGGTAAGACTGGTTGTCAGACTTTCGAGCCAATGACTACTGAACGACTGTCAAAGATCTACAATTGACAGCCGGGATCAACGGCTTAACGTGCTTTCCGAGTCACGGAGGAAACTCGGTATGGAATGGGTGGTCACCTATCCACGGACCAACCTAGACATGCACGGCCTAAGCTTAAGATAGACCCGAGCGGCTGATATTAATTAGCTACGAGCTTCTAGTAACGACGTAAATAACATAAAGTAGGAAAGCATGCCTGGAATCGTACCTACGACACCTAAGTCCGACCCGTTACTCGCATCCATCATCAATCATCAACATTCTACTGGATGCAACTCAATATTATCCAAGCCCACACAAAACGATTAAATCGTAAACGCCCTACATTGACGGCAGCGTCATTTTAGCGGCCCTGGGCTGTGAGTCACATGTAAATATTTACCGAAAGCGATGCCCCGCGCCAAATGTTACCGGCCACAGACTTCGGTGTGGTCAGAGCTGATGTAGTTGGTAAAGTATGAAAGACACGACAATTTAAAAAAACTTCTTTATCTTGTGGTTAGTACCTAACCTGGTGTCAGACTTTTAATGCCGCCCATGGGCCTCTGACTTGGCTTTACATGCCGTCAAGAAATATCTCTCAGGCATGCTGGTCCTTCACCCGGAATCCGAAAAATCAGAGGTGTGTGCCTTGGGTTCGTACTCAATTGGTTGCATTTTGGGCATCTGGGTACAGGGCTAGTTTATTTTTCTATATTCATCTGCCTAGCCTTTTCCCAACTATGTTAGGGTCGGCTTCCATTCTAACTGGATGCAGCTGAATACCAGTATTTTACATGGAGTGACTGCCTATCTGACCTCCACAACTTAGTTATTACTGGGTAATACGATACCCCTTGGTAAAACTGGTTGTTAAACTTTCAGGCCACTGACTACTCGTAACGACTGTCAAAGATCTTCAAATGACAGCCGGGACCAACGCAAGCTTGGTCTTACTAAATAAAACTGCTACATTGTTTCAAAATAATTCAAAAATGTTCGTTTCTATCTGTGGGTGTTATAAAACCAGATAGTAATCGCGCGGCGGCATCATACACATATTACACATGCAGTCATAGTTTTGATAACATCATCACGCGAATTCCTCGTTTCCCTAGAAACGTTAACTTCTTAATTTTAAAATAACAGCTTTTTACTGTATAATATAATATGTTATCAAAACTATGACTGTGACTGTGCATGTGTAATATGAAGGTATGTAGACGGTACTTACAAAAAAAAAAAACATTTTCGTCTGTCTGTCTGTTTGTTTGTTCCGGCTAATCTCCGTAACGGCTGGACTGATTTTGATTTTTACTAGCAGTAATTGATATTATAAGGACACAAACAACAGCACGCCTACTCCACAGGAAAATCAACAGAATCCGCACTACATAGTGTGATCTCCAAGATCGAATGTGCAGTAGACCACAAGTGCTCCTCACTAGCTGTCTTTATTGACATAGAAGGCGCCTTTGACAAAACCATTTTCCATAGTATCAACGCAGCCCTCGAGGAACACGGTGTGGACTCGACCCTGCGAGGATGGATTACAAACATGCTCAGACTGAGAGCCGTACAGGTTACGGTGAACGACACCACTAGAGCCATCGTGGCGAAGGGCTGCCCCCAAGGGGGCGTCCTCTCGCCACACCTATGGAACCTCGTAGTAGACAGCCTCATCAAGCGTCTAAATGACAGAGGCTACTATACGGTGGGCTATGCTGACGATATAACCATAATAATAAACGGCACACATGAAAACACACTATGCAACCTCATGCGCCAAGCCTTGAAGATGATAGAGGACTGGTGCAAGGAATACAAACTAGCGGTGAACCCTACCAAAACCGAACTCGTCCTTTTCACAAAGAAAAGGAAGTTGGCAGCCCTACAATTACCCCGCTTCTTCGGGACCACCCTAAGCCTATCGACTGAAACCAAATACCTGGGCATCTATTTGGATAAACAGCTGAACTGGGCAAAACATACCGATTACGTTACCACAAAAGCCAGCATAGCCCTATGGCAATGCAAAAGATTGCTTGGTAAGAATTGGGGCCTAAGCCCCAAAATCACCTACTGGCTATACACCACAGTCATCCGACCAATTATCACATACGGCTCTTTAGTTTGGTGGCCCAGGACCAACCTGAGCACAGCCCAGAAGGATCTCGAGAAGCTACAAAGATTTGCCTGCGTAGCAATCACCGGCGGCATGAGAACATCACCCACCGCCGCTTTACAGGTGATGCTGGGGTTACCACCTCTACATCTCATCGTAAGAGAGGAGCGGCCCTAGCGACTTTCAGACTTGAAGTATCCGGCACCCTAAGTAAAGATTCCAGAATCAAACATACACGCTTGAAGGAGGATGCAATCAAACAGCAACCTATGATGGCATCACCCAGCGACAGAACCCTGAAGACCCACTGCTTTCAAAAACACTACAACATAGAGCTCACAGCGGAAATGTGTGACTACTCAGGCCCAAAGGAGCTAAGGATCTACACTGATGGATCAAAAACTGACGATGGGACAGGTGTCGGAGTCTTCTCCGACGACCTAAACATTAAAATATCCAGACCCCTAGGAATGCTCAACTCTGTCTATCAAGCAGAGTGTGTGGGCATCATCCAAGCTGCACACGCCATAGAGGCCAGGGAAGTTACGGATACCTATATCCGTATACTTTCCGACAGTGCCTCGGTTCTTCAATCCTTAAAGAGGAACCAGATCACGTCGAGATTAATACTGGAATGTCATAATGCCCTAGAACGAGTTACGGTACTAAACCGTAACACCGTGACACTACAATGGATCAAAGGACACAGTGGATCGCTTGGAAACGATGCAGCTGATGAACTCGCAAGAAGAGGATCCAGCACAAAAGTCTTCGGACCCGAACCTATTGTACCCATTCCTTTCAAGCAGCTAAGAACTTGGTTAAAGGATCATACCCAAACACAAGCGGAGAAATGGTGGTCCTCGACACCAGGGTGTAGGCAATCCAAGGAGGCCATGCCATCCCTGGATAGAAAGCTGACAAAGCGCCTTCTGCGCCTGGACAGAGACAGCCTGCGACTGGTGACGGGGACCATCACTGGACACTGCTCACTAAACAAACACTTTCACACCCTAGGTATCACTGATAGCCCCCTGTGCAGAGCCTGCATGGAGGCGGAGGAAACGGTGGCGCATGTGCTCCTCGAGTGCACCGGCGTCACCCAGATCCGCGAGGAGACTCTTGGAACACCAAGGTCCCTTGCGGATGTCCTGAGAAGACCGGGAGGTTTGATTTGCTTCTGGAGGGAGTTGGGCTGGCTGGAGTAACGGCCACCATGGCTCACGCACAATGGTCCACTTTAAGGACTAAGTGCGGAAACCAAATCCCTAACATAGATAACATAGAACATAGATATTATAAGGAGTAACACTTTGGTTTTAGAAAAAAGATTAGGTTTCCGTGTTAAAAAATTAAAATCCTTGAAATTGTTAACAAAATCGAATTCAAATCGAATTCAACTTCACACGGAGGAAGATCGCGGGTCACAGCTAGTGAGTAATAAACATAAAAGCTACAACTGGACGCGACTGGACAGACTCCTGTCCACATTCCATTACTGTGGCAAAGAAAACACTTTTATTTGCTATCATAGTCCTTATTTACCCCAAAGATATTTTAATATAGGTACTTAAGATAAACGGGACTTAAAAATCGTCATCGAATCTCTTGCAATAACCAACTAGTTGCTGTTTGTACACACAGCGTCAGTAAGAGCTTACCCCTCAAGCTTTAAAATGTAAAAGCTTGAGGCGTTAGCTCATACTGACGCTGTGTGTACAATGTCACATGTCAAACTTGGCAATTATATCATTGCGATTTTGTATCACAGAGCCATGGGAACACAGCTTTTCTGACATTTCTTCTGATAACTTCTATAGAATATTTTTAATTTCTTTGGCGTGTCTTTATGCCGGAATCCTCTTACCTTCAGCATCTGCCTAGCCTTTTCTTAACTATGTTGGGGTCGGATTCCAGTCTTACAAGATGAAACTGGACCAGTATTTTACACGGAGCGACTGCCTATCTGAACTTCACAACCCAGTTAATACTGGGTAATACGATACCCTAAAGAGTACTGGGGACTGTTCGAAAGAAATACCGAGGTCCTGGAACACAAAGGGCTAAGAAGAAACATGGATGGGTTTTAGTCAGTACAAGTCTGACACTCTTTCACACATTAACTTTTATCCCAATAACACAACAGCCGTATGACACACGCGCGCGCGCGCCTTTGACCTATCAGCTGTTAGCCGAGTGACGTCGTTCTGTCTCATTACTATCGTACCGTGCAACAGTGGGTAGGCAGAGCACC
The DNA here is from genome assembly GCA_905220335.1 of Noctua pronuba. Lineage (NCBI taxonomy): Eukaryota > Metazoa > Arthropoda > Insecta > Lepidoptera > Noctuidae > Noctua > Noctua pronuba. The sequence goes on along the minus strand of LR999919.1, from coordinate 4,471,924 downwards.
CGCGAGTGATAAAAGTGAATGAGTATAAAAAAATTTTTCTTTGGGAAAGGTGTCCCTATTACCAGTCACCTTATTCCTTCTCTCATATCATGCGCAGTCATACCTACCACTGCTATTATCATCCATTCCTTTACTTATATATTAATACAACGCCCACTCTAACACATTCCGAACTCTCCACGACCATCATAAAATGCATTACAGTGTCCAAATTAGCGCCTCTAACAGCGCTCCAGGTTCGATGCCGGCTTGCAAACAAGTAATTTAATTACTAAGCCATCGCGACTTGTAACGACGTTGTTTGGGGGGTAAGCAGAATATGGGGTCGTGTGTTGTGTTAGTGTCAATAGTTAATTGCTTAATATAACATGGAAGGGTTAGATAGAATACCAGTTATCTTCATAACTAACATGATAAAGAAAAACATGGTGGAGAAACCTGTAAGTCCCAAAAGAAAAAAACAATCAATCAATAAAGATCTTATGTATACATTTTAGTCGAGCTCTATGTCCTACCAATGAAATTGGTGTACAAATATATTAGTTTTTTAGTAGTAAATCTGAATTCATACAATACAACTAAGTCAAGTTCAAGTAAATAATTTATTTTTTCACGCATGTCAATGGTAAATTATATTAAAGGGCTAGTAATGTCATATTTTATCATAATAATATTGTAAATAATGTCAATTCATTGTATTAATATTAATTTATTTTCACATGCAAGTCAATGATGGTAAATTATAATAAAATGCTGGCAATGTAACACACTATGGGCCATCCACCAACCAACACTGGACCAGTGTGGAAGATTAAGGCCCACTCCATATTACAGAGAGGATGTATGTGTCCCAACAGTGGGAACGCTACAGGCTGATTTTACATGCTTATCGACTGCTGAGCATGAGGTCCTGGATTCCCGGGTCGGGAAAAGTGTTATTGGGCTTTTCTGTCAGGAATTTCTTAGTAGCAGCCATGGAGTATGGATGAATGCCCGGTTGATGGCAATAGGGTCGCCTCCTATTAAATGGGACGTAAACATAACTGGTGAAATGTGGGTATACTATTATGTTTTGAGAGCACTTATCTTACCTCTTACTATCTACTATTACAAATGCAAATGTTTGTGAGGTTGCACAAAATGTTTGTTACTCTTACACGCAAAAACGACTGAGCAGATTTGGATGAAATCTGGCACACAAATAGTTTATAACCCGGATTAACACATATGATACTTTTCATCCCGGTACGAACCCGTGGAACAATTACCGAAGTCCACGTGGGCGAAGCCGCGGACATAAGCAAGTGATAAAATAAATTACGTGAAGTAAAGTGCCTGCCGGGGTTTGAACCCACGACCTACGTGAGTCAGGACCATTACCACTGGCCACCACAGGTCCCTATTTCAATAAAAGTCCAGAACATGTTATTCTGACATTTCGTAAATACCCACAATGTCCTGTGGTCGAATTTTTGAGAAAAACGACCACAAACATAAAATTCTTTGAGTAGTAATCCCAAATATGTACTTTGCGGTCATTACTGATATTTAATGCCAAGTTTGCATTATGGGTCAAAATTACACTTATTTTTAGGGTTCCTTTACCAAAGGAACCATAAAAACCCTTTTGGCTCGTGGCCATACAAACTCAAACTCAAAACATTTATTTCAAATAGACCCGTGACAGGCACTTTTGCATAGTCAAAAATAAGCTACCTACAGTCCCGCCACAGGCATAATAACTGTGAATGGACTGTAGTTGCCCATTCGTAAGTAGTAGATCTCATGGAGAAGAATGGGCAAGAAACTCCATGGACACTCTTTTCAAATCAAGTTATATATGTATATTACATAGTCCTGGATACAATATTGTTGCTTCTATATGTGAGCACAATGTAGAGATAGAAAAAAAAACAGAAACACAGTTAAAACCATAAAGATTATGATAAGCCCTACTAACCATAATAGAAAATCTACATGGTACTCACACTTACAAAAACTCAGTCAAAACAAACGCCACCATAGCACACCATCTTGTTTTTTCAATTCAATTTTCACGTATAATTTCACAAACGTTTACGAACAGTGCCGTCCGAGCGCCCAAAGGAACCAAGCTGTACTATAACGAGATTTGTTTACACCGTTTGTGTACGGAACCCTAAAAAGTATCGCCCCCGGGTGGGCTCGAACCACCAACCTTTCGGTTAACAGCCGAACGCGCTAGCCATTGCGCCACGGAGGCTGTGGACGATTTCATTGAAATTCTACACAAAAATGAAAAATGAAAATGCCTGTATTACACCTACGAGAGGAGCTCATGCTAAATAATAACAGGCGCTCGGGTCGACCTTCAGGTTAAGCCGCGCTTGCCAAGGTTGGTCCTTAGATGAGTGACCATCCATACATACTGAGTTTCCTCGGTGCCTCGGAAAACACGTTAAGCCGTTGGTCCCGGCTGTCAATTACAGATCTTTGACAGTCGTTAAGTAGTGTGGCCCGAAAGTCTGACAACCAGTCTTACCAACGGCTATCGTATCGTATCGTATTACCCAGTACTAACTGGGTTGTGGAGGTCAGATAGGCAGTCGCTTTGACGCGTTCACAGCTTCGTGAAGGGTCCGTTTTTTTTTTTTTTTTTTTTTTTTTTTTCCTGGAGTTCTGCCCCGCTTGGGCGGAGCTCCGCCCTGTCCTCGTAGCGGCGATCGGCGGCGGCGACCTCTCGCGCCCGGCCCTGGTTCAGGCCATGGTCCGGAGCGAGAGGGAATGGGAAGCCGTCACCTCCTTCTGCGAAGCAGTCATGCTAGCGAAGGAGGTGGCGGGACGTGAGAGGGAGAGAATCTCTCCTCCGAGCCGCCGCGGGCGGCCACGTGGTGGCTCCCGGCCACCGTAGGCGCGGGCCTGTGGACGGTGAGTAATGGGTTAGCTCATCGTCCGTCCGTCTTATGACGACAGGCCGTGTCGTGTTCCACGCGCGCCTCAAAGATATGTCAGCAACCAGGAAGGGGCCCGCAAGGGCCGATGCCTGCCGGGGCTGCGGGACTGTTCGAAAGAGATACCGTGGCCCTGGAACACAAAGGGTCCGTTTACACCTTGTATTTATGTAAAATCGTATAACTAGTTGTCAAACGAAAGTAATCACAAAAGCAACAATTAAAAAGTTTACGGTCATAATTTTGTTTCTATCAAATAAAAATTAGTATCTATATAGTACGACAGCTCCGCCCCCAACCCTCCGCGCGGCCTAATAGACACCTATAAATTAATTTTGCAGAAAACCAATTCTGTTTAATAGCTCAATAACTTTGCTGGTCAATAATTAAGGGAATTGCTTTCGTGTAACGTGTTCGAGTTGAAATGGACGCTTGGAGTTTACGTTATTGTTCATTTTGAGGATTTTTGCAAAGTTTTTTGTGAATATAGAGCGGTTTTTTCTAGTTTTTAAGAATTATGTATCTGTTTGATATGGTTTTGAGGTTTTTGAAAATTAGATGATAAATGAAGTATGTGTAAAGAAAGGGTTTTTGAAGTTTGTACTATTATAGTATTAATGTAACAGTGCTTTTAAGCCAAAACTGGCCCTAGGAATCGAAAAGAGTAACCATGGAGTTTCTTGCCGGTTCTTCTCCATAAGAAACGACCACCCCGAACCGTGCACCTTTTTGTCGACGTTTTATAAGTGCTCATCTGGGCCTATGTGAAATAAAACGTTTTTTTTTTTTTTTGAACCTATGACCCACAATAACCAGACTATAACTATTATACCAACAGGACAAATAACTATGAAGTGGGTACAAATTACAATGATCATAATTTGGCAACAGTTCAGCTGAGTTCCATCAGTTACAATCAGAGTATTATTTAGTTATGTCTTAGTAATTAAGTTTCTCAGTACTACAATATCTTTCTTAATGAACTATGACTGAATTACGGGACAGTTTATTTAAGGAGATATTTTATAATAACTAAAGAGATTTATGATGTTCCTGGTATAAGGAAATCTGTTTCTCGGAACAGTTACGAGCTTGACTTTAACAAGTAGGTATTGAGTCTTCAATATAAAGGGACAACAAGACCCTTAATGAAGCCGAAATGCACTTGTTCTCCCCATCATTGCAATTTTTTTTTTTATTCTAGCTTCTATTGTAGTTTGTTTTTTGTGATATTGGAGGTCAAAGTATTTACTTTTTCACAAGATTTTTAAACTTTAAACTCCTCCACGACCCCTGTACTATTCAATCCATCCATCAGCACAATGTTTTGAGTGCGTTACATTTAGTCCTACCGTAAAACGTGATTTTTCACCGCAAAAAAAAAGTCGTTTCCCAGCAAAAAATTTCGCGAAAAGTTACTTAGTTTGATGTACATAATGCTTGGTTGACGGCTTCGTGAAGGGTCCGTTTACACCCTGTATATTCAACATGTTTTTATCAAAATTTGGCTGGTACCCCTGAATGATGAATAAAGGAAAAGGCATTTAATCAGACCTTAAAATACACAATAAGCAAACATGATAATCAAAAGTCTTAAAAAGTGGTTTTCGACTAGGTACTGACATCAAAAGATTTTTGTGAGTTTTTAAATATCTCATTAAAAACGTTTAAAAAAACAATTTACTTAGATCGATGTCAAAATATTATGGTTTCGTTGACAATGAATGGGATCAGAGGTGGATAAGGTCATGGATTTGTGACGCATGGAATCAATACGCCTAATATTATGTGTAGAGAAAAAATGGACAGGTGAACCTAATTTATGTTGATGTTTTATATGGTTCCGTAGTAGGTATGGATGTGTGTTTTTGACCGTTTTTGAAGTTTTATATCATTGGATGGGAATCGGCCTACAATAGTAAGTGGTTACCATCACCTATGGATAACTGAAATGATACAAGCTTCACAGATGCGTTGCCACCAAAGGCAAATTCGACGTTTAAGACGGTTAAGCGACACCATGCAGCGAAACACCACGCTGACAACGACAACAAGTACAGTTCATTAGTTAAAATGTATTAGTTTATAATTGTATAAGTACCGATAATTATTTTATGTATTGTATCTATGGGCCTTACTTTCCTGAAAATAAAATTATTGATTGAAAGCTGAATATCCTTATAATGTGATTGTATCCAGATGGATGTACACAGCAAAAATACAGTAATCCTCTAAGTACATCCTCTTAGTTTAAACTAAAACGATGTCGGCTGCTAATCCAGAAATTCTGGAGATACCTTCTTAATAAGACATCCACATACGGTTACTTTGAATGTAATTACACCGGCAACTACTGAAACCTTTCAAACTGCAACGCTGTTTGATAAAAGTTCAATAATTCCGTTTTTTGAATGACTCATAATCAACTGCCTAGTCTTTTCTAACCATGTCGGGGATAGCTTCCAATCTGACCAGATGCAGCTGCACACTGGATGAGGCTGAAGCCTAACCTAATCCACATGGAGAGACTGTATATCATTGAGCTTTAGAATCTAGTTATCAACCGAGTTTTCCAATAATAATAATTCATTCATTTATTAAGTCCACCAGGTTCCATTGGGTTAGTAACAATATTCTTAACCTATGTTAGTACTTAACTAAAAACACAGCCAGTGTACAGGTGACTAATGACCTCACCAACGGGCTGTCATGCCTCCCGACTATGGCACTCAGAATGCTGTTGGGGCTGCCACGGATCCCCAAAGATCTAAAAACATAGATCTCTATCGTTATATACATTTAATAGATTTACCATGAATTATTGTAATTTACACGACCTTTTAGTGCCTTTGTTGTGATCTATTCCGATGTTAAAAGCACTATCATCGTTTTTTAGACTTAATTGAATACCTACATTTTATTTAAAAGTATTTGATATTACAAGGCCATGCGGCTATCAATGCCGCTTGATCGGGTGATATGTGTCTGGTCTATACAGTCACGAGCCCCAATATGTATTATACACTTTCCTAAGTTTAAAAGCAATTTTCGCGAGAAATAACGATTGTCACTTGGAGATAGGATGTTTTTCATAAAAACATGAGTTGCAGAATACTATGTTCGTAACAACATGACATTTTAATCAGAACAGTAGGAGAAAAACGCTTTTAAAAGTTGTTAAGTGTTTACATATTGGTGCTCGTGACTGTACGACTGTTGAACTTCGACATTTTAACTTTTGAGGAAAATAGTAATATCTAGGTTTAGTGTGTATGTATGTTGATTTGTAGCTAAAAAACTATGCAAGAAACTAGCCTCATATTCAAAGTAAAAGTAACACACTATAGATAAAATTTTTGAAAACAAAAAAAAACATGTGCCGAAAACCAAATTACAAAAAAAAATCCCGATTCCCAACTCCGCTACGGTCCTAAAATTGTTGTCGATGTATAAGCAGAAATGACGTTAATTCATTCGCGAATCGTCAAAAAATACTTTTCGTGGGCGTCATTTTTATTAAGTTGTTATTTTTTATGGTTTTTAATTTCACTCCCATTACAAATGTCCACATCTGTGCAGTTAAAAAAATATTTGCACTTCTATTAGTCTCTGGTTCTTTTATAGTTTTAATTTTAATAAAAGCATAGGGTCTGGCAACTTTAAATCTTTAATTGCGTCGATATAATAATTATATATAGTGTAGTATAATCTTGCTTCAAAGCGTCACTGACACATGAGATCTCTTTTTTCCTTCTGGCACCCTATTTTCAATCTTTTTGGTTTTCAGTTATTTCAATGATATCTCTAAGAAAAGGAACGAGCATACATGATTATGTTATCTTACGATTTCAAGGGACCAATTCCCGATTTTCTAAGAACGTTCATATTGTAACACAGTTTTGGTCATGGTTATTTTGACTTTGTTTTCTTTTTTTATATTGTCTCTGGAAATTGTATAGAAAAAACAATATGGCGGCGTTACTTCCAAATATGGCCCACGTGCCACAAGAACCATAACACACACAATTTATCTGTATTTTTGTATTACATTGATTGTAGCTGAAATAACTATTCATCAATCCAGCAGAACATCTTCCTCCTGGACAGGTACTGCAGTGGCCAATCTGGAAATCACTTAACCGTTTGCGGGCCCAGGTTGGCCGCTGTAGAAATAATCTGGCCAAATGGCGTATCATCGACCCGTCCCAAACACAGTGTCAAGTATGGAGCCCCTCTGCAGGATATGCTCGACCTCCTTTCTTGCCCATCCTGCTGGCTGCGCACTTTCCAGGATTTAAACGAAGCCAACGACAGAGCTGTGCAGGTGGCAATATACTGGTCGGGTATTATTTGAGTCTATCGACACGCAAAGAAGAAGAAGAAGCTGAAATAACATTGCAAATAAATTCAGACAGTTTTTAATAACGGATCGGCCTTCAAACCATTGATAAAGTAAGACATTCACAGCCTTACCAATACGTTATAATTACTAGCCCGGCTTTCAGAGATACCACCGGAAGATTCGGGCTATTCGTGAGGATTTATGATGGAGCTGTCACGTAGCTGTAGTTAACATAAATAATATTAAGAGCGCCTATTGCATATGGCCGGGTGGCAGGTATGGAGGTCCATCAGGTGGTAAAGCGGGCCATTCATTGTGCGACAGACTAGTGTCTTGTGGTAGAAGGAAAATGGGTAAATGAATTTGTAGTGTAGCATATGAGTCGTGACGTAAAGCGGACTGTTTATTTATTGCATTAAAAGTAATGATTTTTTACAGAGAAATGAGATAGATAGATAAATCATTTATTTAGTGCACACAAAAACCATAGCACAACACACAGAAGTACAATTAAGTAATACAAATTACACGACTATACAAAAACAAGGCGCCAATATACAAAAAGAAAAACATATTTACATACTTCAAATCAAATAACGAGTATACAAGGTGCTGTGTGCGTCTCAAGGTTGCACCAAATGGGAGTCTAGCTCAGCATGTGTCAGGCATGCACCTGAGGCTGATATTCTGCTGGATCCCTGTAGTGACATACGGACGTCGAGCAGACGAGATAAATTGGTGTAATCATCGCTGAAATCATGATCTGCCTAGATTTTTCTGCATTATGTTAGAGTCGGCTTCAATTAGTGTGCCCAAATGTAGCCGAATACCGTTGTGAGGAATGATATGAAAGATAAAGGAGTAAATGATGTCGTGACGTCTGACAGGGGACAATGGAAGAAGGAAACGTGTTGCGCCGACCCCAAATAGAATGGGACGAAGGCAGGAAGATGATGCTGATGATGAATGTAGCCGTATACCAGTGTTTTACCGATTAGACCTCCAAAACCCAGTTACTGGGCAACACGATACCCAAGGAGAAATTCTTTACTAAAGATGTCAATTGTAAATGTTAGCAGCACTGATAAATCGGTTGAGCTGAAAGGTTCTTGGATCTGGAGGGTTCAGTGAGGATGGATTCCATAAAGAGGAACGATGACCTGATGAGGGTTGTGAAAAGGGTATAGGACCATTCGCTGTGGCGGAGCTTAGGATAAGCCTATGTCCAGTAGGTAGTGGACGTCTGAATTATGGTAATGATGGACTAAGCTGTAGTATATTAGAGGAAGTTTGAAAGTGGCGCCTGTTACAGGAAAATTGAAAGGAAGTCGTTTGTCTTGGTATGGACATGTAATGAGGAGGGATGAAACGCATGTGACTAAAAGAGTGATGGACATGAATGTTGATGGATGGAGAGGGAGAGGAAGGCCATAGAAAAGATGGATGGATTGTGTGAGGAATGGGATGAAAGAGAAAGGAGTAAATGATGCCGTGACGTCTGACAGGGGAGAATGGAAGAAGAAAACGTGTTGCGCCGACCCCAAGTAGAATGGGACAAGGGCAGGAAGATGATGATGGACTAAGTTGATTTTGCATCGAATAAGTTTAAGTTTTTCGTACCCACAAATAATAAATTCTGCGACACAAAAAAAAATCGCACCAATAAATCGTCCCACTCATGCCTCACCTTACCAAGCCATTACGTTACCATAGAGTAACGCATGAATAAGCTATGGGGTTTGAAAGGCGATCCACGGCACTGCCTGGAGGTGTTTGTGCCATCTTGTGCCTTATCGGGATGAGATAGCGCGAATTATAAGACGTAGCCTGGAAAATATTCTCCGAAAGCATTTTAAGGGTTAAATGTCAACAAGGATACTTTGTTTTGGGAAGATTTCGCGATTTTTAGTAAGTGTTAGGGTAAAATAATGTTATAGATAAAAAATACGAAGTTAGCAATAGTTAGATAGGCAGTCATCATATTCTGCCTAGCCTTTTCTGGCTGGGACACAGGCCTCCTTTTTGCCCATTGCGGGTTGATGGGTGTCACATGTCTTCGAATTTTTGGTTCTAGAACTTGCCGGTTTTTCCATGGTGTTTTACTTCACCGTTTCAAGAGCAGTGGTGAAGACGTAAATCATCACCTGATTAGCCTGTTCCCAAGTATGTTGAGGTCGGCTTTTAGTCTAACCGCATGCAGCTGAATACCAGTATTTTACTTGGAGCGACTGCCTATCTGACCTCCACGACCCAGTTAATACTGAGTAATACAATACCCTTTGGTAAGACTGGTTGTAAGAATTTCAGCCCACTGACTACATGTAACGATTGTCGAAGATCTAAAAATGACAGCCGCGACCAACGGCTAAACGTGCTTTCCGAGGCACGGGAAAAACTCAGTATGTAATGCGTGGTCACCCATCCACAGATCAACCTAGGCAAACACGGCTTAACCTGAAGATCGACCCGTGCGGCTATTATTATTAAGCCACAAGCTCCCCCTTTGAAGCCATGAGCTCCTCCTAGGCTAGATAGGCAGTCGCTCCATGTTAAATATGGATATTCAACTGCATCCGGTTATATTGGTAACCAGGCAGATGATGATGAACAGCGTCAAGGAGGACAGGTGTCCCTAAGCATTTAAGAGAACCTTCATAGTTTCAGGAAGACAATAGTCACATCATTTTGATTACATTCTTCCTAAATTGCGTATCATGACGTCGTTCTATTTCTCCGAAGAGTTGGGCAGGGAAAGATCTATAAGTTACACACGGCGGCACATGAAGCTGTACGGTTCCAGTATAACTTACCCTCGCTTTGTCTAGACTTTCTATACAATGAGAGATCCGCATAAACTGATTTTGGAAAGCTTTATAGGCCGTCGTGTGAACAACATTTCAATTAAGTTTATGTTCAGGTCCAAGAGAATAGGGCGCGAGGCAGGCACCAATCTAGGACTTTGGGCTGCTCTCTATTGAAAAAGCCACTAAAGTCCGCAAATGGGATCGAAGCAGAACCCCACGCTTAGCAGCTCGCGTTTAAAACGAAGATACGACCACCAGACAAGAATTTCACTAACCAAAAACCACAATGTACAGACGCCAGCACAGGAAGCTACCAGAAACTGCCAAATTTTCACAATCAACCTTGAACCTAATGCTTTAGCGATAACAGATGCTTTGACAGATTGTAGTAGTTTGATGTTCTGGCATCTGTACCTGTTTATTTCCTGCTAGCAACACTGCCACGCTAAGCATAAGAGCAGTACCTAAATATGTTTTGCATAGTTTTGAGTAATTGGCGTTCAAAGTTTTTGTTACAATTTTGTTTTTCCGGACTTCTTTTTTTAAGTTATTTTAATTGTGATGATTGAAATGTCTAGCCCAAAAAAAACGCTTTTATATTCTTTACTATATTAAAATCCTTTTATATCTAGTACTAGCTGTTCCCCGCGACCTTCGTCCGCGTAAAATCCCGTCCCGTTTTTGCAACATTTCTCATTGCTGCTACGCTCCTTTTAGTCGTAGCGTGATGTTGTATAGTCTATAGCCTTCCTCGATAAATGGACTACCCAACACTGAAAGAATCATTCAAATCGGACCAGTAGTTCCAGAGATTAGCGCGTTCAAACAAACAAACAAACAAACACTGCAGCTTTATAATATTATAATATAAGTATAGATTAGTATAGATTACTTGAAGCAACAGAAACTGATCCGTGACCAAAATTTACCAGTTCCCGATAAGCTATTAAAACAGCTGTCAGCACATCTGGTAGAGCTCGTTGCGCTGATTCAGGATCAATATTTAACTCATTTTGTCAAAAATTGCACTTACTGCTGATATCGCTAGCGCGGCAGAACACTGGTCCGAATCAGGGTTGTTGCGAACATCAGCATCAGCATCAGCATCCGCATTGATCGATGCTGATTATTAATGATGAAGTTCGAGTCGTGACATGACCGCAGAGAGGATTATATCACGTGTAGTTTTTGCCTGTGACTTTGACCAATTAAAAGATCGTCTGCGGGGATTGTGATTGCAAACAAACACAAACTTGTCTCATTACGTTAATTCGTCATTACGCGTGAAAGTTTTTGTTTTTTTTTCCCGTAAGCTATCGAGTGTTATCCGTTGAAAAGTGGAATATGGACGTATTTTAAATTAAGGAATCAAGAAACTGCAAACTGCAACTTATGTAACAAGGATTATTCACGCAAAGAGCGTACTAATACGGACTGATTTTACTTTTTCCCTGTTTTTTTAAGAAAATAATTAAAATCAGCATCAGCATCAGCATCCGCTGATGTCAATGATAAAAGATCAGCATGAGCATCAGCATCCGCTGATGTGAAAAAAATATGCATCAGCAACAACCCTGGTCCGAATTCAAAATTCCCTCCAAAAACCTTCATCTCATTTTGACAGAACGAAAATCGTGACCACTTCAAATGGAATATACTTTATAATTATAATATTTGGAACACAATGCTTTTCAAGGCGGGTTTCAAGATCATCAATCTTATACTAAAAACCGTTTGTCTTTAATTAGTTTTAACTTAATTATAACGACCTGGTATGTGTGAAGGACGTTATAATTTTGTAATAGGGTTATAAATGTTTTGTTTTTTTGGTTTGGCCTATTATTTTATTTTAGTAGCCGTTGGTCCCGGTGGTCATTTGTAGAACTTTGGCAGTCGTTACAGGTAGTCAGTGGCCCGAAATTCTGACAACCAGGCTTGCCAAGGGGTATCGTATTAGCCAGTACTAACTGGGTTGTGGAGGTCTGATAGGCAGTCCCTCCATGTAAAATACTGGTATTCAGCTGTAATACTGGAAGCCGACGTCAATAAATTTGGGAACAAGCTAGGCAGATGATGAGTTGCTCAGTGGCTCAAATGTTTTAGGCAGTAGCAGATTTTGGTAATGAAGAGTGCTTTGATCCAACGTTACCTACGCGATTGAATCAGAAATGAAGAGAACCGCAAGAAAACCATGATAAGCCCAAGAATAGCCAAACTTATGTTGCTGATGGGATCGAGAGGTCCTGGAGATACGACCACGTACTGGAAAGCACAACGTTGGAAGTTGGAAGGCCTTCCAAGGAGCAGGCCATGGGAATCCACTGGATGCAAGACTCATAACTCATTTGATGTGGCGACGATTGGTCCTGTGTCCACCGTCCCATGGTTGAGAGCTTTGTTAAATACCAGGGTCTGAGAAAACAAGACTACATGCGCTACTTAATTCTGCTGCCAATTGGTGTTGCTTATTCGATTTCTGGATAGATAGAGAGACAAACCATTTACTCAGCGCACATAAAAGACATACACTACATAATTCTGAACATGAAATTTTTCACCGGTAATTTAAAAAAAAAACTGTTGTTTCTTACAAAAGTGAACCAACACTAAAAAAATGTATGGAAAAGCACATTTAAAAAAAAAAAAACATCGTCATCTTCCTGCCCTTATCCCATGTTATTTGGGGGTCAGGTGCGACACGTTTTTTTCTTCCATTCTCCTCTGAAAAATTTTGCAGACTTCCTTGAATGGCGGTGACCACTAAACATTAGGGCTGTATGATTGATTAATGTTTAGGCCAATTTAGCACGCATTAATTTAAGTTAGTTAATCATTTTGCGTGGTTAAGCACAATTTTGCAATAGTTCTTTCAGTTTTTATCAACATCTTGAAATCGATTTTTAAATTGAACTGAAAGGTAAACCAAATAACCCATAACCCATCACAAATAAAAATATCTCGAAACGCGAAACAAACGAATTATGTTTTTCAAATCGTTTTCCATACGCGTAGATAATAGAAAAGTATGTTCCACGCACGTTCGGAAACTCATGTCCAGTTCACCACTCTTTTGTTCATTTATCGTTTAGAAACGCGAGGGTTGCCAGTGTTAAAAAATAAAAATATTTTTACTACCTTTTGTTTATTGTTGTTTATAGTCTGTGGATGATTGGATGGCGCTTTCAAAGTTTTGTATTTCGAATTCGGGACGGTTACGTGGTTTATTCAGAAAATCGCTGTTGCATCGGCGTTTCTTCTTAGAAAAATGAATTTTGTAGTTCTATTCTGAGATTTTCGCTGGCTGATGTCGTCTTTGTTTGTTTTTCAAGTAAAACTGGTGACTAAGGCCTCAAATATTGTATACTAGCGGCCCGTCCCGGCTTCACTTGGGTGGGCATTTATTTTCCCGTAATCCCCCCCCCCCCCTATTTTTTTCTAGTAATAAATATAGCCTATGTTATTCATTACAAACATACACACACACAAAAATACAAATCTTTCATCTTTATTATATTAGTAAGATCACGGCGCTTGCAACAGCGTCGAAATATCGGGAGCTCAAAATAATGAACAATCACGGAAGATATCCCGTAAGTGGCAGTATAAGTTTATTTCAATTACATTTCGTATATCAGGTACAACCCTACACATTTCGGATCATAACCCCAACAATACGCGGTGCGAAAATATTGTCTTTTTTCAACAAAGAGACTAAATACAATGTACAGGGAACGTGGAGTGAATGGTGACATAATACGCCTACACATATGTGGGATCGGGGCATATCGTGTGCATTCGGGTGTTTCCGTATTGTTTCGGTTGTGGTTTCGCTTCACAAGGTGCAGTACTATCAAGAATTCGGGACATAGGTGCATGATGCCCATTTTCATTGTAGGAGTAGACAAAAATGAAAATAATACAGGGTGTAAACGGACCCTTCACGAAGCCGTCTATCAAGCATTCTGTAAGTAACCCTACGCAAAAATTATTTCTGGGAAACGACTTTTATTTTTGGGGTGATAAATCACGTTTTACGGAAATACTCAATGTAGGACACTCAAAACATTGTACTGATGGATGTTTTGAATAGTAAACGGGTCATGGAGGTAATTCAAGTAAGGTTATTTTTACTTTGGTTATTACCTTATAAACTAGTATTAAAAAAAAACTTGTGAAAAATTTGGAACTTTGACCTCCAATATCTCCGTAACTAGAAGCTTCCCAGGTATGGTCCAGTACATAAAAATGATCGCAATGACGGGGAGAACAAGTGCTTTTCGGCATCTTTAAGGGTATTTTTACACCCATTATTATTAATTTCGTCAGTGAACTTATAGTCCCGTCCTATTTAATGTGGGGAACGCTTTGGAGAAAACAAAAACTGCTATAAAACGCTCCATGTAAACTACACGGTTGGCGCAGTAGCTGAACGGTTGGATGCTGCGCTGTGTATCACTATCAGGGGTTCGATTCCCGCACGTTCCTGGTCTGGCTGTTTGTACGCACGCACGAAACAGGAGAAATTCCTAGTTTAGGACAACCTTTAAAAAATAAAACCTCTGGTATTTATAAACAACTATGCTTATGCCCGCGGCTTCACCCGCGTGGAGTTCGTTAAATGTCCCACGGGATCGAACTGCCGGAATAAAAAGTATCCAGGTTATAAACTATCCGTGTGCCCATCCCAATTCGTTCGAAGTTTTTGCGTGAAAGAGTAACTAACATACATCCATCCGTCCGTACATCCATCTATCATCACTTTAACGTTAATTATAATACAAGTAAGATAGTAAGACCCTATGTTAGCTGATGCAATCTGATCCAAATTTGGCAGAACCAGAAAAATATGAGTACTCCGGTGATGTGGACTGCTATCAAAGAGATTTAAAAGACTTATAGAGCGGACATTGGAAATATTTTCATACAAAAATTTTGATCCCGAACATTTTCGATTTTGACATACGAAAGCTAGCTGACAAGCGGGCGTATGACACTAGACAGAACGACTTGTTACTAAGTAGTAGCAAGTATTGGATTACGATTTTCTTCGTCTTGTCCCGTCTATCGCTCGTAGATATTTGAATGTATTTGACTGGTATCAAACTGGGACCTCGCTAAATAGTCATCGACGCTATGACTCATAAACTTGTTGGTAGCTGCTCTTATATCTCTTCTGTCTGATCTTAACTGTGATCTCCGCTATACTTACAAGAAAGCCTTCAATGAGTGGCCGCACAAAACGGATTCTAGACATTCCATTATCCGAGAGAAAACTATGTTTCATTTTTTTTTTAGTTTGCCCGTATTGTCCCACTCCTGCGCAAAGGCCTCCCCCCATTCCTTCCACTTCTCACGATGGTGTGCCTCTTCTCGCCAACTCGCGAGGAAGCCATCCAAGACGTCCCGCCATCTTCTCTTCGGTCTACCGCGATCCCGTCTAGCTGTTTCAGGGCTCCAGTCTTGCGATATTCGGGCCCACAGCTGTGCATCTGGCAGACATGGTCTGCCCCGTCCCATTTTAGCCTGGCAGCTTTATAAGCTACGTCGGCAATTTGCGTTCGGGAGCGCAGTGTGGTGTTCCTTATCCGGTCAGTTCCATTTTAAGTTTCTTTTTTTTCTAGCATCTCAATCATCCCGAAAGAGGTTTAACTACACCTTGTAGAAAAAGTTATTTTTAAATCTTTTGAAAGAAGGTCAAGCAACCACACTTTGTCTTCCCAAGCACAAAGGTGTTACAAGTAAGTACGAAATATAACTCAAGATAAGACAAAAAGGCATTACAAGCAGAAACCACGAAAGAAAAGAACCGCGCAAAAAGTTCCTCAAGTACATTACTCAACAATAAATAAACGTATAAACTTAATTTCACTGCAAACCATCTTAGCACTCACGAAACAACATATTAACCAGCTCTCACGTCAAAAATCTTACTCCTCAAAAGATCTCCATTGAAACGCAACCCAAAAAAAACATAAGCACGTCTCTTTTTTCACAATTAATCAAACGTGCCAGTACAAAAAAACCTCTCTAAGAGTTTCAAAAGTTTGCACCGATGCATTGACGGACCTCCTTTCAACGAATATCAAAATGACAGTTGATTTATGATTTTCCATTGTGGCAACACAGCGTTCGTTATGGCGCGAAACTCATTTATATTGCTAATGACATTTCGAGATGTTTAAAATGGCGAGTAATAATGCGCGGCAAAAAGTTCATTTTATTTTATAGTTTTTTAAGATTATCTTGTTGTATTGTGTTTTGTGATTAATTTTGAACGTTTGTCGGCCTTTGACATTATTGCAATTACTTTGGCGTTTGTTAATTACGTGTTTAGTTGATGTATTGTGCGGAGGCTTTCAATGATTAATTCCATATGTCTTTGAAAGAAGATTAAAGAATTGTAGTGCCGTATTAAGCTCAACTTTAATTCTCGATACTGTAAAAAGAAGTGTTTTGTTTCGAGTTTATTCACCCTCAACTTCTTCACCAAAAGATGAAGATATTATGGTTCTCCGAAAGTGGTTGTGGAGACAAATAGCAGCCGCTTATGTACTTACACATCAAGACAATAAGACAACTGAAGACCCAACTGCCATCCGGGGCTGCGGGACTGCTCCGGGGCTGCGGGACTGTTCTAAAGAGCTACCGCGGCCCTGGAACACAAAGGGCAAAGAAGGAACAAGGATAGGTTTTAGTCAGTAAAAGTTTGACACTCCCTTCCACTCCGCCTAGATCAGGGGGGGTCATTTGATGATTTCCCATTCGAAAAAAAAAAGACCCAACTGCCATGCCTACCATAACCCCTTATTGTAACATAATTAAATCTTTAGTGTTGGAAAGAAGAATGGACCTAGACGTCCTATCCAGGATGTAAAAGGACCCTTCAAGAAGCCGTCAACCAAGCATTCTGTACATTAAAAAAAAAAACTGAAAAAGTTGGAACTTTGATATATCATATCTCCGTAAATAGAAGATTCCCAGGTATGATCTGTCACTAAAAAAGGTCGTGAGGAGCTCGTGGCTAAATAATAACAGCCGCTCAGGTCGATCTCTAGGTTAAGCCGTGCTTGCCTAGGTTGGTCTCTGGATGGGTGACCACCCATTACATACCGAGTTTCCTCCGTGCCTCGGCACGTTAAGCCGTTGGTCCCGGGTATCATTTGTAGATCTTTGTCAGACGTTAGGCAGTAAGTAGCCCAAAAACTCTGACAACTAGTCTTACCAAGGAGTATCGTATTACCCAGTACTAACTGGGTTGTGGAGGTCAGATAGGCAGTCGCTCCATGTAAAATAATGATATTCAGATGTATCCGGTTAGACTGGAAGCCGACCCCAATACAGTTGGGAAAAGGCTAGGCAGATGATGTAGTAGCTCGATGTGCTGGTATCTGTACACTCAAAAGCCCCGCTTTCAAAAGAACATATAGAACAATGAGCCGATTGATGACTATTTCATTAAGATGTATGTCTATGATTAATTCTGCAAGTTAATAACAAAGAAACGACTAGTAATTATAAAACTTGTAGGTAGAATGTTACTTTCACCAATACCTGAGGATGAATTTGCAAAAAACATTGATCTGGAGATTAAGGATTTGCTTCTTTTAATGATTTATTATTTTTTTTTCGGATGCTTCATCATCAAATGAAGGGGTCATTTATTGACTTATTATGACTAAGTTAACTGCTTACGCCGTTAAGGGTAGAGGCGTGAGAGTTACATGTTAATAATTCCAAAAACATGTCGTGGCAGAAGACTAGGATCAGAAGTTCTATTCCGTACTGTGTTCCATGTTCAACATTCATAGTGTTTTTTTTTCTTTTTTTCGGATGGGAAATCATCAAGTGACCCCTCCCGCTCTGGACAGAGTGGAAGGGAGTGTCAGACTCGTACTGACTAAAACCTATCCATGTTCCTTCTTTGCCTTTTGTGTTCCAGGGCCGCGGTATCTCTTTCGAACAGTCCCGCAGCCCCGGCAGGCATCGACCCCTTCCTGGTTGCTGAAATCTCTTTGAGGCGCGCGTGGAACGCCGTTGACACGGCGTTGAGTTTTTGTAAGTGTGACTTTCTATTATGGTTAGTAGGGCTTATCCTAATCTTTATGGTTTTAACTGAAGCTTTGTTTTATTTTCCTATCTCTACACTGTGCTCACATATAGAAGCAACAATATTGTACCCAGGACTATGTAATATACAACTTGATTTGAAAAGAGTGTCCATGGAGTTTCTTGCCCATTCTTCTCCATGAGATCTACTATTTTCGAATGGGCAACTACAGTCCATTCACAGTTATTATGCCTGTGGCGGGACTGTAGGTAGCTTATTTTTGACTATGCAAAAGTGCCTGTCATGGGTCTATTTGAAATAAATGCTTTGAGTTTGAGTTTGAGTTTGAGTCGTCATTTAAGACGGCCGGAAATAACCTGCCCTGGATTTGATTTCCATGTTGAGCAAAGTGATATTAAGTTTTTCCGTAAAGAATTTCTTCGAAGTAGCCCAGTTTGATTATTACCTGGTACCATCAAAGAATAATAGCGATAAACGAAATTGAAATCTGATCACTGATCTATTTTTCTATTATTTTTATATATGAAGGAAAGAATCCTTTATTAGCTAATTATTATACAGGGTGTAAACGGACCCTTCACGAAGCCGTCAACCAAGCATTATGTATATCAAACTAAGTCACCCTACGCAAAAAATATTTCTGGAAAACGACTTTTTTTGGGGTGAAAAATCACGTTTTACGGTAAAAGTCAATGTTACGCACTCAAAACTTGGTGCTGATGGACGTTTTGAATAGTAAACGGGTCATGGAGGTAATTAAAGTAAGGTTAAAACCTTAAAAAGTAGTATTTTCTTTTTATTGTGAAAAATTGGAACTTTGACCTCCAATATCTCCGTAACTAGAAGGTATGGTCCAGAACAAAAACAATATCGCAATGCCGAGGACTACAAGTGCCTTTCGGCTTCGTTAAGGGTCGTTTTACACCCTTTATACATTTATAAATTAAAATAACCTACAATAACTAACTTAACAATAAACTTAAAAAATGGCGTCAAAAATCTCCTCAACGCTGTCAACTGGTAATGTACACAAGAGACTGGCGGCGTTGCCACGTTGTATGGCAACGCTAAGCCTTTGGCCAAGGTAAAATGTATGTAGGTAGAACACAATGTTATCTTGTAGTTTTTAATACCTAGTAGCTAAAAAAACAATTTACATGGAAATATCATACACTCCACACTACAAAGTAACTCTTCGAATCGCAATCCTACTCAAAAGTACGTCAATACGGAATCAAAGAGACAGTCAAAACGACCCAGTCTTCACGTAAAAAACCACACTGTATTCACCTTTTAAAAACCACAAACCATTTAATTATCAACCTTAAGTCTTTGTGCCAAGAGCGTGGACGCCAGTTTGGGGATGCAAATCAAAACCACACCATTCAAAACCACAAACTAATCAATTTTCAACCTTACGTGTGTTGCCTCAGAAGTGTTGAAGATTATTTCGAAGTGCAAAACAAATACTGGTGATCGGGAAACGGTCTACGTGGCGCATACGGAACGATTTCGAAATTCGAATCCGTTGTTTTTTTTTCTGCAATAGAGAACGGGTGCATCGGTTAATCGAATAGTCGGAATCAAGTATCGATGGAGTTTTTAATCGATTTTAGGAAGGATTTTCAGGCTTGGCAACTTGAAGGTTTTGAGATTTGATTTTGAGGGAAATGTGAGACTCGTTGACAGTGATCGCATGTGCTACTGCTGAGCTCGTGTAGTCCTGGGTTCAATTCACAGGTCGGGTAGTGTTATTGGGTTTTTTCATTAGGAATTTCTCAAAATCAGCCACAGAGTCTGAATGTGAACCCGGTTGATGGCAAAAGGCTCCTCTCCTGGTGTAATGTGGGTTTACTATTAGTCAGTCAGTAGTACGAATTCGGTTATTTACAAAAATGCTTAATTTGGAATATTCCAGGGTTCTTCCGTACCGGACAACCTATAATTAGCTGTCACTGCAGGGGCTGTGGCTGGAGAACCTTGCGTGCTACGCGCTACTCTCGGACTAGAAGACCGACCTACCTACCAGGCCGCCACCAGTCACCTACGTTCTGGGAACTGCAGGCTAGTAGGTGGTCTAGAATTCAACACGCGCTCGATGTCGAGAACTCACGCCAATCCCTCCACTTGGGTTACCCTAAAATTCTATTTATAATTATATTTTTCACTAATTATATTTTTGTATGTACTCTCCAGAGTTTTATTTACCGGCTGAGCCCCCTTTTTTTTTTGTTTCGGATGGGAAATCATCAAATGACCTCCCGCTCTGGGCGGAGTAGAAGGGAGTGTCAGACTTGTAATAACTAAAACCCATCCATGTTCCTTCTTTGCCCTTTGTGTTCCAGGGCCGCGGTATCTCTTTCGAACAGTCCCGCAGCCTATCGGCTGAGCCTTAACCGTTACAGTTACCTACATCTCTGCTGAACCGTTCGGGGATTACAGGCGTGATGATAAGTATGGTCACTTCCTTAGGGCTCGCAGACACGGTAATGTTCCAAAAAAAAAACAATCTTGATTCACGGTACATTTAAAAATCCCTTGAACACGTTACAATCTTAAGTCGTCTGACAAAAACATATTGTTTTTGATAACAAAGAAATAAATCTTATATTGTGACCACAGTTTGATGTATGGTTACATTACCTGAAATAATTATCTCCTTTTGAACACGAATGATAAGAGAATGTACTGTTTTTGGTATCAAGTGGTTTAAAAATATTATTAGGCCTGGAAGTATTACTAAAAACATAAATTTTAAAGAGTGTAGTTTAAAAAATGAAATGAATACCGACGGAATTATAAGAATACTAGATGTACCCGCTTTTTACCTGCTACCTACCTGCCACCTACCTCCTACCTACCTACTATCTACCCACTACCTACCTACCACCTAAAAACGGCAACATGTTGCGATGTTGCTATTCAAGAACCATCATCATTCTCCTGCCCTTATTCCAATTCATTTGTGGTCGGCACACCATATCTTCTTCTTCCATCCTTCTGTAATACTCGTTATAACCATATCTTCCTTCACACACTCCATCCGTCGTTTATTTGGTCTTCCTCTATTCTTATACACATCCACATTCTTACTCAAAACTTTCCTCACGACGTTTTCCTCATTCCTTGACATCACATGCCGATACCACTACAACCGATTACCACACAACTTTTCGGTCACCGGCGTCACTTTCAGCCTTTGTCAGATTTGTCCAGCTTCGAACCGTTTTGCTGGTTCAGCGGCTTCGTCGCTGTGGTCGGTGCTGGTGGTCGTTGAGAGGTTGTACCTTAAAGGTGCATTTGTCCTGCCAGGGCTGGGGGACTGTTCGAAAAAGATACCGCCGCCCTGGAACACAAAGGGCACAGAAGGAACATGGATGGGTTTTAGTCAGTACGAGTCTGACACTCCCTTCCACTCCGCCCAGAGCGGGAGGGGTCATTTGATGATGTCCCATCCGAAAAAAAAAACAAAGGAAGTAACATGGGACAAGGGCAGGAAGATGATGATGATCTGTATCTTGTAATCTCATGCTGGTTGTCGAACAAAAACTTATGTTTAAAAATCGATAGATGGAGTACATCCGCTACCCAGACTTGCTTGGTTAGTATCCTGTTTGCAGCCATGTTTTAGCAGCAAAGAAAATTCAACAGCATTTTTGTGACGGTAACCATATTCTATGAGGTGACAAAAACTGACTGCTAGTAGGTGTTAAAAATTGAGCCCTCACGATATCTATCAACGCTTTTTCTTCTACGAATTCTTGGCACGGTGCCAGATACTATTTTTTAATGAACTACACTCATTAGCATCAAAGTAATTAGGTTTTTTAGTCTATGGTATGAGGAGATTCCGAGAGGAGCTGGTGGCTAAATAATAACAGCCGATCGGGTCGATCTTTAGATTAAGCCGTGCTTGCCTAGGTTGGTCTGTGGATGGGTGACCCATTTTATACCGAGTTTCCCCCGTGCCTTGGAAAGCACATTAAGCTTTTGGTCCCGGGTGTCATTTGTAGATCTTTGATAGTCGTTAGGTAGTCAGTGGCCCAAAAAGTCTGTCAACCAGTCTTACCAAGGGGTTTCGTATTACCCAGTATTAACTGGGTTGTGGAGGTCAGATAGGCAGTCGCTCCATGTAAAATACTGGTATTCAGCTGCATTCGATTAGACTGGAAGCCGACCCCAATATAGTTGGGAAAAGGCTGGGCAAATGATGATGAGGAGATTCCATATTTTGGTTAGATTCTCAGTAACTCCTATCCAGCCACCCTGAGGAGATCGTCGCACCAGAGCACCTAGCGTGAGGGCGTCCCACCTTACACTTGCTGATTCCTGGTCTCCACTCACAAAACGTCTACTCCAACGGCCATCGGTTCAACAGCCAATATGGCTGGCCCATTACCAGTTGAACTTGCCTATTCTGTCAGCCATGTCGACAACTTGTCGTGGCCGTTCTGAGTTATTTATTCCAGAGATATCTACACAGCCTCCGTGGCGCAATGGTTAGCGCGTTCGGCTGTTAACCGAAAGGTTGGTGGTTCGAGCCCACCCGGGGGCGATACTTTTTACTAGGTTTTGGAGGCATTCGTTTTCTTTGTATTAGGCTAACAACAACTTAATATTCACTGGAATCAAAGACATTCAAATATTTACGAGGGATAGACGGGACTAGACGAAGAAAATCGTAATCCAATACTCATTACTACTTAGTAAAAAATCGTTATGTCTTGTGTCATACACTCGTTTGTCAGGTAACATTCGTGTAGCTATAGTTGCTGCCAGTTAAGATGGCAATGGCGGTCATTGACCCACCTACATTTATTAAAGTTCTTAACTTTGAAATCCACAAATAAGCCAGTTCATGTCTTGAATCGTCATCTATCGTGATCTTCAACATCTTTTCTAATGAAAAACGATACATGGTTCATTTGTTTTGGTTCGTACGAAGAGATATTATGGTGAGCAATGACCGCTATTGCCATCTTAACTGGCAGCAACTATAGTTATATTTGAATGTCTTTGCATTCGTGTGTCAAAATCGAAAGTGTCCGACATCAAAATTTTTGTATGAAAATATTCTCAATGTCCGCTCTGTAAGTCTTGTAAATCTCTTTGACTGGAATAATGGCTCAATCTTCGCTAAAAAAAGCAAACGATTCACAGAATTATGCTTCTTATTTACTTAATTTTTCGTATACAATATAGCTTTTTTACGCATGTAATGCCCGAGGGCTAGGCAAGTAGGCAGTGGGACCTAATAGCACGCTCACATCTCGCCAGTCATGTTTAAGGCCCATGTAATAAGCGAGCCTATTGCCATCAATCAGGCACAAATCCAGTCTCCGAAGCTGCTACTGGGCAATTCCTGGCACTGCCCGACCCAGGAATCGTACTCAGGACCACATACGTTGCAGTAGCGTTGAACAATGAGGCAGATTTTTATGCTGAGCCGTGGGTTTTTAGTAGATATAGCTTCCTTAGTGGACGCAATAATTACCCACAAATTGCAAAGCTGTTTTGTTACAAAAATGTAAATGCAACGAAAAGCAAATTATGACTAAGTTAACTGCTTACCCCGTTAAGGGTAGAGGCGTGAGAGTTACATGTTAATAATTCGAAAAACATGACATCACAAAAGACTAGGATCAGAAGTTCCATTCCGTACTGTGTTCCATGTTCAACACGGATGGGAAATCATCAAATGACCCCCCCCCCCCCTTCTGTTCTGGGCGGAGTGGAAGGGAGTGTCAGACTCTTACTGACTAAAACCCATCCATGTTCCTTCTTTACCCTTTGTGTTCCAGGGCCGCGGTATCTCTTTCGAGCAGTCCCGCAGCCCCGGCAGGCATCGGCCCTTGCGGACCCCTTCCGGTAACATTCATAGTCTTACGCCAATTTCCATGGTGGTAGACAGAAACTACATAACGCCATCTGCTACGACCCTTACATACTCTTTTAGCCCACGTTTATACATCTGGTCATACACGCACGTCTCTTGCAAGTAGGTACTACGCACCTTTCTAAAGAACTTACCAACCTTCACCAATAAGACACCGTTTCAAGCTTTCACGGTTTACAACGAAACTTATACTGTCACTTACGGGATATCTTCCGTATAGATAGTGCATAGTTATTTTGGCGCGTGGCCATAGTCGGAACTAATGCCGCCATCTTGTTTTTCGTTCAATTTCACAAATACTCAATACTCAATACGTTTATTGCATTCCATAATGTGAACTCAGGTGGTAGGTACATAAGGATATATACATTAGTTTTGGATCATTGTGGGCCCCGTCGGGCATAACAATATAAGAATTAGGAGGAGGGCTATTATAATTATTTACGATTTTAATATTAACCTACTCTTTTGTTTAGTGTAATGTTTACAATGAGCGCCCTTCTGTCAACGTCAAAAGACCCACGCACCGTTATACAGTATAGTATGACTACTTTCATTATGCAGTTCAAGATAGCGTTGCTTGTCAAAAAAAATTGCATCGATATGTCAAACTTGGTACATTTATTTTAGTTCTTTAGTTCTTTGTTTTCCCGTCTGCGCAGATAGGTCGGTTGAAGACGTGTAAGCCTTCTGAACATAATTTTCGTAATGAAAGAAGGTCTCAAATACGGAGATATTAATACCTTAAGGTCGTGGGTAAGTAATAAAACGCATTTTATGTTCAAGAGTTAAATGTGAACAACAGTAATGACTTAGTTCCAGGAACCGCTCGGTTCTGCGGCTAAAGTGGGTATTTCGTAGGTTTTTGTAAGTGACTCATAATAGAAATGATCATACAGGCATGTAACCGTTACACCTGTACCTGTACCCGGTGTAACGGTTTCGGGTTGCTCTTGGCTAAATAATAACAGCCGCGAGAGTCGATCTTGAAGGTTAAGCAGCGCTGGTCAAGGTTGGACCGTGGATGGGTGACCATCCATTATATACCGAGTAGCCTCCGTGCCTCGGAAATCACGCTAAGCCGTTGGTCTCAATTGTTATTTGTAGATCTTTGACAGTCGTGGCAGGTAGGCAGTGGACCGAAAGTCTGACAATCAGTCTTACCAAGTAGTGTCGTATTTCCTAGTACTAACTGGTTTGTGGAAGTCAGATAGGCAGCTTGGAAAATACTGGTATTCAGCTGAATCCGGTTAGACTGGAAACCGATCCCATCACAGTTGGGAAAAGGCTAACGGTTTCATTAAAATATGACACCACAGATAGAGTTTATGGACTGCTCAGATCTGAAGTGCGTATGTGGCGTCTCCCCACAGACAATGGCTCACCTAACATCTTGAACTGCATGACCTGCGCACTTAGAAGACAGAAGATCTTCTGACTGCATCAGCGAGCGGAGTTCAAAATTGTATCCCGCAATAATTTTTGCGTAGAGTTACTTAGTTTGATGTACAGAATGCTTGGTTGACGGCTTCTTGAAGGGTCCGTTTATACCCTGTATATCTGATTGCCTCACTGGTCTAATGGTCACAAGCACGAATACTGAACTTGGGTTACCGGGTTCAACTCTTGGTGTTACAAAAAGTTATAGATTTTGTATATAAGATCAATTTTTTCCAAAAGAGTTTGTTTAACAGGTTCGAAGCAGCCCTCGCAATGATTCATGGAGTTTGTAGGTTTTATAAGCAAACTTATATCAAACCTCATTTACCGCCATAGCAACACACGAATTATGTGCCAAAAAGTCTAAATCGTAACAGTCATTGTCAAAAATTTTTGCATTCAACCATCACAATATTATAAATCTTTAGAAAATGCAAAGGGCACCAATAGGATCGGAATCTGTTTTGGATGAAGCGGAGGACGATCCAATATTTGAATCACAGGAACACTTTCAAAAAGCAATAGTGAGGTTATGCTATGGAGACCTCTGCGTCATCGGCAGGCTGTGGATCCAGGCTCTCAGGACTATTTTAGTTGGTGCAAATTTTTCGATCATTCCTGTCGTAAAAGCTGCTCCCCCCCAAAAGGAACCTCCAAAAAAACCACCTGCAATGAAGTACAAGGATCTACCAATCTACGAATGTCCTCATAATGAATACAAAGACTATATGGAAAAGCAAAAAAAATGTCCAAAGGCTAACGTAAAGATACTGCACACCTATCTTTTTCCAAAGGTACAGAGTTATAGGAAAGCTTGGAGCGATTCGATTAAAGACTTTTTAAAGGATGCCACAGAATTGAAAGACGACGGCTGTGCGGCCATTTGTAAAAGCAAAAATGACTTAATTACTTTTTTGAGGTGTCGCGACAATTTGATTATAAGACAGGCAGTGGTAGTGACTGGGACAGCAACTGGCTTCTACATAGGAAGAGGAGCAGGCGCTATAAGAAGACTATTGTGCACTTCCGTTGGAGCACTCAGTACAGGAGCCTTATGCTTTCCTAAAGAGACTGACGAAATATTCCGAAACGCCTCATTCAGGGTCGGGAAAGTTGCGGTCCCTTTTTTCAACCGTATTTGTGGGATGAACTTTGTTTTAAGAGACAAGTTACCTTGCCGTGATGAGCTGCCGCCACCTCGACCTGACACCAAAAAATAACCCGAAGAGCCAAGCAAAAAGTAATAGTATTCTTCATGAAGTTTAAAGTTTCAAACCATATTTTTGACATCGGTAAATATTTTTTGGGAAAACCCAACAATTGTTTTTTTTATTAAATACACACATTGTCGAGAGCAACGCATGTGGTCTATTAAAAGTAGTTATTTTGAACATCGTGCCTGTAATCTCTGAAGAGTTAGGCAGAGGTGCAGGTAAATTTAAACATTACTTTTGTGATCTCTAAAGAGTAAAGCTTAAGCACCAACAGTTATAACATTAACTCAAACTCAAACTCAAAGCATTTATTTCAATAAGACCATAACAGGCACTTTTGAATGTCAGAAAAACAAAGAAGGCGAAGCTACAGTCCCAGACACAAGGCATAATAACTTGTGAAAGTACTGTAGTTGCCCATTCCAAAGCGTAGATCTCTATGGAGAAGAATGGGCAAGAAACTCCATGGAAACTCTAACGTCGATTGAGGCGTTATTTTTAAGCTTAAAGCAATATTTTTCTTTCTTTCTTTTCGTTCTCTCCCAAAACTTTCCGGTAGACTGCGCTTACACAAGTTCCTGCCACCGTTGGTTGTCACGAGATGCTTGTATATCTAGGGATACAATTTTTTAGTCGAGTGGGTAGCTAAATACCGTGTCCGTTGGGGTAAGTAAGTGGTGACACAAAGTTACGCATTTGTTAAGGTGTAGATCCTCTTGTTCATATTATCCTGCTCGATACTCTGTTACAGATGTCGAGTCGGGCAGATACTATACATAATTATATTAATTATACAAATTATTAGTTGAGTCATGATGAGGAGCTCATGGCTAGATAATAAAAGCCGCTCTCGGGTCGATCTTTAGGTTAAGCAGTGCTTGCCTAGGTTGGTCTGTGGATGGGTGAGCACCTATTACATACCGAGTTTCCTCCGTGCCTCGGAAAGCACGTTAAGCCGTTGGTCCCGTGTCATTTGTAGATCTTTGACAGTCGTTAGGTAGTCAGTGGCCCAAAAAGTCTAACAACCAGTCTTACCAAGGGGTATCGTATTACCCAGTACTAAATAGGTTGTGGAAGTCAGATAGGTTGTCGCTCCACTGGTATTCAGCTGCATCCGGTTAGACTGGAAGCCGACCCCAATATAGTTGGGAAAAGGCTAGGCAGATGCTTAGGCTAAGTTGTACTACTACTAACATCATAATTATGGATTTTTATCCGAAATAAATTTTTGAATTTGAATAAATGCCGAAGGTTTGTCAGGATACATTTATAGGTGAGCGGTCGTCTACAGAATTGTACCTTAACGGCCGCACACGACAAGCTTTTTACAGAGAAAGCTTGACCTTAACTCTATTGACTCTCGCGTTACACTCGACCGCATACGGTCAGACGGACAAATTGTTATAATATACATCAGTACTCATCAGTTTCCATTGTTGCTTGTGCAAATAAAGACGCAAATGTACATGAGCTCCTAGGTTCTAGGTTCTAGGTTCCTATTCTGAAATGGGACATGTCTGGAACTCTGGACAGCAGTGGCGAAGGTTCCATAGAACTTGATTCCTACCGGCTTGCCTTTGAAAAATGGCACAGTCAGTATTCTATAGACAAATAATATAATCACATTAAAGATATGTACCAAGTCCGGCTTACTTCTTACAAAAATTGTTCTTCGGTACTGCTGGACAGGTCATTTCTGGTGGATGCCGGGCACAGCTGTGGGTCTGTAAATCGCGGGACTGGAGCCCTGAGACAGATAGACGGGGTCGCGGGTGGCAGACCGTGAAGAAGACGGTGGGACACCTTACAAATTGGTGAGAAGAAGTACAACACCGGAAGAAGTTGAAGGAATGGGGGAGGCCTTTGGATTGAGGCATTTCAGGCTTACAAAATAAAACGTAGTTACACCTTGTCACTGAATAGGTACCGTTTCTTTTCGTTCATCAGCATTTTCGTCGGTTGGGCATTCAGATAATTGCGAAAGAAATATACAGTTGGACCAGCACGAGTAGTATGACTACTGTAGAAAAGAGTTTTGTCGACGGAAGAATGGACAAAATGACAGATTTCAGATTCTTTTGTTGATCTGTCATTTTGTCGATTCTTCCGTCGACAAAAAGTTTACGAAATCAGTTTATAAAGTTCCACCTTTTGGGACACAGGTCTCTCTGTAAACCACCAGGCGGGCTCAGTGCGGATGGGTTGTTGTCACATGCCTTCGATTTTTTGGTTCTAGAACAAGCCGATTTCCACACGATGTTTTATCTGATAAAATAAATTTTGCAGAGTAACTAACGCGCCTATTTAGATTCGAACCCATGGCGGTATCATCATCTGCGTAGCTTTTTCCTAACTACTACCACTAACTGGATGCAGCTGAATACCAGTATTTTACATGGAGCGACTGCCTATCTGACCTCCACAATCCAATTAGTACTGGGTAATGCGATACCCCTTGGTAAGACTGATTGTCCGACCTTTTGGGCCAATGACTACCTAACGACTGTCAAAGATCTACAAATGACAGCCGGGACCAACGGCTTAACGTGCTTTCCGAGGCACGGAGGAAACTCGGTATGTAATGGGCGGTCACCCATCCACAGACCAACCTAGGCAAGCACGGCTTAACCTACAGATCGACCCGAGCGGCTGTTATTATTAAGCCACGAGCTCCTCTGTCGTGATCGTGATCGTTCGTATCGTTCTACTTTAATAAGACAACATAATTAAAGTGACTATGTAAGTACAATGATGCAGAAATGCATATTATAGATACCTGCTCACTAACTTAGTATCAATAAAAAGACGTCTACTTTATTCGTATATGAATAGTCAGAGTCGCAAACAGATGTGCGAAGGAATGTGGATAAGCTATGCTGCTTTATTATGGTTTTTGTTCTACCCCGTTGCTCCTATGGTGGCAAATACGACCGCTTAGCGTGGGGTCCTGAGTTCGATTCAGGTCAGGTAGCTATTTCAGCAGTACCCCGGAAAGTAGTTTGAAAGTTGGTGACACACCAGTGCCTCATGACAGCACGTGAAGCCGTCCTGCTGCTCCTAATTTCTCTGCCAGATTGCCGTGCCATCTGACTGTGAGGGTAAAGGGACAGAGAGTGCACCTGCGTTTGCGCACACATGTGCACTATAATATCTCTTGTGTAATTCGCTAGTCTCTGTTCAGATTGGGCGGAAGGATTATGGAGCCTGCCCGCCAAAATCGTATGGAACCGCCACAGACAAGCTTTCAGCTGGCATGCCACCGACATGCGTCTCTGGTGTGTCGGCTCCATTTCATTATGCTGCTGTCTCCATATTTCTACACTCTATGTCTAAAAAGTAGTAGAAACTACACATATAAAATGTTAGTAGACTTTTACTGTTGTTGATTTTACAACTGTTTTATGTCTATCAGTTTAGAAACTGGGGTAGTTTGAACGAGACAGTTCTTTGCTAAATTTAATATCGAGATCGGCTGCCAAAACGCATTTGCGCAATTTACGAGTACTTCTCTTCTGGTTTTATAGTTCCCCAGAAAGGCCAGAAAGCCATTGAAATTCGCCGCTAAATTAATCTTTTTTTTTGTGAATGGCATCTTGCAACCAAACCAACTGGTGCAACCTAGGAGGTTCATCATCATCATCAGCCTATAGCAGCCTCCTCAATCAGACGCCACTCAACTCGATTCTCAGCAACTCTCATCCAGTTGCTACCAGCCACCCTGCGAAGATCGTCACTCCACCGTGCCTGAGGGAGTCCCACCTTACGCTTGCCGATTCGCGGTCTCCACTCAAGAACACGTCTACCCCAACGGTCATCGGTACTACCTAGGTTAGGAGGTTCGTGCCTAGGAGGTTGTCATCTGCTTAACCGGACTATCCTGTGGGTGCTTTAAGTGTAAGGCCTCCGCCAGGGGCAAAAGGCTACAAAATGAGCGTCTGCACGCTAAGGACACCAGTCACAGGGGTACGAGCTTCGGCTTAGGGCGTCGCTGGTGGAGGACACTAAAGGGACAGGCTGGATCGGAATGAGCATTTAATCTTTCGAAACCAGACCACTTTTGTTATTTTTCTGAAAACTGTTTCCAGTAACAGGCAATCGCCTGGCCGCCTATCTGATAGATAACATACTGAGGAAACCGACATATCCTAAAAATTTAGAACGTTAGTTATCTGCTTTATGTTTTATGTATTCCATTTTCTCTTCTTCTTTTACACACTATGTCTGCTGGAAGAGATTTCTGTAGAAATAAGCATCACCTTCGTTCAATTTTCTGTTCCTTTCTTATTTTCCATATTTAATGTGTTATGTACACATTGTTAATTTTTTTAAATCTACACTTAGTCTTCTACACAAATATTATAAAGAGGAAAGATTTGTATTTTTGTGTGTATGTTTGTAATGAATAAATTCAAAAACTACTGTGCCGATTTCAAATTTTTTTCACTATTAGAAAGCTACATTCACCCTGAGTAACATAGGCTATATTTATTACTAGAAAAACAAATGGGGGGGGAAATTAGGGGAAAAAAATGTGCACCCGTGCGAAGCCGGGACGGGCGCTAGTAAATAATAGAAAGAAAGAGGAAGTCTGTGTGCCATCAGAGATTTTATGTTTGTTTATGGTATTGGAGCCTTTAATCCTCATCGGATTGCGATCTCATCGGATTATGAGAAAGAGGGAAGAAGAGAGTATCTGTCACGAGTGCACTATAATATCTGCCGCGTCGATGGCTCGTCACTACTGAGATTGGCCGTCATAGCCGAAAACGGAATATTAGTTACCATATTTATTATTTATTAGCTTTTGCCTGCGGCTTCGCTCGCGTTCATTTAGAATTTGACAATTAAACTCTTAGCACACTAATAAAGTTTCTACAATAATTCAATCATGATTCGAAAGACACATGGCGCCATCTATTATCACAAGAAAGTTTTTGTTGTTTTGCTCGGGAACAGTACTTTTTTTCGGGATGTCCGTTTCTGTACACCTGACAACGTATATGCAAAATTTCAGGATGATCGGTTCAGCGGTTTAGGCCAGAAATGGTAACAAACAAACAAACTTACTTTCGCATTTATAATATTAGTTAGGATATTGAGCTATAAATTATAAACATAGTAAATACTCCGTTTCAAGTGTTAATGATAATAGTGTACCTATAGAATACCCACATTTCATTAGTTTTGATTAAGACAATAACACTGCCTGACCTGAGAATCAAAGCGAAGACCAACGAAAGTTGATCAAACTCAAACTCAAAGCATTTATTTCAATTAGACCATTACAGGCACTTTTGAAAGTCACAGAAAAAATAAAGAGCGAAGCTACAGTCACAGACACAAGGCATAATAACTTGTGAAAGTACTGTAGTTGCCCATTCCAAGGCGTAGATCTCTATGGAGAAGAATGGGCAAGAAACTCCATGGACACTCTTTTCAATCAAAATATAAAAGCTCGCGACTTTTTTCTTCGCTCAGATTTTGCCGCTCGTCTTTTATTTTCCTCTCCTCTGCCCACCCCGGAAGCCGACGCGGGTTTAGCGAGCAACACCGCGGGGCAGCCTTGTAGTACAATCGATGCATCAGTGAAAGTCGCGCTTCCATGCGATCGTATTGTTTTTATATTTATATAATATGCGCTGGTTATCGAACATGGTGCGTAGATGTCGAGGTAGTGGAAGTGGCCTGCATCTTTGAGCGTAGTTAGTGAGCTTTGAGTTTAAGGAGCCCGGGGCTGCGGAACTGTTCGAAAGAGATACCGCGGGATGGATGGGTTTTAGTCAGTAAAAGTCTGACACTCCCCTCCACTCAGCCCAGAGCCGGGGGGCCATTTGATAATTTCTCATACAAAACAAAGCTTATGTCGTCTGTCTGTCTGTCATAGAGCTGTATCTCCAGTATTAACCAGTTTTTTTTACTTTTTTCCAGAGTAGTTATGTATCTCCACAGCCGCTTCCACAGATAATATATTTCACAGAATATTATGTCTTCGGGGAGAGCTGTTTACCAAGAATATCGGAAAGACTCCAGGTTGACCTAATGTAAAACAGGTACAAAGGGCCTGCCCAGACGAGGGACAGTCCTCAGCGTACATTTTTGTCCCTCAAGTGATCTATTCACTTGTAGTTGTATTGCACAACGCACACAAACGGAATAAAAGTACCGCGTACTCGTGTGCGATGTAGTTCTAGGCGATCTATTTTGACAGGCAAAAAAAGTACGTCGAGGACTGTCCCTTGTCTGCGCAGGCCACGACAGTGAGGGAAAACTTTGCGCAGTGGCTGAGCGATTGACTGCTGCGCTGCGTGTCGCGAGTCCGATCGAAGATTATAATCTACCAAAAAATAATGCGTTAAATTGTAAGCAGTATGTTACGGTTCACAATCTTTCGACAGTTTACAATCTCGCGACATAGATTATAATCTAACGGTATCTACAATTTTACGTTGACATACAGGTTGTAAATAGACCCTTAACGAAGCCGAAAAGCACTTTTTTTCCCGGTCACTGCGAACATTTTTTTCTTCTGGACATTCTGGACCTGGGAACCTTCTAGTTACGGAGATATTGATGGTCAAAGTTCCAACTTTTCACAAGTTTATTTTAATACATGTTTTTAATGTAACATTTTTACTTTAAACACCTCCACGACCCTCGTGCTATTCAATCCATCCATCATCACAATTTTTTGATTGCGTTAAATTGAGTTTTACAGTAAAATGTGAACCCTAAAAAAAATGTCGTTTCCAGCAATAATTTTTGCGTAGGGTTACTTAGTTTGATGTACATAATGCTTGGTTGACGGCTTCGTGAAGGGTTCGTTTACACCTTGTATACGTCTAATTCCCTGAGCCTAACCATATGAACAAAAATCCCAAAAGCCTTTAAGCCACATCTAGTTCCTCTACCTCCGCACCAATACGTCGGACCCTCCAGCCCAGGGAACAATGCCTCATTATTTTTACGACTTATTGTTACAAGAATACTCTTGTTAAGCCTGCCCGGCTATTGGGCCTACGCTGACGTCATGGGCATGTCTTGTATTGGAACTATCTGGGCATGAAAGGGCTGATCGGTCAAGGATGTAACATAGCATAACATCACGTCTGTCATCCCTGAAGCGTTAGGCAGAGGTGTACCTAATAGTACACCCACATTTCCATCACCACCACGGGTGATCCATTACTTACCAAGTTTCCTACGTGCCCCGGAAAGCACATAAAGCCGTTGGTCCGGGTGTCATTTGTAGATCTTTGACAGTCGTTACAGGTAGTCAGTAGCCCAATAAGTCTGACAACCAGTCTTACCAAGGGGCATCGTATTACCCAGTACTCACTGTGTTACGGAGGTCAGGTAGGCAGTCGTTCCATGTAAAATACTATGACAGTGGAAGCTAACAAAAGCTTGATAAAAACCCTACAACAACTGTCGGGCAGTAGCCTACCAGACACAACACCCGTCTGGTCGGAGGATCCTTCCTTTTCAATGGAGTGTTGAGGAACTTTGCACTCTGGTCCTCATACTTTACTGGTCTTTACTGGTCCATGGAGTTTCTTGCCCATTCTTCTTCATAGAGATCTACGCCTTGGAATGGGGAACTACAGTACTTTCACAAGTTATTATTGTGACTGTAGCTTCGCTCTTTGTTTTTTGTGACATTCAAAAATGCCTATAATGGTCTAATTGAAATAAATGCTTTGAGTTTGAGTTTTGAGTTTACGTTGCCAAAACACACACACACACACAAGTAAGCTCATATTCCCACACTGCCCCTATTCCTAATGTTTATTGGATTATTAATAATCCCTCTTGCATACGTTAGTCTGAATTAGTATCGCATTGATAAATATTGGATTTAGAGCCATGCGGGCTGATATCCCATTAATTTATATACCCCAGATTATAGTGACGTGATTTTCGTGTGATTCAAATATTTATGAGCGATAGACGGGACAAGACGAAGAAAATCGTAATCCAGTACTTGTTACTACTTCAGTAACAAGTCGTTCTGTGTAGTGTCATACGCCCGCTTGTCTGGTAGCATTCGTGTGTCAAAATCTAAAATGTCCGACATCAAAATTTTTGTATGAAAATATGCTCAGTGACCGCTCTATAAGTCTTTTAAATCTCATTGGTTTTTACTAATATTGTCGAAACAGAGAGGCAATTCTTACGTGACGTAGCTCGACCGCGCTGTCGTGCGGAGGTGGCTAAAGATTTTGTGGCGGTGCGCCGCGCGGAGAGGCAGTGAGCGCCGCTCATCCGCGCGGTCGAGCGGTATGCTCGAGTTAGGCATTAACAGATTCCATACAAGCGGCTTCATGTGAAAATCGCTATACAAGGTTGGCAGTGCAGCTAAATAATCATAATCACCTTTAAATGTCCCCACTGCTGGGACATAGACCTCCTCACTGTAAGAGGGAGTGGGCTGTCCACCTCGCAGGCCCAGTGCGGTTGGGTAGATCACACTGTCTTCAATTTTTTTGGTTCTAGGACATGCTTCCCCCCCCCCACTTAATGGTTTCCTTAGCCTTTTTGAGAGCAGTGGTGATGAAATAATTTACACAAAGTTGCGTTCTCCAATATCCAGAGTGGGGGTCTTCTAATTTCATTTGACCTATCATTTTAGATGTCAAAGTCAAAAATTTGATTGAAATGAGCTGCCAGAAATCTTAGGTATTTTAATCCTGTTGAAAGTCGTTAGAGAGAGGAGCTCGTGGCTAAATAATAACAGCCGCTCGGGTCGATATTTAGGTTAAGCCGTGATTGCCTAGGTTGGTCTATGGATGGGTGACCACCCATTACATACCGAGTTTCCTCCGTGCCTCGGAAAGCAAGTTAAGCCGTTGGTCCCGGGTGTCATTTGTAGATCTTTGACAGTCGTAAGGTAGTCAGTGGCCCAAAAAGTCTGACAACCAATCTTACCAAGGGGTATATTACCTAGTACTGGGTTGTGGAGGAAAGATAGGCAGTCGCTCCATGTAAAATACTGGTATTCAGCTGCATCCGGTTAGACTGGAAGCCGTCCCCAACATAGTTGGGAAAAGGCTAGGCATATAATAAGGACAGGAGTAAGGACTTCAATATTCTTTGTAAAGAGTTCTCATTTGACCCATTTACCACCAAAACCTATGCAGCACGCACTCGGCTGAATGCTAACTTTTTTAAGAGCGCATATTTTTTTTTTTTTTTTCTTTTTCACTGTTTCATTAATGCTTAACCTGGTGTCTAAGTGTTTATAGTGCTTATATTTTTATTTACTCTTATTTTATTTGTATCGTGCTTGTTAACTAGTGATCCTAAGATCTCTACTATCTTTTCTGTGTTTACTCGTGAGAACCTGTAATTGGCTCTGTGTTGCCTATATAATTGTTATACATTTGTCATAGTTGGTTCTCCTATCTATAAATAAATAAATAAATAATGATGAAAGTCGTTATAGAAAATATGAATTGCTTTGAAAGTGACTTGCAATTGACAAGAACCTCTGGATGAGACTCACATATAAGGTGACTGGTAATTAGTGATCGATGCTTAACCACGTGATTGTACTCATGATAAAAAACAACTTTCTCAAAGAAACATTTTTTTTATACTCATTCAATTTTATCACAATAAATCTTACGAAGCGGGCTTGTGAGCCGCGCGGGTGCTCTACCTACCCGCTGTTGCACGGTACGATAGTAATGAGACAGAACGATGTCACTCTGCTAACAGCTGATAGGTCAAAGGCGCGCGCGTGATTTTCATACGGCTGTTGTGTTATTGTGATAAAAAATCTTTGGGAAAGTTGTTTGTTACCATGAGTACAAACAAGTGTTTAAGTATCGGTCTCTAATTACCAGTCACTCTATAAAGGGTGTAAAAAGACCCTTAACGAAGCCGGAAGGAACTTGTTCTCCCCATCATTGCGATAATTTTTTTGTTCTAGACCGTACCTGGGAACCTTCTAGTTACGGAGATATTGGGGATCAAAGTTCCAACTTTTACACAAGTAAAAATCTTACATTAAAAACATGTAAGTATTTAAAAAAAAAAAAAAACATGGTTTTAATGTAAGATTTTTACTGTAAACACCTCCACGACCCCTGTACTATTCAATCCATCCATAAGCACAATGCTATAAGTGCGTTACATTGAGTCCTACCGTAAAATGTAATTTTTCACCCAAAAAAAATAAAGTAGTTTCCCAGCGATAATTTTTGCGTAGACTTACTTAGTTTGATGAACAGAATGCTTGGTTGACGGCTTCGTGAAGGGTCCGTTTACACCTTGTATACCAGGGAAGCATGAAAAAAGGGGAGACGTATACTCAGCACTGAGTGGAACCAGGCTTCCAATAATGATGATAATTCTCATTTATAAAAGCTGGTTTAAAATATTATCCACCGATTTCCTTTTGTCAACGAAGCCTATTAATTACTGGCATGAATGTATGGAATAATAATGAATTAATTTATAATTAAATTAATCATACTTAATTATTTTAATGAAGCAGCAATTATAGAGGTATTTGTGAAATATTAAACAGCAGGGGTATATATTATATATTATATGTATATATTATAATTATAAATTCTCCGAATTCGAGAATTTATAATACCTACCTAGTTTTCTTAATTACCTACCTGAAGATTATTTAAAACTAATATCAAAATATTATGTTATGGATAAAATAATAAATATATAAGAAACTAGCTGTTGCCCGCGACTTCGTTCGCGTGGTAATTTTGATGAGTATGAGTGAGGAAAAAAAAAGATACCCTATGTCCTTCCCTAGGATATAATCTATCTCCTCGCCAAATTTCATTAAGATCGGATCAGCTGTTTGGTCGTGAAAAGGTAGCAAACAAACAAACAGAGTTACTTTATAATATTAGTATGGATATATATATAAGAAGAAGTCTGAAAGTGGCGCCGGTGACTGAAAAGTTATATGGTAATCGGTTGTCGTGGTATGGGCATGTGATGCGGAGGAATGAGGCAAATGTCGTGAGGAAAGTTTTGAGTATGAATGTGGATGGGTATATGAGTGGAGGAAGACCAAAGAAACGATGGATGGACTGTGTGAAGAATGATATGGCAAGAAAGGAGGTGTCTGATGAGATGACGGGTAATAGAGAAGTATGGAAGAAGAAGACATGCTGCGTCGACCCCAAATGAATTGTGATAAGGGCAAGAGAATGATGATCAGAACATTATGTTTGGAGGGGCTCCTGGCTAAGTTCCAGTCGTGATTTTAGGTTTCAAAGACAAAGTTGTTCATAATGATGAAATCTTGAGATGTCTGTGTGTGGGTGTGATGTTGTTGATGTAATGTGAACTTAAGATGATAACTGCCTCGTTGGACTTGTGGTCACAAGCGCGATTTCTGAGCAAGAGTTCCTGGATTCGATGACCGGGTCGGGCTAAGTGTTATTGGGTTTTTCCATCAGAATTTCTCAGTAGCAGCCACGGAGTCTAGATCTGTGCCCGGTTGATCGCTTAATTCGTGGTCAAGCAGTATTGCCGATATCATTCACAAGATTGTATATTTTGTGTTTAGACGTCGCACTTCGGGTAAAAAAAAAAAAAAAAAAAATAAAAAAAAAAATCTTCGTAATAAAAAGCAAAAATTTACAGAAAGTAAAGTGACAGATTTTAGTTTAAGGACTTCCTTTTCATCATCATCATCTTCCTAGGTTTTCCCCAACTATGTTGGCGTCGGCTTCGAGTGTCACCGGATGCAGCTGAATACCAGTATTTTACATGGAGCGACTGCCTATCTGACCTCCACAACCCAGTTAGTACTGGATAATACAATACCCCTTGGTAAGACTGGTTGTCAGACTTTCGGGCCACTGCCTACTTAACGACTCCACAGATCTACAATTGACAGCGGGGACCAAAGGCATAACGTACTTTCCGAGCCTCTAAGGAAACTTGGTATGTAATGTGTGATCGCAACCACGGACCAACCTGAAGATCGAGCCGAGCGGCTGTTATTATTTAGCCACGAGCTCGGTTGGAGTGTAGCCTTAGGGGCGCTATGGAGCGTGGACTTGGAAAACAAATCGGAATTAGAAAATTTTTAGTTATTTTTTTTTTCGTAAATTTCCTAATTTTATTGCAGTATCGAGTTGACTTAGACCATAGAAACCATTTAGGTTCATAGTCGCATAGTCCTCCGACGCATTGTTTCCGAATTATGGAAAAACTAAAAAAAACTAAGAAATCTTTTGTCCCAAAAATGTATTTTTCAATCTTTTTTTTTTGTTTTCTTTGCTGTTCATAGTGCCCCTAAGCGTATACTCCAACTCCTACAAACCCAAGCCTAAGACGACCAACCACGAGTTCCTACCTAAGGACTACCAAACAGCACATAATCGAGTTTACATTTTTTCTGGCTGATCAAAGAAACTCGGACCTGACCGTTTACTTGTACAGCCATTGAGGACCCCAAGCCCAGAGGCGGGTTGTTCAATACCATACCAGGATACTACCCTATGCATAACATTTAAAAAAGATAGTATAGTAACAATACTTAAGAAATCTATTGTCGCCAAAGCTACCGAGTCTATTGAAATTACACAAAAGGTCTTAAATACGGCGTGAAAGATTAATATGATGACAAAAAATTAGGGTGCCAATGTTTGTGGCTACCTGAGATTATAGAATCAAGTACTTTTGTAAGAATGGTGAGATTTGGCAATATTTTGGTATACTATTTTTATTTCCTTAATTTATTTATCAACACATTTTTGAAATTTTTAAATATTTCTCATCAAATCATATAAAAAAACATTTAAAAATAGTGGTCCGTCGGTGTCGGGAACAGGGTTCAAGCTACCGGTGGTTAGGGCTCCAGAGACAGGAACCTCCTCACTATGCGACCCGTATCGAGGAGTACTGCAGTCAGCATTAGGCCCTTGATCCAGCTGCCTAACTAGAGCCTCCTCAGGTATTGGTCGAGGCTCTTGGCAATTAAGCCATTAGCCGACACGACTATCGGCACAATGTCTGCTGTACTCACGTCCCACATGTCGACAATCTCGCGAGCCATATCTAGATATTTGGTATACTTTTCGTTCACTCATTTTTCTTACTTACTAGTTACATTTTGAAATTTTTTTATCAACAAAAATTATATAAAAAACATTTAAAAACATAAAAAATAGTAGCCCACCGGTATCGGGAACAGGGTCCAAGCTACCGTCGGCGGTCAGGGCTCCAGAGAGAGGAACCTCCTAACAATACGAGCCGTGTCCAGGAGTACCGCTTTAGGTATATGGTATACTATTATTATCTCCTTTATTTATCTTTCTACACATTTTTTACATTTTTAAATATTTCTTTAAAAAAAACCATACAAAAAAAAAACATTTAAAAATACAAAAAATAGTGGTCCGCCGGTGTCGGGAGCAAGGTCCAAGCTATATGGTATACTTATTATTAGGTAGATGGATAGTTAAAATAGTATCAAAATAAAAGGGTAATAATCTGTGTAAGGTCTGTACAAAGAATTTGATTTTTGATCTTTCATACCATTCCTCACATAATACATCCATCGTTTCCTTCGACTTCCTAGTCAGTTTACGTATCTATTAATGTAAAAATTCTTATTCTTATTCTTTATTGCATACAAAACAACACAAAATAATTATACATACAAATTGCAATAATATAGCTTATGTATAGGGCTCGGATATTCAAACTTTAGGTAAATATGCATCCGTATATCCGATCACTACTTATGTTCAATGGCGAGCTTAACCCAGAATTGGATTTTCTTCATTTGATTAGGTATAAAAAAAGAATACGAGAATCAAGAACTACCGAGAATGGTGAGCCTAGACAATATTTTGGTGTAGTTAAATTAGTTATTTGAGTGCATTAGTCTGCACGAGTGGCGGTATTAAAAGGTACAGTCGACCTAACTATTTGGTATGTATGTACAGATGCCAGCACATCAAGCTACTACAATCTGAAAAATTTCTTTAATAGATTTTCAACTGTATCGCTAAAGCAGTAGGTTCAAGGTTGATTGGGAAAATTTTACAGTTTCGGGTAGCTTGATATGCTGGCGTCTGTACTTCATCATCTGCCTAGCTTTTTCCAACTATGTTGGGTTTGGTTACCAGTGTAACCCGATGCAGCTGAACACCAGTTATTTACAAAAAGCGAATGTCTCTCTGTCCTCCACAACCAAGTTACTGGGTAATACAAATACCCCTTTGGGAACACTGTTTTTTTGTTTTGCAGGCTTATTGCTTATTCTTAACGACTCCCGATGATTCTAACAAACGACAGCTGGGACAAATCGTGCTTTCTTAGTGCATGGATGAGTCTCGATGTGTAATGAATTGCCACCCATCCTTGGACCCAGCCCGGCAAGTGTAGCTTAACCTTCAATTGACGATGTTATTATTTAGCCACGTGACTTTATTCTAGTGCGAGCTGTGTTCAAATAGATGCTCAAAATGAAACATTCCTTCTATACAAGGTGTAAACAGACCCTTCACAAAGCCGTCAACAGTAATACTTGGTTGACGGCATTGGCGGAGTTGTTTTTTTACCTTGTATACATATTTGCATAATTATGATGCGTACGCAAAAATATTTACTGGGAGGCCTTTTTGAATTATTTTTTTTAATTCACGTTATACGGTAAAGCTGAATGTAACGCACTCAAAACATTTTTGCCAATGGATGCATTGAATAGTACTGGGGTCGTAGAGGTATTTAAAGTAAAGTTATAAACTTAGAAACTAGTATTTTTTTTTTAAACTTGTAACTTCACTTCAAATATCTCTGTAACTAGAAGGTTCCCAGGTACGGTGCAGAACAAAAAAAAATATCGCAATGACAGAGAACAAGTGCCTTTCGGCTTCGTTAGAATCTATTTGCACCTTTTATTTTTGACTGTACACCAAATACCTGGTTCGACTGTACGTCTGGCACTCCTTGGACAACCACCCTCGCTGCCACCTTGCTGTCTGGCGAATAGTTTTAATTTAACGCTTTGTCATGGGTTTTTGAAGAAGTCGATGTATCTCCACGTTAACGCCCAAGTTTTGGTTCAGGTAGCTGCATTGGACAATATTGATTTATGACAGTAATGTCGTCACATAGCTTAA
Organism: Noctua pronuba; assembly: GCA_905220335.1. NCBI lineage: Eukaryota > Metazoa > Arthropoda > Insecta > Lepidoptera > Noctuidae > Noctua > Noctua pronuba. The sequence goes on along the minus strand of LR999919.1, from coordinate 4,430,114 downwards.
GATACACTGCTACAGTCCTTTCAGTTATTTTACCTGTGATAGCGGCAACCGACTATCAACCTTATTGAAACATATTAAAGATCATTATTGTGATTTTGACAGATATTGACAGCAAGTGGTGATTATACAATACGCACATGAATCCGAAAAATCAGAGGTGCATCTTGGGTTCGAACTTGAGACCTATGGCTTGGCAGTCCGACGGTCGCACACTAGGCTATCACTGTTTAGCCCATTACAAGTTTTTAGACTTTCTGGTTTCTGCCTAAATATATTGTATTGTATGAACGACGTGATATTCACCTAAGCATTTATAAAATACTAGCTTTTGCCCGCGTCTTCGCTCGCGTTAATTTAGAATTGGACAATCAATTCGGGTTGTACTCTGCTTGTAATAACATGATTCGAAACACACGTGGCGTCATCTATTTTTTGTTCTTTTCCTCGGTAACAGTACTTTTTTCGGGATGAAAGGTACCCTATGTCCGTTTCTGTACACCTAACAAAGTATATGCAAAATTTCAGGATGATCGGTTGCCCGATTTAGGCTTGAAAAGGTAACAAACAAACAAACTTACTTTCGCATTTATAATATTAGTAAGAAAGTAAGGATTTCGCAGGCTCAAGCAAAAAAACGTCTACTGTTCCATAGGCGCCGTGGCTTAGTTGGTTAAAGCGCCTGTCTAGTAAACAGGAGATCGTGAGTTCGAATCTCGCCGGGGCCTGCATGTACTTTTTGCATTAGGTAGTCTGATAGGGTCGTATTTAATTCTTAGTTAAACAGGTGTTAAGGCGTGTTCTTGTATTACACGGGAATATTTTTCTCTACAAACTGGATTACGGCAACGCTGCAGTGTTGCTACGCGGCAAAAATATACACCATTTTCCGGACGAGCTTTTTTACGTAGGGCAATTTTGTTTAAAGATTCAGTCGATAGCACTTGGATTTGCCTATTTATTATTTTCGAACCTTTTGTAGTTATTTTAAGAGGTCGTGGCTAAGTAATAACAGCCGCTCAGGTCGATCTTTAGGTTAAGCCGTGCTTGCCTAGGTTGGTCTGTGGATGGGTGACCAACCATTACATGTACCGAGTTTCTTCCGTGCTTCGGAAAGCACTTTAAGCCGTTGGTCCCGGCTGTCATTTATAGATCTTTGACAGTCGTTACAGGTAGTCGGTGGCCCAAAAAGTCTGACAAGCAGTCTTACCAAGGGGTATTGTATTACCCAATACTAAATGGGTTGTGGAGGTCAGATAGGCAGTCGCTCCTTGTAAAATACTGGTATTCAGCTGCATATGGTTAGACTGGAAGCCGACCCCAACTTAGTTGGGAAAAGCCTAGGTAGATGATGATGTACTTAATGACTTTAAGTATCAAAACCATCCTATGACGTTGCCACTATGGGACCAAGACTCACAAGACAGACCAAGAGTGAGAAAGAGTGGGCCGTAATCCACCACGCGGACCCAGTACTGGTTGGTAGATGTCACATGTCTTCGAATTTTCAGTTCTAGGACATGCCGGTTTCACTACACTGTTAACAGAGTATTTCTATATCAATGTCTATTCTAAACGTCATATTATATCAATTTCTAAATAAATAATTTAGGTAACGAGTATTTTTACACAAAAAAATAAAAGTAGGTACTCGAACGCAAAAGTAAAAGCGGCCATCTTTTGTTATACAAGCTTATGCCGGCCACACACGTTCCAGTATACTTGCGCAAGTCCAGACTTGCACAAATACACGAATTTCGGAGGTGACCACAGACGGCTCAAGCATGCTTGCACAAGTATCATTTCAATGTTATTTGTACAAGTGTGCGTACATGCAGCGAGCTACTTATGCTATGGATATATATTACATATTATATTTATAAATTACGTTTGGTTCGAATTTTCGGTATTGCTCAATTGTGTTATTATAAGCAGCATTTTTTTTTGTCCCTGTGGTGATAGTCTTTACTTTTTATTTGCCAAAGACTTGGCTCATTTCTGTACATATTTTATTAATTCTTCTATAATATCGCGAACTCCTTGCCTCTCGGTAGTCTCGTTCATTTTGGCGCGAAAATGACGTGCTACATGTAGGTGGCTAAAACAATACTGAGACTTGCGCGAAATGCTCCCACACACGTTCATGTAAACTTGCGCAAACGCCAGTTTGCACAAGTTGGGAATTGAAATTTTGAACTTTTTCAAGAACTTGTGCAAGTCGGAAATTTGCGCAATTATCTTCCAACACACGTTCCAGTATACTTGCGCAAGTCCAGACTTGCGCAAGTATACTGGAACGTGTGTGGCCGGCATTACAGTCATCGCTTCATACAAAAACTTTTTAGGGCACACTGAGAACAAAATACTACAATTTCTAATAACACATCATCCATTCCATGTTTTGATTTAAATAAGTTACACTTATACTAACAAAAACAGCAATGGTAGCCAAACAAGTTGATGTCCACGAAAAATTTCAAATTTTCGAATAGGACGTATAGAACGCAAAATCGTGACTGTTCGAAGTTTGAAATGCTGTGTCATGTAGAATAGTGATGACATGAATTAAAGATCCGATTACTCGAGATGTTTACTTTGGAAATGATTCATAGTTCTATTCGATTAATCGTTGTGTCCTATTTTGAGAGAAATTAGTGTAATAGGTGTGAATATTTAGGTAGAAGAGCTTGTTATTATTGAAATGTAAAATACTCGGTGTAACTGTACGAGCTGGTTCGAGGAGGCACAGAAAAACCTGGAAGGAATTGTGGGAGGCCTTTGCCCAGCAGACATACTTCTCGTCTCCGCTTAGTTATAGTGGAAATAGTCGAGCAAAAAATGAGCGGAGATGTCTCGTAATTGTTTAAGCCAGCCTCCGGATTCGGCGGCCAAGCACACAACGGAGGCGGGAAGAGACGTGTGCGGTATGCGACGTACTATGAGCGACGTGCTGTGAGCGGTGTACTGTGAGCGGCTTGCGGCGAGCGGTGTGCCGTGAGCGGCGTGCGGTGCACATCTCCGCACAGTTTTGATGGATACACCCCAGCGCCTAAACGTCTCCTCTCCGCTTCGCACAACTCCACTTCTGTGGAGTCCTTAATCAATAATAATTTAATTTGCTTTTTACCGAATTTGCTGTCGCAAATCACAGGACGTGTCGCTTGAGCGCGTAGCACTTTGCCAAACCGTAAACATGTGCCTATGGAAGTTGTAACCACGGTAACACACACTGCATTGAACTTCTTATCTCATTTTCCTGTTACTCCTGCCTCCCTTACAAAATACCTATAAAACACCCTTCCAAATCACTACCAACCCCCCAATAAGTTATAGAACAACAAAAATATGGCACCGTAAACGCTTTTGAATGGCTAAAAGTCGATATTCACGTTAATTACGCCGTATTTCTTATCTGTCCGCCATTGATACTACATTAGTGCCGAGACATTTAACACAAATGAACGCTAAAGCGAACGCGCCTAAAATACGCAAATTCACGAACACTGAACCGAGCGCGATTTTGTTTTCCATGTTTGAATTTTTTAAATGGCCGCCGGTGCGATGACATTTGGAAATTTATATTTTATTGATGGACATGGGTGGTTGGTAATTGATGTCTGGGTGTATTGATTTAGATGTCTGTTTAGATTGATGGTTTTATTTGTGAATTAAATGGTTGATTTGTGTTGCAAAAATTGATAAGTACCTATCTTTTTGGGTTCCGGTGCCAAATGGCAAAAACTGAACCCTTATAGATTCGTCCTGTCCGTCTGTCTGTCTGTTCGTCCGTATGCCACAGCCATCTTACTCGGAGACTGTTGGCTGCACACAGTTGAACAAAAAGTATTTTTTCTGTGACTTTCAAAAGTGCCTGTAACGGTCTAATTGAAATAAATGCTTTGAGTTTTGAGTTTGAGTTTGATACCCACTGGCTTGAATCCAGATAAACAGTATTTAATTTAAGACCTGGTTAGATATTACAAAGCTAGTAACAGCTCATTCCACGTTCCCAGAAAATATCCGCTCACCTTTACCAAAGCTTTTAAGTAATTTATTCCAATAACACAGTTAAATTCCATTAAATTGTTATTAATACGTAATTATTATCAATCCAACATACTATCAGATATTTTCCCACTAAATGTTTATACATGAATCGAACACACATTTAAATTAAACGGTCAAATCAAAAATACGAAGAATTGGCCGCAAACAAAACTAAAATCATTCAAAACGATCGTCCATTTCGAAATTGGAACAATAAAAATTCAAACCGTTCGATAAAACAGTAGTCTATAATAATGTCAACAACTTTTATTTCTTTTCACAATAAAATACAAGAAATTAAGAACTAAAACGGAACGAAATCTCGAAATAAGTTTAACTAATTTGCATAAATACTTTTAAGGCTGGTTCATATTGGTGGATCGCGAACTTTTTCTTTAGTTTGTGCCCGCGGCTTCAGCCTGTATTATCGGGATAAAAAGGCTATGTCCTAGCCCAGGTCTATTTGTAGCCGAATATCAGCCATTGCGAATCAAAAAGGTTACAGCCCGACAGACATTCAGAGGTACTTTCGCATTTATAATATTAGTATAAAAATCTGGATAGGTAAATATATCGCAATAGGCATAAAGAACATTTTGTTTCGATTCAATATCTTGAAAATTTTGACAAATACGCTATTTGAAGTGCCAGCATTAGAATGGGCAGAGGTAATACTTTTCACATTTTATTAATAAAATCATATTTTGGTTAAATTCTGGGTTGTCCAAAAATGTGTAGCGACTCGGCACTGACTGCAAATACTGCAATAAAAACGTTAATTACATTAATGTACTTAATATTATTCCGCAAAACATTTTATACTAATAAATCAGTCAATACAAAAATGCGTTTAACATACTCAATGTGACCGAGGCTCAATAAATTCAGCTTAGCCCGATAATCATTAAAAAGTTACCATATTAAAAAAATTGATACGTTCCTAATTCGAAATCATTTGGAACGTTCAAATAAATTCGACGCCCGCTGGCTAAACGCACGTTACAATAAACGGAATGCGAATTCGAAATTCGAAAAATTGTTGATTGTGTTCTTTTCCTTTTTTAGCGTTTATGTTGAGTTTTGTGCGTCATTTTAAGGTTGAAACGAATATAATTATTTGGATTCGATTTATTTTTAAAGTTTGATTTTATTTATTTGTTTAGGCAAAGACCGACCATTGGGAGGATAGCAGATCTATCTATTACTCTGACTTTTCTAATTTCTTATTCTTTGTCCTTTTTTAATTTTCTTCGCGTTCTATTTTGATCCTTCGGTCTTCAATATGACTATTCCGTGGCTGTTTTGAAAACTGCCAAATCCTGGACTGTGTACTAGAAAGTAGGATGAATGCATTAAGTTGCCTGTGCCTAAAATTCTTCTTATGGGCACAAGCAACATACCCATTCATCCTATTTATAACCTTAAACCTTGCTCCCACATTTTCAATCTAAACGCAACTACTTAATAAATTCTTGAATCGAAACATGTTTGGGGCAACATTTTTTATTATGTCCTATCAACGTCCATTACCGCTTATTATGTTTAGTTCGCTGTGTGGTATCCCTTGGTTCGATACCCCGCTGTTGCAGTCCTTTCAAACTTCGTTCACGTATGACAGCAGCAAGCCAACAACAGCCTTATAACATTAAGAATAAAGATCAGTGTTATTTGACAGACTTCTCAGTGGCAGCAACCGAACTGTTACCTTATGATAATCATCATAAAGATCATAATCATTTTTACCGTGATGCCCAATCAGAAGTAAACTAACTGTGAAGGAACAGTCCAAAGTTTTTATATTTCGACCGCTGACTGGCCAGGTAGAATAATGCGTTCGAAATTCAAAGTTAAGTCATGTCAGATGAAAAAAAAAATGTGATGATTTAATAAAATGTGGGCTGTGTAACGTTTTTTTTTTTAAAGAGTCTTACTTATTAGTCATGTGAATTATGAAGGAGTTTTGTTTTTATTAAAATACTTACTCAATTGCTAAAATAAATGATTTGACCAGACAGTAGGTGGAATATAAAAGCCGATTTACTAGACCGACAAAGGCTTTAAAAACAAAACAACTAAAAACGAAACCATGAATGATTGCTGTTAAACGACATAATGAATGCGTTTTATAGTTTTTGTAATTTTCGCAACTTTTATTTTTAAGACCAAAATAACTTGGTGTTACTTCTTGAAATGTCAAATGTCATACATGACAGTTACTGGAATGTTATTCTCGTCAACACTATCGAGGTGTGTGTGAATCTGCGATAATTAAGTGAGTATGTCAGAATTTGCGATAATTAAGTGGGAAGATGCAATTCCATCCTCGTTACGGGCTATTTCGTCGGAACAGCAACGAGGTGTGGGTGAGATGTATCACAATCACAAAATGTGCTCTCATCCTGCCCTCTGAGCCTCAAAACCTTCAGCCACAGCGATGAAGCCCAGGAATTGACAAAATTTTGCGCCAACAAAATATAAAATATTGTCGTACCAGCTACACAAAGAAGGAGAAGAAATTGAACTTTTTTTTTTTTTAACCTGTACTGTCCCACTGCTGGGCAAAGGCCTCCCCCAATTCCATCCACGAGCTCTTTTCCCGTGCCTCTTCGAACCAGCCCTCGCGGTACGCGTCCCAATCGTCTCGCCACCTCTTTCTGGGTCGGCTTCGGCGGCGCCGGCGCCGTCCGCTTCCGACACCCATCGTGTATAAGGATCATCCCTTTTACAATAAGGCTCCAATTATTTCCTCACGTTTTTCGTATATCAAGACTTTTATCACTTGCCATGTCGACGGCGCGTTCGTGTTCCACGCGCGCCTCAAAGAGATGTCAGCAACCAGGAAGGGACCCGCAAGGGCCGATGCTTACCGGGACTGCGGTACTGTTCCAAAGAGATACCGCAGCCCTGGAACACAAAGGGCAAAGAAGGAACATGGATGTGTTTTAGTCAGTAAAAGTCTGACACTCCCTCCCACTCCACCCAGAGCGGGAGGAGTTATTTGATGATTTCCCATCCGTAAAAAAAAAAGACTTTTATCACTTCAGAAAAGACATGCTTCATTTAGCTGTATGTAACCGTAGCTCCACTGACATTGGGCATTTAAAAAGGAATGTACAAGTAGTTTTAACAGTACTAAAATAGTTTTAATTCCCTCAGCAGTAAAAAGTTGACACATAAGTCTTGCAGGATGGCCTACTGAGCGGGTTTTTACCTTTTAAAGATGGACATAGTTCAAGTGTGTTCAGGGGCATCTGGTTCGACTGGTAGGCCTACATCGTTGGGTAAAGACCTTATTGAGTGATTATCTATAGTTTATCTTTTGTGCTACATTAATTACTGTTGGAATATGAGCGGTGATGACCCAGTGGTTGCGGGCCAACTTACATGTTGTTGATTGGGGGTTCGATCCCAGGCAGGCTCATTACTTTGTGTCATGTACATGTCTTACAAATATATTTTTCTCTCTTTAACAACAGGAATTCCGTAGATGATATTTAATTTTCTTTCCATTTCTTCGTGCGTCTAAGTAGCTACCTAGCTACCGATAGTATTTACGTTGTTTTCGAGCGCAACGATATTCATGCATGACGCGTCTATTTATATTACGTCATTGCAAGCTACATAAAGAGGTATAATTATTTTCAGAACTGTCGATCTAATTCCTAAAATTCTTTGTTTTATGGGAAGCTACATTATCCCCAAGTGTCATTGGCTATATTAAAAAAAAACTTAGGACGTCCCCTTGGGATAATTTCCGACCATAACGCGACAGAAGCCGCGAGCAAAAGCTAGCATTTATAACTTATAGCTTTTTTCCGCGGCTTCGCTCGCGTTGATTTAAAATCTTCCAATCAATTTGGATTATACTCTGCTTGTAATAATACAGGGTGTAAACAGACCCTTCACGAAGCCGTCAACCAAGCATTCTGTACATCAAACTAAGTAACTTTACGCAAAAATTATTGCTGGGAAACGACTTTTTTTTTTGGGGTGAAAAATCACGTTTTACGGTAAAACTCAATGTAACGCATTCAAAACATTGTGCTGATGGATGGATTGAATAGTACGGGGGTCGTGACGGTGTTTAAAGTAAAAATCTTACATGTATAAACATGTATTTGAAAAAAAACTTGTGAAAAAGTTGGAACTTTGATCCAGAACAAAAAAATGATCGCAATAACGAGGAGAACAAGTGCCTCTCGGCTTCGTTAAGGGTCTTTTTACACCCTTTATAATTAAATCATAAGTCGAAAGACACGTGGTGACCATCTATTATCATAAGAACGTTATTGTTGTTTTCCTCGGGAACAGTACTTTTTTTCGGGATGAAAGGTACCCTATGTCCGATTCTGTACACCTGACAACGTATATGCAAAATTTCAAGATTATCGGTTCATTGGTTTAGGCGTGTAAAGGTAACAAACAAACAAACTTACTTTCGCATTTATAATATTATTAGTAAGTAAGGATTTTGCAATCGAACACCTACAATCACTCACAATCGAACAAACGCAAGTAACGCCCGGAGGCAAAACTTAGCTCACGATTAAAACAATAGAAGTCAATTGCAGTCCATATACTATGTCGCAATTAGAAAGGAAGGTCATAATAATAATTATTAGTATAGTTTCTATGTGTCCATTAATCTGTTGGGGTTATTATTAGGTTAGATTGAAAAATACGGATGGGGAATGTGTCGAGCATTTTTTATTAGTAGGTCGCAGTAGAATAAGAAATGATTAAATAAGAGGAAGACTGAAATTTGAAAAAAAAATGCTGGTTGTCATGCTATGGGCACTAAAGGGCATTTGATGCGGAGAAAATGTCGTGAAGAAATTGTAGATGGCTCTTAGAGTAGAAGAAGATCAAATAAACGATGGAGGGACTGTTTGAAGTATCATAATGGTGCAAATCTCTGTAGTCCCCCCGGACTACAGAGATGATAACTAATAGAAAACTATAGCTGAAGAAGACATGCTGCGCCGACCGAGAAGGAGCATAAGTGAGCCAGTAGTAGAGTCCTGCTCTCTTGTTCTTCTTTATATTTTGGATAAGTACAATTCAATTCAATATCTTTATTGTGGATCATAGGTTTGTACATAATACAGGTCTTAAATAATTAAAGTACTACTAATAAAAAAGTACAATCTAGCTATATCTTTGTAGAGGTTAGAGTTTCATGACCGGGTAAGTACGTGCCGCAAGTCAGTTGTAAGAAACCAGTAAAAGCTGGCCTCGTATTCTATTGAAACGCCGTACTACCCCAGACCAGCTCAAGGTCAAAGTGTAAGCACAGTCTTCCGGTCGACCGTAGTACATACAGACGCCAGCACATCAAACTACCCGAAACTGTAAATTTTTTCCAACCAACCTTGAACCTAAACTTTAAGCGATAAAGTTGAAAATCTATTAAAGAAAATTGACAGCTTGTTAACCATATATATTTCGGCCTCCAGCCAGCTTTACTGTGTTCCGGTTTATTTCCAGGGCCATGAGATATTTCAGTTTTATCTAGAATTTCAGTAACATCATCCACAGCCTCCGTGGCGCAATGGCTAGCGCGTTCGGCTGTTAACCGAAAGGTTGGTGGTTCGAGCCCACCCGGGGGCGATACTTTTTAGGGTTCTGTAACACACAGAACTTAGCTGGCTGCCCACACACCCTATTTAAATCTGGAACGTTAATTAAGAGCTAAACTCAAAGGCTGGCTAACCGACCAGGCATTATATGACCTAAAATAATGGTTTTTGGTAATTTGATGTCTTTCTTTTCGTGTGGTTAGTGCCCAACCTGGTGTCTGAGTTATTATGCCGCCCATGAGCCTCTGATTGTCTTGAATTTGAATTTGATGTGATTATTATGTACATATGTCATGTGTTTCTATTATTCTGCATATTGTGTGTTTATTTTTTAATTTATGATAATTTGTGTTCGATGCTCTTTAGTGTATAATGATTTGTGCTTTTACTTTTTTTCAAAATCTGACCTGTAATTTTTGATAATTATTAATAAATACACGAAACTAAACTAAACCAAATGACATAAGCACGGGGTGTGCTTATGTCGTTAACGCAGATAGATAAAATATCTATCTCTGGCACGAGAGATTAAACTTCAGAAATTCTAGTCACTTGTCGTTAATTGGGCCACTACTTTTATTAAAATCATATTGTGAAATTGGCAAAATACCATTCATTTATATTTTTTTAAATCTTACTTTCAAGTCATCAAAAGCTCGACGCAATAACCAGCCGTATGTTTCCACATACCATCAAGCGATTGACCAGTCAATAATGAGCAAGGACCGAATGACTGACCGAATGAGTAATGAACTATTATCGACCTAGTTTCATGTCATTGGACATCCCTACAGAGCATAGATTAGATATGACAGAATCTTGAACTAAATGGCAGAAAAGAAATAAATTGTAAAAATATGTCTTACTGCAAGCCGGGACGTTCCATTGGGAGACATACCCTGGTATCTATAGTCAAGTTAAAGTATTAGGGTATTTGCCTGAAAAAAACTATTTAGTCCGTCAGTTAGATTATCAAAAAATAAAGGGTGTAAAAACACCCTTAAAGAAGCCGAAAGATATTTGTTCTCCCCGTCATTGCGATCATTTTTTTGCTCTAGACTATACCTGGGAACCTTCTAGTTACGGAGATATTGGGGGTCAAAGTTCCGACTTTTTCACAAGGTTTTTTTAAAATACATAATTCTAATGAAAGATTTTTACTTTAAACACCTTCACGACCTCCGTACTATTCAATCCATCCATCAGCACAATGTTTTGAGTGCGTTACATTGAGTTTTACCGTAAAACGTGATTTTTTACCCCAAAAAATAAAGTCGTTTCCCAGCAATAACTTTTGCGTAAAGTTACTTAGTTTGATGTACAGAATGCTTGGTTGACGGCTTCGTGAAGGGTCTGTTTAAACCCTGTATATTGGACACGTATTTTTTCTTTCGTCACATAATCAAAAAATGACGACGATACAGCGCATCAAAGTTCAATAGAGGGGTTTGTGACGTCACTGGACAGTAAAAGTAACAGAAATTGTGACGTCATGCGAGATTTCAACACGCTGTATCGTGGCCATTTTTCGTTTACATGAGAAAAGAAAAAATACGTGTCCAATATTTTTTGATTTTTTACTCATTCAACCGTTTTTGTGCAAAAGACAAGAATTTGAACGAAGTAAGAACCGTCAAAGAAAGCAAAGCTAAATAAGAATTCTAAATTTTGACAGTTCTGGACAAAAGTCTCCACGCGATGGTTGCCGGAAGGCGAACGGCGCCGCCGAGGCCGGCCCAGAAAGAGGTGGCGAGACGATCTGGACGCTTACCGCGAGGGCTGGTTCGAAGTGGCACGAGAAAAGAGCAGATGGAAGGAATTGGGGGAGGCCTTTGCCCATCAGTGGGACAGTACAGGTTATTAAAAAAAAAAAAAAGACAGTTCTAACTTCAAGCAATAATACTAAACTACAGAATAAAACTCGTATCTTAAGTTAAGTATCAGTAACAGCCACAGAGTCCGGATTTGTGCCCGATTGATGGCAATAGACTCGTCCCCTATTCACATCAATCGGGCTACACGGGCACTTTGACATAACTGGCGAAATGTGGGTGTACTATTAGGTAACGTACAACTCTATCTAACCCTTCGGGGATTACAGGCGTGATGTTTTATATGCTGCTAAGTGGGACAAATTACATCTAACTAGACCACCAATTTAAATTGGACCACGTCTTTAAACATATTCTTACTCTTGAAAGCTCAGCTTAAAATGTTCTTCATGACCTCTACGGATAAAGTACCCAACCAATTAAAGTTGAACCTTGTCTTCAAACAAGATCCGTTCAAAGATGGTTCATTCTAAAATGGCTGTCAGCACTGACACTGCATGTCCAATTAAGGTTGACCCGTACCATGGTACACTTTATTTCATTAGAAGGTTCATTCTGAAATGGTTAATACGGACACAGCGTACCCAGTCAAGATTGGACTGCACGCTGGTACATTGTGTTTTGGGAGACGGGTCAAGTTTAAATAGACGATAATCTACGGGTATGGTACATAACACTAATCACGAAGGTTGTTCAATTGGCCTGTTTTTGTACTGACAACATAGTATTATATTCACGCCCTTCTGCCGTTACGAGGTAAGCAGATTTATTGGCTTTCTCAATACTGTTATAAATTAGTAGGTTGGTAAGTACAGTAAGCAGGTTTTAATGTTACAATGAGTTGTAGAAAAAAAAACGGTTTTGTCTATGGTTTTTTGTTGTGTGAACTGTCTCGTTGGTTTAGCGGTCGCAAGCGATACTGCTGACAATGTGGTACTGGGTTCGATTTTCAGGTCGCCCAAAGTATTATTGAAGTTTTTCATTAGGAATTTCTCAGTCCCGTCCGGAGCTAGATTTGAGCCCGGTTGATGTTAATAGGCTCGCCCCCTCGGGCAAAGTGTTATTGAGGTTTTCCATTAAGAATTTCTCAGTCGTAGCTCGGAGCTTGGATTTGAGCCCGGTTGATGTTAATAGGCTCGCCCCCTCGGGCAAAGTGTTATTGGGGTTTTCCATTAAAAAAATCTCAGTTGTAGCTCGGAGCTTGGATTTCAGCCCGGTTGATGTTAATAGGCTCGCCCCCTCGGGCAAAGTGTTATTGGGGTTTTCCATTAACAATTTCTCAGTTGTAGCTCTGAGCTTAGATTTCAGCCCGGTTGATGTTAATAGGCTCGCCCCCTATCACATGGGATTTAGCCTATAACTGGCTAAATGTGGATCTTCTAAAGAAGACCTCTGTCTGCCTAACCCGGAGGAAATAATTGCGAGATGTTGTGTGTAACTGTGTAAAGCCCGATTCACACATTTCAGTAAGTTCCGGTACAGTACCGCCACCGTGATAATTATTATTTCATACATTCTCTATGAACGCGTCCATACCTGTCAGTGTCAGTGACGAGACAGTGCTCTCAGTGTCAGTACCGGCGCCGGCAATTACGGACAAAATCGGCGACGACGAAATTTTTTACCGGATCACGTAAGTACGCCATTTTGTGTTTGAATCAAAAACAAAATGGAAGACGACCGATTGATCGAATTGGTTCGTGAAAATACTGTTTTGTACGATTTGTCGCATGTAAAGTACAGGTCCCGTCACGTAAAAAGAACGCTGAGCGACAGTAAAGGGGATGTGTCTTCGCACGGGTATAGTCGCATCCTGTAGTACTAAGCTAATTGTTTTATTGTAGAATCATAATAGGCACTTTACTAGCTACTTAGTACTTTGGAATGGGCTGGTATTCGAAAAACAGAAAATGTATACTCTTGATCGGTCAGCGTTCTTTTTACGTGACGGGACCTATGCATGGATACAAAATACAAAACCATGTTTAATGTCATGAATTCTCCTTCTGTTTCTCTCAATAGCCATGCTTCATGCACCCATTTTATTTATGTTCCTTGATGCTGCTCTTTTTCTTCGTTATTGAACAGAGCCATAGCAAGTCACAATTTACGTCACAGGCGTTTTGCCTGAAGATCCGTAGAGAACTGTGACTCTCTGTGCATCTCTGTGGCACTGATACGGATCTGTGCGGATGCGTTGCCGGAACTGTGTCTTCACTGATATGTGTGAATCGGGCTTAAGTTGTACGTTCGGCTTTTCATCCGGTCTGTGGATGGGTGACCACCTATTACACACCGAGTTTCCTCCGTGCCTGGGAAAGCACGTTAAGCCGTTGGTCCCGGCTGTCATTTGTAGATCTTTGACAGTCGTTACAGGTAGGCAGTGGCCCAAAAAGTCTGACAACCAGTCTTACCAAGGGGTATCGTATTACCTAGTACTACCTGGGTTGTGGAGGTCAGATAGGCAATCGCTCCATGTAAAATACTGATATTCAGCTGCATCCGGTTAGACTGGGGAGCCGACTCCAATATAGTTGAGAAAAGGCAAGGCTGATGAAGTATTTATAATTATTTTATGGTTATAACAATACCACACAAATATGCTCCAAAATCTTTCAGTCTGACATGAAGCATGTATTTCAGTGTCATCGTCCACAGCCTCCGTGGCGCAATGGCTAGCGCGTTCGGCTGTTAACCGAAAGGTTGGTGGTTCGAGCCCACCCGGGGGCGATACTTTTTACAACTGAAATAACAGAACAACTAGGCTAGAATTATCTCCGCGTTTAGTGCTTGAAGACGACGAAAATTTAGGGGAGCGACAATATTTACTCAAGCCGGCAATCCACAATTTTGTTATGTCACACGGATTCCACGATTTTTGGCACGCAGGGTGCATGCCAAAAAAATCAAACGTTTTTAATTTCTGCAAAAATTAAAAAGTAGGTATTTAAATCTTCGGACTTTTTTGCTAACGTCCCGCTTTTTGTTAGGGATTTTTAAATTTGGAACTAGTTATCCTGTATAAGTCTGAATCTCTTTCTAAACGTCAAAGTATACGATTGTGTAACAGATAAAAAAATAAATCAATTTACAATAATAATAAAAGCACAATACAATTACACAACACAGTTATAATCTGCATCGCTCCCGTAACTTGACGCCACTCCAGAGAGTACGTCGATACGTTCATTCAATTTTGTTCATTCACTTAGGGTTGAACGGATGCAAAACTTCAATTTATTTGATTTGTTTTTTTTTGGGAATTGACAAAGTGTTACCAACCTTTTTGTAATGAACTATTTGTTTATGGATTTTTTAAACACAAAAAAGAATGTTAACTGTCCTTTTAAAGTTTATCGCTAGGTTTTATGTTTGAGTACTGCTCGTTGGTCTAATGGCCGCAATCCCGACTACTGAGCATGAGGTCCTGGATTCGATTCCCGGATCAGGCAAATTATTATTGGGTTTTCCCATTAGGCATTTCTCAGCTGCAGCCACGGAGTCTGGACTTGTGCCCGGTTGATCGGAATAGGCTGGCCCCTTATTGCATGGGGCTTAAAACATAACTGGCGCAAAGTGGGGTGTACCTAACACCTCTGCCTAACCCTTCGGGGATAATAACCGTGATGATGTTATTAATAATTATGTTATTTCTGAAAATGTCATGTCGAAATATGCATGGACAGCAGTGGCGAAGGTTCCATACAACTCGATTCCTACCGGATTCCCTTTGAAAAATGGCACAGTCAGCATTCTCAAATAATATAATCACATTAAAGACATGTACTCCGGCTTACCTCTTACAAAAAATTGACCCTTCGCTACTGATGGGCAGAATGTGAATATGTGGGCTAGATGAATAAGCACTATACAGGGTGTAAACGGACTCTTCACGAAGCCGTCAACCAAGCATTATATACATTAAACTAAGTCACCCTACGCAAAAATTATTGCTGGGAAACGACTTTCTTTTTGGGGTGAAAAACTACGTTTTCCGGTAAAACTCAATGTAACGGACTCAAAACATTGTGCTGATGGATGGATTGAATAATACGGGGGTCTTGAAGGTGTTTAAAGTAAAAAAAATACATCAGAAACATGGATTTGTAAAAAAACTTGTGAAAAAGTTGGAACTTTGACCCCCAATATCTCCGTAACTAGAAGGTTCCCAGGTATGGTCTACAACAAAAAAAATATCGCAATAACGGGGAGAACAAGTACCCTTCGGCTTCGTTAAGGGTTTTTTTACACCCTTTATGTTATTTCTGAAAATCTCATGTCACTCTACATAGTTGAATGTCGAAATATGCACGGACAGAGTATGAGTATGTGAGCTAGATGAATAAGCACTATTCATAGATAGCTATACTATTCATTCATCCAGCCTGACCTCGGATATCTCAACCCGAGTCGACCCACCTGCAAGTGCCAATGAAAGGCTGAGCTGGTTATTAATAGCGCAGTTCCAAGAATTAAGTGCAATATACCCAAAACAATTGCCTGTCGGCGTGTCACGTATCGACACGGCGGATGTGCTCCCTTAGAATGCGAACGGGCTTTGGCAGTAATACATTTGTGTTCACATACAGAGTGACATGGTTCTACAAAATGGCCGTTGTGAAGATGTCAAACATCTGTCAAATTCAGTAGGTATAGTTGTACGTATAATATGACCAATTTAAGTGTGCAGTTCACGGCGCTGCTTGTCAAGAACATCTGCATTGATATGTCAAACTTGATAAGTTGGTTGAAGTGTGTAGATCACGGGCTGCGGGACTGTTCGAAAGAGATACCGCGGCCCTGAAACACAAAGGGCAAAGAAGGTACAAGGATGGGTTTTAATCAGTAAAAGTCTGACACTCCCTCCGACAAACAGACCGAAACTTACGTCTACAATATTTACAGACAATTTTATAAATGTTTACGAGTGTTCGCGAGATGACATGGCGACATGTCATACATTAGGACAACCTGGAGTCTTTCGGATATTCTCGGTAAAAAGCTCTCCCCCGAAGACAAAATATTCTGTGAAATATATTATCTGTGGAGGCGGCTATAGAGATATATAACTACTCTGAAAAAAGGAGAAAAAGCTGGTTAAATCTGTTCTGGAGATACAACTCTATGACAGTCAGACTGATGACATAACCTTTTTTTTTTGTATGGGAAATTATCAAATGATCCCCACCGCTCTGGGCGGAGCGGAAGGGAGTATCAGACTCGTACTGACTAAAACCCATCCATGTTCCTTCTTTGCCCTTTGTGTTCCAGTGTCGTGGTATCTAGGCGACATAGGCTGACGTTGGCACCTTTAGCGTACCTCGCAGGCTCGCACTAAAGAGCAAAGAAACCAAGTTAACACGCGAATAAAGCCACGAACAAAGCTAGTATATTAAAACCACTGCCTACACATAATCTGAAGGTGGTGGGCATATAAGTTGACACATTAACACAGTCATAGGCTGATGCATCCTATTGCTATGACTCATACGACCTTAGGGTCTAATGGTTGTTCGCGAGACGATGTGGCGACACGTAGGTTGGGTAGAAACTTGTGGTTTTGGTTTGTGGTTATAAATAAATAGTTAGTTATTTGTTCTGTTAAGACCAGATGTTTCAAATATTTTGTTTGAGATAGGTCTGTGGTTAAAAAATAACAGCCGCATAGGCCGATCTTCTACGATAAGCTACGTTTGAAGAGGTCGGTCAGTGGACGGGTGACAATCCAATACTCAATTTATTTATTTAAACTTCATGTACAAAAGTGGTACATAGGCGGACTTAATGCCACAAGGCATTCTCTACCAGTCAACCTTGGGGTCAAATAGGACAGCATAGTGATAAAGTACAAAAAAAAAAATAAGAAAAATATCATTTTGTTAACATAAATTGAAATACATAAATAGGCACATACTAATACATATATATACAAATAAAATGAAATAAACTAATATATATTATAATACATACAAATAGTCCAAAATACGAGAAACATTCTAATAATTACTATGACTACTAATGACAAGCTTATGAGCAATTTAGTCTGATTTCAAATAGTACTTCCGTACTGTTCTTTTGAAAGTCATTTTGCTTTCAGCTTTTTTAATGCCAAGGGGTAGCGCGTTCCAGAGCTTTATTGTTGAGACAGCGTAAGGATTGGACATAAAACCAGTACGATGTGAGGGAATTTCAAGGAGTATGTTTTTAGAAGCTCGAAGGTTACGATTGTGTGAACTGCCCAAAACTTTGAAATATTCTTTTAGGTAATCGGGAGCACGAGGATCCGTCATAATAGTGAAGAGCATACAGAGAGATCTGAGGGACCTCCTGAGTCGGATAGGCAGCCACTTAAGCTGAGAACGATATGAAGAGATATGATCGTACTTGCGAAGGCAAAAACAAAGCGAATACAATTATTGAGAAGACGATCCAATTTGTTTAAAAGTTCTTGGGATAGATCAGAGTAACAAACATCAGCATAGTCGATAATGGGAACCACAAGTGACTGGACCAAAGTTAATTTAGTGCTAGATGGGAGAAAATATTTGAATTTATTGCTTCCACAAGTGTACTTAGATGGTAGGTTTTACAAAGTTATGATCATTGTGGACCCTGTCGGGCACTGCAAAAGTAGGAGAGAGGAAGAGGGCTTTTATTTGACTAAATATTGGAATATTCCTAAATGTATTATTTATAATGCAATCTAATTATCATTACATTTTGAGGTTCCTCTGTGCTTCAGGAAGCACACTAAGCAAGCTACTTTTGAAGATCTCTGACAGTGGCTAACGGTAGTCAGAAGTTGAGTCTGACTGAAGTTGAGTACTGGGTAGACGAAAAATGAAGTATCAACAATTATCATCTGGCAACCAGTCTTACCCAGTATCAAATGGGTTGTGGAGGTCAGAAAGGCAGCCGCTCCATGTAAAATACTGGTATTCAGCTGCATCCAGTTAGACTGGAAGCTGACCCCAACTTAGTTGGGAAAAGGGGGTATTCCTCAAAGCGCAACTATTTTTAAGCGCACAAATTTAAATTGAATTTGCGAGCGCAACTAATGTTTGCGCTTCGAGGAATAATTTAGTTGCGCTAAAAAATAGTTGCACTTTGACGAATACTCCGGGAAAAGGCTGGGTAGATGATTATCTATCACCTTGACCAACCCTCCAAATGATTAAAGCAGTATCCAGCAAAATCCTAAAAATAAAAATAAAAAATATTCCAACCCAAAAACTCTGCCATGCCAACCCTAATCCCGTTGACCCTTCAAATGAAATAAAAATTTATACACATTGTTCATATTCAAAGATAAATTAATTCGCTACAACCGTCAGGGGTGTCACAAGGGTACGGGATCTGATAACAACCCTTTATTGAGCACCCCTGACTGACAGGTGTATGTCTGTATGTGTAATTGATTTATCATAAATACGAGGGTAGGTAGAATTGTATGATTTTATGTGTATGGGGTAGATTATCTTGTTTTTAGATGTTGAATTTGATAACGTTTTTAAATAATGAATTATGTACGATTGATTGTTGTAGATGCAGCTGCAGATTTGGACAAGCAGAAAAATTACAGTAAAAATCAGAAAAAGTTAAACGAAGTTATTTTTTGCAGTTATTTTTTTTTCAGATTCAGATCCCCCTTGCCTATAATTTTGGTGCATAGGTCATGGTATACACGCATTTTTAAACTATCAATTACTTAACATCGTTTTTTTTTAGTCAAATTAAGAATAGCATAAAACTTTTAACGAAAAGAACACCATTTATAAAATATTCGTTCACTAATCTTAGGTATAACTTGTATTAATCCGCATCACGAACGAATTTGACAAAGGTTTTTGAAAGAGCGAGTTGGCAACATAATATGAATTGAAATGTCAAATGTTAAATGTCATAAAATTGAAATGTTAAATGTCAAAAAGTTAAATGTCATAAAATTGTATAATGTTTAGTGTTTATACCGATGCGGGGGTCATTAACCTGCTGGTGCTAACCTATTAATCTAGTTAGACCATGTAGACAAAGTTAAAAATCAAAAATAATCTCCTGTGACTGAACTACAGGATATATTCGATTGAATTTTGTATGCAGACTGGGAATGTCATTAGGTACACTCAGTATAATTTATTGCCGTATTGTCGTCGCCGCCTGTATAAGTATCAAGAATGTTTTAAACCAAAAATGCGATGACATGTGACGTTCACAAACCTACACCGGGCCCGCGTGGTGGATGTTGGCCCACTCCACTCACAGAGAGGAGGCCTCGCAGCAGTGGAAACATTATTATACTGATTATGCTTGAGACCACTAGACCAAACGGAGCAGTCAAGTCGTTTACGTTTTACTTCTAAGTTACCTATAACTTCATTGCTCGATATATGGTAATACCGTTGCCCCTCTCACGAATAAGTGATAAATTGTGACATTTATTGCAATATTATGCATTAACCCTTATAAGCCGGACGTGAGCCCCCCTTATAAACAGCCAACGGTTTTAGGGAATGCCGTAATTGCTACAAACTATGAGTATGAGTGACTGCCTCGTTGTTCAGTGGTCGCAAACGCAACTGCTGCGGCGCGACTCAAGCAACTGCACTCTCGCCACGTACTTGGTCTTCTGATGCTCATACTCCACGCATCACATGTCTTCCTGTAGTATAATAAACGATCTACGTTCAAGAAGTAAACCTTTGAAGGCTACAACGAACTGGTGTTAGAAAGAGACGGAGCTAGACGTCCTGTATAGGTCCATCTCTTCTCTCATTGATATAACATTAAAGTAAGACTCATAATAAGAGGCCCTGGTTTGAAAAAATCATATGATCAATCAATTTTCATGCCGTAATCCCAGAAAACCATAACCGATGATGCTTGTCAACAAAATTGTGAGAAGAAAACGGGTCATCCCGACAGTCGTGAACGAGACTCAGTACACCATAGAGTCCATAGACCACAGATAATCCGTGAGACAAACCATTATAAAAAACTCGTGCATTCCCAAAAATTCAATTTAAGAAATTAGTCAACTCGTGACTAACTTCAAACGGCGGAACACATTCTGTCCAATCAGCGGCCCGTGACGTAGTTCTTTTTTTCTAAATTCGAAAATCGAACGCGACCCGTCACGATGTCAGATTCACACGGGTCAGACGTCATAGGTTCATTGTCACGAACGGACGAAGGAGGTCGAACGCTTTTGTCTAAAATATTTTTTTTTTTCAAGTATTCGAAGAAATGAAAATTCTTTGGAGCATTCCAAATTGTTATCGTTGAAGGGACCCTCGAATCTCGATGTTTAGTTGTGTTTTTTCTGTTATTTGTTCTGGCATTTTTTCTTTGATCGGTTTTGCTTTCTCAGGACTTCATTGAAGCCTTTAGCAGTAAAGAGTTGGATTTACATTTTGAATTCAGTGACTTTTACTGAAGAAATTCTGCATTTTTCTTAGATACTTGTTGGTTGGTTCATTTATCTTCAACTAGACTTAATAATATAAAAAGGCAAAGTTTGTGTGTTTGTAAAGGAGATGTTCCAGAAATGTATGGAGCCTGGGCTAGCAAAATGAACACTATATGTAAATATCGCTATATAATACAGTAACCGTTATTTATTGTTAATTTTCTTTACTAAAATTTAACATCAAATGATCATTTTTGTACGCCTGTACGGGGCTTTTCAAATTAATTTGTTAGTATTTTTATGAAATTCTCCTATTTTTTTTCCTATTTATCTATGAAGTGTACATAGTGGTAGCCCAAAATCAAATATATCCTTTGGATGTAGAGGGTAATCTTAAATTAAATCTTCTTTTTAGGAACTCTTAATCAAAAATCAAATAAAATCTTAGAAACTAAGTACAGATCCGATTCCAAAAGTTCACTAAGGAGAAGTTACAGTACCCCGAGCGTCATCTCATCATCTGGCTAGCCTTTTCCCAACTATGTTAGGATCGGCTTCCAGTCTAACCGGAAGCAGCTGAATACCAGTATTTTACATGGAGCGACTGCCTATCTGACCTCCACAACCCAGTTAGTACTGGGTAATATGATACCCCTTGGTAACACTAGTTGTCAGACTTTTAGGGCCACTGACTAAATAACGACTGCCAAAGATCTACAAATGACCCCCGGGACCAACAGCTTTACGTGCTTTCCGAGGCACGGTGGAAATTCGGTAAATGTAATGGGTCTACAGACCAACCTAGGCAAGCATAGCTTAACCTAAAGATCGACCCGAGTGGCTGTTAATTTGTGGAGTTTTTTAAGTGTATTAAACCTGCCCCTTCCTTGTATTAAGCCTTGTCTTTATGGTGTATTTGATCAGATATCTTAATCATCATAATTATTATAATTTGACAGAAATCATCCAGTGCTCGACATGACCCTCAAAGACCAATCAGGAGATTGATAAATACAGTAAACAACCTTGGGTATTATTTTTAGGAAGAGTTTAGAAATATATTTCTATACTATATATAAAATTATAAAGCTGAAGAGTTTGTTCGGTTGAACGCGCTAATCTCAGTAACTACTAAATCGAAATGAAAAATTATTTTAGTGTTGGATACCCCATTCATCGAGGAAGGCTATATGCTATATAACATCACGCTACGGCCAAAAGGAACGGAGCATCAATGAAAAATGTTGCAAAAACGGGGAAAATGCCATACGCAGACGAAGTTGCGCGGGTCAGCTAGTATCTTATAATTGACTGCCTCTTTGGTCGAGTGGTCGCAAGCGCGACTACTGAGCGTGTGGTCCTGGGTTCGATTCCCGAGTCGGGTAGAGATTTTACAGTAGCAGCCACGGAGTCTGCATTTGTGCCCGGTTGATGGTAATAGGCTCGCGTCCTATTACATGGGACCTAAACATAACTGGCGAAATGTGGGTGTGTATTAGGCACACCTCTGCCTAACCCTTCGGGGATTATACACGTGATATTATGTTATGTCTAGAAATATTTCTTTCTAGATCCAGTTTTTGGATTTTCCTTAGGAACTGCTCAATATCAGCCTGGTTCTGTGACCATAACGTTCCCATTTCACACATCTTCATTCTTCTGTGGGAGGAAGTGATCCGTGACCCACCACAACCACATGGAAACAGTGCTGGCTGGTGGACGCCACATATAGGTATTAGATTTTTGGGTATTGATCACACGATTGACACAATGGCTGAGCGATTGGCTGCTGCGCTGCGTGGTTCGATTCCCGCACGGAACATATAATTATGTGTTCCTGGTCTAACTGGTCCTGATGAAGCAGTATTAGGTTTCCTATTAGGAACGTCTTAGTATTGGGGTTTGGATTTGGCTCCGGTTTTAGGCAAAATTACAGATATTTCCTCTGTCAAATCCGACTTATAAAATAACACAATTTTTTGTTAAAATCACACAATAGCACGTTTTATATATCAAGAGAAAATTTATGACCGGCACATAATACACACTATATTTTTATGACACATGTCTTGGGTCATAAAATGGTGGTTTTTTACTTATTATTTCTTTATTTTCCGTCGTAACGTTCCAATGTGCTGGTCAGTGGTTTTATTTGTATCATCAAGCTTTATAGTGTTAGAGACGTGTGCAGAATTTTAAGTGGCACTGTAATGATGGGAAATACTTGTGTCACCGTAAGGGTCATATAACTGGGGCTGCGGGACTGTCCGGGGCTGTGGGACTTTTCGAAAAAAAGGGCAAAGAAGGAACAAGGATGGGTTTTAGTCAGTAAAAGTCTGACACTCCCTTCCACTCCGCCCAGAGCGGGGGGAGTCATTTGATGATTTCCAATCCCAAAAAAAAAAAAAAAATAAATGGTCAAATGTAAGTAGCTACCAAACCTTCGCAAACGTGATGATTTTCGATATATTAACATAACTAGCTTTTGCCCGCAGCTTCGCTCGCGTTAATTTAGAATTTGACAATTATATGTATAGTGGCACTCGTCAAGCCTCGGTGTTTCGCGCTTGCTCTCAGTCCCGTGTCGGCCTTTTGCGAGACGTCTCGGAAGAGACAAAGAGAGAGAGCTCTCGGTCGAGTATATTCAGCTATCATCACACGTTAGTTTGAGCAGTGCCATGAACGTTGGGCATGAGAAAACAGATGGCTTACATGACGTATCTTTTCCAATGACATCTCACAGCCTCCGTGGCGCAATGGCTAGCGCGTTCGGCTGTTAACCGAAAGGTTGGTGGTTCGAGCCCACCCGGGGGCGATTTATTTTATACAAATCGGTACATACACGGTAAACATTGTACTCAATACAATCAGAATAATTGTATCGTAGCTCTTAGCTTCCATTTTTTGGACTTGTCTAACTAACTTTAACATTTATAACAGTAAGAAGTAATCTAAGATTATTGTTCCTGATTTTACCTACGAGTAGTACTTGCCCTATTTACTACATAGTGAAAGAGCCAGAAACACGCGAACTGTTCCAAAAAAAAATCAGTACACGATTCTAGGAATCTTTTTTTTAAAACACCGTGACTTTTTAGTCGCCTTACAACGGCAGCCCACTTCATGTAACCAATATCTACAAAACATTCATAAAAAAAGGTATTTATGAGATTTTAATAATTTAAAAATAAACATATTATTCAGTATTATGACATTTATGACGCATGACGTAGCGCGCTGGGTAGGTATGTTCTCCCGTTTGACTCGTAAACATCATTAACAGGATGTTTCATATTTTTTTCTAATGTTTTATTTATTTTTCTTTGTAACCTATTATGGTAAGTAAAAAAAAATCGCGTCTAGAGCTATTTTATCTCGGGCACATTGAGTGAACCACCTTTGTAAGATCACTAAAAAGTCACGGTGTATATGTTCACCGATTACTCGAAGACGCCTAAACCGACTTGGAATATTATTATTTAATTCAAAAAAAAAAATTTTCTTGAAATAGTCATTAAATGGGATTAAATGAACGTAGAGGGTTGTATTGATGATTTCAATGATTATAATTCTGTAACTACATACGTGTTACGGACGCGAATCATATTTTGTTACACATAGAGCCTGAAACTAAACAACAACATAACAGCCGCTCGGGTCGATCTTTAGGTTAAGCCGTGCTTGTCTAGGTTGGTCTGTGGATGGGTGACCACCCATTACATACCGAGTTTCCTCCGTGCCTCGGAAAGCACGTTAAGCCGTTGGTCCCGGCTGTCATTTGTAGATCTTTGACAGTCGTCAGGTAGTCAGTGGCCCAAAAAGTCTGACAACCAGTCTTACCAAGGAATATTGTATTACCCAGTATTAACTGGGTTGTGGAGGACAGATAGGCAGTCGCTCCATGTAAAATACTGGTATTGAGCTGCATCCTATTAAGACTGGAAGCCGACCCCAATATAGTTGGGAAAAGGCTAGGAAGATGATGATAGAGCCTGAAACTAACCTGCCAATTGCAAAAAACCTAAGAAAATTTTAATTACGCGGGTTACCCTTAATGTAAAACTTGATGGGCCATATTTATTTTCAGTCCCACAGACTACTAACAAATTAGGTACCTATATTTTTGCTTAAAAGAATTAAAACAATGAACAAGTGTGACCAACCGCCATTACTCATATGGTATTTTCCACTTCATTCACCGCACGCGCACGTAGCTCTGTGGGTTGACTGATCTACATACTAATATCTGCCTTATTTGTATTCAAAGTTACTTAGTCGAAGGGTTAGTCAGAGGTGTACCTCATAGTACACCCACTTTTCATCAGTTATGTAGAGCCCATTGCCATCAATGGTGTTCTGACATGTCCGCTTTGTGCTCGGAGTTTTTCGGCCAAAGTTGGGTATGCTAGCCACTTGAGAGCACATGATAGAGCAGCACACCAAAGCTCTCGACAACCTCCCTAGAAAGCCATCGAATGCAGTCGCTGTGGCCGAAATTGGCTAGATGGCATCATCATCATCACCATTGCCATCAACTGGGCACAAATCTAGAGTCCGTGGACGCTACTGAGAAGTTCCTGATGGAAAAATCTAATGACACTTTGCCCAACCCTGGAATCGAACCCAGGAACTCATGCTCAACTTCGCGCTTGCGATCACTTGACCAACCAACTTTCATACTACATAACAATAACATATCGCTTGTAATCACCGGCGGGTTAGTCAGAGGCGTACATCATAGTATCTACACCCACTTTTCGCCAGTTATGTTTAAGTCCCATACAATAGGGGGCGATCCTATTGCTATCAACTGAGCACAAATCTATAGTCCGTGGAAGCTACTGAGAAATTCCTGATGGAAAAACCCAATAACACCTTGCCCGACGCGGGAATCGAACGCAGGAATTCATGAAACAATATCTGAAGTAATAACATTTTAGAAATAAAACATTAAATTAATTCCCACATGTCAACTAGCACGCCAATATGGGGTATTCCTCAAAGCGCAACTATTTTTAAGCGCAACCAACTAATCGCAACCATGATGAAAAATATCGTTAATGAATACATCATACCCACCTCTATTATTTTTCATCATGGTTGCGCTTCGAGGAATAATTTTGTTGCGCTTAAAAATAGTTGCGCTTTGAGGAATACCTCCCAATATGCCAAAATGTAAGTTTTTTTTTTACCATTGAAAATATAATTTAATGACAACAAGTGAATATTTACATTATATTATAAACTAGAAATCTATAATAGTAAGAACAAATAAATGAAAAAGATAAGATAAATGTACCTGTATACATACCTTACCTACCTTATTTATATGCTTAGCAAGTTGACTAATGTATGTAAAACAATCTTAGTCATGATTGAAACACGGTTTGAGTATTTTCCATTGTTTCGTTAATTGACAGTGACAATAGTTTTGTGGTCGGTTACATTGTCTTAGAATTACCTAGAATGTAAGGCCTGTTTGCACCGCCAATCTATACACATAAATAAAATTGAAGTGTCAGTTTGTAATTTCAAAATAAAAGGTTTCTACTGAATCCATATGAAATGTTGTATTTACACTTATAACAAAAAAAACTTATTTTTTTGCAATGTACCCTAATTTTTCTTCAAAATAAAAGTTTCTCCTTATGACATCAGCTATCTGCCAGTAAAAGTCCCGTCAAAATCGGTCCAGCCGTTTCGGAGATAAGCCGGAACAAACAGACAGACAGACAAAAATTAAAAAAAAATGTGTTTTTGTTACAAGTGCCGTATATATTTTCACATGCATTCAGTAAAAAGCTGTTGTTTTGATATTACAAACAGATACTTCAATTTTATTTATTTGTATAGATGTATAGATTTGGAGGAGCTCGTGGCTAAATAATAACAGCCACTCGGGTCGATCTTTAGGTTAAGCCGTGCTTGCCTAGGTTGGTCTGTAGATGGGTGACCACCCATAACATACCGAGTTTCCTCCGTGCCTCGGAAAACACGTTAAGCCGTTGGTCCCGGTTGTCATTTGTAGATCTTTGACATTCGTTACAGGAAGTCAGTGGTCC
The DNA here is from genome assembly GCA_905220335.1 of Noctua pronuba. NCBI lineage: Eukaryota > Metazoa > Arthropoda > Insecta > Lepidoptera > Noctuidae > Noctua > Noctua pronuba. The sequence goes on along the minus strand of LR999919.1, from coordinate 4,403,191 downwards.
AAAAGTCTGATAGCCACTAGCCACTTAGCCAGTCTTATCAAGGGGTATCGTATTACCCAGTATTAACAGCCGCTCTATGTAAAATACTGGTATTCAGCTGCATCCGGTTAGACTGGAAGGCGACTCCAACGTAGTTGGAAAAAGGCAGGCAGATGATGATGATGATACCGGTCCATATGTTCAAATTTTAGCGTAACCTTTGACGGAGATAGCCATTCTCCTTGCTGATTTGTTTTGTTAATTCATATTGTATTTGTAGTTTAGTTAAGAATAGGTTCAGTTATGATGAGGCTGACTTGCCTTTGAGGATAAAAGCCTCCGATAAAATATAAGAATAAAAGAAATAAAAAAGACATTTGTTTCGCAGTCCTTGCAAATAAGACTAAGTCACCAATACCTGTGGCTCAGCATGCCTCGTGTTCGACAGGGAAACATCTCGGTGCCGATTCTGTGAAGCATGTGACTGTGTCGATGTATGGGATGTATGAATGTATGGATGTGTCATGCGGTGCGAGTGTGGGTGTGCGCGGTAAGGTCGGTGTGTTAGACGCTTTGTCGTATTCCGTGTGGCTTATCTAGTTACATTATTCTTGGCTTATTAGTCATATTATTCTGCTTTTGTTTTAGCAAGATCTATAATTATGTGAACAGGTTGACTGTAAAGTCATAACATAACATCACACCAGTAATCCCCGAAGGGATACTCAGAGGTGTACCTGATAGTACAACCACATTTTGCCATGTTTATTTAATCTCGTGGCTCGGGCCGTTGGTCCCGGCTGTCAGTTGTAGATCTTTGACAGTCGTTACAAGTAGTCAGTGAACCGACCGAAAGTCTGACAACCAGTCTTACCAAGGGGTATCGTATTACCCAGTACTAACTGGGTTGTGGGGGTCAAATAGGCAGTCGCTCCATGTAAAATACTGGTATTCAGCTGCATCCCGTTAGACTGGAAGCCGACTCCAATATAGTTGGGAAGACTAGCCAGGTGATGAATGGGCAACAGTGGCGAAGGTTCTATACAACTCGATTCCTACCGGCTTCCCTTTGAAAAATGGCACAGTCAGTATTCTATAGACTAGTAAAGACAAATAATATAATCACATTAACGATATGAACTCTGGCTTACCTCTTACAAAAATTTACCCTTCGCTACTGACGGGCAAATATGTGTGCTGTGCCTACAATTGAACCTCTGTCTATCAGTTCCGGCAATAGATACCAACATGATTTTTAGAAAGAATTTCGCTACAAAAATCTCTAAAATAAAATCAGTATCGAACGACCTAACATTAACTGAAATGGCCCCATACCGACGCGTGTCGGAACCGGCCGATATCCTCGCAAATATTGATTATTTGTTTAAAATAATGTTACAAGCGCACACGACATCAAACGAACCCGCCTGGGAAACTTAGTGTAGTCACTTAGTAAGAGCAAATAGAGTTAAGTTAGTGTTGCCGAGGTTTGGAATTGGATGGGTGACCACGGACAGGATGCTTTTGAGAAAGAGTGATGTCATAGTACATCTTAAATTTTAGCTACTGTTAGTTCTGCTGAAGTTAAGTTAATGTTTCTGAGGTATGGAATTGAATGGGTGACCGATTGTATACACATCGTATGGGTGTCCGGCTAAAGATGGGTGTAAAAAAAAACTTAAGATTAGCTAGCTAAACTTAGTTTAGTTTCACACCCGTCTTGAGCTAACAAAGGTACATGCTAGATAAGGTGGCCACTTTGTTATGGTGGTCATAGTTAAAAATTTGTTTTAAGGCGCTACCTCGGTAAATACATCGTAGCTCGACTGATCTACTAAGTGAGCGAAAGTGATGCAATTACTTTTGAAACGCAAAAGAAGAGATGGCTGTAATGTGCGTGCGCTCGGAATAAAACGACGTATGTGCAAAAATGAATTTAATCCTTTTTTAACAAAATAAATGACTAACTTCTTTGAGTAAACTTTGATATTAATATGATAATTCTCTATGTTTTAAAGTAAATTCCATTGAATAACTCTCCCATCTACAGTACTCTCACAAGTTATTATGCCTTGTGTCTGGGACTGTAGCTTCGCCTTCTTTGTTTTTCTGACATTCAAAAGTGCCTGTAATGGTCTAATTGAAATAAATGCTTTGAGTTTGAGTTTTGTATCATTTTACAACTTTGTACTAGAAAATCTTTTTCTATTTAAAATAAAAACAGTTTTTCCATAAAGGTTATTTAAGTTATAACCGCAATAGCGTCCTACGCTTTCAAAATAACATCAGTTCCATATAAAATATTGATCATATAGAACAATGAAATATCCATAACTTGATATAAATAATGTAAGAGCCCACACGACATCAAACGACGCCGCGTGGGAACCTTCATTAGGTTAATATAAATAGTAATAACAACTAATTAATTATGATTCAGTTTTGTTTCCAACATACTAACCGATGCCCGCGACTTTGCTTGGCGTATTTGTCAAAGTTTTCGCAATATTGGATCAAAAAAAAATGTTTTGTATGCCTATTGCGATATAGTTCACTTTGGTAAAATGATAGAAGGTGTTTTTTTTTTTTGCCCAGTGCCAAGTGTAGGGCCACAATTACACTAGAGTTAAACATGACTGGCTAAATGTGGACCACACGAGTAGTGTATACCCGCCTCTGCCTCACCTTTCGAAGATTGCATGCGTGATGTTATGTTTCGTAACTATTTTATGTCTTCTTTTGAACTGCCATGACCACCGTAGAAACGGGTTTTGTCGACGGAAGAATCGACAAAATGACAGATCAACAAAATAAATCTGTCATTTAATTTTTGTCGATTCTATCTGTCATTTTGTCGATTCTTCCGTCGACAAAACACATTTCTACGTTGGTCATGCTATGCGTGCTGATCACAGCTTATTTGTATGACGGCTGATATAGACGATACGAAAGAAGTTATGTAAGTCGTGATGCGACCTATCAACAAGTCGAATTGTTGGTATAAAAAGAATCGCCCCCGGGTGGGCTCGAACCACCAACCTTTCGGTTAACAGCCGAACGCGCTAGCCATTGCGCCACGGAGGCCGTGGAGATATGACTGAAATACATATCTACGTCATTTCAGTCTGAAAGTTATAGGAAACTCTTCAGCAGCATTAGAAACTCTTTGTGAAGGAACTCGAGATATCGCGATTAGCGATAAGAACGTCATTATTTTTTTATTTATTAAAATTGTTGAGAAACCTTGAAAGCGCCAGGAGAACCCGCGAAATTCAAATTTTATTCTGTTTTTACTTTTTCATGAAATAGTCATTTAATGGGGATTAAATGAACTTAGAGCGTTGTTGATCAATCTTTAGGTTAAGCCGTGCTTGCCTAGGTTGGTCTATGGATGGGTGACCACCCGTTACACACCGAGTTTCCTAAGTGCCTCGGAAAGCACGCTAAGCCGTTCGTCCCGGCTGTCATTTGTAGATCTTTGACAGTCGTCACAGGCAGTCAGTGGCCCAAAAAGTCTGACAACCACTCTTACCAAGGGGTATCGTATTACCCAGTACTAACTGGGTTGTGGCGGTCAGATAGGCAGTCGCTCCATGTAAAATACTGGTATTCAGCTGCATCCGGTTTGACTGGAAGCCGACCCCAACATAGTTGGGAAAAAGGCTAGGCAGATGATGACCCAGGCGCGTACACCTAAAAGAGCTGTAATTACAATTTTGGTGTACAATAAAGTATTTTCTATACATATATCCATCTCGTCCGGTGAAGTACTACCACCATACTTACTTCTGCCGCCAAATGGTGCTGTGTTCCGGTTTCAATGGCATGTGTGCCGGTGTGATAACAAACACTTGAAATTTCAGTCTTATCTCCCAGAGATAAGATAGAAAATGACAACGTAATTTCGAAGCCTCCGATAGGTATTGCAGGTATAAGTTTTTGGACTGTCATGGTCACTAACATTATCATTAACACTAGAAACGGGATATTTTTAGTTTTTTTTGAGATATTTTTTAAATACCAGCCTTTTACTGTCCCATTCTGTAGGGTCTTTTTTTTCGGATGGGAAATCATCTAATGACCCCTTCCGCTCTGGGCGGAGTGGAAGGGAGTTTCAGACTTTTACTGACTAAAACCCATCCTTGTTACTTCTTTGCCCTTTGTGTTCCAGGGCCGCGGTATCTCTTTCAAACAGTCCTGCAACATACTGTAGGCTTACGGGCGTCTTCCCATACAGAGATGGTATGAGCAATTGAGCATTGATGGCCACGCATGCTCGAGCCGTATTGGCGATTTCCTCTCAATATTTTCCTTCACCGATGTCAGTGGTGTCCAAGATACACTTCATCATCATCTGCTTAGCCTTTTTCTAACTATATTGGGGTCGGCTTCCAGTCTAACCGGATGCAGCTGAATATCAGTATTTTACATGAAGCGACTGCCTATATGACCTCCACAACCCAGTTAGTACCTACCGTACTGGGTAATACGATACCCCTTGGTAAGACTGGTTGTCAGACTTTTTGGGCCATTAACTACCTAACGACTGTCAAAGATCTACAAATGACACCCGGGACCAACGGCTTAACGTGCTTTCCGAGGCACGGAGGAAACTCGGTATGTAATGGGTGGTCACCCATCAACAGACCAACCTAGGTAAGCACGGCTTAACCTAAAGATCGATCTGAGCGGCTGTTATTATTAAGCCACGAGCTCCTCCAAATCTAATCAAATAAATCAAATTGAAGTGTCTGTTTGTAATAAAAAAAAACAGCTTTTTACTGAATGCATATGAAAATATATACGGCACTTATAACAAAAACACAGTTATAAAGTACAAAAAAAAGTTGCATTGGTACTTGCTCGGATTTGAACCCACAACTTCGGTCAAAAGAGGCGGGGTCTTAATCACTGGGCCATCACGGCATTTAGAAACAATCAATAACAATCAATTTTTAATAATCAATATTGTAGACTTTAATAGTGATGTTCTTACTCAAATTGATGTTCAACAACTTTTTTAAATATATATTTTTACGCATAGACATTTAAAGACCGGTTTTTCTCAACAAGAGTTGAAATATGTTAATAAGACATTTTATTTATTACTTATGTTATTTTAATGTGCAGCAAAAAATGTTCAAAAAAGAAATATTGAAATAGAAAAACGATCTTTTATTATTTTTGTTAATTTTTTTTTTAGCATCTGTTGTTAAAAATTTATGGTAAGTACCTACCTTTAAAGGGTGTAAAAAGACCCTTAACGAAGCCGAAAGGCACTTGTTCTCCCCATTATTGCGATCATTTTTTTGTTCTAGACCATACCTGGAAACCTTCTAGTTACGGAGATATTGGGGGTCAAAGTTCCAACTTTTTCACAAGTTTTTTTTTTAAATACATGTTTCTAATGTAAGATTTTTACTTTAAACACCTTTACGACCCCCGTACTATTCAATCCATCCATCAGCATAATGTTTTGATTGTGTTACATTGTGGGTGGGTGGGTGTAAACGGACCCTTCACGAAGCCGTCTACCAAGCATTATGTACATCAAACTAAGTAACCCTATGCAAAAAATATTGCTGGAAATCGACTTTTTTTTTGGGGTGAAAAATCGCGTTTTACGGTAAAACTCAATATAACACACTCAAAACATTTTGCTGATGGATGCATTGAATAGTACGGGGCCACAGACCAACCTAGGCAAGCACGGCTTAACCTAAAGGTCGACCCGAGCGGCTGTTATTATTAAGCCACGAGCTCCTCAAAGCAATTCGAGGATAAAAAGGTTAAATGAACTTTAGATTAATTAAGATCACGCAAGATCATTTATAGGAAACTATTAATATTAAAACACTTTAAAAAAGATATGTCATAGCCAATTACATAAAAATAATGACTCTATATTCCTTATAAGGCTGGACCATAGACAAGTCGTTTAGAAACCCGTTTCCATAGACTATTTGGAACGATTTGATAAACAGCTGATGTATATCTTGTTCTTTATGTACCAGTTTAGTATATAAAATTAATGTAAATGGTTTCTGCGGTAGCTAGAAATCTGATACCGTTTGGAAAAAAAATATATTAAAAAAAAAAAATATTTTTAAAATGTAAAAAACAATACTTACAACTTTTTTTTTTGTCGATTTGGCTCGTGCTATATGATAATAATATCTCTATTCTCGTATTAGTACATAATAAAATAACCCATTATAAATCCAGTCGAAACAAGAGGAAAAAAAACAATGCAGTGGTCTGTTCCAAGATTATTTAATGATGTAGTTCCACTTATAAATTCAATGCTTTGATTTTATTATTTGAATAATACGGAATACTGATATCAAATCATCTTAATATACCCAATTTCTTTTTCATCTGAGAAAATTCTAAAATTTTATTCAAACAATATTTTTTTTTAAAGTGGTGAGGTGTAATGTTGAAACTTTATTAATATAGATGTGTGTGTGTGGTGTGAGTGATACCATTAGAAGTTAACTTAAACAGTGATAACTTAGCAGTGATAGCCTAGTGATGTGACCGTCGGACTGCCAAGTCATAGGTCTCGAGTTCGAACCCAAGGCACGCATCTCTGATTTTTCGGATTCATGTGCGTATAGTATAATTATCACTTGCTTTTCGGTGAAGGAAAACATCGTGAGGAAACCAGCATGCCTGAGAGATATTTCTTGACGGCATGTAAAGCCAAGTCAGAGGCCCATGGGCGGCATAAAAACTCTGACACCAGGTTACGAACTAACCACACGATAAAGAAGAAGTTAACTTAAGCAAGGTTCATTTACACTTTTATCTGATAGTTTTAGGAACACATCACCATCAACCAAGCAGTCTTACCAAGGAGTATCGTATTAACCGGTAACTGGGTTGTGGAGGTCAGATAGACAGTAGCTCCATGTAAAATATTGGCATTTGGCTGCATCCGGTTAGACTGGAAGCCGACCACAACATAGTTGGGAAAAGGTATGCAGATGATGATAACTTTTGGAACAAACCGTAGAGTCCTAATTTTAAGTTCTTTAATTCGATAATATTTCTAATCACAAAAGAAATCTTCTATTGCACTAACAACATAAGAAATAAAACAAAAAAAAAATTGTAGAACTCACTCATTATCTGCCTAGCCTTTTCCCAACTATATTGAGGTCGGCTCCCAGTCTTAACCGGATGCAGCTGAATACCAGTATTTTACATGGAGCGACTGCCTATCAGACCTCCACAACCCAGTTAGTACTGGGTAATACGATACCCCTTGGTAACACTGCTTGTCAGACTTTTTGGGCCACTGACTACCTAACGACTGTCAAAGATCTACGAATGACACCCGGGACCAACGGCTTAACGTGCTTTCCGAGGCACGGAGGAAACTCGGTATGTAATGGGTGGTCACCCATCCACAGACCAACCTAGGCAAGCACGGCTTAACCTAAAGATCGACACGAGCGGCTGTTACTATTTAGCCACGAGCTCCTCTCCTTTGTAGAACTCACTAAGTACTGTGTAGAACTCAAACACAGTCACAATTAATTGCACAAGCATCGAACCCAGTACTCGTTAAACGGATGCAAAACTATTAACGTTTTTACCTTAAAACCTTTAACGGTCTGCAAACGCAACTTGGAATCAAGAAATGTGGAAATGTTATTTGTAAGTCTGTAGTTTATTTGTTTTGTATTGTGATTGTGACATATACACTTACAGTTTACAAAAGGTGTCAGTCACTGTTTTTTATTTTATTTGAGATTGTGGTTTTGCGGTATTGTGTGCACCATTTTATTTTTATTTTTTCTCGTGTCGTTAATCATCAAATCATATTTGTATGGCCTACAGATAGTTGTTCCGGGTCTGGCTGTTTGTGTATGTGAGTTTCAATGGCACCCACAATACAGGAGAAATTCCTAGGGCGGGGCGACTTTTTTACTTAAAAAAAAAAAAGACGGCTCCCGCTCTGGGCGGAGTGGAAGGTTGTGCCAGACTTGTACTGACTAAAACCCATCCATGTTCCTTCTTTGCTCTTTGTGTTCCAGGGCCGCGGTATCTCTTTCTAACAGTCCCGCAGCCCCGGCAGGCATCGGCTCTTGCGGACCTCTTCCTGTTTGCCGACATCTCTTTGAGGCGCGCGTGGAACACGAACGCGCCCTCGACACGGCCTGTCGTCATAAGACGTACGGACGGTGAGCTAGCCCATTACTCACCGTCCGCAACCCCGATTGTGTGAACCTTGAGATGTGAAAATCACATTTACACGCAAAGTTCAGCATTTTCAAGTATCTCTACCTCACTCTGTCATGTCAATGCGTCATTTGATGATTTGATGGAGCGAGAAGTCCGGTCGCGAGTAACCGCATGCATGTATCGGAATTAGGCCTCTCACTTTAGTGTCTTGCAATTTTAAGTGACAGAAAACGAAAAGATGTGTAAGAAAATACTGACCTGTGTGTGTAAATGTGATCTCACCCTTTTGTGTAAATGATCACAATGCATGTAGTATGTCACATCAAGCTACTACAATCTGTCAAATTTCTTTAATAGATTTTCAACTTTATCGCTAAAGATTAAGGTTCATGGTTGATTGGGAAACTTTGACAGTTTCGTGTAGCTTGATGCGCTGGCGTCTGTTCCTTAGTGATTTTCAGAAATAAATAAACGTTCCTTGCGTGTTTGGTTATGAGTCAGAGCTCTTTTTTAATTGACATGTTATATTTGTAATCTTTTATTTCAGTTGACATTTTATTTGTAACTGGCTGTGCCCCGCGGTTTCACCCGCCGCTTCCGACTTGTTTTATTTTTGCTCAGATCTCATTGATCATAGCGTGATGTTAAATAGTCTATAGCCTTCCTCGATAATTAGTCTATCCAAAACTAAAATAATGTTTCAATTCGAACCAGTAGTTTCTGAGATTAGCGCGTTCAACCAAACAAACAAACTCTTCAGCTTCAGATTTCAGATTTTAATAAGCTGTTTCTAATTTGTATGTCAGTATCGACAAAACATAGCAAGAACCTTTACTATTTATAAGATCCCTAATGTGTATACCTATGTTTAACAAATAAATGATTCTGATTATGATTCTGAAATTGCAATGTTTAATTACTTGTTTTGTCTCGTGGTTCAATTCAGGTTTACCACGTACAGTTGTGTTAGTGTCAGGTAGCCTTTACAGTTATTGCATAATTGGCAGTACGTGGTCAGAAAGAATCGATTAGAAAGGTGCATTCGAATGGTTCAATAGGTAATTGATTTTGTAACCGTTTGTTTTACTTTAAAGCACTATTGTGTCTGTCTGGCCTTGCTACAGAATTCATTTGCGATTACAAGATAACATAAAGGGTGTAAAAAGACCCATAACGAAAACGAAAACCACATATTCTGCCCATCATTGGGATCATTTTTTTCTTCTCGACAATACCTGGGAAACCACAGGTTCTGGAAATATTGAAGGTCAAAGTTCCAATATTTTCGCTATTTTTTTTTAAAAACCACTTTTTAAGATTTTAACTTTACTTTAATTAACTCCATGACCCATTAACTATTCAAAGCATCCATCAGCACCAAGTTTTGAGTGCGTAACATTGAATTTACCGTGAAACGTGATTTTTCACACCAAAAAAAAAGTCGTTTCCCAGCAATAATTTTTGCGTAGAGTTACTTAGTTTGATGTACAGAATGCTTGGTTGACGGCTTCGTGAAGGGTCTGTTTACACCCGGTATAAGTACAAGAAAGCTTCTCTTATTGTATGAACTACTTACACTTATTAATCTTTTGAATGCTAGAGCATAAACCCACGCGTGCCATCCACCCCAAGATACAAATTCACCCACCATTTTGTCACATAGTTGTGTCGGTTGTCGTACAAGGTGCGCGTTTGATTGTCACGTATAAATATGTGACAATGACATTCAAAAGGTTAAATAAATATTCATAATTTATATTAAAAATGCGAAAGGATATCTGTCTGTTTGTCTGTGATATTTTCATGATGTAACGGCTGAACGAATTTCGATGAAATTCAGCAAAAATTTAGATTATAACCTCTTTATCTGTATTTTTCTCAAGGGAATAATTACCGTGCTCTGAAAAACACGTATTATGGATACCTATGTCGGAATGAAGGTCTAATAATAGGGTATTTGACTGGAAAAATCTATTTAGTCCGTCAGTTACATTACTTATCAAAAAATATTGGACACATATTTTTTTCTTTTGTCATGTAAACGAAAAAAGACCACGATACAGCGCGTTGAAATCTCGCGGGACGTCACAATTTCTGTTACTTTTTATTGTCCAGTGACGTCACCAGCCCCCTCTCTTGAACTTTGATGCGCTGTATCGTCGTCATTTTTTGATTATGTGATAAAAGAAAAAATGCGTGTCCAAAATTTTTTGGTGATCTAAATGACGGACTAAAATTTTTTGTTTTTTTTTCGATTTTGACAAATAGACTATTGTATGAATCGAAATTTCAGAAAACACATCAAAACGTACAAAACTGCCAATTTCTTATCCATCTTCACAAATCTAAGCTCGTTACCTTACATTGCCGGTTAAGAGAACCTGTCTTGACTCCCGACTTTCAAAAAAGGACATTGTTAATTTGATGATTATTCTATGATTTTCTTACTTGTACACGGACCTAAATAATTATGTTAATTACTAAAGGGCATGTAGAATTTCCATATTGAATTGAGAATGTAAAGAAAAAGATGTGATTTATTAGGTGCTATAAGCGTTGGTTTTAAGAATTGTCGTAGGGTAATGAGATCTTATAGTTTCCCTCTAAGACTAGGTGATACTTAAATGTAATGCCTAATGCCTAGTATGCACGTTGGATTTTGAGTTCTTGGCGTTAAGCTAAGAGTTTAAAGTTGAACTGTGTGATTTTATTTAGGTATTTAAGTGTCGCTTTTTTTTAGTGATAATGGACATTAGTCGTTTATAAGAAATAATAAGGTAGGTTCTAGATAGGATTTATGGTGAAAGAAAACATCGTGGAAAAATCTGGAAGCATTGGATGTTCAACATGGATGGGAAATGAGCTAGAGTGATGTTATTCTATTTTTTTTTGTTTGTAAGTAAAATGCCTTTGGCCTGCAGTGGGACAATTTAAAGACAGGCAAGACGACATCGCTGCTGTGCAGAGTGTGGAGTAGTCGCAACGGGTGTAAAAAGACCCTTAACGAAGCCGAAATACACTTGTTCTCCCCGTCATTGCGATCATTTTTTTGTTCTAGACTATACCTGGGAAGCTTCTAGTTACGGATATATTGGGGGTCAAAGTTCCGACTTTTGCACAAGTTTTTTTTTAAATACATGTTTTTAAAGTAAGATTTTTACTTTAAACACCTCCACGACCCCCGTACTATTTAATCCATCCATCAGCACAATGTTCTGAGTGCGTTACAATGAGTCCTACCATAAAACGTGATTTTTCACCCCAAAAAAAAAATCGTTTCCCAGCAAAAATTTTTGCGTTACTTAGTTTGATGTACAGAATGCTTGGTTGACGGCTTGGTGAAGGGTCTGTTTACACCCCGTATGTGACAATGTCGTTCAAAAGTTTAAATAAATATTCATAATTTATATTTAAAATGCGAAAGGAACACTGTCTGTCTGTGACATTTTCATGACGAAACGGTTCAGCCATTTCGGTTTTCACAGCAATGGACTGTGAAATACATTTTAGTGCGATATTAGATAAGTACAACACCAAAACATTTGATTACGACAATGATACTTAAAACTACACAAAAGACAAGACTTACTTATCCATGTAAACAATACTAAAGCGTCCATCGTATCTTGACACCCGACTCACTAAAGAACTACGTATAACTGTACAGTATTTTACACTATTCGTGTATTTCCCTTAGCGAACAGCGCCACCCTGATAGGTCAATGTATAATGGTGATAATTGACGGTAGTTGCACAATGGTCGTTACAGAACAAGGCTTTGGACAACACTTTCTAATACCCTTGTTACATTGTTAGCGTTTGTTTTTGTGATTGCAATTGATTGTGATCGATTCGATCGGAGGAGCTCGTGGCTAAATAATAACAGCAGCTCGGGTCGATCTTTAGGTTAAGCCGTGCTTTCCTAGGTTGGTCTGTGGGTGGGTGACCACCCATTACATACCGAGTTTCCTCCGTGCCTCGGAAAGCACGTTAAGCCGTTGGTCCCGGGTGTCATTTGTAGATCTTTGAGTTCTTTGACAGTCGTTAGGTAGTCAGTGGCCCAGTAAGTCTGACGACATGTCTTGCGGACTACTGCGCTGGCGCTATGTTTTTCAGCTGGCGAATTTGCGTGCCCCGTGTGGAGCCGTTCAGCCCATGCAAAGTTAGTGGATACAGCTCTGAATGAAACGTGCCGGATCATCACTGGTTGCCTCAAACCGACCCCGGTACAGATGCTGTACCCACTGGCAGGAATAGCGCCACCAGTAGTTCGCAGAACAGTGGCAAGCTCTAGTGAAAGAGCCAAAATGGTATCAGACACACGACACCCTTTACATCTAAATACCCCCGTGTTGCAAAGGCTGAAAAGCCGAAAAAGCTTTCTGAAGTGTGTCACCCCACTCACTGGCGAGCGATCCACGGAAAGACTAAAGCTGTGGCGAGGTGGTGCATCATTACCAATCCCATTTGTTCCACCTGCCGAAAATCTCCCACCTGGACACGAGTTGCCATGGCTGACCTGGAAGTCTTTAAATAGACTCCGGACCCAGGTTGGCCGCAGCAAGGAAAACCTGCTCAGGTGGAGATTCATTGATGACTCTGCCCTGGAGTGTAAATGTGGTGCTGTTCCACAAACAATGGGGCACTTAATATCGTGTCCTGCGTGCCCTGTTGTTTGTTCACAACAGGAACTAATGGACGCTACCGAAAGCGCCAAACTAGTAGCTCAGTTCTGGGCCGACACAATTTAGATTGCCATCGACACGCTAAGAAGAAGAAGAAGTCTGACGACCAGTCTTACCAAGGGGTATCGTATTTCCCAGTACTAACTGGGTTGTGGAGGTCAGATAGGCAGTCGCTCCATGTAAAATACTGGTATTCAGCTGCATCCGATTAGACTGGAAGCCGACCCCAATATAGTTGGGAAAAGGCTAGGCTTGTAACAACATTTGGTAGAAGAGTGCCTCGTAGTGAAGAGGTCGCAAGCACTACTGTAGTCAGCAGAGCGTGGGAGATCGATGTTAACCAGGTCGGGAAAGGCGTTTACCTTATTTTCCAATACTTACCATATTTTATTTGACTGCCTCGTTGGTTGAGTGGTATGAAGCACGAATACTGAGCATGAGGTCCTGATTTCGATTCCCGGGTCGGGCAAAGTGTTATTGGGTTTTTCTATCAGTAAATTTTCGGTAGCAGCCACGGAATCTGGATCTGCGCACGGTTGATAGCAAGGGTCACCCCCTAGGACATGTGACTTCAAGATATCTAGCGAAATGTGGGTGTACTATTAGGTACCTATACCTCTACCTAACCCTTCGGAGATAACTCTGCCTATACCATTACTTACAGCGGCGTGATCGACTAGGCAGTCACCTAGGTATACTGACAATACATTACCTAGTCAGTATATTACTAGCACATAGTACTATTACATAATATCTATTACTAAGATTATTAATTACTATTGCAATTGATATTACGATTCTACGGAGATGACAGGTAATATCGAATGCCCCTATTTGCTTTGTCTTGGTTTGACATTAGTAAATTACCATTTAGACTAATTGGAACAGTTGTTAAGCAACCTTCAGCAAGCAAGTTTGTATGTTCGAATCCTGGTTGGGCAAAAAAAAAAAAATATTTACCTGACACGTGAAACTTAATCTTGTATCTATAGTCAAATTAAAATTATTACTTGAATTTAAGTAATTACTTATACAACCATTTTTATGCAATATACAAGATTTTGAAAAAGAAAGAACTGTCAAAGAAAGCATAGCTAAGAATTCTAACTTGTGACAGTTCTAAGTTTAAAGAATATAAATCGTATCTTAAGTTATAACTCTTACTCAAGTAATCACTTTGACTTGTTTATAGAAACGGGTGTTAGACTTACCTACTGAGTTGAGTTGAATTTGAGATTAACACCTGAAACCTGGACTTAAAAAGCTGCAGTCTGCCTGGAGTACCTAAGCGTGGTGATCAATGCTGAATGAGTACCTTCGCTGTATGAGAAGAGAGCTTAGTCCTGCAGTATGACAGTTAAAGGATTTATTTTGTGTTATTTTTTCCCCAGGTGTTGCAAAGGGTTTTTGAGTATTTCCATCAGGAATTTCTCAGCAGTAACTCGGAGCCTGGCTTTGTGCTCGGTTGATGGCAACATGCTCACCTCCTTTCACATAGGGCTTCAACATAATTGGCGAAATGCGGGTGTAAGATACACCTCTGCTTAAAGCCTTCGGAGAACATAGGCTTGATGATCATCATCATCTGCCTAGCCTTTCCCAACTATATTGGGGTCAGCTTCCAATCTAACCGGATGCAGCTGAATACCAGTATTTTACATGGAGCGACTGACTATCCGACCTCCACAACCCAGTTAGCACTGGGTAATACGATACCCCTTGGTAAGACTGGTTCTCAGACTTATTGGCCCACTGACTACCTAACGACTGTCAAAGATCTCGAAATGACAGCCGGAACCAACGGCTTAACATGCTTTCCGAGGCACGGAGGAAACTCGGTATTTAACCCATCCGCACCAACCTAGGCACGTCTGAACCTAAAGATCGACCCGAGCGGCTGTTGTTGTAGGCTTGAAGCTATATTAGTTTATTATAATAGACGATTATCTTACAGCTGCAGGACATTATCTCATAAATTCCTCAATAATTACTAGCTTTAGAAGTCTAGAACAATACTTGCCTGTACGTCAGTCGTAAATCTGAAAATCTAGACCAAATCTAATGACTCATCTAGGTCGTGTTTCAGTAGTTTGGTCTTTGAATAGGAGGTTAATGAGTTGCTTTTCAATTTTGGAATTATTGTCTGACACTATTAAACGGCACGGTTGGCGCAGTGGCTGAGCGATTGACTGCTGCGCTGCATGTCGCGGGTTCGATTCCCGAACGGAACAAA
Source organism: Noctua pronuba (assembly GCA_905220335.1). NCBI lineage: Eukaryota > Metazoa > Arthropoda > Insecta > Lepidoptera > Noctuidae > Noctua > Noctua pronuba. Next base: position 4,388,101 of record LR999919.1, on the reverse strand, counting down.
TATTTGTATTGCTTACAGGTAGTTGTTGTGCCTTTGTATTGTAAAGTAAAAGTAATTACTTACTTGAGTTTAAGTAATTATAAGTATTTACCTGACACCTGAAACTTACAAGTTAAAATAATTACTTGAATTTAAGTAATTATTTACGCAACCATTTTTATGCAATATACAAGACTTTTAAAAAGAAAGAATCGTCAAAGAAAGCAAAGCTAAGAATTCTAACTTTTGACAGTTCTAATTACAAGCAATTACTAAACTGCAGAATTAAAATCGTATCTTAAACTTAAGACTGACTTTTACTCAAGTTATCACTTCGACTTGTTTATAGATACAAATGTAAAATCGTATCTTAAACTTAAGACTGACTTTTACTCAAGTTATCACTTCGACTTGTTTATAGATACAAAGACAAAATCGTATCTTAAACTTAAGACTGATTTTTACTCAAGTTAGCACTTGTTGAAAGTGAAAACGTTTCTATAATTGATCAGAACGATAAAATTGATTTAAACAATGAAATTATTATGTACTGCTGTTGGTGTACCAAATAAAATAAATAAATAAACAGTACAAATTCCACCTTATCCTCCAAAAATTGGTAACAGCAGCCCCATGAATGATTCAAGATACATTTCACGGTGCCCCTGACTTTTTGTTCACCATATAATGCCATACATTAATGCTAATTAAAGTGCCCTCGTATATTTTTACGTTTTAACTTTGAAATTGTAATTTTGATAGTTTTTAGTTTGTTTGTGAACATAATTATATCTTTAGAAAGAGCTGTTTTTCTTTCAACAGATTTTTTTTGTTGGGAATTTCTTTCTTTTAGATAGTAAAATTGCAATTTATTTACTTAATACTGCTAAAATTGAATGAACAATTAAAAGATTACAAAACTGGTACATATTTTTACTCAGCCATTCATTTTTTCAGAGCAGAGGTGGCCCAGTGGTGGCGGCCCCGACTTACGAGCAGAAAGTCGTGGATTCGAACCCAGGCAGGCACATTACTTTGAGTAATTTATTTCATCACCACTGCTCTCAAAACGGTGAAGGAAAACATCGTGGGGAAACCAGCATTTCCTAGAATTCTTAATTTGTTCAGTCACCAATTTTTTTTTTTATTCTTAGATATTTATTTACCTGTCTGTAGAGTATAGGTAAGGCTGATATTTGTCTGAAGAGTATACAGTACACACAGTATAAAGGGTGTAAAAAGACCCTTAACGAAGCCGAAAGGCACTTGTTCTCCCCGTCATTGCGATCATTTTTTTGTTCTAGACCATACCTGAGAACTTTCTAGTTACGGAGATTTTGGCGGTCAAAGTTCCAACTTTTTCACAAGTTTTTTTTAAAAACACGATTTTAATGTAAGGTTTTTAAACACCTCCATGACCCCCGTACTACTCAATCCATCCATCAGCACAATGTTTTGAGTACGTAACATTGAGTCCCACCGTAAAACGTGATTTTTTACCCCAAAAAAAGTCGTTTCTCAGCAATAATTTTTGCGTGAGTTACTTAGTTGATGTACTAAATGCTTGGTTGACGGCTTCGTGAAGGGTCAGATTACACCTTGTATGTTGCAAATACCGCTTTTCTTCACACACAGAGGCAAACATCGAAAAAACAGAAATAAAACAAAAAACATAGTTCTCTCCAACATTTATTGGTCGAAAAATAAATTAAAAACTTTGGATTTCAACAAAGGCCCAAAATCGTACAAATAAATACCTACAGGGACTACACTTACTTTAACAACATATTTACAAGTTATTTTTACCAAATACTTAGTAGGTACATTAAATCGAACCCCCAGTACTATTTTTACAATCTCATTATGACCACAGAATCTAAAATAATGCCCTCGAAAGGCCATGCCGTCGAACACCCAACACATTTCATCTATAAGTCCCAAAAGTGCTTTTAGGCCTCACGGCTATACACTTTAAGTGATAAATACCTATATTTAATAATATCGAGTCGTTTATATCTACAGTGGACTGGACCTACCAATACAAGCCAAATATTCATATGTAAAAAAGAGACAACATGATTACACGCTGTCTCTTTCTTACCAGTGAATATTCGACGAACAGTGCGATCATTTCTACAGCATTGTTTCAGAGACTGTGGCCTGACTTTTCAGCGAGGCCTCAACATAATAAAAATACCAATTGAATGTGCTCAAAATATTATTTTCTTTTTACAATAATACTAAAATATTGCAGTATAAAGCATTGAGCTTAATATTATTTCAGTGGAAAGCGCAAAATAAAATGCATTTTTTTTTTCAAAATGGCTGTGTGGTTTTATTGCACATTCAATTGATAAAATGTGTCGGCCAGGCGAAAGTTTAAGCCAATTTCGTTAACAATTTTCTTTTATTACTATTCGTCCCATATTCAGGCAGTCAGGCAGAGATATTGTTTAAACAATGTTACATTTTTACAAAATGTTTTGAAACAAACGATAAATGTTTTTTACAGAATTTTGTTTCAAGTTAAGAACATAAAAAATTTTTTTTGGAAAAAAAAACATGTTTGAGAAATACTTTTTACAAATTAAATAGATACATAATACTTAAAATTAAGTACACGAGAAAATAAAACAAACCTCTGCCCCTACCGAGAAATTTACATTTTTTATTCCAAATCAAACCAGAGACAATATGGCCGCGATTTTTTTAATAATTACAGCGTTTAACTAACAATACAGCTGCAAAATATATTGTACAGTACACTAACGGTATTTACCGTCGCCCTACAACCTATTAAGTATCGTCAAATCTTTAGGGTCCCGTAGGTATTGAAGGAACAAATTAAAAACATACTCCAATATAATACAATTTCATTTCAGGGTTATCTTTTTTGAGCAAAAAAATATTGCAATCTTTTTTAAGTTCATCGATGAGAAAAATCATTATTCCAAAAATATCTACAGAACCCTCTTTCTCGTGACAATTCACGTTTTTAATATCCATTTTTAGGAAAAGTGTGGATTTTGAATCTTTTTTTTTTGTTTTAGGAAATCGCAATGACCGATCTAGTGACCCAAGATTTTAAGCTTATTTCACTAATGCTAAGATTAGTTATTTTTTACAAAAATACCTTTAGAACAGTTTAAAGAGGTAGCTGAAGCTTTTTATATTTCTAAAATTTTTTCGCTAATAAAAACGTTAAAAAAATTAAGTACATTGAAAAAAGTCTATTAAATGAGAAATAAGTACAAAAATATCAATAAATTAAAATGTAAAACCTATATTAGCGATCGCTAGTAGCACCAATGCGAATATTTCTTAATAAAAATGGAACTTTATTTCATTAAAAATAGTAAAAAGAAAAAAATAGCAAGAGCAATGCACTATGTTAAAAAATAACATTAACAAATTCATTTTTTGTATTATTTACTCCTGTAGTATAAAAAGTTTCACATAAAATACAGAAATAATTTCATTAATCCATTTTCTCCAGTCTTCGATCAAATTTAATTCACCTATTTGAACTTATTAATAGCAAACGGCTAGTTATAGTTCATTGCTCTTGCTTTTCGAGTAAAACAAGATTATAAATACAGAATTGGGTCATGAAACATTTAGATTTTACAACCTTTACTGAGCAAACAAACGTTTTACCAACATACTTCGTTGAAGCTTCAAGTTTTTAAGAAAAAAAGATAGCCTGTATCTTTTTTTCTGCAAAAATATTTTAAAGCCTCAACGAAAATTAGATAAAACCAGGCACAAGTTATAGGATTGTTGCTCTTAACTTGAGTCACTAGAACGATCATTTATTTTAGTACGAACTAACAATTAGCGTAAAAGGAAATTTGTCACAGACAATATAATTTTAGGCTTACACAATATCAATTATTTTTAAAACATTTCCCAAACAGAAATCTGTTAACATCTTACCTCAAGATTAGTAATGGTTGATCAAACTTTTTGTTGATTTTTCTGTTACATAAATAAGACTTTCTTGACAAAGAAAAAGTCACTATTAGGCCGTTGCATTTCTAACATTTATCGATCTAAAATTAGGCTGAACTTATTCCGTTTTTACATCGTATTTTATTGTATTTTTTACTAATATGAAGCCACACCTAAATAAAAGCGCGCTATTGGATTTTCATCGCTCGACTCAACGCCGAGAGTTGAAATTAACCGAGCAACAATATTTAGGCATTCAATCTTATGTGTCGCCTTATATTAGTAAAAACATGCATTAGAGTAAAAGTATTTTTCCAAGACTATTAAGAAATTACAAAGGTCATGTTTCATTGTGAAAACAAAATTAACATAGATTACAACAATTTCAACGGACAGATATAGCCTAAGTAGCCATTATAATGATAAATAATGGCTGCTTTCTGGCTGTCGAAGGCAATTAAAATACCAATTACACATAAGAAGCCAGCACAGGCTGGATTTCTAGTCAGATTTCTTTTTTGTACCATATTTTATAAATTAATAGTGAAAATAAAAAAGGTGAACAGATTATCGTTAGTAAAATCAGTAATTGTTGACCCATTTATCTTTAATGCGATTTTTATTCGACTATGTGACAACAAAGACAGTGGTTCTTTTTTCCACGTATCTTTTTTTCTTAAAATTTACGACGTAGAGTTCTATCTGGGAAACATTTCAGTGTTAAATATAAAAATTATGTTTTTTTTTCATTATAAACTAGCGGACTGATTTTCTTTCGAGATTCTGCAAATGAGGTCATCATTTTTTAAATTAATAACAATAATTAATCAGGCAATAATTATTATTTCTAAGTACACAGCACAACTAATCAAAACTAAGTAGAGAGATTACCAAGAAAACTGTTTGTTCGTCACGATTGAGTTTCAAATTGTATTGAGATTTTTTTAATGCATTGTCAAAAATTATCCTTTCCACCTTTACTTCATACATAATCAGCAGTGATAGCCTAGTGGTGTGACCGTAGGACTGCCAAGTCATAAGTCTCGAGTTCGAATCCAATCCACGCACCTCTGATTTTTTGGACTCATGTCCGTATTGTATAATTATCACTTGCTTCGGCGAAGGAAAATATTGTGAGTGAACCAAACCAGGCATAGTGGACGGCATGTCAAGTCAGAGCCCATGGGCGGTATAAAAACTCTGACACCAGGATAGGCACTAACCACACGAAAAAGAAAGAAAAACATTGTTTCCAGTGTTGGGGCACAAGCTTCCTCCCTGAGCGAGCAGTAGTCAATTACACGGTCCCAGTGCAGGTATATGTTTGGGGGATATGACATGCCTTCGAATTCTTGGTACTCAGACATGCCTGTTGGGAATCAGTATGAACCTTTAAAAGTTGATTACTAAGCTTTTTATTCTGAGGTACCTTAACTGTCAGCTACCATATCAAAACTTAAACTGCAGATACAGAAAATTCTGCAGGAAAAATTCTGACCCGTTGGTTTTAATTGTACCTAATTTCTATAAAAAATGTACAACGTCTACCTGTCTTTATTCATTAACAGCAAGGATTTACAGGACCGTATTTTCCATATAGAGCTTGATGTGAAATTCTGTTGTTTGTAAAACTTCTTCAACGCGATGATATCCTTATATGTTGTCAGAACAACGTCAAAGTAGTTGTTAATGTTTAATTGATAATGCTAATGAAGGATCTTCAAAGGTCCGTCGCGCTACCGACTTGAATAACTTAACCGTTTTTCTACATTAACCGATGTAGTACTAGTAAGTTATGCATTATTTTTAGTGTCCTGGCTTTTATTTTTGTTGGAAAGAACCACAACACGATGACGACTTAGACTTATTTTTACCCGACCACGGCAAAGCCAAAAGGAAGGGTTCTGATTTTAGCAGTTTATGTTTAAATCCGTTTTCAGAAATCGCAAATGAAGAATCTGAAGCTTTGACGCCAAATACATTTGAACTGGCTGTACCCATATCAGAAAAGGACAGAAGTACGAAAGTAGATCTTTCGATGGATATCTTAAACCCTTAAAAAATCTTAATTTGAAATGCGTTAATCTGCATAAGCCCAAAAAAAAACAATATTCAATTTTGCAACAGCTGATGTCAGTACACCGATTAGTACCGATCACAAATATACTACTTTAGAAAGAGACAGTCACTGGTCTTCCAATGCACCAGAAAGAGACACCACTACTGCATTAACTCCGTCTTCAACGAAGGTATTAACTTGTCCTATAGCTTTCGTTATGTACTGGGATTGCAACCCTTTGAAACTCAATTCATGGGGTTTATCTGCTCATTATGGGGTATTAGCGAACCCCTCTTTCATGGCATTTCATTCATTAATTGGTTTGCCGCAGACATAACAATTTTAGGTAGGTAGTGAATTTTGATATTGTAACGGAAATTTTGAATTATGGCCGCAAAGCAAAATGACAATTTAAAATTAGGTTTTTGATCATTATGATAGTCCAGAAAACATAAGGGTCTTTTCTAGATACAGTTGTAGAAAAAACGATGGCAAAAAATAATAGTTGACTGTTTAAACAAAATATTACTTTATCTGTTTCAATAAAACTAACACATAGATTAAAAGATGTAATCAAAGCGAATATTGTAAAGAACATACCCTTCACTAAGAAGCAATGCAGTAATTTTAACTGAACAAAAATTATACAAAGGCTGATAAGGAAATAATAGATGAATATAACTACAAAATCATCGACACAAATTCTCGCTAACGCCATTCTTTAAATCCACACAACAACCATGAAGAATCATTTAGCGAACAAAAACTATTAAGAATGGAATATCTAAGATATCGAAGAGATATGCTATCGAGCCAATGAAACGATTTTACGCTCATATACAAGGAATGAACGCAATCAAGGTCAGCCATTTTGAGTAACAAAAAATTCTTTTTTCAAATCGTGCAATGGATGAATACCGGGAAAACAGAAAAGATTAAGAATTTACGTCGAATTGGGTAAGAATTTAAAAGCGCGATGAATTAGAAGTTTTGACGGATCTCGCAGAATTTCACAAAGATGAAGCTTGTATGACTCATAAAATGTATTAATTGATTTTCCACACAACGGGTTGGAATTATTCGTGTGATGCGATTCGATATGTAGAAAAGTATTTAGTGTGAATCATTTGGGAGACTTGTTAGATAGACATCCTAAATATGATGGCGATCGATTTGCTAAGTGAGTTTGAGAAACGTGGTTTTTGGGGATATTTGGGAAAACCCATTATTATCATCATTTGCCTATTATGGCTTTTTATCATCTACTAGCTTTTGCCCGCGGCTTCACTCGCGTTAATTTAGAATTTGAGAATCAATTCGGGTTGTACTCTGCTTGTAATAATATAATTCAATCATGATTCGAAAGACACGTGCCGCCATCTATTATCATAATAACGTTATTGTTGTTTTCCTCGGGAACAGTACTTTTTTTCGGCATGAAAGGTACCCTATATCCGTTTCTGTACACCTGACAACGTATATGCAAAATTTCAGGAGGATCGCTTCTGTGGTTTAGGCGTGAAAAGGTAACAAACAAACAAACTAACGTTCGCTAGGAAGTTAGGATGTTGGGATCGGCTTCCAGTCTATCCAGATGCAGTTACAGTTTTACACGGAGCGACAACTTAACTAGCTCTCCTAACTGTTGATGGGTAATACGATACCCTTTGGTAAGTCATAAATATTTAGAAGTTTCGAGAAAATAGTAGTACCATTAATAAGGAGTAAGTATTTATATCAATGAGAGATGCGATACGAAAGCCAATGCAGTTGCCAAATGAGATGATTAAACCAATATTTCAGAGCTTCAGACTTTTAGTGTCCGCCGCGAATTGAAATAATCATCAACATTGTTTAAAATCCTCAAATCCCAGATCCACCACAAAACAGTTCAAAAATAAACCTTTTGTTTTGAAACGGATCCAATAAATACATCCACATAAGATTCAAAGACTTGAAACCCGTAACATTATGATATAAAAATAACCTGGCCACCATATTTTCTTGACAAAGTGACGGGAGCATCAATTTCTCGCTTTGATGTCAGTTTTCGTTGAATCGGCTCATTTCTTTAAAGAAATGTGCGTTAAAATTGAAAAATGGTGGCTTTTAACGTTTTTAATTACAAAATTGTTTCTTAAAAATATAAAGGTAGCGAAATGAGCCCTTGAAAGAAATGTAGACAGTAATGTTTTTCTTTGCACTAAATTTGAAGACCTGGAGGATGACATAACAGATTGGTCAGAACAAACAACTTGGTAAGTTATGCAGAAAAGAATAAGGGCGATATTTACTTTGCCAATGCATAGTTAACAAGTATAGAGAACTGAAAACGATCGCAAACCAAGCACAGTTAAGTTCTACTAGCAAACTTTCAATCATGGCTTTTTATGTCAAAAAGTTGCCAAGAAAACGTTATCTATTGACACAGACTACAACAACAAACAACAAACTTGAACATCAAACTAATTATTTGCGGAACAAAAAATTCAATAACCATCCACGAATGTTGAAATTAGTTCCAAAATATAAAAGAAATGAAAGTCATAAAACTAAGAACAGGCTGCGCGAATGCGCGCTCAAAAAATAAAGTTTTAATTGCCATTTTTATTCCTGACCGTTTTATTATAATTATCATTTTATCTTTTAGCAAACCATTGATGTTATCGGTATCTTAATTGTATACTTACATTAAGTTTTAAGACTTAATTATTAGTTAATTTTCGAAACAAATTGGTCAGCGGATCTAAAATTGTTTATGGCTTATTAATGTTTCAATTTTTGTTCGTTCATAACTGTTTTGTCTACTACTTCAATGATTTATTTGATTATAGTTTCTATGATTAATATGCTCAAAGTATATTTCTTTGAATAGAGCAACTATTTTAACAATATTTTTTTCATTTCATATTTTTTTCTGATTGGCCTGCAAGCAGTCTTGCTTTGGGTACCTACTAACTGGGTTGTGGAGGTCTGATGGGCATTCGCTCTTCGTAAAACACTAGTAAGTATTCAGCTACATCTGTCAGATAATGGTGGAGTTTAACCTGATTTATAACAAATCTTCTATTATCATAACGTACCGAATTCTATCATACTAAAATTATTAATTTACTCTGCATTTCAAACCGTTTAAAATTCAAAATGCGCCTCCATTTTGCTTTCGTAAACGGAACGTACAAAATTTTGAGCATCGCTGTACCAAAAACAACAAACGGAGACGGAGAGGTCGTTTGATTCACAAGATTAATGTGCTCCTATGATTTATTATCTAGTTTCGCGTATAATTTACTGCCATTTTCTCGCTCATCCTCTTTTTTATAATAACAGACTGTTTTTTGTTTTGTTTTGTATTCAAACAATGCTGTCTACAAGTTCATGATGGTTGTGTTTTAGTTAGTTGGTTTCTTTGTAGGTTTTTTTTAAAGATATCTGTCGTAAATCGTATAAAAAGTGATGTTTCGTGTCTGTCTGAGTTACCGCGTTGTTCTTCCAAGCTTCAAAATGGACTTGAGTGCGGTTTTTAGCATAATCAAATTTGATGTATTTATCCGGGGAGGTTTAAGTGTATAAGACATTTATTCGTTTTTTGGTCCAGTCACAGAAATGTCAATGATTTGACATGTGCCATTGCACCAGTGCAAAGGTGATGCAGGGTCGGATCAATAGTAGTATTAAGTTTTGCCGTTTTTGTGTCGTTTTTCTGGTTTTTATACAGATGTTTTATAATAGTAATCATTGATGATTTGTAAGTACAAGATATAATTAAATTATTATCTACTCTCTTACAGAAAAAGATACCTTTTCTATTACAATTATCACTGTCTTGACTATATGACAGGCAATTATATTATCTGTAATTGATGCTTCAGTATAATAATCTTGCTTTACTAATTTATAATAGTCGCAGTCTGATATAATGTGACCTACGTTTATTGAATTCCCCGGCAATTGATAAGAGGCTTATTAGTTAAGATGTAACAATCAATGTCAATGCAGTCATATTCAATTATATTATCAAAACTATTGAAAATAATTTATTAATGATATCTACGAAATGTAGCAAACAATTTTTGGCCTGGCACTGGGATATCAAAAATATATGTTTCGTCCAAATCGATTCAGCCGATGAGTATGAAAAGGTGACAGACAGACACAGTTACTTTTGCATTTAAATATTAGGATTAAAGAATTTTCTCAATAGCAGGCGAATTCTGGAATTGTATACTGTTTATGACAAAAATCTAGCCTCTAATCAATGACTTAAACACAACTGACACAAATGTCGGTGTATTTATTTAATATACCTCTGCATCAACCTTTGTGCATTACAGGCGTGATGTTAAGAAAGGTTATGCAATAAAAATCGATACAGCTGAACCAGTTACTGCACAAGTTATGCAACCCAATCAGGGATCAATTTATAATGCTTTTGCTGACGGCTAAGTTATTTCACATGAAATGCTGTCTAAAATTATAAATGAGAACATCAGTACAATATGAAGACATCACCGCACAAGCATTGTGATTGGTCAGATGGAAGTTACATGAAAAGACACCAAAGGACGAAAGAAGATTTTAAACAGAAGATGGTGTTGCACATACTGACCTTATTAAAGGTAGACAGAGTACTCTTTATTGGAAGCCAACGAGACTAACAAAAGAAGACTGCGAAGGAAAAGAAACGCTAGCAGCAGTAGTAGTAAGTCATCATCATCATCTGCCTAGACTTGGCGTCGGCTTCCAGTCTAACTAGATGCAGCTGAATTACTGTCAGTATTGAGAGAGAGTGACTGAGTAACACGATAACTGTTCGGTAAGAGTAGCTGTCAGATTTTTGCAATTTGAACTGCCCGTAATGACTGTCAAAGTTTTGCGACTGACAGCTAGGTTGCTGTAATTCGTAAATCTTTGACAGTCAGAAAATCTAGAAATACTAAAAAGTAACCTTGATACTATCCCAAATACAACGGAAGAACTAACGTAAAAACAAAATACGCTCAAAATATCAAAAAATATTAGTAGAAAAACAAATATTTCCAAACATCCATCTTCATATCCAATAAATCATTACACGAAGACGCGTCTATGTCGATACAAGATTCATTTGCATTTATGTTGTTCAAAACTAAAACAAAAATGGCCGCTGTTTGAGCGAATATATCAGTAGAGATAGATCGTTCTTTATTTTCTTTAAACAAGATACGGTCAACAACCTGAATGGCTGGCGAGGTGGCTATGGATATTACTTTCCTTTTTAGGAGTCGGCCGTGTCTGCCATTAACTTTAAGTATTGCTATGGAGAAGGTTTTTCTAGCATTTGACCCTAGGACTTTTACCCTTTTTGTTTTGACTGTTTTCTTAGTTCTTTTTATTATAACACTAGCTTATACCCGTGGCTTTGCCCGCTCAATAATTGTCCCACGGGATCGTACTGCCGGAATTAAAAATATCCTGTGTTAACCCAGGTTATATACTATCTGTGTGCCAAATTTCGTCCAAATCCGTTTTTGCGTGAAAGAGGAACAAACATCCATCCATCCTCACAAACTTTCGCATTTATAATATTAGTAGGATGGGGCTAAACATAACTGTTGGAATTTGGGTGTACTATAAGTACAACTCTGCCTAACTATTCGGGACTAACAAGCTAAAAGTTGTTATATTTCCATTATTTAGGAATCTTTTATTTGAAACAAAACTTCACCGTTGCTATTTTAAGAAAGGTAATAAAACTAACAATCCATTAAAAGATTAAAAGAAGATTTAATAGACCGAGCTATTTCTACTGATTCGTATCATAATTTACCAACAGATAATAAAAAGCTACACGATTATTTGAAAAAGGAAGACCTAGTTAAAACTACAGTCTCTGGTAAATTAAATAATAATTACAGCAAAGAGATTTATGACCCTAGTGTCACTCAAACGTTTTGTAAAAATTTCGTTCACAATCAACATACACATAAAACAAAAGGAGCCTGGTACAGGCATACAAAAACTAACAGAAAAAGAAGTGTATGAAATAAAAATTAATGGGAAATAATTAAATTTTATTGCAACAAGGCTCGTCGCGTAAACATTTTTAGATAAAACGCTTATAAGATTTATGGCAGATCCACCAATAGGAGCAGAAGTAGCTGTGCGCGTCGTAAAATGGAAACCAGTTCATTATTGTTAGGAATTCTTTGAAATAACAACGGAATTAATTGTAACTGGGTTGTGGAGGTCAGATAGGCAGTTGCTCCATGTAAAATACTGGTATTCAGCCGTATACAGTTGGACTTGAGGCCAACCACAACGTTGGGAAAAGACTAGGCAAGTGATGATGTTGCACACCGAATTTAATGGAAAACCTGATTTGTAATAGGCCTCAATTACATGGGAAGACATTCTTGTTAAACAGATGACATACTAGTATTACTTTAAAACAGAACACAATTAATCCAGATGTTCTGGCAAAAGTTTCATTGAATTTGGTGTCAACAAGAAATATAGACCTAAAATACTGAAGCAGTGCCGCAAGTAGGGACTTTACTTATTTTATCTAATCATGGATTGTTATAGGCACAGTGTGGTATTAAGTGGGATATTAAGAAATCCCGCGATAATAAAGAAAAACATTGTCCCCGATGCAATATCACGAATTATTTTGGAATTCCCAAATTAAAACTGATATTAACACCAGATAAAGAAACGACACTGAACAATAACAAAATAAATGATAAAATTCTTTCAAAATAATTAATATGACCAAATATAACTCACATTCAAAATAAAACAGTTATAAATGATAAAATCAGTCTAACAACTGTTGCTACACCTATTTCAGTCAGTAAGATAGATACTGACAATTACACCAACATGATTTTGGGCTAAGCAAGCAACGCCGCGGGCAAAAGTAATATCTTGGTACAATATCTTTCTCAAACAATTTGAAATAGGTGCGCCTTCAGACACGCCTAATAATAGTATAGTAGTAACATAAGTTTATAATGTTGAGGTTGAGTAAAATCTAGATATTGTGGGTAGACTAGAACCGAGACGGACTGAAATTGAGGGAAAGTAAGTAAACATACTTTACAACTGCACGCGTAGCATGACCACCGTAGAAACGGGTTTTGTCGACGAAAGAATCGACAAAATGACAGATCAACAAAAGAAATCTGTCATTTTACTAGTCTACGAGTGCTGGTGGATTACCAAGGAAGTTTTTGTAAAAAAGAACCTAATTGTGATCGAAATACAGTTCCTTATTTCAATAACAACTTAGTACCGGAGTAAGTTGTCAGTATTGCGCGCCAGAACTTGACATCTGTCAAAATGAAGTTTAAATTTCAAAACCTAGCTTGGATAGGGTTCTAGAAAGAGACTGTCACATAAGAATGAGTGACGGAGACGGCGCTATACAAAGCCGAACTTATTCTGTAACACGACATGGCCGACATGCGACATTTGCGAAGCTTAAATTCAAGGGTAAAATATTGTTTTATGAAGAAGATCCGACATCCGGTAAACTTTTGTAATTGACATGACACGTCTAACTTAGGTAGCGTGAAGTCGCATGTCTGAAAGTTTTGTTAAGTATAATATTTGAGCCTATTTAGATTATTAATTCATCATTACGCAATTTTGTGCTCGGATCAATAGATTGAGAAATTAGACTTCTTGCTTGTTTTCACCAAAAGGTTTAGGCAAAAGAGCCTCTATAGTAAAAACCCAGATTCGGCAGTCATGGTTAACTCCCATGTAGTATAGAGCGAACCTACTGCCATCAACCGAGCAAATATCTGGACTCAAAAACTGTTACTGAGAAATTCGTGATGGAAAAACCCCATAACATTGCCCAACCTGGGCATCGAACCCAGGACTTCATGCTCAGCAGTCGCGATTGCGACCACTAGACCAAAGAGGCAGTCGAGGCTATTTTGACCTTTGTCTTTTAGTGATTAAATTTAGTTTACCATGCAGTCGTCTATAGCTCTTGAAGGTTTTATGTGCCCTGACTTGATAAAGCAAATTATTTAAAAACTGATGAAGATTTTAAGTAAATTCTTTCCGATTTTTGATCCACCAGTGTCGCCAAAAGCTTGTTTTACCCCATTTTGATCCTTATATGACTTAAAATTCCGCACATAATCACATCCCCGCTGGACATCATGCTCAGCAGTGGCGCTTGTATCCACTAGACTAATGAGGCAGTCTGGATTTGTATCCAGTTACGAACAATTAGCTCTCCTTATTACTTGGGACTTACTGACAAAACTGTGCATAATGCTACACCTCTACTACTCCTTCGAGGAAAACAGGTGTGATATTATATTATGGTATACGTACAGGCTTATATCCAACATTGTCTTCTCGCAATGAACTAGCAAGCTATCATTTAGCCGGCGCTATTTTTAAATCCAGTACGTTATTTCCCAAACCGGTTGCTGGGCGGCTTGGAGCACAATCAACTCGTATTAGACTAACAGTGCTGTTCTCAAGATCTTATTGACCGTAAAAAATGATGTTTAATTCTGTAGAGCTATAGCAGTGGATATTAAAGAAAGAAGTGCTAAAGTATTTAAGCACCCCTGCTCCGCACGACTTGACAAATAATCGACATTATTTTCTTTATTATTGGTAAGTAAATTATCAATGTAATAAACATATAAAAGTTCCGGGATATGCTCTCTCAAGGATGCTGGGACTGTTCGAAAGAGATACCGCGGCCCTGGAACACAAAGGGCAAAGAAGGAACATGGATAGGTTTTAGTCAGTAGAAGTCTGACACTCCCTCCCACTCCACCCAGAGCGGGGTGGGTTATTTGATGATTGCCCATCCAAAAAAAAGCTCTGTCAAGAATGGTGAAACCCGCATCTGAATCCATTGCTTGTAGATAGATAGAAACATAATTAACCAAAATCTGACCACAAGACTTCATCAAGAACATCGTCCCCCTGCTACACCAAAGAATCTCATACAGACAATATAAAAATATGAACAATGAATTTGAAAATACAAATCAGGATATTCCAAAGACCAGGAAACACAAATACCCTCCGAGGAAACATCTGACGAAAAGGAGGAAGCCTTTTAACAGCAGTGAGTGAAATAAGGCTTCTAAGATGATAAATTAGAAATATTTCACGTAGTATAGTCAGAAGCCCGAAAGTTTGACAACCCGTTTTTCCGGGGCACATCTAACTACCAAGTACTGGGTTGTGGAGGTCAGATAGGCTGGTGCTCCACATAAAATACTGGTATTCAGCTACATCTGGTAAGACTGGAAGCCGATCCTACCATAGTTGGGAAAAGACTGAGCAGAATGAAGATCCTAGGTAGAAAGATATCGAATCTTTTTATAAATTTATCTCTAAAAATAATAAGCTCCCCCAACGCAAATACAAGAATTTAAAATATATTTAATACTTCATAACTATGTCGACGATCATATTATATCCATCATAAGTCCGTTTTTAAACTCGTATATTTTAAATAATTTAATTAACTAAACGGGTGATAAAATTTAATGAGTTGATATATTTATTGTTATTATGGTAAAAGATGGTATGAATGTTGATGTGGAGCATTTTGTTGCTCTTATTAATAATGAGATTGTTAGTGAGGTTTTCTTTGCTGAAGTCACTGTAAATGGTCACACAGAAATGACTTTTCCAACAATCTTGATAGTGCATGTCAAAATTGCGATATTGAATTAGATCTTTGGCATTCAAAAGTCCAAGTTTGTCGACCATCAGAACTATTTGCTTTAATATTTCATTCTGTAAGTGAAAAAAAGCAAAATGTATTAATGATTTTAGAATGTTCAGTGATTTTTGTAATTCGCAAATGTTTAGTAAGTCGATTTGATTTCGGCCTTTTCATAAAGAAACTAATAGTAATTATTTCATTAAGTACAGCTACAAGACGATTTGGCAAGCAATAGATAAAATTGTTATGGATATCATTAAGTTCATTCACTATAATTGCAGAAAATATTTACTAACGAACAATTAAAAATCATTAAAGTATGTTCGCTGTTTTTGCGCTACTAAATTGATCAATGAGAATTTACTAAGCGGTTTCTTCAAAACAAAATACTGTTAACTAATTGCTGGCTTTTCTTGAGAAGGTGGATCGGATGATTCATTTTCCCACCCGTACGCAAAATACTTGGGTACGCGTGCCTTGGACGTGGAGTTGCGGATACCAGCCCGTCATACAGTACACTACTCTTCTTCCTATGGCCAGAGACGACAAAGAATCAACTCATTCTAGTGCGATAAGCAACATTATCGAACTTGAAATAAAGAGCCTCATTTATGTTGTTATCAAACCGACTTCCGAAAACACCGACTCTAACGTTTATAATCGTCCTTTGTCCTATAAAACTCGACGCTCAAACACCACATTTACGGCCTAACATAATGAATGAACTACGTGTTTACTAAAAAACCTTTGTTAGACATTAACGTACTAATGACGGACTAACCCTTTTTCAAAAACATCTCCATAACCGAAGAAAAAGACAAGCCATTACTAAAGTTTAAAAAAAACAAGACCACGACGTTTTAACAAGTCCCTCGACATCAAAAAGGTGTGTACAAAAAAAACTTCACGGCCAAATTATTACAAACATGCCACGGAGATTGGTTCCTCCACAATCCCTTCAGAAACTGAAAATAGCTTAAGACAAGTTTAAACAAACGAGCTGTACCCAGAAATGCTAAGTAGACGTTTAACTGTTTGGTTTAAAATAAAAATAGAAGCACTCAGAGGCAGTTGAGACATGGTTACTTCGTATACCTGTGCTTGGGATTATATTCTCGCTTATAACAACTTTCGAGCTTTAGAAGATGGAAAAAGGACGATGGGGATTGATACTTGGTAAAGTTGGTCTTAGAAGTGTGCCTTGTGGGATCTCAAAAAAAGTGAAATAGTATATTACACTTTTATTTGCCACTAGCTTTTGCTCGCGGTTTCGCTCGCGTTAATTTAGAATTTGACAATCAATTCCGGTTGTACGCACGACGGCCAATCAAGCTTTACAAAACCAGTTTATGCGGAACTCTCATTAACCAGGACATCTGTACAAAGCGAAGCCAAGTTACACTAGAAATGTACAGCTTCATGTGCCGCCGTGTGTACGTTTCTTGTAATAATATAATTCAAACGAAAGACACGTGGCGCCATCTATTATCATAAGAACGTTATTGATGTTTACCTCGGGAACAGTACTTTTTTTGGGATGAAAGGTACGCTATGTCCGTTTCTGTACACCTGACAACGTATATGCAAAATTTCAGGATGATCAGTTCAGTGGTTTAGGCGTGAAAAGGTAACAAAGAGACAGAGTAACACCAAATATACATTGTGATAACTTTTCTTTTTAATAAACGACGAAAAATTTCCTACAGTAAAAGTTAGTGTCGCGATGTTCCTTCTACCACAAGTGCTGTTGAAATTTTAATAGATAGAATAGAAAACGCTTTCAAAAGATGAAGTCGCTACTATAGTAAACTATATGGGTTATGCTTCATTAAAGGCAAAGATACGGGCCTTAGTTCTAACCAAGACATATGTAGGAATCAGACATAAAGCTATTGTTCTCTATAATTTATTGCCTCACGCTTTCTCTAAGGGTTTGAGCAATTCTGCATCGTTATCATGTTAATTGCGTTAGCACAAATCGAGAATATGCTTAGTTTTACTTAAAATTAACTTAAATTATGAGTATTAGTTATATCTTCTGGTACTGGTTACACAGAATTTCATTGCATTTTTCATCAATATTCAAGAATAAACTAATACTGATACTGCTGGCCTACGTCATCCCACTGCTGGACAAAGGTCTATCCCCATGACTTCCAGTTGTTTCGATCCAGGGCTAATGTGGGCCACTGGTCGTTGGTTTTGTCCAGCTCGTCCCGCATAAAAATAAACATGGAAGAGAAATACTTGCCAAACAAAATGTATAAAGCTTGACGATGGAACAGATTTCTTTAAGAATCAAGAACCTAGAGCCATCAGTGATGTGATTATTCATTCAATACAGTTACTGTTGTTTTTTGCCAAATTGATACAAATACAAAACTGGTCTGAGATGACAATCTATCGGCCGAAATCGCAAATGCAACTCCCTTTAAAACTCATGCTGTCCCTGTCACTTTAAGCGGCATTGTAGCGACAGAAATACTTTTAAGAACATCCAAGGCTTGATTCAAGAATTCAGGCGCATGAGAACCATGTTTGCAGTAACTCACACCTTCCAAGTCTTCAGTATAGTGACGCATTGTGTATCCACGTCAGGTGTATACGTATTTTTCCTGGACCAAGGTGTGGTTAAGCGTATTGTTTAAAACATCGAAGTGTTTGGAGCGTATCTTCCGGTGACAACGTGTGAAAAGTACACATTACGAGATTTGTAACGATACCAATATCCGTTGAGATTGTCAAAGTATGTTTTTTAAGGATTTTTAAGTTATTTTTCTCAAAGAGGGATTGAGGTCTTTAATTTTCTGAATAGGTTAGAGAGTGTCTGTGGGTTGTTTTGGAGCACAATTATACAGTTGATACGGCTGTTTCTGTTTTAAAAAACTAAAATGGACATAGATAAGCTGTAGAAACCAGTTACAATAAGGAAGATGAAACAAAATTGCCCAAAAGCCATATTTATCTTTCGACACACAAAACAAGTATTAGTGTCATCTAAGAGAAATGGACAGATTTATCAACGCCTTTTGAGGAGAAATCCATAATTCAAGCATTCTTTTTCTAGAAAAGTACAGCTTTGTAGATAGTACAAGTCACGATTGAACGAGGCCTCTTACCCTACTATTGACTTTTAACGCTCAAATATGCATAATCAGAAATCGATTATCAACACAAATGGTATTTTCATGGTCATCAAAAAACTGGGTGACAGAAACTGGAGACCAGTACTAATCGTATTGACATCTCATGAAGTAGCTGGTTCAAATTTCGACATTATTGGCACACAATACAAACAGCGCCTTACGGAGATAGAATATCGTGGGATACTCATAAAGTATAGAGTTTCAATAGCTAAGCTAACTTGAATAAGAGTAAAGACCAAAGAATCGATGGCTAGACTATTCAAAAGAGGGTATGCGGTGACTTTCGAGATCATAGTAGATCTTGATGCATAAAAGAAGAATATATTTTGTGCCAACCCTAAAATAAATTAGGAAAAGGCTAGGCAAGAGAATGATGATGATGAATATCATCTTCATAAAAATAAGTTAGTTTCAACAGTCTGTGTACAACTTAACATCATAAACGATCATGCACGACCGGAGTTCTATATTTAAACTCACATTTGTTTAGAAAACAATGCATGACCAAAGTCACTGTTAAAACCGTTTTGTTTTTAAAAGAGAATAAAACCTTTTTATGTGTCACGTTCGTTTTATCTTTAATTAGTTTTATTTTTGGAACGATAAAAAAGATTTTCTTGTCTGTTGTGGCCAGATGCTTTACTTTCATTTTTAAAGTCAGTTTTTGATTACGTTTTCAACGTTTTTACGAAAATGATTGCTGCCATTTTTCTTATTCCTTGATTCAGTTATTTATTGTGTATAAATCTTTGAGAATTGAGACAGATAGCTTGGTCTGTCACATTCGGAATGAATTATATGCTCACCGTGGCTAGGTCGAATATCATTTCTACGAGATGACTCATTATAATGAGTTCCCGACCATCCCCTTGGAATATGCAAGTTGATACTTATTTTGCTGTATTTTTAGAACAGTAATTAGCATCTCTTATGTCTGGTACACCTTTATTTAATCCAGTTTCCCTAAGTGAAAGATTGTGTTGTGTTTTAGCTTCAGACAAAATCTCGTCACGTTTTGTAGGTAATGCTTAAGCTTTTCCGTTGTTTTTTTCACGTAAATGTTTATCTCTTTTACGTGTTTTCTCAATACAATTTGAAACTCAGTCGCTTTCTTCTTAAAAACTACCTAAAATATATCAACTGTCACTAATGAGTTATGGCTAAAAGAAAACCGGTCTATTTCGATACTATTCAACTATTTGACTATTTCTTTATTATGATAAACATGGTTTTCACATGTTTCAGTAATGGCACCACAGTGCTTATCCGTATTTTGGAAAAAGATGAAATTTTCATTGCCATCAAACATTTTTGAAAATTCCATCTTTTCGAATAGGTGTAGGTCTCAAAATTATTATTTATTTAGCTATAAAGGCATGTTACTATCTTTGCTATTTTATTTTGCTATTTAAATAAGAAAATGGCGGGGATTCTGACATTTCATTGATTTTTAACCGCCATTTCCAAAGATAGTGACGTGCTTACTCCAGCAATTTATTTTTCGATAAAAAAAGAAAAAAGCTGAAATGCAAAAATCAGTCAAGAAAAATGAGGTGAAAAGGCTTCACTTTTAATACATAAAAAGTAAATATATCACATAATAAAAGCATATTATAAAGAGAAAAAATACTAAAACCAAAATCACAGTTTTCTAGACAAGATTCTTAACTTGTCCAAAGTTTTTCATTTATAATATAAATAAATTCTAATTAATGCATTATCTGTTGTGAAATAATAAAAAAACTTGTCTTTTGAACTAAAAAATAAAAAAGCTACCTAATTGTTTTATATACGTTTTCCTATATCTGCATTTGATCCATTAAGAACCCTAAGTCTTATTCAAATATCCTTTGCATAATGAAAAATATAAAAAATCGTTAATTCCTAAATGGTTTAAGAAACCTAATTTTATCATACATGTTAACATTTCTTTATATATAAATATATTTAACTGATCGAAGACTACAGTTTGAAGTCCTCTAATGAAATAAACTTCACATATTAGTTCGATTACTCAGTAGGCCCATTATACTTAGATAAAAATTAGGCTTTCGTGTTCCTTAACGACTAAACTGTCAAATTGGAACTTGTTCGGAACTTGAGTTTTGCACATCCCATAATCACCATTCGATTACTTACAACTCGATAAGATCCACAATCCTTAGGGCACATCACTAATGCAGTACACCACTTTAGTTTTTTTATCACACTGCTCACAGATTCACGTGTAAATTAGAGTGTCAGGGCGTAAATGTAGCGTGTGTAAAGTCTGTGTGGTGGCCGGGCCTGGCTTGTCTGCGAGGTCGGGACGCGCGGGTCGCGCCGCCCGGGCGCACATTCACCGAGCCAGAGGCGCTAGCACAGCACTCGCTGCCAGGGCCAGAGCGAGCGACGAAGCCAGCGCTGCCCCGCGAGAATGAGACAGCTCCTCGCTCTTGATCACTTCATTCGGCGTCTTGTCGTACTTGTGCGTCTTTTTAGTAACAGGCTTCATTGTTGTTGTAGTCGTAGTGGTAGCAGGGGTGGTTGGCGGCGGCGGAGGCGGCGGGGGTGTCGGCTGGGGTTGTGGCGCCGGAGACTGCTCCTCCGGCTTACAACACACCCGGAACACCAGCTTCATATTATGACTCAAACATCGACCCCCAATACGTCTATGCAAGTCATCTTTACTGGACGTCGATATGAAATAGTAGTCCTTTCCAGGCAGGAACTCTAGCCCACCCGGCTGAGGTGTGAACGGCCGGAAGGTGATGGTGAAAAACATCAATTTGTGCGGTTTATCGCATATAGCGATTATTCTGGGGTTCGGATTAGTTATTCTACATGTATCATATTCTTCTTTGCTCACATTATATATTATATACTTTTCTGTGTCCTCCTCAAACGTCCCTGGGGTGTACACTGGACAGATTATATTCACTTGGTCGTATTCGAACTGAGCGTTCCCTTTATTTAAGTCGAATACATGATCCGTGTTGTCTATTCTGAATATGCTGTTTGTTGTGTTCCAATGTATGTAGAAGGACTTCGCATAGTTCCCCATCACGCTTTCGATGAAGAAAATGAGCACAAGGACGGTCCACGGCGTGTGACGGAGCCCAAAGTAAGTTAACGACACCATCCTGACTGGTTTATTCGACTCGCATTATTCGATGAAGACGCTCCAAAGTCGTGTTAGTTACACACTATCGCACATACACCAATCCATATTTATATTCCACGATCACTATACATCACTGAACGTCCACAATTTCACATATAAAACACGATCAATCCATTCAGAGGCGACGCGATGGGTCCTCCATGTTACTCCGTCCGCTAGATTCTATTCACCGATAAATGTGGAATTCCATAGGACGTGGCCCGTTCAAAACGCGTTGAAAACGACGCTTTCCTTGGTTTTAACACTGGTTTCAACTTCACGGTTGTGTTAGACGGCTGTTAGTGTGAGGATAAAGTTGAAATTAATCAATACATCACAGATTTTTTACAATACAGAGGTGTTCTTTGTATTGGGAACGGGCGACGCGGACTGGGACGGGCACGTAAGCGCCGCGCGGTGGTCGGCCGAACTACTGGAATGCGACCTGCGGGCTCGGTACGCATGCTCGCCCCCCCTGCGCCCCGCTCACCCCGCGCTACCGACGCGTTCCGAGCTTTGCCGAGCTTTCGCTCCGTCGCCATTTTATTTCTTGCCCTGTAAGAAAACGTAAAACGTTGTTAAACTCACAATTTATCAAACCACACTGTCATTTTTCGTATGAAACGATTCTTTTTCTTTCTTAATTTTGGAATAATAAATATTTTTTATTCGAAAGTTCAAATTTAAAGCTTTTTGGATCGACACGAACGCATCCGTAAGCGGCCATTGAAAAAAGTCCACAACTGGTTTATACAGTCGTCGTCGTAAAAGGGTATGACGCCGAAACAGTACAGGCGTACGATATTGCACACAATAATCATTTATAATTTTATGCTAATTATGCCGAAATGATTTTAACTCGCATAAAATTCTTCTTTTTTTGTGTGTCGATGTTATTAATGAAGCTTTTAGTATTCGATTTGAGGATTCCATTGACAATTACCATTCGATAATTTTATTTAGACCGAAAAGATAATGTTTTCATTCTGTATAGTTTTATATTGGTTGGAATACGATTTAGCACTTCATTTGTTATTAATATATTCTGGTAATTATTCGATTATAGCTTTTATATGACTACGCAGTAAATCACAATTTAGTATAAATTGGATGTTAGGTCCATGAAATACATTATTTTCTACAAAAAAAAAAAATGACCCATTTTATTTACGACAGTGTGAAATAAAATGATATTTACCTCTGTGTGTCTATTTTAATTTTAAAGTAGCCACATCATACAATATTACGTGTACGTAACTACCTAGCGCACATTAAATATTAAAAGGTCGATTATGTTGGACAAAATATTGTGATACAGTTGTCCTACCTCATTATTAATAATTTATAAGAAAAAAGCGGCCCACTTCAATTAAACATAATTTAAACAAATCTAAAACGAAATAACCTAATTATACACCATGTATAATAATATTTAAGAGGCTTATGGCAAAACTACGGTTTTTCTACAAATTACAGCTCTGTTATTAACTAGAACTAAGTAGCTTCCCAAGATGGCCGAGAGTTTTTTTTTTCTTTTTTTTTTTACATTTTTTTTAGTAAACAACGACTTATTGTCGGGCCTACGCTGTCCCCCCATAATTAAGTACAAATGTTGAACCATGATAATATTGTAATACCAAATGATTTGAAAAGAGTAATCATGGAGTTTCTTGCCGGTTCTTCTCCATAGGAAACGACCAACCTGAACCGTGCACCTTTTTGTCGACGTTTTATAAGTGCCCATCTAGGCCTATGTGAAATAAAATATTTTGGTTTTGATTTTAGATTAAGTGGATCACGTGCGAATGGGGAGGCAGTTCACCATTGAACTTCAGTATCTACGCTAATGGTGATGACTCTACTCTAAATAATCTGTAACCTAAGTATGAATCAGACCAGTAATTGCATAAGTCACAATGCCTATGGTCTCTTGCTTGTCTAGACTATAATTGTTATAATAGCTTAGTTTTATATTATCCTTACTAATATTATAAATCCGAAATTAAGTTTGTTTGTTTGTTTGTTACCTTTTCACACCTAAACCATTGAACGGATCATCCTGAAATTTTGCATATACGTTTTCAGGTGTTCTGATACGAACATAGGGTATCTTTCATCCGGAAAAAAAGTACTGTTTCCGAGGAAAAGAACAAAAACGTTCTAATGATAATAGATGGCACCATGTGTCTTTTGATTCATGATTGAATTCTATTATTACAAGCAGAGTACAACCTGAATTGTTTGTCAAATTCTAAATTAACGCGAGCAAAGCCGCGGGCAAAAGCTAGTGTACAATATTTGCAGGCTGAATTTTAGTAAGCGGAGTATGTAGAACTTATTTATCTTTAACACCTCAATGGTCCATATTTCATGAAGATCAAAATCATTATATTCTACTTTATTGATGAAGCAATGTTATTATGAATTTCCTGTAATTAAATGAAGGATAGAGAAAGACCAAAGAAAGAAAGAAAAACTAACATGAAACATCCTGAATGCTTGTAATTGAACAAAAACTAGAACACATTTAAGGACTAAATTAGGGAATTTAATCGGGAATCTTTAATAGGGAGTTATCTTCTATAATACATATTTTTTCTTTTGAAAACTTCAAGAAAATTAATTTTCATGAAGTTTTCAAAATTTTTTGTTTGCTTGCACTGAGGTGAGATTGTGTGGAGAAGTTCACCCCACAATCCTCACCAACATATTATAGCTATAACTTCGGAATCATAATGCGACCATATTTTCAACTTTTTTTTGCGAAAAAGTTTTTCTTGTTTTAGGTACCTACTGCACTCCGGTCCTAGTAGCAAAATAATAGCTTACCAGTTTATGGAGACGTCAAGTAATTGATGTCATTATAAAATCATCACTGCAAAGTCTACAATGACATAAAAGTGTCAAGGAGTTTATGTGTCATTAACAAACTGTGTAATTGACTATTACGACTTTGCCATAATGGTCCTAGGCAGATTTAACGGCTTCTGTAGACAATAGACATAATTATACAGGACGTTATAAGGTAGTTTGGTCTTGAGGTGGTCAGTTGATAGTAGTGTTGACATAAAACTTTTGTCGCAGTTCAAATAATCATTCATTTTGTGATTAATTGCATATGTTGACTAAAATAATAAAAAACAAGAACTAGAGTTACCGATATTATGTAATTATGTAGCCTGAAAAGTAAGCTAGCATAAGTGCCAGGGCACTACAAAGAGTACTACAGCAACATAGAACAAAAGGTACTACAGCGCCATCTATGACACAGACGATGGACTAAACATCTAAATACAACCCTAAATCCTACATCGCGAAAGTAAAGTTATCCGCCACTTAAGACTATAATGGGTGTAAAAAGACCTTTAACGAAGCCGAAAAGCATTTGCTCTCCCCGTCAATGCGATCATTTTTTTGTTCTAGACCATACCTGGGAGCCTTCTAGTCACGGAGATATTGCAGGTCAAAGTTCCAATTTTTTCACAAGTTTTTTTTAAAACCACTTTTAAAGGTTTTAATTTAACTTTAATTAACTCCATGACCCGTTTACTATTCAAAGCATCCATCAGCACTAAGTTTTGAGAGCGTTACATTGAGTCCTACCGTCAAACGTGATTTTTCACCCCAAAAAAAAAGTCGTTTCCCAGCAATAATTTTTGCGTAGAGTTACTTAGTTTGATGTACAGAATGCTTGGTTGACGGCTTCGTGAAGGGTCTGTTTACACCTTGTATAGAAGCACCCGACCCCACCAGATATAACACCGGTCTGGTCGGAGGATCCTCCCTTTTCTATGGGGGATGAAGGACTTTACATCCTGTTCTTCATACCCCATACATTTTTCCAGTAGGGGCTAGGCAGAGACCTCAGAACTCCACCAGCAACGATCTTTACCAGTTCTTCCAGATTCATTGTAATTACAGTAGATTTACTGTATTTTAGACTTCTCTACTGTATACTGTACCGATAAAATACAGTGTATAAATATCCTGTATTTAATTCACACGTCACATTTAGCTGACAACACTGTAATTTTATTTTTGGGATCTGAAAGCACTGATCCTTACATACTCTGCCTACCTCACTGTGTAAAGAAGGCATGACGATAATGGGTGTAACCCTAATGACCATACCACAATACTAAAGCATTGTGTCAAAGAGTCCAAGGTTCGGTTCCCGACAGAGACACTCATTAGCATTATGCTACAAATCCTACTTAATTAGAGATGATACGGTTTCTGGTGGATGTAGGGGGTGCTTACGTTCAGGAGTAGAAGGGACAGTCCCTTTTTTGGCATTGACAAATGCATTTTTAAATGTCATTATAAGTTAACGGGTTCATACAAGACTATTGTATCCATTTTCCATCTTTTCGGTGCACTTTTTTGCACAAATATAAGCTCTCTGGCCATGCACAATATTTCTCTATCCGATCATTCGTTTGGGATTTTCCTACTGGAAAAACGTTACCCTAGCAAGAATAGTTTTTCTCCCAAAACGACAAAGCGTACCAATTTTTCATGTGGTGCACTTTCACAGCAGATTTTACACTAATTATACGTTCCACTCAAATCGCTCTAGGAGACACTTTCCTGCTAGGGTAACATACACAGGTTTTATTCGGTGATCATTACTCTACAGCTTAGCAGTCGTACTTGAGACCCCAGGGTCATAATTTAGGTAAAAAAAAACCATTTGCAATTTCTCAGCAGCAGCCCAGAGTACCGATGTGTGCCCGGTTGATGGCAGTAGGCTCGCCCCCTATTACATGTAACTTAAGCGTAACTAGCAGAATATGCAAGGTTTTTACATATCACGCTTCACCTCACAATCCTCAATCAATTTAAGACTCATATGAATTTATTAGTACTTACTCAATAAAATAAAATAATGATCTATATTGTAAATACCACAAAAGCCATTTTACTATTTTAATTTGATATATCATAAAATGTTTTTTTTATTTTAAACAAAAAAGCGCCTTCGTCCTGACAGGGTCCATAATTGATTCAATGTTTTAACATACCAACTGTTTTATTTTCACATTATGGAATGCAATAAAGTATTGAGTATCATTCTGGAAATACCGATAAGATGTTTATTTTTCTTCACCCCCAAAACAGGACTATCCCGCTTCACCATGCCCCCATGGTCCCCACAGCATTCCGCCCCAGTTCTTCAGCGTCACCTAATGCGTATTATACGTACGTTTGACAAATCCTATTAACGAATATACTAGCCATTTAGCCAACCGTACCAAATAGGATTGGCTAAAGACCGGATAGGAGTCCGCCAAACAAAAGTGGTAATTTGTTGGTGAATATTCGTTATTTGATTAGGCGGTTTGAATTTTGTGGGTTCTTACTGCAACCAGCTGTTTTCTGCTCATCCAATGTGTTTATTGAAACAAATACCGTGATGGTTGTAAGGGGCTCTTCGAGACGAACTGGTGCACACAAACATTGGGTGATGTTGATGTTATTGTCCTGTTAAGTATGTTGTTTACACATCACAACATCATCATCACGCTACTGAAAATGCCAATCTCGTGTCCAAATTTTGGGCTGACTCAATCCAGATAGAGCAGCAGTGGCCCAGTGGTGGCGGCTCCGACTTACGAGCAGTATGTCTTGAGTTCGAACTCATGCAGGCGCATTACTTTGTGTAATTCATTTCATCACCACTGCTCTCAAAACGGTGAAGGAAAACATCGTGAGGAAACCGGCATGTCCTAGAACCATAAATTCGAAGACATGTGACATCTACCAACCCGCACCGGGCTAGCGTGGTGAATTATAGCCCATTCCCTCTCATAGAGGCCGGTGTCCCAGCAGTGGGAACATTATAGGCTAATAATTATTATTCATTCATTTATTAAGAACTAGCTTCTGCCCGCGACTTCGTACGCGGATCCTGTTGCTTATGCCAGCGACAACGGGGTCGTCAAAATCGAAGATCTGAAACGTCTGATGTCGAATTCTAAGAGCCCGGGGACGGGAAAACAACGGGATGCGCGAGACGATTCGAGACGTTCCAGATCTTTCATTTTTGTAAGTCAGAAGTCGATGCGTAGATACGCTTGGAACTCAAGCGTAATTCTCTATCCGTGAACGTCTCCGACTCGCGAGACAATGCGTGACGTTCACGATCAGTGGTCAGTCGCGCATCACGTTCCCCACTTGTCTCTAGAGACCTAGAAGTCGATGCGTAGATACGCTTGGAACTCAAGCGTAATTCTCTATCCGTGAACGTCTCCGATTCGCGAGACAATGCATGACGTTCACGATCAGCGGTCAGTCGCGCATCATGTTCTTCACAGTTCTCTAGAGACCTGGATGTAGATGCGTAAATACGCTGAGAACGCAGGCGTGCTTCGTTATCCAAGAGGAAGAGAAGAGAAGAGGGGAAGAGGTTTCCACGGAGCGAGTTGCAGCCTGATGTTCTCGAACAGCATCAAGTCTCTCCTGACGTTCTTCGGTAGATTCTTGGGATCTTATGATCCTCAATCTTTTAGCTCCTTTGGAACATTGGGAAAGATTTGACCTCTTTCTAGGCATGGTTATAGTTTTATTGTGAAGATACCTGACTGATCAATTAAAATCTAAGTGACTGCTCCCCTGCGTTACCGGGTAGGCTACCGCGTCACGAAGATAAGTGGAAAAAGTCTAAAACACTCAAATAACATAAGCCCGAAGGCATATTTATTCGATAAAGTAAAAAAATAAATAGGAGTTTTGTCCAGTAGAGTCAAATTTTCAATGATATACCGTCGTCATCGAATATCAGTCCTAAACTGTTACCGCCTTCACCGCGTGGAGATACTCCCAGCTTATGTTATTTTATAATTATACAGTGAAATTAGTGATAGCTTTGATTTCCACATCAGATGTTTCTGATCTTCGATTTTTATAAGTCAACAGGAAAAGCCCATCAGACCGAACAACTTTTGCTAAGACGTCATTCCTATATGTGTTATGGTGTAGCTGGGCTCTTGGAGTTCCACAACAGGTGTTCCAGATCTTCGATTTTTATAAGTCAACAGAGAGTGCTCATCAGATTGAACAATTTTTGCTAAGACTTCATTCCTATATGTGTTATGGTGTAGCTGGGCTCTTGGAGTCCCACAATAGGTGTTCCAGAACTTCGATTTTTATAAATCAACAGAGAATGCTCATCAGATTGAACAATGTTTGCTAAGACGTCATTCCTATATGTGTTATGGTGTAGCTGGGCTCTTGGAGTTCCACAACAGGTGTTCCAGATCTTCGATTTTATAAGTCAACAGAGAGTGCTCATCAGATTGAACAATGTTTGCTAAGACGTCATTCCTATATGTGTTATGGTGTAGCTGGGCTCTTGGAGTTCCACAACAGGTGTTCCAGATCTTCGATTTTTATAAATCAACAGAGAATGGTCATCAGATTGAACAATTTTTGCTAAGACGTCATTCCTATATATGTTATAGTGTAGCTGGACTCTTGGAGTTCCACATCAGGTGTTCCAGATCTTCAAATTTATTCTCTCAGCAGAAAATGCTCATCACGTGGAACAATTTTTGCTATGGTACCATTTTTGTATCTCTTATAGTTTAGCTATTCTATTGCGGTTCTGCATCAGGTGTTCAAGTTTCCAAGATAAATTATAGCCTATATGTTGCCCAGACTTAATACCTACACAACAAAAAAAAATCTTTCAAATCCGTCTAGTAGTTCCGAAGATTAGCGTGTACAAACAAACAGACAAACAGACAGAATTTTTTTTTGGATTCGTGCTCTATTACTGTTTCTAAACCCCCCTCATTTTTTTTTTTTAAATATCTTCAATGTACAGACACAGTTTTTTTACTGTCTTATTATATGTATATATAGATGTTGTTATGGCCCAGAGGTTAAGGCCTCGCCTCTCATGGATGAGGTTGTGGGTTAAAATCCGGGCAAGTACCAATGTGACTTTTTCAATTCATATGTACTTTCTAAGTTTATCTTGGACATCACAGACATCGGTGAAGGAAAACATTGTGAGGAAACCTGGACTTATAATTAATATAAGTCTGAAATCGCCAACCCGTCTTGAGCAAGCGTGGTGATCAATGCTCGTGCCTTCTCTGTATGAGAAGAGACCTTTGCCCAGCAGTGGGACAGTAACAGGCTGGTATTTTTTTATTTTTTTTATTAAGATAACCAGGATCCATTGGGTTAGTAACAATATTCTTAACCTATGTTAGTACATAACTTAAAACACAGACAGTGTACAGGTGACTAGTGACCTCACCAACGGGCTGTCATGCCTCCCGACTATGGTGCTCAAAATGCTGTTGGGGCTGCCACGGAGCTTGCTTGCTTACTGCTTATGCTATGCAATTTAGATTGTTATCAACACGCTTAGAAGATGTTCTGTTGAAGTATGTGTTTACAAATGTCATGTCGAACATGTGTGCTTAGGTAGCCGATAAGCTTCCTATGTCTGTTACGTATCTAAGTAAATATTATAACTTGTCTGAACGATAGCCACTATCTTGTAATGTGTCACTTTGTTTGGCTGTCGATATCGGGAACTACCGATTTTGGTGTTAGTCAACACGACAGCGATCGTTAAAAATATTTTAAAAGGCTGCAAGAGTTGGATGGATATTTTTCAACAATTAGGTATTGCCTGGTTACAACAACTTTGATACAGGTAAAACCATATTAATTTAGCTTCTGAAAAGTAATTTAACTCAATTGTTGCTAAAAATGCTTTTATTCTTTGTGTAACATTCTCTTTAACTGCTCTTAAATACATTAATCATTGTTTCTAAATATTTCCTAGTTTATAAGGTTGCTTTAAATCGTCCAATATACAGGGTGTCAACGGACCCTTCACGAAGCCGTTAACCAAGCATTCTGTACATCAAACTAAGTAACCATACACAAGAATTAATGCTGGGAAACCACTTTTTTTTTTTGGGGTAAAAAATCAGGTTTTACGGTAAAACTCAATGTAACGCACGCAAAACTTGATGCTAATGGATGCTTTGAATAGTAAACGGGTCATGGAGGTAATTGAAGTAAAGATAAAACCTTAAAAAGTAGTATTAAAAAAAATGGAACTTTGACCTCCAATATCTCCGTAACTAGAAGGTTCCCAGGTATGGTCCAGAACAAAAAAATGATCGCAATGACGGGGAGAACCAGTGCCTTTCGGCTTCTTTAAGGGTCTTTTTACACCCTTTATAGTTGCTGTGGCGCTCCCTAACAACAATTTCTGAATTGGCATCTTATAACATTGTAATCTGCATCCGTCAAAGAGATGATAAAAAAAACCTTCCTCATGAGCATCAAAATAGTTCGTCTATGCCCAGAATTAAGCAATTTAAGTTACCCGTATAAGCAACAAGCACAACTTTAAGGTTATACATTGCAGTAAGTACAACTAGCGCCATCTAGCGTCAGTACGCCGGACGTGATCATCATAAAGTGCAAGTTTAAAGTTCCACAATACATTAGTAACTTAATATCTTGTGTTTGTTTGTTTGCTTTATTTATAGTCTGCGCGTCTTAGGGTCTTGGGACACTGTGGTGTAAGGTCCTCGGGCTACAGTCGCCAAAATCTCAAATGCAAATTGGTTTTAAGTTGAAGTTGCTATGCGTTATCTTAAGCGCAAATAAATGATTATTCTTTATTTATTTTACTATTTATGTACAGTAGACAACACAAGAAAATAACATTAAATATATGAGTACATAGGTACTGCTTATTTCTTAAGAAATTTCTGCCAGCAGACCTGCAAAAGGAGAAATGAAAAAAAAAGTAGACCATAGTGTGTGAGAAAAGGAAGAGAATAATTTGTGAAAAACCTTTCTTTCTTTCTATGAGTGCTCCTATCTTTTTCTTTGTGTTTTGTAACAACTAGTGAGTAGTAACAGAAAGACTGAGAGTTCGACGGTTGTAGCGATTTGAAATTTTGGAAGAATGAAATGACTGACCAAGTCTTATCTCTATAAACTTATGGATTCTTAACTAAAGTCTATAAATATAAGGTACCCAAGTTATTTCGAACGACAATAACTAGTTGTTTTTTGGGAAGGAGCTTGTCCGAGGAATCACTCTCGTTACTAATACAAATGCTTAAACGACCTGCTGGCCAACAGTTCGAGCGATGCAACTTGCGTAAGGTGACAAGCGCGCGATTTGTTACCACTCCGCAAGACGCAAGACACAGACTAGGTCGCAAGACGCTTAACTATTCCCAAGTCGGGCAGTGTTATTTCTTTTTTCAATCAGGAATTTCTCAGTAGAAGCCACGGCGTCTGGATTTGTGCCCGGTTGATGGCAATAGGCTCGCCCCCTATTACATGCCGAAATGTGGATTCACTACTACTACTATTAGGTACACCTCTGTCTTACCGTTCGGGGATTACAGGCGTGATGTTATGTAGTGCTGCATTTCTCCAATCTTCCATAACGATCCCAGCGAACAATTTTTTACAATCAATGTTACACCTTAACAGACACCCACCCTAACTCTTAACCCGCGGTACTTAGCACAGCAATATTACGTGTTTGCCCAACGTGTCAAGTATTCCGCTAAAACGTAGCTAGTCCTTGGGTCCCAGAGGACAAAGGGCTTTTTATTCCTTACCAAGAACATTTTAAGAAGAAATAACGTAATGAAAAATGACGCGGATAAAGGCTAATGTTTTTAGGTTATAGAGAAAGAAGTGTGAAGTTGTTTCTTTTTTCATTTTATGTATTTTTAAGTACTTCTAAAACTTTAGTTACATGAGATTATGAATGTTGTCTAACAAAGACATTCAAATATTTACGAGCGATAGACGGGACAAGACGAAAAAAATCTTAATCCAATACTTGTAACTACTTAGTAACAAATCATTCTGTCTAGTGTCATACGCCCGCTTGTCAGGTAGCATTCGTGTGTCAAAACGAAAATGTTCGGGATCAAAATTATTGATGTATGAAAATATTCCCAATGTCCGCTCTATAAGTCTTTTAAATATCTTTGTTGTCTAACGATTTTGTCTGTGGTCGTTTAAAGTTGAAGTAAATCTCATGTCTTGTGACTAAAACAGTAATGAATATAAAATCCATCAACATTTGGTTGATGGATGGACGGGGAGAGAAATACCAAGGAACCCATGGATGGATTGATTGTGTGAGGAATGATATGAAAGAAAAAGGAGAATATGATAGCGAAAAAAAATATAAATGGAAAAGGAGAGTATGTTGCACCGACCCAAAGTGACATGAGACAAGGGCAGGAAGATGATGTCTAGCCTTATCTCAACTATGTTGGGATCGGCTTCCAGTCTAACCGGATGTAAGTAAGTAGGTAGTAGTTAAGTACCCACTGCACTGTTAGCATAAAAAATATAAATAAAACATTACGGGTTGCCGAAGACCAAAGAAACAATGGATGGACTGTGTGAAAAATGATACGGCTAGAAAGGAGGTGACTGCTGAGATGACGAGTAATAGAGAAGTAGGAGTAATAGAGTAGAAGAAGAAGACATACTGCGCCGACCCCAAATAAATTGGGATAAGGACAAGAGAATGATGACTATATTATTTTAAGACCACAAACTCATCAATATTCCCTTATAGGATTCCGGTTTTTCATTCAATCGTGCAGAACCGTAAAAAAAAATGAAAACCTCCCTATTCCATAACCTCACTTTACAGACCGAAAAACTACTATCCCGATTAGAATAATACTGGAAACTTTCCCGCCATCGCCAGGTACAACGAAGCCAGTTAGATATTCTAGTCTGACGGCTGTGTGTTCTATAATTATCAGATTTTGGATCTGGACGCATAGTCTAGTGTCTAGCGGTGTGTCTGTAAGTACAGGCGGGGAGAGAAGTGTCTGCAAGTAGTTTATTATTATCCTTTATTTATTTCTATACAAATCAATTACATTTTTAAATTAATATTCTTAAGAAAAAACAATATAAAAACCGCCACCGGTATCGGGAACAGGGTCCAAGCTACCGGCAGTCAGGGCTCCAGAGAGAGGAACCTCCTAACAATACGAGCCGTGTCCAGGAGTACCGCTTCCTGAATCAAGCCCTTGATCCAGCTGCCTAACGAGAGCTTCCTCAGATATTGGTCGAGGCTCGTGGCAATTAAGCCATGGGCTGATACAACTATCGGCACAATGATCGCTGAGTCCACATCCCACATGTCGACAACTAGTGTTATTACTAGTGTTCACTGAGTGCTCGGAATTATGCTACTATTACAAATGCGGATGTTTGTGTATGATTGTATGGATGTTTGTTACTCTTTCACGCAAAAACTTCAGAACGGATTTAGATGAAATTTCAGGCACATAGATAGGTTATAACCTGAATTAGGATACTTATTAACTGGATACTTATGTACTGCATCCGTGCCCGATTAACGGCCAGTTGAAAAAAACTCGTTCCAAGTAGTTTTGCCTAAACTTAAGAAATTAATTAATATGTCTCTCTAATTTAACACCTTTATTTCAGAACTTAAAAAAATATTACGGTATTTTATGGGAAGTTAATATTCACCAAATAATTTTCCTCCGTTTATTGGCACCAACCATGAGGGGTAGTTAGTCTGAACGGCCCAAATTGAATGGCCCACGGGCCGTTCGACCGTAACGAAAAATTGTCTACGTCCCAAAGGACCGGTGATAAAACTTGAAAACAAATGCAATGTCATAAACTACTTTAAGTACATTCGGGTGCAAAGGTTATTAAGTTGAAATAATAGATTTAATTATATAATAGATTTCTTACGGCCGAACGGCCCGTGGTCCGTTCGATTTGGGCCGTTCAGACTAAACACCCCCATGAGCACCCGACTGTACTTACATAAAGTTTCGCATGCCAGTATAGGTCGCTTCATTCGTCCACTTAATTCAGAATTAGATACTATGCAATATTGGGATAACTATCGAGTGATGAGAGTTTCATCATACCATCATAACACCATGCCTGTAATCCCCAGGCAGAAGTGTACTTACCTGATAGTACACCCACATTTCACCAGATATGTTTTAAGTCCCACGTAATAGGAGCGAGCCTATTGCCATTAACCAGGCCCAAATCCAAACTCCGTAGCTGCTACTGAGTAATTCCTGATATAAAAAACCAATAACACTTTGCCCGACCCGGGAATCGAACCCAAGACCTCATGCTCAGCAGTCGGCGACCACTAGACTAACAAAATGATATCATGACAATTAATTTATGGATGAAAAAGTATCACGTAGGTGTGCTCCTTCACTTACAAGAGACCACTGCATGCATATGTAATAGAATTTATATTTAAGCTAACTAATACTATTACTAGAAATTGAAAAAGTAAAACAATAAATTGATTTAAAAAAAAAAGTATAATATTTTCACTCGAAACTCGGCATGTAATGGGTGGTCGCCCATTTTCAGACCAACCAAGGCAAGTGGCTTAACCTGAAGAATGATCCGAGCGGCTGTTATTATTTACCGAGAAGCTCCTCTTCGTTTTGCAAACTTGGTAGGTACTGTTTTAATTCAAAAATAAAAAAATCTGTTCACAAAATCACACAAAGTTATTTTAGGACTGCACTATTTCAGAATCAGTTAAAACTTAAGAATACCTTATCACTGATGCAGTAATAAACTTTCTCCAAAATTACTTTCCGGAACCCCTAAATACAACAAAAACGGTAATTATACAATTGCAATATTTAAAAGGACACAACAGTCTCTCTATTTACCGATAATTTTATGACAAGGAAACCCTTTTAAAAAGGGTAACACCCGTTAAGAGCCCGACAAACAATTGTTTTATTATTTTCTCCGTTCATTACAAACCGTTAGAAGAAAGTTGGGAAAAGAAACAAAGGATAAATAAAAAATTCTTGTAGGTACTAACAATTATTGTTGATGAGTAATAAACACTAATAAATGTAACCCTTACTTTGTAAAGCGGTAAAGAATGAAGGGACAGTTAGATTGATAGTAATATTTTTAGGGAGGTATTCGTCATCGAGGTCTTACCAAGGGGTATCGTATCACCCAGTACTAACTGGGTTATCGAGGTAAAATAGGCAGTCGCTCCATACTGGTATTCAGCTGCATCCGGGTACAGAGAATTGCTTTGGCTAAATAATAACACGGGTGGATTTACAAGGTCAACCAGTGCTTTGTAAGGCTGGTCCGTGGATGGGTGACCATCATTACATACCTACCTAGTTCCCTACGTGCCTCATAAAGCATGTTAAGCCGTTGGTCCCGGCTGTCATTTGTAGACGAGACTAGTGACTTTTTCAATTTTCAGTTAGATGTACATATGTAATGGAGGGCCAACCCTTTTTTTTATTCGTAATTTCACATCGCTTTTGTGTAGCGGTTCATAAACGACATCTGCTCTCCAAATTTCAACAGTTTTTTTTTTTTTGGATGGGATATCATCAAATAACCCCCCCTAGCTCTAGGTGAAGTGGGTGGGAGTGTCAGACTTTTACTGACTAAAACCCATCCATGTTCCTTCTTTGCCCTTTGTGTTTCAGGGCCGTGGTATCTCTTTCGAACAGTCCCGCAGCCCCGATTTCAACTGTGTGGCGTCAACGGTCTCAGAGTAAAATGGCTGACACACAGACAGACGGACAGGACGAAACTATAAGGGTTCCGTTTTTGTCATTTGGCAACGGATTCCTAAAAATTACCACGAATCTCCGTGACACATTGTCACATGACTCAAGTATTTAAGTATGGTATAATTCTAGGTTAAACTCGCCATTGTTATCATCATCCGCCTAGCGTTTTCCCAACTATATTGGGGTCGGCTTCCAGTCTTAACCGGATGCAGCTGAATACCAGTATTTTACATGGAGCGATTGCCTATCAGACCTCCACAACCCAGTTAGTACTGGATAATATGATACCCCTTGGTAAGACTAGTTGTCAGACTTTTTTTTTTTTGGCCACTGACTACCTAACGACTGTCAAAGCTCTACAAATAACACCCGGGACCAACGGCTTAACGTGCTTTCCGAGGCACGGAGGAAACTCGGTATGTAACGGGTGGTCACCCATCCACAGACCAACCTAGGCAAGCACGGCTTAACCTAAAGATCAACCCGAGCAAATGTTTTTATTTAGCCACGAGCTGCTCCTTGAGCTTAAGCTCGTTGTACATAAGCTATATTATTGCAATTTGTACGTATATTTTTTTGTTGTTTTGTGTGCACTATAGAATAAGAATAAGAAAGTATTTTGTGAACAAACGTCAAACGCGTAATATTTTACGCGCAAACGCAAGTGCAACACTAAACTGATTGTTCCCGCGCATGTCGACATAGCGCAAGCGTTATTTACGAACAAGTACAGATACATTTTGATTTCATCCTTAAACTAACGACATAAGATTGATAATGGAATGTGAGTGGCAAAAGAGTGCAAAGTCATTTGTAACGTAATGTAATCTTTTTGGTGTTGTCTCTAAGGTTTAAATTAGCGTGTGTTTAAAAGCAATTTGTTTTGAAAAGGTCTATTGTTTCAAGAATTGAACTGAAATGACGTCTTTGCTTTTAACTGGAATAGTTTACTTTTTTTGAATAATAAATTGGTATTTGTTTATATGAATGTAAGCAATCTTCACAAATAGTCAATTTTATTGAGTGAAAAGGTTTTGACTATGACGAACTATTTTTTTAATTACTTGCAGTCATTTGCAACTATGTTGGGGTCGGCTTCCAGTCTAACCGGATTATAGTTGTAAATAAACCGTTTTAAACCAAAATCCGTGGTTTAAAACCGGTTTTAAATTGGTTTAAAACCACGACCACGTGGGTCGTACATTGATTATAAATTATTTTGAAAGGCTAATTGAAAGCATTTTTATTAATATATGTGAAGTCATATATCATACTTATACTACTTTTTTGGATTAGACAGACTGAAAACAATCATGAAATGCGTGTTTATTAAAATATAACGGCAACGCCGTATTTTTATTTTGCAATTTGCTACCAAAATCGTAACGTAGGGTATGAGGAGAGAGAATAAAAAAGAAGAAGAAGAAAATACATTTATTTGACACATGCCACAAGTGCACACAATAAAAACAAAACAAAAACATTTTAAACCATATTAAACCGCTTATTGTGGTTTTAAATCGTTTTAAACCAAAAAGACGGTTGAAAACCCGTTTTGAATCTATAAACCGGATGCAGCTGAATACCAGTATTTTACATGGAGCGACTGCCTATCTGACCTCCGCAACCCAGTTAATACTGGGTAAAAGTAGTTTAGTTTTAAGTAAATTTTATATTATATTCAAATTGTATTACTTTATTATTAAGATCTGAGAACATTTTGTTGTTGTCCCATGGTGAATGCTGCGTATACCTATAATAGGCATACATATTAGCACTTTATGTTATTTTTATTGTTTCACATTAATTCTTAGTATTTATTGCTGTGATGTTGTGATGGCCCAGAGGTTAAGGCCTCGCCTCTCATGCATGAGGTTGTGGGTTCAAATCCTGGCAAGTACCAATGTGACTTTTTCAATTCATATGTACTTTCTAAGTTTATCTTGCACATCACAGACAGCGGTGAAGGAATACATCGTGAGGAAACCTGGACTTATAATTAATATAAGTCTGAAATCGCCAACCCGTCTTGAGCAAGCGTGGTGATCAATGCTCGTCCCTTCTCTGTATGAGAAGAGGCCTTTGCCCAGCAGTGGGACAGCAACAGGCTGGTATTATTATTGTTGGTGTACCAAATAAATAAATAAAAATACTAATACGATACCCCTTGGTAAGACTGGTTGTCAAACCTCCGGGTCACTGACTACCTGTAACAACTGTTAAAGATCTACAAATGATTTTATCATTGCCTTTCTAAATTAATTCTAGTGCAATTTAACCCTTAAATGGGCATAACGATCCGGGAATCGCAAAATAATGCCAAATTGGCACAAGTATTATTGGTAGCTTTTTTTTTTTTATGTTTTTTGAATATTTCATGAGTGATTGATAAGTCTTTAAATAACCAACAATAGAATACCTACCAGGAACACTTTATTTAATTAATGAGCTGAAAAATATGGTGGGAAAACTATTCCCTTTGCCTTATTAAGGGTTAAATACTTGCTCATTTCTTGTTTCCGGTGTTTTCGAGGTACTGATTTTAGTGCTACTACTGAAAAACTGGCTATATTTTATTTTATTCTAGCTTATGCCCGCGGCTTCGCCCGTGTGGAGTTCGGTGGCTGTCCCACGAGATCGTACTACCGGGAGCCAGGTCAAAAACTATTTTTGTGCCCAATTTCATCCAAATCCGGTCAGTAGTTTTTGCATGAGAGAGTAACAAACATGCATACATCTTCACATACTTTCGCATTTATAATATGTATGACCCTTACCAAAGCCGAAAGGTACTTGTTCTCCCCGTCATTGCGATCATTTTTTTGTTCTGAGAACCTTCTAGTTACGGAGATATTGGAGGTCAAAGTTCCAATTTTTTCACAAGTTTTTTTAATACCAATTTTAAAGGTTTTAACTTTACTTTAATTAACTCCATGACCCGTTTTCTATTCAAAGCATTCATCAGCATTAAGTTTTCAGTGCGTTACATTGAGTTTTACCGTAAAACGTGATTTTTCACTCCAAAAAAGAAGTCGTTTCTAGCAATAATTTTTGCGTACAGTTACTTATTTTTATGTACAGAATGCTTGATTGACGGCTTCGTGAAGGGTCTGTTTACACCTTGTATATGTAGCCCAATAAAAGTCGGCAATCTTTTAGTTACCAAATTACCGATATATTCCTTACATACCCTACCTACCCTTTTATCAGGATATTATCAATCACAAACCAACATCATACATCAGGATTATGCGTTTTATCAATCTATACAAAGCTCTCCTCCAAAACTATTTCAAACTTTACCCTAGTTAAAATAAAGCACAATTTTCTTGTGCACTTGTAAACTCGTACAAAATTTATCAAAAAATACCCTTTCTGAATCTTGCTAAGTAGGAGTTAAGGTACAATTTTGAAAGGAAGTGTTTCTAAACGGTTATATCATCAAGCAAATATTATGTCAAAATGTCATGTTTTACAAGTTATTAAGTATTTTACCACTTGTGTTTATTTTAAGAACGATATGGGGTGGATAGACCTTATCTAGTAGATAGTACAGTGGATTATATTTGGAGGAGCTCTTGGGTAAACGAAAGAAAAAATTTGTCGCAGGGACATGACGTGCATCATAAAAAATGACAAAAAAATACAATAAACATACAACGCATAACAATTAATATTTATAAATTCAACAGGACGGGACAAAAAAAAGAAAAAAATACGTTAACATCTTGCACGTCGTGCCTGCGACAAGCAGGTTACCACTCATCATGATGCTGTGCTATGTGCTGTGTAATAATAGCAGCCGCTCTGGTCTATCTTCAGGTTAAGTCTCGGTTGCCTAGGCTGGTCCGTGCACATACCGAGGTTCCGTGCCTCGGAAAGTAGTTTAAGCCATAACTCCCGGCTGTCATTTGT
The DNA here is from genome assembly GCA_905220335.1 of Noctua pronuba. Classification (NCBI taxonomy): domain Eukaryota; kingdom Metazoa; phylum Arthropoda; class Insecta; order Lepidoptera; family Noctuidae; genus Noctua; species Noctua pronuba. The sequence goes on along the minus strand of LR999919.1, from coordinate 4,347,600 downwards.
AGATCATTGACAGTCGTTACGTGTAGTCAGTGGCCTGAAAGTCTTATCAAGAGGTATCGTATTACCCAGTACTAACTGCGTTGTGGAAGTCAAATAGGCAGTCGCTCCATGTAAATTACTGGTATTCAGTCGCATCCAGTCAAGACTGGAAGCCGCCCCTAACGTAGTTGGGAAAAGGCTAGGCTCATGATGATTTTGAGCTACATCTCCAAAGTCGGGGCCTTTACCACTGGGCCACAACTTCATTGTAAGAGTAATTTAAGTTAGGTTAGACTAAGGTTTTTCATTTTTTTTTATACATTGCAGGTTCCTTACACTTAAACAAAGCACACAATTAGACCTCTGGGGTCTATCTTAGCATGCCATGGCCTGAGATTTGATCAACGCTCTGTTACAGTTAAGTTACAATCGAGTTGATGTAATGTTCTTTCAGCTTGCGCTTTATGTTTTTACTATTCATTGCAAGTATTAGTTACAAGGGCAGAGTAGCTACTACAAATTAATAGGTAACATCATAATTACCTAGGTAGAGATAATAATTAATCCACATTTAACCATATCTCTAAATAACTGATGAAACTTCAAGATAACTGATGAAATGTGGGAGTACAGTCACAAGCACCAATATGTATACACTTTCCTAAATTTAAAAGCAATTTTCACGAGAAATAACGATTGTAACTTGCAGATAGGATCTTTTTCATAAAAATATGAGTTCCAGAATACTATGTTCGTAACAACATGACATTTTAATCAGAACAGTAGGTAAAAACATATTTAAAAGTTGTTAAGTGTTAACATATTGGTGCTCGTGACTGTACTATTAGGTTGTACGCCGTTGCCTTACTCTTCGAGGATTACAGATGTGATTTTAGTCTTGGGACTGTCTAGAAAGGAGGTGACAGCTAAGATGGCGATTCAACTAAAATACTAAAGAAGAAGACAAGCCGCGGCGTCACCAAATTAATTGGGAAAAGGGCAGAAGATCGATAACTTAGATAGAGTACAATTCTAGATTTTAAGATATTAATAGAAGGTCTGCCATTCAGCTACGGAGCGAAGTATACTGAGGTGTCAAACTTACGGACCGCATCAGAAACTCCATACTTCGCTCCAAAACTCAAATAGCTGATGCTGGCCCTACAGCTGCTAGTTTGAAGTGGAACTGGGCTGGTCACGTCTGCCGTACGTTGGAGGAACAATGGGTAAAAATTACCACTCAGTGGATACCAAAGAGCAGGAAACGACAACGCGGCAGGCCCAGATGGAGCTCGCGGGATGAGCTGGACTCTTTCGCAAAGGATTGGCCTACAATCGCACTAGATCGCGAAATGTCGAAGGAGGGAAGGGAGGCCTTTAGCCTGCAATGGGACAATATAGGCTTTTAATAATAATATAAAAATAATATTTGATCATTGTGCCGTTAGTCGTATCAGCCCATGGCTTAATTGCCAAGAGCCTCGATCAATACCTGAAGAGGCTCTCGTTAGGCAGCTGGATCAAGGGCTTGATTCAGGAAGCGGTACTCCTGGACACGGCTCGTATTGTTAGGAGGTTCCTCTCTCTGGAGCCCTGACCGCCGCGTGCCGGTAGCTTGGACCCTGTTCCCGATACCGGTGGGCTACATATTTTTATATTTTCAAATGTTTCTTATATTGTTTTTTCTAAGGAATATTTAAAAATGTAACGTATTTGTATATAAAAGAAGAGCTTCGCCACAGTCAGTTGAAAAGCAATATTTAAAAAAAAAGGTTCTAAAAAAATTACAAGGAAACACAATAGAAAGACAAATGCAATAAGTGTTCTTTTGTTTATACAACTTAAAAATAAACGGAACAATTTTACAATTCCTTCTCCCGTTGGTACTTGCATAACCCTACATTAACCGTAACCCGTTAAATAACATAAAAAAACGGGTTTCAAAAGCATTCACTCATAAAACCATAAAAAAACACCCTTTCTCCTAAAACAACAGGTTTTTTTCTTAAAAAAATATACTTTGTACCAAAAGAAAGATTAGAAAAGAAAGTTTCTGAAAAGATACACGTAAGCGCGTAACAATAACAAAAATATTGAAATGTCATTGCGTAGTTAAAGAGATTGCCCAATTTTTTTCTTTGTTCGCGTAAAAAGTGGCGTAAGGATGTGCTGAGCTTTTATCGACAGAAAAATAATTATAATTCATAACGACATTATTACGAACCTATAATTACAGATCAGAGGGCTATTTTCTAACGTAGAAGGGACGAGAATAAGACCGTTTTATAATACACTAAATTTTACCTTCGGCTTCACTCGCGTTATGCCTGCGGAGCGCATCGCCGTCGCCTGTGTGGTGTTTGGTAATTGTCTCACACCATCAGTTTTTAAATTGACTTTCTGGTGACTATGGTTTCCTTTTTTGTTTTGTTTTTATTAGCTGTAAATCCTCCATGTACTAAAATAAATAAATAAACAATGCCAATTGAAAATGAACAACCATATACAAGCTGTTCTAAAAAAGCGCCTGCGCGAAGATTTGGGTAAAAATCTACAAAATAGGATCTCCCCTTGGGACTTTGGAGTCCTTTTAAAGATTGACCCTAAGGAATATATGTTTTACCTCAGAAACTTAACGTGCTCGCAAAATGCTATCTTTTCTGATGTCGATTCAAGAAGTAATGATCCTCGTGTTTCGTTGTGTTGAACTAAATGTTTTAATTTTCCAGCATATACATGACGCAACAACACGCCTGTCTTCCCCGAAGGGTTCCAAGGGGAATCCACTGACGGTCGACCACTTTTCAACCAGTTATGTTTCTTGCCCATTCTTCTCCATAGAGATTTACGCCTTGGAATGGGCAACTACAGTACTTTCATAAGTTATTATGTCTTATGTCTGGGACTGTAGCTTCGCCTTCTTTGTTTTTCTGACATTCAAAGTGCCTGTAATGGTCTAATTGAAATAAATGCTTTGAGTTTTTAAGTTCCATGTAATTAGGGGCAAGCGTATTGCCACCAACCGGGCACAAATCCAGACTTTGTGTCTGCTTCTGAGAAATTACTTACCGAGTTCCCTCTGAGTCTTGGAAAGAACGTTCAGCTGTTGGTCCCAGCCTATCATATGTAGATATTTGTTCAGTCGTTACAGGTAGTTATTCGTCTTACTAAGGGGTATCGTATTACCCAGTCCTAAATGGGTTGTGGAGGTCAGATAGCCAGTTGGTCTATGTAAAATACTGGTATTCAGCTTCATCCGGTTAGACTAGAAGCCGACCCCAACATTGTTGGGAAAAGGCACATTAGAGTATCCTAAAAGATGAATCTCAATAACACCTTGTCTGGGCATCGAACCCAAAACTTAGACTCACAAGTTGTTGCAGTTGCGACCAAAGAGACAGGGCGATCAAACTTAACATAAAACTACTATGCCATACTACTACTACTATGCTATACTACTACTATGTCTACATCTCTTTTTTTATTATCTCCTTTCGCAGGTATGCTGGAAGAGATTTCTTTAGAAATAAGCATCACCTTTGTACTATTTTCTGTTCCTTTCTTCTTTTCTGTATTTAGTGTGTACATAAATTATTAAATAAATAAATAAATAAAAACATCTTTCTTTCAAACCGAACTTATCGATACCATGTCCCCTCCCTACGCCGAAGCCATTAGCGACGCTATATCCCTGTCAACTGACATAGATCAATCATAATCATCTTTTGTGTTATCCGAGCCATCGGGGAACCCCGGGCAGCGGGCAACTTGCCCCCGACCAACTAATATATTGCCACAATGATTTTCAGATGTAAGATTATTGCTTCTTCGATTATTGCCTTGAAGAATGGCGGAGGTTGTCAATTTGACAGGTGTTTTTTTTTTCTTTTATCCATATTCTTGTTATAGAGCTACAAGGGTTTTTTAGCGCTTGAATAACGTTGATAAGAGTACAGTCACGTGCACCAATATGTAAACACTTAACAACTTTTTAAAGTGTTTTTCTCCTGTGGTTCTGATTAAAATATCATATTGTTACGAACATAGTATTCTGAGACTCATATTTGTATGAAAAAGATCCTATCTCCAAGTTACAATCGTTATTTCTCGCGAAAATAGCTTTTAAATTTAGGAAAGTGTTTACATATTGGTGCTCGTGACTGTACCTACCAGTAGCGAAGGTTCCATACAACTCGATTCCTACCGGCTTCTCTTTGAAAAATGACACAGTCAGTATTCTATAGACAAATAATATAATGACATTAAAGATATGTACTCCGGCTTACTTCTTACAAAAATCTACCCTTCGCTACTGTAGTTTTCTGCCAGTGAAAGGATTTTTAGAATTAGATCATTAGTTCCGGAGATTACCCCTACATAAAAACTTACCTCTTTAAAATATTAGTATACTTGGATAAAAGTATTATACAGCACATTTGAAAGGTGTAGTCAGATGTGTGATGTGTATTACCATCAAACTGAACAATTCTTCTTCTTCTTCGTATCGCTGGCACGACAAATTTTATATTTTACATACAAGGTGTAAACAGACCCTTCACGAAGCCGTCAACCAGGCATACTGTACATCAAACTAAGTCACCCTACGCAAAAATTATTGCTGTGAAACGATTTTTTTTTTGGGGTGAAAAATCACATTTTACTGTAAAACTCAAAGTAACGCACTCAAAACATTATGCTGATGGATGGATTGAATAGTATGGGGGTCATTGAGGTGTTTAAAGTAAAGTTACAACATTAAAACCTTGTATTTAAAAAAAACTTGTGAAAAAGTTGGAACTTTGACCCCCAATATCTCCGTAACTAGAAGGTTCCCAGGTATGGTCTAGAACAAAAAAATTATCGCAATGATGGGGAGAACAAGTGCCTTTCGGCTTCGTTAAGGGTCTTTTTACACACTTTATTGTATGGCAGTGTGCGCACTTGAAGATTAATAGTTGTACGACCGAACTACAACTCTATACTGATCCTCTGACCGATTAAACTATCGGCCAACTTAAAATCCCTAGTGCGGGCAGGCTCTAAAAAACAATTCCAGTGACCAGACTTACCAAGGGATATCGTAATACCTACTAACCGGGTTGTGGAGATCAGACGGGCCGTCGGTTCATGTAAAATAGTGGTATTCACCTGCATCCGGTTAGACTGGAAGCCGACCCCAACATAGTAGGGAAAATGCCAATGATAGTCTTTATTCATTTATCTTCTATTAAAAGTCAGTTATTTAAAAGTCTATATCTGTTCGTCTGTTCGTACTATAGACTCCTAAACTACTGAATCGATTTTGATGTAATTTTGCACAGTTAAGGTTTCTGAAAAAAAAACTGAAAAAAGGCATTGCAATGCATGTAGCGGCACAACTAGTAAACAATAAAACCACTTTTTAGTTAGAAAATATAAATTATAATCTGCGTCGAGGTGCTACACAGTTAACCTCATATCCAGGTTTTCATTCAATCAACAGTATTTGTTGAACAACTAAGTGAATCCGATGCAAACACTAAACAGAGTAGGCGGGTTTCATCCAGCTCGTGCTGATCAGAAAATCCGTTCGGCATCCATCATACCCTCAATCTAACTCATCTTTAAATCATGTCCAGGTTTTCCTGAACGTGTACAATGTACATGTTTGTATAAGCAATGGGTTCTGCCGACGGTATTGATGAACTAACTGATCATTTTCTTTTGTAAATCTTTTTATTTTTTTATAATAAACTTGCCCCACACTAGGAATGAGCTAGGAGTGAGCTTTTGTAAATGAGCTTGGACAAAAGCTAATTTTCAGTGCTGGGCCTGAGTTTTTCAATGTTTCAGTGACCGAAAGGCTCCAAAATACTGCGAACATTTAGTATTTCTTTCCTTTTGACTTCTATTCAATAATATCATCCGAGTCAAAAATCTTTAGCGGCTTTCTTTCGCGTGCGTTGATTGGCTTTCTTTTGAGTACGGTTATTGTTTCGCCGCTCTGTTCCGTCGACGACGAATCTTTAGGAGTATCGGATTTTTCTATAAATTCGAAGATTTTTCTGTTTGACGTTGGCTGTTTTAGTGTCTCATCAAATTTATCACAAGACCGATACGCGTCAAGGTATGGCACATCAAAATCAGTAAAATCAGGTGAAAATAATTCTAAATCGCTTGGACTATAATATTGTTTCAAATTATTCACACTAACATCAAGATCGTTTGAATCTCTTGAAAAATCTGAAACTTGCAAATTACTCTCACTAGTTTGTTTTGCTGGTAAATCACATATTGAGTTCAATTCATTCCATGAGACAGTGGTACTTTCGGTAATCGATTCAACCGTATTTTGTGAAAATTCATCAGTTTTTGTATTAGACTTAGCCGGTTCAGAGACCTCTGTTTCTTGCTGATATTCTTTAATGTTATCTCGGGCCTTGTAATATGCTCCCTCGCTTTCTGTGTCGTCGTCTAATGTATCAATTTCTATAATGTTTGAATCGACAACATAGCTCTCGTTAGTAATTGGTGGGATAAAGGCATCACCGTCAAAGTCTGGTTCACCTGGTACTTTTATGACTATTAGTTCCCCTTCCCTGGATTCATTTGGCATAATTTTCTTTATGGGACTAAATGGTGGTAAGTTTTCAGACGGTTCGAGTTCAGGTGTTGCTTCAGATGCTTTGGATGTTGAAGTTCCTATAAGTGGGCTATTCTGTACGTTTGGTAGTTGGCTTGAAGTTTCTCCCTCCTGTGTCTTTAGTTTTTTACTTTTACCTTTCCATTTTGATGAAGATTTTGCACTCGAAATAGTTTTTGGAGAGTAATTTATTGTGATTGAGGTTTGTTTTTGTCGTTGTTGATCTTTTTCCGATTTTTGGTGAGGTCTTTCTGTAGTTTGTTGATTTTGTAAACCTGTTGAGTTCGCAGTAGATTTGTTTTCTTGCTCTTTTTGATTTTCGGTAAGAGATTTAGTTTTTTTTTGAGTACCTTTGTCTTCTCGTGTTTGCTCGTTATCTCTTGGTGCTTTCTGTTGACCCATGACGAATACTTTTTGTTTTTGTTCTGCAAATAGAGGATTGACTTTCCTAATTGGCAGAATTTGTGTATTAAATATGTGATTGATATTTAGTCGGAATAGCTGCAATTCTTTATCGCCTGCCAAGATTCTTTGAATTGAATCCATGCCTTTTTCTACCATTTCTGGTTTAGGTTTGTTTGGTGGAAATATCACACTAATCGGTGAAGTCTGTGCAACAATTTTTATAACTGAAGGCTTTTTTGTGTATGAAAGTATTGAAGCAATTGGTATATAATATTTTTGTGGAGACACATTGACAGTTACTTGTGAAGTAGCATCACTGTTTATCAAAGAAGTTTTAGGGGCATTATTTAGTAATGTTTTTACATTACTGTAAATCAAACAAGTTTTAGTAGTTTCTTTTGGTACAACATTTTTTACATGACCGTGTACCAAAGACGTCTTAGGAGCCTTATTTGGTTCAGCTTTTTCTTCATCTCTCTGATTGAAAGAGGATTTAGAGGCTTTATTTGGTACAACTGTTTTTATTTCCTTGTCTATCAAAGACGTTTTAGCAGGCTTATTTGGTTCATCTCTTTCTTCATCACTCGGTACAGAAGAAGCTTTAGGGGTTCTATTTGGTACAACTTCTTCTACATCACTGTGTATAAAATAATCTTTAAGGGCTTTATTTGGTACAGCAGTTTTTAGTTCATTGTGTATCAAAGACTTTTTAGCAGGCTTATTTGGTTCATCTCCTTCTTCAGCACTTCGTATAAAAGAAGATTTAGGGGTTCTATTTGGTACAAATGCTTCTACATTAGTGTGTATAAAAGAAGCTTTAAGGGCTTTATTTGGTACAGCAGTTTTTACTTCACTGTGTATCAAGGACGTTTTAGCAGGCTTATTTGGTACATCTCTTTTTTGGTCACTCGGTATAAAAGAAGATTTAGGGGTTCTATTTGGTCCAACTGCTTCTACATTACTGTGTATAAAAGGTTTAGGGGCTTTATTTGGTACAGCAGTTTTGACTTCATTGTGTATCAAAGACGTTTTAGCAGCCTTTTTTGGAACATTTCCTTCTTCAGCACTTCGTATAAAAGAAGATTTAGGGGTTCTATTAGGTCCAACTGCTTCTACATCATTGAGTATGAAAGAAGCTTTAAGGGCTTTATTTGGTACAGCAGTTTTGACTTCATTGTGTATCAAAGAAGTTTTAGCAGGCTTATTTAGTCCATCTCTTTCTTCATCACTCGGTATAAAAGAAGATTTAGGGGTTCTATTTGGTCCACCTTCTTCTACATTACTGTGTATAAAAGAAGTTTTAAGGGCTTCATTTGGTACACCAGTTTTGATTTCATTTTGTATCAAAAACGTTTTAGCAGGCTTATTTAGTCCATCTCTTTCTTCATCACTCGGTATAAAAGAAGATTTAGGGGTTCTATTTGGTACAAATATTTCTCTTCTTCTACCACTATTTTCACGAGAGCTGGTAACCGTTTCTATTACAAGTTTCTTCAATAGTTTATCTATGTTTTTACTAAGTTCCTTCTCATTGTTGAAATTTTTCAACAGTTCTTTTCTGTTTTTATGAGCTAGTTCTATTGTAATGCGATTTATTGTCCTGATAAGCTCTGGTATGGTGATGTTAATCAATTCGTTATATACTCTGAAAATATAAGATAGTAAAATAGTGATTTTGTGATAATACTTACGTGTTTTTGGCCAATTTGCCGGAGAACTCACCCTTTGGATATTAATAAAGTCGTTTTCATAACAACTTAAGTGATTCAAACATAGCTTTTGTAAATATAAATTAGCGAAAATGCGTTGCTAAAACATGGTTCCCGGGTGCAATGAGGATTGTCTTCTTGTCAATAATTGTGCTAATTGCAAAGCCATTTAGAGCAATAACTACTAACCATTTCTTAATAGTTAAAATGAAAATATATTCCCTAATCATTTATATTTTTGAAGAAATATTGTTAACCTTTATTAGACCTTCAATGACGTCATCTCAACAAGGAATTTCGTGAAATACGCTTAAGCCTACGTTCAGCGATGGCGGGAACCACGCTGTTTCAGAATCGCGTGGGATTTTATTTATATCCTCATTCTAACGTAACCGCGTGGTAAGTTAGATTATCGCCACTCTATTGCGCTTTGACACTGAATTGAAAACTGTAAAAGCTTTCGATCTAGTTGATCATAATGTACTGTTACATAAACTAAATGCGTGTGGAAAAAGTGGCAATGCACTATCTATCTCTGATACAATTTTATTAAAATTTCTAAAAAAGAACTTAAATATCTTTCAGGAACACGTAAACCCACTTTATGCGTGCCACAAGGGAGCGTATTGGGCCCGTCGTTGTTTTTAGTTTACATTATTATTTTATGGCTTTTCAAAACACGATGCTTTTCTTATGGTTCTTTTTACCAATGACAGCACAATAATTTTGTAAGACATAATAAAATTACAAACTATGAATGTGACATCACAACAATCAATTAATTGGTTTGAACAGAATAGTCTAAAATTAAATTAAAATTATGCGGTTTCGACAAAGAGTCCAGTCCTGACATAAATAAACCTTTTGACGATAAGAGAATTGAAGAAGTAGAGGATGTCAAATTTATAGGCTTGACTATTGACTCCAAACTGACTTGGAAAGAACATGCATCCATTTTTATAACAAATTCGAGTAGGTCCACCTTTGCTCTATACACCGTGACTTTTTAGTCGTCTTACAATGGCAGCCCACTTTATGTATCCAAGGTCTACTAAACATTCATTTGAAAAAATAGGTATTTATGAGATTTTAATCATTTAAAAATAAAAATATTATTCAGTATTATGACGCATGACGTAGTTAAAACACCCTGTTGTTAGCGATGATCTACTGGACTCGAGCGCTGGGTAGGTATGTTCTCCCGTTTGACACGTAAACATCATTAACAGGATGTTTCATAATTTTTTCTAATGTTCATTTATTTTTCTTTGTACCTATTACGGCAGGTAAAAAAAAAAAAATCGCGCCTAGAACTATTTTATGTCGGGCACATTGAGTGGACCACCTTTGTAAGACGACTAAAAAGTCACGGTGTATAAACGTGAGAAAATAGTTAGGCAGCTGTTTTCTGCATTATTATACCTATGTAGGTATATTCCATATGTAACGGAGTAATTTTTTAATATTTGCGAATTATTCGCGAATGCGAATGCGAATATTTTATACGGACAATAACGTAGAGCATCTTTAGCATCATATCAGATTATTGAGTAGGGCAGGATGTTAAACGGGAGCTACGCACGATTTGTTTATGCTTAATCTAATGCTAATCTTTATGGTTTTAACTGTAGTATTGTTTTATTTTCCTATCTCTACACTGTGCTCACATATAGAAGCAACAATATTGTACCCAGGACTATGTAATATATAACTTGATTTGAAAAGAGTGTCCATGGAGTTTCTTGCCCATTCTTCTCCATGAGATCTACTATTTTCGAATGGGCAACTACAGTCCATTCACAGTTATTATGCCTGTGGCGGGACTGTAGGTAGCTTATTTTTGACTATGCAAAAGTGCCTGTCATGGGTATATTTGAAATAAATGCTTTGAGTTTGTGTGTGCTGCTTTTGCACAGCCGGACTTTAGCCATGAGCCTAATTGGCGAAATGTGGGTGCACTGTTAGGTCCACCTCGGTCTAAACATTCGGGGATTTCAGGCGTGATGTTATATCATGTTTTTCTATTATATCACCCGTATTGTACATAACAGGCAAATATGGGTGATATACAACCCTCTCTACCCCATCAAGGATAACAGGCGTGACAAGTGGTCATCTCTTAGCTGCTATGGTTTATTTTTATTTTTGAACTATTGATTATATCTTTTTACTCTGGACGCTCTTAGCTTGCACTTCTTTAACATCGTTCTCACATAAATGTATAATCTCCACATGAATGATGTAACCAAGATTTTGTAACAATATTTTGATTGAAAAGAGTGTCCATGGAGTTTCTTGCCCATTCTTCTCCATAGAGATCTACGCCTTGGAATGGGCAACTACAGTTATTTCACAAGTTATTATGTCTTGTGTCTGAGACAGTAGCTTCACTTTCTTTGTTTTTTGTGACATTCGAAAGTGCCTGAAATGGTCTAATTGAAATAAATGCTTTGAGCATGAAAAAAAAAAACTTACGTTATTATTTCGTTCGTACTAGGGGCCCAGATCTACAAACGGATGCTAAGTTATACAATGTCAATACAAATAGACCTCAGGTAGGTACTTTGAAAAAAAACTTATAAATAATTGACTGTCACCCATCGAAGGATTAGCAGTATTCTAAAAACTATTTTGCATTTGGACCGTCTTTGTCAAAATTTCTTAAGAAACGATGTCGCTTTCATTTTGTTTTTTTTTTGTTAATCATTGTTTTAATGAACGGTGGTTGACTTAAAAGGAAAAGTGACGGTTAAACGATGTTGCAATTGTTTAAAATTATTTAAAAGTGCAAGGATACAGAGAACCAATGAATAAGTAAAGGTAAGAATGAACAAGTCGCACAATCTATTGACGGGCCCATGCATTTATAAAGGGTGTATAAAGACCCTTAACGAAAACGAAAACCACATATTCTGCCCATCATTGGGATCATTTTTTTCTTCTAGTAAATACCTGGGAAACCACAGGTTCTGGAAATATTGAAGGTCAAAGTTCCAATTTTTTCACAACTTTTTTTTTTAAAACCACTTTTTAAGATTTTAACTTTACTTTAATTAACTCCATGACCCATTAACTATTCAAAGCATCCATCAGGAGTAAGTTTTGAGTGCGTAACATTTAGTTTTACCGTGAAACGTGATTTTTCACACCAAAAAAAAAAGTCGATTCCCAGCAATAATTTTTGCGTAGAGTTACTTAGTTTGATGTACAGAATGCTTAGTTGACGGCTTCGTGAAGGGTCTGTTTACACTCCGTATACTGTTACATAAACTAGATGCGTATGGAAAAAGGGGCAATGCACTATCTATCTCTTATACAATTTTATTAAAATTTCTAAAAAAGGACTTAAATATATTTCAGGAAAACGTAAACTCACTTTAGGCGTGCCACAAGGCAGCGTATTGGGCCCGCCGTTGTTTTTATACATTATTATTTTATGGCTTTCCAAAACACGATGCTTTTACTTTGGTTCTTTTTACCAATGACAGCACAATAATTTTGTAAGACATAATAAAATTACAAACTGTGAATGTGACATCACAACAATCAATTAATTGGTTTGAACAGAATAGTCTTAAATAAAATTAAAATTATGCAGTCTCGACAAAGAGTCCAGGCCTGACATAAATATAACTTTTGACGATAAGAGAATTGAAGAAGTAGGGGATGTCAAATTTATAGGCTTGACTGTTACTACTATTATACACCAAACTGACTTGGAAAGAACATGCATCCATTTTTATAACAAATTCGAGTAGGTCCACCTTTGCTCTATACACCGTGACTTTTTAGTCGTCTTACAATGGCAGCCCACTTTATGTATCCAATGTCTACTAAACATTCATTTGAAAAAATAGGTATTTATGAGATTTTAATCATTTAAAAATTAAAATATTATTCAGTATTATGACGCATGACGTAGTTAAAACACCCTGTTGTTAGCGATGATCTACTGGACTCGAGCGCTGGGTAGGTATGTTCTCCCGTTTGACACGTAAACATCATTAACAGGATGTTTCATAATTTTTTCTAATGTTTAATTATTTTTCTTTGTACCTATTACGGTAGGTAAAAAAAAAAAATCGCGCCTGGAACTATTTTATGTCGGGCACATTGAGTGGACCACCTTTGTAAGACGACTAAAAAGTCACGGTGTATAAACGTGAGAAAATAGTTAGTCAGGCAGCTGTGTTCTGCATTATTATACCTATGTAGGTATATTCCATATGTAACGTAGTAATTTTTTAATATTTGCGAATTATTCGCGAATGCTAAAGCGAATGCGTATATTTTATACGGACAACAACGTAGAGCATCTTTAACATCATATCAGATTATTGAGTAGGGCAGGATGTTAAACGGGAGCTACGCACGATTTGTTTTTGCAGTGTGTGCTGCTTTTACACAGCCAGACTTTAGCCTTAAGAATAACTGGCGAATGTGGGTACACTGTTAGGTCCACCTCGATCTAACCATTCGGGGATTACAGGCGTGATGTTATGTTTTTCTATTACATCACCCGTATTGTACGTAACAGGCAAATATGGTTGATATACAACACTCTCTACCCCACCAAGGATAACAGGCGTGACAAGTGGTCATCTCTTAGCTGCCATGGTTTATTTTTATTTTTGAACTATTGATTATATCTTTTTAATCTGGACGCTCTTAGCTTGCACTTCTTTAACATCGTTCTCACAATAAATGTATAGTCTCCACATGAATGATGTAACCAAGATTTTGTAACAATATTTTGATTGAAAAGAGTGTCCATGGAGTTTCTTGCCCATTCTTCTCCATAGAGATCTACGCCTTGAAATGGGCAACTACAGTACTTTCACAAGTTATTATGCCTTGTGTCTGAGACAGTAGCTTCACTTTCTTTGTTTTTTGTGACATTCGAAAGTGCCTGAAATGGTCTAATTGAAATAAATGCTTTGAGTATGCAAAAAAAAAACTTACGTTATTATTTCGTTCGTACAAACGGATGCTAAGTTATACAATGTCAATACAAATAGACCTCAGGTAGGTACTTTGCAAAAAAACTTATAAACAATTGACTGTCACCCACCGAAGGATTAGCAGTATTCTAAAAACTATTTTGCATTTGTACCGTCTTTGTCAAAATTTCTTAGGAAACGATGTCGCTTTCATTTTGTTGTTTTTTTTTAAATCATTGTTTTAATGAATGGTGGTTGAGTTAAAAGGAAAAGTGACGGTTAAACGATGTTGCAATTGTTTAAAATTATTTAAAAGTGCAAGGATACTGAGAACCAATGAATAAGTAAAGGTAAGAATGAACAAGTCGCACAATCTATTGACGGGCCCATGCATTTATAAAGGGTGTAAAAAGTCCCTTAACGAAAACGAAAACCACATATTCTGCCCATCATTGGGATAATTTTTTTCTTCTAGTAAATACCTGGGAAACCACAGGTTCTGGAATTATTCAAGGTCAAAGTTCCAATTTTTTCACAAGTTTTTTTTTTAAAACCACTTTTTAAGATTTTAACTTTACTTTAATTAACTCCATGACCCATTAACTATTCAAAGCATCCATCAGGAGTAAGTTTTGAGTGCGTAACATTTAGTTTTACCGTGATTTTTCACACCAAAAAAAAAAGTCGATTCCCAGCAATAATTTTTGCGTAGAGTTACTTAGTTTGATGTACAGAATGCTTAGTTGACGGCTTCGTGAAGGGTCTGTTTACACCCTGTATTTACGAAGTTGCCAGGTTTGTGAGGTCCATTTAGATTTTGAAATGCCCGTTCCAAAGCTAGATCTTTTTCGGCGGAGCTGCGTTTATATGGCTCCCCTAATTTACAATGCTTTGCCTAGGTCAATTTCTCAACTACCACCCTTCACTAAGTTTTGTGTTGATTGTATCCTTCAATAAGAGTGTTGTTATTCGATACATGAGTTCTTTCAAAAGTGTCCTTGTAAATTTTATACATTAAAGCATAGACATAGTCGGGGATGCGGGACTGTTCGAAAGAGATGGCCTACGACCCTGGAACACAAAGGGCAAAGAAGGAACATGGATGGGTTTTAGTCAGTAAAAGTCTGCCATTCCCTCCCACTCCACCCAGAGCGGGAGGAAAGGAGGGAGGAAAAAAAAAAGTATAGACATAGTTAACCGTCGTAATAATCAAAAGCTATGAACAGAAGAAGTGATCAAATAACAAAATTACTTTGAAACTCTTTGCAAAAGTGCCTAAAAACAATTATTACCAAACTGAACGGTCACTCATCAAAATTTGAATATCAACTGTAATCAACACTTACAGCGACATCTTGTTAAAAGTCTCGACACTAACATCACCCAGAACAACGTTAAAAAAAAAAGTACCTTTTCTGTTCAAGGAGTCGAGCTTTACGCCCACATGACCAAAGGCTTGAATAGCCGAAAACAAAGTGATCGTGGTTGACATAGTTGCAGTAGAGAGTTCGAATCCGATACAGTCCTACGATCACTTTTTGTAAGAATTTCAAATTTTTGCATCTCATAATGGATGGTTTCGATAACATTACTTTTTTTTTTTAAATTGCGTCGCATTTTGAAAAGACGTCAGCACATACTACTACTAAAATCTGTCAAAGGAGAATGTCAGTTTTACAAAGAGTGCTGGTCCAAGTGTGTTTTATTTTTCTTTTGTCTATACTGGTAACAAAAAAAAATCCTCTTTTTCTTTCTTCTTTCACCCTTTTACTGTTTTGTTAATTATAAATACAAATGCAAAAATAACGAATCCTCTGGGATATTTTTTTTGCTGCCATAATA
The DNA here is from genome assembly GCA_905220335.1 of Noctua pronuba. NCBI lineage: Eukaryota > Metazoa > Arthropoda > Insecta > Lepidoptera > Noctuidae > Noctua > Noctua pronuba. Next base: position 4,332,103 of record LR999919.1, on the reverse strand, counting down.
AAACATGTAATCGGTGACACCTTTCATTTAAGGTACAATGTACATCTGCAACACACTTGGACCGAAGTTGACAATCTTCTTTTTCTAATAGATTCTCAACTTAATCGCTAAAGCATTAGGTTATTATTTTACAGTTTCGGGTTAGCTTGATGAGCTGGCGTCTGAACATTCCTGAAACAGAGATCGATGACGATGAAACTCAATGTGAGGACTTCGAAAAAAAATCTCAAAGGTACTCCGATGATGAAACCTTCAAGCTTGAAAATAAATTTAAAAACAGTGGTACCAAAGACTGAAGTTATCGGTGAGAAAACTGATCGAGTACCCACGTGAAAAATATACGTGGATGCAATTATTTTGGGCAGTTCGTACCTAATGAAAAGGTTTATTTAATTATTTTACTATTTATGTACACACAGTAGAAAACGCAGGAAAATAACATTATTATTATTTATTTCTTAAATAAATTCTGCCAGCAGACCTGCAAAAGGAGAAATGAAAAAGAAATGTAGACTATAGTGTGTGAGAAAAGGAAGAGAATAATGTGTTTATGTGCCTTACTAATACTAAGATATATTATTTGGTTGTTAACCACAGATTTTTTTAAATGTAAACAATTTCCAGAAACAAAGGCTACAGGCTTGTTCTACGTGAAAAACAATTATAGTTTTGTTCTGGGTAAACACTTCTGAAACTTAATTTGAAGATGTTTTAATCGATTTAAAAATGGCACGCCTCTCGAAACATACGCCACACGTTATAAAAATTTATGACTCGACTGTTGTGCCATCCGCAATGAATCGGTTAAATAATATTTTGAATGTAATGCAGATAATATTTTTAACTGACATGCCACAAATTGTTATTTTATTATTAACACTAGCTTTTATCCGCGACCTGGGACCGAGTGTTTTTTTTTAAATAAAATTACAATTTTCTGCGTTTTGCAACATTTTTCATTGAATCTCCGCTCCTTTTAGTTGTAGCGTAATGTTATATAGCTTATAGCCTTCCTCGATAAATGGGCTATCCAACACTAAAAGAATTTTTCAAATCGAACCAGTAGTTCCTAAGATAAGCGCGTTCAACCAAACAAACTCTTCAGCTTTGTAATATTACTATAGATACCAACCTATTTTTTTGTCTTCTAATAATTATATTTATGTACCTAATATTTGCACGCCACACGTGGCAGAATGTGATGAGACCACTGATTAAACTTAAGACCACAAAATGTACCAAATTCTAATAAATAAATGAATTTGAATTTGTACTGTTAGAAACGTCTTGATCCCCCCATTCTATAACAAGGAAATTTGTATATAACTGGCGAAATGAGTTCCTAATGGCGGCCCAAGTCAGCCTACCCTGCTTTCAACGCCATCTACACGACAAGCAGACGCAACAAGATACAATTGGAAGCAGCACAGCGCCATCTATCGAGAAGAGAAGAACAATAACATCGATTTCGAATCCGGTCGTTCCTTCGGTCGTTTGCATTCGGTCACTCTCATTCGGTCTCTCGTTCACTCGCGCCTTCCTGTCAAATTCAATGAACTGAACTCTTTCGAATCGCCAACTGCCATGGCAATCTGTAAACCACGAAATAAATGAAAAATCATTTATTTCGCGTTTTATTTAATTTTATATTAAAACTAGCTGTTGCCCGCAACTTCGTTCGTAAGGTAATTTTGATGAGTATGAGTGAGGAAAAAAAAAGATAGCCTATGTTCTTCTCCAGGATATAATCTATCTCCAGCTATTTAGTCGTGAAAAGGTAGCAAACAAACAGAGTTACCTTCGCATTAATAATAGTCTGGTAAATGAGTGCTCAAAAGGGGTATGTGGTTGGAAAAGTCGAAAGCAGAAAATCTGACTTATGAACTTTGTTTGGACTAGTTAGAAGATAAACATATTAAAAGTCCTGACCCCTCCGAGGTGAGCCCGAGGGATGGGGGGGCAAAGAAGGTCCCGTTTTTTGGTTTTTTGCTTATATCTCGAAAACGATGCGTCGTAAAAAAATTTGTTGTACTAAATAATAAAACCTCATAAAATTCTCTACAACTTTGTTTGTCACACATTTTATCAATCTCCAAAAAAAAAAAAGAAAAAAAAATATAGGAAAGTTGTAGAGAATTTTATCAGATTTCATTGTGTAGTACAACAAGTATTCGTGCGACACACCGTTTTCGAGATGCAAACCAAAAACGAAGACGAACGGGACAGAGAATTGGACAAATTTTTAAAAATTGTTCCTTTTTCGGAGCTCATACCAATTCAACGATAAGAGATAGATAAAAAATTTGAAAAGCAACGTTGAAGAGAATTTTATGATGTTTTATTATGTAGTACAACAAAATTTAATACGATGCATCGTTTTGGAGATATAAGCAAAAAACCAAAAAACAGGACCTTCTTTGCCCCCCCATCCCTCGGGCTCACCTCGGAGGGGTCAGGACTTTTAATATGTTTATCTTCTAACTAGTCCAAACAAAGTTCATAAGTCAGATTTTCTGCTTTCAACCACAATCATTCATTGCCCAGGCTATAATATTAGTAGAGACTAGCTGTTGTCCGCGACCTTCGTCCGCGTACAATTATTATAAAAATAACATTCCCTATTTGAAGATTTTGTTAACGATTTCAAGGATTATTTTTTTTGCACGGAACCCTAATCCTTTTTCAAAACATTTTTTTTTTGTGGAAATCTCCGGACTCCTGTGAGTAGCTGGACAAAAATGTGATTAGGTGTATATGTGTATAATTATGTTGCTCGAGTGACTGTAAAAATCTTTGTGAATCAGCCACACCAATTCGCACGTAAAAGCTAGTTTACAATAAAAACTAGCGACGATTCTTTCTTCTATTCTCCCCGAAATATTATTTAGAAAATCTAAGTATACATTTAGAATGAATTCAGATCAGCATTGTCGCTTCTGTACATTTTTATTCTATGGCAGCACTAATAGGTCTGTCTTTCTGACTGTCTATTTGACCCTAAATGACGGTAATAGGAACTATTTTAAACAGTTTTAAAACGCTTTTAATGGTAACAGAAGTTTCTGAGGTTTTCGCCTTTTAAATCGGTAGTTTAATCTGATTTTCCAAATAGGCATTTTAGAATTGTACTACTTTACTAGATTTCAAATTCAAAGTCAAATTCAAATTCATTTATTTCGTGAACACAGGGTACACACAGAAGATGTTATCTATACTATAAAGGGTGTAAAAAGACCCTTAACGAAGCCGAAAGGCACTTGTTCTCCCCGTCATTGCGATCATTTTTTTGTTCTACACCATACCTGGGAACCTTCTATTTTCGGAGATATTGGGGGTCAAAGTTCCAACTTTTTCACAAGTTTTTTTTTAAATACATGTTTCTAATGTAAGATTTTTACTTTAATCACCTTCACGACCCCCGTACTATTCAATCCATCCATCAGCACAATGTTTTGAGTGCGTTACATTGAGTTTTACCGTAAAACGTGATTTTTCACCCCAAAAAAAAAAGTCGTTTCCCAGCAATAATTTTTGCCTAAAGTTACTTAGTTTGATGTACTGAATGCTTGGTTGACGGCTTCGTGAAGGGTCTGTTTACACCCTGTATATTAATATTATAAAGCTAAAGTGTTTGTTTGTTTGTTTGTTTGAACGCGCTAATCTCTGGAACTACTGGTCCGATTTGAATGATTCTTTCAGTGTTGGGTAGTCCATTTATCGAGGAAGGCTATAGGCTACAACATCACGCTACGACTAAAAGGAGCGGAGCAGCAATGAAAAATGTTGCAAAAACGGGACGGGATTTTACGCGGACGAAGGTCGCGGGGAACAGCTAGTAATTAATAAGACCGAGCTGTGCCCCGTCAAAAAGCATACAAAATATCAAAGGTTTTTTTTTAAACAAGTAGGTACATTTCTTTTGTAATCCATAATTTTTTTTTTTTAGTTCTTTTTATGCCTCTTTTCATTATAGATGGTATACCATCACGATATTCACCAAAGGGATAAGAAGACTTGTAGGTATTTTAAAAACTTTTTTTTTACAAAAAAAAGTGGAAAATAACTTTACTTCCGGAAGTCAGTGACTTTTGTTTGTTTCATTTTTTTTTTTAACTGAGAACCTTTTTAGAAGTCGGTTAAAAACACATTTAGCCAGATGTCAGCCTACTCATAGATACATTAGTATCATGTGATAAGGAGGCGAGCCTAACGTCAATATCCCATCACCAATTCAGATTCACTCAGAGTTTTATTTATCGTCTTATGACGACAGGCCGTGTCGACGGCGCGTTCGTGTTCCACGCACGCCTCAGAGATGTCCGCAAAATGGAAGGGGCCCACAAGGGCCGATGCCTGCCGGGGCTTGTTCGAAAGAGATACCGCGGCCCTGGAACACAAAGAGCAAAGAAGGAACATGGATGGGTTTTAGTCAGTAAAAGTCTGACACTCCCTCCCACTCCGCCCAGACCGGGGGGGAGTTATTTGATAATTTCTCATACAAAAAAAAAGACCTCATGTTCAGAAGTAGCGCTTGCGCCCAATAGAACAACAAGGACCACCGGACAAATCTAAACTCAAAACTCTATTTACCCTAAAACACAGGAAACCCGCATTTTTATATTAAAACCAAGTAAAAAATATGGGGTAATCAGTATTATATTAAGACGCATCGCCGTAAACCACGCCCCTTCGCCGTTAGCCCCGCCCTTTTCGGTTATTTACGGCTAACCAAGGTTATCTTTACCCGTATTTTTAATTTAATTCTTTCAGATATATTGAGCATCTTAGATCTACATAATTGTGGTTGAATATCTTAGAAATTGCTTAAACGATTAAGGAAAAGAGGTCGAATCGGCAGAACCGTCCTTACAGGCTATGTACGTTCTCACTAATACAAGGAGTAAACGGACCCTTCACGAAGACGCCAACCAAGCATTCTGTACATCAAACTAAGTAACTATACGCAAAAAATATTGCTGGGAAACGATTTTTTTTTTAGTTGAAAATCACGTCCTATTATAGGAGTCAATGTTATGCGCTCAAAACATTATGCTGGAGGATGTATTGAATAGAACGGGGGTCATGGAGGTATTTAAAGTAAAGTTATAACCTTAAAAACTAGTACTTATTTAAAAAAAAACTTGTGAAAAAGTTGGAACTTTGACCCCCAATATCTCCGTAACTAGAAGGTTCCTAGGTATGGTCCAGAAGAAAAAAAATATCGCAATGACAGGGAAAACAAGTGCCTTTCGGCTTCGTTAAGGGTCCATTTACACCCTTTATATCTATTACCTCGTCCACGTTCATACATCATATCATACACGCACGCCGGTTGCGAGTACTACGCATCTGACCTTTCTGAAGAACCTCACCAATAAGGTCGGTGTATGTCCTTCTAGGGCGTCCCCTTCTGCATCGAGCACTGTTCATGGATAAGTGCGAAATTAGTAGTACATAGTACGTTAAGCCGTTGGTCCCGGGTGTCATTTGTAGATCTTTGACAGTTGTTAGGTAGTCAGTGGCCCAAAAAGTCTGACAACCAGTCTTACCAAGAGGTACCGTATTACCCAGTACTAACTGGGTTGTGGAGGTTAGATAGGCAGTCGCTCCATGTAAAATACTGGTATTCAGCTGCATCCGGTTAGACTGAAAGCCGACCCCAATATAAATAGTTGGGAAAAGGCTAGGCAGAGGCTGACTAACAGTTTTCAAAGAAATGACAAAATATCAAACTTATTAAAACTCAACAAAGGTAATGACAAATTCAAAGCTAAAAGCCATTTTAATTACCGAGCGGACTAATAATACCGTATTTTCCCCGTAATCGGTATAAAATCGATATCGGTCCCGATATAATATTTATACTCGAGTCGTCCAGATTGTCCGCGCAAAGGAATAGTTGGACAAAGGTTTGTTTTAGTTGTCCGATACGATTCCGATACGATTGGTGAAGGAGGAAAGTCATGACCCTGCCAATTAAGATCGCAATAGCAGGATTAACAGGTGTCACAGTTTATGAGCCAAATTGTATGGACGCTGATTGCTTGATAGTCAAAATTAATAACATTCATGCCTTTATCTGTATGTACAGATCGCCGTCTTTTGCATCGCTAACCAATTTTCTCGGTTCTTTAGAGGACATTTTACTAGATATAAAACACGTCCCTCATGTTTACTTAACTGGAGATATCAATATAAATATCAGTGTTAGCAGTACGGAACAAAGATCTGATGACTATTTGAATCTTCTAGCAACTCACGGTCTTTTTCCTAGTCACCAACTTCCGACGCGTATTGATAAATGTATTGATCACTGTTTTGTCAAGTCAAACCGCAAAATAATAACTGTTGTCTGTAATTCGTCAGTTACTGATCATAGTAGTATTTACATTAGTATACCTTTAACTGAGCAATGTAATAATAAACAAAAAAAGACTCTGGAAAAACTAAATTATGAAAAGGTATTTGAATTAATGAAAGAATTGGACTGGGCCAATGTAACATCTTTAAAAGATCCCAATAAAGCCGCTGAAGTACTTATTGATAATATATCTCAAATCATTCAAAAATGTAGCCACACGATTTCCGTGCCCAATAGACGACTAACTTTCCAACCGTGGGTAACGCCGGGTCTATTGCGTTGCATTAGATTTAGAGATACGTTGCACAGAAGAAGCCTAAAGTCACCAAATGATCGCGATCTGCAAGTCACCTACAAACGCTACAGAAATTACTGCAACAATATTCTACATAATTTAAAAAATGACCACGACAAATCTGATTTAAATAATAGCAGGAAAGACATAAAAAGAACATGGAATGTTATAAAACGTGTATGTAATTTAAATGTATCGAATAAGTCACAAGTACCGATTGAATTGTTGAATTTAAAATCAACACCACAAGAATCTGTGGACTTCATTAATAATTTTTTCGTTAATCTGGGCACTAAATTGTCAAATAATATTCTACAAAGGTTACAACTTACGGAAAGTGATCTTGTGCACAAAACTAAGTCTACAGATAGTCCTATGAACTCATTTATGTTATGGGAGACATATGAAGCTGAGGTACATAAAACAATTTTATCACTAAAAAATACGAAGTCTACTGGATGGGATGGAATATCCGCTGAGTTTATAAAAAAAACTTCCAAATTTGTCATCACACCCTTAACACATATATTTAATTTGTGTTTTTCGTTAGGGAAGTTTCCAAACGTACTGAAGGACTCGTTAGTTATACCTGTATTTAAATCGGGGGAAAGAGATAGTATCACAAATTATCGTCCGATATCACTTTTGCCCACCTTGGCTAAAATTCTTGAAAAAATTATAAATAACCGGCTAACTAGTTATCTTGATAAAAATGATATTCTTTCTAAAAATCAGTTTGGATTTAGGAAGAACAAATCGACCATAGATGCAGTTGAAAACTTTGTTACAACTGTAGCTGACAACCTTGACTGTAAGAAAAAATGCCTTGGTGTCTTTCTAGATTTAGCCAAGGCATTTGATACGGTCTCAATTCCCCTACTCATATGCAAATTGGAGGCCATAGGTATTCGAGGTATGCCACTTAATCTATTCCAGGACTACCTTACAAACAGGTCACAGACTGTTAAAATAGATAAATTTTATAGCTCTAAAAAACCTATTAATTTCGGTGTTCCGCAGGGGTCAGTGCTTGGACCCACTTTGTTTCTGATTTATGTAAATAGTCTTTGTAATATTGAAATAGCTGACGCTAAGGTGACTACTTTCGCTGATGATACAGTAATTTTATTCCAACAGTCTACATGGGACGGCGTGAAATTGTCAGCTGAGCATGGACTTCAAAAGATAATTAAATGGCTTGATTACAACCTACTTACCTTGAATCTTTTAAAAACAAAATATATAACTTTTAGTATAAAAAATAATTCACAACCTCCTTCAGATTTCACCCTGAAAGCTCATTGTTCTAATTGTGTGAATATTAATAATTGCGATTGTTCATTGTTATCTTCAACCAATAGTACTAAATATCTTGGCATCGAAATCGACAAAAACTTAAATTGGAAACAGCATTTTAGTAATTTAAAATCTCGAATACGCAAACTTATACCAATTTTCAAAAAAGTAAGAAATTTAAAAGATAAAACCACTAATAGAACTGTTTATTTCACGCTGTGTAGATCAATACTTTCATACGGCATCTTTGCTGCTTGGGGTGGTGCTAAGAAAAGTAATATCATAAAAATAGAAAGGGTACACCGATGTATTCTGAAGGTTATTAATTTCAAAAGATTTAGGTATCCAACGACTGCACTATACAAAGAATTCGAAGTCCTAAACGTTCGTCAACTTTTTATACAAAATATAGTTTTAAAACAGCATATCCGTGAAAAACCGTCTAATAAATCTACCAGAAGATCACATGATGTTTACGTTGTCCCGGCATGTAAAACAACATTTGCCCAGACTTTCTCTTTTTTCCTGGCTCCGTTATTGTACAATCGTGTCAGCAAAATAAAACCCCTGAAAGATATGAATAGTTATGTATGTAGAAAGGCACTGGATGAGTTTCTGCGCAAATTGGACTACGAACAGACTGAAAAATTCGTAAAAGTATGTATATAAGATTATACTATTATTTATTTTGTACCCCATATAAGTATATGTATATGTTCAAACGTGGAAATGTATAATCTAAATTATATCCACGTTATAATGAATAATATATATATATATATGTATACATTCGTTTAATATATATGTATATATAAGTAACACATACACAACACACATACCCAAAATATACTTTTCTTTACTAAATTATATCTACATTTCCTACATTTAAATCTAAAATACGTTTTTATTTTTTACGCATCATGCTTGTCTAGTTATTTTGCATATACTACTTGTTTACGTTATACTTGTTACTCGTCATCGACGTCTATTTCTCATTGTATGAAAAAACTATTAGCGAAAATGTGTTTTATGTTCATTACGATACGATTGAAACTTAATCATCGAACGAGAATCTTACCTTGCCGTAACACAGTTTTAACTAGCGCGGAAGGTAAAGAACTTTTTTTATGTATACCGTCAATGGACATTATCAATCGTTTTATGCTATTAGTAATGTACGTTTATTTACATAGTTATAATGGCATTTTGCTTTACTTAATAATCGTTATTTAGACAACGATTTTTGATCCTACTGTGTAAGTACTTATTTTGTGAAAGTGTACCTTATAAACTTAGTGAGTGTACATTAAGAACTTAGAAACTATGTAAGTACCTTAGTTATAGCTAATTTTTAAAGTTTACTACTGGTGTACTGTATCTAAAATGCACAAATAAATTCTATTCTATTCTATTCTATTCTATAGCGGTCATTGCTCTTTCCATAATATCTCTTCGTACGAACCAAAACAAATGAACCATGTATCGTTTTTCATTAGAAAAAGATCACGATAGTTGACGATCCAAGACATGAACAGGCTTATTTTTGGATTTCAAAGTTAAGAACTTTAATTAATGTAGGTGAGTGCGCCGGTGGTGACATCACGCAACCTACTTACAAGTCTGTCACCACAGCGTGCTTCTACAGAGCCCTGATGTTCAGCTCGAGGGAAGGCGACAATCAATGTCTGATCGCGGCGGAGTTCAGACATCTTGGAACTGTAGCCGATTCATTGTGCCCCGTATTGTGTTAAGTTGTAATCTCAAGTAATTCGTTAGTTTGCTAGAAACAGTGTCGCACCCAGTGTGTTTTCATAGCACGAAACCCATCGTCTGCCCACATGATGTACAAGCCTAACGGAGTAAATCCTGACATATCCATTTATTTATTTATATTAACAAAATGGTATTTTTCTTATTTATTTTTTTGTACTCTATCACTATGCTGTCCTATTTGACCCTAAGGTTGGCTGGTAGAGAATGCCTTGTGGCATTAAGTCAGCCTATGAACCACTTTTGTACAAGAAGTTTAAATAAAAAAATTAATAAATAAAAACCCGACAAATATATTTGTCAGATTGTAGTAGCTTGATTTTCTAGGGTCTGTACCTTTAAAAACAAGTGACAGTCGTCAATGTTAAAATTCTTACAAGAAATAGCGTATATTCAGTTTCAATAGTTCTTGCAATGCAGGGTTGTCAATGTTCTAATAGGAAACGAATGAATAAAATTACATTCTTGGATACGGACCCTTATAGCCATTAGCTATAAAGGGTGTAAAAAGACCCTTAACGAAGCCAAAACGCACTTACGCTCCCCGTCATTGCAATATTTTTTTTGTTCTGGACCATACCTGGGAACCTTCTACTTACTGAGATATTGCCGGTAAAAGTTCCAATTTTTTCACAAGTTTTTTTTTAAATACTACTTTTTGAGGTTTTATCTTTACTTTAATTACTTCAATGGCCCGTTTACTATTCAAAGCATCCATCTGCACCAGTGCTTTACATTGAGTTTTACCGTAAAACTTGATTTTTCACCCCAAAAAAAAAACTCATTTCCCAGCAATAATTTTTGCCTAAAGTGACTTAGTTTGATGTACATAATGCTTGGTTGACGGCTTCGTGAAGGGTCCGTACACCCGGTATTCTATCCTATGTTTCACTAGTCTTATTTGCTGTGAATGTTTACGTAGAGCAAAATAGTTGAAAGCTGGCATTTACTTGCACAGTTCAGGTTTTAAGATTGTCATCAACTGCCTAGCCTTTTCCCAATTATGTTGGGGTCGGCTTCCAGTCTAACCAGATGCATCTGAATACCAGTATTTTACATGGAGCGACAGCCTATCTGACCTCCACAACCCAGTTAGTACCGGGTAATACGATACCCTTGGTAAGACTGGTTGTCAGACTTTCGAGCCACTGACTACCTGTAACGACTGTCAAACATCTACAATTGACAGCCGGGACCAACAGCTTAACGTGCTTTCCGAGGCACGGAGGAAACTCGGTAAGAAACGGGTGTGGTCACCTATCCACGGACCAACCTAAGCAGGCATAGCCTAACCTAAAGATTTCAAGAGCGGTTGTTATTATTTAGCCACGAGGTGTTTGCGATTGTGTGCTACATGTAACATAATAAACCATGTTCAGAACCAACCCTACTAAATCATAAATAATATAATATCTTAGGCGCACGCCATAATGAATGTGACATGTAACTTTTTAATTAGGTACAACCCAGAAATAATAGTTATATACCTACCTACCACCAACGTATAAGTATTAAATTTGAAGTAATTTTGTTGAGAAATAATTATTTTAATTACTTCTCATAATTACCCGTATTTTTATAATATAACATTAGTGTATTTGACCTCCTTTTGTAACCAATTTATTGACAACAAGTGAATTATATACAAACTACAAATCTATAATAGTAAGAAAAAAAAATGAACAAGTATCAAAACGGTTACAGGGCGTCAAAAAATTCGTACACTTCGCTGTCAACAGGAAAAGTGCCCAGAAGGCTGGCAGTATTGCCACGTTGGATGGCAATGCTGATTCTTTGGCCAAAAAATAGGCCCGCCCTCTAGTCACGTGAAGAGTAGGGAATGCAAATCCGTTCTGTTTTAAAATCCGGATTTTTAAGAACGGATTTTTGGTCCAATCCGGATTATCCGGATTTTACGGATTTTTCATGAAAATAAACTAAAAAAGAGGAAATTCAAGGAAAGGCAGAGTGTTGAAGTTGCATGTTTTATTCAGAAAGCTGAAAGGAAGAGTGAGTATGATGCTCTCAAGAAAAAAGCCAAGAAAGCTGTGGCCATAGCTAGAGCAAAGGCCCAAGACCAGCTTTATGACACTTTGGATAGTACAGCAGGCCAAAAACAACTATAGCGGCTTGCTAGAGCTAGAGAGAGAAAGGCGAAGGATATATGTCAGATTAAATGCGTGAAAGATGAAGCTGGAATGGTTCTTTCGGATGATGAAGAAATTAAGAATAGGTGGAAGGGGTACTTTGAAAAACTGTTGAATGAGGAAAATGACTGGAACGGTGTGCTGGACAATAAACCGGGGTTAGTGAGAAAGATTAGTATGGATGAAGTGAGAATAGCAGTAAATGGAATGAAGAATGGTAAAGCTTTAGGACCTGATGGTATAATAGTTGAAGTTTGGAAGTTATTACGGGTAGATGGATGGACGCGGTTAGCTTTATTTTTCAATAAGTTGTCGCTGGAAGGAGCCATACCTGACGAGTGGTGCAACAGTTCGCTGGTGCACCACACATCTTTAAAAAGAAAGGTGATGTGCTGGAGTGCAATAACTATAGAGGAATAAAGCTAATGGCGCATAGTATGAAATTTTGGGAGAAAGTTATTGAAAGAAGAGTAGACTGAGAGAAGAGAGTGAAATTTCACAAAATCAATCGGAATACTGGGCTGTGAAGAAGATGGATGCAAAAAGATTGCATGTAGCGGAGATGAGAATGTTGAGGTGGATGTGTGGTGTGACAAGAATGGATAAGGTAAGGAACGAGTATATTAGAGGAAGTTTAAAAGTTGCGCCAGTTACAGAAAAATTGAAAGGGAATCGACTGTCTTGGTATGGACATATGATGAGGAGGGACGAATCGCATGTGCCTAAAAGAGTGATGAATATAAAAGTTGATGGATGGAGAGGGAGCGAAAGACTAAAGAAACGATGGATGGATTATGTGAGGAATGATATGAAAGATAAAGGAGTAAATGATAGCGTGACGGTTGACAGAGGAGAATGGAAGAAAAAAACGTGTTGCGCCGACCCCAAGTAACATGGGACAAAGGCAGGAAGATGGTGAGATGATGATGATTAGTTTATTAATATGCTGTTTCTTATATTTGTGTAAATAGGTTAAGATAAAAAATAGGAAAAACAAATCATTTGATTTTTTTTATTTTTGTTATTTGGAATTAAATACCATAATTTTGGTGTTATAGCCATAATATTCTTATTATTAAAATAATCATTCTGTGACTCGCGTGCTGAGTAGCGTGAGTAAAATAATTAATAAGTACAAATTAAAATAAACTCTGAAGAAGAAAAATAAAAAGACAAATAGAGTTCTTGTCAAATTATTAAACGAAAATAAATAAATAAATAACTAAAGTGACAAAACAATTTAACTTCCCTTTAATCAACATAAATTGAACAACTAAAAAAACCTATGTTATTTTTTGAGACACAAAATGTGACCTCAAAAATAATAAGGCATTGAAAATGCTGTCGTTTAACCTGCTGTGAATTCGGTTACACATAATCCCTACTGCGAAAAAAGCATGCTCTGATTCGACGCCTGTAGGGGAAATGCACTGAAGATTACAAGCATCTTCAGTGCAGCGGCCTCCAAGTATCGTCCTCGTGAACCGCTATCCTCGAATTTCATCCAATCCGCCGACCTGTGTCCCGCACCTCGCGCTCCCCAGAGGCGACACGAATATTCGCGCGACAATGTATCACATTTTTTTATTATTCAAAAAATCCGGATTCAATTTTTGAATCCGGATTTGAAAGTCGAGTAAAAATGTGCGGATATCCGGATTTTTCGGATTACGGATAGTCCGGATTGCATTCCCTAGTGAAGAGTCGACAAACGCTTGGCGATTTCCCGAAATACTAGGTGGGCACTCGGATCCCATTTTAAAACTAAGGACTCCATTTTGTAACTGTACTACTGTGTGTCCTGAGATCCTATTAGATTAGGATTCCATGAAGGTCTTTGAATTACATATTACCTGCTCCGCCATTTCATTTTATTATCCAAATAGCGGCCACGCATTAAATCTGTATTAATCAATTGCTGGTATCAATACAAACAAGTATTTAATGAGATCAAAACATTTACTTAGAAACTTATTAGGTTGTTAGGCTTTTTTTGCGACCCTTTGCAAAACATTCATCATCTGCCTAGCCTTTTCCCAACTATATTGGGGTCGGCTTCCAGTCTAACCGGATGCAGCTGAATACCAGTATTTTACATGGAGTGACTGCCTATCTGACCTCCACAACCCAGTTAGTACTGGGTAATACGATACTCCTTGGTAAGACTGGTTGTCAGACTTTTTAGGACTGGCTGTAAGACTGTCAAAGATCTATAAATGACACCCGAGACCAACGGCCTAGCGTGGTTTCCGAGGCACAGAGTAAACTCGATATGTAATGGGTGGTAACCCATCCACAGACCAACCTAGGCAAGCAAGGCTTAAACTAAAGATCGACCCGAGCGGCTGTTATTATTTAGCCACGAGCTCGACCCTTTGCAAAACATTATGTTATAGTAATTCTAGGACGAGGTAATTACAACGTTCTGAAACAACATATTTGAAATGGAGAAAACGCATTTTAACATAATAAGGATTTTGACTGACACCAGTCAAAAGTGGTTTTGACCGATTAACAGTTTTGACTGTAACAGAAACATAATATTACGCCCGTTTCCCCGACTATACCACCTACGTAATTGTAGTTTTAAGTTGTGTTATTTGACTAAGTACTAAACGAGCACAGAATTTTGTCCATCAGCTTCAAATCGGAATTCGGGCTTGATTGAGAATCACCCGCCTAGCCTTTTCCCAACTATGTTGGGGTCGGCTTCCAGTCCCACCGGATGCAGCGAATACCAGTATTTTACATGGAGCGACTGCGTATCTGACCTCCACAACCCAGTTAGAACTGGGTTACCCCTTGGTAAGACTGGTTGTAACGACTGTCAAAGATCTACAAATGGCACCCGGGACCAACGGCTTAATGTGCTTTCTGAGGCACGGAGGAAACTCGGTATGTAATGGGTGGTCACCCATCCACTGACCGACCTAGGCAAGCACGGCTTAACCTAAAGATCGACACGAGCGGCTGTTATTATTTAGCCACGAGCTCCTCGGGCTTTATTGAGAAAGATATAAAAACATGAAATAAATAAAAACTGTTTATTCTGCACAGCAACAACATTACATTACAATAAATTGTCCTAACTTTAAAATGTTGTAATGTATAACTGTTTCGAACATTCGTTCCAAAGCCTGGTGAAGACACTGACTCCTGTAACGCAGGTTTCACCTAGCTCAAGAGTCAGGGTTTGGATTCAAGAGAATGGTCATACATTTCCATTTGAAATGGAAATGTATGACCATTCTCTTTATGTCAATAAAATATTTTTATTTTATTTTTTACTAGCTTTTGCCTGCGGCGACACTCGCGTTAATTTGACAATCAATTTGAGTTGTACTCTGCTTGTAATTCAATCATGATTCCAAAGACACGTGGCGCCATCTTTTAGCATAAGAATGTTATTGTTGTTTTTCTCGGGAACAGTACTTTTTTTCGGGATGAAAGGTACCCTATGTCCGTTTCTGTACACCTGACAACGTATATGCAAAATTTCAGGATGATCGGTTCAGTGGTTTAGGCGTGAAAAGGTAACAAACAAACAAACTTACTTTCGCAATTATAATATTAGTTAGGATTAGGATTATTGTACATGACATCACGCATGTCTTTTCGAAAGTTTAGCTTTAGTCAGAGGTGTACCTATCGAACAGCCATATTTCGCCCCCATGTAATAGGGGAGTAATAGGGGGGCGCCTAGTATAATTAAATGACGAAGTACTCTTGAAGAATGCAAATAAAACCGCAGGCAAATGCTAGTGACATTATAAATCAAAATGGCTTCACAATAAACGTTGGTCAACGACAATGCTGACTTAAAATAGACCTTCCAGGAACGTCTAAGTTAGTTAAACTTTCAATGCAAAACTGTCATCGTTGGACTTTTGACCGTGGAACAATAAACCTTGGAGATGAGCCAAGGAAAAACGGCATTTTAATTTTCATGCAATAATACAAGGTGCAGGTTTGCATCCTCGTCAAAATTCAGGAGGTTGTCAAAAAATACATAAATAACCAATTTAAATTATAGTATCTGATCAATAATGAATAAATTAATTTGACAGTATTTCAGAATAACACGAATACTTTCGTGTTTACATTTCAACAAAACAAACAGAATCACGCATCGCGGCTTAGTCGCTGTGTGCGTGTGTGTCGACGATCTGTGTGAGGCGCCGCGTCGCCGCCGCCGTCCACACTTACCGATTTCCGTAAGTAAATAAGAAAAAAAAAACTATCCATTTTATTATTGATTCGGGTCGAGAATCATTAGCATAGATACCTCCTTGAATTTGACCTGGATGCAAAACTGCAGTCGGAGCTCGTGGCTAAATAATAACAGCCGCTGGGGTCTATCTTTAGGCTAAGCCGTGCATTGGTTGCTCTGTGGATGGGTGGCCATCCATTACATACCAAGTTTCCTCCGTGCATCGGAAAGCATGTTAAGCCGTTGATCCTGGGTGTCATTTTGCAGATCTTTGACAGTCGTTAGGTAGTCAGTGGCCCAAAAAGTTTGACAACCAGTCTTACCAAGGGGTATCGTATTACCCAGTACTAACTGGGTTGTGGAGGTTTGATAGGCAGTCGCTCCATGTAAAATACTGGTATTCAGCTGCATCCGGTTAGATTGGAAGCCGACCTCAATATAGTTGGGAAAAGGCTAATGATGATGATGGATGATGATGAATATGCATAATAACATCATGACATGGCATCAAGCTTGTAATGGGATTAGGCAAAGGTATACCTAATAGTACTCCCACATTTCACCAGTTATGTTATTAAGTCCAATGTAAAAGGGGAGAGCCTATTGCCATCAACCGGACACAAGTCCGGATTCCGTTGCTGCAACTGAGAAATTCTTGCTGGAATAACCCAAAAACACTTTGCTCGACCCAGGACCCGATACTCAACAGCACCGCTTTACCAACCACTAGACCAACTCCACTTACGGGCGGCAATAAGAAGCTGAAAGTTTCCCAAAAGGCAATGGAGTGGGTCATGCGTAGAGTTTCCCTGTCGGATCGAATCAGAAATCAAGAGATCCTCAAAAGAACCAGCGTAACAGACATAGTCCCCAAAATTATGAAAATGACAAGGCATAATAACTGTGAAAGTACTGTAGTTGCCCATTCCAAAGCGTAGATCTCTATGGAGAAGAACGGGCCAGTAACTCCATGGACGCTCTTTTAAATCAGAATGTTAATACAAAACCTTGGTTACATCATTCATGTTGTGTGTAGGTATGTGTATGTGTGTACTTTTTTCTCTTCTTCTTCTTTCTTGTCCCATCAGTAGGAGATGGAGGCTAAATAATAACAGCCTTTTGTATATCTTTGACAGTCGTTACAGGTAGTCAGTGGCCCAAAAAGTCTGACAAACAGTCTTACTAAGGGGTATCGTATTACCCAGTACTAACTGGGTTGTAGAGGTCAGATAGGCTGTCGCTCCATGTAAAGTTCTGGTCCAGTTTCATCCGGTAAGACTGGAAGCCGATCCCAGCACAGTTAGGATTGTAAAAGGCTAAGCAGATGATGGTGACCACTTAATATCAGGTGGTAGTTGGCTCGTCAGCTGGTTCATAAATTCAAGGTCGCTCAGCGAGTTATGGAATGCGCTATGCTTGGAGTTTCTCTGAGGGATCGCATCCGAAACGAGGTGATCCGGCAGAGAACCAGAGTTGTCGACATAGCTCACAGAATCAGTAAGCTGAAGTGGCAATGGGCCGGTCATATTAGCCGTAGAACCGATGACCGTTGGGGTAGACGTGTTCTTGAGTGGAAACCGCGAATCGGCAAACGTAAGGTGGGACGCCAAGCTCGCAAGCAAGCAACGATCTTCGCAGGGTGGCTGGTAGTAACTGGATGAGAGTTGTTGAGAATTGAGTTGAGTGGCGTGCGATTGAGGAGGCCTATGTCCAGCAGTGGACTGCTATAAGCTGATGATGAGTCGGCTCGTCTGCCTGAATAGAAAGCTCATCCAATTTCCTTCTTAAATCCACGTCTAAATCGAAGCTCGATAACCCAGCCAGGTAATTTTCTTTGTAGTACGCCGCAACTTGGAACTGGCCGGCTATTTTCTTTTTAATTATGCATAGGGATCAAATTAGGGCGGTTCCAAGCTCATAGTTTAGTTTTAAATTCACTTTAAAGGAGGTTCTATGAGTTTATGTCATCAACGTGGATAGGAATAGGCCATTCGAGACTCAAAAGGTCAGTGCACTAAGAATATTTATGCAGTATAGTAGATTATTACATGAATCAGTTATATGTTCTACGGATCCATACTAATTTGGCTATGGAGTTCTTTGTTAAATGATAACATCAGCACGGGTCGATCTTCAAAGTTAATCAATGCTTGCCGAGGTCCGTCCGTGGATCGGTGGCATTCCATTACACACCGAGTTTCCTCCCTGCCTCGAAAGAACGTTAAGCCGTTGGTCTCGGCTGTCATTTGTAGATCTTTGGCAGTCGTTACAGGTTTATAAAGGGATATCGTATTTCCCAGTAACTGTGCTGTGGAGATTGGATAGGCGATCGCTCCATGTAAAATGCTGGTATTCAGCTACATAAGGAAGTAGAAGGCGACCCCAATATATTTGGGAAAAGGCTAGGCAGGTGGTGGATCCACACTAATAATATTTTAATGCTAAAGAACGTATTTGTGTATGTCTGTTACTTTTTTGCGTGGTAACGACTGCTCGGATTTGGTGGGAATCTTTCACATATACAGGGTGTAAACAGACTCTTCACGAAACCGTCAACCCAGCATTCTGTACATCAAACTAAGTAACTTTACGAAAAAAAATTAGGGTGAAAAATCACCTTTTACGGTAGGACTCAATGTTACGCACTCTAAACATTGTGCTGATAGATGGATTGAATAGTACAGGGGTCGTGGAGGTGTTTAAAGTAAAAATCTTACATTCAAATCACGTATTTAAAAAAAATACTTTTGAATAAGTTGGAACTTTGACCCCCAATATCTCCATAACTAGAAGGTTTCCAGGTATGGTCTAGATCTAGAACAAAGAAAATGATCGCAATGACGGGGAGAACAAGTGCCTTTCGGCTTCGTTAAGGGTTTTTTTACACCCTTTATGTGTCATAAACCAGTAAGTACTAGGCCTATGATACTTTTTCAGACCTGTTGTACGAGTCCGTGAGATAATTTCAGACTTCTACTTGGGCGAAGCCGCAAGCAAAAACTAGAAAACTGTTCTACGAAGAAATTGTCGAAGAAGAATATACACCGTGACTTTTTAGTCGTCTTACAACGGCAGCCCACTTCATGTATCCAATGACTACTAAGCAGTCAAAAAAAAAAAAAAGGTATTTATGAGATTTTAATAATTTAAAAATAAAAATATTATTCAATTTTATGACGTAGTTAAAACACCCTGTTGTGAGCGATGATCTACTGGACTCGAGCGCTGGGTAGGTATATTCTCCCGTTTGACACGTAAACATAATTAACAGGATGTTTCATACTTTTTTCAAATGTTTATTTATTTATCTTTGAACCTATTACGAAAAAAAAAAAACATGCCTAGAACTATTTTATGTCGGGCACATTGAGTGGACCGCCTTTGTAAGACGACTAAAAAGTCACGATGTATATTTTTATTTAGTTTGATTCATTTTGCCATACCAAAGAAGCAGTAAAGGAATTGACTCTTTTCCCCAACCATGGAAATGATAAAACCAAGGTCGAAAATATCTAAGTCTGACCCAACTCTGACCTGATTAAATTTCTCCAAAGCGGGGCGAAACACAAAAACATTGCATTAGCATACCAAAAAGATGTTTTCATTGAGGTTTTTTTTATCATAAACAAACCAGTGGCGTGTGAATCGGACAATCTTAGAGGGTTCCGTACCACGCACGTGGTGTAGTTTTAAAAGAATAAAATAATTGTAAGGCGGTGCTGTTCCACAAACCAGGGGACACTTAATAGTATTTTATTCATTATCGCAATAAATGTTTTGACTTTGACTTATTTTTTGTTTAGATTTTTTTTTTGTTTTCTTTTATTTATTTTTTTTTATACTGAGCATGAACCAAATAAATTAATTTTCTTTCTATCTTTCTTAATATTGTGTCTTGTCGCTTGTTTATTACAGGAACTGCTGAATGCTATTTCTTCTTCTTTCGTATCGATGGTACGACTTATTTAATTTCTTGGAACCTTAATGTAGACCACTTTAATCGCATCGTCTGTGGGGTTTTAAAATCCTCTAAAGTGCAGGTGTAGGTACACTTTGGTAGGACATTCCGCATTCACATTGTGTGTCGGTGGGGTCTTTAATACCCCCATTTTGCCAAATTGTGTTTACAGTGGCCTACTTGGGAGCGCAATCAGTACTTTCCATATAAACCACTGCAGATCATGTCCGATGGATGCTACTGTAAGCGCCAAACACATAGCCCAGTTCTGGGCCGTCACTTTAGATGGCCGTCGACACGCTAAGATGAACAAGTAGTACAAATTCCAACTATCTAGCTATTCATCGTCTGCCTAGCCTTTTCCCAACTATATTGGGGTCGGCTTCCAGTTTAACTGGGTGGTAATACGATACCCCTTGGTAAGATTGGTTGTCAGACTTTTAGGGCCACTGACTACCTAACGACTGTCAAAGATCTTCAAATGGCACCCGGGACCAACGGCTTAACGTGCTTTCCGAGGCACGGAGGAAACTCGGTATGTAATGGGTGGTCACCCATCCACAGACCAACCTAGGCAAGCACGGCTTAACCTAAAGATTGACCCGAGCGGCTGTTATTATTTAGCCACGAGCTGCAGAATAAATAATAGTATAAGTACAGAAGATTCACTCCGCAAAATCATAAATAGCGACTTTTGTCGTGACACAATAAAGTGCAATTCAGACCGCACAGCGCTAGTTACCTATAGTTATATTCACCTACAAGCTGCCTCTCCTTCTATCGCGTAACTCTTATCTTATGTACAATATTACCGTGTATGTACCTTCTGACTACGTTGCCTATTAGGTACTGTACTTTAAATTTTGTGGACAAATGACGTTTCAAATAAACCTAGGCTCGGTGCTTACTTTAGTATGTAGTATGTAGATCAGAGAACTGATTTATTTTACAATGTCTTTACGGGTTAGGTACTTGAACCTAAGAAGATGGGCATACGGCATACGTTATTGTACACCTACATTTTGTATGAAATGAAATATCTCTTTTAAGTGGATAGGTAGGTAGGTAAATGCGTATCAAATCTGGAATGACTTGACAAACAACGCGAGGCTGACCGCGCGGCCCTACTGAATAAGTCCGTCCAGACGGACCCGCAGTAGTACTTGTATCTTCATACCTAAACTGCGGAGTTCGTCTGGCCTGCCAAGGCACGAGTGTGCTGCCCGTATTAGATGGTAAAGACGAGACCTACACAATCGTTGCATAAGTACACCATGATAATATTATTTATTGTGGTACCTAATGCGTAATGATACTTGTCTTACTTCTAAATGAATGCCTAAATATTGTTGCACTGTTGAAAATTCAACTCCCACGTAGAAAATTCTCGCTTTTATTTGGGTATTTATTTAGGAGTAAGATAAATGAAAACGGACATATCAGTAGTAAATAACAAATATTATAAGCTTAGATACACAAATGCTGCTATACATATTGAGATTATATTATGGCTTTATATAATATAATATAATGTAGGTAAATAATAATAATATTATCAAAGCATCCTTATGACATCCGATGACAAGTTTTAATTTTTTCTAGTTTTGCCTATTTTTTCGACAAAATTAATAACTAAGTACCTAAATAAACCAACTATAACTATATGAAAACTAAAAATAAAGGTTATTTTTTACAAAGTATTTTTGGCTCAGCTCGTAACAGAACTTAGCGGGGCGGTGCCGGTGGCGGGTTCGCAAAATTGACACACGTCCTTCCTCCAACGCGTTCCGCTCGGGACTAAAGGACGCGTTGCGAGCGAATGAAATGATGAAAACAGTTGGGGTTGGAATTGATGGTATACGTATTTTCATATTTCAAATGATGGTGACCGCTGCATGTCACATTTTTTACAACCTTTATTATGGTATAAGTTTTATTGTTCAACATCTAATATAACTCAAATGAAACAATAAATTAGACCTTAATTTAGACTTGTCTTTGCGATTTAATTGGATGCAGTAAAGTGCAAGTAATCGTGTATCGGACGTCCGTGACATCTAGATCGAAGTGTGAAATATGTAATATTTTTTTTTTCAGAATTTAAATCCGTGCTATCTACGAGTAAAACACAATATAAAAGGCCGTTTATCAGGGTAAACTCGCCTTAAATTAACCCCGTGACAGACCCTTTAAGTACAGAACCCTAAAAATCATACAAAATAATGATGGAGGACTTTTATAACAAAAATATTCGTTGGTCTGTGCCTCTTAAGGGCCCGGGACGCACTTCAGTTACATCCATTTGTATTCACAATAAGACATGAAATCATTTTTTCCAGTAATTGTAGCCGTTTGTATTCAAATACACCTATTTCACGATGTTTCAAAACAAATACAGGGTAAGAGGTATAAGATTGCGATTTTTAACCGACTTAAATGAGGAGAGTCGTATGTAGACGCGTTTTTGTTATCACGGGATATTACATACACCGTGACTTTTTAGTCGTTTTACAAAGGTGGTCTACTCAATGTGCCCGACATAAAATAGTTCTAGGGCGCGATTTTTTTTTACCTACCGTAATAGGTACAAAGAAATAAACATTTGAAAAAATTATGAAACATCCTGTTAATGATGTTAACGTGTCAAACGGGAGAATATACCTTCACAGCCCTCGAGTCCAGTAGATCATCGCTCACAACAAGGTGTTTTAACTACCTACGTCATGCGTCATAATATTGTTTTTTTTATTATTATTATAATCTCATAAATACCATTTTTTTTTATGAATGCTTAGTAGTCGTTGGATACATGAAGTGGCTACCGTTGTAAGACGATTAAAAAGTCACGGTGTATATTTATAGATAGGAGAACCAACAGCTATGACAAATGAATAACATTGTATAGGCAACACAGAGCCAATTACAGGTTCTCACGAGTAAACACATAAAAGATAGTAGAAATCTTAGGATCACTATATAACAAGCACGATAAAAAGAAAATAAAAGAAATTAAAATAAGATACAATAAGCAACGGGATATTGTTGAGCATCATCATCAACCTAGCCGAACCCCAATTATGTTGGAGTCTTAACGGTTGCAGCTGAATACCAGCATCTTACATGGAGTGACTGCCTATCTGACCTCCAGCACCCAATAACACGATGCCCTTTATATCTTAGAAACGTGACACTTTAGAAGTTTTTTTCTTGGATAACACTTGTTTGTACTGATACCAGCTATTGATTAGTACAGATTTCATGCGTGGCTGCTATTTTGGAAATATAAATGGCGGAAGTAAAGCAGGCCAGGCTTCATACAAAAATCTGACCCTTTAGTTGAAATCTAGTCTCAACTACAATAAATGTCAAAAACTTTTCTAAAGGGCTTGGAAGATTTTTGTATGAAGACTGGCCGGCCTAACTTCCGCCATTATTTTTTTTCAAAGTGGCGGCCACGTATAAAACCTATATTTTGTCGATAACTGGTATTAATACCAACAAGTTTTGTATGAGATAAAATGTTCTAAAGTGTCACGTTTCCAAGATATGGGCTATCAAAGTTAAAGTCCATTCACTGATGGCATCTTCAGCGCAACTTTGATTTGATCACCCACAAATAAATTTTGTATCACTATCAATCGATAGCTTATTCGTACGTTTATTTTAGTTTTAAATCTATTCACTGATGGCGTAACCAGTATCAATTTGATAGCTCATATCTCGAAAACGTGACACTTTAAAACATTTTGTCTCATACAAAACTTGTTTGTATTGATACCAGCTATCGATTAATTTAGGTTTTATGAGTGGCCGCAACTTTAAAAAAAAATTAACATGGTGGAAGTTAGGCCGGCCATTTAATTCAAACCCCTATTTTTTTTTTGTTTGGATGGAAAATCATCAAATAACTCCCCCCCCCCGCTCCCTTGTGTCAGACTTTTACTGACTAAAACCCATCCATGTTCCTTCTTTGTCCTTTGTGTTCCAGGGCCGTGGTATCTCTTTCGAACAAGTTTAAATATTTTTGACACATTGAGAATGAGATTAGAATACGAAAAGATCATTGCATAGGTAATCCGCAAACTCGAAACGACTTAAAATCGCAACAAAAAGTCGCAAACTCACTCCTAACTTATTACACCGCTCTGGGAATGAGTTTCATGCGATACCTTCATTCAGGAAATTGAGTTTGAGTCAAGTTGCGTTAAATTTCAGTTGCGAGAGCTATTTCACTTGTTTTATTTACTGTAGTTCGTGTTACGACTCTGCCGAGACCGTTTTAGATGGAGGGTGTGATTATAAAGCGGGAATGTGATTATGTGCGGAATTTTTAAGTCATAAGGGTCAAAATGGGATAAAACACGCTTTTGGCGACACTGCTGGATCAAAAATCGGAAATAAGTTACTTAAATCTTCATGTTTTTACTTAAATAATTTGCTTTATCAAGTCATCATCTGCCTAGCCTTTTACCAACTATATTGGGGTCGGCTTACAGTCTAACCGGCTGCAGCCGAATACCAGTATTTTACATGGAGCGACTGCCTATCTGACTTCCACAACCCAGTTAGTACTGGGCAATACGATACCCCTTGGTAAGACTGGCTGTCAGACTTTTTGGGCCACTGACTACCTAACGACTGTCAAAGATCTGCAAATGATACTCGGGACTAACGGCTTAACGCGGCACGGAGGAAACTCGGTATGTAATGGGTGGTCACCCATCCACAGACCAACCTAGGCAAGCACGGCTTAACCTAAAGATCGACCCGAGCGGCTGTTATTATTAAGCCACGAGCTCCTTATCTTCTTTATCAAATCAGGGCACATAAAACCTTGAACCTAAGATTTAATTACTAAAAGACAAAGGTCACAATAGCCTCGACTGCCTCGTTGGTCTAGAGGTCGCAATCGCGACTGCTGAGCATGAGGTCCTGGGTTCGATGCCCAGGTCAGTCAATGTGTTTTTGTGTTTTTTTTCATCAGGAATTTCTCAGTAGCAGCCACAGTTTAGATTAATGGACGGTTGATAAAAAAATAAATAAAAAACAAATAACTATAAATAACTGGCAAAATATGGTTGCTCTATTGGCACACTTATGCCTAATCCTTCCGGGATTAAAGCACGCGTAGCATGACCACCGTAGAAACGGGTTTCTTTGACGGAAGAATCGACAAAATGACAGATTGTGTCGACAAAATGACAGATTGTGTCGACAAAATGACAGATTGTGTCGACAAAATGACAGATTTATTTTCACAATCTGTCATTTTGCCGATGCATGCATGGTCATGCTACGCGTGCAGGCGTGATACTAAGTTACGATGTAAATAGTAGGTATTATATTTTCAGAAGCTTAGTAACTAATGGTTAGTATTTTGTCACTATACCTTTCTGAGTAAGCACACTGAATAATATACTTACCTTAATAGTAGTAATACAACAAATTCTTATTTATGTTCAATTCTAAAGTAAGTATTATGACCGTTTCTTCCAAGCGACACCTAGATGGATGCCTAAGTGAAAACGAGCATTAAGATAACTGCCAGTGCGAGTGAATAGAAGCTCGTCTATTTATAGTATCCTTTCCTTTTTAGTTAGTTAATAAATTGTGCAAATTGTTAGTTAGACCGCTAGGTAAACCGTAATTTTGCCAGTTATACAAGGTGTAAACAGACCCTTCACGAAGCCGTCAACCAAGCATTCTGTACATCAAACTAAGTAACTTTACGCAAAAATTATTGCTGGGAAACGACTTTTTTTTAGGGGTTTATTTTTCACCCCAAAAAAAATCGTTTCCCTCTTTACGGTAAAATCAATGACGCATTCAAAACATTGTGATTATGGATGCATTGAATAGTAAACGGGTCATGGAGGTTTTTAAAGTAAAGTGATAACCTTAAAAATTTGTATTAAAAAAAAAACTTGTGAAAAAGTTGGAACTTTGACCCCCAATAACTCCGTAACTAGAAGGTATGGTCTAGAACAAAAAAAAATCGCAATAGCGGGGAGAACAAGTGCCTTTCGGCTTCGTTAAGGGTCTATTTACACCCTTTATTTAAGTCTCATATGGGTTTGAGAAAGATCAATAACACTATAAGTCATTATAAAATGGCAATATCACTTAGTAACCAATGTATCCTAAATTACATCATAAACTGAAACGTTCGCAATTTTCGATATTAATTATATTAAATACAGAATCGCGATCAGAAGGAGTTGCACGTGTAACAAATGGGTATACATCGCTCGTTGTATCGCGAGATAGATCGTAAGATTTGGTGAAAAAAACGTGTATTAAAACGTGTGAAATGTAAGCCTACATTGGGTTTTACATCTACCAATTTGCACTGGGTGCAGGTTGGTAGATGTAAGTCACATGTCATCGAACTTAGGTTCTAGGAGATGCCGTTTCATCAATGTTTTCCTTCACCGTTTTGAAAACAATGGTGATGAAATATGTAAATTACATCATCATCTACCTGCCTTTGTCCCATGTTACTTGGGGTCGGCGCATCACGTTTTTTCTTCCATTCTCCTCTGTCAACCGTCACGCTATCATTTACCCCTTTATCTTTCATATCATTCCTCACACAATCCATCCATCGTTTCTTTGGTCATCCTCTCCCTCTCCATCCATCAAAGTTTATATTCATCACTCTGTATTGTATGTAAATTACATAAAGGCCTTAGTTTGAATCGACGATCTACAACTCATTAGTTGGTTTCTATGTAGCACTACTTTTTTGTTTGGTCAACGTATGTCGAAGTCTTCATGAAGTTGGTTGTCTTTCAACATTCTTTCTGAGATTCGAAGTTCAAAGTAACAGTAAAAAGTTTAACAACTGAAAGTAGTAACCGGAGGGACTGGTCATGTCTTAGCTGCCATGGTTTATTTTTATTAATGTACTGTTCATTATATCTTTTTACTCTGGACGCTCTTAATGTGCACGTCTTTCTACATCTTTCTCACATAAATGTATAGTCTCCAAATGAATGATGTAACCAAGATTTTGTAACAATATTCTGATTGAAAAGAGTGTCCATGGAGTTTCTTGCCCATTCTTCTCCATAAAGATCTACGCTTTGGAATGGGAAACTACAGGACTTTTACAAGTTATTATGCCTTGTGTCTGGAACTGTAGCTTCGCCTTCTTTGTTTTTCTGACATTCAAAAGTGCCTGTTATATGTGAGTTTTAGTTGTCATTCAACATTATTTCTGAGATTTGAAGTTCAAAGTAACAGTAAAAAGTTTAATAACTGAAAGTAGTAATCCGGATCATCACAAAGAGTTAAGTAGAACACGCAAACTGTCCAGTACAAAAATATAAAACTGACGTTTGACATAAAAATGTAGGTTACCGAGTGATTTCATAAACATTCCGACGCTTCTAGTTCTTAATTTCATAACTGAATCATGAAAGCTCGCCAGGCTGTCCATCAAATTGTTACGAAAATAGTACTTTCCTACACTTGGGCGGAAAATAACTGATATTTTAACTGACTTAAAAAAGAGGTAGATTATTAACTTCTGACTGACTTTCTGTCACTATTTTTCTTTTTAGTGTGTCAATAAGGAAAATAATAATAAACATAATAATGTTATGTGAGTACAGCAGTCATTGTGCCGATAGTCGTGTCCGCCAATGGCTTAATTGCCAAAAGCCTCGACCAACATCTGAGGAGGCTCTCGCTTGGCAGCTGGATCAAGGGCTTGATTTAGAAAGCAGTACTTCTGGACACGGCGCGTATCGTTAGGAGGTTCTTCTCTCGTAGAGCCCGGTAGCTTGGACACTGTTCCCGATACCCATGGGCTACAATTTTTATATTTTAAAATGTTTTTTTATATTAGAATATTGAAAAATGTAACTAATATGTGTTAAAATCAATAAAGGAAATAAACATAATATTTATATTAATTATTCGTTGAACAAAACCAGATTTACACTCCAGGGCGAAATCATCTATGAATGAACCTGAACAGACTTTTGAATTTAGTAGTTAGCTAACAAAATTGATAAACGAAAATATATAGGCATATGGCATATGGATTCTATAGGCATTATATTGTATATATATATGGTATGTATTACCTACATTATATTGATTTGCATGTATGTAGTTTAATTCATAAAATGACTTAATTTAAGTAATAAAATGTACTGTTAACGCACATTTCGCAATCGAAATTTGGTTTGCTGTAAGAAAACCCAATTCTGGGTTAAACTCGCCATTGTACATAAGCTATATTATTGCAATTTGTTTGTATATTTTTTGTTATTTTGTGTTCAATAAAGAATAAGAAATAATAAAAAAAATCCGTTGCATTTAAAAGCACAAATACCAATTTGCAGACGACCAATAAATCAACTAAAATATCTTAAGATCAATCCCAAAGTTCACTCGCCCACTCAAGGCATGCTATCAATATTAATATATTTAATGTTATCGATTTGTCTGTGACTGTTTATAATCAAGCACCTTTCTGATCAGTGATGTTGAGTGGAAGGTTACAGGTTCAAGTATCGATTGAAGGATATTTATGAACAGAGGGATGACAGCACTGACAGCCTTAATTATCGTGAGTTTTAGTTTGAGGGTTATTTGAATATTCGTAACTAGACCTATAAAGGGTGTAAATAGACCCTTAACGAAGCCGAAAGGCACTTGTTCTCTCCGTCACTGCGATCACTTTTTTGTTCTAGACCATACCTGAGAACCTTCTAGTTACGGAGATATTGGGGGTCAAAGTTCCGACTTTTTCGCAAGTTTTTTTTTAAATGCCTGTTTTTAATGTAAGATTTTCCCTTTAAACACCTCCACGATCCTCGTACTATTCAATCCATCCATCAGCACAATGTTTTGAGTGCGTTTCATTGAGTTTTACCGTAAAACGTGACTTTACACCCCAAAAAAAAATTTGTTAACCAGCAATAATTTTTGCGTAGAGTTACTTAGTTTGATGTACAGAATGCTTGGTTGACGGCTTCGTGAAGGGTCCGTTGTGACACATATGGCTGTTTTTGAACTTATTACAATTTCAGCTAAAATCGGCTTTGTTTGTTTGTTCGATGTTTTCTTTAATTTTAACTGTGTAGAGCGATCATTTTCAAATTAAAATAATATTTTTTAATTAATAGAAGACCAATCGTACCACTGAGAATTTAAATCAGTGGTTACTCGATTATTAAAGTATTCATTAATCAAAATTATAATATGAGTTTCTTGTCCAAATTGTAGTAAATTAAAATCTTCTTCTTAGCGTGTCGATGGCAATCTAAATAGTGTCAGCCCAGAACTGAGCAACTAGTTTGGCGCTTTCGGTAGCGTCCATCAGTTCCTGTAGTGAACAAACAACAGGACACGCAGGATTAAGTGCCTCATCGTTTGTAGAACAGCATCACATTTACACTCCAGCAGGGCAGAGTCATTGATGAATCTCCACCTGAGCAGGTTTTCTTTGCTGCGACCAACCTGCGTCCGGAGTCTATTTAAAGACTTCCAGGTCAGCCATGGCAACTCATGTCCAGGCGGGAGATTTTCAGCAGGTGGAACAAATGGGTAGTAAATTAAAATAAAACATTATTTTGTAGTATTCATTACAATTTCACGTTCGTATTTAGGCAGCTTTGTTGTCCATACTGTCCCTCTGCTGGAAAAAGTCCTCCCCAAAATCTTGTCCCCCGAATCAGCCCTCGCGGTATGCGTCCAGGTCGTCTCACCACCTCTTTCTGGACCGGCTTTGGCGGGGCCTACCATCTGTTACCTGGGCACCCATAGTGTGTAGAGTTTTGCCCAGCGGATGATGATCATGTCCCTATTTTATTAAAAAAAGCTTTAACCGCGCAAAAAAAAAAAAAACTATTTAAATTTTCAAAAACTATCGTGATTTCCTACAAACGCCATCTACCTTCTCACCCGGGAACCAAACCCGGAGCAACCCTCTCTAACAGATCGATGTTGTTATAAATAAACCGTCTAGCCAGGGTGGGGCTACCCTGAGACACAGAATAGATAGTAACAGAAGGTCAGGCCCATACGAGCGATAAAAGCACTAAGTCCCTTCGAAATTTGAAGCGATGAAATTGCGCGTGTCACATTTGAAATTCGCGACAGAAGTGATGCAAAGGAGCGTCAGCATCGGTACTGTGTCGCGCGCGAGTGATCTTACAATTGTAGTGTTCAATGGCATTTCTTATCGATGCTGAATCGCGTTTGCATAGAACCGTTGGGCGGTTGTATCGCGACCGTTTCACGTATGACCTTGCATCACTGAAGTCGCGGTGGGTAAGTGATCTAAGCCAGATTTTAAGTGTGCGATTTGGCATGTAATTATTCCTACTTTTGGTTTCCTACAAGTATAAATCGACATGCTAATAAAAGAGTTGAGCGTGTATTTATTGAGGGTTTATTTCGTACTTCCAAATATTGTTGCTGACCGGTAAAAAAACCAAGTATGCTTTTATTTAGACAATAATTAAGACGTGTTAGCGAAAACTGGCTTTTTTTTGCCTAGCTACACCACGGTGGGTATGGCAATCTTACGGCTACCCCAAACAAATGCCAGTCACAGGCACGCCTGCATTCGCTGTAAATAAGGCGCGTCTATGAGTGCTCGCATTTTCGCTTCTTGTATGGAGCTGTCCTTCTGTATCTATCCACTCTGTGGCGAAGAGGTCGATGACCTCAATGCATGGCTCTTTGATTCCCGTTCTATACTTTATGGGGTGACTTTTGCTTTAGCATGGTGGCCGGTCAAGTGTGAGTCGTTTCTGCTGTTTTTAATGTTACATAAAATGGAAAATACAGGGTGTAAACGGACCCTTCACGAAGCCGTCAACCAAGCATTCTGTACATTAAACTAAGTAACTCTACGCAAAAATTATTGCTGGGAAACGACTTTTTTTTTTGGGGTGAAAAATCACATTTTACGGTAAAACTTAATGTTACGCATTCAAAACATTGTGCTTATGGATGCATTGAATAGTGAACGGGTCATGGAGGTATTTAAAGTAAAGTTATAACCTTAAAAATTTGTAAAAAAAAAAGAACTTGTGAAAAAGTTGGAACTTTGACCTCCAATATCTCCGTGACTAGAAGGTTCCCAGGTATGGTCCAGAAAAAAAAATGATCGCAATGACGGAGAGAACAAATGCCTTTCGGCTTCGTTAAGGGTCTTTTTACACCCTTTATAGATGTTACAGATTTGATATAGAGTATGTTAAATATTTACATTTGTAACCACAGGGATTGGTATTAAAGGGTTTTATATATAGTTTAACTACTTCTTGTGACAGTATTGAGTATAGATAAAGATATACTACCTATTGCGGTTTTCCCTTCCACTCTCATCATCTGCCTAGCCTATTCCCAACTATATTGGGGTCGGCTTCCAGTTTAACCGGATGCAGCTGAATACCAGTATTTTATCTGGAGCGACTGCCTATCTGACCTCCACAACACAGTTAGTACTGGGTAATACGATACCCCTTGGTATGACTGGTTGTCAGACTTTTTGGGCCACGACCACCTAACGACTGTCAAAGATCTTCAAATGACACCCGGGACCAACGGCTTAGCGTGCTTTCCGAGGCACGGAGGAAACTCGGTATGTAATGGGTGGTCACCCATCCACAGACCAACCTAGGCAAGCACGGCTTAACCTAAAAATTGACCCGAGCGGCTGTTATTATTTAAAAAAAAAAAAGATTGTCTGGTAGACAATGCCTTGTGGCATTAAGCCCGCCTATGTACCACTTTTGTACATGAAGTTTAAATAAATAAAAAGCTAGGCAGATGATGAAATAAACATGTAATTATACATATTTTTAACCCCCTTTTTTAGAGTAATGTTTGACACTAATTTGTAAATCAAAGAATGCCTTCAGGTCTTCAACTTACTCGTAGTGTAAACTAACCGTAAAGACATTTCCAGGACAATTTCTCTTTCTTAAAAAACTCTTTTGAGAAAATTCTCTTTAACACCAGGATTTTTAACAAAAGTAAATCCTTTTTAGTAGAAACTTAGGTCTAGCCAAGCGAGTTAATTTAATTGAATTACTTTTCTAAAAAGATTTGCTAAATGTCTTTTGGAGTAGGCCAATTAGGATATTTGTTAATTGGGACCTATTTTGAAAAGGTTGGATTGAAGACAAAAGAGGTAACTGATTTTGAGAACCTGAGGGTCCAAGAACAAGAGAATCCTTACTAATATTATAAATGCGAAAGTAAGTTTGTTTGTTTGTTACGTTTTCACGCCTAAACCACTGAACCGATCATCCTGAAATTTTGCATATACGTTGACAGGTGTACAGAAACGGACATAGGGTACCTTTCATCCCGAAAAAAAGTACTGTTCCCGGGGAAAATAACAATAATGTTCTTATGATAATAGATGGCGCCACGTGTCTTTCGAATCATGATTGAATTATATTATTACAAGCAGAGTATAACCCAAATTGATTGTCAAATTCTTAACTAACGCGGCGAGGCCACGGGCAAAAGCTAGTAATATACAGGGTGTAAACGGACCCTTCACGAAGCCGTTAACCAAGCATTCTATACATCAAACTAAGTAACTCTACACACAAATTATGGCTGGGTAACGACTTTTTTTTTGGGGTGTAAAATAACCTCTTACGGTAAAACATTGTGCTATTCAAAACATTATGGATGCATTGAATAGTGAACGGGTGACGGAGGTATTTAAAATAAAGTTATAACCTTAAAAATTAGTAAAAAAAAAAACTTGTGAAAAAGTTGGAACTTTGACCCCCAATAACTCCGTAAATAGGAAGTTCTCAGGAATGGTCTAGAACAAAAAAATGATCGCAATAGCGGGGAGAACAAGTGCGTTTCGGCTTTTATAAATCATTTCGTATTTCTGCACCGACTTTCAACAGGACTGACGTACCTAAGCTGTCCAAGATTATGTCTGAACTTTAAAAGAGACTAAGAACCTCTGAGTTTGTTTCGGCTGTTTTTTCTCAGAGGAGTCAGATACGAAACATCGTATTCATCTAATTAAAAAAAAATGACGTGTATAATTGTTTGTGAAAACCTATTTGCAAAATAAACATCATTTTTACGACGAAATGAGATGAGATGATGAGTTGTCTGATGAGATGACGAGTAATGGTCAGTGGGTCATCTTAGGGGCGGATTTGTAGGAGTTGGAGTATATACGCTTAGGGGCACTATGAGCAGCAAAGAAAAGGAAAAAAAAAACTTTAGATTGAAAAAAATTTTTGCGACAAAAATATTCTTTGAAAATTTTTAGTTTTCATATAATTCGGAAACGGTGCTTCGGACGACAATGCGTTTCAGAACCTAAATGGTTTCTATGGTCTAAGTCAACCCGATACTGCAATAAAATTTGGAAATTTCCGAAAAAAAAAATTAAGTCCCAATTTTTTCCTAAGTCCTCGCTCCATAGCGCCCCTAAGGCTACACTCTAACCCAGGTAATAGAGAAGTATGGAAGAAGACATCCTGCGCCGACCCCAAATAAATTGGGATAAGGGCAAGAGAATGATGATGATTATGAGACAAAGTATTTTTGAACAATAAACTGGTAATGTAGAGGAGCTCGTGGCTAAATAATAACAGCCGCTCGGGTCGATCTTTAGGTTGCCGTGCTTGCCTAGGTTGGTCTGTGGATGGTTGACCACCCATTACATACCTTATTTCCTCCGTGCCTGGGAAAGCACGCTAAGCCGTTGGTCCCGGCTGTCATTTGTAGATCTTTGACAGTCGTTACAGGTAGTGAGTGGCCCAAAAAGTCTGACAACCAGTATTACCAAGGGGTATCGTATTACCCAGTACTAACTGGGTTGTGGAGGTCAGATAGGCAGTCGCTCAATGTAAAATACAGGTTTTCAGCTGCATCCGGTTAGACTAGAAGCCGACCCCAATTTAGTTGGGAAAAGGCTCGGTAGACAATGATAATAAAACTGGTAATGTTAATTCTTTTAAAGAATTTCTGACCCTCTTATGTTAGCTTTATAAAATTTAAACTGTGATGCCAATTTACAGGGGCTTCAACGCTAAAAAGTCCTTTTGATTTTAATTAATTTGTTTTCATTTGCGTCTGAAGTGCTGTAATTAGGAGACATGCTTTCTTTTTGGCCTTTTCTACGGATTAATTTTGGACTACCAAAACTCTGTTCGCTAGGTGATTACACAGAGAGTGACATACATGTAGACACGAGAACTAACATTCTACTTACAGCAAAATTTTCTGAAAAAAAAATATATCGACTTACAAAAAAAAACACTAAAACAGGGAAAAATAACTTCACATTCGGAAGTCGGAGACTTCGTTCGTTTTATAAAAAAAATTCCAACGACTATTCGGAAGTGATAAAAGTGAATGAGTATAAAAAAAAAACTTTGAGAAAGTTGTTTGTTATCATGAGTACAATCACGTGTTTAAGTATCGGTCACTAATTACCAGTCATCCTGTATAAGCCGTTTTCTTTTTCGTTTAATGGGGCATCCTCAGTATTCCCATATAAATTTATTAATTTTGCTTTAAAAAATAATATTACATTCTGACGTCGCGTCGTTGGTAAAAAGTTAATGCAACAAACGAAGACTCCGACTTCCAAATGTGCAGTTATTTTTCACTGTTTTAATGTTTTTTTTATAAGTCGTTTTTTTTTATTTATTTTCAGAGATTAGCTGTAGTATAATATTAGTCCTGCCTTGTGCTGGCCACCTACACTTATACCTCTGCTACCGTCTGACAAATACAAACGTTACGTTACGTTACAAAAGCTATCATCATTCTCTTGCCCTTATCCCAATTCATATAACAATACAAAAGCTAACTAAGCCATATAGCCATATACATAGAGATCAAAGTTACCAACTTCAAAATCAAGATTCAAAATAATTGACCTACGAAACACCTTGTACACCGTTTGCTTTTCAAGCTATACCGGGTCGAGTGGTTGCCTGGTTGCCGTCGCCTCTCGGTTGGCTGGTTGCTCCCGGTTATTCGGTTACAGTCACACTGATTAGCACCTGACGCTCAGCTTTTTGGGGTGTGGTGCAAAGAGACCTGGTAGCGGTTTTTGGAAAATTTTTGCAAAACATTTATACTTAGGTACCTGATTTTATTTACTTTTTAATTTTCGAGTGATTTTATTGATATTTTTATTTAATGATTTTTATTGATTTTTGTAATGTTTTTATTAATTTTTGTAATGATTTTTCAATGATTGACTTTGTTTTTATTTCATCTCAATTTTTTTTTTCGAATTATGGGTATTTGCCTGAATTAAAACACAAGTTTTATAAATAGACTTTTTTTTTATTGGGTCAAGCCCGCCACACTATTCTCAAACCACCGCAACTCCTGAAAGCCAGAATCAACAGTGGCGACCACCAGAAAAGCGCCGAGACAATGAAGCTCTACGAAGTCCCAGAGAAGCAATTTAACTGTCTTGGATCCCGCAACGAAATTAATCAGAAAAGTGTAGCGGAGGAGTAGGAAAACCATGATTTCTACTTTATAAGGAGACTGCCACGCTGACAGGTGTAAAAGTACCCTTAACGAAGCCGAAAGGCGCTTGTTCTTCCCGTCATTGCGATCATTATTTTGTTCTAGACCTTTTTCCTGGGAACCTTCTAGTTACGGAGATACTAGAGGTCAGAGTTCCAATTTTTTCACAAGTTTTTTTTAAATACAAGTTTTTAATGTTATAACTTTATATACCGCCACGACCCTCGTACTATTCAATGCATCCATCAGCAAATTGAGTGCGCCACATTGAGTCCGTAAGTAATGAGTAAAACGAGATTTTTCACTCCCATAAAAAAGTCATTTCCCAGCAATAATTTTCGCGTATAGTAACATAGTTTGATGTATTTATTACTTTTTAAAGGGTGATGGGTGGGTGGGTAAACATTTTAGCCCTGGTTCTGTAAACCTGCTACCCTGTTCTAACTTGTTCCCTACACGGAGACATATTCGCGTGACATGACAGGGAGCGTCGATTTTCTCACAGAATTGATTTAATAAGTTTCATATCATTACGGCGTCTTATTTGATCGGTGTGAGCTAACTTGGAGCTTACCAACTATACCTATGTAAGGACTACACCGCTAATATCAAGGTTCATTTGATAACGATACACCCACATTTACAGAAACATCCTTACTAATATTATAAATGCGAAAGTAAGTTTGTTTGTTGCCTTTTCACGCCTAAAGCACTGAACCGATCATCCTGAAATTTTGCATATACGTTTTCAGGTGTGCAGAAACGGACATAGGGTACCTTTTATCCCGAAAAGAAGTACTGTTCCCGAGGAAAACCACAATAACGTTCTTATGATAATAGATGGTGCCACGTGTCTTTCGAATCATGATTGAATTATTACAAGCGGAGTGCAACCTGAACTGATTGTCAACTACTAAATTAACGCGAGCGAAGCTGCGGGCAAAAGCTAGTGTAAGATAAGGCGATCCACCTCTGTCCAGCTCTTAGGGGAGTACAGGCGTGATTCGGGTTTTTTTATGGAGAGACTGTAGCCTAGGTGATCTTCGCAACCTAGCTTCTGGGTAACATGATACTCCCTTTGTAAGCCCAATTGTCACCCTATGTAAAATGTGTACTTTTATCATACCTGAAAGTATGGTTTACTCATTACAAAGTATTCTATCTATTTATGTATACACGGTGTAAATGGACCCTTCACGAAGCCGTCAACCAAGCATTCTGCACATCAAACTAAGTAACTCTACGCAAAAATTATTGATGGGAAATGACTTTTTTTTTGGGGTGGTAATCACTTTTTACGGTAAAACTCAGTGTTCCGCACTCAAAACTTAGTGCTGATGGATGCTTTGAATAGTTATCGGGTCATGGAGTTAAATTAAGGTAAAGTTAAATCCTTGAAAAGTAGTTTAAAAAAAATGTGAAAAAATTGAAGCTCCAATACCTTGACCTCCAATATCTCCGTAACTAGAAGGTTCCCAGGTATGGTCCAGAACAAAAAAAATATCGCAATGATGGGGAGAACAAGTGCCTTTCGGCTTCGTTAAGGGTCTTTTTACACCCTTTATATAAGACTGGTTGACAGACTTTGAAACTAAATTTCAGCTTTTTTTTAGCATTTTGGTAATGTTTAGTACCTAAATCAAATCCAGAGTTTAGTATACTAGACGCAAAGGGAAGTTTTAAAGGATTTTGAACCATATCGCTTGTTTGCGACAAAAATGGTATAACTCGAAAAATAAGAAACACAGAACATCTTTGTTTTAAGTTCGACCAAAAAGATTTTCATTAAATTGCCCTTTTTTTTTGAATGGAGTGCTTTTATCAAAAGATGAAAGGTTTATTTTACGTATTGCGTTACTTAATTTAATACTTACTTTCGTTAATTTTATATTCGTCTACGAATAACATCGAAAAAAAAAAAATTTTTGAGTTGTGTCGTCCTTGAAGCTTACAAGCGATATGTGAAAGTTCATTGGCTTGCCCTGCACGTGGTATGGGTATTTTATGGTATAAATAAGGATCCCGAAAAAACATTGTTTTAGATCGATTCTTCACGCAAAGTTTGGTAATGTTGACTGACATATTGGATGAGTCTGTCAGGGTACGCCAGTCATGATTAGGGCCAAGACACCGGTAGAAACTTAGGTAAACTTTTATTGATGTTAAGAATCAAAGATGGCGACTTCTTGTTCTGCGAATTGTGTCATGTCTCGATTTATTTGAACAATTGATTTAGTACTTAACAGGCGAAATGTAGCAGTCGGACCTATTAGCACACTGTCTATAGACCGACCGCTTTAATGAGTCCTCCACCTTGCTCCATCAAAGGCACATTAAGCGTCCACAAAGTGCCATAATTTCGTCGGTCGCCGCCGGTACCCCGACCCATGAGAGTGTCAGGAAGGGTCAGGGATACGTAGCAGCACGGTTCGGGGAGATCGTCGTAGCGGGAGTCTACATCTCCCCGAGCCG
The DNA here is from genome assembly GCA_905220335.1 of Noctua pronuba. Classification (NCBI taxonomy): domain Eukaryota; kingdom Metazoa; phylum Arthropoda; class Insecta; order Lepidoptera; family Noctuidae; genus Noctua; species Noctua pronuba. The sequence continues at coordinate 4,294,087 of LR999919.1, read as the reverse complement.
AACTCTCGCCGAGTTCCACAACTCCCTCACGGAGTTGAGTGTCGTCATCGGAAGCCATTCCCTCCCTGTTCTTGTGCTCGGGGACTTCAATGCCAAGAACTTGGCTTGCATGGCGTTCTCGTTGCACAGACGCGCGGGGAAGGATGGTGGAGGACTGGGCTCTGGAGACAGACGTGTGTGCGGATGCGGGGCGAGTTGGTGGTGGACATCTCGTTCGCTAGCCCCGCTCTGTCACTGCGTGTCGTTGACTGGCGCGTCGTGGTTAAAGAAGAAGAATAAAAACTACAGTATAAAAAGAGCATGGCCAATTAATTATCAACATTATGTTATGGCCATCCTACCCATATAATACTTATAAGTGTCACAAATAACTGCCCACATAACCTACATTCCATGGTGTTAACTTACGTTTATGAGTTTTTAATCTGCCACGAAACGTCTAGGATTACGAACTAGTGCCAGAATTGGAGATTTTAGTACATAGTTTATCAATTATTATGTTCATTGTTTGGCCTGATTCCGTTTGCGATCAAAATAAACTTTTAATAACATAACATCACGATTTTATCGCCAAAAGAGCAAGGCAGAGATGTATGGTGAGGTACCGCGGTCCTGGAACACAAAGGGCAAAGAAGGAACATGGATGGGTTTTAGTCAGTAAAAGTCTGACACTCCCTCCCACTCCACCCAGAGCGGGGGGGGGGGAGCGGGGGGGGGGGGTTATTTGATGATTTCACACCCAAAAAAAAAAAAGGTGTATGGTGTGCGAAGAATGTGTGGTAATTGCACCTCCAGACTACGCCATGTACTCGTCAGCCGCGGTGGCCACATGCCCGAAATCATAACTATTCAAAACCTTATGCCCGCGTATTTGCCCGGAGTTCGATAATTGTCCCACGGGATCATACTACCGGGATAAAAAGTATCCTATGTGTTAATCCAGGTTATAAACTATTTTTATGCTAAATTTACATTCAAATCCGTTTAGTAGTTTTTGCGTGAAAGAGTAACAAACGTCCATCCATTCATCCATCCTCACAAACTTTCGCATTTATAATAAGGTTAGTAAGATTAGAAAAGATAAAGGGCATACAATTATTATTATCAGTCAATTAAAGCCGATTTCATGTATATGTTACGGCTAAAAGCCGAAGTAAGGTTACACATAGTTCTAGCCGGCTATATCTAGGTGCGGCCGGTAACAGTTTGTTATAATGCAACCAATTTGGATGTAGCGCTCGCTCGGCTCGCGCACGTTTTGCCACAGTTATAACCTAACCTAATCCATTTGGTCGGTGTGTCCTAACAATAAAAAGGATAGTTACCTGCCGCACCTAGGTATAGCCGGCTAGAACTAGGTGTAACCTTACTTCGGCTTTTAGCCGTATCACATACACATTTTTCTGTTTTATACATGTTGTTAGTGACTATGTCAGTTTAAAAACATTTTTCTGTGTTTTATTTTAATTTAAAAGTTTTCCGCCTCTAAAAAACACCCGTTATAATTATGTTAAATCCCTTGTGTAAGAGGGCTACTCTATTACCATCAACTAGGCACAAAATCTGAAAAGCTCCCACCTGGACATAAGTTGCCATGGCTGACCTGGAAGTCTTTAAATAGACTTCGGACCCAGGTTGGTCGCAGCAAGGAAAACCTGCTCAGGTGGAGATTCATTAATGACTCTGTCCTGGAGTGTAAATGTGGTGCTGTTCCACAAACGATGGGGCACTTAATATCGTGACCTGTCCTGTTGTTTGTTCACTACAGGAACTGATGGACGCTATCGAAAGCGCCAAACTAGTTGCTGAGTTCTGGGCTGACACTATTTAGATTGCCATCGACATGCTAAGAAGAAGACCTAGGCACAAATCCAGACTCCTTCAGGAGCTGTTCTGTCATCTAACCTAATCATATTTGCCTGTAGTAAGAAAACGCCAAAAATAATTTGAGAAACCCTTGGGAGTTCTCCTTCCATAATTATAGTTTTTCCCCAAGGACGGATTGGCCTGGCCTGAGAAATCTTATTAGTCTGATTCCATGGTCTAATTACCTAGTGACAGGTAAGTCAGTATTATTTATAATGTTCAAGCTTTTTCCCTGAGGGGTAGACAGGAGCCATGTTCCTAACATTGGCCTATTTGTCCTTATTTCGTCCATGATTATAGATCTCTAAAAAAAACCGATCAATTGCGAGTCGGACTCGCGCATGAAGGGTTCCGTACCATCGTAGTAGGAGAGCCCCCTTTATTATTTTTTTATTATTTGTTGTTATAGCTTTCTTATTGGTTTTCCTGTAATATATATTATATAGGCAAAGAACCATCCTTTTGTAATTTTTTTCAAAATTTTCGGCCGTATAGTTTCAGAGTTAAGGGGTCAATTTTGGCCTAGTCTTAAAATTATTTAATATATATATATATTAGAGATGCTCACAATGAGCCCTTTTATTTGATTTGTAACACGATAAAGTTAGCAAAACTTGACCTTTTAAAATCAAGTTATTTTTTATTTTTAAGTCGTTTTCGGTACTAATTTTGAAACTATGCATCCAAAAATGAAGCGTTTTAGCAATATTTAATTATATTTAATTTTTATTAATAAGTAATAAGGAGTATTTTATTTTTAAACTTGGACAACTGATAAGTGATTAAGTGGAAAAATAATTTGGATTTTTTGTCTCTTTTTAACCGACTTCAAAAAAGGAGGAGAGGTTCTCAATTCGTCGGAATCTTTTTTTTTTTCTATGACTAGATAAATCGGTTTCGAGTAACGTTTTCGACCAAAACTATGAGAGGTGCCAAATATTCGGTTTCAGCCGAAAATCGTGTTTCGGTCGGACAGTAACTTAGGTACTATAATAAACCCACAGGTTACTTATTAAACGATCACTCACTAAGACCATACTCGACAAAACATGTCAGTATACATTACCCGGCACAGTTGACGACTCAATGCATCTCGCGTGTTCCGTCGTTGACTGGGCCAGATTGTCCGTATACTATTACACGTAACTCGACACTTTTTGTGCATATTATCACGCTAAAGGAGATGTTATGTGTAGAAGATATACATACAGGGTGTAAACAGACCCTTCACGAAGTCGTCAACCAAGCATTCGGTACATCAAACTAAGTAACTTTACGAAAAATATTTGCTGGAAAACGACTTTTTTTTTTGGGGTAAATATCACGTTTTACGGTAAAACTCAATGTAACGCACTCAAAAAATTGTACTGATGGATGGATTGAATAGTACGGGGGTCGTGAAGGTGTTTAAAGTAAAAATCTTACATTAAAAACATGTATTTAAAAAAAAAACTTGTGAAAAAGTTGGAACTTTGACCCCCAATATCTCCGTAACTAGAAGGTTCCCAGGTATGGTCTAGAACAAAAAAATTATCGCAATGACGGGTAGAACAAGTATCTTTCGGCTTCATTAAGGGTCTTTTTACACCCTTTATACCTAACCTCTTACTTATTACTACTATTACACTATTACAAATGCGAAAGTTTTTGAAGATGGATGTATGTTACTCTTTCGCAGAAAAAGTACTGAACGGATTTGGATGACTTTTGGCACACATATAGTTTATAACCTTTTTATCCCGGGTGGTACGATACCATGAGACAATTATCTAACTCCAAGGCTTCATCCGGAAGCCGCGGGCATTAGTTAGTCGATAATATAAGGACTGTATGCCCTGAAGGGGTAATTAAGGGTGTATACTAAAGCCAAATAGCGCCAGTTATAGTCCCATGTATTTAGAGACGACCCTAATGCTATCAGCTGTGGAAAGAACAGACTACTGCGGAATAATTGTAATTACTCTCCAGCCTTTATCCCAATATTTGGGGTCGGTGCAGCATGTCTTCTTCTTCAGCATACTTCGCTAATAGTCTTACTCACACACACACATACACAATTGTGGTCCAGCAGTCATCATAATCATCATCCACAGCCCGACTTCACTCACTGCTGGGTATAGGCCTCTCTTTGTTTGACACAGCAGTCACCTCCTATTAAAAAATCTCAGATGGAAAACCTCAATGGCACCGGGCTCCATACGCGCTGGCAACCACCAGGCCTATGTGAATCCCCAATCATGTGCTGTAATCAATCCTTGTCCAGTAAATATGTAGTAGGTACATCATCATCATCCATTTTCATACCGAGTTTCCTCCGTGCCTCGGAAAGCACGTTAAGCCGTTGGTCCCGGCTGTCATTTGTATAATCTTGATAGTCGTTACAGGTAGTCAGTGGCCCAAAAAGTCTGACCACCAGTCTTACCAAGGGGTATCGTATTACCTAGTACTAACTGGGTTGTGGAGGTCAGAGAGGCAGTCGCTCCATGTAAAATACTGGTACTCAGCTGCATCCGGTTAGACTGGAAGCCGACCCCTACATAGTTGGGAAAAGGCTAGGCAGATGATGATCGTCATCATTCATTTTGTGACAGCACAACTAATGGGCAGTTATCACCGGCGCCTACGATATCTGCAATATCAGATGCGTTGCTATCTTAATGTCAAAGCTGCAGAGTCAAACTCAAACTCAAAGCATTCATTTCAATTAGACCATTACAGGCACTTTTGAAAGTCACAAAAATAACAAAGAGCGAAGCTACAGTCACAGGCACAAGGCATAATAACTTGTGAAAGTACTGTAGTTGCCCATTCCAAGGCGTAGATCTCTATGGAGAAGAATGGGCAAGAAACTCCATGGACACTCTTTTCAATTTTATTTCAGTCATGTGTTTGCATTCGACTTGACGCCTGTTCTTAATTTCTGTTTCAGCAAAGAATTGCAGCAATATATACCAATTTACTTTGTAACAAGCCTAAAAAAAACGCAAAAATGGCAAAATCTCAAATTGTTTCATACCTTTACGCTATCCGTTTAACAAGCTAGACAGCTATCGTGTTACGAAGCACGCGATCCGAAAATAGTACGGCCGCCATCTTTGATTCGTTGACATAATGAAAATTGACAGGTTACTGAGATGTGGTTGGACCGACTGACACGCCAGTTTGGGTAGTCAGCTGTGATCGTAATTTAATGTTGGGATCCTACCATTGGTTCTCGAAAAGTATTCACCTCATCTTTACTAACCGACAAGGTACGCAACACCACACTGCGCTCCAAAACATAAACTACTGACGTTGCTCAAAAAGCCGCTAATCTGAAGTGGGACTGGACTGGCCACGTCTGCCGCATGCCCAATGAGCTGTGGGCCAAAATAACCACTTTCTGGAGCCCTGATACAGCCAGAAGGCGACGCGGTAGACCTCGTAGAAGATGGCGGGACGAGCTGGACAGAACCAACGACCAGTGGCCCACATTAGCCCTGGATCGAAACAACTGGAAGTCATGGGGAGAGGCCTTTGCCCAGCAGTGGGACGACGCAGGCTAGCAGTATCAGTATCATCTTTATAGATTAACTAGGGCATCGCACATCGGGTGCGGTTTACTAACAACAGCGCCACCGTGCACCGATCGGGTCCAAAACTCCTATTTATCAAGCTGAAACCAACCATACTCATTCACAAAATGTTATTAAAATCGGTTGGGTGGATTCGGATATTAGGTAACGTGTACGAACAAAGTGACACGTGATTTTATGTATTAAAATTCAGAAAACGATGGTCTTATTTTATTTAATAACGATACGTTAATAAATCCACAAAATGAAAGATATGTCAAAAAGTATTTTCTGGTAATATTTTTTCATTATTGTGTGTTAGGAGACAGACATAATTATAGTGTTGCTACAGTTTAAGAGATATTTGTAAGAGGAATAATTACATTTTTCATTGTTTTCATTTTACTGTATTGGTTAACGCAGCGGCGCATGCCAGTCAATCTCAAAAGCTCAGTTGGCATGGCTTTTTTCGACTATTATTATCATATTACAGCCAATTTATACAAAACCTTGATTCATTATTAGTGTTTATCAAATCAAACATCATCGAATCAATTTTATCGATGAGATTGTGTTTGAATTTTGAAACTCAGCCTTATTTGATTATATATTTTTTGTTATTAAAATAAGCTTTAAAATACAACTTGTGTGTGTCTGTCTTGGGTGCACTTATAACTCTAAAACGTAAAGGTTTTAAAATTTGATTGTTTTGTTTATTTATCAATAGTTATTTCTGTGGCTAGATTTTAGTCTCCATCTCATATTAAAAGGGGTTGGTGCTCACTGTACTCAGTAACTGTAACAAGATGGCCGCTTTTTTTTTACGGATGGGAAATCATCAAATGACTTCTCCCGCTCTGGGTGGAGTGGGAGAGAGTGTCAGACTCTTACTGACTAAAACCCATCCATGTTCTTTCATTGCCCTTTGTGTTCCGGGGCCACGGTATCTCTTTCGAGCAGTCCCGCAGCAACAAGATGGCCGCTGCAGATCTAATCTCGAACAATATCTAAATGTAGAGCCCCGACACAGGATATGCCGCACATTCTTACCTGCCCGTCGTCCACAACTACCTGTACCCTTCCAGAACTTAAATCAGACAAATTTCAGAGCTCTCAAGAGTGTTACGTACTTGTTAGACAAAATTTGAAACATCGATACAAGAAAAAGAAGCAGATCTTCGTAGGTTAACTTTCGTACCTATGGTAGGGGACAAACATGCAACTCGCTTGCTCTTGACAAAACTGTACAACACGGGGCCAGGTGATGAAATAGACACGATTAAAACAAGTAAATAAAGGACTGCATTGTTATAAACAACATAAAATCACGCCTCACTCTAAGAGCGGTTTCAGGCTAGCGTATTTTTTTTACGCTCGTATCGGCTTACGCGCTTACAGGAGCGCCACATTTTGCGTTTCAAAAACCGAACGCGCGTACACGCGTTTATACTGTTCGTGTTCTCGCGGGTTGACTGTGAGCGCGGGGAGGCGTCTTTCGCGGCTCGCGCTTATACGCCCGTCAACGTTCGTACGAGTTGCGCGTGTGGCAAAAGGCACGCCTTCCAAAAATTAGCTTATACGCGCCGAAAATAAGCGAATTTGGAAGTAAGTGAATGCGGTGGCTGAGGAGTTATGTTTAAATCCCATGTAATAATAGGAAGCGAGAATATTGTCTCTGTATTGATAAATACGCCATTGAAAATTGCAATAACACTTAGTGACACTTTTGAGAGCAGTGGTGGCCGTGGTGCTAACCCCGATTTGCGATACAGCTCGCAAATCGAGGTCGTGGGTACGAACCCAGGCAGGCGCGTTACTTTGTGCAGGTAATTTATTTCATCACCACGGCTCTCAAAAACGGTGAAGGAAACCGGCATGTATTATTAGAACCAAAAATTCTTCGACATCTACTAACCTACATTGGACCTGTGTGGTGCATTACAGCCTAGTCCCTATCATAGAGCGGAAGCCTACGTAACAGCAGTGGGAAGATGATGATAACGAGCTATTACGCTGCCCACAGCTCTAACTTATGGCCTAAAGAACTGCCTATACCTCAAAGTAATAAGAGGCGTAATACAGATCATATCAACTACATTATATTGGCGCGTCAGAACAAATATTTAACTTTTTAATGGTTTATACTTAATTGATATTTCAACGAAGTAACGCACACACGGTTTAAGGCGCAGTTCTATCAACACAAGGGAACCACTCGATACTTACACAAACAATTTGCGATCTGATCTGCACGCGTAGCATGACCACCGTAGAGACGGGTTTGTCGACAGAAGAATCGACAAACTGACAGACATCTTTTATTGATCTGTCATTTTGTCGATTCTTCCGTCAACAAAACCCATTTCTACGGTCGAGTCGGTCGGGTGAATATGGGGTCACAATCAAAATCAAGTTCAAGTAATATCAAGCGTGATGTTATGTATTGTCTGTAACGAATATCACGGGCTATTAGACGCGCACAAGTGTTCGTTCGCGCAAAAATCCATTCGCACAGGTGCCCTTTCGCGCTTAAGTATCGCAAATGCAAATGTCTTAGAAATTAATAAAAAATATCCTTAGCATTGTTAACATTTTGCAGTGAATGAATTTCAATAATAACTATCTGAAAAATATATTTTTTAATAGAGAGTTATTGGAGCTCAAAGTTCAACTTCTGTTCAACTTCAGTTTTTTTAAATACTATTTTTTTTATTAAAACTACTTAACGTACCTACATGACACCCCGTGCACTATTCAATGAATCCATCAGTAAAATTTTTCGAGTGCGTTACATTGAATCCTACCGTGAACCGCGATTATTCATCCCGAACAAAGGTCTTTTCCCAGCAATAATTTTTGCGTAGTTTTAGCGCAGTTTGATTTGATGTACACTTGTACAGAATGATTGGGTGGCGGCTTCGTGAAGGGTCTGTTTACACCTTGCATATTGCAGTATACATATTATTTAATAATCTGTATAGCGTGCAATATTCCGAATTTCTGATCGTCATTTTACGATTACATCTTAGATCAATATTTGTGCAATGGTAAATGTGATAAAAAAAAACTATGTGTAAATTGAATGGCCTTGGGATGCCTTTCATTACCAACCTAGACCTTTATTTGATGGCAACAACCCAAAAGAAACCTTATTGTAAAGACCACAGAGACCATTGAGATTTTGACAGTGATGGGAAATCAGAAGGACAGTATAAGCACGTTTTGCCAAGCAAAACATCCCGAAAACACCTACGTAGGTAAAACCTTCGCCTTAATACCGTAGTGTGTGCAAAAAAGGCACAGCCACGCCCTTTTCAACGGCGATGCTATCTGCATATTGGATTTTGTACTCATCGATATTAAGTAAGCCAATGAATTAACAATATTTATTTGAAAACTAGCAGTTGCCCGCGACCTTCTCGGCGCGAAATTATTATGAAAATAATACTTCTCCATTTGAATAGAATTTTGTTAACAATTTCATTGGTTTTCTTTTGCGCGGAACCCTTAGCCTAAGTTGTTAGTTGGTGTAACATCAACTCAACTCAAAGTATTTATTTCAATTAGACCATAACAGGCTCTTTCGAATGTCAGAAAAACAAAGAAGGCGAAGCTACAGTCCCAGACACAAGGCGTAATAACTTGTGAAAGTACTGTAGTTGCCCATTCCAAAGCGTAGATCTCTATGGAGAAGAATGAGCAAGAAACTCCATGGGCAAGGAATTCCATCAGCTGTCTGCCCGTAAAAGTCCCGTCAAAATTGGTCCAGCCGTTTCTGAGATTAGCCAGAACAAACAGAGAGACAGACAAAAATATTTTTTGTTATGAGTAACATTATTATATACTTTCATAAGCATTAAGTAAAAATCTATTATTTTGAAATTACAAACAGACACTTCAATTTTATTTGTAGCGTTAAATGTGGGAGGGAACACAGAGAGTTCCACACAAAACTCTTTTAGTCACATACAATTCACCCCACCTCATCACATGGCCATATTAAAACAAGCGATACAGCCGTGGCAATATATTTTGGAAAAGAAAACTTAAAATACCTATTACAAATCCCACTTGCATAAAACCAAATCACAGTATGACACACAATAATTACTAAAAAAGTGAAACGGGTTGCCAAACAGTATAATATCTAATAATAGGTGACGAACAGTCGAGCCGTGACCAGTTTAGGCACATAATGACCAGAAATGCGGCCGACATTGCGAAACAGACGGACATACGAATCGTATTGTGACAATTCTATTATTTCTGACTACTTTTTGTTAGAACTTGGGTTAATTTTTTATTAAATGAAAGTCTACAAAATAACATGACATCACGCCTGTATAGACGTGCATCTACAAGATGTAAACGGACCCTTCACGAAGCCGTCAACCAGGCATTCTGTACACCAAAGTAAGTAACCCTACGCATACATTTTTGCTGGGAAACGACTTTTTTTTGGGGGTCAAAGATCACGTTTAGCTCAATTTAACGCTTTCAAATCATTGTGCTGATGGATGGATTGAATAGCACGGGGGTCGTGGAGTTGTTTAAAGTAAAAATCTTACACTACAAACATGTATTAAAAAAAAAACTTGGAGTTTGACCCCCAATATCTCCGTAACTAGAAGGTTCCCAGGTATGGTCTAGAACAAAAAATGATCACAATGACGGGGAGAACAAGTGCCTTTCGGCTTCGTTAAGGGTCTATTTACACCCTTTATAGAACGCCCACATAACGCCAGTTATGTATAACACAAGCGCGTAAGCGGCCTATTATGCGGTGGCCGTTCACGCGACGTCGCGTGATGGTGCCTTATAATTAAGTATGAGCCTTCAGGCTTCAGCGTATAGAGTTCTGGTATTTGTTTTGGCCACTAGAGAACACATTCAACGATTGTTTTATTTTGCCCAACTGGGTAAGTCCAGAATTTCGAATTGGCAATGAACGTGTTAAGCCCCGTGTAACCGGAGGCGAGCCTGTTACCATCAACCGGGCACAAATCCAAACTTATTAGATGCTACTGAAAAAATCCTGAAGGAAAAAGCAATTAACTGACTGACCTCGGATCTCACGCTCAGCAGTAGCGTGACTTAGTCGAGGACGCTTATACTCAACAGTGGAAGTCCTCTGGCTAACATGATGATGCGACTATCATCTAGCATCAGGCGTGTGTCCCTAGTTTCCTTCGCGGGCATACCGTCGTGTCGCAAGTCGCGTCGTGGTGACTCCTTGCAAGCTCTCAGGGAGCTCCCACACTACGCGACCACGACTACGACTACGACTTGTCGCACGACGGTATGCCCGCGAAGGAAACTAGGGACACACGCCTGATGCTAGATGATAGTCGCATCATCATGTTAGCCAGAGGACTTCCACTGTTGAGTATAAGCGTCCTCGACTAAGTCACGCTGGTCGGACGCCCAGCCCAGAGTCGTGGTCGTGGCCACGTGGTGCGCGAGGTCCCAAGCACTCGTGTCCACATACCACATAACTCCGCTCTATTTGAACACATAACCAATCGGCAATACCAATCGTTTAGCAAAAACTATCTATAAGTAAAAGTGTTTAAGTTCATAGTCGACGTGGTCAAACTGTAGGTATCTGTGACCAATATTTATCTTTGAGACAACAATCGCGTTGCAGAGTTGATTATTGCATTCGGTTACTACATAGTTAAGGCAAAGACTATCAGATTTAGTCTTGATGTAGCTGAAACTAGGTATATAAAGGCTATGTATTTTATTTAGGTGTGTATTTTGTGTGCAATAAAGAATAAGAATCTGTGCAAGGTACGGATAAAAAGGATAACTAGCTCGTAACAGAAACAAATGACCGCTATTGGTAATGATAACGCTTAAGTCATAGTCAAAATTCGGGCTGACTGGATTCAGTCATTAATATCAGATTGAATGGTGGGTTCCCAGCGAGTCACACCCAATCGTGTGCGTGACAGTGTCCCATCGAGTCACACACGGGACACAGGGTGACTCGTTGCAACTTTTTTTTCCAGGACCGTTCCCAACGATTCACACACAGTTGCACATTGCAATTCTATTAATCTCGTTCAGTCATCTAAAATGAAATTCATACGAAGCTTAGCTAGTTAAATGTTTCAAGTAAAAGTGTATGTGTTCTCCAAGCGTACCGAAATTGTCTTGTTTGGTGTGTGACTCGATGGGAAAAATAATCCCAACGAGTCACACTGTGACACGATTGGGTGTTACTCGCTGGGACCCCACCGATTGAGGTGAATAGGTTTTTTCATAAACTGATCAGCATCACAATTGTCATACTTCTGATCGCAGTTCGAAGGATTTTTAAAGATATTTCTAGAAATATCTACAACGTACATAAATGACACAATGCATGTTGTTGAACTGTCAAATTGAAATGCATTGGAGTGAGTTACGCAGTTTGTTCTGGAGCTCGTAGCTAAATAATAATAGCCGCACGGATCCATCTTAAAGGTTGGCTAGGTCGATCCGTGGATGGGTGACCATCCATTACAAACCGAGTTTCCTCCGTGCCTCGGAAAGCACGTTAAGCCGTTGAAGATCTTTGACAGTCGTTAGAGGTAGTTAGGTAGGTAGGTAGTCAGCTACCCGAACGGGCGACAACCAGCCTTACCAAGGCGTATCGTATTACCTAGTACTAACTGGGTTGTGGAGGTCAGATAGGCAGTCGTTCCATGTAAAATACTGGTATTCAGCTGCATTTGGTTAGACTAGAAGCCAACTCCAACATAGTTGAGAAAAGGCTAGGCACATGATATTGGAGTGAGTTAGGTACACACTTACCCCGTAATGCAGCAATCGTCGCAACTCCAACACCTTCTCTTAGCAATTGAGCAACATTGATAGTAAACGTCCACTTCGCCTTAACCGATCTAGTTTAACATCACGATTCGACCGCTATGGCTTGAAGCGAACAATAATATTTCGACATTTTACATTACTCCAAACTGCTAATTCTTACATTGTAACAATTACGAGATATTATGATAATGTAACAAGATTTCACATTTCCAGGATGGATCAGGACTATAGAGGCAAAACGGGTTTTTAAACCAATTGGTTTTAAACCGTATTTTTTGTTTAAAACGATTTAAAACCACAATTAGCGATTTAATTATGGTTTAAAACGTTTTTGTTTTGTTTTTATTGTGTGCAATTGTGGCATGTGCCAGATAAATGTATTTTCTTCTTCTTCTTTTTTCTTCTCTCTCCTCATACCCTACGTTACGATTTTGGTAGCAAATTTCAAAATAAAAATACGGCACTGCCGTTATATTTTAATAAACACGCATTTCATGATTGTTTTCAGTCTGTCCAATCCTAAAAAGTAGTATAAGTATGATATATGACTTCACATATATAAATAAAAATGCTAAATGATTTCAATTAGCCTTTTAAAATAATTTAAAATCAATGTACGGCCCACGTGATCGTGGTTTTAAACCGTTTTAAACCAATTTAAAACCGGTTTTAATCCACGGATTTTGGTTTAAAACGGTTTATTTACAACTATAATCAGGACAGATGGGCCAGAATCGTCATAGGGGGTGCCTGAAGACAGTCGAGGCAGGCCCAAGAAACGCTGGCGTGACAATTTGGATCCGTTCCTGACTGATTGGCCAGAGAAGGCAAAACGACGGGAGATTCGGAAAGGAATGGGGGGGGGCCTTTGTCCAGCAGTGGGTCAGAATAGGCTAATTAGTTAATAATTAATTAATAAAACAAGATAGTTTACAAAATGATTAAACACTAGCACGCGTAGCATGACCGCCGCAGAAACGGGTTTTGTCGACGGAAGAATCGACAAAATGACAGAACAAAAGGATTCTGTCATTTTGTCGATTCTTCCGTCGACAAAACCCGTCATGCTTCGCGTGTAGGAGTAGATAATTGATTCCCGTAGAGTGGATTTTCCACGCAAACTTATTTAATTAAGATACTTGTGCGAGAATATTTTGTAAGTAGTAGAAGGCGTTCAGTAGTATGAGAAATTATGCGAGGTTAATGATTGTAACTATGTTTATTGCTCGTGCGCTTAAGTAGCCCAAAACATTCAAATGGGTTTGAATACCTATTTGCCATAATTTTTAAATATAACCGACCAAAATTGAATCAAGATGCTCTTTTAGAATTGGCCTCAAATGTCACAATTTCATTTAGAAGGTAATTCTATATAACTATTCTAAACTTAGTTTTAATGATGATCGTGATGATAATTGTTCTAGAAATACAGTTTTTTTACAGTCGTGAATAATGCCGCACCTTGTATACTCGTTATTTGATTTGAAGTATGTCATGGTGTTACTATACTTCTTTCGTAAATATGTTTTTCTTTTTGTAAATTGGCGCCTTGTTTTTAATTTTGTAATTTTTATTATTTAATTGTGCTTCTGTGTGTTTTGCTATGTCTTTTGTGTGCACTAAATAAAAGATTTATCTGTCTATCTATCTAATATTTTGATCAACATACTACTGATCTAAAATATTGAATTTGGCGGGCTATCCTGGAGTTTTCGTCCTAATTGCTCTATGGTAAACGCTGCGCAATTTAGTAGACGAAACAAATACATCACTAGAGTATTTCCAGTGTAACCACGTCGGATCAGACAAAGATATTTGATAGTAGATATAATTATACAGTTCGTCGGTACGTTTCAGAGGAATGCCCCTGTGACGTCAGAGTCTGCGTACTATGTCGTGGAACCGCGCCAAAAGATGTCCAGGGCTGTCAGTTGAAAAAGTTGTAAAAACATTACATCGAGGGCTTTATAACAAAGAGGCGTACACGCAAAAATGCCATTTTTCGTCATTAACCGATTTCCAAAAGGAGGAGGTTAGCAATTCGTCTGCTTTTATTTTTTTAGGTTCAATAGATAGTACAAAACAAGCTGCTATACGTGGTTAAAGACTTATTATATTTTTCTATTTTTTTTTTGTAGGTATTAATAGGCCAATAATAGGTGTAATGTTATGACATGTTCAAACAACAAACAAAACGAAAATAAAGATCACTGATGATGCAAATGAAAGGTAAAAAAACAGTGGAAGGACCGTATAACGGATTTGTTTTTATAATAGATCAGACTAGCGTATTCTGTAGCGCGTATGAGCTCGTATTGACTTTTCGCGCCACATTTTATACTTCAAAAAACGGAACGCGCTTACTCATGTTCATTCACTCCAGTGTCTCTCGCTAATAAGCTGCTTAAACGACCAGGTACGTGTGGCAAAGGCATACTTGTATACGCGCTTAAAAAAACGAGCTGAAAATACGTCCCGTAGGCAAAGTATTTTACAAGTATTTAAATGTTTTTTTTTTTTTTGGAAAAGGCTAAGCAGATGATGATGGCCTTTTAAAGCGTATAATTATCAGAAAGGTGAGGTCATAAAAGAGTGTAGGACAAGCCATCAAAATAAACACCTTTCTGACACCCGCCTTATTGGCAACCCTACACTACAAATGCGTAAGCTGCGCAGACGCAGAACAAAACGTCTCAATTACTTCGTCGTTTTACATCCAACTAATTATCCGTACCCAATGCCAAACACTAAGACAATGCCAACTATTTAAGTATTTACTATTTTATTTAGTTGTTTCAAGTCTATTTCGTTTGATTTAGTCCATTTTAGTCTTTTAGTTTTACATAATGTCTAGACTGAGTGTGATGGGCTAAATTAAGTCTCTCATCTGGACGCATTCCTTAGCCCAGTTCTAGACCACCGTGGAGCTTTTAGTGATATAACCAACTTCAAAAAGAGGGATTCGGAGGAGATTCAGCTTGTATGTGTGCTTTTTATAAAGGGTGTAAAAAGACCCTTAACGAAGCCGAAGGGTACTTGTTCTCCTCGTCATTCGATTTTTGTTTTGTTTTAGCCCATACCTATATCTCCGTAATATCTCCGTAACTAGACGGTTCCCCTTCTAGTCAGGGAGATATTGGGGGTCAAAGTTCCAACTTTATAACAGGTTTTTTTTTAAATACACGTTTTTAATTTAAGAAATTTACTTTAACCACCTCGTATGCCGCCTATACAGACACAATTAAAAAGTCATTGTGTCTCGTGTCGATCTACGTTCCGGCACACGAAAGGTTAAACACCTACACGACCCCCATACTATTCAATCCATCCATCAGTACAATGTTTTGAGTGCGTTACACTGAGTCCTAATGTATTTTCACTCCAAAAAAAATGTCGTTTCCCAGCAATAATTTTTGCGTAAAGTTACATAATGCTTGGTTGACGGCTTCGTGAAGTGTCCGTTTACACTCTGTATACACCAGTTCGGCAATAAGTAATAATTATCATGTCATAATATCACTAAGTCATAGGTCTCGAGTTCGAACCCAAGGCACGCACCTCTGATTTTTCGGATTCATGTGCGTATAGTATAATTATCACTTGCTTTTCGGTGAAGGAAAACATCGTGAGGAAACCAGCATGCCTGAGAGATATTTCTTGACGGTATGTAAAGCCAAGTCAGAGGCCGGCAAGTCGTAGGCGGGCGGCCTAAAAACTCTGACAGGTTACGAACTAACCACACGATAAAGAAAGAAAGAATAATATCACTTCTGTAGTCCCCGTAGGTAACTAATAGTACACCCACATTTCGCGAGAAGTCCCCATGTAATAGGGATTTTTTTTTTACTTTTTTTTCTAGGTAATCGAAAATGTTATTTATAATCTGGGGAGGCTCGACACAATAAAGGTAGGGAAACCATGATTTAATACAACCAAAAAATAAAGTGACCGCTAAAAATACGTACTTAATAATTTTGTGCTCGACTGTACTCGACTAGAAAATGTATGTAGAAGTTTACATGGAAGTTTAACAGACTTTTACATAGTAAACCAGGTCGAAACTATCATGGTTGGAGACGACCATTTCTTGTCTATTTTTTGACAAAGCCTTTCGGCTTCGTTAAGGGACTATTACACCCTTTATTATTACAAAAATGTAGAGTTTGGACACACGAGGTTATCTCGGGAACTGGGTACTGATCCGATTCAGAAAATTCACTAATTGGAAGCTACATTATCCTCTATTGTCATAGGCTTACAGGACGTTCCCGTAGGATAATTTTCGACCATAATGCGTGTGAAGCCGCGGGCAAAGGCTAAGAATAGCGCCCCCCTGTCAACAACGTTCGAGGTTTCTCGTAGGCTTGTAGTTCTAAAATTCAGTACTTTATTCGAGACTAGCTGATGCCTGGAACCTTGTCTGCGTGAAATTATTATAAAATATTACTTCCCAAAATCAAGTCATGGGGAGAGGCCTTTGCCCAGCAGTGGGATGACGCAGGGTAGCAGTAACAGTATCAGTATTACTTCCCAATTCGAATCGGATTAACAATTTCAAAGGTTTTCATTTTTTCCACGGAATCCCTAATTATTTTTCTAAAATAAAAGTAGCCTATGTTAGACCTTATAACATCAGCTATCTGACAGTAGAAGTCCCGTCAAAATCGGTTCAGCCGTTTCGGAGATTAGCCGGAACAAACAGACAGAAAGACAGATAGACAAAAATTTAAAAAAATGTGTTTTTGTTTTAAGTGCCGTAGATATTTTCATATGCATTCAGTAAAAAGATGTTATTTTGATATTACAAACAGTCACTTAAATTTTCTTTATTTTTATAGATGTATAGATATTCTATTGGCTCATAAAAATAAATTATAAAGAAAGTAATGGATAAGAAAATCTTTATTTCGTGTTAATAAATTCGTCCCCATAATCGGATGCGTGATTCCATAACATTAGCTATTAATTTAACATTATTCATTTATTTTGACTACAGAGAAATAATCAGAGTGCTATTATACAAAAAGTAACTCAA
This sequence comes from Noctua pronuba, assembly GCA_905220335.1. Classification (NCBI taxonomy): domain Eukaryota; kingdom Metazoa; phylum Arthropoda; class Insecta; order Lepidoptera; family Noctuidae; genus Noctua; species Noctua pronuba. Next base: position 4,276,813 of record LR999919.1, on the reverse strand, counting down.
AAGGTGGAACGAAGTTTATAGTGGTCGGATTTTCTTGGCTTTTTTTTTATTGAGTTCTTAGCCACTCTAGGAACTCAATAAAAAAAATTAAAAATTAAGAAAGTTAAAAAAAAAATTCTCCGCTCGCGCCATTTTTATGGTTAATTTTCTTCGGATTTTTTTATTTTTCTTTATTAATTACTTCTTCTCCACTCCTAAAAAAAGTGCTATGAAAATCCGAGCACTATAAACTTCGTTTCACCTTATTGGCTAGTAATTGCTCTTGACTAAATATTTAATGGCAAATTCACTTATTTGTTGACAGCTAGGCGTGCCCCCCTTGTTTGGGTTGGCACATTCTATTCAGCAGTTTGAATAACAAAGATCATCACATCGACCCAATGAAATTCTTTGGCATCTTTGGTACTCATTCGGCTCATGCGATGTCTGACTTGCCAGTTTCGGCACGCTTCACAGAATTAGCAGAGTTACTTGGAGATAGACCAGTTTGTGATGAACAGCATTTTGATTGACCTTTGAATATCTCGGAGTAATACGGAATGCAACCAGTACTTTTACTTTCTGAAAACAACTTTGCTGAAGGTTGAAATGATTGTTCAGATGTAGATTGCGATTTGTATGCGACTTTTGACGCCATTAGACCTTTTGATTTCTTTCCTCCAGTAAGCCCAACAGATATAGACGTAATATACCTCCCTAACAAAAATTTGTCGGAGTGTTTCGACTCCGCTTTCTTCGCCAGTCTTTTGGGAGAGCCAATGCTTAAAGACCGCTGTTTTATCAATGAAGGATAGCTCAAACTCTTTTGCATTATAAAAATGTTAAAATGTGACGACCCTCTGGCACGGGTGTCACAGCAGGTCTTAGTAGATGTCACACTGGAAGTACGGAACCCACGACATTTAGCGCTAGCACTAGGTTTTGACACCTCACTGTAGGACTTAGTCTTTTTACAGGTACAAGAATCACTGGTGTTAGTGGATGTTACACTGGACGTACGGCTCTGACAGGGTTTAGCGGTATTACTAGGTTTTGACACCTTAGAGCTGGGCTTAGTGGATTTACAGGTACAAGAATCACTGGTCTTAATGGATGTTACACTGGGCTCACGGCACTCACAGCGTTTAGCGGTATCAATAGGTTTTGACACCTCAGAGCTGGGCTTAGTGGATTTACACGTACAAGAATCAATGGTCTTAGTGGAGGTCACACTAGGTTTACGGCACCCACAGCGTTTAGGGGTATCACTAGGTTTTGACACCACAGAGGAGGGCTTAGTGGTTTTACAGGAACAAGAATCACTGGTCTTAGTAGAGGTCATACTGGACTCACGGCACCCACAGCATTTAACGGTATCACCTGTTTTTGAAACCACAGGGGAGGGCTTAATAGTTTTAGAGGTACAAGAATCACTGGTCCCAGTGGAGGTCACACTGCTCTTACTCAAAGCCACTCTGGACTCACAATTCGCACAGGGCTTGATGGTTTTACTAGACTGTGAGGCGGTTTTACAAGGCTTTGAAGCCCCACTGATCGCAATTAGTCTACTGGACTCACGGCTTCCAAGAGACTTAGCATGACCAATCGTTTGGACCCCACATTCGCAAAGTTCAACGGTTCCGCTGGGTTTACTCTGCGCTGAGTTTGATGCGTCCGCATAGTGCTGCTTAGGGTCAGCGCTTACACCGAGCATACAGGTATAAGCATTACAGGACCCAAAGCTTGCAATGCTTTCGGAGGTTTGACAGGCCCTTCGGGACACATTGGTTTGAGAGGTTTGACATGTCTGTCGGGTTCCAAAACTTTTAGAAGTAGGGCTGTGCGACCGGGACCCTTTGCTGCTCGTCGGACTCCCACCGGGTTTTACGCACCAGCTTCCATCAGTACTATTCCCACCACTACTAACTGAACTACATACGCTCTTGGCCCCGCCTTCAGGTATAATCGTCCTTTTTACAGTTTGAATTGTAATTATTTGTTTTTTCTCGCTTAAGGTTCCATCCTGATTCTTTGATCTCTTAACCTTGATTGTTTCTTTAAACGTTTTCACGACAGTGCCTAAATTATCGGAACTAGCTGATGGTATTACATTAACTGGCGGCTTGCCGCAAACTGACGATGCTACAGAGACCGGACTTGAAATTTTAAAGGCTTTTTTGTCTTCTTGACGTGGTCGTGGATCGCAAGATAGCATCTGGATTTTATTTTTGACGTCATGACAGCGTCTGAGAAAACAATCTGTTTGTGAACTGGTTCTTTCAGCCTCTAATTCTTCTGCTGTACTTATTACTTCATTTAAGTGTTGCATGAGTCGCTCCAAACGTTCCATTTTTTCAGCCGTTAATGACCCCTCGGTTGTTTGTGGCATACAGCTACATGGGTCAACTTCAGGTTCTGAGGGTGGCTTAACTTCAGGTTCTGGCGGCAGCTTAACTTCAGGTTTCGGCGGTGGCTTAACTTCAGATTTTGACGCTGACTCTACACTGCCGGAACACGTACAAGATTCATCTTCAGCTAGTGGCTTCCAATTGTCACCACGTGGAGTGGCTGGTGGTGAAGCTTCAATAGGTGTTGACGGTTTTCCTTTAGCACCATATGGTGGTAAAGCTTTTGGCTGTTCAGCGTCGGTATATGGCTCAAGTTCAGGTTCTGGCAGTGTTTCTACATCGACGGAACACGTACAAGATTCAAATTCAGAAGCTTTTGACTTTTCATCGCTGTTACACAAACAAATCTCACATTTATCTTTAGCTGATTCACCTTCAGCTTTGGCATCATCTAGTTGAACAGATTTTGGCTTTTCACCGTCGTCGCGCCCACTCGTGTCTGTTGGCGGCTCCACTTTCGCATCACCTAGTTGTAAAGATTTTAACTTTTCATCGCTTTTACACAAACAAATTTCAGATTTATCTTTAGCTGATTCACCTTCTGCTTTGGCATCATCTAATTGAACAGATTTTGGCTTTTCACCGTCGTCGCGCCCACTCGTGTCTGTTGGCGGCTCCACTTTCGCATCACCTAGTTGTAAAGATTTTAACTTTTCATCGCTTTTACACAAACAAATTTCAGATTTATCTTTAGCTGATTCACCTTCAGCTTTGGCATCATCTAGTTGAACAGATTTTGGCTTTTCAGCGTCGTCGCGCCCACCGGTGTCTGTTGGCGGCTCCACTTTCACATCACCTACTTGTACAGATTTCGGCTTTTCATCGTCGTCACGCCCATCGGTGTCTGTCGGCGGCTCATCTGATTTTGGCTTTTTGGCAGCATATTTATATTTCAGTTGTTTGAATCGTTTCAATCTAAATGATTCCTCTCTCTCTTGCTCATCCAGTTCAGATAGGATGTATCTCATTGTCAAATGTATCCTTGGTATGATCAACCTCTGTAGTACATTCTGCTTTCTGCGAATACAAACGCCTTGTTTATATTCTGCGTTAATTTATAAATCCGCTGAACTCACCCTTTCTTACTTATTTATAATTTGTTTTACTGTTTTGATAAACGTTTATGCAATTGACTACTGATATTTTAAACAATCTTGTATATGCCTATTTCTTAGAAAAATTGCATTATAATATGCATAAATATTAAAAATTTGAGGTACACATTAATTTTAGATGACTGTCGTAAATGTTATCGCTTTGTAGAGTTTAATTACTATCGTATAATATTCACCTAAACATCAATTTAATTTTTCTTTATAATCGTGATCCTACCTGACTTAACTAAAAAGGAAATAATTAAAGTCACAGGTCCCGTCATGTAAAAAGAACGCTGAGCGACAGTGAAGCGGTTGTGTCTTCGCTCGGGTATAGTCGCATCCTGTAGTACTAAGCTAATTGTTTTAGAATATAAGTGTAATTGTTTTATTGTAGAATCATAATAGGTACTTTACTAGCTGCTTAGTTCTTTGGAATAAGAAACCCGTTTCTACGGTGGTTATGCTACGCGGGCTGCTCTCGTTATTGTCACTGTTCTTCAATCGGTTATGGTCCAAAGGTTTTTGAGTGGTTTGAATATTAATTGTGCGCCTGAGAAACTTACGAAATATCTATTACGTCAGCTGAAGTTGGCATAAGTGATATTAAGAAGCTGAAAGGAACGTCCGACTACCGAAACTGGAGAGTCTTGGTGCGAAATTACCTGGTGAATAAAAACTGGTGCAGAGTAATTTCTAAAGATGTAGTAAATGCTGACGTAGACTGGCAGGCACGAACGACAATATGCTGCTTCTTCAAACCAGAGTGTTTTAGCAATGCAAAGACTGCAAAAGAAGCCTGGAACAGCTTACAGAAGAAGAAGAAGAAGCTAGATGCTTATGATGAGGGTTGGAGAAGACGTATAAATATTTAGCAAGAACTTTTCAACTGTAAATTAGGGAATTTCGATTCGATGGAAAGCTACATATCCAAAATTACATTCCTGACACAACAATTGTCCGATATTGATGCTCAAATCCCTGATGATTAGATCATATCGATTTTGCTGGGTGGATTGACCGCTGAATACAGCCCTCTCATCATAGCTGTAGATAATATTATGAATATGTATGTGTAATACGTGTATTCTATGTATCGAAGGCAATACATGTAAAAGTCCCTTTAAAAACAAGGTACGAGGACGAACCAGGTCTTACAGTTGGCTTTAAGCGATGTTTTTAGACCAATCGAATAGCCGTCGTTCGGTGGTTCGAGGTAGGTTCTTCTTTTTATCGACGACTAGCGGCCCGTCCCGGCTTTGCACGGGTGGACATTTATTTTTTAAACATTTTGGGATAAAATATAGCCTATGTTACTCAGGGATAACGTCGCTTTCTAATGGTGAATAAATTTTTGAAATCGGCACAGTAGTTTTTGAGTTTATTCATTTCAATTATACACACACACACACACATACACAAAAATACAAATCTTTCTTCTTTATATTATTAGTAAGATAATACTCGGAAGACACATGTTTATTTTTTGAAGAACAAAAGTTAAACTTTCGACAACTTCCGTGAACACAAGACGGAAATTGAGAATGAGACAAGTAAATCCATTAAATGTCTGAGATCCGAATCCGATCTGAACCCGATCCGAACCCGTGAAAATATTGGTCTAGAAATCACGGACCGAATTCGGATATTGCTTACGCACTACTCCCATCTCTGATACAAATCCAAGGAATTCAGGAACTATCTTTTGGAATACGTGATTTTACGCGGAGCCACAGCAAAGTGTTCACGTTCCGGAATGGAGATTCTAGAATGACGGAAAGAAATTAGATGACGGAGATCAGATCTAGTGCGTAAATTACCATAGAAATAGTTCTACGGCTACTACGGACCATATTTTCACGGGTCCAGATCGCATTCGGATCGGACGTAGTGCGAAACCGCTATAATTATAAAATGAAATATTTTTTGAAGTCAGTGCAGGCATAAAATACTAGAAGACTGTACCGTACACGCCGGAACAAAATTCTGTCGCAGAAAGAGCGGATCGGAGTATAATAAAAAGGCAAGAACATTACTGTAAGAATCGAACCTGAGGAAGAAGTATTGGGCCGAGGATGTAAATACTGTTGTTAACAGAAGCCCCACGAAAGCATTGAACAATGCGGAACCAACATACTAAGAATCAGTCATCATAATTATTCAGTACAAACAGATGTACTCGTATGTACTGAATATGATCTTTCGGAGTCGCGTACGTATTGCATAATTAGCTGTTACCGTTTAAAGAATTACTGTTTAAAGAATTTATTATAAAAAATATTACTTTTTTAATCCAATTTTGTTACCAATTTCAATGGTTTTATTTTTTTTTGCACGGAACCCTAATTCTTATTCTAAAATAAAAGTAGCTTTGGTTACTCCTTATGACATCAGCTATCTGCCAGTAAAAGTCCGTTCCGTTCAAAAAATTAAAACCCTTGTGATGGGTAACAAAATCCAATTCAAATGGGAAGTCATATTTTTTTATAATAATTTCACGCGAACGTAGGTCGCGGGCAACGCCTAGTCATTCTTAAAAATAATGGTATCATGATCTTGCTGACCACCTTTTCATTGCTTTCAACCGACAAATAAAAGAAGAAGGTAATCAAATCGTTTATTTTTAATCTATTTCATTTTTCGACAATCGGAGTAACTAACTAATCATGTTAATATCATCAACGGCGTATAACGTATAGTAGACACTGGGTCCATGATGTGTTGGTATTGGTGACAACTCAGTTATGATAAAATGAAACTAAACATTTCTGAAAAATACGGTTTTAATGATCGATCACAATGGTAAACCTGGACCAGAATTGTCAAGAATAGTTGATGAATTGCAACAGAAGAATGGATCTAGCTTAGCAGAGTCACTTTCTTTGTTTCTAACCTGAGATGTCAAAGTTTCTGCTGAAGAATGAGACCAAGGGCACGGCGAATGTGGATCTGACAAATCATGAGTCCTGATCAATTTTTCAGATTTGATATTCCTCACAATTTGAATGAACCCCTTCGTTGTCGGTGCGTTACAAACTGTCTTAGTACTTTCAACTGATTCAAAAGAACTGAGCTTCCTAGGTAATAAATTCGAATCTCTGACACTGTTAACACCTATATTTTTAAATTTTGTCATTATCATCATACTCACAGTGTCACCCTTCTGATCCTTATTATTGTCACATTCTTTACATTTGGTTTTTTCTAGAGAAATAGTTTGAAAAGATTTGCTGTCACATTCTTTTTTACATGTGGTTTTGACTAGAGTAATAGTTTGAAAAGATTTGGATGTTTGAATTGGCATTTGTATGCATGTTTTCGAAGGCTGCCGTGCAGTTATTTGGCTGCATGTGGGTATACCGAGTTCTAGCACATAGGATTGCGAAGACTTAGATTTGCAAGAACATGAGTCTGATTTTGGAGGGATGACTACAGTGCAATATTGGGAACAACTTTTGCAGGTCCCAGTATCTTTAGTACGAGGTGCTACAGAAGTCTTGGAACTTTTGGCCTTGATTTTGCAAGCAGGTAAAGAGCCGGTGGGCCCTTTCATAAATTTTGTACAATCTTCGTAAAATTTGGCTTTGCAGTAACCTTTTTCATTGCTGCATTTGCAAGTCTTTTTTTCAGACTCTTGCAATGGCGCGCATTTGCAAGTATCATTTTTTGGACAGGAAGGTTTTTTACATACAGGATCCGATTTTTCTTTTGGCGAAATACTTTTGTTGCATTTAGTGCAATTGCGACCAAATTTGATGGAGGAAACTTTTAAATTGTTGTCAGGTTCTTGACATGATGGACATTTTTCATACTTTTTGGATAAGATGGAACGTTGAGATTCGCGTTTTATAGTAGACATCTGGCTTTCATCGAGTTGAACCTGCGGGGGCGGCCTGTAGTCATCAAGTTTAGCTTTGGTACTTTCACAGGATGTATAAAAGTTTTCAATACTTTCGGAAAATATACCGCCCTGTTTATATTTTGATATACACTTCATAATATCATTTAAATTACCTCGCAGGTCATTAATCACTTTTGGTTTTGTTTCTTCCTCCTCCTGGCCGTCTATTTTTGCTTTTATTTCTTTGCAAGTTTTAATGAATTCCTCTAAGCTTTCGGTTACCAGTCCTTTAGTTTTTGCTTCGTTGCTTAACTCTATACTAACATTAATTCGTTCTAAAAGTTTTTCGATACTGCTAACTGAAGGTGCTGCTTTGGATGGTTTACGACATTCGAGTTTAATCTTAAAGTCTTTACAACACGACATAAAGCTGCTTATACTATCACAAGTTAGTCCTTCTTTTTTTATAGTATCTGTTACCTGTTCCAAATGTTCGATTTCCCATTTCAAACGATTTATTTTTGCGCTAGTTTCTCTGTGTTCTTTTATCTCATCTATTTTGGTTTTAACATTCTGACAACATTTTAAAAAGTTCTCTGCACTTCTCGATAGGACTCCATCTTGTTTATAGCAATGAGTCAGGCATATAACTTGATCAACATGATTTTGTAAATCGTTTAAACGCTCATCAGCTTCTATTTTGGTAGCTGGTCTGGAATGTGGCTTACCTCGGGGTTGCATAATGTACTTTGGCATTGGCGTTGCCACCTTGGTTGTAGGCATTAATTTCAGAGCACCTTCATAGCCGGGAGGTCTAAGTACCTGAAGATTCTCATCGCTTGGTAGTTTAAGTGGGTTTGAGCTCGCTGGGCAATGGCACTGGCTCGCTGGGCATTTGATGCACTCCCTCTGTTCCTTTGAGGTTTGACTTAATTTAAGTGTTTCATGCAACTGCCCTTTCAGCTTTCCGAGGTCGCATCTTGTTAGACCAAAGTTCTGTTGTATTAGCGCTGTCAAAAAAATGTGATTATGTCAATTTATGTACTTCTGATTTCGTTAATAGTTTTAATTTCAATACTAGGTAAACCAATTATTTAAAAAATATATCACTCAGTATATTGCAGTTTGTTGGACTAATATGTTTACTATCATGAATATTTTAAGTTTCGTATTTTATCCTGACCTTTACGCCCCTATCGGATCGGACAGGGCTTTTTTTAACATAATTGTATCAGGCGTTTTCTAGTTTTTTTTTATTTACCCAATGTTACTTAATGAGCAAAATTGTATTGTTGGGAAACAACTTTTATTTTTGGTGTGATAAATCTGTTTATGGTAGCGTGCTGTGTAATCACGTAAAACATTAGTGCTTATGGATGTATGGAACAGTACAGGAGTCACCAGGGTATTTAAAGTTTTTATACCCTAACAAACGTGAAAAAAGTTGGGACTTTGACCTTCAATATCTCCGTATTCATGAGATACTCGGTATCAGCCATTACAAAAAATCATATAGATTCTAGTTACAATACAGGTTCTTATAAAGCTGTTAAAATTAATAACAGGATTTTTGTTACATATTGTATAAAGGGTGAATGCGATTGAACGCAATTAGCGATTTTGCACAGTGCGTGATAATGTGACCTAAAAAAAAATTTCTTTTCGTAAAATGTATAGAGTATACCTATACCATAGGCGCAAGTCCATAGTTTTCGAGAAAATGCGAAATATATATTGAAATATAAATATGGATTTAGTTAACCATTTACATTCAGACAGTATTAAAAACCAATATGTATGTCGGTTCTGGACAAAATAATTAAAAAGTTATGAAGCAAAATTAAAACATCACTTTAGGTCACCCTACAGACCTGGAATTCTAGCTTGACTTTAACTTTCAGGTCACGTCGTTACATTTAATCGAGAAATTATTAATCGGGCGAATACAAATTTTATTGGCGATTAATATACCTACTAAATGGGCGATTGTGATACCAAGTAAGTAATTATTTATACGGTCATTGTGGCAAAGAGAACATAAGAAGCAAGAGCGAGCGAAGCGAGCTCGGGACTTATGGCACCCCGACTCGGACAGTCAGTCAGTCAGTCTATTTTTGACAACTTTAATTTGAATTATTTTCGCGCGTTTAAATACTACCCTATTAACGGCTGTTTTCAATAACTTACTAACAGTTAACTGAAGGTTATCTCAGATAAACAGTCAAAGTAACATTAACTGTAACTGTCGTTACTATAACTTAATTGTCAAAGGCCTATCTGACGTAAACGGTAGATAGCACCAGTAACCGCTAGTAAGCGCATCCCTCCGAAGCGTTTTTTTTACAATTTACAATTTTCATCATATTTTCTAAACTAATTAATTTATCGACCTAAATACTTTTGAGTTATTGTTTTTAAATATAAGCCTATCGTTTGACACTATTTTCTTTAAAATATCTGCACTAATTAAAATTCACATTTTCAAGTTACGTAATTATAAATTCGTAATTTGCCTAGGAAAATTTTTGGTTTTCCATGGGTGTCGTTTTCGTGATTTTCGGGGTCGCTGACAAAGAAACTGAGATGAAGATGAAAATTGCAGATGGCGCCGAGAATACTAGTCTTTGATGTTATAAATTTACTTTAAATACGTCCACTACCCCCGAACTATTCAATGTATCCATCAACACAATATTTTGTGTCCGTTACATAGAGACCTACCGTAAAACGTAATTTTTTACAAAAAAAAAGTCGTTTCCCAGTAATTATTTTTGCGCAGAGTAACTTTCGTGAATGGTCAGTTTACACCTGGTATATGTATATGTATGTATATGCTACAAACTTAATCACGGTATTCGACCCTAGCATAGCCATTTGTTGGCCTTCAGATAGTGCTTTACACAGTTCGAATTGATAATTATATCTTGACAATTGTCTTGATAATTGATTTGATAATTATCTTGATAATTGATTTGATAATTATCTTGATGATTGATTTGATAATAACAAACAATATTATCAATATTACTTTACGTTTTTTCGAATTGCCACTTCCGCGTGTATCCAAACATATCCTTACGTTTGCCGATTCGTGGTCTCCACTCAAGAAGGTCTATCTTAACGAGTATCGGTTCTGCGGCTAGTTAGGCCGGCCCATTTTAACCTCCTTGTTGTGCGAGCTATGTCGACAACTTTAGTTCTCTGCCAGCTGACTTCGTTTCAGAGTCGATCCCTCAGTAAATCATTTCTGCGCTGCACTAATTTGAATTCCAACACATTTTGGGTTCATGGCTATTACGCGCATACATGTACATTGACAAATTTAATACCAGCTGATCGTTGTAGATGCTGTTGCATGCTCAATCATTGTTCTAAGAAAAAGTTCCACAGTTAACTACTGGTTGAAATCAGTCTTATCAAGGGGTATCGTATTACCCAGTGACTTGTTGAAGCCAGATAGGCAGTCGCTCCATGTATAGTACTGGTATTCAACTGCATCCGGTTAGACTGGAAGCCAGCTCACCATAATTGGGAAAAGGTTAGGCAGATGTTGATTGAAATCTGATTCTCTGTTACTCACACGAGTGTTACTAATATTCATGTCTACTGCGCTTGCTCGACGCTCTGAGCAGACAGTAATCATGGTCTTTACTTGGCTCCACTCTCAAGCATCATTTCATCTATCTGTACTAGCGAAAGTGTCAACACTCTGTTTTTCTTTTATCTCACAGTCTTTCTATCGCCAACAATGTGCGATGAAATAATTTGACAATACGTAATTTTTCGTTGTCAAGCTTTTTTCTTTTTCGGATGGTAAATCATCAAATGACCCCTCCCGCTCTGGGCGGAGTGGAAGGGCGTGTCAGACTTTTACTGACTAAAACCCATCCATGTTCCTTCTTTGCCCTTTGTGTTCCAGGGCCGCGGTATCTCTTTCGAACAGTCCCGCAGCCTCGGCAAGCATCGGCCCTTGCGGGCCCCTTCCTTTTTGCTGACATCTCTTTGGGCGCGCGTGGAACACGAACGCGCCGTCGACACGGCCTGTCGTCATAAGACGGACGGACGGTGAGCTAGCCCATTACTCACCGTCCACAGGGCCGCGCCTACGGTGGTCGTTGTCAAGCTTATTGGGAGACTGAACGAGTTTGAAGAAAATCTGAGTATAACGTTTTGAAGTTAGATGGTTTCCGAGTCGTTTGTTTGTTATGTCAAACAAATATGTTTTCGGCAGCAAACGATCGCTCTTATACAGAAAGAATTCGGTAATGGTTTGCAACACTGCTTGATAAAAATGTAAATTTTAAATGATTTTACACTTATTATCATTATTATAACGTTTAGCAGTCTGGTTTTTATTTATGTTTTTAAGTCGTTGGTTCCAGGCGGAGGAGCTCGTGGCTAAATAATAACAGCCGCATGGTCGACCTTTAGGTTAAGCCGTGCTTGCCCAGGTTGGTTTGTGGTTGGGTGTCCCCCCATCACATACCGAGTTTCCTCCGTGCCTCGGAAAGCGCGTTAAGCCGTTAGTCCCGGGTGTCATTTGTAGATCTTTGACAGTCATTAGGTAGTCAGTGGCCCAAAAAGTCTGACAACCAGTCTCAACAAGGGGTATCGTATTACCCAGTACTAACTGGGTTGTGGAGGTTAGATAGGCAGTCGCTCCTTGTAAAATACTGGTAATCAGCTACATCCGGTTATATAGGAAGCCGACCCCAATATAGTTGGGAAAAGGCTAGGCAGATAAGTCGTTGGTTCCAGCTGTCAAGTGTTGAACGTATCCAGATAGGCAGTGGCATCATATAAAATACAGACATTCTATCCGCATCTCGTAAGACTGGAAGTAGACTCCAACATAGTAGAGTTAGTCTTGGCAGAATTGATGATGATAAATCGTTTCCAGGAGTAAGTCGAGGACTTATTTTATTTCTTCTTCTGTCTTTTATCGCTAACGGATCCATCTGGATCGATAACTTCGTTATCCTATTTCTTTATAGTTTCCTTCGGAAAAGCATGAAGTACGCTACGTAACTGTTTTTATACTTTTGGTGGTACTGCTTATTGTAATATAAAGGGTGTAAAAAGGCCCTTAACGAAGCCGAGAGGTACTTGTTCTCCCCGACATTGCGATCATTTTTTTGTTCCGGACCATACCTGGGAACATATTAGTTACGGAGATATTGGAGGTCAAAGTTCCAATTTTTTTACAAGTTTTTTTTAAATACTACTTTTTAAGGTTTTAACTTTACTTAAATTACCTCCATGCCCCGCTTTTGTTTAAAGCATCCATCAGCACCAAGTTTTGAGTGCGTTACATTGAGTTTTACCGAAAAACGTGATTTTTCACCCCAAAAAAAAATGTCGTTTCCCAACATTACTTTTTGCGTAGGATGTCTTAGTTTGATGTATATAATGCTTGGTTGACGGCTTCGTGAAGTCTGTTTACACCCTGTATAAGCGGCATTATTTTGTTCGGCAGTTTTTTCGGTGGCTACTGACGATTACCCATTTTTTTGTTTACCAAAAATTACATAGTACGACAGTAATCAGTGTTTACAAAACTGTAAAATACAGTTCGCTGTGTGCTGTAGGGATGGCACAAGAGACTTACAGTAACATCATAAAGGGTGTAACAAGACCCTTAACGAAACCGAAAGACACTTGTTCTTCCCGTCATTGCGATATTTTTTTTGTTCTAGACCGTACCTGGGAGCTTTGTAGTTACGGAGATATTGGGGGTCAAAGTTCCAACTTTTTCAAAAGTTTTTTTTAAATACATGTTTTTAAAGTAAGATGTTTTACTTTAAACACCTCGAAGACCCCTGTGCTATTCAATCCATCCATCAGCACAATGTTCTGAGTGTGTTAACTTGAGTTCTACCGTAAAACGTGATTTTTGACCCCAAAAAAAAAATTGTTTCCCAGCAATAATTTTCGCGTAAAGTAACTTAGTTTGACATACATAATGCTTGGTTGACGGCTTCATGAAGGGTCAGTTTACACCCTGTATAACAGAATTGTGTTTTTTATAATTTGGTCTAACGAGTTAGGGATAGAGTAAATTGGATCTCTTATATTTGACGGCATCGCAACAATAATGGCGAAATGAAATGTTCTATCGTTTGAAACGTACCCGCATTTTGAATTATCTCAGCCAGTCTTACTACTTCATTCATGTGCTCTATAATAAGTTCTTCGTCCGTAGGCCATTCGTAGGCCGGCTTCGTCCGTATAGGAGGTGGTGGTATAGGAGGCGGTGGTATAACAGGCTCTGGTTCTGGCTCTGGCTCTGGTTTTGGCTCTGGCACTGGTTTTGGCTCTGGCTCTGGCTCTTGTTCTGGCTTTAGCTCTGGTTTTGGAAGCACTACTACTTCTTCTTTTTCTTCTTTTACTATTACTTCTTTCTTTGCATATTTATATTTCAGTTGTTTGAATCGTTTCAATCTAAATGATTCCTCTCTCTCTTGTTCATCCAGTTCAGATAGGATGTATCTCATTGTCAAATGTATCCTTGGTATGATCAACCTCTGTAGTACATTCTGCTTTCTGCGAATACAAACGTCTTGTTGATATTCTGCGTTCTTTTTTAAATTCGTTGAACTCACCCTTTCTTTGTTGTTTTAAAATTCGTTTTGTTATTTTTTTTCGCTCATGTATTCAATTTGATACTATCACTGTTTTAAGCTTTCACGGTTTACAACTAAACTTATACTGTCACTTACGGGATATCTTCCGTGATTGAAGCAATTGAAATAAGAAAACACAAAAATTTAGGATGACTTCAAATTGTCAAGTACGTGGAATCCAGTTTTGAGTAAGCTCAAAAGTAGCAGCCGGCATCGTAATAAGAACTCCACAAAACCTGGTGATACTGTGAGTGTGTTTGGCCGTGACTTAGTGTCGACTTCCAGTAGTGCGCGTAGCAAAAGACAAAGAAAGAGGGTGGACAGATCTGTCTGCTCTTAGCAATTTATTTTCCATCCACCCACATTCTCCAGTCAACCCGCGATCATGACACTTGCATCAGCATCGAAATATCGGGACCTCAAAATAATGAACAATCACGGAAGAAATCCCGTAAGTGACAGTAAGTTTAATTTGCTACTACATTTAAAAAAGTCTTATACAGGGTGGAAACATTCCCTTCACGAAGCCGTGAACCAAACATTATGTACATCAAACTAAGTAACTTTGCGCAAAAATTATTGCTGGGAAACGACTTTTTTTTTGGGGGTGAAAAATCACGTTTTACGGTAGGACTCAATGTAACGCACTCAAAACATTGTGCTGATGGATGGATTGAATAGCACGGGGGTCTTCGAGGTGTTTAAAGTAAAAATCTTACTTTAAAAACATATATTTAAAAAAATACTTGTGAAAAAGTTGGAACTTTGACCCCCAATATCTCCGTAACTAAAAAGTTCCCAGGTATGGTCTAGAACAAAAAAATGATCGCATTGACGGGGAGAAAAAGTACCTTTCGGCTTCGTTAAGGGTCTTTTTACACCCTTTATATACACCGTGACTTTTTAGTCGTCTTACAACGGCAGCCCACTTCATGTATCCAATGGCTACTAAGCATTCATAAAAAAAGGTATTTATGAGATTTTAATAATTTAAAAATAAAAATATTATTCAATATTATGACGCATGACGTAGTTAAAACACCCTGTCGTGAGCGATGATCTACTGGACTCGAGCGCTGGGTAGGTATATTCTCCCGTTTGACACGTAAACATCATTAACAGAATGTTTCATAATTGTTTCTAATGTTTATTTATTTTTCTTTGTACCTATTAAGGTAGGTAAAAAAAATCGCGCCTGGAACTATTTTATGTCGGGCACATTGAGCGGACCACCTTTGTAAGACGACTAAAAAGTCACGGTGTATAAGAAATAATGGTGGCCCAAGCACACTGCCCTGTGGTACCCCATAGTAAAGTTTCCTACAGTTTGATAGATATTTTATTGCCCGTTTCCTATTTAAATTGACTCTAGTTATTTACACTCAGGTAAGATTTTAACAGTTCCAGAGCATTTCCCCTTACACCGTAAGTGTTTAGTTTTTCAATTAGTGTCTTATGATCTACATAGTCAAACGCTTTTGTCATGTCAGTAAACAGGGCACATACTGGCGTTTTACTATCAATATTAGTAATTATATGATTGATAAGATTATATATTGCCATATTGATGCTTCTATTCTTACGGAATCCCATTTGTTCGTCATAATATATTAAATTTTATTACATGGGATTTAAAAACTACCCGTAATCTAAGGTAATCTCATGTTTATGTTATGTCTTATTCCTTCTGAAGTCAATGAAGGCTTAAATCTCTTCGGCATTAGCACATCCAAAGGAGCTTATAACTAAGAGTAATTGAATTAAAACGGATACTTACCTGTAGAAGTTGAGAGAAAAAAGCAATAAACCTTAAGTAAATATTAATCAAAATTTTATTAATTGATTGCAATTTTTTTTCCTGTGATCGTCAAGAAAATTAAGTAGAACAGTACACGGGCGTTAAAAATATGGCTTAATGACCTTTAGAAGAGACTGCCACATAAGAATTAGTGACAGAGACACTCTATAAAATCGTACTTTTCCTGGAACTTCAAATATTTAAATCAACGGTGACGTTCCTGCCCTCACCCTGCACAATCACATGTACCTCTGCAGCTGTGCAGGTGGTTACATACTGGTCTAATTATTTAAGTCCATCACCACACAAAGAATAAAGTAGAATCGTCAGATTCGACCTACTGCCCCAGGATATGACCACGCTTCTGTTTGATTGAAAGTACAATTGAATAATATTACCAGCCTATTACTGTCCCACTGCTGGGCAAAGGCCTCTTCTCATACAGAGAAGGCACGAGCGTTGTTCACTACGCTTGCTCAAGACGGGTTGGCGGTTTCAGATTTATAATATAAGTCTGAAATCGCCAACCCGTTTATAAGTCCAGGTTTCCTCACGATGTTTTCCTTCACCGATGTCTGTGATGTCCAAGATAAACTTAGAAAGTACATATGAATTGAAAAAGTCACATTGGTACTTGCCCGGATTTGAACCCACAACCTCAAGCATGAGAGGCGAGGCCTTAACCTCTGGGCCATCACAACACACATCACAATTGAATACTATAGTTTTATTTGCAGAATGCAATAAAAAAGACAAATGCAGTAAATTAAATTACGTTTTATTTTTCATGTATATACGCCAGCACAACAAGCTACTAAAATCTGTCAAATTTCTTAATGATTAATTAACAGATTTTCAACATTATCGCTATATTATTAGGTTCAAGATTGATAGGGAAAATTTGAAAGTTTTGGGTAGCTTGATGTGCTGGCGTCTGTACCTCAGCAAGGAACGAAAAATGTAAACATTGTCTCTATGGGAATTAAATAGGCAAATGAGTAACTTTATGGATAAAACGACAAAAACTTGGTATACAAGGGCAAGCGAAGCGTACTCGGGACTTGGGACACCCTGATTCGGACAGGTTCGAAGGGGATGGCGGGGTCTAGTGGGCAAGCGAAGCTAGCGAACTAAGACCACGCCATCCCCTTCGTGTTAGGTTACTTCGAACCCTGGAAACAGAAACAGGAGCCCGTGCAGGACTACGTCCACTACGCCTTATTACAAAATATTGATATTCATTAACTTGTCTTTATCAATTATTTTTCAATTTTCAAACGATCATTTACGCACGCACGCATGCAAATCGTCGCTAAGTCAATGGCAAACTAATTTCAAATCATAAATAATAATTTCTCTCTGTTCCACAATCTGATTCTGTCTGTAAAACCGCCGAATTCGTGCGACGTTGCCATTCCGAACGCGATCATAGTACAGACACTAATTACCTAGCGATCTGCAGTGTAGATAGAGCGAATACCGACTTATAAGCTGTCTTTCGTGCAATCAAATTGCAGAAAAAGTTTTCAAATGTCTGTGGTGTAGTCGTATTTGCAATACTTAATTCATACAGACAACGACTGCGTTACAGAACAGCAACCGTCTGTGTTGCAGTCGTCTTTGTGTTTGCAACTGGGTACTGATTTAAGTTTGATATAATGGCGTTAGGTCTTACAACAGTTTAAAATAAAGTCTGTTTTAAAGGGTTAACACATTGCAGACAGTTTTCAAATGTCGGTGTTGTAGTCGTATTTGCAATACTTTATTCATACAGATACGACTGCGTCACAGTACAGCTACCGTCTGTGTTGCAGTCGTCTTTGTGTTTGCAACTGGGTACTGTTTTAACTTTGGTATTATGGCGTTAGGTCTTACAACAGTTTAAGATAAAGTCTTTTTTTGAGGGTTAAAGTTATTTAGAATGCGGCTCCAGTCCTTAGGTTAAAAGAAAGAAGGGTGAGTTCATCGGCAGCCTAGCCCTAAGTAAAGGGCTATTTAAACTAGAAGCTAAGATAACTATAGAAACTACAAGTTCTAACTAAACAGGATATAACTTTGTTTTAAGATTTAAGTGAAACATGTTTTTTTTTTACTTTTTGTTCATAAGTCAAACTTATGAACAAAACTTACGAACTTTTTTTTATTTTGATTAAAACAAAAAAACACTTTCATAATCTCAAAACATTGTCATATGAGTGCTAGGAAAATATTAATACTGTACTCTACACTATGAAGAGAATATCGTTTATTTAGCAAAAGACTGGATCGTTCACATTAAAAAAAAGGATTTCACATAAAAGTTCAAGGTGTGAACTACTTCATTTATTGAACACTTTCTCTTCATATCTAATATTGATAGCATGATTCAAACTTAGCAAAAATACTTTTGTTTCGTTATTTACTGAACTTTCCTGGTAAGCATTGATAGCCTAGTGACGTGATTGCCAATCATACCTCTGATTTTTCGGATTCATATTGTGCGCATTGTATAATTACCACTTGCTTCGGTGAAGAAAAACATCGTGAGGAAATCAAACCAGCATGCCTGAGAGATATTTCGCGTCGGCATGTAAAGCCAAGTCAGAACATGGGCGGCATAAAAACTCTCAACACCAGGTTAGGCACTGACCACACGAAAAAGAAGAAGGGCAGGTGATTTCAAGTAGTCGTGAGTATGCAAAATGTGAGGACCAGCAAATACGTTCGGATTCTTATACCTGAGACCCCAAAGAAAAAACGTGTCTTCCTTCTAGACCAAAATTAATCAATTCCTCCACTTTTAAACTCGCATTAGCTCACATAAAACAAAACGAAACATGGCCCATAAACAATCCATTCGTTTGTCAAAAAAATACTTAAAGATTGTTAAGGAAAGGCGAGATTGACGCAATTTTTTCGCAGTCTGAAATCAGCTTTCCAGGCGTGTTTTGGATAATTTTACACAACATTCTTTATTATTTTCCTAAAGAAGTAGTCGTGCCATGTTTAAAATAAGCCTTCTACCCTGTATAGAATCTGGACAATGTTTTGACTTTGATTACGACTAGGTATGAATGAAACGACTGGAACAGCTCTCTGCTGGGCCTCAACATCATCCAGAGCCCGTCTTCACGCACTGCTGGGTACAGGCCTCTCTAAGCTTGTGCCAAGCTCCATCTACCTGGATATCTATCTCTGGTACCTCATCATCAATGTCATAGACACAGGCCTCTCTAATCATTTCAATATTTCATAGCAAATTGTTGCAACTTGAAAAGAATTAGTGTATTTCTTTCTTTGCCTCACATTTTTGACAGGCGCTATTATAATGTTCTATCTTTTTCTAACGCATAGCTCTTTCTACCTCTATAACTTACGTAGAATCTGAATAGTAGTTTGAATCATACTATTTAAGAAATAAACAAAACAACAAAAATAATTGTTTTCTGACAGCAACTAAGATATAAGTGCGCAAAAATCTTTTGAGGATATAAAATAATGTCAGAATAAAAAACATCTTTATAGAGATTTTAAACTAGAATTTCGGGTAGGCATTAAAATATTCAAGTCAAAACACCTAACCTGTAAATAAATAGGGCACGTTTCTTGATATAAAGGGTGTAAAAAGACCCTTAACGAAGCCGAAAGGCACTTGTTCTCCCCGTCCGATCCTCTTCCCCCGTCTCTGTCCCCGATCATCTTTTTGTTCTAGACCATACCTGGGAACTTTCTAGTTACGGAGATATTGGGGTCAAAGTTCTAACTTTTTCACAGGTTTTTTTTTAAATACTACTTTTTAAGGTTTTATCTTTACTTTTATTAATTCCATGCCCCGTTTACTTTTCAAAGCATCCATCAGCACTAAGTTGTGAGTGCGTTACATTGAGTTTTTCCGTAAAACGTGATTTTTTCACGCCAAAAAAAAAAGTCGTTTCCCAGCAATAATTTTTGCGTAAAGTTACTTAGTTTCATGTACATAATGCTTGGTTGACGGCTTAGTGAAGGGTCTGTTTACACCCTTTATGTTGTCATATTATGAGGTGAAGTAGTAATAATACGCTACTATTTGAAATAATTTCAATTCTGTTGGTCTTACGCCCAGATACTTCAAACTTGCCCATCATCCTTTTATGAGTTAGCCGAACCGATCCGTGACGGATATCGATATGAACACGATGTTGTTCGCCTAATAAATCCAATATTTATGCGCACAATTATTTTAGTAGCTGCCTAAACAGTTACAGTGTCGCATGGTCTTTTTGGCGCGTGGCTAAAGGCGGAACTAACGCGATAGTCTCGATTTTTTAATACTACTTTCCAGTAGCGAAGGGTCAATTTTTGTAAGAAGTAAGCCGTAGTACATATCTTTAATGTGATTATATAATTTGTCTATACAACGTGTAACAGAAAGGGTATAGTCATGAAAGGATATGCTGCAGACCATCACACTGAACAACTTCCTCCTAATGCGAAATAATTATCAACTGTCCCATACAAAATTTCAATACACTCGACCCAAATGTATGGGACAGCTGATAGTTATTTCGTATTTACGATATTGTACCCATGGAGGAAGTTGATCAGTTTGTTTGTCTGCAGCATATCCTTTCATTAGACTACACCCTTTCTGATACACGTTGTAGAATACTGACTGAGCCATTTTTCAAAAGAAAGCCGGTAGGAATCGAGTTGTGTGGACCCTTCGCCACTGCTACTTCCCCACTCCAGCAGCGCCTTCCTAGCGCTAAAAAACCATGCCACAATATAATTTGCCTACTGTCACTTACTTGGTGGCAGCTTGGTTGGCGGCATGGATCATCGCGAATGTCATTCTTAACTGGGCTATGAATATCATCATCTTGAGGAGTTCGAACCACGCTTGTTTAGTTTCTGTTATCATCTGACCGCCTCTACTGAGACCTAAAAAGCTGTATCCATCTGGTCCAGTCTGTAAAGAAAAAAATACTAAAATTAGACGCAGGGGGCCATTCAAATATTACGTAAGCTGATTTTTTGCAATTATTAACCCCTCCGTCCCCCTCGTCAGCAAAAGTAAGCAAAGCTCTTACCTCCTCCCCTCCCATGCTTTTTTTTTTAAATGGGAATAATGTTGTTACTTTACTTTAAACACCTCCACGACCCCCGTACTATTTAATCCAGCCATCAGCACAATGTTTTAAGTGCGTTAGTTCGAGTTTTACCGTAAAACGTGATTTCTTAAGGTGACGTCTTAAGGTTACTAAGTTTGATGTACAGAATACTTGGTTGACGGCTTCGTGAAGGGTCTGTTTACACCCTGTATAAACCTTCCTCTTGAATCACTCTATCTATTGCTGAAAACTACATTTAAATCCGTTGCGCAGTTTAAAAGATCTAAGCGTACAAACAGCGGGAGCGACTTTGTTTTATACTATGTAAAGATTATAAAGGGTGTAATAAGACCCTTAACGAAGCCGAAAGGCACTTGTTCTCCCCGTCATTGCTATTTTTTTTTTTTCTAGACCATTCTTTCCCATGTATGGTCTAGAACGTAGTAGATCCCTTAACGATTCTAAAGGGTGAAACATGCCCCTTAACGAAGCCGAAAAGCGCTTATTCTCCCCGTCATTGCGATCTTTTTTTGTTCTAGACCATACCTGGAAACCTCGTTACAGAGATATTGGGGGTGAAAGTTCCTTCTTTTTTTTAAATACATGGGGCGGGGTAGCGCTGAACCCGCTAGATTACTAGATTTGCAACAAAAATTTAGACAGAAATTCTAGTAAATTAATAGATATTCAATCGAATAAAGGGTCCGATTTAGTTCAACGGCAACACTAAGAACCATCGCCAAGAAACTAGCTTTCAAATAAAAAAACTGCATCCAAATCGGTTCACTCGTTTAAGAGCTACGGTGCCAGAGACAGACAAACATAGCTGTCAAACTTATAACACCCCTCATTTTGCGGGGGTTAAAAAGAGCTAACGGTATTAGGTATAAAGCGAGAAATGTTGATGAAGAATAAAATGCTTGAGGGATGTGCACAAAACGGTTTATGGAACTAGAGTTTCTGGCCTACTACACACCGTTTCAGTCTCCTCGCATGGCCAAGCTACCTCCCATATCCCCGGAGAAAAACCAGCCCAACAGAACACAAAACAATCTGTCTTTAAAAAAACCGGCCAAGTGGCCAATAAAGGTCACAGCACACATATCAACTCGGAAAGGGATCGGCACCGTATCAACTCGAGCTGTTCAGTATTTTTTGTTTGAAACTCCCTACTGCAACGCACACTAATCGGAATCGTAACGGAATCGCCTCACCTCGGGACAAGCTCACGAACCGCGGTGCGGTGCGATCCCCACGCTTAAGTCTCTCCGTATCCAAGCTTACGTCTCTTCGTCCACCCTTACGCACACTACTGTTGCTCTTTGTTGTTCTTTTTCCTCGTCATCCAGTGCTATGGCTATGATAGCCATCTCGCGTATTGTGAACCGGGATATAACCGTGCGCTACACTTCACGATCGGATTCAAACTGATCTGGTGACAGCCAGGTCAACCAGCGGTCGGCGAGCCGTAAGCGCGGCGTCGCCTAGCCGTAGCCGAGTCGACGTATCGGAGCTGCAGATCCGCTTGCTTACGTTAGGTTGACTCCTGTTTGACGGCGAGGCGAAAGGCGATACGGTGCCGATCCCTTTTCGAGTTGATATGTGTGCTGTGACCTTAACCCACTAACACTTTGCGTGACCTAGGAATCGGTCCCAGGACCACATGCGCCCTTGCTAGTCTTGCGACCACAAACCTAACGAGGCAGACAATGAAAGGAGAAGTCTATACACCGTGACTTTTTAGTCGTCTTACAACGGCCCACTTCATGTATCCAATGACTACTAAACATTCATAAAAATAAATAGGTATTTATGAGATTTTAATAATTTAAAAATAAAAATATTATTCAGTATTATGACGCATGACGTAGTTAAAACCTGTTGTGAGCGATGATCTACTGGACTCGAGCGCTGTGTAGGTATGTCCTCCCGTTTGACACGTAAACATCATTCAACTCATATTTATTTCTAATGTTTTATTTATTTTTCTTTGTAACTATTATGGTAGGTAAAAAAAAAATCGCGCGTAGAGCTATTTTATGTCGGGCACATTAGGACCACCTTTGTAAGACGACTAAAAAGTCACGGTGTATAAATTAAGGTATAATTGGAAACAACTTACTTCTACCACGGTAAGATTTACGATTTTCACTCCAGCAACACTTCGAGAACTCATTTCGACGGTTAACCTAGCCTGGAACAAAAAAAAACAACAGTTATCTACGGTTTAACGTCGATACTTGACATCAGGGCGCACACTCATGGTCACAACCTGATTGCAGCTCAAGTTGCAAGTCAATAGCAAACCTATTGCAAGGGAAATAAAGATCACTTTGATTATGACAGTGATGCAGAATCGCAAGTAAAACAATGGTGAAAGAGTTATAAATAATAACAACCGCGCGATCTTCAGGATTAAGCAACCGTTGCCGAGGTTGGTCCATGGGTGAGTCGGTGGATGGGTGATACTTGACATAATATTCAGTATCTGGGTTTTCGAGGTTAGATATGCAGTCACTGCATCCAGTTATCATCATCATCATCATTTCAGCTCGGAATCACCCACTGATGGATATAGGCTTCCCCTTTCTTCTGCCACCCCTCTCTGTTCTGTCTATCCAGTTATACTGGAACAATATTATTTCCTTTATTTATTTACTATACACATAATTTACATTTTTAAATATTCTTATACAAAATAATATTAAAAAAAAAAAATAGTGGTCCGCCGGGGTCGGAAGCTACCGGTGGTTAGGGCTCCAGAGACAGGAACCTCCTCACAATGCGAGCCGTATCAAGGAGTAATAATAATATGAACAATATTATGATTATTATGATTTTTCAATACACTTCCTCGAAAGCTACCTT
Source organism: Noctua pronuba (assembly GCA_905220335.1). Classification (NCBI taxonomy): domain Eukaryota; kingdom Metazoa; phylum Arthropoda; class Insecta; order Lepidoptera; family Noctuidae; genus Noctua; species Noctua pronuba. The sequence goes on along the minus strand of LR999919.1, from coordinate 4,253,133 downwards.
TGATCGCACTACTAAGATTCAAAATGCAATGTATTTCACACTCGTGAACTTTTTTTATAGATTTCTACTATTGTTTTATTTTTGCAGATCAATAAACAATTGTTCAATTCCTATAGTCGGCGGTGATTTTTCAGCAAAAAAGCGCATGTTTTAAGGTCTTAATATTTTGATTCAGCTGATGTATCATGTGTCAAAATCTTGTCGAGCATAGTGGTTAAGTTCCGTTAATTTAGAGGAAAACCTAATTATAATTTGTCTCATATTTGTTATTAATAGGTACCTACTAATTAATTTCTTCGTCTTGTACGAGGATAGGATATGAATACATTCCAACATAGGCGCCGTGGCTTAGTTGGTTAAAGCGCCTGTCTAGTAAACAGGAGATCGTGAGTTCGAATCTCGCCGGGGCCTTGGTAGAAATAATTTCCATATTTTTTCTCAAAACTGTCTTTTCTTGAATTGAGGAGAAGAGGTTTATAGAAAACTTTTTGACCCTAAACTTATACTGTCACTTACGGGATATCTTCCGTGATTGTTCATTATTTTGAGCTAGCGCCATGATCGCGGGTTGACAATCACGGAAGACATCCCGTGAGTGACAGTATAAGTTTAGTTGTAAACCGTGAAAGCTTAAAAAAATGTTTTTGACCCTAGTTCGATACAAAGTTAAATCCTACAAAAATTTGGTGAATGCACGGCGACCAATCAATTTGTACAAAACCAGTTTATGCGGATTGTATTGGAAATCTATACAAAGCGAGGCAATGCTATACTGGAAATATATAGCTTGATGTGTCACCGTCACCGTGAGTACGCACTAAGATCCTTGCTCTGAGCTACAGTAATGATTTTATTTTGATGTAATTTTTAACAGAATAGTGTGATTAAAACCCGGGAGTAATAAAGCGACAAGTTAAGTCTATGTCACTTTTTTCCGAAACTGTCCTAATAGTTTCGGAATAAAGTGACTGTTGCTACGGATGTTGCTGTGTGCGTGTGAGTACGACTCGCACTTATTATACTCGGTTTTATTGACTTCCGACAGGTGTGGAGAAAAAAAAACTTATTCAAAACAATTTTCGTTGAAAGGTTTTTTTTACGTTCTACAATCCGATTTTTTTTCAGAATTTTCCTCCTCTTACTTTAGAAATTAGAGGGGGGGACACACATTTTACCACTTTGGAAGTGTCTATCTTTCAAACGATTGACTTTTTGAAAAAATAGTTTTATAAACCTCAATATCATTTTTAAAGATTTACCCGCGCGTACAGTTTTGATGAAAAAAAAAATGTTTAGTTTCAGTTCCATGTATGGGGAGCCCCGACTCTTTTATTTTTTATTTTTGTATAAAAATCGTAGCGGCTGTGACATACGGACGGACAGGCATACAGACGATATAGACATGACGAATATATCGACGGTCCCTACGTACATAAAGACATGTCAAAAACCGAGGTTTACAGGAGAGCGTTATTTATGTTCAAACCGCTCTAGAAATAATTCTATGTACAATTATAATTATTATTTTTCTATAATGTTTTATTAGCTTTAGGAACTTTATAATGGTATTTCTACATATTTTCTTTTTTTATATTTTCTTGGAAAAACTGATAGATGACTGTTTCTACGCTGATATTAAAATAAAAGCATGTCAGACATGTCTATGATACCTTTTTATACGCAGGAAAGAAGAAAACAGTTAATAAAATGTAATTTAAATAAAATGATTTATTAAAACGTAGAATTATGTTATAGTTTTCAAACGGATATGTTAAACATCCTAAGATCGCCACCCATGGATATAAAAAATACATCAATGAAGACATATCGCTTTATACGCGGTTTCATTCATTCGGGGTAGGACTATATTTCTTGTAATGTAAATAAAGACATGTCCTTAAATCAAATAATCAGGATTGTGTTTTATTAATTAAACAAGGTTTATAATTGAAAATAATTTATTGTTAATTAACAATTTTTGTAGCATCTAAACAATATCGTACTTGTAGTCTCATTGAAGCAGGAACTATACATTAAAAATCACAGTTTTCTAAGAGTAATAATTAACCATTTTTATTTAAGCATGAACCTAAGCTTAATTATGTATCTAAATAATTGGTAATATTTAATAATCATCACAGATTATTCATTAATTATAATTAAATTAAATAGGAGGATTTTGCATAAGAATGATACTTGCATTTGGCGGCGAAACGGAAAATATGGCCGCATAATTTTAGAAGTAAAGATTGTGACAATTGTGAGCTTGAGTCGAGCTGTGGGAAAAAGCTAATTTTGTTCAAACAAAAAGGCATCCTGATTTATCGTATTGGTCAACCCAGTTATGTCCATTTTTTTTTTTGGATGGGAATTCATATTCAATTAACCCTCTGGGCGGAGTAGGAGGGAGTGTCAGACTTTTACTGACTAAAAGCCATCCATGTTCCTTCTTTGCCCTTTGTGTTCCAGGGCCGCGGTATCTCTTTCGAACAGTCCCGCAGCAGTTATGTCCATTGTCCACTATTGATAATAGGCTTCCTTCTAGTATCAAGACGATTATTAATCTACTAAAGCTGCTATCAATCTACTGAATAATATAGAAAAAAATAACAAGTTCTTTACTCCAATTTCTCAATTCAAGCACCAACAGCACAATTATGTTGTGATGCAAATTATATTCCCTATTAAATCATTACCCACAAATACACAATTCATTCACTAAGTACACCAAGAAATTATATGAGGTATCACATCTAGAACAAAGGTGAACCGATATCGTGATGCTGTAGGAGTCCGCGTTTCACCGTCCGCATATCCGCAGTCAGTTTTCCTCACTTGTCAGTTTATTTAACTTGCCAGTTTCGTTGATTAGTCAGTTTTTCTGATTGGTTATTGATACGATGATGACGTATAACATAGTATAATGTTCACATAACGTAACACCACTCTGCCATGCCCGAAAGGGGAGGCAAAAATGGACTGAATCAATCAGCAGTTATTTTGAAGATGCTAGCCTATAACCCTTAACTAAACCTTGCCGAACTGGGAATCGGAGTCAGATCTCAGCCTTAGAAATTTTTTCAGCTCGTTTATTTTTGAAAAAAAAACTGTAAATATTTTTTTATGAGACACTATTGGGTGGAGAACCCCACAAATCTGACAGTGAGGAAGCCTGTGTCCCAGCAGTAGGAACGGTAACTGGTACCGATACTTAAACACGTGATTGTACTCATGATAACAAACAACTTTCCCAAAAAACATTTTTTTTTAATACTCATTCAATGTTATCACAATAACACTACAGCCGTATGAAATTCGCGCTCGCGCGCCTGTGACCTATCAGCTGTTAGCTGCGTGACGCCGTTCTATCTCTTTACTATCGTACCGTGCAACAGTGGGTAGGTTAGGCAGAGTCCCCATATAAGCGAAGAAACTCGATTGCTGCTTAAAAGATGGAATTTGGCAAGGCAAATGTGTAATCTAGCGTATCCCAAAGACAATTCTGTCTAAAACCCAAGTTCTCCAAAATATTCAAGCTTGATATTTTCGATATACCAGGCCCGTCGATCCACTATTGAACTGACTGACTGAAACCGAATCGTGGCTTCTACCTGAGTAGACAGCTTTATTAAAGTTTGGGCTATAATTAATAATTAATTTAAAAAATTCACAGTATTGTTGCAGGTCTTATGAATACTTATAACTAAAAAACACACCACTGAATCTATCTAAACTGTATCAAAACATTAATATGTCACCATGCGAACAAGCATCGACCCGTCTTATTGGGGAACTCCCGCCGTGAATGACGTTATGTCAGACAAGGCCGCGTCCGCACCGAGTGGCGCGCATTTTAAAACACCGTACAAAACTATACGTATAGATATCCGCATCTACGACACTTATTCGTTGTAAATATAATACTTGTTCTCATATACGATTTGTAAATGACGTTAAATACGTAATATTAAAAAAAAATATATATACAGGTATGTGCATATGGAAAATCTAAAGCCAATTGTGCAATAAAAAAAAATGCCATTTTCGACATGTCTTTATGTACGTAGGGACCGTCGATATAAGGGTTCCGTTTTTTGCCATTCGACTACGGAACCCTAAAAAAGTTCCATGAAAATCCGACCACTAATCAACTTTGTTCCAACTTATTGTCTAAATGCACCTACCTAACCACTTTAATTTCTTTGTTTTTTCGTGTTCCTTTATTGACCATGAATTCGCACTTGAACATGCAATTTAATTAACACCTTGTATGTGCCAAATATGTTAACATTTAGTACAGACGCCCGCACATCAAGCTACTGCAATCTGTCAAATTTATTTAATACATTTTCAACTTTATCGCTAAAGTATTAGGTTCAACGTTGATTGGGAAAATTTGACAGTTTCGGGTAGTTTGATGTGCTGGCTGTATTAGTAAAATATCTCTGACATATACAAAAAGATGCCACCAAGGCCCCGGCGAGATTCGAACTCACGATCTCCTGTTTACTAGACAGGCGCTTTAACCAACTAAGCCACGGCGCCTGCGTGTGTCACTGTAAATTTTTAATTTCGGGTCTTAAGTGTAGGTATACCTATACAGGGTGTAAGCGACACCAAGACACAAACGGTTACATTTTTTTTTTTCCAAAATGGCATCTCACAGTTCAACCTAGGAGGTTGTCGGCTGCTTAACCGGACTATCCTGTGGGTGCCTTGAGTGTAAGGCCTCCAGCCAGGGCAAATAAAACTTTCAAACTAAGCGACTACATGCTAAGGGCACCCCCTGTGGGGTACGAGCCTCGGCTTAGGGCGTCGCTGGGAGAGGACAGTAAAGGGACAGGCTGGATCTGAGTGGTGTCATTATTTGGGGACTGATTTTGGACTACAGGCTCAGCCACGCGGGCTGGCTCGGGCAAGGGTCGAAGTCGAACAAACGGTTACCTTGAACGTATTCCATACTTATACTATGACCACATTAAGTGGCGGTAATTCAAGGTGGCGCTGGTAGTCAAGAAAAAATACATCGATATGTCAAACTATGTAAATTTATTTTAGTTCTGTGTTTTACCGCATGCACAGATAAGTTCGTTGAAGTGTACATCATTCTGAACCTAACCTAACCCTCTCCCACATAGAAATTTTTCATCAGTAATTTGAAAAAAAAAACAACTGTGCCATACATTTTGACCGTGTAGGTAAGTAATACCCTTTTGTGGTAACAGCTGTTTTTAACAGACTTCCAAAAAGGAAGAGGTTTGATGTTCGGCTGTATGTATTTTTTTTATGTATGTTCACCGATATCTCAGTCAATTGTAGATCGATTATCAAATTTTTTTATTCGAAAGACTATACTCCCGAGGTGGTCCCATTGTCACCATGTCAGGATCTGATGATGGAATCTCAGGGTAATCGAGGGCAATCCTCAAATTTTATTGAAACGTATTACGTGTTTCGTGTTTTTTCTAAAGCTTGATGAGCTGATGATGGAAGGAAATTCCTGATGGCAAAACTCAATAACACTGCCCGACCTGGTAATCGAACCCAGGTCTTCAGCAGTCGTGCTTGTGACCACCAAACCTACTAGGCAGTCAATAACAAACATATTATAATAATGATTTCGCGGTGTATTTGTGGCAAGACAAATCTTTCCTCATATTAGTATGAGAATAACTCATTTGATAAGAACGGGGTTCGAATATTTCGGGCCTGCCTACTGTCCGCCATTTTATTTTTTATTCGGAAAAAAAAAATGCCGGCCAGGCTTCTAACTAAAATATTCAAATCCCTATCAAGTAGGGACTGCCTGGGGTCACGAGCGTTCAGAGTCTCTGTGCGCTCACCGAGTGATGTCAGAGATGACCGACAGCAAAGTGGTCATGCTGCCGTGCACACTTGCACAGCGAACCTCAGGGGATACCTCGGTACAGTCGGCCCAGGGATGTGCCTTAACAGGCGTTGCACAGAGGGGGCTCCGGACAGGTCTTTTAAGAGGTAACGGTTCCTCCTCCCATATGCAGATAGTGACCACCTGAGTGGTTTTAGTGAGGTAACAATCCCGCACTCCCCGGTCTTATACTCAAAGACAGGAACGCGTTTTGAAATCTTTCCGCGAGAAAATAGAAAGGTACCCACGGCCAATCATCATCTTCCTGCCCTTGTCCCATGTTACTTGGGGTCGGCGCAACCCGTTTTTTTCTTCCATTCTCCTCTGTCAACCGTCACGCTATCATTTACTTCTCCATCTATATATTTACTATTTAATCTTTCATATTATTCCTCACACAATCCATCCATCGTTTCTTTAGTCTTACTCTCCCACGGCCAATGCAACCTGTATTCAGCAAGAGTACATCGGCGAAGCAAGAGCATAACGAGGCTTTTGTTTCCTCTGGGACACACTTCCCCCCTCTGTAAGAGGGAGTGGACTGTTCTTTTTCTGCCACGGTTGCCCAGTGCAGGTTGCTGAATGTCACATTTCTTGAAATTTTCGCCTCTAAGACATGCCAGTTTCCTCATGATGTTTTCCTTCACCGTTTGTAATGGGGCCGATTGGAGTTAAGTAAGTAAAATTTTATTTGTTTAAACATGGTGTACATGATACATTGCATGCAAGATAATAACGAGATACAGAAAAGTTCGAACATGTTCTGCCGCATATCGTGGCGTACAAATTGGTAGGAACAGATGGTGCATAAACCGTGATAGGTAATATTCATCAAAAATTACATTATTGAAAGTATGTAGGTAGTTCTTCTTTCTTTCTTTATCGTGTGGTTAGTGCCTAACCTGGAGAGTTTTTATGCCTTCCATGCGCCTCTGACTTGGCTTTACATGCCGTCAAGAAATATCTCTCAGGCATGCTAGTTTCCTCACGATGTTTTCCTTCACCGAAGCAAGTGATTATTATACAATAGGCACATGAATCCGAACAATCAGAGGTGTCTTTCGAACTCGAGACCTATTTAAACTTGGCAGTCCGACGGTCACACCACAAGGCTCTCACTGCTGGAGTGATTTTAATGTTATTTATACCATCATCTAGCTAGAGAATCGTGACTAAATAATAACAGCCGCTCGGGTCGATCTTTAGGTTAAGCCGTGTTTACCTAGGTTAGTCTGTGGTTGGGTGACCACCCTGTATACCGAGTTTCCTCCGTGCCTCAGAAAGCACGTAAAGCTGTTGGTCCCGGCTGTCATTTGTGGATCTTTGACAGTCGTTACAGGTAGTCAGTGGCCCAAAAAGTCTGACAACCACTCTTATCAAGGGGTATCGTATTACCCAGTACTAACTGGGTTGTGGAGGTCAGATAGGCAGTCGCTCTATGTAAAATACTGGTTTTCAGCTGCATCCGGTTAGACTGGAAGCCGACCCCAACATATTTGGGAAAAGGCTAGGCAGATGATTATGATTTATGAAATCTTCTCGAACGTCAATGTTTTGGCTCGTCGCCACTGCGCCCGTGCGAAGCAGGGGCGGATCGGATGTGATGCGATTTTTGACAATATGTCACAACGCCTCCGTGGCGCAATGGCTAGCGCGTTCGGCTGTTAACCGAAAGGTTGGTGGTTCGAGCCCACCCGGGGGCGATAACAGTTATTTTTACCGTTTGTCTATCAGCACGTAGTGTAGCATGACTACCGTAGAAACGGGTTTTATCGACGGAAGAATCGACAAAATGACAGATTTCTTTTGTTGTTCTGTCATTTTGTCGATTCTACGGTGGTCATGCTACGCGTGCAGTTTGTAACATCGTCTTGAGTTTAATAGATAGCCACACAGATCACGTGATTTACATTTGAGTTTTATCGCGGCAGTTCTACATATAAATAGAATTATATACTTACTCCAAGTAGAATAGAATAGAATATTCATTATTATGTACATTATTATGTAACACCTCATTATGTTCCTATTCTAGTGCAATAATTTGTTAAGTTAGTACCTATGAAAAAGAGTACAGATATATATTATCACCCATTCGTTTCTTTGTTATAAGCTTTTATTTTATATTTCGTATACCAGAAATGGTCAATATATGGATTCTTACTGTTATATTGTGTAATGTAACATTTATATATACCACCTACTAACCCATATTTTACGAATAAATTATTTGATTTGATTTGAATAAAATTACATCATACAAATAACATTTATAAAAGAAAACATAGGCGGTCTTATCTTTAAGAGCACTTATTTAATGTATTATTATTTAAGTACTTATTCAATGACAAGCGTTGGTATTTCCCCGGTTCCGATAAGAATATCTGTATCTATTAATTTATTTTGATTATTACATTCTGCAGAAATAATCACCTAAATCTTAGTGATTACATTATTCTTCATCTACACTAATACTATAAAGAGGAAAGATTTGTATTTTTGTGTGTGTGTGTGTATGTTTGTAATGAATAAACTCAAAAACTACTGTGCCGATTTCAATTTTTTTTTACCATTAGAAAGCTACATTATCCCTGAGTAACATAGGCTATATTTATTAGTAGAAAAAATTGGGGGGGAATAAATGTCCACCCGTGCGAAGCCGGGACGGGCCGCTTGTGACATAATAATCTTTATCACAAAAGACTAATTAATAGTAATTATTTTATTTTCCAGGTCAATATGTACCTACATTTTTAAGTCCTTATCATACCCATTGCTAGAGGAGCTCATGGCTCAGTAATAACAGCCGTACGGGTTACGCCGCGCTTGGCAAAGTCGTTCTGTGGATGGGTGACCATCCATTACATACCGAGTTTCCTCCGTGCCTTGGAAAGCACGTTAAGCCGTTGATCCTATCTTTGACAGTCGTTACAGGTAGTCAGTGGCCCGAAAGCCTGACAACCAGTCTAACCAAGGGGTATCGTATTACTCAGTACTAACTGGGTTGTCGAGGTCAGATAGGCAGTCACTTCATGTAAAATTCTGTTTTTCAGCTGCATCCGGTAAGACTGGAAGCCGATCCTAACATATGAAAAGGCTAGGCAGATGATGAACTGAAAATGAAGGGCACATACCCGTAATTATCATTAACACTAGAAACGGGATATTATTATTATTTCGTTTATTCATTTTTATACACATTTTTTTTATATTTTTAAATATTTTTTTTAAAAACATTAAAAAAATAAGAATAAAATATAATTATACAAAATTGGTTTCCGCCGGTATCAGGAGCAGGGTCCAAGCTACCGGTGGTTAGGGCTCCAGAGACAGAAAACTATTTTTAGCCGACTTCCTAAAGGAGGAGGTTATCATTTCGTCGTTTTCGTCGAATGTTTTTTTTTCGGTTTCTTGTGTTAATGATAATGTCAGTATGACAGTTTAAAAACTTATACCCGTAATTGTTCATAAAAGTGCTATCGCCCCCGGGTGGGCTCGAACCACCAACCTTTCGGTTAACAGCCGAACGCGCTAGCCATTGCGCCACGGAGGCTATGTGACTAGTCTATAGAATTTTGTATGTTTTTTTAGAATAACAGGAAATATTCAACATTTTCGATTGTTTATATAAAAAAACGACTTGTTTAAAACATGTTGCATATAAAGTAGTATAGACCAACCGCTTTAATGAGTCCTTACGAAGGTATCAATTTAAATGGAATATTTTGAAGGTTGACACGTATTGGTTCAATTAGTATCGTAATACCTACGTGGATTATGGTTATTTTAAAGCAAATAACCTGTGGGATATTGTTAGGACTTTGTGGACGCTTAATGTGCCTTTGAAGGGGTAAGGCGGAGGACTCATTAAAGCGGTCGGTCTATAGTACCGTAGTACCCTTCACGATTCTAAAGGGTGTAACTAGACCCTTAACGAAGCCGAAAGGCACTTGTTCTCCCCGTCATTGCGATCTTTTTTGTTCTAGACCTCACCTGGGAACTTTCTAGTTGCGGAGATATTGAGGGTCAAAGTTCTAACGTTTTCACAAGTATCTATCTCAGATTTTTAATTTAAACAGCTCTACGACCTCCGTACTATTCAATCCATACATCATCACAATGTTTTGAGTGCGTTACATTGAGACCCACCGTAAAACGTGATTTTTTATCCCAAAAAAAAAAGTCGTTTCCCCGCAATAATTTTTGCGTAAAGTTATTTAATTTGATGTACATAATGTTTGGTTGATGGCTTCGTGGAGGGTCCGTTTACACCTGTTTAAAACTCGCATGCAGGAAAAAATTGCTACAACAGGAGAAACTTGCCCAGGACCGGGCACCCTATCTCTACTAGAAGAGCTCGTGGTTAAATAATAACAGCAGCTCTGGTCGATTGATAAGTTAAGCCGCGCTTCCCTAGGTTGGCCCCTGGATGGGTGACCACCCATTACATACCGAGTTCGCTGCGTGCCTCGGAAAACACGTTAAGCCGTTGGTCCTGGCTGTCATTTGTAGATCTTTGACAGTCGTTACAGATAGTCAGTGGCCTAAAATCTGACAACCAGTGTTACCAAGGGGTATCGAATTACCCAGTTGACTGGGTTGTGGAGGTTGGATAGACAATCGTTCCATGAAAAATACTGGCATTAAGTTGCTTCCGTTGAGACGGAATCCTTTTAAAAATCATTCAATTTATCCATACTAACATTATAAATGCGACAGTAACTCTGTTTGTTTGTTTGTTTGCTACCTTTTCACGACTAAACAGCTAATCGGATCGTAGTGAAATTTGGCGAGCAGATAGATTATATCATGGGGAAGGACATAGGCTATCTTTTTTTTTCCTCACTCATACTAATCAAAATTACCACGCGAACGAAGTCGCGGGCAACCGCTAGTTTATTATAAAGCCAGCGTTGTATCGCGGTCATTTTTTGTTTGCATTGCTGCACAAAGTCACGCTGGACGAGGGCCCCTAATGGCAGGACTTATAAAAAAAAAACACGCATGCATTTAACATGACGTCACTTAGAAAACCATGCATTGTCATCCAAACTAAAAACATATGCAAAATTTCAGGTCAATCGGAAACCTGGAGGCGAGTCAAATTAAACTTCTAAGATTTTTTTACATAGTCAGTTACAGGTTAATATATTCTTCTTCTTAGCGTGTCAATGGCAAAAAGTTCAAATGTTATGTTTAGCCCCAAACTCAGCCACGCGAACCCCACTCACTGACGCAGTAAGCAGATCATCAAGTGCGCAGGTCATAGGACATGCGGTGCAAGATAGAAGGTGGGCCATTGTCTGTGGGGAGACGCCGCATACGCACTTGAGGTTAAGCTATTAAAAGCGTGTTTAAAAAACTTTTTTGCAAAAAATAAAACTTTAGCTTCAGAAGTCGGTGACTTTTGTTTGTTTGATTTAATTTTTCACCGACTTCTGAAACTCATCATCGGATCTATATGAAATTTAAATGGGACCATTTCGGAATAAACCCCTTTCGAACAAAAAAAGAATTTTGCAAATCCGTCTATATAGGGTCTAACTTTTTAAACACGAAATATTTCAAGAGTAACTTCTACAAGTCGTAAAGTCGCCATAGCAACGAAAAAAAAAATTTTTTCTGAATGTTTTTATTTTTACGAAATTATTATAGTTCTAAATATTCTTGCGACATTTTGCATAAAACCTTTACAAACTTTAAACTTACTTACTTACTTTTACTTTTTTAAACTTTTTTTTACTTTTTAAACCTTTAGACAGTATTTATTTTGTGGGTCAAGTAATTTTAATTTTTTTTTTTTAATAAAAATACACTTAGATAAAAAAAAATTTTTCGTTGCTATGGTGACTTTACGACCTATAGAAGTTACTCTTGAAATATTTCGTGTTTAAAAAGTTAGACCTTATATATGACGGAGTTATGGCCGAACATACATATTCTTTTTTTTAATTTATATAAAAACATACGAATTGATAACATCCTCCTTTTCGAAGTCGGTTAAAAATAGTAGGTACTTTTAAAGTAATACTTACTCTTGTTGGACAACACTCTAGGACGATGACGTTCATGGGTGGCTGATGGAACCTGCACCGAGCAAGCTTTATGAAAGCTTCGCGAATTCGTGTGCCGTAGTCCCCAAGAACTCTGTGAAATTAAAATATTGTGTCACACTATGGGGTTGTTTGAAGAGCTTCCTTAGGTCGACTAATTCATTCATTAGTCGACAACAACAGGGCTAGTGAAGCTAAAAAACAGTTGTGACTCCTGCGACATCCCCCTCCCACACATTATGTTGAAGTTGCGGAAAGACTCCCACTGGGACACCTGCTGCCATGGCCCACCTGGAAGACCTTAAACCGATTGCGAAACCAGGTGGGGCGCTGCAGATACAACCTGGTCCGGTGAGGGTATTCCAATGAAGCCATGTGTGACTGCGGTGCCTCAAAGCAAACTATGGCTCACCTCCTATCCTGCACTATGTGTGGTCCCACGTGCACTTTGAGGTACCTGTCCGAGGCCACCACCAACGCTGTCGAGGTGGCAGAGTGTTGGGTGCAACAATTTTTTTTTTTTAAAGGGGAAATCATTGACACGACGAAGAAGAAGAAGTTGGGTTTGTGGCTTAAGAATATCAGCCGCGCAGGTTGATCTACGAGGTTATGCAGTGCTTGCCGAGGTAGGTCTGTGGATGTGTGACCATCATTACATAACGAGTTCCCTCCGTACTTCGGAAGACTTGTGAAGCCGTTGGTGCTGGCGCCGCTGGTTCCGGGAAATCAGAGGCAGAAGAAAGCTCGAAAGTCTGACAACCAGTCTAACCAAGGGGTGTCGTATTTCTCAGTAACTGGGTTGTAGAGGTCAGATAGGTAATCGCTCCATTTAAAATTCAGCTGCATCCGGTTAGACCAGTCTTCAGTCAACAGAGTTGGTAAAAGGCTATGCGAATGATGACTTCAGACCTACCGTTTAACTGAGACGGTGTCTGACAGTTGAGGTACCTAATTGCGCGGTGCGTGAAGGTGTTGACTCTCGTCAGTGGGTGAAAGTCAGAGTTGAGCTCAGTTGTAATGGTATAGTCATGTGATGCCTAAGAACGTGGAATGTGTGTCCCAGTCTTACCAAAGGGTATCGTATTACCCAGTACTAACTGGGTTGTGGAGGTCAGATAGGCAGTCGCTCCATGTAAAGTTAAGACTGGAAGCCAAATATAGTTGGGAAAAGGCTAGGCAGATGATGAGTAGGACTTACCCTGAGATCTCCATTGAAAGTCGGCGGAGTTCCTTCCCGGTAGCCAGGGCCGTCCACTTCATCAACTTCTTACCGAGATACGCGAGATGGAGCCGGTTCCTCATCGTTTGGAGGGCCACCAGCGATGGCATGATCTGGATCCTGACGACATTCATGGACGCATCGACGACTTCTGTAAAAACAAGACAAGATTTTTTTTTTACAAAAATCTTTGTGGTCTTTGAAAAGATGGCTAAATAATCACAGCCGAGAGTGGGAAGTCGTGGGCAGAAGCTACTGAAGCTAATCATCATATTCCTGCCCTTTTTTTTTGGGATTGGAAATCATCAAATAACTCCTCCCGCTCCGGGTGGAGGGGGAGGGAGTGTCAGACTTTTACTGACTAAAACCCATCTATGTTCCTTCTTTGCCCTTTGTGTTCCAGGGTCGCGGTATCTCTTTCGAACAGTCCCGCAGCCCTGGCAGGCATCGGCCCTTGCATCTCTTTGAGGCGCGCGTGGAACACGAACGCGCCGTCGACACGGCCTGTCGTCATAAGACGGACGGACGGTGAGCTAACCCATTACTCACCGTCCACAGGGCCGCACCTACGGTGGCCGGGAGCCACCACGTGGCCTCCGACGCCCGGTGCGTCCCCCGCGGCGGCTGGGACGTGAGATTCTCTCCCTCTCACGTCCGGATCTTCCTGCCCTTGTCCCATGTTATTTGGGGTCGGTGCCGCACGTTTTTATCTTCCGTTCTCCCCTGTCAATCGTCACGTCATCATTTTCTCCAGTTTCCTTCATATCAATTCCTCACACAATTCATCCAACCAGCTACTGAAGCTAGTGTGTTTATAAAATGCTTACCGTCGTCGTCGTCCTTGTCCATTTTGGATTATTTTCTTTTCCGTTTCTTGGCTATTGAATGGCTATTGTAGACTATTATTGATTTTGTTTGATATATTTTGCGTGATAACTTAACATTTTGTAATTTTATACTATTGCATTGTTTATTAGTGATTTTATTGTGTTTCAGAAAATGTAAAACTATCATGCTATTTTTTTTGCATTGTTTTTTCTTTGGTCTGGCTTTCTGTCAGATTGTGATGTCACCCAAGTGACATAAATTATGAAAATATTCTTCATCAGTGACATTAATATAAAGCATCAATGCTATGTAGTACATGGCTACATGTTTCTTTTGGCTTGTAGCCACAGTTGGAACTAATGGCGCCATCGTTTTAATTTTTTTTTTGTTTTTATTTTTTAATATAATTTTCACAGCATTTTGTACCCTGCGCGCTTGCGCCCTGCTTTCAATGTAATTCAAGCGCCAAAACAACGATGCTGTCTGACACTACGTAAGTGCATAAAGTACTTTTTCAATTCAATTCAATTCAATTTATTTATTTCAGACACAAAGATCCATAATTTTGTTAGTAGGTACACTTAAAAATAATGTTAGTTATTAAAATAATCAAAAATCAATCACATTTCACAATACTGCACAAAATAATCCATCCAATAATACATCTCAAATTAATCTAGAATATTTTTTTAAATAAAAATATAAATATATAATATATATAAAAAATACTATCCATGTCAAATAAAATGTAAAAAAAAAAAAATGTCAATAATCAAATTTGAAAATATAATAAAATAAAAATAAGTTAAATTAAAAATATGGTCATCCCAGATTTAGATTAAAAATTAAAAATAAAAAAAAAACAAGAGAGCTTTTTTTTTCTCAAGGTAAAATGTGACAAACCTTGAGAAAAAAATGAATATGCATGACCAATAAGAGTAGGACAAGACCAATAAACTCAGTGGATGGACTGCGTGAAAGGTATAATATCTTTATTATTTCCTTTATTAATTTCTACATATATTAAGTACATAAATTATTCTAATATAAAACAATATAATAAACATTAAAAAATATAAAAAAATAGTAGCCCACCAGCATCGGGAACAGGGTCCGAGCTACCGGTGGTCAGGGCTCTTGAGAGAGGAACCTCCTAACGATACGTGCCGTGTCCAGAAGTAGGTACTGCTTTCTGAATCAAGCCCTTGATCCATCTGCCAAGCGAAAGCCTCCTCAGATGTTGGTCGAGGTTATTGGCTATTAAGCCATTGGCCGACACGACTATCGGCACAATGACTGCTGTACTCACGTCCCACATGTCGACAACCTCGCGAGCCAGATCGAGGTATTTGAATTGTTTATCTTTCTCTGCTTTCACGAGGTTCTCGTCATGCGGAAACGTTATATCAACAATCATTGCGCGACGCTCCAATCGATCTATCACCACAATGTCAGGCAGGGGCGTGCCGTCCATAGAGGCAATTAGGCCTAGCCTACCTTCTAATCCTTATCAATCCTATCATAAACGCCAACTCAAGTGCAATTATTATAACTTTGAAATAAAAATCATTTTAAAAGTTAAAACTCCTGTTATAACACTTATAGCAACTTGTCGCGCCCGTGTGACGTAACTCACACAATACTGTGAGCTAACCTCGCGTCGTCAATTGTAAGGCGAAATCGGTTGTAGAGTATTTTCGATTCATAAATTTACGCACACTGGTGCATATTTTCGTGTGTATAAACGGCACACATGTCTAGATTATAGGCGTGTCTCCCGGGAAAGGAGACGGCCTGTGATTGGTTAAATAGATTAACATGAATGAAGATCAGAGTTGCCATTTGTAGAAATTAAACCGAAATTCCGGCGAATTCGAGAAACAGACTACACACAAACACGATAGTTTTCTTAATGACTACTATAACCAGTTAAAAAATAGGGTGGTATTTTTGAATTTATACCTAAAAAATAGCAAAAGGCCTATAAAAATAATTAAAAACTATATGAATTTTATTTTTCGCTTTGATTTTCGGGGAGTTTTTAAAATAAGTATGACAAGCACGTGCTGTCAGACTCAGTATTATCCGGCAAAATTTTGTTAACAGATTTTACATATGATTTAGGTATGACAATGATGCAATTTAATTTGGAAGTGTTTTTTTTAACAAATTACGAATTAATTTTTTCCTAGTCACGCCATTATTATTTCATGTGACAAGCAAATTTAAATGCGATTTTGAATGTTATCATATCTTACCAAGTTAAACCTTATCAGTTATTCGTTTTGAAACGAACATTAATGTAAATATTATATGTTGTTAAGTATTTGTTTATTTACTTAAAAATGGTGTTCTGTTGTGATACTTGCGCAGAAAATGTGTGTTTGTTAGAAGTTAAAAGCAGTAAGTTTTCGCAATTATCGTTTAATGATAAGATTCTTGTGGTGTCGAAAGGTAGATGTACACCCGAATTACGAGAATTAATCCAAAAATCTGATAATTCAGCTCGTACCCGCCATTTCAAACCTCAAAATTATGCAACATTCAGCTGGCTATGTGGTTGTATACACACAAATAAATTATTTTGTTTTCCGTGCATTTTGTTTAATACTTCCAGTAAGTGGAGTGAGGGGTACATTGATTTGCATAATTTTCATTCCTCGGCAAAAAAGCATGACCTATCAGAAAAACATCTAGAGGCTTGCTTAAAGTTAAATACATTTGGTAAATCACGTATTGAAACTAGTATTAACGGCCAGTTAAGGTTAGATATAGAAAAGCATAATTCTAAAGTAGATAGGAATAGAAATATTTTTCATTTCATTTCATTTTTAACAGGCCGCTTCGGATATCTTGCAAGTGACGTGTTCTGTAACTATCACCCACCCACTTGGATTAGATATTTGAGGTGGCCGAATCTTTCTTCTGTTTGCATCGTCAGAAAATAGTGATTTGAACCTTGAATAAAGTGGTGAGTTCTTTATTTATAACTTTTGTTTTTACAGGCTGATTTTCATTTTTTTTTTTTTTTCATTTTCATTTTTTTTTTTTTCATTTTTTTTTTTTGGATACCGATACCCGCGATATATGTGCGTGGCGGTGGCCTACCCTCCGTGGTGAACCACTGCACGCCACTGATGTCAGGCTTATTGGCAACAATAGTCCTGTCAGTGATGATAGGTAATAATAAATGATAATATTTTTATCATTAAATCCTTGAAAATATGTGCGTGCACATGAATCGACAAATAAAGATATCAGCTGTGTTTGTTTTCATTCGGTTTCAGATTTTGGTCCTTTCATAATATGATATATAATATTAGTTCTTCCAAAATAAGTGTCGCCCCCGGGTGGGCTCGAACCACCAACCTTTCGGTTAACAGCCGAACGCGCTAGCCATTGCGCCACGGAGGCTATTGACAAAACAGCTGAAAATTATCTTGACTAGCTTTTGCCCGCGGCTTCGCTCGCGTTAATTTATAATTTGACAATCAATTCGGGTTGTACTCTGCTTGTAATAATATAATTCAATCATGATTTTCGAATCTTGATTGAATTATATTATTACAAGCAGAGAAAAAAATATCAGCTGTCCCATACAAATTTCAATACCTACTTGACCCAAATGTATGGGACATCAGATAATTTTTTCGCATTTACGATATTGGACCCATGGAGGAAGTTGTTCAGTTTGATGGTCTGTAGCATATCCTTTCATATGACCATACCCTTTCTGTTACACGGTCTTACATCTGGTCATACACGCACGCCGGTTGCGAGTACGCACCTGATCTTTCAAAAGAACCTCACCAATAAGGTCGCCATCTCCTGGCTGTTAAACTACCTAAAAATCTAGTCTTAGACGATGACGTAATACCTGCGTCCTTAGAGGCTCGGAATTTTAGATAAAATTACTAATCACTGAGATCCTGAGTAATAACGTATTGTTCAAACGGAGACACTTTTAGTTGCGCCTTAGTTGAAACGTTATGAGAGGCATTAAGTGCAATGGTGCTGCGGGACTGTTCGAAAGAGATACCGCGGCCCTGGAACACAAAGGGCAAAGAAGGAACATGGATGGGTTTTAGTCAGTAAAAGTCTGACACTCCCTCCCACTCCACCCAGAGCGGGAGGAGTTATTTGATGATTCCCCATCCTTAAAAAAAAGGGATTAAGTGCAATCGCCTTTGTACAATGTTTACTTGTCCATTAAGTTTCAATAAAAAAAAAACGTCCCGTTCACGACCTCCGTTGAGGCCACTTGCGAAGCACAAAAAAAAATTATTTTGTGAATATTCTCACGCCAGATCAGATTGGAGGTTGCCGGCAGCTTAATCGGGATATCCTGTGGTTGCCTAGAATGTAAGGCCTCTAGCCAGAGCAAAAACTTAAAAATCAAGCCACTACATGCTAAGGAAACCCCTTGTGGGGTACGAATGACGGCTTGGGGCATCGCTAGGGGAAGACAGCAAGGGATAGACTGGATCGGATCATTGCACGAAGCAACACATGCGTGCTTATGGAAAGTGAAGTTGGTCGAAGTGTACAATGATCTGTTTACGTAAAAATGACGTTGTAAGGGGGTTCTAATGATTATAATATGCGATAAAGAAAAACACAGACGACTGTCAAAAATTTTGATTTCGAAAATAACCTCCGCCCTTGTTGTAAAAACCTGCCACGGGCGATATGTCACGCACGTGACGCAGGTCTCCGTAAGGGCCTTTGCATACCACGTTTTTTTATGCGCTGACGACGCATATGAACGCTCAGCAAACGCAAGTCTGAAGTCACGTTGTTACCTTGGCACACGATCGTTGTGTTTGTAACGCTATAAACACGTTGATACTTCGCTACAAACGCGCGTTTGTAGCGATGCATCGCGCAGAAAACCGCCGCCATTTGGAACCACAGTATTACGATAGCGTCGCTTAAAACAACTCTGCTTACGATTGAAATGCGCGTTTGAATCGATACAAACTTTATGCTAAAACGTGTTGATAACGCGTAGAGGATGCGCAAATCAAAAACGCGTGTTGTCAGCGCATAAAAAAACGTGGAGCGCAAAGGCCCTAAACGAGATTCAGTCGCAGTCCGTAAACCTTAGCACAGGTGTAGAAATTCATCATCATCTGCGCGTGTAAAATTATATACCGTGTGTACGCCTGCGGCGACGCAGACGCGATACGAACGCGTTTCGCGTGAGCCCTTATACTTTTATTTCGCAAAAGTGAAACAGGTGAGGTTGCTTAGGGCGCTCAGTCTGTTCAAGATCTTAGACGCTTTAAGCGCACTCTCTTAGGATTACCCCGAAGCGTCGTAGTAATTGCCTAAAATTGGCTTTTTAATACATTTACCGTAACACCTTGCCAGGGCTTGGCTTAATAATAAATGAACTTGGCAAGGGTTTCAGAATGTGTTTTCCTTCAAGATTTTGTGTCTATGGTGGTCGAGACTTCTTTTATAATCACTGTGCTAGGGCTCTGTTGACATATTTGTGTTTTCTGTGGAAATGCGAAAAGGCGCGTTTAATTAAGACTACGTGCGAAAATAACCATATAGTACTAAATACTTCTTTTCCTGGTCCAGGTCCTGGGTTCGATTCCCAGGTCGAGCGCAGTGTTATTAGGTTTTCCATCAGGAATAGTCTCAGTCACAGCCATAGAGTCTGGATTTCCGCCCAGTTACGCTCCAATTAAGAGGGACTAAAACAAAACCGGAGAAATGTAAGTGTGCCTAATATTAGGTACACCGCTACCTAACCCATCGAAGATTACAAGCGTGATGTTATGTTATATTACGCACAGGAGTCCATTGAGTGACGATCTTAACCCAAATTTCCTCACCAAAAAAAAAGTGTTCACAAAGGCCCCGGCGAGATTCGAACTCACGATCTCCTGTTTACTAGACAGGCGCTTTAACCAACTAAGCCACGGCGCCTATGGAGCAGTCAGTCATAATTTTGACGTTGTACAATCGACCTTGTAATGACATTACCGTTTTTAGGGTTTCGTACCCGAAGGGTAACGAACGGGACCCTATTACTGAGCCTCCTCTGTCTGTCCGTCCGTCCGTCTGTCAGCGGGCTGTATCTCATGATCGGTAATAGGTAGACAGTTTAAATTTTCGCAGAATGTGTATCTGTCGCAAAAAAAATTAAAGGAGGCTCCTCTACTACGATAAATAAATAAATAATAAAAAATCTTTATTTATACAAAAAACCTTCAACATTGATTTAAGACTAGGTCACATAAATTTCAGTGAAATAAAGGTAATACAGATAGAGTAACCCTGACTCCCAAACTAGGAGATCCTGTGACTTAGGAGTCAGTGTTCTGCTGTCACTATGATACAAAAACCTTTTACTAAAAAGTGTGTTAACAAAATCTTGGCAAAAAAGAAACAAATTTGATAACGATGGCACGGAACACTTCATGCGCGAGTCCGACTCGCACATGGCCGGGGATTTTGACAACAAATAGAGAAGAGAACTGTGTATTAATCAAAGTTCACTGATACCTACGATATGGTATTCTATTATGGGGTGGCTCAGTAGAATTTAATAGAGTATTCCTGGCTCAAAAACAGTGTATCCGCGCACTTTGTAACGTGGATTCTTTAACTTCTTGCAAACCACTGTTCCAAAAGCTAAACTTACTAACAGCACCGTCCATGTACATATTTGAGTCTTGTATTTTCGTTAAAACACATCAGCACCTATACAAATCCTTTGGTGACTATTGTAATTTTAATACCCGTTATCCCAATAGCTTTCCCTTGCCAAACATAAAAACTGATCTGTATAGAAGAAACTGTTACCCCATGTCAATTAAATTATTTAACAAATTATCTAGTGAACTGAAAGACCTACCCATAACTTTATTCCGAAAAAAATTGTATGCTTGGTTAGTCAATAAATGTTTCTACACGACCCAGGAATACCTTAGTTATAAGAATCGAAAATTATTGTAACACCTCATTATGTTCCTATTCTAGTGCAATAATTTGTTAAGTTAGTATATAATGAAAAAGAGTATCTATGTGTCCCATTTCGTTTATTCTTATTCTTATTCTTTATTGCACACAAAACAACAAAAGTATACATAAAAATTGCAATAACATACCTTACGTACAATGGCGAGCTTAACCCAGAATTGGGTTTTCTTACAGCAAACCAAATTTCGATAGCGAAATTTGCATAAGAGGATATACCTATGTGCATTATCATAACATCTCATTACTTAAATTTATTAATTTTATAAACTAAACTACATACATACAGTATAATACACGTAATACATACAATATATATACAATACAATGCCTATAGAATCCTATAGTATCCTATGTCGTTTCTTTCTTATAAGCTTTTATTTTATATTTCGCATACCAGAAATGGTCAATATGAGGATTCTTACTGTTATATTATGTAATGTGACATTTATCTATACCACCTACTAACCCATATTATACGAACAAATTATTTGATTTTGATTTGATTTGATACTTCGCCTGTAGGAATATTGCCAGAGTAACACGACCAGGAGTGACAGTTATTTAATAAGGAATTCATCAAAGCGGCTTTTGAGCCAACATTCCTCATCGATTGCTTATATATTTAGTGTTCAGTCGTTTCACAGTTATTTAACCTCTGACACCTGCAGCCCAAAAGCAACCTTAGTTTCACGGAAATAAAGATAACTATAATTTTGACAGACTTGTCAGTGATTGAAATCGAATAACAGTCTTATTGCTACGACTATACAAGGTGTATACGGACCCTCCACGAAGCCGTCAACCAAGCATTCTGTACATCAAATTAAGTAACTCTACGCAAAAATAATTGCTGGGAAACGACTTCTTTTTTTGACGTGAAAAATCAAGTTTTACGGTAGGACTCAATGTAACGCATTAAAAACTTATATTATAAAAAAACTGTGTGTGAAAAAGTTGGAACTTTGACTCCCAATATCTCCGTAACTAGAAGGTTCCCAGGTATGGTCTAGAAGGTGACCAGTCAGTTCACCAAACATTAATTCAAAAATTTTTACTTGACAAGCAACGATTGGCAAAAACATTATTTGTAATTTCATCATTCTACAACAACAAGTTTACCAAATATTTCACTTAGCAAAATAATTATCTGATACACTTTTATTTAATAACGTATTATTTGACAAACAACTCATTATTTTTTAATTTTATTCCATAAATAACGTTTGGAATCTAGACATTACACAAATAATAATTGTCTTAATATAACGTAATTAAAAAAAATATCTCAAATTAGCATAATTGCTCTGGACTTTTCTAAAAAAAGAGAAAATAAATGAATTTTGTTTTCTATAAGCACAAACCCCCCAAACTAACAGATGCTGACAGAAACCCTAACCCTAGACGGTCGACGTCAGGGGCACCCCGAGGTTCGGTTAGTTAGGTTCCTTTAAACCCTGCAGACAGAAATAGGAGCCCCGCGCAGCGGGGCTCCGTCGACTGTATTTAGTAGAAACGTGATTTATCCTAATGAATCTAAATGAGAAATGAAAAATGTATAGGTGATTAAATATCATCTGATGCATTTGAAAAAAGAATTGTTTGCCAAATAAATGTATGTAAAAAGAGTGTTTATAAAATAATACATTTGCGGAATAAGTTGTTTTCGAAATAAATAGTATACAAAACGTTGGTTGTAAAATGAAAATTTTTCAATGGAGTTTTGGTGAAACTTTAGTGAACCGGTCTAGAACAAAAAAAAATGCAAAAATATTGCAATAACAGATAGAACAAGAACTTTTTTTTTCGGATGCTAAATCATCAAATGACCCTTCCGCTCTGGGCCGAGTGGAAGAGAGTGTCAGACTCGTACTGACTAAAACCCATCCATGTTCCTTCTTTGCCCTTTGTGTTCCAGGGCCGCGGTATCTCTTTCGAACAGTCCCGCAGCCCCGGCTAAACAAGTACCTTTCGACTTCATTAAGGGTATTTTTACACCCATTATAAACATGTTATACCTACCTACACACACACACACAGATAAAAAAACATAGGTACTCACAAAGACTCATTAAAGAATTCTCGACACTTCGATTCCCCTCTTAAAACAAAAAGAGATTCCTTACTTTAAAAATAATAAACTCGCTTATTATATGGAATATCGTAACCATTTTCGCTTGGCCCCTCTCCCCCCCTTGCGACTCCACTTTTGTTTTAGCACGAGGGGTTGTT
This sequence comes from Noctua pronuba, assembly GCA_905220335.1. Classification (NCBI taxonomy): domain Eukaryota; kingdom Metazoa; phylum Arthropoda; class Insecta; order Lepidoptera; family Noctuidae; genus Noctua; species Noctua pronuba. The sequence continues at coordinate 4,229,921 of LR999919.1, read as the reverse complement.
GGGGGGTATTGAGGGGTCTTTGGTAGCTGGGTGGGGAATTGAACGCGTGACACACCCGTACAATGCCTATTATGCACTGACAAAGAGTCTGCGACCCTCTTTCACACCTCTTTTCCCTTTCAATCTGATGTGTGGTATTTGCGTACATGGATTTACTAATGGATTGATTTGGTTTCTGCTCTGTTAAATTCTAAAATTCGCTCATTAACTCGAGTTGACTTCTTATTCTTCTTTGCGTGTCGATGGACTCAAGAATACCCGATCCGTGAGGGTATTATTAGGTATCGAGATTAGATTCTATTTATGTACTTAGTCATTTTTGGATTTAAAAAAATCACCCCGATAAAAATTAAATTATTTGCCTAGCCTTTTCCCAATTATGTTGGGGTCGGCTTCCAGTCTAACGGGATGCAGCTGAATACCAGTATTTTATATGGAGCGACTGCCTGTCTGACCCCCACAGCCCAGTTAGTACTGCTGGGTAATACGATACCCCTTGATAAGACTGGTTGTCAGACTTTTTGGGCCACTGACTATCTAACGACTGCCAAAGATCTACAAATGACCGGAACCACGTCTTAACGTGCTTTCCGAGGCACGGACGAAACTCGGTATGTAATGGGTGGTCACCCATTCACAAACCAACCTAGGCAAGCACGGCTTAACCTAAAGATCGACCCGAGCGGCTGTTATTATTAAGCCACGAGCTCCTCCGATGAGTTATAGAAAAAAAGACATGCTGCGTCGACCCCAAATAAATTGGGATAAGGGCAGGAGAATGACGATGATGATGATGATGATGATTCGTTCATTCACTGGCAGACAGTACTTACGATAGGTTTACAACGCGAGGTCGTGCTAGGACCTCTGAACCTGAACACTTTGTAAGTTTATATGGCAAGTAGTTACTTATTGCCTGCCGTGGCTGCGGGACTGTTCGAAAGAGATACCGCGGCCCTGGAACACAAAGGGCAAAGAAGGAACATGAATGGGTTTTAGTCAGTACGAGTCTGACACTCCCTTCCACTCCGCCCAGAGCAAGAGGAGTCATTAGATGATGACCCATCCGAAAAAAAAAGTAGTTACTTATTGCATTGCATGATAACGATTCTGATCAAACTAGTTTTGAGTTGTTTCACTTACTTATATTTTGTATTGTTTTTTCACTGCGTCGTTGGTCTAGTGGTCGCAATCGCGACTGCTGACATAAAGTCTTGGGTTCGAATCCCACGTTTGGCATTACTGTATTATTCCATTAGGATTTTTTTTGAAGCAGCCACGGAATTTGGATTTCTGCGCGGTTGATGGCAAAACGCCCTTTACCTAGGGCTTAAAACACAACGGGCGAAACATGGGTGTATATTAGGTACACCTCTGCTTCGGGAATCAGGCGTGATGTTATGTTATGCAATATATTTTATATCTACCACCTCCAAAAACCTTCGTAGCTCCAACACAATCATTCACACCTCTAGATATGGTGACAAGCGCGCCACTCGAGAACTGTGGGACTTCATAATTTGTATAATGAACATAGCTTTTACCATAGAACAACCCCATAGACCCTATACACTACTAGCTCAATAGTTGATGTCATCGGGCACATAACGCTAGTGCTTCCAAGTACATGCTTTTTATATGCAGGGTAGTCTATGATATCGGAGAAGTGAATGTTCTATGTTTGTCTATTTTGTTTTATCTATAGGCCATCGTGTGAGGTAGTCGTGGACGAAGCGAAAGAAATATGGAGGGATCGTAGAATAGGCTATTTGACAACATCAAAAATATATATATATATATATATGTTTAGTCCGTCAGTTAGATCACCAAAAGATGTTGGACACGTATTTTTCCTTTTGTCACATAATCAAAAAATGACGACGATACAGCGCATCAAAATTCAAGAGAGGGGGCTTGTGACGTAACTGGCTAGTAAAAAGTAACAGAAATTGTGACGTCACTGCACAGTAAAAAGTAACAGAAATTGTGACGTCACGCTAGATTTCAACGCGCTGTATTGTGGTCATTTTTCGTTTACGTGACAAAAAAAAAATACGTGCCCAATATTTTTTGATAATCTGACGGACTAAATAGATTTTTTCAGGCAGATACCCTATATAGTTGTAGCTTTTGCTCGCGGCTCCGGTCTCGTTATGTACGGAAATTATCACACGGAGACGTTTTAAATGTAGCCTATGATACTCGGGAATAAAGTAGCTTCCTGTTAGTGAAAGAATTTTAGGAATCGAATCAGTAGTTCCGCAGATTACCCCCTACATACAAACTTACAAATAAATGTAACTTCTTTATGATAGTAGTACAGATTTATAGTATTTTAAAGAATATCTCTCACAGCTTTGAATGGACAAAAACAAGCTAGGTTTTTCATATTTTTAGCAAATATCATTCCTATCAAAGAGATTTTAAAGACTTAAGTAGAGTAGAGCGTAGAGCGGACATTGGGAATATTTTCATACAAAAAGGGGTTTGAATTGTCGGCCTAACTTCCGCCATTGTATTTTTTTTTCAAAGTTGCGGCCTTACATAAAACCTATATTAATTGATACCTGGTGTCAACCAGTTTTGTATGAGACAAAATATTCTAAAGTGTCACGTTTCCGAGATAGAAGAAGTGTGCCCATGGACACACCATTGGCCCGAAATACGTATGTTTCTTAATCTCGATCGATCCCAATCTGTAGCAACTGCAATTGTATGTTGCATTTCGTTAAACGATCTCTCACCCTTTTGAACCATCTTTCAAAGAAGAATTTAACCGTCGTATTAGAAAACGCCGACTTAGACTCGACTTAGACTTAGACTCGTTTATGAGAGACTGGCCGGTGAAAACTGTTCAGAGAAAAGAATGGAAAGTTATGGGGGAGTCGTTTGCCCAGCAGTGTGACAATGTATTGTCCCACTGCTGGGAATTAGCTTCACCTGTAACTAACTACTTACATATGTAAAAAAATCTTAGAAGTAAAAGACCCTCCTGGTTTCCGATTTAGCTGTTTAGAATACAATTGTTTAGTATGGATGACAATGCTTGATTTGCTGAGTGACGTCATTCCAAATCCAATATGGCGGACTCCCAAAGATGACGGATTCGTTATTTTATATAAATGAGTAAATTGATAAAAATTCCAAGACATAACCTATAAGATTAGACAACACTAAATTGAATCAAAATAAAATAAAATAAAACCAACTAAAATAAAAATACGATAAAATCAGACTAAATCAAATTTAATCAATCATTTATGCATTCTAGTGAGAAAGCGTGTTTTTTTAACCATAATTATATTATTTACTTTAAAAGTCTGACTACCAGTCTTACCAAGGGATATCGTATTACCTAGTACTAACTGGGTTGTGGAAGTCAGATAGGCAGTCGCTCCATGTAAAATACTGGTATTCAGCTATATCCGGTTAGACTGGAAGCCGACCCCAACATAGTTGGGAAAAGGCTAGGCAGATGATGAATATTATTATTTACTTTCAACTTTAAGAGACTCGAATTCAACTTTGCGGACACAAAATCATTTTAGTATAATGCGTCGTTGCCGCGTTGGTTCGTAGACCTAAGGGTTATCTATCATATAAAATTCAAAATCCTGACTGACTGACTGATATATCAACGCACAGCCCAAACCGCTGGTCCTAGAGACATGAAATTTGGAGGGTGTATTTTTTGTAAAGAGTAGGTATCGACTACTACTAGAAAGGGTTTTACGAAATTCCACCCCTTAGACAGTGAAATGAGGTGTTTAATTTTGTTAGAAACTTTTCATTCTCGCGATCGATTGACTTGAAAAGTGTACATACTCTTTTTTTTTATTTATGGGAAATCATCAAAATTAAATGACTTCTCCCGCTCTGGGTGGAGTGGGAGGGAGTGTCAGTCTCTTATCTACTCAGGGAGTGTCAGAGTCGTATCTGACACACGAGATACGTGTATCACAGTTTTTCGAAAATTATCCCCCAATATAAAATTTAAAGTCTTGACTGCCTGACTGATATACCAACGCACAGCCCAAACCGCTGGTAAAGAGAAGGTATCCACTAAAAAAGGGTTTTACAAAATTCCACCCCTAAGAGGGTGAAATGGGGAATATTTGTGAGTAACAATCACGTCAGAACGGCTGAACGGATCTGAATGAAACTTGGCACAGAGATAAATAATAATCTGGTATAGCACATAGATTACTTATTATCGCGGGCGAAGCCGCGGGCATAAGCTAGTGTTACATAAAACATTATATTTTAACCGCAGCATCAAATAATCCCTCTACCCATTAAACCACCCTCACATAATTATATCCCCGACTACTTTTCTAATATTTTGCACTAGTTCAACCCTCTCCCCTCTCCTCTCTCCCCTATTTCCTAGGCATGTGTCAACCCTAGCGAGCTAGGCAAGTAATTCAAAACTACATGGTGTGTGCTTTAGCGAGGGGACATCCCTATGTCCCTATGTAAGTCTTTGATGTAACTGAATAGAAATATGTCAAGAGATATGCGTGTGCCTGTCTTAGTATGCGTGTCTTGTAGGTGGAGGATGCAAGTCTTTTCTCAGATAGAAATACGGGGTGTAAACGGACCCTTCACGAAGCCGTCAACGTTTGCATTCTGTACATCAAACTAAGTAAATTTACGCAAAATAAATTGCTGGGAAACGACTTTTTTTTGGGGGTGAAAAATCACTTTTTACCGAAGGACCAATGTAACGCACTCAGAACATTGTGCTGATGGATGGATTGAATAGTACGGGGATGGTGGATATGTTTAAAGTAAAAATCTTACATTAAAAACATGTATTAAAAAAAAAACTTGTGAAAAAGTTGGAACTTTGACCCCCAATATCTCCGTAACTAGAAGGTTCCCAGGTATGGTCTATAACAAAAAAAATATTGCATTGACGGGGAGAACAAATGCCTTTCGGCTTCGGTAAGGGTCTTTTTACACCCTTTAGAATATACGGTGACTGGTAATTAGTGACCGATACTTAAACACGTGATTGTACTCATGATAACAAACAACTTTCCCAAAGAAACATTTTTTATACTCATAAAATTTTATCACAATAACACAAACAGCCGTATGAAATTCGCGCGGGCGCGCCTCTGGCCTATCAGCTGTTTAACGTAGCCTATCAGCTGTTTAAAGCAGATGTAATTTTGCATATACGTAGTCAGGTATACAGAAACGGACATAGGGTAACTTTCATCCTATAAAAAAGTACTGTTCCCGAGGAAAACAACAATAACGTTCTTATGATAATTGATGGCGCCACGTGTCTTTCGAATCATGACTGAATTATATTATTACAAGCAGAGTACAACCCGAAATGATTGTCAAATTCTAAAAACGCGAGCGAAGCCGCGGGGAAAGCTAGCAATTAATAAAGTCTGAAGTCGCCAACCTGTCTTAAGCAAATGTGGTGATCATATCTAGTGCTTTCTCTGTATGAGAAGAGGTTTTTGCCCAGCAATGGGACAGTTTCCCAGTAATATAGACTGGTATTCAAGAATCCGCTTAACTTGACCACCATGACCGAAAACGGTAGGTGTGAAATGCACAGACCGCGGCAAGCGCAACCTGAAATTCACTTATAATTAAGAAAAACACAGCATTTTCATCCTTATTTTCATCCAAGTAACTCGCCGACGCAAGATAAGTTCGAAGGCGACGCTCTCATGCATTATTTATAAGTCATAAGCATCATTTCAGGATATTGTAATACATTCATACCGTGTTTTCAGGAGAACTTGGGTTTGGTAAAAAAAAATGTACAATGATACTTCTTGTGTCTCAGTCATGTTGGAGTACCTAAAATGTCTAATATTTTATCTCACCTGATAACTAACATCCCATCCCTCCACATTTCATCAACCCGGAAGAACAACTGCCGCCCGGATATGAAATGCAATGGCCAATCTGGAAATCCCTTATTGGAAATTCCCGATTGCGAGCCTAGGTTGGCCGCTGTAGATATAATCTGGCAAAATGTGGTATCCTCAATTCATCCCAAACTGCTGCAGCTCCACACTGGCAATCAGCCAGTGTGGAGCCACTCTGCAGGATATGCTCCACCTCCTGTCCTGCCCATCCTGCACAACCACTTGCACCTACCAAGATTTAATTGAAGTTGGAGCTGTGCAGGTGGCTACATACTGGTCTAACATAATTTGAGTTCATCGACACGTAAAGAACAGGACCTGATAATAATGGGCACTTGTTACACGGTTGACTCAAAAAGTTCAATTCTTGGCTATTTCTATACAATATGGATCATCATCTGCCTAGCCTTTTCCGAACTAAGTTGGGGTCTGCTTCCAGTTTAACCGGATTTAGCTGAATACCAGTATTTTACATGGAGCGACTGCCTATCTGACCTCCATAAGCCGAGTACAGTATTATTAGTATTATTCTTTTCCTTTATTTATCTTTATACATATTTTTTTCATTTTTAAATATTCTATACAAAATACTATAAAAAACATTTAAAAATATAAAAAAATAGTGGTCCGCCGGTGTCGGGAGCAGGGTCCAAGCTACCGGTGGTTAGGGCTCCAGAGACAGGAACCTCCTCACAATGCGAGCCGTATCGAGGAGTACTGCCTTCTGAATCAGGCCCTTAATCCAACCGTCAAGGGAGAGCCTCGAAAGATGGTCGTCGAGGTTCTTGGCCATAAGGCCATTGGCCGTCACGTATTATTATTATTATTATTATTAGTATTCCTCCAGTACTGGGTAATACGATACCCCTTGGTAAGACTGGTTGTCAGAATTTTTGGGCCACTGACTACCTGTAACGACTGACAAAGATATACAAATGACAGCCGGGACCAACGGCTTAACGTGCTTTCCGAGGCACAGAGGAAACTCGGTATGTATTGGGTGGACACCCATCCACAGATACAATATGGATATTGCCATAAACTACTGCTTCGTTGGTCTAGTGGTCGCAACGCAAGCGCAACTGCTGAGCATGAGGTTTTGGGTTCGATTCCCAGGTCGAGCAAAGTGTTATTGGGTTGTTCTATGAGGATTTTTTTCAGTAGACAGCCACAGAGTCTGGATTTATGCCCGGTTCATGGAAATAGGCTCGTCCCCTATTAGATGGGACTTACAAAAACATTACTGGCGAAATGTGGGTGTACTATTAGGTTCATCTCTGCCCAACCCTTCGGGGATTATAGGCGTGATGTTTTGTTATGTTCCATCTGACCTAAGAAGTAAGGTAGAGCCGGGAATCACGCCATAATTAGCCGGTGGAGCTTGCAACCGATGATACTGATCTGATTGAAGATATTACGGACTTGCTAATATGTAACTTAACGAATCCTTGAGGGCTCCAGAGAGAGGAACCGCCTCACTATGCGGGCCGTGTCCAGGACTACTGCTTTTTGAAAAAAGCCCTTGACCCATCCGCGCAATGAGAGCCTCCTAAGGTGTTGGTCGAGGCTCTTTGCTATTAGTCCATTAACCGTAACGACTTGTGTCGACAACATTGTGTGCTTAATCAAAATCTTATTTCTTCTCTATCGTGTGGTTAGTACGAGTACCTTACCTGGTATCAGAGTTTTATACCGTCCATGCGCTTCTGACTTGGCTTTACATGCCGTCAAGAAATTTATCTCTCAGGCATGCTGGTTTCTTCACGATTTTTTCCTTAACCGAAGCAAGTGATAGTTATACAATACGCACATGAATCCGAGAAATCAGAGGTGCGTGTCTTGGGTTCGAACTCGAGACCTATGACTTGGCATACCACGGTCATACCCCTAGACTATAGTAGCGAAGTGTTAATTTTTGTAAGTGGTAAGCCGGAGTACATATCTTTAATGTGATTATATTATTTGTCGATAGAATACTGACTGTGCCATTTGTCAAAGGGAAGCCGGTAGGAATCGAGTTGTATAGAACCTTCGCTACTGCTAGACTATCACTGCTAAATCAAAATGATGATTATTATTAAACACCTTTGTTTTCACCATATTTTCCTCCCTTTGTTTTCACCATATTTTCCTACCATTGTTTTCACCATATTTTCCTACCTTTGTTTTCACCATATTTTCCTCAAAAATCTCATGTTAAAAATTATCAAATCACCCGCCATGTTCCCCACAGCTTAGCTCGTAACTGGGACACGAAGAGGCTGGTAGTGTTCACATTATGCGAGCAGGCGCACAGCTAAACACCTATTACTGGCGCACGCAGCCACTTCAGGGGCCGTAGACCTCGCTGTGGGCTGGTAGACAACAGGATGTCTAGACTTGACTTGACTGGATATCTATATCTGCATTTACAAATAAATAAAATTGAAATGTCTGTTTGTAGTATGAAAATACATAAATACGGCACTTAAAACAAAAACACATTTTGTTATTTATTTATTTAAACTTCATGTACAAAAGTGGTACATAGGCGGACTTAATACCACAAGGCATTCTCTACCAGTCAACGTTAGGGTCAAATAGGACAGCATAGTGATAGAGTACAAAAAAATAAATAAGAAAAATACCATTTTGTTAACATAAATTGATAAACATAAATAGGTACATACTAATACACATATATACAAATAAAATAATATATATTATAATACATTCAAATAGTCCTGAAATTCGTTCAGTTTTTGTCTGTTTGTTCCGGCTAATGTCCAAAACGGCTGGACCGATTTTTACTGGAAGATAGCTGATGTTATAAGGTCTAACATAGGCTACTTTTATTTTAGAAAAATAATTAGGGTTCGGTGGAAAAAAAATAAAACCTTAAAAAAATTGGTAACAAAATCCGATTCAAAAATGGAATTAATATTTTTTATAATAATATCACGCCAAAGGAGGTCGCGGTCAACAGCTAGTCTTTCTGTATGTGAAACGTGGGACAAAAACTGAATTTTGACTGAAAGCTGAAACAATAATTATTTGAATCCTACAAAATGTGTGCGATTGGCGATAATTACAATTTTCAGTCGAAAAAATTAATTGTTTATCAGGCCGACACGACAGGACGTTCAGCCATGTTATAGCCATTTTATACGACATTTATAGAATCATAGATTATGAATCATCATCATCTGCCTAGCCTTTTCCCAACTATGTTGGGGGCGGCCTATCTGAACTTCACCAGCAGTCGTGATTGTGAATTTTAGCAATTAATAAGCTGAACAAAACTGAACGAATAGTATTTCCCTATATACATACGTTCGACGCACCGATGAGCGTAAAATAATTATACTATGTGATATTTTTTTCAAATAAGTCGGGTTGAAAAAACACAAAAAAAAGACTTTGAAAAAACCCACTGAAAATATTATTGGATCAAGCATTAAATTGTAAATCCGTAATTGGCTGAAAGATTAGTTAATATATTTTAAGATAAAGAGCTGTGGATTTTGTGAATAATAAATAAATAAATAAACTCCCTCATTTTGGTTTTTTATAGTTGAAAATTCGTGAATTAAAAAAACTATTAAATTCCTGAAAAAGATACTTACATAGAAGGATATTATATAATAGGTCTTAGCTATGAAATTGCCGTTTTCCTCTCATTTTGTTCCGTTTGTAACTTTGACGTATAGTTATATTTTTTCCTAATTTCATTTTTATGGGATTAATTGTTAAATAACGTACCTTTTAGAGTTTAAAAACCGTACTAGTAGTATGCATATTACCTCATAGGGTAGTGTGTCAAAACACCTGTTTCAATGTGCCGTCGGTTTCACTACTTCAAGTATACTTATATTTTAGTTATACACTGTGTTTTGAGAATGTAAGATACGCAGTGCAGCGCAGCTTTTTTCGCTTTGACTGTAAGCAATTGCATCATACATAATTGGTTCAGACGTTTCCAAGAAAAACAAAACATATGTTAGTATTGAAATAACACTCACAACTTTCAATATTTATGCTCTACGCACAGCAAGAATATTCGTTCCTAAAATAATCGTCTTCTACGAAGTCCTTCTCACCGCTCTGGTTTTCTTAAATCCTCTTTTCTTGTCCAGGCGGTTTTCCTTTGGAATGCGCTCCCTCAGAATATCAGGACGGCCCCCAGTCGGTTCATATTCAAGGTAAAAGCTCGCGAACACAAGTTACGTAAGAAGTTGGCAGACTCGAAAACAAATGCCCAATTTATAACATCCGGCTCGAAGGACCAAATGTTGGGGCGTAACTCCCAACAATGAAAATGTTATGTTGATGTTGAGTATCGGGATGTTATGTTGATTGAGTAGACAACCTATTGGTATAAAGGTTTAATTGCTAATAAAAATAATATGTTATAAAGTAATAATGTACAATTAATGTTGGATTAAACAATCTGCAACGTTTCACTGAAAGTAAGACAGTTAGAGGAATGTACAGCGTTGCTCGTACAACAAGTCAAGTCCACCTTTGTACATTAAGAGCATAAAGTTTGAATAAATAAATATCCCTTTTCAGGAAATCCTCCATATAAATCGGCAATTTCATACTTTAACCCCTAATATTACAGCCGCGTGTAATCCCTTCTCCTGCCTACCGGCTCTTTGATCGTGGTGGGGCTGCGGAAAGCATACACTTTTATAGTTAAATTAGACCACAGCGTCGCATTAATGTGAATTTCCATTGCTATTCGTATACGCACAACATGCATGTACTAAGTTTTGGACATGAATTTAGTTTTTAGTGGTGGCTAGCGCTATAACTGCTGAGCATGAGGGTTTGACGTCGATTCCCAGGTCGGTCAAAGTGTTATTGGGTTTTTTCAATGGCAATTTTTTTTTTTATCTAACCTACATTGTGTCCCATAGTCCCACTGCTGTGCAAAGGCCTCCCCTTTCTCCCTCCAAGATTCCCAGATCGGTCAAACTGTTATTGGGTTTTCCAATGGCAATTTTTTTTATTTTTACCTAGCCTGCATTGTGTCCCATTGCTGGGCAAAGGCCTCCCTCCAAATCTCTCTGTTCTGTGCAATTTCTGGCCACGTTCACGCCCGCGAACATGATCAGGCCGTACACCACCTTCGCCGCGGTCGACCTCGTCGGCGATGTCCACCTTCAGGCGTCCAATGAGTGACGATCTTTGCCCACCTCTCCGGGTGCATCCGTGCGACATGGCCAGCCCACTCCCACTTTAGCTTGGCTTTTGACCTTCAACATCAGCTACTTGAGTTATGGAGCGCAGGGCGGTGTTCCTAACGCGATCTGATCGCTTGGCACCTATCATGCTGCGCTCCATTCCATCTCTCTCTGGCAAATCTTGAGCTTGGACTTTTGTTGTTCAGTAAGTGACCAACTTTGCGCACCGTAGGTTAGGACGGGCAGGATGCACATATCGATGAGTTTTCTTTTTAATGTTATTGGAAGACTTCCCCTTTTTTTTTGTATCGGAAATCTTCAAATACCCCCCCCCCCCCCCCCGCTTTGGGCGGAGTGGGAGGGAGTGTCAGACTTTTACTGACTAAAACCCATACATGTTCCTTCTTTGTCCCTTGTGTTCCAGAGCCGCGGTATCTCTTTCGAACAGTCCCGCAACAGAACAGTACCGCAGCAGGAAGATTTCCCTTCATGTGCTCTTTTAGGGACCAGAAGGTCTTCCAAGCATTTTGGATTGATGGCAATAGGATAGTAATATATCGGACTAAAACATAACAGGCAAAATGTGGGTAAGTACTAAAGATACTCCACTGCGTAACCATTCAGGGAAATACAAGCGTGATGTCAGGATTTACGTTTTTGACAAGGTAAAGGAATTTAAAAAAAAATTAGAAAATTGCATCCGTGCGAAGCCGGGCCGGGTCACTAGTTAATAATAATAATTAAATCACATTATTATTTTACACCGCCGCCATATTTAATACCTCGATGACATTTACGCAATATCTTGTTAGCAGGTAAAAAGCGCGCGAATTTATTTTTTCTTTTTCGAGTGCCATTTCAAAATGTTCAGCCGTTGTTTATACTTCGATGGAGCTCTATTGACAGCTATTTTTTTTTATATGTGCAAGTAGTAAGCACATAGGAAAATTGTGCCGCATTTCTTTGTTTTGAGGAAGGAAGTAGGTTATTATGGTATTATGGTTTTGTCAGTGTTGATTTTTTTATCGATATTAAACATCTATACAGTAATAAAATTGCAACAAGTCGTTGTCTGTACATTGAAGATATTGAAAAAAAAATATAAATGGGCGGTCTTTATTAGAGCAACAGAAGTCAAAACAACAGTTTTTAGAATTTTTGTCTGTCTGTATTTCTATCTGTATGTTTGTACGCGCATCACGCAAAAACTACTGCATGGATTTGAACGCAGTTTTCACCGCTCTACTGCTAGATGCTTAAAAGGCTACATTCGATATAGCTTTGAACCCTGTGCTCTTTTGCATCCATTTCTTCGTTTAATACAGGCATAATGTATGTGTTATGTATTTTAAAATACATAAACAAATATTTTTATCCGTCCCTGAAAACGGGGCATAGGTCGATAGATAAGGCCTCTAGAGCGATAACCTCGTAAAAGAAAAGTTTCTCTTATAACATAGTAATTATATTCAGTGCCCTGAATAGCCTCATGTCTATCTTAGTTAATAAATTAACTGTCTTAAGTTAAAAAAAAAACAAATTGAAGCCGCTAAAAACCTAAAAAGATAAGAATTTTTAATACGCATTCCTATTTCATTATTTAAATTATCTTTCTTGGCTTTGAATTCCAATAAAACTATCAACTAGTTTAAGGTGGAAGCACCAGGGTACCAAAATTCAAATCTTAACATCATCTGCCTAGCCTCTTCCCAACTATGTGGGGAACTACTAATAGGGTGTAAACGGACCCTTCACGAAGCCGTCAACCAAGCATTCTGTACATCAAACTAAGTAACTCTACGCAAAAATTATTGCTGGGAAATGACTTTTTTTTTTGGGTGAAAAATCACGTTTTACGGTAAAACTCAATGTTAAGCACTCAAAACTTAGTGCTGATGGATGCTTTGAATAGTAAACGGGCCATGGAGTTAATTAAAGTAAAGTTAAAACTTTAAAAATTGTTTTAAAAAAAATCTTGTGAAAAAATTGGAACTTTGACCTCCAATAACTCCGTAACTAGAAGGTTCCCAGGTATGGTCCAGAACAAAAAAATGATCACAATGACGGGGGGAACAAGTGCCTTTCGGCTTCGTTAAGGGTCTTTTTACACCCTTTATGCAACATGTTCTAAACAAGTCGTTTTTTTTATGTAACCAATAGAAAATGTTGGATGATATTTCCTGTTATTCTAAAAAACATTCAAAATTATATAGACTAGTAACATAGCCTCCGTGGCGCTATGGCTAGCGCGTTCGGCTGTTAACCGAAAGGTTGATGGTTCGAGCCCACCCGGGGGCGATGATACTTTTATGAACAGTTCCGGATATAAGTTTTTCAACTGTCATACAAACATTATCATTAACAAAAGAAAGGAAAAAAAAGAAATATAATAGCCCATTTCTAGTGTTAATGATAATTACGGGTATGTATAGGTACCCTTTTTTTTTAAGCTTAGTAAATCATCAAATAACTTCTCCCGCTCTGGGTGGAATGGGAGGGAGTGTCAGACTTTTAATGACTAAAACCCATCCATGTTCCTTCTATGCCCTTTGTGTTTCAGGGCCGCGGTATCTCTTTCGAACAGTCCCGCAGCCCCGGCAGGCATCGGCCCTTGTACCCTTCATTTTCTGTTCATCATCTGCCTATGTTAGGGTCAGCTTTCAGTCTAGCCGAATGCAGCTGAATACCAGTATTTTACATGGAGCGACTGCCTATCTGACCTCCACAACACTTTAGTACTAGGTAATACGATACCCCTTGATAAGACTGGTTGTCAGACTTTCTGGGCCACTGACTATCTGTAACGACTGTCAAAGATCTACAAATGACAACCGGGACCAACGGCTTAATGTGCTTTCCGAGGCACGGAGGAAACTTGGTATGTAATGGGTGGTCACCCATCCATAGACCAACCTAGGCAAGCAAAGCTTAACCTAAAGATCGACCCTAGCGGCTGTTATTATTTAGCCACGAGTACCTAAACTTAATTTTCTTAACTATTTCATGAAAAAGTCATTCAATGGGCTTAAATGAACTTAGAGGGTGGTATTGATGATTTTAATTATTATAATTCTTTAATTACATACGTGTTTTGCGCGAATCATATTTTCATCAACATGCAACCTGATACAGACCTGCAAATTGCAAAAAACGTAAGAAAATTTGAATTTCACGGGCTACTTTGGCACTTTCACCGTAATAAAAAAAAATTCTATATACAACAAAAAGTATAAATTGAGGTAAAATAAAAACAGTAAAGTAGGTAATCATAAAAAAATATCATTAAAATCATTACAAAAATCAATAAAAATCATTAAATAAAATACACACATTAAACAGAGAGTCCATTAAATAGAGATACACGGTAGAGAACGGAACTAAACAGTACTGAATTAAACAAACTATTGTCATTTTTATTATATACTTACAACGATATACTCTGATTTCAAGAAATACTGTTCATTTGGAGAAGTCAACCATTATGTTTTCACAGCTGTCTTACGTTTGACATCTTTAAAAAAAAACAGTAATAAAATTCAATAATCAAGTTCATACAATAATTTCCATAGTAATCACTAATCGAGTTTAAACAGCTGTGGTTGTTGATGGTTGGCGCACAAGTATCAAGGTCTCAGCTAGTTTTGAACAGGGCCGCATTCAGAATCGGAGGCCCTAACAGTAACACGCGGTATAATTACTTCAGTTATTATTTTAAGAGCGTTCATCCGTTAGAACCACGCTGGAGTCAAAATTGGTGATTTCCGAAAGATAATTTAACGATAATCTGCTTAATTCGTAGATAAGTAATTGACGTCATATTATTGAGGATTTCATAATCTAGTGCATGGCTGAAAAGAATTTTCAAATATTCGTACAGTTTTCTTATTAGTACAGATTTTATTCAAGCCTTTTTTAAAACTAGCGGTCGATGGTCTACGCAGATGTTAGATAATAGTAAAACCAGATACGACAAACTTATAACAATATTATTATTAAAAACAATTACATTCACTAGTGCAAGGCTGAAAAAAAAACATAATTACTTCAACTTTTCATACAAGAAAAGTATTCAAAAAGTGTCATTTTTAGCCACTTTTTGAGTAATTAAACGTGTTAGTTTAGGATAAAATCGGTGGATTTTTGTACTTTTTTTTACATTTATTTAATGAAAACATTTACGTTCTAAAACATGGTACATTTTTTTTAAATAATGTATTATGTTCATTTTACTATGAATTATTTAGTACTACTGTATAATCGGAGCGGAATAGCACCAGCGCCAAGTGCCGGCCGAGGCCTTTTAAAGGCAGGACGTGGGCCGCTCTGGAGTAACGCTCTTAACTATATTTCTTATTCCTATACAGTAATATTGCCAAATTAATTGAAACAGGTAAATATTTGACAGCTATTTTAGCAACTTTTTGGATGAACGCTCTTAACCTATACATACATAGCCCTGGAACTACAGACCATGCTCCAAGAACCACGGCCAGGTTTAGGGTGGGACTTACGATGAATCGGTCTAATACCCAGCTTATGACCAACAGCAGCTGCACTAAGCGTAGGGTCGAGGTAGATGGGCAGGAAATACATAATGTCTATGAGTATATTTACTTGGGCCAGTTATTATCTTTCGAAAACTGGCAAGAAAGAGAAATCGATCGGCGAGTCGAAAACGCTTGGAAAAGCTACTGATCCATAAAGACGCTAATGAAGGGTGATCTTCCGATCTCCCTGAAGCGGAAACTCATCGACATGTGCGTTCTGCCCGTCCTAACATACGGTGCTCAAACCTGGTCACTGACCGAGACTCGGAAGTTCCACCTTGGAGTTTGCCAAAGGGCAATGGAACGCAGCATTCTGAATGCCAAGAGACAAGAGACGTTTAGTAACACCAAAACGGGCATAGGGGATGTTGGCAAGAAGGCTGCTAGGCTAAAATGGGATTGGGCGGGCCACGTCCGCCGCATGCACGATGACCGCTGCGCAAAAGTCTCCACATGATGGTTGCCGGAAGATGGATGGTGCCGCCGAGGCCGGCCCAGAAAGAGGTGGCGAGACATTCTGGACGCGTAACGCGAGGGCTGGTTCGAGGAGGCACGGGAAAAGAGCACATGAAAGGAATTGGGAGAGGCCTTTGCCTAGCAGTGGGACAGTAAAGGTTATAAAAAAAATAACCTAAATATTGTAAAGTGACTGGACTCGATGAATAGGCCTAGCTTGGACGCGCGGAGTAAACGTTACGAAAATTTGACCGATTTTAGACACACACTTACGTACAATCCTACTTATTTTAATGTAGGTACACAAAAATACATTTATCTGGAAATTGCTCCATAACACCTTATGTGAGATCTCTCACAGTAAAATTCAATTCGATCGAGAGATTCGCAAAAGGGGATACAAATGCGTTAACAGTAGGGTAGACCGGGGACAATTAAAACAGGTCATGATTGCAACAACTTCAATTTCTCGGAAACTATGATACCTAGGCGTGTGAGGCGTCGTCCGTTGCATCGTCGGCCATGTTCGGTTTTGTGTTTAATACGGCTAGAGCGAGAGAGCGACGCAGTCGTGCACAGGACGCCTCAACGAATTTCGCGTCAAAAAGTAAGTATTCACGATTTTTATTTTTTTGTTATTTACCTATTTAAATCTTGTTGTTTTTCAGTTTTTCTTATTTTGGAGTATTGTTTATCTATTTAAGTTTGATTTTATCACTGTTAATTAATGTTTAAGTCAATGTATAACAAAATATTGACTGTTGAAGTAGAAGATGTGATATGGGTACGTTTGAAACAACGTGTCTGTGGACGTTTGAAACGTTTCAAACGTCCCCGCATATTCTGCATTTTTACCTAACTGCACAGAAGAAGGTTTTGTTTTCTAAAATGTCAATAATTACTAGAATATATATAAACGCATAGGTTTTTTAAAAATAAATGTATTACGATGAAAAATAAAACCACTTCTTACTCAAATCATATTATAAAATTAAATTTGCTATTTACACAGAGACTCCGGAGAAAGAAAACATCAGAATGCAAACCGAAGACAGGGACAGAAAAAGAAATGCCAGCAAGATAAAAACTAAAATGAATATGGAAGAGAAGAAAAAGAAGACGAACAAAAATACCAAGAAAAAAAGTAATCATCAAAAATAACCCCAAAGACTTCTAGCTCGGAAGATGAAGATACTGACACAGAAATTCCGCAATCTTCCGAATCTGATGATGAGTATGACGTCACAGAAGATCTTCAATTTGATTCATCAAGTTATGAATCGTCTGCATCAGATAATGAAGAAGAAACTCCATGTCTTCAGATAGAAGATTGGGCGATAGTCAATATATTAATAATTTAGGTGTTATGTGCCAAATATTAGCTAAGTTGATTGATCTTCTCTTAAATTAAGTTTTTTATGGAGAGTCAAACCTAGACTGTTCAATAAATGATTGTTATGATTGAAACATTTTTATGATCGAAACATTGTCATGTTTGAAACATTGTTATGATTGAAACAAGCTGTTTTGTATGAGACTGGATTACCTTTTTTTCTCCCCCATGTAAGTGCAATTACAACAAAATAGGGTATTAAGTCTTTCAGTAATGTGAAATACTATTTAATAACACAAATTAGAGCACGAAAACTATTAAAATAAGAGATATTTTACGTTGTTTACATTGAAGATGTTATTGCATTTATAATTTTCAAAATATTAATGTTACGGTGACGGACTTGTCACGATCTCTAATAATAATTTAGTGGTAAGTTAAATTGTTAAGATTGATTAAAAACCTTCAGTAGTTCCTAAAATATTTCAGTGTTTCAATTATCCCTACATACCGTTTCAACCGTCCTTGGGGTGGGGTCAATAGAACCACTGTGCCCGGTCTTCTTTAATAGGTGATTGTAGGTAAGCTATTCGAAATAGAGATATAGATTATGTTTAATTTAGGAGCTAGATAACCACCCTTTCAACTGTGTAAATACGAGGGATGTAGGTACTATAGATACTTCACTGCACATGGTTTAAGTAAAATTGTTTCAATTGTCCCCGGTCTACCCTACATTTAAAAACTTAAATTAATTAATTGTATAAACTAAATAATACTAATACATAAAATATATATTTTATTCATATCTATACGCGAATCTGATTAGATTTGCCGCAAAAAATCAAAATGCTATTGGATGGTTTAAGTATTTTGGATTTAAAAATTATTGAAATTTGCGTTACATGAATTTACGTCGCGCCTTAAGTTACAACTATTTCGAAAAGAGAAAAGTCGTAAAATTACGGCCGCCTTAATACATCCCTGAGATTCCAACGAATGTTTGAATATAAATGAAAAAAAAAACCGTTTTGTGTTAAGTATTTCAGTGAGCAAACTGAACTATACCTATCTCCTTTAAGTATTTGTGCGTCTAAAACATTAAAGAGTACATAAACGATAATATAATTATTCAAAAATGAAACTATTTTATTATCTTTTAATTATTTTTGTAGGAGTTGTGTATGCTGCTTTGGGTAAGTTCCAATTCTTACTAATCGCTTGTTTGCGAAAATAATGACATTATTCGAAAAATTAGGAATACAGGATAACGTAATTAGACAATAAAAAAATCATTATTTTGACAAAAAAATATAATGAAAAAAAATTTTTTTTTCATTATTTTGACAAAAAAATATTTTGGAAAAAAAAAATGTTGCATAGAAACCTTTTACCAAAAGATGAAAGGTTTATTTTACGTATTTTACTTAATTTCGTTAATTTTATATTTATTATATTTTACAAACAATATCGAAAAATCTGAATTTCTGAGTTACGTCATTCTTGTCGCAAACGAGCGTAACATTATAAATGTGAAAGTATGAGACGACGAGTAATAGAGAAGTATGGAAGAAGAAGACATGCTGCGCCGACCCCAAATACATTGGGATAAGGGCAGGAGAATGATGGTGATGATTACCTATAAAATGTGATAGTAACTCTGTCTGTCAGTCTGTAACATTTTAATGCTTTAACAGGTGAACGGATTTGGATGTAATTTCGCATACAGATTACGAATGCACCATGATCATGGTTTAGGACATGGGGTATTTTTTCTCCCTGTAATAGGTAGGTTCCCGTGAAATGATCTCCTCCACGTGGACAAAGTCGCGGAATAACTAGTAGGTAAATCATCTGCCTAGCCTTTTCCCAACTATGTTAGGGTCGGCTTCCAGTCTAACTGGATGCAGCTGATACCAGTATTTTACATGGAGCGACAGCCTATCTAAACCCTGTTAGTACTAGGTAATACGATACCCCTTGGTAAGACTGGTTGTCGGACTTTTTGGGCCACTGACTTCTTGTAACGACTGTCAAAGATCTACAAATGACAGCCGGGACCAACGGCTTAACGTGCTTTCCGAGGCACGGGGGATCTCCGTATGTAATGTGTGGTCACCTATCCACGGACCAACCTAGGCAAGCGCTGACCTGAAGATCGACCCAACCGGTAGTTATTATTCAGACATCGATCTCCTCGTAAGGCGTACCTAACATCGATAAATGAAAGACTAGCGGCCCGTCCCGGCTTCGCACGGGTGGACATTTAGTTTCCCCTAATTCCCCCTCCCCCCGTAATTTTTTCTAGTAATAAATATAGCCTATGTTACTCAGGGTGAATGTAGCTTTCTAATGGTGAAAAAAAATTTGAAATCGGCACATTAGTTTTTGAGTTTATTCGTTACAAACATACACACACACACACAAAATACAAATCTTTCCTCTTTATAATATTAGTGTAGATGAGGACCTAATATTTTTTTTTCTTTTTAGATCCTAGATGCGAGCAACCTACTGAAGTCGGACCATGTCGTGCTGCGATGCCTAGGTTCTCTTCCCTTTTTTTTTTCTTTTTTCTATACAGGGTGTAAACGGACTCTTCACGAAGTCGTCAACGAAGCATTATGAAAATCAAACTAAATAACTTTACGACAAAAAATATTGCTGGGAGACTTTTTTTAGGGGTAAAAATCACGTTTTTCAGTAGGGCCAAATGTAACGCATTCAAAACATAGCCTGATAGTCTGAAGTCTACATAATATACATTATAAAGGCGAGCAAATAAATGAAGTGAACAACACTAAATTTCTTGGTATTCATGTTGACGCTGAACTGAAATTTGTGCCCGGTTGACATCAATACGCTCGCCCCCTATTACATGGGACTAAAACCTAACTGTCGAAATGACGATGCACTACTAAGTACACCTTTTGAAAATTACAGCAGTAATATTTATATGAATGTAATGTTTTTAATTTCAGATATACATACAATTCTACTGAAGGGGAATGTGAAACGTTTATATATGGAGGTTGCGGAGGAAATTCTAATAATTTCGCTTCTAAGATGGCGTGTCGCAGAGCTTGCCGTGGTTAACACGACATGAGTGTTAAAAACACCAATTTGAGCACATTATAACCCTATTTTCATAGCTATGAATAGTAATAATTGTATGAGTACATATGTTTTGGCGCGTTAATAAATCCGCCATCTTGTTTTATGTTTGTCAACAGCCTGTCAATGTCACTCAAGTGCCAAAATATCCTTGTAGCACATTTATCAAGTTATAGAGAACCATACAGCAGAGCAGTGTTGGCCTAGCAATAACGGGCTCGACTACAAAGTTGTACGTACGGCTACCAATCAAGGTATACAAATCCAGTTTATGCGGATCTCTCATTGTATTGGAAATTTATACAAAGCGAGGCCAAGTTATACTGGATATATTGTATAGGTTGATGCATTACTTAGTGTAACTGTAACTTATTTCATTACCACTGCTCTCAAAACGGTGAAGGAAAACATCGTGAGAGAACCGGCATGTCCCAAAACCAAAAATTCGAAGACATGTGACATCTTGCAAACCGCAATGGGCCCGCGTGATGGATTACAGCCCACTCCCTCTCTCTCAAAGAGAGGAGGCCTAAGTCCCAGCAGTGGGAACACTACACGATGACTATACAGCGTTATACAGTCCTTTCACTGAGTTATTGTCTCCTCTGATGATGCGTCACTGTCAAAATAACAAAGATCTTATTGCCAATACAATAAAGTTGGTGTTCGTTTGCGTCCACTGACAAGTCTGTCAAATGGACAGTTACAGGACTTATTCTAGTTGCAATAAGTTTGATATTCTCTTGCAATTTGAATAGGGTATTTGCCTGAAAAAATCTATTTAGTCCGTCAGTTAGATTATCAAAAAATATTAGACACGTATTTTTTCTTTTGTCATGTAAACGAAAAATGGCCACGATACAGCGTGTTGAAATCTCGCGTGACGTCACAATTTCCGTTACTTTTTAACGTCCAGTGACATCACAAGCCCCCTCTCTTGAACTTTGATGCGCTGTATCTTCGTAATTTTTTGATTTTGTGACTAAGACCTTATTGTACCATGTTTTTACACAAATAAAAATTATTCTATTCTATTCTATTTTTAAAAAAGAAAAAATTCGCGTCCAATATTTTTTGTAGATCTAACTGACGGACTAAATATTTTTTTCTTTTTCGATGTTGTCAAATAGCCTATTGCTGGCAGAGGTAAAATAACTGTAAAGGACTGTAGTTTATGCCACCGCGTTCACTGACAGTCGACCGCTTTACAACCTTATAACTCAGGGCATAAGGGTGAAAATTGGTCGACCGTCAGTGCACGCGGTGGTACCTATTGTCACCACTATTCTGTTTTATTTTGTTGACTAAAAACCAGTTGGTTTTGTGATTAAAATGTGTTTTCCGTGTTATCTTTGTTTTTTTTTCTTCAAACAGTATTTACGTTTCCTTGACTTAGAGATTTAAAAAAAACATTATTTAAAATTAAGATCATGAAAATTGGTAAGTAATTTGTTTTTGTAGACGCTTAAAATTGACTGCCTCGTTGGTCCTGCTGTTGCGCTTGCGAACATTACACGAACGAGGCAGACATGAGGTCTAATAAATTCCTGATGAAAAATCTAATGTGCTATTGCACCGTACAACACCAGTCTCCACCAAAATCCATTTAACACAAAAAAGAAACGAAAGACTAAATAAAACACACATAAACAAAAAAAATATAAACCTTACTCCACACAAACGGAGAATAGACAAGAAAAAAACGCTGCAACATTTTCTTATTGTGCGCCGCTTGGCAAAGGCAACTACGTTCAGCCTCTCATCATAAACCATGTAAAAATAATATGGAAAAAAGGCGGGAAACAGACACACAGTGCTCTCCGTGTATAAAGACAGTGGAGAGAAAACTCAAGGGAAAAAAATGCTCTTATATGATACTGAGTTGCGTAAAAGCGTTAGAAGACCGCGTTTAGTGCGGAAAGGCGAATATTTTGCATGAATACGTTTAGTTATTCGTTTTTTTTTTTTTGTATATTTTTTCTGTGGAAGCTTGTTATGGTTTGGTTAGTTGTCTGTGGTAGATATTTAAGGCATGTTGTGCATTGTTTTTAAAGGATACCTTATTGTTTGCAGGTTTCGTTAATTGGGTTCTCCTGGCTTGTGTCCAGCCCTCGTAGCATGACCACCGTAGAAACGGTGAAACGGTAGAAACAGAAGAATCGACAAAATAACAGATTGTGAAAAGAAATCTGTCATTTTGTCGATTCCTTATGTAATGTAAAAAAAATGTAAGTAGGTTATTAGCACACTTTAAGGCGAGAATTACACAGAAACGGCGTAAGGTGACGGTGCGGCGCAGGCGAGGAATTTATAAGGAAACGAAAGAACAACGTGCCTGCGCCGCGCCGCTTGAGTGTAATTCACGACACGTCGCCTACGTACATTTTATATGAAAACGTTTTGAAGCGGCATCATGCCTGCGCCACGCCTTCACCTTACGCCGTTTCTGTGTAATTCGCGCCTTACACGTATTTTTTTCATTATATATATCATCATCATCTGCCTAGCCTTTTCCCAACTATGTTGGTGTCCTTCCAGTCTAACCGGATGCGGCTGAATACTAGTATTTTACATGGAGTTACTGCCTATCTGAGATCTATGACCCAGCTAGTACTGGGTAATACGATATCCCTTGGTAAGACTGGATGTCAGACTTTCAGGCCACTGACTACCTGTAACGACTGTCAGAGATCCACAAATGACAGCTGAGACTAACGGCTTAACGCTTAATGAAGGAAACTCTGTATGTAATGGGTGGTCACCCATCCACAGACCAACCTAGGCAAGCGCGGCTTAATGTGAAGATCCACCCGGCTGTTTTTATTTAGTCACAAGCCTCTCATTTTTTTTTCTTATTGTTTTATATTGGCAGGAATAGGTATATTTATACCTACCTCGTGAGATTTTATTCTCTTGCGATAACATTTATTATGTTTGATAAAAAGGGGTCAAAGCACTAATTCAACAAAAGCAGGTCTTAATCAATCAAATGAATAAGGTCATTCCCCCGTATCAAGTACTAACTTCAACATCATTATTGTACCCATACGTCTACAAAACTTTCACTGGTCAAACCATAAACAAAAACAAAAATAAACAACCACAGACCTAAAAAAAAACAAATACACAACATTTTAATTGAAATCACGGGCAGAAAACAATTTTTAAAACTGCAAAATAGTTTTTATATGAACGCGGCCGAACGCAACCCCATTTAGCCCATAGACAATGGACAATTTATTTTTTTCTATAGCACGCACTGGCCACTAGTTGGGTCACATTTAATAGCGAGGCATAGAATAAAAGTTCTAAATTGGAATTGATTTTTAATAACCGAAAATAGTGGCGTGACTTTGATAGAGCTAAATGGATTTTATTAATAAAATGTCGTCATTTAATTTGCTGGTGACCTTTTATCCCTTTTAATTTTATTTTTTTCATGAAATAACTTCATAGTGATGTCAAATTCAGTTCTAATTACGTTATTTCTGACGCTGAGCTAGTTATACACAAAGAGATATAATATAGTACAGAAATGCTACCGATCGCATATCTCATAGTGACGTCTGAATCTGAAAGAAAAATAAGTTAGTGTCAAGTTTGACACTTACCACTTGTACCGACACCAACCTATAGGCTCTTGCAAGTAAATTGTGATTCTTTTCGCGCCATCCTGTCTGTCATTTGTAATTTATGTCTTCGGCTAAACCTAACTAAATGATTCGTCGTTGAGCTCCACGTTTACTGAGACATGATTGCACTGATGGTCCTCAGATGATCTTCAAATGTTCAAGAGAGACCTATGAGTTATTTAGCTGTTTCTTCTCAGAGTAGTCAGATCATTGTACATAAGCTATGTTATCGCAATTTGTATGTATTTTTTTTTTTGTGTTTTGTGTGCAATAAAGAATAAGAAAGAATAAGAAACACCGACATCATAGCTAGTTTGTAAAAAATACGTGTAAGGCGCGAATTACACAGAAACGGCGTAAGGCGAAGGCGTGGCGCAGGCATGATGCCGCTTCAAAACGTTTTCATATAAAATGTACGTAGGCGACGTGTCGTGATTTACACTCAAGCGGCGCGGCGCAGGCACGCTGTTCTTTCGTTTCCTTATAAATTCCTCGCCTGCGCCGCACCGTCACCTTACGCCGTTTCTGTGTAATTCGCGCCTTAAAGTGTGCTAATAACCTACTTACATTTTTTTCAAACTATTATTAGTATAGTGTACTCATAAATTGACTTTTTCGTCGGAATAATACGGTTTCGTCGTTTCTACCCCATCTAATCTTTGATGCTGGACGACAAACAATCGTGCAATATAGACTTATTATTAATTGAAGGCACGAGAGCAGGGGCGCATGCTTTAGTGGTCCAGCTGCTTGCCTAGACCAGGGGTCAGATGTTCAGTGTTGCCAGTTTAGAAATAAAAAAGTAGGTACATCAAATCACTCGTTTTTTTTCTTCTTTCAAGTAAAAAAAATAGTATCTACTAGTGGGCCTGTACTTACTTACGCACGCAATGAAGCTTAGCCCTTAGATTACTCGTCCACATCCAAAAATACATATAATTGTGTATAGAACTGTCAGTGTCGTTTAAAATATTGGGAATACGTAGGCGGAAAAATAATTAGGTGCTGCTTGTCGCAGTCACGACGTGCAAGTTGTTAACTTTTTTTTTGTTCCGTCCTGTTGTATATTATAAATATTTTGTTATGCGTTTCATGTATATACGGTTTATCTATTTTTTGGCTTTTTGTATTTCGTACGCACGACATGTCCCCGTAAATATTTTTTCTTTCTTTCTTTCAATTAAGTAATTGATTAACCTTAAAGTGTACATTTGATTTGTACAACCTAAATTCATCATCGTGGTTTTACTTAACAACAAATATTTTTGTCGAAATCAAATACACTATTAAATTAATTAATCACATTAAAAAGAAGACATTTTTTAATATTGCGGCCCGGTCTGGCAACACTACGCCATGACCCCTCCTACTTTGAATAGTAAGTGCTTCTATAAAAATTCTATGGTCATTATTTTCTAAGTATGATTTCTAATCTGTGGCTAGATTCTATAGGTTCACATAATGAGTGCTGGACCTAACGGACACACTTAGGTTAGGAAAGTATATTGTTCTATAGTTATTAAGAAAAATGGTTTACTTATGTGAATTTAAAAAAAAGATAATCAATGAAGATTGAATGATTTTTTTATTTTATTGGCATTTTATTATTTGTAACATTTTAGTGACATTTCTTATTTGTGATTTTTATATTTTTATTTCAATTGACATTTTATTTGTAATTTTAATAAGCTGTTTCCAATTTGTATGTAAGTAACGACAAAACATAGCAAAAACCTTTACTATTTATAAGATCCCTTATGTGTATACCTATGTTTAACAAATGATTTTGATTGTGATTCTGATTCTGAAGAACAGATCATAACTTAACTTTTCCATAAGCTTTTAATTACGCAACATATTTTTATTTCACTCACAAAAATCTCGATGTTTTGACATGTCGCGGAGATGTGTGGCTAGTTTTAAATAATTAAACGCTAGGAAGCTTAACTTTCAGTCTTACCAAAGGGTATCACGTTAAGCAGGTCAGCTACATCCGATAAGTAAGACTGGAACTCTGGAAGCTGACCCCAACATAGTTGGAAAAACGTTCGATACATGACGACATTGTACAACTAAATACACCGTAAACCATACATTGTCACTAGAGAAAAATATATAAAAATAACTGAAAACGTTTTAGTTGTAACATACATTGTATTTTTACACGGGCATATCGGCCATTTTGTCCCCGTCACTGCTACCGAGCGGTAATTAATTTGTGGGAACCTACAAAAGTGGAAGCGTTAAAAAGTGTGGGCTAAGTGATAAAAGGGCTGCGGGACTGTTCGAAAGAGATACCGCGGCCCTGGAACACAAAGGGCAAAGAAGGAACATGGATGGGTTTTAGTCAGTAAAAGTCTGACACTCCCTCCCACTCCACCCAGAGCAGGGGGGGGGGGTCATTTGATGAGGTACCATCCGAAAAAAAAAAGTCATAAAAGAAAGCATTATTTGGCTTTAGTAATGACTGCAGGCCGCGTGGCATTGATCGTGTCCAGTTTCTTTGGTAAAGTTCGACCTAAGTGTATTTAATTGGCCTTCAACATACTAAATAATCCTCCTTTTGAGTTTCGGCGCTGTCGGGTAAAAATAATAAGTATCTACAATCAACTTTAAACAAGTGTCGTGAAACTAAACGCACTGCACCTAGTCCACTCACTTATTGAGGATGTGCTAGTTCATTTGATGACTTTTATGAAATAGCCATTCAATGAGTTTAAAAGAACTTAGAGGGTTGTATTGATGATTTTAATGATTATAATTATGTATGTCGGATCCGGTCTATAGTACGGACATAAAGTAAATCGACAAACGCGCCAGTGGGCACTGGTGACATGACACGACCTACCAGTCTACCCAGAACACAGTGTGTTTCTGCAGAGCCCTGATGTTCAGCTCGAGGCGGGGGCGACAGTCAATGACTGATCGCGGCGGAACTTGGAACTGTACACGATTCATTGTGCCCTGTGTTATTGTGTTAAGTTGTAATCTCAAGTAATTCGTTAGTTTTGCTAGAAACAGTGTGTCGCACCCAGTGTGTTTTCATAGCACGAAACTCATCGTCTGCCCACATGATATACGAGCTTAACGGAATAAATCCTAATATATCCGACATGTAAATACATACGTGCTACGGTCGCGAATCATATTTTGTTCAACATACAGTCTGACACTGACCTGCAAATTCCAAAACACGTAAGAAAATTTTAATTCCGCGGGCTACCTTGGTGCTTCCATATTAAAATTAAAGACAGCAAATGAATTGGTAAGGTAGGTATCCTCTACAAATTAAACGATATTTATTATGTTAATGTCTGCGCTTGCACCCACGATAGTATGCTAGTGCAAATATTAAAGCGCTATTGACACGAGGAAAAAGATAACAGTTAATCGCTTGTCCCTTCCAACTTTTACCACACACAGATCGCGAATCAAGTGTCGATATATTAACCTCCAATATGGCCGACCTAAATGGCGCGCAAAAAAAAAGGCGTTTTTTTTAATATGCCACCGAAGCACCGAATCCACCGCATAGTGCCAACTTTGAAAATGGAACTCCATTAATTAAGTATTGGAAGTTAAATATGGAAATAGAGAGGTTTAAATGGATGCTGTTTTTACAAAAAAAAACGTTTTTCTCACTAATTGCCTTGTCAGATATGCGTGAGTGCTGAGCATGGGGTTCGGGGTTCTATCAAAGTGACGGGTAAAATGTTTTTGGGTTTTTCAAAAGAAGTTTTTTTGTTGCCACGTTGGGAGTCAGAATTACTGGCCGGTTAGTCAAGTGGCGTCATGGCTGCCATGTTTCTGTAGCCCGACAGGGATGTCCCAACGACTACTTGGCGATCATATTTAAAAGATTTGCTTCACTCAAAATCAAAATATTTATTTCACATAGGCCTAGATGGGCACTTATAAAACGTCGACAAAAAGGTGCACAGTTCGGATTAGTCGTTTCCTATTGAGACAAACCGGCAAGAAACGCCATGGTTAATCTCTTCAAAACATTTGGTATTACAAGATTATCATGGTTACAGCATTTGTACTTAAGTATGGGGGGACAGCGTATTACCGACAATAAGTCGTTGTTTACTACAAAAGATGTTAAACGTTAACAAGCAGCTGGGAATCTACAAAACCTACAATGTTCACACATTCATAAATAATCGGATCACTACTGCGTCGGATGCGAGGCAGCGCCAAAAGTCTTCTGAGCATAGTTGCTAGCAAGACTGAGGGCCACCTAATGGGGCACCTGTGCACAGTGCATGTACTGTTTCCAGGTATCTCCAGGGGGTAACGTAGTTAAGTATTATTAGTTTATAATGGGTGTAAAAAGACCCTTAACGAAGCCGAAAGGCACTTGTTCTCCCCATTATTGCGATAATTTTTTTGTTCGAGACCATACCTGGGAACCTTCTAGTTACGGAGATATTGGAGGTCAAAGTTCCAATTTTTTCACAAGATTTTTTTTAAATACCACTTTTAAAGGTTGTAATTTTACTTTAATTAACTCGATGACCCGTTTACTATTCAAAGCATCCATCAGCACTAAGTTTTGAGTGCGTAACATTGAGTTTTACCGTAAAACGTGATTTTTCACCCCAAAAAAAAAGTCGTTTCCCAGCAATAATTTTTGCGTAAAGTTACTTAGTTTGATGTACTGAATGCTTGGTTGACGGCTTCGTGAAGGGTCTGTTTACACCCTGTATTTAACGTTGTTATTCGGGTGACAGAAGGTTGGCCGCAGCAAAGAAAACCTGCTTAGGTGGAGATTCATTAATGACTCTGCCCTGGAGTGTAAATGTGGTGCTGTTCTACAAACGATGGGGAACTTAATCCTGCGTGTCCTGTTGTTTGTTCACTACAGGAACTGATGGACGCTACCGAAAGCGCCAAACTAGTTGCTCAGTTCTGGGCTGACACTATTTAGATTGCCATCGACACGCTAAGAAGAAGACGTCGTTATTTATTGTGTGTTTTATTTAA
Organism: Noctua pronuba; assembly: GCA_905220335.1. Taxonomy (NCBI): domain Eukaryota; kingdom Metazoa; phylum Arthropoda; class Insecta; order Lepidoptera; family Noctuidae; genus Noctua; species Noctua pronuba. The sequence goes on along the minus strand of LR999919.1, from coordinate 4,200,782 downwards.
TCAATTATACTAACATAGGCTGGGACAAGTTCACCACACTATTCCCAAATCACTGTAACTCCTCAAAAGTGGTGACTACCAGAAAAGCGCCGAGACAATGAAGCTCGACGAAGTCCCAGAGAAACAATTTAACTGTCTTGGATCCCGCAACGAAATTAATCAGAAAAATGTAGCTAAGGAGTAGGAAAACTAACTAACATAGGTTATGGAATGCTAACAATTTTATGGGTCATCATTATCATTTCATTTCAGCCGAAAGACGTCCACTGCTAAAATATGGCAAAATATTATTATGCCAAAACAAATTAGTCTACAAGATAATTATGCCAAAATAAACTGTATGCCAAAAAAAAATGGCAATGTATTATTATGCCAAAAAAAATATACTAAAATAGTTATGCCAAAGTATATTAGGGAAAAAACATTATGCAAAAAGAAGGGATCCCACTGCTGGACATAGGCCTTCCCCAAAGGGGGGGTTTTGCCATAATTGCCACGCGGGGCAGGCGGTTTGGCGATCGCAGTACGGTTGTTAAACAAGCATAGAGAACGCTGCTGCCCATTCTCTGGTAAGTCCCTTAGTCGCCTCTTATGACACCCACGGGAAGATATGGGATGGTGCTGGTCTTTACGTCCGGCACCATACAGAACATTATTTACTTAAAGGGTGTTAAAAGACCCTTAACAAAGCCGAAAGGCACTTGTTCTCCCCGTCAATGCGATATTTTTTTTGTTCTAGACCATACCTGGGTACCTTCTAGTTACGGAGATATTGGGGGTCAAAGTTCCAACTTTTTCACAAGTTTTTTTTTTAATTCAAATTTTTAATGTAAGAACTTTACATTAAACACCTCCACGACCCCATTAAACACGTAAACGGACCATTCACGAAGCCGTCAACCAAGCTTTATGTAAGTACATCAAACTAAGTAATTTTACGCAAAAATTATTGCTGGGAAACGACTTTTTTTTTGGGGTGAAAAATCACGTTTTACGGTAAGACTCAATGTAACGCAGTCAAAACATTGTGCTGATGGATGGATTGAATAGTACGGGGGTCGTGGAGGTGTTAAAGTAAAGTTCTTATTTTAAAAACATTTATGTATTTAAAAAAAACTTGTGACTAAGTTGGAACTTAGTAGGCATGGTCCAGAACAAAAAAATGATCGCAATAGCGGGAAGAACAAGTGCCTTTCGGCTTCGTTAAGGGTCTATTTACACACTTTATATACGTGATACTAATTCTCAGTAGCACCCTGGAGTCCCAATTTGTGACCCGTTTCTAGCATATTTTCTTAACTTGTTGGAATCTCTCCATTAATAGGTACCTAATTCTCACACACTGCGTGCTGATTTAAAAAAAAATCATTTTACGTTATTATTTTCTAATCCAATTTCGAACAGTACAAAATTCCCGCCAATCATTTCATTCAACATAAAACATGTCAAAATCATTGAACCGTCAACTTTCACACTAGAATTTCATAATAATAAAAAAATATTCAGCCGAATGATTTTCAACAGCTATTATTATCCGAGAACGTCACTAGGCAAAACAATAGTGCCAGTTATTAATAGTGCGTCATAGACAAAAGACTTGCTCTATGGTTCAACGCCTCTACGATAGGGGCTTAATAAAAGGGTGTCGGTATTGAAGTTTTTAATATTGTGAAATATCAAACGGGAATAGGAAAGTACCATCTTGTTGATATGCGGGAGCAAAGACTGTTATACAGTCAGGAAGCTTAATAGTTGAGCTGGTTGATATTCTACAGCAAAGAGCTTAAATTATGTACTTAATAATTCCATACACTTATAGACTAGTGCGTCTATGCACCGTGAGGTTAGGGTGAATGTACAACTGAAAGAATATCATCGGGCGCATTTTCGGTTGCGTCTATTTGAACGTTTTTGAAGCTGCCACATTAAGAAAACAAAAGAAAGAAAGAAAAAATATTTATTTGTCGCAGGGACATGACGTGCATCATACAAAATAACAAAAAAAATACAATAAACATAGGTAGGTAGGTACAAAGACATTCAAATATAACTAGCAATAGACGGGACAAGACCAAGAAACTGACAATTCCAAAACCTGTTACAAATTAGTAACAAGTCGATCAGTCCAGTGCGATACGTCTCCTTGTCAGGTCGCATTCATATGACAAAAAGACACTCAAATATTTCCGAGCTACAGACGGGTCATGACGAAGAAAATCGTAATCCAAAACTTGTTACTACTTAGTAACAGTTCGTTCTGTCTAGTGTCATCTGTGTCATACCCCCGCTTGTCAGGTAGCATTCGTGTGTCAAATTCGAAAATATTCAGGATGAAAATTATTGTATGACAATATTCCCAATGTCCTCTCTATATGTGTTTTAAATCTCTTTGCGTGCATCATACAAAATAACAAAAAAAATACAATAAACATAGGTAGGTAGGTACAACGCATAATAAATATTTATAATTTCAAAAGGACGGGACAAAAAAAAGAAAAAAAAATACGTTAACATCTTGCACGTCGTGACTGCGACAAGCAGGTTACCACTCAGCATGATGCTGTACTATGGGGAGCCCACAGCACAGCGCTGGTTTTCAGTGGTCACCCGTGAAAAATACGTACGGAAGCCAAGACAGCATAAATATTTTTTACATGAATAGGGAAATAAAATAAACAGTACTCGGGTTATAATATAAAACAAACTACATTACATGTCTCTATTCAGTCAGTACTGTACAGGCTCGACTCACTCGCGAATTATCGGTTACATGTGTGGGTTGGATCCTTTATTATGTACTACTTTCTTAGCACGGCTTCGCACACGTGTTACCCGGATGAAAAATAGGTTATGTTCATCCGGAATAATGTACCTTTCAAATGGTGAAAGAATTTTTCAAATAGGGGCTGTGATTCCGGAGATTACGCTGGCCATATATACATCCTCGCCAAATTCACACTCTCTCTTTAAAATATTTATTTTTATTTTTTTTATTTTATTCAAAAAGGAACAACAAACAGCTGCAATATAAAACATAGAAATAAGAAATACACAAAACTTATAGACAATATTGCAGCCCACAACGCTGTTCACAGCTTAACTATAGGATACGTAACAGTGAAAATAATCGCTAGGTAACAAATACAAAATACAAAAAATCTGTATAAAATGGTGTATAAATATTCAAGAAAGCTCCTTAAGTATAAGACTTTTAAATTTATAGGGAGAACATGCAAAAATATCAATATGTTCAAAATTTGTATTGTAGGAATCGACCATTCTGCGAACAGGCGAACGCAAGCCAGAGTTGGACTTGCAAGTGCCCACTGAAAACAATCTGCCAGCGCGCACTTTTCGCTTGTGGACCGTCCTAGGAACAGCATAGCATAACACATTGGACAGTTCAATACAGTCAAACTTATTTCGAGCAATATTATATAAATTCATGACTTCTAAGTACCTACGTCTACTTTCAAGTGTTGCGAGCTTATACTTAGCAAGTAAATCTTGGTATGGCAAATAATATCCGTAGCATCTATAATGCATAGTACGCAAGAATTTGTATTGAACACACTCAATCATCTCAACGTACTTTTTGTAGTAAGGACTCCAGACGGACACGGCGTACTCCAGTTGAGAGCGAACAAGAGACTTATATAAGCAAATATAGGAAGAAGGCTTTTTAAAATCGACTGTTGAACGCATTACAAATCCGTATAGTTGATAGGCTTTATTAACAATCTTGCCTATATGTAGGTCTAAGCAAAGTTTAGAATCAAGGATAACGCCGAGATCACGAATAGAATCCAATTTAAGTAGAGGGGCATTGCACAACGTGTATGTATAATTTATTTTGGTTTTATTTTTTGTGAAATTTAAAAAGTTGCATTTGGGTAAACTAAGTTGCAACTTATTTTGCTGACAATAACAGGATAGTCGGTATTATATTATAATATTTAATAAGTATTGATAAAGGTATATTTGTGACATATTTCGTTTGATCAGCGTCCCCCGTTAAGATACTTTTTCTTGAGCAAACATGATTATATTAAGTAGCTTTCTATTACTTTTGTGGCTTTTTCTATAAGTTTTTTGCTATCCATGGTTGACCACTAACACTTACAAACGTTGCTGCACAACTAACTGCGTTGTGGATGCACCTTTAGGCTTACATCAATTTGTCATTTCATACAGTTCTCATCGTCTGCCTAGCTTTTTCCAAACTATGCTGGGGTCGGCTACCCGTCTAACTGGATGCAGCTGAATACCAGTATTTTACATGGAGTGACTGCCTTTCTAACCTCTATCGCTACCCCTTGGCATTAAAAAAGCTGAAAGCAAAATGGCTTTCAAAAGAACAGTTCGGAAGTACTATTTGAAATCAGACTAAATTGCTCATAAGCATTAGTAGCCATAGTAATTATTATAAGGTTTCTCGTATTTTGGGCTATTTGTATGTATTAATATATATTAGTTTATTTCATTTTATTTTTATATATGTGTACTAATATGTTCCTATTTATGTATACTAATTTATGTTAACAAAATGATATTTTTCTTATCTATTTTTTTGTACTCTATCACAATGCTGACCTATTTGACCCAAAGGTTGATTGGTAGAGAATGCCTTGTGGCATTAAGTCCGCCTATGTACCACTTTTGTACATGAAGTTTAAATAAATGAATAAATATAACACAGTAACTGGGATATACTATATCCCTGTGGAAGGCTGACTGACAGACATCTGGGCTCGTTACTACCCGTAATCACTGTCAAAAATCGTCACTACATTATCGCCCAATGTAATATAAGTTGCCAGTCCCTTTTATGACTTGTTCTTGATAGACTCAATAAACCCTGTTCTTTTACAGCCAAATAAGTAAAAAAAACGCAATAAAAAGGTCGCAAAACCAACTAAAAAAATAATAAAAACCGACCTGAGACTTCACAAAAAAATAATTTAATATTTTTATTACCATTTCCTAACCTTTTTACGAGGTATACTTTATTTCCCGCCATTTTTAATGTCAAAATAAACGAATTGCCTTGAAAAGTGAATAAGGTTTTCATTAAACAAGATATTTTTTTCTAATGTCCTCAAAATGCGTCGCGAAGATCCTATCTCGACCCTTCATAAGGCTCTCCATAGACATTAAAAAAAATATAAAGAGTTCTTAGGAAAAAAGTTGAAGATTTTCCTTCGGAGTGGCGAGAGGGATGAAAAGTTATTTTTAATGTGGATGTGGTAGATTTTTTTATTTTGAGATGAATTATCAGGATTCTTTTGAATACAGGGTGTAAACGGACCCTTCACGAAGCCGTCAACCAAGCATTGTGTACATGATACTAAGTAACTTTACGCAAAAAGTATTGTTGGGAAACGACATTTTTTTGGGGTGAAAACTCACGTTTTTCGGTAGGACTCGATATAACGCGCTCAAAACATTGTGCTGATGGATGGATTGAATAGTACGGGGGTCCTGGAGATATTTAAACTAAAGTTCTTACTTTACAAACATGTTTGTATTTAAATTGCAATGACGGAATGAACAAGTGTCTTTCAGCTTCGTTAAGGGTCTTGTTTACACACTTTATACTTCGAATATTTCCTAATAAACTCTTTTACTAACTTTTTTGGTATTTCGAAATATAAAATTATGACGAAATATACGAAATAATAAATTATGTGAAAAGTATAAATTTTCATAAAAATGTTAGCAACTAATTCAATAAGTGGTTATAAAAATAAATTATTCTCAATTTACACACTAGATACCAAAACAATCCATTCATTTTATATATCTTAAATTTTTCGGTATTATTAAAAATGAAAACAACCCATTCTTTTTTTAAATGTCAACTTAGTCCGAGTTGGTGCTAGTTTGCAGGACTCTTCTGTTTTTATATCTATTATGTAAGCACGAGTTCCATATAAAATACTGCCAAATTAGAAACAAAGACTTTTTTCTCACTTCCGAGCCCAAGAACTTCGAAGCACCGTAAATAATGTAGGTATTATTGCATATTTCTCGAATATAAAGTCGTCTACCGTCCGCCATCTTGGTTCCTTCAATGAGGCAATACAGCTGAAGTGTTGCCCACTTATAAAAATGTTGCCAAGTTAAATTAATACTTCACGCTACGCTGTGAAGTGGGTGGGCTGGTCATTTTGTATCCCGATACGGAAAATATCACGAAGAAATATTTTTGGGTTATCGAGAGGACATTTTTTAGAAAAATGTTTTTTGAGAGGAATATGCTAAGTTGGGTCTAAGTGAGGGCTGAATGTTTCGATACTTTTGAGCACAAATTCACACTTCAAAAGTGTGTTTTTCTTCGGTAGAATATTATTAAAAGCGTAGACTCGACCCTGATTGACGTACACATTAGGAATTCTAGAAAATATACAGGAATCAAAAGCGCTCAACAACCTTTTTTTTAAATATTTTCAGTCATGATTTCGAACTGCTAGAAATAGTTGCGAAAAGCTGACACTTAAAAACAATCTTTTTTTAAATATTTACTGAAATAGCATTTTTTTATACATATATAAAGGGTCTTGGGCAAACTGGGCGGACATAAGTCCAACAGAATTGAAATATATCTCAAATTATAGCTCGCAAAAAGTTCTCCAATCCATACACTGGCGACCAGTACCAAAATCGCCGGAGACCAGAGCTACGGCAAATTGAAAATATTTCAATTTCCTGTATTATAACGAAAATTTTACTACAACTGTCATTTAAGTTTTTAAACTGTCATGGTCACTTAAATTATCATTATCCTAGAGATGGGATATTTACCATATTTACTGTTTGGTTTGAGTTCCCGATATTTCGGCGCTGTTGCAAGCATCACTCAAATCTAACAGCACTTTGCACTTTTCTCGTTTTTTTATATTAATAAGTACCTACGTATTTTTTATTTGTTAATACTATACACAAGTTTGTTCCATTTAAGTACCTATTCATACATACCTACACAAACCTAATTAGAAACAAAACTGTTTTATGTCCGTCATATCACCATCTCGGGTCCAGTTGAAAACCAGCGTCGGGCACTAGCTGCTCGGATGTTTGCTGAACTGGGCCTATTTGGCGCAGCCGTGAGGCACACAATTTTGTCTCTTTTTTTTCTGTTTATTTTACGTTTTATTTTGTGTAGATTTAAGTTTTTTATTTTATTTTTTTGTTTGTTGTGTGCACTTGTGGCATGTGCCAAATAAATATGTTTTCTTTCTTCTTTCTTTCTTAACAGTAAACATGGTAAATATCCCGTCTCTAGACATAATGACAACTGTCATTTGTTTTTAAAGTAGCTCATATTAAAAACATTGTACTAAAGGACTCAGTAATTAATCCAAGGCCGGCGAGGTCCTAGAATTGACTAAGGACTGCAGAGGCTGTGTTACGGAACCCTCTTGTTAATCTAGGTTTATTATTAGCTCGAATCAGGTCTCAAATTTTTGGCAAAATACAAAAAAGGCCTCATTTTTCAAGTGGCTCTATGTCTGTCTCCGGCGGCTTAGGTACTTGTTGTAAGATTAAAGTGTAGTCGTAATTATAAGCTACTGGTTGAGATATATTTCAATTCTGTTGGTCTTGCGCCCCGAGTTCAAAGAAAAATGCCCATAGTCCTTTAACTTAATATTAGTACACATGACATTCTTATTTTAGGAACATATTCAAAAAAAAATAACTTTCTTCTAAAGTAAGTCCTCTTTTGATAATCATTAAAAAAAGCACACCCTCAATCGAGTTTCGCTTTAGCACCTCTAAATAAAAAAGTGCCAACCAAAGACTCTTTGACTCATCAGATCAATGCTAATGTGTGCCGACCCCGTGATGTACAAGTCGTGATGGTAAACTAATGACGTAGTAATCAAATGAGCTCATAGCACTTGTGATTGTTGCGAGTCTATAGACGTCAGTAGAAGTGTGTAGAGTGACGTAGGGGGACGTATTCATAGTGCTGTTTTGAGCCCAACTTCTTGGGAAGCTCGCGGTTGATACGCTCTTTTTTTCGTATAGGTTACATAGATGCCCTAAGTCTGTGGTGGGCATAGAGTTTAGTTGGTCTCCCTACAAGATAACTGTTTTAAGCGTAATTTGTTTTTTCGTAGCCGTGAATGTCCCACTGCTGGCATTGCCCCCGCCTCTGTCACTCGTCCCTTTGTGAAAGTCTGTTACTAAAATTCGATGTGCCACATTAATTCCTGAGTGCCTTTTTTCTGTGGTGAAATCCTCGTGGATACCTTCCGTCTGTGACAAACGGAGGTTTATTATGTTGGACTCTTATCATCTAAAACCCCACAATTTCAACGCTATCTTGCGTCGGGATACCGGCAGATACTCTTATAGTTGCGCACCCCCGTCTGGAGTATCAGACCGCTAGACCTAGTGTGCCTCATTACATCACCAACGCCTTATTATCTGCCTAGGTACTGTATCCAGTTTTATTACTATAGTTTACTTCGTGTAATTTACTCTCCACATCTCAAAGCTCGTTGTCAAATAAACAGCTGAGCGCACAATCAACCGCATATCAGTATAACATTTAAACGATGAAAGCGCTCTTACTACTACGAAATAAAGGCGCTGTCAAAGTGAAACTATCACTATGTAAGTCTAGTTAACTGTACGCTCATGGCCGTTTCATTAGGTGTAATAACAGTAAAAAGCAGTTGACTGTACAGTAGCCTTGATGTGTTAACGTAAACACACTTTTACTGTCTATGTTGTAGGAATTACTTGGCGTATTGCCAATGCATCCTATTTAACTGCTTGTTAGGTTGTGCTCAAACTAATTGCTATTTTATGATGTTCCCAAAGCTCTGTCAACGTTTCGTAGGTATCTCTGAATGATTAATGAAATTGCCAGACACTTCAATTTTTGTCTATTATTGACGCGATATAAATCCAAAGATCATAGGACAATTTAATTACTACTATGACTTTGTTAATTTTATTTTTCCGATTTAATTTTATACCAAATTTTAATGTTTTTTTTTATTTTTATTTTTTAAATGCTACCATAACTTTGTTAGATAAGTTATACATTTTATTATGCTACTGTGGTCACCTGTAAGTGAAGGAGTACACCTACGTAATACTTTTGTCGTCGATTATTTATTTCGTGTGTTTGTGTACATCCTTTGTTGGAGATCTCAAACAAATAAATAAAAAATAAAAATAAATAGACAGAAAAATCTTAAATAATTATAAAACATGTGACATTTATTCGTCTTGGTCCAGACTATGAATACGGACGACTGCGTGTATTTCTATATTACCGTGGTACAGCAGCACGCTCTTTGACGAACCCACAGTTCGATAAAATGTAACACAGGGTTGTCACCAACGCAATGTTTTAAATATAATTATTTTACTTTTTTTATATTGTTTTATTTTATGTCTTATAGCATCGTATTGGACTTGGTCTGTAATGTAGCTATAATTAGTCGAAAATAAATAAATAATAATAAATAAATATTTGGCGGTTGGATTAAGGGCCTGATTCAGAAGGCAGTACTCCTCGATACGGCTCGTATTGTGAGGTTCCTGTCTCTGGAGCCCTAACCACCGGTAGCTTGGACCCTGCTCCCGACACTGGCGGGCCACTATTTTTTTATATTTTTAAATGTTTTTTAAAGGTTTTTTTTAAAGAAATATTTAGAAATGTAAAAAACGTGCAGATAAATAAACAAAGGAAATAATAAATATTTCTTCACCAATTTTTTTCACCATTTAACACGATGAGCAGTCAAACTAATTCATGTAAGTACCTAAGTATCAGTTTTAAGATGTTCATTAAGGACTTCATTTATTTGTCTGCCTTTTATTCACATGAACAGACACCATTTTTAGACTGGAGTCTCTGAATGAAACCTTGCTTAAGGGTAACTCATGCGGGCCTGTGGAGTAAGGGGCCGTCTCAAAGAGAAGTCAGCAACCAGGTAGGGGTCCGCAAGGGCCGATGCCTGCCGGGGCTGCGGGACTGTTCGAGAGAGATACCGCGGCCCTGGAACACAAAGGGCAAAAAAGGAACATGGATGGGTTTTAGTCAGTAAAAATCTGACACTTCCTTCCATTCCGCCCAGGGCGGGGGGTTAATTTGATGTTTTCCATCCGAAAAAAAAGGGTAACTCATGAAAATGAAACTCACAGCTTTCATGTTTATAAGACCATCAGATTTTTACGAGATAATTAGAAGTCTGAAGGTACCTATTGCCTCTAATAGTGTGTGAACTCTTGTTTTCTCTGTTCTGCAATAACTACAATATTCAAACACTGTTTTAAGCTTTCACGGTTTACAACTGGGGGGAATATACCGGGAAGTCTTTCGTGATTGTTCTTTATTTTGAGCTCCCTTAAGTGACAGTATAAGTTTAACTTCAATATTTTCATGTTCAATCAGAAAAATAATACTGTTCAGAAGATTCACCATCAGACAAACATTTTCAGACCTGAAAGAGGCAGTGCAAACTATTTTTTTTAATCTATGTACATAATAATTATAATCACAAAAACACAAAAAATAATATTCCTTTCTAAACTCTCATCGACAGCCCTACCCTTAGATCCCCTCCCACTAGGGTTGTGCAACAATAGCGCCGTAGGGTTGTAATTAAAAAAAGCGCGTAACGTACTGGCGTGAATTTTCACGCGTACCACTCAATGGGCTGTCTATGTGTGCGTATTTATAATATTGCGCGCGTACGTGTTTGAATTAGGAACGCATGTTCGCGATTTGAAAAAAAAAACTGTTTTATTTTTGCTGTGTTTTATGTTATTGAGATACTGACGTTTTTATTTAATAAACTAACTTTATTTTACAATTAAAAACGATTCAATAAACTAACCTAACTAATTTTTCTCCATGGTCCTCATAATATGTCTTGATCAATGTCTGGACTTTAAAAGAGACAGTGACCTCTGAGTTTGTTTCGGATGTTTCTTCTCAGAGTAGTCAGGTACGAAACACAGGCCCCATCTAGTTTTAAAACAACGTGATGACTTGCAAAAGTGTTTTGTAAAACCAATTTACAGAAATAAATATGATTTATGTTTTAAACAACAAACTATAAAAGGACACCAAAAAACTCCTCCTCAACGCTGTCAGCTGGTAATGGGTCCAAGAGACTGGCGGTGTTGCCAGTTGTAAGACAAAATTCTTGTAGTTAGCATGTTGCTAAAATGAACATTTTCTACTTTATAAAGATCTTAAATTCACTGACAGACAATGCAACAAACTGGTGGGTCTAAGACCATAAAAATATCACAAGAATTCCTTGATATAAGGAAGGAAATTACTAAATAATATTTGAAAAATAGAGGTCAAAAAGGAGATGTAAGCTTGTATGGAAGTTCATTACTATGACGTCTTAAAGCAAGAGTAATTCCAGTGTGGGAAAGAGACAAAGCTATACAGGTCGTCTAGCACCATCTCTTTCTGCTTTAAGACGTCATGGTAGGCCACCCATCACACTGGATGCAAAAAAAACTGCAAAAGATTTCGCTACCAAGTACTTTTCGTTTTTTTACATGTCTACATTAATAACCTATAAAATGAAATTCTTTTCCTACAATAATATTAAATTTTTTAATAAAAGTAAGTTTACGGTTTTTTTTACTTGTCGCATGTGTGTAGCGAGCCTAAAATCATGAGATATATTATAAAACATGTCAGTAAGTAATTAAAACACTAGCTCGTGTGTAATCAGGCCTTATTTATTAAAATATATATGACTATGTTGTCACATGGGGTGAAGGGATTTAATTATTATGTACTTGCAGTAAACCTTATCTACAAAGTCGGAAAAAATAATAGTTCAAGTAATACTAAACCGAGTTAACCTCGTACTAAATGGGTCGTGGAGATCAGATAGGCAGTCGCTCCATGCCACGCTTCAGCCGCATCCGGTAAGACGGGAAGTACACCCTAACATGGTTGGAAAAAGGCAAGGCAGATGAAGTTCTCGGGCCATTGACGACTAAAGAGAAACTCCTATTGGAAAAACCCAATGATACTTTGTCCTACTAGGAAGTCGAATCTCTCTTTCAGCAGGATCTTGAGTCTCGTGGTTTCAAAAAGTGATTCAAGCCATTGCGTCATTAGGTGACCAGCCATGCACTACAGCTATATTGTGGGTGAGATAACCAATCCCATAGGCACGCTCATTTTGGGGATATGCCATTTGAGCGAGCATCTCAATTTAAGGGTAATTCTAGTACTAAAAAGCATCATCTGCTTAACCTTTTCCCAACTATGTAAGGGTCGGCCAGTCTAATGCAGCTGAATACCAGTATTTTACATGGAGCGACTGCCTGTCTGTCCTCCAAAACCCAGTTAGTACTGGGTAATACGATACCCCTTGGTAAGACTAGTTGTCAGACTTTCGGGCCACTGACCTGTAACGACTGTCAAAGATCTACAAATGACAGACGGGACAAACGGCTTTGCTTTCGGAGGCACGGAGGAAACTCGGTATGTAAAGGATGGTCACCCACCCGTGGAACAACCTAGGCAAGCGCGGCTTAATCTTGAAGTACGACCCGTGCGGCTGTTATTATTTTGTCACGAGCTCCATTCAATTCAATTCTCATACTTAAAAGCATTTATATTCAGATCACAATCTCATTTTACCAATAATATCAATGCCAAAAATGTAGGAAAATTACTTTTTTATACAAATTGAGATCAGAATACGAAATTTCTTCAAAAATACGGTTATTGCCCCAACAAGAGGTTAACTGTCTACCTGTCTGTCTTTTCTGAGGGCTATGACCTGACCAAAGACACCTAAACAAAGACATATCAATGATAAAGCTACCGAAAACCTCCAGATAACTTTTATCAAGGGACCGAAAGGGTTACCCGTATAGGGGTTTAGTCGGTTTACTTTTAGGGTTATCTTAAGCTGCATTTAAGGTTTAATCAACCTACAATAACCTGTCACGCGCAGAATTCAATTTTGTACATGAAAATATGCAAGAAACTGACGGAGTTAGTGCGCGCTCTGCGCTCTCTTTCATTCTGATTAATCAGGAGTATTGAAACGGTTAGTTAACCCATATATTATTAGGGTTAACCCGTAACGTATGAGATAAAGGTCTTAAAGGTTAACCTTTCCCCATTTATCCGACTGAAATCCCACCTCCTGTCGAGCTCTGTCTGCAACTATACCTGCACTTTGAGGGACCTCACCGAAGCTACTGCTAACGCTGTCGGTGTGGTACCTGATGAGTTTTGTTCGAAGCTCATTTATTGGGGGCTAGCGCGCATGAATTCGCCGCTAGAGGCGTTCGTGTAAAGTAAGGTCTTCCGAAATGTCAGATGTTATAGAGTGTTCGCGCGTTGCGTGCTTTTTTATCGTATTTTTAACGTATTTTAACTAATATTCACGATTGTAGTCTAGATTGAGCCATTCCTGATTAATTATGACTTGAAGATTTCATGTAGCGACTTAGCATCTTATTCGTTAGTACTTGAAGGTAGAATGGGACTGGGTTGTGGAGGTCAGATAGGCAGTCGCTCCATGTCGCTGTATCCGGTTTGACTGGAAGCCGACCTCAATATAGTTGAGAAAAACCTAAGCAGATGATGGGGTAGAATGATTTTTAAATATTTAGGGAGAATATTTGTAAATATGTATCTGAAGTTTACATTGTGTTTTTATACGAAAGAAACTAAACTTTTTATGAATTTATTGGTACTTTAAAGTATAAAATAGAATTAATGACAGGACCTCACTCGACTCGGCGCTATCTGGTTAGTTCAAAAACGATAGCCCTCATTAAAATATAAGAATCGTTGACCCTACGATGATGACGGGAACATTTAGGTAACTCCAATCTCGCAAAGTGGAGCTACCTCAATGAAACAGCAGCAGAGTGTGGAGCTGTGCCGTAAACTGTGCTCCTCCTACCCTGCCTTCTGAGCCGCAAAACATGCAGCTACCGTGACCTCTGAGCTGCCAACGAAGTGGCGAAGTTCTGGACCGATAAAATCTTACTTACCATCATCATAAATGGGAATTTTTGTGAGGACGAATGTGATGTTTGTTATTCTTCCAAGAAAAATTCACAGAAACAGATTTTAATTAAACTTTACAGTAATATAGCTTAATCAGAATAATATATCACAGATGCCATAAAAAAAACACCATAAAAACTATCCAAAGATAATAATGTTTAATATTGTAGTTATAATCGTATGTACTAACACTATATGGGCCATGTTGTTTGAATTAAAAGATTTAATAAATAAGTATAAAGATTTTGTCTAAAAAATATATTTTCGTGGATGAAGTCGCTGGCGGAAGGTAGTAAAATATAAAATTTTGTCGTGCCAGCGACACAAAGAAGGTGAAGATTGACCATCATCCATTATACGTTACAAATAAACTTAGTGAGTTACACAGGGTGTCAGACAACAAAGAATAGGGTAAGGTAAAAGCTAGAAGTAATAAGATCGAGTGGTTCTCAATACAATATTCCTAAAATTATTTTAAATCTATTGTACTTTCTATAAAGGGTGTAAAAAGACCCTTAACGAAGCCGGAAGGCACTCTTTCTCCCCGTCATTGCGATTTTTTTTTGTTCTAGATCACACCTGGGAACCTTCTAGTTACGGAGATTTTGGAGGTCAAAGTTTCAACTTTTCCTCAAGTTTTATTTTTATTTTAATTACTACTTTTTAAGGTTATAACTTTAATTAAAAAACCTCTATGTCCCGTTTACAAATCAATGCATCCATCAGCACAATGTTTTGAGTGCGTTACATTGAGTTTTAAAATAAAACGTGATTTTTCACCCAAAAAAAAAGTCGTTTCCCAGCAATAATTTTTGCGTAGTTACTTAGTTTGATTGTACAGAATGCTTGGTTGACGGCTTCGTGAAGAGTCCGTTTACACCTTGTATAATGTACACCTAAAATAACGTAAACCTAACCTTTACAACAAAATCAGGTCCAATATTCTAACTAACTCTTAATACCAAACAACCTTTACGAATAAAAATAACATAATAAGTCCCACAACTAATGCAAATGAAAGAAAACTTTTGTAAATATGTACTTTCTAATCACATAGCGTTATGTAAAGCTTAGTACATAAAGCTAGGCTTAGAGTATCTAGACGTCTGTGTGGCCTGCACGCACTTTTCAAGACAAGTGACCGTTTCCATTGGGCAAGTGAAAATGTCGGATAAAATTTTTTTTTATTATAAAATGGGCCTGCTCTTGACCTCGATCACGCCTGATGGAAAGCGGTAGATGAGGTCTATGATGGAACGAGCGTGCCCAGAAGATGCCTGTTCACTCTTGCCTTGAAGGCAGACGGGTTAAATGTGGGAGGGAACGCAGAGAATTTCACATCTTGGCTGTGCGCATAATAAACGTGGAGGAGAAGCGCTGAGTACGACTCGTCGGGATATCAACCAAGTGCGGTTGGTACGCCGCAGTACGTCTGCTGGTGGTAATGTCACCACGTGCTATTTCACTGCTCAACATAATATTGATAGTATTACTGACGTAGCTCAAAAGCCGCTAAGCTGAAGAGGGACTGGACTGGCCACATCTGCCGCATGCCCAATGAGCTGTGGGCCAAAATAGCTACTGTCTGGAGACCTGACACTGCCAGAAGGCGTCGCGGCAGACCTCGTAGAAGATGGCGGGATGAGCTGGACAGGACCAGCGATCAGTGGCCCACTTTGGCTCTGGATCGAAACAACTGGAAGTCATGGGGAGTAGCCTTTGCCCAACTATGGGATGACACAGGCTAACAGTATAAGTATTGTTAGTATTGCATAGTAGAGCTTCTTGTGATTCGTGAAGGTATTATTTCTACTTTAAGGCATTGTTGGCGTGTATACATGGTGTAAACGGACCCGTCCCCGGATGCCATCAACCAAGCATTCTGTTCATCAAACTAAGTGACACTATTAATCTGTGGTCACACTGTGAAAAAATTATTGGAAAACGATTTTTTTTTCGGTGTGAAAAATCACGGTTGTGCTGACGGATGCATTGAATGGTACAGGGGTCATGGAGTTATTTTTAAATAACATTAAAAACTTGTATTAAAAAAACTTGTTAAAAAATTGGAACTTTGACCTCCAATACCTCCGTAACTAGAAGGTTCCCAGGTATGATCCAGAACAATAAAATGGTCGAAATGACGGAAAGAGCATGTGCCCCTTAACTTCGTTTTGGTCTTTTTACACCCTTTATAGAGGTATTTGTTAGTAAGTTTGTATGTAGGGGGGAAATTCTTCGGAACTGCTGATCCGATTCCGAAAATTCTTTAACTAACGGGAACCTACATTATCCCCGAGTGCTATAAGCTCCATTTAAAAGGTTCCCGTGGGTTAATTACCGTACAAAAATGGAGCAAAACCGCGGGCAAAAACTAGTACAACATAAAAATGACTACCGCAAATCAACGGAAACACACCACAGTCATTCTTAACGAGCCGAGCTCCCCTCTTACACACACACATCGCTCACGCACTTTTGCACACACACACACACACATATGTCTACACGTACACATATTTACATACACACAGTGTGTTGGGGTTGACGTATGTTGATCTTTCAGAGCATTGACTTGCCTAGACCGACCCAGTTAGCGGTTTTTTTTCTATAAAATTCAGCGACGGGTGTAAAATTGTAAAGACTTTAGTTGTAGGTAAGTAATTCCATTACATTAACAGTAGACTGCCTCGTTGGTCTCGTGGTCACAAACGCGACTGCTGAGCATGAGGTCCTGGGTTCGATTCCCGGGTCGGGCAAAGTGTTATTGGGTTTTTTCAAAGTAGAAGCCACGGAGTCTGATTTTGTGCCCGGATGATGGCAATACGCTCACTCCCTAGGTTTTGTATTAACAGCCGTAAATCGCTTTTTGCTTCAAAAGAAACAGTACAATAGCTGTATTACCCGAAGAGTTAGTCAGAGGTGTTAAGTATACCCACGTTATGCAAGTTGTGTCTCAAGGCGCAAACCCACCGCGGTGCACGCTGTGCACGGGCACGCGGCGCATTTTAGCTGAGTATAACGACAGTCAAAGATATACAAATTACAGCCGGGACCAACGGCTTAAGGTGCTTTCCGAGGCTTAGAGGAAACTTGGTATGAATTGGGTGGGCACGCATCCACAGACGGCCAGCGCGGCTTGACCTGGAGATTAATCCGAGTGGCTTTTATTATTTGGCCTCGAGCTCAACACTCTCACCCCCTATTATATGGGACTTACTTTATAACTGGCCAAATATAGGTGCAAAATAAGTACACCGTACCTAGCCCTTCGTGATGTAACTACAAGGAACTCAATATCCACATACAGCTAAACATTTCCACGCAATGCATAAAACATTTATTTGCGAAATAAGGTAGACTCGCAATCGGAATGTAATCGCGCACTCAAATAGCAGTTCCGTTAAAAGATGAACACTGAAAAATATGTTAGAGCACCCTGTACATAACGTATACAGAATGTTTCCGGCGTGCTGCCGGTGGATGTCTGTCGGACCGAACCGTTTCGCATTATTTTTATTTTAAACTTATACTGTCACTTACGGGATTTCTTCCGTGATTGTTCATTAGCCGCGTATTCACTGAGCGAGCAGCCTCGCGAGGCAGCCTCGGACGTTTGCTTCGGAACGTTTGCCGCGCGAGGCAGCCTCGGTCTGTATTTAAAATACATGAGGCTGCCGCGCGCGGCAAGACCGAACCAGGGTGAGGCTGAGCCAAAATCGAGCGCTCAGTTTAACGTGAAGTCGAACAAAGACCGGTCGGCTTATATGAACGCGGTTTATTACCAGTTTTGCTCAAGACCGTCATGAGGCCACACGTTTGGAAAGCTATAGCCACCACTGTTTTTATACTAATTCTTCGACTTATACAAAAAACGAAACGAAAACCGTTTTTGGATGAAAAAGATATACGAAATCAAATACAAGCTGGGAACAAATTATTTGAAGAGTGTGTTTTGATGATGCAGAAAGCAATTTTACTAGAATGAGAAAAAGTCGTCTTCGTCGAACAAGCGAGGCAAAACATAACCGTCTTGAGTGCGCGCGGCAAACCTACCGAGGCGCTTTTGAGCATCGACAAAAACCGACAACGCTCGGCTCGGGCTGAGGCACGCTCGGGCGAGGCAGCGCGTGGGTTTGCCTCGGGCGAGGCACGTCCTGACCGACCGAGGATTTGCCTCGCGCGGCTACCTCGCGAGGCTGCTCGCTCATTGAATACGCGGCTATTGCCATGATCGCGGGTTGACTGAAGAATGCGGGTGGATGGAAAATAAATTGTTAGGAGCAGACAAATCTGTCTACCCTCTTTCTTTGTCTTTTGCTACGCGCACTACTGGAACTCGGCACTAAGTCACGGCCAAACACACTCACAGTATCACCAGGTTTTGTGGAGTCCTTATTACGACGCCGGCTGCTACTTTTGAGCAACACGGAAGGTATCCCCTAAGTGACATTTTATATGCCTAACGACGGGACATAGATAGTTTCTGAATTTTATATATTATACCACCTACTTTTTACTTATGTTCACAAAATAAATGAATTTGAATTTGAATTAGAGTATTTTTATTTTATCTCTGCATTGGCTATTGTTCGGTAGGTAAACGCCTAAATTGAATTGTTATCGTTTTAAATGAATGTTTCAGGTTAAACAGAAGTATGGAAGGTACGGCAGGTAAATATAAATGAATAACTTTTATTATGTGATGATAGCTAAAAATATTTAAATAGAATCGGCTGTTCCCTACAGAAAGGCAGTGAACCAAGGCCTTCAGTGAATAAAAGGTCAAGTTGCACCGGAACTGTAAAAACTTGGAAGTTGTACGACACCCATTTCTAATGGTTAACTAACTTATGTTCCTATTTTTACTTTATCCTACAAAAAAAACACTCGAGATTTAATATTCTCAGAAGATTATTCAAAGACAATTTTTTATTTTTCTGAAATGTTTTGTTAATTTAATATTTTATTTTTCTGAAATGTTTTGTTAATTTGATATTTTATTTTTCTTAAATGTTTTGTAATTACGAGTATATTGTACTAGGTATTTTAATTTTAAGTTTGAATGCTGAATGAAGTAAGCGAAATATGTGAAACCTTTTTCTTTGTAAGACCATAATATACCATATATCATGCAAATAAAGAATCTTGAATCTTGACATAAAGCTCATGTTCCCGTTTCGGGCCTGTGGACAGTGAGTAATGGGTTAGCTCACCGTCCGTCCGTCTTATGACGGCAGGCCGTGTCGACGGCGCGTTCGTGTTCCACGCGCGCCTCAAAGAAATGAATAGGAAGGAAGGGGCCCGCAAGGGCCGATGCCTGCCGGGGCTGCGGGACTGTTCGAAAGAGATACCGCGGCCCTGGAACACAAAGGGCAAAGAAGGAACATGGCTTTAGTCAGTAAAATTCTGACACTCCCTCCCACTGCACCCAGAGCGGGAGGAGTTATTTGATGATTTCCAATCCCAAAAAAAAAAGAAAAAAATGCTCATGTTCCCGAATTCGTGTTTCACTAAGTCAATTAGTTACTTGAATTAATAGTTGCAATCTGCAATGCTACACTACGGTGTAACAGTTCCCTGATATAAAGGCACACCCTCACTTCAGGAAGCGATCACGACGGCGCTACAGATGCAATTCAAGCTGTCCCTCACACGGTTAAACGTGCTGACTGATTAAACGTCATTTTCAAATATTATGACCTAGGTTGTGGTGGGATGACTGCCTCTTTGGTTTAGTGTGTGAGTGCTGACCATGAGGACCTGGGTTCGATTCCCATGTCGGGCAAAGTGTTATTGGGTTTCACCAAACTCAGTATGTAATGATGGTTACCCATCCACTGACAATCAGTTAGCAGTAGCAGTGATGCAAAATTAGATTTAAAATAACTGTGAAAGGACTATGCTGGATTTGACATCATTCTGAAAAAAGCCGTTTCCTACAAAAGTGCAATACCAACGCGGTCAAAACAAAATATATGGAACAGCAATTTTTTTTTAAATACCCGATGAAAAATTTATGTGATGGGGGGGGGGCTCAGAATGATGTACTGAATACGTGGTAATCGTTTTCGCGTCGGTGTCCCTTCCACCCCTTATACCGTTCCCAATAACGTTGCCACTGTTGGGACTTCGGTCTTCTCTCTGTGAGAGTTAGTGGGCTGTAATCTTAAACACGGCTTACATAAGATAGTACACTTTTTCAAAATAATTAAAACAACATTTTTTAATTCAAGCAGGTTTAATATATATTTATAAACAAAGCTAAAACTATATAACAATATTAAGTAGGTATACGAATAATGTAGATATTTTCAATACTCCTTAAAGGTGTGGTCAAACCTGGACCTGACTTGTTACAGTGAGTGCGGTTTCAGACAAGAGTATTTTGTAGCGCGTATACGCTCGTGCCGGCGTAGCGCGTACACTGGTTATTCCGGCGTGTTCACTTGGTTAGATGATTAGATGACTTATCTCGCGACTTGTGCTTGTACGATTTTATTCAAAATGATTTAGTTATTTCAAATATTTAGTATTAGAATTTCTCTTAATTCGAGTTCCATGACTCAAAAACTGTTAGTAAAACTTACGACTACGATATAAACAAATAACGATGGATCACTGCTGCGACAACCCATGAGTAATTGCACAACAGCGACCCACATAAACATAGTACAGGCGACTTGTAATCATGCTTATACTTGCATATTCGCGCGTCAAAGCTCGTACGAGTTCCTCGTAAAGCAAAAGACGCGCGTATACGCGCCTACACGCGCGTCCAAAAATACCCTAATCTAAAACCGCGCTAAATCTACTGACATTATTATCTAGTGACTGGAGTCCAGTCCGATCGATTTAATCGCACCTTAAAGGTACGGACGAGTTGCAGCAGGTGTCCGGTGTCCCACTGTCCGCAATATGTCCGCACTAGTTTGACTGAAACGTCAACATTCACAATGGCATGCTTCACAGCACTCTGCCTTCGTCATAAAATTGTTACCATTTCCTTGGCAACCGCCATAGATGAACATTTCACATTGGCGTGACGTACAGTTGTATGCATATCTGAAAAAATTGAATTAAATTTCAAATTTAAAAAACCCCCAACAAAAAAATAAAAGATGAAAGATAAATACCCACTTTCATCCCCCATATCTAGTAAATGCTCTAAGAACTATTCCCAAGAAACTGGCTTTCAAATAAAAAAAACTACATCCAAATCGGTTCACTCATTTAAGAGCTACGGTGCCAGAGACAGACACACACACACACATTGCGGTCAAACTTATACTCTTTTTGCGTCGGGGTTTAAAAAGTGTAAAGCCAGTAATGTTACCTGCATAATACAAGTTAGTTAATAAAACAAATGGGAACGTACCTAGGGAAATAACCCCGACATATCCCTGTTTTAGCACGTAGATAGCAAACAGAGGCTGGAAAAAGAAAAAAATATATTAGAAAAAAAAATTAGTGAAAGTGTTGCAATAATTAATAAAATGAAATTTTCAGGGGTAGGATACAAATTATTGTAAATAAAAATCAATAACAGAATAACTCATAAACCCATCAAAAACATAACTGTACAAAAATGCAAGTCTCGCAAAATTGTTCTTCTACCGTAACTTGTATTTTTGAACATGTTATATTTTTTATGGGATCTCATTTATTTTTGTAGGTAGTAGTCGCGAAAGAAAATAAATGTCTAATAGGTTGAGTTGATTCCATTTCGTAGTGTCAGTGACAAAAATGTTTAAAAACTGTAAAAGTATCTTTGTAAATGCATATTATTTATATAGGATTACAAAGTTACTTATGCAGTTTGTATTTCTAGAGAACTGGACTGAAATTGAAGTATGTTAGATTTTTTCCTTGCTTTATAGGCTAAACAGTAATAGTAATCAAAACTTGAAGCTTGTGTGTCTCTGCTACAGGTTCAAATTGAATGTAATTCATGAATATGCCTAGGTATAATATGGCCTTTTAGTCGCTAAAAATTCAAGCTTCTAGCTTTAACTACAATGAAGTTACGGGGGCCAGAAAAGGCCTCTAAAAGGATAGTACGGCGGTGCTATTTTTTTTTTGCTAGTCTTGGCGGGAGCTCTACCGTGCCCCCATATTTCATTTGGTAATCTATACATATAATAAGACAGTAAAAAAACTGTGTCTGTACATTGAATATATTTAAAAAAAAAAAATTGAGGGGGGTTTAGAAACAGTAATAGAGCACGAATCCAAACAAAAAATTCTGTCTGTTTGTCTGTTTGTCTGTTTGTCTGTTTGTCTGTTTGTTTGTACACGCTAATCTTCGGAACTACTAGACGGATTTGAAAGATTTTTTTTTTGTTGTATAGGTATTAAATCTGGGCAACATATAGGCTATAATTTATCTTGGAAACTTGAACACCTGATGCAGAACCGCAATAGAATAGCTAAACTATAAGAGATACAAAAATGGTACCATAGCAAAAATTGTTCCACGTGATGAGCATTTTCTGCTGAGAGAATAAATTTGAAGATCTGGAACACCTGTTGTGGAACTCCAAGAGCCCAGCTACACCATAACACATATAGGAATGACGTCTTAGCAAAAATTGTTCAATCTGATGAGCACTCTCTGTTGATTTATAAAAATCGAACATCTGGAACACCTGTTGTGGAACTCCAAGAGCCCAGCTACACCATAACACATATAGGAATGACGTCTTAGCAAAAATTGTTCAATCTGAACAGCACTCTCTGTTGATTTATAAAAATCGAAGTTCTAGAACACCTATTGTGGAACTCCAAGAGCCCAGCTACACCATAACACATATAGGAATGAAGTCTTAGCAAAAATTGTTCAATCTGATGAGCACTCTCTGTTGACTTATAAAAATCGAAGATCTGGAACACCTGTTGTGGAACTCCAAGAGCCCAGCTACACCATAACACATAGGAATGACGTCTTAGCAAAAGTTGTTCGGTCTGATGGGCATTTCCTGTTGACTTATAAAAATCGAAGATCAGAAACATCTGATGTGGAAATCTAAGCTATCACTAATTTCACTGTATAATTATAAAATAACATAAGCTGGGATTACCTCCACGCGGTGAAGGCGGTAACAGTTTAGGACTGATATTCGATGACGACGGTATATCATTGAAAATTTGACTCTACTGGACAAAACTCCATTTTATTTTTTTATTTTATCGAATAAATATGCCTTCGTGCTTATGTTATTCGAGTGTTTTAGACTTTTTCCACTTATCTTCGTGACACGGTAGCCTACCCGGTAACGCAGGGGAGCAGTCACTTAGATTTTAATTGATCAGGTATCTTCACAATAAAACTATAACCATGCCTAGAAAGAGGTCAAATCTTTCCCAATGTTCCAAAGGAGCTAAAAGATTGAGGATCATAAGATCCCAAGAATCTACCGAAGAACGTCAGGAGAGACTTGATGCTGTTCGAGCACATCAGGCTGCAACTCGCTCCGTGGAAACCTCTTCCTCTCTTCTCTTCTCTTCCTCTTGGATAACGAAGCACGCCTGCGTTCTCAGCGTATTTACGCATCTACATCCAGGTGTCTGGAGAACTGTGAAGAATATAATGCGCGACTGACCGCTGATCGTGAACGTCATGCATTGTCTCGCGAATCGGAGACGTTCACGGATAGAGAATTACGCTTGAGTTCCAAGCGTATCTACGCATCGACTTCTAGGTCTCTAGAGACAAGTGGGGAACGTGATGCGCGACTGACCGCTGGTCGTGAACGTCACGCATTGTCTCGCGAGTCGGAGACGTTCACGGATAGAGAATTACGCTTGAGTTCCAAGCGTATCTACGCATCGACTTCTGACTTACAAAAATGTAAGATATGGAACGTCTCGAATCGTCTCGCGCATCCCGTTGTTTTCCCGTCCCCCTCTTAGAATTCGACATCAGACGTTTCAGATCTTCGATTTTGATAACCCCGTTGTCGCTGGCATAAGCAACAAGATCCGCGTACGAAGTCGCGGGCAGAAGCTAGTATTAAAATAATATTCAAAACGTATCATGTGCGACGTTATCAACTTTCATATTGCACGTTTATGAACAAACTAAGATTTCTTTTTAAATCTTTTTTTTATAAACTTTGCCCCACACTAGGAATTGTAATTTCTCCTGTATAGTGGGTGCGTTTACAAACATTTAAACTCACATACACAAACAGCCAGACCCGGAACAACTACTTGTTGGGCAAACAAATATTTTTTCAGTGCGGGAATCGAACCCGCGAGACACAGCACTGCAGTCAATCGCTCAACCACTGCGCTAAGAAGGCCGTCCGAACAAACAAAGATTTATTTTTAAATTGTTTAAAGTAATGTTTTCAAACTTACACATTTGATCGGCGTAGACGACTCCTACAATTAAAATTACAAGAAAACAAAATAGTTTCATTTTGAATTAATTTTATCTTTTATTGCTACGTCTCAGACACGACAAAATAAACTATGTACTACATAATATTATAGTTTTCTTGGCATTTTATATAATAGAATCGTCAGTATGTATGTCAGAGACACTCAGACATGTATTCAAGATGCTTTTAATACTACATAATCATTTTATTGGTTCTAAAAATTGTCGGTTTCCTCACTGTGCTCTGCGGTCATTTTGTCGAGAGCGAGCGAAGCGAGCTCATACATTCTTCACCCCGACTCTGTTATTTATGTTATATCGTTCTACCATTAATGCAGATGATAGGTATTTAAAGGTGCCAGAATAATCAAGATACTTCAGGATGCAATAAAAGCGAGCTCGTAAATTTTACCCAGTAAAAACTGTGTTCTGGAGGTCAGATAGGCGTTGTTCCATGTAAAATACTGGCATTCAGCTGCATCCGGTTAGACTAGAAACCGAGCCCAACAGGCTAGGCATATGATGACCAAGATGCTGCTTTTGATGATGCGTAGCTGGTGACGTACTGTATAGTTTATGTCTAGCTCTTTAGGAAAATGGCGTGAGAATGTATAAAGTGTGTAAAAAGACCCTTAACGAAGCCGAAAGGCTCTTGTTCTCCCCGTCATTGCGATCATTTTTTTGTTCTGGACCATACCTGGGAACTTTCTAGTTACGGAGATATTGGGGGGTCAAAATTCCAATTTTGTCACAGTTTTTTTTAAAACCACTTTTTAAGGTTTTGATTTTACTTTAATTAACTCCATGACCTGTTTACTATTCAAAGCCTCCTGCACTAAGTTTTGAGTGCGTAACATCGAGTTTTACCGTTTTCACCCCAAAAAAAAGTCGTTTCCCAGCAATAATTTTTGCGTGGAGTTACTTAGTTTGATGTACAGAATGCTTGGTTGACGGCTTCGTGAAGGGTCTGTTTACACCCTGTATATTGTATTTTCTTGAATACAGCCCTGCTAAAAACCAGCTCATATCAACAAAAACATTGTAGCTGTCTGTACTTGATAGCTATGGAAATTAATTGTAAGTACAATTCCGTGTATGCCATGAAAAACTTGATAACTCGACTTGCACGATTTTTTTTTATCGTCGCAATGGTTTTCTGCGGCATTGGTTTTGTAGGAAAAAAATTGACAATTCGATATCTACGTAACTTTTAGAGATATGGTCTGTGACAGTATATTAATATCTCGATATATAGAGTTTTTTGTTTAACAAAACGAGATATCAACGCGTGCGCATGAGTTCACACCGTACCACGCACGGAAAGAGGTAGCGAGACGATCTGGACGCGTACCGCGAGGGTTGGTTCGAGGAGGCACGGGAAAAAAGCACATGGAAGGAATTGGGGGAGGCCTTTACACAGCAGTGGGTCAGAAAAGGCAACTTTAAAAAAACCGGATAACCGACTGATCTGAAACCCGGGTTTTTTAGGATAGCAAAACCGTTTTTTTCGGTTATGCTTCTCCTATGTTATTGATTTAATAATACTTTAATTTTCCCAAACAAAATACTTGGTGGAAGGGACACCGACGCGAAAACGGTTACCATGTATTGAGTCCATCATTCTGAGCTACATAGAATTTTTTTTATGGTTATTGAAAAAAAAAGTGTTTCCTACTCAAGTGCAATACCTACACGGTCAAGATGTATGAAACAGCTGATTTTTTCTATTTCCTATTTCGGCCACGTTCATTTAGATCTTTGCCACAGGTGTCAAGAGGACCTAAATAATAAGCTTTATTCAAAATACGGCTGTATTTTTTTAAATAAAGGGTGTAAAAAGACCCTTAACGAAGCCGAAAGGTATTTGTTCTCCCCGTCATTGCGATCATTTTTTTGTTCTAGACGTTACCTGGGAACCTTCTAGTTACGGAGATATTGGGGGTCAAAGTTCCAACTTTTTCACAAGTTTTTTTTTTAATACATGTTTCTAATGTAAGATTTTTACTTTAAACACCTACACGACCGCCGTACTATTCAACCCATCCATCAGCACAATGTTTTGAGTGTGTAACATTGAGTTTTACAGAAAAACGTGATTTTTCACCCCAAAAAAAAAAGTCGTCTCCCAGCAATATTTTTTGCGTAAAGTTACTTAGTTTGATGTACAGAATGCTTGGTTGACGGCTTCGTGTAGGGTCTGTTTACACCCTGTATAGCCTTGTGGAATTGGAAGTGCCGTACTATAGGTATGTGCCCAACCCAGTTCAGTTCAGTTTCTATCATCACTGACAGGATTATTGTAGCCAATAAGCCTGATATAGTGGTGGTGGATCGATCAGAGCGGCGCGCAATGATTGTTGACAAAACGGTCCCGCATGATGGAAACCTCGTGAAAGCCGAGAAAAATAAGCAAATCAAGTATCTTGGCTTGGCTCGCGAGGTTGTCGACATGTGTGACATATTAATTACAGCTTGATACCTTCACGCGTTCCTGAAAAAAAATGTCATGACAGATGGACAACAAAGCGTAATAAGGGTTCCGTTTTTGCCGACTGAGATACGGGACCCTAAAAACCACAACAATTTCAAGCAAATGTAAAAAAGAACTATTTTAATTATCTTCATTTTAATGAATGTTTTTTATTTTATTTTCGCTCTCGAAGTCAAGGAACTGTAAAGACTGATTGTACAAAAAAAAACAAAGATAACACGGAAAACACATTTTAATCACAAAACCAACTGGTTTTTAGTCAACAGAATAAAACAGAACAGTGGTGACAATAGGTACCACCGCGTGCACTGATGGTCGACCAATTTTCGTCCTTATGCCCTGAGTTATAAGGTTGTAAAGCGTTCGACTGTCAGTGAGCACGGTGACATAAACTACAGTCCTTTTACAGTTATTTTACCTCTGACAGCAATAGGCTATTTGACAACATCGAAAAAGAAAAAATATTAAGTCCGTCAGTTAGATCACCAAAAAATGTTGGACACGTATTTTTTCTTTTGTCGCATAATCAAAAAATTACGAAGTTACAGCGCATCAAAGTTCAAGAGAGGGGGGCTTGTGACGTCACTCGACAGTAAAAAGTAACAGAAATTGTGACGTCACACGAGTTTTCAACACGCTGTATCGTGGCCATTTTTCGTTTACATGACAAAAGAAAAAATACATGTCTAATATTTTTTGATAATCTAACTGACGGACTAAATAAGTTAGTTCAAGTTGCAAGAGAATAGCTAACTTATAGCAACTAGAACAAAAATTACTGTCCATTTGACAGACTTGTCAGTGGAAGCAAACGAATACCAACTTTATAGTAATGGCAATAAGATCTTTGTTATTTTGACAGTGACGAATCATCAGAGGAGGCAATAACTCAGTGAAAGGACTGTATAACGCTGTATAGCATAATTATCGTGTAATGTTCCCACTGCTGGGACGCAGGCCTCCTCTCTTTGAGAGAGAGGGAGTGGGCCGTAATCCATCACGCGGGCCCATTGCAGTTTGGAAGGTCACATGTCTTCGAATTTTTGGTTCTGGGACATGCCGGTTGTCTCACGATGTTTTCCTTCACCGTTTTGAGAGCAGTGGTGATGAAATAATTTACAGTTACACAAAGTATAATGCATCAACCTATACAAATCCAGTATAACTTGGCCTCGCTTTGTATAAATTTCCAATACAATGAGAGATCCGCATAAAATGGATTTATGTAGCTTGTTTGGTAGACGTGCGTACAACTTTGTAGTCGAGCCCGTTATTGCTGAGCCAACACTGCCCTGCTGTATGGTTCTCTATAACTAAATTAATGTGCTGTGCTACAAGGATATTTTGACACTTGAGTGACATTGACAGGAGGGCGCAAAACAAGATGGCGGCTTTAGTATCGCGCCAAAACATCCTTATACAACTATTACTATTCATAGCTATGAAAATGGGGTTATAATGTGCTCAAATTGGTGTTTTTAACACTCATGTAGTGTTAAGCACTGCAAGCACTTTGACACTCCTCCATAGTCAAGAAATTATTAGAATTTCCATCGCAACCTCCATACATAAACGATTCACATGCCCCTGTAGCTGAATTGTATGCAAATCTGAAACACAAAACATTAAATTAACATTAATATCAGGGTTACAATCTTCAAAGGATCCGTATGCACATTTCGCCAGTTATGTTTTAGTCCCATGTAATAGAGGGCGAGCCCCCCCCCCCGGAGGAGCTCGTGGCTTAATAATAACAGCCGCTCGGGTCGATCTTTTGGTTAAGCCGTGCTTGCCTAGGTTGGTCCGTGGATGGGTGACCACCCATTTCATACCGAGTTTCCTCCGTGCCTCGGAAAGCACGTTAAGCCGTTGGTCCCGGCTGTCATTTGTAGATCTTTGACAGTCGTTAGGTAGTCAGTAGCCCAAAAAGTCTGACAACCAGTCTTACCAAGGGGTATCGTATAACCCAGTACTAACTGGGTTGTGGAGGTCCGATAGGCAGTCGCTCCATGTAAAATACTGGTATTCAGCTGCATCCGGTGAGACTGGAAGCCGACCCCAACATAGTTGGGACTAGGCAGATGATGTAATAGAGGGCGAGCCTATTGCCATCAACTGGGTACAAATTCAGATTCCGAGAACACTTTGACAGTCTTGGAAATCGAACTCAAGACTTTATGCTCAGATGTAGCGGTTTGCGACTTCTAGAAAAACAAAAACGCGACAGTTTTACTTCGTACACTAAAACCTGCATAATACAAGTTGTTTGCGTGTGTGCATCTTTTGCGGGGTCGAAAGGAGAAATCATTTACTGTCTCTTCAGCCCCATAATGTATTTGCCCCTTTATGTATTATCTCAACATGTATGATGTAACCAAGATCTTGTAAAAATATTTCATTGAAAAGAGTATCCATGGAGTTTCTTGCCCATTCTTCTCCATAGAGATCTACGCTTTGGAATGGGCAACTGCAGTACTTTCACAAGTTATTATGCCTTGTGTCTGGGACTGTAGCTTCGCCTTCTTTGTTTTTCTGACATTCAAAAGTGCCTGTTATGGTCTAATTGAAATAAATGCTTTGAGTTTGAGTTTGAGTTTGATAACTCATCTTTGGCCCCAATTTGGCAAACGTTGCACCAAACACTCTGTCTAAATAGGGATGAATATAATATTACCATCATTTAGCCTATAATGTCCCTACTGCTGGGACATAGGCCTCCTCTCTATGAGATGGAGTGGGCTGTGATCCACCACACGTGCCGAGTGCTCGTTGAAGGATGCTGCATTTTAGTTCTAGGACATGCTGGTGCCCTCACAATGTTCACCTTCACCGTTCTGAGAGAATAGGTGATGAAGAAAATTATACTAAGTAACGTGCCCTGGGTTCGAATCTTCGGCCTGTGACGCACATGTCCGAGTCGTTTTCAATGGGTCACCATTATGTCATAGTTACGTTCAGACTTCGCGCTTTTAAATCAGAGGCATGAAAAATATTGGGTGTTGAAAACCCTTAACGAAGCCGAAAGGCATTTGTTCTGCCCGTAATTGCGATTTTTTTTGTTCTGGACCATACCTGGGAACCTTCTAGTTACGGAGGTATTTGAGGTCAGAGTTCCAACTTTTTCACAGGTTTTTTTTAAAGCACAAGTTTTTAATGTTGTAACTTTACTTTAAATACATCCGTGACTGTACTACACCCGTGACTGTATTTAATGCAATAATCAACACAATGTTTTGAGTGCGTTACATTGGGCCATACCAAAAAACTTGATTTTTCACGCCAAAAAAAAAGTCTCCCAGCAATTTTTTTTGCTTAAAGTTGCTTAGTTTGATGTACAGACCAATGTGTAAACGGACCCTTCACGAAGCCGTCAACCAAGAATTATGTACTAGCTACTACAATCTGTCAAATTTATTTAATAGATTTTCAACTTTATCGCTACAGCATTAGGTTCAAGGTTGATTGGGAAAGTTTGACAGTTTCGAGTAACTTGATGTGCTGGCATAATTCTTGGTTGACGGCTTCGTGAAGGGTCCGTTTACACCTTGAATCGAAGAAAGTTAAAAAAAGGTAGAGAACCTTTGTTGCGCATCACGACAATGACCCTTGCGAATAGGTAGCTGGCATATATGACCTATA
This sequence comes from Noctua pronuba, assembly GCA_905220335.1. Classification (NCBI taxonomy): domain Eukaryota; kingdom Metazoa; phylum Arthropoda; class Insecta; order Lepidoptera; family Noctuidae; genus Noctua; species Noctua pronuba. The sequence continues at coordinate 4,170,233 of LR999919.1, read as the reverse complement.
AAAGAAACAAATCATTAGGTCCTCTTCTTTCCTATCGATGTTAGGTTTGTCTTACGAGGAGCACCTGGCTAAAAATAACAGCATCTCGGATCGAGGGTCCGTGGCTGGAGACCACCCACGAGATCCTCCGTACCTCGAAAAGCCCGCTAAACCGTTGGCCCCGGGTAGTCAGTGGCCCGAAGGTGTGACAACCAGTATTACCAAGGGATATCGTATTACCCAGTACTAACTGTGTTGTAGAGGTCAGATAGGCAGTCGCTCCATGTAAAATACTGGTCAGCAGGTTGCAAAAAAAAACGACTTCCAAAAAACACAAAAAAAGTATGAAATAACTTTACTTTCGGAAGTCGGTGACTCTGTTTGTTTCATTGACTTTTGTGTTTTTTTGAGTCGGTTTTATTTTGCAAAAAAGTTTTTTGTTCTAAACCAGGTCATGGTCCATTCGTAATCTGTATGCCAATTATATCTAAATCCGTTCAGACGTTAAGGCATTAAAATGTAACAGACAGACAGACAGACAGAGATACTTTCACATTTATAATCATCATCATCATCATCATTCTCCTGCCCTTATCACAATTTATTTCGGCGTCTGCGCAGCATGTCTTCTTCCATACTTCTCTATTACTCATCATCTGATACTTTCACATCTATACATATAATAAAATCGTAAAAATCCAAATCGATGTTCCGACTTGGCGCAAAAACTACTGCATAGATCCTGTTCAAATTTTGCACAAATATTCCTTACAGGCTTCTTCAAATGTTAGGCTATATATTATTTATAGTATGTATTAGAACTTACCCAAAACAGCATACTCTTCTTCTATAAAAATAACAAAATTACTATTAAATCGAGAGTAGATTAATAGAGTAATAGACGATTACACTATACGGGGTGTAAACAGACCCTTCACCAAGCCGTCAACCAAGCATTCTGTACATCAAATTAAGTAACTTTACGCAAAAATTTTTGCTGGGAAACCAATTTTTTTTTTGGGGTCAAAAATCACATTTTACGGTAAAACTCAATATAATGCGCTCAAAACTTATTGCTGATAGATGCTTTGAATAGTAAACGGACCATGGAGGTAATTGGAGTAAAGTTAGAACCTTAAAAAGTAGTATTTAAAAAAAAACTTGTTAAAAAATTGGAACTTTGACCCCCAATATCTCCGTAACTAGGAGGTTCCCAGGTATGGTCCAGAACAAAAAAATGATCACAATGACGAGGAGAACAAGTGCCTTTCGGCTTCGTTAAGGGTCTTTTTACACCCTTTATTATTTTGGTTACTGCTACTGTTAGCCTCATCCCACTGCTGGGCAAAGGCCTCCTCTCGTGACCTCTGAATCTTTCGATCCAGGGCCAATGTGGACCACTGATCGTTGGTTCTGTCCAGCTCATCCCACCAACTCCTGCGAGGTCTACCGGGTCGCCTTCAGGCTGCTTCTTTTCTTTGGTATGAATAGTTTTTATAGCTGCATACGGTTAGACTGGATACGACCCTAACATAGTTGAGAAAAGGCTTAGCAGGTGATGATTTCTAAGAAAATGTATAAAGGGTGTAAAGAGACCCTTAACGAAGCCGAAAGGCACTTATTCTCCCCGTCATTGCGATCATTTTTTTGTTCTGGACCATACCTGGCAACCTTCTAGTTACGGAGCTATTGGAGGTCAAAGTTCAAATTTATTCACAAGTTTTATTTTAAATACTGTTTTTTAAGGTTTAAACTGTACTTTAATTAACTCCATGACCCGTTTACTATTCAAACCATCCATCAGCACCAAGTTTTGAGTGCGTTACTTGGAGTTTTACCGTAAAACGTGATTTTTCACCCCAAAAAAAGAAGTCGTTTCCCAGCAACAATTTTTGCATAAAGTTACTTAGTTTAATGTACAGGATTCATGGTTGACGGCTTCGTGAAGGGTTCGTTTACACCCTGTAGATACTGAACGGAACCTAGTTAATACTTACGATCTGTGTCTTCTTGTGACTCACTCGATTCATCCTCTACACTGGGTACAACCCTTGTCTGTACTTCGCATTTTGTCTCACATTCCTCTTTAGTGGCATAGTTGTTAAGATAACCTTCGCATCCCGTAAAGATGAAGGGAACACATTCATCAGTATCCACGTCATAGTAAACCCTGAAACATAAGACATAAAATAAACAAAAACACTAGGGCCATGGGGTCCGAGTGCCCACCTATTCGATTTCGAGAAATCGCCAGGCGGTTGATCGACACTTCACGTTCTATTTTTTGGCTAATGAATCAGCATTGCCATCCAACGTGGCAATGATGCTCAACATGGTTACCGCCAGAGACTGTCAACAGAGACTGATATCATGGTGTCTAAAAAGGCAGTAAGCTAATAGAAAATCAGAGTCCTGCCTTTTCTTGCTTTTTCGATTTGTCAAAGGCTTTTGACATGGTGAATTATGCAAAAGCTGCCCAGCAAAGCTGAATTTTTACATTAGCCTCTCGGCTCTCATAGTTGTTCTTAACCAAACTGCAGAGTATGCCCAAGCTATACATATTCTTGTAAACTAATAACATAGATTTATCAGAAGAAATATCATAGAAAAAATGTGGTACTACCTATCAGTGAACCCATTCATCAATGACATTATCCGTTTGTGCCTCGGTGTCCCTTCCACCCTGTATAATAGACCAGTGGTGGCCCCATGGTAACCATCATGGGTTCGAACCTTACAGGCACAATACTTTGTGCAATTTATTTCATAACGGTGAAAAAAACATCGTGAGGAAAATTTCGAAGACATATGACATCTACCAACCCTCCAGTCTTTGGGCCTGCGTGGTGGATTATAGCTCTTTACTTCCCATGCAGAGGACCCCTCTGTTCCAGCAGTGGGGACATTATAAAGGGTGTAAAAAGACCCTTAACGAAGCTGAAAGGCATTTGCTCTCCCCGTCAATGCGATCATTTTTTTGTTCTAGACCATACCTGGGAACCTTCTAGTTACGGAGATATTGGGGGTCAAAGTTCCAACTATTTCACAAGTTTTTTTTGAAGTAAGTACATGTTTTTAATGTAAGATTTTTACTTTAAACACCTCCACGATCCCCGTACTATTCAATCCATCCAACAGCAAAATGTTCTGAGTGCCTTATATTGAGTTCTACCATCAAACGTGATTTTTGACCCCAAAAAAAAAAAAGTCGTTTCCCAGCAAAATTTTTTGCGTTAAGTTACTTAGTTTGATGTACAGAATGCTTGGTTGACGGCTTGGTGAAGGGTCTGTTTACACCCTGTATGCTGATCATGGTTACGCTTACTGCATACAAACCTTGATTCGAAACTCGAACAAGTCTCTCCGTTTTGATTCGGATGTGGCATCCAGCAGCTAAGATCTTTAGTCAATCCTGAAAAAAATTTGGACACATTACTGATATGCTTGGTACTTAATAAAAAATGTCCTTCTTATCGAATTCCGGCCATCTTCTTCTTCGATGGCAATCTAAATTCGGTCGGCCCAGAACTGGGCTACGAGTGTGGCATCTTCATATCGCCTATCAGCTCCAGTTCGGCAATGACGACCAATCTCAGCAGAGACTTGCCATCTATGCATCTATTATCGTATTGTTAGGATTTATTCCGTTAGGCTCTTCATGTGGCATGTGGGCAGAAGATAGGTTTCGTGCAATGAAGATACACTGGGTGCGATACACTGTTTCTATTAGACTAACAAATTACTTGAAATTACAATCTAATACACGGGGCACAATGAATCGGGTACAGTTCCGGAACGTCTCAACTCCGCTGCGATCAGACACTCAATGTCATTCTCGCCTCGAGCTGTAAACATCACGGCTCTGTAGAAGTACGCAGTGGTGTGGGTAGACTTGCAAGTAGGTCGAGTGATGTCACCACTGGCGTACTTGCGATTCATTTTATGTCCGTACCAATGACCGGATCCGACATATACATCACCATGCTATTACAGTGCACACGTGTGTGCGCAGGCACAGGTGCACTCTCTCTTATCTCACTCTCGTAGTCCAATGGGACCTCACTCCGACACGACCGGAGAGAGATTAGGTGCTCATACGCAGATGATCTCACTATTCACTCGTTCACGGTCCGATGAGAGGGCAATCAAATAAAGTGCTTTCCGAGTCAAGGGGTATCACACCGCCAAATTCAAAACTCTGGGATATTAATGAGAAATTCCTTATGAAAAAACCCAATAAAACTTTTTTGAGCTAGAAAGGAATATTAGGATATCATATATACATATATATAAAATATAAGATATAGAATATAGGGGAGCTCGTGGCTAAATAATAACAGCCGCTCGGATCGATCTTTAGGCTAAGCAGTGCTTGCCTAGGTTGGTCTGTGGATGTGTGACCACCCTTTATATACCGAGTTTCCTCCGTGCCTCGGAAAGCACGTTAAGCCGTTTGTCCCGGGTGTCATTTGTAGATCTTTGACAGTCGTTAGGTAGTTAGTGGCCCAAAAAGTCTGACAACCAGTCTTACCAAGGGGTATCGTGTTACCCAGTAATAACTGGGTTGTGGAGGTCAGATATGCAGTCGCTCCATGTAAAATACTAGTATTCAGCTGCATCCGGTTAGACTGGAAGCCGACCCCAATATAGTTGGGAAAAGGCTAGGCAGATGATGATGAAGGAATATTAGGATGTTGTTAAAATATTGATATTTACCATTTACAGCTTGAAAATTCAACACGCTGAGTCGAACGAATAAGAGAAAAATTAAAAGCGTGTTCATTTTACAGATTTGTTCGTGTGTTGCCTTGAAACGATACAAATTAACAATAAAACTCCTAATAATTATGTATAGTTTTTTACGGTTAATGAATAATTAAATGGTTGATAGTAATCATTTAGCCAACTGCTCGGTCGTAAATCAATTATTTTTGCTCTTAACATAAACATGAAATTTTAATAGGCTTAGCCGATCACTGCCTTTATACACCGTGACTTTTTAGTCGTCTTACAAAGGTGGTCCACTCAATGTACCCGACATAAAATAGCACTACGTGATATTTTTTTTTTACCTGCCTTAATAGATGTAAGAAAAATAAATAAAACATTAGAATAAAAATATGAAACATCCTGTTAATGATGTTTACGTGTCAAACGGGAGTCGCTTCGTGTCAAACGGGCTCGAGTCTAGTAGATCATCGCTCGCATCGATCATAATACTGAATAGTATTTTTATTTTTAAATTATTAAAATCTCATAAATACCAATTTTTTTTTAATGAATGTTTAGTAGTCATTGGATACATGAAGTAGGCTGCCGTTGTAAGACGACTAAAAAGTCACGGTGTATTTGATTTGGGGTCAGCCCAGCATGTTTTCTTCTTCCATACTTTTTTGGTATTGCCTTTTCTAGCTGTAATGGGTATTCGAAGACCCTTAATGAAGCTGAAAGCCTCTCAGTTCTCCCCGTCGATTAATTTATTTTTTGTTCTGGACCAACTTTTTCGCAAGTTTTTTTTAATTATTTTTTTAATTTTCTAACTTTACTTTAAAAACCTCCACGACCCCTGCACTATTCAATGCATCAATCAGCAGAATATTTTGAGTGCGTTACATTGAGTCTTATCGTAAACCGTGATTTTTCACCCCCGAAAAAAAGTCGTTTCCCAGCAATATTTTTTGCGTAGAATTACTTAGTTTGATATACAGATCGCTTACTTTTGACTTCTCGAAGGGTCTGCTTACACCTTGTGTTTCACACAGTGCATCCATGGTTTCTTTTTTTTTTGTTCTATTATTTTATTTCTTCGAAAGAAATCGTTTAATACACGTGCGCAATACTGCAGTTCTCTGCTCCATAACACCCTCACCTGCGGCTCGAGTGTGAATTCCACCTCGGCTGCAAAAAAAAAGTTTTCCCCACCGCTTGGCAAATATCTGTACACGATGATTACCGGAAGCCGGCGACGCCGCCGCGGCCACCCAGAAAGTGGTAATGAGACGAGCACATGGAACGAGTTGAGGGAGGCCTTTGCCCAGCAGTGGGGCAGTAAAGGCTAATAATAAACTTGTTCAGTTTGGTGGTCTGTACCATAGCACACCACATTGTACAATGTACAATTTAGTTCGCTGGTAGTAATCCGATGAAATTGAGCCACATCACAGACGATGACCCATCTCCTGTCCTGCTCCTTGCTTACTACACCTGCACCTTGAGGGACCTATCCCAGACCACTACTAACACTATTGAGGTGGTAGAGCTCTGGTTGAAACTTACTTAACTTTGAAGAAATCATGGACACGCCGAAGAAGTTTGAATTCATACAGCCTGTGGCCAACATTATCTGACCCCCTTGAGTAAAAGCGAATTTGAACCTTATCGCAAAGGAATACTCATTCGAGCATTCGATAATTCATTTTGATAAGCGATTTTAATCATTATCTTGTTGTTGTTAAGGTTGAAAGACTAATGAGTATTAATAAGCAACACGACAATATTTATGACAAGGCTTAAATTAAAAAAAATTCTCTGGTTAACTGGTTACCAGCTAATTCCGTGATACATTTTAACAGTTGCTTGTGCTTGTGCGATAATGAACATTATAGAATACTAAGTTTTGCCCGCAGCTTCGCCCACAGTAATTTAGAATTTTACAATCAATTTGGGTTCTACTCTGCTTGTAATAACTATAATTCAATCATGATTTGAAAGACACGTAGCGCCATCTATTATCATAAGAACGTTATTGTTGTTTTCCTCGAGAACAGTACTTTTTTTAGGTATGAAAGGTACTCCATGTCCGTTTCTGTTCACCTGACAACGTATATGCAAAATTGGATGATCGGTTGAGTGGTTTAGTCGTGAAAAGGTAACAAACAAACAAACTTACTTTCGCATTTATAATATTAATAATAAAGTAAGGAAGAAAATATAATAATAATAATACAGGGTGTAAACAGACCCTTCACGAAGCCGTCAACCAAGCATTCTGTACATCAAACTAAGTAACTTTACGCAAAAATTATTGCTGGGAAACGACTTTTTTTTTTGGGGTGGAAAACAACGTTTTACGGTAAAACTCAATGTAACGTACTCAAAACATTGTGCTGATGGATGGATTGAATAGTACGGGGGTCGTGAAGGTGTTTAAGGTAAAAATCTTACATTAGAAACATGTATTTAAAAAAAAACTTGTGAAAAAGTTGGAACTTTGACCCCCAATATCTCCGTAACTAGAAGGTTCCCAGGTATGTTCTAGAACAAAAAAGTGATCGCAATGACGGGGAGAACAAATGCCTTTCGGCTTTGTTAAGGGTCTATTTACACCCTTTATATTTTTTATATTTTTAAATGTTTTTTATATTATATATTTTTTTGTTGATAAAAATATTTAAAAATGTAATTAGTAAGTAAGAAAAATGAATAAACGAAATTCTTTAAAATATGGCGTCTAGCATCATAACTAAGATTTAATTTCAGAAGGCTTTATAAGTGCTGAATTTGTATCTTGATCAATAAGGCAGATCGGTATTCATCGTTAACTGGGTTCAAAACCAGGATAACTTAAATACGACTTTTTGTTCACAATGTTTTTTTTTGAACATTTCGTTAACGACTGAAGTGGGGATACGTGTTTTTAAATGGCCAGTTTGTATAGGAATGAAACAAAATCATTGCAAGTAATGAAAATGTTTATTACTTATTTCATTAAAAATTATTTAAGTAAATGAAGTAAGTGTATTAATATACATTTTATAATATTTTCAAAACTAACATTTAATAAACATTTAAAAAATGCATGTTAATGCTTGGGCTATTTAACGAGAAAGGATTGTGCAGTTTCAATGCACATTGAAACGGAGTGAAATTAAAGAAAATTATCAATAAAAAACGGTTACTGTATTATAATATAACGATATTTACAGATAGTGTACATATTCCCAGGTTCCATACATCTTTCTTTTTAAGCTCTTTGTAGTTATTGTAACTGCCATTTTCCTGTCAGACGCTGAATGCGTACCTCTTCTTAACCGGAGCCGTCGTCGCGCCAGCCGTTTCCGTATCTGTAGTTACAATAAAATTATGGTTAATAGAACAAATATGTAAACATATAAAATTCATCATCATCATTATGTAAATAATACTAGGCTAAAATAAAAAATCCAACAAAAAAATAAAAAAAATCCAACAATGGATGTTGAAATACTCTAACGAACGACGCGTGAAATCAGCTGTTCACTTCTTGCCTAGCTGCAAAGTTCATCGAACTCGTCGGCGCGCTTGCCGTTCCCCACGTGCGTTTTGGCACGGCAACGATACATTGCGAATGAGGAAATAAAACAAATCAAATTTATTGGATTCCCATAACATTCCTGAAATAATTTCTTGTCTTAGTATGATATACTAAATTCACGCTGTATTTGGCATGCTAGCTTGGTAACTGACCCACAGGATAGTACCACCGGGATAAAAAATATACCACGTGTTAATCCAGGATATAAACTACCTGCGGGCCGAATTTCATCCTTACCCATATAGTAGTTTTTGCATGAAAGAGTAACAAACATCGTCTAGTATAAACTTATACTGTCATTTACGGGATATCTTCCGTGATTGTTCATCATTTTGAGCTCCCGATATTTCGACGCTGTTGCAAGCGCCATGATCGCGGGTTGACTGGAGAATGCGGGTGGATGGAAAATAAATTGTTAGGAGCAGACAAATCCGTCTACCCTCTTTCTTTGTCTTTTGCTACGTTCACTACTGGAACTCGACACTAAGTCACGGCCAAACACACTCACAGTATCACCAGGTTTTGTGGAGTCCTTATTACGATGCTGGTTGCTACTTTTGAGCATCATGGAAGGTATCCAGTAAGAGATAGTATAAGTTTAGTTTTAAACCGTGAAAGCTTAAAACAGTGATCGTCTAGTATAGTAAAATATATAAAGTAAGTTATTCTTGTAAAATTGATTAGGAATAACAACCACTCGGGTCGATCTTTAGGTTAAGCCGTGCTTGCCTAGTTTGGTCTGTGGATGGGTGACCACACTGACCACCCATTACATACCGAGTTTCCTCCGTGCCTCGGAAGGCACGTTAAGCCTTTGTTCCAGGGTGTCATTTGTAGATCTTTGACAGTCGTTAGGTAATCAGTGGCCCAAAAAGTCTGACAACCAGTCTTACCAAGGCAGTCGCTCCATGTAAAATACTGGTATTCAGCTGCATCCGGTTAGACTGGAAGCCAACCCCAACATAGTTGGGAAAAGGCTAGGCAGATGATGAATCTTGTAAAATTAAATAAAACAAACTCACGCGTTTTTGGCGGGCTACGGCAATTTTTTTCACACTCCTCTCTGGTTTCGTAATTAGAGATCACTTCACAGCCTCCGTAAACGAATGAGACGCACCTATCTGCCGCCTTATCGTAGTAATACCTGAAAAAGGACATACACATAAATTAAAATCGAACTAAATAATTATTTATACCTGCCTACCTACAATATCTATTCTAGTTGTTCTATAGACTCCTCTTTTTTTTCGGATGGGAAATCAGCAAATGACCCCTCCCGCTCTGGGCGGAGTGGAAGGGAGGGTCAGACTTCTACTGATTAAAACCCATTCATGTTCCTTCTTTGCCCTTTGTGTTCCAGGGCCCCGGTATCTCTTTCGAACAGTCCCGCAGCCCCGACAGGCATCGGCCCTTGCGAGCCCCTTCCTTGTTGCTGACAATGCTGACATCCTGCCTGTCGTCACAAGACGGCCGGACGGCGAGCTAGCCTATTACTCACCGTCCACAGGCCCGTTCTATAGACTCCTAAACTACTGAACCGATTCTAATGAAATTTTGCACAGTAGTTTTACATACCATGCCAGGGAAGATTTCTGAAAAAAAGGCATTGCAATGTATGCCGCCGGGCACAGATAGTAACAAATAAAACCGATAAAATAAACTGAAGTTACTAAACTAAACAAGTAACATTTAATTAAAAGAATAAAAAAATCCGACTGCAAATTGTATAATTTATATATATTTTTGTAATTCCTTTTAATTAACGACTTACAATTTAGCGCCAAAAATCCGCCATTTTGTTTTTTTTTAAACACCTATCATAGAACACTTGGGTTTTTGAGACGAATCTATTGCTTCCACAGATCTATATCTGTGAATGGTACTTTAATCGTCGAAATCCATCCAGCCATTTGGAACACACGAGGTAATAACTTATTTCAGTTTTGGAATGAGATGGAGCTAGCTGTCCTGTATAGATCTATCTCTTTCACACACGAAAGTGATATTACAGTAACACTGCTAAAAGAGGGGTGATTGACCCCGAAGATTTGTTTGCTTCATTGGTCAAAGAAACTCCGAATATAACCCGCTATACCCCGTGACTTTTTAGTCGTCTTACAACGGCAGCCCACTTCATGTGTCCAATGACTACTTTTTTGTTTTTTTGTTAGCCTGTTTGAGTGTCCCACTGCTGAGCAAAGGCCTCCCCTTTCTCCTTCCAAACCTCTCTGTCCTGTGCGGTATCTGGCCATGTTCGCCCCGCAAACGAGATCAGATCGTCACACCACCTTCGCCGCGGTCTACCTCGACGGCGATTTCCTCCGACAGGCGTCCAGTGGGTGACGATCGTTGCCCATCTCTCCGGGCGCATTCGTGCTACGTGGCCAGCCCACTCCCACTTCAGCTTGGCTGTTTTTTCTCCAACATCTGCAATTTGATTAATGGAGCGCACGGTAGTGTTTCTTACGCGATCTGTCCGCTTAACACCTATTATGCTGCGCTCCATTGACTACTAAGAATTCATTAAAAAAAATTAGGTATTTATGAGATTTATATAATTTAAAAATAAAAATATTATTCAATATTATGACTTAATTAAAACACCCTGTTGTGAGCGATGATCTACTGGACTCGAGCGCTGGGTAGGAATATTCTCCCGTTTGACACGTAAACATCATTAACAGGATGTTTCATAATTTTTCTAATGTTTATTTATTTTTCTTTGTACATATTACGGCAGGTAAAAAAAAAAAATCGCGCCTAGCACTATTTTATGTCGGGCATATTGAGTGGACCACCTTTATAAGACGACTAAAAAGTCACGGTGTATACAAACCTCGGTATGTATGCTAGGCATGTTGTTTTTTCTCTCTCACGTCGACGTGGTGTCTTGTACGGGGGCTTCTTGATTATTGAACCTGAAAAACAACATAAATTGATTTGAATTTTTTTAATGCCCGATGCAAAAAGAGGGGTGTTATAAGTTTGACCTCAATGTGTGTGTGTGTCTGTCTCTGGCACCGTAGCTCTTAAACGAGTAAACCGATTTGGTTGCATTTTTTTTGTTTGACAGCTAGATTCTTGGCGATTGTTCTTAGATACGTTTTATCAAAATCGGTGCAGCCATTTACTAGATATGGGGATGAAAGTGGGTATTTTCGTTGGGGGTTTTTTAAATTTTAAATTTAATTTTATAAATGAATCTATGGCAAAAAATTGAAACAAGTTCTGTCTGAAATTCAGCTGCGTGTACTCCGCTCATCACTTGATTTTGACGTAAGTTTTGTAGGTATTCTTATAATCTAGCTATCAAAATTAGTTCCTCGTACTTACGGTAGAGGCGCTTCTTGAATGACAGTTCAAAACTTACGTCGAAGTTACCGTTTGAAACGATACACGGTATAATTCGTGCTAGGGACTAAGGTCATCAAGTTCACTGGTAGCTTGCAAAATGAAGAGACTACCAAAAAATAACACTTTCGGGCTCCAGTATGACCACGGGTGAAAGATTATAGCCGGGACCAACGTGCTTTCCCGCACGCGTAGCATGACCACCGTAGAAACGGGTTTCTTTCTTATTCTTATTCTTTATTGCACACAAACAACAAAAAAAATATACATAAAAATTGCAATAATATAGCTTATGTACAATGGCGAGCTTAACCCAGATTTTGGGTCTTTGACGGAAGAATCGACAAAATGACAGATTGTGAAAAGAAATCTGTCATTTTGTCGATTCTTCCGTCAAAGAAACCCGTTTCTACGGTGGTCATGCTATGCGTGTAGGGCATAGAGGAAAGTCGGTATGTCATGGATGGTCACCAATCCACGGACCGACCTTGTCAAGCGCTGCTTAACCTCGAAGAGCAGTTGAATGTAGTTTCGGAATTCTGGATACCCGTAAAGCATATTGTAACTCACCTACTTCATCAACCTTTACATCACACTCTTTCTCGCACTCCTCTTTACTGACGGAATTGTGAGGGCCACCTCCGCATCCTCCGTACATGAAGAGAAGGCATTCATCGTCCTCTCGGTCATAGTAGTACCTGGAACATTCAAAATCAAAACGTAACATAACAATATCATGCATGGAGACAGAAGTGTACCTAGTAGTATACCCACATTTTGCCAATTTTATGTTTTAAGTCCCACGTAATATAGGGCAAGCCTATTTTCAACAGGGCACTAATCCAGATTCCGTAGGTGCTACTGAGAAATTCCTGTTGGAAAAACCCAATGACATTTTGCTAGATCTGGAAATCGAAGCCAGGGTCTCATGCTTGGCAGTCGCGCTTGTGACCACTAGATCAATGAGACTAGACTAGAGAGAAAGGAGGCCAAACAAAGATGGCTGGAATGTGTGAGGAATGACAAAGAATGATATACAAGATAAAGGAGTAAGTGCTGTCATTTACTTCTTTATCTTGCATATCATTCGTTAATTTCTGTCAATCATCATTTGCAACTAGTTAGCAAAAATGTAAGTAAATAATAATTAAATAAAGACTCATAACACATTTTTCATCATAATTCATATTATCGTCTCATTTAGTTTTAAGTTAATTTTATATTATATTCAAATTTTATTTTACTTTATTATTTCCTTTATTTATCTTTATACATATTTTTTTCATTTTTAAATATTCTATAAAAAATACTATAAAAAACATTTAAAAATATAAAAAATAGTGGTCCGCCGGTGTCGGGAGCAGGGTCCAAGCTACCGGTGGTTAGGGTTGCAGAGACAGGAACCTCCTCACAATGCGAGCCGTATCGAGGAGTACTGCCTTCTGAATCAGGCCCTTAATCCAACCGCCTAGGGAGAGCCTCGAAAGATGGCTCTTGGCCATAAGGCCATTGGCCGTCACGACAATCGGCACAATGATAGCCGAGTTCACATTCCACATGTCGACAACCTCGTGTGCCAAGTCGAGATATTTTATTTGTTTCTCTTTCTCAGCTTTCACGAGGTTCTCGTCATGCGGGATGGTAACATCGACTATCATTACGCGGCGCGCTGATCGGTCTATCACCACTATGTCAGGCTTATTGGCGACAATAGTCCTGTCAGTAATGATAGACCGATCCCAGTACAACGTGACATGGTCTTTCTCGAGAACTGGGTCGGGCACATACTTGTAGTACGGTACCTCAGATTCCACAAGTTTATATTTCAAGGCAAGTTGCTGGTGAATAATCCTGGCTACTTGGTTGTGCCTGTGCAAGTACTCGCCGTTAGCCAGACGAGAACAACCGGAAATAATATGTCTGATGGACTCACCCGGACGGTGACATGCCCGACACACGTCAACCGTCCCGTCCTTCATAATGTATTTCCGGTAATTGTTCGTCAACATAACTTCGTCCAAAATCGCACAGACAAAACCTTCAGTTTCCCCAAAGAGGTCGCCGAAACGTAGCCAGGACACGGACGCTAGAAAATCTACATCAGGCCCATGAAGAGCCCGGTAGAAGCGTCCGTGAAGCTCCTTGCTTTGCCATACTTCCTTGCGGTCATCGGTAGTAAGTACTACAGGTTTGCGCCAGTTCTCTTTAGCCATGGACAGCGGGGTGAGTCCCTTGTCCACTGCGACCACATCTCGGTGCATACCCACCTCAGCTTTTAAAAAATATTCTCTGAGACTGCACAGCTCGCGGTTGTGGAGGGTCTTTGCGTTTAAAAAACCTCGACCCCCACACTTCCGCGGTATGTACAGCCTCATCACCGATGATCGTGGGTGATGCATCCGGTTTGCGGTCAACAGTGTACGAACTCTCCTGTCCAGGGCATCGAGTTCGGTCTGAGTCCATTTGAGTATGCCGAAAGAGTACATTAAAACCGGCATGACCCAACCGTTGAAGGCGCGCACCTTGTTCCCGCCTGAAAGAAGGCTATTTAATACCTTCTTCAGGCGACCGAAGAAGCGCTCCCTCAACGATTGCTTCATGTCAGTTACGTTAATGCCTAACGCTTCCGACATACCCAAATACTTATAGCTTTCGGATGAGGAGAGGGATCTCAGGTGTATGGAATCCGAGAGCTGAATTCCCTCGGATTCCATAATCTCCCCTCGCTTTACATACATGACTGCACATTTGTCCACACCAAATTCCATCCTGATGGCGCTACTAAAAGTTTCAGTTACTTTCATTAGCTCCATCAGTCGCAATTTTTTTTTGCTGCGTATACCTATAATAGGCATACATACCAGCACTTTATGTTATTTTATTGTTTGAATTTAATTCTTAGTATGTATTGCTGTTGGTGTACCAAATAAATAAATAAATAAATTCGTCACACAATCCATCCATCGTTTCTTTGATCTTCTGGTGTGGGGGCAGACTCATGGCATGATAAATATGCAGAAACTGAAATAACAGCACTCGGCCATAAGCAAGATACTATTTTCGAAATTACTGTCCTTTCAGTTGGCAAACCTGCGATATTAATGATTCCCTGTCGTACAAGGCGTAAACGGACCCTTCACGAAGCCGTCAACCAAGCATTCTGTACATATAAGTGAATGAGTATTAAAAAAAATGTTTCTTTGGGAAAGTTGTTTGTTATCATGAGTACAATCACGTGTTTAAGTATCGGTCACTAATTACCAGTCACCTTATATACCTATACTGTAGCTGTCAGTGTCACTTCCACAGGGTTGACAGTGACAGTCGCACAATCTGTTATCTTCAGTGCAACATTCTGAACACCTCCACATAAACATCTTTCATTGTTTTTTTTTTTAAATCAGCTGTTGCTCGCCTCTCATGCATGAGGTTGTGGGTTCAAATCCGGGCAAGTACCAATGTGACTTTTTCAATTCATATGTACGTACTTTCTAAGTTTATCTTGGACATCACAGACATCGGTGAAGGAAAACATCGTGAGGAAACCTGGACTTATAATTAATGTAAGTCTGAAATCACCACCCCGTCTTGAGCAAGCGTGGTGATCAACGCTCGTGCCTTCTCTGTATGAGAAGAGGCCTTTTCCCAGCAGTGGGACAGTAACAGGCTGGTATTATTATTATATAAATCAGCTGTTTCCTACAAAAGTGCAATACCTACAGCTACACTGTCAAAATGTACAGCTGGTGTTTTTTAAATACCACAGAAAAATTTTCACGATCGGGGAATAAATTAGTACCTACTGCCAATAATTATGATGTTTACCATGAGCGTTTTGAATTTCCAACACACTGATTAAAAAGAACACGAGGAAATTAAAAAATACTTCTCAATTTAGAGAATTTATCGAGTGTCACCGTGTAACTATAAAAAAAATATGAAGAGTGTAATTAATCATTCGTATTGCTAATTATGTACCCACTTCTATTAAAGGTTGGTAAATTAGTAACGGAACATACTAATCGCTTTGCTCATACATAATCAATTATTATTCTTGAGACGAAAATTAAATGGGAATGTTTACCTGTATTGAAAGATTTTTACACACAGGGCAATAAAAGTCTTTTGACCAAGCGGAAGTAAAGCTAAAGCTACAAATAAAAAATAAACTAAAATAACTTTACTTTCGGAAGTCGGGGACTTTGTATGTTTCATTGACTTTTTTGTCACCGACTTCCGAAATAAAAATTATGTTTCACTTCTTTAGTATTTTTTTTTGTAATATAAAGGGTGTAACAAGATCCTTAATGAAGCCGAGAGGCACTTGTTCTCCCCGACATTGCGATCATTTTTTTGTTCTCGACCATACCAGAACTATTGGTGATCAAAGTTCCAAATTTTTCATAAGTTTTTTTAAATACATGTTTTTAATGTCATATTTTTAATTTAAACACCTCTACAACCCCCGTTATATTCAATACATCCATCAGCACAATGTTTTGAGTGCGTTACTTGAGTCTTACCGTAAAACGTGATTGCAACTCCAAAAAAAAAAGTCGTTTCGCAGTAATAATTATTGCGTAAAGTTACTTAGTTTGATGTACATAATGCTTGGTTGGCGGCCAGATAGCAGTGATAGCCTAGTGGTGTGACCGTCGGACTGCCAAGTCATAGGTCTTGAGTTCAAACCCAAGGCACGCACCTCTGATTTTTCGGATTCATGTGCGTATAGTATAATTATCACTTGCTTTTCGGTGAAGGAAAACATCGTGAGGAAACCAGCATGCCTGAGAGATATTTCTTGACGGCATGTAAAGCCAAGTCAGAGGCCCATGGGCGGCATAAAAAAAACTCTGACACCAGGTTACGAACTAACCACACGATAAAGAAGAAAGAAGAGGCGGCCATTGGTTGGTTGGTTGTTCGTGAAGGGTCCGTTTACACCCTGTATGTATACGGCACCACCGCGGCTTCTAAAAGGAGTAAATGGTACCGTGACGATTGACAGAGGAGAATGGAAGAAAAAAACGTGTTGCGCCGACCCCAAGTAACATGGGACAAGGGCAGGAAGATGATGCTCTCCATCTGTAACAGCCACACACGGATTGCGGAGATCAGTCTTAACTATTGTTTA
Organism: Noctua pronuba; assembly: GCA_905220335.1. Taxonomy (NCBI): domain Eukaryota; kingdom Metazoa; phylum Arthropoda; class Insecta; order Lepidoptera; family Noctuidae; genus Noctua; species Noctua pronuba. Next base: position 4,153,476 of record LR999919.1, on the reverse strand, counting down.
CCGCGATCGAAAGAAAACGTAGATATTTCTTAGTAAGAGGTTAAAACGTCATTCATTATCGAAAGGTTTGCTGATATCTGTTGACCTCAGCGATATAAGCTACAGGGCCGGACTTAGTATGGTATCATTTCTGTTTTTCGCGAGTTCTTAGAAATGAAGGTGATATAGGCCCAGTATTAAGAGAAAAAAAGACGAACTGTGAAAAGCTCCCTTCCTTCCCTTCTACACTACTAAGCCGCACCACTGGTGGTGTCGTGGGGAATTTTTTTTCCCTTCTACACTACTAGTCCAGTGGTACCGTAGGTAATTGTAAAATACATGTATATGAGTTCCCTTCCACACTACTAAGCCGCACCACTGGTAGTGTCGCGGGTATTCTTTTTTCCTTTCTGCACTACTAGTCCAGTGGTATCAAAGGTATTTGTAAAATACATATATATGCGTACAAAAAAAAAAAAAAAAACGCAGTACCTACAAGTTTATCTAGCATAGATCCAAAATATTTTCATTTTTTTTTTTTTTTGAACGCGTATATATTTATTTTACAAATACCTACGATACCACTGGACCAGTAGTGCAGAAAGGAAAAAAGAATACCCGCGACACTACCAGTGGTGCGGCTTAGTAGTGTGGAAGGGAACTCATATACATGTATTTTACAATTACCTACGGTACCACTGGACTAGTAGTGTAGAAGGGAAAAAAAATTCCCCACGACACCACCAGTGGTGCGGCTTAGTAGTGTAGAAGGGAAGGAAGGATAAATTGTTATAGAGGCAAGAGAGCGGTGAAAATTTTATTCCTCGAATGTTTAAGTGGAAATGTAAGTACGAAACGAACCCAATTCAAGGACAGACGCCAGCACATCAAGCGACTACAATCTGTCTTTAATAGATTTTCAACTTTATCGCTAAAACATTAGGTTCCAGGTTGATTTGGAAATTTGACCGTTTAGGGTAGCTTGATGTGCTGGAGTTTGTACAAATATTTCACCAGTCATGTTTTAGTCCCATATATGAGGGTCAATCCTATTATCAGCATGAACTGGGAAATATTTCAGGCTCCGAGTGAGAAATTCTCGATAGAAAAAAACCAATGTCACTGCCGACCGACTTTGCTCTGCAGCACGCATAGCATGACCACCGTAAAAACGGGTTTCTTTGACGGCAGAATCGACATAATGACAGATTGTGAAAAGAAATCTGTCATTTTGTCGACACAATCTGTCATGTGGTCATGCTACGCGTGTAGGGGTGTCTCTCTGGGATCAAGTAGGTAAATGACCCAATTCAACGAAACATTAAGATTTCTTTATTATACTCCTATGTAAGTTTATACACATCTGTTCTCACATCCTGTCTTACTAATGTTATAAATGCGAAAGTTTGTGAGAATGGATGGATGTGTGTTACTCTTTCACGCGAAAACTGTTGGACGGATATGGATGAAATTTGGAACATAGATAGTTTATAACCTGGATTATCCCGGTAGTATGATCCCGTGTGGCTGTTACCGAACTTCACGCAGGCGAAGCCGCAGGCATAAGCTAGTGAACCTAATAAATTCTCTATAGCAGCTGCCTCAAAGTCCGTTGCCTAATTTAGAAGAACATATACATGCATTTATTAATGTTATTAATAATAAATTACGTCTTCTGACTTCTTCTTCTTACTTCTTCTTCCTCACGATGTTGGTGAAGGAAAACATCGTGAGGTAACCAGCATGCCTGAGAGATATTTCTTGACGGCATATAAAGCCAAGTGAGAGGCCAATGGGCGCCATCAAAACTCTGATACCAGGTTAGGCACCACACTATAAAGAAGAAGAAGAAGACTTCTTCTGACTTTTATTAATTTGAGTCAAGATAATTGTAAGCCTCGAAATACGCCCCTGCTACATAAACAATTTCCAAATATACACGTGGCAATGTAATATTAATAGTTATCAGAGCAAACATTGTTTCGAAGTGAACGACATAAGAGACTCAACTTTAATTAAAATGAAATTATTTTATTTTCTCCTGCTAGTGTTTGTGGCCATTGCCCTGAGTGAAGCCAGGGGTGAGTTTTAAAACTATTTTAATTGTTTTTGACATAGCAAAGAAATATTTATATTAATAAAGGTCTTTTCGTCACTTTTTGGAGAAGTTTTCGTTAATTTATAACCTTATAAGGCGCGAATTACACAGAAACGGCGTAAGGCGTAAGCATGGAATTTATAAGGAAATGAAAAAACGGCATGCCTGCGCCGCGCCGCTTGAGTGTAATTCACGACACGTCGCCTACGTACACTTTGTATGAAAACGTTTTGAAGTGGCATCATGCCTGCGCCGCGCCTCCACCGTACGCCGTTTCTGTGTAATGCGCGCCTTAGGCAAGTAACTTTCTACATTTCATTTGCGAATGTATCCGTTTGTAAAAAATATTGGACACGTATTTTTTCTTTTGTCATGTAAACGAAAAATGACCACGATACAGCGCGTTGAAATCTCGCGTGACGTCACAATTTCTGTTACTTTTTACTGTCCAGTGACATCACAAGCCCCCTCTCTTGAACTTTGATGCGCTGTATCGTCGTCATTTTTTGATTATGTGACAAAAGAAGAAAAAATACGTGTCCAACAGTTTTTGGTGATCTAACTGACGGACTAAATATTTTTGTTTTTTTTCGTTGTTGTCAAATAGCCTATTGGATACAGAGAAGAATTATGTATCTATTAAGTTATGATCAAAGTAACGCTCTTTCGAGCGTACTGCACTTCATTATAGACGTGTAGCCTGTGGGCTAGATGTACGCAAAGATCTTACAATGCTCTCCGCGTTCAGTATAATTACGCGTTTAGGATGCTGATGGGGCTGCCCCGCTTCTGCAGTGCGTCGGAGATGTTCGCATATGCGCATGTGGATTGTTTTTGCGCAACAATGCGTGATGCACTCGTGGCTAAATAATAACAGTCGCTCGGGTCGATCTTTAGGTTAAGCAGTGCTTGCCAAGATTGGTTTGTGGATGGGTGACCACCCATTACATAGCCGGTTTCCTCCGTGCCTCGGAAAGCACGTTAAGCTGTTGGTCCCGGGTGTCATATGAAGATCTTTGACAGTCGTTAGGTAGTCAGTGGCCCAAAAAGTCTGACAACCAGTCTTACCAAGGGGTATTGTGTTACCCAGTAATAACTGGGTTGTGGAGGTCAGATAGGCAGTCGCTTCATGCAAAATACTAGTATTCAGCTGCATCCGGTTAGACTGGAAGCCGACCCGAATATAGTTGTGAAAAGGCTAGGCAGATGATGAATGCGTGATGCGCTTCCCTGCGCTGCGCAGGATGTGGGGCAGCACCAACGGTATCCTAAGCATGATTCCCAGGCGCCTGGACTGTGTTTATGTGGGTCGCTGTTGTGCAGTTACTCATGGGTTGTCGCAGCAGTGATCCACCGTTATTTGTTGTGTTGTTTGTTTTTATCAGTGCTTACTAACATTCGTAAGTTTTATTAAGGTGATATCTTGAAAAAATGTGCTTTTCCTATTTCGTGTAACTTGTTAAGTATGTGGAATAGGGTTTTAACATTTTGGTTTATGTGTTTTGAGTCTTTGGTCTAGTAACGTGTAAAAGGAATACACGATTCAATGATTTTTTCTCGATACAAAAAAATTGCATATCATTTTTTTTACTTTTTTCGACATCACGGCTTAACGCTTAAGAATTATTCGATGGAATGGACTTTAAAACATAGAAAATGATCATTTCTAAGTTTACTCAAAGTACTTTTAAATTTAATTTCTTTATTTTCTTAAAAAAATAGTAAATTCGTTTTGGCACATATGTCGTTTTATTCCGAGCGCACGCACATTATAGCCATCTCTTCTTTTGCTTTTCAAAAGTAATTACATCGCTTTCGCTCGCTTAGTAGATCAGTCAAGCTACGATTTATTTTCGAGGTAGCGCCTTAGCAGTTTTTGAGTCATGGATACTCGAATAAAGAGAAATCCTATTCACTTTCGCACTTTGACCACTTTTTTGTACTTTCAAGTAATCGGTAGCACAATACCAACATTTTAGACAGGCCTTTACTTTGTGTCATCATCATCTGCCTGCCTTTTCCCAACTATATTGAGGTTGGCTCCCAGTCTAACCGGATGCAGCTGAATACCAGTATTGTTCATGGAGCGACTGCCTATCTGACCTCCATAACACAGTTAGTACTGGGTAATATGATACCCCTTGCTAAGACTGGTTGTCAGACTTTTTGGGCCACTGACTACCTAACGACTGTCAAAGATCTTCAAATTCTATTCTATTATTAAGTGGTCATTCAAAATATTTCACTGAATAAGTATTAATTTTCTGTCGTTGCCTGGGTTAAGATTTTTAACGTAACATTCTGACGAAATATCAGGACAGTTTAATAAAAAACCTCTTGTTTTCAGATCCAAAATGCCTGCAACCTACAGATGCTGGTATATGCTACGGACACATGCCTATGTATGTATTATTGCTAAGTATACAGTGTGGAAGGGACACCGACGCGAAAACGGTTACCACTATTTAGGGTTACAAAGAAAGTTTTCATCGGTTATTAAAAAATATATAAAGGGTTTAAAAAGACCCTTAACGAAGCTGAAAGGCACTTATTCTCCCCGTCATGGCGATCATTTTTTTGTTCTAGACCGAACTTTTTTTTTTAATAAAAGGTTTTAATGTTGTAACTTTACTTTAAACACCTCCACGACCCCCGTACTATTCAATCCATCCATCAGCACAATGTTTTGAGTGCGTTACTTTGAGTTTTACCGTAAAACGTGATTTTTCACCCCAAAAAAAAATCGTTTCTCAGCAAATATTTTTGCGTAAGGTTACTTAGTTTGATGTACAGAATGCTTGGTTGACGGCTTCGTGAAGGGTCTGTTTACACCCCGTATTAGCTGTTTCCTACAAAAGTGCAATACCAACTCGGTCAATAAGTATGGAACAGCAGATTGTTTTTTTTTGATAACCGATGAAAAATTCTTTGTGGGGGGCTCAGATGATGTACTGAATACGTGGTAACCATTTTCGCGTCGCTGTCCCTTACACCTTGTTCTGTAGATATCGCACTAGCGCGCGTAAATTGTTTCAGGCAAATTCAGACAATTGTCGTAATTTAAGTACTTCAAGCGCAATAGTTATCTCTTTCTGTATCATACGTTCCGTATTATCTATCGCAGTCGTAACAACGCAACGATTTTTGAACGCCGCTCAGTATGAACGAGCGTTTCTTTCTTTATAATATCATTGTCCGTACCTACCTTTGGATAAAATTAAAATCAAAATATTTTATTTCACATAGGCCTAGATGGGCACTTAAAAAACGTCGATAAAAAGGTGCACGGTTCGGTTGGTCGTTTCCTATGGAGAAGAACCGGCATGAAATACCATGGAACCGGCAAGAAACTCCATGGTTTTACAGTAAACTTATTTTTATTTCAGGTATTCTTTCAACAATGTGGCTGAAAGGTGTGAGGCCTTCGTCTACGGAGGTTGCATGGGGAATGACAACCGTTTTGCTACTTTAGAGGACTGTCAGGCTGCTTGTTGAGATTACAACATAATTAAATAAAAAGTTAATAATTTTTATGTGTAGATTATTTTTTCACTGCAGTCCTTTTTACAGTTATTTTATTTGTGACTGGCTTCTGCCCACGACTTCGTCTGTGTCGAAGAAACTGGGTATTCCTCAAAGCGCAACTATTTTTAAGCGCAACCAACTAAGCGCAAGTAAATTATTCCTCGAAGCACAACCATTATTTGCGCTTACAAATTCAAATTAAAAATATTATATGTTTATTCCTCAAAGCGCAACCATGATGAAAAATAGAGAGGGGGGTATGATGGATTCATGAATGATATCGATAGACAGTATTAAATCAACTGTCCTACTACCAGGATTAGTTGGTTGCGCTTAAAAATAGTTGCGTTTTGAGGAATACCCCATATCCTATAGTAATCGGTAAAAGAGTAGCTTCGCATTGTTGAAAGTTTTTTTGAAATCAGGTTAGTAGTTTCTGAGATTATGTGGTACATCTAAACTTTACCTCTTTTTTACCCGATTGTGCGACGCAAAGGAGGGTAATGTGCTTATCAGCCTATACAATATGTTAAAACCTGTCTGATCCGTGGGGGTATTACTAGGTATTGAGATTAGATTCTATTTATGTAATCCATTTTAGATAACAAGTTAAAAAAATACTCCGATTAAAATTAAATGAAACGTACTAGAATGAGGATACCTGTATGGCACACACGAGGATCTCTCTCTCCATGTCGCCATGAGATCGCGCCGGAGGTCTGTCTGCTGAGCGATGATTTGCGGCGTTCGCGGCAGCGGAGTTTCCCCCCGACATAGTGCCTCCGCGCGCCATTCGTGCAGGCGCGCGAGGTCTATCGCCTCTAGATCCCATGGCTGCAATCCGGCAAGGAGGCTCGCCGCCTCGCCGGAGATCGTGCGGTACCCCCTGCGGGACTAGCCTTACGGCTACCACCTGCCAGGGCGCGTTCAGGTAGTGGACTATGATGGCCTTATGCAAAGGTTAAATTGTGGTGAAAAATCTAAGAATTTTCTTTCCACAAATCTGAACTTTTTTGTCGAATTTGCTCTCTTAAACGCCGCATAACGCTCAAATAATATTCTTTATTTACTGTTTGATCTTCCGGCAAGATTTCCGAGTGCACAACACCGCGATAGTCAAAGAGGACGGTCAACATGATTTTGACTTTTGATCGACTTTGGCGTGGTTTTTTTGGGTTTCGGTTCAGTTGGAAGGCGCCACTTTGAAGCTTGTTGACTAGTTTGCATGTCAAACTCGTAAACCCATGTCTCGTCACCAGTAAAAATGCGTTTCATGAATGCTGGTTCGGAATTGACTCGTTCTAGCATGTCCTCAAGGACTCTTATGCGATTGAGTTTTGGGAGAAAATTCAGGTCAACATTTGCAGGGACTCCGAACACGAAATTCCATTGGCGATGCATAATTTAAGACAAACTCTTTGTTCGATGTTTTTGTCCATTATAAAATTCGCAATACAGTCCTGTTTTTAGATATGGTATAACTAAAAACAGGACTGTATTTAATCTAAATAAAAGATGCAACTCAAACTCCGTGCCAAAATGGAAAACAGGTGTGCCCATTTAACAACAAAAAAAAAACAAAAAAATATTTGGAACCATAAACAAATCATCCATTCCCGATACTTTTCTGACTGAATATATAACGATTTAAAGTAAAAAATCAATAAGTTAAACAGTCTGTGAAATCTTTCACATTATTAATCTGAAAAGCATGAAGAAAAAAGTAATTAAAAAAACTAAAAAGCATTCCATGTTTTCATAATTTTATATTCAAACGGGTCTCGCCTACTTCCAAATATGCTTGTTTTTAAGTCGGGTTTTTTTTTTTTTTTACCTTTACTAACTAACTAACTGACACCAGCGGCTTTACTCGCGTTTTTTTTACAAGTGCAATCAATAAGAACCGAAGTTTTATCGCAAGCAGATTAAAGGTATAGCAGCGCATATAATACGAAGAAACAAACAAAACATCTTAAACTGTTCTATGTAGGTATAAGAAGATGCGCGCGAATAAATAAATAATTACGTGTTGCGCCGACCCCAAGTAACATGGGACAAGGGCAGGAAGATGATGATGATAATGATGAAGAGGCTGCAGGCGAAGCTTCACGTCGTTCGTGACGGATTTTCATACAAACTTACAACCCCTATAACTCCAGATTTTCTAAAATCTTATCCATCCCGGAACCCTACATCACAATGTCCAGTGGTTTCAGCTGAGCGTTGATAGTCACTCAGGGTAAACGATTTTATAACTTGTGTAGAAAGATAGATAGACATAATACAGGGTGTAAACGGACCCTTCACGAAGCCGTCAACCAAGCATTCTGTACATCAAACTTTGTCCCTTTACGCAAAAATTTTTGCTGGGAAACGACTTTTACTTTTGGGGTGAAAAATCATGTTTTACTGTAGGACTCAATGTAACGCACTCAGAACATTGTGCTGATGGATGGATTGAATAGTACGGGGGTCGTGGAGGTGTTTAATGTAAAAATCTTGCTATAAACATGTATTTTAAAAAAAACTTGTGAAAAAGACGGAACTTTGATCCCCAATATATCCCAATAACTAGAAGGTATGGTCTTGAACAAAAAAAATATCGCATTGACGGGGAGAACAACTGGTTTTCGGCTTCGTTAAGGGTCTTTTTACACCTTTTATATTTCTGATTTAACATCACTACACAAATGAAATTAATCTTTATTACCCGTTGCAATAAGGTTCGCATTTGGGTTGCAGTCAGAGTAAAAATACGTGTAAAACCAGTCCACAATGTACATTAGCCAAGCGTTAATACGTCACATCCGAGCTTTAAAAAAAGAACTGTCAAACACAAGTTAGAGTGTCATTTGACGACACTTCACAAAACCGAACTTTTACAAAAACTAGATGCGCCATATACGGTTTACTTGCATTACCTGTCAAACCATCCTAAATACGAGGGATATTTAGGCAGAATGTTGCCCATTGCTCTTAAGGGCTGTCCCAATTCACACCACTAATTATTCTCGGCCACTGTTGTCCAACAATATGCTAATTTGTCAATATAGGGCTCAATCGCTGTAGCACCATGCTACGCCGTAGCAGCCTACGAACTATGGGAGGCTTCAGCCTAACGAGAGAACCTTTGTTGGCTATGCTCTACGGCAGGTGACTGCCCTTTACCTCGTGGTGAAATTGAAAACAGCGCCATCTGTGTATCTTCATAGAAATCATTTATGGGAACCGAACTGTGCTTCCTTTTAATAGTTTAATATCATGTGGATAGATGTCACTGTGGGTTAAAATTCGAAACTCTTGGTCAATGCTGTATTCGCTTCACACTGTGCGTCCAAGCTTTCTTCCTGGTCGGAGCTTCTGCGGGAAAAGTCATGGTTGTGGCCGTGTGATACTCGAGGTACCTTTCAGTCAGTGACATCAATGTTTCTAACATACTTTTTTAGTATTTACATGACTATCTACACTGAGAATTAGCATGTCTAGGTAAAAGAATAATTAAAATGTGAAAAACCGAACATGGTGAGAATATTTAGAACATAACGCCAATGAAATTATTTTTAAGGTTCCGTACCCAATCTGATAAATTAATTGTTTTGTTCACATAGACGTACCTAATCATAAAATAGCATCTAGCCTGTAATCCTCGAAGGGCTATGCAGAGATGTACCTAATAGTCCACCGACGTGCTTATTAATACCTACTTAGTTGTTATGGTATGTTTTGTCCCATGTATTTATTTATTTATTATATTCAGGACTATTGCCACTGAGCCACCATTGCGAGCCCCTGCTGAGACTCCCATCCTGTTTTTAAGGCTATTTGATCAACCATTATAATTTTATTGTAACTACAAGCACGCATGCACGCAAAAAGTGTCTTCACAAGTTATTAGTTGAGAAATGTTATTATACCTTGGATGACTATTTTAATGATAATACTATTTGATTAAATTATGATATGATGAATTATGAGATTATGTAATTTTATAAATCTATATTATTAATGTTGACTTGGATGACTATTTTAATTTTGGATGACTATTTGATTAAATTCTGTAATTTTATTAATTCATATTATTAATGTAACGGACGAATAATTTCTCGCATGTTCTTTTGTTATGATCTTCTTGTGTGTGTTTTTTGTTTTTCTTTCTTGTAGTGGACATTATTAAATTGATTATTTTAATGTATTTTTATAAAATTGATAGAATTTGAAATTGAACATTTTGTTACATCATCATCATCATCATCATCATTTTGTTACTTTGATGAACCTGACTTTAATATTTGCATGTCAACAATGACAAAGCATAGTGCAACACTTATCTATTTAAGACCTTGACATGTATGATTAATGTATATATGTTCTTCACCTATGTTTTACAAATAAATAATTCTGATTCTGATTCTGATTCTGCATTTGAATCAGATACAGAGGTCTCTTCGGTAGAGAGGAATATGCCAATCACTCCAAAAACCTAGATTTTGAACTTGTATTTAAATAACCACGATGTGGAGCCCTGACACAGCGAGAAGGCGACGCGGTAGACCTCGCAAGAGATGGCTAGCGACCAGTGGTCCACATTGGCTCTGGATCGAAGAATTTGGAAGTCATGGAGAGAGGCCTTTGCCCAGCAGTGGGATGACACAAGCTAACAGTATCAGTATTTAAAGAATAAATAAAAACATAAATTATTATTTTAAAAATTGTTTTTCTTTGCCCTTAGTATATTATATACCATCCATTGCTACTAGATTGATCACGAAATAATTTTTTTCCACGCTAGAAGCATGTGTGGTTCAGCTGTTGTTTCAATGGTTGTTTCAATGGTTGTTAAATGCTCGTTTTTTTTACAAGTATGTTCGCAAATAGCTTGGTTATAAAAATTATTTTCGTTTCCCCCGCAGCCGCCATAAGTGAACTTCACACATTCATTTGTCTCGATGTCGTAACCATACCTGGAAGCAAAAAGATTTAAGATACTAAAGGCGCAAGAGTTGAAAGCGCAGGCAACACCGCCGGCTAGCAAGCGAGCTCTCGCTCTTCATACTTCGACTCTTTCGGTAGTTCGCGATGTAAACCAAAGTGTGAAAAGACGTGAAACGATGCCTCGCCCGGCTCGCTCGCTCGCTCGTGTGGCCTGCGCTGCGGCTTGCGTGAGCACCTCCCCGCACCACCCACGCCGCGCCTCTCACGCCCGCTGTATAGCGCTGTCACATTTATCGTACTCTTGCGCATTCACTGTGCTATTGAAACAATATCAGAAGCAATCATCATTTTCCTAACCTTGTCGAATGTCACTTTGGGTCGGCGAATCACGTTTTTGTCTTAAGCCGTCATACTGTCATTTACCCTTTTTTGACGTAAAACGTCTTTAAAATTACATAGCAATTTTTACGAACTTAACGAATTTTCATAGCAATTTTTTTATATGCTAGACTGTAAGGATGGAGTTTGGAAGTATGCCATCTTTTTAAACCCATTTTTATCATTTTTTTTATATACTTTTCGTTGCTGTGTGTGGACGTGGGTTAATTTTGTATGGACCGTGCTCCTTCTTTAAGGAACGAATTTGGCACAGGTGTTAATACCGATGCAGGGGTCGTTTACCTGTCTGTGCTAGCCTATTAATCTACATCATGTAGAAAATGCAAAAAATAAATAAAAATATTGCCCTGCGACTAAGCTACTGGATATATTCGATTGAATTTTTATATGCAGACTGGGAACATAAAACAGCCTTTCATCCAAATCCGTTCAGCAGTTCTCGCTTGAAAGAATTACAAACCTTCTCACAATCTTTCGCATTTTTTTAAATATGTAGTAAGAGAGAAACACCCACATTTCGCCAGTAATGTTTAAGCCCCGTGTAATAGGGAGCGAACCTATTGCCATCAACCGGGCAAAAAGTATTCCAACTCACCTTGGAAAGTACGCCATGCAGGGTATACCCTTCTTCACCTCTAAGGGTAACTTGCACCTGTAGTCCTCGCCAGCTGAAACAGTAGTATAATAATCAGACTGACTTACCAAGGGGTATCACGATACCCAGTAACTGGGTAGTGGAGATCAGATAGGCAGTCGCAGAGACCGATGGCCGTCAGAGTCATAAGGGGATATGGCACGAGCTCCTACGATTCGACTTGTGTAGGTGCTGGCCCCGCCGTGGGACCTGGAGGCGAAGACCCTCGCGACACTGCGTCGGGGCGAGAGGCTGGTTTAGGGTCAAATAGCGCTGTGCCGGGCTCAGCTCCGTCAGGTCATGGTGGTGCAATGGCGGGGGAGACTTTACCGCCGGCCCTGACTCGACGACTGGCTTGGGAGGAAGCACGACGCTGATGTGACAATGTAGGTGCTCTCAGGACACGGCTGCTTCAGGAAGTACCTGTGTCGCATAAACAGGGAGCCGAACGCTCGGTACCATCACTGCGTCCCCTGTCTGGAGGACATGGCTTGGCATACGCTGAGCCAAGCCGTGCCCCCGTTACAGAGGCGGAAGGAGACCTGTCACTGCCGACCGTTATTCGCGCGATGGTCGGCAGCGCAGAGTCCTGGCATGCGGTGACGTCCTTCTGCGAGACAGTGTTGTCGCAGAAGAAAGCTGCGGAAAGGGTGAGGTAGATGAAGAGCTCGCGCACATCCCGCAGTAGAAGCACCAGGCGTCGGCAGAGGGCGGACAATGCCCTCTTCTGACCCCCCTAAACGGATTCAAACGGGTCATACGTCGCCCCTCATCACACTGAACCCGGAACGGCAGCGCGTAGTGTTCATGATGAAGACATAGTAAAGTTTATTTGAAGGATAAGACCCGAAATGAGATTATTTGAGTATATTTACCGTCAACATAGCTGCAGACTGTTATTACACAGATTAAAAAAAGAAAATTAAATACAGATTTCATCGTGGACATGTTTTCTAGCGGGCTTGCAATGGATAGTGGATACAGAGAAAAATTTAGAATTGTTCTTGTCCATTTCTAGCTTGCACAAGGCAGATCATTAATTAAGACACAGTTCCATTGCCGCCCATGACTTCGTTATGTATATACGCGTGTGTACTTTATTTACACTTTGTTTTGTATGAAAATGTAAGCGTAGTCAGTTACTGCGACGTACGAGGGTAATAACACGAAGGCGCTACGACAACGTAACGTATAACGTAAATTCGACCATATTTCTTTGCACATAACTCGGACACAATTAAATTATAGCAATTGTATTTTTTTTGCAACAATTAGTATCACCCATAAACATGAATAAAGTCTTAACACTACCGATTTATAAATATTATGACGTGAATCGAGATTTTGCAAAAACTCGATTTAAAAAAAAAAAAACGTTTTTTTTTAATCGTTCTTTACGTTTACATATCATTTAGAGCCAAAGACAAGAAAGTATGGCTGTCAAACTAATGAATCGCGCAAGTAACGTGTATTAACCTCTCCGTGTAAGTTCATCACGCGGTAATGGAATCGTGCCTTTATCAATTTCATGGTTCTTTCATTTAATACAAGCTAATTAAATAACAGTAATGTTTTGATATTTTTTCCACCGTGAAATAAATAAGATAATCTGCCATGATTAAATTGTATGTAGATATTAATTAGAATGCAATCTTAGAAATTAAAAATTCAGGTAGGTAAAAAAAAACTCAGTATTATTTCAATATGAAATACACAACAGTCGTTCTGGTTATGATATCTTCTAGGATTTTTTGTACTGAATTTTCTGACGAAAGTGGTGCAAAAAGTTATCAGTATTTCTATTAGTTTTTGGGAAAAGTTCAAGGGGAGACAGATTGGAGATATACAGGGTGTGTAAAAAATCGTGGATCAAACGAAACAGGGCGATATTTGGGGTTATCAGGGTCATTTTTTGGTAGTATTTTTTTTTTCAGTGAGGTTTTTAAGAGACTTAAAAGATATTGAATAAAGTGCCAATACTCATAAATCGTGGTACACACTGTCATAAAAGCACTTCTGTAGTGATGATACATTTCCTAGAAGCAACTAAACTTGCTATTTGACAACATCGAAAAAAAAAATCTTTAGTCCTTCAGTTAGATCACCAAAAAATGTTGGACATGTATTTTTTCTTTTGTCACATAATCAAAAAATTACGGCGATACAGCGCATTAAAGTTGAATAGAGGGGGCTTGTGACGTCACTTGACAGTAGAAAGTAATAGAAATTGTGACGTCACGCGAGATTTCAACGCGCTGTTTCGTGGTAGTTTTTCGTTTACATGACAAAAGAAAAAATACGTGATCAATATTTTTTGATACACACTGCATTAGGTACACCTCCGCCTAATCCTTCAGGAATTATTGGCATGATGTTATGCTAGGTTATGTTTAATAATAAACATAGAATGCTCATCTATTATAGTCATAATAATATCACACAAAACAATCGAAATCAAAACAAAACAACATACCGTATAATAGAAAAACAAACAAATGCATTAGAAAAGTAAAGATCTGCTGACACTGAGGCGAATCCCAATCGGGAGGCGGGACAAAACTGAATCGTGTATGTTGAATAGAATAGAATAGATTAGAAATAATAATGTAATAATAAAGTTTTAGCGGTACTCCTGGACACGACTCGTATTGTTAGGAGGTTCCTCTCTCTGGAGCCCAGACCAACCCTTGAACCCTTTTCCCGATACCGGTGGGCTACTATTTTTTTTTGGGTTAAGTACTATTAATTTAATTTAATTTAATGTATAATAAAATTAATTAAATTTAATGTTTTTATATATTTTTTGTTGAAAAAAATATTTAAAAATTTAACTAATAAGTAAGAAAAATGAATAAACGAATAATAATGTTGTAGTGAAAACCTCTTGTTTGGGTTCGCACTCATGTATACTGTGATATTTGCATAGCTGTCTTCGATATGACCTTTTTACTATTTTGCTTACGTTTTTGACAATTTTGACTACACAGCTAGTCTTTACATTTAGTCTTTAGAACTTATTGTAAGGTGTAAACGATAAACGAAGACACCACTGTTAAACACATCTACACTAATATTACAAAGAGGAAAGATTTGTATTTTTGTGTGTGTGTATGTTTGTAATGAATAAACTCAAAAACTACTGTGCCGTTTTCAAAAAATTTTTCACCATTATAAAGCTACATTCACCCTGAGTAACATAGACTATATTTATTATAAGAAAAAATAGGGGGGGAGGAATTAGGGGAAAATAAATGTCCTCCCGTGCGAAGCCGGGACGGGCCGCTAGTGTTTTATATTTTGGTGAAAATAGGAGAATTTTAAATCAGGTGACCTCGCACCAGTGAATAAAACAGATGACACATGAGGTGCGTGTGAATTCATCCCGCATCCCGCGCACCAGTTTGACCAGACCTTAACCGTGAAACAATAGGTCGTCTGTAATCGCCATTCAGGATTATTATATTCAGATCAATGAGGTGACGATCGTCATCGAATATAGTCTCGACAGATAAAATTCTTCCCTAATTATTTAAAGTATTTTAATTATATCTATCTAATAACGTACTGTTAGTTAATAACTCTTTGTTACATACCAAAGTCAGTATTTTACGAAGGAAGACGATTTTTACAACATATCTACAAACCGTTATTAGTAGTGAACAACTTAACAAACATGAGAATTATATTTGTATTATTTATTTTCTTCGTGTTTGCTCCACCGAGCCAGCAAAATGGATTAAGCGATCAAAAAGGTATGTACTTTTAGTGATTCGTCTTTTAATGACCAAGACAAAATGATTCCACCATCACCTTTTTACCACCGGACAAACAGATGTACTGCGGCGTACCATCCACACTTGGTTGATATCCCGACGAGTCGTACTCAGCGCTTCTCCTCCACGTTTATAATGCGCACAGCCAAAGTGTGGAACCCTCTGCTGGCATCTGTGTTCCCTCCCACATTTAACCCGTCTGCCTTCAAAGCTAGAGAGAACAGGCATTTTCTGGGCACGCTCGTTCCATCATCTACCTCATCTTCCGCTTTCCATTAGGCGTGAGGTCAAGAGAAGGCCCATTTTGAAATAAAAAAAGAAATAAAAAAAAGAAAATTTAAGTGCATACTTTATCTGCTTTAGCTGTACCTGCTTAGTACAGTTAAACCGGAAAAAGTGTGCGCTTCGGTAATCTTCATAGTTTTCAAATTACTACGAACGTTTCAACTCGAGAGTAACCTCCAAGAGGAAAGCTTTTAACTTTTTTATTGCCGCGCCTTGTAGTTGTTACGAACCGACATCATCTAGCCTAGCCTTTTCCCAACTATGTTAGGGGCGGCTTCCAGTCTAACCGGATGCAGCTGAATACCAGTATCTTACATGGACCCACTGCCTATCTTACTTCCAGAACTCAGTTAGTGCTAGGTAATACGATACCCCTTGGTAAGACTGGTTGGTCATTTTCAAACCGACAACTAAGCGACGTGTGTTTGAAAAATGCTCAGAACGCGTTGTGACATTTCCTCATCGCCAGTACGCGTTGTGGTCGTTTTTAAAATGCGAATTTCGCTTAGTGGTCACATGTCTATCACAACGCAATTTTGTCCCTGGGCTATTGCTATGAGGTTATTTACTCCGGTCACAGTTCGTCATTTGTCATTCGTTACTTTTTCAATCCAGGAAATACCTGTTTGCACTTCTTGGATTCTATGTGTAATGTTTTAGATGTCATTATCGCGTATTTGTATTACCGCCAACAGACGATGATTGCGAAAGGGCACACTTCTTCTGTGGTATGTGTTTTTCGACGACAAGCGACTCTCATGGATATAAATCTGAATTTTGACAGTTGACACCCAATGTTTTGCGTTTGCGACAAAGACATTCAAATATTTACGAGCGATAGATGGGACAAGACGAAGAAAATCGTAATCCAATACTTGTTACTACTTAGTCAAAAATCAGTCTGTCTAGTGTCATATGCCCGGTTGTCAGGTAGCATTTGTGTGTCAAAATCGAAAATGTTCAGGATAAAAATTTTTGTATGAAAATATTCCCAATGTCCGCTCTATGAGTCTTTTAAATCTCTTTACTTTACGACGAAAAAGTACTATTTATTTTTACCATTTTCAGGTTCAGATCCCAATTCCAATAAAACCACGAGTGATCTGAAAATCTACTCTGGTGTGCTTCAAGATGAATCGCCATCACACCACAATGATACGCCTACAACAATACCGAATAAGCCCGAACGTTTGAAGCGAGCACCTAAACCGAAGCTCACACCTAAACCGAAGCCCACACCTAAACCTAAGCTAACACCTAAACGTACGAAGCCGGCACCGAAACTTCGCAAACAGACCCCGAAAGCTCGCATCCCCACTCCGAAACGTCTCGTACCAACTCCAAAACGTCAGAATCGAACCACAACACGTCGGACTCTAGCAACTAGACGCCGTGTACCAGCTCCAGTAAAATACCCACAAGTAGGGCAAAAGTTAGTTCCAGGATCTGCCAAAAACAGCAAACGAATTCTGCGCAAGATCAGACCGTATCGCAGTCAGCCTAACAGAACAACGACAATTGCAACAGAAATTTTAAATCGATTAGATTATAACGGTGAGCCTGATATTCCTAAACATAATCCATCAAGCGCATTGTTGGAGATTTCTAGAGACCTCATTTTAAATTTAGGCTAGGTCTCATTGATAGTACCTAATGTAGTTGTTCACACGGCGACCAATTAAGCTATACATATCCAGCAGCCTAGGGGCCAACAATATGGCAAGCCCATAAGGTAAGCAGACTGTTCAGAAACTTTAACATCATAAAGAGTAGGTTATAAGGGCAAGCCAGGCTTTTAGGCTTGTATGAAAGCGCCGCCACTAATATCCAGTGTAACCTGGCCTCACTTTGTATGAGTTTCCCCTACAATAAGAGATCAGCGTATACTGGTTTTGCATTACTTGATTGGTCGGCGTGCGTACAGTGGTGCAGAATAAATATTGTGCATCGGCAAACATCGTATTGTGCGCCAAAAAATGATTGTCAAAAATAATTTAGTTCTAAAAACCGGCAAAGTGCATGTCGGAAGAATTCCGTAGTCTTTCTTCTTTATCGTGTGGTTAGTTCGTAACTTGGTGTCAGAGTTTTTATGCCGCCCATGGGCCTCTGACTTGTCTTTACATGCCGTCGAGAAATATCTCTCAGGCATGCTGGTTTCCTCACGATGTTTTCCTTCACCGAAAAGCCGCAAAAGCCGAAAGCATTCCGTAGTTGGATCGTATAATTAAATATTTTATCTCACGAAAAACTTACATTAGCATGTTCTCCCAATCATTCCGTATAAGAGAACATGATTCAAGTACAGACGCCAGCACAACAAGCTACTACAAGATGTCAAATTTCTTCAATAGATTTTCAACTTTATCGCCAAAGTATTAGGTTCAAGTTTTATTGGGAAAATTTTACAGTTTCGGGTACCTTGATATGCTGGTTTCTGTACATTTTATAAGTGAGTCGACTATTATAAGTTTTTAAACATACATAGTCACTAACAATATCATTAAACGCAATATGGGGACGGGGTTTTGTTTTTCAACTGTGTAAACACCGAAAAAGTGCCAAAAAAAGTTCGCGAGCGGACACAGTGCGTTTCGAGTATCGGGAACAGAATCGAGTTGTGAGTGACAGCGATGACAAGAAAGAGGGTAGACCGATTTGTCTGCTCATAAACACCCACCCGCAATAACTTCAGTTTATCCGTGATCATGGTGCTTGCAACAGCTCCGAAATATCGGGAACTCAAAACAAATAGTAAAAATGGTAAATATCCCATTTTCAGTGATAATGAAAATCGACTATTGCTCGTTAACTTGTAAAGCTTACTTAGCTGTGACTACGGAATCCTAAAAACACTCGTAATTTTAACGTTGTCACGAACACCGCCAGCCTGTAGAATGAAGAATGTTAACTAATTTTGATTATTAGCACTCCATATTATTCTCTGTCAAAAATAAAAAATACTAGTGAAAGAATTACTTCGATACGTCAATTAGTTTCCGATTTAGAAGTAAACAAGTTGTAACCGCACGACGCGGGCTGCCGGTGACGGTGTGACGTCATCGCACAACACGCTCAGTCTGGCTCACTCAGTCCGCTCGCGGTCGCGCGCCCGTGCCGTCGAAATTATACCTAAATACTTTTAAAAATGTCCAATCCAAATACTAGGAAATCATGTGTTGTGCCTAAATGTAAAAATGCAACTACCAATTCGCCGGAAAAGCCACGTGACTGTTAGCGGGACTCGATATTTTCGAAACTTTGAATGCCTATAAAATCAAAACTACTAGGTATTTTTGACTACAACAAAAACTAGTGTATTTGTATACATACAGGCTTTACTGAGACAAATTTCAAGCGATTTGGCATACCTAGTAACATTCTTCATTCACTGCCGTCTTATCTGTTCCCAGATTATTAAAATCTGGATCTCTTCAAAGTTCGAGTGCATCAGTTTCTTCTAGGCAAGCATGCTCCACCTAGGGTGCATCATCGCTTCACATCGGTTACGGCCAAAGGCAAGCCTTTTTAGTATTAAAAATAAAACAGATAAAACTCAATGTCATTTTCAATATTGTGTATACCAGTGGCGAAGGTTCCATACAACTCGATTCCTACCGGATTCCCTTTGAAAAATGGCACAGTCAGTATTCTATAGACAAATAATATAATCACATTCAAGATTATGTACTCCGGCTTACCTCTTACAAAAATTGACCCTTCGCTAATGGTGTATACCAGGCCGTTTTGTATAATTATGTATTCTACTCTTTGATGCCATGTTATGACATGCCCAATATTTATTCTGCTGTACTGTAAAAGGATCAAAGAACCATACAGCACCACAGCTCTGACACAGCTGACCCAGACATTTGGGTCGAGTAGGTATTGAAGTTTTGTATGGGTCAGCTGATAATTTTTTCGCATTTACGATATTGGACCCATGGAGGAAGTTGTTCAGGTTAATGGTCTGCAGCATATCTTTTCATATGACTATACCCTTTCTGTTACACGTTGTATAATAGTTACTCTACCATGGTTCAAAATCGCTTGACTTCGCATATTAATGGTTGAAAAATACGGACTGCCTCTCTGACAAATATTGAGTGCATTAAAACTCCTTGCGTGTTAATTGCGTCACACACTTCCTTTCCACTGATGGACTGCCTCGTTGGTCTAGTAGTAAGAGGTCATGGTGGTAACCTCATGATGTTAATTAAAATAACTAATTAAAATAACTACATAAACCTAATTCTAGTAATATTATAGATAATAATTATATTTGTTTAACAAACTTACAATCCAGTGTAGCTACTCACTGGATGCTTGTTTTGTCCAATATTATGTTACTGTGCCCTAACCGGGTTTCATGTTGGAACTTACTGAAATATATGTAACAACTAAATGTACACATGAATGCAATAAACACTATGAGTTTGCAAAGTGCCAAAGTGTTATTGGGTCTCTCCATCAGGAATTTCTCAGTAGCAGCCACGGAGTCTGGATTTATGCCCGGTTGATGGCAATAGGCTCGCCCTCTTTAACATAACTGGAACCGAAATGTAATTTAAGTCATTACTTAAGAAAAACAAAAGTTGCAACATTATACGACAAAAATTAAAAAAAAAAAATCACCCACTCTAATGTCAGTTAGTTTTGAATTCATCCACGGAATAGAAACATTTTTCCAGTAAGAAGCTTTTTAGTTATTTTTTAAATAAGTTGTTAGACCAGTATGTAGCCCCCTGCACAGCTCAAACATTTGCTTCGATTAAAACCTGAAAGGTACCAGTGGCAAAGATTCTATACAACCCGATCCCTACCGGCTTCCCTTTGAAAAAATGGCACAGTCAGTATTCAATAGACAAATAATATAATCACATTAAAGATATGTACTCCAGCTTACCTCTTACAAAATATGACCCTTCGCTACTGAAAGGTACAAATGCTTATATTCAGGATGACCAGGGAGGTTTGCAGATATAAAGGATTTTCTTAAAAAAAAATCAGATTGTAATAAAAAAAAGTGTGTTGTTCGCAATTAGGGTGCTGGAGAACCCAATGAGTTGTGCCTTAACACCTAATAACAATAGAAATATCCTAAAGTAAGTAATCTAACAACAAATTAATATCTAAAAGTACCATACTTATTGTTTGGTACTTTTAACCTAGCCTAGTAACTAAACAAACTAATGTTACCTCTGTTACCAAATAAATAAAGGGTGTAAAAAGACCCTTAACGAAGCCGAAAGGCACTTGTTCTCCCCATCGTTGTGATAATTTTTTTGTTCTAGACCATACCTGGGAACCTTCTAGTTACGGAGATATTCGAGGTCAAACATCCAATTTTTTCATAAGTTTTTTTTTTAATACCACTTTTAAAGGTTTTAACTTTACTTTAATTAACTCCATGATCCGTTTACTATTCATAGCATCCAACAGCGCTAAGTTTTAAGTGCGTAACATTGAGTTTTACCGTAAAACGTGATTTTTCACCCCAAAAAAATAAAATCGTTTCCCATCAAAAAATTTTGCGTAGGGTGACTTAGTTTGATGTATGTACAGAATGCTTGGTTGACGGCTTCGTGAAGGGTCAGTTTACACTCTGTATAGTAAGTATATCTAACCTAACCACAAACTAAAACATTACACTTTTTTTAGGTACCCGTCCTAATACGTATGGCCTAATGTACGGCATGCCGGCTAGAATGCTTTTAGACACATCCCACGCACGTCGAAAACAAAGAAATACACGCCCACGTACTACAACACTGAGTACTAGTAGCACTCGCACCACAACTACTTTACCTAGAAGATATCGAGGCTACAAGGGAAAACCGAAACGGCGAAAATTACCAAAATTTCCTAAAAAACTCTTTTGACTGCTTTTGACTGCCGTGATTCTTAGACCTCGACCTCTCTTCTCATCCCGTAAGTGACAGTATAAGTTCCTCAATCTCTAGTTTCTATTTATATACATATATGTATAAGAACGAATAACCACTCTCTCACTTTCTCTGCTTCACTCACTCATTCTGTCGCACTTACCCACTCTCTCACTCACTTTCTCTGCCTCACTCACTCACTCTATCGCACTTACCAACTCTCTCACTCACTCGCTAATCACAAAATCTCAGGGACCAATTCACTTAGTTTACGATTAGACGCTAGATTGCTTCTAGACACATACCACTAGCTCCTACCCTGACAACAACCAATGCACGTCCACGTACTAAGACACGGAGTACTAGCACTACCATCATTACAACTACATCCAAACGAAGAAGATCAAAACGATTAAAGAATAAGCAAAACTAAAAATCTCTTATTACTGTTACGATTCTGAAATTTGAACCTTGTGCTCTATCCATATTTATTAAAGTGAAACACCACTCACTCACTCAATCGCTCATTAACTCACTTACTCACTCACTCAATCGCTCATTAACTCACTTACTCACTCACTCACTCACTACTCACAAAATCTCAGGCACTATTATACCTACAAATTTGAAAGGACATTGTTCGGCTTCCATACATCGCGGCATCGTTCGCTTAAGAACCAACAGAGACGTGAATTTACTTTCTGTGTTCTAAATAATGCATTAATTAGATTGAAACTAAATTAAAACCACAGACACTTCTGAGAATTGTAAAAATCCAAAACAGTTTCGGTATTTGAGGTTATAATTTAGGCCAATATAAACGTAATAATTGCAAAAAGTGACAAAATGACGAGACTGTCATTCTGTCATTACTATCAAATGTCAAAGTGTCATCTGTCAATTCATCGACTGTCAGTGTCGATATTGCCCGTATCACCTATCGCTTTCAATCGTTTTATTCTTTTTGTAACTAAAAACCTTATTCAATTAAAAAAAATAATGGCACCCGCACCGGGGAATAAGACAGACGGAAGTGAATTACTTTTAAAAATGATTCGAAATTATGAAGTGTCCGTTCTATTGTAATAATTGTAATATAAATTTTAAAAATAACTAGTAATTATCGTTAAGGTTTCATACGTGTTGATGCAGAGGCCATTTTCTACAATGTCCTCTTTCAGTAAGTTCTTTACACGATATAGGTGCTCACCAAAGACATCCAAATATAACTAGCTAGTGCTCACTAATAAAGAATTATTTTAAATTAAATAAAAATTCGTTGTTTTAAAAGTTAAACGTATGAAATTAAACATAAAGGGTTCTTGTCTACGAACCGTTTGTGCCCAGCCCGGGTGTATAATTTGGTGGTTAAGACACGTCTGTGATCTTCTTCTTAGCGTATCGATGGCAGAAAGTTTAAATATATTTAGCCCGAAACTCGGCAACACGCGAACCCCGCTCACTGATGCAGTAAATAAATCATCAAGAGCGCAGGTGATAGGTGCTGTGGAACATGGAAAATGGGCCATTGTTTGTGGGTAGACGCCGCATATGCACTTGAGGTCTGAACCGTCCATGAACCCCGAGATTGTCTTTGCTCCGGCCGACTTGGGTTCGAAGTCAGTTTAGAGATTTCCAAGTCGGCCACGGCAACTGGTGCACAGATGGAAGGTTTTGTGATGGATCGTATGTATGTAGTAATCTTCATATTTAATCTACGTACATATAGCACCAAAGTCGAGCGAGTGAAGTTAATAACACCAGCGAGCGCTGCATACGTTTTTGGAATAAATTTAGCTTTTAAGTTTAGTATATTTATTTTTTATTTTTATTTATTTATTAATAGTTGCATTGCATGTGCACTCGGTGTCTTTTTAGTCGACTTACAAAGGTGGTCCACTCAATGTGCCCGACATAAAATAGCTCTAGACGAGATTTTTTTACCTGATATAATAGGTACAAAGAAAATAAATAAAACATTAGAAAAAAATATGAAACATCCTGTTAATGATGTTTACGTGTCAAACGGGAGAACAGCGCTCGAGTCCAGTAGATCATCGTTAACAACAGGGCGTTATATAAGTTTTTAAACCAACGGAATATTTACAATGTTTATTTTTTTATAGTGCTTGCAACAGCGCCGAAATATGGCAACTCAAAACAAACAGTAAACATGGTAAATATCCCGTTTTCAGTGTTAATGATAATATTAAATGTTATGTTAAATATTTAGTTTTAATTCACACAATTATATTAATAATAAAATGGTCGATCTATCGTCACTGACAGGACTATTGTTGCCAATAAGCCTGACATTGTGGTGATAGATCGATTGGAGCGTCGCGCAATGATTGTTGATATAACAGTTCCACATGTCGAGAACCTCGTGAAAGCAGAGAAAGATAAACAATTCAAATATCTAGATCTGGTTTGCGAGGTTGTCGACATGTGGGACGTGATTACAGCAGTCATTGTGCCGATAGTCGTGTCGGCCAATGGCTTAATAGCCAATAGCCTGGACCAACATCTAAGGAGGCTCTCGCTTGGCAGCTGGATCAAGGGTTTGATTCAGAAAGCAGTACTCCTGGACATGGCGCGTGTCGTTAGGAGGTTCCTCTCTCAAGAGCCTTTACTACCGGTAGCCCGGACCCTGTCCCCGATGCTAGTGGGCTACTATTTTTAATGTTTTTTTATCTTACTTTGTATAAGAATTTTTTAAAATGTAAATATTACGTTAGTGCTCATTTACGGAGATGCGGCGCGTCGGGCAGCGCGTTGCGCGTTTTTTCCGTTTACGGAGAGGCGGCGCGTGCAGCGGCCCGCGTTATGACACGCCCAAACACAAACATACGGCAATGTACGATATTATTTACGAAGACGCGTGGCGTGCACCGCCGCGTTGAACGCTGCGTGCGTCGCAGCGGTGTCATCTGCCATATGTTCGTATTTGCGCGTGTGACGCCGTGGGCAACGCTGCATTTCAAGCAAACGCGCTTAAAATCGCTTCTTTGTAAACGCTCGCACACATCGCCATATATTTGAATTGAAAGCGGGCCGCGACGCGACGGATTTATACATTAAAGGCGAATACTCCCGGTGAGGCGCGAAGTGTGTCCTGAGAGAAATAAAATATTCCTAGTGTGACATGTGCCCTAAGGTTTTGGTCAAACCAGTGCGGATAAACTGCGTACGCGGCTCTGGATGTCTTAATCCTTCACGTGATGTACTGCTAAAATATCTGTGGAACTCTAATGTCTGTGTCACCGTAAAATTGTAAAAACCGTTAGATCATAATCTACCTCGCGAGATTGTAATCTGTCGAAAGATTGTGAACCATAACATTCTGCTTACAATTTATCGCATTACGCGCGAGGTGCGTTTCGTCGCATGCCATTTCACAATTTGACGGTTTCACTTCGATAGATTATAATGTGGGAAATCAAACACTTAACTTAACTTCAAGCAATATAATTTAAAAATATAGTCTTTACAATCGTCTTTACTTCCTTTTCGTCTTAACGTCCAAATCCCACTACGTCACATTACTGAAATAGTACCTACTCTTTCTCTCTCATACATTCTCGCTCTCACTTACTCAACTGTCATTCCCACATTCGGCCTTCCTGCAATTAGTCTGTCCCTAGACTAATACAAATAAGAAATCTTTAAAACACATAAAAACTGTAAACATAAATCAATCAAAAATAATAAACATCTTACATTGTTACTTACAACACTTAAATTATAACAACAAACCAATAAAACATAACTGAAATAACTACGACTTAAACAAAACAAATCTTAACTTCAAGAGATTAGGAAACAGTGTTTTACCGTCTGAACTGAACTGAAAAATTAAAATAAAATTGAATCCTAAATCTATGCTCCATCCTCAGTCATCTACATCATCGCTGTCTCGCACACTAGGCCATGGCTTCATAGAATCCGCCGCACTGCTCGTCTTATTCGGCCCTTCGGTTGCAGAATCTACCTTAACTACATCGTATCTATCGGCACCCTTTACTTTGGTGACCCGATAAGGCCCTAGGTACTTTGGTCTGAGCTTCATCCCTACTCCAAATTGGGTGCGTCGAATAGCCACAACATCTCCAATTTGATAGGCTCGACTTTTCTTCCTAGCTTTATTAAAATCACGTCTGTTCTCTTCTTGAACTTTTAAAATTTGCGCTTTCGCCTTCATCCGCAGTTGTTCTCGATGATGCATAAAAATGTTTTGATTCTCCTGTTGAATTAAATCCAACATCTCAGGATCTGCTTGCCGTCTCATCTTTGTGCCAATGAGTAACTCATAAGGTGCAGCATTGACACTTCTCTGATAAGTGCTGTTCAGCGCTTGTTGCAAACGACTAACATGTTTGTACCAATTACCTGGTTGCTCTATACACAGTTTTGTTAGTACAGAAATCATTACTCTATGAATCCTCTCCACTTGTCCGTTTGCTCTGGGAATACCCGTCGTAATAGTAATGTGTTCAATCTTCTCATCTTTGCAATAACCTGTGAACTCTCCACTGGTAAAAGCAGTTCCTCTGTCAGTAATAATGCGTCTGGGATTACCAAAAACTTGCTGGTGAATCTGCAGTTTTGCTAATACCTCTCGGCTTGTTGTGCTTTTTGTAGGAAATATCCAAGTAAACTTTGTGAATGCATCTATCACCGTCAAAATATGATTGTATTGTTTCTTCGTTGCAGTCATAGGTCCAATGTGATCTAGATGTAGTGTATCCAATGGTAATTCGCCTTTTTCAATTGGAGACAACAATCCTTCTTGCTTTCCTGCTTTACGACTTGCCAACAAACAAGGTATACATGTTTGAATGTATTCTTCAACTTTTCTGGCTATACTCTTAATGTAGTAATCTTTTCTTAGCAATTCTATAGTCTTTTTCTTACCGAAATGTCCATTCTCATGAGCGCTACGAATTAATTCCATCTCCATATTCTTTGGTACCACCAAATGTTTCTCAGGACCCTTGAATAAAATTTCGTTTTCAAGCCAAAAGTCGTCATAGGGCTTGTCCTTCAAAATTTCAATTATCGCTTTCAAAGCAGAATCTTTAGCTTGATTATCTTTTAATTTTTCGTAAAAATCTGATGTAATTTGAGCTACATACGGGTATCTACTCAATGCGTCGGCATGTCGCATCTGGCTTCCACTCCTGTGCTCGATAGTGAAATCGTATTCTTGAAGTAACATTATCCACCGGGCAACTCTCGGTGAATTAGCCATGTCTTTCTTCTCCAACGTCATCTGAAACGCTTGGCAATCCGTAACTATCTTGAATTTTCTACCGAATAAATATTTCCTAAATTTTTTAATCCCTTCGATTATAGCCAGTGCCTCTAACTCATAACTAGAATACCGACTTTCTGCCTCTGATGTCTTCCTACTCATGTAGTAAACCGGATGCAAACTTGCATCATCTTCACTCCGTTGCATCAGAATAGCAGCATAAGCAACTGCTGAGGCATCTGTGTGTAGTTCAGTATACGACTTAGCATTATAAATCTTAAGTACAGGATTACTAGACAGTTTCTCCTTCAACGCCTCGAATGCAATCATTTGTTCTTGATTGAACTTAAAAATACTATCCTTCTTCAGTAAATCGGTCAACGGCTTTGCAATCAGTGAAAAATTTTGTATGTACTTACGAAAATATGACGTTAGACCAATGAAACTTTGCAGTTGTTTGGTGTTCCTAGGTTCTGGGAACCTTTTAACAGCATCAGTCTTCTCATGTGAAGGTTTTACTTGACCATTCTCTATGATGTGGCCTAAATACTCCACTCGTCTTACCACAAGTTGTGATTTCTTCCAATTGATCTCCAACCCGTATTGTGACGCTATGTCTAGCACCTCTTTCAATCTTCCTACAGCCTCTAGTTCATTCTGAGCTGTAATTAGTAAATCGTCTATAAAAATCAGTACAATACGTCTAGAAATCAATTCATGGAAAATAGTCGTTATAAATCTTGTAAATGCTTTTGGGCAGACTGTCAAACCAAATGGCGCCTTTAAAAACTCATATTGCCCACTATGCGTGACAAAAGCAGTGTACTTAATCGAGTCTTCATGTACTGGCAAATGAAAATACGCATTTTTTAAATCAATCGTACAGAAAATCTTAGCTTCTGCAAGTCTATCAATGTGGTCGTCAATTATCGGCAAAGGATATTCATCCTTTAACATCTTTTTGTTGATTAATCTGTAGTCCACACAGATCCGGACAGCTCCATCCTTCTTCCGAACCAAGACTAACGGACTAGCATACTCTGACCAACTCACCCTCACTATTCCTTCTTTTAGCCACTGTTCAACCTGTCTTTCAACCTCTTCTTGTTCACTGATAGCTAAACGGCGTGGCCGCTGTGCTACCGGGATGTCGTCTTTCAAAATAATATGCAACCTTACCGGGGCGTCTTTCGTCTTCATCGGCTGATATCCCTCGACAAGATGCTTTACCTGCTGCTGAACATGTTTACTAACTTCACCTCCGATAACGTACGGAACGTCTGTAAAATAACAAGAAAGTTTACGCAACCAATTCTCATTCGACGGTAAAAACATTATGTTTCCTTCCTTCATAAACAATGTTACATCTTTTAAAAACTCGTGTCCTATTATAATATCATACGGCATAGAGTCATTAGATACCACATGGAAACACACATCGCTATAGTTTTGTTCGTCAATAACAACAGGAACTGTAATTTTCCCCATAGAACACACTTTTACATGTCCAAAACCAAATAATGAAAGAAAATTATTTTCACTTTTCGGTGATCCAATCATTGTGTAAAATTCTTTAGACATCAAGTTAACGTCGCTGCCAGTGTCGATCAATGCACTCGTCGTCTTATCGAAAATTTCCACGGTTTTCCGGGGTTTTCTTATTGACACGTCATCTTTGTTTACATCGTTGTCGTTGTCAAGCAAAACGTTAAACTCTTTTTTATTCATGGTTGACAAATCAGTACTGAAACCTTTTTCGTTCGCAGTTGACAACTCCGTGCTGCTACCCGCGGACGTAAAATTTTCATTGTCGGCCTCCTTGTTGAACATCGCGCGTTTCGTGTCGCTCGGCGCACTCACACCACCTGGTGGTTTTTCACCAACAACCTGCCGGGTCGGGTGCTGTTGACGTCTTGTAAAATTCGCACCTGCTTGGTCGCCGCCGCTTCGGAATCTGTTCGGTGCCTGTTCGGATGTTTCCGTCTTGCTACAATGTGGCGCAATATGGCCGAAACCATTGCATTTAAAACATTTTAGCCCCAGATGTTTATTTGGGCATTCCTTGGACTGATGACTTTTTTCACCACAACTAAAACACCTGATCACCCTTTTTCCTTCCACATCACTATATTTCGACTGACTTCGTCGCACCTTTGATTCTTTCATTTTTTCTTTCAGGATTTCGTAAATTTTTATTTTTTCTTTTAAGTCTGGATACGTGGTAACTCCGTATAACATTATTTTATGTATTTCATCGTCTTCAATCCCATCAATGATGTATTTTATGGCCACGTAATCCGGCATTTTTCCCCTCTTGCCCAGCTCGCGCATTACTAATAAGTAGTCCATACAGCTTTCATTGTCTTGTTTCTTTCGGCTACTCATCATCTCGTGGGCTGTCTTCTGGTCTAAAACGTCAGGAAACTCCTTGGCAATCGCTGCCTTTAGCTCGTCCCAAGACTTAAATGGCCGTTCAGACTGGAGCCACAGAGCCGCTGTTCCCTCCAGGGATCTTCGAGCTATAATGAGTTGCTGTAAAGGCGTCCACATAAAAATTTCCGAGTTGTCGTCTATTTCCTGGATCCATTTTGAAACAGTGTAAATTTTATTCTGGCCACTGAAATTTTTAACCAGATCGTCTGCGAAATACCCTCCACCGGCTTGCATGACAGGGTTTTGGGTTTGGCTTTTCTCGGACCTCGCCATTTCCTCTTCTGGGTTACTGTAAAACAAACCCGTTGCGTCTGTTGCCAAAAATGGCCGCCTTGAAAACTCAAAATTTTCAAGTCGTCGGCACGTCGTCAATTTTTTTTCTGTTTTTGACCTGTAGGTCCGTCTTTAAATGATTTTCCCAATTATTCCACTTTTGTGGGCGTGAAATGTGGGAAATCAAACACTTAACTTAACTTCAAGCAATATAATTTAAAAATATAGTCTTTACAATCGTCTTTACTTCCTTTTCGTCTTAACGTCCAAATCCCACTACGTCACATTACTGAAATAGTACCTACTCTTTCTCTCTCATACATTCTCGCTCTCACTTACTCAACTGTCATTCCCACAATAATCTACCGAAAAGAAATGCGTTCAAGTCGGGCAAAATTTTATTGGGTTTTTCCGTCAAGAATTTCTCAGTAGCAGCCACGGAGTTTGGATTTGCGCCCGGTTGATGGCAATAGACTCGCCCCCTATTACATGGGACTTAAACATAACTGGCGAAATGTGGGTGTACTATTAGGTACACCTCTGCCTAACCCTTCGGGGATTACAGGCGCGATGTTATGTGTGTGCATGACATAATTTATTGTAGAGTAGTGACGGAGTACTCATTAATAAAGTGCCTATTAAATAAATAAAAATATACTGCGTTAAAGCTTGTAAAGTTGGATCAATAATATAAATAATTTGAAAAAAAACTGGTTTTTTTTCTATACCTACTATACTGACTGCCTTATTGGTCTAGTGGTGGCAAGCACGACTGCCTGAGGTCTTGGGCTCGATTCCCAGGTTGAGCAAAGTTTTTATTGATTTTTTTTTAGGAATTTCTCAGTAGCAGCCGCGGAGTCTGGATTTGTGGCCGGTTGATGGCAATAGGCTGGCCCCCCATTTAAATGGGACTTAACCTAACTGGCGAAATGTGAGAAGAAGCAAAAGGCTCGCCCCCTATAAATTCGTAATACATGATAGACATGAGACTTAAACGAAACTGGCGAAATGTGGGTGAACTATAGTTAGGTACCACCTCTATCTAACCCTTCGGGGATTACAGGCGTGATGTTATGAGATACCTACAAATAAACACAAGAAAAAATACCACGTCACAGTAATCTTTTATTAGCGCCTATATAAACCTGTAATGCTCACTACTAGCTGGGACATAGTCCAGCTCCTCTCCATGAGTCCTTCTCATGGAGAGGAGCTTCATCATCATCTGCCTAACCTTTTCTCAACTATGTTGGGATCGGCTTCAGTCCGGATGCAGCTGAATACCAGTATTTTACATGGAGCGACTGCATACCTGACCTCCACAACCCAGTTAGTATTGGGTACTACGATATCCCTTGGTAAGACTGGTTATCAGACTTTTGGGCCACTGACTACCTAACGACTGTCAAAGATATACAAGTGACAGCCGACACCAACGGCTTAGCATGCTTACCGAGGCAGGCAGGAAGCTTGGTAAGTAATGGGTGATCACCCATCCACGGACCAACTTAGGCAAGCGCGGCTTAACCTAAAGATCGACCCGAACGGCTGTTATTATTTAGCCACGAGCTCGTTTAGAGAGGAAGCAAAACCACAAACTAAAAATCTGGGACAAGGTGTTTATAAATAGCACCATTTTGACTTATTTAGTTCCAAAATGAATGAGCTATTGTTAATTTTCCTCAATTAAAATGGTTTTATTTTTATTTTTATCCCTATAAACCAATTAAAGTTTCCATAATTTCCTTAATTCATTATCTATTTTTTTGTAAATATAATAGTGCTATTAAATGACAATTATGTCATTAATTAATATTTATTTGTATAGTGACCTCTAATGCCATGATTCAACATTAAATGGAGCGCTACCTCGCAAACATTTTCAACCTATAATGTTCCCACTATCGGGACACAGGCTAAATCTCTGAAAAAGAGTTCGCTGTAATCCACCACTGTGAGCCTTGTGCGGATTGGTTGATATAACACATCTTCGATTATTTGGCGCGGACATACCAGTTTGTTGGAAATTATTGGCGGATTATGTTATCCCACTAAAGCTTGCTTATTCTATAAGTTCATACATTTAAAAGAAATATGTAGTGCCAAAAATTTAAAACAGTACCTATGCTTAGATAGTTTGGTCATGTGGAGAGGATGAGTAAAAGGCGACTAACAAAAGGTATTTATAAGGCAGCTGTGAGTGGAAACGCCAGGAGGGCGTCCCCTACTGACTTATTGATGAGGTTTTTCGGAAAGGTCAGGTGCAAAGTACTCGCAACCGGAGTGCGTGTATGACCAGATGTTTGAACGTGATCGAGGCAAAAGGAGTAGAAAAGAGTAGAATAGAAGAGAAATAGAATAGTAGTAATAGAGAATAGTAGAAGGGAAGGAGTAGGAGTGGAGGAGGAAAAGGATCGTTGCTGGTGGTGTTCTGTGGTCTGCCTACCCCCCTGGGAAAAGTATATTTATGTATAAGTACCTAAGTCTATTAGTAAGTACTCCATTTGCTTCTTACTCCATGGCTAATGGTGACATTTTTTTTTTCTAGCCTTGTGATAATTTCATACTTGAAACAACTGGTATTTATAAAAGTCTGCACTTCACTATCAAATAGTCTGCTTTGAAGAACTAGAAATTATTTTCCAGTCTTAGATAAATGTTTCTAGAACGTGGTGAAAATTTTATCTTAATTTGAGCAGCCATTTTGAAGATTAGCTCAAATAAATTGGACAACATTTCAGAATATTACCCACATTTTCTTTTTAAAAGTGTCTGTGATCCTGCAATAAATTGTATTAATTTAAAAGGATGTCTAAGCTTTGGAGTTTCTGCACGTTTGTGACTCTCATCAGTTTGGCGAATGCTCAGCAATATAATAGTAAGTAGAATAATATTTTTTGTGGTTCAAAGAGAAATGTACCCTGTCCACTGGATCTAGGGTACTTAATCTTCTGGGCTTGGTCACTGTGACATTCCATCATCAACCATCTAGCCTTTTCCCATCTACATATGCTGAGGTCGGCTAGCAATCAAATCTGGTGCAGCTGAACACCAGTATTTTACATGGAGCGTCTGCCTCTACTACCCAGTTAGTGGGTAACACGATACCCGTTGGTAAGACTGGTTTTCAGACTGTAACATTCCAGCACTCATTATTAAACTCGATGAAGTTATTTACAAACTTTAAATAATAAAAATACGTACATTTAAAAAGGATAAAAATTCGTACGCATCATGACAAGAGGACTAGCTTATGTTTGTCGAAAAAATCAGTATTACCATCCAACGTGGCGATGCTGCTGAAGCGGCACTACAAGAAGTAGTAAAACAACATATCACAAAAAGTAATACAACGCCATCTATGTCACAAATGAAGAACTAACATCAAGTTCCTAAATCGCACTGTTAAAGTTATTTGTGACTTAAGACTATAAATATAGAAAAACCCGACGAAAACTGTCGGGTAGTAGCCCACTAGGCAAAACGCTCGCCTGGTCGGAGGATCCTCCCTGTTCTACGGGAGATGGAAGAACTTTACACCCAGTTTTTCATACCCCTAAACTGCCAGCCTCCTGGGCACCATTCCCGTTGACAGCGATGCGGACGAATTTTTTCACGCTCTTTAATGCTATATGGGAAGACGACTTCGAGAAAATAGCTGGTCCGGTATGGACCCGTTTAGCAAGAGACAGGAATACGTGGAAATCTTAAGAAGAGGCCTTCGTCGACAGACAAGATGTTCCATACAAACACCCACTTGCCGATCATTCATATGAAAGTTAGAATTGATTAAATCAATTTAGTTTTTAGTAAGGAGGCATTTATTCATTGTAAAGAAAGAAACAGCAATAAAGGCTATTTTATTTCTTTTATTTTTATAACGTACTGACAGCACCAAAAAGAACTACAGCACCATCTATGACACAAATGAGGAACCTTAATTCTGATCCTACCTTTTCTATGGGGCATGAAGAACTTTACGCTGTGGTCTTCATATACCCCTACGATGCTTTTATCCTTTATTAAATTTTGAGTTTATTTTCAGTTGCTACTTGCCAACAGACCATCAATCCTGGCAACTGTGGCGTGTTGTCGATACTACCTACCTATGCCCCGCCCCCTACTTTAATGTAAGTAAAATATACGGCCAGCAACATTACTTTTGTTTTTCGCTCATCGTTATCATTCTCTGCCTTGTCCCATGTCCATCCTCTGTCAACCTATCCCGTCCTGACCTGTCACGATATCATTTAGGTACATACGTTTTTGCTAGCCCTAAACCTGAATAAATAACAGGCATGGAATTTTAAAAATATCATCATCATCTGCCTAGCCTTTTCCCAACTATGTTGGGGTCGGCTTCCAGTCTAACCGGATGCAGCTGAATACCAGTATTTTACATGGAGCGACTGCCTATCGGACCTCCACAACCCAGTTAGTACTGGGTAATACGATACCCCTTGGTAAGACTGGTTGTCAGACTTTTTGGGCTACTGACTACCTAACGACTGTCAAAGATCTACAAATGACAGCCGGGACCAACGGCTTACCGTGCCGTACCGTGTTTGAATTTTAAAAATATCAAAAAACAATTTTGTTTTTTCTGTTCTTGTAACAATGCTTTAAAAATTTAAAATTTCGTTAAAAAAATACAACCGCCTTCCGAAAAAAAACACAAAACTTTAACTTTTTTAGAACTTAGATCGTGTCAAATAAGAAAAAAGTACTTATTAAACGAGCTAAACTCAAAAACTCCTCAAGCAAAGTTGAAAATATTTATTAAGGAAACACCGTGCGGGCTAGTACTATCAAATAAAAAGGAATCATGTAAATCTGCCCAGTAATCACGGAGTAATCGGTGTACATGATCCCACCATCACTTTTTTACCACCGGACCAGCAGACGTACTGCAGAATACCATCCACACTTGGTTGATATCCCGACGAGTAGTACTCAGCGCTTCTCCTCCACGTTTATTATGCGCACAGCCAAAGTGTGGATCTCTGTGCCGACATCTGAGTTCCCCCCCACATTTAACCCGTCTGCCTTCAAAGCAAGAGTAAACAGGCATCTGGGCACGCTCGTTCCATCATAGACCTCATCTACCGCTTTCCATAAGGCGTGATCGAGGTCAAGAGCAGGCCCATTTTGTAATAAAAAAAGTACAGCAGGAAAAAGAAAAAAATAGAGATCTCGGCCACCTCTTCACCTCTATTTACGCTTCCATTCCGTTCTGTGGCAATGTAAAGTGACGCTAACCTGCAGTTTCCTCACCCCCAGGTACGGCTACGATAGAACCTTAAGCCGTTGCATCCAGTTCACGTACTCCGGCTGCGGCGGCAACAGCAACAGGTTCACCACCTACACCCAATGTGTCGCCATTTGCCTCCCTGCCCAGGGGTCTTTCGAAGACTTTCTGAGTTTAGCCGCATTTTTTTTGACTGGTCAGAGCAATATAAATAGTTTGACTGGGTAATGTTTTGTATTTATTTTTTCCCTTGACCTGTACTGTCCCAGTGCTGGACAAAGGAATCGCCGAAATTAGCCCTAGACAAACGGCCTGGTTGGTCATGTGTTCCTAAGCACGACTGCTGATAATGCCCTGGGTTCGAATTTGTCAGCCTTGGAGTTTGGATTTGTGCTCGATTGATGGCTATAGGCTCGCCCCCTTTTAACATGGGACTGAAACATAACTGGTGAAATGTGAGGGTATTATTAGGCCCTCCTTTGCCTAAACGTATTAAAAACGAAAGAAAAAAAACATGTCTATTTGGCACATTCCACAAGCACTCACAAAATATAATAAAAACTTAAATCTAAACAACAACAAAAATATAATATTGTGTGTATTATAGCTGCGCCAAATAGGCCCAGTTCAGTATACTGCTGAGCACGACGCTGGTTTTCAACTGGACCTGAGATAGTGATATAATACATGACCTCCTCTTTTTTTTGAAGTCGGTTAAAAAAAATCTAACACATCCACCTACCCGCAATGGCCACGCGTGGTGGACCAGGTACAGTCCACTCCATTTTACAGAAAGGAGGTCTTTATACCAGCCGTGGGAACATTATATACTGAAAATGAATGACCGGAAGTCACGTGGATGTTGCCGACCGGATATGAAGTAAGTAACTGAACGCGTATAACAGTAATCAATTATTGTAAACAAACATTAACTAAGTACAGTACCAAGTTAACTGTAACAATGGAAATGTAAACATCTTATACAGGGTGTGTGTAATGTTTATACTAGCCTTTTCCCAACTATATTGGGGTCGATCTAACCGGATCAGCTGAATACCAGTATTTTACATGGAGCGACTGCCTATCTAACCTCCACAACCCAGTTAGTACTGGGTAATATGATACCCCTTGGTAAGACTGGTTGTCAGACTTTTTGGGCCACCGACTACCTAACGACTGTCAAAGATCTACAAATGACAGCCAGGACAGTTTGTCCTACGCTACGTTGGCTTTACGTGCTTTCCGAGGCACGGAGGAAGCTCGGTAAGTAATGGGTGGCCACCCATCCACAGACCAACCTAGGCAAACACGGCACACACCCCCCCCCTCCCTCGTGAATACGTGGTAATCGTCCCTTTCAACCTGTAAATTTATTATACGAGTACCTAGCAAAGATTTATTTGAATAAAGGTACCTTTAAAAAAAATGAAAAATATTTCTATTTCTTAGATTTTGTCAGGCTCTACTTTTGCTCCTCCTCGGTTTTTGACAGAAAATAATTCAGATGGCAATTTTTATGACGCTTTTGATTACAATAGGGAATTTGCCAGAAAAAAACCTATTTAATCCGTCAGTTAGTTTTTGAAAAAACATTCAAATTTTTTTTTCTATTTCGATGTTGTCAAGTAGCCTGTTATGTACTTGTCAATGCTTTTCATAGGCACATTTTCGAATTAGGAACGGTTTTGAAAGAAAAAATCGAATAGTGCTTTTTACAAAATGATTTTCGCAGACCGTACGAAAAGAACCCGCTGTATAAAGGAAGGTAACGCACATACTACCATTAGAAAAACGAAAAAGAATTGGTTGAACCATAACGTGACCATAGATTACGTGCAATTTGTAGAGAATAATCTAATTGAATTGAACTATGCACTTAAAAGTTCTAGATTCAATTAAAAATAATAATCATTTTTAACCAACTTCAAAATAAAAAAAATTTTTAGTGAACAATACACAATTTGAGGTATTTTTTTTATGTGTGAAAAAAAAACCACAGATAATTATGACGAACTTTAGCAACTATTGTTGTTTAGTCATATTATTATTTTTTGTAATAAACACGTGCAAAACAGATGAGTTGACAACAAACGATTTAGAGTTCCACGGTAAGTAGATTTTATCATTATTTTAATAAACATGACATAATATCACGCCTGTAAAACTCCAAAAGGGTTAAGCAGAGGTATTACACACACATTTATGTTTAAGTGCCATGTAAAAGGGGACGAGCCTATTTCCATCATCTGGGCACAAATCCAGACTCCGAGGCTGCTACTGAGAAATTCCTGATGGAAAATCCAATAACCCTTTGTCGACCTGGGAATTGAACCCAGGACCTCAGGGTCAGTAGTCGCGCTTGGGTCCACTAGACAAAGGGTATCTCTGCATGATACCAAATAATGTTTGTAATAATAATGTTTTTAAATAATGTTTGTGAAGTGTCCCACACGAAAGTTCGACACAAAACTTGTTCTTTGTTGAAATGAATATTATGTCTATGGTCACCAAAACATTTTTTTTAGTCGATTCTGGACTTGATGACGGCATTTTCGATCTTGCTGTAAAACTCGATCAAAAAGTTTGCGAACTACCAATCGATGAAGGAGACTGTAAGGACAGAAGCCTGAGTACCGCTGAAGACAGTGAAAACACAACCATTAATAGCAACGAACTTTTAGAACTCAAAAAACTGGAGGATCTCAAAGAATTGAATGAACTCAACGAACTCGGTGGAAGCGATGAAGACGGTGAAAGTCCCACTCGCTAGTAAGTTCTTAAAGTCTATTACAAGCCTACTACTTTGGACGATGAGTAATGGGCTAGCTCACCGTCCGTCCGTCTTATGACGACAGACGGTATCGACGGCGCGTTCGTGTTCGACGCGCGCCTCAAAGAGATGTCAGCAAAAGCAAGGGCCGATGCCTGCCGGGGCTGCGGGACTGTTCGAAAGAGATACCGCGGCCCTGGAACACAAAGGGCAAAGAAGGAACATGAATGGGTTTTAGTCAGTATAAGTCCTCCCTCCCACTACGCCCAGAGCGGGGGGGGGGGGTTATTTGATGATTTCCCATCCAAAAAAACAAAGCCTGTATTCCTAGGGTACGTAAAAACGTACAAGTGTATAGTAGGTACTGTAGGAGACTTTAGGAAACTCAAAGCCACAAATTTTTAGAGCTCCGGGCCAAGTCAGAGGCCCATGGGCGGCTTAAAAGCTCTGACACCAGGTTAGGCACTAACAAGACGATAAAGAAGAAGAATGGCGAATCTCCCCATCAATCGGGCAAAACTCTAGACTGCAGGCAGCTCCTGAAACATTAACGTTATCAGGCTTGTTTTCTCCGAAGAGTTGTTCAATTTTGCTCACATTACACAGGGTTCCTTGCACAGTCTAATAAAGGGCGAGCCTATTGTCATCAGCCAGGCCAGGGAGATTCCATTCCATTTCCTTCTTAGTAATTAGGTACTAACAGGGAAATCCAATCGTCTAAAAAGGGAATCGTACCCAGGACCTCATACCTGATCAATAACTGTATGTGTAGTTGGTAAATAAATAATAGGTTACTATTCACTTTCTTTCTTAAGTTTTTTTCCCACTGCTGGGCAAAGGTCTCCACCACAAAATTCCCCTAATCCTCTGTGCGGTTTTCTCCTGCTAATCTCTCATAGACAAGTTCAAAAGTTAATAAAACATTACTTCATTCCAGTTTCGGCTTCAACAGGATAACGAAGCAATGTGAACAGTTCTACTACGACGGCTGCGGAGGCAATGAAAATAGATTTGAATCTATTAATGAATGCAGAAAAACTTGCTACACACCTTTGAGCTACTTCCTGTCTAAAGTTCAAGATCAACTAATGATCAGGATGAGCGGAGCCAGTAAGCTAGACAAGTGATAAAAGCTTCTCACCGTTTCATGTTTCTGCAACGAGTTTGAAAAGGATTTGAGTAAAGCTTTTCGTGGAGCGGTAGCGCTCCTAGCGGGACACCAATTGCCATCAGTCATGGAAATCTCTAAACTGACTACGAAGCCAGGTGGGCCTCTGCAGGTACAGCTTAGTCGGATCGGATGGGGGTAATCTGATGAAATTAAACGTGACTGCAGACGCTGACGATGACCCGCCTCTTGTCCTGCACCCTGAGGGACCTGTCCGAGGCCACTGCTAACGCTATCAAGGTGGCACATTTCTGGTCGAACCTTATTTATCTTTAAAGGAACCAGGACACGACGAAGAAGAAGAATGGGCTGGCTTATCGTTAGACCCGCCCAGTTGGTTGGACTGGCCACAAACAAAGGCGACTGGGCATTCAATGACCAACTATTTAAAGGTTCTTTTCATAATTTTGACCCAGTAATGCATAACGTCCTACAATGTTAGATAACTGATAGATAATAGTTTTTGACAATGTTATTTATTTTTCATTTATTGGTAAGTTTTCTTAATGTAAATAAATTGTTATTCTTCTTTTTCTTTGTAAATTGTTGAATAAATTCGTTGTATTTAACCAGTCGCTGTCTGGTCGTAGGTCGTAGTCGTATTCTGGTTGTAAAGACTCTTTATTTTTCTGGGTGTCACGAAACGCGCAGCATCAACTGTGGAGAAAAAAAGTTATTACTTTTTATGTATTTTTATTTATTATGTAATGCAATGAGGCGATACTTTGTGGAAAACTATGAAATTAAAATTGTAGTTTAAGTTTAAATTCCGCAAATAGATCCAGGCTTGGGTGCAAAGTATACAAGTGCAGCACGCGTAACATGACCACCGTAGAAACGGGTTTCTTTGACGGAAGAATCGACAAAATGACAGATTGTGTCGACAAAATGACATATTTCTTTTCACAATCTGTCATTTTGTCGATTCTTCCGTCAAAGAAACCCGTTTCTACGCTGGTCATGCTACGCGTGCTGAACTAAAGAATTATACCTCTGACAGCTGCAATCTAACATCACCTATTACTGCAACGCAAATAGATATCACTACAACTTTGACAGGCTTGTCAGTGACAACTAGCCAAAATCAACCTTATTGCTACTAGCACATAAAGATCATTGTTATTTGAACTGAGTAAAATAAGTGAGAAACGAATGTTCTATAGGCTATATCAGGGATGACTAACTCTAAAAACAGGATGATGGGCAAAGCCACTAAGTGTGTCAAACCACATCATCTGCTTAGCCTTTTCCCAACTAGGTCGGGGTCGGCTTCTAGTCTAACTTAATGCAACTGAATACCAGTATTTTTTGAGGAACGACTGCCTGTCTGGTCTCCACAACCCAGTAACTGAGTACTGGGGACTGTTTGGCATAAGATTGCGTTACTATCAGAGGTAAAATAAATTTTAAAAGAACTGCGGACAGGAGCCTTAACGACCTAACATAACATCACCCCTGTAATCCCCGAAGGGTTAGACAGAGGTGTACCTAATAGTACACCCACATTACACCAGTTACACCAGTTATGTATAAAGTCTCATGTAATAGGGGACGAGACTATTGCCATCAACCGGACACAAATCCAGCCTCCGTGGCTTCTACTGAGAAATTACTGATGGAAAAACCCAATAACAATATTTTAGGTTAAGTTAGGTAAGGCACATAAACGCATTATTCTCTTCCTTTTCTCACACACTATTGTCTACATTTCTTTTTCATTTCTCCTTTTGCAGGTCTGCTGGTACTCATATATTATTATGTTATTTTCCTGTGTTGTCTACTGTGTGTACGTAAATAGTAAAATAAATAATTAACAATTTACCCGACCCGGGAATTGAACCCAGGACCTCATGCTCAACAGTCGCGATTGCGACCACTAGACCAACGAGGCAGTACAGACCTAGTGGTACTAAACGACATAAAGGGAGAGAAACGTGTCGCGAAAAAAACGATAATTCCACTGTTCCCCATCACATTGTCCCACCAGTCAAACTCAAACTCATAGCATTGGTTTTAAAAAGACCAGATAAAGCCGCGGTGACACGATCAGAGTATACTCGGACTGAGTCGACTCGTATTGTGACAACCCATAGGTACCAACCCATCCGAGTGTACTCCGATTATGAGCGTACTTTGATCGTGTCAACGCGGCTTAAACTAAAGGCACTTTCAATTTAGCAAAAACAAAAAATGAAGCTCGGCATAATAACAGTCAAGGACTACGGTTGCCCATTCCAAAGCGTAGATCTCTATGGAGAAGAACGGGCTAGAAACTCTATGGACATACTCAACAAAAAAAATAAAGCATCACGTTTCCTAGATATAAGGTAACCATACTTAATTATAATATTATAAATGCGAAAGTAAGTTTGTTTGTTACCTTTTCACAAATAAACCACTGAACCGATCATCCTGAAATTTTGTATATCCGTTGTCAGGTGTACAGAAACGGACATAGGGTACTTTTCATCCCGAAAAAAATTACTATTCCCGAGGAAAACAACAATTACTTTCTTAAGACAATAGATGGCGCCACGTGTCTTTCGAATCATAATTGAATTATGTTATTACAAGCAGAGAACAAACCCGAATTGATTCTCAAATTCGAAATTAACGTGACCGAAGCCGCGGGCAAAAGCTTGTAGCTTATATCTCAGAAACGTGACCCTGAGAAGATTTTATTTCATACAATACTTGCTTGTATCATCAGAATGAGTCATAATTTTTTATGCGTTGAAGGTATCTGATGAGATGACGAATAATAGTAGCATGGAAGAAGAAGACCATGCTGCACCGACCCCAAATAAATCGAGATACGGGCAGGAAAATGATGATGACGTGTTTAATAAAAAGAAAATAAAATAGCGGAACTTGCCAAAAAATTCAAACCATTTTACCGACTTCTAAAAAGGCCGAAGTTATGAATTCAGCCAGCATCTGTGTTTTAGTTTATATTTTTTTTTATGTTTTTTTTTTTAATCTTTGGAACATGGTGGGGTGAAGTAAAATAATCCTATGAAAAAATCAAAAACAAACTTCTAATAAAAAAAAAGGAACTTACCTGTATGAGTAACTAAAATATAAAAGAACACTGTTAAAACCAATAACATGAATAAGGACTTCATTTTAATTGTAATAAACACCTTGTTCGTCTAGTGGTCTTCAATATTAATGAATGCTGACCACATTCGATATACTTAAGAACTGTCAGGTAAACCCGTTGTTTGTTGCTTAAGTATAATGCAGAATGATGCAATGAGGTAAATTACACACACCAGGCTATGAAGCGACAGATTTTCCAGTAAACGACTAATAAAATTGCATTATGTAGTTTTATTTATCATTGCTATTCAAAACAAATGTGTTTTGCATTAATTAGTGTGCTTTATTGTTTCTTTTACTTATTTTTACACATATTAAATACATTTTTAAATATTCTAATAAAGGGTGTAAAAAGACCCTTAACGAAGCCGAAAGGCACTTGTTCTCCCCGTCATTGCGATCATTTTTTTGTTCTGGACCATACCAGGGAACCTTCTAGTTACGGAGTTATTGGAGGTCAAAGTTCCAATTTTTTTACAAGTTTTTTTTTTTAAACCGCTTTTTGAGGTTTTGACTTTACTTTTATTAACTCAATGACCTGTTTACTACTCAAAGCATCCATCAGCACTAAGTTTTGAGTGCGTTGAGTTTTACCGTAAAACGTGATTTTTCCCAAAAAAAAAAGTCGTTTCCCAGCAATAATTTTTGCGTAGAGTTACTTAGTTTGATGTACAGAATGCTTGGTTGATGGCTTCGTGAAGGGTCCGTTTACACCCTGTATAAAACAATATAAAAAAACATTCAAAAATATAAAAAATAGTAGCCCACTAGCATCGGGAACAGGCTCCGAGCTACCGGTGGTCAGGGCTCTTGAGAGAGGAACCTCCTAACAATACGCGCCGTGTCCAGAAGTACTGCTTTCTGAATCATGCCCTTGATCCAGCTGCCAAGCGACAGCCTCCTCAGATGTTGGTCGAGGCTATTGACAATTAAGCCACTGGCCGACACGACTATCGGCACAATGACTGCTTTATTGTTTATTATTATTTCCTTTATTTATCTTTTGTACACGCACGCGAGCACCACTTAACAAGATTCGAACACGATTTTCTCGTGGAACAACGATTGCAACTTTGATAAAAGATCTATTTCATAATTGTACGGGATCAATTACAATCAAAACTTTAGGAGAAAATCACTTTTAAAAGTTGCTAAGTGTATACATATCCGCGCTCGTGACTGTACACAGTTTGACATTTTTGAACATTGCCTAAAAAAACATATAAAAAAGATCTGGTCTGCCGGTTTCTGGTCCAAGCTACCGGTAGTTA
The DNA here is from genome assembly GCA_905220335.1 of Noctua pronuba. Lineage (NCBI taxonomy): Eukaryota > Metazoa > Arthropoda > Insecta > Lepidoptera > Noctuidae > Noctua > Noctua pronuba. Next base: position 4,110,450 of record LR999919.1, on the reverse strand, counting down.
GAGACAGGAACCTCCTCACAATGCGGGCTGTACCGAAAAGTACTGCATTCTGAATCAAGCCCTTGATGAACCGCCTAGCGAGAGCCTCCATAGATCATCATCAGTCTCCGGCCCTTATCCCAATTTATTTGTGGTCGGCGCAGCATGTCTTCGTCTTCCATTCTTCTCTATTAGTCGTTATCTCATCACTAACCTCCTCTTGGGGGACCACGTGGTGGCTCCTGGCCACCGTAGGCGCGGGCCTGTGGACGGTGAGTAATGGGCTAGCTCGCCGTCCGTCCGTCTTATGAAGACAGGCCGTGTCGACGGCGCGTTCGTGTTCCACGCGCGCCTCAAAGAGATTTCAGCAAAAGGGAAGGGGCCCGCAAGAGCCGTTGCCTGCCGGGGCTGCGGGACTGTTCGAAAGAGATACCGCGGCCCTGGAACACAAAGGGCAAAGAAGGAACATGGATGGGTTTTAGTTAGTAAAGTCTGACACTCCCTTCCACTCCGCCCAGACCGGGGGTGGTCATTTGATGATTTCCCATCCAAAAAAAAGCACTAACCTCTTTTATAGCTATATTATCCTTCACACAGTCCATGCATCGTTTCTTTGGTTTTCCTCTACTCTTATAGACTACAGCTACATTCAAAATTTTCCTCACTACATTTTCCTCATTGCTTCGAGGAGATCGTGGCTTAATAATATCAGCCGCTCGGGTCGATCTTTAGGTTAAGCCGTGCTTACCTAGGTTGTGGATGGGTGACCACCAATTACATACCGAGTTTCCTCCGTGCTTCGGAAAGCACGTTAAGCCGTTGGTCCCAGGTGTCATTTGTAGATCTTTGACAGTCGTTAGGTAGTCAGGGGCCCAAAAACTCTGACAACCAGTCTTACTAAGGGGTATCGTATTACCCAGTACTAACTGGTTGTGGAGGTCAGATAGGCAGTCGCTCCATGTAAAATACTGGTATTCAGCTGCATCCGGTTAGACTGGAAGCCGACCCCAATATAGTTGAGAAACGGCTACGCAGATGATGATTTGCCTCATTTCTCCGTATCACAATTCCATACCAGAGATGATCGATAGGATGATGTAAAGATAGCAATTCTTTTATTTTAAAAATAAACAATAATAAACAGTCGGTAGGTACCTACCGGAATCGGTTATCAATGTAGGAAATAATAATATACTTAGCTAGTACTGCAATTAACCTAATTAGGTATTGTGTAGAGGAAAATGATATTATATTATCCAACATTGCACGTGTAAGCGGGCACGCATTATATGCGTGGAATCTTTTTTTAGTTCACCATCATCTGCCTTTTTTTTTTTTTTTTTTACGGATGGGAAATCATCAAATGACTTCTCCCGCTCTGGGTGGAGTGGGAGGGAGTGTCAGACTCTTACTGACTAAAACCCATCCATGTTCCTTCATTGCCCTTTGTGTTCCAGGGCCACGGTATCTCTTTCGAACAGTCCCGCAGCCCCGGCAGGATACCATCATCTGCCTAGCCTGTTCTTATTATGTTCTTATTCTTTATTGCACACAAAAAATAAAAAATATACATACAAATTGCGATAACATAGCTTATGTACAATGGCGAGCTTAACCCAGAATTGGGTTTTCGCCTGTAATTTTTTATAACAACTATTTATTGTACCTGTGTTAACAAATGAATAAATGACTTAAATGATTATATTATTTTTCTATAGAATACTGACTGTGCCATTTTTCAAAGGGAATCCGGAAGGAATCGGGTTGTATGGAACCTAGTAACATAGTTTTTCAAAAGTTATTCCTAATTACCTTTCTCGATAAGTTAGCCAATTACTTGACACCCCCCTCCCCCATCTGCCTGTTTTCTTTATTATTCGAAATCAAAACCCCTCTCGAACCAAATTCCTGGCCGTAGCCCCGCTGTAGATATGTAAGTAGGTCCTAGCTCCCCACAAACGCTTCGATTCGATTTCGATTCGGAAAGTTTATCTATCTCGCTCACGTTCGTAATACCAAAAAAGGATAGACGTACGACTTGTCGAATCGAAATCGAATCGAAATCGAATCGAATGGTTTGTGAATACGCGGGCTGGTCAGGTAAGCTCTACCTACCCCTGGGGTATACAGTCGTAATAACATGTATGACTGAACCGATTTCAATGAAATGTCATATGCATAAGCAGGATACATAGGTCTAAAAAGTTATCAGAGAACATTTTCGAAATGTCTTTTAAAAAAAAGATAATAGGAAATTTCTGTTTCTATGGAAAATGGACTTGAAAGTTTGTCAAGTATGAAATGCTGGAAGTCGTTAACGCTCTTAAAACAAACACAATCATACAATATTATACAATAAGATACAATATCTTCACATTTTATTTACATTTTTCTATATATTCTCTTAATTCTCGTAGTTTTTCGAGTTCCGTTGGAGTTGGGGAAGGCTTTTTAAGAATTTCATCGATACTGGGTTTGATATAATTGTTTATGAGCATGGAGCATTCACGATAATAACCGGCAACTGAAAAGTAAAAGCAAAAAATATAATACATTAAGAAAACATAAAATCTCTTATCTACAAGCTTAAACGGCCCCTTCACGAAGCCGTCAATCAGCCATTCTGTACCTACATCAAACTAAGAACAGAATCTTTGAGGTGAAAAATCTCGGTTGACGGATTCCATCGGTGCATTGAACTGTTAAGTGGTTAAGGAGGTATTTGCAGTAAACATAAAAAAATAAAAAAGTAGGAACATTGACCTCCAATGTCTCCGCAACTATAAGGTTCCCAGGTAAGGTCCAGAACAAAAAAAAATATCACAATGACTGACGGGAAGAACAAGACAACAATAATAACATGTACCTAACATTTAAGGACCTCGCGCACTACGCGGCCACGGCTACTACTTGTCGCATGACAGGCCGCCATCTTGAACAAAACTTATTTCGAAACAAAATCAGGGATTCTGGGATTTTACAGCGAGGTATTCCATATTTAACTTCATTCCTTGAAGTTTAGGCAAATAAACTATTCCAATCTCTGGTATTACTTAGTGCCCATTTACGGAGACGCGGCGCGTCGGGCGACGCGTTGTGCGGCGCGGCCCGCTTTCAATTCAAACATATGGCGATATATGAGAGCGTTTACGGAGAAGCGTTTTTACGCGCGTTTGCTTGAAATGCAGCGTTGCCCGCCGATTGCACCGCCGCGGCCAACGCGGCGTCACACGCGCAAATAGGAACATATGGCAGATGACACCCCCGCGTCGCCCGCGGCGTATGCCGCGGCGGTGTACGCCCCGCGTCTTCGTAAACAACATCGTACATTGCCATATGTTTGTGTTTGGGCGTGTGATAAAGCGGTCCGCTGCACGCGCCGCCTGTCCGTAAACGGAAAAAAACGCGAAACGCGCCGCGCGACGCCCTGCGCAACGTGCCGCCCGACGCGCCGCGTCTCCTTAGAGCGGGGGCACACGATGCGTTGCGGCGCCGCACCGCAAAGATTTCACCGTGTCAGCGGGCACACGAGCGGTGCGGCGCCGTAACGTTGTTATGTCGCAGCGGCGCCGTAGTAGCGTTGGACAGTCTGTTGTTGGCCCTACTATTGCTATTGGCACTCATTTTTTAAAACCTCAATCACAATAAACAAAAATACTTAGAAAAAAAAATCGAAACGAGCGAGCGTGTGTCCTTTCTTGTGACGCAAAACAACAGAGCGGTGCCGCTCCGACGTCGCAACGCATTCACCCCTCTCCGCCTCGTCTTGGTGGTTGCAAGTCCGGTGCGGCGCCGCAACGCATCGTGTGCCCCCGCTCTTAAATGAGCACTTAGGTAGATACTAACGCGTTTACTGACGGTCGATCACTTCCAACCTTATTACTCAAGCCATATCGTGAAAAGGGGGGTATTCCTCAAAGCGCAACTAAATTATTCCTCGAAGCGCAACCATGATGAAAAATATCGTTAATGAATCCATCATACCCACTTCTATTTGTCATCATGGTTGCGCTTCGAGGAATAATTTAGTTGCGCTTTGTTGGTTGCGCTTAAAAATAGTTGCGCTTTGAGGAATACCCCATGAAAAGTGGTCGAACGTCTGTGAGCGCGGTAGTAGGTACTTATTTAGTAAAAACTTACCTGAACAAGTTAAAGAACATAATGTTAATAGTATCAAAATCAGTTTTATATTAAATAACTTCATTTTGCAAATAATAATCAGGAAGGAACTTGTGAGTATTGAGTAGGTACCTCCGACCATACAGAACTACTGCAAGTTTTCAATTCACGTTGAGAATAACTATTAGGTACTATTATTTAAAATTAGACTAATTAGAAGGATAAAACTGGATTTTTTGTTAATTAACTCAGTCAAAAATACTTCGATTCTAAATCTACCAATTTGTTCACGGATTGGGGTTCCGTAGCGAAATAACAAAAACAGCGTCTCAAGCACGGAAGTAATAAATAAATTTATTTCAGTTTACTTTACACACTACAGTATGTATTATAATATGTTAATCTTACATAGAGGCCTCAATTATTTTTTTCAGTTCTTAATTCTTTATTGCGTACCAAAATGTAGTTGGTATGGAAATAAATATATTAGTCACAACTATGGAACCTGTCGGGCACATCATAGATAAAGTAGGAGAGAGGAGGAAGAACAAATAATAATCAGGAAAGAACTTGTGAGTATTAGACCTAGTAAGTATGAAAGATACCTGTGCTAGGAGACCCCGCTCTTTACAAACTAGAAAACGATTTATAATGTAGGAGTGTACGCACGACGGTCAATCAAGCTACACAAATCCAGTTTATGCGGATCTCTCATTGTATAGGAAATCTTTACAAAGCGAGGCAAAGTTATACTGGAAATGTACAGCTTCATGTGTAATAGTAATAGTCTCAATAATTGTTTGCCAGATTTTTTTCTAGAATTTATGGTATTTAACAAAAACGTAGGTATCCTAGTCAATCTACGTACTCTATATACCTAACGTATTATAAGGAAAAGGAGCTTTATAATACAAGTTTAATTAAGTATACTAGGTAAAGAACCTACGCATGACGACTTAATATTTTCAAGCTAACAAATTCTCAAAGTACCAAAGACAAAATTTTGAGAAACGTAGCGCTTGCCTGGACTCGTAAATCGGGACTGTTTACTGAACCACCAATGCCTCTCATAAGTTGTGGGCTAGGCAGGTGATGATTTCTCCCTCCTGTCTCCTACTTTATCTATGATGTGCCCGACAGGTTCCATAATTGTGACTAATATATTTATATCCATACCAACTACATACATTATTGTGACCTACCACGCAATAAAGAACTAAGAACTGAAAAAAATATATTGCGGGCTCTATGTAAGATTAACATATTATATACATACTGTAGTTTGTAAAGTAAACTGAAATAAATTTATTTACTATTTCCGTGCCTGATATTCTGAAATTATAAGGACGCTGTTTTTGTTATATCGCTACGGAACCCCAATCCGTGAACAAATTGGTAGATTTAGAATCGAAGTATTTTTGACTGAGTTAATTAACAAAAAAATAAGGTTTTATCCTCCTAATTAGTCTAATTTTAAATAATAGTACCTAATAGTTATTCTCAACGTGACTTGAAAACTTGCAGTAGTTCTGTATAGACGTAGGTACCTACTGATACTCACAAGTTCTTTCCTGATTATTATTTGCAAAATGAAGTTGTTTTATATAAAACTGATTTTGATACTATTAACATTATGTTCTTTAACTTGTTCAGGTAAGTTTTTACTAAATAAGTACCTACTACCGCGCTCACAGACGTTCGACCACTTTTCACGGGGTATTCCTCAAAGCGCAACTATTTTTAAGCGCAACCAACAAAGCGCAACTAAATTATTCCTCGAAGCGCAACCATTAGTTGCGCTCACGAATTCAAATTAAAAATATTATATGTTTATTCCTCAAAGCGCAACCATGTTGAAAAATATCGTTAATGAATCCATCTCTATTTTTCATCATGGTTGCGCTACGAGGAATAATTTAGTTGCGCTTTGTTGGCTTTAAAATAGTTGCGCTTTGAGGAATACCTCCTTTTCACGATACGGCTTGAGTAATAAGGTTGAAAGTGATCGACCGACTAAGTAATAACAGAGATTGGAATAGTTTATTTGCCTAAATTTCAAAGAATGAAGTTAAATGTGAATAATACCTCGCTATAATATACTAGAATGATTTTGTTTCGAAATAAAGTTGTTAAATTAGAAGGGGAGGAGGTAATAAGGGATCTCGGGCACAATCGTGCTACCGACCAGACGTCAACGTCAACAAGATGGCGGCCTGTCATGCGACAAGTCGTGGCCGTGGTGGCGAAGTGCGCGAGGTCCTTAAATGTTAGGTACATGTTATTTACACTTTTTAACCGACTTTCTTAAAAAACGGAGTTATGAGGTATCAAACATAAAAAATAAAATACAACCGAATGGAGAACCTCCTCAAGGTTCTCCATTCGGTTGTATTTTATTTTTTTATGTTTGATACCTCATAACTCCGTCATTTCTAAACCGATTTGTTGAAAATTCTTCTTATGTATGAAAGGATATACTTCCCAATTATTCCCATAGAAATAGGTATCATTAAAATATAATTTAAAAAAAAAAAGCATTCTGAAAAAAAAATGACTTCAAAAAAAAAACAATCCATCTACATTTCCTTTAGTCTTTGGTAGAGGAATCATGCTTCAATAAAATTAGTTAATTGTTTGTTAGTTTTATTTTGTACTTCGCTCACGTTATGGTTGGACTATCCCACGGAAGCGTTTTGAATACCATTTTATACTCTGGAGAATAATGTAACTTCTCATTAGTGAAAAAAATTTCAGAATCATATACGGGGTGTAAACAGACCCTTCACCAAGCCGTCAACCAGGCATTCTGTACATCAAACTAAGTAACTTTACGCAAAAATTATTGCTGGGAAACGACTTTTTTTTTTAGGGTGAAAAATCACGTTTTAGGTAAAACTCAATGTAACGTACTCAAAACATTGTGCTGATGGATGGATTGAATAATACGGGGGTCGTGGAGGTGTTTAAAGTAAAAATCTTACATTAGAAACATGTATTTAAAAAAATACTTGTGAAAAAGTTGGAACTTTGACCCCCAATATCTCCGAAACTAGGAGGTTCCCAGGTATGGTCTAGAACAAAAAAATTATCGCAATGACGGGGAGAACAAGTACCTTTCGGCTTCGTTAAGGGTCTTTTTACACCCTTTAGGTGAGTAGTTCCGAAAACATATAAGTATGATGGGTGTAATAAAAATCCCCTTAATGAAGCCTAAAGGCACTTGTTCTCCCCGTCAGTCATTGTGATATTTTTTTTTGTTCTGGACCATACCTGGGAACCTTATAGTTACGGAGACATTGGAGGTCAATGTTCCTACGCAAATACCTCCATTACCACTTTACAATTCAATTCCATGGAATCCTCAAACCAGATTTTCCACCTCAAAAAGTCTGTTCTTAGTTCGATGTACAGAATGGTTGGTTGACGGCTTCGTGAAGGGGCCGTTTAAGCTTGTAGACAAGAGATTTTATCTTTTTTTAATGTATTACTGTTATTTTTTAGTTGCCGGTTATTCTGATGAATGCTCCTCGATCATAACCAATTACATCAAACTCAAGCCTTTCCCAACTCCAACGGAACTCGAAGAACTACAAAAATCAAGAGAATTTATAGAAAAATGTAAATAAAATGTGAAGATATTGTATCTTATTGTATAATATTGTATGATTGTGTTTGTTTTAAGAGCGTTTACGACTTACGGCATTTCATACAAACTTTCAAGGCCTTTTTTTCGAAATGACTGAACCGATTTTAATGAAACTTCATATGCATATGCATAACCTGTTTAGCTCTAAAAAGTAATCAGAGAAGATTTTCTAAAAACAGTGTTACAGCTCAATTAGACCGACTTTAAATTTTCCATAGAAACAGAAATTTCCAATTATCTTTTTTTTTTAAAGACATTTCGAAAATGATCTCTGATCACTTTTTAGACGTATGTATCCTGCTTTAAATGCATAAGAAATTTCATTGAAGTCGGTTCAGTCATACATATTATCACGACTGTATACCCCCGGGGTAGGTAGAGCTTACCTGACCAGGACATACATCTACAGTGGGTCTACATCCAGGAATTTGATTCGAAAGGGGTTGTTGTTGATTTCGAATAATTAATTATTAATGAATTATTAATAATAAAAGGCTGGGTAGATGATGATGAACTAAAAAAAGATCCCACGCATATAAGGCGTGCCTGCTTACACGTGCAATGTTGGATAATATGATATAATTTTCCTCCACACAATACCTAATTAGGTTAATTGCAATACTAGCTAAGTATATTATTATTTCCTATATTGATAACCGACTCCGGTAGGTACCTACCAACTGGTTATTATTGTTTATTTTCAAAATTAAAGAATTGCTATTTTTACAACATCCCATCGATCATCTCTGATACTTACGGAGAAATGAGGAAAATCATCATCTGCCTAGCCTTTTCCCAACTATGTTGGGGTCGGCTTCCAGTCTAACCGGATGCAGCTGAATACCAGTATTTTACATGGAGCGACTGCCTATCTGACCTCCACGACCCAGTTAGTACTGGGTAATTCGATACCCCTTGGTAAGACTGGTTGTCAGACTTTTTGGGCCACTGACGACCCGTAACGACTGTCAAAGATCTACAAATGACACCCGGGACCAAGGACTTGACGTATTTTCCGAGGCACGGAGGAAACTCGGTATGTAATTGGTGGTCACCCATCGACAACCTAGGCAAGCACGGCTTAACCTAAAGATCGACCCGAGCGGCTGTTATTATTAAGCCGCGAGCTCCTCGGAGAAATGAGGAAAATGTAATGAGGAAAATTTTGAATGAAGATGTAGGCTATAAGAGTAGAGGAAAACCAAAGAAACGATGCATGGACTGTGAGACGGATGATATGGCTAGAAAGGAGGTGACTGCTGAGATAACGAGTAATAGAGAAGTATGGAAGAAGAAGATATGCTGCGCCGAACACAAATAAATTGGGATAATGGCAGGAGACTGATAATGATCTATCGATAATCTCTCGAGGCTCTCGCAAGGCGGTTGATCAAGGGCCTGATTCAGAATACAATACTTTTCGGTACAGCCCGCATTGTGAGGAGGTTCCTGTCTCTAACCACCGGTAGCTTGGACCTGAAACCGGCGGACCAGATCTTTTTAAATGTTTTTTTTAGGAAATGTTCAAATATGTCAAGCTGTGTACCAAATATAAATAAAAGGAATAATAATAAACAATAAAGCAGTCATTGTGCCGATAGTCGTGTCTGCCAGTGGCTTAATTGCCAATAGCCTCGACCAACATCTGAGTAGGCTGTCGCTTGGCAGCTGGATCAAGAGCTTGTTTCAGAACGCAGTACTTCTGGAGACGGCGCGTATTGTTAGGAGGTTCCTCTCTCAAGAGCCCTGACCACCGGTAGCTTGGACCCTGTTCCCGATGCTGGTGGGCTACTATTTTTTTTAGCTTGGCTGTTTTAACTCCAACATCAGCTACTTAAGTTATGGAGCGCAGGGCGGTGTTCCTAACGTAACCTGATCGCTTGGCTCCTATTATGCTGCGCTCCATCGCTCGCTGGCCAATCTTGAGCTTGGACTTTTGTTGTTCAGTAAGTGACCAACTTTGCGCACTGATAATATTCGCGGGGCAAACGTGGCCAGAAATTGCACAGAACAGAGAGGTTTGTAGGGAGAAAGAGGAGGCCTTTACCCAGCAGTGGGACACAATATAGGATACCAAAAAATATATATAAAGGGTGTAAAAAGACCCTTAACGAAGCCGAAAGGTACTTGTTCTCCCCTTCAATGCGATCATTTTTATGTTCTAGACCATACCTGGGAACCTTCTAGTTACGGAGATATTGGGGGTCAAAGTTCCAACTTTTTCACAAGTTTTTTTTAAAAACTTGTGAAAAAGTTGATACATGTTTTTAAAGTAAGATTTTTACTTTAAACACCTCGACGACCCCCGTGCTATTCAATTCATCCATCAGCACAATTTTCTGAGTGCGTTAGATTGAGTTCTACCGTTAAACGTGATTTATGACCCCAAAAAAAAAATTGTTTCCCAGCAAAAATGTTTGCGTAAAGTTACTTAGTTTGATGTACAGAATGCTTGGTTGACGGCTTAGTGAAGGGTCCGTTTACACCCTGTATATATTATTTTATATTAGAATATTTAAAAAATGTATTTAATATGTGTAAAAATAACTAAAGGAAACAATAAAGCACACTAATTAATACAAAACATATTTGTTTTGAATAGCAATGATTAATAAAACTACAAAATGCAATTTTATTAGTCGTTTACTGGAAAATCTGTCGCTTCATAACGTGGGTAATTTACCTCATTGCATCATACTGCATAATACTTAAGCAACAAACGCACGGTTTACCTAACAGTTCTTAAGTATATCGAATGTGGTCAGCATTCATTAATATTGAAGACCACTAGACGAACAAGGTGTTTATTAAAACTAAAATGAAGTCCTTATTCATGTTATTGATTTTAACAGTGTTCTTTTATATTTTAGTTACTCATACAGGTAAGTTCATTTTATTTATTGAAGAGTTTTTTTTCATAGGATTATTCCACTTTACCCCACCATTTTCCAAAGATTAAAATAAAACATTAAAAAAAATATAAACTAAAAAAAAGATTCTGGTGGCATTCATAACTTCCTTTCGTCTTTTTAGAAATCGGTAAAATCGTTTGAATTTTTTGGCCTAACTTCCGCTATTTTATTTTCTTTTTATTAAACACGTCAAAATCATTTTCCTGCCCGTATCCCGATTTATTTGGGGTCGGCGAAGCATGTCTTCTTCTTCCATACTACTTTTACTCGTCATCTCAACAGATACCTTCAACTCATAAAACACTATAGGTACAGGGTGCAAAGCCGTCAACCAAGCATTACGTACATCAAACTAAGTAACTTTACGCAAAATTGATTGCTGGGAAACGACTTTTTTTTGGGGGTGAAAAATCGCGTTTTACGGTACGACTCAATGTAACGCACTCAAAACATTGTGCGGATGGATGGATTGAATAGTACAGGGGTCGTGGAGATGTTTACAGTAAAAATCTTATGTTAAAAACATGTATTAAAAAAAGAACTTGTGAAAAAGTTGGAACCTTGACACCCAATATCTTCGTCTAGAACAAAAAAATTATCGCAATTGCGGGGAGAACAAGTACCTTTCGACTTCGTTAAGAGGGCTATCACAATTTTTCTTGAATTTGAGCGTTTGACTCGAGTTTTGATGTTTGATTACGGTTTAGATATGGCCACAAACTTAAAAAAAAAAAATGCTCGAGAAACTTTGATTATTTCTCTTGGGAGTGTTCTAAATAAATATTTTAATTTGTTTACATAAATGAGTAAAAACCTTGTCTCTGCAAAGGATGTTTCATAGAATTCTGCTTTTGGGCATCTTTTGATGCTTTGTTACATGGAAGATATAGTAATATTAGAATATATAAAAATATCCATGGTACAACTGAATGTTGTACTTGGGAATGCTCAATTCAATTTATTATGTTTCATACAGTAATACACCAAAAATAATTCCGTAAAACAGAGAGATACTGACAATTTTTCGTCCGAAATTATATTTTTTATCTATGAATTTATAATCCAAATTCAAACAAAAAGTATTTAATAACTAAGGTTACTAAGTTACCTTGATTGAAAAAAATAATCAGTCCATTTAAAAGTAAAATAATATTTTTAAACAATTGTTTTATGCAATGATAAAAATCAATATAAATCTCGGAACGGGCGGTCCTGAGCTTTAGTCCGCGCGAAGCGTTTACTGAGGGTGGACGTATCGCTCGCTGTTGCTACTTTGTGCGCCGCGTAATATTACCAATTCGCCAAGAATATAGCGCAACTAACCCTTCTTGAGACAAGTTAACATTTTTTTTTATTTAGTTATGATCTGATTATAATGTATATAGATTATTGTATTGAATGTATTTTCTTATGATATTCTAATGCGAATATATATTATAGAAAATAAACATATACGTAAATATAGTAGTTTGTATTAAGAATTATTATTATTTTTTATTATTTGTTTATATTATTTTTCCTTTATTGGTTCAATAATCTCCCACCGAAGCTTCGGCCTTCGGCAAAAACTGTAGAAATAGAATTATTCAAACTGTAGAAACAACATCACATTGCATTCAAGGACTGAATAATACTGAAATTCCGTATAAAGAAACTTCGAAAAAAATGTAGGTACGTATTTAAAAAAGTATTTTTATAAGTAGCGGCGCGATCGCTTTCTGAGAGGCTGGCAATTATAATAAATATACTTTTAACTATATTAGATATACATACTCATATAAGTCGTTTTAGGTGATAACATTGATCGGTACAAATAATATTTCATGAACTATAATAACAGTACCAAATTTAATTTTATCGAAAGCAAAGTGACAAAGGCTCATGTTGGTTTGTTCCTGGTATCCGAGGCATAGCTGTTTGCATGTGTACGTAGCGTACTTCGCTAGACGCACACGTGCGCATCCGCTACCGCACGCCGTCTAATTTACCTAAACTGAGTTCTTTTATTTTGTGATAGCCCTCTTAAGGGTCTTGTTACACTCTTTATTACTCAATCTGATGTGACAAGCAGTATATGAGATAAAATCTTCTAAAACGTCACGTTTTCGAAATATACCTAAGCTATCAACGAGTCAGTATATAAGCTATCAAATCAGATACTGATTAATATACAGGGTGTTAGGGACAGCCCTCCACAAACTGACAGGGTGCATTCAGCTCCTTATTTATCAAAATCATATTCCACCAGAACTTTTCTCCAGTATTTTTTTGTTTCAGTTTCTATTCCTTTATTTCAATGTAAAATTACATTCCTTGTACGCATCACTCCATTTATGTAAATAATACGACTAAAATAAAAATTCCAACAATGGATGTTGAAATACTCTAACGAACGACGCGTGAAATCAGCTGTTCACTTTCTGCCTAGCTACAGAGTTCATCAAACTAGTCGTCGCGCTTGCTGTTCGCTACGTGCGTTTTGCCACGGTAACGATACATTGCGTATGAGGAAATAAATCAAATCAATAATAGGTGATGTTAGATTGCATCTGTCAGAGCTAAAATTCTTTAGTTCTGCAATTGCATATTTTGCACCCAAGCCTGGATCTACTTGCGGAATTTAAACTTAAACTACTATTTTAATGCCATAGTTTTCCACAAAGTAACGCCTCATTGCATTACATAATAAATAAAAATACATAAAAAGTAATAGATACCTTTTATTCTCCACAGTTGACGCTGCGCGTTTCGTGACAGCCAGAAGAATAAAGAAACTTTACAACCAGAATACGACAGCGACTGGTTAAAAACAACGAATTTATTGAACAATTTACAAAGAAAAAAAAGAATAACAATTAACTTACATTAAGAAAAATTATCAATAAATGAAAAATAAATAACATTGTCAAAAACTATTGTCTATCGATTATTTAACTTTGTAGGATGTTATACATTACTGGGTCAAAATTATGAAAAGAACCTTTAAATAGGTGGTGTTGAATGCCCAGTCGCCTTTATAAGGTGGTCACTGGCTAGTCCAACTAACTGGGCGGGTCTAACCAAGATAAGCTAGCCAATTCTTCTTCTTCGTCGAAATTTTAGCTAGATTTAGCCAGCACCCTTGCAGGTTATATTGAAATGGTGTAGTGCAGTCAATAAAATGTATCAGTCAGTAAATAAAAAGCATTTTTAATTTTCTACTACTTAGTTTATTTACTTCTGCCCCACCCCTTAGAAAATGCTGGGTACGCCCATGGTGGGTGCCTTATGAAGCCCTACACTAATATGATGTGAAATTAAGAAAAAAATAAAAACAGGGCCTCCATACATGTCATTGAGGGTTGAAACAAATATAACTATTTATTTATGAATAACTGTATGGGGGTGTCAATGGCTATGGTCTTGAAAACTGATATCGAGGTTTCAAAAATACTTTTTTCCTTAAGTCAATGATGAGATATTTGTTTCTAAAGTCGTAAAAATTCCCCTCTAAATTCTTACGCAAGAAGAGCAACATTCTGAAAAAAAATGGGGTTTTGAAACATAAAAAGAAATTTCAACGAAAAATTGGTTTAAATAAGATTCTATATTTAGTTTTTGGGATATGGGACTTTTTCGTGAAACTGCAGCAGTAACTTTGTTTATGTATATGAATGAGCGTTAAGATATTGTTCTTATATTATTTGGTGCTACGGAACCCGGAGGCCGACTCGCGCCTGGCCGGTTTTTTATACAAGCTTGTACGGTACTTATAGTTTATGTTTTTGTTACATTACATTTTTGGATATTAATTGCAATATCAGAAAAACATATTTCAGAACGAACAAGCTAATTGTTCGCTACTGGCAACACAGTTCACGTATTGTCAGTTAGACAGCAAAATTGTTAAAACGTCAATTCTTCATTTTAATTTGGGAAAAGCGTGTATTTCTTAAATAAGTTGAATTCATTCGTATTACATCTCCCCTACCAATTCTAAACGTAAGTATTTATCACTATATGTCTTTTCAAAACAGTTAGTGCGTAAATGAAAATGTAAAACACAGTAATTCATAATTTTGTCTAGGGCGTTGAGGTTATTACAAAAAGTAAAATTACTGTGCCAACGACGCGTTAAATTAGAAAACGAGTGACTTTCCATTCATTTACTTCTACTAAATAATAAAAATAAGCTTGAGAACAGTTTCGTCGTTTTTTTCTTGAAACTACGTCTTTCGCTTTCAATTTCTATCCTTTACAAATGGCGATTTTTAATCACAGTTGCAGTCATGGAATTACAGCAATTTATACTCAGAACGTCATCTAAGTTACACTGGGACTAAAAAAGAATACTGCCTAGACTGCTTCAAAAAAGCTTATAATAGTCAATGTAGACTTTTTACCATAAATAAGTAACTACACAAACTGTTTAATTTCTTGGACCTAAATTGTCATGGACTTGTCATGTTATGATTTTTTTTTAAAGCACTCATTCAGAGCGATGGATTACAAGCTTTATCCTTCGTTTAAAGCGGAGTGCTATATTAAATTGATTTTCACATCACTGTGCTTTTTAACGACTATTTAATTAGAGACTATTTTGTGAAAATTAAACATGTTTTTTAATCAATTTATAAAAGACTAGCTTATGCCCGCGGCTTCGCCCGCGTGGAGTTCGGGAATTACCCACGGGATCTTACTTTTGGGATAATAAGTAATCTATGTATGTATATTAAATACAGAGACGACTCGGAGAACAAATAGTTTCACAGAAAATTCATCATTCATTCATACATCCCATTTCACCCTCTTAGGGGTGGAATTTCGAAAAACTCTTTCATAGTGGATACCCAATATTTACAAAGAGTACACTCATCAAATTTCATGTCTTTAAGAACAGCGGTTTAGGCTGTGCGTAGAATCTTTGATATATCAGTCAGTCAGTCAGGACTTTGAATTTAATATTGGAGGATGATTTTGGAAAAACTGTAATACACTGTCTCATAATTTCAATTCAATCGACTCATCATCTGCCTAGCCTTTTCCCAACTATATTGGAGTCGGCTTCCAGTCTAACCGGATGCAGCTGAATACCAGTATTTTACATGGAGCGATTGCCTATCTGACCTCCACTGCCCAGTTAGTACTGGGTAATACGATACCCCTTGGTAAGACTGGTTGTTAGACTTTTTGGGCCACTGACTACCTAACGACTGTCAAAGATCTACAAATGACAACCGGGGCCAACGGCTTAACGTGATTTCCGATACACGGAAGAAACTCGGTATGTAATGGGTAACCCATCCACAGACCAACCTAGGCAAGCACGGCTTAACCTAAAGATCGACCCGAGCGGCTGTTATTATTTAGCCACGAGCTCACCACACCCCGGCAAGTTTCAAGCCAATCGACTCAGAGAATAAAAAGTTTCACAGAAAATTCAACACCCCATTTCACCCTCTTAGGGGTGAAATTTCGAAAAACCCTTTCTTAGCGGATACCTAGTCTTCACAAAGAATACTACCTTCCAAACAAGTCTCTAGGACCAGCGATTTGGATTGTGCGTTGATATATCAGGGAGCCAGTCAGGACATTGAATTTTAAATTGGGGGATGATTTTGGCAAAACTGTGATACATGTGTCTCATAATTTTAATTGAAGAGCATGTACACAAATTTTCAAGTCAATCGTCTGAGAGAACAAAAAGTTTCACAGAAAATTCAACATCCCATTTCACCCTCTTAGGGGTGGAATTTCGAAAAACCCTTTCTTAGTGGATATGTACTCTTTGCAAAGAATACACCCCCCAAATTTCATGTCTCTAATACCAGCGGTTTGGGCTGTAAGTTGATAGACCAGTCAGCCAATCAGGACATTGAATTTCAAATTGAGGGATGATTTTGGAAAAACTGTGATACACGTATCTCTTAATTTTAACTGAAGAGTATGTACACAGATTTTCAAGTCAATCGACTCAGAGAATAAAAAGTTTCACAGAAAACTCAACACCCCATTTCACCCTCTTAGGGGTGGAATTTCGAAAAACCCTTTCTTAGTGGATACTTACTCTTTACAAAAAATACACCCTCCAAATTTCATGTTTCTAGGATCAGCGGTTTAAGCTGTGCGTTGATATATCAGTCAGTCAGTCAGGACTTTGAATTTTATATGTATAGATAAACTTTTACCAGAATATTTTGATCAAAGTAACTGCCTTTTAACTCATTGGGTTGACAAAATCGTCAAAGTCGCGGGAAACACCTGGATGGGGGACGCACAGAACCGGGAAGTGTGGCAGAAAAAAGGGGAGGCCTATCACTATCACTATCACTATCACTGCTGGCCTACCTAGGCCAGCACTGGGTGATTCCTGGCAGATATGATGGTGATGATGAACTGCCTTTAGTGTACAATTAAAAATATGATCGCAATAATTCCTACTTTAGTTCCCGAGAGAATAAGGGTTAACCCTTATTCTCTCGGGAACTAAAGTCATGATGTTATGTCAATCCTGCTGGACCTGGAGAGTGAGCTATGTTCAAATCTTACAATAAAGACGGTCTTAAAGTGACCTTTAAATATACTAATTTGTGAGTCACAGTTTGAATGTATTGTAAATTGGTCAATATTAGCCATGACATTCATTACTTTTAGACTGACTTGTAAGACAACCTTTGTGAGTCATATGGTTAAGATGTCTTCAAAGCGAAACAAAAGTTTTTTTTTTTTTTTAAGACAGTAGCGTATGTGAGACTTCTTAGGGGCGCTTAGTGATATTTTATTATGAGCCTGATGTGTCCCCCTGCAGGGCAAAGGCCTCTTCCCTCTTTCCATTTATCTGTCTTTGGCTATTTGGGCCCAATCTACTCTTGTCAAAAGACAAGAGTCCAGCTCGTCACACCATCTTCTGGGCATACCGCGTCGCCGGGTTCTGTTGTTCGGAACCTAATCTGTTGCCATTTTGGCCCGTTTTTTATGTGACATGTGGCAGATATTATATTGTTGATATAATATCTCCAACTTTTGTCATATATCAATAATTAGTTTTATAAAGGCACATTTTATTTATTAATGTACTCACGTAAATAATAAATACAGGCCCAAGAGGAGAAGACTGTGCATTTTGAAAGGTGACAATGTCGCTAATAGCTGACAAATATATCGCTGTGATGATGCATTTCTTTAAAAATCATTAATGGAAATAGAATATTGCTCTATGTTGTACTAAAATATTGATTATAAAATGCAATAACTAAAAAAGTTATACTGAAAATTTTTTCGTAGATGCAAAAATAGCTCTTGGAAATTGTCCAAATGCTTTTTATACATTGAAAACTATTACAGCAACTTATGCAGTGTTATTATTGGAATACTCAATATTTTAGTGCAACACAGCAATACTTCATTGTTTCATTCAGTAATATAGATAAATTAATCAACAGCAAAATATTTGATTGCTGTTTGCAATATTGCCTACTTTCAAAATACACCATCTTAAAGATTAGCCAACACCGTCAGTGGAAAATGGAAGGGAGGCCTTTGCCCTCCAGGGGGAAACAGATGACTTATAATAAAAATGACATTATTAGGAGGTTCCTCTCTTTGGAGCCCTGACTGCCGGTAGCTTGGACCCTGTTCCTGTTACCGATGGGCCACAACTTTTTACATTTTGAATGTTTTTTATATTGTTTTTATTTTAAGGAATATTAAAAAATATATAAGATTTGTAAATAAATAAATAAAAATATGACATTATTAGAACACTAGATAAATGATATCCAAACATTTTTGGGCATGCGGGGATTGTATGCCCAAAAATGTTTGGATATCATGTTTCAAATCTTCAGATCTTTGCTGTAATAAAAAACTATAATAGGTATTGTATAGCCAATTTAAAATACACTGACATGGGATGTTTTATCAACACAATCCTTTGATATGTTAGCCTTAAATGTATCACATTGTTTTTAGATTTTACTAGCGACTGGTCCTGGCTTCGCTGGCTGCAATTTAATAATGACAAAGAGTGCTTAGCAATTTTTTATTCTAATTTGAAAACTTTCTATCATAAAAATCTTATTATTACCAGATAATTACGAACACAACAAAAAATCAGTCAAATTGGTTGAGCCAACCTCAAGTGATGCTCCATCATACATGTAGCAAATGATTTTTATATTTTATACTTCCAGATGTCAGGCCGTGAAGGTGGTAAGAAGAAGCCGCTGAAGGCGCCCAAGAAAGACTCGAAGGACCTCGACGAGGATGACTTAGCTCACAAGGCAAAGTTAAAGGAACAACAGAAGGCACTTCAGGTTTGTAACAATTTTTTTTTATTATAAAATAAATAAATAGATAAAACTAGCTTTATTAGAGAAATAATTTTTAGAATCGGATCAGTCGTTCCGAAGATTTACCACCTATAAGTTTGGATAACTTAGAAACTTCTATATATGCTATGAAAAAGACTAGTGATGGGTAGCTATAGCCATAACTAGCTAAATAACGGCTATTAACTAAATAGCCACGGTTACGATATCCGTCAAAACTATAACTAGCTATTGGCTACTGGCTAGCTAGAATACGGCATAGCGGATAGTAGCCACAGAGTATAATATAACTACTTCGTTTTGCAGCCGTCCCGGTTTTCGGTAGCCGGCTAGCCGGAGTAGCCGAGTAGCCGATAGCTGACTTAACTGTGTCGTAGTATTATATTATCTGTGACTGTGTGCACTGTTGATTTTCGTTTTCTTACAATAATAATACGTACGACCTACGAGGGGAAGTCATTTCTTTTCAAAAGATTATAAAATAAAATAAAAAGTAAATGAAAAACGAAATCAAGACATTACCTAACTTATTATTCACATTTAGACTTGTCGCCGCGGCGAGGATCGAACTCGAATTGCAGGACAGTTGATCGTTATTCATTCAATTCCCTAGTCCACCTAGCTACGCCGCTGCGCCGCTAGCGACCGCTAGTCGTTATTGTTCAATAGCCAAGTAGCCAAAATAGCTGGCTAGCTAGCTGGCTATTCCACCACAAATAACCGGCTAGCTAAGCTATTGAAATTTCGGCTAGTTACCCATCTCTAAAAAAGACACCAGCCATCATAATGTTGCCATAATTATTTGAAGGTGGTCATTATAGAGACGATGACTCTATGATTGGCGCTGCGAAATTCATAATAAAAGAAAGAAAAAAAACATCTCTAAAACTGCTATGAAAACCCAATAAAAAAACCACTAGCTCGGTGATCTATGACCTATCGAGAATATAATCGCTCAATATACCTTTGCTAATAATTTCGTGTAACAGGGTATTCCTTTATTTTTGTAGGAGGCGAAAGCAAAGGCCTCACAAAAGGGTCCTTTGGCAACTGGAGGCATCAAGAAATCGGGAAAAAAGTGACACAGCTAACTTTGTAATTTAATTATAGGATATAAATTCTAATGTAAGAATTATAAAAAAAGATCTTTGTTGTTTTTATTTGATGAATACAGCATAAACTATGGTTGATCACTACTATCAATTTAACCATGGATAATGAACGTCGTACTGCCATAATTTGGCCCATATAAACATTTTTAACATACATACCAAACTTGTAACATGCCTTTTATATAAATAAAAAAGCATTTGATAACGAGATTTTGTTGTTTATTATTAGGCTGTATGACATTTTACCTTTGTCTGCTTGCTCATTTCCCGCCTTTTCGAATTTGACACTTCACGATTCATCATGATGTTTGTTGTTTTGATAAAATTAAGTTGAAATAGTAGGTACCTGTATGTTTGAGTAAACTAAGAAGAACCTTATGTTTTTGAAGACTGGATACTGTATTTCGAGAGAGTGAGTACCTACAATATTATATAGGGCTAAGTAGCCAATGGGCCTAGTATGCAAACGCGGTGTTAAAGAGAAATACATGATTATAATTTGAAAATATTTGTTTCTAACATTTATTATGAAGACTTTTTCAGGGCTAAGGGTGATACTAATTATTATTGTGCTTTCTGCACATCTCAAACCGCTAAGAGTAATAGTGTTCTGTGGAGCCGCCGAGCGCGGCATTTTTGCTCGCAGCGCTGCTAGCAACTAGGTAGGACGGGCGCGCCGCACGATTTTTACAAGTTGTATACTGTATTTCAAATGGCAAAAAATTATTTTTCTTAACTTTTATCGACAAAAGTAGATACTTAGTAGGGACGTAAACAAAATCCATGGGTGCAGCTGTCCCACCCCCCTGCCCTCCCCTGAGTACGCCCATGGGCAGAGGTGTACCTAACAGTACACCAACATTTCACTAGCTATGTTTAAGTCCCATGTAATAAGGGGCGTGCCAAACCCAGCAACACTTTTGCCCGACCATTAGGCCATCGAGGCAGCAACCAATGAAATCTTAGTGCCAAAAATCCGTTAAGCACACAACTGGTCCCGGAACGTTATTCAATACCGCCAGTTTCTATACGATATTCGTATCGTAGTGGCAGTTTGATGATGGGAGGTGTTGAAATTGCTATCTCTGCGGCATGCCACCAATCCGTCTCCTTCTTGCTCTCTGTTGTACTTCTTGATGGCCACCCGTATGACCATACTTAACCTAAATAAACCCTCCATATTTCAGCTTACAATGGACTTCTTCAGATTTTTTTTTCCACAAACTCATTTCGCAAATAAGGCCTCAGACGCAAACGAAAATAATAATATAGCAACAACCATGGAAAATTCTATGGATCAATGTCGTTCACAAGTTGATAATAATTCAAATAAGCTTGAAACTGAAAGTATTGTTACGGTCAATACGAATGATGATACCACAAACAACGATTCTTCTGTTGTCAGTATTGATGAATTTGGTGTTACTAAGACTCTTCATATCCTTGAAAATGTAACTCCTATTGAAATTATTCCAACTGATAAAACAACTTGCAAAGAACTTGAAGACAATAAAATACGTTTAAATGATGATATTGCATTTGAAGATGCTTTAATTTCAAATATTACTGCTGAGGCAAGTCCAGTTAATGTTCCAAAGGATGTGCTAGTAATAAATAATAATGATCTCAAAGGAATTAAAATTCAATGTGAAGCTAAAGTTATAAATGATGCCACTATATTAAACGATGCTATAGACTATGAAACTATGCAAACCCTTAAAGACTTTGAAGAAGCCTTAAGTAATATAGATAAAACGGCTTTAACTGATGATGCTGAAACAGATCTGATTAATTTAGACGAATTTTTGGATACATTTGATGAAGTAGAACCTGTAATCGAAGAGCCAATTGCTAAAAACGGTTCTGAGAATTGTATTTATGTTAATAATGAGAACGCAACTGATAGCAAAGAAAAAGAAATAAGAGATACTACGAATGAAAGGCATCCAAATATAAATGAAAACATCGATGTTATTTCAATAAGTTCTACTGAAGACAATATAAGTCAAACAGGACAAATAAAAGACACCGTTCCCATTTGCGGAGTTTCTGATCAATCAGGCTCCGACGACGGCTATAATTCATCAGATTTCGAATTCATATCAGAAACTGAAGCAAATATGACTGGATTCGTTATAAATTACGGGCTCGATAACTGCCTGAATCCATCTCCAGCTAGTTCTAAACCACTGATCAGTTATTGTGGACAGTATTTCGACAGAGAGGTCGAAAGAGAACCGTCCGATCCAGGGGAAGGTCCAAGTAGACAAAATAGGCCAAGAAATGAATTTGAAGATAGAACTTATAGAAACAATCACCATATACCTGCAGGGGATGATTACTTGGGGTTGTTTCAAGGGATTTACAACCCGTTATTGCCTATGTCGGAGATATATTTCTTGGAGAACAAGTCTGTGAGAACTTCGGCGATGAACAGCCAGTATGATGGGATTGGTTTTGATAAGCAGTTGGCGTTGAGGAGACATCAGCCGGATAGTTCCGAAGATGAATGTGAGTCGCAATTTATGTCTTTTGAGATATGTGGTGAAAAAAAAGGTAGGTAGCTCTTGCAAAAAAATTCAAGTTTTTTTTTTTTAACTCATTCGCTGCGGCCGACGCCGTTTTTTGATTTAATATTCAGGTGCGAAAAACGCCCATCGGCGTTTTTTTAAAATTGCTTATATCTTGGCAAAAACAAGTCACAAAACATTATGCACATTTAAAAAAAATAGAATTTATTATTTTTTAAATTTATTTATTTCTTTAAACAGTGCTGAAAACGCCGATCGGCATTTTATATTATCCAAATGAGGTGCGGAGGACGCCCATCGGCGTTCGCGACGAAAACCGTCCCGCACTTGGCTAATAAGCGTAATTTTTATCGCCGTTAATATAAAACGGGTATGATCATCATCTGCTAGGCTTTTCCCAACTATTTTTTCGGCTTCAATCTAACTGGATGTAGCCGAATACCAGTATTTTCTTTGGAGCAACTACACATCTGACCTGCCCCTGCAGTCTCGACATTAGACAGCGACAAAAATCGGTCGGTAAGTCGTATCGTTGTCAAATTCCTTTAATAGATTTTCTACTTTATTTCGAAAGCATAAGGTTGAAAAGCTATTTAAGAAATTTGACATCGATTACACTTAACGACCGATTTTTGTCGTTATATTTGTCGAGACTGCAGGGCCAGGTGTGAACACTATATCCCCTTGAAAAAATCGTTGGGTTCGATTCCTGGCTCCAATTTTATCCGCAATCTCGCAGTTACCCGTCCAACAAACATTTTGCAGCAGTCACTGTGTAGGTATTTGGTATAGAAGCCTCGCAACTTGTTGTAAGTTACTAAAAGCCGTTCTCCATTTTCAGTTGAAGACGAAGCCAAGGAATCTGCGAAGAAGATTCTCAATACGTATCCTGGAGAAAACAGGAAGAGGAGGCGACGACATTTTTAAAACTTTTATACACTGTGCTTTTATTTGATAAGTGAATTATAAGACTTTCCCATAAGTTCGTGTTTTATCTAACTCTGTACTTACGTTGTCCGTGGTCCAAATGTAGTAGTCATTATAGTCTTGTTTTTCTCCTAACTTGTTGCAGTATTATTAGCTTATAACGTTTCCACTGCTGGGACATAGGGCTCTTTAAGGAGTGGGCCGTAATCCACCACGTCAAAAGCCTACCTTCTTGAGATAACCCAGCTTCATCTTCCTACCTCGACTCGACAGCTTATTCATTCGAGTGATCGAAGAGTCAACATTACAGTAAGTCTTATCGTAATTTTGTTAATAATTTAGACATAAAAAAAGAAAAATGTTCCTTAGAAGGCTTGATTTAAGGATCACAGTACTGTAAAAAAGTCATAACACCTACAGTAACACGACTTACTGTAATTATGACATCGGGGGCAGAACATCTGAAGATGCCCGGTAGAGGTGCGAAACACGTGTCATGTATCTATGTACAGGAAGCCAAGATGTTTTTGTCTTTCAAATAAAACCAAAGATTCATATAAGTAGGTATGTTTATTGTAAGTATTTACAATGTAAATTATAACTAACATTTTATCTCTATTATAAGTCTAATACAATAAAAAATGTACTTTAACCATAAAGATTGTTTCGAACCGACGAAGTTTTAAAAAAAACTTTTTTGAAAAACTTCCATATACCTACATGCTTTTCAACGTTCCCAATCTGTGCTGTAGTTACAAGTAACCATACTATGAAAACGAAACTAATATATTCACTTAACCATCCAAAAACATGATATTTCTTGCAAAAACTAATACTCAACCTAGTAGTGTATTTACATGGTTTCATAAATCAAGAAACCATTATAGGAACACTATTTATCTCCAAAAGGAACTAAATTTACAAATACATTCTCTGTGTGTCAAACTGGTTGGTTATTTAAAATAAGGCGTAATGCTACGAGCCTACCGTTAATCTGAGACGGTGCATGAGGTATCTGCGCGGTGGGGTAGGCTTGTAGTAGTGCAAAACGAATCAATACAGTATAATTTAAAGAATTATAAGGGAAAATGTTTTATATTAGCTCCCTTGAACTGATAAAAAAACATTTTACTTAGATAATACCCTCAGTTTCATAATTTTATTCGAAAAACAAAGCATTGCTTATTATTGGCAATCTTAGTCGCGAATTACACAGAAAAGGCGCAAGGTGAAGACGCGGCGCAGGCACGCCGTTCTTTCGTTTCCTTATAAATTCACGCCTGCGCCGCACCGTGACCTTACGCCGTTTCTGTGTAATTCGCGCCTTATATGAGTTTTGCAAAGTTAATAAATTTCTAGATTTCAAACAATTTTGATATGAACGATTTACCGTCGATTTTTAGAATTTTCACAATTTATGTTACATTTTGCACTGTCTTCTTCATCTGATATTTTAAAAAAATACGTTGAACATTGGGAACGAAAAACGTCTAATAAAAAATTGCATACATAACTTATGTATCATAAATTATCAAGCTTTAAAGAATCACTTTGGAAACTTTAAAGGCGTCTTCATACATGTCATACTAATCTATGATTCTTTCAAGTATTTCATTGAAACGGGTTACGTTAAATTTTTTACATAAAAACTAGCGGATTCACCGCTTTCGCTATGTGAGTGCATTTTATATTGTATTTGAAAAAACTAGTTAACATATTGGATGAAAATTCTCTAAAAGAATTTTGATATCCACAAAACATTTTTTTTAATATAGGTAACTAGCGACGGGTGCAATATACATATAAACCTTCCTCTTGAATCACTCTATCTATTGCTGGAAACTGCATTAAAATCCGTTGCGTAGTTTCAAAGATCTAAGCGTACAAACAGCAGGAGTGACTTTGTTTTATACTATGTATGGACGAGCTTTAAACCAAGTTTCAAAATCCCATTTAAATGGCATATCGAAAAGTTCAGAAGATTATTTAAAAATAGAAATATGAGATAAGACAGTCAAGAAAAAATAACAATTATCATAACTGTACCATTTCACCAAATTGAAAGCAGAATACGATATAAAGAAACGTCAAAGAAGACGTTCTACTAAAAATGAAGTCGTGCTTATTCAATAATTTAGACAAAGTTCAGCGTTATAGAGCGCCTCTGTCACTCATACATACGGGACTGACAGTCTCTTACTTAAAGTGCGGTAAGTCATTTTAACTGTCCCGTAATAAACGGTAACACTTAAATTTTAAACACAACATCACGCTAGTAATCCCCGAAGGATTAGGCAGAAGTGTGCCTATAACACACCCACATTTTACCAGTTATAATACAAGTTCCATGTAATATATTTAAAATATATTATTCTTCTAATACAATACAATAATGCACCCACAATACATAACAAGGCCTGACCGCGCGGCCGTTCGTATAAAAATAAAATCCAATGTTTATTCTTTTACAAAAGAGGGTAGTTTTAAAATTTTGACTTTCGTTTAGCTGGAGACCTTGGCGGCGGGGGATCAGTCTTCTTACTCTGCAAATAATTATGATTTTGTCAATACAACATTGTTTCAACATTTAAAGGAAGCTTTCGGTGGCCTTTGGCAGACGGCAACGGCAGCAAATAAGAAAAACAAAAGAGTGAGTCTAACTCTCTCTCTCCGTTTAAATAGTGGCGGCGTTCGGGTGTACGCACGACGGCCAATCAAGCTTTACAAAACCAGTTGATGCGGATCTCTCATTGTGTAGGAAATCTATACAAAGCGAGGCCAAGTTATACTGGAACTGCACAGCTTCATGTGCCGCCGTGTGTACAAATTAAATTTCATATAGTCATATAAACGTTATGAAATGTCTTTGATACTGGTACAGGTGCCATGCCCGGTTTATGGTATTTTGCAAAGACATAACGTTTTTTAGCGGATGAACTATAATAATCTAGCAGAGTATTGCCGCTGTAGTATGCAAGAGGGCACCGAATACTATCTTAAGGTAGTATCCACAGAGTTTTGGGCCCAAGCCCTATAGACTCGTAGGACCTGCATGTCCATGTATGACCATGTAGGAACTTCCTGATGAGACACAGTCCGAAAGGCCCAGACCCTGATATGTCTATGCACACAAAAAAATTAATTCGAACACAAGTGTGACATGTATAACACAAAGGGAAATAATAAGGCTTCCGAAAAAAAAAAAACTTTCAACGATGTGTGGTTCACTGTAATACTAAGCAAGTAAAAAAAAAAAAATGTACCGGAAAAAAATGTTGTATTTAACAAACAAACATGAGCTTATTCAAATTACAATTCTATGAAAAATAATAAACTCAATTTCCAAAAAAAAAAACAAACTTCCGAAAAAAATTCTAAGTTAACGAAAAAATACTAAGTTTGCGAAAATTTCCGTAAACATGTTCTGCTAAAATAATCGTTTTCTTAAGCTCCATAACTTTGGATGCAAGAGCGAGCGAAGCGAGCTCTGGTCTTGGCTTGGTCTTGGTCTTGACAAACAGGCAGGAATAGGAGCCCCGCGTAACGGGGCTAGCCCGTTGATTTCATTCCTGTTTTATTTATTTTATAAGTTAAAATACCATTTCATTTTCATTGTAACCAAATGCTGTATTGATTTTCGGAATTTTCAGTATTTTATTCGGTCGTTTCTTTGTCCTTTCAGTTGTCGCAAGATTAGTTTTTAAAGCAGTACATTACATATTTGAGTATGCTCATTTTTTTCGGAGCTTTTATTACTACCCTAACACAAATACGAGTTAACAGCGGTATTGGGTAGATGGTTGTTCTATTTTGGGTTTTTTAAATTCTTATAATAATGTTTAAATATACGCAAAATGGGGAAACTATGTTAATAAGTATGATAAAGTCAGCATAAATATATAGGGACTAACAGACTGCTGTCCATATGATCAGGAACAACTATGAAAATTAAACTTTTTCTCCATTGGTCATAGTCCTAATCAGAATGGCTGCTGTCGGATACTGTGGTGTATCGAAAACACCGCTTGTGTAATTGAGATAAAGTTTAATTTTCATAATTATAATGGCTTTAAATAAACAGTCTATTCATCCTTATATGTTTTGACGTCGCTAGCACAGTATCAAATTCTTGCATGCCACTAAAAAGCCTTAATGGCGACTATTTTCTAATATAACGTTAGTTACTACTTTCTTGTTAGTCTACAAAATACAATACAAAATGTCAGTGATTATGCCTTAATTATTTTAATTAACTACTAAAATTAGATCGCTGTCTTTTACAGTGATTAGTTACTTATTTTTCTAAATCTAACGAAAAGCCTAAAGCCTCATAATGATTCATAAAAAAGTAGCACAAAATTGGTTGCAAAATGTTTTTGTGTTGCTGAAATCATGTTGTGGCGACATATTTTTTTTTAATATAAAGGGTGTAAAAAGACCCTTAACGAAGCCGAAAGGCACTTGTTCTCCCCGTCATTGCGATCGTTTTTTTGTTCTGGACCATACCTGGGAACGTTCTAGTTACGGAGATATTGAAGGTCAAAGTTCCAACTTTATCACAAGATTTTGTTTTTTTTTTTTTTCTTGCTTTTCGGTGAAGGAAAACATCGTGAGGAAACCAGCATGCCTGAGAGATATTTCTTGACGGCATGTAAAGCCAAGTCAGAGGCCCATGGGCGGCATAAAAACTCTGACACCAGGTTACGAACTAACCACACGATAAAGAAAGAAAGAGAGAATACATAATTTTGCTTTAAATACCTCCTAGACCCCCGTAGTATTCAATGCATCCATTAACACAATGTTTTGAGTGCGTTACATTGACTCTTACAGTAAAACGTGATTTTTCTCCCTAAAAAAAAAGTCGTTTCCCCGCAGTTTGAGTTACTTAGAATGCTTGGTTGACGGCTTCGTGAAGGGTCTGTTTACACCTTGTATATATTAAATGCCCCTACTCTTGACCTCAATCTTGTCCTGAGGACAGAGATGAGGTCGAAGATGGAACGAGCTAACACAAAAGAAGCCTATTAACTCGCGACTTAAATAGATTGGGGTCTGACTTGTTACATTTCATCCAGGAATCATGTTTCAAGTAACAGAGGGGCCATTCAAGTATTACGTAAGCACTACAGGGAGGCGGGGGGATCTTTGCTTTGCTTAGTTTTGATGATCCCATGGTTGGGGGGTCTGGATGATGATTACGTGAGTAGTATTTATTTTTGAACGTTTTCGGATTTTCTACAAGCTTTGCTTAGTTTTGCTGACGAGGGAGAGGGAGGGGGCGTTAATAATTGCAAAAAAACTTCTTACGTAATATTTGAACGGGCCCATAAAACATGTCGCTGCGATAATTTTGATGGTTTTTATTGCCTTTCCTAGTCCTGCTTCCTTGAAGAGGTTGGCAGAAATGTAATATCACTCAATACATTTTTAAGTCTCATGTAACATAGGCCGAGCCTACAGCCATTACATTAACACGATATCCATAATTATCTTACAGATAGCTGGCAATGCCTAAAATCACACGGTTTTATACCAAATTCGTTTTTGATTATTTTAAGGTTTCGCTCATTTAAATGATTTTGACGCATTTTTAATATTTACTTAATTTTGACAATCTAACACTCAGAAATACTTTCAAAGTACCCTTTTAGTCTTTATAAAGGCCATTTTATTCGAGATCAAAATATCCTACCACTACAAAATCAGCCTATAATATCAGCACGGCCGAGACTCACTCCTTTTTGTTAAGGGTTGGCAAAATTATTATGATATTTTTAGCTGTGCTAGAACTATTATGATAACGAAATAAACTTTTTTTTAAATATTTTTGTAATCACACTTATGTTTTACTAACAACGTTATTTTTGAGCATACTAGAAACACTAAACTGACTAAAATAAAATCGAAATTATTCAGGGTGAATTTTTCAAGTGGGTGTGGATGGCCAAATCCGAAACTATGAGGAATAGAGAAAAAATACTCGAAGGAGTCTCGAGCCCGATTTTGATGAACTAAAACTGCATCATTGGATTTTTGAAAATCCAAGGAATCGAACTCAAATTCGGAGAAGTATAACAATGTTGTGAAGATGATTGCTGACCAGCAATCAAGAACATTTATTAAAAATGGATAAAAACATAAAATTTAACCTTTTCCTTAAATTTGCCGCATGTCACTTCCCAGAATGTGATCCCTATTAGCGACACTATCATGAATGGTGTCATAATGCAGTGTGTGATTTATTTTTCAAAATCAACGGGTTCGAGTGGCTTGGCTAGGATAGGATAGGAGGATATTGATTTTTCAAAAATCAAATGATGTAGTTTTAGTTTTCATAAAATCGGGCCAGAGACTCCTTTGATTTTTTTCGCTATCCTCATAGTTTCGGATTTAGCCATCCACCTCCACTTGAAAAATTCACCCTGTATATTATTAACCAACCATTATAATTTAAATAAACTCTCTAAAAATTTATTAATATAAAATCTTTCCTGATAATTGATAATAAAATTAAAAATATTCTTATTTTGAATATACAAATTCAGTGAAGTGATCACGGCTTGTATTATGAATGTTAAAGTATTTATAAGTCTTACTAATATTGTTGTAGTAATTTCATACAAAATTGATCACTATTTGATCCTACCAAACACAAAACTTATGCCTGTTTTCACGAACACTAAGGGACACCTGAAAACATGCCTAAATATTATTTATTTATTAAAACTTTATGCACAAGTAAAAACTGTACAAAGGTGGGCATTTTCTACCAGTCTACCTTCATTATTTTATTGGTGCAATTTCAACTCTCTTCAAACAGTGTAAATGAAGCCTGAAGATATCCTTTCATTTGGGCATGACTTAAGCTGTCTCTTAGTAATAGTGAAAATTGGCAGAAATCGATCATGCCAATCGATCCGTCAATTTTCGTAGAAAAATCGATTTTCACGAAAAAAATATCAGAATCTATCACAGCGATTAGCTTGAATCTTCTAAACGCAAGTTACTATAAAATCAAGCTGTTTAAAATCCGAACCCCAAAAGCAGCATGTAAGAAAAGGTTAAGAAAAAAATAATTAGCTAATCTAAATTCGCGTATGCATTACTTTATAAGTTGGGTACTTGACTACTTTTCAAAAGTGCCAAAGATTTAAATCATTAGAGTTGTCCTACCGGGTCAACAAAATTGTCACCTTTCTGTTTCAACTTTAAATAGCATAGTCTCACTCACTCATACAAAAAATCATATCTACAGAGTAGTCCAAATAGTGAGGTCATACAAAAAAATGTGATTCCTCATGCCCGAATTGTCTGCCCGCGATTCTGGAAAGTTTAGGTGTGTATTTGTGAATCGGCCTTTAAAAATATTTGTTTTTTATTCGAAATCGTATGATTTTGATAAGATACTTTAAATCGAAAACTGTCAAGAACCGTGGAACATATATTAATAAATAAACATACAAGGGGTATTTATGGATAACCTTGGGCATGAGGAACCATTTTTTTTTTAAGACGTCAAAATTTTTGTACCACCCTATAAAGTTCCATGTGGTATGCGTGAGGACACTCGTCTTAAATCGAACACTATTGAAAGCACATCTGACGATTTAAATCTTCGCAGCGTGCATAGAAAAAATCTATTAAAAAAACATTTCTGACCCTTTCCGCGATAGAATTGTTTTGATTTTAGCAACATCATCATATTACATGGATTCGTCTCCGTCTAATCTGTAAAAATGAAATTCTTTTTTAACTTTTCACTGTACATTTTCTCATGCTTTTGCTTGGCTTTTTTTTTTAAAACAGGACTATTTTTTTTTCTGCAGTTTTTTCTGGAAGCTATGTCAATCAATAAACTAAGCGATATGGACCTCTCCTGCTTCGTATTGATTCACAAATTGTAGCAGTAATAGTTAATGCTAAGACAAGTGCTCTTTAAGGCGCGAATTATACAGAAAAGGCGTAAGGTAAAGGCGCGGTGCAGGCATGATGCCGTTTCAAAACGTTTTCATACAAAATATACGTAGGCGACGTATCGTGAATTACACTCAAGCGGCGCGGCGCAGGCACGCCGTTCTTTCTTTTCCTTATAAATTCCACGCCTGCGCCGCACCTTACGCCTTACGCCGTTTCTGTGTAATTCGCGCCTAAGAGATAGAAGGTTAGAATAATGTTATTTATTATCTTAATTCGTGCAGTTTTCATCAACTTGAAAAACTCATAGATGGATTCCTAACATTCACATCTTTTTAACGATTGTCATAGCTACCATAGCGAACCGTTTAAAAACTCAACCTGTATACTGATTTAAGCAATTTTGATGAAAAACTAAATGGAAAATCTTCATTTTTTCTAACTAATGGTGTGGCGTATTATGCATGCATGCAAAACATTTTAAGAACAATAAACTAGAACCAAAGTTACTGTATTTCGAGATGTTAAAATAAAACATCTAGGTACCTATTTCATAGTTTTGCTTTGGGGCCCTAATATTATCATTTGCAGCGCACCTCAAGGCTACAGTTGGTAGCAGGGTATTGTTTTCTCCTATATTAACCTGCTAAGAGCAGAAGTGGACTATAGCTGTCGCGGCCGCCCTATACCGATCCCTTCTGCAGATTTTGCAGCAAAATAATTAGTGCTACGCTATGTATTTAATCCTACGAAAGAATAATACGCACAAGCATTTCAGAATCCCGGATCCCGGAATCGTTTGAAATTCCCGAGTAATATTTTTAGTCTTCTGTTAGTATAAAATACAATAAATTAGTCAATTCGATCCCTAATCTGTTAGATAGATAAATCAATTTCCAATACTTGACCACATTGTGCACATTATCATTTTTTATTGATATTCCATTTGTTTTCAATAAAATAAAGATGCTAAATCAAAATAACCACTGCTATAATTTC
Source organism: Noctua pronuba (assembly GCA_905220335.1). NCBI lineage: Eukaryota > Metazoa > Arthropoda > Insecta > Lepidoptera > Noctuidae > Noctua > Noctua pronuba. The sequence continues at coordinate 4,077,999 of LR999919.1, read as the reverse complement.
ATTAAGTTTGTTATAGTTGTGTTTACAAAATTGTTCAATCCCGGGAACCTGGGATTACTTATTTATTCAGAAAGGAATGTCCATAATATTCTTTCGTGGGAAGAAGTTTAGGTATATAAGCGCCCGATGATCCGATCGCTGATGATAATGTAAGTAAAAAACAACTTTGAGTTCTATTTCAAGTTGTACCCGTCATAGCTCCATAATTTACTGGGCTGAGATTCTGCCACAGTTGGCAAGCGGCTAGTCGGTTTAAGGCCTTTGGGAGCATCCATTAATTACGTGAGACAATTTTGGTGAAATGTCGTGAGATTTGACTTGACCCCCTCACCCCCACCTAATCTCACGTGAGATTTATCAAAATGCGTAGTGTAATGTAAATACGTTAATCTGTGCTTGATTGCGGAAGATTTATTAAAAAAAAATTCTTTGTATTATTTATTATTTAATATTATTGTGTAGGAATTAGCCCATATTTTAGTGGAGAAGCATTTCTTTACTTAATTAAACCCAGAATTTTCGTAATTTTACACTGTTTCTTGCGGGGAAAAAAATACGTGATATTTGCCGAGACCACTCTTCCTCGTGAGATTGGGTGAGATTCGGCTCGACCCCTCTCCCCCCTAAATACCTCACGTAATTAATGGACGTCCCCTTTTGCTATAAGAATATGTGACCTAACTCTCCAAAAAGGCTAGAAAAGTTATTACATTTTCTTACAAAACAGCTATCCACCGTCTTTACTTAGCTCAATTTCTTTGTATCCTAAAGAGTTCCTGATAACAAAAAGACCGCCCATTATAACATCCTTCATTTGCTTTTTTTCTGGATTTCATGTGCAATAAAGAGCATCCTAAAAAATAGTCAAGTACCCAACATTAAGAGGAACTAATTCAAATGCTTACCAGAAATGTACCAGTTTTACTTCATCAACATAAAAAATGTTTTAATTAGGTTATTTAGGATTTTTTCTTTCTTCTTGGTAAGTAACTGGGTTGTGGAGGTCAAACAGGCAGTAACTCCATAAAGGGTGTAAATAGACCCTTCACGAAGCCGAAAGGCACTTGTTCTCCCCACTATTACGATATTTTTTTATTCTAGGTCATACCTGGGAACCTTCTAGTTACGGAGATATTGCGGGTCGTTAGAAGTTTTTTTTTAATTCTAATTTTTAAGGTTATAACTTTACTTAAAATACCTCCATGACCCGTTTACTATTCAATGCATCCATAAGCACAATGTTTTGAATGCGTTATATTGAGTTTTATCGCAAAAGGTTATTTTTTACCCCAAAAAAAAAGTCGTTTCCCAGCAATAATTTTTGTGTAGTGTTACTTAGTTTGATGTACAGAATGCTTGGTTAACGGCTTCGTGAAGGGTCTGTTTACACCCTGTATAAAGGCTGGGCAGATGATTTATCCTATTCCTTTAGTAAAAATACACATTTCTGGCAAACATTCAAAAAACAACCAAATTAAAACATCCTACAAGAACTAACCTCTCTCGATCGCTTCGCTCTGGGCTCTCCAACATCTTCCTTTTCCTTACTCTTCTCCACTTTCTCCGCTTCATTCTCCACAACTTTCTCTTCTTCATTCTTCTCCACATCTCCATTCTCTGCTTTCTCAGGTTCTTTATCTTCTGGCGGACTTTCAGTCTCTTTTTCAGGCTCTGGCGATTTCTCTGGCGTTTTTTCTCTGGTCTCTGTTTGTTTGTCGTCTACATTTTCTGCTGGCGTTTCCTCTTCCGTCTCTTTCGTAGCTTCTGTCTCTTCTGCTATTGGCTCTGGTTGAGTTTCTTCTGTGGGTTCTTTGTCTTTTTCTTCTTGTTGTAGTTTTCTAGAGGACTGTCGTTTGATTGGCGGTTTTGATGTGCTATTCGATTCTTTCTTATCTTTCTTTGATTTTGCTGTGGATGGTTTTAAGATTTTATTATTGTTTGATATAAGGGAAAGCAGTTGGGAGGGGCTTGTGGCTTAATAATAACAGCCACTCGGGTCGATGTTTAAGTTAAGCCGTGCTTGCCTAGGTTGAGCTGTGGATGGGTGACCACCCATTACATACCGAGTTTCCTCAGTGTCTCGGAAATCACGCTAAGCCGTTGGTTCCGGGTGTCATTTGTAGATTTTTGACAGTCGTTAGGTAGTCAGTGGCCCAAAAAGTCTGACAACCAGTCTTATAGGCAGTCGCTCCATGTAAAATACTGGTATTAAGCTGCATCCGGTTAGACTGGAAGCCGACTCCAATATAGTTGGGAAAAGGCTAGGCAGATGATGATGACGACGAGGGAAAGCAGTTGGGATTCAAATGAGTTTTGTTTTTTATCGGCAAATTAGCTTCTCTCCAGTTATGATCGGAAACTATCCCAAAGGAATGTTTTTAATATAGCCCATTACACTCTAGGATAATTAGCTTCCCTCTAGGATATTTTTTTTCGTTAAATATTATAATTAATCTGGTGAATAACACAAAAAGGAATGAGTGCAAAAGAAGAAGTCTGAAATGGTAACTCAAAAGTTATGTGGTAAACAGTTGTCGTGGTATGGGCAAGTGATGCGGCGGAGTGAGGAAAATGTAATTTTTAAAAAGTTGATCTAATCTTTTACTCTGGACGCTCTTAATGTGCACGTCTGTCTACATCGTTCTCACATATATGTATTATCTCAACATGAATGATGTAACCAAGATCTTGTAAAAATGTTTGATTGAAAAGAGTGTCCATGGAGTTTCTTGCCCATTCTTCTCCATAGAGATATACGCCTTGGAATGGGCAACTACAGTACTTTCATAAGTTATTATGTCTTATGTCTGGGACTGTAGCTTCGCCTTCTTTGTTTTTCTGACATTCAAAAGTGCCTGTAATGGTCTAATTGAAATAAATGCTTTGAGTTTGAGTTTGTCGTGACGAAAGTTTTGAGTATGAATATGGATGGCTACAAGAGTAGAGGGAGACCAAAGAAATGATAGATAGACTGCAGTGGCGAAGTGTTCATACAATTCGATTCCTACCGGATTCCCTTTGAAAACTGGCACAGTTCGTATTATGTAAAGAAATAATAAAGGGTGTAAAAAGACCCTTAACGAAAACGAAAACCACATATTCTGCCCATCATTGGGATCATTTTTTTCTTCTAGTCAATACCTGGGAACCTTCTAGTTACGGAGATATTGGAGGTCAAAGTTCCAATTTTTTCACAAGTTTTTTTTTTTAAACCGCTTTTTAAGGTTTTAACTTTACTTTAATTAACTCCTTGACCCGTTTACTATTCAAAGCATCCATCAGCACTAAGTTTTGAGTGCGTAACATTGAGTTTTACCGTAAAACGTGATTTTTCACCCCAAAAAAAAAAGTCGTTTCCCAGCAATAATTATTGCGTAGAGTTACTTAGTTTGATGTACATAATGCTTGGTTGACGGCTTCGTGAAGGGTCCGTTTACACCCTGTATAATCACATTAAAGATATGTCCAGAGTACATATCTTACTTCTTATAAAAATTGACTCTTCACTACTGATGGACTGTGTGAAGGATGATATGGCTAGAAACGCAGTGACTGCTGAAATGGCGAGTAATAGAGAAGTATAGAAGAAGACATGCTGCGCCGACCCCAAATAACTTGGGATAAGGGCAGGAGAATCATGATGATAATTTACCTGGCGTTGACTTCTTCTTAGCTTTTTCTGATGATTCTTCCTTGTCCAGCTTGTCTGCTTCTGGTGGTACGATGTCGAGTTGTTCGGCTTCATTCGCTGTCTCAACCGCCTCTTTCATATCATGCGTATCGGGGACTGACATCTCTGAAATATTGTGAAAACAAACCTAATATTTATTACGCCTGTATACCACAAAGCAGTTATGTTTGAGTGTCAATTAAGCGAGCTTAATACTATCACCAGCATCTACCGAGAAAATTATTTTAGAAAACCTAATTAACAATTTTGTATGAGTAAAACGGCAATATGGGATATGCCACCAGCTATACCGGGTGGAACGGACATCGACGTTAAAAAGATTACCACATATTCAGTAAGTCATTAAAAACTCCAAACAAACAAACACACATACACACATACATATACACACACATACATACACACATACACAAACACACATAGAAAATTTGTATCGGTAATTTCAAGTTCATTTTGACCGCGTTCATATTGCTGTTTTAAAGGAAACTACTGTTTTTTTAAATAATCGAATAAAATAATATATATGTGGGGGGGTTCAGAATGATTTACTAAGTACGTGGTAACCGATTTAGCGTCGGTATCCCTTCCACACTGTATTTAGAGTATAACTTACCGAGTGGTTCATGTATCATCTCTAGTAGCTCATCGGCACTCAGTGTAGACGTGACCTTCTTGAACCTCAGCACTCGATTCGTGAAGAATTCCCAGAACGACAGACCTTCTAGAGGAACGAACAGTTCCTGGAACAAACCATCATACATACAGTAAAGTAAAAAGGGAACATCACGTCTTTTGTTTTCAGTAGTAGTAGTAGTAGTTATTGGAAGGCAAAGAAGCCGACAGGTCCAGCTGATGGAAAATGGCTAACATCTATAATAAAGCAGCTGAAAGCAGCACGTTAAATCTAAATTAGGGGTACTCTGAAATCCGCAAGGTTGACAACCAATCTTACCGACAGCTATTGTACCCAGTGGGTCACGTGACCCACTGGGTACAATAGCTGTCGGTCACATCTGCATCTGGTATGCAGCTGCATCCGGTAAGACTGGAAGCCGACCCGAATATAGTTGGAAAAAGGCTAGGTAGATGAGTCATTCAATCGCGAATCATATTTTAATCAACATACAACCTGACAATGACCTGAAAATTGCAATAAAATGTAAGAAATTTTAAATTACGCGGGCTACCTTCGCGTATCCTCCTTAAAAAGGCTTATGTTAGATTGGATGGAGAAAGCGGAGAACAAGGTGTGGAGCAGCATGTCCTGCAGTGGACTGCGGTAGGCTGAGCCAGCTGGGCCTTGAGGGTTGAGAAGTTGGAGTCACGCCATAACACGAATTTCAAGTCGTTTGTGGTGCGAGTTCTGACTCTTCATATTGAGACCTTCCTCAAGGAAGAGTTTTGGCTCTGTGGTCTCATGTCTTTCGGCGTTTCTGCGGAAGGCTAAGCGACACCACGCAGCGCAACACGACGCCGTCACTTTGTATACAATAGTCTATATTTTTTGGTTTTTATAAATATTTGTATGATAGTCTAAAAGGTATATATGTTATGGGTCTTTGTTCCCTAAAATAAATGATATATTCTATATTATTATTGAGCTGATTACCTTCATCTTCTTATAGAGGGAGTCAGCCTGTTTCCTGATGCGATGCGCCTGCTTAGTGAACACGAGCGCCGCGCTCTCCGTCAGCTCCCAAGACGGCGTGTTGCCGACGTAGGCGCGCATGCGTTTGATCGTCTCCAAGCATGTCGGGTGTTTTAGCAGCATTAACGGTTTTATGTCTAGGCCTGGAAGGTTCAAAATTAATGTTTCAGGACTTAGAATTGTTATTTATAATGTTTTTTTTTGGGTAGTGTTCATTATAATAGTATGTATGGGAATGACGAGCTGGACTCTTACCAAAAGGGTTAGGCCCAAATAGCCAAAGTTGTTTGTTACCATGAGTACAATCACGTGTTTAAGTATCGGTCACTAATTACCAGTCACTTTATATTTGTCTGTAGTTTCTAAAGGGTGTAAAAAGACCCTTAACGAAGCCGAAAGACACTTGTTCTCCCCGTCATTGCGATCATTTTTTTATTCTGGACCATACCTGGGAACCTTCTAGTTACGGAGTTATTGGAGGTCAAAGTTCCCAGCAATAATTTTTACATAGGGTGACTTAGTTTGATGTTCATAATGCTTAGTTGACGGCTTCGTGAAGGGTCCGTTTACAATCTGTATGTGTCTGAGGTGTGGATATAAATCTCACTTACCCGTTAAATCATCCAATAGTTTGAGACACATATCTGTATCTGCCTTTTCGAGAGACAAGCAGGTTTTAATCTTAGCATCTAGCTCGATCAATTTCATTTCAGTCTTCAAGAATTGTACGCGGGACTTTTTCTCTTCTGTAAATCATTAAAAAAACATATGAAGATAAACGAACATTACGCTGTTCGAAGGTAAGGGGTGAGTAGAAGTTTTTGCAAGATATGTAAAAGGGGGAGAACTTTTAAGTAAATATTTATACTTCAAGCTTCCGCGGCTCTGGAACACAAAGGGCAAAGAAGGAACATGGATGGGTTTTAGTCAGTAAAAGTCTGACACAGCCTTCCACTCCGCCCAGAGCGGGGGGGGGGGGGGGGTCATTTGTTATATCGTCGTGTAATTTGTATTATTTAATTGTGCTTCTGTGTGTTGTGCTATGTCTTTTGTGTGCACTAAATAAATGATTTATCTATCTATCTATTTGGAGTCTCTCTGAGGGATCGCATCCGGAACGAGGTGGTCCGATAGGGAACCAGAGTTGTCGACATAGCTCACAGAATAAGTGGCAGAACAGAAGTGGTAGGACCGATGGCCGTTGGGGTACGTGTTCTTGAGTGGAGACCGCGAATCGGCAAGCATAAGGTGGGTCGCTCCACGCTAGTAGTGACTGGATGAGAGTTGCCAAAAATCAAGTTAAGTGGCGTGCGATTGAACTGCCACGGAAAAATTCCTAATTGAAAACCCGAATATAATGAAAACTAGAAACGTACCTGTTTCCCTTTCCTTGTCGAGGGTCGCTTTCTCTTCATCTGTGAGGTTTAGATCTGTCACCAGTTGCCCCAGCACTGACTGAGACGTTATGTGACCTTTTTCTGTTGACAATAAGAACATTTACCTTAATAAAAAGTGTAAAAGATAATAGGTGTAACGGTTCAAACTTTATGGCGGCTCTGAACATCTAACGTAAAGCTGCGCAGAACACAATTTTAGGTATCGGGCGCAAAGGACGCGTCGTATAATGCGAAGACCGTCACTCGCTGCTAACTTCACAACCGTCATAAAGTTTGAAAAGAACTATAGAAGAATATTGACCAGTTTTTTGTCTCATATAGTGTAGGTCTAACGTTAAGCTACGCAGAACACAATTTTAGGTATCAGCGGGGCGCAAAAGACGCCGTCACTCGCAGCTAACTTAACATAGAAGAACTAGCTTTTGCCCGCGGCTTCGCTCGCGTTAATTTAGAATTTGACAATAATTCCGTTTTGTACTCTCGCTTGTAATAATATAATTCAATTATGATTCGAAAGACACGTGGCGCCGTCTATAATTATAATAACATTATTGTTGTTTTCCTCGGAAATAGTACTTTTTTCGGGATGAAATGTACGCTATGTTCGTTTTTGTACACTGTAACTTACCTAGCTGCATTTTAAGTGTAACAGCATTCAAAGCAGCCTGTTTATCCCACTGTAGCCGTGAAGCCTCGTTCTTGAAGCTGTTAGGTCTTGACTGGAAGAGCTTGATTCCGATGTACTGCCCGGAAGGCAGGTAAGCTATTAGTATGTTCTCCTTCTCTACGTCTTCTGTGAGTGGAAAATGTTAGGTTAGAATATAATATCAGAATTATATAGGGTGACTGGTAATTAGTGACCGATGCTTAAACACGTGATTGTAGTCATGATAACAAACAACTTTCCCAAAGAAACATTTTTTTTATACACAGACTTTTATCACAATAAGACAACAGCCGTATGAAATTCGCACGCGCGCCTGTGACCTATCAGCTGTTAGCCGTTTAAAAAAAATGTTTATTTGGGAAAGTTGTTTGTTATCATGGGTCCAATCACGTGTTTTAGTATCAGTCACTAATTACCAGTCACCCTATATAGACAGAAAATAAAATTTAAATAAATACATACACTGAATCATTTTTAGTACTATATTTTTTTGATATTTCATATTTTAACATAGTTAGTATTTTAATGAATTTAACATGACATCAGGCATGTACCCGACGAGGGTGTGGTGGGCAGAGATATACAGAATAATCACATTTCGCTGCTTATGTAATAATTTCCATGTAATAAGGGGCAAGCATATTGTCATTTACATGGAGCGACTGCCTATCTGACCTCCACAACCCAGTTAATACTGGGTAATACGATATCCCTTGTTAAGAATGGTTGTCAGACATTTTTGGGCCACTGACTACCTAACGACTGTCAAAGATCTACAAATGACACCCGAGACCAACAGTTTAACGTGCTTTCCGAGGCACGGAGGAAACTCGGTATGTAATGGGTAGTCACCCATCCACAGACCAACCTAGGCAAGCACGGCTAAACCTAAAGATCGACCCGAGCGGCTGTTATTATTTAGCCACGAGCTCCTCTTTCCCTCCTTATTTCACCAAAATCTACGAAATGAAATACAAAATTATTAATGAATCATTATTTTATTCCTCGAAATTCTACTTGAACAACTTTTTCTTCAATATACTATTTTCATTAGGATACATATTTACAATCTTCAAAATAGCCACTTTTTCTTCTTCAGTTTGTTCATCAATTAAGCCAATATTCTTCATAAAATCAGAATATTTCGTATTAAAACCTATATCGCCGAATTCAGTACTCATAGCTATAGGCTTAACCTTTTCACAGATATTATTTTTAAATAAATCCAAAAAATCATTTCCTTCTGGTATTTTGTGGGCGCCATTTTGAAAACTACTGCAGTCTAAGTTTTTATATGTTTTACTCAAAGAGGTGACAGAGCAAAATGATTGGTTTTCAGCCTGTGATAGATTTTTTATACTTGACTGTTCAGAATGTGCTTCCAGAGACAGATTTTCTGTAGGAATAATATTTTCATTTTCCAATATATTTAAAGAACTTGAAATTATACTGCCAAGTATGTTTGATTTCATTCTCTGTGGTAACGATACTCTTTGGTTGATAGATTTACTTTTTTCTTGAGTATCTGTGCATGTATCTTTATGTAACATCTCTTGTAAAAGTGGTGATGTTATATTGTCTAATGTATTATCAACTTTTTCAATTCCTCGGTGTGTGTTCAAAAACTCCATACTTCCTATGTTCATAGAATCATTTAAGGTACTCAGAACATTAGGATAAGCATCAATATTACTTAAATTCTGAGTTATTTGTGACATATTACTATCTAATTCCATATTTGTGACTACATTTTGCATAAACAATGGTGTAGTATTTAAACTTTCAAAATCTTGGCTCGGATTTGGCTTGTCTTGGTTGCTCAGGTTGGTCTTACGTGTTGGTAGAAAATTTTGGTCCAAAAATTCTTGTTTTTGACCAGTATTACTTTTAGTTGAAGTACTTTCAGCATTGGTACATTTTTTAATCGGTGCAACGAATTTCTTAGCTTTCACCACCGGTTTTCTGCCTTCCTTTTTCAAATTCTTCGTTTTACCGAATTTTGGTACTATTTTAGATTGAGAATCATTCGGTTCTTTAGTTTCTTTGTTTGAGTTCGAATCTAAAAATGTTCATAAAATTTGAATTCAAAGTACAGACTAAAAAATCCTACTTCTGACACAGTTGGGTAAAAACGCGTCGAATATATCCTCTTGCTTTTTTCAAGTCGGTTAATTTATAACTGTACATTTTCAATAAGTGCCTAATTCAATTTGAACTAGTTTTTTGAAAATTAACCGAAAAAATACATAACGCCTAACCGCCGATATTTAAATATCCAACAATGCTATTGGTTGGCGCGCTGTGATGCGTCCTGCTGTTTTCTCAACGTTTAGCTCAATACCGTTGAAAATAAACTGCGCATAACAATCACCCGTGCGAAAAAGGGCATTTAAATAGAATGGATATTATAATAATAATAGACAGCGGGTTCCATTAAAACAAAAGATTCTATGAATGGTATACGTAATAACTTGACTCACGACCAAAGACAAACAGTCATCATTTACGAATTGATAAAAATCGTTGCACGAAAGTATAATTCAAATAATTTAACATGGTTCAAATAAAAAAATAAGGTGAATTTTGATGGAATAAGTATAAAAATCTAGTATTTTGTATAAAAATTACCTTCACGGATTTTTACGTCATGAGTTCCAATATTATTCTCATAGCTCTTCAAACAATCTTCCGTAGCGAAATTATCGTCATATTGACTGAAAATTTCATCTTTGAAACTAAATTGACTATTCTCATTACTTTTATCGTCCATTTTTGAGGTTATTTTAATTAAAACAAAATAAAGCACAAAATTTTTTGCAAAAATAAATTTTAACATTCGCGGGAAAATTAAAATGTTCGACTTTAAAATTCGTATCGTTTTTTTTTTTTTTTTTGTTACGATAAGCCCGTGTTCAGCCTGAGTTTGAACGAGGTTTTATTCTGACTCAATTAATATTTTATCTTGACTCTGGGGTGAATACTGATAAACACAGAATGATGGTTATAAACTTTTTGATTCAGACAGAATAATAGAATAATAATATGCTTTATGCAGTACCACAAATGTGAAATAAAAATATAACGTTAATTTTTCTTCTATTTAATTTTACTTAAAAATAATTCGTTCTTTTTGTTGCTCGATAAATATATTTGTAGTACGAATTTTAAATGTTTACTCATTGCTTCCAGCTTGTCATCGGGTACGTCTTTAATGAGTTCATTGACCTCTTCGACTATTGTTGTCCTACTAATCTTGGTATCACTCGTTCCTGAAAACGATACCCGTGTTTATTCAAGATATAACGCATCGCTAGCCTGGATGTTCCAAATACTGAAAAATACACTTTATTTCGTCTAGAAAGGTATTAATTTTAATTGAGGCCGTCCGCCTTTTTGATTTCTTCTTTATGTTGAACCATGTAATCAATAAAATGTATAGAATTTTGGGCGAATATCACCAATGAAACCGTCACCAATGTAGGTTCTTTTTGCTCATTTATTCAGAATTGAGAATGTGAATCTGAAGGGATAGGTTGGTTTCTTTATAGTTGTCCGAGATTTCGGGGGGTTTTGAATAAGTTTCACACAAAAACTTACGCTCAGGCGGTGATGAGCGGATTTGGTTACGCGGGGCCCGTAGCAATTGCTACTCTTGCTACTGGGTTAATCCGGCCCTGACTGGAAGCCGCCCCCAAAATAGTTGGGAAAAGGCTAGGCAGATGATGATGCTTTTATAAAAATGATATTCATTACATTTAATAGCTCTGAATCTAGATTTGTGTCCGGTAAATGGCAATATGCTTGCCCCCTTTTACATGGGACTTGTAATATTACATACGTAATGTGTGTACACCTTACCCCTTCAGAAATAGAGTGATGTTAAAAATAATGACTAACTTACCTGGTTTAAACGGCTCTTTCAGATCTTCAAGCTCAGTCTGTAAAAAATATATGTCAGTTAATAAACACATAAAATGCTTGCTGACGTTTTTGAGGTGAGGTGAGACGGGGCCTACCAGAATAATTACGGAAAAGAAAACAATTAAAAAGAGTCTCCATGATCTGTTAGTAGATAAGTGCTACTACTCTAAAGGGTGTAAAAAGACCCTTAACGAAGCCGAAGGGTACTTGTTCTCCCCGTTATTGCGATCATTTTTTTGTTCTAGACCATACCTGGGAATCTTCTAGTTACGGAGATTTTGGGGGTCAAATTTCCAACTTTTTCACAAGTTTTTTTTTAAATCCATATTTCTAATGTATTTTTTTTACTTTAAACATCTTCACGACCCCCGTATTATTCAATCCACCCACCAGCACAATGTTTTGAGTCTGTTACATTGAGTTTTACCGTAAAACGTAATTTTTCACCCCAAAAGAAAAAAGTCGTTTCCCAGCAATAATTTTTGCGTAAAGTTACTTAGTTTGATGTACAGAATGCTTGGTTGACGGCTTCGTGAAGGGTCTGTTTACACCCCGTATAAAAGACTTCTCATTGGACAAATCACTGCTCCAATATAATCCCCCTCAGTCATGATGTGTTCAGTAGCCTGTTTGATCTGTACCTATACCTACCTTAATTAGTTTTGTTTGGTTTTATCTTTTTGTTTTTTGTGTGAAATATTAATAATTTGTTAAATAATTTACCTTTATTCCTACATGATTATTGCATGCCCAAAGGGCGGGACATCGCTGATCTATTTAATTATTTAAGACCTGTATTATATACAAACCTATGATCCACAATAAAGATATTGAATTGAATTGAGAGTCTGGGAACATTTTAGTTACAGAGATATTGGGGTCAAAATCCCAACTTTTCACAAGTTAAAAATAAGTACAAGTTTTTAATGTTATAACTTTAAATGACCCCCTTACTATTCAATGCATCCATCAGCACAATGTTTTGAGTGCGTTACATTGAGTCCTACCGTAAAACGTGATTTTTCACCCAAAAAAAAAAGTCGTTTCCCAACAATCAGTTTTGCGTAAAGTTACTTAGTTTGTTATGAAATACTTGGTTGACGGCTTCGTGAAGGGTCCGTTTACACTTTGTAGATTATAGTCTGGAATAACAGATCAAAATTTCCAAGCTAACGAAGTCGCAGGCAATAGCTAGTTCATAATAACTAGCAACCAGTAGCGAAGGGTCAATTTTGTAAGAGGTAAGCCAGAGTACATTTATCTTTAATGTGATTATATTATTTGTCTATAGAATGCTTTTGTTTTTTGGATGGGAAATCATCAAACAACCCCCCCCCCCTCCGCTCTGGGTGGAGTGGGAGGGAGTGTCAGACTTTTACTGACTAAAACCCATCCATGTTCCTTCTTTGCCCTTTGTGTTCCAAGGCCGCGGTATCTCTTTCGAACAGTCCCACAGCCCCGGTCTGTAGAATGCTGACTGTGCCATTTTTCAAAGGGAATCGAGTTGTATGGAACCTTCGCCACTGCTAGCAACTAATAACTGAATGTAACAAACCTGTGTTACTGCATTGAACTGTTTAATATTCTTGTCAGGCACCTTCTCTTTGGGATCAGTCTTGTCCTTCTCTTTTGGGGGGTCGGGGGTCGGGGAGCCGCCGCGTCGCTTCTTCGGCGCCGGCGACGGTAGCGCTGTGTTCTCTTCTGTTTGTTCGTCCATGTACCTGCGGATTTGATTTTGATATTAGGTATTTATTTTAGATAATAGCTTAGCCTTAACTTATACTGTCACTTACGAGTTATCTTCCGTGATTGTTCATTATTTTGAGCTCCCGATATTCCGACGCTGTTGCAAGCGCCATGATCGCAGGTTGACTGAAAAATGCGGGTGGATGGTGGTCGAAATATCGGGAGCTCAAAATAATGAACAATCACGGAAGATATCCCGTAAGTGACAGTATAAGTTTAGTTGTAAACCGTAAAAGCTTAAAACACTGTTGGCTTAGCCTTTTTAGCTCATAACTTGGACCTCAAATGCGTAACATCATTTTGATGGAAAAGGCATACGAAATATTTGGCCTGGTTATCTTCCGCCATTTTATATTACTTTCAAAGTAACGGCCACGCATTAATACTAATGATGACGATTCTGATGGCCGAGATTTTAATTTTGATAGCTTATAGTAGATTAATCCATTGTACTAGAATATACTTTGTTTCACACCAAAATTGACACTATAGGCATGTTGTTGATATGTACGCACAACTACCCCAATTGATCGGTGAAGCTGCGCGTGAGTATTTGTACGTCACAATCGCTAACACAGTTCAGAACTCAGTAACTGCATTCCGGCAGGAGACGACTTTTCTCTATGGATTATTTCTAGACACGTTGATGATTTCACAAAATGTCTCGGAATTAATCCAATAAAAATATGTTTTTAGCATAAAATAAAACGAAATATTGCAGTAATATTCTAAGTAGCTACAGTGCTGCTTGGTCCTCTCGTAGTGTGCTTGAATGACATACACAGAGGAGAGCTGTTAGTAAACATTTCTGAAATTGTCTGAGAAAACTGGCGAAATGTGGGTGTATTAGGTACACCTCTGCCTAACCATTCGGAGATTACAAGCGTGATGTTATGGCGATTCTCCCACTGCACCGCGCTCCGTCGCGTAGCGCGGGACCGCAGATTTTAACATTGTACGAAAGTATCTGAATTTGTACAGAAAACACGCCTAGGACAACGCATTGACAACGCGTCGGCGTACAGTGTTAAAATCTGCGGCCCCGCGCTACGCGACGGAGCGCGGTGCAGTGGGCGAATCGCCCATGTTATATCTATGAAAATTGTTGAAAAACAATATGGCAGTGTAATGTTATTATTCAATTAATTATTTTTTAATGGACAAAACTTTTTAATCAGTAATGTGTAAATCTATACTAATATACTAATCTATACGCGCTAAACTCGGGAACTACTGGTTCGAATTGAAAAATTATTTTAGTGTTGGATAGCGCATTTAGCGAGAAAGGCTATAGGCTATATAACATCACGCTACAACCAATAGGAGCGGAGCAGTAATGAAAAATGTTGCAAAAACGGGGAAAATTGTATTTTTAATAATTCTACGCGGACGAAAGTCGCGGGGAACAGCTAGTTAAATATAATTCCGATTCGACCCCTAAATTACAAGTCCAGACCTAGTTTGGGGGTTAGGATAGATTTGTGGCAATACACTCGTGTCCTTTCTTATTGTGACTGGCTTGTAACTACATACGAGTTACCAGCGCGACTCATTTTTCATCAACATGCAACCTGACACTGACTTGCAAATTGCAAAAAACTTAAGAAAATTTGAATTACGCGGGCTACCCTGGCGCTTCTCCATCAACACATAGGATCACATACCTCTTCGGTCGTATCTTCCGGCCGCTCCTGCTGACGATTTCTTCTTCTTTCTTCTCCTCATCTTCTTCCTTAGCAGCCTCGTCCTTCTTGCCTTTACCTCGAGGAGTCTTGGGCTCCTTCACTGGTTTAGCTGGAGTCTCTTTCTCTTTGGGTTTAACGTCGTTTTTACCCTTCTTTGTAGTTGATTTTTGCTGTAGAAATAAAAGTTTTATTATAAAGTGTGTAAAAAGACCCTTAACGAAGCCGAAAGGCACTTGTTCTCCCTGTCATTGCGATCATTTTTTTGTTCTAGACCATACCGGGGAATCTTCCAGTTACGGAGATATTGGGGTCAAAGTTCTAACTTTTTAATTATTTTTTTTTAATTACAAGTTTTTAAAGTAAGATTTTTACTTTAAACACCTCCACGACCCCCGTACTATTCAACCCATCCATCAGCACAATGTTCTGAGTGCGTTACATTGAGTTCTATCGTGAAACGTGATTTTTCACCCAAAAAAAAAAATCGTTTCCCAGCAATTTTTTTTGCGTAAAGTTTGATGTCCAGAATGCTTGGTTGACGGCTTCGTTTACACCCACCCTGTATTATAATAAATTATATTTTTTTATTATTTTAAGAGTTTTCAACTATACAGGTTATAAGGGACAGCCCTGCACAAACTGATGGAGAGAATTCAGTATATCATACTAAGATGACCGGTACAAGAAATTATTTCAGGAATGTTATGGGAATCCAATAAATTTGATTTGTTTTATTTCTTCATACGCAATGTATGCAAAACGAACGTAGCGAACGGCAAGCGCGACGACGAGTTCGATGAACTCTGTAGCTAGTAGCTATTGGTATTTTCTTCGTGTAATTTTTATTGTGTGAAGGATTATGTATGAAGATCCCTACAGAAGTAGCATAAAATACTGAAGTTTTGAGGAGAAATTAAAGCTTTTCAATCAAAAAATTGCTTTCAAAATACACTTCAAAAATCTGCAAAAAATATTTGGTATCTGCAAAAAGCCAGGGCGACCAGTGGCGTGCCTAAGGGCCAACAATACGGCCAGCCCCTAGGGTAAGCAGACTGTTCAGATACCCGGACATCATGAAGAGTAGTAGGTTATAAGGGCAAGCCAAGTTTTTAAGTATGTATGAAAGTACCGCCACTAGGCCAGGACTGACAATCAAACAGCAATAAAGGTGATGGAAAACTCAAAAATCTATCAGTTTTACTTAAGCTATTGAAAAATGAATGCTCAATCCTGAATACGAAAGTCTTTAAAGTAATAGCCACTTGAGTATGCTCACAGGTCGTGACTTAGACACCATCGAGTTCTAAAAGACAGGCATGCATAACAATTCGCATTGTGTTTGAATTATGTACGAACGACGGCCAATCAAGCTATAAAAAACCAGTTTATGCGGATCTCTCATTGTATAGGAAATCTATACAAAGCGAGGCCAAGTTATACTGGAAATGTACAGCTTCATGTGCCGCCGTGAGTATTATATTAATTAATTTATTACAGCTAAAGATAGTAAATTTCACTAAAAATTAAAATCAATAACAAATTAAACAACTACATAATATTCGACATACCTTTCCTTCATCAATAACCAGGTTGCCAGTGTCATCTGAATCTTCCACAGCTGTGTCATTCTGGGTAGTAGTAGCGTTGAGGGTAGTCTGCAAAGAAAAACAAATAAATTAGAGCATGAGTGCTATTGAAACTACTTCTGAGCCCTCTGTCTTCTCATTTGTATATTGTTACAAGCTTTTTAATATTGTACCGTTTTATCTGAACTGATTTTTTTTTATTATTGTTTAATATGGCTATTGCCCGTGACCTTCCTCCGTGTGGAATTATTATTAAAAAAATTCAAGGGTGTTATTTTTTTATCACGGAACCCTAATCCATTTTCTAAAATAAAAGTAGCCTAAGTTACTCCTTATGACATCAGCTATACTTACATCATCAGCCATAGTCTCGTCAGCAACAGTAGTGTCAACACCGGTGTCATCCAATGTGTCATTTGTTATAGAATCATTGACGGAGTCGTTGGTTGAAGATTCAGCTGGTGGTACCTGCTAAGAAGCAATATTTTATTATTAGTATTTCTGAAAATCTTTTATTTATTTACGTTAATCTTACCTACAACTACCGTTACAGATCTGTGATCCAGTGCGATAGAATGGCCTACTGCATGCTAAATCCTTAATCTACATCCTATAAAATTAGATACTTTATTCTAAATCTTAACCTACGGCTAAATAAATAATAATAACACTAGTTTACAGTGTTTTTGTTGCTCTTGATATGAGAGTGATTTGGGTTCGCCTGGTACCCAAGAATAACGAAAAATTATCAGTTTTTGAAAATTAGCTCAATTTTTTTTTATTACGGTTTGAAATTTCAATGAAATAGAACAATTATTTCGGGACGAACAAAATATTTTTTTTGTTTATTATTTATAAAAAATTATGGAAATCACTTAAGTATTCTACAAAATCATTAAAATTACTGGTACAAAAATGAAAACGCGAGTTTATGTTGTACATCAATTGGGAGCATTAAGAAAAGTAAAAAAAAAATTTTTGATCATTATTTCCCATGAATATCTATGTAAAACTTATCTAATTTTTCTAGCCTGTATTACCCCACTGCTGGGCAATGAATACCTCTGCCTTAGTTCCTTATTAACACTCAACTGGTAATACCCAACCAGCCCAAGCACACCCCACACATACCCTAATAACTTAAAAACTAGAGCTGATCTGGCACCCTAATGACTTTATTCTTAAGTAATATGATATAAATAAAAAAACCCCGCAAAAATATCGAAGGCAACACAAAAACATTTTTTTTTTGTAAATTAGTGTAATAATGTTAGGTGTAAGCTCACCAGTTGGTGGTCACAGTCAGACCATGATTTTAAATAGGGCATTAAAAGGCACTTTTTAATGGTCTAAATTAAATTGAGATTGATATGGACAATGTGTATTACACACACTTTAACGCCTGCTACTTATCTCATCAGGAAATACAGATCTGATATTTTGTAACCATTTTGCTACTGGCGTACTTGTTTAAGAGATTTATAAGCTCAAATTTAAAAGCATGTATTTAAATTAAACCATTTACAGGCACTTTTGAATAGCCCAAGAGTCAGTCAGTTTGTCAAAAAGCTATGGAGTGATTATAAAGATATGAAATGGGCAAAAACAAATGACCTATGGACCGGCGATAGTGCATAAGAAAAATATTGTACGAAACTAGCTATTACCCGCGACCTTCGTTCGCGTGAAATTATTATAAAAAAAAAATACTTCCCTTTTTTTGAATCGGATTTTGATAACAATTTCAAGGGTTTTAATTTTTTGCATGGAATCCTAAATATTTTTCTAAAATTAGTTGACCTTACAACATCAGCTATCTGCCAGTAAAAGTCCCGTCAAAATCGGTCAAGGCGGTTCAGAGATTAGATGTTCAGAGATTAATTACAGACAGACAAAAATTAAAAAAAAAAAAGTTTTAAACGGTTTTAAGAGGTTGGACTATAGGCAATCGATTGATGGGTTAAAATCTACTTAGGGTCCTGAGTATGTTCAGTAAATGCTCTGAGTAGCAACAGAGTATGAATTTTACCCGTTTATAGGCTCTTCCTTTTATATGGAACTAGAAACATAACTAGCTAAAAGGGGGGAACCACACCTCTGTTTACCCATTCTGGGCAAACAGGTGTACATTTGTATCTCACCTCAACAGAAACCCCTATCACTTGCTCCAGGGGCACGTTGTTGGCAAAGTCATGTTCAATCTGCTTCACACCATCGTTGAAGTCCCGTCGCTTCACTGTCTTAGTGAGAAACTTGTCTTTATTGTCCGCATAGTCAAATATCATGTTCGGAGAGAGGTTTGCGCTAGAAATAACAAAGAGATGGATGTATAAAGAAAAGTTGCATGTAAACTTAACGTCGAAGACACTCAAATTAAGCAGAAAATCAGCAGTTTTTAACAAAATTACAAAGAAAGTCCTCCAAACTGCGACACCACTTGAGTGCTTTGGTGATTTCTTTGAGTTCAACCAACCAATACTTGTCTGTGTATTATGACCAACCGGCCAAGTACAAAAGAAAAATAATAGGCAAGCTCCTAGGAAGTGGCAAAGGGCGGATCGCTTTGGAGGAGGTCTCTTTTAACAAGACATTCAAAAAGTGTTGATTATCAGCCTAATTTGAGTAAATGACTTTGGATTTTGCTAATAATTTACTGTTTCCGTTTTGTAAGAGTTAAATGAAAATAATTCTTAAAAATGCAGGATTCCGTTAAATTGAATTGACTGACTGATAAGATATTTTAATTGATAAATTGTGTATTTTATATAAGTTACCATTTTGATAAGAAGTATTGTTACATAATTATTGGGGTTACAATGTGAGAAGTAAATAACTCTTTTCATATCATACTGTTGTTGTGTTTAGTTTCAATATTTATCATATTATCAGCAAATTATTTACAAATACAATGATACAAATGTGTTTTTTTAAAAACATTTTACAGTCAAGTATAAATAAATCTTAAATTGTACACTTACGTTTCTCCAGTGCCGTAGAAATATACAAAATACTTCTTTCCATTTGGCTTTTGCACCTGAAATTAATCATTTTTGTTTTAATACAAGTATTTAAGCTAATTATCATCTGCCGAGCCTTTTCCCAAGCTATGCAGCTGAATGTCAGTATTTAACATGGAGCAACTGCCTATCTGACCTCCATAATCCAGTAACTGAGAAATACAATACCCCTTAGGTAAGACTTGTGTTCAGACTCTCGGGCTTCTGACTACTCATAACAGATGACAACAATCTACAAATGACAGCCGAAAGCATCAGCTTAACGTGCTTTCTGAGGCACGGTACTTGGTACGATGGTCAACCATCCACAGACCGACCTGGGTAAGCACTGCTTTACCTTAGAGATTGACCCGTGCGGCTGTTATTATTTAGCCAAAAGCTCCTGCATCTATACTATTTTTTTATTATTTAAAGAAATATCCTACTTTAAAATGAAATTGTGTTGTTACATAAGATTTTGACCACGGAAACAACGGATGGATTGTGTGAGGAGAGATATAAAAGCAAAAAAGAGTAAATGATAGGGTGATGGTTGACAGAGGAGAAAAGAAGAAAAAAATGTGCTGTGCCGACCCCAAGCAACATGGGACAAGGGCAGGAAGATTTCAATGATAAGTTCTTGTAATATTTTTTTTAACAAATTGCTGAATTCATTTATCATGTACAGACGCCAGCATATTAAGCTACTACAATCTGTCAAATTTCTTTAATAGATTTTGAACTTTATCGCTAAAGCATTAGGTTCAAGGTTGATGGGGAAAATTTGTCAGTTTCGGGTAACTTGATGTGCTGGCATCTGAACATAGCTGTCCATGCCTGTGAGGAATACAGGCATGTTATTATGGGAGTATATCTGGTTTTTTTTTTAAATAGATTCATTTTGAGTTTCCTTATGATATAAATATTTTCGATATGTTATCAGACTAGTAATAGTCTCATATTTACCTCTGAAAAACAAATTGAATAAATATTATAGTAGTATTTTATTAAAATTACAATAAATTTCTCGATAATGTTGGACTAAAACTCTGGATAAAAGTGTAGGTTGTTTTTTCTAAATAAAATTAGATGAATTTTGGGCCCTTCCTTCCAAAGGAAAAAACAAAAATGAAGTCACATCATCTTGGCCAGATGAAAACAGCCAATGAAAATTGAAATGTCAGATAAGATTGATCAAATCCATGTTTGTTGATGTCAATATTTTTAATAATTCAATAATAAAACTACAATCAAAACAAATCTATTAGGAATTACAACAAATTAAATGCTTTTTTATCTTATCTAGGATTGGTAATTCCTTTGAAATATTAAGAACAACATTATTTAATTTTATGTAATTTACAAGTGTCATTCACCTAGACAAAAGTGACAAAATTTTATCTTTAGAATTTTGTTTTTTTGTTATAATTCTTAATAATTATAATATGTTGGCAAGGCAATATGGTTAGAACGCGAAAACTGCTCCTCATTAGGAAAAGCGTCGTTGAAATCACTAAAATAACGTTATTACAACAATGCTATCAGATATTAGTGATCTGTTACTGTGTCAACAACAAACATATAAATTATGTGGATAATATTGTCTCTATTTGCTTTTTGAGACCTTGGGGCAGTGCGAAGGCGTCGGGACCGCGATACAACATGTCTTCCCGCGCTTACTCCCAATTACAACACAAAGGCACAAGCTTTTCCATTTTAAATCACAATGACAACCGTATCACTTATATTTCACACTCACCCTGGCCGGCCATGCTGGATATCCTTTTACTTTAGCGAAGATGAAGTCGCCAGCTTTGTATTCCTTTACTTTTTTGCCCATTTTCAATGAACGCCGCTGCACTTCCTAATGTATTCTTGAAATTTTCAACTGCTCACTGCCTTTTCACAGAAACTGGAATCGAAATGTTAATGCACCGGTTACTTTTATTTGTTTATCAACGCGTTTGTCGTGAATAATCTGTAATTATTTAGCTTATTCATACAGACGCCAAGATAAGTAATAACCTATAAAAAAATTCTTACCGCGGCAACGAATTGACGGTAAAGAAATAAACATGGCGTTTGTTGGAGTTACCATGTAAATATTCGTAAGTCTACCACGAAAATCTACTGTTAAGCTGCTTTCTCATTGCCTCATGGATTGTGATGATATTCTATGTATGCCAAAAGCTTCATTTTGTCTGCGAAGATTGTACCCTGTGCTCATGTGCATGTTTAAGGCTATATTATGTGCCTTCAGCAAACGTTAAAATAATAAACGAAGCAAACTCTTCCTCAGTTTTTGCTTGTCGTGGTCACGTAACTAGTAGGTTCGGGTTCTTATAAAATACTCTGCAATCGTTAATATTTCACGGTTTTAATTTTTTACACAACACAATACAATTCAAAACAGTGAAAAATCAAATAATATCTACAATGATGTACCGTAACAACCCCATCCACCCACTCAACTCTACTGTCTATACTCAAAAACATTAATATTTTAATTGGTAACCCAGTTACTATGAGTGGTCGTGTCAGAGGGATGCTTCGGGCGAGCATTTTCGCGTAAACTAATTGATTTCTTCTAATTAAATTATAGTGAATCATTGTGTAAGCGATGCAAGTGTGATGTGAGCCATGCGAATTAATATTGTGCAAATATACAACCGAGAGACTTCAAAATAGGGGATGTAACAGAAAAATAAAAATGGCTTCAGGAGATACTGATCATATCGAAGTGATGGACACTTCGGCTTCTAAAAAGGCAGATAGCGCGACTGGACCTTCAGGAGCTGACGAAGATGGTAGTGCATTGCTAAATCTAATAATACTACAACGCATTCCATTGTTATAATCCTATTGTAACAAGATAATAGCGTTGTCAACTAGGACGATTTTCACAATGCTCATCGGCCCATTTTCTTCATTACAGATCGCGACAAGAGTTCAATCGCTGAGAAAAATGTACCGTACGATGTAAGTGATAGTTTTATTTGTTATTATTTTGTCAATTTCATTCATAACTGTGTGAAACGTTGGAAATTATGTGGAGAAAGTGTTGTAGAAATTGGCTAAATGAATTGTGTGTAATTGTAATTAGCATTCGAGATTCATTAACGATTACGCGCTGAGAAACAGCTAAGTAATACTATTGTGCTTGCAATATAATCTTGCTAACACATACATACACAGTCTATACATACACCCATTTATAGCAAAAAATACATAAAAAATACTATCCAAATTTTTCTAGAAAAATTACTATGGTGAAATGCCCATCAAAATATGTCAAGCAGTTTTTGAGATATGTCTGTACAAATTTTGTTTTTGATAGTACTACTATAATAGAGATAAGGTGTGTTACATCATGGCCAGATTTAATTTTAATCTTTACAACCACAAACAATCAACATATGTTTTTAATGATTGTTTATAAATTGAAGGCCAGTTATTTGGATATTTATTGAGGACCTTTCTCCCACTTTTGACTTGAATTTCTTATGCATACTTACTCTGTCTGCCTAACATAGTATTAAGCTGGACCCCTTGTGACTGAGCCTCAATTACCATAGGCTGATAAATTTTTAATTTTTCCTAACACATTAAAAAAAACAAATGAAAGAAAGAAAAAATATTTACATTACATTAGTATTATGTATTTCACCCAAAAAGCATGACTTAAAATAAGACATGAATGAAAATATAAGCTAAATAAATTATCTGTATCCAATATTAATAAATTTGAACAGAATGTTCACAAAAACCTTAAAGGTATGAAAATAAAGATCAGTTTTATTCAAAATCAAAAGTGAATAGGCTGTTGTAGTATCTGTAAAAAAAAAGATCTTCTAAATTCAATAATTTAAAACAAAAAAAAAGAATGCCTTAACAACCAGTACTCGAAACCCATTGTAATCAACAATGGCTTTACTTCAACAAAAAGTTGGCAAGTGTTTTTTTTTTGTTTTTGGTAATCGTTTTTTTTTTTTACTTGGTTGATCTTGTACTACCTGCTTCTAGTGGGTTTATTGCTATTATTTTTGAGTAAATAAGTATTTGTTGGCATTGATATGAAGTTAATGAATTTAGTAGTATAAATTAAAGCTTAAAACTTTTATATGGAAAGAGAACTGTAACACCTTATGTACCATGTTCTAGCAAATAAATACTTTGATTAGATTTTTTTTTTGTGGCACAGGTCAGGCTTGGGAAAAAAAAAACCTAACAGTGAAATATCACATGCTTTTAATTTCGTTCAAAATGTCTAACAGGCCAATGTGTGTTGGGTTCAGCCACTTTTAGGCCTAAACTCCAGAATTTGGTCTAAAGATTATAACGGAGACGAGACAATAATTAATGAAATTAGTCAAATCATTTAGAATTCAACCATTACTTTTTAAAATCAGTTAAGTTTAATTGAAAACATGTGTTGTTAATGAAAACTCTCACAAAACTGATTATGTATAAATACAAACTAACATTAAGCAATTATTTTTCCTTGTAATTAAAGTTTCAGCTGTTTACTCAATTATTTTATTTTCCTACTTCAATATAGCTTCCTATACCTACTGTATTAATATTTAAATATTTAGGTACCTACATTAAATTAAAACTGATTTGCCTAGAAAAATACATTGAGTATAAAACATATGGAGAGGATGTGTTTGCACACGTTATACAGTCGGGTCCTAAAGTACTAAGCTAATATAATAATACCAGCCTGTTACTGTCCCACTGCTGGGCAAAGGCCTCTTCTCATACAGAGAAGGCACGAGCACTGATCACCACGCTTGCTCAAGACGGGTTGGCGATTTCAGACTTATATTACTACACTAAGCTATTGTTGTATAATATAAGTATAGTTGTTTCATTGTAGAGTAATAGGTACTTTACTAGCTACTTAGTACTTTGGAAAAGGCTGGAATAAAAAAAATTGAGAAAGTTTATTTGAGCGGTCAGCATTCTTTTTACGTGACGAGACCTATACCTACATCAAATTGAAACTAATAGACCAAATTAGTAAACAAACAAACTGACTAAACATAAATTGTTACATAAATTAATCACAATTAAGAAGCAGTTGAATGGATTTGCATGAACTTTAGCGCACAAGTCAACTTCTGAATTAATAAATCAAAAGTATCTTTTTTGAATATCAAACTTGCATAAAAGAGTCTGGTAAAATGCCTGCTCAGCATCATTATCAACTGCCTGGCCTTTTCCCAACGTTAGGATCAGCTTCCAGTCTTAACTGGCAAGGCAATAGGTCCGAATGTAAAATATGCACTTTACATGTGGAGGTCAGTTCAGTACCAGCGCGGGGCAATAGGTTCCGCAGCCATTTAAAAAAAAAAATTAAAACAACTTTTCCCTACACTAGGAATTTCTCCTGTATCGTGGGTACGTTTACAAACATTTAAAACTGACATACACAAACAGCCAGACCCGGAACAACTACCTGTAGGCCATACAAATATTTGTTCTGTGCGGGAATCGAACCATAAATGCATAAGAGAGCCTGCCCTTCACCATTATTATCCTAGCTTTTTTCCAACTATGTTGGAAGTCGTCGTTGGCGTCAGCTTCCAGTCTGACTGGATGCAAGCAGTAGGTCCGAAGTAAAATATGCTCTTCAGATGTGGAGTTCAGTTACCAGCTCGGGGCAATAGGTTTCTATGTCATATGAATGAGAGTTTTAACTTAACAGGCTAAATTTGGGATTCCTCTGCCTACCTAATTCGTAAATGAAAAAAACCTTGTTACTCTATGACAATATTATAATCATTTCATTTATTCAATAAACAATTTACTTTGTGTCTGAACGTGTTATATAAAAAAAAATTGTGAATTAAACAAAAAAAAACATAACTCGATAAAAAATCATCTACATAAAAATTCATTGAACCTGCGGTAGATGCTAGTTAAATTTTATTAGAGTTACATGATAATTAATTTGGTGATAACAGGTTCTTATCTACCTACGCGTGACTAATTATTAGTTTTAATGAGATTAAATAACAATATTGTATTGTATAACGGGCTGGTGTCCGCACTTTACATTTAAAAAGTATTCAAATTGACGCTGTGCCGTATCCTGCTTCAGAGAAGAATATCGTAATATACTTCGGAGAGTGTGTGCAGGAGCTCCACGATCCCAGTATCACCCTTTTACCACCGGACTAGCAGACGTACTGCGGCGTACCATCGACACTTGGTTGATATCCCGAAGAGTCGTACTCAGCGCTTCTCCTCCACGTTTATTATGCGCACAGCCAAAGTGTGGAACCCTCTGCCGTCATCTGTGTTCCCTCCCACATTTAACTCGTCTGCCTTCAAAGCAAGAGTGAACAGGCATCTTCTGGGCACGCTCGTTCCATCATAGACCTCATCCATCGCTTGATCAAGGTCAAGAGGAGGCCCATTATGCGATAAAAAAAAAGTACAGACAGTGACAAAAATAATTGTGTCCATAACCGGTATTTTTCTAATAAGTCTAGCCTTAAGAAATTGAAAATTAATGATTTGTTAAACTCAGATTGGTACTGAGAGTTCAAATTGCAACAGTGCAATATTTTTTAGGAATTCATTTAGATGTCTGCCTCGTTGGTCTAGTGGTCGCAAGCGCGACTGCTGAGCATGAGGTCCTGTGTTCGATTCCCGGGTCGGGCAAAGTGTTATTGGGTTTTTCCATCAGGAATTTCTCAGTTGCAGTCAAGGAGTCTGGATTTGTGCCCGGTTGCTGGCAATAGGCTCGCCCCCTATTACATGGGACTTAAAGATAACTGTCGAAATGTGGGTGTACTATTAGGTACAACTCTGCCTAACCCCACGGGGATTACAGGCGTGATGCTATGTTATTTAGATGTCGCTTAACGTTGGTGAAAACAGGCATAAGGCACACTTAAAATAAACACATTACCCTCCTCTGTCGGGTAATAAAACTAGCATAATATTTAGGCGTACCTTATTATCTTATTTATTCAATTAGTTATTGATAATCCCTTAAAAATAATCATCACTAGGTTGGTGATGTCAATATCTTAGTAAGCACTATGATATCACAGGTCAATGAACTTCTCTGATAAGAGTTATCAGTCCCGTGGGAAAATTTGGGACAAGACATAACATCACGCCTTTTCTCTTAGGGGTAAGCCAGAGAAGCCTAATGATTGTGGAAACAACAATAATTGTTAAAATTACTTTGGCAATTACGGTTCACCAATTACGAGTCTGTGCGTCGGTACTTTCACTTCACAAGTTTTAATGTCATACATACTAAATATCGCGGGCCTGTGGACGTGGGTAATGGGCTAGCTCGCCGTCCGTCCATCTTATGACGACAGGCCGTGTCGACGGCGCGTTCGTGTTCCACGCGCGCCTCAAAGAGATGTCGGCAAACAGGAAGGGGTCCGCAAGGGCTGATGCCTGCCGGGGCTGCGGGACTGTTCGAAAGAGATACCGCGGCCCTTGAACACAAAGGGCAAAGAAGGAACATGGATGGGTTTTAGTCAGTACGAGTCTGACACTCCCGCTCCGCCCAGAACGGGAGGGGTCATTTGACGATTTCCCATTCGAAAAAAAAAAGAAAATACATAATATATATATTTAGAGCCTATGGTAAAAAATATTATGCTGTGTTGATAAAAGCAAAGAGCATACATTTTATGAAATTTTTAGGATTCCTTACTGACTTAAGTGGGACGAATACAGAACCTTTATAACATCACACTTACGTCTGTCTATCTCTACACTTATTGTGTTTTTCTAACACAACTTCAAGTTATAGGAATCTACTGGGTCACAGGACCCAGTAGAAAGAAAATAAATTGCCTGATTATATCATGTTCATCGTATTTTTCATAAGGCCATGTTGAAACAACTTATAGTTTTATCAGACAGTCCAAGGCGTCTACCACACAACCTAAGAAATCAGTATTCAGCCTTTATAAATGTTGTCTATGGGGAAAAAAGCAATACAAAGCTGGCATTCAGCCAGTGCCGCTGAATAAAAAGGAATAAAGAGTCGTGCTCATTGCTACTGTGTGGAATATAACTTCATGGTTTTATGGCTTTGCAGACGTAGTCAAAACAGTTTGGTATGTAGTTTGAAAACAACATTCAAATGGCGTAACGTACTGGGGATAGGGTTACCAGACACCAGTGGCGAAGGTTCCATCCAACTCGATTCCTACCGGATTCCCTTTGAAATATGCACAGTCATTATTCTATAGACAAATAAACTAATCACATTAAATATATGTACTGCGGCTTATCTCTTATAAAACTGACCCTTCGCAACTGCCAGACACCTAGTCTAGACGAACACCCTTTGAAAGCAATTTTTCGATGAGTACCAATAAGGTAGCTCCACATACAATCACACGGATATCACGGTTCTATGGTAGGTACGAAAGTATCTGAATTCTGATCGAACAGAATCCGGATGATGTCGGCTAATCCAAATATGTGGCCATGGCAAAAGAACCTGCCCTACCCTGCGGGACTGTTCGAAAGAGATACCGCGGCCCTGGAACACAAAGGGCAAAGAAGGAACATGGATGGGTTTTAGTCAGTAAAAGTCTGACACTCCCTCCCACTCCACCCAGAGCGGTTATTTGATGATTTCCCATCCAAAAAAAAAATAGGTCCTAAAACTTGTTCTGGAGGCCTTAAAATGTTCAAAGAAAAAATATAGCTTCAAAGAACAGGTAAAACATTGACGAAACTCACAATACAAGAATTTTAAAGTAAAATTCTGCACATAATGGGTTGTTATGTCCTTCGAGTACTGTGGGAACCGACCTTACAGACCATTGTGAGTTCTGACTCAACCGCCGTGCTTATGGCAACCACGATGTATTAAAGAAGATAGTTTTAAGTGCTTTATGTAGTTTAGTAGTATATCCTGCCCATTGTATCGCAAAACATGCTGTTAAAGTGAACTCTAAAGCGCAGGCCACACAGAAAAGACGTAAGACGCGGACGGGGCGCAGACATGTGTCTCTTCCGCGTCCCTTTCATACAAAATGTATAGAAGCGTCGTGACGCAAAACATAGAAAAGACAGGGCGCGGACACGACGCCGCGACGCTTCTATCTATACATTTGACATATGTCTGCGCCCCGTCCGCGTCTTACGTCTTTTCTGTGTGGCCTGCGCTTAAGTGAGCGCTGCCCCTGACGACGCCGTGTAGCAGTTTTGGGCCAACAGTTAGAAGTACTGATGTACCAGCGACACGAAGATTATTTAGATCAAGAGCTCTTTCCTTCATTTGACCATCATACCTTTTTCTATCACCAAACTGCGCTGCTGTTTCAATTTGAAAGGCATTTGTGCCGGTTTAGTTACACAGGTGTGTGGACCTGCGTTGTCTTTAGAATTGCAGATGTCCATGGACAGTGTTGAACTTAAACCGACAGGGAGGTCTCCCTGTACTTACTATGATGACATATTTGATCAGTATTTTAAAAACTTGCTTCATCGCACATAGAAGAGGCCTCTGTAACTAAGCACTATTATAAACTGATTACGCTCTTTCAAAAATCGCAAAAACTCCGTACTAATATTATAAATGCGAAAGTAACTCTGTTTGTTTGTTTGTTTGCTACCTTTTCACGACTAAACAGCTGATCGGATCGTAATGAAATTTGCCGAGCAGATAGATTATATCCTGGAGAAGGACATAGGCTATCTTTTATTTCCTCACTCATTCTCAAAATTACCACGCGAACGAAATTGCGGGCAAGACATGAAAAGTCAAAATATGGGTGCACGGGTTGGTCGTTTCCTATGGAGAAAAAAACTCCATAGTTACTCTTTTAGCTAGCAGGGTCTGATTTTATACCTAGTCTACAAACAGCCTTATTTTCGTCTGGACAGAACGACTTTTATCGCAGTAGACAGTTGTCTAATAAAGTACCTACTTGGCTATAACAGTGTAGAAACTCCAGGATATTATGTCATCCATGAGATATGGGTATGGTTTTGGCAAAAGAGGACGTATTTAGGCTCGCAAGTTATGACGGAATATGGCGTAAAAGCTTTTAGTTGTAATAGTGGAAGTTGGTAATGTAAACTAAGCCCTTTTAGGGATAATAGGGGATCTCACGTTCATCAAGTTTTGACGAATACCCGTGACTTGTCATCGACACATGTGTCGTGATACAGGGTGAAAGGAACACTGACGCGAAAACGGTTACCACGTATTCAGTACATGATTCTGAGCACCCGCAAACAGAATTTTTTCTATTAAAAAAAATTGCTGTTTCCTACAAAAAAGCAATTAAAAAAAAAAACCGATGAAAAATTTCTATGTGGCTCAGAATGATGTGGTAACCGTTTTCGCTTCGGTGTCCCTTCCACCTCGTATATCTACATAAAATTCAGTATCTAAGCAAGCTTTAGTCTTACCGCATATGCTCATACACGCATTGGTCAACACAAGCCCCGTGCGAGTGGCAGCATTCAAAACCTATGGCGTTTGCTCTCACATGACGACGCAGGCACGTACATGAGCGTGAACACGCGTGGCGTGAAAGTGGCCATAGGTTGCTGATATTGTATCTTCGTCAGTCTACTCTAGATTCTATGGTCTTTAAATGCAGAGCACACACCATCATAAAGGCTCTTTTGTCAAAATCATTCTCCCAATCACACTATCCCAATTTATTTGGGGTGGCGCAGCATGTCTTCTCCGATACTTCTCTATTACTCGTCATCTCAGCAGTCACCTCCTTTCTAGCCATATCATCCTTCACACAGACCATCAATCGCTTCTTCGACTCTAAAAACAAATAAAACCTCTTTTCTCATTGTTCATCAGTGAAAAAGTAACCATTTTACAGATTAGTACACAAAGAATATTAAAATGTATCAGAAAATAACGCCACAGACTCATTACGACTAAGCCATCATTGTTTGGGACCGTTGACCTTACCAATTTAGGTGGTGTGCTCATGTCACAGTTAGTGGCAGAAATACCACTTTAAAATTGTGGTGACAAACTCATGCAGACAATAGACCCGATATATACTATTTACGTCAGCTCTTCATTGTTGTTTGTCGGCCTAGTGGTCCCAAAGCGTTTCCGCTGAGTATGAGGTCCTGCACGCGTAGCATGACACCGTAGAAACGGGTTTCGTTGACGAAAGAATCGACAAAATGACAGATTGTGTCGACAAAATGACAGATTGTGTCGACAAAATGACAGATTGTGTCGACAAAATGACAAATTGTGTCGACAAAATGACAGATTTCTTTTCACAATCTGTCATTTTGTCGATTCTTCCGTCAAAGAAACCCGTTTCTACGGGGTCATGCTACGCGTGCTGGTGTTTCTGGATTGTATTCCCAGAACTGGCAAAGTGTTCCACCTGGCATATTTTAGAAGAAGCCTGGAGTATTGAAGTTGGTGGTGTAATACCCCCCTCGCCACATAAAGCCGTTGATCCTTCACCTGATCCGTTCTCGGTCGTGTCGGATTGCCGACGCCGTGAAAAGAAAATATTTGGATGGATTGTGTGAGGCATTATGTGAGAGAAAAAGGAGAAAATGATAGTGTGACGTTTGACAGAGAAGAAAAAAAAGTGTTGCGCCTTGCGGTGACCCCAAGTAACATGGGACAAGGGCAGATGACGACGATGAACATCATCGGGCTATGACAGCATATACACAAGAAATTGCCAGATTCGTCTCAGAATTAAGTTGTTGTAGTTTCTCTTGTTTGTCTCTCTTCACTTTATATATTTTGTTATATGTGTGGATATATGTATTTATTCTTATTTTAGTCTTTTGTTCGGTTATTACACCTACTGTGTATTGTCTCTGCATCACCCTAAGGTAGACTGATAGAAAATGCCCAAGGCATTAAGTCCGCCTTTGTACAGTTTTTACGTGTGCATAAAGTTTTAATAAAGAAATAGAGTGCAACTACTTGTGCACTATTAAATCTCCGGCGAACTTGACCAGTATCCGATCAAGAATACAATATACATTTACAGTTACCATTTACATTTCTGCCCTTTCCTGCAATGTGGTTACCGCGACGATGGTGGGTGGACTATAAATAACAATGTAGGTGAAAGAAAGGTGGTAGGGGACGCTGCTCGCTGCCAAGTTGGGAGGTGGAACGGTTGTCTAAAAGTTTCTGACATATATATTTAGAAATGGTAAGAATTGGAATGGGTTTTGTTTTAAGCCCTCTTATATTAAGCTAGTCCAAATATGGATATAGATTGATCAATTTCTTCTTTGCGTTGTTTGACGAAATGTGGTTGTCTCCACTAATATTATAAACAGGAAATATTTGTAAGTTTGTAACGAATAAACTCAAAAACTACTGGGCCGATTTTAACCATTTTTTTTTCACCAATGGAAAGTTAAATTATCAGGAAGTAACATAAGCTATAAATTATATTTATATCATGCAAATTAGCCGAGCTATCACAATGTTTGTGGACGAAATCGCGGGCGAAGTGCTAGTAGTTAATAGGTACACTTCTGTTAAACCCTTCAAAGATTACAGGCGTGATGTTTATGTGTCACCGAATACTAAAATGCCTGCCTTATTGGTCTAGTAGTCGCAAGTCGATTCCCAGGTCGGGCCGTGTTAATGACTATTTCCATCAGGAATTTCTCAGTAGCAGCCACGGAGTCTGGATCTGCGCCCGGTTGATGGCCCTATTACATGGGACTTAAACATAACTAGCAATTAGGTACACCTCTGCATAACCCGTCGGGGATTACAGGCGTGATTCATGACATTATGAAATGGATTTAGATTTCGCCCAATCTGGTACTAGGTCAGAAATTGATAGACCTTGCATTTATCCATCTGGGTTGTTGTTGGCTTATAGTTGCAGCTGAATATCGTGGATGTTTGAAGGAGGTCATTCCAGCTGTATAATCCACCTGTAACGTTCTCAGTGTTTCGATGAAGAAAACCAGCATGCCTGAGAGATATCACTTGACGGCATGTAAAGCCAAGTCAGAGGCTCATGGGCGGCATAAAAACTCTGACACCAGGTTAGGCACTAACCACACGATAAATAAGAGCTTGGCTTCTTTAGCCTTCTCTGCTTCCTCTCTGTGAGAGGTCGTGGACCATAATCCATCACATGGACCCTGATCGAGTTTGTGCTGAAGACCCCCAAACTACTAGAACAAACCCGGAAGTCAGAATTTGAGCTTCTTTTAAGTATACCAGAAACTGCGAAAATAATAACAAACCGGAACTCACTCTATGTCCTTCTGAAATTGAATGATGGTGATGGATTACTGCAACTCAGCATAACAAAAGATATTGCTAGCGTAACGAAAATATACATTGAACAGAAGTTACACGAGTAAATCACCTAGGAAGTCCTTTACACTAAAAGTTTGCTAAAAACAGTTAGCGTTTGCATGCACGGAACCACCGGATGTGGGAGGTCACAGACGGCCAAGACGAGGTCAATGCGTTGTCACGCTTCCCTAGACTGCCAATTTTGTTACACCATCGCCTTCATACATATACTCACGCCTTTTTTCCTATGGGGGTAGGCAGTAGCTACCAGAACGCTACCTGCTGCGATCCTTACTACTTTTGTTTTGTCTACGTTAATCTGGTCTTTGAGGAGAGTACTACGCACCTTAATTAGCATATCATCATCTGCCTAGCCTTTTCCCAACTATGTTGGGGTCGGCTTCCAGTCTAACCGGATGCAGCTGAATACCAATATTTTACTGACTATCTGATCTCCACAACCCAGTTAGTACTGGGTAATACGATACCCCTTGGTAAGAGTGGTTGTCAGACTTTTTGGACCAGTGACTACCTAACGACTGTCAAACATCTACAAATTACAGCCGGGACCAACGATTTAACGTGCTTATGCACGGAGGAA
This sequence comes from Noctua pronuba, assembly GCA_905220335.1. Lineage (NCBI taxonomy): Eukaryota > Metazoa > Arthropoda > Insecta > Lepidoptera > Noctuidae > Noctua > Noctua pronuba. The sequence goes on along the minus strand of LR999919.1, from coordinate 4,044,776 downwards.
ACTTTGTATGTGACGGGTGGTCACCCATCCACAGACCAACCTAGGCAAGCATGGCTTAACCTAAAGATCGATCCGAGCGGACCTTAATTAGCCTATAACGTTCTCAATTCTGGGACACAAGCCTCTTCTCTGTTGGAAAGAGCCCGGTGGAAGCCACAGGTCTGGAAGAGCTCGTGGCTAAATAATAACAGCCGTACGGGTCGATCTTCAAGTTAAACCGACGCCTGCCAAGTTCGGGCCGTTGATGGGTGACTGGAAGCCGACCCCAACGTACTTGGGAAAAGGCTAGACGATTGATGAGGAAATACCAGTCGCGGATCTAGTGATAGCTCTTATTTTTATTACCTTGTATTATTGACTTAGCTGTCGATCAATTTTTAGGCGGAATCGTATTTTCCTTAAAAAATACCTATAATTCAAGGTAAACTGAGTCAGACAGGAAAAAGTTAAAAATAGATGCAGGTGACTGTGAAAGCTGTATATATACGATATTATCTGCGAAAGTAGCTGGGAATCTAGATTTTTTTGGTGGTAAATGGTAATAGGCTCGCCTCCCAATGACATGGGACCTAAATTTACCTAGCTGGGAATCTGGATTTTGTACCCTGTTGGTAGTAAATGGAAATAGGCTCGACCCCCAATGACATGGGACCTAAATTTACCGTACGGTTGAAACCACTGAACACCAGTGGCGAAGGTTCCATAAAACTCGATCCCTTCCTACGAAAAATTGCAGTCTTCTGTAGCCAAATAATATAATCAGATTACAGATATGTACTCCGGCTTACCTCTTACAAAACTTGACCCTTCGCTACTGCTAAACACGTATGCCTTTATATCTGCTCTAAATAACTATAGCGAGACAAGAGCTCTCGGAAAGATTTGGGGGAGGCCTTTGCCTCGTGGGACATTATGAGCTAGACAAAAAAAAAACACATAAGTTCTCACTTAGTACCTTTTACGCTAACAGATATAAGCGACAGACGGTCTACAGAAAACCCCGAAACATAAATTCGACGTGGATACGCCTTCAATGTTTATTAAATTCCGTACAGTACATCACACCAAAATTGCGTCGCGTAACACGGGGTGCGTAATTTTCGGTACGTGTGTCTCTGCGCTGCACAAATCATGATGACGGGAATTGTGAATTTTCTGATTATAAAACCCTATCATCATCATCCTCACCCACTGCTGGGTCTACAAGCCAGGCAAGCAAGCTCTAAAGGATGTAAAAAGACCCTTAACGAAGCCGAAAGGCACTTGTTCTCCTCGTCATTGCGATATTTTTTTGTTTTAGACCATACCTGGGAACCTTCTAGTTACGGAGATATTTGGGGGTCAAAGTTCCAACTTTTTCAGAAGTTTTTTTTAAATACATGTTTTTAATGTAAGATTTTTACTTTAAACACATCCACGACCCCCGTATTATTCAATGCATCCATCAGCACAATTTTTTGAGTGCGTTACATTGAGTCCTACCGTCAAACGTGATTTTTCACCCCCAAAAAAAAAGTCGTTTCTGCTTAAAGTTACTTAATTTGATGTACAGAATGCTTGGTTGACGGCTTCGAGAACAAGGTGTAAACAGACCCTCTGTTTACACCTTGTATAGCCCTGATTAACCTCAGAATTAACTCTGAGCAGTACCTAAGATTGGATTGTGAAAGGAGAAGAACTTGGGGATCCTCAATCAGCCTATAATACTATCCTATACTACTAAATGAGCAATATTTGACTGCCTCGTTGGTCTAGTGGTCGCAAGCGCAACTGCTGACCATGAGGTCCAGGATTAGATTCTCGGGTCGGACAAAGTGTTACTGTGTTTTTCCATCAGGAATATCTCAGTAGCAGCCACGGAGTCTGGATTGTGCCCGGTTGGTGGCAATAGTTTTACCCTCTATAACATGGGACTTAAACATAACTGGCGAAATGTGGGTGTACTGTTCTGCATAACCCTTCGGGGACTACAGGCGTGATGTTATGTTATGTAATCACTTTCTCGAAAACGGCTCTAACGATTTTGATGAAAGCTAAATGGGGGTTAATGGCGGCGAAAAATCTATCTAGTCAGGTCTCATATCTGGGAAAATTCGTTGTCTCTATTAGGTACTGTTCCCAATGCTGGGACACTGGGCGCCTCTCTGTGAGAAAGAGTGGGCCGTAATCCACCACACACGAACCAAGTGCGTGTCGGAACTTAGTAGCCATGTTGTAAAATCAAATCTTTTCACTCAGTAACAAAATATGACACATACTGCTTCAGTTTTTATTCATGATAAGATGAGATCTTATTTTTATCAAGAATAACATTGTCGTAAAAATGATTACGCAATGTTTACCTATGTTAGTCATATTTACCTTTATTCTACGGATTCAAGATGAAAAATATTATGGCACAAGTTTGAAGGATAATAGCATATATTTTTACCTTAAAAAAACACTTTCTGAGAACCGACTAAAGTTGGAAAATAAATCTTCTTTTCGTAGTTATCGACGCTATAACGTTATTTGAATTTCGATGGCTATAAGAGTAAGGGGAAGACCAGACAAAATATGACGTTTCAAAACAAAAAACACTTTCTGAAAATAAACTAAAGTTGAAAAATAAATCTTCTTTCAAACATATCGACGTGGTTTCATAATTTCAATTTGGATGACTATAACATTAGGGTTGACGATAACGTCAAAATCGCGGAAAACACCTGGTTGAGGGACACATGGTACCGGGATGTATTGCAGAATAAAGAAGAGGCCTTACACCCAGTAGTGGGTAATTCTGAAAGTGCTGTGCCTTGGAGCCAACAATACGGCAACGCCATAAAGGAATCAGGCTGTTCAGAAACCCTAACATCTTGAAGAGTTGTAGGTCATAAGGGCAAGCCAAGCTTGTGGGCTTGTATGAAAGTACCGCCACTATTACCAGGCAGTAATAGTGATGTTAAGAGTAAGAGAAGACAAAAGAAACGATAGATGGATTGTCTGAAAGATGATCAAGTCAGAAAGCGAGCGAAGAGGCGTGGTGGAGATGAATGGATGAAGCCATGCTACGCAGACCATAAACAAATCGAGATAAAGGCTCAATACAATAACAAAAAAAAACAATAGCTTAGTCATGTTTTTAGAAAACCTAGAGAACTCATTCTTAGCCCCAAAACACACAAAACTGACAATTAAGAAAGGATACCGTTCTCGAAAAAAAACTCGTTATGCAAAATTCGCACAATCGAGGCTGAAGTCGAATGTATTACTTCATTAATGGTCTCTTTCTCTACTTAGGAACGAAAGGAACTGGTTTATTAACAAAAACTTGATAACAATTTCTTTATTCAAAAGATTATAATATGCAAATGGTCAATGGGTTTATTGATCCTTAGAAGCGAGCTGAATGAATATCTGTGCGCTTAAGTTTCGTCGTAAAATGTCTGATTTGAAGAATGTTTTTTACCAATATGGTTGAAAATGCTGATGACACGATGGCATTTCCAAAATAAAATGAGCAGTCGACATTGTTGACGTCGCGGGTATATCCTGGATGAGGCTGGCTTAAGAGTGAAGCTTGGCACAAGCAAAGAGAGGCATATACCCAACAGTGAGTGAAGTCGGGCTGTGGATGATGATGATGATGAATAAAGGTCGAAAAAGGAATCTATTCACATAGATTTATTTCGAATTGATAACTGTACAAGGATCTTGAAGGCGATGTGGCAAACCGCGTAGAAGGTGGCGGGACGAGCTGAACAAAACCAACAACCAGTGGTCTACATTAACCCTGCATCGAAAGAACTGGAAGTCATAGGGAGCAGCCTTTGCCCAGCCGTGGGATGACGCAGGCTAGCTGTAACAGTAATAACAAATTTTAATGCGTGGCAAAAATCGTGTTCGCAATCTTTTGGCCGGCCCAGAAAGAGGTGGCGAGACGATCTGGACGCTTACCGCGAGGGCTGGTTCGAGGTGGCACAAGAAAAGAGCATATGGAAGGAATTGGGGGAGGCCTTTGCCCAGCAGTGGGACAGTACAGGCTACTAAAAAAAAAAAAAAAAAATCTTTGTTCTGGGTTCGCCTCCCAGATATGTCGAAGTATTATTGGGTCTTTGCACCAGTGATTTGAGAGTCCGGAGATTGGATGTGTGCTCGATTGAATAGCAATAGGCTTTTCCAGAACTACGTGGGACTTCAACATAACGAAATTTGGATACACTTCTGCCTATCCAGGGAATACAGGTGTGTTGGTACATAAACTCACGCCTTATTCCCATATAGGGGTAGATAGAAACTACAGAACGCCACGAACTGCTACGATCCTTTTTTTTCTTTTTTTTCGGATGGGAAATCATCGAATGATGAACGAGTGGAAGGGAGTGTCAGTCTTCTACTGACTAAAATCCATCCATGTTCCTTCTTTGCCCTTTGTGTTCCAGGGCCGCGGTATCTCTTTCGAACAGTCCCGCAGCCCCGGCAGGCACCTGTTACGATCCTTACACACTCCTTTTGCTTCATACACGCGGTTTCCGAGTACTACGAATTTCTGAACTGATATAATGTTCAGGCCTATAAAAATCATTCATGTAATGTCTTTAAAAATCTAACAGAATTTTCCCTTACAGCCGGCCGTCGGCCCCTCGGGGGCTATCAGCAAGGTGCACAAATCGGACAGAAAGATCGGTCATCGGCGAGTCGGCGAGGGGGGAGAGATCACCTACAAGAAGATACAGTCTTCACAGATTATGGGATCTATACAGCTCGGTAAGTAACCTTAAAATAGATAGATAGATTATACTTTATTGTACAGGCCAGCACGTCATCAAGCTACTACAATCTGCCAAAGGACATTGGGACTTTCATCATCTGCCTAGCCTTTTTCCAACTATATTAGTTATGGTCTAACCGGATGCAGCTGAATACCAGTATTTTACATGGAGCGACTGCCTATCTGACCTCCACAACCCAGTTAGAACTGGGTAATACGATACCCCTTGGTAAGACTGGTTGTCGGACTTTTTGGGCCACTGACTACCTAACGATTGTCAAAGATCAACAAATGACACCCGGGACCAACGGCTTAACGTGCTTTCCGAGGCACGGAGGAAACTCGGTATGGAATGGGTGGTCACCCATCCACAGTCAAACCTAGGGAAGCACGGCTTAACCTAAAGATCGACCCCTCCACCTCAAGTATGGAAAAAATAACCACGGGAACATTAACGAAAAAAAAAAACAATACATTTAGGATGTACGTAATAATATCTAAAAAAACTACCATATGTTTCATTAGTGGTGCAAAAATTCGGCTAGCGGGTCAGAAATGTCCCAATTCTTTAATAGATTTTCAACTTTATTGCTAAAGCATTAGGTTCAAGGTTGATTGGGAAAATTTGACAGTTTCGTGTAACTTGATGTACACCAAAATTGTAACACAGCTCCTTCACAATTTTCTATGGGTACAACGGCGGTCTTATCGCTGATAGCGTTGTCAGACGATCTTTTGATGGACTGAACGAATTAAAAAAAGGGGGTAATCGTATGGGGTAGAATAATCTCATCATTATGTTGCCTTGTCTGCCCTTTTTTCTCAACTATGTATGTTGAGGACCAGTCTGGCGAGGCGACCGGCTATCGGACCTCCACAGTCCGTTACTTGGAAACTTTTTTAAGAGTCGATTATGCAATTTTGCAAAATAGTCCTCCTTAATCCATTTTAAGGAGAAAACGTGAACACGGTGCACGGTGAACAAGAACTTTCGACTCTGTGTCTTTCAGTGGCGAGGTTCCATACAACTCGATTCCTACCGGCTTCCCTTTGAAAAATGGCACAGTCAGTATTCTATAGACAAATAATATAATCACATTAAAGATATGTACTCCGGCTTACCTCTTACAAAAATTGACCCTTCGCTACTGGTGTCTTTAATGTATTTATTCGTACAAAACCTTTTCATGGAAAATTCCTCTTTCTCCCATCAAGTATTTTTTTGATACTGGCAACCTGTACTCAATGGTCTGATTTCAATTGCATCACCAATCCGTGTCCTATAGAAGTCTTTGCCTTTCCGTAGGACAGTGACAGGCTTAATATTTGGGTCTTACATCATTCATATACAAGGTGTAAACAGACCCTTCACGAAGCCGTCAACCAAGCATTATGTACATCAAACTAAGTCACCCTACGCAAAAATTATTGCTGGGAAACGACTTTTTTTTTTGGGGTGATAAATCACGTTTTACGTAAAACTCAATGTAATGCACTCAAAACTTTGGGCTGATGGATGCTTTGAATAGTAAACGGGTCATGGAGGCAATTAAAGTAAAGATAAAACCTTAAAAAGTAGTATTTAAAAAAAACTTGTGAAAACATTGGAACTTTCATTTCTTTCAACCTCCAATATCTCCGTAACTAGAAGGTTCCCAGGTATGGTCTAGAACAAAAAAATGGTCGCAATGACGGGAAGAATAAGTACCTTTCAGCTTCGTTAAGGGCCTATTTACACCCTTTATATGCAAAATAAACGATAAAAACCACGGTTTTTTCAGGGGTTCTCACAATTTTTTGCCTCACTTCACTACTTCTTGATACTATGCAAATTACTCTAGTGACTACTCATTTCCGACTAACTAAAGTCTAATGACAAAACGTCATCGGCCACCATGTGACATCCACGTACATATAACGTGTTATGTAGATTGTATTTACTTGTTAATACGAGACCATTATGTACCTCATAACATCCTTTTATTGAGTAGGTACTTATGTGATGACAAGCTGATCGCTGATTGGACTTTGTAGCATTTTTCTGAGCACATCATTGTGGCCTAGTCCTGCGTTGGCGCAATAAAATTCAACTTTGAGAAATAAAGTCGAAAGCTTTTTACCAAAAACGTGTAGTAATAGTAAAGTAGATTTCGAGTCTATGGGTGCTGGCACATCAGACATGTTAGCTTCGAATGGAGGGGCTGGAATGCCGCCGTCTTTTCTGCTGCATTTCAAATTCAGGACATCTTGATCCTGAACGTGTCAAGTGTTCTTCCAGTAACCTTAACCATCATCATCATCTGCCTAGCCTTTTCCCAACTATATTGGGGTCGGCTTCCAGTCTAACCGGATGCAGCTGAATACCAGTATTTTACATAGAGCGACTGCCTACCTGACCTCCGTAACCCAGTTAGTACTGGGTAATACGATAACCCTTAGTAAGACTGGTTGTCAGACTTTTTGGGTCACTGACTACCTAACGAATGTCAAAGATCTACAAATGACACCAGGGACCAACGGCTTAACGTGCTTTCCGAGGCACGGAGGAAACTCCTAGGCAAGCACGGCTTAACCTAAAGATCGACCCGAGCAGCTGTTATTATTTAGCCGCGAGCTCATCCAGTAACCTTAACCGAGGAACTATATTTGTTGTGATGGTAATACGATACCCCTTGGTAAAACTAGTATACAAATATAAATCTGCGTAGCAAAATAAAATTGTAACTTGGTACTGATGAAACAAATGTTAGACAGGTTTATTTTGAGAGGAAAAAGGTGTAACTGCCTTGGTATGTCGTCTGTCCTTACGACCCTTATCAAGAATGGCAGACGATACAGTTCTCTTCGTGATAAACTAGAGAAATGTCATGTTCGAAGGAGTCCCTTAGACATAGAGTTCCCAATTTTATTGAATTTATTATGACTTATTAATTTTATGTAATAGAAATAAACATGTTTGCTATCTATTCGAAAAAGACGAAAATTTCGGTGTTTTAAAATTCCACCAGCATTCCGGACACTGAGCTAAAATTCCGGACTTGTTCGAAAAAATCGTGTATGGAACCTTACAACTATAAATACGTAGCCGTGCAATAGCCTTTAGAGATAATAGACAAAGGTCTTACAGGTGATGTTTGGAAACCACTGTTGAATCCGTTCAAACGCAAACATGATTGTTCGTTTTAGGCGATTCTCCCACTGTACCGCGATCCGTCGCGTAGCGCGGGGCCGCAGATTTTAATATTGTGAAAAAGGATCTGAATTTGTATAGAAAACACGCCTAGGACAACACTCTCGACACTGACTGAGTGAGCGCGGTGCAGTGTCACGGCGTCGGTTGATGTGAGTTCCGACGATACTTATTTGAAACGACACGCACGCGCGTCTCTTCTTTCATTTTGAGTCCCATCGCAGCGACTCGTAGCAAGCTCTAAACAACTTCTTTAAGGGCGTCCAGCTGAATCTCATCCAATCTCACATGCGTGAGAGGGTCTCGGCAAATACCACGCATTTTTTTCTGCAAGAAACTGTAAAATTGCGAGAAATCTGGGTTAAATTAAGTAAAACATGTTTCTCCACAAAAATATTACTAAAGCCTACAGAATAATATTTATAGTAGGTTATGTGAACGCCACATAGTAGAACAGTAGCCCCTCGATTGTTTAGCCGCCACCGGCCAGTCAAACACAAATCAAATTTAAAAATCCCCCCGCCGAAAAAATAAAAGATGAAAGATAAATACCCACTTTCATCCCCCATATCTAGTTAATGGCTGCACCGATTTTGATAAAACGTATCTAAGAACCAACGCCAAAAAACTAGCTTTCAAATAAAAAAAACTGCTTCCAAATCGGTTCACACGTTTAAGAACTACGGTGCCAGAGACAGACACACACACACACACATTGCGGTCAAACTTATAACACCCCTCTTTTTGCGTCGGGGGTTAAAAAATATTCTGAAAACTCTCACGTGTTATTAGGGGAAGCCAAAACTCACGACATTTCTCCAAGGGGAAGGGGTTGTCGATAAATCGCCAAAATTCCTACACGTAATTAAGGCGAGGTTACCCTGATAAACGGCCTTTTACATTGTGTTTTATTCGTAAATAGCACGGATTTAAATTCTGAAAAAAACATATTACATATTTCACACTTCGATCTAGATGTCACGGTGATCCGATACACGATTACTTGCACTTTACTGCATCCAATTAAATCGCAAAGACAAGTCTAAATTAAGATCTAATTTATTATTTCATTCGAGTTATATTAGATGTTGAACAATAAAACTTATACCATAATAAAGGTTGTAAAAAATGTGACATGCAGCGGTCACCATCATTTGAAATATGAAAATACGTATACCATCAATTCCAACCCCAACTGTTTTCATCATTTCATTCGCTCGCAACGCGTCCTTTAGTCCCGAGCGGAACGCGTTGGAGGAAGGACGTGTGTCAATTTTGCGAACCCGCCACCGGCACCGCCCCGCTAAGTTCTGTTACGAGTTGAGCCAAAAATACTTTGTAAAAAATAACCTTTATTTTTAGTTTTCATATAGTTATAGGTAGTTAGTTTTTTAGGTACTTAGTTATAAATTTGTCGAAAAAATGGGCAAAACTAGAAAAAATAAAAACTTGTAGGTGAATATAACTATAGGTAACTAGCGCTGTACGGCCTGAATTGCATTTTATTGTGTCACGACAAAAGTCCAATTTATGATTTTGCGGAGTGAATCTTCTGTACTTTTATTATTATTTATTCTGCGGCCATAGTGTAGAAATGTGACAGTATGCCCATTTCGTACAAATATTATTTATAATTTTCGTTAACGTTTAGGTTCAAGCTCGTTTTTGCGCAGAATCAACCCCCTTAAATGCCGTTATTGGACATTTAATTTCAACTATTGTGTCCTTTCCAACTATACCGTCGGGTGTAGCCCCAATAAATGGGTATTTTTCGTCAATAAAGGCCACAGGGCTCGATCACCATATTTTCTTGTCGTTCCAATTGCTGAAGCACCTGTTTTTCATTTTCCACGCCACTGACAAAATGTGAGAAATATTTTTTTATATATAATTTTCTTACTGTTGGTGCAGTACTTGTGTACAGTTTTCTTTTAAAAATTGTGCCAAAATTTGATGCCGTTATTATATTTTTCCTCAATTCTATCCAATCACTGCAATCCCTTTGTAGGACAGTGCTTCTTTCAATATTTTGCCTATCATTTGTCAAGACTTTTAAATTGTTGAGGAATTCTTCCTTGGCTTTTTCTAATTGATCTGGACTCATATCGGGAGCTGAACTTGTAGGCCCATAGTTGTGCTGTGCAGAAGTACCTTCAAATCTTCTTATTTTTTTTGTGGGATGATCTCTGTTCAATTTTCTTTTTAGTGACTTCTTCTTCTCAATTTCTTTCACCTTTCCTCTAGGACTGCTTCCAAGAATTTTTCTTTAGACAGATGAAACCGCAGATTCACTGTTAAAAGAAACCACAGCGGCTGAACATCGTCCTTGATAGCCCCGTCTCAGTGAAAAATGTATTCTTTTTCCTCCTACAAATTTGGCAATAACGCTATTAAACCGTTCTACTACATTTGTGTCTACATCTTCAATGAGACTTCGTGCTTTACTTGCTACAGTAGCGATGATAGCATTGATCCGAAAGAAGAAAGTAGAGTTTTGAATTTCTCTCATTGTACTGTTATTAAGATTTTTTTCTTTTGAGCAGTTATAATCATGCCAAAGTCGATGATCACCGTAAGCATGCGCCGCCGAATTAGTGATATTTTTATGCAGCAAATGTATAGCAACATTTTTTGCATTTTTGTGAAATTTTATTGATTTTACAATAACTTTTCACATTTGTAAGTGTTTTTCTATCTTTTACTGGATATTTTGTCTCTTTTACAATAGCTCGCAATTTATTACAGAAGTTTCGTAGGATGTGATTTCTGCATTCAATTTTTTCTACCGTCGAGTTTAGGTGGTCATAGGGTTTTGCATCCAACACTTTATTATAAGTAGCTGAGTCTCCATCTCCAATCATTCTTGCATATATTAATCCATACATTTTAACTGATTATTTAAAGCCTTCAGTAATTATGTCAGCTTCCATGGCACTAGAGGATCCGTTATAATTTTTATAACATGCGTGATCTTTAGGCGCGAGTCTTTTGGGCTATGGCACAAACCAGACAGTATTTGTTTTTCACTCCCATATAAAGCACTTCTCCGAATTGTTTTCCTATGATTACTGCTGTCCCTGACATTGATCTATAATTATTACCATAAGATCTTAATCCCCAAGCTCCATCAACATACACGTCTATGAGAGCCAATCCCTTTTTCATTCGACCGTCAGCAATGGCCGCTTCTTTCTCACGTTTGGCAGCCTTTTCCATGGATTCTGCTGCAGTTTTCTCCCAATTTTCATATAAAAAATCTTGTAGATGTGTATAAAATTTTTGTGAAAAAACCGGCACGTCCATAGCAGAAAGTATCTCCTCAAATTGCGGAAATCCAACACCAGCAGCTATAATGCCAGTGGTTGCAGCAACATTTATATTAACATTTTCTGCATTGTCACACTTCTCTGATTCGATCACAATAATTACTTTCCTACAGACGTTATATTCAGACTTCTGGACAGTTTTCTTTTACAAATTATGCCAAAATTTGATGCCGCTATTATATTTTGTCTTAGTTCTATTTATAAATGCTTAATAGAAAAAACTAGTAACTAGAATTCGTAGATAAAACGGTTTCGGTTCGGTTAACAACTCTTGCGGGGCGACTAAGTTCAGCAGCATATGCGTTCTCACATAGTGTACCATCTCAACAGGAATGGTGTTATCAAGGTTGACAATTCAAAAGTGCCTGAAACAGGCCTACTTGAAATAAATGTTGTGATTGATTTTGAAAAGTGTTTACTTTTATTAGCAAATCCATTTGATTTAAAAACAAACAAAAAATCCCGTCACGTAAAAAAAAACATTCAGACGAATTGATAACCTCCTCCTTTTGGAAGTCGGTTAAAAAGAACGCTGACCGCCCAAATAATCTTTCTAATTTTTTTTATTCCAGCCTTTTCCAAAGTACTAAGTACCTAGTAAAGTACCTATTACTATTCAACAATGAAACAGTTATATTATAAAACAGTAGCTTAGTACTTAAGGACGCGGCTGTATAACGTGCACAAACATATCCCCTCCACTGTCGCTTAGCGTTCTTTTTACGTGACGGGCCTTATACCTACCTCTAACCCTTCTTGAATTACAATATTGATATTATTTCTATAATTAATTAAAGAATTGTAACAATATATTCTCCTAACTAAAGATAGTGTGCAGGCCTACCTACTGCTTGATGTTTTATACCAGGACACGAAGATTTCGCACCCTTATGGAAAACAGAATGGCGCGCGGCGTGTTGTTTTGAACCCGTATTCATGATCTACGGTCAGTCAGATTTTAAATTTACGTTACTCACAAATATAAATAAATACTTATACCTACTTATTTTTAGTTATTAGTAATTAGGTTCAAGTTTATACAATACGTAGGTACCTAATCTATCTATAACCAAAAGGTACTTTCTAGAAAAATAAAACAAAATAAACGTATACTTATCAATTCAAGTTGATTTACTGCATTGCTCTACTCTGTAACGCAGCTTAGTACCTACGCGGGCTTCTCGAGTTCCTGAACTCATGCGCGTAGCGCGCGCGATTCCCGCGTCGCGTAATTTGTTACGTATCGCCTCTCCGTCCGGGGGCTGGGGTATGCGATTAATGCATACGGCGCTCGGGTTAACCTCGCCTTAATGGACGCCCCTTTCATTCGTTTTTTTCGGTAGTAAGAGTAACTGTCATTAGACGCGCGTAGCTTGAGCGTGCAGGTCGTGGCGATTAATCATGATTATCCAATGTAAAACATGGCATTGTATTTCTGAATGACACGTGCGGGGTGGAATTAAGTAACCGACCCGGAGTTACGAGTTGCAGGTAGGAACCCAAGCAGGTGAATTATTATTATCATCAGCCACTTGTGTCCCACTGCAGGGCAAAGGCCTCCCTTCCCTCTTTCCACTTATCCCTATCCAGTGTTCTTGTTTGCCAATCCTTTTGAAAAGAGTCGAGTTCGTCCCGCCATCTCCTTCTGGGCCTGCCGCGTTGCCGTTTGCTGCTGTGTGGGACCCATTGTGTGGTTACATTAGCCCATAGCTCCTCCGGCATGCGACAGATGTGGCTAGCCCTGTTCCATTTAAGCTCGGCAGCCGTTTGAGCCAGCATTTGAGTTTTGGAACGCAGTATCGATGGTCGAGCAGGCGCATTACTTTGTGTAATTGATTTCATCACCACTGCTCTCAAAGGTAACGTTAATAGACTGGTTATGCTTTGCTACCAGCAGCCTAGTCTGCTGAAGTCCTGGGTTCGATTCCCGGGTCGGGCAAAGTGACATTGGGTTTTTCCATCAGTAATTTCTCAGTAGCAGCCACGGAGTCTGGCTTTGTGTCCGGTTGATAGCAATAGGCTCGCCCCCTATTACAACATAACAATTAAACATAACTGTCGAAATGTGGGTGTACTTCGGGCATAATACTCGTCATGTTATATTTTTATGAGATAATGTTTAACTTCTTGGACACCTGTGTTAGTTTCAGACTTCGACGTCTCGTCCCAAACCGCAGAAATGATACCAGCTGTTGTTGATATTCTCTTTCATTCCTCGGTATTAATAACGTAACCCATATATTTAAAATGAACCGTTTTAGCCGGATGTTGACAATCCAAAGAGTATTTTTTTTATATTTCCAACGGTTTTTCGTTGACCTGAGACGTTTTAAATTGTTTTTCACACGCAACCGTGGGACTTCATTATGTGAATTAGGTAGTATGACGTTTATGACAGTTTAGCTGAGGTCTATGATGGCAATTAATATGAAATGTTTAATAAAATAAAGCCTTCTTCCTTGGTCTAGAGTTGAAAAGCTCGACTGCTAAGCATGGGTCCTAGGATCGATACCCAAGTCACGTGATGTTATCACGTTATTTTTTGTTATGAGACCTTAGAAAATTAAAATTAACAGCCGCTCAGGTCGATCTTTAGGTTAACCACCCATTACATACCGAGTTTCCTCCGTACCTCGGAAAGCACGTTAAGCCGTTGGTCCCGGCTGTCATTTGTAGATCTTTGACAGTCGTTAGGTAGTCAGTGGCCCAAAAAGTCTGACAACCAGTCTTACCAAGGGGTATTGTATTACCCAGTACTAACTGGGTTGTGGAGGTCCGATAGGCAGTCGCTCCATGTAAAATACTGGTATTCAGCTGCATCCGGTTAGACTGGAAGCCGACCCCAACATAGTTGGGAAAAGCCTGATTCTTTACCTTCATGTATCCAGACTCAACGTTCCAGTACTTTCCACGGTAGTACTACAAACATTGTTGAATGTCAATAAACAAGTCATCACGATGTTTGTTTACACGATTCGCCGATCAAACGTCACTCGTATTGATCAAGGCCGCGCATTTAATCATTCGTGTCATTTAATAGCTTCAGTATGGTGATAGGACTGGAAATAATGGAAATAGTACTTTTCTTCCAATGTTTTTGTTTGGCAAACAAACGGTCCGTTTCATACACTCTGACAAACAAACCGGGCCGGCTAATGCAATTTCCCATCGGCAATTCATACTATTTAACCAGTTTAGGGGACGTATTCGTGTTACGGCTAAAAGCCGAAGTAAGGTTACACCTGGTTCTAGCCGGCTATACCTAGGTGCGGCTTTAAATTTTGAGGTTTAATGCAACTAATTTGGATGTAGCGCTCGCCGCTCGCTCGGCTCGCGCGCGTTTAGTCACAGTCTAATGCATTTGGTTGGTGTGTCCTAACAATAAAAAGGATATACCTAAGTTTAACAAATTGCAACTGGCCGCACCGAGGTATAGCTGGCTAGAACCAGGTGTAACCTTACTTCAGCTTTTAGCCGTAACATTCACAAAATTTCTGTTTTTTAAAGAACGTACGTACAACTTGATTAAACCCAGCAGTTTAACTGTGCGTAAGATTTTTATTAGGACGAAAAGGGATCCTTCGAAAAGATTTCTTTAGTCACTTGTAGTTTGTAGTAGTTGTGAATTGTGAAGGATGAAGCCGAGATACTTCACAAATATGTATCAACAGGGTGTAAACGGACCCTTCACGAAACCGTCAACCAAGCATTAAGTACACCAAACTAAGTAACTTAACGCAAAAAGTATTGCTGGGTGACGATTTTTATGGGGTGAAGAATCACGTTTTACGGTAGGACTCTAATGTAACGCATGCAAAATGTATCTGCATTATACACTCCTGCCTCACCACTTCGTGGAATACAAGCGCTGTGTTATGGTAACCTTAACACTGCTACGTACAAAACAGATAATTTTCCACTACTGTTACTATACAGTTTATTTTGTAAACAAACCCGTAGGATGTTGGTTGTGTAATGGTTAAAATTAGATCGCTACTGTGGGTTGAGTTCCGAAGTAGAAAGACTGTGGATGTGGCAATTTTTGAAGAGATTTTTGTCATTTTTGACATAATAGAAAAAAATTGTGGATCTGGAGATCATTATCATTCTCCTCCTCCTTTATCCCAATTTATTTGTGGAAGGCACAGCATGTCTTCTTCATCCATCCATCTCTGAAGTTACCCCGTTTTGCTAGCTAGCTATATTATTTTTCACACAATTTATCTATCGTTTCTTCAGTCAAACTCAAACTCGAAGCATTTATTGCAATTAGACCATTACAGGCACTTATGAATGTCACAAAAAACAAAGAAAGCGAAGCTACAGCCACAGCCACAGACAAAATGCATAATAACTTGTGAAAGGACTGTAGTTGCCCATTCCAAGGCGTAGATCTCTATGGAGAAGAATGTGCAAGAAACTCCATGGACACTCTTTTCAATCAGAATATTGTTACAAAATCTTGGTAACATCATTCATTTGGAGACTACTTGTCAGTCCACTTATAAAGCCATAAACATTTATACTCAAAACCTCCCACATGATTTTTATTCCGCTCCATCACATGCTAATATCGTGACAACCGATTTGATATGAACACTACCTCTGGTATCCACTAACCCACACTGGGCACGCGTGGTGTATTACAGCTTGCTCCCTCAAAGAGGGCAGGACGCCTGGGTTAAATAATAACAGCCGCTCGGGTCGATCTTTAGGTTAAGCCGTGCTTGACTAGGTTGTTCTGTGGATGGGTGACCACCCATTACATGACTCGGAAAGCACGTTAAGTTGTTGGTCCCGGGTGTCATTTGTAGATCTTTGACAGTCGTTAGGTAGGCAGTGGCCCAAAAAGTCTCGACATCCAGTCTTACCAAGAGGTATCGGGTTACCCAGTACTAACTGGGTTGTGGAGGTTTGATAGCCAGTCGCTCCATGTAAAATACTGGTATTCAACTGCATCCGGTTAGACTGGAAGCCGACCCCAATATAGTTGGGAAAAGGCTCGGTAGTTGATGACATGGGAATGGGACTAGTAACACAAATGGCAAAATTGAGATTGTCTATACGTACACCTCTGCATGACCTTTCGGGTATTACAGCCTCAATGTTATGTTTTCTGTTGTTATGACAAATTAACCAGAATCACTTAAGTCACTTAGAAACGCATAAAAAGATAAAATTACTGGAAAAAGTAGTAAAAACAATGGTGACTCACATTTTTAACTGCAGTGAACATTTTCTTCACATTCCATGTGTAATAGAAAATTATATAGCACACGATAACTACTGTTTTGTAATGTAAGGTTTTCCTCGTCTTACCACGGGTCGAGACGGGTCAATGTTTTATGTAAAAGTGACGTGTTCTTACGTAGTTAATTAGTAGTACCTATCAGTAGCGAAGGGTCAATTTTTGTAAGAGGTAAGCCGGAGTACATATCTTTAATGTGATTATATTATTTGTCTATAGAATACTGACTGTGCCATTTTTCAAAAGGAATCCGGTAGGAATCGAGTTGTATGGTTCCTTCGCCACTGGTACCTATAGAGAAGTGTTGTACTTGGTATAGTCATATAATGAGGAGGTATGATACTCATGGGACCAGGAGAAAGAATATAAGTGTTGATGAACAGAGGGGGAGATCATAGCAAAGATGGATTGAATGTGTGAGAAAATATTATAGGGGTATAAAGAACAGGGTGTAATCTTCTTCCCCCGTAGATTGGGAGGATCCTCCGACCAGCCGTGTGTTGTGTTTGGTGGGCTGCCCCCCGACACGACCCGTCTTAACTCGTAACTGCGCGATTTACAATTTTGAAATTAGTTCTTTAATTTGTGTGATAGATGGCGCTGTATTACTTTTTGTACTATGTTACTTAGTACTTTTTGTAGTGCCGCTACAATATAAATGAAAGGCGAGTGAATGATAACATAACAGCTGTCAGGAGAGAATAAAAGAGGAAAGCATTTTGCGCTGTTCTCAATTCCCCGACCCTCGCTCAAGCAGCCCGCGCGGCTGAGCCTGCAGTCAAAAATCAGTCCACAAATAACGGCACCACTCAGATCCAGCCTTTCCCTTTGCTGTCCTCCCCCAGCGACGCCCTAAGCTGAGGCTCGTATCCCACAGGGGGTGCCCTTAGCGTGTAGTCGCTTAGTTTGTAAGTTTTATTTTCCCTAGCTGGAGGCCTTACACTCAAGGCACCCACAGGATAGTCCGGTTAAGCAGTCGCCAACCTCTTTGGTTGAACTGCGAGATGCCATTTCGAAGAAAAAAAAGTGCTGTTCTCAAATAACATGGGTCCAGGACAGGCAGATGAAGGCTCAGGTATCGATATGCCTAATCCCATCTCTTTTTCATAATTGATTCTAGAAAATGACTCAGAAATGGGTATCTGCATCCTCCACAGCAGTTTCTTTGAGATTTTTAAAGTTGAACATTGTTACAAATAAGCCATATCCATTTCATATCTATCCATGTCAGAGTAATAGTACTAACCCGAATCGGTACTATTATGGTTCATCTGCGTATTGCACAAGGTCGATTTAATTGACGGATGAACGTACTTAAACCTGCTCCACTCATGTCGCATCCAGCTGAAGTGCAGCTTGGCAAAAAACATCGGAAATAGAAAAGTAAGAAACATGTTGTTTTATTTACCATTAGCGGCCCGTCCCGGCTTCGCCCGGGTGGACATTTATTTTCCCCTAATTCCCCCCCGCCCTAATATTTTCTAGCAATAAATATAGCCTATGTTACTCAGGGTGAATCATCATCATCATCATCATCAGCCCATAGCAGCCCACTGCTGGACATAGCCCTCCTCAATCGCACGCCACTCAACTCGATTCTCAGCAACTCTCATCCACAGGGTGAATGTAGCTTACTAATGGTGAAAAAATTTTTGAAATCGGCCCAGTAGTTTTTGAGTTTATTCATTACAAACATACACACACACACAAAAATACAAATCTTTCCTCTTTATAATATTAGTATAGATAAAGACAAGTGCATTTTCACAGTTTATGAATTGTAAAAATGTGCTATGAATAATAACCAACTGCGCAGGAGATAGTAGGTGTGCAGATTTATGTGCGCAAACACAGGTGAGCTCTCTCGTCCCTTTACTCTTTTAATCCCATGGGCTGGCCATCGGACACGTCCGGAGAAAGATCTGGACCGATGTCATTTACATGCTCCAGGAAACGAAACTGAAAAAGGTTTTAGTGGGTTCTCCATTGATTGCTCACACGGCGCAAGAGTATTTTTTAAGCTGCAGTGATTTATAGAATAGAATAGAATAGAAATTTTTTATTTCAGACCGGAGTCCATAGGGTTAGTAACAATTTTACTTAACTTCTAGTGTTAGTAGGTTTCAGACACATGAAAATATACAATTATTATGAGATCGTTTCAGTAATACGGGGTGGAAGGGACACCGACGCGAAAACGGTTACCACGTATTCAGTACATAATTCTGAGCTCTCCTACATACAAATTTTTCATCGGTTATTAAAAATAAAAACAGCTGTTCAGCTGTTTTGACCGTTTAGGTATTGCACTTTTGTATGAAACAGCAGATTTCTTTTTTAGGGCTGAGCTCAGAGCTCGGTTTCCCTCTTCTTTGAGATCGCGTAGATCTGTTTTTTTTTCTTTTGTTTCTTGGGTTTGTACGCAAGTCATGCTACGCGTGCTGCGGTATCTTTCCATAGCAACCACTTGAGCCGCGGCATAGGCCAAGAAGAGGTATGTTGCTGATGGTGTTTATTAGGAGATCCCATCATGCTAATCATTTCTGCTGAATCGAATCCGTCCAGTGCTAGGACATGGACGTCAAAAGGCGGGTCCCACACCTGAGCATAGTACAGTGCACGCGCGCGACCTGTGCAAGCCACGCGCCTCGAATGGCTATGGACGCGTCACGACACACGCGCGCGCCTCTTCCAACATGTCCAAAGGTGTCTATATTATGTTCTAAGATACACGCGAACAGTACTGTTCGTGTTCACGGGAGAACATTATAATATTGCACGCGAGCTGTTCGCGGACATGTCCAAAGGTGTCCGTACTATGTGAACCGCAGTGTTCGAGCACGTGCTCAGGTGTGGACGCGCCTCAACCCAATACCACCTCATAAAACCCCAGTCTTGGACTATGATCCTGCCGCACTGTATAAGCTAGCTACTAGACGGGGCAGTCAACTGGCCACCGTTACAGTTACAACAAGACACCACGAAGGTCACTCATCAACAGACGCTCAATGCTCATTACTGATGCCTATCAGGCATGCATTTGTTATATCTGACTAGCCTGTGTGCTGAGCAAGGAAATGAACCGTGTTTACATAGTGTTTATTTATAACATCAGTCTGCGTTCTCCAAGGATGTATTTCTTGAGGTAGGCGGTGGTTCGCGTTAGTAAGGTCAATATCAAATAGCATTTTGGAGAGAGGAGTGACATGCGGTTTTGTAGTATTTGCGCTGGAACTGTCAGCTTGATCTGCTTATCATGTAAAAGGTCCTGCTAATGTTAGGGTAGTTTAGGGACAGGGTTCTTTTCTGGTAAAAAATCTGACATGTTATGCGTTTCGTGTCAGGGATCAATATTATTATAAAGCACTTTCTGATCGGCTCCGCTCGATAAGTGTGGCACTTGCTCCCCAAAAGAGCTCTCCTTATTTTGTTTTGTCTTGTGTAGCCGTTGCTTTTCAATTTTTTTATCTATCTCTTATCGTTGAATTGGTATGAGCTCCAAAAAACGAACAATTTTTTTTTTTTTTGGTGTTTGATAAAAAGTGTGACAAACAAAGTTGTAGAGAATTATATGAGGTTTTATTATGTAGTACAACAAAATTTTATATGACGCATCGTTTTCGAGATATAAGCAAAAAACCGAAAAACGGGACCTTCTTTGCCTCCCCACAACCCTCGGGCTCACCTCGGAGGGGTCAGGACTTTTAATATGTTTATCTTCTAACTAGTCCAAACAAAGTTCATGAGTCAGATTTTCTGCTTTCGACTTTTCCAACCACATACCCCTTTTGAGCACTCATTTACCAGACTAGTGCAGGACAAATTCAAAAGCTGCATAATTATTAACATAGAGTTGTCTCAGTTGGAGACTGCGGCTTTGAGACTGTCCCTAGTAGCCAGCTGAAGGGGTTCTTTGAGTACGATAAAACATGGATCGTTCTGAGGCAACAAAATAACGACGCAGTGAACCAGGCAACGAGGTTGTTTTGAGTGCATCATCATCATCTTCCTGCCCTTATCCCATGTTACTTGGGGTCGGCGCAACACGTTTTTTTCTTCCATTCTCCTCTGTCAACCGTCACGCTATCATCGCTATCGTTGTTTTGAGTGCATACAATGTTTAAATACAGTACTCATTTGACCCACCTACCACCCATTATCCTCAAAACGTAAATAAACGAATGAGGAATGCCATATTAGTATCTAAATCAAACGCTGGATAAAGCTCAAAACATTGATATCAAATGATTCATGAACCACAAAACATAAACACATCACCTAACTATTACTCATTGTGTGAACTGATAATTCATGCTATAGATATTTAGCCTGGTATACAATCATGCTATCATTGTTTTTAATTTTTTCTGAGAATCTGCTGTCGTGATTTCTGTTCTCATAACTTGGGAGACAGTCACTCAGTCCCCCTCTCTTGAAATGACCGATGTGGTTACTTCGTCCCACAGCATTCTCCAGGGTCTTACCTACATACTCCAGATACTTTTGTACTGTTAGCAGCCTACAACTGCTGGGATTGCTGCATTCTCTCTTCCGCCTTCTGCCTTCTCTCTGCGTGAGGGAGTCGTCTGTAATCCATTACGCGGGCCCAGTGCGGCTTGGTAGATGTCACATGTCTTCGAAGTCTGTAATGTCATGTGGGACATACCTATACTTCTTAGTTTAGGCAGTCAGCTAAGATGGCAGAGACTTACTATTCAAGGTGCACCAGATTTACTTAACACATTCACTGACCGCGTACCGGGTATGACAACAGTCGCCGCTGTCGACCCTTTGGGGTTCACTAGACATCTTCTCAGCATGGACTGGTCTCGTAATCATTTGCAGGGCAGGTTAAGATGTCAACAGGATTTTGAAGTGCTTATGGTTTAGAATCAGTTGTCTCAACTAAGTGTTGCCGCAGGAAATATTATAATGCACGATTGGTGCGCAGACGTAGCTGTGCTCTTTCTTCCCTAACTCCAGACTTGCTTTAAGGGTGTCAAGGCTACCCCAGGGCCTTTAATACGCCCACTACTGTCCCTCCCCACCAGACGGTCTAAATTGTTACTCAAATGCCAGTTAGCTAATCACAGCACCATCAGATTAGCCAGATAAACTTGTCACCGTCTACCGATAATTTTATTTGAAGAAACATGAGTAGTACTATTACGAAGCATATGCTAATCCATTATCGGTCATACGTCACGGAGTCACGACATGTCAGTTACGTCACTGTCCAATATCTTTTGTTGATGGACGTCATTGGACAGGTTCCGTTATCTGAGGTCAGGTTATGACGTAAGGTGGACATGTATGAGTTTTTGATATTCAAACCAGTGCGTAATGGGGAATTGGGTATGCGCTTGTAACATATGCATACACTCACGCTGTTTGACTATGGCGGTAGGCAGAAACCTGTACTATTCTTAATGATTTCCTCGTAACTTCGTTGGTGTGGGATAGCACTCCCGCTATTGTTTCTCGCTCTAGCAAGTGACGGCTGTGAGCGACAGAAAAGGATACGAACATGGAAAACTGTGTTTCCTTGCTGGTAGATGACCCTTAAGCTTTAGGCCCTGGGTTCCTTCCCCAAGTCGTGGGGTGTTATTGATTACATCAGGAATTTCTCAGTTGCAGACTTGGCGTCTGCATTTGTGCTCGGTTGATGGCAATAGGCTCCCCCTCATTACCTAAAATACATGTAACTGAACTCTTATTATGTTGGAACTCCTTACAAAGGTCAAGGTAAATGTGTTACCACGCACGCCCGGTATACCTACCTACGCTTCAAAACCGCAATGACTTTCCTCTTATATATTGTCTTGCAATGCAAATGAAAAGTTGGAAACCCAAGTCTCCACCATAATTTTGGCCAATTTATGACGTAACTGTCTTTTAATTGATTTCTCCGAAAGCCCAGTCACAAATCAAGAAACTTTTTGTATTATTTTCGGTGCACCGATGACTCAATATACCTAAGGAATTCTTTCCTGATAATATTCTGAGTCAGACGCGTCACGTGATTGGAGCATTCGTCTGCCAAATTCGCGGGATGCATCGATGTTTCCGTTTCCGATTGTCATTGTAAACGATTGTGATCATTGTCTAAATTTAATGTTGTTTTTTTTTTTAAATGGGTACTTCTATTTTTGAAGGTGAACATTTTTGCTGCTGTTATACATTGGTACAGTTTTAGAAAAACTTCCCGCTCGACAAAGAAATTTTTCGTCGGTATTTATAAATCAGCTGTTCCATACATTTTGACAGTATAAAGGGTGTAAAAAGACTCTTAACGAAGCCGAAAGCTCCCCATAATTGCGATATTTTTTTTGTTTAGAACCATACCAGGCCCTGCAGTCTCGACATTAGATAACGACAAAAATCGGTCGCTAAGTCGTATCGTTGTTAAATTCCTTTAATAGATTTTCTACTTTATTTCGAAAGCATAAGGTTGAAAATCTATTAAAGAAATTTGACATCGATTAACGACCGATTTTTATCGTTATCTAATGTCGAGACTGCAGGGCCTGGGCACCTTTTAGTTACGGAGATATTGTAGGTAAAAGTTCCAATTTTTTCACAAGTTTTTTCTTTAAATACCACTTTTAAAGGTTTTAATTTTACTTTAATTAACTCAATGACCCGTTGACTATTCAAAGCATCCATCAGCACAATGTTCTGAGTCTAACGCACTCATTGAGTCCTACCGTAAAACGTGATTTTTGACCCAAAAAAAAAATTGCATTTTTTTTTGCGTAGAGTTACTTAGTTTGATGTACTGAATGCTTGGTTGACGGCTTCGTGAAGGGTATGTTTACACCTTGTATGTAGCAAACGGCGGATTTTTTTTAAATTATCGATGAAAAATTTGTGTGTAGGGGGGGGGGGGCAGAATGATGTACTGAATACGTGGTACCCGTTTTCGCGTCGGTGTCCCTTCCGCCCTGTATACATAATCCCTGTCTGACAAGCGTGCCTGATGCCTTGTACGTGAATAAAATTGAACTCTTAAAAATAAATGTACCTACCTACCAGTAGCGAAGGGACAATTTTTGTAACGGGTTAGTCGGAGTACATATCTTTAATCTGATTATATTATTTGTCTATAGAATACTGACTGTGCCATTTTTCAAAGGGAATCCGGTAGGAATCGAGTTGTATGGTACCTTCGCCACTGCTACCTACCTTTTTCTTTTAGTCAAGGGTCTATCAAGAAATACAGGGTGTAAACGGACTCTTCACGAAACCGTCAACCAAGCATTCTGTACATCAAACTAAGTAACTTTACGCAAAAATTTTTGCTGGGAAACGTCTTTTTTTTTTGGGTGAAAAATCACGTTTTACGATAAAACTCAATGTTACGCACTCAAAGCTTAGTGCTGATGAATGCTTTGAATAGTAAACGGGCCATGGAGTTAATTAAAGTAAAGTTAAAACAATAAAAAATGGTTATAAAAAAAACTTGTGAAAAAGTTGGAACTTTGAACCCCAATATATCTCCGTAACTAGAAGGTACCCAGGTATGGTCTAGAACAAAAAAATGATCGCAATAACGGGGAGAACAAGTGCCTTTCGGCTTCGTTAAGGGTCTTTTTACACCCTGTATAAGGCTCTAACCCTCATGGGTTCAATGTCCCTTCAGGGCTTCAGGGATGGGGAAAATACCTTGCATCGTGGCTTGCATACATTTTAGATGAACTGGTTCATGTTTCCGGACGTCCGGAAGTCCCTGACCCGGTACAGTGTGGATAAAACATAAATAGCTGCCAAAATTATTTATTACTAGCGGCCCGTCCCGGCTTTGCACGGGTGGACATTTATTTTTTAAACATTTTGGGATAAAATATAGCCACTACTTATATGATAAATAATATGAAAATATAGCACTAATATGTTACTCAGGGATACTAGCTTTCTAATGGTGAAAAAAAAAATTGAAATCAGCACAGTAGTTTTTGAGTTTATTCATTACAAACATACAACACACACACAAAAATATAAATCTTTCCTCTTTATAATATTAGTAAGATTAGCGAGTACGCAAACAACTGTCAACGGTATAATGTGTGCCTGTAAACAGTTGTGTGTGAGAATTGGCTGAAAAAAAATATTAAGTCCGTCGGTTAGATTATCAAAAAATATTGGACACGTAATTTTTCTTTTGTAACGAAAAATGACCACGATACAGCGCGTTGAAATCTCGCGTGACGTCACAATTTCTGTTACTTTTTACTAGCCAGTGACGTCACAAGCTCCTTTCTTGAACTTTGATGCGCTGTATCGTCGTAATTTTTTGATTATGTGACAAAAGAAAAAATACGTGTCCAACATTTTTTGGTGATCTAACTGACGGGCAATTTTTTTTTTTTGACTTTGTCAAATAGCCAATTATGCCATTCAATACATCAACACGGGCAGACGTGCTACAAAAATCGGGAATACAAAAAATCGCTCATTTTAATGCACTCTATGGTGATATTATATCGAAAAATATGATATTTTAAAACCACTTTTCCTTTCGCTTTTGGCTAGCGGCTGTTATCATTTAGCCACGAGCTCCTCATAAAGCAATATAAGCATGTTACCTATTAATTAACAAGTCACCATAATATTGAGTTAATTTAACAATAAACCAACAGACTGTGAACGGTTCAATTATCAGCGTTTTTTTCTTGGTTCAAGGTTTTCCAAAGGCATTGAGCTGGTTTTCATGTGTGTATGTTATTGTGATTAACCCTGGATTGGTCTTGTTTGCTGGCTTGCTTGCTTGAATGGAACACGATCAAGTTAGAATTTTTGCGGTTCTGTGAGAAGACAGCGAAAAGATTAGTTAGCATAACACGGCACGACACACGGCCTCCTCTTTATGAGAGGGAATGGGCTATAATCCATCACGTCGGCCCATTGCGGGTTGGTAGATGTCACATGTCTTCGAGTTTTTGGTTCTAGGACATGCCGGTTTCCTCACGATGTTTTCCTTCACCGTTTTTGAGAGCAGTGGTGATGAAATAAATTACACAAAGTAATGCGCCTGCCTGGGATCGAACCCACAACTTACTATTCGTAAGTCGGAGCCGCCAACATTAGGCCACTGCTGCTCTCTCGTATTAATGGCTGCTGCTGTACTAAACGTAATAAATAAATATATAAAATAATTAGATTTTTAACATAAATAAAACTTCTAAAGTAATATTATAACAGAGAAAAATGTTAGAGGTATTTCTTTAAGTACAGATCCGATTAAAAAAATATATATTACCGAGTTCAATATTATTTCTTTTATTTATTTTTATACATATGTTTTACATTTTTAAATATTCCTGTACAAAAACATTTAAAAATATAAAAAATAGTAGCCCACCAGCACTGGGAACAGGGTCCGAGCCACCGGTAGTCAGGGCTCTTGAGAGAGGAACCAAAAACAATATTATAATTATTAGGTATCAATGATTTTAAGTATATTTGTAAACCGTGACAACCTTAATAAAATGACTAACTATAACCAACCACCACTACACAATGGTACACGCAATAAACACTGATACTAAGCCCCGCTTCCCGTCGAAACAGATACTAAAATCAGTCACTCACCAACTGCCCATAAACCAGGACAAAACAGTCATTATATACCAACCTATTTAGTATTGGAATTAAGAGGAAAAATACCCAATAATCCAGCTGAACGTTTTTAAGGAAATATACACTGAATATTAACAGTTTTGTGTCCGAAGTGTACAATTATGGACATATTTTTAGTGTTTTAGTGTAAAATATTTAGTTTTCATGGTGTTTTTTAGTGCTTTTGAAGTGTAGGTGATCAAAATGGATGCTAAAAAATTAATGCATGACATTGTGTGGGGTAAGGATTGTTTTTTTAAATTTTATTTTTGTATTGTTTGATGAGGTGGTTATTTATAAATAGAGGGATATAGGTGTGGTTAATGGCGATCATTATATCTTACTTGCCAAGCCTTGGCTAATGAGACGCAATTAATTCTCTATTGTTGTTAGGCTCGGGAGTCTTACCTCGCTTTAAACTTAAAACGCGCGCGAGTTAAAACTTCAAAGAATATAAGCTTTTAAGCACACTTTTTCAAAGATTGTGCCAAGCTTAGATGGGAGAAGATGCCTAGGGACGTAAATCCGACACCGTCTATTGGTGGCACTACTTGGCAGATCTGGCAAAATATTCGCCTTCTATCATTAAAACAAAGTGAACTATATCGCAATAGACATAAAAAACATTTTGTTTTGATCCAATATCGCGAAAATTTTGACAAAAACGCCAAGTGAAGTGACAGCATTAAACTGTAAAGAAACAAAGAAAGTCGCCGAATACATAACCGCCTTTTCTGGTGGAAAGTTGGTTAAACAATACACCGAAATCGGTCCATCCGTTCTGAAGATACGACCTGCCACAATCAGACACACAAACAATGACTTCAAAACTGTCGAGAGGTTAAATAAGTAAGTTACTGCCTACCCCACGAGAAAAAGACGTGAACTTATGTATGTATGTATGTAAAATTCGACCTCCTAAAACAACTAGCCGCATATTCAGTTCTACATTAAAAAAAACGTACACACGACGGCCAATCAAGCTATACAATACCAGTTTAAGCGGATCTCTCATTGTATAGTAAATCTTCACAAAGCGAGGCTAAGTTATACTGGAAATGTATAGCTTCCAGTGGCGAAGCTTCCATACAACTCGATTCCTACCGGATTCCGTTTGAAAAATGGCACAGTCAGTATTCTATAGACAAATAATATTATCACAATTAATATTTGTATAAGTCCCGTCACGTAAAAAGAACGCTGAGCGACAGTGGAGGGGATGTGTTTGCGCACGTTATACAGCCGCGTCCTAAAGTACTAAGCTATTGTTTTATAATACAAGTATAACTGTTTCATTGTAGAATCGTAATAGGTACTTTACTAGCTACTTAGTTCTTTGGAAAAGGCTGAAAAAAAAAATTGAGAAAGTTTATTTGAACTGTGAGCGTTCTTTTTACGTGACGGGAACTATACTCCGGATTACGACTTACAAAGATTGACTCTTCGCTACTGATAGATTCATGTGCCGCCGTGTAACTAAGTACTACACAGTTAAAAATAACTTTAAATAAAACTGAGGGAAAATGTCAACAACAGTGCTCGCTTCCTGTGGCGCATAGGAAGCTGATATACATCCAAGGGCGCGCTATCGTTCAGTGCCAAGTGTGTTATAGCAGCATATATCACGCTGGTCGCTCTGAAGGTAGGCAGAGGCCTTCTGCACACTACGGTCAAGAGTAAGGTTAAAAATGCAGGTCTTCCGGTGCCGCCAAATCCGCCGTTAAAACCATTTAATAAAAATTTTTTGGGACTTCAAAAAAATTCTTTGTATTTTTTTAGTTTTCCCGTAATTCGGAAACGGTACGTCGGACGACTATGCGTCTCAGAACCTAAATGGTTTCTATGGTCTTGATAAACCCGAAGCTGCAAAGGATTTAAAAAAAAAAACTATGTTCGAAATTTTTTCTAAGTCCTCTCTCCATAACGCCCCTAAGGCTACACTCCAACCCTGTGTTCGATTCCCGGGTCAGGCAAATTGTTATTGGGTTCTTCCATCAGGAATTTCTCATTAGTAGCCATGGAGGCTGGATTTGTGCACGGTTGAAGGCAATTGGATCGCCCCATATTACTTGGGACTTAAACATAACTGGCGAAATGTGGGTGTACTAGGTACACCTCTGCCTAACCCTTCGCGGATTACAGGCGTGATGTTATGTTATGATCTGTAGAGATCAGTCCAATTATCAGAACTGGGAAGCGCCTTTCAGTATCATTATCATATAATAGGGGGCGTCAACATTTGTGATTTTTTAAAGTCAACATTTGAAGTAATTAAATAGATTTCATGCAGCCATCGATTTTATTAACAGATGTAGTTAGGAATTTGAATACACAAACATCATGCCCGTTTGTCCACTAAGAGTCGGGCGGAGGTACCACATTTCGCCAGTTATGATTGACTCCCATTTAACAAGGGGCGAGCCTATTGGCTTTTAACCAGCGTTTATCCTTGGTGCTAGGCAACTGGGTTGTAAACCTCATTTGTGCCTATTGACCTTGTTTTGTTCTGTCTCCTGCTGATATGGCTACTTCCTACTCAACCGCTATTAATTTCGTTGCGGGATCCAAGACAGTTAAATTGTTTCTCTGGGACTTCGTGGACTTTCATTGTCTAGGCGCTTTTCTGGTGGTCGCCCATCCACAGACCAACCTAGGCACGCACGGCTTAACCTAAAGTTAAATTATTTAGCCACGAGCTCCTCCAAAATGACATCTAGACCTATGAGATAAAAAAGAAACTTTGATTTATAAGTTTTTTTTTTTCGTTTTGGATGAAAATAACATATTTTTTGTGAAGTCTCTCTAGTTTATTTAATTTGACCTTGTCTAATAGCTAATAAAGTTTATTTGACAATAACCTGTCGGATTCGCTGCAATTAAAATTATTAATACAACATTTTACCTCGTTCTTTGTTTTTGTTATGTTTTAAACTTTTGATGTGTCATCAAAATACTCATAATAAAAACGAGTCGGCCTGTCTCTCGAAATGTGGGGATATACTTACCTAACTTGTTAAAGGAAAACAATTACAAATTAATTTTTCTGAGAAACTGTTTTACCAATGAAAGGGTTTGACTTAGCTCTTCCTTCTGCTTTTCTCTGCGTCATCATTAGTAATCGGATATTCGGATGCATATTTACCTAAAGTACATTCAAAGGGTACAAAAGTGTGGAAGCAGCTTCTTATAATATTTTTTTTTCCCGATTTCGCGGGATTTCATTAAAAAATATGTAGTGTGTATACAATGTATTGTAGTATAGAATAATAAATATTCAAATTCTGTTTAAAACTGGGCAAGAAATTTGTCGAAACACGTAAAAATTTCTTCCACTTTAAAATTTTGTTGCTGTGTGTGAGAAATAACTGAATTCAAATTTTGCTGTTGTAAATTCAAATAGAATAAAATAGAAAATATGACTGGACTTATAACAATGATTATTTTGATAGTCGTACTCGCACTCCATACTAGTCAACACTCAACTTTAGTTAAATATGCATCCGAATATCCGATCTCCAGTCATCATTCTCCTGCCCTTCTCCCAATTTATTTGAGAACGGCGCAGCATGTCTTCGTACTTCTCTTATACTCGTCATCTCGGCAACCAGCCTTTTCCTACTATGTTGGGGTCGGCTTCCAGTCGAACCGGATTCAACTGAATACCAGTATTTTACATTGAGCGACAGCCTATATGACATCCACAACATGGGTAATTCGTACTGTGTAATTCGATACCCCTGGTAGGACTGGTCGTCTTGGGCACTGTTTTGGGCTTCCTGTAACGACTGTCAGGGATCTACATAATTATGACAGCCGGGACCAACGGCTCAACGTGCTTTCCGAGGCACGGTACATTATCTCTCTCTGTATTTTTTAATGGAAAGTCACCCATCCGCGGATCGACCTTGTCAAGAGCCGCTTACCCTTGAAGATCGACCCGTGCTGCTATTATTATTTAGCCACGAGCTCCTTAATGATGCAAATAAGGCTCATTTCCGGATGAAGCGCGACAATTTCGCTCTATTGATGTGACGATTAGTGTTACACGTATTGACACTAGTGGAAGCCGTATCTAGACAAACGTCATAGCGAAATATCCACCAATTTGTCCCAACAATCCAAACTCCAACCAACAATAGAAATATCAGTTAAAACCAGTTCAAAACTTTTTTGTACGAACCGGAACTAATATTTCTATTCAGAGAGGCCTCCATATTTCACTGTTTTTCAAACTGAAAACTTTTTATCTGCGTCACCTAAATCAATATTGGATAGGGCACGTTACATTGTTATCGCTGTAACTGTGTTTAAAACTACTTTCATTTAATAAAAAGTTTATCTGAGACAACCCTTATATGATCATAAAAAACAAAATTATAAAAAGCTAAAATAAAACAGTCAAGTTTTGAAATCCCGACGGGGTTCAATCAGCCTAAAGACGTCGACTGCTGGGGCAGTAGCTGAATGCAAACGCCTCCCCCAGTCATCGACACAACGACCAGGCCTGCGCTTCTCGCTTCCTGCAGATTCTGGCGTGCCAAAGGGCCAACAATACGGCAAACCCTTAGGGCAAGCAGACCGTGCAGAAACCCCAACATCATGAAGAGTTGTAGGTTATAAGGGCAAGCCAAGCTTTTAGGCCTGTATGAAAGTACCGCCACTACATCGGTCTACCCTGTGGCATTGGGGGGGGGGGGGATAATATACAAATGCCAAATACCCTACTCTTAAATTTCAATCATCATCACCTGTCGAGTGTTCTCCCAATTATGTTGAGGTCGGCTACCAGTCTTATCGGATGCAGCTGAATGCTAGTATTTTACACGGAGCGTCCTCCTATCTGACCTCCACAAACCAGTAACTGTTTATTACGAGACCCCTCCGAAAGACTGCTTGACGGACTTTTGGGCTAAGCACTGTCAAAGATCTGCAAATGACAGCCGGGATCAACAGCTTCACGTTTTACTTATATCATTCTTACCGTGTAAAACGTTTGTTCCGCATATAGCCAGTACTGTACATAAGTTTCTTCGTGAAGTAACTGAATCTTTTATTTGAAGTTTCGATCGCCACTTAAACGGAACAATGCTATTTTTGTAACTACGGAAGTTCTTGCGGCGTTCGTCTCAGCTTGAATATTTTATGGCGTGTATCATTTTGTACGTTTACCAGCTTTTAGTAAGCCAATATTAGATGAAAATTGAAGTATTTTGTAATTTTCTACCATGTATGTTGCAACTGTCAAATTAAAAAACTATGCCAAAAATCTAAAATGGAAATGGTCTGAACATGTAGCAAGACTTCAGGACCAGAGATGGACTACAAGAGTAACTTCATGGAAAGGGCCACAAGGGAAAAGAAAAAAAGGTCGCCCAATATCAAGATGGGAGGATGATATAACAACTATTGCTGGCCCAACACAACAACAAGCTACAAGTAGTCCTAAACAGAACCAATTGGAAAGACTTGGAGGAGGCCTTCTATTCTTCTTCTATTTAAGCGGTTCCTGCAAAGACTAGTGTTAGAAAAAAAAAAAATTCCTTAGCTATCTATTTTGTATTTGAGCAGGAAATCTAAGGCTTATTTATTTTAATTTTATTTATTATGTTGCAACTGTAAACTGTCACCTTGACCTGCACTGTAAATGATTATGGCATCGTCCTTTTTTTTTACGGATGGGAAGTCATCAAATAACTTCTCCCGCTCTGGGTGGAGTGGGAGGGAGTGTCAGACTCTTACTGACTAAATGAAATGGGGTCAAGAAATGGGGTCTTGTTGACGAATTCAGACTCTTAAATCATAGGTCCTCGACTGCTGAGGCTGGGCTTCCCGAAGTTCGGGAAAATCCATGCATTATTGTAGTTTTCTATTCGGAAATTCCCAGTAGCAGCCCGATGTTTTGATTTAAACCCAGTTTACGACAATAGGTTCCATCTACGGCTTCTGAAAGAACAGTTGAAAGGAGGTTACTCTAAAGGGTTTAAAAAGACCCTTAACGAAGCCGGAAGGCACTTGTTCTCCCCGTCATTGCGATCATTTTTTTATTCTGGACTATACCTGGGAACCTTCTAGTTTCGGAGATATTGGGGTCAATGTTCCGACTTTTTCACAAGTTTTTATTTAAATTCATGTTTTTAAATTAAGATTTTTACTTTAAACACCTCTACGACCCTCGTACTATTCAATCCATCCATCAGCACAATGTTCTGAGTGCGTTACATTGAGTCCTACCGTAAAACGTGATTTTTCACCCCAAAAAAAAAGTCGTTTCCCAGCAATAATTATTGCGTAGGGTGACTTAGTCTGATGTACACAATTCTTGGTTGACGGCTTCGTGAAGGGTCCGTTTACACCCTTTATACATCTTTGCCTTCTTTGGGAAATACAGTCATGTTATTATGTAAGAATAAGCTCTGATTAATCAGAAATAAACGAAATATCAACTCTTCAACATTATTCAAATCTTCATTCATTTCCAAGGTCGATTTCTCAACACAGCCTTTGACCGTGGTGTTACTAATGGTCGAGCATTAGCATCGTAATAATATAATTATCTTGTCAGCCATTACAAGTTGATAGTCTGTACAGCTAGACAAATGGAATGAATGAACAGTTTTTTGTGAAAGAGGAGTTTTTTGTTGAGGAAGCTAAGGATTGAATGTTTTCTGGTTTCTTCATTGACGTGGTTTGTTTGTTAGGATCTTGTTTGTGTTCAAAGAACGAAACTGCAATTATTTAAGACCAGATTTATTTGTGGGTTTTCACCAGCACGCACTGGACCTGCACCACGTGGCACTACACTTGGCAGATCTGGGCAAATATTCGCCTTCTATCATTAAAACAAAGTGAACTATATCGCAATAGGCATAAAAAACATTTTGTTTTGATCCAATATCGCGAAAATTTTGACAAATACGCCAACTGAAGTGCCAGCATAAAAGTCAGGAGGCCTGTGTCCCAGAAATAGGAACGATTATGCTCATTCTACTATGTTTTTATCAGAATAATCCGACGGGCTAGTTCAAATCGTCACAATTTGGCGGGGTATTGTCAGGGGTCCGTTCGAGTCTGTAACATTTTGCGGGTTCTTTTTAAACCAAAAGATTTTGGCTGTGCTATAAAATAATACCAAATTATAAACTACACTTTATAGTTTGCCATTTGGACCCTTTTGATGTATTTTGTGACCTAATAATCATACACTTAGTTTACAATTACTGTATTATATTTGCCTTAACGACATGTAACGTTTCCCTTTCCTCTTCGACAGGAATCCAGCATGCAATCGGAGGACTAGCATCAAAACCGGAGCGAGATCTCCTCATGCAGGACTTCATGACAGTGGAAACGACGAACTTCCCTCACGAAGGCTCCAACCACACGCCTGCCCATCACTACTCAGAGTTTAAGTTCAAGACTTACGCGCCAATAGCCTTCAGATACTTCCGAGATCTGTTCGGGATACAGCCCGATGACTTCTTAGTAAGATTACTGTATTAACTGTGTTCAAAGCTTTTTAGATGTTCTTCTGTTTGGTATTGTAGTGTGTGAAGACTTGTTTTTGTGGCGATGTATGTCCTGGAAGGCTTCGGGTGGACCTGACGCAATTTCGGCGCTCGGTCTATGACGAATTGGGCAACTCGAACTGATGTGTAGCGCCTCTTATTCGTGAGGTTGGCAACCTTGCGAAAACCCATAGATATGCTGAACTGGGTATTTTCATATTGGCATCGCATTGCTGAAAATTTGCGTCAAATTTGACTTAATTGCAATACTTTTTGACTCATTTTCTGTGACGCGAAACAGTGCTTGTCAGTACGAAGGCTGGATTTCCACCAAAAATGCGATAAACCAGTGAGGGAGGAAGTAAACCACGAAAGAATGGCTTTGGTTTGAATTTGGAGCTGTTCCTTTGGCGATTTTTTTTCTGTCAACGCTGCCTTCCTTACACAGTTCTGATGGAACTTCAGCCTAAAACGTCTATTTTGGATTGATGAGTGAAGTCTAAAAGATATTAGGTCGCCATAAAGACGAGTCTTCACGTTAGAGGCTGTGGCTTGCGATATTGTAGATCAGAGCGGAAAAAGGTGAACGAATTAGCTGGCTGGGCTAATCTTCACTGGCTGCTATACCATCATCCTATTCAATGCCCCGATTTATCTGTTAGTCCATTGAAATGTTACATTTTTTAGGCCTTACCTTGCGTTTTTTAGAGGACGCAATTTTATTTTTTTGATGTGTAGGGGGGGTCAGTGTAAAGCTATAACCAAGTTTGTGGGGTCGCCACCCTTGCCCCACGGCCGCCATCTTGAAAATAGGGGTTGAAATGGTTATTACGATTTATCTCTTAAACTATTTATCTGATAAAAAAAAATTGTCAACAGTTTTTGTTGCAAATTGAATTCTCTACAATTTTGGTCCAGTATCTTTTTGTCGTAGAATTATAAATAAAAAGTTATAAGCGAAAATGTTCAGAAATTCGAGAAAAAATTTGTATTTTTCGATATAACTTTTTTTTTATCATTTTACGAAAAAATGATATCAGACCATTTTTGTAGATCGTTTTTTAAGGAATAACTTTTATAAGCAACATTTTTTAATTAAGTCAATAGCTAAGGTTTTACAGCGCTCCGAAGTGAGTATTATTTTTCAGTACTCTTAACTATACATATATTATACGTGTGTACTAATAATGTGTCATCAGTTATTTTTTATTTTTTTTTATTTTGTTATTATAATTTTTTTAATTATTAATTTTGCAATATTATTAATAATTAATTATTGACTCTTTTCATCATTACAGAATTTTACAATTATTGATTTTTAAAATAATTTTAAATTTGATGGCCGTTACTGAGAATACTGTCCAGGTAGAAAATACTCACGTGACCATGAGGGAACAAAAGAACATCTGCCTGCTATTATTATTATTATTTCTAACCTCTCTTATTGTAAGAATAGCTGATGATATTGTGTTGAAGTTGTCGTTCAACTTATATCTTTCAGACATATCTCATGTCTCATATCTTATATCTTTCTTTCTTACATATTTCCCTACGTGCGGATGTATTTTATCCTGTTTTTAATTGTGAAGACGATTTCGAATGATTTTAGACACGATTTTAACTTCAGTGAAAACTGTTTTTTTTTATTGTTTTATTTGTAAAAAACCTTTAGGTGAAAATAAAATAAGAACTGTGAAGGCAAAAGGTGTAAAAACTTTATTAGATCGAGCTGTAGCAAAAAATGATGAGGCTAACGAACAATTTTTACGAACTATTTCGGAAGTAACTGTACATATTGCGTGTTATTGTTATTACGTGGACAATCGAACCGATAATGTTGTTCGTCGTCGCAGCAGCAGCTCCAGTAGTTTATCTTCAGTTTCAGAAGCTCCAGAGCCAGACTTTGATTTTGTGAACAATTGCTTCATCTGTGCCACAGCGGTTCAGGATCCAAGTAATTAAAAAAAGTAAAAAGTTATAAAAGGAAAAAAAAAAAAGTTATTCCTTAAAAACGATCTACAAAATGGTCTGATATCATTTTTACGTAAAATGATAAAAAAGAAAGTTATATCGAAAAATACATTTTTTTTTCTCGAATTTCTGAACATTTTCGCTTATAACTTTTTTATTTATAATTCTACGACAAAAAGATACTGGACCAAAATTGTAGAGAATTCAATTTGCAACAAAAAATGTTGTCAATTTTTTTTTATCAGATAAATAGTTTAAGAGATAAATCGTAATAACCATATCAACCCCTATTTTCAAGATGGCGGCCGTGGGGCAAGGGTGGCGACCCCACAAATTTGATTTTAGATTTACACTGACCCCCCCTACACATCAAAAAAATAAAATTGCGTCCTCTAAAAAACGCAACCCCAAATGTAACTTTTCAATGGACTATGTCTAAATAACAAATTTTCTGTTTTTGATTTGCAAATCTTGGTCGAGAGGTCGCAAACGGGACTGCTGAGCATGAGGTTCTGGGTTCGATTCCCGGGTCGGGCAAAGTGTTATTGGGTTTTTTCATCAGGAACTTCTCGGTAGCAGCCACGGAGTCTGGATTTGTGCCCGGTTGATGGGAATTGGCTCGCCCCCTATTACATGGGGCTTAAAACATAACTGGCGGAATATGGGTGTACTAATAGGTACACCCAAGCCTAATCCTTCGGGGATTAAAGGCCTGATGTTATGTAAATTCTAAGTCCTGGGTTCGATCCCTGGGGTGGCGGAGTTATTGGGTTTGAAGTAGCCCAAAGTCTACATTTAGGGTTTTATATGGGAGTTGCTACGCAGCTCCCTCGTTTATCTAGTAGTCCCAAACTCTACTGCTGAGCATGCGCTCTTGGGTTCGATTCCCAAGTCGGGCAGTGCCGTTAGAATTTTCCATCAGGAATTTCTCACAGCCCGAGTCTAGATTTATGCCCGGTTAATGCCAATAAGGCTCGCCCGACTATTACATGGGACTTAAACAAAACAGCCAAGTAAGAGAAGATTGAACCTCTACCTTACCGTATAGGCCTGTCGACACCACTGATCAATTGACATAATTTTATAAGCTGTCAACAATTTGTGTCAATGTCTATTGACATCAATACAACTTTTTACACTTAATTGAAAACTAATCGGGTTTTCAGGCCTAAATTAACTGGTTTTAAGAGACGTTGTGTCTTAGAATTATCGATGAGTGGTGTCAACTTCCCAATTGTTAGATTTTGTTGAATTCGCTTCGCTCGGCTCCCCTCCGTTTCGTTCAGCGTCATCGCAAGCCACAGCCGAACCGTAGTAAATGTGATAGTTTCAAGACTTAAAAGCACAGATTCAGCTACTTTCTGTAGAATGTCCTTTTTTTTAAATAAAACCTCACGTAGCTTTAGACGTTTTTAGCACGTTGCATGAAAAATGATCAAGTAAAGTATGTGTTTTAGCACCTAGCGTTTTTGACGTAACCACACTGTTTGAAAGATATATTGAGTAGATCCCTGTGATTGTGCCAGCACCTCTTATAACGGTATTATTTTAAATTACTTTAGTGCGGGAAAGAGATGGCACTAGACAGGACGTATAGATCCATCTCTTTTCCACCCTGAAGTCAGATTAAGGTGAAAGCGCCAGGGTAGCCCGCCAAATTCAAATTTCCTCTCGTTTTTGCAATTTTCTGGTTTTTGTGAGGTTGTATGTTGATTAAAATATTATTCGCGACTGTAACACGTATGTATACATAAATTACAGAATTATTATGGTCATTAAAATCATCAACCCTCAAAGTTCATGTAATCCCATTGAATTCGCGGGCCTGTGAACGGTGAGTAATGGGCGAGCTCGCCGTCCGTCCGTCTTATGACGACAGGCCGTGTCGACGGCGCGTTCGTGTTCCACGCGCGCCTCATAGAGATGTCAGCAAACAGGAAGGGGTCCGCAAGGGCCGATGCCTGCCGGGACTGCGGGACTGTTCGAAAGAGACACCGCGGCCCTGGAACACAAAGGGCAAGGAAGGAACATGGATGGGTTTTAGTCAGTAAAAGTCTGACACTCCCTTCCACTCCGCCCAGAGCGGGAGGCGTCACTTGATGATTTTTCATCAACCCTTTGAATTACTCTTTCGTGAAAAATCATTCAATGGGATTGATTAAACTTAGAGGATTGATAATTTTAATGAATATAAATCAGTAAAGTCATATTTGTTACGGTAGCGAATCATATTTAATCAACATTCAACCTGCCACTGACCTGCAAATTGCAAAAAACGTAAGAAAATTTGTATTTCGCGAGCTGCCCGTGCTTTCCCACCAAGTAATAGTGCTATAAGAGGTGGTACTAGGCTCCATGTGTTATTTTGTTGATTATAATAGCATGAAAACAAAAAAAACTCAACGATTACACACACTTGCTCTTAGACCAACAAGATAGGCAAAGGAAACACGATTTAAGTAAGTGAAACATCTTGTTATTTGTGTATTAAAAGTATTCACACTAAAATTCTTTAATAAGACAACAGAATTTAGTCAGTAGATAACCACTACATACCTACTTTCCACTAGCGAAGGGTCAATTTTTTTAAGAGGTAAGACGGAGTACATATTATTAATCTATATACTCTATACTAATATTATAAAGCTGAAGAGTTTGTTTGAAAAATTATTTTATTGTTGGATAGCCTATTTATAGAGGAAAACTGTAGGCAAAGGGTAGGCAGAAGATGATGCCTGCGAAAATAGATAAAATCTAGTTGACTATAAAATAATTAAATCCTATCGCTATATACTCAAATACATAACTATTTACTAAGTGGACACGACACTCAAACATATTTGTTCAACGTGCAACTTTTTCCGAGATATCCTATGATGACATATTGATATAATATCTGCTGTGTTTAATTTGCAATATAATACATACACAAACATATGGCTATCATCATCCGTCACGATTTTTCCTTATTGCTGTAGGTATATTGGTAAATTATATATTTTGAATCTCCCATACATTTTTGCCCATTCTCCTTTAGGTTTTTTTTTTTGTTTTGCTAGAATTAATGGGTAAATCCCATTTTTAATTATAGCTCAGATATTAGTTGTTATTTTGTCTGATAGATCAAAAACAGAATTTACATGATTGTGTTGGTCTTAAAAAATATTGACCAGTGTTCCGCTATGTACTCACAGCCATCATTATTTTATGTAAAGGACTCTAATTTAAGATTCCTGTATAATATGGAATGATAAAAATACAATGTAATGCAATGGATTGTAAACATTTGATTTGCACTGAATTTGACTCCTAACCTCGTAAGGCCCAACGACCTAATTTAATGACAAAAAAATGATGACACTCCGGCCCAAGTCACTTTTTAAAATCATTAAATTACGGCTCAACGACCTAATATTATGACATGATTTTTAAACGTATTTTTTGGTAATTTAGGTTGGGCCTTACGAGGTTAAAATATACAGACATGTGACAAAAATCTAAATCTCAGGTATCTCCTTACTCCTTAGGCATTACCTAACTAGACGTGCTTATCTTGACGGTAATGAAAACGGGCATAAGATTTCAGATACTTACATTCAAAATACGAATTTAACAGAAAACTATAGCAATAGGAACACTTACTAACCTTCAGAATTGAAAAAGGACATAAAAACAGTAATAGAAAATTTTAGGGACCAGTAGAACTAGGGCTAAAAACCGTCAAAAACTATCACAGTGAAAAAGATCTCATACCTACAGAAGAACATCACAAACACAATATATAAAACAGCCTCGTATTACTATAACGCCACTCCAAACCATATTATGTTAATCGATTTCTACCAGATGTCAATGTGCAGTGCTCCGCTGCGCGAGTTGAGCAACCCGGGGGCTAGCGGCAGCATATTCTACCTGACCAATGATGATGAGTTCATCATCAAAACGGTGCAACACAAAGAGGGAGAGTTTCTTCAGAAGCTTCTGCCTGGATATTACTTGAACCTTGATCAGGTGAGTCTCTTTCTAGAAGCTTCTAATGATGCATCTTTATGTCCTGTAATTCACGCTTAAAGGAGACTGCCTACTACACCGTATCATATTATAACCGTGTTATGAACGTATCAGGCACGAAAAAAAAATATAGACTACTATGCCCACTTGAACGTGTCAACAGCGTATCATACCCGTTTATACCGGGTTTACAGCAGTAATCATACGCGGTTAACGCGGAAACAAACAAAAGTCACCGACTTCCGAAAGTAAAGTTATTTTCAACTTTTTTATTTGAAAATACAAAGAATATTTTTTCACTGATATTTTCATAGCATGGTCAGGGTATGTAGGGTGTAGTAGGCAAAATCCTTAGGATTGGGTTTAACAATATATTCATAAAGCCAATCAATATTTGAAAAATAGTTGTCAAGCTATTTTGAACATTGTGCCACGGCGAATAGTCACCTTGACTGACCTTGCATCTACACCCCGGCAAATGGTTTTAATACGAGTTCTACACAAAATTTGCACTGACCAAGGAAGCATGCTAGCATCGTTTACAGTTCCGCTCCCTTGTACTTAGGAGTTCTCTTGGTGCTCTTTGGTCGTCCGAACGTCCTGGGTTTGAATTCCGGGGCGAGACTTCAGTTAAATATTCATAAGCAAGTTCTAATTTACAGCTTGGAAGCTAGATTTTGATCGCTTGAAAACATTTAATTGTTGATCGATGAGTGCAATCCGGTTACCCACCACACTAGATCGACTTTAGAAGGCTTGCATTTCAAGACTTAAAATAACCACGATGTGGAGCCCTGACAC
Organism: Noctua pronuba; assembly: GCA_905220335.1. Taxonomy (NCBI): domain Eukaryota; kingdom Metazoa; phylum Arthropoda; class Insecta; order Lepidoptera; family Noctuidae; genus Noctua; species Noctua pronuba. The sequence goes on along the minus strand of LR999919.1, from coordinate 4,004,356 downwards.
AGCCAGAAGGCGACGCGGTAGTCTCGCAAGAGATGGCGGGACGAGCTGGATAAAACCAACGACCAGTGGTCCACATTGGTCTTGGATCGAAGGATTTAGTAGTCATTGGAAGAGGCCTTTGCCCAGCAGTGTGATGACATAGGCTTTTTTTTCCGGATGGGAAATCATCAAATGACCCCCCGCGCTCTGGGCGGAGTGGAAGGGAGTGTCAGACTTTTACTGACTAAAACCCATCCATGTTCCTTCTTTGCCCTTTGTGTTCCAGGGTCGCGGTATATCTTTCGAACAGTCCCGCAGCCCCGGCAGGAATACAGTTACATTGGCTAGACATAGGCTTACAGTAACAGAAACCCAAAATACTTCTAAATTAAATATTTTTAATGATTACAGAACCCACGCACATTATTGCCAAAATTCTTCGGTTTATATTGCTACCAGTGCAACAGTAAGAACGTCCGACTGGTCGCCATGAACAACATCTTGCCGTCATCCATCAAGCTGCATCAGAAGTACGATCTCAAAGGGTCTACTTACAAGAGGAAGGTATGTGTCTATCATTTTTTTTCTTTTCAGCTGCATCCGGTTAGACTGGAAGCCGACCCCAACATAGTTGGGAAAAGGCTAGGTAGATGATGATGATGTGTCTATCATTGGAGCCCCATATACGAGGTGTAAACGGACCCTCCACGAAGCCGTCAACCAAGCATTCTGTACATCAAACTAAGTACCTTTTCGCAAAAAAATTTGCTGGGATAAGACTTTTTTTTGGGAGAAAAATCACGGTTTATCACCACTTAAATATTGTGCTGATGGATGCATTGAATAGTACAGGGGTCATGAAGGTATTTAAAGTAATCTTATAACATTAAAAACTTGTATTTATAGAAACAACTGTTTGTTTGTTGACCGATACTTATACACGTGTTTGCATGATAACAAACAACTTTCCCAAAGAAACATTTTTTTAAATACTCATTCACTTTTATCACAATACACCGATACCGGCACGTGGCGGCCGGACTGTGGCGCGGGCGCAGCTTACGCAGCGGGCTTGCAAGCCGCGCGGGTGCTCTACTGTTGCACGGTACGAAAGTAATGAGAGCGGCGTCACGCGGCTAACAGCTGATAGGTCACAGCTGCGTGCGCGCGATTTTCATACGGCTAATTATTGTGATAAAAGCGAATGAGTACAAACAAAAATGTGTCTTTGGTAAAGTTGTTTATTATCATGAGTACAATCACGTGTATAAGTATCGGTCACTAATTACCAGTCACCCTATATTTTGAACGCTCATCGGTTTGTCAGAAAGCTGAATCTAGATTCTAGTTACACCTTCCAAAATGGAGATTCCATGATGACGGTGTGATCATTTCTTTCTAATAACTTTATGTTCTTCATTCCAGGCGAACAAAGGTGAACGCCAAAAGACATCACCAACGTACAAGGACCTGGATTTCATGGAACATCACACCGAAGGTCTGTTCCTAGAAGCGGACACTTACAACGCGCTCATCAAAACTATGCAGCGCGACTGTCGGGTGCTGGAGAGCTTTAAGGTAACCCCTATGTCATACAGAACAAGGTTCAAATTGTATTGCAATACTTTTAGAAATTTTTATTGCGAATGTCATTCTAATATCGACTTAGGTTACATAAAGTTAAGTTAGATAGTTGAGTGGTGGTATAGAGGCGGATACGGATAACGTACTCATCAAGACTGTACAGCGCGATTGTCGTGTGCTGGAGAGCTTTAAGGCAACCCCTATGTCATACAGAACAGAGTTTAAATTAAATTGCAGCATTGAGAACCTTCTTATGATAAATAGTCACTTACTAGAAGTCCCCAGTACTGCTTGGTAGCGGGAACAGGTAAAGAAGTATCAGTTCAAATGGCGCTACTTAGTATACCAATAACATTCCATTTAGGCGCTTCGGTAAACTTCGTCTTTCCGAAGGAAGCAATGATTGCCGAGGCCCAATTACTTAATCGTAGTGCTGTAGTAGCAGAACTCTTTGTGGATGACTAAACGATAAAACCACCCGTTAGAGACATAACGTCGTCGAAGTTCTAACACTACATCATTTTAATTTTTGACTCCATTTGCTAGAGAATTGGAAGACGTGTTGTTTCAGCCAATCACAGAAACAAGCAACGTCTCTATCCAATTAGAAGTGAACAAAAATTATAAAATGGTATTTGTACCATTACATGGTACTTATAATCATGCTGTTTTTTCAATCTGCTGTAAAGTTGCTATTTTTGACTTACGTGATTTTAAAACTTCAACGACGATAATTCATCGGATAATATGTCCCTTTACTATCCCAGGGCATGTCTGTAATACTATTAAACCCTTGTTAAGCTCCACACAGTATCTTCCTCATTCCACTAACTTATCAACCAATTATATCGTCTCCAGATCATGGACTACTCCCTCCTAGTCGGCATCCACAACCTGGACGAAGCTCAACGAGAGAAGACGGAAGCCCGGAAACGTACGGACTCCGGTCAGAGCGACGGTGATGATGCTGACGGGGAACCACGGAAAGGACTTAATAGAACGAGGTGCGTAGAGGAAATTATTTGTTTAGACTTTAGAATAAAACAAGGATTTAAGAATAAACAATGATTTTAAAATATGCCTAAGGCGCGAATTACACAGAAACGGCGTAAGGTGAAGGCGCGATGCAGGCATGATGCCGCTTCAAAATGTTTTCATACAAAATTTACGTAGGCGACATGTCGTGAATTACACTCAAGCGGCGCGGCGCAGGCACGCCGTTCCTAAGTTTCCTTATAAATTCCACGCCTGCGCAGCATCTTACGCCTTACGCCGTTTCATTAACCACAGACTAAAGAAAACAGTAGACGATTAAGAGACTTTTCGTGAAAAATAATATCAAGTTCTCAGTTATGTTTTAGTCCCATGTAATAGGGGTATTACATACGACTAAAACGTAACTGGCGAAATGTGGGTGTACTATTAGGTGCACCTCTGCCTAACCCTTTGGGGATTACAGGCGTGATGTTATGTTATATAATATCAAGTATGTATTGAACTACTGTTTTTTAGGCTTTGAACTGTTAGTGTTTCATCAAATAGAGTTATAGATTTTTTTATTATTTTAGAAAAAAAATTACAGAATTTAATATATAACAATTTTGTTTACGCTTAAAAATCATATCTATGAAAACTTTCATAGGTAATATTAATTTCAAAAGACTAATTTCTTTTTATAAAATACCACTTGTGGAACCGATTATTTTTTACTGAAAATGTCCGCATGATTTTGATTTACCTAGACTTTTCTAGAAACAACTCGAAGTTGTTCAAAATTTAATTTTCGTATCTCGTTATTTTCAACACCTCTTCTGTTGGTGGTGGTACTGTATCTATTTTTTTTATTATAAAACCCTTTCAGATCGGAACAAGGCAGGGAGGATTTCACCGCGCAAGTCAAACGAACGCAGTACGATTGAGTTTTATACGTTTTTGAATGTTTCTTTTTTAATAATACGTATTATTATTTATTATTTTCTAACATTTTTCGTATTATGATTGTTGGAAATTGGGAATGCCGTAAGGGATATTGGAGCGTGGCTTATCACTGTCTCTTATAGTAGTATTATTTATATCCTTCAAGCAGTGATACCCTTGAGGTGTGACCTGCCAAGTCAGAACTCAGGTTCGAAACCAAGACACGCACCTATGATTTTTCGGATTCATGTGCGTATTGTATAATTATCACTTGCTTCGGTGAAGGAAACCAGCATGCCTGAGAGATATTTCTCGATGGCATGTAAAGCCAAGTCAGAGGCCCATGGGTGGCATAAAAACTCTGATACCAGGTTAGGCACTAACTACACGAGAAGGAAAGATTTTAAATCCTACTTCAGTTTCAGAAAGAGATGGCGCTATACAACACGTCTAGTTCTATCTCTTTCCCACACTTAGTAAGATTAAAGTGAAAATGCTATAAGAGGTAGTGGTACAGTCCCTGTTGATTTGCAACGTTGCGAGCGTTCATCCAAAAAGTTGGCAACGTCGCAAATAGCTGTCAAATACTTACCTGTTTTAATTAATTTGGCAATATTACTGTATGGGAATAAGAAATATGGCTAACTAGTGAACTAGAATATTAATAACGAATGAATTTAATGTTGTAACCGTTTTAGTTGTAAAAAAGGCATTTGGAAAGTTTCTAAATACTTTTTTTACATCTAAAACTAAATATTCGGTGTTACGATATTAATTATTGCATTTCATAATCAATATTTTAGTTCACTAGTTAGCCATATTTCTTAATTCCATACATAAATATTGCTAAATTAATCAAAACAGTGAAATTATTGACAGTCATTTGCGTCGTTGCCCAGTTTCTGTATAAACGCTCTTAAGCTTAGTGCAGAAGGTTGAAAATCCAGTAACAAGTTCAATGTCCTTTACGTTATTTAATATTTCCAGTGTCGATGTATTTTTATTACTTTTTTTTCTTATGGTGGGTGTTGGTTACCAGTTTGTGGGGTTGTTCGATTGGGATTTGAGGTTTTAAAATGTGTTTGTCGTATTGGGATGAAAAGGGCGTTTTTGTCTTATTTTTATGAATATTTTTACGGTATCTGGATGTTTGTGCTAGTCTGGTTTGATATTAAATGTGATTTTATATACTTTGGGCTCTATAGTATTGTCTTTTTTCCGCACGCAAAATACGCGGAATGTGGAAGGAAGGAAGGGAGGCCCTTGCCCTGCAGTGGGACAATATAGGATTATAAAAAAAATAAAAAAATACGCGCTTTGACGTGGAGTTGCGGACACCAGCCCGTTATATAATACAATACAAGGCGCGTCCCTTTGCAAAACGCGGTGGTAGCCGTTTTTATGCAGTTTTTTGGACCTCTCTACTCTTTATCCAAAAAATACCATTGAATAAAAAATACATTAAATTTCTACATAATCTTGACTCCAAAATAATAGTTTTTTTTTTGAGTCAAGATTGTGTAATGTTTAGTAAATCCCCTGACAACGAAAGCACAGAAATATGAAATAATTATTGATAACATACATCTTCTCGTAAAGTAACCATTATTTTGATTTGCTACTTACCCTTATGGATAGACAATTTAATAATGAACATTATGGTTTTTCTTCAAAAGATCTAATTTTGATTGATAAAGATTTTATTCTAAAATCATAAAAAGGCTGCCTTGGCTGCCAAGACGAGGCTGTAGAAAAAAAATTACAATCCCATAGAAATAATTCATAAAGAAACATCCAGGTTAATAGCTAAAAATATTACCCTCTTTTTGGGCTCGGCCGCAGTCGGGCAAAAACACAAAAATATCGACAAAGAATGGAATGGTATGGTATGAGTCTGGGAGAAATGGCCTGTTTAGGGTATTGAGGTTGAACAGACTTGGAGTAAGCACATTCCATAAGATCCTGGCTCAACCAAATGGCCATGATGGAAGAGTCTGTTTAGGATCGTGGCCCAGACATCAATGTGTATTTAGGGTACGATGGGACTGACATACGCATTGCGATAATAAATGTCCCTAAATAAATATAGATTTAAAAAAAAATGGAATAAACTCGACTAACTGGTAATCGATACACCACTTCCCTACCGTCATGTGATCTAATAGTTAGGTATTATTAACTCGAATAACCGGAGATAGACTATCTCTGTAACCGTATATTATTTACTTTATTTAAAATGCATGTTCTAACAACTATTTTGGGGCTCCATTGTGTAATTACCACTATATTAAGGAAGTGATGTCCCATGGTCCCTACTACTGAGATCAAATGGGACTCGATATTCTTCAAAAACTAGACGATAAAATATGCCTAAAATGGAAGCAATTAGGTCAAAACAAAAGCGTCGACCAGAGATGTAGTCAAAAAAAGAAGACATGCTGTGTTGATTTTGATCCTCAATATGGGCAGGAGGACGATGATGATCAAGGATATAATCTTTTCGACAACTCAGTATTCAGCTGCACATTAACACGATGGCTTGTTCCATTCAGATTCCTCACCTCCCCATAGAACACAATGGTGTTCCTACAATTTCGTCAATGGTGTTCTGACATGTCCGCTTTGTGCTCGGAGTTTTTCGGCCAAAGTTGGGTATGCTAGCCACTTGAGAGCACATGATAGAGCAGCACACCAAAGCTCTCGACAACCTTCCTAGAAAGCCATTGATTGCAGTCGATGTGGCCGAAATCCGCTGGATGGCATCACTCACTCACTCATAAGACTCAAAGCCGATCCCGACATTGTCGGGATATGGTTAGTCGTCTGACTGCTGTCATCAATCCCAAACCTAGTTGCATCTTCCCTTTCTTCGACTTCTTACTCTGGAGCCTCAAACTGTGAATGTGTATGGAAATCTAAAAGCATGCGTCTCTACATGTTATTGAATGCATTCGCTCATTCAATTGTACGTTCAAGGTTTTTTAATGTACTTACTCAAATGAGAAATATAACATTCTTGATTACTAACTTGTTTTTACTAAAGCTTCATAACATTGGATGTTGCAATGGCTTGCAAATAACCTTATAACCAGTAATCGGATAATAGGGCGCTTATATAACTAAACTTCTTCCCACGAAAGAATAATATGGACATTCCTTTCTGAATAAATAAGTAATCCCGGGTTTCCGGGATTGGACAATTTTGTAAAAACAACTAAAACAAACTTGATGAAATTATAGCAGTGGTTATTTGATTTAGTATCTTTATTTTATTCAAAACAAATGGAATATCAATAAAAAATGATAATGTGCACAATGTGGTCAAGCAGTGGAAATTGATTTATCTATCTACAGATTAGTGATCCAATCAACTAATTTATTGTATTTTATACGAACAGATGACTAAAAAATATTACTCAGGAATTTCAAACGATTCCGGGATCCGGGATTCTGAAAGGCATGTCCGTATTATTCTTTCGTGGGAATGAAAGTGAAGTTTAGGTATATTAGAGCCCGATTATCCGATCACTGCTTATAACAATATTAAAAAAATAAAGAATGCTGGATTTCTCATCTTTTATTGTAGCACTGTTCAAATGTTTCTACAAAGGTTTAACAGAAGTTTCTTTTTGTCCAAAAATACGGTTTGTATGCACAAGTTTTAATTAAAAACCATAATACCAGCGCTGTGACATTTTTTTTTTAATGTTACAACAGCTTGCTGAGATAGGAGCCTTTTGGCCTCGTACAGGACCAATTTAGTTTAATGAATGTTTGTCTTATTTTTTTATTGTTGTTTTCTTTTATTCAAGTTTGTTTTGTTGTTTTGTCCTGTGCGAATCAAATAATAGTACCAGCTCATTGCTGGGCAAAGGGATCTTCTCATTATAGAGAAGGCATGAGCAATGAGCATTGATCTCCACGCTTACTCAATGAAATCTTTAATAAAAAGATAAGCCAATCAGCAAACTTAGAAGCAACTGTACAGATTATACACGCCCCATGTAAATAAATATAAACAATCATGAAGGCTCTCGTTACCCAGTAACGAAGTTTAGCAGGTCAGATGAGCAGTTGCTCCATGTAAAATACTGGTATTCAGCTGCATCTGGTTCTGCAATCAGATCTCAACATAGTTGGAACCGGGCTAGGCAGATGATGACTTCTTACCCTAACTCTTGTGCATACAATCGGCTCTTTACCCTCCACCCCCACTAAAAAAAGCCGTCTGTTCCAGATCTATCAACCGTCAGCGACTGGTGGCTCACTCCACCGCGATGGAGAGCATACAGGCTGAAAGTGAGCCCATCGATGAGGAGGAGGATGTGCCGTGAGTAGATCTTTTTTATGTTATTTTATAAAATAATATTATCATAAAAAAACACGCTTTTGAGTGACGTCATTTTATTTATCAGCAAACCATTTTATTTGTTACCCATATCATGGGAATGCATAAAAATAATTAGTCCGCCATATTGGATTTAGAATGCCGTCACTTAGCTAACCATGCAATTGCATTGTCATTCAAACTAAACATATATGCAAAATTTGAGCTCAATCGTAAACCGGGAAGTGGTTCAAATTTAACTTCTAAGATTTTTTTTACATAGTTACAGGTGAGGCTAATAAAAGCGTCTTAAAACCCAAAGACCCATCTTATGCTCCCTCACACAGAGAGCAGACCATAGTCCCAGCTATGGGAGTATTGTAGGCTTATTTGGCTTATGCCACCTGATGGTAAGCGGTCACCGCTGCTCACGGACATCAGTCTGCAATGCAAAAAGCATCACAGATTAAATAGCTTCCGTTGGAACTGTAATAAAAGTAGTGAACTGTATTAAAGTAGGTGGCTCCGTTTTACAATGTGCAATGGACAAAAAACGTGTACTTCACATAACGGGCTGTTCTCAGTGTGAGCATTGCGCAAAATGTGTACATTTTATTGAAAATGGTTTAAAAAAAAAACGTTTGCTTTTTCATAAATTTTGTACTTTTAATCAGACAAGACAGTATCAGGAACTCCTTAACCTTACTAGAAACAGACTAAATACTAAAACCAATTATATATTTTTTTCCACTCCCCAGTCCTGGCGGCATTCCTGCAAGGAACGCGCGTGGTGAGCGTCTCCTCCTGTTCCTGGGTATCATCGACATCCTGCAGTCGTACCGTCTGCGCAAGAAGCTGGAGCACACGTGGAAGAGCATGATTCATGATGGGGTAAGTACCCGCCATAAGGGTAACGTTCGGTGGGCCGATGATCTGCCCATGTGGTCGGCTGATGTGGCGAAACCGTTGGCTGGATTGGAAGTCTCACCACTGAATGAAGATACCATGAGATCTGTGATACATGGTTTAAATTCGTTCTTTATTGCTGGGTTGTCTATCTAACGGCCAGTTTCTTCATCAAAAAGTAACAGCCAAAGCAACGTCATAAAGTAAAAGTGACGGTTAAATTTGTTTCTTCACAGTTTTAGCTGTTACCTGTGCCTTTAACTTTTGCTGCTCAAAAACGTGCTGCTAAAGCAAAAGTCACTGTCATTTTGACAAAGCTGTAGGTAATATAGGTATCACTGCATTTATTTATAAAGGGTGTAAAAAGACCCTTAACGAAAACGAAAACCACATATTCTGCCCATCATTGGGATCATTTTTTTCTTCTAGACAATACCTGGGAACCTTCTAGTTACGGAGATATTGGAAGTCAAAGTTCCAATTTTTTCACAAGTTTTTTTTTTAAACCTCTTTTTAAGGTTTTAACTTTACTTTAATTAACTCCATGATCCGTTTACTATTCAAAGCATCCATCAGCACTAAGTTTTGAGTGCGCAACATTGAGTTTTACCGTAAAACGTGATTATTCACCCCAAAAAAAAAAAGTCGTTCCCCAGCAGTAATTTTTGCGTAGTGTTACTTAGTTTGATATACAGAATGCTTGGTTGACGGCTTCGTGAAGGGTCTGTTTACACCTTGTATGAAAGAACCTGGAAAGAGTCGTCCTGAGAAATGGAAGGAGTGGAGGGAGGCCTTTGCCCAGCAGCGGGATGGAGCAGGCGAGGAAAGAAAAAACCTAGCTTTTATTTTACTATTAAAATGTTATCACGATCTTCGTCCAATGAAAGTTCAAAGTATCACAGGTTATAGCTTCTTTAGCGGGGATGTTTATACAGATGAAGAAACTGGCTGTATAACTTGGAAATAAACGTATCCAATCTAGGCAAGCGCGCCTTAACCTGAAGATTGACCCGAGTGGCTGTTATTATTTAGCCACAAGCTGATAGAAGAATGACACTTTTATAACAGTTTTCTAATATGTATTCCCTTTCTATAATTTCAGGACACAGTTTCTGTGCACAGGCCGAACTTCTACGCGCAGAGATTTTTAGATTTCATGGCTAAGACCGTGTTTAAGAAAATACCTTCGTGTAAGTATTACTCTATGCTTTTCACCTCTATCTACTCTATGACTATAACCAAAGGAGTTCCCTCCACTATGGTATTAAAATGTTGCCATTTAAAAGTTAGTTAGTTACCAGTCTAAAATAATTTCAAGTATTTCAATTTTCTCTTTTTCTATTAAAATCCTGTCATTAGTTAAGCTCTTATCATGTCGCTATTCTCTAATAGTTAATTACCAAATAGTAAGTCCTAATGTTATTAGAATTATGTGTTTTGAGGTCAATTTGGAGATGGGTCGGCTAAGTGAAGAAAAGTTTTTCTATCAAATCAATGGTTGGTGAAGTATTGCTAAACGGCTTAACCAAAGATTTGTTTTATTATAAGTACTGTCTATTATAGATTTACATTTATTTTTCAAAGTGTACATCAAATTATAAATTGAAACTAAGGTAAACCTTTTTACCCGACTGCCGCAAGAAAGAGGGTAATGAGTTTTAAAAAAAAATATTACCTTGCCTTCCCATCATCAGTTGACCCTTATATTGAGAAAGGTCCCAAAAGTAGATCCAAAGTTACTCTGAAAGTTTGAACACAAATCATCAGCATAAACATAAATAATAATTACTGATACTGGTATTGCTAGGCTGCGTCATCCCACTGCTGGGCAAAAGCCTCTCCCCATGACTTCCAGTTGTTTCGATCCAGGGCTAATGTGGGCCACTGGTCGTTGGTTCTGTCCAGCTCATCCCGCCATCTTCTAGAAGGTCTGCCGCGACGCAAAATAGTCTTGCTAAAAAAAAACAAATGAAGCATGTGAAACTGTATTTCCTGAAGAAATAGGCTGATGTTCATGGCACAGACACCAGCATATCAAAGTACTACAATCTGTCAAATTTCTTTAATAGATTTTCAACTTAATCGCTAAAGCATTAGGTTCAAGGTTGATTGGGAAAATTTGTCAGTTTCGGGCAACTTGGTGTGCTGGCGTCTGTATACCAGTGTCGCCAGTGACACGGTCCATGGACTATCCTGGCCATTCTTCTCCATAGAGATCTGCGCTTTGGAATGGGCAGCTACAGTCTGTGCACAGTTATTATGCCTTTTGGATGGACTGTAACTTCATCTTTCTGTTTTTGTCAATTCAATTGTGACAGGTCTATTTGAGGGCAAGCGTATTACATCTGCCACGATTACCGACGAAATTATAACGGCATACGGGACCAGCCTATTAGTTAGGAACAAATCCAGACTCCGGGTAAAAATATCTAAAAATTTCTATAAAACAATGATGTAACTTCTTTTAAAATAAATAAGGCCGTGTTCACACTTTCATAGTACACTCGATCTCCGATAGTTAAATGCTAACATTGTGTCTAACGTCTAAATGTTGCCTAATCCGTAGGGACCGGTGAAACATAGTTTTAAGACTCCATAGTATTAAGCAGAAGTTTATGGTAAAAAAGATCGTAATTAGAAAAATTTGTTAGGATAAAAGTTCATTCCAAGAAATTACGTTTCGTTAAAAGTTCGCTACGGAAAAAGTTTGTTTCGTAAAATGTTCGCCCCTGGAAAAGTTTGTTTCGGAAAAAGTTCGCCCCGGGATAAGATTGTTTTGTAAAATGTTCGCCTCGGGAAAAGTTTGTTTCGTAAATAGTCCGCTCCCGGAAAAGTTTGTTTCGAAAAAAGTCCGCCCCCGGTGAAAGATTGTTTCGTAAAAAGTTCGCCCCGGTGAAAGATTGTTTCGTAAAAAGTACTACTATGCCTATTTCTGCCGTTAAGCAGCATTGATGTTTGGGTGTGGATGCCGGCGAATTAAAAAGGCCACACATGACTCAGTTTTTCAATAAATCAACAAAAATCGATTGTTAGTAACCCTTCTTTCAATTCATAAATGGAGTATTAAAACTATGTCTAAGCTTCTAAAATACTTTAGTCTTATGTGTTCTAAAACGAAAGTTAAGAAACTTCCCCTTTTTACAAAATTATAAAATTACTTGTTCTGTGGCGTGGCCTGGAGATTATCGTCTAGGCTTTGGTTTCGAGTTTTATCTTGCTTATAACAAATCAAATCAGTTTATTGCAGCATAATGATAAAAAAATATCAATAAAAGAATTCGAGGTAAAAGGTTTGGTTTGCAAAAAAAGCCTTACCGTCTTACTTTTAGCCTAAAATAATGCCAGTAATAAAATAATTATTAAAAGAAAAAACTTGGCATTGAGCCCACAATTTAAGCTATTCCTAGAAAAAAGTGTTTGCTTAAATGTGCTTAGATGCGCGTTGGCCTTTCGGGAGCCTAAAAAATTAAAATATTATATTTCGGGTTCTTGGAGGGCCTGCTGTTGGTAAAAAAAAAATGAGAAATTGTCTGTGTAAATTGTACTGAGAAGACCAAGATGGCGGCCTTGGTTCTGACCATAACCTCGCATCAAAATGGTTCACGCAGCGCCATAAAAGCTGTATCATGTAAAACTCCAAGCCAAATCCGACCTCCAGACCACGTCTCCCAATAAACTTACTAAACGAAAAAATGTATGTGTTGCATCAGTGGACCTGCCAGAGATCAAGGGCAACCATCGCAAGTTCCGAACACTAGTGACCTCCTACATAGGTACCGTAGGGTTACTGTGTTACTTGTTTATATAATGTGTGTGGATGTGATTAGGGGGGCGGGTGTTGGTGTTCGTTAGAGCGTATTTCTGACTGCATAAGGGTCAATTTCGCCAGAAACTTAACGCTATCAGCACGTGTAAATGGCGTTCACCCGTCTGTGTCAATATTACTGGCAGCATTTGAACGCGGTTTAGAAGTGGTGATTAAGTTTTGTGTGATTGGTGAAATCGGCCCTAAGTAGGAAATATTTCGTAGTAGTGAGTAATGCCCAGAAAAATTTAGTTGCATTGTTCCGGGATTATTGCCAAATTAAAAAGCTCGTCTTTAGAAAACCTTTATTTAAATGAGCCTACAGAGAAATGGTTACTGCAATAAAAATATTATGTCGAAATTATGTGGCATTGCTATACTAAAATTATTTTTTTGCCGTTCGGGAGTAACCCATTTATATTTTAATATTTCGACAAAGTTTGATAAGTAATAGTTTTGCGAATACAGTTCGTATAATAAAAAAAAATATACGCAGTATGTCGAAAAGTTTTATTGGAAAATATTAAGGATTATATTTGAATATTTTAAATATCTTAAACCTATCTAGTAGAAAAGTATATTGTGTGTTATTTAGATGAAAGCATGGTGTGTTGAATTTAATATTACATTTGTGACTAAAAACGTGTTATTGACTGCACAAAAGTCTAATTAAATTATTATTTCTTGTCGTAGACAAAATATTCTTTCACATAAAAGTATTTTTTATGTATTATATTACATTCTTACTTATTGTATTATACTTTAAATTTAAACTCGAGTATCTATAGATTTTATTATGAAGATTATTTATAAAAAATTGCTTTTGTAGTATTTTTTTCATAGTCGTATCGTGGTTTTGTAGAAAAAATATTTTTTCGGAATTATTAAGGGATTAAACACCAACACCTTAACCTCATTTTTAGTAGGAATTAGCTGAATAACGTGGTTTTTATTTCAACTAAATATTTAATTTTACGTTTATTTTTCGTTCGGAGCAATATAATCAGGCATGTATTTAGACACTTTTAATTTGATTTAAAATATTTTATTTATTATTTTAAAAATATATAATTGGATGCAATATACAGCATGATGATTTAACGGAGATCATGCACGCCCTCGAATAATGTTGCCAGCCGAAAATAATATCTGTGTTTTTTTCCATTTTTCTTCCCGACAATTGTCCGTAATCGGATACTCGCGCGGGTCTGTGGAGGTCTGAGTAAGTCCCAGTTGTTTTGGGGGTCCCAAAGCATGAAGATGTGACCTTGTTGGCCTTGCCCCCCTCCCCCCATTTCATTGTCTTGACCCTTCGATGTTTTTCGGATTGTTTTTTCCAGTATTTTGTGCGTGGTGTTGTTGTAAATATGATTTTTTTGATGGAATATTGTGGTAATTTTCTTAGATATTATAGCATACTGGAGAGATTAAAAAAAAAAGAGATGTAGTCCTTTCAAAGTTATTTTACCTTTCTGGCAGCAGCAAGCCAACAACAATATAGTTGAAACAATTTTGACAGTGATGCAGGGATAAAATAACTGAAAGGACTGCACTAAAAAAAATTAAAGAAAAGAAAATTTTGCATATCAATTTTTTTTACACAAGTACCTGAAACGCGATATAATTATTTACGACATCAACCCCGCGAATGTGTTGTGGTCTTGTACAGTAGTACCCCGATATCGTAAGTGGCTCCATCTACCGAGCTCACCCCTCATTCATTCCCTACCGTAGTTAGCTACCTATCTGTGGTTTTCTTTCGACTTTCGACGAAGCACGTGTTCTCTACTGTCCTGGCACAGTTTATTTACCGCTAACTATTATGTTGGTCAACTTCAGATTAGCCAACTTAAGGAGGATACGCTAAGGTACCCCGCGAAATTGAAATTTTTGTTACGTTTTTTGTAATTTGCAGTCTGTCCAGGTTGTATGTTGATTAAAATATGATTCGCGACTGTAATATGTTTGTAGTAACTCATTAAAATCATCAATGCAACCCTTTAAGTTCATTGAATCCCATTGAATGACTATTGTATGCCGCAGAATGGTATGCGCCATCTTTATATGTCAGATAAAAATGTGACTTTGACAGACGTCAGTCTGACATTTAAAAATTAATTATGAAAAAGTCATTCAATGGGATAAAACTGAACTTAGAGGGTTTTTTCCATGATTTTAATGATTATAATTCTGTAAATACATACGTGTTACGGTCGTCAATACTTTTTTGTTCAACGTACAGTCAAACACTGACCGGTAAATTGCAAAAAACGGTTAGAAAATTTGAATTTCGCGTACTGCCCTGGCGCTTTCACCTAAATAGCTAGCGGTAAATAAACTGAGTGGACTATAAATGTCTATGTTTCTTCTTATTTTTTTTCGTTTGACAGATGTCATTTCGCAGTTTTGAATTTTCGAACGTTGCTGTTTTTTTTTAATGGTGAATGCGAAATGATGTCGTATGGAGTTTTTTTTTTTTATGACGATGATGTTTTTGGTTATAAGAATAATCGGTTTTGTTTTATGATATTTATTTTTCTAGTGTGGGGATAGTAACATTGGAGATTAATATTGTATTGTGTTACTAAGTAACATTAATTGCATGCAATTTTTACTAAAGATTTTTTTAAGTCCTCATCTGCCTAGCCTTTTCCAAAGTATGTTGGGGTCGGCAGTCGGCTCCCAGATGCAGCTGAATACTAGCTTTTTACATGAAATGGCTGGTCTTGAACTTAACTTATTTAAGTATTAATAATTAATATCTTCGAAGTTACTATCCCATTTAACAAATATTTTCACAAAATTCTTCACTGTATTAGAAAGCTTTTTGAGAACATTTTGACGATTATTTTGCGAATTAAGCGTTCACGCTGATATATTTTTTTTGAGAAAAGAATAGCTTTTTTTTAATTAGTGAGCTGATGTTTTTTTATTTAACTGTTTTTCTTTTTAAGTTTTGTAAATAGTTTGGAATATTGTTGTGGTTTGTGTAAAGAATTATCAAATACAATAATGTAAATTAAATCTTAAACGTAAAAGTCAATATTTTTTTTGTGGATCTGTAATTTTAATGGCGTTTACATATGAAATAGCTACATTATGAACAGACTATGGTAAAAAATGCTGTGATTGATTGCACACAGAATAGAAGTTACCACACAAAGTGTGTGTGCAAGTGGTTTTTGAGACTAGTAACATCAAAAAACTGCTCGTTTCTCAAAAAATGACTAAAAAAAACGATAACCAAACCAAGATATCGCTATCAGCGATAAAACCGCTTCTGTAACCATAGATTTAACAACATATACAAAGATCTGCGTAACAGTTCTGGTTTGCCATCTAGCTATCTATCAAACCACAACAATATTCCTCCTGCCCACCCATCACAGCCCAACCTAACGTGTGTACCTTCGGTCCCACAGCCCTGAAACACTCGCCGTCGAAGAGGAAGAGCATCGCCAAGCCATCCAGGCCGCAGGAAGAGATTGATACACCAGGTATGATAACCAGTTATTTTAGTACCGTTTGGTGTATTTTTTTTAATTTATTTTTTTAATTTATTTTGTAGCGAGTTGACGATTTTTTTTTTGTTGGGACGTAAAATAGGTTTCGTTGTTTGAAGTTTTAGTATTTTTTTTAAACTTGAGTATATATTAATATTTATTTAATGATTTAAAAAATCATTAAATAAATATTGGCGAATTTTACTCATGAAATTGAACGCGATTAACAAAGTTAGAACGCGTTCTGGAGTTGTCAGTCAATATTCCATAGCAATGATGACACTGATAGTTCTTGAACGTGGTTTAGATATGCTTAACGCGTTTAATTTCATTGGTGAACTACGCCCCAAGTTTAAAAAAATAAATTAAAGCTAATTTGTAAGTATGAAAATGCAATAAATAATTGCATCGCTGAAAAAAATTATTCTAAAAATCTGTAAATTAAATAGCATAAAAGTGAGAAATTATGATGTATCGTCAACTCGCTTCAAAATAATGCTCGATTCAAAAACTAATCTTAGTTTAATTATTAACCTTTACAATTTATTTTAAAACAAAGTAGTTTTCACCCCAACTTACCCTAACATTGAATGCGAATTATGTTGGTACCTATATATTATTATACATTTCAGTTTATTTTATCCCCCACCCTTCCCTTTCCGGTGTTTGTTACCCCGCTGTTGTTTACCGCCCTTATTTTTCGTTTCCTTTTACTAGTAGTAATTTTTTTTCCATTTTTTTTTACAAATACCCGCGTTTGACGTTTTACAAAAAAAAAATGTGATGTGTTTTTTGTGCTAACGGTGTTGGTGGTCGACATGTTCAAAGCATGGTTTGCCGTCGGGGGAGAGAAATAAACTGAAATGTACCAAAAAACCAAAACGTCCGTTCCAAAAATTTTGACCAAGACGTTTTTTATCCAGGACGAATCTACATCGGAAGACCGATTAAAGATTACAACCCTGAACTCTTAAGGCAGTCCAGACTATCGCCTAGATCTTCAATAAGATCGAGCATGAGCGATTTTACTGACACCACTATATCGACTTGGAATCAGAGGCATGCGAGCGTGCAGCCGCCTACCGAGTACCCTTCCGTACTGTCCGACAGATTGAAAATAGACAGGGACAGAACGTTCCCTAGACGCATCGAGTTTGACACTTCAAACATCACTCGCGACCCTGGAACGTCATACAGTAACAACGTCTACAGAGCGTCGATACAAGACAGAATGGATACTCTATCCGACCAATTAACTAAAGTCCTTAGTACAGGGGCTGGGAGCTCTCATATAAACGGTAGCCTAGCTGACAGTGGAATTCAAACTGACAATACCAGCACTAGTGTACCTCAAATTTACGTAGAAGCGACTACCAATTTCCCTAAGAAGAAAGACGCAGCCGTCGATACGAGAAACGAAAACAATCTTCAAGACATACCCTTTATTGATGACGAAGATGAAGACGCGAAATGGAAAAGACGATCGAATATTCTAGAGAAACATAAAAGCACTTCTAATATACCAGCAAGAATTGACGAGATTAAAGAAGATTCAAATGAAAGACTAACCAACAGTCTTAACAGAGCAAAATCACCAACTTTCGTTGAAAAATTCAAGAAATTCTTCGTTGATATTGGCATAATGAAGAATGAAGATAACGTTTTACAAGCCGAACAATCAAATACTTTACCAAAAAGTTTGAGTTCCAGTTATAGGAACTCGGGAACGTCTAGCTTAGAGGCAAGGGAAACAGCTACTCTGCCCAAAGACATGAGATTTCGCAAAGTAAGGTCAACACAAACGGTTTATATTAAACCAGAATCTCCTATAATGACGGACAGGAATCTGCAGATATCAGAAATTTCAGAACATCATGTATCCGTAGTACAACTCAACGGCGATGAACATATCACGGATTCTGACTCGAAAGAAGAATATATCAAGGAAGTCGTTTATATTAGGAGTATAGAAAAAGCTGAAATATATTCGGGGAAAGATAGTGGGAGTACTATCATAGTAGTGCCGCCAGCAGATTGAAGATAAAATATCGAAAATATGGTATCACACAAACAATCGATAGTTTTGTTGACCGTCTCTAATCCTATCACTTAACTATCGATATTTTTTTAGTGTATATTTCGGATTTATCGATAGAGAAATTTTCTGTACTAAGTTATTGATAGAAAAGCGTGTTTTGTGAATCGATATTAGGTGGGTGAGTCGATGAATGTAGTGAAGTGTGTTTGTATCGATGGTTTTCGATTATCGTGTAGTTCAGTTAAAAGACATAGTTCGTAATAGCTCAGTGTTCTTTAACGCTTTATATGTGACTAGTGTTATTATTATTACTTGGCTTGTATTTGCACAGTCAACTTTTCCTTTTTGTCATTGAGTATCGATAAATTATATCGATATGTCATTTTATCCTAGCCTAGTAAATATAAAACAATAAATATTGACAATACATATTTAATAAATGTCAATGTAGAGCCAAGTCCTTAAATTTTTATATCGATATATATAAATGATATAAAAAGTACCTAAGTCCCCAAATATGTATACAAAAATGCTTATGGTAAATATTTACATAAATATAGATTTATACTTACCATTAATTTATAGTATTGGTATGGTATCAAATATTTTTGACATAATTTTTTATAAAATCACTGAACTACTTTTTCGACTTACAAAAATTAAATAAAAAAATCGAATTAAACTAAAAATCAACTGTACTCGATTTAGTCCATTTTGTTACCTATACTTATTCCTATGTTTAAAAAAAGATGTAATATAATTATGCAGTATTTTATTGCGAACGAATGTATGTATGTGCGAAGGGTTCTTTTTGAGGTCAAAGCAGTTTCTTGCACAAGTTTCTGTTGCACCGTCTGACTATTTATTAAAATAATGTTTGTATACTAATCAAGAAATAATATTGAACTACGTACGTCAGGCTTTCTTATTTATCAAGGGGTATCGTATTACCCGTTAATTGGGTCGTAGAGGTCAGATAGACAGTCGCCACGTGTAGCGAGATATGAGGGGATGGCGGGGGTAATTGTCTTGAGTGCGCTGGACGTACCTTCTATCTATTGCCACTTTGTCTATTATTAACTACTTACGGGTGGTAACCGTGTGGTGGTTTACGTCACAATCATAGAGAGGAAGTCTGTAGCTTCCTAAAAGTGAGATATTATAGGCTGGTAATTCTAAATTAATGATATGGTCTTGCCGATAGAAAAAAAAACAAATGACAGCTTTCAGTTTCGAACGCGCTGTTCCTTCAATTTAAAAAGTGGTTCAATATATAACTGATCAGTGAGGTTTTATTGTTAAAAATACGAGAAAGTTTGTTGAAGTCATCAAGAAAATGTGATGATTTTTGCCTCAGTTATTGAAGAGTTAAGTGGGTTTTCGAAGACTGCACTTGAAGTTATAAAATTATAACATCCACTTGACTATTAATTTGTGAAATAACAAGACGATTAAAAAAAACCTTGGAATAAAATCAAAATTGTTGTGTACAGTCATGAATAAAAGTACTCAGCTAAAATTATTGACATAAACAGCAAAACATTTGTTTTATATAAAATAAAAAACAATATGAAGAAATTAGTGATTATCAAAAAAATATTTATAGTGCAGTCTTTAAAAACAAAAAATTGAACTGAATTAGTGTATTGGGTTATGATTCTTATGATATAATGAGTTTGTATGATTTGATTATTTATTAGAAAAATATTATTTTTTATTGTAATTTACTTGTGGTGTCTGAATTTTATTTTTTCGGATGTTTAAAGGTGTTTTCCTATTTGGTTTAGGATACTAATGTAATTAGGTTTTTTTTCAGACTGCCATTCAATTTATGAATGACAGATTACGAATAGATTTCCTTTAGTTTATTTATTTTATGTCTCATCTAAATTATTTGATTTAAAAAAGTTTGACGTCACAAAGTATAGAACTGAGTTTTTAAACTATTATTTTGGAAAATTAAATATTCATATTGATGTCAGCAGTTTCAAGTGTTATACAGGGTGGAAGGGACACCGTCAAACGGTAACCATGTGTTTAAAAAAAACAGCTTTTTGCCATACATTTAGACCATATAGGTATTGCACTTTTGTGGGAATCAACAGTTTTTTTTAAATTACCGATGCAAATATGTGGTGGCCACATACGGATTTTTCATCGGTAAGTAATTTAAAAAAAATACTGTTGGTTATTTTATTTATTGTATGTCTCATACAAATTTTTGATTAAAAAATGAATAAACAACGGTTTTTATTTTAATTAGCGATGAAAATGTTCAATTTGGGGGAGATGTGTATAATGTACTGTATACGTGGTAACCGTTTGTATGTCGATGTCCTATCCACCCAGTATTTAAAACATGTCTTTCTAAATTATTACAAATATTATACATTACTTTTAAAAAACAAAAAAATACTCCTTGTAATCCATAGGTACTTATTTTACCGCTGATTTAGCTTCACTGTCAAAATCACAATGATCTTTAACCTCGATGCTATAAGGTTGCTTTTGGCTTGCTACCAATTACACATCTATCAAAGCCACTATACCAGTAACAATAAGGTTGAAACTATAACCGTTTAAATAACTGTGAAAGGACTAAGCTGACTTATTTAACACCCTCAAATAATAAAACAACACCTATTTAAGTTAGTTACATTCCTTAGAAAACAAAAGTATTGACCTTGTCACAAATTTATACCAATAATCGTTCATTTAATATATTATTTTCATTGTATAAAATACCATTAATTTAACAACTCGATTAGACAATATTCCATAGAATTTATTTATAAAGACACCCCTTCACAATATAATGAGATTAAATGGTATGAATGTTAGTCTATTTAATTAAATATTTAGTTTTAAATTACTGATTAAACTTTTGTTTGTGACTGTACGTATTTTTTTTTAATCTTTGTAAAAATGCGACGGAGTTTTACCTATAATGTAACATGACATTACGCCTATTATACCCGAAGGGTTAGGCAGATGCGTACCTATAATAAATCCACACTACGCCGGTTATGTTTAAGTCCCAATGTAATAGGGGGCGATGAGGTTCGGTGTTTCGATGAAAAAAGTAAAAAAAATAAGTTGTACAGTCACGAACAGAATTTTTGGAGTATTTTTAAAACTGAACCAATAGGTAATAGTGTACTTGTGTGGTAGACTGTTAAGAATATTGTATATCGCTTGAGCTGTTTGACCAAAATTCTATGTATATACTATGGTAATAAATGTGATTTTTTGTTGGCTGGACTTTATTCGTTTTATTTATCGTCTCCACAATATAACAATTTCAAATTCAAGATTTTTTTTCCTTTTCACACATCGACATTTAAAATATCGCATTGTTGAATTTGCTACGTTCGGCGTATAGCCGAAAGTTGGATATCCAAGATCTCAATGAACCTTATGGCTATTAAGTACATACGACAAATTACAAATGATTTCGTACTGACATGCAAATTGACACTTTTTATAAAAAAAAATTGGCAAAAATTAAATGAATTTAACATTTATTGCTTTCAACTTTTGGTCTAAATTGTTTTAACTATACCAACTTATTATAAAACGTAATTTCTGAATTTGGGAGCACGGTAGTGCATCAACCAAGTTCGCAACACTTCAATACACTTTTATTTTATATAAAAACTATTGCTCACGAATATGACATAATATTTTCACGCTATCAAACGGATAGGAGCAGGATCGAGTGGGGTAGCGAGCGTCAAAGCAGGTGAGAATGAATGTCGTTTTGTGTTTGGTCGTTTGTGACAAATATTGTCGTTTTTTTTTTTTGAGAAGTTTTGAAAGATTTAAAGTTGGATTTTAAATAAAAATTGGCTTAATGTCTTTGGAAAGACAAATGGTTTTGGTGGGATATGAAAGTACAGAATGGAATAGACACCAAGCAAGCGCAAGGCGACTGCTTTGGATGGGTCCTGAATTATGGCATCAAGTCAAGTAAACTTTGATTGGGTTATTCTATTATTTCGATAGTATACAGTCGCCGCTTAAGAAAATTATGTCGCCTTTAAAGTTTTCTGGCGAAATTTGGCTGTAGCCAGCCTCAGCATGTTGTTATTTTATAATCATTTAAATAATGGTTTGACTGATGAACAAAGCGAGACGAACTGAGCGTTGCCACTACCAAATTATTCGCACAAAAAATATGTTCTCTGAGAACATAATAACTCGAAGTAGTGAGAGCGAGATAGACTTCAGTATGTTTTATGTGAAACGTACAGTGATACAGAACCATTCTGTACTTTCATGAACCACAAAAACAATGGCCAATGAATATACAAAATTATAAAACCAATGGACAATTGGCCATTCAACATCTACACTAATAAAGTATTTTCTGCAATAAAACACTAAACAAAAAGTGTAGCAAGGAGTACACTTTTAAACTAATATTAAATATTTAATACTCAAATCAAATCAAAATTGTATAAAACTGTTTCCCTCACCCATTAATCGCTTTAATCAATTAAATATTCAGAATTCATTAAATCAATCAATTGGCTAATTGTAGTATTAAAATTGATTTGCTGCTTTTTCGTCGGTACCAAAATTATTTTTTAATTCTTAAATAAAGTCACTGTTGCTTTTGCTTTAATTGTCGAGTCAGTAATTGGATGTCACGCGAAAATATAATAAATATTCAAAATTTATTCGCACTTTTTCAAAATCTTGTCACTTTAATCAGTTTTGCGACCAATGAAAGATCTGGAGCCCTTGCTACGCTTTTTGCTTGGTAACTAAAAGCTGTTTAAAAGCTTTTCATAAATGTACAGATTTACTTCAAAAAAAAAATGTGGTCACCAAAAAAAAAATTACCAAAGTTTTGGTGATTATTTATTATTTTTGGTAGTAAAATTAGTACATTTCTGGCGAGAATTTAAATTGTTGCCATAAATAAATACTAAAGAATATATAAAGAAACTTATGGTCATGTTATCTCTCTTTTTTTCATGCTGCTATGGCCTTATTGGAACTTTTTTCTTATTGGGTATACCATCAATCTTCGCTTTTCTTTTTACTCCCTAAATCTGCATGCTGTAATTTATTATTTAATGTCTAATACATAAACTTGATGCACCAATAAAAAATACGTTATTTAAACGGTCAAGCTCCATCTAAAAAATATAAATTCAAACACGCCATTTTGGATATTTAACTAATTATTACGTGAAACCCGTCTGTATTCTGTAACTGTAACTATACTTCCAATGATACACAAATCTTTTAAACTTTTTTATTGTTATTTAATAACATTATTTTCTAATGTGCCAAATTTTTCGTTTACTTATACATTTTATTATTGTGTACTTTTTAATTATTAATAAACCTATACAAAATCTTGAGCGTTTTTGTCGATCGCCAGTATCTTTATCGGATGTGACAGCGCATATAACGCCGATCTCGGTGACGTCACCGGTATCAACCGCCGCTAAAGTCACTATGTCGTCGGCTAAGACGACCATCGCCGTGTCAGAACCCGACATCGCGTTCCCCGCCGTCTTGAAAGGCTCCCAAAAGCAGAGAGTCCCTCCTCCGGTCCCTCCGAGAGGGTCTCCTAAAACTAAACGTGGAGGCGCCTCCTCCCAATCGTCTAGCATCGATACGAAAGGTGATTATCCGAATTTAAATATCTCTGTGAGTGACATCCCTCCGCAGACACCCATCACTAGCAGTGATGATGATTTCTGCTTTTACGGGCATGATTTTAAGTTTAAAGAACCCACTGCATGTCGCATCCCACCGTCTGTTTCCAACAGTTCTGTTAAAATCACCAAATTAGTTGCTTCGAACTCTTTCCTAGACTTCGTAGAAGAAGCTGATAGTATCACGGAGAGATCTTATCCCGGTAAAGATCTGATTGCTCAAACTTCAATGATGGCTAAATTCAACATCGATAAAGTATTGAGGGAACATTTGGACTCAGGAGACTACGATGACACGTCTCTAACAGAATCTAGTAGCGAAGAGAGGATTGTTATTGAAGAAATACGCGAATCGGTTGAAATCGCAAGAGCTATACAATCTAAAAGTCCTTCGCAGTTCGTGAAAGAAGTTGTAACACAGATAGGCGACAAATTAACGGGAAAAACTCAAATAAACTTAGATTCATCGACGGAAAAAGCGAGCGTTCACAACGTTAAATCATCTGACCTGATATCGGCGGCCAGAACTTTAAGGAAAGTAGCTCCAGCCGATGATATGAAGATAGAACAGATACCAAAAGCAGATACACAAGCTAAAGCAGAAAAGAATGTTACAGAAGCTAAAATAGAAAAGAACGGCGCAAAACCGGGAATAATATCAGGCATATCGAAGAAATTGAACTTCACACAGTCTAAAAGAGACAAAAACCGTTCGCAAGAGAAGAAACCTAAACCAAAAGTAGAAATCAGAACATATCAACGAGGAATGACGAAAGACGAAGCTATATGTCACAAGAAAGCTAAAACCAAGATCGACATGTTCCAAAAACATATTTTTAATGCCCAAACGGACTCAGATAGCTCAAGACGAAGTTCCATATCGTCTTCTCAGGAGAGTAAACAATCAGAAAAGTATATCGACACGCAAAGACTAGTGAAAGAAACTAAGAAAATGTTCGAACCTATTGAATACACACACGGCAGTTTGACCTCTATAGACAAGAAGCATTTCTCATTAGCAACAACGGTCATTAACCCAGTAGTTTCAAAATCAATAAGTGGCAATGTCCACGAGAAAATAAAACAGTTTTCTGAGACGCCATTAACGAAAACGCCAAATAAGATTCCGAGACAGAAAAAGAAAGGAAGCTTTAAAAGGAAATCGGATAAGAGAAAGATGATTATAAAGATGAAGAAGGAATTTGAAGAGATGCTGTAGACGAAACTAATGAAAATTGACGAGAAGCGAAAGTAGAATTTGAAAAAGATGAAAGTAGAGAATTTGACAAAGTTGAAAATGAAAACAATATTTAGAAATATGGATTGAAGATATTTCGTTGAGGCTCAAAGCCATTTTAAAATATTATTGTTCTTACAAGCATGTCGATGTTTCTAGATTGTGTTGTGATTCGTGATGACTGCCATTTTTTCTATATTTACGTTATATTTGCTCGGTCGTTGGATTTACATATTTTATAAAACCCCTTTTCTCCTTAACATAGTGCATCCTTTTGAAATAACACTTTGACTTTATCCATTTTTATGTATTTAGCTGCTATATTATCAATCACTTTAGAATTTATGTAGAAATCATCCTCTTTTCTTTTGTTCTTTGTGTATAGGGATGTCCGAATTTCAAAATCTAGTTTTCTCTTGTTTGTGATAGATTTTTTTCTGACGACAATGGATGAATAAGTCATCTAAATAGACCAACCATAATTCTATATTCGATCATTAAACGAAAGCCAGACCATTATCACCTTTCATAACTGTCGAATACATTACAGAGGGATAAAACTTATTGAGTTTTGATAAATAACGAAGACATGGAGACGTTTATTTGCAATACTTGAAGCTGGACAAACCTTCATATGATATCTAGGTTGTAGATATTTTCAATCATTGAAGTTTTGTTAATTATGACAGAAGAAAAATCTTTGAATCCTATCTTTTACACTCTACCTTTAAAATATCCTTAATTCCATTCCATCATACTCAATAGGTATTACAAGAAGTTTCACTGTAGAATTCTTCCATGTTCTTGGTATTCAATTGATTTAATTTCGCAGTTAAGTTCTACAGTGAAACGTCTAAAATCTTACCGATTCATAGCTAATAAGTAGATTTAGAACTCCACGGCGTATACAGTATGATAGAAAAAACAATCGTGGCACCCTTTTACTTGCTGACATAGGTAGATCCTTTGAAACTCACTAGCTAAAACTAGTATCAAACTTAAAATTTTAGTACCGAAGCATTGTCCACAATATGCCTGATTGTAGTAATAGCTTAAATATTTTCATCTACGTTTTTTCCAAACCACAAGCGTAGCAACTTTTTGAGTTGGAAACTTGGGATTCTGGGCATAACCAACTAACATAATTTGACGGTAAGTCCACAATCAATGTGATATTTCAACATACTGGGCATTATGAACGTGACAAAAACATCAGGTAACTATAATTAAATGTGTCAAGGGGTCCATTCTGAAGCCTTATCAAAAAGCGTCGCTAGTACCGTCACAGAGTAATATCCGTTGAAATGTCACGCATGTTAATGCAGCTGTAAGCTCTTGTTCGCACCAGCGATTTTTAGAGCGCACTGGATTTTAAACGAACTGCTTAGCGCCTAGAGTAGTAAATCCAACTGCGCTGTGCGGTCGAGGGTTTCATTAAAGAAGCCAACTCAAAAAGCTACGCCTGTTCTCATCATCATTTCTACCTCCACAACCATGACGCCTTTACCCACCACACATAGTCCACCTATCCTTACTTGTCTTGCTAGTCCAAGTAGTAACGCTAGCTTACCACCAGGAGGCGCCCCCCTATCGTGTTGTTCGACGCCTCCCCCGCCTTTCGAAGAAGCGCCTCCGCCCAGGACGTCCCGCACGAACTCGTCCTCAACGACGTCGTCGAGTGCGTCTGGGAGACGTAGGGGTGCGTCTAGTGCTGCCAGTGTGATGACCACGTCTTCGGCGTCGTCGTTAGCGTTGACGCCCGCTGCGTTAAGTAGTGCGCGCAGTAATGAAGCCAGGTAAATACATATTTATTTTTTAGTTAGACGGCTTCGTTGGTCAAACCCAGGATGAATTTCTGGGTTCGATTCCCAGGTTAGGTAAACTCTTATTGGGATTTACCTTAAGCAATATCTCAGTAGCATCCTGAAGTAAGGATTTCTCTCCGGTTGATGGCATTATTCACACCCTCTAACAACTTAAATATAACTAACGAAATAAGGGGTGCAATTTATAAAATAAGGGGTGGACTTACTAACGGCTCATCTTATGTCAGCAGTAGCTGTTGGTAACCGCTGCCTAAGGCCTGGACTCTACCAAAGCGAAGACGAGTGGAGCGGAGAGAAGCGCGGGAATCAACCAATCAGATGCGTTGAAATCCACATCGCTTCTCTCGACTCTCCTGTGATTGGTTGAATCTTGCACGTCTCCGCACCGCTCGTCTCCTTAAACCTATATTATGTGTCTTCCAGTGTGTGCTGGACCCCGCCCGCGTCTGTCGAGGGCTCCACGCCAACGTGGACGGAGGGCACGCCCAGCTTCACTGAGTCCAGTAGTAGTGAACAAGGTAAGTTTACATTTATTACATTTTCACTTGTCGACACCAGCTGGATTCCAAAACCTCAATTATGATGTAACGCGCTTAAGAAGAAATATCAATTACTTGATTAATAAGTAAGACTACTTATTGGTCAACCAAATTCCAAATATGTTTACCAGTTACAAATCAAAGTGCCAATCGTGTCCGAAATTTAGTTTCCAATATACAGGATGGTTTAGCTTCCACTAGTATTAATCAGAAATGTCTGGAATCAACTTAATGAGTAGTGGCATAACGTTGTAATTTTTTTACTGGTGGTAATGTCAATTGGAAACAAAGATATTCATTTGCTCTATCCCACAGGCTACCCAATAACTCCAGCTCGCGGCGCCACGCCGTGCGACAGTCGCGAGGGGCGCCGCTCCCCGCGCCCTCCGCCGCCGCCCGCGCGCGCCCTCCCCCCCACCACCATCAACTGTCTTACCAGCGAAGTGGTGAGTTATTGTTACGCTGACTGATTGATTTAAAGCTGGGCTGGGTGATTGGTTCAATTTTTGGAGAGGCGGTTCGATTGATTTTTTCATTTATACAGGGTATAACAGAATAAGCGCAGTATGTCATGGTGGTGATTCAGACCATCGAAGTGGCCAACATTCCATATTAAAGTCGAAAAAAAATAATTGGACTGTTCACACTAATTGCGTCAGCAGATGCGATATTTTTTATAACCCAAGTCCAATTTTTTTTTTCGATTCCTTTTCAAGAATTTAATTTTTAATTCCAAGAAAAAACTTCTCCAAATAATCACGTCTTTAAATCAGTTTTCAATTTACTGTAAAAATATATTTTTATTTGCTTTGAAATCATTAAATCGTTGACAAATTAGTGACGTTATACGTAGCTATTGTCATAGGGAATCGCGTTTTGACAGCTCATAAAAATTATGTCAATCGATTGGTGTGTCCACTGTGTCCAGTACCCTACTTTAGTATCCTAACTTTTTTGACATTCAACTATTATTTTTATTTTTAAGTAAAATACCTAAACAAATAATATGATCAATCGTCTCTCCAAAATGCTATTTGTTTTGACTAATTTAAACAAGGGATGGGTAAGTAAATAATAGCGTTTTGGTAAAGGATTTAATATACTAACCACACTGACAAGCATCTAACCTAACACGCTAAAGCTTCTTATCCGATGCAAAAGTGAACGGTAAAAATATATTTTGTACCGAACTTTGATGGTGGCACTGCCATGCACCCAGTTAGTTCCGTACATTTTTGAAATTTGAGTAAACAGTTAACAGAATGGGTTCTTTTTTTTGTTTTTACCGTTCATTTTTAACTCAAACATTGTGTTACCAGAAATTGTTTACCTGTTGAGTAACTAATCACAACTCAGAAAATATTTAATAGAATTACACTTATTTTTATACAGACCGAAGTAGTCATAATTATGAATTACGAAATTACAATACCTCACATTTTCGACTGATTGTCGGATAAAGCAAAATTCGATGAACCGTTTTTTTTGTACTTAAAAGATGTTCGTGTATTTTGTAAATGTTTAAAACTATTTCTGGAACAAGACAAACGCCTACACGCCTACATACTACCTAATATTCTTACATTATATACTATGCATAATTTATTTATTTACATAGCGCATAAGCCCTATTAATGAATGCCCCCTTTTTCGGACGCTGCTTACGACGGAATAGTTGCATCTAAAAGAAAGAGTAGAAAAGGATTACAAATGATTAAAATATCAATAAACATATTTATAAAACGCTTATAATATCTGTTTTTACGACGCTAGCTTTTTAGGAACATTTTTTGTCATGGCAATCTCAATATTTAATAAATACACAAAATTGGGTGCTTCCATTTTAAGGAATGCGTTATAATAATACTTAATGCTTCTTGAAAAAAAATGGCGCAGAAATGTGTATTTTTTATTTAAAAAAAAATAAAGCAATAATCAATGTTGCGTGAATATCGGCTGGTATAACTTAATTTTAAACTAAGTGTTGACATTGTCTTGTTGAAAAATAAATCGTAACTGAAATGCTAGTTGATGAATGTTGTACGCCGTTTACGAAATATATTAATAATTGCCAAAAAGAACGGACCCATTTTTTTAAAACAAAAAATGTTTTTAGACTATGTAACTTAGCTATTGTGTAGTAAGTAATAATTTTAATATATTTTTTGTACTTTGGGACTTATTTGATAGTAGTTAAGAAAACATAGATTTTCTTTTTTTTTTTAATAAATATTGATACTTTTTAAAGAATCTATAATTTTGGTCATAAGGAACAGTATTGTTAGTTTCTTTTTTTACTGTTTATCAATAAAAAATAAACTTTAAACCTATTAAATAAGTCCCAAAATAAATGTTTCGACTGACTTCATCTAATCATATTCAGCAATCGACTGATCTCAACACATATTAGTGGAGTTAGAGATATAAACAGGGTGTTATGATGAAACAAGTATGTGTGAATCACGTGAATATACGAATATCTATAACAACACGTTTTTGCACACCCTGTATTTAAATACCGGCTTACAATCTCTACAACATCATTAAAAAAAACTTCAATTTAATCAGTTGTCGTATGTCTTATTCAATATGACAGTTGATTAAACTTGTCAAAAATCTGATAGACGCACATAACGACACGGCAAAAAAGGATTTCGTTGAAATATCAATCTCTATCAAGATTTTAATAAGAAATTACGTTATAAAATCCAAATATCGTCGAATAAAGCCGGTATTGCCCGTAGTTATTTCATCAACTGATAGTCTAACAATTTAGTTTTTGTAATTTTGTGATCTGCAGAATAGAATATGCGCGTCCAATCGTTCTTAAGAAATCATATCAATTCGTTGCGTAAAGTACAAAATTAAAAAGACAATTGAAATCAGAACTTCCTTTTTTAAAATAACTGCCACGAGATCCAGTGTTGCCAACACTAAGTCGACCAAAATCTACCACTTTCGTATTTACCTATAACTTCCGTTTAATGTATTGCTATTAATAAAAATAAAGGTTGTCAGTTAACAAAAGCAATTCGTTGTTCGCTTTTGAAATACATATAATCCGCTTTCATGTGAGTGTAATAATATTTATAAAACTGTATGAGATCTGTAAGTATTTTTACCGAAAAATAAAGTTATAAAATATTCATGTTATTGCAATTTCCGACGGCTTTAAAAAGTTACCATTTATTTGGCCAGCTTATAGGCAAAGCGCAGGTCAAATGTATGCATTTTCTATATAAAAAAAATATTCGCAATGTACTACAATATTGTAATCGAAAATAAAACAAAATTATAGTAATAAAACTGACCACTTTAATGAGTAGAATAGATTTGTTCGTTATATCCAAATATTTGTAAAAGTGCTTACAGATCGAAACTAAATTAAAACTTTTTTGTAAGTGGTGACCTTTCCTCGATAAGTATTCATTAAAAATAATTAAAAACAAATGTGTTCATTGTAGGATCACTGGTACAGTACAAATTGTATACTTATCGATTAGTGTTGTAGTATTGCAATTAAAATAACACCTAATTTAATGTTAAAATTGACTTAAATTCATTATTTATGGTGTGTAGTTTTACTTTGTAGGATGTAAATATGTGAATATCACATATGTTTATTGCAAATTCAAAGAATGCAGGATCGCTGAGTCTTTATCAAAAGTTCAAGTGAAATAAATGCTGGAATCTTTTTGTAAGAAATAGCAAAAGTACAGTAACGACAAATTAGGATTTAAAAAAAACAGTGCTGCTATTTATTGCAGATAGGCTACAGGATTCAGTGAAAACCTATCATTTGGCCACCAACTTGAACAAAAGCATACAAAGACTCCAGTTAACAGGTTAAAATAAAAAGCGACGAAATTATATGATAGGATCGATATTCCATTTCATGAAGTCCTGTTCGTTTTTGCAATCTGAACTTCATGACGTTGTCATAAGAATAACAAGACAGGACATTGTGAAATGTTATGCCATAGTAAAAAAAAAACAGATCAAAATTATTTTTCTCCACCGGTCACCCTTACAAAAACGTAGTCTGGTGTGTATAAACTGTTACGTTTCTCGTCGTTGTTACTATATATCAATATAATGTATATTTTGTTGTTGTTAACTATTTAAAACGACCGACATGTAGAATAAACATTTGAGAAAAAAATAACGGAATATTTCCTTATAATCCTTCTTATGATCCATGACAACATATCAAGCAGACATCATTGTACCGAAAAATTAAACAATGCTAGGTCAACCTGGAAAAATATTTTTGCGCGATATGGCGTGGTGTATACTACATTTTGGAAGTAATAAGGAAAGGAGAAAAGGGTTTTAAACCTTCCATACAAATAATTAACAAGGCTACACATTTTTGCTTTCCATAAGTAACATGGTAAGAGGATTTTTATACCAATTTCTAATACTGTCACATAATAATCACTACAGACAATTTTATGGCAACTCTTTCCACTTATACCTAACAAAATTAAACTTTAATACCTTTACTAATGGCTAGTAGTATTTCGTGTTCAAGTGGTAATTTTATTCATCCTTCGTAATTAGAACATTTCAACGGTATAACAGTAGTTACAAGTATGTATTTTGCAATTCTTATATATAACACTATGCGAAAAAGTTCTATTAGTAGCTGGTGTATTAATACACTCTTATTAATGTAATTACTAGAAACATACTAATAATAGTGACCCGGATATAATTATTTACATGATCTAAAAAAAACATACCATTTATCTTACCCTCATTTAAAATACCTACTAAAATAGTAGAACTCATGCTTGAAGCTTACCTATGGCTGGCTTAAAGCGGACATTCCTAAACTTAGTTTGATATGGATAACTGCTTGCAAAAGGTAAGAATATTTTACTGTAATATTTTATTATAAGTTTGGTTAAGCCCTCGCCTGAACAGCCGATTATTAAACGTGGCGATTATTTTTCTTCGCGCACTTGGTGTCCGATTCTCGGCACTTAGCCAAACATTGAAAATCCAACAGAGCGCATTTCAAGTCTCAGCGCGATACAAATGCGAACTGGTGGATTTTCAACTCTGAGCGCTATAGCAGTGCCTTGAAAGTCCAAAACACAGAATAAATTGTCAAGGTTCATAGTCGCCCATCGATCGAGGAACTACAAGTCGAAGGTAAATTATAAAAATATTTTGACAAGTCATAACTTAACAAGTATCGAATTACAGTATACCCACTGAGCAAGCAGGGAGCTGAGTATCCAGGGTAAACTGCACCTAAAAATAAGTATTTATAGCCCGTCGAGGCCATATAAAAACATATTTTTATAATTTCCCTGCGATTTCACTAACACGGAATTAACATTGATTAAAATTCATTAGAATGTAATTTAGAATAGTAATTATAATTAATGAGACAACTTAAAAAAGGTGTACTAGATTGTGTCATTTTTAACACACAAATATGTTAAGGTCCCATCAAAATAACTGCAGACAATTTATTTTATTTCGTACTCTTCGACATCATTGTTTTACCTTATTTGTAACTGTTTGTGATCTGTAATTCTGTACTTAAATAAGTACAGAATTACAGATCACATATATACCGTTTTCTTCTTTCTATATCTATCAGCCGTAAATTAAGTAAAGTATAGTAAGTAAGAACTAAACTCTAAATTGGTCAGTCCCATTCTCCTTAGCGTGTCAATGGCAATCGAAATTGTATCGGCTCAGAACTGAGCGACTAGTTTGGCGCCTTCAGTAGCGTCCATCAGTTCCTGTAATGAATAAACAACAGAACACGCAGGACACAATATGAAGTAATTAATATTGTGTCAGTCCCATTGAACGCAATGGAGAAGAAAACTGACAAATAAGTTCCGCGTACATGCCAATATTTAGATGGGCCCTTAAATAAAATAAAAAACGATTTCAATAAAAAACAAATACATAAAACAAATTGATACAAAAAAAAACTGATTATAATTTTTCAAAACAGGTGGAAATAACGCACTTAAGGAGTGAAACGTCAAGAATCACAATATCAAGTTATGAAATACACACAGATGCCGACGATGAAGAACCATGTTAGATTATTGTGTTAAGCAGCTATTTTTGTGAATGTATTGCAATGTAATTGGAAGAAAGTCATAACAATTCGAATCATACAACAGGTACTCTTACTAACACTAAGCTATATCCAAACGAATGCCAATATTATTGCATTGTTAAAATTTGCTCAATCGGTTAAAAATCTAAAAATCGAACAGCGCGCTTTTATTGAGGCATTTTTTTATGTGTCGCCTACAGTTAGTAACAGTAGTGAAACGGGTATTAGAGGATTAAACATTACTTTCTTGGCTGAAATTATATTGCAGTAAATACTACAAGACAAAACGTATATCCCTGCTATTTAAATGTACCTTTTACGAAGCTTATTGTGAACGTTCAAATCAGTATTTAATCATTGGTGCTTTACCAATAAAATATGGCTTTTCTGGAGATCAAAAATGAATGGTAAATGTACTTAAAAGAATTTCTTTGTCTCTAAAGGTGTAAACTATAACGGTAACTATTGTCCATTAACACACTCATCTTCATCTACGTAGCCTTTTTACAAGTATGGTGGAATCGGCTTCCAGTCTAGCCGGATGGATAGCCTTATACGATACCTCTTTTGTAGGACTCCACTATATTACACTAAGCGCTATAAATACTTAACCAGCAGTTTTTTGAAGTCTCTGATTTGTTCTCAATGTGACAAATAATTCTTAGTATGTAAGTCTATAAAGAATCATGTAACTCTTAAAACAAATCTGGTCTCCAGTTACTATGAAAGCCAACTTAAAACTTTTCTCGAAACCCCATGTAGCCAAAAGTTCTGAAGAAACATATAAATGTTGCCATCTTTATAGTAATTGTATCAATAAAATTATATTAATCGATATTTTATTATTAGGATAGGACTCTACCCACTGCCATTGTTGTTAATTTTAATGTTAAAGAGGATACATTATGAATGGCGCCTTTAGTTTTCAATTTATTAGAAAAAAAAAGGTAGTACCTGATATTATGACAGCTGGTTAATAGTTCAGTGAATGAATACTACAGTCGGTTAAATAAAATTAAAAATGGCTGATGACATGAATATTACTTTTACTCAGTAATAAAATCTCAATTAAATTAATTTAGTATTCATAAATGTAAAATGAAATATAAAATCGATTTTAAATAAGGTGCCATTCAGACCAAAATTAATTTACGTTAGTTAAGAATTAAAATACCGTAAATCTTTTATTTGAACGATGAAGGTGCAAAAACATTAGATTTTTATTGTTTTACGTATTATGTACAGCTCCAAATCAGTATTTTTTAATCTCATATATTTTAGGCAACTATATTTTCTTGCCTGTACCATATAAAACACACTGGGCATCAAGGTTCGGTAACACCTACAAGCTACGGTGTCATTGAAATAACTGAGAACTTCTTATGGGGCCATTGTACTACTTTTACAATGTAACTAACGTACGTAGGTACACGTATGGGGCATGGGGACTGATGACCATTACTGAATGACCTCTTGAGAGGGTTTCAGTTTTTTCAATTAAACCTTCTATACTAGAATATTAGGTGACTTGGTTAAAAAGCCCGGAAAAATAAATTTTACGGGTCAACTCTGCGCTTAAATTGGTTACAAATATAAATTGCCTAAGCCGCGATGCTAGTGTGTTATTTAGCTATAATTTAGTTTAATTCGGTATGTTGGTTTTGTAAGATGTTAAGTTATTTTATTATGATAAAATGTTATAACGTAAATATTAACCATTTACACTAATCAAAAGGACGATTTTAGAGGCTCCTGCTCAGACAACATATTATTTCAGATTTTTCTTCTATAAATGAAGCCATTTATTCATCTTATTTATAAAAGTCGGAATTATTAATGTGATTAACATTTTCATTTGGAACAAAATACTTGTATCAATAGAAAATCTTATTTTATTTTGTTTATTGGTAGAGCAAATGACATCAACCAATTAGTCCTCATATATTTTATCATTTTTATAAATAAGAGGAACAATAAGAAAATCCAATTGATATGTAAAACGTTAATTTATGGAAACTTTTTTTATAAATTTCGTCTTCTCTCGTTTCATTTTTTATTTTCTATTTTATGTTCTTTTGATAGACTGATTATATACTAGATCTGATTTTTTTCTGTATTTAACTTATACAATGAAAACTTGTTTTTACAAAACAATTTTAGCTATGATGCGAAAATAGCATCATTCTTTTAATTTTTAAGTAGGCCAATCTTATGTTATATTTAGTAAATTATTATAATCATGCTCATTTTATTTCTTTTCTATATTTTTCGGTGAAAAATATATTTTTATCATACTGAAAACATAATTAATTATTATCAAAATAATCTAAGTTAAACGCGCGTGTTACATTTTCTTTTTTAAACACGTAAATGTATGGTACAAAGATATATATTAAATATATTCGTATCTGTCTGTGTAGCTGTGTATATCGTGATATGAAATGCTTATAGCTAGTTATGGCAACGTCCATGTATTCAAATAATAAAATAAAAAAACAGCAACCCCGAAAAAATACTATAATAACTAATAAGTTGAGGCTAAAAAAGAAAATATCATGTGCCAGTAATTTCTAGGCAACATAAACCTGTATGTGCTATACATATTTTAATATTTTATAATGTCATATCTGCATGCATGGACAAGCCACAAATTATGCATGGTCACACAAAGACTTTCACATGGAAATTCCTCGTAGGTATACTCCCAAAGTTTAATGGTTGAGTCAGACTTACAGACCTTTTACAGTTAGTTACAACCTTATTAAAATTAACATCAAATTCACTATTATTTGACAGAATTGTCAGTGGCAGCATCCGGATTGTAGCCTTATTGTAACTACGATAAAGATCATTATTATTTTGACATTGATGTCCAATGAGAAGTACACTTGCTGTGAAAGAACAATAAAGGAAACTTAAAAAATTAATACCCGTTTTGTCTATCACTAATCGGATCGACATATTTACGTTACGTTTACACCGTGCACTCGTGCTAGGGACTCTGAACAAAATAATGCATAAATGTGATTACAATGTTGAAATTTCAACCCTCTGCACCGAGCTATGCGTTGATAATCCCACAGTGCATATTAATTAATGCGTTTATGTGTCACTGTGGAAACGGGCATAAAACATTAGTGGCCACGGACGAGTACCTATTCATTTTGGAAGGTCTTAAGTCTTTACATTCGCATATAGAAAGTCAGTTTTAATATGAATATGGTTTTACAAGTGCAATAAAAAGGTCTGAAACGCCATTTCATTGCCTGTTTTACGATTACCCGTTCAAATGCCGTTTTAATTTCTGTAAAGAGATTCCTAATACCTAATACCTACCTTATGGTTACAGTAATCCATGTGAAAATCTATGGTTTGATCGTACCTATTCTATCGCGAAATGTATTCTCAACGCTCAGTGTAACATAAGTTAGATTTAAGTGTTCCTGCTCCTGACCTGACTGCGAGTACTGCAGTCTATAATTACTCTGCAAGTTAATTACTTCTTAGCGTCAACTGTCTGAATAATAAAAGGCCGTTGTCCAAAATAAAACCACTGATTTCAATATTCATAATTGATTTAATGTTAATCAATTGTGATACAATATAGTGATATTATATAAATCTAATTGTCATAAATACGATTCAATACTTACAATATTTTTAAATTGATGCATATTGTAAGCTACAACGAACGAATCCATAAATTACTATACCCACGTTAATTTCATGTATAAATAAAAACATAAAACAAAGTCACTTCAGCTATTTACAATTATTGAATAAATTAAATATTATTATGATTTACCAATTTTTATTTTCAGATTTGAAAAACTTACAAAGCCTCTTTTAATGAGCATATGACATTTGGTTAATTAATCAATACTACATATGATTAATAAATTAAATTAATTTAAATAGATAACGTTCAGTTATTCCACCGATAAAATCAATGTATAATAGAATTAGGAAAGATGCCATCTCACTTGTAGCTTACTTAAATATCTTAATTTTACCGAATAAAATTTTTATCAATCATTTTTAAGCTGATTTGATTCGTACAATTCCCCAATGGTTTAGAATAAACAAAAACTGAGGTAGCATAGCGTAAATAATTTATTTTCATCATAGTGAAATGTAATCTCCCACTTTTGTTTTAATTTTTAATTTCAGTCATGTTTACGAAATACAAACTCGATTATACTTATATCATTATATAATGTAAACTAAAATCATTATTATACTTGTTGTTAAATAATGTGGATGTACAAAACTTTTGTATCTTGTTAAACTTTGCTAGTGCTGTACCATGTTTATAGATAAAAAAATGTATTTGTATTATCCTGTGTACTTATCTGTATATCGCGAGAGATATTTGAATTAAATGCGTATTTCCAATTTGTTTTTTTTTTCCAAAAAAAGTTCTACTAATCAGAGTGAAAATTTGCTTTAAAATACATATTACAACTTCATCCATCTTAAATTGGTTTAAAAAAATACACAAGGCCGAAATCTTGAAACTCAATTTTGTCCCAAAAAGCAATCTACAACTTACTTACCCTCTAATATCCCACTGCTGGACAAAGGCCTCCCATAGCCTTCCAAACTCCTCAAGAATAGGTACACATCAGCCTCATCAAATCTTAAATTGGTTAATTCATTATTGGTTAATTGGTTAATGTTGGTTTTACTAAAGCCAACATTATTCAATCCTTTTCCGTAAAAACTCCATGGTTATATCTACATTTCAGACTGAAAAGATATACATATTGACCTGAAAAGGTTTCATATACTTACTCTAGACTCTATGTATACTTTGGACACAAAAATCTTCTATTAGTCACATTTGTTCGGCACCTTTTGTCTTTTTGTGTTAACCACTGGTGATTGGTGATCTAAGGTAAGCTGGGTGTGTTTATGTTGCATGTTTTTTTTAAATGTTTTTACCTATAAAAGTTGTAAACAGACCCTTAACGAAGCCGATAACAGAACATTCTGCACATCAAACTAAGTAACTCTACGAAAAAATTATTGCTGGATAACGATTTTTTGTTTGGGGTGAAAAATCACGTTTTAGGGTAGGACTAAATGTAATGCACTAACAACATTGTGTTGATGCATGAACTTGGACATCGAATATCTCCGTAACTAGAAGATTTCCAGGTGTGATCTTGCTAGAACATAAAAAAAATATCGTAATGACGGGGAAAGTGCCTTTCGGCTTCGTTAAGGATATTTTTACACCCATTATACAATACATAAAATATTATTTGTTTGTTGCACTAAAAATGTGTTGAATTTAAATGATTGCCATAATTATTATGTTGAGTTTTTTTATTAGAATAAGCCGGGCTTCTCAGTTTCGTAAAAGGTAACGCCACTACTTAAATATTTTTGGGTGACATTAAATTAGCAAGCGAAACTCCGCAGAAGTTTGAAAGTGGAAATATTTTTGTTTCCTTTTTTTATAGAATAATTACGCTTTTTTGTACTTACTCAATGAATATTTGCTTCGTTCAATACTTTAATATGTAAAACTTTACTCTTCCAGACTCGCCTGTAAGAAGACGGATGCAGTCCTAACTTCATGCCAAAGGAAATTATCTCCAATTTTATAGTATTTAGAGCATTTTATTAAATGCGGCTCCTATTCTTAGCATTTATACTTTAGCTCAATTTTACACTTAGGTAACACGTAATGATGTATACCAAAAATGATTCTGAAGACTTGTGCATACCTACCATTTTTTTTTTTAATTATCTTTAATTTAGATGTAGAAAATGTAGGTACAGTTTCGCAGTTATTTTATTTCTGACACCTTAGGATTGTGACACATCTATCAGCACGCAATCGCAGGACCGTCATTTGCTAGAGCGGGCAAAACAGAGCAGGGGGTAGGCACGGCTCGGCAGAAAAATGCGCTTCCGTACTGATAGATAAGGTTCAACCGATCCGATCACGGTGATTTTGGCACTACTGTCAGTGGAAGCAACCTTGTCGTAATGAAGATAAAGCTCACGATGATTTTGACAGACGTGCAACAACCAGAGATAACTTAACTATGAAATACCTGGAAGCGAGTGTCGCATCGGGCTCTAGAATGACACAAAAGTATGAGCGACAGAGATGGCGCTCTACAACGCTGACCTTTTTCTAAATATTGATCTGAAATTTTAACGGAGATGTGCCTTTATACACCTCTAGGTTGTATAGGAGGAGTGGATAGAATAAATAAGACTAAGTTAGAAATTGTACTTTTTTACACAGACTTGTCCTAGTTTTTACATACGTAATAGCGCCAACCGGGTATGGTCTACCGAAGTTTTATCTCTCCTTTAGGCTTATGATGAAATTCGATGAGGCCAGTGTTTCGTACCTGACTACTCTGAGAAGAAACAGCTGAAACAAACTCAAGAGGGCATAGTTTATTTTAAGGTCCAGACATAATCTTCGTCAACTCAAATGAGGACTATGCAGATTAGTGCCTGAGATGGTCTTTTGAAGACCACCTTTTTTTGTGTATCAAGTTTGGGTAGTATTTTCGTCATTTTGTTTAATTATAAAATTATAGAAAATATAATGGAGAGGGGTGACAGTATGAGTTTCATATAAATTATCCCTAACGGCTCAAGTGGAGGCAATGCCTTGCACTGTTTGAAACTGTGCGTCGATCGTACGAGCGAATCAATTCCGTCCATATGCACGCTATTTTGATGCGCGTAATGACGTAATATCGTCGACGTCATTCCTAACTATGTCGGGGTCGGTTTCCAGTCTACCCGTAAACCAGTAAACAGAATCTGGGAATAGCTGAAGCTTTTGACCTGTGGTCAAACTTGGAACTAACTCCGTCATCTTGTATTTCTTTATACATTTTGCAAAACAATTTCGCAAATGTTTACCTACACCGCCTTCGAGTTTCAAAAGATCCTTGTACAGTCAGTGCCAAAAAGATGTAAACACGGACAAGGAACCATTTCATTGTATACAACCATTATTCCAATAAGCTACAAAACATAGTAAACAATCATTTCACCAAAACGTCCCACACAGGCCAAAACAAGGTACACAGACTGACAACGTCATAAGATTTGCAACGATTGACATGTCTCGAACTTCGTTTGATAGAAGAACAAGAACTTTATTTCTTTTCATTTCATACCATGATTCTTAAACATATATTTAGTAAAGCTTTTAAAATAACACATAAATTGATATTGAAGCGATATCGATGTTATAATGTGAATTTTTGAATGTTAAAATTTTAAAATCGAATATTGTATACGAATTTGAAGACTTAGTTATGTAATGTATAATTTAATATTATTTAGTACCTACAGATTTATAAGGTCGTGAGCTGAAACACAATATGTTAAAAAAACCCTGTCCAATCCGCGAGGTATCGAGATTAGATCATATTCATTTATTATGTTATGTAATCTTTTTTGAGAACAAATAAAAAAATACCCCGATGAAAATTAAATAAAATGTACTAAAATGGGGAAACTTATATGGCAACACACGGGCGCGAGCGGTCGCTTCTCGGGTAGTGACGTCATAAAAAAACAATTGACGATCGTACATACTTATGCCGAAGATGGTGTTGTCACGTTTTAAAAGTTTGTTTGAATTTAGGGAAATGGTGGTAATTTGGGACAAAAATCACGCATTTCGAAATTCATTAGTATTTTTACCTTCATGAATATTTTATGTTTCTTATTCTATTTGGCAATGTCATTGGTATAACTAGATGCACCTTTCGGATCAGACAGGGTTTTTTTAAATATTGTATAGAGATATTAATCTACAGGCCTACCGTTTAAGTTAATTTGCATATTCCTAAACGACTGTGACCAGGCGTATCATACGAATATAAATTAAGAACATTAATTTTGGCACATAAGGTTCATTTTCGGATGAAGGGCGACTGAACTACGATTCGGGCTCGTACTATAAATAAAACCAAGAATAATTTAGAATAAGAAGTCTAAGTTCGTTCTATAGATCATTGCCTGAAACAGTGACTAAGGTAGAAGCTCCGCAGTGAGAATGACGAAAACTCTCTTGACACGTCACCGCACTCCCCGAACCGCACGTACGCTTGTAGCAGGTAGGTAATACCAGTGGCGTGCCTAGAAGCCAATAATACAGCAAGCCCATAAGGCGAGCAGACTGTTCAGAAAACTTAACGCGCGAATTATACAGAAACAGCGATAGGTGAAGGCAACATTGAACAGTTTTGTGTCCGTGCTATTTACCATTCAGGAGTTCTCTCGTGAGAAGGTGATCCTGGCTGCAGGATCAAGTCATGTCTGTTATAAAAATGTATTGTCACCAGAACCAGAGGTGTGTGCAAAATTTTAGCTCAATCGGTTGGGGGGAACTGGTTTGAAATTCAGTTGCAAGATTCGACCAATACATACTAA
Source organism: Noctua pronuba (assembly GCA_905220335.1). Classification (NCBI taxonomy): domain Eukaryota; kingdom Metazoa; phylum Arthropoda; class Insecta; order Lepidoptera; family Noctuidae; genus Noctua; species Noctua pronuba. The sequence goes on along the minus strand of LR999919.1, from coordinate 3,962,502 downwards.
CAAATTAACTAACAAAGCAAGTGAAATAAAAGGTTGGAATGTAGCCTTAGGGGCGCTATGGAGCGAGAACTTAGAAAAATTTTCGGTTGGAGTGTACGTAACGGGGCATTGAGGAAACGTCACCCCTTCCCCTTCCCCCCTTAGGACACCCCGACGTAAGGTTAGGTTACTTTAAACCCTGCAAACAGAAATAGGAGCGCTACGTCGACTTTTTCATAGTACCCCGTTTCGTATCCACTGGCCAAATTTTTCAAGTCCGAAATTTTTTATAAGTCCCAAGCAATTTTTTTTTGTTTTCTTTGCTGCTCATAGGGCCCCGCGGATATTCCAACTCCTACAAATCCGCCCGTAAGACGACCCACTGATCAAATAAAAGCTTATAATAACATGAGTTTGACAAATCCTCATCTTCAATTCCTCAACTCCTAGCCATCCTCCTAACCATGTGTTAAAACCGATCTCACGTTGGACTGGGACTCTTGTAATTGCTAGACTAGTTAGAAAATAATTCATAGATCTTTATTTTAAGTAATTATTATGATATCCTCCTTGATCTTATATTTTCTAGTGATTCAATGTAGGTAATTAGTTTTTTTTAAATGTTTGTATACGGTTTGTATTGTGGATTTAATAAAAGATTTTTACAGAGCTTGCGGTTTTCATTTGCGATACCTGCACGCGTAGCATGACCACCGGAAAAACGGGTTTCTTTGACGGAAGAATCGACAAAATGACAGATTGTGTCGACAAAATGACAGATTGTGTCGACAAAATGACAGATTGTGTCGACAAAACGACAGATTGTGTCGACAAAATGACAGATTGTGTCGACAAAATGTCAGATTTCTTTTCACAATCTGTGATTTTGTCGATTCTTCCGTGTACAAAACCCGTTTCTACGGTGGTCATGATACACGTGCTACAGTCCTTACACAGTTCTTCTGTCCTGCGCGTCCTGTACCTGATTGCTGCTCAATTGTTTCTGATCGGGGAAACCCCAACAACATTGTCCGGCCTGGGAATAGAACCCATGCTTACCTATTAGTTGTGCTTGTAAGAGACAGTTAAAGCAAAAACAAACAGCAACAAGACTCAGGCGCAGCACCCGTCTATTTGGGGGGACCCAAGCCAAGTCGAGTTGAGTTGGGTAGGACACCTAACAAGGCGTGGTAATGACAGGTGGAGCAAAGCTGAGTCCGAGTGGCGTCCAAGGACTGGGAAAAGAAATGTGGGTCGTCCGGCGACGAGATGGTTAGATGACAATGTTACCATGAAAGACAAATATATACATTCTTACTTAATATTATAAATGCGAAAGTAAGTTTGTCTGTTTATTACCTTGCACGCCTAAACCACTGAACCAATCATCCTGAAATGTTCCTTATACGTTATCAGGTGTACAGAAATGGACATATGGTAATCCATAACGTTTATCCTGAAAAAAAGTACCGTTCCCGAGGAAAAGAACAATAAAGTCCTTATGATAATAGATGGCGCCACGTGTCTTTCGAATCATATTATTACAAGCAGAGTACAACTCGAATTGATTGTCAAATTTTAAATTAACGCGAGCGAAGCAGCGGGCAAAAGCTAGTATTATACAACGTGTAACGTTAAATGCGCAAAACCTCAGACACCCCAAATGATTTTTAATTCAATTGACCTAATACTGAGAGAAAAAAAAATATTAAAAAAAAATTAAAGGTTTTATGAGCTGTTTTAGTTTTACTGCCAATTCTGATCGTTTCTTGCGTGTGCGTCGACGCTCTGTCGAGCGCCGCGCTGACATTATTGTTATTACTATCTACGCTCGTAAAGAACTTAGGTTATCTTTTAACAGTGTTTTAAATGTTTCCATCACACTTTTCCAGGTTTGGACTGGCAACATAGGTAACCCACATTTTCAGACTACCTACAGTAATTATGACGTGCTGATCTAATTATTAGGTAGGTACTACGTAAGTAGGTAATGTTAGCGTGTTTAAAAGGTTTAAATCACTGTATTTACAAATAATTGGCGCGTAATCAGCTTATTTACAATTAATTAAGTAGATAATTTGGTATCTCTACTTACAGATTCTCTCGTTTCGGTAGCAAAGTTTCAAAATGCTCTACCACTTTGTTGAACACACAACACAGCCCGCTTTCTTAAATTATTTTTCAGCGAATCGAGCACTTGACTGTCATTTTTCACTTGTTGAAACGCTGATTCAACTTTATTACGCAGTTCCGTCACATTATGGTCCATTTCCATCGTCATACACTAGTGCTTTTACACGACCCCACAAAAAAAAAATCCAATGGTGTTAAATCGAGCGATCTTGCTGGCCATTGCACTGCTAGCATTGTTCTGTTAGATACAGATACTCCAAACTCTTCTCGAAACCGTTAACGTTGTCATTACAACGCGCTAACATTCTCACCATTTCACAATATTGAATGTACAAAAACGCCATAGTCGCGATTTTTGAGCGCACGCGCCGCGGGTTACGGGATAATTAATCAAATTGCACCTGTGACGCATGCGCCGGCGCCGCACAGACTGGAGTAAATAGGTCATGGCCACTGTCACGAATTTCGCACGCCCCGCCTCCATTTCTCTTTCTCTTTCTAACTCATAGGTTAGTTACGTTTAAGTTAAAAAAGATAGATAGAATTTATTTGTTTACTTCAAATTGTCTTATTCATGGTACTGAATGCAAGGTTCGTATTGGCATTGAAATAAGAACTATTATTATCCCGCGTATGAGAAAATTTAAATTGGACGACAACCTTTTGTGTTTGTTTACCTATTTTGGTGGGTTTGCGCACGTGATGGCTAGACCTATTAACAAATAGACAGGGCAACATTTTTAAGGAAGATTTTTTGAAAAATGTGACCTATGTTGAAAAGTGGTTCAATTGATTCTGCTCGTTATTCTGATCAAACTATTTTCAGGTTTTGCGCATTTAACGTTACACGTTGTATATTCACAGAATATGGTAGGTACAAGGTTGGTACAATAGTCAAGTTCTAAACATATCCGCCGTTAAGAATATTTACAAAGGATTCAAGAATATACTCAAACAGTCCCGTTTGGGTTGAATCGGTGGCAAGGTCTGGAAAGAGAGCCCTATACTCAGAAGTGGGAAAGTGAAAGTGATTTCAGGCTGTGGATGATGATGATGATGATCTAACCCACAATATCTGTCTTCGGCATACAATAGAGGCAAATTGTGGTTTTCGGAAAAGTAGTTTCGGCAATACCTAGTATGTTATTCACATTATTATCACTAATTATATATAACTAACTGTTGCCCGCGACTTCGTTCGCGTGGTAATTTTGATGAGTATGAGTGAGGGAAAAAAAAGATAGCCTATGTCCTGCCCCAGGATATAATCTATCAGCTCGCCATATTTCATTACGATCCGATCAGCTGATACGATACTTGAATCCTTACAGCTACAATCAAACAAACGCATAAAAACAAATACCGTATATTCCAAAAAAAGAACCTAAACAATCTACACAGATTCCCAAATAACACAATAAAAAAGCTTCTCTAGTTAAAAATCATTATCTCTTGATAGCCATCATAATAATATTTTTTTTACAAACAGTTTTGTAGGTATTATTCGCCATAGCTTCGTAATTCGCATGAATTTCTTGCTCTCTGTCATACACAAACTTTGGTAATTTTGCTACCAAATGCTCTCCGTCGTCCGAAATTGTTTTCTCGGTATAAATCTCCAGAACAGCTTTCTTAGCTTCGTAAGACTGTAGGATGTCCGCAGCGTGGGTCTTTGTCTCTTGCTTATCGACTCTTGCCTTTATATTCCCCGGTGGTAAACGAGTAGAATGACCACTACGTAATACAATTTTTTCTTCATCAGATTTATTCAGTATGGCGTTTCTGTTGCGTTTTCTCATTTCGCATTCTCTGAGATGAACCTTTTCTGGAGAAATTGTCTTCTTTAAGCCCAACTGCATCGAATCCACGTTTAAAACTCCTGACCCGAGACTTAATCCTTCAAAGTTGAAGGTAGGTTTGCTAGTTTTAATACTGCTGTGAGCTGATAAGTTAGTGCTGTTAAGTTTGCTTGTCAAATATCTAGAATTTTGCGTGTGCACGTCCACAAATTCCGTTGTTTTGTAATCAATTTGCTGGTGGTAATCTGATTCTCTCTTCAAATCGCAAACAGTTTCTTCGCTCTTCTTGTACGTTTGTTTGCTGGCGCAGCAACACCCTCGCCCTTCGCCTATTCTTGAAGCTAGCTTTAATCTTGCGGCTACTGTGCTGCACATGCATCCTCCTTGCTTGGACGAATCCACATTATCAGACGATACAACGTCGACACTGCGGGCGCTGTTACTGCAATCACTATTGTTCTCTGCCGTGGGGTACACTACTTGCCTGTTGATTTCTGCATCTGAAATCAATGCTTTACTCTCCATTTTGTAGTAGTTATGCATACTGTCAGTATCTCTAAAATAGTTGGGTTTCAATGACGCGTAAGTTACGTCTTTAGCCAAGTCGTTTGCCGGTACATTTACTTCATTATCGTCATTAGCACTGCTATCAGAAGTCAATATTACTTTGAGCATATCTCGAAGTTTCCTCATTCGAGTTTTGTTCTTGGATTTAGTATCGTTTACTTTTTCCATGACGTGTTTTAACATTTCTTTCTTTTCTTCTTTAGTTAGTGGTTTGGCGATGACGTCTAAACTATGAGATGTCCTAATTTCTGGTAGCGTGTCTGGTTCATCTGTATCAGAAGTGGACATGAATGTATCGTATTTTTTATCTTGTTTTCTCTCCGTATCTGTCTCGGTATCATACTTTGGATGATCGACTTGTCTATCTGTGTCCGTTTCTTCCGTGTCGTATTTAATTGGTTTTTCTGTGTCTGTGTCCTCATTATATTCATACTTGTGATCTGTCAGCTGTGTGTCAGTTTCCTCTGCATTCTCCTGAATTTCTTGAGTATTGCTGTATTTTCGACTCGGAAATGACTTGGCATCAGTATCTTCACTCCTTTCGTCTTCCGTCGTAATGCATCTACAAACGGAAGCTTCGGAAGAGCCTATTAAAATTGCCGTTTTTGCTGGTTTGTTAATAATTTCTACGCTTCTGTTGCTATGAATGCTTCGCTTGTCGGGCGCGCTCTTGTTGATAAAGACGCTTTTGTATGTGTGGATGCTTTTGTAGGTATGCACACTTTGCTTGGTGGGCGCGCTTTTATTGCTGTGCACGCTTTTATTGCTGTGTAACTTTTCATTGCCGTGCACGCTTATATTGCTGTGTACGCTTCGTTTGGTATGGACGCTTTGCTTAGTGAGGATGCTTTTGTAACTGTGCTCGCTCTTGTTGCTTTTATTGCTGTGTACGCTGTGCTTGGTGGGAACGTTTTTGTTGCTATGCACGGTTGTGTTACTATGCACGTTTTTGTTACTGTGCACGCTTTTATTGTCGTGCACGCTTTTGATGCTATGATCGGTTTTGAAACCCTGCACGCATAAATTGCCATGCACGCTTTTGATGCTATGATCGGTTTTGTAACTGTGCACGCTTTTATTGTCGTGCACGCTTTTGATGTTATTATCGGTTTTGTAACTGTGCATGCTTGTTGTGTCCGTCCTAGTGTTTTCAACTGAAGATGTAAGATCTACAGTAGCCCTATGTATAGAAAAAACAGGATCATCGTGGAAAACGTCACTGTAGCCAGTGGAAACTGTGTGGAACTTAGCAGATATGTTCTTGGAAAAATCATTGTAGTCGTCTTGTTTTACATTTACGGACTTTTTCTTTCCCGATTTAGATTTAAAATTCTTTATTACTATACGAATGTTAATATCGTTCTTTTGATCTGAATGCTCAGCAGAACGTTCGTCTTCATTTTTCACTACATAAACTTCTGGAGTCGTTTTTTTGATCGGTTCCTTACTCTCTATATTCTCTTCGTCTTTGTCACCATCGTTTGCTATATTGATTTCTGTACTTTTTTCTCCTTGTGTTACTTTGAGTTTAAACTGAATTTCTATAAGATTTGCTAAACTAGCATCGCTTGCGTCCTCCTTAATATCTTTTCTTGTTTCTTTATCTGTTTCTATAGCTTGTTTAGAGTTATTTGTGCTGACTCTGTGGACTTCTGACGCCTTGTACATTTCACCCAATAAAGAAGGCTGCCTCTGGATACTACAGTCTACATGTTGCAGACTGTAATCTTTTCTCTCAAATAAAGTCATACCATCTTCATCTTGCACTTTAATATTAAGGCCTTCTCTTATCTCTTCTGTACTAGCTGTTTGTTTTTTCAGTCGTATAGTAATTTTTTCTGTAGAATTAAGACTTATACAGTCGTCACGTTGTCCGTTCTCCCAGGCTAAGCAATCTTTAGAGCACGTTGACTTTTTAGGTGCAGGCATCATTTTGAGAAAGATACCGGATACTTTTGGTTTGCTTTTGCATGGGATTGGAGGTGGGCATGGGACGGGCAGTGGTGCCGCGGGAGGTGATGGACAGGGGTGAGGCAGCGGGGGACACTGCATTCCAGGTATCTTAGACAAACAGGGTAGCCGAGGCGACCCCCCAAAATTAGGACAACTTGGCTTGCATTCTTTAACTGAGGGTACCGTTCTCACCGTTTCACATGACAGTTTTGGAAACATTGGGCAATCTTTCATACATTTTCCAAATGACTCTTGACTATTTTGATAAAGCGATGTGTTCGACGGCTGATTGGACACCTGGTTTTTGGTTGGCCATGGAAATTCATCATCCGGATGACAAGGGGATGTGTGACACGTTACTGGCTTGTTAATATTAGGTTCTGGAACTATCTCCGGCGCGCAGGGATGAATGGGGGAGTAATAGAAGGGTGCGTCAGGACGGAGTACGGGATACGAAACCGATGTCAAAGACTGCTGGCACGCTAGCGATCTGCAAAATGATGGTTGACAGGGCATTGGCTTGCATGGAGGTGAAGCAGGGCATGTAGTATTCGACTTTTGCTTTTTCTTGCAGAGCTTACTTGATGACTTTTGGCAAGGTGGGGGACTTGATGGGCATCGACCAGGGTCGGTGCAGCACTGTGGAGGTGATATGGGGCAAGACGGGGGAGCCTTCGGACAATTCTTGATGTTTTGTTTGTCGTAAGGAAGAGATGGAGGATATTGTTTCTTGTTCATAGGTGGCATACGTGATGGTGCTGGTCCGCAGGGACACGTCGCTTTTTTGGGAGGACTCGGTCGTGGTGACATACAAGTCTCCTTGCGCGGAGATGGAGGGGACCGCGGAGAGGGTGGACTGCACGAAGGAGGAGAAGGTCGCGACGGCTTACATTTACATGACTGTGGAGGGGTTGGTGGGGTTGTGCAACGTGGGGGTGATTTACAAGGACGTGCAGGTGGTGGGCAAGGACGAGGGTTTGGAGGAGGTTTTGGAGGCGGCGTGCACGACGGGGCTGGAGGGGAAGGTGGCGGCGATTCAGGGCAAGGTGGCGACGACGGGCATGGAAGGCAAGTTGTAATCTGTGGTGGCGGTGAAGGCTTTGGTGGGCAAGAGTGCGACATCTTCGGGGGAGGTGATGGCTTTGGTTGGCAAGGTGGCGTGTGTGGACACGACGGTGGTGTACATGAAGCGACGATGTGGACGTGTGGGCACGATGGATGTGAAGATGTCCGAGGTGGCCTATTGCAGCAAGGAGTGTTTTGGGATGCCTGTGGACTACATGGCCGTGGGTTTTTCGGACATGGAGGCGGTGGACACGGAACAGGTATTAAGCGAGGACAACGTTGTGGGGGTGTTGGACAAGCTGGCCTGGGAGGGGAAATACATGGCTTTGGTGGGGAAATACATGGCTTTGGTGGGGAAATACATGGCTTTGGTGGGGAAATACATGGCTTTGGTGGGGAAATACATGGCTTTGGTGGGGAAATACATGGCTTTGGTGGGGAAATACATGGCTTTGGTGGGGAAATACATGGCTTTGGTGGGCACGGCTTTGGCGGGCACGGCTTTGGCTGGCACGGCTTTGGCGGGCACGGCTTTGGCTGGCACGGCTTTTGCGGGCACGGCTTTGGTGGGCACGGCGGCTTCACCTGACAAGGAGGAAGAGGCATCGGACATAGCCGTGGACATGGCGGCGGCTTTTCACAAGACTGTTTAGACGACGCGCAAGGCGGCTTCTTCATATGCTCACACGAATCTCTGCAAGGAGCACGCGGGATCTCACAAGATGGCTGTGGGATCACTGTCGCGTGCTTGCCACATAACTCTTTCCTTTTACATACGTCACAACCGGCTATCCCTTTGAATGCTAGGATACTCTCGGGTGCCGCAGAGCTTAACTGCCTTGCTAGCATATTGTTCATAGTGTCGCAGTCAGGCAGAGACACATGCTTCTTGCAAGGGCGTTTTTTTGTGTTAGGTTGCTCTCTTGGCTTGCAACAAGACTTCATTAGAGGCTTCGGGCACACATGTTGCGGCGAAAATTGCTCACAGCTCTTACTCTCAACACTTGGCACGCATGATGGCTGTGCAGACTCCGCATAAGAGGTCACCCATTTGCTCTTATTAGTGGCTGCGTATATCTTTCTTCTTTTAAAAACTTCGATAGAATCCTTGGGTAGTATTCTTTTATCAGGGTCGGTCTTTTTGTCTTTTTCTTTCGCCCTCTTTTTCTTTTTGTCTCCCTTTTCGGGAAGATCACTGATAGCTTGTGCTTTATATTGTATGTTCTGGCTACAAGACGACGCGCCGCAAGAGGAGACGATGGTCGCCGTATGGAAGTCTTCAAAAATGTTGGGACAGGACTTTGTTACATCACCCTGATGTTGAAAGCTAGATCTGGAGTGTTCTGAGCAGCACTTGAGCTGTGAATCGCTGGCGCACCAGGAGAATAAGTCGATGCCTAAGGGCGTCCAGTGGCGATAGTAATCTTGTAAATAACTTTCTGCGAATTCGCATTTCTTCGTGTTGGGCCTCAGAAGATTGTGTTCTGACTCTTCGTCAGAAAAATCATCTTGGATTTTCAAGCTGCAATTTTAAAAAAAATCTTGTAATTTAAATATTCGTCCTACAAAATAGCCGAAAGTGGGCTTATTAAGCTAAACGCACATAACAGCCAAGTCGGTCTGCCCATAGTGTGCGTAAGAAAAGTACAAAACTGGACAGAATTTTTGCAAAGGCGGCCAGCTCAATTTTTCATTAGCCTTCAAAAATCAATGTGGACGGCATTAAATTCATGGTGAACCAATCACGAGAACTGACATAAAATATAGTCAGACAACTCTGATTGAAATATACTTACATTGGTTTCCGTATTTGGCTGAGGTCTCTGTGTGTGATGATACCAACTCCAACGACATCACACCTCCTCGGTATGAACACATGGCTGCCTTGTACCACCACGTCTCGACTCGTTGGCTTACTCGGCGTTTCCAAGACTTTGGAAACACACTTCGTACTCTCCTTCACACTAACAGTCACTTTTATCTTATTCTGTCTGTGATCTCCTACGCTGATGTTACGAGTAGCTTTATCCTTCTTCAAGTCACTGCCAGTTTCGTATTCCACAATTTTAAAAACCTCCTCGTCACTAGATTGGTGTGTAGCACGTTTAGTGACTTCGTCGTTACTAGAATCTATGAAAAACCCTTTCGGAATGTCGATCCTTAGATATTCTGAACTTTCTGCCTTGTAAAGCTTTTTGAAGTTTTTTGAATGTAATACAACCTCTATTTTATGTGAAAATGCTTTTGATTTGTCTATAAACCACTTTTGATCTGAGATTCTAACTTCCATGTTATCTTTTGTGTCTTCGTCTGATTTACATGTAAGCTGTTTCTGTATTTGCTTCACTGGAAGCAACATCGGTCTGTCTGTAAACGTTTTTGGGATCATCCAAGCTTCTATATTTTGTTGCATAAAGTTCACATGTTGCCTTGTATGAGATCTATATGATGACTGAACAGTCACTTGACTTTTTGATCTAAAATCTAAGCTGGTATCTTTATAGATATTGTCCATCAGTTCGAAGACAGTGCTGCTGCTTGGGGCATAAGTTTTATTGTTCCATCGAACCTTGACGCTGTTCCGTGAATCTATAGTAGGTGTAAGGAATTTCTTAAGCCATGATTTTCTGACCATTTCTTCATAATCATCGGGCGTTTGGTTATGGCATATCTCTGGTTCTTTACGAATATCTTCTGGTTTATAAACATTGTCGCCTAGTATTTTGATGACCAGTCCATCTCTTACTTCACAGCGTCCTGCAGTAACGCCTTTCTTTGTTTTGAAAGATTTTTTTTCCTTGTCTTTCTCTTTGTTTTTCTTTTTATTTTTAAAGAAGAAGAACTTTCTTCCTTCTTTCTTCTCATCTGGTCCTGGCTCTGGTTCTGGAACTGGATCTGGTTTACTAGGCGGCGGTGGTTTTTGTACTCTGGGTACAACCTCGATTTTCTGTATCTCTTGTTTCCTTGTGGGGTTATAAGAAGGCTTTGGAGTACATTGTCTGTTATTATAATTATCTTCTTCCAAGTTGAATTTTTTTCCCCATAACTTAAACATACCTTTGACGCCATGGGTTTCGCTATCCTCATCACCTCCTTTTGAAGACCATTCAGCGCTACCTCTTTCCTTCTTGTCAGTGACAGGCCGTCTATAATGTGAAGGTCTAGGATTATGCATACTTCTGTCTCTACTGTACCTCGTTGTGAACGGGGAGTAAGGTTTCATGTTGGAGAAAGACCTTCCTTCTAAAGATGGCGGGTCAGAATTAATAGAGACGTCCTTACGGCTATGTGTGCTAACTTGACTAGACTGTTTTTGGACAACAACACAGTTCTTCTTAGAATCGTCTTTCTTAGCTAAACCTCGCCGTAGAGCTTCAAATCTTCGCCTCAGTGTTGAAGTACTCTTTAGCGGAGAATTGTGTGCACTATATTTTGACTCTCTGGACTTGCACTTGGCTGAAAAAATACTTCGGTACTCTAATTCTAGTTTGTTCTCCATTAGGTCCTCGGCTTCTAAGGACATACGACTATTTCGTTCAATACTAGGATTCTCAAGGTTATGGACATGTTGCAGCAATGAATCTGAGGATGATACTCTGTTTGTTGGTCTATCTTTTGGTTTCGTAGGTTGACGTAATGGTGGTTTGTCTTCTTGTTTTGCAGGCTTACGTGAATCTACTGCGACCGCGTTCCTCTCTTCCGGATCTTTCTGAGTCATGATTGTTGGTTGTACTATTTGTTCTTCTTGTTCAATTTGTTCTGTGTCTGCTTCAGATTCGACTTCAATTTCAATGTCTTTTGTTATTTTCTGTTTTACTTCAGCTTCGATTTCAGCGTCTCTTGTGATTAAATTTTCAACTTGTGTCGTTGTGTTTGCTATGCTTCTCAGAATAGCACTATTTCCTATTTCAATGTTTGTATTAATGTTGAGGTTTGTGTAGCTTGTGGATCCTGATATAGTCTGTACTATTGGAGACAGCTTCTTATGAATAACGCACCCAATATTATATTCTAATATTCCTCCGACGCACTTTGACGATGTCCTTTTGCTTTCATAATAACCATAAGCCTTATTTTGTTGGTTAGTTCTTTCTAAAAAATTAATGAAAATAACATTAGTTTTTTTTATAATAGGTTGTATTATTCAGGAGTAGTGTGGGTTGAGCGTATGTATCATTATTGGTGTCTTCCACTAATGTCTTTACCGTTATATTGAAAAATGATGATTGCGTAAATTGGTTGGATTGGAAATTTTAGCTCTTAAGCCCTTCGCCCACGCGGCATACGCATTAGCAACGCGCCCCAGAAGCGTTGAAGACGCGCGTCAGCATCGCTACTGCATCGATGACTACGCGATACTGTTGTGTCGACGGAGTAAACTTTCCAACTGCTGTGGTCACTTGCATCTCTGTATCGACGCTGACGCTTTTCATCGCGACTGAATCGCGACAGTATAGCGATACATCGTGGTTACGTGGGCTTAGGCCACGTAACACACCCAGCGACGGCGTCGCGATCGTTATACGTCTGCATCACTGAGGCATCGCTGCAAAAAGTCATATTCCCATTCATTTTATTTGCGTCTCGATGGACGTCAGCCGTTAAATTGATTTGGAGTGGGTTGAAGCTTAAATTGACAGTTATTGGAGATTTAGTGAACCAGCAATAAATCTACAGAACCTTCAAGATTTATAGGATTGTGAGTGGCAGGAACCACATTGTTAAGAAGATAAAAATCACTGTCAACTCAACTCAACTCAACTCAAAGCATTTATTTCAAATAGACCCATGACAGGCACTTTTGCATAGTCAAAAATAAGCTACCTACAGTCCCGCCACAGGCATAATAACTGTGAATGGACTGTAGTTGCCCATTCGAAAATAGTAGATCTCATGGAGAAGAATGGGCAAGAAACTCCATGGACACTCTTTTCAAATCAAGTTATATATTACATAGTCCTGGGTACAATATTGTTGCTTCTATATGTGAGCACAGTGTAGAGATAGGAAAATAAAACAAAGCTACAGTTAAAACCATAAAGATTAGGATAAGCCCTACTAACCATAATAGAAAGTCTACTGTAATCTTGTCTGTACTTAAAATAACGTAGAAATCCTTGAGTTATGAGTCGAGCTACACGATAACTTACAAATGCTTGCACAGATTGGACAGGACCACTCAAATCTGTGTGGTTCTTTCTTCAAAAGACCACCTCAGACACTATCTGCATAGTCCTCATGTGAGTTGACCAAGATTATGTCTGGTCCTTAAAAGAGACTATGACCTCTGAGTTTGTTTCGGCTGTTTCTTCTCAGAGTAGTCAGGTACGAAACACCAGCCTCATCTAGTATAAAAAAGACGAAAAACGGAAAAGACTACAAAACTTACGTAAAACGTATGAAGACAAATCAGAATTCCCGACGGCTCTATCGATTGTCTCTGGCAAATATATTCTTTTTACCTTCTTTCTCTGCAAAGCCTTTACACTGCCCACTCCGATATCAGTGAAGCTTCTCGAACCTTGGTAAGAGTAAATATGTTTTGGTGCTCCAACGTATCTGATCTCCTGTTTCCTTCTAGGCGCGGCCAGATACTTACAAGTGCACATCAAGTTATCCCGTTTACAATCGTATTGGCAACCCACTTCCAGGGTTTTCTGACCATATCTGGCAGGGTCGGCCGTATATAATCCGTCTCTTAATGCTTTGTTGACGTAGAATTGATATTCCCTGTTTAACTCCGCGTTAAAATCACGTTTCCTCACATAAACAGCTTTACTCTCTTTCATTTCTTCTTATTTATCATAGTTTGGTTTTGTGCGCTTGCATTTTTCTTCGCTTTGATTGGATTTTCGATTATTTTATATCTTAATTTTTTTCTGGAACGTAATTTTTTGAAAACTGTTATTTGTTAGGTTGTGAAGGTTCAATAAAAGCTAATGTGTTATTAAATGTCCCTAGTTTTTTGGCTAACTCATGTTATCACACTGCTAAGCACAGGCCACCCTTATATTCCTCCAATCATTCTACGTTTCGACTTAATCTTAACTTCTTATGCTACAAATTCATTAACATTCTAAGTGGATTCAATCGTAAGTCTTTTGAATTAAACAACTTAGTTTTGCTCATTCCTGAATTATATTTCATGTGTTATCAAAAATTTCAAGGGCATCCAAATTCTGTGTTTAATACACACAAAATTTAGCCTTGTCTTCACAAGCTAGAAAATTAAAATATTATTTGGTATCAGTTTTGCTGTTTGGGGTTGAAATACTTGGGCCTTGGGGTTTGAGTGCTTATCTTTACCGGTCAAATACACGCTGCCAGTCGTTTTGGCACTTTTTCCATTGACAGCGATGTGGACGAATTTTTCGATGCCTATTGAGATTTTCCCCCTTTACTTACTTACACGGTCATAATGTTTCATACTTTCAATGTAATTTGTATAAAGCGATTTTACCTTATCATAACACCTTTAAAATTATGTAAAAATAGAACCTGCAAATTTAAAATTTTTTTCGTAATCTTTCAGTTTGTTCGATTTTATTGACGTATGCTTTATTTATTGTTTTCGATTTGACAGTGTTTGAAGCATCCAGATTCTGAAAAGAAGAATATATTCATAGACTTTGGCTGCTTCCTTGGTGTAGTATTATATAGTAGTCTGTGGTGTAATGCTTGATCAAGGAATCGATCCCCAGATAAATGATGCATACTCATGGTACTTAAACATAACCGGCAAAATGTGGATGTACTAAAGGTGCACGCAAGGGGATTACAGGCGTGGCTGCGGGACTGTTCGAAAGAGATACCGTGGCCCTGGAACACAAAGGGCAATGAAGGAACATGGATGGGTTTTAGTCAGTAAGATTCTGACACTCCCTCCCACTCCACCCAGAGCGGGAGAAGTCATTTGATGATTTCCCATCCGTAAAAAAAGGGGATTACAGGCGTGATTTTAAGTAGTGATATTAATAGATTTTTTTTTTTAAAGTGAGCTGTACCACGTTGTCCCATTTCGGGATGAAAGATGTCACAAGTCTTCAAAAATTTTGCTGTAGGACATGCTGGGTTCGTCACGATGTTTTCCTTCATCGTTTAACGCTCTTGTGCCTTCTTTAGAGCAATGGTTTTCTTCTACCTAACCTTTTCCCAACTATGTTGGGGTCGGCTTCCAATCTCATCGGATGCGACTGTCTATCTGACCTCCACAACCTAGCTATACTAGGAAATACGATACTCTTTGGCATGAGTGGTTGTCAGACTTTCGGGCACTGACTAGAATAACGACTGTTAAAGATCTAAAAATTACAGCCCAGACCAACGGCTTAACGTGCTTTTCGAGGCTCGGATGAAAACCCAGTATGTAACAAGTGGTCAGTCATTCACGGACCAACTTAGGCAAGCGCGGCTTAACCTGAAGACTGGCCCTGACCGGCTATTATTATTTAGCCACGAGCTTTAGAGCAAGGGTGATGTACCACGACCTTAAACTCGTAATTTGGGGCCGTTAGCCCTAGGGGTACCGGCCACCACTGTTCTATGTATAGAAGATACTCTATGTAAACTTGCTTTCACCTCTTCGGAAGTACCGATAAACGCAAGGTAGACCATAGACGGAAATATTCTCCTGTCATATTCAAATATATTTTTTGATATTAGCCTTAGATTTTTTTATTGAGTTTTAGATTGTATTTTTGTACTGTTTTTCGTTATGAATTTGTTTAAGATTTGCTGGAACAAAGTATGAAAAGGGATAAAATCACTCGTACCTGTTGAGTAAGTTTTTTGCAGATAATTACCTACTTTAAGAACATCTTTGCGATGGCCCAGAATGTTGTGATGGCCCAGAATGTTGTGATGGCCCAGAGGTTAAGGCCTCGCCTCTCATGCATGAGGTTGTGGGTTCAAATCCGGGCAAGTACCAATGTGACTTTTTCAATTCATATGTACTTTCTAAGTTTATCTTGGACATCACAGACAGCGGTGAAGGAAAACATCGTGAGGAAACCTGGACCTATAATTAATATAAGTCTGAAATCGCCAACCCGTCTTGAGCAAGCGTGGTGATCAATGCTCGTGCCTTCTCTGTATGAGAAGAGGCCTTTGCCCAGCAGTGGGACAGTAACAGGCTGGTATTATGAGAACATCTCTGGAACAAGTCTTACCAAGTGGTATCACAGCCAGTAACTGGGTTGTAGTGGTCAGATAGGCAGTTGCTCCAGGTAATAAATACCTCTGCTGCATCCCGTTAGACTGCTGGCAGACCCTATTACAGTTGGGGATGCTACGCAAATGATTATATTATTATATATAAACTACTATATTTTTTTCCCCTATTATTTTAGAACTTCATATGATATCAAGAGATAAAAGAAAAAGCATTCGTATTCTCATAACAACTTACAAAAGTCGAGAACATTACCAAGGGCACGAAATGGAGGAGAAAACGGTTAAAAAATGTTGCAACAAAACCTATCACAACAATTACGTATGTGCTATATGCCTGAACCCGAAAACAGAAGAAAAACCTCCCGAATGTTGTAAAAAAATACCTAAATGTTGCCCTATTTGTCAGAACAATAAAGACAGCAACGGAAAATTTAAAGAACGAGGAAACTTCGTATCGGAAAAAGAAACTTATTGTATGACGATGAACAAGCCAAGAGATTGCAGAGAAAACAGTCCTAACACAAGAGAAGTTAAAACAAATTGCAGTCATAACACGAAAGGGAGAGGCGTAGCAAGTAGAGAAAGAGACGCGAATGTTAAAACAGTGCAAACTTCGGATACAAATGTCTCCCAAGGCTTAACACTCCTAAATGAAGTGTTAACAGTCTTCCAAAATAAAAAAGGAGACAACAGCAAGGAGAAAATCAAAGCTGGTCTATTAAAAGACGCTGCAGTATCTACGCTTGACGATGATGACGAAAAAGCTCCTAAAGATAAAACAAAATTGACAGTCAGTACTTTTCAATACTCTATCGATGACAAGAAAAATATGATTGAAAACGGAAAATTTATAATTGTGAACTGTTGCCAACCAGTGTATCTGAAAGCACAGAATTCATTAGACTTAATCAAGCATAAGTCGTCTTCTATACCACAGATGAAATTGGAAGAATTAAAGTATTCTTTGAAAGAAAAATCGCGGTCGAAAGACGCTATCGAAGAGGTGAACAGAATGTTTGCAACCGTTAGAAATAGTAATAGGCATGCAGAGAACTCTAACCGTCCTATGGTCCGAAGTGGGCCAAGAGTGTTGCCTTTGGTCAAAAGTCACCCAGTAAAAAAATATTTCGGGCCCGAACACAATGATGTGCATGGCTGCAAATTTTGCCAAACTTGCATGTCCAGTGGAGACTCGAAAACTGAGTGTTGCCATGACCCAGAAAAGGGGAAATGCGATAAATGTGTCTATATGCTGTGTTGCCATTATGACAAATCGCACAAAGTGCAGACTGGGGTGTTGATTTGCGAGCATTGTAGGGATTTGAATGACGAACAGTGCTGCCATAACTGTGTGGAAGATTGTCGGTAGTTTTTTTACAACTGGCATCTATGTTGGCGACTGATTTTAGTTTTCACAAGATTTTGTCTTGATGGTTACTGTCGCTGTATTTTTATTTATTTTTATCCTTTGTTTTTAATAAAGATGATTTATTTTCAACAAAGTACTGAGTTGGGTTTTTATTTCACAACTATCTAAATCATGAGTTTTTGAACGAGAGCGTGCATATCACTTTTCCAAATAATATTTTTGTGAAGACGAAGTAAACTTCAACCAACTTATCTATAAACCTGATTATAACTAAAATACATTACATGTACCAATTTTGACATATCGATGCAAAAATTTTCTTGTCAAGCTACGCCACCTTGAACAGCGCACTTAAAGTGTTCATACTGTAAAGCATATAATAATCAGAATCAACATTAGACTCGCCCACATCTCTCTCAGATCCAGCCCCCTTTGCTGCCCTCCCAGCGACGCCTAAGCCGAGGCTCGTACCCCACAAGGGGTGCCCTTAGCGCGCTATCGCTTAGAAGTCTCTGCCCCTGGCTGGAGGCACGCCTTTTTCCCATGGGGGTAGGCGGAAAATGCAGAACAACACCTGCTACGATCTCTCTACTACTTTTGCCTCGTCCACATTCATACATCTGTGCAGCCAGTTATAATAAAATCTATTTGATCTAAGCTACAATAAAAGCAATATCTAAATGTAAAATAAGGGATAGTTTAATGTTAAAATATGTTAAACTTCACAAAATATCATAAATTAGAAGTAAAAACTCTCTGAGGAAAACTTCTTGTCGCCTCTGGAACAGAACGTTACAAAATATTTATTATATAATATATACACCGTGACTTTTTAGTCGTCTTACAAAGGTGGTCCACTCAATGTGCCCGACATAAAATAGCTCTACGCGTGATTTTTTTTTTACCAACCATAATAGGTACAAAGAAAAATAAATAAAACATAAGAAAAAAATATGAAATATCCTGTTGAATGATGTTTACGTGTCAAACGGGAGAACATACCTACCCAGCGCTCGAGTCCAGTAGATCATCGCTCACAACAGGGTGTTTTAACTAAGTCATGCTTACTGAATAATATTTTTATTTTTAAATTATTAAAATCTCATACATACCTATTTTTTTAATGAATGTTTAGTAGTCATTGGATACATGAAGTGGGCTGCCGTTGTAAGACGACTAAAAAGTCACGGTGTATATAATAACATTCTCATATTAGGATAAAGGTTGGATTTTAACAAAAGTTTATAAATGTTACAAAAATAGAAATTAAGGAACCTAAACCATTAGTTAAAGATCAATAACAAAGTAAGTTGTAGATGATGATACCAAGGACAGAATTGATGGCTATATAGGGTGTAAACGGACCCTTCACGAAGCCTTGACGGCTTTTTGCCAAGCATTGTGAAAAATCATTGCTGGGAAACGACTTTTTTTTTTGGTGTGAAAAGTGCCGTTGTACGATATCGCTCAATTTAAAACACTCAAAACATGTGCTAATTTACATAAGAGAAAATTTGTACTTATTTGTAAAAATATGTGTGGAAAAGTTGGGACCTTCTATACCACCAGTAGGTATGGTCCAGAACAAAAAAATATCGCAACCAGTGCTAACTGGGTTGTGGACGTCAGATAGACAGTCGTTCCATGTAAAATACTCCATAATCCAGCTGCATGTGGTTAGACTGGAAGCCGACCCCAATATAGTTGGGAAAAGGCTAGGCAGATGATGATGATGTATTAGGGAAGGCCAAGGAAACGACGATTAGACTGTGTGAAAGATCATATTATGGCTAGAAAGGGCAGACCACTGATAGATACATGGCAAAGAAGAAGCGATGACTCGCCGAAAACAAATGAATTTGGATAAGGGCAGTATATAATGATGATACATATAACAGAAAGACTACCACCAAACTACTGATTTATTTACAACATACTTGCTTCTGGTTCTGTCCATTTGTTCGCTGTGAGGTCGGTCCCACAAGCGTGACGTATTTCTATTGCTAGACAAAAATACATTATTAGTATTATGTTGGTATGGTCTAGTTCAAGTTGTATCCAAGAGTGCACTTTTAAATGCGCTGGGGATGTGCTGTTAGATTTTCAAAGCTCAGGTCAATGCTGAGAGTTGAAAATCCAGTGCGTCCAGAAAGCGCCTGTGCGAACACGGCTTGCACACCAGCACGCTTAGCATGACTACCGTTGAAACGGGTTTTGTCGACGGAAGAATCGACAAAATGACAAATTGTGAAATGAAATCTGTCATTTTATCGACACAATCTGTCATTTTGTCGACACAATCTGTCATTTTCCATATACATACGCATGCTGGACTACAAAACTGTCGAGTCGGTTCAGTATTTATTTATTTATTTATTTATTAAAACTTTATGCACATAATGTACAAAGGCGGACTTAATGCCTTGAGCATTTTCTACCAGTCTACCTTAGGGTGATGCAGAGACAAAACAGTAGGTGCAATAGTACAGAAAATTTCCAAAAATAAAATATAATAATAAATACATATATACATACATACAAAAGAGTATTGACCCTGTCTCTCATTCAGTAACTTAAAAACAAAGCAGAGTAATAAAAATAAGTTGTAACCCAAATTTGATCCAAGCTAATGGACATAGGCCTCCCCCAAACGTCGCCACATTGACTAGTCTTATGCTTTTCGCTACCAGTGGATACCCGCGACCTTCACCAGTTCCCAAGGCGATTGTCGAAATGACTCTAGAAATAAAAACAATGAAAAAGCATTTATTTGTGGTGACATCATATAAGAAAAACTGTTACTTCCGCCAAACTGCAGGGCAGTTTTTTGGCAGTTGTAGCTCCCATAAACAATTTTATATTAGGAGGAGCTCGAGGCTAAATAATAACAGCCGTTGGTCCGTGGATGGTTGCTTACCGAGATTCCTCCATGCCTTGGCAAGCACGTTAAGCCGTTGGTGCCGGCTGTCGTTTGTAGATCTTTGACGGTCGTGACGAGTCGTCAGTGGCTCGAAATTATGAGAACCAGTCTTACCAAGGGGTATCGTGTTACCCAGTGCTAACTGGATTATGGAAGTCTGATAGGTAGTCGCTCCATGTAAAATACCGGTATTCAGCTGTACCCGGTAAGAAATATTCTACAGTAGCACAATAAAAGCTGACTATTAAATCTATTAATTTAATGTAAATTTATTCTAACGATTTCCATCAATGAGGTTTTGCCAAAAAGTGTTAAAAATAATAGTAAAACGTACCACTCTCCTAAACGCAAATCGAAGAAAGGCTGCTCCGATGTACAGTTCCCAGGAACACTATTCTTCGTATCAAACTCTTTTGCCAAAACCTTCTTCAAAGTATTAGAAGAGTCCACGAACTTGCACATGCACTCATTCAAGTTCTGCATTTTGACCATAAATTCATTTTTGTCGCATTTCTCTAACGGATATTTTATCAGCTTTTCTAGCTCTGAGCTTATCATTCGGCAATTATTCTTCAAATCGGGGATATCTGACCACTGAATCTCGGTATTTGTTGAAGCATGTTTAAGTATTTTTATTTTGGGTACCACTGTTTCTATGACAAATTCCCCTTCTTCTAAAATGTCGTCTTGTGGTTTATAGTAGGGTTGCCTTATGCCGTAGAAGGACATGTTAGGACCTTCTTCAGATAGGCCGTCTTTTGTTTTCGCCATGACTAATTTGAGTAAGTTGTCGAGACCTATTTTGTGGTGGTTCAGCAGATGTCTGTCTAGGACTGTTATTCTGTAAAGAGAAAATCGATTGATGGAAAATTATGTCGCCAATCTTCGACAGTATTACATATTTTACCTACTTTCGAAAGAATGGCGACTAATAATGGTTTCCTATTAACAGTAATTAGATACTAATTGATACGAGGAGTGCATTCCCAGCGGTTTTAGCGTAAGAAGGCTATCTGCTTCACAAACAGAAATTGCAACATCATTTGATGTTTCTACCAAAATGATTCTCACTCCAGCTATTATTATTTTGCCAGAAATATATTACCAGTAAAACAAAACCGTTTTGCCGTAGCAATGACACAACATTTGTTAACCAATCAGAGATACAAATGCGGCATATAACCGACAATTAAAATAAAACTGGCATCTTCTAGAACCAAAATTTCGAAGACATGTGAATGCAGGCTGCATATAGGCTGGTAACGCAAGCTATGAATCATCATCTTCTTCCTGCCCTTGTCCCATGTTACTTGGGCAACGCAACACGTTTTTTTCTTCCATTCTTCTCTGTCAACCGTCACGCTACCATTTACTCCTTTTCTTTCATATCCTCACACAATCCAAGTATGGTTTCCTTGGTTTTCCTCTCCCTCTACATCCATTACATTTATATTCATCACTCTTTTAGTCACATGCGAGCTATGCAAATTTTATGCTAGATTTGAATATGGATACTCTTTTTACTCTGGACGCTCTTAATGTGCACGTCTTTCTACATCGTTCTCACATATATGTATACGTATTATCTCAACATGAATGATGTAACCAAGATCTTGTAAAAATATTTTGATTGAAAAGAGTGTCCATGGAGTTTCTTGCCCATTATTCTCCATAGAGATCTACGCTTTAGAATGGGCAACTACAGTACTTTCACAAGTTATTAGGCCTTGTGTCTGGGACTGTAGCTTCGACTTCTTTGTTTTTCTGACATTCAAAAGTGCCTGTTATGATCTAGTTTTTTTATAAAATAATTTAAATAACATTTTACCTATCAGCATCAAAAGAACACAAATGGCATGCAAATGTCTCTTTTTCGTCGAGCATCTTGGTCACATTGATGTCAACAATATGGGATATCGAGGGTTCTACTTTGACAGGTTTTGGAGGGCATTCCGACCTTAGCAATGTATCCTGGCGAGAAAGAAGAATATTAATTATGTTATTATTTGTGGCAGAAAAAAGGGGGCGCCTATACCCAGCAGTGGGTGATTCCGGGCTGATATGATGATGATGATAATGATGTTGTTATTTCGCTTTCGTTTTTAAACGTGAGCAGTGGGGGCATAATGGTAACGGTTTGGACCAACAAATTGTGATGACTATACAGGGTGTAAGGGAGAGCCCTTCCGCAAACTAACAGGGTGTATTCCAGCTCCTTATTCTAAATCATATTCCACCGGAATTTTTCTCAAGAAAATTATCGTTTTTCAGTTACTATTCCTTTATTTCAATGTAAAATTACATTCCCTGTACGCGGCACTCCATTAATGTAAATAACACGGCTAAAATAAAATAGAAACCAACAATGGATGTTAAAATACTCTAACGAACGCCGCGTCAAATCAGCTGTTCACTTCCTGCCTAGTTACAGAGTTCATCAAACTCGTCGGCGCGCTTGCTGTTCGCTACGTGCGTTTTGTCACAGTAACGATGCATTGCGTATGAGGAAGTAAAACAAATCAAATTTATTGGATTCCCATAACGTTCCTGAAATAATTTTTTGTACTGGTCATCTTAGTATGATATACTGCATTCGGGGTGAATCCAGTATATCATACTAAGATGACCTCATGATCAGTCTGCGAAGTGCTGTCCCTTACACCCTGTATGTACAATGATTAGAAGAATACTGGCCTACACGATGAGAATTGGAGAATTGAGAATTTTGGAGTCAAGAGGGACATACACAGGGAGGCCAATTTAGGGTGAAATCATAATCAATCTTTTTCATACTTTCTGTTACTTAGCATTACGACTCACTAAAGTGAGAGGTCCAATCGCACGTTAAAATGCTTCTGATACGAATAAATGTGGATGCTTTCGATCGGACTTCTCGCTCCACCAAATGACGCCCCGTACGTGACAGAATGAGAAAGAGATACTCGAAAACGCTTATACGTGTGTGATTTCACCCTTTTCTTTGGTATGTAAAGATGGAAGTCGGGTGTAGAGGGCTTTCCATCTCTTTGGAATCAAATAATAAAAGCTTGTAAAAAGCAAAAAGAAACTGTTTCCGCCCGGGATCGAACCGGGGGCCTTGTGCGTGTGAAGCACACGTGATAACCGCTACACTACGGAAACTTGTTAAGACATTGCGAAATTATTGAATGGTATCTGAAACCCATTCACTTGAGGTTTAAGATCATTGATTCTCATAAGAATGAAACTATTCACTTACATGAGAATATTAAAACTAAACATTTAAAAAGAACAAAAGTTGGGGGTATTACAAAAATTAGACATCGATTATATAAATGTTTTGAGGGTAGATTACAAATCATTGTGGACAACACATCTGCATTGTATTAATGTATTTATATTTCAGATACGAAACATGGTACATATGGCAGACTTTATTCCATTATAGGGAGGGTCCGGGTTACCGGTGGTCAGGGCTCTTGAGAGAGGAACCTACTAAAGATTTATTTATATTATTTATTATTTTATTATTCTTTATTCGGTTAGGCTGGAAGCCCACCCCAACATAGGAGAAAATGCTAGGGCAGATGATGATATGGGATATGATGACACTCACCGCAGCTTCACCTGGATTGTTGATGGTAGAAGGTGTGGCATCTAGGTCTTCTTCTTCTGGGTGGGAGAACAGGGCCCTGCTTTTACAGATGCGCGCACGCAGTTTGCCGAGGAGCCGCGTCGCTGATGATGTGCGGCCTAGCACTGTTGGGTTAACAGAATATTGAACAACTAAATATTTAGGAAGCAGGGCCGTAGCCGGATTGTAGTTGAGGTAAAACCCTTTCTGGTTTTACCCAGAAAAATGACCAGGGGCAAAACAAGAATTAGAGTCCACTTTTGAAGCATTGTTATTACTTTCCTGAAATTTTCTCAAAGGGACTTCGGAGATCTTGGGAGATAAAGCGCTGGACAAGTATCTATGGATTAACGTCGAGATCACGATGCACACCCTGACAATGGCTCTGATAATAGATATTAGAAAGTGTTTATCATTACAGCCGAAAACCATCTACTGCTGGAAAGCCTCACTTCTTTCTTCTTTTTCGTATGATTAGTGCCTAACCTGGTGTCAGAGTTTTTATGCCACCCATGGCCCTCCGACTTTGCTTTACATGCCGTCGAGAAATATCTCTCAGGCATGCGGCAAGCAAGTGATAATATGCAATACGCACATGAATCCGAAAAATCAGAGGTGCGTGTCTTAGATTTGAACTCGAGACCTATGACTTGGCAGTCCGACCGCCGGTCATACCACTTTTTTTTTCGGATGGGAAATCATGAAATGACCCCTCCCGCTCTGGGCGGAGTGGAAGGGAGTGTCAGACTCGTACTGACTAAAACCCATCCATGTTCCTTCTTTGCCCTTTGTGTTCCAGGGCCGCGGTATCTCTTTCGAACAGTCCCGCAGCACGGTCATACCACTAGGCTATCACTGCTGACCATAAACCTCCCTCAAGCATCACCACAAGGAATGCTCCGGTGGGTGGCCTACTACCAACTGTGCCTTCCTGTACGCGGTGGCCAGGCCACTCCAGAACCTTTCGGCCTCATCTGCAATACTAAATTCTGCGAGCTGATGTGTCCTGCCGACTGTAAATGTAATATGGAGCAAGTTTATCGCAAAACACTTTAGTTCTGCTTGCAATATTCGTACGGCTTGAACTTCGGTATCCTCTCTGAGAGCGTAGAGTGACGCGGTCCCAGTACGGGTGGATATCCCTGTAAGTCACTCCAATAAAACGCCAAAATCGACAGTTCTTTCTGCTCGTAAAACTAACACTTACACTTAATTTCTTTATCAGCGGTCATATTAGAATACGTTGATTTTAGCGAAGAGGCTCGGGCAAGTGAGCTGGACTTCTTCTGAAACCAAATTTTAATATCTTTGTTAGAACAATAGTGGCGACATAAAACATTTATTATTTATCCTATTAAAAAAGGGCGGCAACACTGTCTCTATTTTTGTCTATGTTTGTGTGTCTATGGCTGAACTAACTCTCTGTAATGTGTGGTCTGTTGGTTAAAATAAAACGGCAATTATTCTAAAATACATTTTCTTTATTTAATAACTACAATCTTCTTTGACGAACTGTGTAAAACTTTAGTGTGCTTGTGTTCGCAATTCTTCTGTCCCTAAACAGCTTCACCGATTTTGATATTGTCGAGGTGCCTGTGGCTTGTGTCGACATCCAAAAGTATTTGGACACGATAACGTCTGTTATTAGGAAACCCGAAACTATCAAATTTTCCCAATCAATCTAGAACCTAAGCGATGAAGTTTCAAAGACAGATTGTAGTATCTTGACGTAACGTAACGCACCGGATCAACTCAGGATGGATGAAATGGCGACAGGTCACTGGAACAACTTGTGACCCACGGATGCCCCTCAAGTTGAAGGGGAAAATGTACAAGTCCGTGATTAGACCTTTCGTACTGTATGGATCGGAATGCTGGGCTGTGAAGAAGATGGATGAAAAGAGATTGCATGTAGCGGAGATGAGAATGTTGAGATGATGATGAGTAGCCTTTGCAATAAGTGGGGTTGTAGGCAGGAACTACAGAATGCAACCTGCTAAGACATTTTATTCAAGAAATAAAAGGTCATATACAATTAGCCAGCGAAACTCCGGTCGTGAAAAAAATTGACGCCAAAAGAAAAAAAAATGATTTTGTTGATTCAACAGTAATTTCGCTGCGGGTCGCATTACTTGATGCTGTTGGTGGGCCTTGCCGCTGCCGTCTGAGGGTACCTTCGGAATTAGTACCTTTAGCATGGGGGAACGGTTTTTGAGTCTTACCGTTGACACTCTGGACACCTTGCTGATCACCGAAGAACAGTCTTTGGTATCGTGATGAAGCTGTTGGTGCATCTTGAGAGCACTTTCGAACTGAGCTGTGTACGCACATTGTGAGCAACTGGAATTAATAACGCATAACTTAGAAGCCGACCATCCACCAAGCTTTATGTACATCAAACTAAGTAACTTTACCCAAAATTTATTGCTGGGAAACGACTTTTCTTTAACCAAGCATTATGTACATCAAAATAAGTAACTTTACGCAAAAATTATTGCTGGGAAAAGACTTTTTTTTTGGGTGATTAATCACGTTTAAAGGACTCGTTGTAACGCACCCAAAACATTGTACTGATGGATGGGTTGAATAGTACGGGGGTCGTGGAGGTGTTTAAAGTAATTTTCTTCAAAAAAAAACTTGTGAAAAAGTTGGAACTTTGACCCACAATTTCTCCGTAACTTGAAGGTTCCCAAGTATGGTCCGACGGGGAGACCAAGTGCCTTTCGGCTTTGTTAAGGGTCTTGTTATACCCTTTATTTCCTGAAAGACTAGGGTAGGTAGAGGTGTATTAATGTAGTACACCCACATTTCGCCAATCGCATTTAAGTCCCATGTAAAGGACGAGCCTTTTGACAAAAATCCTGGATTCAGGCCACTCGCTTCTGAGAACTTCCAGTTGGAAAAATACAACAACGATTCCTCGATTCAACCGGTATATCAGACCCAGGACGTGTTCAATAGAACTGTGTTTCCGACCACTTCTAAACCAATGACCTATTCATAATTGGGTCTACTGTATTTTATGAACAGCGTAAGTGCTAAAAACGCGCAACAGGCGCTTAGCTACCTTTTTCAACAGATGGAAACCAGTAGCTGACGGCCAACTGGCTTCAGTGGTATGTATTCTGGCTACAAGCTGGCTGCTGGCTAATTAGTATGTCTAATAAGTGTTCTAATAGCCAGACAGACAGATAGACTCAGTAAGAACTGCTTTAAGTATAAACAAAATCAATTTTGAAAAATGTCCCAAATTCAGCCATCTGCCCAGTCGTTCCAAACTTATGTTGAGGTCGACTACATGTCTGACCGGAAGCAGCTGAATACCAGTATTTTATATGGGGCGACTGCCTATCTGACCTCTACAACTGAATAATATGAAAAGTAACCCAAGATTACCTAATCAACTAATCTCACTCAATTTATTACAAAAAGAATAGGATACTCACCAATGAGTCATCATAAATTCTAATTAAAATTAAAATAGTGCAAATATTTGTAAATGTTCAAATTAACGGTATTAGTTTGACAGTGGTGTGAGGTGTCAATGAGTATGATAGGACAGAACAAAAATAAATATTCTCTATGGATTTCAAGGAGTTCAATCATCATCATCATCTGCCTAGCCTTTTCCCAACTATATGGGGGTCGGCTTCCAGTCTAACCGGACGCAGCTGAATACCAGTATTTTACATGGTGCGAGTTGCGACTGCCTATCTGACCTTATCAACCCAGCTACTGGGTCATACGATACCCCTTGGTAAGACTGGATGCTACACTTTCATTCCTCTACTTCCAAACCGTTGTCAAAGCCTACTACTGACAGCTGGGTCCAACGCCTTGATGTGCTTTCGGAATGGCCTCGAACTATAGTGGATGGTCACCTATCTACGAACAGAACTAGACAAGCGATTTGATCGACCCTTACGGCTGTTAATCGACATGGCACATTCAACTTAACCACAAGTAATTGGTGTTAAAATTTCGGAGTCAGAACTTCGATTATAATTTTGAATTATAAACATTATAGTCAAATATACTTAATGGGTGTAACACGACCCTTAACGAAGCCGAAAGGCACTTGTTCTCCCCGTCATTGCGATCATTTTTTTGTTCTGGTCCATACCTGAGAACCAACTAGTTACGAAGATATTGGGGGTCAAACTTCCAACTTTATCACAAGTTTTTTTTAATTACAGGTTTTTAATGTTAAAACTTTACTTTAAATATCTTCACATCCATCAGCAAAATGTTTTGAGTGTGTTACATTGAGTCTTACCGTAAAACTTAATTATTCACCCCAAAAAAAAGTCGTTTCCCAGTAACAATTTTTGCGTACAGTTTCTAAGTTTGATGTACAGAATGCTTAGTTGACGGCTTCGTAAAGGGTCCGTTTACACCTTGTAACCTGTACTGTATACATTATCTACTCCTTCCTATAACTGACGAAGATTGTAGATGTCTAAATAAAAGCCGACTGTTGTTTGGTTATTCCAACAATACTATAACATTTAATCACTCATTTTGGACACGGTTACTTATAGTTAAATGGACATAAGAATCTCATTGCTAGTTCAAACCACAGCTTACAACGATGGAATCAAAGAGTAAAGTAACTATTGGATGGAATGTGGAGGTAACAACATTGTTATAAAACTGTCTTATCATGGCAACACCTTTCTTTTTGTTGTTAGCCGTGACATTTATCAGACAACACTGAACGGCGGCGGCGGAGCGGTGGAGGCGCGGTGGAGGCAAATGCATTGTTACTGCGGAATTAAACGTCCGGAATGTTCTTCAAATGTCCGGAATTCCTAGTTATGGGAACACTGTATGTAATTAATTATCTACATCCGCCCTTAAAGTGATTGCGGAGATGATTGGGTACTTTTGCACATTTGCTTAAAAGAAGGCTCCAATCCCAAACTAATTGTTGTACCTAATCTTGTTGAAATAATAAACAATTTTGTTTTCAATTTTGCCCATCTCTACGCCTCTGTTTACCTTGTCAGACAACAAAGCCGTTAAGTTATGAACTTATGATAGATAGATTTACTGTAGGGTAGGTAGATAAAGGGTGTAAAAAGAACCTTAACTTCTCCCCATTATTGCGATCATTTTTTGTTCTACACCATACCTGGGAACTTTCCAGTTACAGAGATATTGGGGGTCAAGTTCCAACTTTTTACAAGTTTTTTTTTAAATCCTTTTTTTTAATGTAAGATCTATTCAATCCGTCTATCAGCACAATGTTTTGAGTGCGTTACATTGCGTCCTACCGTAAAACGTGATTTTTCGCCCCAAAAAAAAAAGTCGTTTCCCAGAAATAATTTTTGCGTAAAGTGACTTAGTTTGATGTTCATAATGCTTGGTTGACGGCTTCGTGAAGAGTTCGTATACACCTTGTGATATACAACTAATGCCTTGTACAGTCACGCAAGTATACTCACGGTCTTCTTAAAGCCTTTTATCAAAATGTAAGTAAGCTTAAATGTAACATTACCTAAGCCTTTCGTATCTTATCATTAACTCTAGAGACGGGATATTTACCATGTTTACTTGAATAAACTAAAGTTATCGCGGGTGGATGTTTATAAGCAGAAAAATCGGTCTACCCTCTTTCTGGTTCATTTTTTGCACTCAGTACCGCTACCACTGTCACTCGCAACTCGATTCTGCTCCCGACACACGAAACTCACTGTGTCCAATATGGCCGTCTCTAGTGTTAATGATAATGTTAGTGACCATGATAGTTTAAAACTTTCTTATCTTATCTTGTGCACTGTAATTACACTACAGGGTGAACTACACTAAATCCTACGTAAACAGTAAGTGCGTTGACACCATTTAGAAGTAACAATAAGTGCCATCTCCTTAAGGTGGAAGCGTCGTCGTGTCGACGGCGCGTTCGTGTTCCACGCTGCAAAGGCCGATGCCTGCCGGGGCTGCGGGACTGTTCGCAAGAGATACCGCGGCCCTGGAACACAAAGGGCAAAGAAGGAACATGGATGGGTTTTAGTCAGTAAAAGTCTGACACTCCCTTCTACTCCGCCCAGAGCGGGGGGTGGGGGAAGGGTCTTCATCTCAAATTCAAATTTTCTTACGTTTTTTGCAATTTGCAGGTCAGTGTCAGGTTGTATGTTGATTAAAATATGATTCGCGACCGTAACAAACCCTATGGCTTTACTTTATTTATTAATATAGGTTCACCAACAGTTTGTGTGTACAACATAATATCTTAAGTATACATAACTTTTAGTGTTGAACTTACACAGTCGCCAATTACAGGTTAACCAGCATTCACAAAAATAAGTGATAACAAAAGAAAAAAAAAAGAAAAATTAAACGAGTGGCTCTAGATATTAAATTCAACAGTAACCTCCTTACATTTAAGGGTTTACTTACTTAGCTTACGAAATATAAAGTAAAGAAAAACGGTATCGCTACGTATTTTACTAAATAATTAAGTACGACTAAAATTAAAAATATATTAAAATTATTAGTGCTAAAAAAAATAAAAAAACGTTACTGAGTTATGTTATAATCATTAAAATCATCAATAAAACCCTCTAAGTTCATTTTAATCCGACTGAATGACTTTTTCATGAAATAGTCGTTCAATGAGATTAAGTGTTCAACATACATCCTGACACTCACTGGCAAATTGTAGAAAATACATTATAAAAAAAATAGAAAAAAGAATTGTGTATTATAAAAAAATGAATTTCGCGGGCTACCCTGGCGCTAGAGGCGTTTCTGGGAAATAGGGAGGAGAAAACCGCACTAAGAAAGGATTTTTTAAATTCATCCCCAGAAGCATGACAGTTCGTAGTTTCTGCCGATTGAGAATCCTACCAGCCACACAGCTTGAAAGGTCGGATGAAAACTAACAGTCTTTTCTTAGAACAACAATCAACAACCTTTTTTTGTTATAGTACGTCAATTTTAGCGCAAATAAATGTTTTTTACTTTCACATAATCAGATTATTATTAACCCACAGTTGAGATACTCCCTCTGGCCTCCTACTAAGAGATTGACGGATTGATGCGACATGTCAATTTTTTTTTGGTTCCTGAACATCCTAACTCCAGACCGAAGTTCTGCTGATTTTTTTCTGAACTAAGTACTGCTCGATTTAGGGACACCACTACGACAGGCGAGGCTGACGACTGACAAGGCATTCTATAATTAAATTAATTTGGGAAACAAACAACAGATAAACTTGTAACAGGTAAAACTGTAGTTTTACCTGTTTTTAAGTTTGATACTTCAGAAATAAATTTAACTCACAATAAAAAACATGATACCTACAATAAAGATTATAAGTACAAAATAATAACAATATAAAATAATAAGTAAATTGTATTAAAAAAGGTTAAACCTGCAATTTATTAAAAAGACACAAAGAGTTCTTGCTCCATAAAAATAAAAAGGTCGATCAAATAAATCACCATTTAGTTAAAATTAATTTACTCAATATTTAGAACAACTTACACTTAACTCCTTAGTCTATGACCATTAAAAGACAATAAGAGTCACTTTCTAACCCTCTATTGCGAAACGGATACATCAATAAACAAACAATAACGTTATTGTTACGAATAACCGTTTCTGTATAAAAATTAGAATGTAACATAAGAACTTGATTGACATATTAAATTGTTCTTTATTTAAACGTTGTACAAAGTGAGTCATTCTTATTAAGATAACATTTAGTTAAGAATATCGTTTATAACTTAAAATAAACGTACAAATTCTGTATTTTAAATTGGATTCAGTACAAAATGAGGTTTAAATCGTTGTGTTTCGCATAGAGCGTATCCGTTACAAGTCTTTAGTATTTATGCAATGCAACTGGGAACGAAGCTACCTGTGGCCGGGTCACCGTTTACCACCTGTTTTCGGTGTTGCCAAGTTATATAATTTGCTTGATTTGTGGGTAATGTTGTAAAATTAAGCACGAAAGCGGTTCCTGTCGAAATGATCAATATGTAGGTAAATAGGATTCTACATAATATAGACATTGTATTGTATATATATTGTATGTATTACGTATATTATACTGTATGTATGTAGTTTAGTTTATAAAATTTATTAATTTAAGTAATAAGATGTTCTGTTAATGCACATAGGTATATCCTCTTATGCAAATTTCGCAATCAAAATTTGGTTTGCTGTAAGAAAACCCAATTCTGGGTTAAGCTCGCCATTGTACATAAGCTATATTATTGCAATTTGTATGTGTATTTTTTTGTTATTTTGTGTGCAATAAAGAATAAGATAAGATAAGATACACGGTTAAGTATTGAAGGTGTTTTTTTATGATTGGTTTATATTTTTGGTTTATAAGCAAAATCTTGTTGGAATTAAATCTCTGGTGTTGACCCTTGCCGACTATGGCATTTAGTCCAACCCTTTACTCTGTGCTTAAAGTAAATATAGGCGAAGCAGCAATAGCTAAAGCAAGTAAATCAGCAATTTATTTAAAACAATATTAGTGTTGCTTAGTGAATAGGTAGTTTCGAAAAGTCGGTCAGTGGGTCGTCTTTGGGGCGGTATTTAATAAGAGGTATGAATAATAATTTGTTTCTACAAGTGATGATTGATTGAGCGCAGAAGAATGCATTTGAGTAAGCAGTGTTTCCGCGGCGTAAACGTTGCGTAGGTACATAAAAGGACATGGTTACGCTTATTGTGAAAACACTTCTTAGTGACATCTGATCCAGCAGATTTGCCTGCACTGATAGTAATGATAATTGAAATAGACAAGAACATATTTGCTCAGTTGGCAGTTTGTCAGACATAAAGATCGCTAAGTCAAAACCACAAGTTTATTGAGACTTATTTTGATCAAGTTATTTCCAAGAATTTTACGAAATTATCGGATAGTTTTTTTTTGTCTTGAATTTAGATGATACAAAAGCTTCTATAATATCTGTAGTATTTTCCTTATCGATATCTTTTTTTTGTAACTTAAATGTTTTTATTTAGTCAGCAACCACTTCTAAGCAATCGATTTGCAAAGAACCAACAAAAAACTCCAAATAAGATAACATATCGGTGCTTTATAAGTACTGAAGAAATTCAAAACCGGCTTTTTAATAGTCTAGCAAAGAGATTTAATATTTGAATGTTTTTGTAGTCTAGTCACCTATGACTAGTTAAATTACTACCAAGACGCCTATGTATAGGTAGTAATTTGGTTCGGGCAGTAAATGAGCATTGTATGTAGTAGAAGCAAGCAAAAAATACCTTATTTAATAGCTGTTTAAAACTTAAATTAACTAGTTTAAAGCCCGCAGACAGTCGCAAAAACATGTTATTAAGAAATCAAGATTAGATGACTTTTTTGCGACAAAATCACAACAAAATGGCTATTAAAACAGGTACTAATTATCGGGAATAACTATCTGTTCTGTGTAGTTCATCAACAAATAATGAATAATTATTAAGTTATCAACACATAGGTCCGGCTTGAACGTGTAAAATCTTCATATTTTTTCTTCCTTTATTGTCATTCAATTATGTATTTTTTATTCGTTTTCAAAACGATAAATACTCTTTGTACGCGTTCTATCACGATTATGATTAGAAACCAACTTTTGTTTTCATGTTGAATGTGTAGATGCAGTGGATATTGTACCTTAAAGCCGTACAATAAGGAAGTAATAAATTTTACGAAATGTAAATCTTGTTTGCATCGAAGCAAAACCTTCTTCGTGCACTGGTAACACCGCTTAGGCTGGAAGTCAGTTGTGTGCGGGGGGTCGATGCGATCGCGCGTTGTGTACCTTTCTCCATTTTATATTCCAACACGCCAACAAAAATCTCATTGTTAAACAAATAAATAATACTGACATATTAATTCTATAAACAAATAGACGTAGCAGTGAGTTTTGCAAACCATATTCTAATATCTAAACCCGTAAAAAACCGGTTATAAGTGTAGGAAGTTAGTAACAGTTATATAAAACTTAGTTTTCTTTTGCAAGTATACGGTATACGGCAAGTTTTTGTTTGTGATTTTGTATAAAAACAGTTTTTTATTGTTGTTCCGAAGTGTGGTTGAGACGTTTCGGCTGTGGAATCGACGAATTCTGATACAGGTGAGGTTTTTTTTATCTAGAGCACAGTTTGGACCGCTTTCTCTCGATAGTTGCAGGGTTGAATAATTATCTGTGACTTCAGCAGCAACTCCGCGAACTATGCACTGTTGAAAGAAACTTGGCTCATGTACATGTTTACCAACTAAGTCCTGTATATAAATATTGAGTAATAACTTGCGTAAGTTACCGGTTTTTTAATGTAATCAAATAAGATTGTTTTCGCTTAAAGATTGGCGTGTTGAATTGTGTGTGCGTAATTATTTTTAGAAGGTATCACTTCCGGTTTTGTGGGGCCCGCAAATGGCCGTAAAATAGCACAAAAACAAGTGGTTATAACATGACACAAAAACAGTCGTTGGCAATACATTGACTTGGTGATTAGTCATTCGTAGGCAAAGTCACATTGTTTTACCTCTACAGAATAAAAACCTACGTACACACTAGGCTGAACTAAGTCATGACATTTGCCAGCGTTCCTTTTTAATTAAAAAAAATATAAATGTCTTTTACTTAAAAAAAAGTTTTGTAAAAATTAAATCTGTAAAAATCATAATAATCCTAAAACTTAATTGACAAATAACACTTAGTTCTTGGTCAGAAACGGTTTCTAGAAATCGTAACTGTATTATTTACAGTTTCTATGTTTATATATTATTGATGATATTCTCATCTTCTATCTAACGTTTGTTCATATAATTACCAAATTGAAAACCGTTGCAATTCAATTTGAAACAGAATACAAAATAATGTGGGTATATACTAAGTTTTTATTAAAAAAACTATATTTGTACCTGTACCAAAATAGTTTTTTCGTTTTACTTTATAAATCTCCCAACTCCACTCCATTGTGTTTCCGAATTCTAGAAACTTCAAACCAGACAGTTCTTTTTTCAAATCGCGCGCCATTCTAAAGTTTTTATTTTCGTCGCCACTATTTTCTGAGTCATACTGTCATTTTGCGGTGAAAACTTAAATAGGCATTGCTGCGTAATGAGAGGTTGCTAACCCATCGGTTGATGGTTGCGTGGTTACTTTTCCCTGTAGATTTATGATTGACTTGGTATTATAAATAACTTGGAACCTACCTACATTCTAGCCGTTTCGATTAATTGATGTCTCGTTAGAAATTGAGAAACTTATTCGAGGCCAGTTGTCAACATCCTAGACAGCTAGTTATATTAGGTTGATTTCTATGTAAACTAGATATCTTCTGAGGAATTAATAAGTTATTCCATAGACAATTTGATGAATCATCAGTGATGAGATAGATAGATAAATCATTTATTTAGTGCACACAAAAGACATAGTACAGCACACAGAAGCACAATTAAAAAATTCAAATTACGCGACTATATAACTATAAAAACCAGGTGCCAATATACAAAAAGAAAAACATATTTACGAGAGAAGTATAGTAACACCATGACATACCTACTTCAGTGGGTTATAGAAGGCGCCAAACTGGTGGCCAGCACAATTTATATTCCCCTCAACACGCTATGAAGAAGTGGGGTATCTCGTTTTTTTCTTCTAAATAATCCTCAAGGGCCAAAATAGCAGAAAACTGGTGCCCTGAGACAGTGAGGTGGGGTCACGGCAGGCCACGAAGGAAATGACGGGACGAACTGGACAGGTTCCGTCAGAACTGGAATGAGGATGCGCGGGTTCGCGAGAAATGGAAGGATCGGAGGCCTTTGCACAGGAGTGGGCGAGAGCAGGCTAGCAAAAAAAAACAAATGACCCCCCCGCTCTGAGTGGAGCGGAAGGGAGTGTCAGACTTGTACTGACTAAAACCCATCCATGTTCCTTCTAAGCGCTTTGTGTTCCAGGGCCGCGGTATCTCTTTCGAACAGTCCCGCAGCCCATGGACACCTTACCCTCCATTTCGAAAGCATGAAGAGTAAAGTTTCCATTCTTATTGCACAGTTCCTCTTGCTACTATAAGTTGGGGCCTGCGATGAATACACCCGCATGCACCATAACCTATGTTGTCGATAGGTAAACTCCTGTGATTGGTTGACTCAGTAACCAACAAATTAGACCAAATAAGCTTGATAACGTGTCAACTTATGACTCATCCTTCTAACCTGCCCATCCATCATGCACAATCAAGCATTTGAGCGATCCTGATGACTGGATATTCCAGGTGACGTTCTCATTGGACACCACATGAATAGTAGTCAATCAACACAAAAAGAAGCAGGATTTAGCCGATGCCCGTGTTCTATCGAGGAGTCAAAGAAACCCGGTGTTAAAGGCGAGAAAGAAGAATATTGAATGAACCTTTTGAACGCCATAGTCACATATACGTGACAAGCAAGCGCATGCCCTGTACGCCAACGACACAAATATGTGACAAAATGGTAGATGAAATTTTGGCTTGGCGTAGCGGGCACGCGCATGCGTTTATGCTCTGGCACTCACAGGAAATGCAAAATAATAAAAAGTGAAAATTAGAAGCTAAACTAATGTTATTATCATTATTATGAGCCTATATTGCTCCACTGGTGGACAAAAGCTTCCCAAATTTCATCCCTCTTTCCAATTTTCGCGATCAAATGCAATTCTCCAGCTCATCCCGCCATGTTCTTTTAACCTACCACGTAGACGTTTCCTGCATTTTGGGTTCAACAATGTGGTTTTTTTTGCCCATTGCCCATCCGACATGCGGCAGATATGACCAGCACAGTTACACTTCAACTTAGCAGCTGGTAGGCCAGCATCGAGCATTTGTGTATCATCATCTGCCTAGCCTTTTCCCAACTATATTGAGGTCGGCTTCCAGTCTAACCGGATGCAGCTGAATACCAGTATTTTACATGGAGCGACTGCCTAACTGACCACAACCCAGTTAGTACTCGGTAATACAATACCTCTTGGTAAGACTGGTTGTCAGACTCTTTGGACCACTGACTACCTAACGACTGTCAAAGATCTACAAATGACACCCGGGACCAACGGCTTAACGTGCTTTTCGAGGCACGGAGGAAACTCGGTATCTAATGGGTGGTCACCCATCCACAGACCACCCTAGGCAAGCACGGCTCGACCTAAAGATCGACCCGAGCGGCTGTTATTATTTAGCCAAAAGCTCCTCTTGTGTAATGAAACAAAAATGGAAAATAAATGTACCCGTGTGAGACCAAAAAAGTTCCTATCCATAGATCCTAAATCAGCATATGCATTAACATCTTCAGTGAATCATAATAAAGACAACCCACTACCTTCATCCTATCCTAACTAGTCCTAAATAATATTATAAATGCGAAAGTAAGTTTGTTTGTTTGTTACCTTTTCACGCCTAAACCAATGAACCGAACATCCTGAAATTTTGCATATACGTTGTCAGGTGTACTGATACGGACATAGGGTACCTTTCATCCCGAAAAAAAGTACTGTTCCCGAGGAAAACAACAATAACTTTCTTATTATAATAGATGGCGCCGCGTGTCTTTCGAATCATGATTGAATTATATTATTATTACAAGCAGAGTACAACCCGAATTGATTGTCAAATTCTAAATTGACGCGAGCGAAGCCGCGGGCAAAAGCTAGTCACTACATAGTATAAAGCAAAGTCGCTTCCCGCTGTCTGTCTGTCTGTCCCTATATATGCTTAGATCTTTAAAACTATGCAACGGATTTTGATGCGGTTTTTTTTAATAGATAGAGCGATTCAAGAGGAAGGTTTATATGTATAATACATGCATAATACAGTAGAGAAACACTGATAATTTTAGAGGTTTTTAATGTAAGGTCGTAAATAAACACATTTTTTTGCACTTACATTGCAAACGCTGGCTGAACCCTACGAGATAGATCAAAATAATGTACTACAATATTGTACACCTTAAAAAGGTCTACAAAAAAGTCCGCGATGGTATATGTCTATCTCTTAGGGATAACCCACAATAACCATTTTTATCCTTTACTTACGAGAAAATAATGGCTTATTTACGAAAAAGCGATTTTAAGCAATACAGAATTAATCCTTATCCAATTAAGTACCTTAAATACTTTGTGCATGTAATATAAATCAATATGGCCCTTTAAAGCATGTAATTTAAATGAATATTTTCGAAGATATTACAGATTTAAAATGCAGGGACATAGCGTTGCGGCGCGCTGCGGTACCGGCCGGGGCACTTCGCCCTATAGCACTTTATGATTAGCAGCGATCGCACGCGTTTATCGGAGCTCTCTAGCGAGCAAAATAACAATTATCTATATTCTGTACATAATATAATAAGACAGTAAAAAACTGTGTCTGTACATTGAATATATTTAAAAAAAAAGAATTGAGGGGGGTTTAGAAACAGTAATAGAGCACGAATCCAAAAAAAAATTCTGTCTGTCTGTTTGTTTGTACACGCTAAGCTTCGGAACTACTAGACGGATTTGAAATATTTTTTTGTTGTTGTATAGGTATTAAGTCTGGGCAACATATAAGCTATAATTTATCTTTGAAACTTGAACACCTGATGCAGAACCGCAATAGAATAGCTAAACTATAAGAGATACAAAAATGGTACCATATCAAAAATTGTTCCACGTGATGAGCATTTTCTGCTGAGAGAATAAATTTGAAGATCTGGAACACCTGATGTGGAACTCCAAGAGTCCAGCTACACTATAACATATATAGGAATGACGTCTTAGCAAACATTGTTCAATCTGATGAGCACTCTCTGTTGACTTATAAAATCGAAGATCTGGAACACCTGTTGTGGAACTCCAAGAGCCCAGCTACACCATAACACATATAGGAATGACGTCTTAGCAAAAATTGTTCAATCTGATGACCACTCTCT
The DNA here is from genome assembly GCA_905220335.1 of Noctua pronuba. Taxonomy (NCBI): domain Eukaryota; kingdom Metazoa; phylum Arthropoda; class Insecta; order Lepidoptera; family Noctuidae; genus Noctua; species Noctua pronuba. The sequence goes on along the minus strand of LR999919.1, from coordinate 3,924,017 downwards.
GTTGATTTATAAAATCGAAGATCTGGAACACCTGTTGTGGAACTCTAAGAGCCCAGCTACACCATAACACATATAGGAATGAAGTCTTAGCAAAAATTGTTCAATCTGATGAGCACTCTCTGTTGACTTATAAAAATCGAAGATCTGGAACACCTGTTGTGGAACTCCAAGAGCCCAGCGACACCATAACACATATAGGAATGACGTCTTAGCAAAAGTTGTTCGGTCTGATGGGCATTTCCTGTTGATTTATAAAAATCGAAGATCTTCTAAACATCTGATGTGGAAATCAAAGCTATCACTAATTTCACTGTATAATTATAAAATAACATAAGCTGGGAGTATCTCCACGCGGTGAAGGCGGTAACAGTTTAGGACTGATATTCGATGACGACGGTATATCATTGAAAATTTGACTCTACTGGACAAAACTCCTATTTATTTTTTTATTTTATCGAATAAATATGCTTTCGGGCTTATGTTATTTGAGTGTTTTAGACTTTTTCCACTTATCTTCGTGACACGGTAGCCTACCCGGTAACGCAGGGGAGCAGTCACTTATGATCAGTTATCTTCACAATAAAACTATAACCATGCCAAAGCCATGTTCCAAAGGAGCTAAAAGATTGAGGATCATAAGATCCCAAGAATCTACCGAAGAAAGTCAGGAGAGACTTGATGCTGTTCGAGAACATCAGGCTGCAACTCGCTCCGTGGAAACCTCTTCCTCTCTTCTCTTCTCTTCCTCTTGGATAACGAAGCACGCCTGCGTTCTCAGGTCTCTAGAGAACTGTGAAGAATATGATGCGCGACTGACCGCTGATCGTGAACGTCATGCATTATCTCGCGAATCGGAGACGTTCACGGATAGAGAATTACGCTTGAGTTCCAAGCGTATCTACGCATCGACTTCTGACTTACAAAAATGAAAGATATGGAACGTCTCGAATCGTCTCGCGCATCCCGTTGTTTTCCCGTCCCCGGGCTCTTAGAATTCGACATCAGACGTTTCAGATCTTCGATAAGGCATAAGCAACAGGATCCGCGTACGAAGTCGCGGGCAGAAGCTAGTACTTAATAAAAGCGAAACCAGAAGAACGTACACTAGGAATAATTAAATACATCATAAAGTTAACGCATATGTTTACATATCGTTAATTACTGTTGTAATCACTTCCTTGTTTCTCTGTTTTTAAGTTGGTTTTCTTAACTGGTTTCAAACCTTAGCATACTAGCTTTTACTTGCGGCCCGCGTGGAGAACTTTCTGCCGGGATAAGAGGTTTCCTAGATGTCCTAACCCAGGACCTACCTATGGGTACATGTCCCCGAAATCCGTTCAGCCTTTAAAGCGTTGAGGAGTGACAAACAAACAAACTCACTTTTACATTCATAATATTAGTTAGGGCAGTTAGGATAAGCGATAAGACGACCCCAAATAAATTGGGATAAGGGCAAGAGAATGATGATTAATGATCCTGAGGTTGGCGTCCTGTCTAATTGTATGCAGCTGTGTTCCAGTATTACATGGAGCGAATGCATATCTGACCTCCACAACCCAGTACCTATATAAAAAAGATACCCTTTGGTAAGACTGGTGTTAGATTTACCTACGGCTTTTGACGTGGAACGACTGTCCAACGGGTGATAACCAAACCAAATCTTCAACATGATTGGTGGCTCACGAGTTAAATAATTTTGTGATAACTTAATCTTTGATTAATGATGGATAATCAGCTGATTTAAAACCAGTTGATCTCTACTTGATATTGAATTATTAAAATTGGGTCTTTATTTCGGGGTCAACAATATTTCGAAACGACCTTGTCATAATCCGCAGAATTCTATAAAAAGATCAATGAATGCGTTTGTCACTTTTATTCCACAATTCCAATCGGAATTCTATACCTTATAAATGCCCATCTATCTAGCTAGCTGAAGGTGGAACATAGGCGCAGTTTGGGATATGCCATTTTTTTTCTCGATGTGGAAATCGACAATGGATGCCCTCAGTCCTGGGGAGAGCAGAGGGGTCTGTCAGGCTCGTACTGACTAAAACTACACCGGTGCACGGTGCTCCCTCGCACACTTGCGTCGGGGGGCAACGGGATCTAATGCGACTTTGCTGCCCGGGATTAGTGATTAGCGGCTCCTCCTGCGGGTCTCGTCCTGGGGGGAGTGAGGTTTGACATTAAGTAATGGGCCTAGGTCATCCATCAACGGACCAACCTAGGCAAGCGCGGCTTAACCTAAAGATTGACCCGAGCGGCTGTTATTATTTAGCAAGTCAGCCTCAATATAACGCTCAATTTCGCATGCGCACAAAATCGCACCACTTTTGTTTTAAAACCAAAAAACACAGGTGCATGTCTAAATTGTATAAAATTAAGATTTTGTTCTGCATAAAAATAAAAATTAATACTCATACAAACCTGATTTTGTTAAGAAAACCAGTTTTTACACACAAGAGTATATTGAGACACCGTTTTCTAAGTCTGTTCAACAAGTTTTGATCTCCGGATATACATAATTGAGACATTAATTTCTCTAAATTAATGGATATCTTAAAATCGTCCTACTTCTTTAATTACTAACTAGCTCATACCTGGGCTGTGCCCGCGTTAATCTCGGAAATCATCTCACGAGAACGTACTACAAGGATATAAGTACCTAATCCTATGTCCGAACTACTCCAGCACCCGTAACCGAAGAATCGACAAAATGACAGATCAACAAAAGAAATCTGTCAGTTTGTCGATTCTTCCGTCGACAAAACCCGTTTCTACAGTGGTCATGATACGAGTGCTGGTTATGGCCTATCCCTCTGTAAAAATGTATCAAAAGAATTTGTGTGATATACTACAATTAAAAAACCCGACAACTGAAAAATCACGCTCTAATTAAATTCGGGGTTTACAAGGTAAAATCGACTCCTCCTATTGTTGAAGTCGGTTAAAATGTCGACCAAGTTACCTGGGCCATAATAACGAATCGATTGACACCTTATTCATCAAAATCGGATGAATAGTTTAGGCGCTACGGAGAAACATACATACATAGACTGCTAAAATCATAACCCTTCCCTTTGGGTCCGCCGTAGTCAGGTAAAAATCTGTTCAGCTGTTAGGCGTGAAAACTTATTTTTGCATTCATAATATAAGTAGGTACTTGGTTTAGGTTTATAGATTTTACACTATTTTTTAAAACTACCTTAAATATATCCGTATGATATATCCTGTGAAAGTCGACTAGGTGTGAACTTCCTTGCTTTTATGAGTCTAGTCTAGATTTCTTTACCTACTTTTAAGAGGAAAGAGTAACTGGGTTATTCCATAAGGAAGTTCTCACACCTCTGCCTAAACCTTTAAGGTAAACAGGCGTTAATTTATCTTTGCACCGCGACCGTCGTTTGCGTGAAATAATTATAAAAATATTTACTTCCCTACTTAAATCGGATTTTTTTTACAATTTTAAGGGTTCTAATTTTTTTAAAACCCTAATTCAAGGAAGATGCAAGGAACCCTAATTCTTTTTTGTAAAATAAAAGTAACCAAGTTACTCCTTATAACATCATCTATCTGCCAGTAAACGTCCCGTCAAAATCGGTCCAGCCGTTTCGGAGATTAGCCGGAACAAACAGAAAGAGACAGGCAAAAATTAAAAAAAAAATTATAATGTCGTAAATGTCATACTTTCATATGCATTCAGTAAAAAGCTGTTATTTTGACATTACAAACACACTTCAATTTTATTTACATTTTTTATTTCTTAATAAGCCAGTTCACATAAATCTAAAGAGGATCTAAAATTAAGGTCAAACATTCGCCTCAACCACCGTTCCTACTTACCCACTAACATGCCGTGATGAATGGAATCAGCTGGTACCACAACAACAAAATGGCTAGAATTCAACTAACGGTAAACTGAGTTTACCGCGAAAGCAAGAGCGAGACAGCAACACTTATTTCAACAAGAGTGAAAGAGTAAGTGTGATAGTTGACGCCGGTCAGAATGGGCTTAAAATTGTTGTCTCCGGTTGTGTCATTAACTTGACTATTTAAATTGGGTTAAAACGGTGTGGACCACTTAGATTTGAAGCTGGTTGGCACGAATTTGGACGAATTTAGGACATGCGTAATAGTGGTACTAAGGAGGAGCTCGTGGCTTAATAATAACAGCCGCTCGGGTCGATCTTTAGGTTAAGCCGTGCTTGCCTAGGTTGGTCTGTGGATGGGTGACCGCCCATTACATACCGAGTTGCCTCCGTGCCTCGGAAAGCACGTTAAGCCGTTGGTCCCGGGTGTCATTTGTAGATCTTTGACAGTCGTTAGTGAGTCAGTCTGACAACCAGTCTTACTAAGGGGTATCGTATTACCCAGTACTAACTCGGTTGTGGAGGTCAGATAGGCAGTCGCTCCATGTAAAATACTGGTATTCAGTTGCATCCGGCTAGACTGGAAGACGACCCCAATATAGTTGGGAAAAGGCTAGGCAGATGATGTAATAGTGATACTAAGATATAGAGACCATGTCGGGCAGTAATCCGCATAGTCCTCATGTGCGTTGACTAAGATCATGTCTGGACCTTAAAAGAGTCTATGACCTCTGAGTTTGTTTCGGCTGTTTCTTCTCAGAGTAGTCAGGTACGAAACACCGGCCTCAAAAAAAAAACTACGTGTGAAACGTGTTTGTAAAAACCTATTTGCAAAATAAATATCATTTATTTCATCATCTGCCTTGCCTTTTCCTCAATATTGGGCTGTTCCAGTTTATCAGAATGCTGCCGAAATACTTCTAAGATTGTTTTGCTTCCCTAAAAATCAATGGCCTCTTTGAAACAGAAATCGGGAATATTTTCGTACATTGATCTTGAATATTTTCGATTTTGACACACGAATGCTGTCTGACAAGCGGGCGTATGACACTACAGAGCAGGGATGTTGCGGATGCCGATTTTTTCACATCCGCGGATGCGGATGCGAATGCGGAGTTTTGCAGGCTCACATCCGCGGATGCAGATGCGGATGCGGATGTTTAAGATATTATGTAAATAAAGTCTATTACTGAAGAATTAAAATAATGATAACGTAATTATTAACATTTTTATTGTAATCAAACATAAGTACTTATTTTTATGTTAAATATAAGTAATGTATAATGTAATTATTTTTTTAACTTCACCTACTGGTTTTTATATTAGTAATTGAAATTAAAAATAGGAGCATTATACTTGATAAAGAGTAGTATTGCCGCCTTTTCTGATTCAAGTCTGTTACGCAGAGGTTCGTAAATTAAACCCGCGCTACTAAATAGTTGTTCGCTAGGAATATTTATTTACTTGCAAGAAACAAATGATGCACTAGCTAGAACAAACAAACGTGTCGAATCTTGTCAATTTCTTCGCTCCCATTGGTCATTGTCACGTGCGACCGGCACGCGTCAATCACCGGCCCCGCCCAATTTCTTTCTTGTCGCTACTTGTATAATATTCGCATCCGCATGAACATCCGCATTGATTAATGCGGATGCGGATGCAGATGCAGATGTCCAAATCAATGCGGATGTTCCGCATTTACGGATGCGGATGCGAATGTTCGCAACATCCCTGCTACAGAGCGCTATTAGATTACAATTTTCTTCGTCTTTTCCTGTCTATCGCTCGTTAATATTTTAATGTCTTTGCTTAGACAGGTTGAGAAAACCAGTGGGGTGAAAACATGATGAAAATTCGACCACGTGATTGATTTATAGCCCTTAGCTTAAATGTCGGGGTATTCCTCAAAGCGCAACTAGAGTATTCCTGAAAGCGCAACCATGATGAAAAATATCGTTAATGAATCCATCATACCCATCTCTAGTTCGAGAAATAATATAGTTGCGCTTAAAAATAGTTGCACTTTGAGGAATACCCCTAAATGTCACTTGCATGTCAAAAATATCTATTTGTCTATGTAACAGTTATATCTTTATCCATAGTAAAGTTTCAAATTCTTTCGCTTTGAAACGGTTTGCCACTTGTTTGTGAGATTAAAATTAAATTTTAAAAAACCCCTAATGAAAAAATAAAAGATGAAAGATAAATACCCACTGTCATCCCCCACATCTAGTAAATGGCTGCACCGGTTTTGATAAAACGTATCTAAGAACCATCGCCAAGAAGCTTTCAAATAAAAAAATCTGCACCCAAATCAGTTCACTCGTTTAAGAGCTACGGTGCCAGAGACAGACACACCCACACATTGCGGTCAAACTTATAACACCCCTCTTTTTGCGTCGGGGGATAAAAGGCAATGAAACAAACAAGCCACCGACTTCCGAAACTAAAGTTATTTTCCACTTTTTAGTGTTTTTTTTTAACAACTTGCGACCCACGTATGCCCCTCAAGTTAAAGGGGAAAATATACAAGTCCGTGATTAGACCTGTCGTACTATATTGATCGGAATGCTGTGTGTGAAGATGTCTACCGCTCTTATTTATAGCCATTTAATAGTTTCAGCAGTAACAGTCACCTCTGCTACCATTATAAGACGCCATTTTGTATTTATGATACTAATATTGTGGCAATAGCAAGCAATAACAATACGTATTGTATGAGCTGCTGTGACCCCCCGACCTTACCTCTGCGAAACTTTGCAATGAGCCAAGAACAGCTGTATAAGTGTTGACACCGTCTTTCAGTATAGTAGGTTAACAAAGGAGTATGCCTATAACTTAGGTATGCATAGTAGAAAGGTACTTTGTTGTCGAATTTTTGGTATGCGCCCAGTCACCAGTGGTGCATCCACATCATCATCTTCCTGCCCTTATCCCATGTTACTTGGGGTCGGCGCAACACGTTTTTTTCTTCCATTCTGCTCTGTCAACCGTCACGCTATCATTTACTCCTTTATCTTTCATATCATTCCTCCCACAATCCATCCATCGTTTCTTTGGTCTTCCTCTCCCTCTCCATCCATCAACGTTTATATTCATCACTCTTTTAGTCACATGAGATTCGTCCCTCCTCATCATAATGTCCATACCAAGACAGTCGATTCCCTTTCAACTTTTCTGTAACTGGCGCAACTTTTAAACTTCCTCTAATATATTCGTTCCTTACCTTATCCATTCTTGTCACACCACACATCCACCTCAACATTACATGCAATCTTTTTTCATCCATCTTCTTCACAGCCCAGCATTCCGATCCATACAGTAAGACAGGCCTAATCACGGACTTGTATATTTTCCCCTTTAACCTGAGGGGCATCCGTGGTGCATCCACATCAATCCGTTTTATGGTATGTCAGCTGACATAGTATCAGGTCTCTTTCAACATGAAAATTGGAAAAGAAGGCAGGCGAAATTGGACCCAAAGAATTTTAAAATTAACGAAGCTCCTTCAAGTGTAAATATAAAATATATAATATCTTTAGTCGTTTTACAACTATGTATAAGTTGCCATATGAATGATACTTCTAAGAGTGGGTCCCAAAATACATGACTGTAGTCTCGCCAGCCTTCTTTTGCAAACTTTTTGCCACACATGCTCAATCCAGGAAAGTAAGAGAACAATCGCTTTTACTCCTAATCTCCGCTACATGCATTAATATATGTATATCTCGAGAGACGTAATACATGGTCATTATTGCGTCGTCCTCGGCAATGTGGAATTGTGGACTATGACTGACGTCTAGAGGTCGGGGGGCAAATTCCATTCGTGGTTCTATCTGGGCAGATAAACTCGCTTGCGGCAAGCTATATAAGAATGCATTTTATAATAACTTTAGAAGCTGGGCTCTTGGTTTGTTCCAGTTGTAAGTAACCATTATTTTTTTAACCGATTTCCAAAAAGGAGGAGGTTCTATGTTCGACTGTATGTATTTTTGGCAACTACAGTCCATTCGCAGTTATTATGCCTGTGGCGGGACTGTAGGTAGCTTATTTTTGACTATGCAAAAGTGCCTGTCACAGGTCTATTTGAAATAAATGCTTTGAGTTTGAGTTTTTTTTATGTATGTTCACCGATATCTCAGTCAACTGTAAACCGATTTTCAAAATTCTTTTTTTTATACCTCACCCTTACTAAGGACTATTGATACTAAATGCAAAAAGGTATTCAGTACCCCGACTGGTCTGGTCTAGTGGTCGCAAGCGCGACTGTTGAGCATGGAGTCCCCGGTACGATTTTGGTCAAAAATGTAATTGGGTTTTCCATCAGGAATTTCTCAATAGCAGCCGCGGGTCAGGATTTGTGCCCGGTTGATGGCAATAGGCTTGCCCTCTATTACATGGGACTTAAAAAACAGAACTGTTGAAATGCGGGTGTACTAGGTACACGTCTGCTTAACCCTTCGGGGATTACAGGCGTGATATTGTGGATGTATGTATGCATTTAGTTAATATTTGTAAACTTAATATTTAAATACATTTTCATAGCAGGGCAAAATTTGACAAAAAGTGAAAGTGAAGCGATTTTGTAGAATGTGCGAGTTTTAACTGTCACCTTGAACTGCTCTGCACATAACATTATCATTCTACTGCCCTTATCCCAATGTATTAAGGGTCAGCTCCAAATGATAATTAAGGGGTGGAAGGGACACCGACGCGAAAACGGTTACCACGTATTCAGTACATTCTGAGCCGATGAGATATTTCCAGAGACCGATGAAAAATTTCTATGTGGGGGGAAAGAAATTTTTCATCGTTATTAAAAAAAAAACAGCTCTTCCACACATTTTGACCGTGTAGGTATTGCACTTTTGTAGGAAACAGCAGATTTATTTTTGAATCACTGATGAAAAATTAATAGGTGGCCCCCCACCTATTAATTTTTCAGATGCCTCAGAATGATAATATACTGAATAATTATGTAGTAACCGTTTTCGTGTCGGTGTGCCTTTCACCCTGTATAGGTACCCAAATCTATAACAAAGCATAAAGCCTTTTTTAATGGGATTTCTTCAAATGACCCCTCCTGCTAAGTGCTCTGGGCGGAGTGGGAGGGAGTGTCAGACTTGTACTGACTAAAACCCATCCATGTTCCTTCTTTGCCCTCTGTGTTGCAGGGTCGCGGTATCCTTTCGAACAGTTCCGCAGCCCAGCATTAAGCTTTAAGTCAACATCGTCTTCCTGCCCTTGTCCCATGTTACTTGGGGTCCGCGCAACAAGTTTTTTTCTTCCATTCTCCTCTGTCAACCGTCACGCTATCATTTACTCCTTCTCCTTTCAATCCTCACTCAATCCATCCATCGTTTCCTTGGGCTCCCAATCTTCAAGTTAACATCATCGTCTGCCTAGCCTTTTCCCAACTATATTGGGGTCGGCTTCCAGTCTTAACCGGATGCAGCTGAATACCAGTATTTTATATAGAGCGACTGCCTATCAGACCTCCACAACCCAGTTAGTACTGGGTAATACGATACCCCTTGGTAAGACTGGCTGTCAGACTTTTTTTTGGGCCACTGACTACCTAACCACTGTCAAAGATCTACAAATGACACCCGGGACCAACGGCTTAACGTGCTTTCCGAGGCACGGAGGAAACTCGGTATGTAATGGGTGGTCAGACCAACCTAGGCAGGCACGGCTTAACCTAAAGATCGACCCGAGCGGCTGTTATTATTTAGCCACGAGCTCCTCAAGTCAACAAACAATAAAATTGTCTTCAAAAGCTGCTCAGCAACCTGCTGACGTCACCAGCGACCTGAGAACTGCACTGCACTTACATACCTAAGCTATGACTCACCTCGCCTTTGTACACAGTACAAAGGTATTAAATTGTAGGTGTTCGCGTTTTAAGCTTTGAAGCGCTTTGGTTTATTCTGTACAGCTAGATTTGGGTTTGTTTTGTAGTCGAAACACGTAATTAGGAAACGGCATGTCCTCTTCGTCATCTCTCGTATACTAATTCTATTTGGATGTAGGGTTACCGGTTACCTACAGCTGGTCCATCATCATCTGCCTAGCCTTTTCCCGACTATGTTGGGGTCGGCTTCCAGTCTAGCCGGATGCATTTGAATACTAGTATTTTTCATGAAGCGACTGCCTTTCTGACGTCCACATCCCAGTTAGTACTAGGAAAAACGATTCCTCTTGGTAAGACTGGTTGTCAGACTTTCGGGCCACTGACTAACTGTAACGACTGCCAAAGATCTATAAATGACAGCCGGGACCAACAGCTTAGCATGCTTTCTGAAGCACGGAGGACACTTGGTAGGTAATGGATGGTCACCCATCCACGGACCGACCACGGCGCGGCTTAAGCTTAAAGATCGACCCAAGTGGCTGTTATTATTTAGCCACAAGTTCCTCTCTTCGCCTTTATAGATCTATAAAGAGTGTAAACAGACCCTTTACGAAGCCGTCAACCAAGCATTATGTACATCAAACTAAGTAACTTTACGCAAAAGTTATTGCTGGGAAACAATTTTTTTTTGGGGTGAATAATCACCTTTTACGGTAGGACTCAATGTAAAACACTCAAAACATTGTGCTGATGGATGGATTGAATAGTACGGGGGTCGGGGAGATGTTTAAAGATCTTACATTAAAAACATGTATTTAAAAAAAAAATTGGAACTTTGACCCCCAATATCTCCGTAGCTAGAAGATTCCCAGGTATGGTCTAGAACAAAAAAATGATCCCATGGCGAGGAAAGCAAGTGCCTTTCGGCTTCGTTAAGGGTCTTTTTACACCCTTTGTATCCAGCAATATTGTCCTATTTAAGGACTATCTTCAACAGTAATTGTATTGATTAATAGATTCTCCAATACAATAAATCGATGATGGTATCAAGAAAATTATGATGATTATAATGCCTGCACGCAATTTAGCCACGTAACTATTCAGAGTTTTGACCTCTTATAATTAAAACCACTTATTTCTTAAGCAAGGCCTCAATAACCTAGATTTTGTTATGATGTTCAGACATTGACCTAACGCTTATTGTGTATTGTAAGGTTTTATTACTTGACTTGACTCGCAAATTATTTATAATATATGTGTTGACTAGCTGTGCGCGCGAGTTCGCCTTTTAATTTTGAGGAGTCTTGTAATTTTCGAAAACATCATCTGCCTAGCCTTTTCCCATCTACGTTGGGGTCGGCTTCCAGTCTAAACGGATGCAGCTTAATACCAGTATTTACATAGAGCGACTGCCTATCTGACCTCAACAACCCAGTTATTACCGGGTAATACAATATCCCTTGGTAAGACTGGTTGTCAGACTTTTTGGGCCACTGATTACCTAACGACTGTCAAAGATCTACAAATGACAGCCGGTACCAACGGCTTAACGTTCTTTCCGAGGCACGGAGGAAACTCGGTATGTAATGGGTGGTCACGCATCCACAGGCCAACCTAGGCAAGCACGGCTTAACGTAAAGATCGACCCGAGCGGCTGTTATTATTTAGCCACGAGCTCCTCCTATTACCATAAAATATTGGAGCAATATAACACCGAAGCAAAATTAAAGCTCTGATGTAAAGACGAACCTTTTGATTTAAAATCTATGTATGAAATGTCATGGCAGATGATTTGGAACGCAATTCACGTCCCACACGACATAACATTTAATGTACTAGCACACTATTTATAAGATAATACATATTGCTTTGCGGTCTTATGTCACGACTGTTTTACATAACATCACGCTTTGTAACCCCAAAGAAGGAGGCAGAGGTGTTTAGTACAAATACACCTTTATCAGGATTGGTGCCCTGAAACAGTGACACGGGGTCGCGGCAGACCACGAAGGAGATGGCGGGACGAACTGGATGTCTTCCTTGAGAATTGGAAAGAAGTAGCACAGAAGCGTGACCTTTGGAAGGAATGGAGGCCTTTGCCCAGCAGTGGGACAATATGGGCTAGCTATAAATAAATATACACACTTTTATAACCATCTGCCTATCCTTTTCCCAACTATGTTGGGGGCGGCTTCCAATCTATCCGGATGCAGCTGAATATCACATTTTTTTACATGGAACGGCTGCGTATCTGAGTTATTCGACCTGTATAACTGTAGGGGTATGAAGAACAGGGTGTAAAGTTCTTCACCCCCCATAGAAAAGGGAGGATCCTCCGACCAGACGGGTGCTGTGTCTGGTGGGCTACTGCCCGGCGGTTGTTGTCGGGTTTTTCTATTTCATTTATAGTCTTAAGTCGCGGATAACTCGATTCAGAATTGATGCTAGTTCTTCATTTGTTTCATAGATGACGCTGTATTACTTTTTAACCGACTTCCAAAAGGAGGAGGTAATCAATTCGTCTGAATGATCAAAAAAGTGAAAAATAACTTCAGCAAAAACAGCTTCAGAAACCGGTGACTTTTGTTTGTATGATATAGTTTTTTTGTCACCGACTTTTTTTGTGTTTTTGAAGTCGGTTTTATATTTAACAAAAAAGTTTTTTATTGTACTATGTTGCAGTAGTACTTTTTTTAGCACCGCTACACAAACAATACATTGTATTTAACATCGTCAGGAAGGATGAGCCAAAATCCCCAATTCCAGCCTGTTACGGAGAAATTCCTGATGGAAAACCCAACAGCATAAAACATAACAATACATTCGCCCTTGGGTAATGAACCCAGGACGCTTAGCAGTTAGACGTTGCAATTTGCGACTACTAGACCAATGAATCAGACCGTTTAAACTCAGTATCACTATTACCAGCTCGTACTGCCCCACTGCTGAGCAAAGGCTTCCCTCTATCCCTTGCAGCGGTCACGATTTTGCGTTTTGTCGTTCCAATTCTCAAGGGAGACATCCAGGCCGTTCGGCCATGTCCTTCGATCCGAGGCCCAGTGTCGCTGTTGTCATGGCACCAATCTTGTGATTCACTGGCCTTTTTTTTCGGATGTGATATCATTAAATGGCCCCCTCCCGCTCTGGGCGGAGTGGAAGGGAGTGTCGGACTTTTTCTGACTAAAACACATCCATGTTCCTTCTTTGCCCTTTGTGTTCCAGGGCCGCGGTATCTCTTTCGAACAGTCCCGCAGCCCCGGCAGGCATCGGCCCTTCCTGGTTGCTGACATCTCTTTGAGGCGCGCGTGGAACACGAACGCGCCTGATTCACGGGCCTACAGCTTTGCTTCGGCATGCGGCAGACCTGACCTCCGCAGCCCCATTTAAGTTAGGCAACCTTTTGAGCTACGTTTACGATTTGCATTTTGGAGCGCAATATTCTGTTTCTAACAAAATTTAACTCAGTATAAAGCACGTATGAAACAGAATCTAGGTCAAGTCATGACAATTTTGTCTAACTGTTTAGAAAACAAAAAAAAAAAGACGCTACTTACCTAGCGAAACCAGCGAAAGTCATAGACAATTAGAGAAAGCAAACGATTGTCGCCCGCCATTACGCTCTGACCAATTACGGGTCAGAGTTAGTTTGGGAAGCCAATCACGTGCGTCGAAAGTGTACAGCGCCAAAATTGGCGGCAGCTGATTGGGTGGCGCGTTGCAAATTCGGATTTCTATTCTTTTTTTGAAGTTTTAATTGTGGGAACGTTTTTTTTTTCGGTGCATCCGTTACGGGGCTGGACTCAATTGTGTTTTACTTGGTACATTTCTCGCCAAAATGTTTGCACGTTTTGAAGTATGCATTATGTGGGATCTCTTTTCATTCGCCCACCCTGACTGCTCAATGTAATCCGAACAGACTGACCGGATGCTTGCCTTATATTCCAAGACTATAATGGCAGATATACAGGGTGTTAACGGACCCTTCACGACGCCGTCAACCAAGCATTCTGTACATCAAACTAAGTAACATTACGCAAAAAAATTTGCTGGGAAACGACTTTTTTTTTTGGGGTGAAAAATCACGTTTTAGATTACTCAATGTAACGCACTCAGAAAATCGTGCGATGGATGGATTGAATAGTACGGGAGTCGTGAAGTTGTTTAAAGTAAAAATCTTACTTTAAAAACAAGTACTTTAAAAAAAAAATACAATTTAAAAAGTTGGAACTTTGACCCCCAATATCTCCGTAACTGGAAGGTTCCCAGGTATGGTCTAGAACACAAAAATGATCGCATTGACGGGGAGAACAAGTGTCTTTCGGCTTCGTTAAGGGTCTTTTTACACCCTTTATTAAGACTACATATGATGGCAGTAATAGTATAGCTCTTTAAGAAGGAGCTTTTCCATGGAATTAGGTTCAACACTACCACCATGCTTATTTCTGTTCCCAAGAAGCTTTGTAATTTGTTTTTATTTAAAGAGTACGCGAGCCCGTGTAATTACAGGCAAATAAGTCATTCCTACCAGCCCGTGGATGGGTGACCACCCATCAACTACATACTTACCGAGTTTCTTCCATGCCTCAGAAAGCACGTAAAGCCGTTGGTCCCGGCTGTCATTTGTAGATCTTTGGCAGTCGCTACAGGTAGTCAGTGGCCCGAAAGTTTGACGGCCAATCTTACCAAGGGGTATCGTATTACCCAGTACTAACTGGGTTGTGGAGGTCAGATAGGCAGTCGCTCCATGTAAAATACAGGTATTAAGCTGCATCCAACTAGACTGGAAACCGATCCCAACATAGTTGGGAAAAGACTAGTCAGGCCATTGGCCAGCATTCCCACTCCCAGAGCGGAGGCCTTAGTCCCAGAAGTGGGAATATTATAAAATACACTTAAAGGCTTTAATTATGTTATGCCAGCATTAGACTAATGAAACTCAGTTGAAAGTAAATGTACCATAAACTAGCAACGACGAATATAGACCAGTGAAACTTGTACGTGTCAAAGACTTACTATATCTATGGTACGTGCATAGACTATCAAGCTTCTATACCACTATGATTGACACTTGATATCTCTATGAATGAAAGTGTATAATAATCTATGGTATAAGTATAATCTATCGACACATTATCGCTAAGATTTCGAAATTGTGAATTTATGCAGCTTGCTTGCAAGATATATAATTTCTGATCTATCATTATTTCTGATGGTGAGATTTACAAAGATATACGTATAAACTGAGGCTTTTTTCTCACGGGGTAAGGCAGAAACCACGGATAGCTATCTGCTACTGTACTTGCACTTCTTTTGCTTCGTCCATCGTACATCTGACCGCGAATCGGTGAGCGTAAGGTGGGACGCCCTCAGGCTCGGTGCAGTGGCGATCTTCGCAGGGTGACTGGTAGCAACTGGATGAGAGTTGCTGGGAATCGATTTGAGTGGCGTGCGATTGAGGAGGTCTATGTCCAGCAGTGGACTACTATAGGCTGATGATGATGATGATGACGTACATCTAGACATACTCGCCTGCCGGATCGTGATGTTTGACGGAATTAATACGGGTAACAAGTAAATGTTCGTTTGGTGTTTTTTGGACAGTCAGTCCAGCTACCTATCATCCAGTGGCGAAGCGTCATTAGGGGAAGCCGAAGAATAAAATGAGAATTGTAACTTTTTTTTCGTCAACGCCGTATTCTATTTTACCCTCTATAGTCTATTCGTTAATTAGCGACTCCAAAAATCACGAAAGTGACACGTATGATGAAAAAATCAAAAATTTTCGTCGGCGCCTTCTTAAATTTTCATTTTGACTTCATTATCGTTATCAGCTACCCAAATTACTGAATAATACAGGTTGAATTTTCCAAGTGGGCGCGGATGGCCAATTCCGAAACTATGAGGAACAGCGAAAATTGCCCAAAGGAGTCTCGAGCCCGATTTTGATGAAAACTAAAACTGCATCATTTGTATTTTGAAAAATCTGTATTCCTAGCCAGGAATCGAAACCATTGATTTTGGAAAAACTACCTGTAAAGACTGTCAAAGATCTACAAATGGCAGCTGGGACCAACGGCGTAACGTGCTTTCCGAGGCACGGAGGAAACTCCGTATGTAATGGGCGGTCACCCATCCACGGACCAACCTAGGCAACCGCGGCTTAACCTCAAGATCGACCCGAGCTACTGTTATCATTTAGCCACGAGATAATTCCTATATCAGACACTTAATTAATACTCCGTCTTGCGTTTCCAAAGCCTTGACCTATTGACTATAACTATCTGTTATCAGTAACTTATATATACATATATTTATATCAATAGGTCAAAGTGTTCTTATCGGCGCGGGTGCGCATTTCCAATTCTATACCCAGACCTACTGGGATATACCTAAAACGCAAAAAACATTAAATTGCGTTTTTTCTCTATGTTCTCGTAGATCCGCACGGATCGATCTTCTAGGTTAAGCAACGCTTACCGAGGTCGGTCCGTGGATGGGTGCCCATCTTTTACATACCGAGTTTCCTCCGTGCTTCGGAAAGCACGTTAAGCCGTTGGTCCCGGGTGTCATTTGTAGATCTTTGGCAGTCGTTAGGTAGTCAGTGGCCCAAAAAGTCAGACAACAAGTCTTACCAAGGGGTATCGTATTACCCAGTACTAATTGGGTTGTGGAGGTCAGATAGGCAGTCGCCCCATGTAAAATACTGGTATTCAGCTGCATCCGGTTAGACTGGAAACCGTCCGCAGCATTCCGTCTCACAGAGCGGAAACCAGGGTCCTAGCCGTACTATAGGAGTATAGGCCAGCATTAGACTAATGAAACTCAGTTGAAAGTAAATGTACCATAAACTAGCAAAGAACTACGAATATAGCAGTGGCGAAGATTCCATCCAACTCGATTCCTACCGGCTTCCCTTTGAAAAATGGCACAGTCAGTATTCTATAGACAAATAATATAATCACATTAAAGATCTCCGACTGACTCCGGCTTACCTCTCACAAAAATTGACTCTTCGCTACTGGAATATACGGGGTGTAAACAGACCCTTCACGAAGCCGTCAACCAAGCATTCTGTACATCAAACTAAGTAACTTTACGCAAAAATTATGGCTGGGAAACGAATTTTTTTTTGGGGTGAAAAATCACGTTTTACGGTAAAACTCAATGTAACGCACTCAAAACATTGTGTTGATGGATGGATTGAATAGTACGGGGATCGTGAAGGTATTTAAAGTAAAAATCTTACATTAAAAACATGAATTTAAAAAAAAACTTGTGAAAAAGTTGGAACTTGACCCCCAATATCTCCGGAACTAGAAGGTTACCAGGTATGGTCCAGAACAAAAAAATGATCGTAAGGATGGGGAGAACAAGTACCTTTCGGCTTCGTTAAGGGTCTTTTTACACCTTTAGACCAGTGAAACTTTTACATGACATACGTGTCATAGACCCCAACATAGTTGGGAAAAGGCTAGGCAGATTATGATGGTAAGCCGTTTCATGCATAATATTATTTTTTTTCTTCTACTTCCCTTGTGACGAATAGGAAAGTGATAGGTATTTCCGATGTTGTTTTGTTTTTGTTGATATAGGTAAATACCGCAAAATAACTTATGATTCCAAAACATGTTTTTGTTGTTATTTTGCTCAAAATCGGGGATTCTTATCTTTTTGTTGAACTCATTATGAGATTGTTTTTCGAGGAATCTCGCACACTTGTATCTGTAGTCAAGTTAAAGTAATAAAATAACTTTAGTTTAAGTAATTACTTATGCAACCATTTTTATGCAATAGCCAAGAATTTGAACGATTCTAATTTTTGCCAAAGCGGTATCGGAGTACGGAATCTGGATTTGTGCCCGGTTGATGGCAATAGGCTCGCCCTTCTATTACATGGGACTTAGATAATAATAACTGGTGAAATGTGAGTGTACTTGTTAGATACACCTCTGTCTGTGGATAACCTTTTGGGGGATTACAAAGCGTAATGTTATGTTTATTTATTTATGTATTTTCTTACAAAAAAAAAATACGGTACTACGCCACTGCTTGACAATTCTTTAGGAAGACCCTGCCCACACAACCCCTGACACCAATATCTATCTTTACGCAAGATCCAAGAAAAGATGGACGGGCGGTGTGAGTAATGAAATGACAAGAAAAAAGAAAAATAATGAAATGATAGCATGATGGCTCGTGGCTAAATAATAACAGCCGCTCGGGTCGATCTTTAGTTAAGCCGTGCTTGGCTAGATTGGTCTGTGGATGGGTGACCACCCATTACATACCGAGTTTCCTCCGTGCCTCGGAAAGCACGTTCAGCCGTTGGTCCCGGCTGTCATTTGTAGATCTTTGACAGTCGTTAGGTGGTCAGTGGCTCAAAAAGTCTGACAACCAGTCTTACCAAGGGGTATCGTATTATCTAGGACTAACTGGGTTGTGGAGGTCAGATAGGCAGTCAGGCAGGTAAATGATGATGAGCGTGACGGCTTTCAGAGGGAAAATGGACGAAAAAAACGTGCTGCGCCAACCCCAAGTAACATGGTACAAGGTCAGAAAGATGATGATGACTCTCTCACACAATCATAATATTTGTCTCACACATTTATTTATGTTCAACTATACAACAAAAGAAAACTGACACCAACCGACCATAACAAACAATTAAACAAGTAATTTTAAACAGAATTCCCTAATTACGCCCCCCTACATCCCACCATAAACAAGATTACTAGGAAAGTGCCGCCCCTCTAAATGTTTTGATAGGTTTTACCCGAAAAAACGTGGATGACACCGCATGGTACAACACTCACAGATTACTAGTGACGTCGTAGGATGGCTTTATGCGGCGCGGAGTCAAGAATTTAAATAATAGTCCTTGTACTAATTTTAGTTTATATTAATGTCTACGCTAGAATTTTTTCTTTTGTTTATTTTACTATTGTAAACCCTAGGGATATGCGTAGAGATAGATGCTTTTTAAACCTATAGCAAAGATAACCACATTTTCTGTTTTATAAGTTTTTAAACTGTCATGGTCACCAACAATATCATAAACTCTAGAAGCGTGCTTTAGAAGCTATCCGTGATGATGGTGCTTGCAACAGCGCCGAAATATCGGGAACTCAAACCAAACAGAAAACATGCTAAATATCCCGCTTCTAGTTTATGATAATATTATCTGTTTTGTTCTAATATTTAATTTTGTTTCGTTTTTTTGCTTATTTTTTCGTATTATATTCAGAAGTACTATTATTTCAATTTTAAAAAGAAAAGTTACCCACATACATAAGTGTTTAGGTAAAATGAAGTTAAGGAAAAATCAATCTGAAACTATGGCACTGACTCCCAATAATATATTGTTTAATTTATTATTTTCTTAAGGATAATAATGATAGTTGACTATCTTTATTTATCCTGTTAAAGTAGGTATCCATACGATTGCTGGCTAAACAGGACACAATTTTAGTATTGAAATAGTATTTAATGTATTTTTAAGGAAGATAACTGACTTCAAATACCTATTCACAACAATACCGTAGTTTGAACAGGAAAACGTTATAATGATATACTTTCGTAGGTCAGTGGTATTTTACCTCTGGCAGCAGCTAGAGAAAAGCAACCCTATTGTAACGAGGATAAAGAACGTTGGAGTTTAGACAGACTTGACAGTGCAGCAAACCCAAGAGCGACCTTATGAGAAGGAAAATAAAGATCAAGCTAAATCAGATGTAAAATAACAGTTAAAGGACTGGTGGTTCTTTCTTCTCCATAGAGTCCAATATTCTGTGAAAAAGGTCGCTGTAGGTCATCGGAACTACAATATTATCATTGTTTTTGTAAAAAATAAACGCTGTTTACGTTATTTTACCTTAATTAAAGGTTACAGGAAAATAGAATAATAGTAGTAGTAGTAAGCTTATCGTTTCAGGATACGCAGAACAGAAAAAACAGCATAATTTTAATTGATTAAAATTAATTATTAATTAACTAGGTAAAATCTCCCGAAATGTCAACATATTTATCACAGGTTTTCCGTTTACCGATAGGTACTAATGAATTATGAAGAAGCTTACACAGAATGTTGCCCGCTTAATTAAAATAATAATATTCACAGATGTTTCCACGGTTATATTTAGAGCCGATAATTAGTTAAATCAGTATCAGGACTATCTAAATAATATGAATATATGCCAAATAACTAAACAGTAAGTTTGTAACAACCTACGCGTCAACTGGCGAAAATAACTGCCATAAAAAGTTGCGTATATATTTTTTAATTTCGCTTTCGTTTTGTTTTTAAATATGCGTATGCGCATATTTTATAAACACTAAGGTTACTGGAGCACGAAAGTAAGACAAGATTTCCTCTCAGTAGAGTTAATTAAAGTAAGATTTTACACGAATGTCATGAAAAGACGTAGCTACGGTTTTAGAAAAAAAATCTCTCACTCACCATCTGATTGGCAAGACTTCATAACTGACCAGCAAAGGACACGCCGGATGAACAAACAAAAGATGCCAAGTAGTCCGGTATCATCATGTGCCTAGCCTTTTCCCAACTATGTTGGAATCGGCTTTCAGTCTCACCGGATGGAGCTGAATACCAGTTAGTACCAGTACCTTTCACATGAAGCGACTGCCTATCTGACCTCCACAACCCAGTTAGTACTGGGTAATACGATATCCCTTGAGAAGACTGGCTGTCATAATTTCCAACCTAGGCAAGCTCAGATAGTCTTTATCTGAGCCAGTCTAGGTTGGAAAGTATGACAACCAGTCTTCTTCGTAGACCCACCTAGTGAATTGATATAAGTACAAGAGAAGGACGATCATGATACTTAAGCCAAGCATAAGGATAAAGGAAGAACCCTAGCACCTGACGACCTACAGTTTCTGCTTACCACTTCCAAGAAAAAAATTGCGAGATTACATAACTAACGCATAGTTACTACTTCTAAAGGTAGATTTCCGAGTAAAGCAATCGGGGTATCGCCAAGCGATATCACCGATTTGTTTTGTTTTGTTCAACACAGAGCTGTAGTGTCGCGCGTGGTATGTTCTGACTATCGCTGTGGTTGCATTGAGTGCGGGAAAACCTGCTGTTGCACTTTTAAAACTAGTTAAAACTTAGTTGGATCAATATTTCCTGGTCATTATTGGTAAAAAAAAGGTTCAAAGTTGAATCTCTTGGCCTTGTCACAGGATTTTTTTCAATTGCCACGCAAAATCTGATGATGCACGCTTAGAAATGGTCAAGGTTAACTAGAATCGTTATTTTGTGGTAAAAAGACTGTCAAAAATCCTGCAGTGGATAAAGAATTTTTTGAACTTTCAAAAACATTATTCCTCTTATAGTCTCCCCAGAAAAACTGCTCCCTTGATTGGGAAATTCTGATTTTAAAATAATTTTGTTTTATACGAAAACTCTCCATTAATTACGCCTGAGTGGCAATGCGACTAAACTGCGTTTTCTACCGCAAAACACGTTCAGAATACCAACAACCAGATGTTAAACTCGCTTCAACTGTTTTCCTAATACCGAACCAATCCGGAAATACACATAATACATGTATGTGTCTTACGTGAACAGTCGAAGCATAACGTATTTGATCAGTGTATTAAGTAATACATTTAAGTGGGCCAAAGTAGTGGGCAGACCAACTATTGTTTAAAGAAATCAAAACTAATTTGGTGGTACTGGTTTTGTCGGGATCTGAAGCAGGATGTCTCTATAAAGTGTAGTGTTTTGCGTATCATTATGGGTCAGTTAGGCAGCCTTCAAAATTGTAGGAGACACGAGTCTTCTCTGAAGACTTGCGTATAGTCAGTACCTTGCGAACTTAACCCAAAGAAAAATGGGGAAAAAGTTGTCAAGTAATGCTGGGCACTGACTGCACAATGATCAAAGATATCTAAGGTCATAATTATCGCCCATAAATTAATATAATATATCGCGACACAATGATCAGTTCCATCAATCGTAAACAAAGAAACGCAACAAAGACATATCAAAGAAGAAAAATGAGCATATATAAATATTTGATGTTCTGATGCTGCATGCGTCAGCTTTGCATAAACCAATCCAATTATCACTGCCACAACATCGTCCAGCGGCCATCATACGTTATCTGCGTAGCGTCCATCATATAGTACCATCAATAAAATAATCGTGGAATAGAAACGCTCAGTGCATCGCCGAACGCGGCAGTGACGGGTCGCGCGCGCAAAAACATTTACCAACCGTTCTTTACCTCAACAAAAAGTAATTTCGCGTTTTAATAAGTGTTTATTAAAAAATGGCAGAAGGCGACGTGCCTTTGGTTGCTAGTTTTGGCGGCAGTGAAATTGAATTTGGCGGGAACGGATCCAAAATGACAAAGGCTAACTCGAGGTTTGTTTTTTTTTTGGCTAAAGTGTTTTACGTTCGGTCTGAACTGTCATTTGTTTTTTTCTAATGTGTCGACAGAAAATTAATTGTGTCTAGGATTTTCCCAGTTATTTTTTGTTATAAGAACAGTCTTTATAGAAATAATTATGAAGTAAAAACACAACGCAAGCAAAAACCTTGAATCTTAATCATAAGTTGACTTAGCAAAACTTTATGCTTACTTCGTGTTCAATGCTAAAATCTTTGTTTTTCCCAACAAACTTTTTTATGCGAAACTCGACCTTAAGAACATTGGAAGAAACTGATATTGGCTGTATTTACATAGACTCTCTTGGTAGTTTTGTAAATATCCGAACATCGAACGTGCACAATCATTTTAAAATGAAAGGACAATGTAGTTGTATCAAAACAAAGAGCGACAATGAAACCCTCTAGCGGCAGTAAATAAAAACAATACATAGGCACAGAGTCACAGACAAGGCACTTTATTTTTACCTAACTTTGGCCTGCGACTTTATTCGCTTGGAATTTAATTACGTCTAAAATTATCCTATGGCACTCGGCATCAGTGTAGCTTTCTATCTGCGTAACATTTTTTGAAGTCGGATGAGCCGTTTCGGAGTTTACCTCCTATATCCAAACTTACAAGCTTTATCCTTTATAATATTTCTAAAAATCAAGAATACCAACCTAAAAATAATTTATTCCAGTTTTCTTATTTTGCATAATGCCATCCTACTTCGTTCGAATCCATATTTTTTTTTTCAATTATTGTTTCGAAATTCGAATTTAAAACAAAAAATGGCGTCATTAAACGATTATGAATTTTATTGATGTCATGTCCTACTATAATTACATGGTTTAATTAATTGAAATAGTTTATTAAAATGTGAGAACATTATAGTAAAATCTCATATCAGCTGATCGCAAATGACGGGAAACTGCTATCAACGACAAAATTATGTTGTATTGGTATATGTTATGTTTAAACATATGTTTTGTTGAGTACATAACGTAAAAATATAGGTAGGTATGTACCTACTTACCTACTAAATAGAATCACGCTTATATTTATTAAAAACAAGATTAATCTAGGTACTAATTAATTTCGTTATATTAATAGTTGGACTTAAGTTTTGATCTCGAATAAATCATAAAATGTAAAAGAATAGCCTAGTAAATCAAAACATTATTATTTCCTAAAAAAAACGTGCCCTGTCGATAATCCAGACAAAATAATGCAAAACACAGTTGTAGGAATCCTCTTTGGAAAAAATCAAAAAAGTAATGAGTAATTTACAAAAAAAAAATGCAGGGAGGAACTTCATTACATTGATAAAAAAAAAACAATAAATAATTATTGTGAAAGGCTGTCAACCCCTGATAAAGCAAGTCAATAAACCCTTTTCCAGTCTATTTTTATAATGTTGCAAATATAAATGAAACATTCTGATTACTTTTTAATTAGGGACATATGTGGGTAGATGTGAAAACTTGTGAAGAAAATTAGGATTAGGACTTACGCTCATATAAACTGTGTAAAATATTTAAATATTAGTAACACTGGAAAACGTCCGTCCCTAACCTATTTAGGAGAAGGCTATATTTCTATAGTTCTTTGCAACATTGATCTGTCTTTAGAAGTCTTTTCCTTAAACTATCCTTGCATTTTTAGCTCATCTAAGTACCAAAGTAATTTTTCCCCTCGTTGCTAATAGAATAAATAATGAGGAGTTTAGGACAAAAATTATGACATATCTGCCCAAATTACCCTATTTGCCCACCCATTTGGGGCATATCGGGCATAATTTTATTCAAAGAAATTACCCTATTTGCCCAGACATAATCACACTGTTCGAATTTAGAAATGACGTTTAGAGAATTTACACTTCTGACAACAGCTGTCAAACTTGGACCCGTGATTCGTCCGAAGATACAATCCATCAAGTGAATTGAAAAATAACTCTCGGCCGTAACTAGGTCGTCAATGGGCGTCCTCCCATTGACTACGGCCATAGGCTACGGTGTGTCGGGAATTAAATGATTACAAGTTTATAACCAACCTATTTCGTACTGTGAATTGCATGGGAAGTTCCATGTTTATCATGTAATTCCTAGTATTTTATTGTACGGAGCAATTAGATAAAATATGTTGTTTGTTTTTATTAATTGGTGCTCATAATGGTGTGTTTATTTAGTTTTTAAAATAGTGGTGTGTTTGTTTTGGGTTTTTAACGAGTGATGTTGTGTTAATTTACTTCTGGTTTATTCGTGAGTTCGAGATATTACGTCACGCCTGTATTCCTCTAACGGTTACACAGTGGTGTACCCGATAGTACATCCATATTTCGCTAGATATAAATCATCATAATTTTCCTGCCCTAATCCTAATTAATCGCTGCGGGACTATTCGAAAGAGATACCGTGGTCCTGGAACACAAAGGGCAATGAAGGAACATAGATAGGTTTTAGTCAGTAAGAGTCTGACACTCCCTCCCACTCCACCCAGAGCGGGAGAAGTCATTTGATGATTTCCCATCCGTAAACAAAAAAAAAACCTAATTAATTTGGGGTCGGCGCTGCAAGATGTTATTCAATTATTTTTAACTAAAGAAATATAGTTCTTTAATAATTAACAAGAAATATGTTGTTTGCGTGGTCTTCATACTAGTTTTAAAGACTAAAAGGGGGGCAAATTTTTCGGTTATTTAACGGTATATTTGAATGAGAAACTACGCAACAAAGAATTCTCTAGTTTTGATACGATACCGGTCGGTACATTAACATATCTTGGAAGGTCGCGGTCGTTTGACGCAATCCAACCATATGTTATTTAGAAATACATAGCTATTTGGTTTTTTGCCTGCTTTTTCTTTCCTTTTTTTTCGGCTTGAAGGAATATTTTTGTCTGAGTGGTGAAGTTTTTTTGCCAAATTTGAATTAAACAAGATCCTAAGCTATTTATGAGGAACTTTTTTTGAATATTGTTGCTAGCCCATAGTGTCCCACTGCTAGGCCCTCCAGTCCTTCCAGCGGTCACAATTTTGCTTTACTTATTTCGTCCCGCCAACGCCATCTACTTCGGTACTTCGTGGTCTGTCACGACCCCGAGCTGTCACGACTCCTTCGAAAGATTTTTCATGGAAAAACCAATATCTAATTATATTTTAATCTTCAGGTTCGTGTTTGACGCCTATAAAGCTAGATATTTGTCCTCTTACTCAAAAACACACGCATGGTCAAATGAACGTATTTTTTCACCGTTCTTACAAGTGACACGAAAGTTTTTTTTTTTTTCATTTGTGTATGTGGTCTAGATTGCGTGTGTTGTCTATGGTTTTGTTTCGCGCCTAATGTGATTGTGAAAAAGAAAAATGTTTAGGCACAGATGTTCAGCCGTGTCTGGTCTTTGTGTTCCGAATATGAGGTGAGGAATACAAGAAGATTTTTGTGCTACTGCTTGTAAAATCAAATAAAAACTACGATTTTTGACATATTATAAAAAGTCTTTTTAGTTATTATGCCTGGTGGCTGAACTGTAGCTTTATCGATTAGTTTTTGACTGTTTAAAAGTATCTGTAACTGATTAATTTGAACTGGAGATTAAAAAACGCTTGCAAAAATATGTTTTAAAATAAATGTTTCTTTTAATAAGTAGGTACTTTGATTTCTGCCCATCATGGTCCAATGTGTAATGGCATGGAACCGTTCCGTCTTCAGCTTTTTTGCGTTGGCAACAATTATTACGCAATATTCTGTTTGTTTATATCAAGATTTTTAATTACGTAATCACAATATGAATTTAGCAAGTTGCTAGATCCGATTTTTAAAAGTGGTTTTACAAGTGAGTGATTCATTTTGAAAGGTCATTTTTATAAAGAGGTCTGCTATTATCTTTGTTTATGTTATGAAGAAAACAACTATGATTATTTTTTGTCAGGAAATCATACAAATATGTTGTTGACATCAGAGACAAGAGTAAAGCTTTGCTTCTTTAGGAAATTAAAAATATTTTTGTTTTTATGTCGATAAGATAAAACTGGCTTATTGTTTGTGTTGAGAGTCATTTAATATTTTTTTAAACGATCCACTTATAATATTCCGATGTCTCTCTGGTTTTTTTAAATCAGGTTTATAAGGAAAATTGGCCAATATCTTAAGGCTTAATATATCAATAATTTAAATACCAATAAGTATACTTTTGGTAAATTTTCGAATGCCTTATGTAGTAGCTCTATAAAATACCAATATGTTAGTGTGACAGCCTCGTATCTGCGTGTAGTGGATGCCAGCGGTACTGCTAAGCATGAGGTCCTGGATTCCCAGGTCAGACAGTGTTCTTGGGTTTTTCCATCAGGAATTTCTAAGAAGCAGCCACGGAGTCTAGATTTGTGCCCGGTTAATGTCAACAGGCTGGACCCCTATTACATGGGACTTAAATATAACTGGCGAAAGGTCGGTGTACTATCAGGAGCACCTCTGTCTAACCCTTCGGGAATCACAGGCGTTATGTTATTATTACGTTAATATACAGCAGAAGTATTTAGTTACTAGCTGTTACCCGCGACCTTCGTTCGCGTGCAATTATTATAAAAAAACATATTTTTGTTACCAATTTCAAGGGTTTTATTTTTTTTGCACGGAACCCTAATTCTTATTCTAAAATAAAAGTAGCCTATGTTAGACCTTATAACACCATCTATCTGCTACTAAAAGTCACGTCAAAATCGGTCAGGTCCAGCCTTTTCGGAGATTAGCCGGAACAGACAGAGAGACAAAAATTGAAAAAATGTGTTTTTGTTATAAGGTGCCGTATATATTTTCTTATGCATTCAGTAAAAAGCTGCTATTTTGATGTTACAAACAGACACTTCAATTTTATTTATTTGTATAGATGTATAGATTTACAAGAGCTCGCGTGTTACATACGATGTTTTCGACACGAAGGTTACATTACGAATGAATGGAATCCATTCAAGGATTCCGTATGCTTGTATGAAATTGTTGAACGTTTGACAAATTAGTCTTGCTTTGTTATTTCCGCTTTGTTGTGGCTTATTTCAATATTACGTGTATGTTTACGTAAATATGATTGTTTATCGTCACTTTTGTGGTCTCTGAAATCTATATTAATACTAGCTT
Source organism: Noctua pronuba (assembly GCA_905220335.1). Classification (NCBI taxonomy): domain Eukaryota; kingdom Metazoa; phylum Arthropoda; class Insecta; order Lepidoptera; family Noctuidae; genus Noctua; species Noctua pronuba. The sequence continues at coordinate 3,896,758 of LR999919.1, read as the reverse complement.
TTACCCGCGGCTTCGCTCGTGCCCTAATCACCTAGCGGTGTGAAATATACTTTGCGACCTATTCTCATACCTACCTACTATAAAAAAAAATCATAAAAATCGGTCGAGCTGTTACCGAGGAGTGCGACCACACTTCTTTTGCGTGTTGCTAGTGTGACAGAATTTCACTTTTTTATTTTAGGTGTTTTCTCGTAAAACTGTTTTTTTTTACATTTTTTGCGAATGGCAGATCTGTATTAGATCGTATGTTAAAATAGGTGATTCTGTGTGCTTTCTCTTATCTGAAACAACAATTTTCTCACGGTTTTTATGACCTCTTTTTAAACAGAACCCAACATTTAAAAAAACAGACCGTTTCAATATGATTTAAACAGTTAACATGTTTGCATATATTTCCGATAATTGGACACGAAAACATTGAATTTGCAAGATTTTGAGGTTATTTTCGTATTGTACAAGGTTAGTTTTAAGTGTTGCATATTATGCGGGTTTAGATTGATTGTTTGATAACACGGATATTCGTGTAAAATAGAGTAGAACGAGTAAATTAAAAAATCCTCCACATGTGACTTGGAAGAATATCGTGGGGTAACTTTGACAGGTAGTGCTACAGCCAAAGAGGTTTAAAAAACTTACAGAGCGGACATAGAGAAAGATTTCATTAAAAAAAAAATTGATCCCGAACATTTTCGATTTTGACTACACGAATGCGGGCGTATGACACTAGACAGACCGATTTGTTACTAAGTAGTAACTACTACTGTATATCGTATTACGATTTTCTTTTCCTTATTGCACAACAAATCAAAAGATAAAGGTACACGCAAAATTCCAATAAGTATAATATATCTTATTTACAACAGCGAGCTTAACCCAGAATTGAATTTGGTTTTCTTCGTCTAGTCGCGTCTATCGCTCGTAATAACCAACTTTAAAATAGTGGGGTAACGTGGGCAGGCAACCCCACTTCCAAACCTGGAATCATGAGGTCAATTGAGTAGGTAGCCCTATTACCAAGCCTTAAATTATGTATAGGGCAACCTGGGCAGGCAAACAAACAACCTTGTAATCGTGGGGCAACTTGGGCATTCTACCCTGTTTTGGGCAGACTTTTTAAAGTTTTTTGCTAGTAAGTAAAAACTGCAAGATCACTTCGACCTCCGCTCAGCTGTTCAATGTTCATATATTATGATAAATGACATAAGTGTTAATAAAATGAACAAATGAACGACGAAGGCAATGATGTCACATTTAGTAGGTATGTACAAATTGTGTAGTACATGTTTTATAAGTGCCCACTTCGAGCTGTACTTGGGGTCATGTGCAAACGTCATCTTACAAAGTTCAATGTCATTAAATAAGCACATTTGTTTTGAGTGGCAACAAAATTAAATGGCTTTGATCAGACTGCAAAAAAAATTTGGATATTTTACTTTGAAATTTTGCTTTGTCAATAGGTTTTTAATTGAACTCGGAAAAATAATCCTCTGAAGTAGACAATTCTGTACAAGTAACAAGGAAAGTAAGAAAGAGTATTTTTTACACTCACACAGGACAAACCAAAAAAAAAAGGTTGAATTCACAATAAAACAAAAAAGTAAAAATAAGAAAAAGATAAAAACAAATGAAATTGGCTGTTTTTTTAGGCTGGGCAGAATCCGGGTAGGGGTCCAAAAAGTCGGACATTTCCTGACAAATCTAGACGGATCAGGGCTGCAAGGTTTCACCAGTTAATATGTTTGATTTATGTAATAGGGGGCAGGCTGGGCACAATCCCAGACTTCGGGCAACATATTATTTAAATACTGAACGGCAGTTACATTGAAACGAAGTCGTCTATCTTGATAAGGACTTGTAATGAGAAGGGCTGAAACGCATGTTACTAAAAAAGTGAGGGATAATATTGTTGATGGATGGAGAGGGAGAGGAAGGCCAAAGAAAAGATGGATGGATTGTGTGGGGAATTATATGAAAGAGAAAGGAGTAAATGATGACGTGACGTCTGTCTGACAGGGGAGAATGGATGAAGAAAACGTGTTGCGCCAACGATGATGGGAGACGGGCAGGAAGATGATGATCACGATGACTGAACATCAGTCTTGGTTAAGCCTTCAGAAGCCACTGATTATTCACTAGATAGACAATCTATCTATATATATAAAAATCAATTGCTGTTCGTTAGTCTCGCTAAAACTCAACGACTTGACCGATTTTGATGAAATTTTGCATAGTTGTTCTACGTAGGTCAGGGATGGTTTATAAGGTATTAGGTAGGTGGTAGGTAGTTGGTAGGTGATAGGTAGGTGGTAGGCAGGTGGGAGGTAGGTGGTAGGTATTAAGTAGGTAGGTAGTTGGGTAGTAGGAGGTAGGGAAAAGTGCATTGCAACGCATGCCGGAGCAGCTAGTTAGTTAATAAATTGAAGATACCTATACCTATCAAAATAAAAATGAAAGAAAAAAAAATCCAGTAACTTTTCATAACCATTTTAAATAAACTTACCAAATGATTACTAAGGTCACCTGTAAAGCGAAAGTACATCCTATAGTGACGTCACTCAATGTCGAGTATCTAAACTGATTGTTAGCGTAATAATAATAACTGCATTAATGAAGAGTGATTAATGATGCTGAGTATGAGGTCTTGGGATCGACTCCCTGAAGGAAAAGTGTGATTGGGTTTTTTCATCTGGAATTTCTTGGTAGCAGCCACAGAGTGTGGATTTGTGCCTGGTTGATGGCAATAGGCTCGACCCCTATTACATGGGACTTAAAACATAACTGGCGAAATGTGGGTGTGCTATTAGGTACACCTTTGCCTAACCCTTCGGGGATTATAGGCGTGATGTCATAGTTATTTTCTGAAAACGAGCCCAAATGCCCGAATGACAATAACGTAAATAAACTAAACTTGTCATGTAAAAAATAAAAAATTGAGGGTAGATTTGAAGGTATTGGCAAGGCCCAATTGAGGACGCCAGGCGTAAATGGGTCCAAATATTTTGTAGTAAACAACGTTTCAGGAGTTTTACAGGAAGTAGCCATGTTTTAAGTATTTTACCTGCTTTGCAATCAGGAAAAGAATGATGACCGCAAGTGAACGGATGCTGTATTTACCTACCGTATTGACGTACCTACCTATCTACATTAATTTAAAAACAAACAGTGCTAAAAGGATCTTGAAATTTTGGCGCTATATGACGCCGCGTTGTTGTGAATTTTTTTCATGGGATTTTATTGAAAAACAAGTTGGCGTCATTCGTTTTTTTTTTTTTTAATAATTTTGTTACTTACTAACAATAGGATCAGATTATACTAACATGACATACAACTTTATGGATCTATGACCAATTTTTTTTATAACCACACGCCAAAAGATCCTTGTAAGTACATAAATAATGTTGTGTGTATTTTTTTAAAAACCGTCAAAATTTGGCTAACCGTGGGAACTAAATAACTTTATCAAATTGGACAAATTGCCCGTCAAAGAATGAACACAGATTAAGCATGAAATTGCTCTGATGCCGAAAATATTTTAACATTTTCGACATTTGAGTGTTTCACGATTCAACTCAGGTTTTCTCCTTAGAGTCGGAAAAATCTCCTTATTTTATTGTAGGTACAATGATGAAAAAAAAAAAAAAAAAATGTAAATACAATTTATTGTTTCACAAGCTTTTGCTTGCGGCTTTACCCCCGTAATGTACGGAAATTACCCACGGGAACGTTTTAAATGGAGCCTATGATAGTCGAGGATAATGTAGCTTCCTGTTAGTGAAAGAATTTTCGTAATCGGATCAGTAGTTATGAAGATTACCCCCTACATGTATACAAACTTACAAAGAAATCTTACCTCTTTATAATATTAATTAATTGAATTACCTACAAACCGCTACTTCGGTACATACAAAAGTAGTTAATTAGTAACCATTGCAAGCAAGCAAAGGTCTCAAACCATACAGCCTTGTCTATCTTGATTGTCTTCATTTCGCTTACGAAAGTCCAATGACATTTGTGGAGCTTTTGACATTTGGGCAGCAAAAGTCAGTCTTACAGTTCTTTCACATTTATTTTACTTCGATCTTGAACCTTATGGACAGGAGAATAAAGTTCACTGAAATGCAAAAGCATAGAAAAAATAAAAACTGTGAAAAAAACTGTAGTTTTTGATAATATAGATTGGTGGGACATCTGCAATAGGTACCAGCATTCCAAGTGCGTTGATATCCCAGAGACAAGACTTAAGATATTTATCTCTTGAAGATACTTCGGTACCTACCTACAAGGTGTAAACGGATCCTTCAAGAAGCCGTCAACCAAGCATTCTGTACATCAAACTAAGTAACTCTATGCAAAAATAATTGCTCGGAAACGACTTTTTTTTGGGATTAAAAATCATGTTTCACGGTAGGACTGTAACGCACTCAAAACATTGTGCTGATGGATGCATTGAATAGTAAGGGGTTTGTGGAGGTATTTAAAGTAAAGTTATACTTGTCTTAACACTAAAAACATCGATCAAAAAAAAAGTGTTGTAGTTGGAACTTTGACCCCCAAAATCTCCGTAACTAGAAGGATTCCCAGATATGCATAATCTAAAACAAAATCGCAATGACAGGGACAACAAGTGCCTTTCGGCTTCGTTAAGGGTCGACTTTTACAACCATTAAATAGTGCTCCTGAATGTCATCGTCAAAAAAGCGCAGCACTGTTCAATTTTTGAATTTGACGGTTGAAATTGTATAGAAAAACAAAATGGCGCCAAAATTTTGTTCGAACCTACCGCTTTTTGTTATAATACTGAGATGAAAAACTAAGAACTCCAGCAACGCTTGATAGTAAATATCTACTTGCTTTTATGTATTGTAGTTTACCTCAACAGTACAACACAATACCATTTTATACACAATTGCGGTTGCAAGTTCGCAACTCGATTGAGTAACCAACTTTCTCGTTTATTATCATAATCATGAATTCTGTACCATAACCAACGAGGCATTTGGATATATTTTCTGTCTATTTTATCAACGTTTACAATGAAAAGTACTGAAAAAAAGAAATAATTTCAAAGAAAGAACATTCATTGAAAGAATTTCAGAGTTTTCTTTTTCTTGTCTTCAATTTGATTGGCGGTTGTGTCAACCAATCAGAACAAGTTTGAAACGAAAGATTTGACAGCAGTAGTTCGACAAAGTTTGCGTAGAGTTGCCATGTAATCATTTAGACCTGTGATAAATGATTAACATCATCTGCGAGGGACGAGTAGGTTTATTCATAAATAAATGTCATACAAACTTATACTGTCACTTACGGGATATATCTTCTGTGACTGAAAAAAAAAACATCAAACTTCATACATCTTATTTCTTTGTCCAACCAATACATTCACAATTTGAACTGATAACTTATAAGGTCAACCTGCAACATCCATTGTATTTCATTTTTATTTTTAATCTGTTTATAAAGCTACCTATTCACGCGTCTATTTCGCGCTCAAAATTCTAGAATCAATTCGAATTCGCTACGGCATAATCTAGACTTGGACTTTTGACAAACTTAAAATTGTGAGTGTGAAAATATAATTTCTTTAGATTTCAATTTAAAGTTAGGCCATTTCGGTCGTTGAAAGCTGCAAGTGTAAGTTTGTCGACAAATTGAATGACTCGCTTTCGGAAGATGCCGGAAGGAATTGAATAAGAAAATATTATTATTGTGTAAAGTAAAAGTTTGAAATAGGTTTTTTTATTTAACCGATTCAGTATTATTATGGTTTTTCAGCGTTGAATTGACATAGTCTGTCTGTATAATAATCTCAAGCTGCTTGTCAGTCATTGTCATAAATTTTACTTCAATCTGCTTTCTGACAGAGATCAGCCTTTATTGTTGTCTATACCTCCTTGTAGCCTATAACTTTGGTGATGAATCCATCACTATATTTGTTTTCTTAGATGAAATTGTTCATTAAAATGATCAGATTAATTTTGTCTGCAATCTCTGTCCTTTTTAATCTTGAATCTTCAATCTTTAAATCCTTTAAGCACTTTATTTAATGTTTCTTTTGTTTTCGAAATAAGCAAGGCTGCCAAAAAATGCTCTAGAATTAAAATTAGATTATTTTACAGCTCAAATATAAGCTGTCTGAAACAACCGTTGCAGTTCAGTGCTAATACCCTTGAATGTCTATCAAAATTTCAAGTTCCGTTCACTTTTGGTCATTTTGAAAGTACTTTTTGTTGTTAACCTATAGAGTTAATATTTGATTTAGTTTGTGTTACTAGTTCTTTAATCATTTGAACTTTTCTGTGGACGACTTTAGAAGTAATGTTTATTTGTATATCTTTCTACCTTGCTTCCTATTAATATTAGATTTTGCTAGAACATTACAAAAGTCAGTACCTAATAACCAAAACAATTTCTATTAGATTAGGAAATTAACTTAATTACTTACTTAGTCACCTAGAATAATAGGATTAAACGCTTGTTATACTCAGACATTAAATACTGCTTTGTATATAAGTTCATTACGATGATTAAAGGTGAGTATACACTACAACATTTTCTGGAGCATTTCTGTGTAATGTAACGTTCTTACGAATGGTACAATACAGGCAAAAGCTCAGTTTCCAAAGCATTTCCATGTAATGTAACGTTCCTGCGAATGCTCGGCGTTATGTTACGGGTAAATCCTCCCTCGGGTCTCCCTCCGCGTCACCACGCAACCGCGCATCGCCCGCACTCGTGGCTCGACGAAATGTTACACCAATACGCTCGACGCAATGTTACACCAATACGCTCGTTGGTTTGTATCAAAGAGGCGAGCGTGCTCGACGTTTAGTTCGTAAAAGGATGATACATTAGAACATATCATAGAGCGGCTCGTTGTTCTGTTACAAGTAAATGTTGTAGTCTATACTCACCTTAAGATTTAACAGCAGATTTAATAATGATCAGTAACTGTCGGGTGGTTGTCCATCAGCAAATCAATTTCACATCTATCATCATCTTCCTGCCCTGCCCATTCTAATTGGGGTCGGCGCAACACGTATAATTAATTTCAAATGTATAATGCCTCAAAATCAAGTCCTTATGAATCTGGAATTTGGACAGCATTTGAAGAAAGATGACTTTACACTTCCAGTTTTCGACGAAGTTCTTCGCTGATCACACAAGATCTTCTGAGCGTGTCGATGGCAATCTAAATTGTGTCCGGCCAAAAGTTAGCCACTAAGTAGTTTGGCGGCTTCAGTAGCGTCCGTCAGGTCCTGTAATGATCAAACAACAGGACACGATATTAAGTGCCCTATCATTTGTGGGACAGCACCACATTTACAATCCAGGGCAAAGTCTTCAATGAATCCCACCTGTGAGCAGGTTTTCCTTGCTACGGCACACCTGGGTTGGATGAAAAAATGGAGTTGATTAGATGGCAATAGGCTCTCCTATTACGAATGACTTGTCTGGGGAAAATTGTTAGTGTAAAAATCTATACATCTCTGCTTTGACATGGGCGAGATTTATATATGTTACTTCAAATTCTTCTTTAGTAAGAAAAAATATGTTTGGTAAGACTAGAAATAGCTAAGGATCAAGTTATTATTTATAATAACTCTAGACAACGTTATTGCACACTGATTGTTATCTGAATCCGAGAGAATTTTGCAACTCATACTCACTATAAATGCAACTGGGTAGTGGGTAGTGTTGGACCGAATGTTCGGCTTCGACAAACAAGCATCGGCTACTTCAAAATGGGCTGAAGTTTTGCTCGAAGCCGAAGGTTCCTTGCAAGCGTCGAAATTGAACGCACTTGACATTATTTCGAAGTAGTAATTAGTAATCATGTTCTTTCTAATTAAAAGTGAAAAATAAAGTATGTATAATTCACTGAAGTTCGTCCTCCGGTTCAACTTCAGTCAAAGCTTGTAGCGATAGCCGATTGCCGTCTTCGGCTTCGGCCAGAGATCGGCCTTCAGTCCGACACTAGTAGTGGACTTGTGGGTAATATTGTGTGTCAGCGACTCAGTGTGTTGGTCTAATACCTAAGTGGCTTTTGTTGTATGCCTGGTCTAGGTAATGTATATGTTTTGTTTCTAGTAATGTGAGATTAGCGAGAAGAGTTGGTATTTACTGTAAGTACTGTCAGTATCTTGGTTCTCATTATTTTGGTGTCTTACGTAGTTCCAATTGCTTTGGTCCTAACAAAATAGTGTCTAGTTTTGGGTCGTAACTTGTCTTTTGATTGTTTTTTCTTGAGATTTCGTTTTTGATTGAAACTTTGCTACTATGTTTTGATGACGCGTCTGTCACTATTATTTCTTTCTGAAATCATCCAAAATGCACTGTCTAAATGCATAATGTAACTATTCCAATTGTCTTAATTACGCAACGTCCGCCTATTGTCCTTTAGACAAAATATTTGTGGTACCTAATGATGTTTATTCAGCGTATGATTGTGTCTGTATGAATATGATCTGTCACTGTGTACGTAGGTATTACATCGCCCACGATCTGTTGTAGGAAATAAGTGTGTGTATGCGTAATGTGTGTGTGAGAACAAAGAGTAGGTATCTATTCATAATGAATTTGTGACAAGTAATCATTGTTTTCGGACATTCGAGTTTTGTCGTAATTGTCTCTTGAAAATTGATTGATTAGGTTGTTTAGATTTTCGATAATGTAGCTAGAGAAGCATACCTGTCTAATGCTTCCTGCTCAAAATGATCTTTATAATACCAGTCTTGGGGTATCATTTGTTACCAATCATCATCATCTTCCTGCCCTTGTCACCAGGAGTCAGTGCATCACGGTTTTCTCTTGCCCTCGCGGTATATTTGACTTCTTTTTATTTTCATTTCATTCCTCACACAATCCATCCATCTTTTCTTTGGTCTTCCTCTCCCTCTCCAAGTCTCCATCAATCAACATTTATAGTCATCACTCTGTTCGTCATAACATCATCGTTTCGTTGAAGTAAATGACGACTTTGACATTGCACACATAATTTCACACAAAACATTGACTTGAGCGAGGTCATAATTACGATTTGTGTTCTTACGAACAATATTGAGCAATTTTTCTAAGTATGCACGGTTTTAATTGTTACACCGCCAGACTGCGCTTACGCAATACACTACACAAACAATTGCAAGAGAACCTCGTTGGTCTAGTAGGGCAAAGTGTTATTGAGTTTTCCCATCAGGAATTTCTCAGTAGCAGCCACGGAGTCCAGATTTGTGCCCGGTTGAAGGCAATAGGCTAGCTCCTATTTACATGGGACTTAAACATGCCTAGCCCTTTGGGGATTACAGACGCGATGTTTGTTTAATTTTACAAGACAATGATATTGGCAGAATAAAGAATTCTTGCGATTTGTTTTAGTTATTCAGTTTTGTATGACAAACACCTAAGTAATTGGCTCCAGCTAAACTAATAAATTGTTTTGAATAATTTGCATGAATAGTGCAAAATTTCTAGTGCATGACGCCAATTTGTAAAGAGTCAAGTAAATAAATAAAAACTGCTTGTTTATCATTGTGTTTGTGTGTATGTATGTGTGTGTGTCTGGCAGCTGATTTCATAGGTTAGACAAATGTCATGAGCAGACTAATAGATAATAGCTTTTGCTGTTAATGAAGAAAAATATGCTTTGTTTTATGTTGACAATTATTATTTTATTGCGCGTTGAAAATCCAACGAAGACGGCAGTGGCAAACTTTTATTTAGGCATTTATTTACGGATCGCCTACTGTTGGTGACAACACTGACAACTATGTCATCAAACTTATCCCATGTTACTTGGGGTCGGCGCAACACGTTTTTTTCTCCCATTCTCCTATGTCAACCGTCACGCTATCATTTACTCCTTTATCTTTCATATCATTCCTCACACAATCCATCCACCGTTTCTTTGGTCTTCCTCTCCCTCTCCATCCATCAACGTTTATATTTATCGCTCTTTTAGTCACATGCGATTAGTGAAAACTATGTAATGTTATTTAATGCTAACGGTCAATATTCTTAAAAAATTCAAAATCCATCCCAACGTTCTTGTCTTTCCTACAAACAGCCAAATACAATAATTTACAATAATATTGTAATTCCTTTATCACATAAAGAACTGCAGAGATAAACAGCAAACGAAAACAAAGGTCGTTATGTTGCTCAACACTCAAGACAAATCGCCTTTGTAGCTTAGGTGTACGCTTTGTTGGCGCGGTTGGCGGCTTTTTACGGAAGTCGCCATATTCCGGAATCGTACGTGAATGGGACGCTTTATGTCTTTAATTTGAATTTGCGTTCTAGAGTTTGGTGATGACAATGGCGCTAGTGTCGCGGGATGTCATAGAGAATAGAGTGACTTAGTTTTTTATACGTTTGTTTATTATTTTCGCGCGGTTTTTAATCGCGTTGATTGAAATGTCACCGTTGCAAAAAAAAATGTTTAGTTAGGTCACTGAGGATAATTTAATAGTTTTTCAACTTGATTTTGAATTTTAAATAGGTACAGAAGGTATTTAAAAGTTCAAAATAAAACTCAATCGTAAAAATTTGGAAAACCAATTAAAATTACCGTGAAATATTTTGAAAGGTTATCTGTTTTTACTGGTCACTTCAAATTTCAAATCACAGACCAGGAGCAAACCGATTTCCTATCCATCCTACCTCAGTCATCTGCCTAGCCTTTCCACGGTTCTACGATACCCCTTGGTAAGACTGATTGTCAGACTTTCGGGCCACTGACTATGACGGAAAATTCATTGTACGCCGACACGTTTTCAGTGTGTTGTCCTAGGCGTGTTTTCTACACAAATTCAGATACTTTCTTACAATGTTATAATCTGCGGCCCCTCGCTACTGTGTGAAAAGCTCCTTACACCCTTCTTCAGCTTAAGGACCAACGTACGAGCATGATGAGTAGCTCTTTAAAAATCCGTCGACCTCGCAAAACACGTACCGTAACGATAAAAATTATGTGTGGAGTAAAATTTCAATTAAACGTTATCAAAATGTACGTAAAATAATTACATTTGTAAGTCACGTAAAGCAATATCGGATTTTAAGATTGCTCTGACAAGGTTACGGCGTGCGTTCGGTATAACGTATAGTAGTCGCCAAACTTCTAGTTCGCTCTGAAGTTGTGACGAGTAGAGTCGCAGTAACAACAAAACAGGTGTCACCGGGACACGCCGGGGAGCGGGAGCGGAGCACACCCTCGCACTACCCGCGCACCACCCGCGCTCTCTCGCGTGCTCTGTCACGCTGCGCTTTGTTATGTGTACCGGCGCAGCCGTTGCAACTTCAGAGCGAACTAGAAGTTTGGCGACTGCTATACCCCCCATTCAAGGGACCTCGTGACTAAATAATACCAGAAGCTCGATAGCTCACCGTGCGTCCGTCGACGGCGCGTTCGTGTTCCGCGCGCGCCTCAAAGAGATGTCAGCAAACAGGAAGGGCCGATGCCTGCAGGGGCTGCGGGACTGTTCGAAAGAGATACCGCGGCTCTGCAACACAAAGGGTAAAGAAGGAACATGGATGGATTTTAGTACGAGTCTGACACTCCCTTCCACTCCGCCCAGAGCGAGAAAAAAAAGCTCGGGTCGATCTTCACATAAAGCCGCGGCTGCCTAGGGTGACCACATTTCCACACATACCGAATTTCCTCCGTGCCTCGGAAAGCACGTTAAGCCGTTGGTCCCGACTGTCATTTGTAGATCTTTGACAGTCGTTACAGGTAGTAGTGGCCCGAAAGTCTGACAACCAGTCTTACCCAGGGATACCGTATACCCAGTACTAACTGGGTTGTGGAGGTCAGATAGGTAGTCGTTTCATGTAAAATACTGGTATTCAGCTGCATCCGGTTAAACTGGAAGCCGACTCCAACATTGTTGGGAAAAGGCTAGGCAGGCTGATATAAGAAGAAGTCATGGAACAAAAATCCCAGCAACACATGCCGTGGATACTGGCCAGTCAGCAATAGTGACAGCTAGGAAGAAAAGTAATCATTATGTCCTCTTTCACTTAAACCTCTATGTAACGATGAGGTTTAAGGGCGTTCATCCCAAAACTTGGCAACGTCGCAAATAGCTGACAAATATTTACCTGTTTTAATTAATTTGGTAATATTACTGTATGGGAATAAGACAGAGCGGCTGCGTCCTACCTCTGAAAATTTCTCGTATAAGATTTTACTATTATCTAACATCTGCGTAGACCATCGACCGCTAATTTTAAAAAGGGCTTGAATAAAAACTGTTCTAATGAGAAAACTATACGAATATTTGAAAATTATTTTCAGCCATGCACTAGATTATAAAATCTTCAATAATTTGACGTCAATAACTTATCTTCGAATTAAACAGATTATCTTTTAATTGTCCGTCGGAAATCATCAATTTTGAGCTCCAGCGTGGTTCTAACGGATGAACAGTGACCCTCAATTCACAAACTAACTCAGTAAATAAGTTATCCCGTGTGATAGGTATTGGTAACGTAATTTTCCTCAAGATTAACTTATTGTGACTATTTCTGGGTATAACCAATGTTCGACATGATTAATACGTTACGGTATTGACCGACAGAGCAGCTTATCTTAATATTCATGTGGTCCTTTTATATGCCTATAATTTGATCAAGCGACAAGCTATTTACCTGATGGGGTTTCCCATTTAAAAATTGACCCTTTTTATTTATTTATTTAACACTTCAAGCACTTATTAATGCCATGCCATGCATGGATGCTTTTTAGGGATGTACTTACAAAAATACTTCCTTACCGTTTCGCTACAAACAAATGACACGCGTTTTTCAACGACGACTTTGGAAAAACAATTGAAAGAGATTCTTTAGTATTTGAGGTGGTCTTTTGTAAGGAACCATACCAATATGAGTAGACCTGTCGAGCCAGTGCAAGCACTTGTCAGTAATCGGTCAAGTCAGTACTCAAGGAGCTGGACCACTCGCCGGACAATACCAAAGGAAGGATATTTGGTAGATCGCTTTAGTACTCACTAGACAGTGACGTATTTTAAGCAATCTTTCAACCCCTATTTCACCGGGGTATTCCTCAAAGCGCAACTGTTTTTAAGCGCAACCAACGAGGAATAATTTTGTTGAACAACAAAATTATTCCTCGAAGCGCAACCATTAGTTGCGCTCACAAATTCAAATTAAAAATATTATATGTTTATTCCTCAAAGCGCAACTATGATGAAAAATAGAGATGGATTCATTAACGATATTTTTCATCATGGTTGCGCTTTGAGGAATAAACATATAATATTTTTAAATTGAACCCCCAAGGAGGAATACCCCATTTCACCGGCTTTAGGGCTGAGTCTTGCAAAATCCTTTCTTACCGGATGCCTACGTCATAATAGCTATCTGTTTGCGAAATTTTAGCCCAATCCGTCCAGTGGTTTGAGCTGTGCGTTGATAATCAATCAGGATAAGGACAAACGATTTTATAAGTAAGGATTTTATGTCACTAGTTATAAATGGTCTCTCTGCAGGCTCCATCAATGCATTGTGTTATCTAATATAATACTATCATGACCCAATTCATTCGCCCCCGTTTGTTTTAATTCATCAATAGACAAAATTGATAACATACTGACCTAGTGTGTGAACTTTTTCATTATAACCCTTGGTTGTAAATGGGTTACTGTCTTGTGTGCTATATTCGTCACAGTTTCTTAATATAGCTTGTATTGTAGGTATTAGGAAACTAGAGAGAGATAATTGGATCTTCTGCCATCATCATCTGCCTAGCCTTTTCCCAATTATATTGGGCTCGGCTTCCAGTCTAACCGGATGCAGCTGAATACCAGTATTTTACGTGGAGCGACTGCCTATCTGACCTCCACAACCCAGTTAGTAGTGGGTAATATGATACCGCTTTGTAAGACTGGCCGAAATCGGTACTAATAAGTACAGTCACGACCACCAATATGTAAACACTTTCCTAAATTTAAAAGCAATTTTTTTCTTTTTCGTTAAAATAGGAGTTCCAGAATACTATGTTCGTAACAACATGAAATTTAATCAGAATAGTAGGAGAAAAACGCTTTTAAAAGTTGTGTTTACATACCTATTGGTGCTCGTGACATCTTGTTTTAATAAGACCAAAGAAAAGATCCATAATCCGCTGTTATTAATTGACATAACAGTTCTACTAATTCCTACTAGTAATAATATTAACAAATGCGAAAGCTTGTGAGGATGGGATGTTTGTTAGGTACTCTTTCACGCAAAAACTACGGAACGGTTTTGGATGAAATTTGGCACAAAGATAGGTTATAACCTGTATTAACACCTAGGATACTTTTTATCCAAGTAGTTGGTACGTGCGTTCCCTTGGGATATTTTTTTTACTTCACCAGAGCTAATGCTAGTTTACCATTTTACACTGTTTAAAATTTAATCGTCATATTAAAAAAACAAAAAAACATCTTGTTTGTTTGAACATAAAACCAACTGAGCCAACCTGACCTATTTAAAATGTCTGCCGTTATGACTGCATACTTCACAAACGCGCGAATTTGCGTTTGAATTAAATACGGTACGGCCAGGTATTGTTCTGTCAACGGTTCGTTGACCCTTGCAGCGCCATCTTGTAAACATCTGTTTGAAAATCGAATACCTAGTGTTGTGACATGTGACCCTGTTGTGACGTTTTATTTTTAATCGACTTCATTATTGAATAGATTAGTTCTTGTCAAGTATGAATATGGATGGCTGTAAGAGTAGGAGAAGACCAAAGCTTCGATGGATGGACTGTGTGAAGGATGATATGGCTAGAAAGGAGGTTACTACTGAGCTGACGACTAAGAGAAGTACAGAAGAAGAAGACGTGTTGGGCTGACCCCAAATAAATTAGTATAAGGGCAGGAGAATGACCCAATGGGTTCTTAACCGGTTCAAATCACTGTATCCGGATTGTCAGAAACAATTGGCCAGCATTCCGTGTATCTTTCAGAACAAAAATCTAGATGCTGAATCACGTTTTCGAAGAATGTAACAGATAGTCATCAAATTGTAGGTGACTGGTGACTAAAAAGAACCAATTGCATGTATCCATCTTCATCAACACAAACGGTTTAGTCGTAAATGTAGGTACAGATATCCACGGTGCATTTAACCCGTCTGCCTTCAAAGCAAGAGTGAACAGACATCTTCTGGGCACGCTCGTTCCATCATAGACCTCATCTACCGCTTTCCATCAGGCGTGATCGAGGTCAAGAGCAGGCCCATTATGTAATAAAAAAGATTTCCTAATTATTCATCAGCCTAGCAGTCTTTTGCTGGACTTCCTTTCTCCCTCAAAACCTTTGTATCTTGTGCAATCTATGTCCATGTTAGCCCCACAGACAAGATCAGATCGTTACACCACCTTCGTCGGTCCACTTCACTTAGTAAATTATTTTTCAATACACTTTCTCGAAAACTGGTTCTTATCGCTCTACGATTAAGTTCAACGTGCAATGTATTTCACACGCGTGGATTTTTAATATTTTTCCGCACACGTGCGGAAATAAAAATTTCCACAGATAAACATAAACTAAGTCCAAATGGGTTTATTGACTAAAGTTGTCGGTGATTGTTTTTTTTTAATCTCGGCAAAGAGATATGCGTCTTTACGGCGTAAATATTTTTTCAATATTTCAATTGTGTTTATAAATAGAATATCATAGATAAACATGATGATTTAAAACAAATATTTACTTTTATGAACAAATTAACATTTTTGTTCTAAATGAAAAAATATTAGAATTTTCTATTTTTCATATTGCTCAATTTTAGGCTTTTCTGATCCAACTTCCCAATTAATTTCTCACACCCACTACCGTTTCATCATACAGCATTAAGATTTAGGGTCTCAATTTTACCCAACCCGTTGATACGACGATAATCAACCTGTCCATCCGTATGCACAAATTAACCTCAGAAACGGTCCCGCCTGAATTACAACCGTCTTGATTACTTGAACGGAGAGCATCCTTATTCGTTCAAATTGCATGAGTCACGTTCAAAGATAGATGGTTTAAGAGGTACAGGTAAGCCGTTAGTCTTCGTTACTACTGTTGCTGGTAAAAGGGAATAGCCAATGCCATAGGATAGGGGATTACTACAGAGCATGGGATCTCCACTTCCGCGTCTGTAGCGTCTAGGGACGGCAGTAGTCTTACTAATATTATAAAGAGGAAAGATTTGTATTTTTGTGTGTGTGTAACTTAAAAACTACTGTGCCGATTTCAAAAATTTTTTGACCATTAGAAAGCTATAAAGGGTGTAAAAAGACCCTTAACGAAGCCGAAAGGCACTGATTCTCCCCGCCATTGCGTTCTATTTTTTGTTCTAGACCATACCTGGGAACCTTCTAGTTACGGAGATATTGGGGGTCAAAGTTCCAACTATTTCACAAGATTTTTTTAAAATACATGTTTTTAATGTAAGATTTTTACTTTAAACAACTCCACGACCCCCATACTATTCAATCCATCCATCAGCACCATGTTCTGAGTGCGTTATATTGAGTGCTATCGTCAAACGTGATTTTTGACCCCAAAAAAAAAAAGTAGTTTCCCAGCAAAAATTTTTGCGTAAAGTTACTTAGTTTGGTGTACAGAATGCTTGGTTGACGGCTTCGTGAAGGGTCCGTTTACACCCTGTATTATCCCTGAGTAACATAGGCTATATTTTATCACAAAATGTTTAAAAAAATAAATGTCCACCCGTGCAAAGCCGGGACGGGCCGCTACTTGCTTATAAAATTCGTGACGCCAAAAACTTCGAAGCCATCAGTACCTATAAGTCTTTGGGTGTGTGTCACTAATGATACCTCCAGCAGTAGCCGAGACATTTCCGTGGTGTGAAGGGATTATAGCAGGTCAATCGTAGCAGGTCACACGTAGCATGACCACCATAGAAACGGGTTTGTTGCCGGAAGAATCGACAAAATGACAGATCAACAAAGAAATCTGTATTTACAATAGAGAACGCCTAAGCCATTAAGTCCGCCTTTGTTATTCATTTAAACTTGGGCAAGAATGCCAAAGAATCGACGTATGGAATGCGTGCAAGATTATATTATGTCTGGAAGGGAGTTGTCATTTTGGGATGACGGTCTATAGAGATCATCATCATTCTCCTGCCCTTATCCCAATTTATTTGGGCTGGCGCAGCAGGTCTTCTTCCATACTTCTCTATTACTCGTCATCTCATCAGACACCTTCTTTTTTTGCCATATCATTCTTTACGCAGTCCATCCATCGTTTCTTTGGAAGATCAAAGAAATCTCCTCTACCACTAACTCAACACTCCACTCTAAAACTCTTATACCTGCTTGTCGAAGTCACGACGTTCAAGTTGTTAACGTATTTTTTTTTCTTTTTTTTTATCCCGTCCTGTTGAATTTATAAATATCTGTTATGCTTTGTATGTTTATTGTATTTTTTTGTCATTTTGTATGATGAACGTCATGTCCCTGCGACAAATATAAAAAAAATAATCTTTTCTTTTCTTTCTTTTCTTTTCTTTTCTTTCTTTTCTTTCTTTTCTTTCTTTTCTTTCTTTTCTTTTCTTTCTTTCCTTTCTTTTCTTTCTTAAACCCAGAGATGACCTTTCCGAAAAAGAAGTGCTGTGAGGACCCCAAATAAAAATTGGGTTGAAGATCTAAGATAATTAGACCTATCTTCTAAAATCCCTTTGTTAGAAAATAGAATTATTTAAAGCGGATAATAGTACGGTATTCGCTATTTATAACCGTTGACTCAGTCTCATGGTTCTTGCGCAAGATAACCTACTAGGCTACGAGTATAATCTTAGCGTATATTAGCTTAAGTTATCCACTGGTTTGTGAGCCAAGTTGTTGACTAAAATCTTAGAACTACTTAAATTATTTGCATTGGTATCAACGGAAGTTTTGCAAGACATTTTTGCGGAATGATGACGAAATTTTTCGGAAGAGTTCCGAATTATTCGTTAAAAATCAATAAAGAAAACGTTAGTCAATAAAAGCATACTTCAGCGTTTTACCATAGATGTAATGTAATCTTTAACTTTTTTTTTCGTTTTTTGTTTATTAACAGTTAATCTGAGGACCTCAGATCGAAAAGACAGGATTTCTGAGGCCCTCAGTAAAATATTGGATACTACAAATTTTTAATCGACTTCAACATGGTTGCATAGATGCGAGCTTTGCGTTTTTTTATTTTTATTTATTGATAGTTTATATGAGGACTTCTAGAACCGCATAATTCCCGTCATATGATAAATGATATTTATTTTGCAAATCGGTTTTTACCATAGAGATTTAAAACACATATAAAGGGTGTAAAAAGACCCTTAACGAAGCCGAAAGGTACTTGTTCTCCCCGCCATTACGATCATTTTTTTGTTCTAGACCATACCTGGGAACCTTCTAGTTCCGGAGATATTGGGGGTCAAAGTTCCAACTTTTTCACATTTTTTTTTTTAAATTCATGTTTTTAATGTAAGATTTTTACTTTAAATACCTTCACGATCCCCTTACTATTCAATCCATCCATCAGCACAATGTTTTGAGTGCGTTATATTGAGTTTTACCGTAAAACGTGATTTTTCACCCCAAAAAAAAAGTTGTTTCCCAGCCATAATTTTTGCGTAAAGTTACTTAGTTTGATGTACAGAATGCTTGGTTGACGGCTTCGTGAAGGGTCTGTTTACACCGCGTAGACAGGACATTGGGAATATTGTCATAAAATAATTTTCATCCTGAATATTTTCGATTTTGACACACGAATGCTGCCTGACAAGCGGGCGTATGACACAGATGACACTAGACAGAACGAATTGTTACTAAGTAGTAACAAGTTTTGGATTACGATTTTCTTCGTCATGACCCGTCTATAGCTCGGAAATATTTAAATGTCTTTGTGTCATATGAATGCGACCTGACAAGGCGACGTATTGCACTGGACTGATCGACTTGTTACTAATTTGTAACAGGTTTTGGAATTGTCAGTTTCTTGGTCTTGTCCCGTCTATAGCTAGTTATATTTGAATGTCTTTGGTTTTTACAAACACTTTTTACACGTCTTTTTTTTTTAAACTAGATGAGACTGGTGTTTCGTACCTGACTACTCTGAGAAGAAACAGCCGAAAAACTCAGAGGTCAAAGTCTCTTTTAAGGTCCAGACATAATCTTGGTCTACTTACCTACTACCTGTGCAAAGTCGAGCTGAACCTATAACTGGGTCCTCAACTCCTCACTATCCAAAATACGGAAATTACGCATAATTTCACGCAACTAAAATGCGTATTTACAATTTTTAAAGCTGATTTATAGCATACAAACTTAATGCGTAATATATTTACGCCGAGGTATTACGAAAGAGGAAGAACCTGCATTAGTGCATGCAGTCGGAGTTTAATCGGTAATTTATCGAGTATTATATGAATTATCTGATGAAAAATATGAGTATATATATTGTTTCATGTTACATGGAACTTGTTAGTTAAATAGTTATACTAGTTGTTATTAGACAACGATCAAAATATTCTTTAAAAATACATAAACCAAAAGTAGAAACACAAATGTCAAATCGAGAGTTGATGTTGACAGGTGACTTTGACATTGACAGTTGTCAGTGGGGACTGGGGTCACCGGCGCCGGCGGAGGCAACTGACAATGTTTATAGTTGGTAGAGTGCTGCATGATTCTTTCGGAGCCTGGCCATCGATTCATCTGAAATAATCATTGAAAGAGTTGACCAATTGCTCACATGCTCAAATTATTTCTTTTTTTTCTGTATGAACACCGTTTTGTTTTATTCAATCCATTCTAATGTGTATTTTCTGTTTATTTGCAGGTAATTTCTTATTCTACGTCGACCTGTTTTGAAGGAGGTTTGAAGGTAACTTTGTTAACCCATAAACACAAATAGGTTACCTACATCGTATTTTTGTTAAAACAGCTTTATACAGTTCTTAATTAGGTACTACAGTTTTTCTTTTCAATCTTAATCGTCTTTTGAACATAAAAAAATACATATAACACATCTATAAATGTTACATTGTAACCTTTGCTTGCGACACTACAAAAAGCACTATAGCAAAATAGTACAAAAAGGAGGTACTACAGCGCCATCTATGCCACAAATGAAAAACTAACATCTAATTCCTAAATGGACTTACTGAAGTTATTCGCGACTTAAGAGCACAATAAAGGTCAACAATGGTCGGAGGCTCCATCCTTTTCTATGGGGGCTGAAGAACTTTACACCCTGTTATTCATACCGATAGAACCTTATTAGTCAAAAACTACAATAATCAGTAACAATTTTTGTACAATGATCTTTTGGCGCGTGGCCAAAATCGGAACTAATGCCGCCATCTTGTTTTCTCTATGCTACAGTCCTTTTACAGTTTATTTACCACTCGCTATTAAGTTGATAAGCCTGAAGTTTGAATGATTATCCTGTTGAACGCTTCAAATGTAACTTCATATTTTTTTAAAAATTCGAAGTTTAATTGGCCCACTTCCCGGTTTCCGATTGAGCTGAAATTTTGCTACGTGACATCGTTCTAAATCAAAGATGGCGGACTAGTTTTTTTATGCATTGCCATGATATGGGTATCAAATGAAAGGGTTTGCTAAGAAGAATACGAGAAATAAAACGACGTCACTCTAAAGTGTGTTTTCTAGTTTTTCAATCTAAAATATTATTTTACACACGTAAGGCCAGTCAGCCTGCAAAACTACAGGCCAAATAACTTTGGTATTTAAGTATTCTACTTTTTTTTAAATAACTGAAAGTACCCGAATTAAAAATCGAACGTATCCACTTTTTTTTTTTAAACGGCCAGCAACCTTTTGCTGTGACAAATTTTATCGATTCCGGACATCGATACTGTTTCATCGGTATGACTGAACGAGTCGCTACATACAATGTAGCGAATGTATGTTGTTGTAACGTCATTCAGTAATGCAGATCAATATTTTTGTTTGTTTGCTGTACAATGGTCATAATCATCAATATTATGTGTCACAAGAATTGGCCTGAACTTTATACAATTGCAGAATGGTCTTGTTTCTAACCGACTTGAAAATGTCATATTGGTGAATCTTGACACCTTTACTCTCGAAAGGATTTTGCAGAGATGCATAAATAAGGGATGGAAGGGACCCCCACCCCACATAGACATTTTTCATCGAAAAAAAATCAAGTGTTTCCTACAAAACAGCAATTTTTTTTCGATGATAATAATGATTAAAATTTTCTTTGTAGAGGAGCAGGGGATGGTTCAGAATGATGTATTGAATGCGTGGTAAGAGTTTGTGCGTCGGTGTCCCTTCAACCCTGTATATTAGCCTACCTGTATACGTACGTCTACATGTCGCCAATGATAAGCCCCATGTATTAGGGACCCAATCTTTAGCCATATACTGGGCACAAATCCAGGTTATTACCGAAATAAGTAATATTGGGACTATAAAATAAAGATTTTTACCCCAACATGGCCCACCATCTCACACAGTGGACCAATCTCAACCATTTAGTGGTCCTATCATCATGTTTGCAAAGCAAATTGCTTGTCAACATTGCAATGTATGCATTCATGCAATTCACTATAAATGGCGGCGCTGCGCCGGTACAGGAAGAAATAGATACTTAATCTATTAGATAAAAAATCTTTGATGAACAAATAACAACTCCATTTTAGACAAGAATGGCTTCCGCCCGCGGTTTCACCCTCATTTACTCTCAATAATTCGGAACCGGCCACATACAAATTTTTCATTGGTAAGAACAAAAAAAAAATCAGAATGACGTACTAATACGTGGTAACCATTGTCAAACATGGAAACGTATAAGAACAGCTAATTTTTTAAAGCAAATTATCTTACTTAATACATTTTTCGGACCACTAATTGCTTACATCACAAATTCACAACATAGTCGAGGAGTTACGTATATATTTAAACACATCATCGACCCAGTTGTCCGACCGTCTGTCCCTAGAAAGAAAGTTGGTCGAGCATTACGTTAAATACAATTTCTATTCTGGCTCCGTGTCATTTGCGTTGTCTGGCCATGTTTATGCTAGGCGCGTTGCGAATATACAAAACTTGTTTTTAAGAAATATTGTGATAGCTTGATAAGCCTCTTTTTTGACTTTGTTGGGGAAAACTTTTAGCTTTATGAGATTTGACTGAATCTCCTCACAATAAGTATTGAATAAAATGAAGGTAGTGGCAGAAAACAGCCGTAACTGAACAAAGGAAAATCAAAAATAAGGAAAAAAACGATTGTGAGTCGGCTTTGTTTCGTCTAAACCTTTGAAATTAATTTGTGCGTTTCTGCTAAAAGTCTACACTTTTTGGCTGGAGGATGAACTTTGGCTATATTTCAAGATGGAGCATAGTGCACGAGTTTTTTTACAACTGAAAACATTATTAACTTCTATCAATTATTCTCAGAAAAGAGAGGTTAGACTCCCAGCAACGGTAATAATCTGACACTGAACAACAAAGCACAGCCTTCATATTAAACCTACCTTGCTCAACTTCATGTTCAAGATTTCAGACTTTTAAGTCTAGGTTTCCTCATATTTTTTCCTTTACCGCTGCAGAAATTAAAGTCACATTGAGGCCGAAGCAGAAAAATAACTAGTAAGACAATGACGGAATGTAATTGACCTGAGTAATTACCTACTTGAGCGAAATCTCGCCAAATTTTTGCTGCCTACTTTAACATCTAATGGCACATTGTTTTCGTATTTTTTTTTGGGTTTTAGTCGATGTAAAAGCGCATTATTTAAGTTAGAGTAACTTAGATCCGGTGTTAGACAATAAGAAAGAAAGAAAATATGTACATATTTAGCGCAGACTATAATACCAAACTTTTGAAAGAGAAATATGAAAAAAAATGTGTGCCTCACGGCTGCACCAAATAAGCTCAGTTCAGCAAAAATTGCCAGACAATTACGTGACTTACTTAATAGTAAATAAAGTGCACCTGGTCAGCAGATAATTAAATAGTACTCAGATGACACCATCCCAAAATAAGTCAATTTTCTCATTGCCTCGTCCACATTGAAATTGACTGAAAATTTTTGGGTTTAAAAAAATATGGGGTAACTGTACTAACTAAGTACCTACTTAAGTATTATTTGTAACTCAAAGGGTGATAAAAGGGAAAAGAGACACAATTTGCAGTGTTTTCGTTTTTATTTATTATCCCAGTTTATGTTATTTTGTGAGTTATGTTACCCCTTCAAAAATAACCTTATCATCATCATCTCCCTAGCCTTTTCCTAGGTATGTTGGGGTCGGCTTCCAGTCTACCCGGATAGTTCCCAGACTTTCTGTCACCGGAATTCGAATGACAACCGCGACATAATCTAAGTTGTAACTGCATAAATTTTCCATGAATAGTTAGAGATCGCTATCAATCTTTTAACGCAGTTGACCGGGAAAAACCACGTACTTCCACAGTTGATAACTGAAATTATTCATCGTGTAGTTTCAGACACATCAATTTATAATGATGTCAGCAAAAAGTCATGACAAAAACATTATGGAAGTACTTGTGTTGAAATGAGTATTTATTTAGATTCAATTCTATTTTTGAAGTATGTCTCTTGGACTATTCAGGTTGATGTATTCACTCTTTTTTTAAAGCTGTAAAAGGACGACTCTTGCAAGATAAAATGTTCAGCTTATAACATTCCCTCTGCTGGGACTAAGGCCTTCTCTCTATGAGAGGGAGTAGATCATAATCCACCACAGTAGGGGGATGTCATATACGAACATTTGGTTCTCGGATCAGTGGCGTGCCTAGGGCCCAACAATACGGCAAGCCCATTTTAAGACAAGCAGCCTGTTCAGAAACCCTAACATCATGAGGTTATAAGGGCAAGCTAAGCTTTTAGGCTTGTATGAAAGTACCGCCACTGATCGGACATGCTGGTTTCCTCACTGAGTTCTGGTTCCTTTACCGTATTAGGAGCAATAGTGTTTTCCCCTTTTTTTTCAGATGGAAAATCATCAAATGACCCCTCCCGCTCTGGGCGGCGTGGAAGGGAGTGTCAGACTCGTACTGACTAAAACCCATCCATGTTCCTTCTTTGCCCTTTGTGTTCCAGGGCCGCGGTAACTCTTTCGAACAGTCCCGCAGCCCCGGCAGGCATCGGCCCTTGCGGATTTCTGTGTTTTTCCCCTTGGTCTTCAATAAAAATTGGCACCTGGTAGCGTGGAATACCAGATATCTCTAGTAGCGATTTCTGTGTCTCGGAATGCACGTCGAAACTGTCATGCTCCGCTGTCATTTCTAGATCTTTGACAGTCGTTAGTTAGATAGTTAGGAGCAAGAAAATCTGACAACAATTTTACCAAGGTGTATTGTATTACCCAGTACTAACTGGGTTGTGGAGGTCAGATAGGCAGTCGCTCCATGTAAAATACTGGTATTCAGCTGCATCCGGTTAGACTGGAAGCCGACCCCAACGTATTTGGGAAGAGATTAGGCTGATGATGCTTCCTGTAGGTTTGTCCGAAACATTGAGTGACCAGTTACATGATTCACATGGTAGGTAACAGTAGATACCACATACTTCCGAATTCTTCTTATCATGAATTCATCAGCGGAAATCCTCTGGATGTGGTCCCTATAATCAAAGCTGCGTCATTAAAACCGTCATAGTTTGTAACTTATGACAATACTGTGTGCCTATTCCGTTTTCTATGGGGGTGGGCAGAAAAGTGTCTTTGCCCGACCCCGGAATCGAACCCAGGACCTCATGCTCGGTAGTCGCGCTTGCGACCACTAGACCAACGAGCAGATTTTATGGGCTATATTATGTTAAAAAGTTAATTGGACAATTTCCTTACTGTTTGTATTACTAAAGTAGCTAGGTAAGCAAGTTTTGTATGGTTATAATATAAAGGGTGTAAAAATACCCTTAACGAAGCCGAAAGGCACTTGTTCTCCTCGTCATTGTGATCATTTTTTTGTCCTGGACCATACCTGGGAACCTCCTAGTTACGGAGATATTGGGGGTCCAAGTTCCAATTTTTTAACAAGTTTTTTTTTAAATACTACTTTTTAAGGTTCTAATTTACTCCAATTACCTCCATGGTCCGTTTACTATTCAAAGCATCCATCAGCAATAAGTTTTGAGCGCATTATATTGAGTTTTACCGTCAAACGTGATTTTTGACCCCAAAAAAAAAAGTCGTTTCCCAGCAAAAATTTTTGCATAAAGTTACTTAGTTTGACGTACAGAATGCTTGGTTGACGGCTTCGTGAAGGGTCCGTTTACACCAGGTATATCCATCGTAGATATTACTGCCCCTGAACGAATTTTCATAGCATTTTTTATATGTTAGACTGTAAGGATGGAGTTTGGAAGTATGCCATCTTTTTAAACTCATTTTTTTGAGATACTTCTCTTTGCTGTAGGACGTGGGTTAATTTTGATCCTTCTTCTTTATTAGACAATCTCCTTACTGTTTGTATATCTAGAGTAGCTAGGTAAGTAAGTTTTGTATGGTTTTAATGTATGTCTACCCTCATTTCTGCAACAATGAACTAAAACCAACAGCTTTTAAGTTAATCCAATACTGAAGCGATTACCAGCGAAAATTATTTGAATTTCTGAATCTAGTCACAAACAATTTTAGACCTTACGTCCTGGACGAAGCCGTTAAAATTCCACTGTTCAAAAAGTAATCGCCTTACCGTGAGTCCCAATAAATTTTCATCTCTATGTTGGCAATGTATAAGGTTGAAAGTTCATTGTAAGGGAAAAATAGATACTTTTGCTTATTCAGCCGTGTAGATATTGGATACTGACATTAATACTACACGTTTAAAGTGTTTCGTTACTTTCATTAAAAGTAATAAGAGACGAGAATGTCACATTTTCTAGCTGTCTAGAATAATAAGAGACGAGAATGTCACATTTTCTAGCTGTCTAGAAACATAACATCTCGTCTATAATCCCCGAAGGGCTTTGCAGAGGTGTACATAACGGTACACCCACATTTCGCCAGTTTTGTTTGAGTTCCATATAATAGGGGCGAGCCTATTGCCATCTCCTGGGAAATTCCGGGTGGGCAAACCCAATAGCAGTTTGTCCGGCCTGGTAATCAATCCCAGGACCCGATTATTGTGTATGTCATGGCTGTGACAAATAGGGCCACTTCAGCAGTATTGACCGACGCTGGTTTTCAACTGGACCTGAGATTTCTTGAAACACCAATGGCTAATTGGCTATAAAGGATGTAACAGGACCCTTAACGAAGCCGAAAGGCACTTGTTCTCCCCGTCATTGCGATCATTTTTATAATCTAGACCATACCTGGGAACCTTCTAGTTACGGAGATATTGGGGGTCCCGTCAAAGTTCCAACTTTTTCAACACCTCCACGACCCCCGTACTATTCAATCCATCTATCAGCACAATGTTTTGAGTACGTTACATTGAGTCTTACCGTAAAACGTGATTTTTCACCCCCAAAAAAAAGTAGTTTCCCAGCAATAATTTTTGCGTAAAGTTACTTAGTTTGATGTACCTACATAATGCTGGGTTGACGGCTTCGTTAAGGGTCTTGGTACACCCTGTATCTTCGGGAATACATACAGAGGTGATGTTATGTGTTTTTACTCCACAACCTGCTTCACTTAATAACCTTTTTATCTTATTAAAACACTCACAATTACAAGAATGTCTGACAAGTTCTCATGCCAACAATGGAAGGCGTGATCTCTTTCACTTTTAACCTCAAACGATTGCCATTTTCGCGCCATTCCGTCCGCCATCTTGTTTTACGTGACCTTTTTGCTGCGTTCCTGAATTATGATCTTGTCTTTGGTTAATTGTTTAAAAAGTTCTAGTCGTTAATGATTTAGATACAAAAGTGCCTAATGTAAAGGTTCAAAAGCTTTACAAAATCATGTCTAAAACAGTTTCACAAAATCATGTCTAACTTATAAGCCTACTCTTACCTAAAAAAAAAAAAAAAAAAAAATCTCTTTGTCTTTACAAGATTGACAGAAATACAGGGTGTAATCGGACCCTTCACGAAGCCGTCAATCAAGCATTCTGTACATCAAACTAAGTACCTAACTTTACACAAAAAAATTTGCTGGGAAACGACTTTTTTTTTGGGGTGAAATGTCACGTTTTACGGTAGGGCTGCTGCTGATGGATGGATTGAATAGTAGGGTAGTAGTAGGTCGTGGAGGTGTTTAAAGTAAAAATCTTAAAATTTAAAACCATGTATTTAAAAAAAAACTTGTGAAAAAGTTGGAACTTTGACCCCCAATATCTCAGTAACTAGAAGATTCCCAGGTATGGTCTAGAGCAAAAAAATGATCGCATTGACGGGGAGAACAAGCGCCTTTCGGCTTCGTTAAGGGTCTTTTTACACCCTTTATAGCAATGCGAGAAATTCATTTATCGCTATTATGTAGGTACTAAGTTAGTGATTTGTAATACCATTGGTCCTTCTTTCGTAAGAATCATTAGGCGTATCCTTTTAAACAGGGTTTACCCTAACCGTATTCTACATCAATAACACACTTTTTACAAATGGCAAGCATTTAATTACATATTTATTTATAAATACATACTAGGATATTCCCAAGCAATTTGATGCAATTTGCAGTAAAACTGAATTGCTTATATAAAACAATTAGTTACAGTAGGTTCTTATGTACTTATCATTAAAATCTCCATAATATACAGTTTTATAAATTTTGTGAGAAACCAGAACTTACTTCGTCCGTATTTGGAGGGAAAATAACAATCATAGACAATAGGTCTTGATGAGAATATGCCATGAAGACACGTCAAACAGTAGTTTTATACCAAAGTACTACTTTTTATTGCTAAAACTATGGGATATAAAAAGAAAGGCGTAAAACATGTTTGAAAATCGAATTGACGTAATCGAATCTTTTCGCGGGAAAACTCATTTTGTGAAGAAAAACTGGAATTGCGGCAACTTATTTGAATTTCGAATACAAACTACATAAGGTTAGATTAATCTAATATAGTTCAACCAACTTACTGTGCATGCGGGAAAACATAGAACTAAAATAAATGTACCAAGTTTGACACATCGATGCAATTTTTTTTTGACAAGTAACGCCACCTTGTACTCCACACTTAAAAGACAGTGGTAATTTTAGACACCATCGTTATTGCTGATAGAAAGTCACTATCTAGGATCTCAGGCCTTTTAAAAGAACGGGTATACATCACCACCATATCATAATACAACAAGAACTACATATCTACCTATCAATCAAAATTAGCGTCTATTAATTGCATAGGAATTTCCCACTTAAAGATTTTAATTGCACACAGCAAACACAAAAAAAAATACATGCATCAACAAAATTCTTAATTTAAACTTCCCTGAACGCAGTTTTTGTATTGTTTCTTTTTTTTCTAACTGTCATCGCGTTTAGCCTTAGCACACACATGCGAGTCATGTAACTGTCAAAGTCTTGACTAATTGATTTAGTTGGATCGTGCAAACTTAATTATGAGGTACTTAAGTGGTGTGCCCTTTATACTTTGACTGACAAACATGATAATTATATGTTCTTGAGACATTATCTTCTGCGCTTGTAAAGCATGCAAAAGTGGACTGCAGCCCTGCAGGCCATTCAGGCTCCTGCCCTTAACAGAACTTATTTTGAGTCGGCGCAGCATCCGTCTTCCATACTTCTCTATTCATTGGAGTAAGGGTCTTTCCAATCCAAAATATTTTGGCATCCTGTGGGTGAATTGTGTCCCGGAAATAAAGATTACCCTCTTTCTTATCATACAAAAATGGGTGTACGTTCCCTGATTCAGTTTATGTTGAAACTTGCGTGATAGGTTAAAAATGATGAAATAGTAATCTATATTGCTTGAACTAACTTCCAGGCCGGCTTCCAGTGACACTGATATTATTTTTATAAGGTACTAGCTTATGCCCGCGGCTTTGCACGCGTGGAGTTCGATAGATGTCCTACAGGATCATACTACCGGGATAAGAAGTCCTATAATCCCATGTGTTAATCCAGGTTATAAAATATCTGTGTGCTAAATTCCATCCAAATCCGTTCAGTAGTTTTCTCACAAACTTTCGCATTTATAATAATAGTAATATTGTGGAAGCTGCAGAAGATTGTAAAACTATCCTTGCATTGTATAGATTAAATCTTTTAGTATTCTATAATTGCATAGCACATGTGTGAGTACTATGTATTGTAAAGCTACCATTTACATTTAGTTATCTTTCATTGACAAGAATTTGCCCTGGCGGTTGAAAGAATGTCATGCTCACTCAAATGTCTCGCGCGTGTGTCGGATCATTTAATGTTCACGCCTTTCTGCATCGTTCTCACATAAAATGTATGTATTATCTCAACATGAATGATGTAAACAAGATCTTGTTAAAATATTTTGATTGAAAAGAGTGTCCATGGAGTTTCTTGCCCATTCTTCTCCATAGAGATCTACGCTTTGGAATGGGCAACTACAGTACTTTCACAAGTTATTATGCCTTGTGTCTGTGACTGTAGCTACGCCTTCTTTGTTTTTCTGACATTCAAAAGTGCCTGTTATGGTCTAATTGAAATAAAAGCTTTGAGTTTGAGTTTGATTGTTTAAGTTACTACTAAAACTCAAAATCTTTTTATTTCCTCCCACCTAAAAGTACTTAAGTCAATTCCACTTCATCATCTGCATAGCCTTTTCCCAACTATATTGGGGTCGGCTTTCAGTTTAACCGTATGCAGCTTAATACCAGTATTTTACATGAAGCGACTGCCTATCTGGCCTCCACAACCCAGTTAGTACTGGGTAATACGATACGCCTTGGTAAGACTGGTTGTCAGACTTTTTGGCTACCTGTAACGACTGTCAAAGATCTACAAATGACACCCGGGACCAACGGCTTAACGTACTTTCCGAGGCAAGGAGGAAACTCGGTATGTGGGTAATGGGTGGTCACATATCCACAGACCAACCTAGGCAAGCACGGTTTCGAGCGGCTGTTATTATTTAGCCACGAGCTCCTCGTAAGTCAGTTCCACTTCTAGCATCCATATTGCCTACTTCGAGCTTTTTCTATTATTCTAGCTACCTTCACTTCAAAGCCCATAGTTCAACCGTATACAATCACGCAAACCTTCGACTGCCAGTCAATGACCGAAGCTTTTGACCTACAGTAGCTTTAAATTAATATTTCTGGTCATTAAGCAGCGGAAAAATCCTACAAAACAAGTTCAGGGACATTGTTATGGCAAGAAGTCATTAAGTCCAAACATAATAGGTAACATTAAGGGGCAAAATTCTTTGTAAGTTCAACAAAACTGTATTTGGGTTAACACACTTGGCTTTTTCTTGGCTAAATAAAAGCAGGTCGATCTTTAGCTTAAGCCGTGCTTACCTAGGTTGGTCTGTGGATGGGTAACCACCCATTCCATACCGAGTTCCTCCGTACCTCGGAAAGCACGTAAAGCCTTTGGTCCCGGCTGGCATTTGTAGATCTTTGACAGTCGTTACAGGTAGTCAGTGGCCCAAAAAGTAATTACCATTGTAGCTAGATTAGTACTTTTTTTCGGGATGAAAGGCACCCTATATCCGTTTTTGTACACCTGACAACGTAGATGCAAAATTTCATGATGATCGGTTCAGTGGTTTATGTGTGAAAAGGTTACAAACAAACTTACTTTCGCATTATAATATTACTTAGGAAGTTACGATATAACTTTCGAAGTAATTACCACTGTGTAATACTAAGATTTCTAGATTCTTATTATAAAAGTAAGACCAAAACGTGAATTCATTTCCGTATGTATTCTAATACTTATTTCGCCGCCATTTTACAGTCCAAAGCGATAAAACCTCTAACATTGCCATCTCAATAAAACATTTAACCAATTCGCACTGCTAAACGGTAATGCCATTAACAACAATGGTCATGCATGTACAACTGGCCTTAATATTTATATTTCAGTTAGCACCTCAACTCGTCTATTAGCGAATAGTGAGACGTGACCTAGACACATATTGTGTGTACCATGCCTTACAATGCATCGTACACATGCCAATGTCGCCGGCTGGCCGTTTAAGAAAAATAAATTATTGTTTATGATGCTTCTTCTTTTTTTTTAAATTGACTGAGGAGTTTTCGTTTCTTGGTAAGACTGGATCTCAGACTTTCGGGCCACTGACCACCTGTAACAACTGTCAACGATCTACAAATGACGGGACCAACGGCTTAACATGCTTTTCGAGGCACGGAGGAAACTCGGAATGTAATGGGTGGTCACCTATCCACAGACCAACATAGGCAAGCACGGCTTAACCTAAAGATCGACCCGAGCGGCTGTTATTATTTAGCCACGAGCTCCTCTTGTCGTCTTGTCCCGTCTATCACTCGTAAATATTGAAATGTCTTTGTCCTCATAGATCTAAAAGGGATTTAAAAATCAAAATCATTAACTAAGCAGTGGATTACATACAAAGTAGGTACTTAATACAGCCTCTACAATGATGTTAGTCGCAAAAAACTAAATGACAAAGTATTAGTGGTATTTGACAATGGGCAAGAATGGCCGCACCAAGGCCGAACGCTAAAATGGCTGTACCTGGCACAACAAAAACAACATGGATTCTATAGTATTATATGACCGGTATAATTGATAGTTATGTTTTAGTCTCATTTAATAGGGGGCGAGCCTATTGTCGTCAACCGGGCATAAATCTAGACTCCGTGGCTGCTGCTGAGAAATTCCTGATGCGAAAACCCAATAGCACTTTGATGGACCCGTATCGAACCTAGGACCCAGAACCTAGAACCAAGCTTCTAGGGTTCTAAGTTCTACTTAAACATTCTTAGTCAAAGACACTATCCGACTAAGGGATCGTACTCAAGATAATTTAGCATAAAGTAATAACATAAAAATAAAGCAGCCTAAAATTTTTCAAATGCTCCGTGCCTCGTCCGACCAACATCCAACTTTCATTCGTAGATCTTGTAACAGTTCTTCTTGCGGGTATTCAAAAGTTTGAAAGCCTGAAAACCAATCTTACCTGTGTAACTGGGTTGTAGAGGTCAGATAGGCAGACACTTCATCAAAAACCCTGCATCATGGTTAGACAGGAAGCCGACCCAAACACAAACAAACACGGGTCCTACGCAGACTAATTGAGTTTTAAGTTTCAACGATTTCTTAGTAATTGACCATGTTGGCCTGAGAAACCAGAATCTGAAGTTATTATGTCTACTACAATCATATAAAGGGTGTAAATAGACCCTTAACGAAGCCGAAGGGCACTTGTTCTCCCCGCTATTGCGATCATTTTTTTGTTCTAGACCATACCTGGAACCTTCTAGTTACGGAGATATTGGGGGTCAAAGTTCCAACATTTTTACAAGTTTTTTTTTAAATTCTAATTTTGCAGGTTATAACTTTACTTTAAATACCGCCATGACCCGTTTACTATTCAACGCATCCATAAGCACAATGTTTTGACCGCGTTACATTGAGTTTTACCGTAAAAGGTTATTTTTCACCCCAAAAAAAAAAGTCGTTTCCCAGCAATAATTTTTGTGTAGCGTTACTTAGTTTGATGTACAGAATGCTTGGTTTAGGCTAAGCGCGCACCGCGATAAAAAATCGTTGCGATTTTTTTAATGCGAAATAAAATCGCAAACTACAATACAAAAAACAAAACGATTTATTTTCGCAATGCGCGGATTGTAGTGTATTTCTGTGGTTCACAGATTTGCGATATTTTTTCGCAACGATTTTTTATCGTAGTGCGCGCTCGCCCTAACGGCTTCGTGAAGGGTCTATTTACACCCCGTATATGCATATTCAGTCCACTGTTGGTAAGAGAGGGGGCAGGTCTTTATTCACGATGCGAGCCCATTGGGTCCATACTCCATCCACAACTACACACGATCCACGATACGAGCCCATTGGGTCCAGTCTCCAGCCACAATGATACAACTACTCACGAATCTAAAAATAACATAAGGTCATAAATGAAAGGACCTTCGACCTTAACACGGCCGGTACTGCCTTGAACGGAACTGTACTTGAGCCGTAACGACCAACAAATTGTCCCTATATAATATTTGGACAACTGACCTGGAGATGACCCTAATAGAATCATCGTGAGGGGACCAAATTGCTTTGGATCGTTCACATGACTTGTCACCGGTTCCTGTAACTAATGAATGGTAAGAGTTACCGATTGAAGATCATAACACGTGGAGAAGTCATCATCATCATCTTCCGAGCATTTTCTCCACTATATTGGAGTCGGTTTCCAGTTTAACCGGATGCAACTAAATTCTAGTATCTTACGCGAAGTGACTTCCTATCTGACCTCCATTCCACAACCCAGTTCGTACTGGGTTCTCCGGTACCCCTTGCTAAAACTGGTTGTCAAATTTTCAGGCCACTCATTACCTGTACAACTGTCAAAGATCTACAAATGAAAAGAGTGTCCATGGAGTTTCTTGCCCATTCTTCTCCATAGAGATCTACGCTTTGGAATGGCCAACTACAGTACTTTCAAAAGTTATTATGCCTTGTGTCTGGAACTGTAGCTTCGCCTTTGCTTTCTGACATTCAAAAGTGCCTGTTATGGTCTAATTGAAATAAATGCTTTGAGTTAGAATTTGACAGCCGGGCCCAATAACTTAACGTGCTTTCCGAGGCACGGTGGAAACTCGGTATGTAATTGAATGTAAATGGATGGACAGCGACCAGCAAATACTAGTAACAGGGTTTCACGATGGTGCCCTGTCGTGCATGACCACGCTAGTAGTAACATGTAGTTTTCTATTAATGGGCCGAAGTGACTATCATACAATTTATTGTAGCAATGATCTATTTTAGTCCAAACGTGCGTCACAACGACCTGTGGAGTTACAAATTGCGGAGGGACCCTTGGGGCTGACGTGTTCTTGAGTGGAGACTGGGAATTCAGTCTTCGGATAGTTTTTTTAAGAGGAATTCACCACGATCAAGTTAAATAGCTCAAAAACTCACCGGCACTTTTGAATAGTGAAAAACCGGCCAGCTACAGGCATAATAACTGTGAAAGGGGTGTAGTTGCCCATTCCAAAGCGTATATCTCAAGGAGAAGAATGGGCAAGAAACTCCATGGACACTCTTTTCAAAATCAAGTTAGGTATTACAGTCCTGTGTGAGAACGATCTAGAAAAACAAAGAATTCAAAATATGAAATATCGAACGATTAGAGAACTCAATGCCCTATGGTCTGCTATTATAAGGTGACTAGCTGACCCGCGCAACTTCGTCTGCGTCACATAAGAAAGAGAGCGGATTAAGGAATATTTTTTTCCCGTTTTTGCAACATTTTTCATTGATGCTCTGCTCCTATGGGTTGTAGAGTGACGTTATAATAGCCTATAGCCTTCTTCGATAAATGGGCTATCCAGCATTAAAATAATTTTTCAAATCGAACCAGTAGTTGCTGAGATTATCGCGTTCAACCAAACAAACTCTTCAGCTTAATATAATATTAGTATAGATGTTTAATTCAGAGATTATTCCAAGATTGAAGAGACTAAATCAGTCAATTTTACATACTTCCAGATATTTAATATCAAAATAACTCATTTGTCTTAACTCAAAACAAAAAGGAGGTTGTGCAAATGTGTTTTTTCGTCACACCAATGAGAACCTATTGTCTATGGCACAGTCACAGAGTAGCCAAGTCGTGGGAATACTATTTATAATCTGTGCATTTTAATTGCTACCAACACCATTGTTTGTAAGGAGAGAATTTTTGTGTTTTCGTTTGTTTTTCTTCTTTAGTTGCAATTTTTAGTGTGAGTATTATTTTGGAAAGATCCAGAACTTACCCGTGGTTTTACTACAGCTGTAAAATTGAGGCACACCATTTCTGCTCTTTTACCTGATAATTTGGAGTTTAAGCATTGTTAGCCTAGTTGTGTGACCGTCTGAATGCCAAGTCATAGGTCTCAATTTCGATCCCAAGACACGCACCTCTGATTTTTCAGAGTCAAGTGCGTATTGTATAATTATCACTTGCTTTGGTGAAAGAAAACATCGTGAGGAAACCAGCATGCTTGAGAGATATTTCTTGACGGCATGTTAAGCCAAGTCAGAGGCCCATGGGCGGCATAAAAACTCTGACACCAGGCACTAACCACATGATAAAAAAGAAAGATTTGGTGTCGGCACAGCATGTCTTCTTCTTCTATGCATCTCAATCAGCTTTCATCGTCTATTTGGTCTTCCCTACTCTCCCAACCACACATTCATACTTAAATCTCCAGTACTTCCAACGTCATCATCATCTGCCTAGCCTTTTCCCAACTATGTTGGGGTCGGCTTTCAGTCGAACCGGATGCAGCTGAATACCAGTATTTTACATGGAGCGACTGACCTATCTGACCTCCACAACCCAGTTAGTACTGGCTAATACGATAGCCCTTGGTAAGACTGGTTGTCAGTACTTCCAACGTCGTCAGTAGATAGTATTTCTTTCATATTCCACTGCATCTAAAATACTCGCCATTTAAATTACTTTTTAAATTCAATTGAGCGGCGACGGTGACGAAATGAAGCCAAAACACAAAGCAAAAGTGAAAGGATCCAAGGAAACTAAATTGAATTTGAAGGTATATGTATTTCGTATCAAATAGGATGCTGATAGTTAAGGTCATCACGGCATTACTCCGAGGGAATGGGTAGGTAAGCTGAAGTTTTCTGTATATATCCAAAGGGCATTGCCCATTTCAGGCCCTCAGTGGACATTAGACTACAGAAAAAATACTTTATGCATTAATTTTGCCATAAAAAATATGTATTTACTTTTTTTTCAAATGAGCGCGACTACAATCTATAACAATTCGTTAAAAAAAGTAATTCTATTGAAAAAATACAAGTAGTTTTTTGATTTTGACACTGGCGGCCGAATACTGCCAGCATCAAAATAATATTTTAAGTGTTCACAATCCCTTTATTTGATGTCCATCTTGAGCCTAGGACACTATGGAGGGTGGGCATTCCCCTTTGCTAGTAGTTATGCTATAGTCTTGGTCGAACCTGATACAGAACAGGGTTGTTGCTGATGCATATT
The DNA here is from genome assembly GCA_905220335.1 of Noctua pronuba. Taxonomy (NCBI): domain Eukaryota; kingdom Metazoa; phylum Arthropoda; class Insecta; order Lepidoptera; family Noctuidae; genus Noctua; species Noctua pronuba. Next base: position 3,860,624 of record LR999919.1, on the reverse strand, counting down.
TTTTTCACATCAGCGGATGCTGATGCTGATGCTGATCTTTTATCATTGACATCAGCGGATGCTGATGCTGATGCTGATTTTAATAATTTTCTTAAAAAAACAGGGAAAAAGTAAAATCAGTCCGTATTAGTACGCTCTTTGCGTGAATAATCCTTGTTACATAAGTTGCAGTTTGCAGTTTCTTGACTCCTTAATTCAAAATACGTCCATATTCCACTTTTCAACGGATAACACTCGACAGGTTACGGAAAAAAAAAAAAAAAAACTTTCACGCGTAATGACGAATTAACGTAATGAGACAAGTTTGTGTTTGTTTGCAATCACAATCCCCGTGGTCGATCTTTTAATTGGTCAAAGTCGCAGGCAAAAACTACATGTGATATATATAATCCTCTCTGCGGTCATGTCACGACTCGAACTTCAGCATTCATAATCAGCATTAATAATCAGCATCGATCAATGCGGATGCTGATGCTGATGCTGATGTTGAAAATGATGCTGAAGATCAGCGGATGCTGATGCTGATGCTGATGTTCGCAACAACCCTGATACAGAACATGAGATGAAAAGACCACCAGACCAGGCCAGAAATGAGGTTACTGTGGGAAAGAGATGGCGCTAGACGACCTGTGTAACTCTGTCTCTTTCCCACACTGGAATAACTCCTGCTTTAAGACGTCATGGTAGACCGGCTGATAGGCAGTCGCTCCATGTAATATAATACTGGTATTCATCAGCTGCATCCTGTTAAACTGGAAGCCTACACCAACATAGTTAGGATAAGGCTTGGCTGATGATCTATGGTAATAGACTAAAGAAAACACATCTTGTCTGAAAAGATGACAGACAATATACTAAAAGTACTACCATAAACATTTTTTACGAATGATAGACGGTTCATGACGACATTAAGCTGTTGGTCCCAGCTGTCATTAGTAGATCTTTGACAGTCGTTACAGGTAGTCAGTGGCCCGAAAGTGAGAACCAGTCTTACCAAGGGTATCGTATTACCCAGTACTAACTGGGTTGTGGCGGTAAGATAGGCAGTAGCTGCACGTAAAATACTAGTATTCAGCTGCATCCGGTTAGACTGGAAGCCGACCCCAACATAGTTGGGAAAAGGCTTGGCAGATAATCTATGGTAATAGACTAAAGAAAAGACGTCCATCTGAAAAGATGTCAGATAATATAGTAAAAGTAGTACCATAAACAATCGAGCAAATCCCAAAATGGCGCGCATTCAAACCAACAGCTGAGCGTACTGCGCAATAGTGATGTACCACCTCATTATCGATATCATAATATGAATATTTAACCGACAACACGTGTCGAATGCTAAACACACATTAACGTATGTATCAATGTCTTTTGCTATCATATAACCTTTATTGTATATACCATAGATTAATTATGATGATTTTGCATGGAATCATGTGTAGGGCTCGTGTAATAGAAGAATGGAACGTAGTCTATAAATGTTGCTATAATGGGTTTTCCCATACTTTATTTATGCCTGATTAAAAAACAGCGATTATTTACTTTGTATCTTGGAGAGAGCATTATTCAAGTAAAATAAAAATATCTGTCCCTGTTAGTGGTTCGACTTTCAGCTTTTTGACCGTCCGTAACGACTGTCAAAAAACTATAAATGAAAAGCGGGACCAACAGCATAACGTGCCTTCCGGAAGAATCTCTGTACATCAGTGGCGAAGTTTCCGTACAACTCGATTCCTACCGGCTTCTCTTTGAAAAATGGCACAGTTAGGATTCTATAGACAAATAATAATATCACATTAAAGATATGTACTTCGGCTTACATCTTACAAAAATTGACCCTTCGCTACTGCTGTACATGAATGATCATCCATCCACATACCGACCTTGCCAACCATTGTTTAACCTCGAAGACCGACTTGTGTGGCTGTTATTATTTAGCCACGAGTTCCACCTGTTTCCTTAATCAAGCGAAAGCAAAATTATCTTTTCCCATTTCGACAAACCTAGATATTATTTTTTTTTCTCTAAATTCGTCTCCGTGTGAATCAGAATCATATTAGTTATCTAACAAAGAGAAATACATAGAAATAAAGACATGCCCCAATTTAGTCATTTACGAAATTCATTACTGAGACACAACACACTGGATTCCCAACTCTATTCTTACGGCCAAAGTTTTATTTTCCAGTGTGTGTGTGGAATTGGGTTGTGATTTCGGTTTCGCAATATGCTTTATGCAGCATTTTCGCGGTTAGTCGCAATTTTAAGATAGTTATATATAAGTAGAGTTTGGTAACTTAAAATGAGGTTTGTATCAAAATGGATGTGTAGTTCTTATGTCTATAACTTCAGGCCTGTAATTCCCAAAAAGGATACGCAGATGTGTATCGAATACACCCAAATTTTAGCGGTTATTATAAAAATATTATATTCATATTCATATTCATATCTTTATTTGCATTCCATAATGTTAATAATACAGATCTTAAAATAATAATGCTTATAGCTAGGTACAATTATGGACCCTGTGGGGCACAGCAAAAATGAAAACTTATAAAATTAAACATACAAACACAATTCCAATTAAAAAAACATGTCAACATTGCTTTGAATTAACATTAAATAAATAAATAAACTTTAAATTACACATGTCAATTATCTTAAAATCATAATAAACTTGAAATCATAATAAACTTAAAATCATAATGGTAACTTACTCATTTGAATCGGATTTTGTTAACAACTTCAAGAGTTTTTTTAATCCTTTTTCTAACATAAAAGTAGCTTAAGTGACTCCTCATAACATCAGCTGTCTGCCAGTAAAAGTCTCGTCAGAATCGGTCCGGCTGTTTCCGAAATAAGCCGAAACAAACAGACAAACAAATAATAAAAATACTAAAAGTACCGTATAAAATATGCATCCAGTAAAAAGCTGTTATTTTGAAATTACAAAGAGACACTTCAATTGGATTTATTGTATGTATAGTTTGCCATCAGACATTTTTGAGTTGCAGCTTCGACTTTGTGCCTTATGCATGGGATTTAAACATAACTGGCAAAAAATGCAGATGAAGACACTACCTCTGCCAACCTCCTTGACTAGAAATCATAATAAAACGCATTTCGGCGACCGTTGTACTTGATAAAGAAATGGCGCATCAAAATAAAACGCTTTAAAAGAATACCAATTAGGTAATTAGAACAATAATTAATCATTACTCTTATTTCTTTCAAGACATTGATAACCTCATTTTTCTGAACTATTCGATAACCTTTTCTTTGTAAAAATACCGCCGACAATGCCCAAAAAGATGACTTCAGATGACATAATTAGATCTTCTTGTTACATGCTTTGAGAGGAGCTCGTGGCTAAATTATAACAGCCTCTCGGGTCGATCTTTAGGTTAAGCCGTGCTTGCCTAAGTTCGTCCGTGGATGGCTGACCACCCATTACATACCGAGTTTCCTCCGTGCCTCGGAAAGCACTTTAAGCCGTTGGTCCTGGCTGTCATTTGTAGTGTCATTTGTATCTTTGGCAACGACTGCCAAAGATCGACCTGCCCGAAAGTCTGTCAGATCTCTCCACTTTTGGCGGATTTGTGTCATTGTTATCCAGTTTCTTTCGGCCACTTTAGTGAGATCTGTCCACCTAGTCGGTTGTCTTCACACATTCCACCGTCCCATCCGTTTCCGAAGTTCGTAATAAGCTACCAAAAATCTCATCTCAATCCAGTTGCCTCTGCTTCTTGCATCCAAAAAACACTAGTGAACGATAGATTTCCTTAATCCCTCATTCCTATTCTCACAACGGAAACTCGAACTAGTCTTACGGCATATTACGTATATAAAATAAACTTAATAATACGTAACTTAGTAAAGAATTACGTAAGGACACGTAACCGAGGCAGTTAAAACTAACCGATACGAAATTAAACCGTATAGTATGTTATTTATAATCGTGAGTCATCGTGAATTTTTATATTTTGTTGAATAATCCATACTTCTATACTAATTTATACTAATACTAATCACTAATCTTATTAGAAAGAGGAAATATTTGTTTGTATCTTTGTACCGAATAAGCTTCGAAACTACTGGACTGATTTTAACCATTTTTTCACCAATACGAAGCTAAATTATCAGGCCGTAATATAGGCTATAAATTATATTTATATCATGCAAATTAGCCGAGCTATCACAATTTTTGCGATCGAAGTCGCGGGCGAAGTGCTAGTGATTACGATAAAATGATAATAGGAATGGCCGTCATCAGGGTCGTACAAACCTGGATGATAGCAGTTCAACTCGTATATACTAACGAGTTCCCCCTTATGCCCTAATTAATAAGGTTGAAAAATGATCTACCGTCAGTGAAATCGGTAGTTCTTCGTTCTGCCGAAAGCATAACTCTTTAGCCATAACGACCGATTCTCTGTTTCTCATATCTACATCCAGCGGAATCCTGCATCTTAGGTTGCCATTCCACCTTGTTTGTGCCCCTTTTTACATTACGCCAGACCTTTTCAGCCCCATGGGCTATTTGTACTGTAAGCAATCAATCAATCAGCTATCCCATCCCGCCCACTGCCACTTAAGTTTGGCAATTTTTCGAGAACATTCTACACAAAAACCAGACAATATAGAAAACAGTTCCTTGACTACATCATCAGCTTATAATGTTCCCACTGCTGGGACAAAAGCCTTAAGGGTTTTAGGAGAGGGAGTGGGCTGTAATCCACCATATGGACCCAGTGAGGGTTAGTAATAAGTATCACATCATATAGTCTTCTAATTTTTATCCGTCAGCTAGACTTCTAAATATGAGCTACTAGCTTTTTCCCGCGGCTTCGCTCGCGTTAATTTAGAATTCGACAGATTCATTTTGGGTTGTACTCTGCTTGTAATTCAATTATGATTCGAAAGACACGTGGCGCCATCTATGAGCATATTAACGTTATTATTATTTTCCTCGGGAACAGGACTCTTTTCCGGGATTAAAGGTACCCTATGTCCATTTCTATACACCTGACAACGTATATGCAAACGTTCAGGATGATCGGTTCGGTGGTTTAGGCGTGAAAAGGTAACAAACAAACAAATAAATTTACTTTCGCATTTATAATATTAGTAAGCATTTTGAGAAAGAAGAAGAGGTATCCGAGCTAAAAATCTCGGGAATCCCTATACTGAAGCTAAAACGTGTTATTTGCCAACAAAAACAGTAATTCCAATCTCTAAACATCTTGCAGGTCTATGAATAGAACCGGTCAAGCATGTTTTTATTGGTTACACGATGATTTTGGCTTCATACCTTATTTAGTACGCAGAAAATGTTTTGAGAATATTGACACAATATAGACACTTTTCAACCGTGACTTTTCTGAGAGCACTACGGCCAAGTAGTATTTGCTTGACGGTAAATGCTTCTATCATCGTCAGTCATGCCTGTATCCCTGGTCTTAGGGGAATGATCAAAGCAAAGGATAAGCATAATCACCTTATAATTGTCCTGCGAGGATTCAGGCCTATAATACTGCTGGGATACCGACCTGCTCTCTAATTGCTCAGAAAAACTTATGAGATATTTCAGATTTATCTCGTAAAACATAACGAATCTGCTATGTAAGTAAGAATTTGGTTGCCTTTTTTTTAATCCCCAACCAAAATGGAGCAGTGTTATAAGTTTAAAGTGTAACTGTGTGTCTGTCTGTGGCATCGTAGATCCCAAACGGATGAACCAATTTCGGTTTAGTTTTCCTTTTGTTTGAAAGGTGACTTGATCGGAGATGTTCTTAGCTACGTTTCAAGAAAATCTGTTCAACTGTTTGAAGATTTTCGGGGATTTTTGTCATCTTATAACGATGACCAAGTAAGGCACCAGTTTTCACCCTTATGCCTTAAGGTTGAGAAGTGGTCTTCCGTCAGTGACCTTGGTAGTACCAGTGATCTTGAAGGTATACCTACAGGAACCAGGAACAAACTGAAAATCTAGTCACAAGAAGAATGATTACACACCATTCATATTAATCTTAACGCTTCAATGAGTCTAAACAAAAGTGAAACTCTATGAGAACTCGACTGATCTACAAAACTTTTGTGCACTTTTTTCTTGCACTACCTACTTCGCGGAGAAGGAGGGTAATGTGTTTTGCGTGTTAGACAGTTGTGATATGTTTTAAGCTAGAGGATTAGGTAACAGATTGCATTATAGTGCAGTTGTGAACTAGATTATGTCTGCGGTTAAACTGGTGTATTTAAAGAACAACTTTAGATTTCTGAATCGAGGAATGAGGAGCTCGTGGCCAAATAATAACAGCCGCTCGGGTTGATCTTTTGATTGGTCTGTGGATGGTTGACCACCCATTATATACCGAGTTTCCTCCGTGCCTCGGAAAGCACATAAAGCCGTTGGTCCCGGTGTCATTTGTAGATCTTTGACAGTCGTAAAGTCAGTGGCCCAAAAAGTCTGACAGCCAGTCTTACCAAAGGGTATCGTATTACCCAGTGCTAACTGGGTTTTGGAGGTCAGATAGGCAGTCGCTCCATGTAAAATACTGGTATTCAGCTGCATCTGGTTAGACTGGAAGCCGACCCTAACATAGGAAAAGGCTAGGCAGATGATTTAGATTTCTGAATCGATTTTTCTTTCATTCTCAGGATTGATTTTCGATGAATCCTTGAACACGTTCAATTTTGACTTTAAACCTCCAGCTATAGATAACTAGCTGTTGCCCGCGAATTCGTTCTCGTGGTAATTTTGATAGTATGAGCGAGGAAAAAAAAAGATAGCCTATGTCCTTCCCCAGGATATAATCTATCTCCTCGCCAAATTTCATTACGATCCGATCAACTGTTTAGTCGTGAGAAGGTAGCAAACGAACAGAGTCACTTTCGCATTTATAATATTAGTATGCATATTTTTTGTCATCGACGAAACTGTAATATTTTCTGGCGATCGACGCCAGATCAATCACATTGAAAACAGATCGTTTTATGACATGGTGTAAAGGAATAACATCACATCACGAGCGAAAGACGGGACAAGACGAATAAAATCGTAGTCCAATACTTGTTACTACTTAGTAACAAATCGTTCTGTCTAGTGTCATACGCCCGCAGGTAGCATTCGTGTGTCAAAATCGAAAATGTTCTTGATCAAAATTGTTTTATGAAAATATTTCCAATGTCCGCTCTATAAGGCCGGCCATACACGGACTGCTCGAGCAGTCAACAGCGACTACTTGACCGCACGATGAAATTTCACCACGCTGCCTACAGCCCCAAGCACTTGCAACTGCTCGAGCGGTTCCATGTATGTGTGTACGTAGAAGACTGTAGTTTACTATGCAGTCGCAGCTTGAAGCAGTCCATCCTGACTGCTTCAAGCTATCCGTGTATGGCCGGCCTAAGTCTTTTAAATCTCTTTGAATAACATTGATTGCATGACAGCGTTTTTGCAAAACAGCAGGTCCTTAGCATAGTGACAACAATAACAAAGTTAATCAATATTAGATCATGTTCCTATAATGTATGATTACATCACCTTTATAAATAGCGTGGGAATAGACGTGGATATCTGATTCTTAGCCCAACTAATCAGTGAAGATAATATAAGGGCTTGTTCTAAGTCAGTACAAGAAATTAGGTCAATAGAAGCCGCTGGATCCAATGAGCTCAACTTCTTCGTGTCGATGGTAGTCTAAGGAGCGAATTACATAGAAACGGCATAAGGCGTAAGGTGCGGCGTAGGCGTGGAATTTATAAGGAAACGAAAGAGCGCGTCGCGCCTTCACCTTACGCCGTTGCTGTGTAATTCGCGCCTAAATTGTGACGGATGGAACTGAGCTACGAGTTTCCCGCCTTCAGTAGCGTCCATCAGTTCCTGTAATGAACAAACAAGAGGAGTCAGGACACGGTGTCACGATATTTGTTTCTGCCAGCATAACCTAACTATCAACCAAGTGCCAACGACAGGGCCCAACTGATCTGAAGAGCACCATCGACTCAAAAAGAAGAAGACTCAAATCTTGTCGACGGAAGAATCGACAAAATGACAGATTTCTTATTTCCATAGTCAGTCTGTAATGTTTCCTCTGATGGGACACAAGCCTCTGTTAGAGGGAATGGGCCGTAATCCACTACGCGGAGGTTCCGTGTAAAAGGGGATGAGCCTTTTGTCATCAACAGAGCGCAAATTCACACACCGGCCGAAAACGTAGTAATTCTTTAAAGAATAATCAAGTAACAATTATTAAATTGCCCAGCCAATAGATCTTAACCAAGTAAGTAACCCTCAGTTTGATGTACAGAATGCTTGGCTGACGGTTTCGTGAAGGGTCCGTTTACACCATGTATTATGTTTATGCCGATCAAACCGACGTATGACAATCGCTTTCTAGCTAAGAAACAGTCAATGACGCATTTGAAGCAAAACAGTGAAACAAACAGGGTTTTTTTTATAACGTACTTACTCTTAAAAAAAAACAATATTATCCTTATAACTTCCCTGCCTGACCAATTCTCAAGAAATAAAAAATACTATTAAATAACTAAACGATTTATGGTAACTGATAGATATTATGTGGTAATAGGTCGTTATAATTTACTATACTGTATTTACTTAACTATATTGTATGTTACATCATATTGTGGTTTTTTAATACCTTCCTGAACATGAGACATCGTAACTGTTTCCCGAAAGTCTGACAACCAGTCTTACCAAGGGGTATCGTTTTACCCAGTACTAACTAGGTTGTGGAGGTCAGATAGGCTGTCGCTCCATGTAAACTACTGGTATTCAGCTGCATCCGGATAGACTGGAAGCCGACCCCAACATAGTTGGGAAAAGGCTAGGCAGATGATGATGACTTTCAACAGGATTAACATAAGAATTTCGGCTGTTTAATGTCAATTGAATACATTTTTATTAACTTTTCCTTCATCCTTATCGCCGTTAAATTGTCACATTAAGACTAGCCACTACTTACCGAATAAATTAAAAAATGGAACAGAATTTATATGAAACTAGCTTATGCCCGCGGCTTCGCCCGCGTGGAGTTCGGGAATTGCCCACGGGATCTTACTTCTGGGATAATAAGTAATCTATGTATGTATAGTACAAACATAGATTTACATGTACTTGCTTATATCTTGCAAATATTAGTTCATAGTAATATCAATTAAATTACATTTGTATGTGAAATATTGCGATACCTTGGTTTAAGATTGGACACCGGTGACAATAATCAAATGATTAATCAGGAATCTATTTATATACATAATACTTTTACATATTATTTAATACCAATGCCGCGTATCACGAGCCAACGCGAAAATCGGTAGAATAAACCATATTTACAGGCACGTCTACCTCAGAAAAATCCTACCTACTTATTAAGAGGCTACCCCTTCTCAATGACCTTGAGCGTTTAGTCTTTCCCACACCCCACCTACCCGTACTTCACCTGATAAGTATTACGTAAAAGTCATTAAACTTAGCCATCTACCGGCTCAAGATTGAACTAATAATAAAGTCCAGGAGCTTGCGTACATTTTGTGATCATACATAATTATTGGTAGATAATTCTTCTTCATGTCGTGTCGACCGTTTAGGCTCCAAAATTATATTAATTTTGACCAGTAGGTACTCTGTACTTTAAGTAGGTAATTGTGTGAATGAAACAAAATGTATTTGGATATATCAATTATCTTTTATTTACTCATAAAAAAACTGTTGTTAGATTTAGTGTATCTGTATAACTATCTATATATAACTGTCTGTAAACTAAATAAAGTTAGCAGGACAAAGTACATGGAATGAAAGAGGCCTGAATCTACTATCAATAGTAGAATTACTATATTACGACATCAATAATATAGGTACAAGGCTTTCTCTTAAAATATTATTGCAGATTATAAAATAATTTTACCTTATAGATTTAAGATCTAGACAAAAAATGGAAGAAAAGTTACACAAATTATTAAATAATTTAATTTGTAACAAAAAACAAAAATGGCTAATGAAAAATCTGATAGATAATTAATTTATTTATTTTAAATTATTATATAATATTTATTAGATCTTTATGGTTAATATTTTATAATATTAAACAAATTAAATTATTTATTAGATTTTTCGTTAAACATTTTTTTTTTTTTCAATTTATTTTTGTATGTAGTCCGGATCTCGTATTTGCAAATTCCATGGATGGCGTGGGTCAACCAACTCTGGAAGCAAGCAGTTCATGTAAAAAGTCGTCAACTTTTCTTCCATTTTTTGTTTCCAAAAATTATCATTTCTTTCGACAATCTCAATTCTCAAACATTCGTTTTCATTAGCCCTAACAGCAAACATACATTTATTTCGTTGCGTTATATGTAATTGGCCGTGGATTTGGTAGAACCAATTATGAGTTTTGTTGACTTCTATTTCACCGTTTTTATTAGTTTTCCAAAAAGTAACTTTTTTTTGTTGAATTGCTTCATTTAGTCCCATTTTTTATGCCGTTATTGGGCATTTGACTTCCACAACTGAGTCGTCACCACATAGCCCATCGGGTGTGGTACCAAGAAAAGGAAGATTCCTGTCGATAAAAAGGCCACATCGTTCGATTTCTTAATTTAGTTGAACGCTCAGTTGAATTATGGCCTTTCTTTCATTTTCTCGGCCATGTTTGATCAATGCCACGTGATCCAAATTTTCTTTATACAAAAATTCTTTCACGGTATTTACGCAACTTGTATTTGGTCTTCGCTTCATAATTTTTCCGAAGTTTGTGGCGGTAAGTAGAGAGCGTCGAAGCTCGAGCCACTCACCACTGTCGCTTTGGAGTATTGTATTTTTTTGTATTTTGTCCATTTCTTCATCTGTATTCTTCAAATTAAATGAAATGAAATTAAAGGAAACCTATAATAAAGTTAAAAAAGCTTTTTTAAATAAAAAGCTTTTTTAACTTTATTATAAGTTTCCTCGTCCATGTCCGGTTTGATGCACTCTTCTCCATACTCTTTATCTGTTTTTCCTGAACTTGAAGCTTGAAATAAACGCTTTCTTGGTTTTTGCCTTTTTTGAATTTTGTTGTAAACGTTTTTCTTAATTCTCTTCTCTTCGAATTTTTGTAATTTTCCTGTGGGGCTCTTACCACCATTTATCGATTTGTAAAGCCTTGATAGTGTCTTTTTTGCATTAAAGGCTACTGACGCCGCATGGACTCGTAATGAATAAGAATTCTTTTTGGAAAAATTAATTCTTTTCCCCCCAACATACTTCGCGACAACACTGTGAAAATTTTCGACGCGGTTACTGTCAACGTCATGGATTAAGCTCCTTGAACGCGCAGCTACGCTTTGCACAATGAAATTTATACGCTGCCACAGAGCACTTGTGAAAAAGCCATCTAACACTTTATTTTTATCCACCTCTGCAACTTTAGTGCAAAAATATGCCTTGCATTTAGTATGGTCACCGAATGCATGCGTATGGCACCGTAAAATATCGTCAAAAAGGAGTTCGACATCAGAATTATTTTTATGTTGCTTAATGCCAAAATCGCCTTCTTTGTTACGGATTTACGATACTTTAACAGATATATTTCGTTTCTGTTGATAGTGCTTGCAGCTTGTTGCATATTATGTTGCGTAAGAGGTGATTTCGGCATTCTATTTTTTCGACGGTTTTATTTTGGTAAAGGCCTCGCTTCTAAAATTGTTGAGTATGTGCTTGCGTCCCCGTTAGAAATCAATCTAAGACCATGTTGTTCAACAGATTTTTTGAAACCTTCTACAAGAATCGTACTCTCCATTCCTGTAGATGGCCCACTATAATTTTTAAAGCAAATGTGCTCTTTAGGCTCTTAATCTGTTGATGTTGTTGCACAGACTTGACAAAATTTATTTTTTATGCCTATATATAAAATCCCTCCGGTATTTTTACCAATAATGGTAGCAGCACCAGAAAGAGCTGAATATATTTTTTTATACGATATTTTGCTCCAACACCCGTCAACTATGACATCTACGTCCCCATAACCATCTTCGGTTAGTTTCTGGAGCTGCTTCAGCCCATAACACGACCTTCGGGCTATCTAAGCCTGTCCCCCTAAAATTTCAAGTGCGTCTCTTTGTCGTACACAGTGAGTTTCCGATGAACTCGTCGAACGAACGAACGCAAATATGTCGAAGATCCAACCGTACTATTTTTTCTGATAAAAAAAGGAACAGATGAAGAGAACAATCTGACAGAAGAGAGTTCTGATGACGATTCATCTGGGGATGATGACGATAGCGATACTATCGATTACGAATCATTCCGGCAAAGTTATCGATTTCTATCTTTCTATCTCTTTTTTTATATTCCCCTTATATTATTAGTTTATGTTATTTCCATTTTATTCTCGATATTATTTTATATTATGCATTTCTTTCACGTATGTAAAATAAAACAAGAAAAAAAAATATTTTCGTACAATATTGTTTTATACAGCTATAAACTTCTCGAGATTATCATTAAATTATCACTATGTCGGTTGAAATTTGACAATACTGTATACGCATAATCCCCCCTCCACCATGCAGCTGACGATTTTTCTTAAGCTCAGTATGATGTAAACTATTTATGAAAAAAGTTTCAGCCGGCGTACTATGACTTCAAATCGTTTTTTTTTTCCACTTCCGGAACCACCCACATCCGCACCCACCACGGGTGCGTCAGCTGACGCTTGGTTCACTTATCAGTCATTCGAAGTCTATTGTAAAAGACGGCAACCGATCGGCGTAAAAACACTATCTAAAATGCAACGCTACCTCCCGGACTATTAGGCATGATGACAATTGATAACGCATACTGGCACACGATAAAAAAAAGCTGATGAGGTGTCCTGTCACGAATGATTACACTGACACATAACCTAAAATACGTCCTTTCGCTTATTTTAATCAATAATTATAACTAAAAATGTGTCGTGTCACTGTAATTTTCCGCAGTAACACTAAATAATAAAAAACAAAAAACTAAACTAGATAAGCCACATATTCCAGTGATAAAAGAGTACTTAAATAAATTTGCGCGTAAGAGCAGCGAGCGATCGAGAGCGACACAGGTTCACCGTACAAAGGCCTCTGGCCGTCTGCCCCCCGTCGCCCGCACAGAGACCCGCGAACCAGGAATTCTATTGGTACGATTTTCTAATAAAATAATGCACATAATAAAAAAACTCTTCTGTCGAATTATTAAGTACATGATTCTTAACTAATATAAAAATGTTTCACTACTGTAAGTAGTAAAATTAGGAATTCTATACGATTTTTGTACGCGAAAAGGGGTCTAGGTAAATAATTATTTCTCTTTATTTAGAAAGTTGTATCTATTTATCTTACAGTCACATTAATAAACTGAAATCAAGTTATAACATATATTTATTTGATATTTTTTACGTAACAATAAGGTATACTTTATAGAACATGAAAACGGCCGTATTTTTCTGAGATCCCCTTAATAGCCTAAATACTCCCGCGCCCCGCACCCTCCGCGTGACACTGCACGCCATGCGCCCGTCTACATAAGCTTCAAAGCCCTATTTGACTATGTTGGGGGATGATTTTGGAAAAACTGATACACATGTCTCATAATTTTAATTGAAGCGTGCGTACACCAATTTTCGAGTCAATCGACCCAGAAAAAAATAAGTTTCACAGAAAATTCAACACCCCATTTCACCCTCTTAGGGGTGGAATTTCTAAAAACCCTTTCTTAACGGATACCTACTCTTCACAAAGGGTACACCGTCAAAATTTCATGTCTCTAGGACCAGCGGTTCGGGCCGTGCGTTGATATATTAGTCGGCGAGTCAGGACATTGAATTTTAAATTGAGGGGTGATTTTGGAAAAACTGTGATACACGTATCTCATAATTTTATTTGAAGAGTATGTACACAAATTTTCAAGTCAATCGACTGCGAAAATAAAAAGTTTCATAGAAAATTCAACACCCCATTTCACCCTCTTAGGGGTGGAATTTCAAAAAACCCTTTCTTAGTGGATACTTACTTTTTACAAAGAATACACCCTCCAAATTTCATCTCTCTAGGACCAGCGGTTTGGGCTGTGCGTTGATATCTCAGTCAGTCAGTCAGTCAGGACTTTGAATTTTATATGTATAGATGATCTGCCAAGTAAGTTAACGGGAACTTAATCGTTGGTGGTGAAACAGGCCCTAAGACTTATTAGACCTACACTCAGCATTGGGTGGCCAAAGGTTGAAGAAGAGAGAGTCTGTGGTCACTTGGTTTGGGCCCCACGGATGTGCAGCACGCGTAGCATGACCACCGTAGAAACGGGTTTTGTCGACGGAAGAATCGACAAAATGACAGATCAACAAAAGAAATCTGTCAGTTTGTCGATTCTTCTGTCGACAAAATCCGTTAGGTACTTTACATATTGTTATGTGAATATTGATACCTTGGTTTGAGATTGGACACCGGTGACGAATATCAAATGATTAATTAGGAATCTATTTAGAGACATAAAACTTTTACATAATATTTAATATCAATGTCGCGTATCACGAGCCAACGCGAAAATCGGTGGAATAAACCATATTTACAGACGTCTACCTCAGAAAAATCCTACCTACTTACTTAATAGGTAAATACTCCCGCGCCCCGCACGCCCCGCGCAACGCTGCGCGCCATGCGCCGGTCTACGTGAGCTTCGAAGCCCTATTTGACTCTGTTGGGGGATGATTTTGATTTTTGAAAAAACTGTGATACACGTATCTCATAATTTTAATTGAAAAGTATGTATACAAATTTTCAAGTCAATCGACTCAGAGAATAAAAAGTGTCACAGAATATTAAACACCCCATTTCACCCTCTTAGGGGTGGAATTAAATAAAACTGTTTCTTAGCAAATACTTACTCTTCACAAAGAACGCACCCTCCAAATTTTATGTCTCTAGAACCAGCCGATTGGGCTGTGCGTTGATGTATCAGTCAGCCAGTCGACAGTGAATTCTTAAATTGGGGGATGATTTTGGAAAAACTGTGATACATGTATCTCATAATTTTATCTGAAGAGTATGTACACAAATTGTCAAGTCAATCGACTGCGAGAATAAAACATTTCATAGAAAATTCAACACCCCATTTCATCCTTTTAGGGGAGGAATTTCGAAAATCCCTTTCTTCGTGAATACCTACTCTTTACAAAGAATACACGCTCCAAATTTCATGTCTCTAGAACCAGCGGATTGGGCTGTGCGTTGATATATCAGTTAGCCAATCAAGACATTAAATTTTTAAATTGGGGGATGATTTTGGAAAAACTGTGATACACATATCTCATAATTTTATCTGAAAAGTATGTACACTAATTTTCAAGTCAATCGACTGCGAGAATAAAAAGTTTCACAGAGTATTAAACACCCCATTTCACCCTCTTAGGGGTAGAATTTAGAAAAACCCTTTCTTAGTGAATACCTACTCTTTACAAAGAATACACGCTCCAAATTTCATGTCTCTAGAACCAGCGGATTGGGCTTTGCGTTGATATATCAGTCAGCCAATCACGACATTAAATTTTTTAAATGGGGGATGATTTTGGAAAAACTGTGATACACGTATCTCATAATTTTATCTGAATAGTATGTACACAAATTGTCAAGTCAATCGACTGCGAGAATAAAAAGTTTCATAGAAAATTCAACACCCCATTTCACCCTCTTAGGGGGGGAATTTCGAAAAACCCTTTCTTAGTGGATACCTACCCTTCACAAAGAATACACCCTCCAAATTTCATGTCTCTAAGACCAGCGGTTTGGGCTGTGCGTTGATATATCAGTCAGCCAATCAAGACATTAAATTTTTAAATTGGGGGATGATTTTGGAAAAACTGTGATACACGTATCTCATAATTTTATCTGGAAAGTATGTACACTAATTTTCAAGTCAATCGACTGCGAGAATAAAAAGTTTCATAGAAAATTCAACACCCCATTTCACCCTCTTAGGGGGGGAATTTCGAAAAACCCTTTCTTAGTGGATACCTACCCTTCACAAAGAATATACCCTCCAAATTTCATGTCTCTAGGACCAGCGGTTTGGGCTGTGCGTTGATATCTCAGTCAGTCAGTCAGTCAGGACTTTGAATTTTATATGTATAGATGATCTGCCAAGTAAGTTAACGGGAACTTAATCGTTGGTGGTGAAACAGGCCCTAAGACTTATTAGACCTACACTCAGCATTGGGTGGCCAAAGGTTGAAGAAGAGAGAGTCTGTGGTCACTTGGTTTGGGCCCCACGGATGTGCAGCACGCGTAGCATGACCACCGTAGAAACGGGTTTTGTCGACGGAAGAATCGACAAAATGACAGATCAACAAAAGAAATCTGTCAGTTTGTCGATTCTTCTGTCGACAAAATCCGTTTCTACCCGAAACTATCAAATTTTCCCGATCAACCTTAACCGAAAGTTGAGAATCTATTAAAGAAATTTGACAGATTGTAGTAGCTTGAAGTGCAGCAGCTGGCGTCTGTACATACATTTAATTTTAATGCTAACGTTATGTATATTTAAGATTACCTACGTATCATTAATATTTATAAAAAAAAACTGTAAAATTCGAAATATGCGGAATTCTAACTATAACAAGGCTGTCTGTGCGATTTCTTAACTAAAGCTAGAATCTAATTAAAAACGATGTTTTGCAACGTATTTTTATTATAATGAATAACTGGAATACTGACATCGTTTCGTTACGGAAAAATATGGGCTGATTTTAATTGGAATGCATCTCAACAATTTTTCATTTACATTTTACATCACAGAAACAAAGCTGATGTTCCCATTGCCTGTAATTACATCAGCACCCATATCCTTTCAACTGGAACACAGTATTATTAAATGGCGGGAAAAATTACAACACTTGACAGACCTGTCAAAATTGACAGCACTTTGGACAGAACTGTCCAAATATTGAGCGCTTTATGGCTCCTACTTTATATTTTTACTTGCCTATAGTTAGATAAAGGTATTAAAATCCATACAGCCATGTCGCAACCTCCACAGCTCTAGCGAGTAGCGACAGAACACCAATGCATGCTGCATTGGTTTATCTCACGATCCTAAACCGTTCCATGAATATTTAAAGCCTTAGTCACTATGTCAACACACCTTTCGACCATTTTAGTCAAACAACTCGCATTGTTCCTTATACAATACAGTTTTAGTACTAAAACTGTAAAACGACTTGTAAATGTATGAAGCAATGTACGTAGAACAAGTCAGTCAAAGTGAGTGGTTTCGCGCGCAAATCGTGTATTCGAATTTAGAATTTGAATAACATAAGGGTGTTCCGTTTATGCAATAGTGTTTTAAGTGATGTGTTCTTTATTTAAATCTGTTGATTTGTTAGCAAAACGGTCCCCGAATCAGAACCTTATGATAATTTATTTTGACATTAAATTCGCAATGACAACGCGTCGTATATTTTTGTCTTTAATTACATAATTGTAACCGCTAATAAATGTCCACTACCAGTTTACAATAATATTTCGAAATTCTGAAAAAGGGGACTTCCTTGATTCTTTCCTCATTTTTCTTTTATATATTCTCCGAATTATTTACGAATTCAATACTTCCAAAATTTATCCTCATACGAACAAAAACAATCGATGTTTTACGCTGGGTAGAATAGACAAAAGTGTTTTTATATAAAACCTGTTTGCTTGCGTCTTGTTTACAAAAACTTCTGTTTCGCCAAAGAGTCTGAATGTCGACGAACCTATAAATAGGTATGGGTGACTATCGGTTCTTTATAATATTCAAATCAGCCTCCTGCAACCAGCCAATAACAATCCCAATGCTGGGAATCTGAGGGGGGAGTGGACCGTGATGTTGTACAAGAGTATTTGAGTATTTTCAGACATAGTTCTATAAACACTCTGGCATAGAGTTCCATTACATCCTTGTTAGGTCACACACTATCTCAGATGAAACTGGACTTGATCAAGAAACAAATGAAAGAATTAATTTAGTTCATACGGTTTCAACAACGCTTTTGTCATTGCTGTCATAAATTCTTCAAAAATTTAACAAACCATAAAAAAACAACAATATTTTGACATCTCTATGAAATTAGAACAATGCCTTTTTGGACAACGAGCGCGCCAAAACATCTGTCATCATCGTTAGCTGTCATTCTGTTGAAGTGTTGGTAGCTTATTCAGTTTGTCCAATTGAAGTCTGACCGTCAATATTTTACATTACTTTTGACCTTAGCATTCTAGGATACCTGCATAGACTGCCTGTGACGTCAGAGGCGATGTGTCATGGCTTCCTTCGAAGTGATTGCTTCGCTCCGAGCGTGTAGCGATAACCCGTGTTGAGTTCAGTATCTTTGTTGTCACGTTTTTCCTTATAAGGTGACGAGAACAATATGGAAAATAAATCAACGTACATAGTTTGTTAGGATAAAGTTGGATGGGTGGTCTAAGGTCATGGATCAGTGTTACCTATTAGTGGGTGGCAAATCAGCAGACGGTCCATTTGATAGTAGGTGGTCATCACCGCCTTTCAACATTTGCAATACCAAATACAAAGCTGAAATCTGTTAAGTGGTTGTTTGTCTGAGAGATTTTTGAGGTCTCAAGTATAGCTGTATCAAAGAGATTTAAACACATAATATAGAGCGGACATTGGTAAAATTGTCATACAATAATTTTCATCCTGAATATTTTCGATTTTGACACACATTCGTGCTACCTGCAAGCGGGCCTATGACACTAGAATAGACCGATTTGTTACTAAGTAGTAACAAGTTTTAGATTACGATTTCCTTCTTCTTGTCCCGTCTAGCGGTCGGAATTATTTGAATGTCTTTGAGCCGTATGAATCTTTTGACGCGTGCCTAAAATCGTACTCACTCGGCCATCTTGTTTTTTGAATACAATTTTCTAAAAACAGTTTCACAAATGTTTACCAACAATGCCAAAAGTCATTGTTTCGCTGTGAGCGAGATGGCAGCTTTCAAAAATCCGCATTTAACTTTATATTGTTCATCCCTGAGACAAAAGCTGAAAAGTCTCATTTAAAAGCAAAAATGACAGTACTTGACAACAGTCAAAACATTGACAGTTCCACGAAACCTACTTTGTTTCTTTATAAGCAAAGGTATCAAATCCATACAGCCATTGCACGGCAACGACATTGTTACTACTTTTTTTTTTGACTCTGTTCAATAATAGTGTAATTTCTGTTACCCAGCCTCCATGACGTATGTAGAACCTAAACGTATCTTTAAAAAACTGCTTATCTCCAGTATTCCTTTAGTAAAGGATAGTTCGCAATAACCTAGTCTACTCAGCGTCCGGCGGTTGTGTGCGTATGTGTTATGCAAGTTATAGTGATGTGCCTTATCGATCGTCGGGAGTAACTTGAGATCGAATTCGTATCGGTAAAGGACGAATTTGGACCTTGATTAATTGTTTTTTGTTCTGAAATCGTCTTATTTCTTTCAATCGTCGCCTCAGTTTGTTTTCATATTAGTATTTATGTCGTATAATTATTTGAATGATCATAGGGATTAAGTACGCCGTTCCTGTACGGATTATCTTTTGGGCAATCTATTTTTAGTTTTATACTTTAATAGCTTTGGCTGGTGACTTCGCCGTATCCTACGGGGTCCTACTGCCGGGATAAACGATATTCTAGGTCCTTACCCCGGTCTACCTTTTTTATTTATAACTAGTGGCCCGTCCCGGCTTCGCACGGGTGCACATTTATTTTCCCCTAATTCCCCCCTCCCATTTGTTTTTCTAGTAATAAATATTGCCTATGTTACTCACGGTGAATGTACCTTTCTAATGGTGAAAAAATTTTTGAAATCAGCACAGTAGTTTTTGAGTTTATTCATTACAAACATACACACAAAAATACAAATCTTTCCTCTTTATAATATTAGTGTAGATAACAGAAAAATAATTCTTATTTTTCCATAGGGCACAATTTCACCCCTACTTCATCTAAAAAACTTGTAATTGGTATTGTTCTAAAAAGATGATTAATAAGAAGATGTTAATCATTTTTGCATATTGTAGACATTCATTGCAATGTGCTCGTCGCTCAATAAAACAAAGTTAATTACACCCATTATTTTTATGTTTATGACAGTAATTATCTATTTTGATTGAATGTTCTGGAGATTGTGATGGCCAATATTTATTTTTATTTTCACTCTCGTAATTAAGGAGTGTATCATTTAGCACTGATTGTATTGCATTTAAAATAGCTGCATTTTATTGATTATATTGATATTTGGTTTCCTACTAAAATACTCAAAAATCATGACTTTTTTTTCCATAGAACTTGACAAAACTACAGCTACTCAGAATCTTCACATAAATAAACTAGATTTAGTAATAATTGTAGAAATATATTAAATTAATTTAAAAACCAAAAAGTTGATGACCCGACCAAAGTTCACAAAAGCCACATAAAATTAAAACAAAATACAGTTACAAAACTAGCCAGCTTTATCGTAGCAATATTTTGATATAAAAAAAAAACGATAAAAACTTGATAAAATTATAAAAATTATTCTTCAGAAAGGATTCTGAATTTTGTATATAAATAAATACACAATAACATAAAAGGTCGTTGAACGTTTACATAAGATGAGTAATAAAGTCTAAGAAATATCTAGAATTTAAAGGTCAGCATTAATTTAATCCGTGTAGATTTATTTGAAAACAGACGCAAGATTTGAATCAACTTTTAATGTTTTGACCTTTGTAAACTAATATTTTTTTAATATACGTGTACATGATTAAAATTACTTAGTAGAAGTTTTTGATCACTGCCTACTTTTTCACGTGATACACGCGTGATTTTATTTAATTGAGTGCTTTCTAAATATGTATAGGTTTAGCCCGAAATTGTGTCAAGATATCAGATTTTTTTTTTCACAAAATTAGTCTATAGCTGTACTTAGGCCATCTTGATTTATCAAACCTCTTGACTAAGAACATTTTTTTATACCTAGAGGTTTAATTTTAAAAAAAGATCAATAAAAAACTCACAATCAACGGAATATCTACATTATCTCTTCAAAAACAGTTATTAGCTACTAAGTTTCCGTACTAAAAAAAAACGTAAATACTTATCCAAAATACAAAACTATCGTCGTCGAATATCGAGCACATCCCATCACTACGCTTGACAAGTGTGAATGAACGGCGTAATGCGCATGTGTGAGTGAGCGCCGTATCAGTCGGTACTAAGTACGGAACTTCGACGCCATCCGCATTGCTATAACGTAACAACTACCATGGCATCGTCAATTGAATTTAGACCTTATTTATAGGAATTACAGTTGCTTTTACATTGAGCGTTTTAAAGAAACAATGACAAAAATTCTTTAACACAATCCAACTTTATCCTCCTTTGTATAAGGATGAAAATTGCATGAGATTTGTAAGTTGTAGACTAGTGTGAAGTCTACAAAGGAGTTAGTGATCTATTTTGAGCGTGTTAGGATTTATTTCAGTTTGTAGGTGTCTCTGTAAAACCAGATCCTTCAAGTAAAAACAGATGAACTGAGTTTATATCTGTAATGGTTTGGAAGTTTGTTTTTCGGGGTTATTGCAATTAATACAAGGTGCATTGGGCCCGCGTGTTGGATTTTGGTCCTTTCCATCTCACAGAAGAAAGGTCTGTGTCCCAGTTGTGGCAACATTATGGGCTGCCTACACTTACACCTAAATACTTTAGACAGAAGTATTAGGATCTAGCCATATGTCCAAAATGTTTTAACAAAATTTTAGCTAGTGAAAAAGAAAAACACATCTTATGCAATAACCTATAACCATCATTCATCATCATTCTCCTACCCTTATCCCAATTTATTTGGGGTCGGTGCAGCATGTCTTCTTCGTCCATTCTCCATTACTCGTCATCTCAGCAGTCGCCTCCTTTCTAGCCATATCATCCTTCACACAGTCCATCCATCGTTTCTTTGGTCTTCCTCTACTGTTCCATCCATATTTATACTTAAAACCTTCCTCACGACATTTTCCAATAATATATAACCACCCTGTATTAATAAAAAACTACCTATAATATTAACACCAAAGTATAGTTGAACATTTTTCTGAAGTTCTGGCAGTTGACACTGTTGACAGTGACAGGGCCTAACGCTGCCATTTTATTTTTCTATTTTCACATGTTTGGCCACAGTGTCGTCTTGACGATGTCATTGCCGCCAAAATAAAACTAAGCTGGTGTAACTCGAACGATTCATTTTATATTTAAACACTGTTTTAAGCTTTCACGGTTTACGACTAAACTTATACTGTCACTTACGGGATATCTTCCGTGATTGTTCATTATTTTGAGGTCCCGATATTTCGACGCTGTTGCAAGCGCCATGATCATTTCATTCATTTTATATTTAGTTACTCAGAAAAGGTAAATGATCCTTGGTCACCTTGCTACGACCTAAAAACATTAGCTTACCTAGATACTTAATTTTGCAACACTAAAATGATTAACGCTAATTAGTAGTTACACAAAATGATTCGTTAATTGGTCATGTTTTCCGACATTTTATTATTATCTTAAAATCTTTTTATTCTCAGTGTTGCCGTCATGATAATTAAATGTAATTTTAGCTGGCAACCCCGATTAGTTGGTAGAACACACGGAAATGGTTGCATCATAGTAGTGTTAGGTGAATATAATCAAGCTTAGTCCCAAGTGGGTTAGGCACATACATATAAAGACTACATAATAGGACAAAGAGAAATAGATAATTTAAAATTCACGAAACGTAGGTATTGGTAGTATTCTCAAACCAAAGAAAAGAATCATCATCTGCTTAGCCTTTTCCCAACTATGTAAGGGTCGGCTGCCAGTCAAACTGGATGCAGCTGAATACCAGTATTTAACATGGAGCGGCTGCCTATCTGACCTCTACAATCTTGTTACTGAGCTATAGATACGACACTCCTTGGTAAGACTGGTTGTCAGACTTTCGGGCCGCTGTCAAACATCTATAAAAATGACAGCCGGGACGGCTTACCGTGCGTTCCGAGGCACGGAGGGAGCTCGGTATGTAATGGATGATCACCTATCCACAGACTGATCTCCGTAAGCGTAGCTTAACCTTGTTGATCGACTTGTACTGCTTTTATTTAGGCACAAGCTCCATCTAGCAAAATTTTAGCAAATTTAAAATTCACCATAAGCAATGGGATTCACAATGCCACTGTCACTAAGTTACAAATTCCAAAGCAAAGAATCTTACAAATAAATAAAGAAGTAACGGAACCGGACATTTCAATAATACGTGACACCAATATAAACTTAAATTCGATTTAATATATTGAAATGTCCCACAAGTCAAGGTTTTAATCTGACCTCACTAAAGTGACGCGTCTGCTCTCATGTTTACCAACATTCAAATAATGACACTGCAAAAAACATGGCGGCTTCTTTTTTCAAATGTTCTCTTTTCAAAGCTTATTCAAATTCGACCATTAGCAACAATAGCAACCGATGACGTTTGAATAAGGAATATGCATGTAATTATTTCTTCACTTAAATCAATGAAATATAGTACTATCAACCCAAGAAAGTGATTAAAAGTTAAGTTCAACTACTGCTTGTCACTCAAAAAAATAATTAAACTCCTAAAATTTTCTACGACAGTTCAAACGTCCGTGACTATCGCGGCCATTCATGTCATGTTCTGTGACGTCATTTACCTGTATCTGCCTTGGTTACATCTAATTTTTTACCCTTAATATATTAATTTTACTAATAGTATGTCAAGGCATTTTTAAGAAATAAAAAAGTTTTGTATTTCTTGCATATTGTCTAAGTCGATCGGTCAGTGAGTCATAAGTTGAAACTACAAGCGTAGGTTCCTATGGAGAAGAACGGGCAGGATACTCCAAGGTTACTCTTTTAGTTACAATGTCTATCAGGGTCCAGAGAGACAAGTGGTTGTCGTTTTTGTCGTAGCGATTCTTACTTCTAGAAAGACATTCAGAAAGACAAAGGTTTTTGCCAGCTCATGTCAGTCCCATACATTTTTGACTTTTCTGTAATCGTTCTGTCTCCTACTGTTTTTTGCCTATCCACTGTGCTCTGCCTACCTAATGTTCCACGGTACGATAGTAATGAGACAGAACGACGAACGCGGCTAACAGCTGATAGGTCATAGGCGCGCGCGCGTGAATTCAATACGGCAGTTGTATTATTGGGATAAAAGTGAACGAGTAGGTATAAAAAAATGTTTCTTTGGGAAAGTTGTTTGTTATCATGAGTACAATCACGTGTTTAAGTATCGGTCACTAATTACCAGTCACCCAGTGGTACCCAGTCACCGGTGGTAGTAACAGCTGATTTTAGCAGTAGGTATTTCCTTAAAAAAAACTACAGTATGGAAATTCTCAGTGTCATTCATGTTCACCTTTTTATCGTTCATCAAAATATTATTATAAAGACGTTTCGACATCGCGTTCGTATGTTTTTTTTTTGCGATCACCTTACTGATGTTTGTTAAATTAATTCGGTCAAGTTCGTTGACAAGATTAATTGGTTTAAATCAAATATTTTGAACTCAGTCTTTTGGTTTGGTGGTGGCAGGCGCGACTGCTGAACGTGGGCCCTTGGGTCCGTAACTCGATCCCTACTGGCTTCCCTTTGAAAGATGGCACAGTCAGTATTCTATAGACACATTAAAGATATGTACTCCGGCTTACCTCTCAAAATTGACCCTTCGCTACTGATGGACACCATAACAATATGAATTACATTATAAATATACGAGTACCTAGACGTTATAGCTCGACTCCTTCATTGTATCTACAAGAACGCTTTAATAATAATTGAAGCTTGACAACGGTCCAATTAGGACCACACAGTAGTACCACGGTAATATTATAATACAGTAATGTAACTCGGCCGCATGATAGAAATAAATGCCTACAGCCGCGCGGTACGTAAACATGCGTTAGGGCTGACCGTCCCCAGCATTTTAATTACATTTGCCTACTTTCTGTTTCTATTTAGTTTTGTGATTGTAAATATCCTTTTTATATAAATAAATGAAATACTTTGCATATTGAATAGGAAGTGTTCAATAAAAATGCGTTGTTTTTTGATTGGTAGATTTTATTAAAAAAACATGTTTTTGTTTGAAAAACAAATCGGGCTTATAAATTTGCGACTGAAAAATATTTGCGCCTCGACTGAGTCGTACGAAATTCTTTATTGTTAAATTTTAAGGTATAATAAATCCGCATTCTTATATAAAGCTTAATTAAAAATTGTTTTGGGAAACATGGACAAGGTGGAGAAAATGGAATATCTTTTACTTGGTTATAGATACCTGCAACTACTTTACAATTTACATGTTTGGTTTTAAGTGAATTTCGGAATATTTCCTCCATTTTTTCTATATATTCCACAAAATCATCGTTGGGTACAATCAAAAAGCGTTATTGGCGAATCCATACAACCAAAAACAGCACAATATTTCCTACTCGTCATATTAACTGATTTTTAGAGAAAAAATCGCGCGGTTATTGTTAAAAAAACAACACACCGTCCATTCGACGCTGCGGTACAGCCGTGACTGTCTGCGCCGCGAGCGCACCCCACGATCGAGGCGCGTAGGTATAGCTCGCGTTTCGTCCGTTTGTATGAAGTTGGAGTACTGTATTATAATATTACCGTGGTAGTACCAACATTTCACACTAAGTGACGTAAGCTTCCTCTGTAGTCTATGGTTTCGTCAGCATCCGTTGCTGAGAAGTGATTGAGCAACATCATTCTAATACGGATAAAGATTTATTTAAAGGAAGTCACCGGTCGGTATTAGATCAATGATACTAGAACGTGCACGGAAATGACGAACAAAATAAATTAAGGATTGTATGGAAGAAGAAAAGAGGAGCTCGTGGCTAAATAATAATAGCCAAAGGATCAATCTGTGCGCCTGCCTAGGTTGGTCCGTGGATGGGTGACCAGTCATTACATACCGAGTTTCCTTCGTGCCTAAAGCACGTTGAGAACGTTTAAATAAAGAAAATGGGCAACGTCGCAAATAGCTGTCAAATATTTCGCTGTTTTGTTTAATATGGCAATATTACTGTATGGAAATCACATAACATCAAATTCAGTGCTTTAATTGCAATTCATTATTAATATTCTAGTTCACTAGTTAGCCATATTTCTTATTTCCATACTTATATTGCCAAATTAATTAAAACAGGTAAATATTTGACAGCTATTTGCGACGTTGCCAACTTTTTGCATGAACGTTCTTAAGCCTATGGTCCTGGTTGTCATTTGTAGATCTTTAACAGTCGTTACAGGTAGTCAGTGGCCCGAAAGAATTCCCAAAAAACTGACAACCAGTCTTACCAAGGAGTATCATATTACCCAGGACTAACTGCCAATTGGGATGTGAAGGCCTATCCTTTTCCCAACTATGTCCCCGGCTTCCAGTCTAATCGGATGCAGCTGAATAACAGTAATTCACATGGAGCGACTGTCTATCTGACCTTCACAACCCAGTTAGTATTAGGTACTACGATACCCCTTGGTAAGACTAGTTGTCAGACATTAGGACCTGTAACGACTGTCAAAGATCTACAAATGACAGAGAGACAATCTATCTGTCCACGATAATACGTATAAAATCCTAAGTAAGTTCTGACTGACACAAGACAAAACGCAACGCACAGCTCAAACTACTGGACGGATCAGGCTAAAACTTGGCATACAGATAGCTATTAAGACGTTGGCATCCACTTTGAAAGGGTTTTGGAAAATTCAACCCCCAAGCGTGTGATATAGGGGTTGAAAGTTTATATGAACATCTATTACCGAGCGCAGCTGGTGCGGGTCGGCTGGTTCTTTATATAATTCTCATCTTATTAATAATAATAGTGTTCGTGTTGCCAACACACGATTGTGTTCGTATATAATATATTAATTGGTGTTTATGTCGGCTATCGCTCCATCAGGCACGCCAAGGTCTAACCGCGATGGTTGCTGTATCATTGTAATTAGCACTCACAACTGATTATTTTGTGAGCTTATTTGAGGAGTTTGTCGTTCTTTCTGACTGCATTTGATGCAGGCAGTTATCAGCTCAACAAAAATTTGAACTGTGGGATTTGTAGTTTTATTTCCTTTATTTATTTACTATACATTAATTTACATTTTTAAATATTTCTTAAAGCAAACCATATAAAAAGTAGTATTAGTCCATACAATTACAACTTATAAAAATATACAGTGAAAAAAAAAAACTATACAATAGAGAATTAAATTAAATTATTACAATAATTGTGTTAATAAAATAGACAATAGAATGACAATAGATTGTTGTTAGTTTTGATGTTAGTTCATCATTTGTGTCATAGATGGCGCTGTAGTACTTTTTGTATCATGTTGCTGAAGTGCCGCTACAAAGATAAATCATCATCATCTGCCTAGCCTTTCCACGACTATGTCTAATATCTTTGGTGGCTTCCAGTCTTACCGTATGCAGATGAATACTAGGAACGTCAATAACGCAATGAATATTTTTATCATAACAACATCACGGTTGTATTCACCGAAGGGTTAGGCAGAGGTGTACCCATTAGTACACCCATATTTCGTCAGTTATGTTTCAGTCCCATGTAATAGGACCGCCTAGGCGAGCCTATTGCCATCAACCGGGCACAAATCCTGCTACTGAGACATTCCTACCTGTATAATTTGCCTGACCTGGGAATCGAACCCAGGACCTTATGCTCAGTAGTCGCGCTTGCAACCACTAGACCAACGAGTCTATGGTCAAAAATTCTTCAGCTCGACAAGGAACAGATCATCATCATCTGCCTAGCCTGCCGGCTATGTCGGAGTTGGCTTCCAGTCTTACCGGATGCTGATAAAGACCAGGAACGTAAATAAAGCAATGAATAATTTTGAATAGTCAAACGAATGAGACACATGATTTTTAAAGGATTTTATGTACTTATTATAATTTTAATTTTTGACTTTGGATATTTTTTTACATTGATATTTTTTATTTCTTGTATGACATGTAAATATTTCAATGAGTGTTTATGTAGATGATTTTTTATCGAGTTTTGTTTTTTTTTGTTTAATTAACAATTATTTTTTTATGTAACACATTCAGACACAATGTAAATTGTTTATAGAATAAATGAAATGAAATGAAATGACATTGAGATTGTGTGTATCACGCTGTCTCCATAAATATTCCATATCAGCTATTTTTGGTAACATAACCTTCATAAGTTCATTGACAATACCCGTATATTCTATTTATGGTGTTAAATAATTATGATTGATTCAATAGAGCTGACATTTATGGTAAGGCAACCAATTTAATGGGTTTTCTGAATTGAAATGTAAACTGACACTGGTGATAATTGAGAGCATAGTTATTTTAATAATTATTGTGTGTTTGGAACAAAAATACTTTTACTTTTACATAAAATAATGTTACGCTGGATCCGCCAAAGCGATATGGCGTGAGGTACACGGTACAGTACCACATTTTGCCAGATTGTCCCAAGTAATAGGGAGCGAGCCTATTGCTATTAACACTGTTATCACCGACGGGTTAGGCAGAGGTATACCTCATAGTACACCCACATTTCGCCAGTTATGCTTAAGTCCTATGTAATGAGGGGCCAGCATATTGCCATCATCCCGGCGCAAATCCAGTCTCCGGCTGCTACTGAGAGATTGCTAATGGAAAAATCCCAATAGCACTTTGCCCGGCCTGGGAATCAAACCCAGGACCTCATGCTCAGCAGCCGCGCTTGCGATCACAAGACCAACGAGGCAGTCTACTGCCACTAACTGGTCACAAATCTAGACTCACAAGATACTACTAAGGACTTCCTCAAATAAAAACCTAGTTTATCCACTGATGGCTAACGCTGTAACAAACCCAGAACCTCACGGTCCACAGTCAGTCCTTACGTCCACAAGACCAACAATCACCTGCCTAGCCTTTTCCCAACTATATTGGGGTCAGCTTCCAGTCTAACCGGATGCAGCTGAATACCAGTATTTTAGGATTGAGCGCTTGCTATTCTAATTTTCTTTCTTTATCGTCGTGTGGTTAGTGCCTAACCTGGTGTCAGAGTTTTTATGCCGCCCATGGGCCTTCGACTTGGCTTTACATGCCGTCGAGAAATATCTCTCAGGCATGCTTGTTTCCTCACGATGTTTTCCTTCACCGAAGCAAGTGATATTGATACTGGCGACTGCCACTAGACCAAAAATATATCTAAATATATAAAATCGAAAGGTCACTCACTCACTCATCACGAAATATCGAAAACTACTTGATGTGTAAAGATGAAATTTGGCAGGGAGGTAGTTTATAGTTAGTAGACGTCCGCTAAGAACGGATTTTGCGACAGGGCCGGATTAAGGAGGTCTAAGGGCTCTCGCAAGTTTGTATGAAAGTCATTTTTGTGCTACAAACTTGAAATTTGGCAGAGGTAGTTAATAGTAGGAAGGTATGTAGTAGTATAAAAAGCTACGTTGCAACGCTTGCCGGGTACAGCTTGTTATTTATTAAAATGATAAAGTTGCCATTAATCAAAAATTCCTGGCTTCATTATTAATTTATGTATCATACATGCACATACCGTGTGCATCATTGTACATAAATATTTCTCAATTCCTACTATCGTGGAAATCTTCATAGTAATTATCATACATGTATAATATTCCATCGCATTACATTCCGTGATCGTAAAACAATAATACTAAGTAAATAATTATTTATAAAACGTGTGTTATAATAAAAAACAAGAAAACATATTGATTTTCCATCTTTACTGCATGCGTGATTATACAGGCTGTTTCATTTTGTAGCTTTTATTTAGTTTGGCTGCATCATTGTCTAGTCCTTATCATCATCTGCCTAGCCTTTTCCCAACTATGTTGGGGTCGGCTTCCAATCTAACCGGATGCAGCTGAATACCAGTATTTTACATGGACCGTCGCTAAGTAATCAGTGACCCGAAAGTCTGACAACCAGTGAACCAGTCTTACCAAGGGGTATCGTATTACCCAGTACTAACTGGGTTGTGGAGGTCAGATAGGTATTCGCTCCATGTAAAATGCAGGTATTCAAATGCATCTGATACGACTGGACACCGAACCCAACATAGGTAGACTGTGGAAAGATTAGGCAGATGATGATTAAGTTAGTCTAAGAAGACGTAGGGACGCAGACTTACCAGGGTTCCCCGGTTTAAAATCGGCACTCATAAGAGGTTTTTAATGCACCACCAGTCCAGTTACCACAAACTGTCAAATTTCTCCATAAGATTTGAAACCATAAAATGTTGAAGGTTAAGTTCAAAATCGAATGAGAAAATTTTACAGTCTGTGGTAACTTGATGGGCTCACGACTGTACATTAGAACACAATTGATTGCATACTTAGCCTAAGCTATGGCTTAAACGTGTGCGGTTTGTAACAATAGAATTTGTTTATTGATAGAATCGACTTTGAATGGAAATTGCGAATTAATGTCGCCAAATATGTCGTTATTATTCATCCATTACATACTGTAAACAAAATCGCAAAAATAACTCATCTGAAGTCTATCTAACGGTGAAACGGATTCGGATGTGGCATACGGATATACTATGTCTCAGGTTAGGATATTTTTTGTCCCGGTATTACGTGCCCGTGATTTCTTAACTCCAAGAGTGCGAAGTCACGCCACGGGCAAAAGCTTATAGTACTTGGTCTCTTTTATGTTGTTATATAGACTTTTACAAGAAGCCTTTAATTATTTGTTAAGTATACACCGTGACTTTTTAGTCGTCTTACAACGGCAGCCCACTTCACGTATCCAATGACTACTAAGCATTCATAAAAAAAATAGGTATTTATGAGATTTTAATAATTTAAAAATAAAAATATTATTCAGTATTATGACGCATGACGTAGTTAAAACACCCTGTTGTGAGCGATGATCTACTGGACTCGAGCGCTGGGTGGGTATGTTCTCCCGTTTGACACGTAACCATCATTAACAGGGTGTTTCATAATTTTATTCTAATGTATTATTTATTTTTCTTTGTACCTATTTTGGTAGGTAAAAAATAAAATCGCGCGTAGAGCAATTTTATGTCGGGCACATTGAGTGGACCAACATTGTAAGACGACTAAAAAGTTACGGTGTATAATTATGTTTCCTGGTATGTTCCTTATTGATTTTATAGATATATCGCCACAGATAAATAGTTAATTACGATCAAGAGAACACATCAAAGATTTACTAAGCTAACTTATGTATAAACTCTGTGTTGTAATAAATATTGCTATAAATAATTCCTACTTATTACTCGCCGTGTACCAATATTTAATGATATTCCAAAACCACTTTTAATTAATATTAAAATATGAAGGCATCGAAAGCCGTGCTTACTTCCTCATTAAAGCATTATGTGTGAACACGTCTCTTACATACACCTCTCATGGTGTTAAAATCCCGGGTTAAAGTTTGTGACCCGGGATTCAGCAAATAGACGTTAACCTCTCAGAGTTGAAATATTTCGAATAATACGGGGTATAAAACGGTTACCACGTATTCAGTACGTACATCCTTCACCACCCCTGTATAGCCACCCCTATATAGAAATTTTTAATCGGGTATTTTAAAAAAACAGCTGTTTCCTACAAAAGTGCAATACCTACACGGTCAAAATGTATGGAACAGTTGATTTTTTTTAAATTACCGATGAAAAATATCTATGTGGACGAATACGTGGTAAGCGTTTTCGCATCGTATTAAAATAAAACAGCTGTTCCATACAGAAGTGCCTACCCAGTCATAATGTATGGAAATGCTGTTTTTTTGTCGCCACGATGTCTCCTAAACTGTGCTTACATTGGACCGACAATGCAACAGCAAACCCTTTGGTGTTGCTGATAGGCGGTGGGATCCATTTTCCATCACCAAGTCTACTGTCGTCTTGTTTTTGAGCACAGCTTGAAATAACTCTACTCGCAGCTAACTTCCGAGCCGCCATAAAGTTTGAACAGAAATATACCTGACCTCTCTCCGGTCGTGTCTGATCGACGTCCCTTCAGACTGAGACTCCTCAGTCTCCCCGA
The DNA here is from genome assembly GCA_905220335.1 of Noctua pronuba. Lineage (NCBI taxonomy): Eukaryota > Metazoa > Arthropoda > Insecta > Lepidoptera > Noctuidae > Noctua > Noctua pronuba. The sequence goes on along the minus strand of LR999919.1, from coordinate 3,828,451 downwards.
AGAGAGTGCAGATGCACCTGTTTTTGCACACGTCTCCGCTGAGATTGGTCGCCATGACCGACTACTATACCATGTATCGTATCTCATTTGTCTCTCTCTTTTGTTCCAGGATGTCTACCCTGCTGTTTTGGCAGGGCAAGGGCAAGCAGAACGGAGCGCCCAATGGCAGGACGTGGATCCACGCGCCTGATGCCCTCGTGAAGGGCCATGTCGCCTACCTTGTTAAGGTATGTACTGGTTTGATATGAGCAGTATAGCATACTAGCTGAGGGAACACCCTTTAGCCTCCCCACAGCTGGGACACAGGTCTCCTCATTGTAAGAGGGAGCTGGTGGATGTCACCAACTCGCATAGCAAGCGACCCTCATATTGAATTTTCGGGTCCTTGTGGAAGCCGCGAGAATTCGTTGGATGCGGGAGGAAACGATTGGGAGAAGCCTATCTCTGGAAGTAGACGTCTTTCAGCTGAATGATGAGGAGTGCAATTTTTGGTCAGTCAACCGCACATCGGTGGGAACAATTTGATGATGACACCGCCATTATGTCGTAGCTGTAAGGGCGCTGAGAGAAAGTTTAACCCGTGATGTACGGAGTGCAGAAAATAGTAGTGTTTTTGGCTGCAGAACGTGCCTTTAAGATGTGATCAACTAGCGGTCCCAACGGAGACCTAGGAAACTCAGACATGACGAAAAGGTATCTTATGAGGATATGTGGAAGACTGGGAAAAACATCAGCTCAGAAATAGGACAGCTAAAGTTGAAAGAGCAACTTTTCAGGGAGGTCCAGAAAAGAAGATTTACTACCACCTGCCATCTTACCTAAAATGAGCCTCTATGAGGTTTGCAGCCATTTCAATTCCACCTTGCAAACCCCAGACTGTGTAGCCAGTCTGCAAATCTAACAACAAACAAAAGATAACGGCTATCATTGCACGTGCTATTAGCAGATGGTCCGTATCTGTCGGAATGCAGGGGGCGTAGTGTATACGCCGGAGCTCTGCGTGTTATCTAGGCACTGGTACGGAACATGACTGGGTTTAAAGCTAATTATTGGCAACTAGAATCAGTGCTAGACTATGAACTAGTCCTGCAAACATGAGTACTAATGTGAACGGTTATAAAAGTAGGGGAACATAAAATAAAATGTGAATAGATTGTGTGACAGATGATATCCAAAGGTATCTCAGTATACAGCGGAATGAAAGAACACGGAGTAAGAAGTAGATGCAGATGTGTTGCTGGAGAATAATTTGTATGTTGACTTCAAGACTTCAACCTACCTATAATATTAAGAACTGGTAAAGGATGGACTTTTTGAGGGCCTGCCTCACTGTCGTGTTGGTGACGTCCAAATAGTGCTGGTTCACAGCATAGTTTGAATAAAAAACTTTTAAACTTATACTGTCCTTTACGGGATATCTTCCGTGATTGTTCATTATTTTGAGCTTCCGATATTTCGACGAGGTCGCAAGACTTTTAATTTTGCCATACTACACCAACCGTACCTAAATTATTAGGACAGGCTGGCGGGAGTATACATTTTTCTTTCTGAATTGTTACCATTTCATTAGTTTACATTTTAATGAAAAGCCTTGTGTCTTATGGGATGGTTATCATACAAACATTCATCCCCAATGTAAGGGCTAGGGGTTGTACTCTATTTAAGGTCCTCTTGATCAAAATTGCATACTTCTAAACCCAACGTACCGCTGGAAATCACTTAACCGTTTGCGGGCCCAGGTTGGCTGCTGTAGAAATAATCTGGCCAAATGGGGTACCATCGACCCGTCCCAAACACGATGTCAGTGTGGAGCCCCTTTGCAGGATATGCCCCACCTCCTTTCTTGCCCATCCTGCACAGCCACCTGCACCTTCCAAGATTTAAACGAAGCAAACGACAGAGCTGTGCAGGTGGCAATATACTGGTCGGGTATTATTTGAGTCTATCGACACGCAAAGAAGAAGAAGAACGTACCGCGAGTGCTGGTTCGAGGAGGCACGGGAAAAGAGCTCATGGAAGGAATTGGGGGAGGCCTTTGCCCAGCAGTGGGACAGTAGAGGCTTAGCGAAATCTGTCAGTATTATTTTTCATTAAGTAGAACACCAGATAGTTCCTCCTTGAGCAGTTCGTGACAGCCATAAAAGAAACGTTATCTCAAAGGAAGTTAAAGTCTAAACGATTAAAGACAATTATAATAAAAACAATAGCCTGTGAAGTGTGGACGTGTACAATTAATAACTAAGATGGCGGCTATTTGTTTAATTATTGATTTAAAAGATTATGGGTCATGGTAGGGCCGTGAGAGTTCTATCGATCAATCAGAATCAGAATCAGAATCATCATAAACATAGGTAATAATTACAAAAAAGATCTTAAAAATTAGGTTGTTCGCTATGTTTTGTCAACTGACATATAAATTATTAAAAATTAAAAATAAATTAATTATGTATACAAGTGGGCCCTGCTATTAAATTAAAATATAAATTTCTTACAATATTGTTATTTACGTATTTAAGTACACCCACAATAATATGATTGCATTATTTGTATTAATTAACACATGGAAAAAAAAAATCATATTCAATGTCATATTATGTCAAAACTTAAAGTCAATTCAATTCGAAAGATTAAAAATTAATAAGATAAAAAAAATAAAGATGTTAATGTAATATATCAAAATGAATGTCAACATTATAAAGTTATAGAGATTCGTCATTCAGAAACTCATCCAGAGTATAATAACATTTGTCAAGTAGTAACCCGTTCATCATACAGGGCTTCTGTTCGAGTATAAAGGGTGTAAAAAGACCCTTAACGAAGCCGAAAGGCACTTGTTCTCCCCGTCATTGCGATCATTTTTTTGTTCTACAGCATACCTGGGAACCTTCTAGTTACTGAGATATTGGGAGTCAAAGTTCCAAATTTTTCAGAAGTTTTTTTTTTAAAATACATGTTTTTAGTGTAAGGTTTTTACTTTAAACACTTCCACGACCTCTGGACTATTCAATCCATCCATCAGCACAATGCTTTGAGTACGTTACATCGAGTCCTACCGTAAAACGTGATTTTTCACCCAAAAAAAAAAGTCGTTTCCTAGCAATAATTTTTGCGGTTGACGGCTTCGTGAAGGCTCTGTTTACACGCTGTATTTATTTATATTTTTCAGTTTGGCAATTTAAAAAAAGTCATACCAAAATGTGGGAAAACTATTACTAACTACTAAAGGTGTACAGTCACGAGCACCAATATGTATACACTTTTTTAAATTGAAAAGCAATTTTCATGAGAAATAACAGAAATAACTTGGAGATTGGATCTTTTTCATAAAAATATGAGTTCCAGAATACTATGTTAGTAACAACATGAAATTTTATTCAGAACAGTAGGAGAAAAACACTTTTAAAAGTTGTTAAGTGTTTACATATTGGTGCTCATTGCTTTACACTACACCTTTTCAATAAATACATGCTTTTCGTGAAGCATAAGTATGTACGTCATCACCTACTGACATTTTTATTCTGTTTCCCTTCCAGTTCCTCGGCTGCACGCAAGTAGACCAGCCTAAAGGCATCGAGGTCGTGAAGGACGCGATAAAGAAGCTTCAGTTCACACAGCAACTGAAGAAGTCGGAAGCCAAAGATGGCGCCAAGTGTAAGAAGGTCGAAATCACCATATCCGTCGATGGAGTTGCGATACAGGTCAGTTTGAATTTGAACCTTATTAGCGGTTGGCTCTTTGTGTAGGAGCTGGTCTGGAGAACCACACATTACTGTGTATGTCTGGTTGTCACAAGTGCTACTGCTTAGCCTGAGGTCCTGGGTTCGATTCCCGTGGCAGTAAAGTGTTACTGAGTTTTTCCATTAGGAAGTTCCCATTAGCAGTCTCAGGGTCTGGATTTGTTCCAGGTTGATGACAGTGGGCTTTCGTCAGAGTCTTGATTTGTAGCAAGTTGATGAAGGCAGGCTCATCCTATTACATATTATGGGACTTAACATGGGGTGGGACTTTATGGACACCTCTGCCTTACTCTTCAGGGATATACGAGCGTTATACTTAAATTTTATTAATTTTTTCATTCAGATCATAGATACATAAACTGTTAGTATAATCTAAACCTATTGTTAGTAAATAACAAAATTACAATAAAGAAACAAATGACGGGTAATGATGTTATGTTTTTAAAATATTCTTACGACATAAAAATCGCAAACTAAACAAAAAGTTTGATTGACAAAACAACACAATTTACAACCGCGACAATACAATGTCTACAAAAAAAAAAACATCCCACGACACCTCAGCCTCCGTACCACCGCGAAATCAATTAGTTTACAACCTAGTAGATATAATCACTTTTACTTTCAACCCAACAGTTCTTCGATCTGTGTGTAACTTGCTACTATTGTACTATTCGCACGCACGCACTTTGGTTTTGTACTGTCAGCAAAAGTGATTTCTAGTCAGGCAAATATATGGTGCCTATCGTAACGTATTGTGGCTAGGGCTGAACTGCCAAAATCTTTGTTCAATAACAAAATTAGAAGAATCTTCTAGTAACTAAATCCTATTTACAACCTTAAATTAATATACAAACTAAATATTTAAAAAAAAAAAGGACTAAATCAAGACTAAAACTAACTACCTATATAATACAACGACGAAGACAGGACTCGCGCGTGGAACTCCTCCGCATTAAAGTCATCCGGGAACGTGCCCAGAAGACTGGTGGCATTGCCACGTTGAATAGCAATGCTAATTCTGTGGCCAAAGAAAGCGCCTGCCATCTGGAGCCGCGAAGTGTCGACCAATCGGTGAAATTCTTAAAATGGTCACAGACGCAGTTAATATTATAAATGATCACTTTGTGACCATTTTACGAATTCTAACGTAATTCATATTATTATCCTATTATGATTCTGCTAAAGCGACCATTTTAGGCCCCCAGTCCCTGCAGTCTCGGCATTAGATAGCGACAAAAATCGGTCGCTAAGTCGTATCGTTGTCAAATTGCTTTAATAGATTTTCTACTTTATTTCGAAAGCATAAGGTTGAAAATCTATTAAAGAAATTTGACATCGATTGCACTTAACGACCGATTTTTGTCGTTATATTTCTCGAGACCTCAGGGCCAGGTAAGATCTTCAAGTCTCTCAATACAAAGGCCTGTGAAGATCACACCTGCACAGATATTCAGATTACCCCACATACCAAATTCTTGTGCCGCGTGTACATTTGATTTCACTTTCAACCGCTGGTATTGTGTGAGCAATCATTGTTTACATACATGAGCACATACGTAAGCGCTATGCTTGTTAATTGGGGAGGGCATGCAGAGCTGTGGCTCTCGTTTCGGTACAAGAATATCTCTTGCCGTGGCCAATAGATTTGGCAGGCAGCTTGGTGGTAGGTACACAAAGCCAGTATTTTGGCATTTTCAAGAACGCCCTGGGCCGCGCGTCCTGCTGGCAGACGCTGCTGAGGAGCCGCTCGGCTGCCGCTCGCTCCGCATTACATAGATCAGCCAATTCTTTGGTGGATAAATAATAACAGCCGCACGGGTCGGTCTGTGGATGGGCAACCATCTATCCATACCGAGTTTCCTCCGTGCATCCGAAAGCATGGTGTAAAAATACCCTTAACGAAGCCGAATGGCCTCTGGTTCTCTCCGTCATTGCGATCATTTTTTTGTTCTACATCATATCTGGGCGCCTTTTAGTTACTAAGGAGGTTCGAAGGTTATTGAGGGTCAAAGTTCCAACTTTTTCCAAGTTTTTGATGTTATAAGTATAACTTTACTTTAAATACCTCCTCGACCCCCGTACTATTCTTAGCATCCATCAGTGCGTAACATTGGGTCCTACCGTAAAACGTGATTTTTCACCCCCAAAAAAAAACTCGTTTCCCAGCAATAATTTTTACGTGAAGTTACTTAGTTTGATGTACAGAATGCTTGGTTGACGGCTTCGTGAAACGTCCGTTTACACCTTGTATTTTGCACATGTCAGTCAGAGATCTCATAAATCATAGTGTGTTTCATACTGCTGACTACTTAGTAAATAATGCACATTATATACTCAACACGTACATAATTCGCTATGTAATTAGCATAATGGCTTCCTGTGATCAGTCTGTTTGAAGTTTTTAGCAGACTTTGAAGACGAAAGGAGGGTTGTGAGTTTAACGTGTATGTGTGTATGTTGCGTCTTATATCCTAAACGGAACAACCAGTTTTGATAAGTCAGAGGAAAACGATTCTGGAGAATGATTTCACACGGATATTATAGCCAGAAAAAAGTGCAAAGTAATGATTAATTAATGTTTTCTTACTTTGTAGGCGTTAATTAAACAATTAAAATGTCACTGAAAGCATTATTTCCTACCATTGTTCTTTTAAGTTGATGAGTGTAAGAAACTCAGTGCTGATGTCAGCTTTCTGACACAAGAACTAAACGTAGTGCAATGTAAGGCCTCAATTTACTTTCACATCCAGGAGCTCGTGGCTAAATAATAACAGCCGCTCGGGTCGATCTTTAGGTTAAGCCCTGCTTGCCTAGGTTGGTCCGTGGATGGGTTACCACCTATTACATACCGATATTCGTCCGTGCCTCGGAAAGCATGTTAAGCTGTTGTTCCCGGGTGTCATTTGTAGATCTTTGTCAGTCTTTAGGTAGTCAGTGACCCAATAAGTCTGACAACCAGTCTTACAAAGGGGTATCGTATTACCCAATACTAACTGAGTTGTGGAGGTCAGATAGGCAGTCGCTCCATGTAAAATACTGGTATTCAGCTGCATCCGGTTAGACTGGAAGCCGACCCCAATATAGTTAGGAAAAGGCTAGGCAGACACCCGGGGCCAACGGCTTTCAGAGGCCCGGTATTTAATGGGTGGTCACCCATCCACTGATCAACCTATGCAAGCAGGGCTTAACCTAAAGATCGACCCGAGCGGCTGTTATTATTTAGCCACGAGCACCTCCTTTAGGCTGCATTTCCACCAGAGACGTGCGAGGATGGCAGTGGCTGTGCGATTGCCAGCAGCGCTGCGAGTCGCGGGTTCGATTCCCGCCCCGATTGTTCCGGGTATGGCATTTTGTGTATGTTAGGTTAATGCGTCCAATTGTAAACGCACCAAGGAGCAATTCCTAGTGTCGGGCAACGCTTTTGGAAAAAAAAAAGATCCACAATCTACAGAGAATAACATTCAACAAAATCCCTTAGTCATAAAGCAATTGCTGCAAAATTCAAAACATCATTAAACATTTACTCAATTACTCAGAAACACTAATTAGAAAGGAAAAACACAAAATAGCCGCACAATCACAGCTGTAGCTGTAATCAATGGTGGTTCGCCGAGTGCGTTCGGGCGGACTCGGGCGTTTCCGCCGCTTTCACGACACGGTGCGCGCCCGCAAGGTCACGAACGAAAAGCGTTAGCTCTCTATTGTCAAAGCGGTCATAGGCTTGAAGTTCTGATTGTTTGATGGCAGTCAGCTGATTTTATACTGCTCGTAAAATATTCTTTGGAGCTCGTGGCTTAATAATAACAGCCGCTCGGGTCGGTCTTTCGGTTAAGTCGTGCTTGCCTAGGTTGGTCTGTAGATGAGTGACCACCCATTACATACCGAGTTTCCACCGTGCCTCAGAAAGCACGTTAAGCCGTTGGTCCCGGCTGTCATTTGTAGAATCTTTGACAATCGTTACAGATAGTCAGTGGCCCAAAAAGTCTGACAATCAGTTTTACCAAGGGGTATCGTACTATCCCAAACTAACTGGGTTGTGGAGGTCAGATAGGCAGTCGCTCCTTGTAAAATGCTGGTATTCAGCTGCATCCGGTTAGACTGGAAGCCGACCCCAATATAGTTGGGAAAAGGCTTGGCAGATGATGATGTTAAATATTCTTTGGCCTGTTAAATTGACAGTTACTCAGACCACCTTCAGATCTGTTGAATTCTGACAAACTTCTTAGTCTACCTTAGGAAGTGGCGAAAAAAAGGGCATTTAATGAGTGGGCTGCGTATTTCCCTTTCCGTGTTCAACTGGCGACACCGGTCTCGCGAAATCCACACGCTTTTGTTTTACTACGGAATCCTACGATCCCGTGTTCAATTCGCGTCAACTGAGCACGCCTTTGTGATCAAGCAACGTTAAAACCAGTTTTACAAAACAGTGTGTAATTGAATTGAACACGGTTTTTTAACCTGTCTATTCGAAACAAATCCGTACTGATTTAGCGCGTTCGTAAATGTTCGGGATAAATCGTGCGGGCCGAAGCAGGCGAGAACGTCCCTTTCCGGTGTCGCCAGTTGAACACGGAAAGGGAAATACGCGAGTGGGCTATGTTTTATATTTTTATTCTTGTAAGTAACTTTTTTCAAAAATTGCCGAGTCTCATCCCATTTTGAAAAAATCCTTGCCCGATGGGATTTCTCATCGGTAAAAATCATTGTGAGTGGATGGGGGCGTTGGTAGAGTGGTTTCAAGCGCGACTGAGGCCCTGGGTTTGATTCCCGGGTCGGACAAAGTGTCATTGGGTTTTTCCATCAGGAATTTCTCACTTGCAGCCACGGAGTCTGGATTTGTGTCCGGTTGATGGCAATAGGCTCGCCCCCTATTACATAGGACTGAAACAACTGGCGAAATGTGGGTGTGCTATTAGGTACACCCCTGCCTAACCCTTCAAGGATTGTGACACGAATTTAGAAATGGCAGACCATCGTTTTACCAAAAACCATACTTACCTCCTTTGTCTATCTCTTCCAGGAGCCAAGATCAAACAACATCATGTACCAGTTCCCTCTCCATCGGATATCGTACTGCGCCGACGATAAAGGGGCCAAGAAATACTTCTCGTTCATCGCGAAAGGTGGCAGCACCGTCAACGCGGTCAACGGCCACGATGGCCCAGCGGAAAAACACGAGTGTTTCGTGTTTATTTCTACGAAATTGGCGTCGGAGATCACGCTGACTATTGGGCAGGCGTTTGATTTGGCTTACAGGTGAGTTTAGACCAAAAAAACTTTGATTAAAGATAGTATAGCGGTTTGTACAGAACAAGACATGACGTCCATCGACGCGCACTGGGCCCAGCCCAGATGAATTAATCTACTTCTCTCTCATAGAAAGAACTGTGCCCAACAGTGGGAATAACTATATCACTATATAGGGTGGCTGGTAATTAGTGACTTATACACGTGATTGTACTCATGATAACAAATAACTTTCCCAAGGAAACATTTTTTTTGTACTCATTCACTTATATCCCAATAACACACCAGCCGTATGAAATTCACGCGCGCGCGCCTGTGACTTATCAGCTGTTAGCCGCGTGACGCCGTTCTGTATCATTATTTTTTTTCTTTGCGAAAGTTGTTTGTTATCCTGAGTACAATCACCTGTTGAAGTATCGGTCACTAATTACCAGTCACCCTATATACATATTTATGTATGAATAACTGTAGGGGGCAGTGCGGACCACTTACCATAAGATGGCCCGGTTGTCTGTCTGTCACAAAGATGGTCATAAAAGCTTTTCTTAAATGGAAGCTTTAACAAACCCTTAAAAATTAAAGGGCAGTAATATCTACGATGGATATATGTATTACAATATTGGGAAATACTTGGCTATCTTTTGATTTGACTTCAATTATTGAGTTCTATCATCGAACTTTGTTTTTCTTTTCTTTTTCCCAAAAAAATAAGTTGTTTCCCTGCAATAATTTTGCGGCATTGTGAAGGGTCCGTTTACACCCTGAATTCATTGCAGATATTACTGGCCCTGAACGATTTTCATAGCATTTTTTATATGGATGGAATTTGGAAGTATGCCATCTTTTTATACCCATTTTTATCATTTTGTTGAGATACTTCTCTTTGCTGTAGGACGTGGGTTAATTTTGATCCTTCTTTAAACAAAAACTTTAATGTAGGTATTTGAGTCATGCCCATAAAAGTCATACTGTCCCTCCAAGGAGGTCGTATGAACCTCTTTGTCCGAAAACTCACACATAATGACAATGGTTTTAAAGAATATCATTGTTCAAATGACCTTGTAGGACAATGGCCGACCCTTTCGGTGTAGGTAATCTGTTCATATCCGAGAATTTACTGTGAATCCAAAATGGTACTAAGTAATTGCTACCTACTGCAACTTATACTAGACTAGCTATTGCCCGCACCTTCGTCCGCGTTATGTACCTCCCTGCCAAATTACAAGTTTGTAGCACAAAAAAAAAGGACTTTCATACAAACTCCCTTTGACTTCCTTAATCCGTCCCTGTCGCAAAATCCGTTCTTAGCGGACGTCTACTAACTATAAACTACCGGCCTGCCAAATTTCATCTTTATACGTGAAGCGGTTTTTGATATTTCGCTTTTATATATTTAGATGAAAGAGAGACGATGAAATGCTTTGAGCTCTTAGAGAAAACAAAAATGTAGCCAAATGTGCCTAGGAATAATTTACAAAAGTCTACTACATTAACTTTCAAATCTTTTGGCGAGCCATCTTGTTATTTTCGATACAATTTCTTTAGACAAATTTCACAAAAGTCTTTATCAACAGCGCCCACACCTGCCAATGGGATTCAAGCGCTAAAAGATCCTTGCACTGTCCGACCTGTACTATAAGTTCCTTGCTTGTACACACGACGACCAACCCAGCTATAAAAGAAATCCATACAAAGCGAGCATGTTATACTGGAAATATATAGCTTGTTATGTCGCCGTGTGCACTACCTATCATGTTGACGTTATATTGTGGTAGTCAATCTGCTCAACAACCAAGTTACATTTAATGGTTGCACTACACTTGGCAGATCAGGCCCTGCAGTCTCGACATTAGATAGCGACAAAAATCGGTCGCTAAGTCATATCGCTGTCAAATTCCTTTTATGGATTTTCTACTGTATTTCCAAAGGATAAGTTTGAAAATCTATTAAAGAAATTTGACATCGATTACACTTAACGACCGATTTTTGTCGTTATCTAATGTCGAGACTGCAGGGCCTGTGCAAACATTCGCCTTCTATCATTAAAACAAAGGGAACTATATCACAATAGGCATAAAAAACATTTTGTTTTGATCTAATATCGCGAAAATTTTGACAAATACGCCAAGTGAAGTGCCAGCATAAGACTGTTTCAATGCTCGATTTTGACAAATGAAAGATACGGTCAATGTTCTGAATTACGTAACCTTATCTCCGCCTCTTCTTTGTAAAACTAACTGAACTACTTGTGTAAGTTCCTAACAATTTAATTGAATGTTAATTTATGCTCATTTCAGACGGTTCTTGAACGACAACGGCAAATACATCGAGATGCAGAAGATGCAGCTCCAGAACAAGAAGTTAGAGCTACAGATGAACGCCTACAAAAATCGTTTACAGGTAAATTATTTTAATTTCGTTTATTCATTTTCCTTACATACGAATTACATTTTTAAATATTTTTATCTACAAAAATTATAAAATACTTTTTTTTTTTGATATACACGTTTTGTGGGAAATAACAAAATTGTGTTCGTGTTCACGGAAATGAAAGAGACGAAATGTTTTGTAGGTCCTTTTCTAGCACGATATCGTCACTTTTTGTTTCACTAGACGGTAGCCCATGTTCTTAGTACTTTAAGGCGCGACGCTCACTGGTAAGTCGAGGCGACGTCGCGTCAGCGGCGGTGCGGCGTCGCACCACGGGCGAAGATAGGTCTCTGCGTAGAGTCGAGGCGCAGGCGGCTATGCTTCCTTCACATTTTACGTAATTCATTCACCATGTCGTCGTCAGAAGACGTCGACGAATAAGTTTTACGTTGGTTTCAAAATCGTCGCGCATATTTAAAACGTCTAAACGCAGCTACGCACGAAACCAAATGACAAAATGGCGGTGGAGTCGTGGCTTGGGCACACTTGAGCGCCACTCCTGCGCCTGCACCTCGCCTCCGCCCCGCCTTCACCTCGCCTCCGCCCCGCCTTCACCTCGCCCGCGCCGCAACTCTTGTATATGAGCGCACTGCCATTCATTTGTAAAGAAAACTTTGTTGCGGCGTGCCTCTTAACCGCCCGCGCCTCAACTGCACCTCGACTGTTAATCGTGTGAGCGACGCTCCTTAGGTATTTAACTCAATTCGTCGTCATTTTGAGTTTGGTCACTTTCGTTCTGACTGTGCTATACGTGGCGTAGTCTTACCAAGGAGTATCATGTTACTACTTGGTCGCTCCATGTAAAACACTGGTGTTCAGCTGCAACCGGTTGAACTGGAAGGCGATCTCAATATAAAAGGCTAGCCAGATGAGATGATGATATCTCGAACCTAGTACACCTACTTATTATATTTAAAAAAAAAATATCCATACTAATATTATAAATGCGAAAGTAACTATTTTTGTTTGTTACCTTTTCACGACTAAACAGCTGATCGGATCGTAATGAAATTTGGCGAGCAGATAGATTATATCCTGGGGAAGGACATCTTTTTTTTCCCTCACTCATACTCATCAAAATTACCCCGCGAACGAAGTCCCAGCAACAACTAGTATTATATATTATTCAATTATATTACTAACCCTTAACACCCTCAATTCCAGGAGTTATCGAAGATCACGTACAAGGACGACCTCTCGTCCTACCTGTCTCGCAACAAGCTGTCAGACATCACTGAGTTCAAGCCTCCCCCTGAGCTTGAGAAGCAGATCGCGTCCCTCACCATGGCCAATGGCTTCGCTAACGGCAGCAGCAACGGCAATGGGAACGGCAATAATAATATTGAGATGGGTAAGTTTAACAGATTTTGTGTGAAGGAGTCAGTGGGGCTGCGGGACTGTTCGAAAGAGATACCGCGGCCCTGGAACACAAAGGGCAAAGAAGGAACATGGATGGGTTTTAGTCAGTAAAAGTCTGGCACTCCCTTCCACTCCGCCCAGAGCGGAGGTTTGATGATTTCCCATCCGAAAAAAACAAAAAAAAGGGAGTAAGTCACATGGATTCGAATGTTGACCTCTCTGACTAAAAAGGACTGGCTGTCTTCCTAACAATGTTAACCTTAATCATTTTAAGAGCAGTTAGTATAATATAAATTAAAATTGCACAAATTAAAACGCTGCCTAAGTTCGAACCTGCGGCCTATAACGACGCTAGAACCACTGGGTCTGTCTGCGTACTAAATTTGAGCCAAGCCATTGCGCGAACTAGCCCACACTACGGGCATTTTTCAAGATGGCCCCTTCAATGATCCGGCTCGAAGGACCATGACTTGTAAATTATTATTAAAGCTATATTATTGCAATGTCCACAGGTACAGACGCGTTGTCAAACAACTCGACGGATACGTTCAACTCCAGCAACGACAACAACTTGTTGTTGTCGACGCCGCCGCCACAACACAACGGGAAGCACAGCTTTGGCACTGGGTAAGATACGAAGATACATCCTAATCATTATAATTATAAAATAAATAAAAAATTAAATTAAATTCATTTATTTCCATATTAATTCAATCAAACACTTGTGTCACTTTTACAGGCAGATTAACTACTTTGGCTAAATAAATAAAGTTAATTAAATGACGTAAAAATATTAAGAAATAAATAAATGTCAGATCCAAGCAATTAATGTCAAAGGCACACACAAAAAAAAAAAACAAATAAAAATGACAATGATAAATGACCAGTACTGAAAACTTTTGGCGCTAAGTGGTTTATCTTCTTGCTGATTAATTTATTTTCATTCAAGATATCTTTGACAGTACTCCCTTGCGGAGAAACTAGGAAACCTCATTGATTGTCTTTGATCAACTTCTACCATCTACATACTTGTTGCATTAGTTTACAATTTCGGGACGATAAACCATGATTGTACTAACGTTTTCTTGAATAAAATCAATAATTCATATTATGATTTATTTGTCTGTTTCCAGCAAACTCCTGGGTGATTTGTCGTCAAACAAGAACCCTTCTGTAGGCACCAAGCTTGAAGGTCTGCTGCTCAACTCTGATTCAGACAGCGGTAAGTTCCCACGTGCAGTGCTACAAGGATCTTTTTACGTCTGAATGATTTTGTCAGATAAAGTATTGCTAAAACAAAATGGCGGTTTAGTACTGATTTTGGCCACGCTTTTAAAGATCCTTGTACAACTATACCAATCTTACTTAGTAATATAATAATCTCTAACAAAACTTAAAGATTTCCCAAATAGTACTAAATAATTCCATAGATTCCTCTAGAAATATGTTGCAACACCAATTTGCTTTAGTCTGTTTTGGCTCAAGCAACATTTTACTCATCTACTATACAGTGTTGCCATCGTTAATAAAACATTTTCTACCATTTATTACAGACTTCGACCCGCGAGCGTTCGAGTCGGAGCCGATGTCTCGATTCTCAGCGCCCTCACACGAGAACACTCTCACTACTACGCCGCCGCTTTGTAAGTATTACTGTTTATCTATCCTTAAGTAATTTTGTAGTTTGATCCTGAAATAATTCGACCCCGAAAGACCCCATCAACTGAACGCTATCAGCAATGAAACAGAAGCCAATAAGCACAGTATCTATACCGCGTTCAAGACAGTGATACAATCGCGATGAAATATTTACTCTGGCATCTTTTGACCGCGGTTAAGATTGTACTGATCGCATTTAGCTTTTGACAGTTGGTGAAATATGAAATAAATGACTCAACCCATGAGAACTCGACCCCGACTACTTTTACCCAATAAGAATTCGACCCTGATAACTCGACCCCAACAACTCCAGACACCAGAAATTAATATTTACTAAAAATGTCTATGTGATTAAAAATACTTGTTCAAGGCAATGTTAAATAGCCCAAGTCCCTATTCGGAAATCTATACTATATTATTATTTTAATATTATAAAGCTGAAGAGTTTGTTTGGTTGAACGCGCTAATCTCAGGAACTACTGGTTCGAATTCTAAAATTCTTTGAGTGTTGGATAGCCCATTTATTTTTATAATAATTTCGCGCGGACGTAGGTCGCGGGCAACAGCTAGTAATCAATAAATTACCATAATACTAACATAATAATCTTCATTCCAGTGGCGCCCCCACCAAAAGCATCGAAGCGTCACACCCCGCAACAGCCAGCCATAAACGGGAGCGACCTATTCGGATCCACGCCCTTCTCTCTCCCGAACCAGCAACCCGCCCCCATTTCTCACCCCCAATCCCAGCCCTTCGCTGCGTCCACCAAACCAGCCCCAAACGGACCTGTCCCAAACGGTCCATACCCCAATGGGATGAATCCGAATGGTCCGAACTATGACATAGGCGATTTTAACTTACCAACGTCAGTTTTTAATACGACCTCGTTCACGAACGGACTCAGCGGATTCGACCCGTTTGATACTCAGAAGTCTGGCAACATCTTTGGGAACGGATTCAATTCTACCTTCAACGGATTTGGCAACCTCAGTGAGAAACCGGTCGTGGAGTTGGACAGCAATTTCAATGGGTTCCTAGATAAAACTATTTCGGAAATGAAGGTGCGTATCTGTTGATTTTTGAGTCTATGGCAGAATGGTTGTCCTATTTTGTGAACTAAGATGCTGGTGTTGCTATACGTAAAATTAGGCAGTCAAAATAACAATTAATGTTGGGCAAACAATTGTTTTTTTTTTTGGATTAACGAATGGATTTCAAAACAAGCTTTTTGTTCACCAGATAGGACAACTTATTCTTATAAACAAGTTTAGTTATATACTTAGTTTTTATCCTAAAAACACTTTATAATTATTTTTATTAATTTTGACAGCTCAGTGATCGGTAAGTTCAAAAATATAATAAAAAACGAGTGTGATCGTCTCTGGTTCAAGTGTTTGTCGAAAATAAATGTTTTGTCTGTTTTGTGACGTGAAATAATCATAATTACAGTCATTTCACAGTTTATTTACCGCTAGCCATTAAGTTGTCTAAACTGGGGTTTGAACGGTGACACCCTGTATAGTCCATAAAATATAACTCGATTAAAATGACAGTTGCCAAACTTAAGGGAGGGTAGCTTTGGTCATGTCGAAATAAATGATTACAAATGCATATCTATCTATGCAGTCAGTATTCAATGCTAATAAGGGTGTAAAAAGACCCTTAACGAAGCGGAAATGTACTTGTTCTCTCCGTCATTGCGATCATTTTTTTGTTCTAGACCATACCTAGGAACCTTCTAGTTACGAAGATATTGGGGGTCAAAGTTCCAACTTATTCACTAGTTTTTTTTAAATACATGTTTCTAATCTAAGATTTTTACTTTAAACACCGTCACGACCCCCGTACTATTCAATCCACCCACCAGCACAATGTTTTGAGTGTGTTACATTGAGTTTTACCGTAAAACGTAATTTTTCACCCCAAAAAAAAAGTCGTTTCCCAGCAATAATTTTTGCGTAAAGTTACTTTGTTTGATGTACAGAATGCTTGGTTGACGGCTTCGTGAAGGGTCTGTTTACACCCTGCATAAATATGGGTATTCATCATTATCATCCACAGCCCGACTTCACCCAATGCTGGGTATATGCCTCTCTTTGCTTGTGCCAAGCTCCACGGTCTTGTGCCAGCCTCATCCAGGATATTCCCGCCATGGCAACAATGTCGTCTGCCCATCTCGCCGCCGGACGACCAACACTTCTCTTTCCATTCCTTGGACGCCACTCGGTCACAGCTTTACTCCACCTGCCATCACCACGCCTTGCTAATTAGGGTCAATTAAATTTAACCATAAAAAAACAGTCTTAATAAAATTATCGTTTTAATTCATCCTGACAGCTGTCATTTTAACCAAATTAAATTTTAAGAACTATAGAATATATTTTTTACGCAAACCTCAGATTCGCCAAACGAACTTAATATCTAGCGGGATATAAACTGTGAAAGAACAGTACACCGTGCCAAGCATATTAGACGGATTGTGAAATGGGAAACTTCATCATCGCACCATCTATGTACCTATAATTTTCACAAATATGTCGTATTCGGCTTCCAGTCTTAATGGATTTCTGGAGATCAGATAGGCAGTCAGCTCCACGTAAAATAGTATGGTATTCAGTCTGCATCCGGTGACACTGGTAGCCGACCCAACATACATGCGTAAAAGGCTAGGCAGATGATGATATGTTGCATTTCGCTTTCGCAAGAGACGTCCAAATATGCTGGGCACTCGTATGCGTTTGGTAAAAGGGGGAAAGGCACAAATAACTGCTACATAAATAATCGGTTTTGTTCGGTATCATTATTCGTCACTGTAACGTCATGTTGGTCTTTATAAATGGTGTAAAAAGACCCTTAACGAAGCCGAAAGGCACTTGTTCTCCCCGTCATTGCGATATTTTTTTGTTCTGAACCATACCTGGGAACTTTCTAGTTACTGATATATTGGACGTCAAAGTTCAAATTTTCTCACAAGTTTTGTTTAAATACCTCTTTAAGGTTTTAACTTTACTTTAAATTACCCGTTTACTATTCAAAGCATCCATCAGCACAATGTTTTGAATACGTTACATTGAGCCCTACCGTAAAACGTGATTTTTCACCCCAAAAAAAAAAAGTCGTTTCCCAGCAACAATTTTTGCAAAGTTACTTAGTTTGATGTACAGAATGCTTGATTGACGGCTTCGTGAAGGGTCTGTTTACACCTTGTATGCAACGGCAAAGGGCGTCATTTCTGTCAATGGAGGCATCAGGATAAAGGCATCTTGTAAAGTGTCCCTATTTGTTTTGCCATTATTTTTTCCCATAGTGTAAACAAAATAAAGCTAGGGGTTAAATAACATTACCTCCTGTATTTCCCCGATCGCTTAAATAGAGGAGAGGTGTAGGTACCATAATAGACCCACATTTCGTCATCGCCAGGGAAGCCCGCGAAATTCAAATTTTCTTACGGTTTTTTTTTGCGATTTGCCGGGCAGTGTCAGGTTGTATGTAAAGTTCATGATGCGCTTCATTTGGCCAAGGATAGACAGAGACGGCGAAACATCGAAAAGAAAAGATGTTTTCAAGGGAGGAACACGACCCTCAGTAATGAGGAGTACAACTTGAGGAAGAGGTCAGGTTGTATGTTGATTAAAATATGATTTGCGGCCGTAACAAATATGGCTTTACAGAGCTAAGTTCTGTTAGTCTTATTAAATGACGTTTTCATGAAATAGTAATTCAATGGGGTTTAATGAACTTAAAGGGGTTGTATTGTTGATTTTAATGATTATAATTCTGTAAAGTACAAACCTGTTACAGTTGAGAATTATATTTTCTTCAACATACGTCACGATACCGACCTGCAAATTGCAAAAAACGTAAGAAAATTTGAACTTCGAGGGCTACCCTGGCGTTTCCCCCTTAACGAATCTATAGGGTTGAAAAAAACTATATTAAATTAGTAGTATTTCAATATAGTTTACAATATCGGATAAAACAATACGGTATCCATTCACCAAGGTACAGTCAGTCAAAAACATGTCTACAATGGGATTGTTTTTTTAAGTTAAGAGAGAGCGCTAGTGTTTGTCACTTGCTAAAGTAATTTTGAATGAAAGACAAGTCTAAACACGTAGCGCCATCTCGCGGCGAATTATTCAGCAAGGAATTGGGTAACAAACACATAGCGCCATCTATGCTGAACTAATTTGACAGTTTTCTTCCCCATTCTGCATGCTTGAAAGTTAAATGTAAAGTCAAAAATAAAAGCGTGTTTTTTTTTGGCTAAATTCTTTTTTAAAGGGGTCTAGCTAAAGTGACGTGGTTTTGGCGAATATGACTGTATATTTATTGTTCTTACAACTTATTTTTAATTTATTTTATTTACAGGACGGATTCAGCCGAGGGATCGCCTTTGGAAACGATGATTTTTCAATAGATAACCTCGATCCCCTCAAGAAAAATTAAATACAACATTTTTCATAAAAATAAAATTGAATAGTTAAAAATGTAGGTAAATGAAAAGCCTTATTTTAGCTCATACAGCTTAGTATAGACAAATGCAATAAAGTTATACATTTTTGGAAGAAACTGTATTTGTGGATTAATGAAATATAGGTATAAGTGCTGTTTGAACTGAAATAAAAGTTTTTTTTTTGTATACATGTGTTGCCATGTTATTGGTTACAAATATTTTTGATGCGTTCGTGATAATAGATTAGAAATATAAATATTCTGTCATCATTTCCTTACTAAATCTTGAATCTCAAAATTATAACCAGTAATATGACAAAACATAATTATAGATTATAATGAAAAAAAATCTAAATTTTTTCGGTGATATATTTTAGATTACGCGCGAAAACGCTCAATGTCATTCAAAAAGTGCCTTTAAAAAAGTTTTTACAATTTTAATAAAAAAAACGTTATTAAAATATAAACCCCATTTCTCAAATAGATTTTTTACGACTAAAAATGTATTTTGGTAGAGATTATGACAAAAAATGTTTTAGGTAGGACCAAATTTTTAACAAAACGATTATCGAAATTTGAAGACCGCCTCATAATATTCTGTGATAATTCTTTTCAAGTTGAGGTTCTTCAAATTGTATTAAAAGAAAAATGTCCAAAATTCGACTGAATCGAAAATGATTAGAATCGTCTAACAGGGTGTGTAAATAAACTAACCTATAATGTAAATTATCGTCATTAATGTGAGGTTGAAACTGGCAACTTTGGCTAACAAAACATTAACAAGAAGTTTCCTGCTGGATGGTGAAAAGACTATTGTATTGTTTTTTCAAGAAACATTCTCTTTTTGAAATACAGGTATGGCCCGGTAAATGGCAGAATCTGTCCTAAAAGGTCAATCAAAGGCACAGATCAAAGGTAAAGAGTGCATAACATTCCAAAAAAAAAACAAAGTTGCCAGTTGCAATTAAAAAAAAACGTAGTTATACGGATGACATTGCAGCACATAGGGCAACATTCCAAGAAAGAACATACCTATTATAAAATTAACTATTTTTACTCCTGATTATTATAAATAAATAAATAAAAATGTTTTATTTTTAAACGTGTAAGATAGTGGTCGTAGAACTGTTGTATTGAATATGTGTCATTAGTGTTATTATTTGTTTTTAGTATTGTATACACTAATGTTACTTTAAGGCCAAAAGATATACATAATTGTGTATTTTCAATAATAAATTTATATTTATAATAACTTTTTGTTTTATTTTCACGAATACACAAACTTGATAATAGAAAAGTATAAAAGAATACATGCTGAGCCAATCCCAAATAAATTGCGATAAGGGCAAGAAAGAGAATTATGATTATACCTCGTGCATTTGTAACATCCGTGCCTCGAAAAGCACGTAAAGCCGTTGGTCCCGGCTGTCATTTGTAGATCTTTGACAGTCGTTACAGGTAGTCAGTGACCCAAAAAGTCTGACAACTAGTCTTACCAAGGGGTATCATACTATACCAAACTAACTGGGTTGTTGAGGTCAGATAGGCAGTCGCTCCATGTAAAATATTGTTATTCAGCTGCATCCGGTTAGACTGGAAGCCGACCGCAACATAGTTGGGAAAAGGCTAGGCAGATGATGAATACATAAATCTAGGTATACCTTAACACACCTCTTCGCTAAGTTAGGGATTTTTGGAAAAGAATATTTTAATTACTTAAAAAATAATTTGACTGCCCTGTTAGTCTAGAGGTCGTAAGCGTTACTGCTAAGCATGAGGTCCTAGGTTCAATTTCCCGGTCAGGCAAAGTGTTGTGGGTTTTTCTATTAGGAATTTCTCAGTAGTAGCCACGGAGTCGGGATTTGTGCCCGGTTAATGGCAATAATCTCGCCCCCTATTACATGGGACTTAAGATAACTGGCGAAATGTTAAGGTACTATAAGTTACACCTCTGCTTAACCCTTCGGGGATTCCAAGCGTAATGTTATGGTTATGAAATTAGGAGCTTAGAAATTCGATACCCATAACGTATGTAAAGTTATGGCAACTAATTTAATGTACACAATATTGACGAAAAAGTTAGCTTCTGAGAATATCAAAATGAAAGAATATTTTGCCGCATACTGTACCTACACTAAGGTCGAAGACACTACCATCATATTGCTAGGTAGCAATGACCCGTGTCGCACTGTACCATATATTATTCGCATTTTGTTATACTTAGTTTAGTTTTGAAGAGTATGGCCTTTCTGGGCTCAGCTGTTAAGTAGTTGACGTATGTACCAAAAAATCCGTTATTTTTAAGGAAATCGCAAAATACAGCAGTATTTTACAATAAAGGAAGCGAGAAAAGTACAATTAAAGTATTGAAAAAAAAAACTACAACCCTCCAAATTCTTTTAACCCCATTGAAAGATTTTTTCACGAAATAGTCATTGAATGGAATTAAATGCACTTAGAGAGTTGTATTGATAATTTTAATGATAATAATTCTGTAAGTATATACGTGTTACAATCGCGAATCATATTTTGTTTAACATACAACCCGACTCTGACCTGCAAATTGCAAAAAACTCAAGAACATTTGAATTTCGCGGGCTACCCTGGTGCTTCCCCCTATTTACAGTTGATAAGTCTGGTCTATAAATTGCTTGGTCTGGTCATCGACTGACAATTGACAGATAGATCAAAGTAGAAAATACCCCTAGCTCACATTTTTTTGAAACTAGAATTGTTTCGTTTTTGCTATGGAACCCTAAAAAGAAACATGGTATATCGATTAGTATTTTTAATTAGCTTGGGTGCAGTATCAACGTGTAGACGACCCAATAAAAATAGAAATTTAATGACTTATTTACAGCAAATTGTCTTTTGGCACAGCCCCGACATTTAGTTTTGGACCCAAAAGCCTAGTATTCGAATGAAAAAATCAATAGAAAAACATTAGAACTTGTTGTCGTTTGCGTTTCCAATTTGCGGATCAAAGATTTTGATGAATTTTTTTGTTGGGAAAAGTTTTTCTTTTAAGAAAATGGTATATTTTATGATCTAAATATTAGTGAATTGTCGGTTTTATCGTAGTATTAGGAGGGAACATCTCAGTATTATTCAACAATGGTGGATCTAAGTGGCGGCTCTGAAGGGCCTTTGGAACACGCATTTTCTAACAGTGTTTTTATCGTTCCTGGGATTATTGTCATCAGTTTATCAGGTAAGAGGATTCTTTAATTATTTCCTAGTAATTTAATACCATACAGTACCAAAAACATAATTTTCTCTTCGTTAAAATGTGAATTCATTTATATAAATTTTTGCTTAAATTTCGCGGAATTTGCCGCATCAATTTATTTATAATTGGTTTTAAAAATCGAACACGTAAAAGTATGTTCTACTATTTACGCGGGTAATTAATTATAGATGGTTTTCTTGCTTAAAATTAAAGTTATCGGAATAATCATTGTTTGTGGGTGGGATGAAAAAAAACAATAAATATTAAAATAACGACTATTCCTACGTATTTAAAAAAATCTGCTTATTATATTATGTTTGATGACAGCTAAACCTACAGATTGATTTGATCAGTACTCTTGAAAAACTTATTAATGAATTATTTTTAATTATTCTACATACCTACATACATAGATTCAGACCATGCTATCATGGCGGTAGTCAGAAACTACAGAATTCCACATGCTTCGATCCTTACATACTCCTTTCGCCTTGCCCATCTTCATACATTTGGTCATACATGGTAAGCATCTGCAGGAATAGAAAAACTTAAAAATAAAAAACTTAAATCATCTTAGGAAAAAGGGAAAGCTGGTTCAAAACTTCAAATTATGAATGAATGGAGTGAAATCACTCTATAATTACCATATTTAAAAGACAGCTGAAAGAAATACAGGGTAACACGAACATTGACACACAAATGATTACCATGTATTCAGTACATCATTCCAAACCGGGGTTTGAAATGATGTACTACCCACATAAATATTTTTCATCAATATTTTTTTTAATCAGCTAACCCATACATTTTGATCTGTAGGTATTGCACTTTTGTAGGAAACAGCAGATTTTCAAAATTTAATATTGAAAAATTTCTATGTTATGAGTTTGGAATGATGTACTGAATACGTGGTGACCGTTGGTGCGTCAATGTCCATTCCACCCTATATAACACAAATTAATGAACAGCATAATATCTAATCATATTGCTTCTTTCACAATACCCAATTTACTTAACCAAATACCTGTAGACATCCGAGACTCAATGATTAGTAAAAACATAAAGCGTAAGCTGAAAGAACATTACATCAACTCGATTATAATTTAACTGTAACAGCGCGTTGATCAAATCTCAGGCCATGGCATGCTAAGATAGACCCCAGAGGACTAATAGGGAATATGCATATAATTTTTTCTTCACTTAAATCAATAAAATACAATACTATCAACCCAAGAAAATAATTAAAAGTTAAAATTAAACTCCTACAATTTTCTACGACAGTTCAAACGTCCGTGACTGTCGCGGCCATTCATGTCATGTTATGTGACGTCATTTACCTCTATCTGCCTTGTTTACATCTAATATTTTACCCTTAATATATTAATTTAGCAAATTGCATGTCCTTTATTCAAGTAAATATTGCAATAACAATATTATAATAAAACCTTAGTGAAACTTTAAGTACTTTTCAAATAAAAGTGTTTCTTTGACACATGGTATTTGACGTCACTACCGGCGTTATCGAGGGGCGATGCGTTTTGAGTTCGCGTTCTGTTTCACCAAAAACATGCTACATGAAATATTAAATTTTAAAGTAAGTGTTGTATTAGAAAACTAAACAAGTGTACCACAATGTTTTTATGGACCAATACAAGGCATTTTTAAGAAATAATAAAAGTTTTGTATTTCTTGCATATTCCCTATTGTGTGCTTTGTTTAAGTGTAAAGAACACGTAATTTATAAAAAAAAAAAAAAACAGCAGTGGTAACCAAGTGGCAACACCTCCAACCTAGGAGAACCACACAAGCAACTCACTTTGTATCATTTGTGTCATCACCACTGCTCCCAAAACGGTGAAGGAAAATATTGCAAGAAAACAAAAATTTGAAGACGTGATTTCAATCAATACCTACTAGGCTTGCTTTGTGGAATATGGCCTACTTCTTCTAATTGAGAGGAGGCTTGTGGTTGTGTACTAGAAATGGAAACGTCATTGGCTGAGCTGTGGTGTGGACAATCCATTGTACACACACATGCAAAATTTCTTACATTAAAAGTAAAAAAAAAATATTTAAGAAATAAGTAGGTACAACATACAAATTTTAATAAGCATTAATAAAGGTGCTACAATGCAATCAATCGACTATGTTTTAGAACTACCTTCAATATTTTTCTTTGTGTTTACCTACATTGAGCATTACAAGAATTAAATTAAATAAACCACCAAAAAGTAATATTTCAAAACTAAAGATAGGTACATTTTATATTAGCAAATATTTTTGGGCTATTCTTATTTAAAAAAAACACCTTTCTTTTTATCTCTGAAATGTGACACTAGAAGATTTTGTCTCATACAAAACTTGTTGGTATTGATGCCAGCTATCGATTGATACAGGTTTTATGCGTGGCTGATCAAATCAAAGTTGTGCTGAAGATGCCACCAGTGAATGGACTTTAACTTTGATAGCTCATATCTCGGAAACGTGACACTTTAGAACATTTTGTTTCACACAAAACTTGTTGGTATTGATGCCAGCTATCGATTAAAATAGGTTTTATGTACAGCCGCAACTATAAAAAAAAACTTGGTGGAAGTTAGGTTTTTTATTTTTTTATCTTCAAAAACTAGCCATCCGGTCTCTGATAGTGATAATGAGAGGACGTTTCTGTGTGAGGTATTGCGATGAAGACTGCCTCAGTGCTGCCCAATTGTTGCTTATAGGCTCGACGCCTATTACATGGGACTTAAAAGTAACTAGCAAAATGTGGGTATTCCATTCCATAGGTACACCTCTGCCTGACCCTCCGGAGATTACTGACGTGATGTTATGTTATAATAACACGACCATAAAATTTTGCCTTTGCATCACAACAACTTGAAAAAAAACTAGTTCTTAATTTTATTACTGCGACCTTGATATATATGTATAGAAACAAATAAATTAAGAATACGTAAGTTACATTTTAATAACTTACCTGTCACCTCTCTAGTTAGAGACCGTTCACATAAACTGGCTTGAAAAGCAGCAAATATTGATGTAATTTAAAATAGCTTTTGCCCGCGGCTTCATTCGCGTTATTGTCGAAAATTATTCCACGGGAACGTTTTATACAATAGCCTATGACACTCGGGGCTTCCAGTTAGTGAAAGAATATTCAAAATCCCATCAGTGGTTCCGTAAATTACACCCTCCAACCAAACTTTACCGCAGTATCCAACCAGTCACAACACCGGCCTGGTAGTAAGATCCCCCCTTTTCTATGTGGGAAGGGGAACAATTCACCCTGTTCCTTTCACCTCTATAATGGTGACCTCAGAACTGCTAGCGCTATCTTCGTGCAGCTACTTCGATATCATTCCGATGGGGAATGAGGAACTTTCCCATGTTTCTGATAGGTCTACGAGGTTAAATTGAATTACCTTTTGAAATTTCACAGATGTAATGACTACCGGTACCGATAATATCTCATGAAAACACAATCTTACCCCATAATTTTAAGTCATTAAGTCACTACCTTGGTTATGGAGCCAACAGCCGCTTAAGGAGTAGTTAAGTACTTAAAATTATGACTTTTAAAAATCTTCGTTCCAAAATTGTAATCATGTCTGCGAAATTTCCACCAGGACATGTGACTTCAAGCCTTCCAAAATGTGTGGCAAGAAAGGAGGTGTCTGATGAGATTATGAGTAATAAAGAAGTATGGAAGAAAAAGAGATGCTGTCGACCCCAAATGAATTGGGACAAGAGCAAGAGAATGATGATTAAAGACATGTGACTCCAACACTTCCAAAATATGTGCAAAAAAGAAAACAGTGGCCTACTGAACTCTCTGTTACTTTCGATTCGATGTATGTAAACGGTCACTAAGAGAGATGATAATGAAAAACTTGTGTAATCAATTCTTAATTATAATAAGACGCAAGATAAAAGCGGTAGCGACAGCGTTTTTGAGATTTGGTGCATTTAAGTATACTCCAAGATTAAGCATACTGCTCTAAGCCTCTCCGATCGCACGCCATTCATCTCGGTTCTCGCAAATCGCATCCAGCTGCCAATCAGCAGCGGCTGGCCATTAGGAGTGAGAATCGCAACTTGTCTCCAAGCTCAAGAAGGCTGCCTGTAACAGCTTTCTTGATCGCATCTGACCATCTTCCCGATGCTCTGCCTTGATCGCGTTTAGCTTATACCTTGCCCACTATCATTAGCCTTTCCAGACTCTCGGTTGACCACACAATGTGCTCATGCCATGGCAAAAATTCTGGGCTATCTTGTGGGGTTCAACGTAGGAGAAGCCTATGTTCACCAGTGGACTGCGACTCAGTTGATTGACTGAGGGTGCGCTAGAAGTACTCTCAAAAAACCATCAATTTAAAGGTCTTGGATCCCGCAACGAAATTAATCAGAAAAGAATAGCGGAGGAGTAGGAAGAACATAATTTCTACTTGCCTCCACATCAGCAGGAGACAGAACAAAACAAGGCCAATAGGCACAAAGGGAACGTCCCTTTTCCCCCTTACAACTGGGATAAACATTATCATTAATATTAATGGGTCCTAATTTATGAGCTGTTATATTTAATTCCAATAATAGGAATGGCAAAAATGTTTGAACGCAAGGAAATTTGATCTACTTTCTACAGGTCCGTACAGTAAATAACTCCGGATGTAACCTGTACAGTATCCAACATAAAATATGATGTGCAGATTTTTCATTTTCGCAGTCAGATGTAGAACATTGACAAAAAGGCGAGTCAACAAGCTTGATGGAAAATAATTTACTCTTAAATTTACCATGACCTGTGATAGATTAGGCAATTTAATAAGTCAGCTTATACTGGTTTTTGGACCTGCCTACTGCGTACCGTTAGCAACTGAAATAATAATTTATCGGTTCCAACCAAGTCACACAACCGTATCTAAAGCTTATCAAACCGCTGTAATCTTACTCTACGCACCGTTCCTTGCCTACAACGTGGAATCCACGTTTCATTTCATAACAGATAAAGAGCTAAGAATCATATCGTTAAAAACATTAATTTGACGAAAATACTCGCCCAAGATGGACACCCTCGATAAAGGAACTTTGGATAAACTCCAGGAGTTGATAGAAGCGAGTTCGGAACCTGGAAAAGCACCCAATAGGAAGGTGCTGATGGAACTGTTGGATACCGTTGAGTTAGCTGATGATGTGAAGGAAAATTTGAAGGCTATGCTGACTGGAGATGTGCCCAAAGTGTTTGGAAGCTACGCTGGTGGAACTATCTTGGCTGTTGTGTTTATTTTCCTGGTCTTCGCGATGATCTGTAAGTTTTTCTGTTTTTTTTTTGGATTGTATTGTCTTCGGAAATTATGATTGTGATTTTAAGGCCCGTTTGCACTAGTAAATGCGTTTAGTGCTAAACGTTTTTAAAACGCTGTTCTGTTGCGGTAAATAATTGAAAATATAATGGAAGGGACAGAAGGTTTTGCGTTACATGCATTTAATGTGTTGTGGTTCAAACGCCTTATTTTCATTTTTCGGTCGTTCAGACCAAAGGAGAAATGTACCAACTGTCGACTGTGCAAATGGACTCGGTGAATTTCGTTTGTTCGGTGAAAGCAATGTGTTGGTTATAGATAAAGCATATCTTGATAAGAGGTCAATATGTTACGTCGACTGGCTTTCTGGCTTTGTAAACATCAAAATAAAATTGGTTGTTATAAATAGGGCGATAAAATATGGTGTAGCCGGCAGGATTGATTTCATTAGACGGGAAAATCTGGAAAACTGACAGCTTGTTGCTGTATAACCTTTCTGGATGTTTATTTGCTTAATGTAATATTGTTTTTCATTGTTGGGTAACGGATAATTTTATCGAATATGCGCCAATTCTAGAATACAGGGTGGGACGGACAGACAGACACCGACGCTGAAACGATTACCACGTATTCAGTACATCATTCTGAACAAACATTTTTTTTGTTCGCTTACATAAAAACAGCTGTTTCCTACAAAACTGCAATACCTAGGTACACATGGAAAATGAATGGAACAGAAGATTTTTTTAAATTAACTATGAAAAAGTACTCAAAACGTGGGAACTGTTTTAGCATCGGTTTCCCTTCCACCTTCCACCTTGTATACTATTATATTGAACTAGCTGTTCCCCGCGACCTTCATCCGCATAAAATTATTAAAATTACAATTTTCCCCGTTTTTGCAACATTTTTCATTGCTGCTCCGCTCCTATTGGTCATAGCGTGATGTTATATAGCCTATAGCCTTCCTCGATAAATGAGCAATCCAACACTAAACGATTTATTCTATTCGAACCAGTAGTTCCCGAGTTTTCCGCGTTCAACCAAACAAACAAACTCTTCACCTTTATATATTAGAATAGATTAATAATTCTTATCTTCTTCTTTGCGTGTCGATAGACCCAAATAATACCCAACCAGTATATTGCCACCTGCACAGCTCTGTCGTTGGCTTCGTTTAAATCCTGGAAGGTGCAGGATGGGCAAGAAAGGAGGTGGGGCATATCCTGCAGAGGGGCTCGACACTGACATTGTGTTTGGGACGGGCCGATGATTCCCCATTTGGCCAGATTATTTCTACAGCGGCCAACCTGGGCCCGCAAACGATTAAGTGATTTCCAGATTGGAAACTGCAGTTCCTGTCCAGGAGGAAGATGTTCTGCTGGATTGATGAAGTGAGGAGGGGTGGGATGTCTGTTCCTCCACAATTCGCATCTTTCATCTGACGCACTGTCCTCTGAGGAAATCGTGTGTCTCACGAAGCCTTTACTGCTTTTTAAGCATGAAGGTGGTAGTTGATGCCCGAACAGGGGGTGGTGGTTCTCTTTCTTATAATAACCTAGCAGACAGATGTGAATCTGGGAAGTTTATAGCGCCATTTCTTCACAGTTAGAACACTAGGAAGTGGCGTAGGGTACCCCGTTCTTGGCGACTGTCTTATGTTATTTTGACGTGCAAAAAGTGCTGATATGTATGGTTCCAGAATTGATAGGGCGTTTTTCAATTTTGTATTTAATTTTGGATCTCGTAAGGAGGAGCTCGTGGTTAAATAATAATAGCCGCCCGGGTCGATCTTTAGGTTAAGCCGTGCTTGCCTAGGTTGGTTTGTGGATGGGTGACCACCCATTACATACCGAGTTTTCTCCGTGCCTCGGAAAGCATGTAAAGCCGTTGGTCCCGGCTGTCATTTGTAGATCTTTGACAGTCGCTACAGGAGGTATCGTATTACCCAGTACTAACTGGGTTGTGGAGGTGAGATAGGCAGTCGTTCCTTGTAAAATACTGGTATTCAGTCTAAACGGATGCACGTTTAGACTGGAAGCCGGCCCCAACATAGTTGGGAAAAGGCTAGGCAGATGATGAATTTTGGATCTCGTAACAGTTTCCTCCTACATTTATTTTTAAACCGTATGATCAGTGGGCTCTTAACGTGTGATCCGCAATTTTTTGCGAAAATTTGTAAACGGAAGCTATCTAAATATATCTTATCCCAAAAATGTGGAGTAATAAACATACAAATATCGAAACAGCTCGGCTAAAATAGAAAGAATATTGAATATACATGTATCCAAATAATACATTAGCTTATCGCGCCACACATTTTATAACAAAGTCATAATAAAACGAACGGTTTTAATTAAAATGATTTACATAACGAATCAATAGCAAACGGAACTAATTTATTTTAATCAATTTTTTTAAATAGTTCGCACTCATAATAACACGTTATTGCATTTTCGTTGACTGCCTCGTTGATCTAGTGTTCGCAAGCGCGACTGCTGAGCATGAGGTCCTGGGTTGGATTCCCAGGTCGGCCAAAGTGTTATTGAGTTTTTCCTGGATAGGAATTTCTCAGTAGCAGCCATGGAGGCAGGATTTGTGCATAGTTGATGATTAGTGATCGGATATTCGGATGCATATTTACCTGAAGTACATTTCTTTCCGGCAAAGGGTACAAAAGTGTGGAAGCGGCTTCTTATGATAATTTTTTTTTCCGATTTCGCGGGATTTTATAAAAAAATATGTAGTGTGTATAAAATGTATTGTAGTATAGAATAATAAATATTCATATTCTGTTTAAAACTGGGCAACTTTGTGAAAACACGTAAAAAATTGCTTCAACTTTTTAATTTTGTTGCTGTGTGTGAGAAATAACTGAATTCAAATTTTGCTGTTGTATATTCAAATAGAATAAAATAGAAAATATGACTGGACTTATAAAAATGATTATTTTGACAGTCGTACTCGCACTCCATACTAGTCAACACTCAACTTTAGGTAAATATGCATCCGAATATCCGATCTCTATTGATGATGATAAATAGGCTCGTCCCCCTATTACATGAGGCTTAGACACCAATGGAGAAATGTGGGTGTACTATAGGTACACCTCTGCTCAACTCTTCGGGGTTTCCAGGTATGAATTAATTTTATGCATTTTCGCCTTGGTCGAAACGCCGCAGAAGACATTTGAGGTCTACATTCAAAGTGTTGCACTGTGGTTCCCTGCCCATACTAAGGTGCATAAAATACAAATAACTTTATTTCTGGGATTTAAGTAATGAAACATGTTAAAAGAGTTAATAATGTAAATAACAATAAACAATTAGTCTATTACCAAATTAAACATTAAAAATATAAAGGAGATCGGGCGAAAGCGGTCCAAGTAGCGTCGGTGTACGAGACCTATATTTTCTTGAAGCTGATGTAAAGAGCATAATTTTTTGTTATGGCGTTAAAAAAAATCCTCTATGGAGAAAAAAGTTATTGTTCATTTAAAATTAACTATGCAATTTACGATTGCATTATTTACAAGCAGCGTCGGTGATTAAGACATTATATGTATATAAAGCTTGTTAGAAGAGGGTTTTTCTTTGTAAAGAAGATCATACGCCATAATGGACAATTAGTGACAACAAAATCTACTAATTCAAGAGATACGAGAGGCATAACTGATTGAGTCATTGGTTTAACGCCCCTTACAACGTGCGTACAAAGTGCCAAGAAGTTGGTAAACTATTCGCTTTCGCATAACACCTAAGGCTCAACTCACACCAAAAGAGCGTCGAAGCGCAGTGAAGTGGAGCGCAGTTTCAGTGTCATATGAATTTTAACTTTATTTAATTACTATAATATTTATTATCGCATGAGAAACTCGAACGTGTCGGCCGGATGCCGCGGGAGTTCCGGCGAATTCCATAAACGGAGCCTTCTCTACCGAGCGAGTCGCTGCGCTTCGCTGCCCTTCGCCGCTCTTTCGGTGTGAGTTGACCCTAATGCGACCAACTGTGAACATCGGCCATACCTGATACCACGAACTAAACCGATCGTTTTCAATAACAAATGCGACCCACTGTCAACATTTACTCGATACCATGAAACATGTTTGCGTACCCCTTTAAGAATTAAACAATATTAAACAAAAACTTTAAAAAATTGCAATATACATAATATATTAAAAACTCAGTAGTTCCAAAACAGCTTTTGACAAAACTGCTTTCTAGGCAACCCTCTAAACCCTGTCATAAGTGGGTCAGAACCTAGTATAAGCCTATTTAAGAGGTCTCTATTTGTCATAACCCTCGAAAACTTCCTATTGTGACGAAGTCTAAACATCTTAATGTCGTTATTTCTGGATTCTGCCGCTTTTTCCGAAAGTTCGCCAATAGGTAATATAGTTCATGTTGTATTATGGCAGATCCATGCAATAAAACCTTGTGAACAGTAGCTGGCAGATAAAACCATGGATAGGCTTGGACAATTTGTCTGGCAAATTCCATAGCAAACTCTCCAAACTTGTCCGAGTTTATTTTGGTAGCAGCCAAAATTTAAAGCTTGCAAAATGGTGGCAAACGTTCTATTAAGTCTTTACCGATTCCTCCTGTAATTTCCGGTGAAATTTCAGGATTTTCAAAGAACTTTCTAGCCGTGTTGCCATCATTTGAAGACCTACTTCCGCCTGGCTTAGGTTTGTCTACTACCAAACCCGTTTATTGGCTTGTAAATCACCAACATCCTGGGATGTAGTTGCCACCATTTGCATTAGCTGCTGAAATTCCTCACCAAGACAGTCTCGCGAGTGTAAAACCAATCGTTCCGACTCGCGGATAATCTATCTTTCATGTAGGGATTTTTTGACATAATTATGTATAAAATTCGGCTTTTCAATTCTCCGAAAATAAACACTTTCAGCTTAAACCTGCAAGAGTAACAAACATTTGAATAAATAAGTGCAAAATAAAAGGAATTCGTAGCAAAGTGCTACGGGTAGACTACTTTCGCGTAGCACCTAAATAACTCAAAATTCTGGAAAAACGTGGAAAAGGTTAAAGTGAAATCATAAAGAATATCGTATCAACTCACATATTAAAAAAAAACTGAGACCTAATTATGCTCCAATGTAAACTAAAACTCAAGATATATCTATCTACAATTTAAAATGCTCTCGAAAAACAGTATATCACGTGGCAGTCAAATTTTAAATAATATAAAAAATAATGTACAGTCGCCATCAGATATATCGTAGCGGTCGAGGTACTCAAATTTTTCGGAGCAGCATTACTTTTCAATAAATTCGGAACACATAACGAGCTAAAAATATCAGAAAGCACAGGTACAAAGGTATCGACGCAGTCAGGATGATCATAAAGATCGGAACATTTATGGAAAATATACCTTAAGTCTGTATTACACAGTTTAAATTCGTTGCTATATTGACTTTGAAGTTGTCAAAAATAGTAAGTATTGAAAAGTCGCTGCTCTTATATTTATGATTATTGCATGTTCTGATGTTATTGGCCATATCTAGTGTAACGAATTTACTGAAAAGTAATGCTGCTCCGAAATATTTGAGTACCTCGCCCGCTACGATATATCTGATGGCGACTGTACATACCATGTTCTTGGAAATCCATCATTAATATAAATCACTTGTGCAATAGGTTTCCGGGAATTGGTGAACAAACACACGTTACAGATGTGTGAGTCACTGATAACGTGTAAGAATATGGCTAACTAGTGAACTAGAATATTAATAATGAATTGCAATTAAAAAACTAAATTTGATGTTGTAACCGTTTTAGGTGTAAAAAGGCATTTGGAATGTTTCCAAATACTTTTTTTTATTAAATATTCGGTGTTACGATATTGATTATTGCATTTCATAATCAATATTTTAGTCCACTAGTTAGCTATATTTCTTATTTCCGTATAGTAATATTGCCGAATTAATTAAAACAGGTAAATATTTGACAGCTATTTGCGACGTTGCCAACTTTCTGTTTAAACGTTCTTAAGCCGATATAGAAAACCCCGTCCTTACTGTCGGCCCATCAGTAGCGCATCAGACGCAACACCCGTCTGGTTCCCCTATAGAAAAGAGAAGATCCTCCATCTTCCCTTTTCCATAGGGGATGAAGAACTTTACACCCCTTTCTAAATACACCTATGATGAACCAAACACCACACCACCATATTTTGTATGCCTTTTGGCGGGGCACAGCTCGGGTCTCATTTATTTATAACATCTTCTGTGTACCCTGTGTTCACGAATAAAATGAATTTGAATTTGACACCGACAGATCTTGACCGCGATTTATACGGGGTGTAAACAGACCCTTCACCAAGCCGTCAACCAAGCATTCTGTACATCAAACTAAGTAAACCTACGCAAAAAAAATTGCTGGGAAACGAAATTTTTTTTTTGGGGTCAAAAATCACATTTTACGGTAAAACTCAATATAATGCGCTCAAAACGTATTGCTGATGGATGCTTTGAATAGTAAACGGACCATGGAGGTAATTGGAGTAAAGTTAGAACCTTAAAAAGTAGTATTTTAAAAAAAACTTGTGAAAAAATTGGAACTTTGACCCCCAATATCTCCGTAACTAGAAGGTTCCCAGGTATGATCCAGAACAAAAAAATGATCACAATGACGAGGAGAACAAGTGCCTTTCGGCTTCGTTAAGGGTCTTTTTACACCCTTTATGTGAGTGTGTTTCATTTTGTGAAATGTGTAATAGACTCGGTTGGGCCCAGGGGGCATCGTATTTCCCAGAACTAACTGGGTTGTGGAAGTCAGATAGGTAGTCGCTTCATGTAAGATGTGCTTGCAACAGCGCCGAAATATCGGGAACTCAAAACAAACAGCTAACATGGTAAATATCCCGTTATGTGTTAAAGAAAAAGTTAGTGACCATGTCAGTTTTAAAACCAATGTGCTTAATTCTGTCGTACAAAGCAACGACGTAATATAAATAGACGCGTCATGCATGATCATCACGGAGCTCGAAAACAGCGTAAATACTATCGGTAGCTAGACAGCTACTTAGACGCACGAAGAAAGGGATAGAAAATAAAACTATTATATACTAATTATTACGGAATTCCTATTGTTAGAGAGAGGTAAATATATTTCTTAAATTACGTTGTCATTCTGTGGCGGATGCTTAGTGGCCGAGCGCGTATGGCACGTGACTTACCTCAGGCGCCAACCGCCATTAGAAGGCATCGAAAAAATAAAATAATGCATAAAATGATACTTTTTATCTTTCACAGTTGTATAATTTTTACATTTCCTAAAACACAGGACGGCAGTTTTTTTGTTATTTGAGAAAGTTATTTCAATGTCACGTACAGCCACGGCACTGGTTGGTACACGACTAAATGGAGGTCCGGTAATTACCTTGCATTCATGTTGCCACTACAGAGCGCGGGCAACCTATCTAAAGGGTGTAAAAAGACCCTTAACGAAAACGAAGACCCCATGTTCTGCCCATCATTGGGATCATTTTTTTCTTCTAGACAATACCTGGGAAACCACAGGTTCTGGAGATATTGAAGGTCAAAGTTCCAATTTTTTCACAAGTTTTTTTTAAAAAACCACTTTTTAAGATTTTAACTTTACTTTAATTAACTCCATGACCCATTAACTATTCAAAGCATCCGTCAGCACTAAGTTTTGAGTGCGTAACATTGAGTTTTACCGTAAAACGTGATTTTTCACCCCAAAAAAAAAAGTCGTTTCCCAGTAATAATTTTTGCGTAAAGTTACTTAGTTTGATGTACAGAATGCTTGGTTGACGGCTTCGTGAAGGGTCTGTTTACACCCTGTATAGTTTATATATCATTGGTATAAAGTAACTTTCTCTCCTATACCTAGATCACATTTAATTTATATCAATATTGTTTTATTGCACGTACATCGTAAATTATGAAGATAGTAATACAATGTTTATCATCATATCCAGCAGACTATTACGTAATAGAGATAGAGTTGCCTTAGGTTGGATTACGTGTCAAATTCCTATTGATATCTTATGGGTTACTAGCTTATGCCCGCGGCTTCGCCCGCGTGGAGTTCGGGAATTGCCCACGGGATCTTACTTCTGGGATAATAAGTAATCTATGTATGTATAGTAGATACATGGTTTTTATATAGTTGCTTATAACTTGCAAATATTAGTTCATAGTAATATCAATAAGGTACTTTACATATTGTTATGTGAAATATTGATACCTTGGTTTGAGATTGGACACCGGTGACGAAAATCAAATGATTAATTAGGAATCTATTTATAGACATAAAACTTTTACATAATATTTAATATCAATGTCGCGTATCACGAGCCAACGCGAAAATCGGTGGAATAAACCATATTTACAGACGTCTACCTCAGAAAAATCCTACCTACTTACTTAATAGGTAAATACTCCCGCGCCCCGCACGCCCCGCGCAACACTGCGCGCCATGCTCCGGTCTACGTGAGTTTCGAAGCCCTATTTGACTCTGTTGGGGGATGATTTTGATTTTGGAAAAACTGTGATACACGTATCTCATAATTTTATTTGAAGAGAGTGTACTTACACAAATTGTCAAGTCAATCGACTGCTAGAATAAAAAGTTTCATAGAAAATTCAACACCCCATTTCACCCCCTTAGGGGTGGAATTTCGAAAAACCCTTTCTTAGCGAATATCTACTCTTCATAAAGAATACACGCTCCAAATTTCATGACTCTAGAACCAGCGGATTGGGCTATGCGTTGATATATCAGTCAGCCAATCAAGACATTGAATATTTAAGTGGGGGGGATGATTTTGGAAAAACTGTGATACACGTATCTCATAATTTTATCTGAAGAGTATGTACACAAATTGTCAAGTCAATCACCTGCGAGAATAAAAAGTTTCATAGAATATTAAACACCTCATTTCACCCGCTTAGGGGTGGAACTAAAAAAAACTGTTTCTTAGCGGATACTTACTCTTCACAAAGAATGCACCCTCCATACTGTACGTCTCTTGAACCAGCCGATTGGGCTGTGCGTTGATATATCAGTCAGCCAGTCAAGACATTGAATTTTTAAATTGGGGGATGATTTTGGAAAAACTGTGATACACGTATCTCAAAATTTTATTTGAAGAGAGTGTACACAAATTGTCAAGTCAATCGACTGAGAGAATAAAAAGTTTCATAGAAAATTCAACACCCCATTTCACCCTCTTAGGGGTGGAATTTCGAAAAACCCTTGCTTAGTGGATACTAAATCTTCACAAAGAATACACTCTCCAAATTTCATGTCTCTAGGACCTGTGGTTTGGGCTGTGCGTTGATATATCAGTCAGCCAGCCAGGACATTGAATTTTAAATTGTGGGATGATTTTGGAAAAAACTGTGATACACGTATCTCATAATTTTATTTGAAGAGTATGTATACAAATTTTCAAGTCAATCGACTCAGAGAATAAAAAGTTTCACAGAATATTAAACACCCCATTTCATCCTCTTAGGGGTGGAATTAAAAAAAACTGTTTATTAGTTGATACTTACTCTTCACAAAGAACGCACCCTCCAAATTGTATGTTTCTAGAACCAGCCGATTGGGCTGTGCGTTGATGTATCATTCAGCCAGTCGACATTGAATTCTTAAATTGGGGGATGATTTTGGAAAAACTGTAATTTACGTATCTCATAATTTTATCTGAAGAGTATGTACACAAATTGTCAAGTCAATTGCCTGCGAGAATAAAAAGTTTCATACAAAATTCAACACCCCATTTCACCCTCTTAGGGGTGGAATTTCGAAAAACCCTTTCTTAGTGGATACCTACTCTTCACAAAAAATACACCCTCCAAATTTTATGTCTCTAGGACCAGCGGTTTGGGCTGTGCGTTGATATATCAGTCAGTCAGTCAGTCAGGACTTTGAATTTTATATGTATAGATTATCGGAAAGGATTTTGAATACAGTCTCGATTTTTAAGGTATCTATTAAAGGTCAATGCGACGCCTTAGAGTGAAAACCTCGTAAGTGTCTATCTCGTAAAGAAGTAACTGTTCAGAAGGTAGAAAAAACTGAGTGCTGTAAAATTTATGTATGGCGTCTTTTATGTTTTTTTATTTATTAAAAAAAAATAAAAGCCCGCTTCACCCGCTTTTATATCCAGAACTGTCCAATACTATAAATACTTAAATTTTCAAATAAGAAACGACACGTTCATTCCAAGGTATTCACGCCAAACTGACAGATGCGAGTATTTACGAGGTTCTCATTTACTGTCATACATGGAGCGACGAGTATCGAATGAACAAATTAGTCAGATCAGGATGTGCGTTGCGAGGTTTTCTTCCTAGAAACGCAATAAAATAAATTTGAACAATGCATTCCCGAGGTTTTCACTCTGCCGACGAATGGGATATGTTTTTACTTACTGCTACGCAAGCTCTATTCATTCAGTCCATGTCCATTACAAACAGAGTTTTCTCCCTGCCGTTGGTCCCGGCTGTCATTTGTAGATCTTTGACAGTCGTTACAGGTAGTTAGTGGCCCGAAAGTCTGACAATCAGTCTTACCAAGGGGTATCGTATAACTACTAACTGGATTATGGAGGTCAGATAGGCAGTCGATGTATGTGAAATACTGGTTTTCAGCTGCATTCGGTTGGACTGGAAGCCGACCCCAACATAAATGAGAAAAA
Source organism: Noctua pronuba (assembly GCA_905220335.1). NCBI lineage: Eukaryota > Metazoa > Arthropoda > Insecta > Lepidoptera > Noctuidae > Noctua > Noctua pronuba. The sequence continues at coordinate 3,790,333 of LR999919.1, read as the reverse complement.
GGAAGGAAGGTGATGTGTTTCCAATTGATGAAATATTGACCTACAGGAATATCAACTTTATACAGGTGTCTATTAAGTTGATTTAAATTGAAGAAGTCATAAAAATGATGGTGTTTCGTTCTTGCGTATCGCAGTGACCGATCCCGCATTTTGCTTTTTTTGTGCATTTAGTTGAATTTATTCTGAACTAGCTTAAACCCGCTGCTTCTCCCGCATGTAGTTCGCTAATTGTCCCACGGGAACGTGCTACCGGGATAAAAAGTATCCTATGTGTTAATCCAGGTTATAAACTATTTGTGTGCCAAATTTCATCCTAATTCAGTCAGTAGTTTTTCAGTGAAAGTGGAACAAGTATCCACACATCCTCGCAAACTTGAGCTGTTATAATATTAATAAGGATTAAACACTGGTTGAATAATATTTTGTTATTAACATTAATATAGGTGTTATCAAAACCTTATCGACTGCAGGCTGTTTATAGCACGTACAGGTTAATTTGTTGTTGATATCGATAACCTAAAACAGTTTGCGTTTGTTATCAGTAAAATTCTTGTTGTTAATCGGTTGACCGTCTATATTACCCTACGTTTGGTTATTTGACCAAAATTGACATTAAGGCCCTGGAACACAAAGGGCAAAGAAGGAACATGGATGGGTTTTAGTCAGTAAAAGTCTGACACTCCCTCCCAGTCCACCCAGAGCAGGAGGAGTTATTTGATGATTTCCCATCCCAAAAAAAAGCCTGCTTCACAACTACTCGCTGTCTATATTATATTATGTCACCGTAAAATTGTAAAAACCGTTAGATTATAATCTATCTCGCGAGATTGTAATCTGTCGAAAAATTGTGAACCGTAACATACTGCTTACAATTTAACGTATTACTTTTCGGTAGATTATAATCTATCGAAGTAAAACCGTCAAATTATGAAATGGCATGCGACGGAACGCACCTCGCGCGCTGATTGGTTGAACGTCATGTGCGCCTTCGGGGATTACAGACCTAATGCTATCTTACGTAAATGACTGTCCAAGCCAGTCTATCTTTTTTTTTTATGAGCCTGATGTGTCCCACTGCAGGGCAAAGGTCTTTGGCTATTTGGGCCCAATCCTTTTGACAAGAGTCCAGCTCGTCACGCCATCTCCTTCTGGGCCTACCGCGTCGCCGGGTTCTGTTGTTCGGAATCCAATCTGTTGCCACTTTGGTCCAATTTCGATGAGACATGCGGCAGATGTGGCCTGCCCAGTTCCATTTTAATTTGGCGGCTGTGTTGCAAACGTCTGCGATTTGAGTCTTGGATCGAAGTATACTGTTTCGTATACGGTCAGAAATTTTGACTCCCAGTATACTTCGAAAATTACTGTCCAAGCCACTATCACGTAAAAATAATCTATTATTTCGAGTCAGTTTCGGAATTCAGATACAGCGCTATCAATGTAGAGATAAATAATTTTCCAATTATTTATAAACACGTAGTACGGACTCGCGGCAGGTCTTTGTCTTTAGATATCGTTAGTGTATCGCTAGGTGTCACACAAGTCGGTGAGTCGAAAGACTATGTTTTTATTAGGCTTATTTATGTTTCTGAAATACGATTTTTGAGTCCCATTTTTTTTAACTTACGAAAAAAAGTTTTTCTATGAATGCTCATTTAATCATTATACCTAAATAACTTTTTACAGAGTGTTCTGATTTTGTTTTTTTTTAGTTAGGTCCAGTCACGAGCACCAATATGTATACAATTTTCTAAATTTAAAAGCAATTTTCGCGAGACATAGCGATTGTAACTTGGAGATGGATCTTTTTCATAAAAATATGAGTTCCAGAATACTATGTTCGTAACAACATGAAATTTTAATCAGAACAGTAGGAGAAAAACACTTTTAAAAGTTGTTAAGTGTTTACATATTGGTGCTCGTGGCTGTACACCGGTCTAGTGGTGCACAGTTGCTCTTGATTTTTATTATATTTGAATAAGAAATGTCACATTGACCAAAATATAATTATTAAAATAATACCTAACACATTTCTGTTTATATTGTGAACTAGCTATTTGCCCGCGGCGTTGCTCGTGTTATAGTCGGAATTTTTTCTACGGAAACGTTTTAAATATAGCGTTTATGACACTCGTAGATAATGTAGCTTTTCATTAGTGAAAGAACTTTCGGGAACGGATTAGTAGTTACGAAGATTGCCCCTACAGCCACACTTACAAAATCGCCTCATTATAATTATTAGTATAATTTATGACGTTTGTGGACAAAAACCCCCAAAAACAATAAAGAGAAAAAAAAAAACAAAAATTATGACGTTAAGTAGCTAACGAGGTGCCTGCCGGGGCTGCAGGACTGTTCGAAAGAGATACCGCGGCCCTGGAACATAAAGGGCAAAGAAGGAACATGGATGGGTTTTAGTCAGTTAGAGTCTGACACTCCCTCCCACTCCACCCAGAGCGGGAGGAGTCATTTGATGATTTCCCATCCGTAAAAAAAAAAAGATTAAGGAAAAAAGTAGCTAATGAGGTTACACAGCCAAAATGGTTTCGGTACTTTTTCTAATCAGTAAATTTTGAACCTTTTAAGATTTTTCATCGATCTGTGCTTGCTCCTTTTGAAATAAAAGGCGTGATGCTCCATGTCCTCGATAGTTGTAGTATCGCACGGGATGCGAGCGATAAATTGATGATAAGTATTGAATCTAGGTTGAATTTGTTGCTAAATAGCGATTATATGTGTTTATTGGATTATGCGGGCACTTTGATCAAACAATTATACTGGTATTCGATTGGTTCTGTAACTAAATTAGACTCCTTAGATTCAACTTGGAGGTAAAAGAGGGTCAAAGGGAAGCTAGTTCAAAAATCTAGTCCAAAAAAGACTTGAAATCTTTATGTCAAAAAAGAAGCTAGTCTTAGAAAGAATCTTTGCAAGAATCTAGCAGTTTTTTATTATTCCGAAAAGGGTTCGTTAGAAAACAAAGATAAGAGGAATCTCTTCCAATACTTCGTAAATCCAACTCATCATCATCTGCCTAGCCTTTTCCCAATTATATCGGGTCGGCTTCCAGTCTAACCAGATGCAGCTGAATATTAGTATTTTACATGGAGCGACTGCCTATCTGACCAAAAATCTAAAATCCAACAAAATTCTTGATTTTTTACATTTACTAAAGTGTAAGATTTTTATTTTTATCACTTTTTGGGTGTTTTAAATAGTGTCCCCAAAACTTGTCTCAACTCAGAATCAAACCCCTATCCAGCGCTAACTATCACCACCAGACCGATGCGCTAACATTCTCAAAATAAATGAGATGCAGAACAGTATTTTTGGATGACATTATGAGGGCGCTTCTCGGTAGCGCCACCCGTAGTGCATTTCCTATTCCACTACGATGCACACGTCAACATATAAACTCAGAAACCGTATTGCTAAAACAAAAAAGTAAAGTTCAAAAATCGAATTCTTTGTTCGAAAGTTAAAAAGTGACCATAACCTTTCTCCCGCGCAATAGAAAATGGCGGAACAAGAAGAACTAGACCCCGGCCAGGACAGGCTTCAACTCAGCAAAGTCATCGGCGAAAAACTGACAGAATCCATCCAGAATATGGACATTTTAAGCACACTGCAAAAGATGGTCTCTACGCCAGGTGGAGACGAAGAATCTGAAGGCATAAGAGAAAAATTAAAAGGAGTTTTGAGCCAGTTCAGAGATATGAGTCCGGAGGAGAAGGCTAAGTTCGCGGCGAAGATTAAAGAAGGGTTAGCCAGCAAGCTGAGTACGAGGCTAAAGGACAATGCGATGCTGGCTGGAGTCGAGGATGCCATAAAAAGCGCAGTGTGGACAAAACTTTATATGTTTGCTGCTTTTGTTTTACTCGTCATATTTTTGTTAGGTATGTGTTTAAATTATAGAAAAGTTTTGTTCAAATTGTGGGGATATTTAGTATGTTCCAGTACGAATTCTATGTAGTGGTGATAATGTAAGCCAATCAGCAAGCAGTGTGCGTGGTATGCCTAAAGAATTGACGGTAGGGACATGGTAACATTTAAAACAAAAATATGCTGTTCCATACATTTTTCGTGTAGGTACTTTTTTATGGATCAACTGTTTGTTTGTTTAATAAACGACGGAAAATATCAGCACAGCGCTAATCGGTTAAGATTTTAGAATAAATAGTAAAAGTTTTTTCAACTTACAACGGGAAAATGATTCTAATAATTGTTATTAGTTATTTATCTATACCACGGGAAGCAGATTTATCGTAATCTCAATAGATACCCATCTTAACTAATTCTAATCTTAATTACTACTTCGTATTTCGACACTGATTTCAGAAGGCAGTGTGCCATGTAATCATATAATATTGTTTCTAGTCTTGGTATTTAATAATAAGACGTCGAGATTGTAAGTAGAAAAACCAGGCCATAATGGCCAGTTCATTGCATCATACGTTTTATAACCACCCTTTTCTAGAAAAAAAACTTTTTTCTCACAATAACGAATAAACTATACCTCAGGGCAGGGTGTCCAAAGCACGACCCGCGGCTAAAACTTGTGCGGCCTGCGACATGTTTCCAATCTACCACAATTACTATTTCTGTGAAACAGCGTTTTCAACTAATAAATTTAAAAAATCTGAATATACATAGGTCTTCACTACTTGATAGTGATAATGCACGCACATTTTATTTCTCAAAAAAAAAATCATTAACGTAGATATTTGTTTTTGCGGCCCTCCTGTCTATGCCCACGAACTAATAAGATCTGAACAGCCCTGCTTTAGGCCTACTCCACCAAAACAGAGACGAGGAGACCAGAGAGGAGAGACTTGCGGAAACCGACCAATCACATTGGTGGAAAAAGGACATAGCGTCTCTCGTTTTCCTGTGATTGGTGGAATCTTGCACATCTCCCCTTCGCTCCGCTGCTCTCCGCTTTGGTGGTGTCCGGGCTTTAGGGGAACAGATCATCATCATCAGCCTACAGCAGTCCACTGCTGAACATCACCCCACTGAACAGATCAAGCCATGGTACCAATATTCACCGTTAAGTAAGGTGCAAGCGGGGTTGACTGCCCATTTACTGACTGTTAATCGTCTTAACAATAAAGTATTCTGGAGGAGGCTTTCGTTAGGCAGCTGGATCAAGGGCTTGATTCAGAAAGCGGTACTCCTGGACACGGCTCGTATTGTTAGAAGATTCCTCTCTCTAGAGCCCTGACCGTAGCTTGGACCCTGTCCCCGATACCGGTGGGCTACAATTTTTTATCTTTTTAATATTGTTTTTATTTAAAGGAATATTTAAAAATGTGTTAGATTTGTATAGAAATAAATAAAGGAAATAATAAGTATTCTGCTCTCAAACATAATCATGAAGAGCTCTTGTTCATAAGGCATAATACCGATTTTTTGTGTTTATAGTGCTCTGACGGATACCACTGTTTAATCTGACGAACGTTTTACATGAAGAGAAACTTGTGTCCAAATCCGAATATGTAATAGTTATAAAGCTGCCGACTGCTGAGCATGAGGTCCTGGGTTCGATTCCCAGGTCGGGCAAAGTGTTATTGGGTTTTTCTATCAGGAAATTCTCAGTAGCCGCCACGGAGTCTGGATTTGTGCCCAATTGATGGCAATAGGCTCGCCCCTATTACATGGGACTTAAACATAACTGGCGAAATGTGGTTGTACTATTATAAGGTACACCTCTGCCTAACTCTTCGGGGATTAAGGCGTGATGTTATGTTGTCAATTTCTGTGACTGTATTTTGTTTGTTTTGTTCTTCCCCGTCAGATTACCATATAATAATCTATTTATCTTAATTTTCAAATTCCGAATACCTAAATTTTATATCCAATCCTACGAGGCTAAAATAAATTCCTCTCAAAGCTCTTTTAAAAATAAAACATCTTCAAAGATTTTTTTTATTTTTTATTAGCCTATTCTGTCGCACTGTTGGGCAAAGGCCTCCCCCATTCCTTTCCAACTCTCCCGGTGTTTTGCCTCCTCTGGCCAACCAGGAACGAGTCCAAAACGTCACGCCAGCGTTTCTGCCCTTCAAAAATTATTTTTTACAAAATAACTAATGTTGTGCTTTCCTCAATTTTCCAGTATTCTTCGGCTACAAACTCTACAAATCGATAAAAGAAAAGGAAACCAAACGCGAAGAAAAGAAGAAAGCCAAGCAAATGAAGAAGAAGAAATGATGCGACTTACCTAAGAAACATGGACGGAGGCTTCACGGCGTCGTGTGTGGAAAATTATGTAAATATCATTAATTTATAAAGAATTTTAATGTGAACAGTCATTTTCTTGAAAAAAAAAAGTTAGAAACCTCTTTTGTGGAATATTAAAAAAAACGGTCCAGGAGCTTAGACTAGAAAAAATGTGGAGAATTTCATTCGTAAAATAAAAAAATATAACTGTGTAATTCATAAATACATAGAATTGTGTAGATTTCATTCTGTTGTGCGAAGCCCATTTTACTTTTTAGATAGAAAAATGCATTTTGTTACTTCTGTTTTTCTTATACACACTAGAAACTATTATAATATCCTTAATTTGTCGTGTCCCTGCGACAAATAAATATTTTTTCTTTCTTTCTTAATTTCTTCAGGAAGTGTGCGGTTGTGCATTTCTGAATGGTGTACCAAAAATTTTGTATATATAATAAGGACTTTTCAGAATTTAAAAAAATTATTGATGACATTATTTACCTTCTCAAGTAAATTTTTAAATTTTGGTCTACATATATTATTTTCTAGTAAAATGTCGAACATCCATAATGTATTGTTTTTATTTAATTGTGAAGTAAATGAATTTAAAAGATTGAAATTAAAATACGTAATTTTCCGGACACGGCCCTAAACGACTGATTAAAAAATATGTAAGATTTAACTTTTTTTTATTTATTCCTGTTGTATTAGTGACGAACGAAAGCATATTGTAATTTCTTGGAAATATTCTGCTGGGTAACCCTAGTTATTACAAACGCACAAAACATAAGATACTTCCACAATATTGGCCAAAATGCATTGCTCAAAGAAAATGTACCAATTTTGGAAAACTATGGGTTAAAAGCAAAAATGTAATTCCTCACGTTTTCATACTGCAAGCTTAAATATTGACATTGAAATTCTACTTCATTTCAATATAAAGAATCCAGCTCATGAATTGAGTGTAGAAAAAATGCTGATAAATTGTGCGCTTGCACTAGAAATCACTAATTACAAAGAATGTTAAACCAATTTAAAACATTTTTGTTTGTCAATCCTTTGAAGTTGACACAGACAAAATGATGTGAATACGTTGAGCGATGATTAGTGATTAGTGGTGCAAACGAGCTTGAGGTTTGCAGTATCAAAAAATACGAAACTTGTGTAATGTAAAATCAAATTATGTATAATTTAATATCAGTGTATTTATATTTGTTAATACTAAAAACATTCCTTGTTAATGAAATTCCTTTAATTTAATTTTTTTTTAACTATTTAATCATTGATTTTTGTTGGCTCAGCTGTTCTGTTGATAATACAATTATTTTTACATGACTGTCATTCGTTTTATTTTTCCTTTTTGATATTGATACCAGCCACGCCACTACGCTATCACGTTTGTCAAGATTAGCTAGAAAAATCATCGATTACTGGGTTTTTGGTTCACTAGCGAGGGTGCCCCGGCTTCGCACGGGTGCAATGTAAATACACAAATACATATAAACCTTCCTCTTGAATCACTCTATCTATTGCTGAAACTGCATTAAAATCCGTTGCATAATCAAAAAGATCTTGGGCCTAAAACTGCGTTAAGCGGGCACCCGCGCGGTTTCATACAAAAGTGCGCCGTCGCGGGGACCTGCGCGGGCGTCCGTCACGCGGAGACGCGCCCCGCACCCACGCGACGGGGCCCGCCTCCGTGCGACGGAACCCGTCGCGGGGGCACGCGCGGTGCCCGCCAGCGGTAACACGCACGGGCTTGTTCAGTCAATAACGCTAGGTGATACGGGTCGCATGCACGCTCGGAGAAAATCAAGGACAATATCTGTCGATACAGAAAGGGTAATTGTGGAAGTGCAATGTCACCCTGCCATATGGGACCAGGTGAATGAACCGCGACGGTTACCCGTCGCGCCCACTTAACGCAGTTTCAGGCCTTAGCTTACAAACAGCGGGAGCGACTTTGTTTTAGGTATACTATGGAATAAAGACTTCATATTAATTTTTCACATAGACGTCCTCCTTTAGCTCCCGTCCTGCATAGATGTGGGAGTTCTAAAATAGAGAGGATTACTATTCCTTGCATTACAAGGAACCTATTGATCTCCCCCCCCACCTGTATCATCACCTGCCTAGTCTTTTCCCAACTATGTTGGGGTCGGCTTCCAGTCTAACCGGATGCAGCTGAATACTAGTATTTTACATGGAGCGACTGCCTGAATGACACCAGAAAGACCTACGGATTGAAAGATGACCTATAAATTGGCCTGGCCATGACGTCAAAAATTGTTGTATTTTACAGTTAGGGTCTCCTAAGCTTGCCGCTCTGAATGAAACCAGCCAAAACAGTCTATCTGAATTGAACGTGGTTGCATGTGATCACTTCCAAGGCCGTATTTGTGGACCAGAAAGTGCATTGAACACGCTAATTGTCCGATGTCGCGTGTCGCCATTCTACATGAGCTTTTGAACAGAGCTTTTTCCTGTCTTTGTGTAGGTAAACGGTGACACGTTTGGTTTGTCTTCTTCTGAAGTCTTGGCCATCCTCCTCTAGTAGCGGCCGAAACTTTTTTTTATTTAAAATTTGTCATACTTCAGAGCGTCTGGCGGTGGGTTTCCACCACACAAATTGTCTGGCAATAGAGGCGAATCATACTACCCTTTATTAGCCGAGTGCAATTAGACAAAAAATACTCAAAAGGTGGAACGAAATTTATAGTGGTCGGATTTTCATGGGACTTTTTTTATTGAGTTTCTAGAGGTGTAGAGAAAAAAGTAAAAAAAAAAATTTCGCCGCTCCCAAGTTTTTTTTTTTTTGGATTTCCTTTGTAATATTTTTTTTTCTTTTATGAATAACTTGAAATTCGGCGAATTAATATTGAGGCATAATAGAAAGACCTGTGTGTATCCATTAAAGGCCAATTTGGTCTGTTTATTTGTTCAATGTTCATATTTCAAGTTTTTTTTTGAAAATATCGTATTTTCTTCAATTATTTCTAAGTTACCGAATTTAAGACTAAGATTTCTTTTGAAATTGGTAACAGATACATTTTTACAGATAACTGGACAAGAAAATGTTCAAGAAAACCATATTTATGAGTTTAGTGACTTAAAATTCATTCGCAAAAATCAGAAAATCGTCTATGCTAATGAAGGCATTTTTTTTCGAAATTTTTCTATATAACTCAATGTGCAAATTATTTTTCAAAACCTCATTTTAGTAGCTATCTAATAAGGTATAATAACTAGAAAAATATTCAAGGATACTTGTTAAATATCAGTTACTGCTGAGAAAGTAAAACATGACTAAAGGGATCTATCGCTAAGAATTGGGAGCGGTATCGGTATCGGTATTGATATTAAATGGGGCGCAGAGACCCAAGCTTGCAACTAAATCTAAATATAAATTATGAGAAATGGTTACGTTCCAATTACGATAATTTTTGTGAGTTTACCAGCGGTCCCAGTCCACCTTCGTCAGCAATAATCAACATTTATTGAGTACCTCCGAATATTTTTTTTATTTTATGTTCTCTGTAGATAGCTGATTTAATAAGGATATTTTCAAAATAATATTTACGTTGACCGCCATAGAAACATTTTGAGAAAATTGCCTTCTTTAACATAGACGATTTCCTGATATTTGCGAATGAATTTTTAGTCACTTCACTTGTAAATATGGATTTCTTGAACATTTTTACGTTCAGTTATCCGTGAAAAAGTATCAGTTACCAATGACAAAAGAAATCTTTGTGTTAAAACTCGTTATTTTAGAAATAATTGAAAAAATAGGAAATTTTCATTAAAAAACCTGGAAATATGCATTTCGTCAACGCCAATGAACAAGGAAATAGACCAAATTGGCGTTTAATGGATGCATACAGGTCCCAGTATACGTCACAATATAAATCCGGTGAATTTCAAGTTATTCCTATGCAAAAAAAAAATATTCAATAGGAAATTTAAAAAATTAAAAAAAAAAGTCGCGAGCGTCGAAATTTTTTTTTTTAACTTTCTTCTCCACAACTCTAGGAACTCAAAAAAAAAAACCCCATGAAAATCCGACCACTATAAACTTCGTTCCACCTTAGAGTCTAATTGCACCCGACTATATGTAATATCAAAAAATCACGCTTAGTACGTAACTGAGCAGCTCGTATATTTAGCACACTTTTGTTACGTGATATCTGCCAAAGCCGGCAGAGTTTTCTAACATCATTGTCAAACCACTGAGATCTTTGATGTAAGGTTATTGAGTATTGTCTTGGTATGGACATGTAATGAGGGGGTATGAAACCTTGTGACTAAAAGAGGCAGTGGCGTAGCGTGGAATTTTGCCGCCCCCGGCCGAATGTAATTTTGGCCGCCCCCTCTAATTTCATAATTAGTCAAGAAACGTAGGAAAGAGTCAAAATACAAAGCATTTTTTTAAATTATTAAAAAAAAAAATCTATAAGTTTATTTTTCAAAGTAAAATCTTTTTTATACACAATTTCATTCAAGAAAGGAGGTTTCTGATGAGTTAACGAGTAATAAAGAGTTAGAGAGGTATGGAAGAGGAAGACATTCTGCGCTTATCCCTAATGAATTGGGATCAGAATGACAAGAGAATGATGATGATGATGATAATCATTTGTTCGTATGTACTAATACCTAGTGTATAAGGTTTGCCGTTCGGGAAATTAACAAAACCAGCGAGCTCAAATTTTTTTAGCACATCTGATAAATTACATTTTATTTTAACTATTCATATAGATAAATAAGCTTTTTTATCGAATTATGCATTAAAGCTTTAGATTTGAGAGTAAGTAGGATGCAAGAGCGAGCGAAGCGAGCTCGAAAATTTTAGCACCCCGCCTCGGATAGGTAACAGATTTTCTTTTCACGATTCAAACAAATGGAATTTAACATACTTTTTCTACGAATGTATTAAATATATGGAACGATTAAGAAAACATAGCTGTAAGAGCGAGCGAAGCGAGCTAGAAAATTTTAGCATCCCAGATAGGTTCGATTATCTTTTTACCATAAATACAGATATAAAAAGGGAGGCGGCAGGCTAGAAGAATTAAGTGCTTGTATCTAGAAAATACGGGGCGGCAGACCGGAATAGACGTGAGGCTTGTATGAAAAGCCGCACCGGGCCAGCGGCATATCTTCTTGGTTGTCCTTGTTTTTGCAACGTAGTCGCGATGACTTTAGTAATTACCTGATCTGATAATTATGACCTGACGCTACCGCCTGGTTCCGCTTGCCGCGGCCTGGCTCTTGCTCTCTGCCGCCCCCTGAAATGTGCCGCCCGGGGCCATGGCCCCCCCGGCACCCCCCACGCTACGCCACTGAAAAGAGGGATGGTTATGAATGTTGATGGAAGGGGAAGGTCAAAGAAAACATGAATGGATTGTGAGGAATCATATTATAGGAGTAAATGATACCGTGACGTCTGACAGGGGAGAATGGAAGAAGAAAACGTGTTGCGTTATCTTTGTTCTCGTTAAGGTGAGTATAGACTACAACATTTACTTGTAACAGAACAACGAGCCGCTCTATATGTTCTAGTGTATCATCCTTTTACGAACTAAACGTCGAGCACGCTCGCCTCTTTGTTACAAACCAACGAGCGTATTGGTGTCATGGGCGTACCCAGCGTTTTCTAAGGGGTGGGGCAGAAGTAAATAAACTAAGTAGTAGGAAATTAAAAATGCTTTTTATATACTGACTGATACGTTTTATTGACTGCACTACACCATTTCAATAATAACCTGACCTGCGAGGGTTCTCGCTAAATCTAGCAAAAATTTCGGTTTTCAAATGTATGTTGTGCTTCCAGAGCCCTCTTTCTATGCACACTTATCATTCAGAGGCCGACAAGACGGTTTTCTGTCATTGTTGACCTTAACCAAGTTTTTATTTTAATGTGAAAAATGTTAAAGTACACAAATGAATATTTAATTTTGTCATTATATTAATTTTGCCTAAAAATTCTTAGCTTCGGGTCAGAGAGCAGGGTGGGGCAAGTGCCCCACCTGCCCCACCCTGGATACGCCCATGATTGGTGTAACATTTCGTCGAGCGTATTGGTGTAACATTTCATCGAGCCACGAGTGCAGGCGATGCGCGGTTGCGGAGTGACGCGGAGGGAGACCCGAGGGAGGATTTACCCGTAACATAACGCCGAGCATTCGCAGGAACGTTCGTTACATTACATGGAAATGCTTTGGAAACTGAGCTTTTGCCTGTATTGTACCATTCGTAAGAACGTTACATTACACAGAAATGCTCCAGAAAATGTTGTAGTCTATACTCACCTTTTCAATATGATTGCTACTGAGGTGTAACTATACTATATTAAATAAATAAAATTAGTCAAATAGTGGGAATGCTTTTTATTTGGTATCTATTGGAACATTCAGATCGACAAATTATCATGTTACTGTTTAGGAATACATTATATTATTTTGAAGAATTTCTAGACTAGAACATCAACAGAAGTACTGTTTTATGCAGCTTACGTAGTTATTACATCGACATTTCGACACTTAGTGAACTAAAGGCGCGATTACATTATGCAAGTCTTGCATGCAAGTATGACGTCACATTGCTAACAAGTTGCTTGCATTGGAAACATGTTTTCAAGAGTGTGCAAATTGCATGCAGGTTTTACTTGCACACAAGTGGAGATGTGCAACAATTGAGTAGGATACTTCGCGCGTTCGCAATTCGAAACGTGCAACTAGTGTTTCCGCGTTCAATTTGCGCGCCACTGAATAAAAAATGGACAAGATCAAACTACGTCATTCAAATTGTAGCTTGTATACAAGTTTGTTCAAGTTGTATGTAACTTGCATACAAGTAACTTGTCTAATGGAATCGCGCCTTTACTGTGAACTCCTACTGGCGAAACGTTTCCATATGACTTGAGCTTATATCTCCTGTTTCTCTGGATCGCTTCCATTAGTTAATTTTTCATCTCATCAGACAACATGTTTGTTACGTGAATATTTCTTTTATTCCCATTTGTCCCCTTTGAGCTTGCCACCGGGGTGGTGGCTGGCACTAACTAGAGCGTTTACCACCCCGGCGGTAAATGGCATTTTTTTAGTGTTATCTTCCCTTCGTAATTAAAGTAAGGTGGTCGATTCTCATTACGTACTGGGCATTATCTAGTAGATTTTTGATTTTAAGTAAAATAATGGCAAATATATGGAACATTTATTTAAAATAGTAAATAATTATTCAAACTATTTACATGGCTAGAAAAAATATTAAAACAATATTTTAAACTTGTCTATTTCTTTAATGTAAAAAAGGTGTAAAATATCTTAAAAAATGGAATAATCAACAAGAAACTAACTAACGCCACTAGTTAGTGCCAGCCACTACCCTGGTGGCAAGCTCAAGCTCGAAGGGGGCAAATGGGAATAAACGGAATGTTTCGCCAATGAAAAACACAGTAACAAAAATGCACTATTGTATTGTCGATGCTTATTACAACACCGACAGTTAAAATTCAACATGCAATATTAACAATACTGCACGTTGGATTTTTTAGGCTTTATATTAGTGAAGATAAGCATAACTCTCGTGAAAACGAGTATGATAGTATTAATTTAATTCATTTTGAAAGTAAGGTCTACTGTCGAGTCAAATCAGTTCAGTCAACTAATGTGCAATTAACTGTACAATATCACTAAAATAGGCAAGAAAGGTATCTAATATCAAATATTTTTAAACATGCTTTTAACCCGTAACTCTTTCCGACTAATTAAAGCGAATATCTGCAGCAAAATGCACAAAATACTTGCTATTTTTACATTATTGTGTATGTTCTTATGTCTACTCTTACACACACACAAAATATACTCAGTTTTTGGTACATTGGTAGGACACATATATTACTAAAACATCAAAACAATAATAAACTTATTACCCCGCGTTTACAACGACGTATAAAACATGTTTCGTACATGTTGTGAACCAAAGACATTCATTTTTCTATAGACGGGACAAGACCAAGAAACTAACAATTCCAAAACCTGTTACAAATTAGTAACAAGTCTATCAGTCCAGTGCGATACGTCGCCTTGTCAGGTCGCATTCGTGTGTCAAAATCGAAAATATTAAGGATGACAATTATTGTATGACAATATTCCCAATGTCCTCTCTATATGTGTTTTAAATCTCTTTGTTGTGAACAAGTTTTGAAGAGCAAAGTTTACACATAGACCATTAGATTGATAAATAGACATCCATGCAATGTCAAAAAAGCACATTATTACACAAGGTCCTATACGGGGTGGATGGGACACCGACGCGAAAACGGTTACCACGTATGCAGTACATCATTCTGAGCCCCCAAATAGAATTATTTCATTGGTTATTATAAAATAAATCAGTCACTAGTTTTTTTTTTGCCTTTTTAGGCGAACACCAATATGTATACACGTTCCTAAATTTAAGAGCAATTTTCGCGAGAAATGACGATTGTAACTTGGAGATAGGATCTTTTTCATAAAAATTTGAGTTCCAAAATACTATGTTCGTAACAACATGAAATTTTAATCAGATCAGTAGGAGAAAAACACTTTTAAAAGTTGTTAAGTGTTTACATATTGGTGCTGGTGACTATACTTACTTATATTCAAAAGTGATTTTCTCGTGGGAATACGATTGACTTCGAGATATAAAGGGTGTAAATAGACCCTTAACGAAGCCGAAAGGCACTTGTTCTCCCCGCTATTGCGATCATTTTTTTGTTCTAGGCCATACCTGGGAACCTTCTAGTTACGGAGATATTGGGGGTCAAAGTTCCAACTTTTTCACAAGTTTTTTTTTAAACAAAAAATTTTTGAGGTTATCACTTTACTTTAAATACCTCCATGACCCGTTTACTATTCAACGCATCCATAAGCACAATGTTTTGAACGCGTTACATTGAGTTTTACCGTAAAAGGTCATTTTTCACCCCAAAAAAAAAGTCGTTTCCCAGCAATTATTTTTGTGTAGGATTACTCAGTTTGATGTACAGAATGCTTGGTTGACGGCTTCGTGAAGGGTCTGTTTACACCCTGTAGACCTATTTCCTAATAATAACATAACATCATGCCCATAATACCGGGGTTAGACAGAGGTGTACACCCACATTTCGCCAGTTACGTTTTAAGTCCGTTATAAATCAGCTGTTCCATACATTTTGACCATGTAGGTATTGCACTTTTTTAGGAAACATCTGTTTTTTAATAACTGATAATGGGGTGACCAGAATGATGTACTGAATACGTGGTAATCGTTTTCGCGTCGGTGTCCCTTCGACCCCGTATACATTATAAGCATATCATCATCCCAATTAATTTGGTGTCGGCGCAGCAAGTCTTCTTCTTCCATACTTCTCTATTACCCTTCTATCCATATCACAGTCCTTATGCAGAGTAACTATGCTCGTCTTCCGTTTGTTAACACATTCGTGTCCAGCCCCGTTTCACGTCACACAAATACCACCCCACCATACATACAGGGTGACTGGTAATTAGTGACCGATACTTAAACACGTGATTGTATTCAACAAACAACTTTCCCTAAGCAACATTTTTTTTTATACTCAGTCACGTTTATCTCAATAAAACTTGCGGGGCGGGCTTGCGAGCCGCGCGGGTGCTCTGCCTTCCCACTGTTGCGCGGTACGATAGTAATGAGACAGAACAGCGTCACGCGGCTAACAGCTGACAGGTCATAGGCAAGCGCGCGCGAGTTTCATACGGCTGTTGTATTATTGTGTTAAAGTGAATGAATATAAAAAAAGTCTTTGGGAAAGTTGCTTGTTAACATGAGCACAATCACGTGTTTAAGTATCGGTCACTAATTACCAGTCACCCTACATAGTAGGTAGTGGCCCCTCCAGATGGGTTCCCGGCATCGCAAGTGCGACTTGACTGAACCCAGCACGCGTAGCATGACCACCGTAGAAAATGACTGATCAACAAAAGAAACACTGTTTTAAGCTTTCACGGTTTACAAAAAACAAACAAACTTATACTGTGCTCCGTGATTGTTCATTATTTGGAGCTCCCGATATTTCGAGTGTGAGTACCATGTAGATTTTCTGTTATGGTTAGTAGGGCTTATCCTAATCTTTATGATTTTAACTGTAGTTTTGTTTTATTTTCCTATTTCTACATTGTGCTCACATATAGAAGCAACAATATTGTACCCAGGACTAAGTAATATATATAACTTGATTTGAAAAGAGTGTCCATGGAGTTTCTTGCCCATTCTTCTCCAGGAGATCTACTATTTTCGAATGGGCAACTACAGTCCATTCAGTTATTATGCCTGTGGCGGGACTGTAGGTAGCTTATTTTTGACTATGCAAAAGTGCCTGTCACGGGTCTATTTGAAATAAATGCTTTGAGTTTGAGTTCGACGCGCGTCAACCCGCGATCATGGCGCTTGCAACAGCGTCAAAATATCGGGAGCTCAAAATAATGAACAATCACGGAAGATATCGCGTAAGTGACAGTATAAGTTCAACAAAAGGAAACCTGTCATTTTGTCGATTCTTCCGTAGACAAAACCCGTGTATACGGTGGTCATGCTACGCGTGCAGGTGGGTTCCCGCATTGAAGGTGACATTCATTTTTCTTTTCCACAAAAATCTTTACATAATGTACTTTTATTAATAACTACAGACACTAATTTGATGTCTTACTCATACAACATCATACAAAATCATTTAATTGTAGAAGATTCTATTACTAAACCCTTCAAATTTCTCACTTTTGTTCAATTCTCACTATTTATAGTCCATTAACCTTTGTCACTACTTTTTTTTGACGTTTTTAGATAAACAAGTACTTACTTATATTCAAAAGTGATTTCCTCATGAGAAAACTATTGCAACTTCGATATACAGACCTATTGCATAATAATAACATAACATCATGCCTCTAAACCCGGGATTAGGCAGAAGTGTACACCCACATTTCGCCAGTAACGTTTAAAGTGCCATGTAATAGGGGGCGAGCCTATTGCCATCACCCGGTCTTAAATTCAGACTCCGTGGCTGCTACTGAGAAATTCCTGTTTGAAAAACCCAATAACTCTGCCCGACCCGGAAATCGAACCCACGACCAAGTATGTAATTAACAACATATAATTATTGCAATCAATACAGTACGAGAAAAATCACTTTTAAAAGTTACTAAGTGTATACATATTGGTGTATTTAGCGCTAGACTGTACAATGGTAATCTTTTTTTCACATCTATAGTCTGTTTTTTTAATCCCTGAGACTAAATTGACAAGTAAAAATGGCAAACTGACATAGATTTCAATAGGATTTATGTCAGTTTTGACATTTTCACTTGTCAATTTAGTCTCAGGGATTAAAAAACAGACAGTAATGGGGTACCATTATGCACATAAAAGGTCGTAGATTTTCTTAAATTATCTATAGTACTTATAACACAGTGTTTTCTTGCCAATTTAAACCACGCACAGTATAATTATAAACGCGATTATTGATTGTATTTTGCTTAACAAAATTTATGTATGAGACTCTTAAACAGATTCCAGATACTTTGATACAATTTTACCACTGATTTGTAACTTAAAATTATTTTTTCCACTTTTCAATGAGTTTTGAAGTCTCTGTTTTCCACTATATTTAGTTTTTTCACCCACAATATTGTTCCAATCACTTGTAACACAATTTTCAATGCTTAAATATCTGTTATTCAATCACAGTACGGTACCTGGGCGTTAATATGACACATGGAGCTACAGAGTCCTTTTGCTGCACCGAGGCTCTTCAAACGCGAACTATAAAGGGTGTAAAAAGACCCTTAACGAAGCCGAAAGGCACTTGTTTTCCCCGTCATTGCGATATTTTTTTTGTTCTAGACCATACCTGGGAACCTTCTAGTTACGGCGATATTGGAGGTTCAAGTTCCAATTTATTCAGATTTTTTTTTAAATACTACTTTAATTATCTCCATGACCCGTTTACTATTCAAAGCATCTATCAGCACAAGTTTTGAGTGCGTTACATTGAGTTTTACCGTATAACGTGATTTTTCATCCAAAAAAAAAGCCGTTTCCCAGCAATAATTTTTGCGTAGGGTTACTTAGTTTGATGTACAGAATGCTTGGTTGACGGCTTCGTGAAGGGTCCGTTTGTACCCTGTTTTTACCCAAGTACGGCAAAGCCAAAAGTTAGAGTTCTGATTTATATTATTAGATATATTTATTAATCCGATCGTATGAAACGGTTATTAAGAAAAATGTACTGGAAATGACAGTAAACACAGGGTGGGTAAAAAATCGTGAATCAAACGAAACAGAGCGATAGTTGGGGTTATTTGCAGTAAAAAATATCTCTGTGGCAGAGTCTTAACTTGATCTCCTTAAAAGTTATGACTACTTGAGTATTTTTTAATAAAATATCTAACTTTTTACTAAATAGGCAGTTAGTGGTGTTTAGTTGCTTCTAAGAAATGTATCATCACTACAAAAGTGCTTTTATGACAGTGTACCACGATTTATGAGTATTGGCACTTTATTCAATATTTTTTAAGTCTCACGAAAAATTATTTGTAACTTCAGAATCTCACTGAAAAAAAAAAGATTCCTACCAAAAAAATGACTCTGATAACTCCAATTATTTATTTATTTATTTAAACTTCATGTACAAAAGTGGTAGATAGGCGGACTTAATGCCACAAGGCATTCTCTACCAGTCAACCTTGGGGTCAAATAGGACAGCATAGTGATAGAGTACAAAAAAATAAATAAGAAAAATATCATTTTGTTAACATAAATTGAAATTGAATTATCGCCCTGTTTCGTTTGATCCAGGATTTTTTACCCACCCTGTATAATCGATAAAACCGTGGAGCTCTTAGTAGAGGGCGGTTTGAAGTAATTGCCTGACGGGTTGAACTCCACATGCCATATTTACACCAAGGTACTATCTACAATTTCCGACACTATCCATCACTTGAATCACTTTTCTTCATCTCCTCAGCAGCAAAACCCTGCCTCCAGGACTTACTGCTCCATGTCATCATACATCTGGTAGACCAGATCAGCTATTTGTCATTCATCCGTCATGTCATCCGCTGGGAAAGGAGGTAGGGACACCTAGAAATAAAAGAAAATAAATAGGTAAGTTTTTTAGCATATGTCTCAAGTCTTCTAGAACGATTTTAACAGAGACTAGTCAAGTACGCAGGATATATTAAAGGGCTCAAATGACGTGTGCGCATAACAAGGGGGGCTCTCTCTTCCGCACTATTGGGCCCGGACTCCACCAAAGCGGGAACGAGCGGAGATGTGCGAAGCGGAGACGAGCGGAGATGTGCGAAGCGGAGATCAGCGGAGATGTACGAAGCGGAGAGGAGATGTTTGGAAGCTAGCGTGGATCCACCGCACGTCGCACAGCTCACCACCGCACGCCGCTCACCGAAAGCTGCTTACAGCACACCGCTCACCTCTCTTCTCGTCTCCGCTGGCCTAACTCACTCTTTTAGCCACATGCGATTCGTCCCTCCTCATCACGTGTATACCAAAACAGTCGAATTCCCTTTCAACTTTTCTGTAACTGGCGCAACTTTCAAACTTCCTCTAATGTAATTCCTAATTTTATCCATTATACAGTACGACAGGTCTAATCACGGACTGGTGAGGGGCATCCGAGGGTCGCAAGTAAATACATGATATCCCTCACCTCCATTTCCTGTCCTCTGCCTTCTACCGCTTGCACAGCCACGCGATCATCTGTCGAGGCGTCTGCGAGGTCGCCTAGTTCTTGCTCTTCGAGTCTCACACCGGAGTCCCCGGATGAGGATTGGGGCTCCGATTCTGTGTCTGAGCCGTCTTTCTGTAAAGGGAAGTGTAGGTATTAAAAAAAAAACGAGAAAAAAAAAGGTTAAAAAAAAATTACATCCAGGACCAAAGGCTTAACGTGCTCTCCGAGGCACGCAGGAAACTCGGTATGTAATGGGTGGTCACCCATCCACGGACCAACCTAGGCAAGCGCGGCTTAACCTAAAGATCGACCCGAGCGGCTGTTATTATTTAGCCACGAGCTCCTCTTGTATGCCTTAGAAGCTAACTAGCTGGAAAAAATAGTTATGGTCTGGGCGAGGAAAACATAGTTTCCTCCGTGCCTTGGAAAGCACGTTAAGCCTTTGGTCCCGGGTGTCATTTGTAGATCTTTGACAGTCGTTAGGTAGTCAGTGGCCCGAAAGTCTGACAACCAGTCTTACCAAGGGGTATTACCTAGTACTAACTGGGTTGTGGAGGTCAGATAGGCAGTCGCTCCATGTAAAATACTGGTATTCAGCTGCACCCGGTTAGACTGGAAGCCGACTCCAATATAGTTGGGAAAAGGCTTGGCAGATGATGATGATGAATAAGATTACACCGATAGTACTGTTCCCGTGGGATAATTTTCGTCCTTTACGCGGGCTAATATCTGACAAAAGCTAGTCCTGTATAAAATACGAACCTTCAGTGTGAACACGGTGTAAACAGGCGGGTCGGTGTGATAGCGACAAGCCGAAGACGCCAACGGGAGCTTAGGGATGGGCTCCTGACACGACGCTACACCACGAGTATCGCCACATGGGTTGAATAACACCTGGAAATTATAAAGAAATATTTATTTACGCTCTCTCTGACACAGCCGAGGAGCTCGTGGCTCGGGTCGATCTTTAGGTTAAGCCGTGCTTGCCTAGGTTGGTCCGTGGATGACTGACCACCCACTTCATACCGAGTTTCCTCCGTGCCTCGGAAAGCACGTTAAGCCGTTGGTCCCGGGTGTCATTTGTAGATGTTTGACAGTCGTTAGGTAGTCAGTGGCCCAAGTCTGACAACCAGTCTTACCAAGAGGTATCGTATTACCCAGTACTAACTGGGTTGTGGAGGTCAGATAGGCAGTCGCTCCATGTAAAATACTGGTATTCAGCTGCATCCAGCTAGACTGGAAGCCCCCCAATATAGTTGGGAAAAGGCTAGGCAGATGATGCTCTCTCTGACACAGCCAGAAGGCGACGCGGTTGACCTCGCAGGAGATGGCGGGACGAGCTGGACAAAACCAACAACCAGTGGTCCACATTGGCCCTGGATCGAAGGATTTGGAATTCATAGAGACAGGCCTTGGCCAGCCATGGCATGACTATAGTTGTAAATAAGCCGTTTTAAACCAAAATCCGTGGTTTAAAACCAGTTTTAAATTGGTTTAAAACGGTTTAAAACCACGATCACGTGGGCCGTACATTGATTATGAATTTCTTTAAAAGACCAATTGAAATCATTTACCAGGTTTATTAATATATGTGAAGTCATATATCATACTTATACTACTTTTTAGGATTAGACAGACTGAAAACAATCATGAAATGCGTGTATATTAAAATATAACGGCAACGCCGTATATTTGTTTTGCACTTTGCTACCAAAATCGTAACGTAGGTATGAGGAGAGAGAAGACGAAGAAGAAAATACATTTATTTGGGCCAAGCCACAAGTGCACACAATAAAAACAAAAAAAAAACATTCTAAACCATTGCTAAGTGTGGTTTTAAATCGTTTTAAACCAAAAATACGGTTTAAAACCAAATGGTTTAAAACGTTTAAAACCCGTTTTGCATCTATAGGCATGACACAGGCAAGCAGTATCAGTAATACTTTCTCTCTTACAATATTATTACCACACGACTCTACCAAATACCGACCGAAAGTAGATATCTGGCCGACGCAGAAGTTTTAATAAACCTAAGAAATTCAGTTTAATATTGGCTAGAAGTGTAAAATACTGGTATTCAACTGCATCCGGTTAGACAGGAAGCCCACCCCAACATAGTTGGGAGCAGGTAAGGTAGATGATGATTATGTGCCTCACCTGCTGCCTATCATGAAGTATATGCTTGAGGCAGTGCTTGGCGGCCGGCAGCACGTGGGAGGGACAGCGCACTCCGCCCTCCGTGAACGTGCAGCGCCCTTGCGACGGGATCGGCCGGTTCGGGCAAGGGTCGTTCAGCTGTCAACAAAAAAATATCTATTATCTATCTATACGTATATATATAAAAATCAATTGCTGTTTGTTTGTCTCGCTAAAACTCAGAAACGGCTTGACCGATTTTGATGAAATTTTACACAGTTGTTCTACATAGGTCAGGGATGGTTTAAAAGGTAGTACGTAGGTAGTAGGCAGGTGGGCCGAATAGTAAAAAATACAAGGAGGTAGTACTAGGTAGAAAAAATTGCATTGCAACGCATGCCGGGTACAGCTAGTAATAAATAAAAATTGTTTACTTCAGACTAGGTAATGTTCATATTTTGTTAGTAACAAATTAACTATCATAAGACTAAGTTAGTAACAATTTATATAGAACAATGTTTTCCAGATGAATACGAATTAAAATTAAAACAAATTGATTGTTTAGAAACTTTAAGTACTTTTCAAATAAAAGTGTTTCTTTGACACATACACTTTGACGTCACTACCGGCGCTATAAAGAGACGATGCGTTTTGAGTTTGCGTTCCGTTTCACCAAAAACACGCTACATAAAATATTAAATTGTAAAATGAATGTTGTATTAGAAAATTGAACAAGTGTACAGTCCGCGAGGTCTAAGCTGAGCTTTGCATTTGTGTGAGTGCACATAGATAGTGTAGGTGTGACGTCGGCCTAAAGCGCGGCGCATCTTTTGCTTGGTTTAAACCGGTTTAAACCGGTTTAAACAACCGGCCTGAGGCGCGGTGCATCCCCCGCGCGACAGATCTCCGCCGCGCACTTTCCACACTTCACCCCTTGTACTGTCAGCAGCGTGACGTTTTTAATTCTTAA
Source organism: Noctua pronuba (assembly GCA_905220335.1). NCBI lineage: Eukaryota > Metazoa > Arthropoda > Insecta > Lepidoptera > Noctuidae > Noctua > Noctua pronuba. The sequence continues at coordinate 3,767,267 of LR999919.1, read as the reverse complement.
TATTATTTTGTTTTTGTGTTCGATTATATAGATACTAGGAAAAGAAATGTCTGCCAACACAAATAAACGAATAATAAGAAAACCGTTAAATAGCCAAGTAAAAGAAATATTGTGTAATTTAAATACTTATTTTAAAGACATAAACGACAAAGACATGTCTAGTGTCACTACATCAGCCCAATTGGTAGCGACATCGACGGGAATCGCGCTGTCTACTGTCAAAAGAGTTTTATTGGAAGGCAAACGTCTTTTGGAGGACGAAAGCAAATTTAAATCTCCGAAAAAGACCAGATGCAGGAAAAATATAATTATCATTGACGATTTTGATAAAGCGGTAATCCGAAGAACTATTCATAATTTTCACATTACTGATAAAGAGGTGCCAACTATGAAACGAATACATGAAAAGTTGAAGACAGAAATAAACTATCCAGGTTCAATTTGGTCATTGCGTAAAGAAGTGTCTCTTTTAGGATTTAAATGGAAAAGGACAGAAGATAATAGAAAAATTCTAATGGAAAAACATGAGATACGTTATCTACGTATCAATTTTTTGATCAAAATTTCTGAATATCGCATTCAGGGCAGGCCAGTCGTTTATACCGACGAAACATATATAGACACGACTCACATTTCTTCGAAATCTTATTCAGATGGCAGCACTTCTGGTTTGAAGAAACCAATTTCTAAAGGAAATCGTTTAATAATAGTTCATGCCGGCGGAGAGGACGGTTTCATACCAAATGCACTGCTGATGTTCAAAGCAAATCAAAAAAGTGGTGATTACCATAACAATATGAATGCTGAAAACTACACGAAATGGTTACAAACGCAATTAATTCCAAATTTAAAGCCCAATAGCCTTGTGTTGGTAGACAATGCATCTTACCACAATTCGTTAGAAAATCCCGCTCCCAACTCAAATAGTCGTAAACAAGATATGATTGACTGGCTCAAGTTTCGCAATATAGATCACTCTACATCGATGCTTAAACCACAACTCTATCAATTGATACTGCAAAACAAACAAAGATTTATTGAATATAAAATTGACACTTTACTTAGAGAACATGGTCACAGTGTCCTTCGTCTACCACCCTACCACCCGGATTTCAACCCAATTGAAAATATATGGGCAATGATAAAAGGATACGTGGCGAAAAAAAACGTATCAATGAATATGGATACAATAATGAGGTTAGCGAAAGAAAAAGTTGACACTATCAGTGTCGAAGTATGGAAAAATGTGTGTGATCACGCAATAAAAGAAGAAACAAAGTTTCGTGGTCACGACGCAGCTCTTGATGATATAACGGAACGATTTATTATTAACACAAACGACACATCAGACGAGAGTGAAAATGATGACGAGAATGATAATGAAATTGATGAAGATGCAATGTCCGGTGGAGAAGAATAATTGTTATAGTTTTTTTTTATATTTGAATTTTATTTAATGATCTCTGACTTCTCAGTCACACTTACATATGTAGGTACTCATCAGTCATACATAATTATCATAGCTAGCCTTCATTTTAAAAAATTTTGCTTATGTAGTTTTATTTTATTTTTAAACTTGTATACCTCTCCCACTTATGTCATATACCTACTACCTAAAACATAAAAATATATTTTTAAAAGTTTTTTTTCTGACTCTACTTTTGGTAATCACTCACACAAATGCAAAGCTCAGCTTAGATCTCGCGGACTGTACTTAGTTCGATGTACAGTATGCTTGGTTGGCGGCTTCGTGAAGGGTCCGTTTACACCCTGTAGGTATTTGACGTGATAAAATGAAGTTGCCGATCGATTTACTTATACTATCGTTAGTTTATAGCCTGCTAATTTTATGATGGACTAGCGGCCCGTCCCGGCTTCGCAAGGGTGGTAATTTTTTAAATAAAGCCTATGTTACTCAGGGCAAATGAAGCTTTCTAATGGTGAAAAACTTTATGAAATCGACACGGTAGTTTTTGAGTTTATTCATTACAAACATACACACACACACAAAAATAGAAACCTTTCCTCTTTATAATATTAGTGTAGATTAATTAAAAACGATATTAATTAATTACTTTTTTTTACATAATTCCATTCGAAGAAACTAAGTAACTCATTCGTTAATCACAAGATTATGGTTGAGTTATAATTAGATACTAATGACATGAGCATTATTAATCAGTTAAGCTCTACCGGGGCCAAATGGGCCCTTAGTCACAACAAAAATTCTATTGTCCGTAATATAGGTACCTAATTAGAGAATAGCGAACGTTAATGAGGGTAGTTGGACATTTTCATGTTTGTGGCAAACAAAGACATTCAAATATAACTAGCTATAGACGGGACAAGACCAAGAAACTGACAATTCCAAAACCTGTTACAAATTAGTAACAAGTCGATCAGTCCAGTGCGATACGTCGCCTTGTCAGGTCGCATTCGTATGTCACAAAGACATTTAAATATTTCCAAGCTATACACGGGTCATGACAAAGAAAATCGTAATCCAAAACTTGTTACTACTTAGTAACAATTCGTTATGTCTAGTGTCATCTGTGTCATGCGCCCGCTTGTCAGGTAGCATTCATGTGTCAAAATCGAAAATATTCAGGATGAAAATTATTGTATGGCAATATTCCCAATGTCCTCTCTATATGTGTGTTAAATCTCTTTGTTGGCAAACAACAGTTGTTTTTCACAGCATAGTGTGTTATTTGATTTTTGAGAATGCTGTTGATTGATCAAATACAAAAAAATAAATCAAACAAAAAATCTGCTGTTTCCTACAAAAGTGTAATACCTGTACAGTCAAAATGTGTGGCACAGCAGATTTTTTTTTTAATAGCCTTTGAAAAATTTCTATGTGGCCCTCAGAATGATGTACTGAATACGTGGTTACCGTTTTCGCGTCGGTGTCAATTCCACCCCATATAAACACCACATCTAGTAAGCTTCAAACTAGCGGCCATGGCTACTTCCCTTTTTTTTTCGGATTTGATATCATCAAATAACCCCCCCGCTCTGGGTGAAGTGGAAGGGAGTGTCAGACTTGTACTGACTAAAACCCATCCATGTTCCTTCTTAGCCCTTTGTGTTCCAGGGCCGCGGTATCTCTTTCGAACAGTCCCGCAGCCCGTCAAATAACCCCCCCGCTCTGGGTGGAGTGGAAGGGAGTGTCAGACTCGTACTCACTAAAACCCATCCATGTTCCTTCTTTGCCCTTTGTGTTACAGGGCCGCGGTATCTCTTTCGAACAGTCCCGCAGGTGGCTACATACCTTGGCTCTCTTATGGTGCAGCTTGCGCGCCAGCACAGCGTCATGGCCGTGCTTCTTGTGGTAGCTAGCGAACGCCTTCAGCTTGCGTAGTTGGCGTTTTTCGCGAACTGTGAGCGGCCCGCTGCGGGCTTGTGCGTTTATACTGCCTGTGGATGGAAGACATGTATGATTAAGTTAATGATAAATAATAATAATACCAGCCTGTTACTGTCCCACTGCTGGGCAAAGGCCTCTTCTCATACAGAGAAGGCACGAGCATTGATCACCACGCTTGCTCAAGACGGGTTGGCGATTTCAGACTTATATTAATTATAAGTCCAGGTTTCCTCACAATGTTTTCCTTCACCGATGTCTGTGATGTCCAAGATAAACTAAGAAAAGTTAATGATCTATGCTAATAAATAAGATTGAAGTTTCTGTTTGTAAAATAAAAGATTTTATTAAATTCATATGTGAGTAAACAAAAAACATGTTTGTCTTTCTGTCGTTTGTCGGCTAATCTCCGGGCATTTTGTAGCAAAACACTTGATATATGTACTGTTTAGTACACACACACACACACATTCTGAGACACACAGAGTACAGAGTATACAGGGTGTAAACAGACCCTTCACGAAGCCGTCAACCAAGCATTCTGTACATCAAACTAAGTAACTTTACGCAAAAAAAATTGCTGGGAAACGGTTTTTTTTTGGGGTGAAAAATCACGTTTTACGGTAAAACTCAATGTAGCGGACTCAAAACATTGTGCTGATGGACGGATTGAATAATACGGGGGTCTTGAAGGTGTTTAAAGTAAAAAATTACATCAGAACCATGGATTTAAAAAAAAACTTGTGACCCCCAATATCTCCGTAACTAGAAGGTTCCCAGGTATGGTCTAGAACAAAAAAATGATCGCAATAACGGGGAGAACAAGTACCCTTCGGCTTCGTTAAGGGTCTTTTTACACCCTTTATCATAATCATAATCATTTTATTCATAATCATTTTATTTTCAGGCAACTAAGGCCCATAGATAAATTACACAAAATAATCTTATGAAATAATAAACTAATACATATACTCTACAAACTTCTCAAACACACAAACTTCACAACAAACAACACAACAAACAACACAACAAACAAACAAACAAACTACAAACTTCTTCTCTTTATACTCTGTCTACCCATGCTGGCACTAGCGTGGTGTTATATTACTAGACTTTTCTTACTTCCATTACGTGTATGATATTCCAGATGTATGAAGTGGACAGTGACGTAGCTATGCCAATGCAACCAATGCGTTCTTGGGCCCCCCTGATTCAACGGGGCCCAGCGGACTATAAACGATTCTTTTTTTTTTAAACATTTTTTGAGGAAAGCCCTCATAGTTGTTTAAAAAAAAACGCAAGAAAAGAGTGTCCTAAATTTCAGCACACCCGATTTAAACTCGATTTCGTTTTTATTTGCATTAGGGCCCAAAAAGGCTAGTTACGCCACTGAACGTGGACGAGGCGAAAGTAGTATGTATTGTATTGTATAACGGGCTGGTTTCCGCAACTCCACGTCAAAGCGTGTATTTTGCGTGCGGTAGTATAAGTAGTATGTAAGGCGCTTCTCCCACTGCACCGCGCTCCGTCGCGTAGCGCGGGGCCGAAGATTTTTGACATTGTGAAAGTATATGAATTTGTATAGTAAACATGCCTGACAACGCGTCGGCACGCGTCGGCATACTATGAATTTTTGTGCAGTGAGAGAATCGCCTACGGATCGTAGCAGGTGTTGAAAAGAGTGTCCATGGAGTTTCTTGCCCATTCTTCTCCATGAGATCTACTATTTTCGAATGGGCAACTACAGTCCATTCAGTTATTATGCCTGTGGCGGGACTGTAGGTAGCTTATTTTTGACTATGCAAAAGTGCCTGTCACGGGTCTATTTGAAATAAATGCTTTGAGTTTGAGTTTATGAGTGTACGTATTACTCACAGTACTGCTCTCTCTCAGCCTTCAGCTCTCTAAGATAAATCAGCCGCGCAGTTTGTAGCAACACTCGCAGTCGAGTCATCTGTTTGATGTAAGCCGTCTGCAGGTACTTGAGCACGCTGTTAGCGACGCCTACCGCTTCTTCGGCCGTGTAGACGCCTGCTCTCCTGGAAATGGTTATAACAATAATGATTGACTTGGTACACGAGGTTGTGGAATGTGAACTCGGCTATCATTGTGCTGATTGTCGTGACGGCTAATGGCCTTATGGCCAAGAGCTTCAACGACCATCTTTCGAGGCTCTCCTTAGGCGGTTGGATTAAGGGCCTGATTCAGAAGGCCGTACTCCTCGATACGGCTCGCATTGTGAGGATGTTCCTGTCTCTGGAGCCCTAACCACCGGTAGCTTGGACCCTGCTCCCGATACCGGCGGACCATTTTATTTTTATTTTTAAATGTTTTTTTTAATATTATTTTGTATAGAAAATAAATAAAGGATAAATAATTATGATTATAGTCAAATTATTTGTGAATAGCTGTTGTCCGAAGTATTTTGTGCAAAATCTAGGATGTAACATAAGGGTCAATTCACATCGAAGTGAAGTAATAGTCTGGTGGTATAACCGTCGGACTGCCAAGTCACAGGTCTCGAGTGCACCTCTGATTTTTTCGGATTCATGTGCGTATTGTATAATTATCACTTGCTTTGGTGAAGGAAAACATCGTGAGGAAACCAGCATGCCTGAGAGATATTTCTTGACCACGCTCGGCACATCCGCGCTGGTCGTGTGATCGTGACCTCCCTCCGCCGGGGAACTGAGGGCTGACCGGCCACTCAAGTGTGTGGGTGAGAGTCATGTGTTGGGTTAAGTATGGTGCAAGGTAGACTTGATTAACAGATTCTCACCACAACGGCATCTCCTCGCACGGAGCGTCTTCAGCATCAGACAACTCCTCGTGCTCTCCTGCCCGGCAGTCGCCGTCTACTCCGAGGTCTATGGACTCGCCGTCGGAGTCGCTGCAGCTGGCGCATTCCATCAGGGTAGTAGAGTAAGCGTTGTTTATTGATGTGCCGTCGATTTGTTCTGAAATTTGGAAAGCATACATCATCACACCTGTAATCCTCGAAGGGTTAGGCAGAGGTGTACCTAATAGTACACCCACATCTCGCCAGTTATGTTCAAGTCCCATGTAATAGGGGGCGAACCTATTGCCAGCAACCGGGCACAAACCCAGACTCTGGTAGGTATTTCGCCTTTTCCACCGATTAATTACCTGGATTAATTAATAAATAAGTGTACCCAGCGCTCGAGTCGAGTAGATAATCGATCGCAACAGGGTGTTTAACTACGTTTGCGTCATAATACTGAATAATAAATATATATTTTTTAATTATTAAAATCTCATAATCATACTTTTTTTTATGAATGATTATAGTAGTATTTATTTTAGTAGTCATTGGATAGATGAAGTGGGCTGCGGTTGTAAGACGACTAAAAAGTGGTGTAGAAAAGTACTCACTAAACGGGTCAACAGCCTGAGGATCGACTTGTTCTTGTTCCGATGGGTCGCTGACCACCGACACTGAAGATGCGCAGGATGTGGTCCGTGGACGTTCTAGTCTGGAATGTTTAACAATAGTTTTGTTAATTGTTAATCAATCTATCATTTTATTGTCGGGCAACTGAGGCCCATAAATAAAATACACAAAATAATCTTAAACAATAATAATTGTCGAATGTCGATTGAATCAATGTCGTGATGGCCCAGAGGTTAAGGCCTCGCCTCCATGCATGAGGCTGTGGGTTCAAATCCGGGCAAGTACCAATGTGACTTTTTCAATTCATATGTACTTTCTAAGTTTATCTTGGACATCACCGACATCGGTGAAGGAAAACATCGCGAGGAAACCTGGACTTAACATTCATATAAGTCTGAAATCGCCAACCCGTCTTGAGCAAGCATGGTGATCGATGCTCGTGCCTTCTCGGTTTGAGAAGAGGCCTTTGCCCAGCAGTGGGACAGTAACAGGCTGATATTATTATTTCGTTTATTCATTTTTCTTACTTACTAGTTACATTTTTAAATATTTTTAGCAACAAAAATTATATAAAAACATTTAAAAATATAAAAAATAGTAGGCCACCAGCACTGGGAACAGGGTCCGAGCTGCCGGTGGTCAGGGCTCTTGAGAGAGGAACCTCCTAACAATACGCGCCGTGTCCAGGAGTACCGCTTTCTGAATCAAGCCCTTGATCCAGCTGCCAAGCGCGAGCCTCCTCAGGTGTTGGTCGAGGCTCTTGGCAATTAAGCCATTGGCGGACACGACTATCGGCACAATGACTGCTGTATTCACGTCCCACATGTCGACAACCTCGCGAGCCAGATCTAGATATTTGAATTGTTTATCTTTCTCTGCTTTCACGAGGTTCTCGTCATGCGGGACCGTTATATCAACAATCATTGCGCGACGCTCCAATCGATCTATCACCACAATGTCAGGTTTATTGGCAACAATAGTCCTGTCAGTGATGATAGATCGATCCCAGTACAACGTGATATTACCATTATCGAGAACTGGGTCGGGCGCATACTTATAGTATGGCACTTCTGATTCCACAAGGTTGTACTTCAAAGCAAGTTGCTGGTGGATAATCCTGGCAACGAGGTTGTGTCTATGCAAGTACTCTCCGTTAGCCAGACGAGAACACCCAGAAATAATGTGTCGGATCGATTCTCCCGGACGGTGGCATGCCATTATTATTATTATAATGAACTTATACATTTAATGACATTATTATGTGCCATTATTTCAAAGGCAAGGTTATAGTATACCGTTTTCTTTATAGTTAGACTTTTAGTATAGGTCCAGTTAAAGGTATGGAATAATCTCATACCTGCCCCACAAAAAAAACTTATCTGCTAAATATTTCTTGTTTAAATATCTCAATTTTTCAATATTCTTGGTACATCATCTATAGCGGTTAGCGGGAGGAGCTCGTGGCTAAATAATAACAGCCGCTCGGGTCGATCTTTAGGTTAAGCCGTGCTTGCCTAGGTTGGACTGTGGATGGATGACCACCCATTACATACCGAGTTTCCTCTGTGCCTCAAAAGCACGTTAAGCCGTTGGTCCCGAGTGTCATTTGTAGATCTTTGACAGGCGTTAGGTAGTCAGTGGCCCAAAAAGTCTGACAACCAGTCTTACCAAGGGGTTTCGTATTACCTAATACTAACTGGGTTGTGGTGGTCAGATAGGCAGTCGCTCCATGTAAAATACTGATATTCAGCTGCATCCGGTTAGACTGGAAGCCGACCTTAATATAGTTTGGAAAAGGCTAGGCAGATGATGCTCGTCTATAGCGGTTGTTTAACAGCTCACAATATTATTTTACAAGCTCATAACGACCTAACACCATTGAAGGTTTTAAGTAGCTTTTTTTTGTGTTCCAGGGCCGCGGTATCTCTTTCGAACAGTCCCGCAGCCCAGGTTTTAAGTAGCTTAAATGAGCCTTCTGTTGTTAAGTTATAATCGCTGCCGTATTATTCGTAGCTACTTTTTTCGACTTGCTTTGTCACGACGAGCAACAATAGTTGATAACCAAAAACATATAATAAAATTGTAATAAGTCGATGTCTGTACATTGAAGATATTGAAAAAAATATATATGGGGGTCTTTATTAGAGCAACAGAACCCAAAACAACAGTTTTTAATTTTTTGTCGGTCTGTCTTTCTGTCTGTATGTTTGTACGTGCATCACGTAAAAACTACTGCATGATATAAAAAATCAAAATGTTTTATTACACACTAGCTGTTCCCCGCGACTTTCGTCCGCGTAGAATTATTAAAAATACAATTTTCCCCGTTTTTGCAACATTTTTCATTACTGCTCTGCTCCTATTGGTTGCAGCGTGATGTTATATAGCCTATAGCCTTCCTCGCTAAATGCGCTATCCAACACTAAAAGAATTTTTCAATTCGAACCAGTAGTTCCCGAGTTTTGCGCGTTCAACCAAACAAACAAACTCTTCACCTTTATATATTAGTATAGATATAGATAGGCCAAGATGGGCACTTACAAAACGTCGACACAAAGGTGCACGGTTCGGGTTGGTCGTTTCCTATGGAGAAGAACCGGCAAGAAAATCCATGGTTACTCTTTTCAAATCTATAATTGCGTTAAGCATCTAGCAGTAGAGCGCGCTCTACTGCTAGATGCTTAACTTAAAATAAAGGGTGTAAAAAGACCCTTAACGAAGCTGCAAGGTACTTGTCCTCCCCGTCATTGCGATCTTTTTTTTGTTCTACACCATACCTGGGAACCTTCTAGTTACAGAGATATTGGGGGTCAAAGTTCCAACTTTTTCATGGTTGGTTGACGGCTTCGTGAAGGGTCTATTTACACCCTGTATAGGCTATATTAGATATAGTTTTGGATCCGATAGGTGGCGCCGTGGAGCAGCGGTGGCCCAGTGGTGGCGGCCCCGACTTACGAGCAGTATGTCGTGGGTTCGAACCCAGGCATTGTGCACTGCTCTCAAAAACAGTGAAGGAAAACATCGTGAGGAAACCGGGATCACCTAGAACTAAAATTCGATGGCATGTGACATCTACCCGCACTGGGCCCGCGTGGTGGATTATAGCCCATTCCCTCTCATAGAGAGCAATGGGAACATTATAGGCTGGTTATGTAAGGTGGCGCCGTGCGAAGCAAGGGCGGGTCGCTAGTATACAGAGTGTAAACGGACCCTTCACGAAGCCGTCAACCAAGCATTCTGTACATCAAGATCAAACTAAGTAACTTTACGCAAAAATCACGTTTTACGGTAGGACTCAATGCAACGCACTCAGAACATTGTGCTGATAGATGGAGTGAGTAGAACGGGGGCAGTGGAGATGTTTAAAGTAAAAATCTTACTTTAAAAGCATTTATTTAAAAAAAAAAACTTGTTAAAAAGTTGGAACTTCGACCCCCAATATCTCCGTAACTAGAAGGTTCCCAGGTATGGTTTAGAACAAAAAAAATATCGCAATGACGGAGAAAACAAGTGCCTTTCAGCTTTGTTAAGGCTCTTTTTACACCCTTTACAATAAACTCACTTGACATAATGCTGCAGCTGGTTGAGCAGCGACTCCGGCGTGGTGACGGGCGGCGGGGCGGCCGCACTGCGCTGACGAGCGTACAGAGCCGCGCGGGCGTGCTCGAAGCATAGTCTGAAAATAATGAATATTTTATTATTATTTATAATATAACATCACATCGCGCCCATATTTCTTGGACGAGTAGGCAGAGGTGTATAGTAAAGCAAGTCTTAAAAGTTACCTAAAAAGATGTCAGCTAATGCCAGAGTGAGTATAATATTTTAATACATACATTGAGGCAATGCCAAACTTGAAAGGGAATCGACTGCCTTGGTATGGAGTCATGGACATGTGATGAGGAGGGACGGCTAAAAGCCGAAGTAAGGTTACACCTAGTTCTAGCCGGCTATACCTAGGTGCGGCCGGTAACAGTTTGTTATAATGCAACCAATTTGGATGTAGCGCTCGCTCGACTCGCGCGCGTTTGGTCACATTTCTAACCTAACCTAACCTAATTCATTTGGTCGCTGTGCCCTAGCAATAAAAAGGATAGTTACTGGCCGCACCTAGATATAGCCGGCTAGAACTAGGTGTTACTTTACTTCGGCTTTTAGCCGTAACATATGTATAATGTTCCTATGTTTCATCTGTACTAATATTCAAAAGGGGTAAAATTTGTTTGTAAGTTTGTATGTAGGGGGAAATCACCGAAACTAATGATCCAATTCTAAAAATTCTTTCACTGTCTGGAAGCTACATTATTCGTGGGTGTTATGGGCTATACATTATATTAATATCATGCATATTAGCCGAGCTCACACAATTTTTGCGGACGAAGTGCTAGTCAGTCATAAAAACAATACAGGGTGTAAACAGACCCTTCACGAAGCCGTCAACCAAGCATTCTGTACATCAAACTAAGTAACTTTACGCAAAAATTATTGCTGCGAAACGACTTTTTTTTTTGGGGTGAAAAATCACGTTTTACGTTAAAACTCAATGTTACGCTCTCAAAACTTAGTGCGGATGGATGCTTTGAAAAGTAAACGGGTCATGGAGTTAATTAAAGTAAAGTTAAAACCTTAAAAAGTGGTTTAAAAAAAAAACTTGTGAAAAAATTGGAACTTTGACCTTCAATATCTCCAGAACTTCTGGTTTCCCAGGTATTGTCTAGAAGAAAAAAATGATCCCAATGATGGGCAGAATATGTGGTTTTCGTTTAGGGTCTTTTTACACCCTTTATAATAAGGGCAAGCCTATTGCTATCAACCAGTCACTAATCCAGACTCTGGGCTACTAGTGAAAAAATCCCAATAATAGTTTGCCTGACCTGGGGATCTATCCCAGGACCTCATACCCACCGGCAGTCAATACCAAAATCAAACCCCAGAGTTCCTCCATGAAAGATGGTATGGAGGTGCATCTGGTCAGACTGGAAGCCGACCCTAATACACTAGGAAGATGATGCACTCACCCCGGATCCCTATGATCCCTGGAGTCGGTGGGAGCCGGCATAGTGCAGCGCTCTCCATTGCCGTACGTATGCGCGCACTGACGAAACGGCGCAGTCGGGTCGCGCACTATGTGCCGGTAGCAATACTGTCGGTCAGAGATCACGGGTAGGGGGCACTCGTAGCTCTTGTAGGCACATACTCTTGAACGGGAGACTATCTCTTTTTGGAGCTGTGGATGAGAGACGATGAGTAGTTAGTTATGGTAACATAAACTAGATGGAACGATAAAATACTCTTTATTATGTACACGAGGACCTCGTGGCTAATAACAGACGCTCGGGTCGATCTTTAGGTTAAGCCGTGCTTGCCTAGGTTGGTCTGTGGTGACCACCCATTACATACCGAGTTTCCTCCGTGCCTCGGAAAGCACGTTAAGCCGTTGGTCCCGGCTGCCATTTGTAGATCTTTGACAGTCGTTAGGTAGTCAGTGGCTCAAAAAGTCTGACAACCAGTCTTAACAGGGGGTATCGTATTACCCAGTGCTAATTGGGTTGTGGAGGTCAGATAGGCAGTCGCTCCATGTAAAATATTGGTATTGAGTTGCAACCGGTTAGACTGGAAGCTGGCCCTAACATAGTTGGGAAAAGGCTAGGCAGATGATGATGTACACGGTACACCATACATTCAGGGGAAAGCAACCTTAATACTAATATTAGGTATTTAACTATGTAACTTCGTAGCCGTCCTAATACATAATGTACAAAAACAGATATCGCAATAACATCCGGTATTATCGACCGATAATAACGCGCCTATGAGAGCTTTAAATCTCAGAGCAGTTTTCACTGCCAAACAAATATCTACATTGTGGTTAATTGTTGAATCTGGGCATTAAAGCAGACGGGGCCACGCGGGCCTATCAAGCCCTAAGATTTTAGGTATTTAGTCTGAACAGCCCAAAGCAAATGGACCGCGAGCCATTCGACCGTAACTAAAAATCGTCTACGTTCCAAAGGACCGGTGATAAAATGATTTAAAAAAAAATCTAATGTACATACATGTGCATTCATTGTGATAGTCGCATAGTTAATGCGATGCGATGATATTTATAGCTCTCACTCATTTAAAACTAAATTAAAAACCCTCTTGTTAGAAAAATTCTTTTACTCGGTATCAGAATTTATGTCGAATGATAAAAATAGTCACAGTGAACAAGCTTTAATTTAAATTATCTTTTGACTTTAGCACTATAGTTGCCAATTAAGATAGCAATAGCGGTCATTGCTCTTTCCATAATATCTCTTCGTACGAACCAAAACAAACGAAGCATGTATCGTTTTTCATTAGAAAAAATGTTGAAGATCACGATAGATGACGATTCAAGACATGAACAGGCTTATTGGTGGATTTCAAAGTTAAAAACTTTAATAAATGTAGGTGGGTCAATGACCGCCATTGCGATCTTAACTGGCAGCAACTATAGACTCATCTAGGCCCGTGACGAAGTTGTTCTCTTCATATTTTGACATTGAATTTGATATCAATGCCTGATCCTGCTATCAATTTGACATTGTATTTATTTGTTGACATATTTTTAAATGAATTGAGTCTTGTCTAGACATTTCACTTCAATTTTAATATGTAGGCTTTTAAATGTATTTTTTTCTGCATAATATGATAATTTTATTTAATAATATGTAATGTTCAACACATTGCGAATTGTTAATGAATAAATAAATGAAATGAAATGAATTTTAACTATTTACTAATTTGAAACCATCTAATTAAACAAAGTACATCTACAAAACCGGTTGGCACGACTTCAGGTAGCTAGCTCAACAATGACCCTTTCTTGTCGACCAATCACAATTAGGCTGCTTTCTGTGACGTCAGAGGGCTGTCCAAAAGTATGTGCATAATTATGCAGGCTAGTACCGAGCCCTCATTGTTTATTTTGCAATTGTCCAGTACTGTTGTGCAGTGAACTTTTACTTTGTGAAGTTTTGTGTTTTGTGTAGTGTTGGATCCTGGTAAGTTTTTCGATTGAAACTTTTTTTATATAAATATATATTTTTTAATTTATTTCCACGACACTTATTCTAATTTTACAATGTAAGGGCTATATTCTAAGGGCTAAGGCTATATGTATAGGATGAATTTTTCAAGTGAGCGTGCTGCGTGGATGGCCAAATCCGAAACTGTAAGGAATAGCGAAAAATACTCAAAGGAGTCTTGAGCCGGACTTTGATGATAACTTAAACTGCATTATTGGATTTTTGTTAAATTAATATCCCTGGCCAGGGAACGAACCCGTTGATTTCGGTAAAAAAAACACACACTGTATTATTACACCATTAGATAGCTTCGATATTAAGGACGTTTTGAGCCGTTCAAACTAAATACCCAAGATTTTACGCGATAATTAAATTAACCAGTATAATGCCCAGAATAAATTGACACTAAAAAAGGCTAAAATTGCAAAGCATGATGTAGTTCTGCGTTTTTGATATCAGTGTTGGCAAAAATTTAGTTTCATTGATTAAAATCTAAAACTAACGTAGTTACTATAGTTGCTGCCAGTTAAGATGGCAATAGCGGTCATTGCTCTTTCCATAATATCTCTTCGTACGAACCAAAACAAATGAACCATGTATCGTTTTTCATTAGAAAAGATGTTGAAGATCACGATAGATGACGATTCAAGACATGAACAGGCTTATTTGTGGATTTCAAAGTTAAGAACTTTAATAAATGTAGGTGGGTCAATGACCGCCATTGCCATCTTAACTGGCAGCAACTATAGTCGTATAAAAAATTTAAAAAATGATTGAATCAATTTTAGTTTTCAATATTGATTAATAATTTGATTGAAATACTATGTCGAGGAAATTGTATAGGTAAACGAATCACTAAATTAGACAAATGGCATGCAAATATGAATATTTTCATTTTTTTTTTTCTAGTAAAACTCATATAATCAAACGGATGATTTTCTCTTGTAAATATTGGTTTTGTACGTCAATGTTTTCAATTCATTTTATTTAGATTGCTTTTCATGACGACTCTTTTCTCAATCAGAGTTTTGAAAAAAGAGGGTATGGGTTTAAAGATTCTTTATTTTTTCTTAAAGAACACACATTGTTCACTTATATATAAATACATAACTAAGGTAACGTCTAGTATAGTCCATTAGTTAACAGTTTTGGTTTCTTAATGTAGGTAGGTACGATGTCGACATATTATTGTGTTAAAGACTAGCTTATATCGTTAACTTAATAGTTTTGTGTTGTTTATGACGCATTGCTTGAGTTTAGCTTTACATAAGTTGAAACCAGATGTTTTCCTGATATCTGCCGATAGATTATTATAAAGTTGAAAACCTCAGTAGCGTAGGGTCAATTTTTGTAAGAGGTAAGCCGGAGTACGTATCTTTAATGTGATTTTGTCTATAAAATACTGACTGTGTAAGTTTTCAAAGGGAAGCCGGTAGGAATCGAGTTGTATGGAACCCTCGTCTTACTAATATTATAAGGAGGAAAGATTTGTATTTTTGTGTGTGTGTGTATGTGTATGTTTGTAATGAATAAACTCAAAAACTACTGTGCCGATTTAAAAAAAAAATCCACCATTAGGATGCTACATTATCCCTGAGTAACATAGGCTATATTTATTGTTAGAAAAGATAAGGAATCCTTAAAAAATCATGACCACCCGTGCGAAGCCGGGACGGGCCGCTAGTATTTTAGACTTTTCCTGTCATCTTGCGTTCGCGGGGGGCGCGTCTGTGTTTGATTAGGGTTTCTCTGGCTGTATAAGGATGTTTTCGTGTTGAGAGATAACTGTGTGTATGGTTTTTCTAATGAGAACGTAGAATCAATTCAAGAGTTCTAATTCACGGCTATCTTCAGCAGAATAATTTTTGACGATCAGGCCCTGCAGTCTCGACATTAGATAGCGACAAAAATCGGTCGTTAAGTGTAATCGATGTCAAATTTCTTTAATACATTTTAAACCTTATGCTTTGGAAATAAAGTAGAAAATCTATTAAAGGAATTTGACAACGATACAACTTAGCGACCGATTTTTGTCGCTATCTAATGTCGAGACTGCAGGGCCAGGCCCTGCAGTCTCGACATTAGATAACGACAAAAATCGATCGTTAAGTGTAATCGATGTCAAATTTCTTTAATACATTTTCAACCTTATGCTTTCGAAATAAAGTCGAAAATCTATTAAATGAATTTGACAACGATACGACTTAACGACCGATTTTTGTCGTTATCTAATGTCGAGACTGCAGGGCCTGGTCTCTTTCTTGGGCTGATCGGCCGGTTTGACTTCCAGAATCTAAACTAAAGTAAAAGACTTGTCTTGTTTAGAGTCAAAAAATTCTTAATTCTGATCCGTTTCTTCCGTATTTAGTGAATTTTGGGAAATTTCTTGCAGTAACGCTAATTCTAGCAGCCGTGTTCACTTTTTTTATTGAGTTGGTTGAAGGCATACATAGTGGTATGTATTATTAGTATAGTAATTAGTATTTTTGAATTTTAGATTAGTCAAAGCTGCAACTGCAGCTTTCTCTGCATTAGTGCTTGAAATGTTATAAAGGGTGTAAATAGACCCTTAACGAAGCCGAAAGGCACTTGTTCTCCCCGCTATTGCGATCATTATTTTGTTCTAGACCATACCTGGGAACCTTCTAGTTACGGAGTTATTGTGGGTCAAAGTTCCAATTTTTTTTTTTTAAATACTACTTCTTAAGGTTTTATTTTTACTTTAATTACCTCCATGATCCGTTTACTATTCAAAGCATCCATTAACTGCAAGTTTTGAGTGCATCACATTGAGTTTTACCGTAAAACGTGATTTTTCATCCCAAAAAAATAAGTCGTTTACCAGCAATAATTTTTGCGTAGGGTTACTTAGTTTGATGTACAGAATGCTTGGTTAACGGCTTCGTGAAATCTGTTTACACCCTGTAGAACTCTGAGAATCGTTCTTCAAGTTTTTTCAGGTATGTATTGACAATAAGGGTCAATTCACACCGAAGGGCAGCGATCGGCAGCGCAGTTTCACTGTCAAGCCATTTTATGCTTTATCACGATTAGTAAAAGCATAGCATCGTTTGAAAGAATCGGGCCACGTGAGGTCTCGTGGACCCTAGCGAACGCCTTCACGAAATTGGACCCATTGTGTGTTGTTCCAATGATCTTTTCACGAAATTGGACCCATTCTGTGTAACTGTTGCCACGGTCTTTTTAGGGATAATCCGCTCATCTTATCTATCTTTATTACTCTTTAGAACAATGTCTACACAAATTCTTTTATTCTGGCTCTGTAGTTTACAATTCTTTGTATCAATACAATAGGCCCTTTCCAGGTAGTGTAATAAATAGCGATAGAATGTGCTAATAAACAGAAAACTACCTAATAACCTGATGAGGCTTATTTTGAATTGAAAGAAAGGAATTTTTAAGAGTTTAAAATTTTATGGCTCTGTTAGTAGTTACTAAAAGATGCATACAATGGCGGTTCGTTTTCTTGATACTATTTTATGGCCTCGTTTTCAAATACGAAAAATATCGTTTTAGTAAAAAAAAAAAAAAACTAATGATTACTCGATTTTAAAGTGATTAAAACTAAATTATCAATCGTGACTGATTTCGTCATGACTGAAATAATCATTAACTTTTTAGTTTGAACTATTATGTGTATTAGTTTTTTAATTAGAGGTACTTGGAAAAAATGATTAATGATTAGTCACTCGGCGTTTCTTTTTTGGTTGAGGTCCAATTTCAAAAATGAAATACGGCTTTATTATGATGAGTTTTCTCATAGGACGAGCGATTTGCCAATATTTTGCTTGGGACGGAATAAAACTTAAAATTGACGATTTTCGGGATCTTTGAAGGGCCTTGGTCCCTATAAAGTTTATAGAGCTGCGGTTGGGCTTAAAATGATGCAAATTTAGTTAACTTTATACAAATGCATATACAGAGCACAAGTTGCAAATTTATTTATTTATCGACTTACTTCTACCATTACAGCTAACCAATGCGGTAAATGTGCCTTAATACATAATTACATACTTAGGTTAGGTACATACTTAGGTATTTGGATACACATCACCCTAACTGTGTTTGTATAGACAACATATCAAAAATGCAGAACTACATCATGCTTTGCGATTTTAATGTTAATTCCCACTGGGCTATAATGAATGATAATAACAGTTGGCAACCCGAATTACCACAGACAAAAAATACCTGAGCTCTAAGCTTATCTTCTTCCTGTTTCTTCACAGTCTCAGGGTCTGGTGGTTTAATAGACTTGACATTTGTGATGCGAATACCGGAAGACATCCGACCTCCACGACTGAGCATCCTGACTTTAGGCAGATGTATCACCTTCCGAGGAGGCTGCGACATGCCTGACGTTGACGGATTAACTGAAAAAAAATAATAGGCGGAATTATTTTTTTGACCTTTGCCTTTTTTGGAATTCGAAGAATTTCGCCGCGAAATTGTTTAACAATTTGCAAAATTATATAGGAATAAAAAAGATTATTACTGGCAAATTGCAAAACAAATGAGCGTAAACGAAACATTGAATTTATAGCCTTGAAAAATAAATGTTTTTAGAAAAGTCTACAAGGTGATAACGGCCCGTTTTTAGTAGGTACTAGTAGCAAGTCGTTTATTACGATTTATGAGTAAATACTTCTTATTTTCACTCAGTCATGGTATGAACAAATCTAAATTAATATGCCTGAATATAATTTCTTATCACAAGTTAAACTTACGTTCGGTAATCCTAATGTTATGAGCATTGAGCTTGTTCGTATTTTCACTTCTAAACGAAAACATATTTGTTAATGAAACAAGACTATTTAACTGTGAAACAACAAGTAAATAAATATACACAACATAGAAATATGTTTACAACAAAATTAAAACCCTATCACCAAAACTATTACGTAATTATGGCAGAACAAAAAAATATTTTTCTTGTTTTCGTCGCAATAGTGCAAATCCACGTAGCCGCGCAAAATTTCACTTCATCGACTCGATAGTACATTGTCAATACTCATTCTCATTAATTAATTACCAATATTTCGAGAATTCTGACCACACTACATTATCTAATAAATTAATTAGTTAATTATGGCATCATTACTGGTAACTTATGTTATAAACTTGTGTTTTTTCACCAAAGAAATAGTAAAGTGTATTGTAAACAGTGGTGGGTCGGCCATTTGCACGGTGTGACAGAGTATTTAGGTCCGTATTTTTAAAGTTGAAAATTATCGTTCAAAAGTTAATGAACCACATTAAAAATATGCACAAAAGAAAGAGAAATGTCTATACTATAAAATAACACATAGTGATAAAGTGTAACATACCTGTGATTGTTGCAGATCCACATTCTGTCACCGGAGACCTCACTGCGTTAACCACCAAGTTTTACAATGGCGTCCGTTTGAGAATACCTATCAAGAATTTATGTTGAGACGAAATTTTGTCAATCGTTATATAATTAATTTGTTGTTCTCAAAAAACGTAGTTAATTTTTAGTTTATAATTAGTGATTAATATCAGTGTTGTACATTCAAAATGTTTAATTATTCGTTTTAAATCTCTCAAATGTTAACGTGGTCTACGTCCGGTCGCCGCTGTCATAGCGCTATCCCTTTCCCACTCACGCACTTAGACGGAGCTCTGCTCTCCGTCGTGCTTTCTCGCGCGCAGTCGGAACATCCGTTCAATGGCTGGAGGGCAAGAAAAATGGTATTTTACAAAAGAACAATTACTGAGTTCTCCAAGCAGAAAATGCGGTCTAGATGCAGATAAAGAATTGGCATATCGGCAGCAGGCCGCAAATTTAATACAGGACATGGGACAGAGGCTTCAAGTGTATCCTTTTTCAAAATGTGGTGTTTTCAGCTCAATGTTTTTGTCGAGTCATGTGCTAAAAGTGCGTAAAACACGCTAACGAAATGTGTTTTTATTTGTGTAATTATCGTTAGCGTGCATTTAAATGCATAAAGAAGTGTATAAAGAGTGTTGTGACGGTGAATTAAAGTGAAAAGATGACGAAACTTCGACTGTGGCTCGCGGCGTCATTGTGGCCACTTTCGCTTGGTAGTGTGGGATTTCCCGCCTGACAGTGAGTAACGGCTCGTTTTCTACAGGTAAGACAGTTATAACATGTACGAAACGACCTAAAATGTATGAAATGTTTGTATTTAGGTTAGGGTCACGCATGATAGCATGGTCTTTTCCCGAGGTCACTGATCCTACAGCTGTGAATCGACGGGACGCTTGCGCGGGTGACGTAGGGCCCGTGCGAGTGATCGACCTGCATGCCTGAGCTAAATTTACTCGATTCAAACGATTTTTACATTGAACACGCGCGTGGCGCGCTTTCCTACGTAAATTGGTCGTGATCTTCACCTTATCATGTTTTCCTGGTACACACAACTCATAAACATAGATAACATGCGTAATTTCTTCCACTTTAGTTCGAAAATTGACGTATACCTCCTTATCTTGATCGTAATATACTTTAAAACATAAAATAATGCATATTCGAGCTCTTTTTTTAATAAATCATATTATATCGGGCTGATGTCAGCTACTCAAAGGCGCCATAATTCATAATAGGGTAATATATGTAGAGGAAAATCAAGAATAAAACACTATACACTGCAGTCATTATTTATTATAGTCAAAGATGCAGTCATAACCACAATGTAATGTTATTTTTTCCTGTTAAACTTCAACCTGTCTATTCAACAAATTATTCATTGTCTGCGTTCATGATGATAACAGAGCAGTAATATAAAACAAACCTCTTTGTAACATGAAAAGAGGTCACATAGCCAACTCGTGAAAAAAGAGTATAGTTATTACGAGAACCTGAGGATAAACCCAATTTTAAAACAGCAATTTAGTCCACTTTCTCTTCTCGTCCACCAAAATGTATGATGCAACAGTCATAAGCTTTCTGAACTGAAACAAACTTTCAATGTTGAAATGTATTTAACGAAGATATCACTGCTAAAAGTTTGCTGATTTTCAACTAGTGCATCATTTGGACCCTAGATTTGGAAAAAATAGACAGAAATAGTCAAATTAATTAAAGAGAAATCATTTATTCCACTGAAAATACACTTTTTGCATATCTGCACTACATGAATGAAGAAAGACACTCGCTCCATGTAAAATTAGGTATTCCGCTGCATCTATTTAGACTGGAACTCGACCCTAACATGGTTGGGAGAAGATGATAATATTGCACCACAAGAGTAAGATGATGATGCACTGCCAAATATTGGTGGACATCTTACAAATCGCTATCATCTAAATTCTCTTGCTATTAACCCAATACACTTAAGATTTTTCACATTTCATCTTATTCCATGCTTGTTTATAATGCCCAATATAGCTAAAAACCAACAATTTGACACAGCAACATTGTGGCTTAGTAATAACAGCCACTTGAGTTGATCTTCAGGTTAAGCCCTCGCCTTTGTGGCTCTTGCCTTTGTGGATGGATGACCATGGAAAGAGAAGAGAAAGCATGTAAGTCTGTTGGTCCCGGCTGTCATTTTTAGATCTTGGACTGACATTACAGTTTGTGAGTGTCTTGTAAGTCTGATAACCAGTTTTGCCAAGTACTAACTGGTTTGTGGATCGGTTTATTTATTTATTCTTCAACAAATTTACATTTGTTTCGAACAGTGGAGGTCAGATAGGCAGTCGCTTCTTGTAAAATACTGGTATTCAGCTGCATCCGGTTATACTGGAAGCCGACCCCAACATAGTTGGGAAAAGGCTAGGCAGATGATGATTTAAAGAGCTTACTCTGACCATCTCAATGACATCGGAAAGTAACAGGTCTTTACAACAAAACTCGGCTTTTTCTACTCGATTTATGCTCATTGTGTGTAAGACCTTGCATTGTGAATGCCAAGGCTTTTGCCGTGACCCTCATTGATTAAATAACTGGCCTTGTTCATGTTTTACATTGAGAATTTATTAACTCATGGTAATTTGGTAAAGATTACACCTTCGCAACGGTTTTACTGTTATATTCACTAATATTATAAAGGTGAAGAGTTTGTTTGGTTGAAAGCGCTAATCTCAGAAAAGACTGGTTCAAATTGAAAAAATATTTTAGTGTTGGATAGTCCATTTATCGAGAAAGGCTATATAATATCACATTACAAGCAAAAGGAGAGGAGCATCAAATAGTTTTACAATAATTTCACATGGACGAAGGTCGAGGGCCACAGTTAGACAGTAAAAACAAACAAAAATTGTCTACTGTGCACCAAACTATTGTGCAATGCCATGTTAGTCGCACAAAACCTTGGTTACATCATTAATTTTGAGAATTCTAGGTATCAAATTAGGTTAGAACTTGCTTTCTAATCATCTTCTATGATATAAAGTAATTACTCAAGAATAGTAATTCGTTTTTAATTACTCAATAAATTGAAGTATCGTTTTACAATTTTTGAGTGGAAAAAAACCAGTTCTTCATTGGCAGAAGTCACTAAAGAATCGGTCAGTGGGCTTACCATGAGTTTGAAATTTATTATTTGTTATCGAATACTATCGCCCTGTCTCTTTCATATTTGTCGACTGCTTTACGACATGAGAAGTATATCTGATAGTTTTCGATATCGAGGACAGTTTTTCACAAACTCATGGTAAGGGCACAGGAATATTCTAGAATGAACCAAAGAAAGATAACAAATGGCTAATGTACCCAAAATCAATGAAACAACCTCTAGCTGGCTAACCTGATACATTATCAGGAGATGATCCAATTTGATAACACTACAACGTATGTACCTTGAGTAATCTGATACTGAACACAAAGGTTTGCTTATCAGACCAAAACTAACAGCTGAAATATGTGTTTTTATTTGTTTTATGAATAATATGATAAAAGTAATGTTGTATTTATCTGCTTTGCAAATCATCTACTTTAAATTAAGATTTTTTCTTATACTTGCTTGAACTCCAATCATCTGCCTAGCCCTTTTTCCCAACTATATTGGGGTCGGCTTCCAGTCTTAACCGGATGCAGCTGAGTACTAGTATTTTACATGGAGTGACTGCCTATCTGACCTCCATAACCCAGTTAGTACTGGGTAATATGATACCCCTTGGTAAGACTGGTTGTCAGACTTTCGGGCCACTGACTACCTAACAACTGTCAAAGATCTATAAATGACACCCGGGACCAGCGGCTTAACGTGCTTTCCGAGGCAAGGAGGAAACTCAGTATGTAATGGGTGGTCACCCATCCACAGACCAACCTAGGCAAGCACGGCTTAACCTAAAGATCGACTTGAGCGGCTTTTATAATTTATCATACATTTAGCATTATTTCTTATACTTACTTGAACTCCAAATCAACAATGCAAATAAGGCGCTGAATCAAGTTTTGAAAGTCAAAATTACATTACTCTTCAATTGCCTGGCATGGCAATGAGAACAGCTTATGCTGCAGTTAATAAAAAGATTTGGCATTCAGCAAGGCAGTACAGGCTATGCCTATCCAAAGTATACCCAAGTTGCTTAACCTTTTGACCGCCACTGTCACATATACGTGACAATAAAGCGCATGCCCTGTACGCCAAACGACACAAATATGTGACAATGAAGTGATAGGTGACAGGTGTGTGCGTTTATGCTCTAGCGTTCGGAAGGTTAAATATTGCCTTAATTTGAAGTACAATCTTTGGTGTAGTTCCATTATCAGTCAGCCTAGTCTTTTTCCAGACTATGTCAGGGTTGGCCTCTTAACAGGATGCAACTGAATGCCAGTATTCAACTGTAGAATCTTCACTGTAGATTGTATTGTAATGTATAATGGGCTGGTGTCCGCAACTCCATTTCCAAGCGCTTATTTTGCGTACGGCTTTACTATAATAGATATTTATGTTCAATCAAACACAGGGACTAATTGTTAATTAGTACATTCATTTAAATGTGTTTAGGTGCACAATACAGGTTTGAAGCATAAAACATTAATTGTAAGTTGTGGTTTTGTTCTGTAATATGACTTATTGTGCCCACCACAAAACATAAGTCACTTTAGTAAGTTAATTAATGTTAGCATTTTATTAATAGGTATGCATAATAAAATGTTTTGCTATCTGTTTTTGAGACACCTTGGCAAGGTGGTTTACTCATTGTTCTAATTCACAATGTTGTGCAATAAATTACAATGGGGTAGATAATGTTTTTGTTGTTTTCTATACGTTTTCATAATACCAGCAAGCATAGCATGACTACCGTAGAAACGGGTTTTGTCAATGGAAGAAACCATAAAATTACAGATTTCTTTTGTTGATCTGTCATTTTGTTGATTCTTCCATTATCAAAACCTGTTTCTACAGTGGTCATGTTACACGTGCTGTAATCACTAAAGAATTTTGCATATTTGTACAGTACAAAATGATTTTGCCAGTTATGTTTAAAACCCAAGTGGGGCAGGACTATTGCTATCACCATCACTATGCATCATATGCACTAATCCAGACTCCATGGTAGAAAAACCTCATCCAAAGACCTTATGCTCAGCAGCAGCACCTGCAACCGCTAGACCACAGAGAATAGAACATACCTAGCTAAACTTTTTGGTGTACAAAGAATAGTAAAAACATTGATTACTAGGAAACAAATAATATTATTGATGTAGACGCACACGTCCCACACAACATATCAAATACGTACATCAGCTGAGAAGTTAACAATCTTGATGATAGCATATAAGAAGGTCGGTGACCTGTGACTGTTCTATTGCACTTTACATAATGTTCATAGTCAATGACGCGTTTAAGATGAAATCACGTGTTTTGTTTATTTATGAGACAAAAAGAACTTACATAAGTTTATAATATGGAAGTTTTTGAATAGCATCACTAGTTGATTATAACATGTAGACACGTGAGCAGTAGTCTGTGTATTTAGAAAATTTTATTCATAAAGAATATTTACATTATATTATACAAACTACAAATCTATAACAGTAAGAAAAAATAAATATGTACAAGTATCAAAACGGTTACAGGGCGTCAAAAAATTCGTCCACATCGCTATCAACAGGAAAAGTGCCCAGAAGGCTGACAGCATTGCCACGTTGGATGGCAATGCTGATTCTTTGGCCAAAAAAATAGGAAAAATTACAAAACTATATGTTTTATGCCTCCTTTTATTGTTGCTAGAGAGTTTGTTAACCACTTCTCAGCATGTGCAGGGCGTATGTTTTGAGGGACTGCCGTAATGATGAATGTATTTCTCTCGTCTTTTGATTTGGGCTCACACACCCTGCTCAATGAGACTAGAACATTTTACAGAATGTAGGCAGGTAGTATCTTTGACTTCTCTCAAAACTCAGTATAATAATATTAGGAAGATACTATTGCCAAACTAGTTTTGGGTACAGGTGACCCCCTCTTACAAAAGGACAGGTAATACAGACCACAGACAATGAATAAAATGTTTTGAAAAAGTTAACAGGTAAAGGCATTACACGAGAACCCAAAACCTTTTTGTTAAAAACCTTTTTTGCATCAGTAGTTTTATGTTATTTCGCGAGTCAATTGTTTAGTATTGTTGACGAGTTTGTCACGTGTGCGTATATCGGGCTGTCCGATTATTTCGGCGTCCCCGCCCGGCCGGTGCCACCCCTTATCGTATCACGTGGCAAGCCACGGGTTGAGCCTGACATTTAATAAATAAGGGGAGGGGTGCATATTTGTCACGTTTTTCCCTTTGGAAGACAAAAGATTGTTCTTGTTTTGTATTATAGTTGACAAATTGAAATGATTGCTACTGTTGGTATTGTATCCGTGTTACGCAAGTTTTGTAATTATGCTGCAAGATCTTAATAGGATTTTAATAGGATCTAGTCCACAATAACAAGTCTAATAGTGGAAAATTTCAAGAAATTCGTTAATTAATACTACATTCCATACCCATAGGTCATCTCAGATTAGGGACAAGTTTGGCGCACCACGTTCTGCTGGGCTATGATTGGCTAACATCATGAGGGACCTTTGTTAATTCAGTCTAGTTCTCAATACCTTCTGCTGGCATTCTGTACTTACACGAAAATATTAGCTCATGCCGATATCGTGGTAAACAGTAAAGCAAGTTGGTAGTTCCGTCTATCCAGCATGTGTTTGACGAACGTGTAGTTACCCACCTATAGTCAAAATCAATCGTGTAGGCTGTTAAAACACCAAAGGCGTAATAAAACCTCCTCAAGTTTTCTGATATAACCAAAAAGCTGAACATCACACCACAAGACAGACCACAAAAAAAAACAAAATCCTTATCACAATGATTTGAAATCAAAATGCTTCTTGAAGTAAGAACATAACAGAAAGATACCCAAGTGCGTATTAACAAAAATAATATAAATCTTTATTATGATTCAACTGTACATACAATACAAGCACGTATGAATCACCAAGATAAATTCGTTATAGGTATTTTGCTACTGTAAAGCGCGACATAACAGTTACGGGAAAAATGTCTGAGTCATACTTTGAAATAGTGCAGTCAATTATAAAATGTATGGCGGTTAGTATCTATCACGGATTTCCTTGTTGCATTTATAATTGTTTTATGGATTGTTCACTGTCGCTTAAGATTTAGCTGATATGCTTGTTTTATGTCTGCCGGGGCTGCGGGACTGTTCGAAAGGATACCGCGGTCCTGGAACATAGGGCAAAGAAGGAACATGGATGGGTTTTAGTCAGTAATAGTCTGACACTCTCTTCCACTCCGCCCAGAGCTGGGGGGTCATTTGATGATTTTACATCCGGAAAAAAAAGCGTAGGCGATCAGAGATAGCCAAAAAATCACTTTCTAATGCTCTATAGAGCAACTGAATTTTGGTGTACAATAAAGTATTGTATTCTATTCTAACGACAGTCGCAGCAATTTTGAGATTACGCTCAGTCGCTGACAGTCGTCAAAACATGAGCCAGCATCGGAGCAAATTCGGAAAGGCGCGATTGCGCTGTCGCGATCCGATCGCAGATTGTGCCCAAAACGCGTTACTAAAGTCGCAAGGACGCCGATCGTTGTTGCTACACGAAGCAAATCTGCTGAGGTCCTTAGATTATTCGCAGAGATGTTATGTAAAGTTATGTACAACTTGTTTCCTGGATTCAATGCCGTATTTTGCCAGACAGATCGATACTTGAGACAGGCTTTTGATTCATTTTAAACTGAGGAGGTCCTGTGACCAAGAAGTTTTTCCATTGATGCTTATGTAATTAAACTAAACGGGGCAATGTTTAAAAAAATAGTTTTTTCGTCTTTCGAAGCAATCTGAACAAACCATACAATAATAATAATTGCCACAAGGAAATGCGCTATCCAGAAAATCCGGGATAATCCCGAAAATTGCCCTTACAAACTTGTCTGTATGACACAGACCACCCCATAACTAAATAGTCTAACTGTACCCCATTTTAGAAAGTAAGTTACATGGTTTTGTCTAACTTTCGCTTAGTGAAAGTTATCTCCCATCACTAACAGTACTTACAATAGTCCATTTTCTAGAATGTTCCTCAGACACAGTTTTGTTGAGGTCTAAAAAATGCGAGCGTGTTTGATTGACGTAAGCTCTTCAAAGGTTAGAAGGTATTTAAATACATGTTACCGGTTTTTTACACGTCATTTGTTGCTAACCGAAAATGGTGTAAAACCACTGCTATGTATGTACTCCATGAATTATTTCCTCGTTGATCTATACAAATGGGTTGGTCTACAAACTCTCCAGTATTCTTTCGATTTTCTATTCGACCCCTAATAAGCTATTTGACAACATCGAAAAAAACAAAAATACTTAGTCCGTCAGTTAGATCACCAAAAAATGTTGGACACGTATTTTTTCTTTTGTCACATAATCAAAAAATGACGACGATACAGCGCATCAAAGTTCAAGAGAGGGGGCTTGTGATGTCACTGGACATTAAAAAGTAACAGAAATTGTGACGTCACGCGAGATTGCAACGCGCTGTATCGTACGTGTCCAATATTTTTTGATAATCTAACTAACGGAATACATAGATTTTTTTCAGTCAAATACCCTATCGTCCAAAGTTTTTGAGTAAAATTTAATTTCCCGTATATCCTTGAGCCGTTTGTACGTCCGTACCTGCATGTGGCTACGCGAAATGTGGGTGTACACCTTTATCTTACCCCTAGGGCATGATATTATCATTATCTGCCAAGACTATGTTGGTATCGGCTTCCAGTCCAACAGGATGCAGCTGAATACCACTATCTTAAATGGAGCGATTCCTAATGACAAAATAATGTCATGTTAATTGTATTTACCACGCACAAACACAGTAGCAGCGTGTTTTTCCATCTCTTGCGTTTCTTTTTTTTTTTTAGTATTATGGAAATGAGGTCATTGTCTTTCTAGTACAGAGGTTAGGTTCTCTTTGCCTTGACTTCTTTGTTTCGCGTCTACACTGGAGGGTCTTGTTTAATTTGTTACGTACAGTTATTTAGAAAGAGACTTATAGTAGGTAGACACGTGTTGTCTTTGGTTAGGGCATTAACGCATCTGTATTCTCCAAAGGCACGCTAAAGATTGGCCACCCCTGACCAGGGCCAGTTACGGTTTGTTCGCAAACAAACACGATAGCTTAACAGTCGCCCTGAACCATATGTGGCTATGACTTGGGACAGGTAAAGGGTTTAAGTTTCATACGTATAGTAGGGGGCGTTCCTCTTGTTGTTATCCGGCCATAAAGACTTCCAGGCTTTTTTCTACCGTGAATTTTCATGGAGAAAAAAAAATCTGTTTAAATTCTTGGGTTTAGTCTACGATCAGATCAACAAGACAAGCCAGGGAACATGATAAGGAAAATCTAAGAAGATCGCATGAAAGGAAAATAAAATATTATAGTATTACAGTGTACTTACTACTTAATACTATAATGTTTTATTTTCCGTAAAAAATCGTAAACCACACGCCAACTCCAACGATATCACTTATCAATGAAGAAAGAAATGTAAAGAATTTATAACCTATCATAGACCTTGAATTTCATGCTAAATTACAAACATTTCATACTCAACTTTTTAATCATTCGATTTTGTATTCACGCCGTCACAACACTCTTTAAACTAGCGACATCTATCCGTAAATCATGAAACTAAAATGTCATTTGTATGACCCGACGTTCACTTATTGTCTGATTCATATTTCGAAGGCGCATGAGTTGAATTGAGGTCAATGAGAGCGCGAAATTCACGTCGCGTTTCACGAATGTGTTCCCGGATTTGAGTACCGGTTTTTCCCCCGAAACTGCATCGAGCCCAAATTCCAAGGATCGATTAACCGTTCTGCGAAATTGTCCGCTACGGCCGCCATTTTGATGCAGTTTTGTCGCTAATTTTTCCTGTGTACCCAAAATGCAAATTATGGAGTGACCACATTTGTTGGTGCGGAATCGGCTCGAGGGGGTCAAAAAAGCTTTATGTTCAATACCCAAGATAACAAAATCGAATAGTCCGGTGCATCGTGCTACATTAATGACAATCGCTCGGGCCGATCTTTAGGTTAAGCCGCATTCTAGGTTATTCCGTGGATGGGTAACCTAACCACCCATTACATACCGGGTTTCCTCCGTGCCTCGGAAAGCACGCTAAACCGTTGGCTGCCATTTGTAATCTTTGACAGTCGTAAAAGGTGGTCAGTGGCCCGAAAATTTGACAACCAGTCCACCAAACGGTTTGATAACCAGTCGCATCCGGTTAGACTGGAAGCCGACCCCAACATAGTTGGGAGTGGCTAGGCAGATGATTAGTCCGACGCATGTGAGTCGTGATGTCCTTACTGAATAGTACGAATGACGGCTTTTGCATACGGATTTTTTTTTGCATTTAATTTTCATTCCGGGGGGTCCAAGTCGATTCCACTTCTATAAGTGTGCTCACTCCTTTATGCAAAATTTCATGTGAAAGGGCAGGGTTCCGGGTCAGTCTTACCGCGTTACCAATTCGTGTCGCCAAGCAGCATTGCTGTGTTCCGGTTTGAAAGATGTTGGAGAAATTACAGACATAAATATGAGATTTCAACGTCGCTAAGACTGGCGACGTATCCGCAAATCATTTGAATATGCGGATTGTATGATTGCTTACAAAACTATAAATAACTTCGAAGTTCAAAGAAAGCCCTAAATGATTATTATCATTATAAGCCTATATTGTCCCAATGCAGGGCAAAGGCCTCCCTTCCCTCCTTCCACATTTCGCGATCTAGTGCGATTGTAGGCCAATCCTTTGCGAAAGAGTCCAGTTCATCCCGATGAGATGATTGAAAAATGATTCAACTACACGGCAATACCCTTCTCATACAGAGAAGCATTGATCAACGCGTATTTTAAGTCGCCAACATCTCCTCACTTCAATTCTGCTGGCACGGCAAGTCAAGTCAATGACTGAAATGCAAATGGTAAAACGTAGCATGACGCTTCACTTTTCGTCTAATATTAACTTGCTCGATGCTCTCAAAACTGAATCATCGTGAGGAAACCGCGACGTCCTAGAACCAAAAATTTGAAGTCGACATCCAATCCGCAGTGGGCCCGCGTGCCCCTCTTACAAAGATTCCTGTGTCCAGCAATGGAAACGTAATAGACTGATTATATATGAACCAGTCTTTGATGAAGGACTTTAGCTAATCATGCCCGCCATCTTTGTCTGGCCCCGCCGCGATCTCGCTTGTTATTAAGGGGATCCATTGAGTTGCTAGATTAGAACAAGTTACTTTTAGAAGTGGAAAGATATTGGAGAGGCTTTTCCCCTTCAGTAGAACAATAAGGGCCCGGAATGACCAACTACTGGGTGGTCTCCCCTTTCTTCTGCCATACTTCGCGGTTCCGTGCGTCCCTAATTCAAGTGTATCCCGCGATTTTGACGATATCGACAGCCCGACGCGTTTTTGGACGGCCCAACTTTGGCGACCATTCGGTCAAAACTTAACTCTCAAAATCAATCTCAAAGCATTTATTTCAATTAGACCAGTACAGGCACTTTTGAATGTCCCAAAACAAAAACAAAGAAAGCGAAGCTACAGTCATAGACACAAGGCATAATAACTTGTGAAAGTACTGAAGTACTCTATCAGCCAATAAGTGTTTGGAGGGTCCAGGCCCAGTGTATATTCATAAATGTTCGTATTTGAAGCACATGACTCGACTATTTTCTTTTGTTGTGTAAATTTTCAGCCAATACTTTGACAAATAATTCCTTAACCAGACACCCACAGCTCTCAACTATGTATCAACACAGCTATAGTCTACATGCACAGGTTCTACGCCTTCCACTCATTCACACAGTTCCACAGGAACGCTATAGCTGCTGCAGCGCTGTTCCTCGCCGCAAAGGTACGTTCATTTATTTATTTACAAGCTTTAGATCGCGATTTTACTCGCGTGTAGATAGGAAATTATCCCATTGAAGCGTACTACCGTGATGCAAAGTATCAGCCGTTTTTGCGTAAAGTAAGATATTTTCTCATAAAACAAATTACACGAGTTCAATAAAGAAAATCAGAAAATTCATGAATTCATCCGATATGATTGGCGGATTGCTAAACATACATTGATTCAAAGAACTTAAGACGCTCAAATAATGCCGAGGGGCGCTATTGGTAAACATTTCTGAAATTGGTTAGTGAAATATATTGAAAAAACCAGAAAGAGTTCCGGTTCTGGCCATGCGCCAAAATATCCTGGTACAACGGTCTTTTGGCGCAATTTCACAAATTGTTTTACCAATAGTGCCTACCTGACTCCCTGTCAATGCCGTTCAAACGCTAAATGATCTTTTACGAGTAATTTCTCAGAAGAAATGTTGCGAACTGCCTCTTTTTGTCCAACTATAAAAGAATCAGGGATTGTATCCCGTAGCATATCCAATTCTTTTATTAACTACAGGTAACGACTTTCCGAGTAATTATCATAAAGGAGTAACCGTGCCAAAATTTACCAGACCGTCGACCGGTAAAAAAATGTGCCTCACGCAAGCAAACTATTTCAGTAACTTTGATGATATGAAAACTGTATGTAAATTCTTTAGGTTACCTAAATGTGGGCCCCTTTTCCCGTGGTCTAAAGATTTCAAGAAGAGCACTAAACTTCACGTTTATAAATAAAAACAAAACGCAATTTTTCTGCCAGGATACCAATTTCGCTGTTTACCGACCAGTGTTGAAAGCAAACGGTCCTATTGGACTTCGGACATAAGAAGCTAATTCGCGAGTCAGTTCTTTTGACAATCCAGTTTCTAGTCCTTCGCTGGCTTTCTTTAATAAACTTTGAAAGTAGTTCAGTAAGTAAGCCTTCCCGATCGAGGGCCACAGCTCTGGAAGTTACGTACAGGTGCTTTGACTTAGGCCCGTATTACATAACGTCACTCCAGACTCAAGTACAACTTAAAACAACAATAACGAAACAGGAATACATTAAGATCTCTATCTTACTGAACTGAATTACGAAGCTGACCCAGGAGCTGGCCTCGTTTTGTCCGGAGACGAAGAGAATGAATAAAGTCATATGCGACCACAGAACGGGCTTCTTCTAACAAATGAAAAAAGAATCACGTAAATCGGCGCAGTAACCATGGAGAAATCGGTCTACATACATAAAAAAAACACACGAACATAGAACCTCCTTTGGAGTCTGTTAAAAATGTAAATACCAAAAAACTCAGGGCTGCGGGACTGTTCGAAAGAGATACCGCGGCCCTGGAACACAAAGGGCAAAGAAGGAACATGGATGGGTTTTAGTCAGTACGAGCCTGACACTCCCTTCCACTCTGCCCAGAGCGGGAGGGGTCATTTGATGAATTTCCTACCGGAAAAAAAAGTAAAAAACGTTAAGTTTC
Source organism: Noctua pronuba (assembly GCA_905220335.1). Lineage (NCBI taxonomy): Eukaryota > Metazoa > Arthropoda > Insecta > Lepidoptera > Noctuidae > Noctua > Noctua pronuba. The sequence goes on along the minus strand of LR999919.1, from coordinate 3,734,545 downwards.
TAAATAAACCAAAACATTGTTTAGTAAATTAATCACTGTCACAAACGGCCTTGATTCGGCAGACGTTGTCTACGCAAAACGACCTATTTCTATAATCTAATGTTTATCAGCTGACACGAATAGTTTGAAAAGTCTCGCGGCACAGACGGACGAAATTAATTATAGTATTGAGGAATTATGTTTGGTTTTCACACCCTTGAGCTGGTCTAGCGTAGTAAGGAGGTTTAAAGCAATAAGAAGCCCGCTTATTAATGCTGGTTTTGTTATCACTGAGGCATATACCCAATTTGGAGTAGTTTTCAACAGCCGCTAGATTTCGCAAATGTTTCATTCCATTGTTTGGTCTGCTGATAAGGTTTTCTTAATTTCTTTGGCTCAAAACACTAATTGCCTGAGACCTTTACAGAAGAATTAATCATACATCAAATACCAACATACAAGCGGTAGGCGTGTATTAAAAACTTAAGTAGCAGATGTTATTCGTTTTCCCTCAATTTCCGTTCCAATCCTACTAAAATTATAAATGCGAAAGTTTGTGACGATGGATGAATAAAAAAGGAAGGAAAACTACTGACTGGATTTTCACGAAATTTGGCACACAAATAGTTATGTTAAGTATAACCTGTATTAACACATAGATAATTTTTATCCCGGTAGTGACAGGATCGCCTGTGGGACATTTACGGAACTCCACGCGGGCGAAGCCGCTAGTACTATCTAGATTAGAATAGGAGCAGACGCAACGCAGTTCAATTGTACATGCAACCAAATCTATATACGTTTACTTACACGTGTGTCGCCCCTCCACGTGACATCCTCAGGAGACGCGTGTATTTAATTTGCATTTATTATTTTCAGGTCGAGGAACAGCCAAGGAAATTAGAATATGTTATAAAAGTGGCACACGTATGCCTCCACAGAGGTGAAAATCTCACAACCCTGGCGCCGGAACAATACCAAGAACAGGTAAATATTATAATTATTGCATTAAATATTTCCTCTGTTAGAGGAAACTACAACTAAGTCTGTTATCCACGTGTAGGTTATGTTATCTCGTGTAGATATTGACAACTCGAGATAGCGCGTGCTAATTCTGCGGTTGAAATTGGCTATTCGAGATCTCGATCGGCAAACTGTCGAGATCACGATTTCGAGATTAAAACTTCGCCTACTTTTTAAAATATTTTTTTCTTACGGGATTGAATTTTGTCTCGAGATTTTATTTATTTAGGATCTCCAAAAAAAAAAGATATACACAAATCATGACATAACGCGAGATCGATTTGCATTCCCTTGACGCGTCCCCTGTGCGTAGTATGACAATCATTTCTTCAATAACTTCGGGTTTACAAATTTTACTTTTAACAGATATTTCTGTGTAATTTACCAAATAACTCACTTCGGGCAGTCAGATCTGCTACCAACTAGCTAACTTGTTAATATTTTTTCCACTACATAAGCTTATTTTCAAATAAAGCTAGTTAATGCAAAATTTAACCTAGCCTAGACTCCTTCAAGACTTCGATCGATCCCCAGTACCAGACCAGCACGCACAGCATGATCCCATAGAAACGGGTTTTGTCGACGGAAGAATCGACAAAGTGACAGATTTCTTTTGTTGCTCTGTTATTTTTGTCGTTTCTACGGTGGTCACGCTAGGCTTGCAGGTGTGCCCGTGTGCCCGTTCGATGGCGGCTGATTTGACCCCTAATTTTATGTAAATTTTAACACAACTGGCAAAATGTGGTCAATCGCATGTCTACCAATACTTTTCTAAAAGCACAGTTTTTTTTTCCGTGTCATATGGGAAGCCTGTGTTATCCAATACATCGTGCGTGTCATTTAGTACTTAGCTCATAATCACCCGTGTTAGTGTTGCGTTACTCGCGTTTAATGTGTATCAACACGCTATGAACGTGACGTCATGAAATCCTGTATAGAGTAAGCGGTGGGCTGTCGCAAATTGGAAATCTTAGGTTGTGTACAATATAATATGTACGAATTCAGTACATCATTCTGTAAACAGTTGTTCCATACATTTTGACCGTAGGTATGCATTTTAGTAGGAAACAGCTGTTTGTATGGGTTCTGAATGATGTACTGAGTTCGTGGTAAGCGTTTGTGCGTCGGTGTCCCATCCACCCTGTATAAAAATCACTTGTCACTATGTTCGTAAACGATTATCTCCGAAACCACTCAACCGATTTCAATGAAATGCGAATGTATATAGTTGGTGTGACGCAGGGAGGCGCTAGTGGTTCTCCGTTGTTTTAAGATTAATTTTTCTCTGTTTAATTAAAGTTTCTCTGTCTGTATTCATCAAGGGGTTATGCGAAGGTCTATGTATACCCGCTTTACGTTAGTTATCTTTTTAAGTACATAAGCGTATTTTCACATACCGAGCACATATCCAGAATCCGTCCTGCCAATAAAAAGCAATAATGTTGGTCTACAATCAGTAGTTCCGGGTCAGTGATCATAATAATGTTGATAACAGTTAATCACCACCAAAATAATGGTCGTTATCGTTGCTGTATTGCAACTGTCATCGAAATCGTTAGAGCCGTTTTCGAGAACGTGATTACACTATACATATGTGTGACTGGTAATTAGTGACCGATACTTAAACACGTGATCGTGCTCATGATAACAAACAACTTTCCCAAAGAAACATTTTTTGTATACTTATTCACTTTTATCACAATAACACAACACCCGCATGAAACTCGCGCGCGCGCGCTTTTGACCTATCAGCTGTTAGCCGCGCTGAGTGACGTCGTTCTGTCTCATTACTATCGTGCCGTGCACACTTGACGGAAATTCCGACGTCGATCTTCCGTTGTGGTAATTCGGGAATAGATGCAGAGGGCGAGCGGTCCGCGACAGAACGACCGATCTTCCGCGTAGTGTGCCCGTTATTAATCATTTATAGTAACATGTAGTGGTGTTCCGACGCGGACGATCCGCGACGGAATTTCCGTCAAGTATGGCGTAGGCCTCTTTACAGAAACACTTGATGTCTTATGTCTGCAATAATTATCATTAACTTTAGAAACGGGATATTTGCCATGTTTACTGTTAGGTTTGATTCCCGATATTTTGGTGCTGTTGCAAGCACCATGATCACGAAAATCGAACAAGAAAGAGGGTAGACCGATTTGTCTGCTTATAAACACCCACCCGCAATAACTTCAGTTTATCCGTGATCATGGTGCAGTTTAAAACTTATTTTGCAATAATTTCTTACTACGTTTTCTAATTTAGGCTTTTCCTATTGTTACAGGCGCAGGACCTAGTTTTCAACGAGAACGTACTCCTACAGACATTAGGGTTCGATGTTGCCATCGACCACCCCCACACGCACGTGGTACGGACGTGTCACCTTGTCAAAGGTGAGACAGGCGCCCTATTGTCTGATGACGTCTCGCGACAAATACGTGCGACACGACCGATGCGTTATGTGCGGGCGATAATGTGTAGTCGGCGCGTTCGGGCTTTTTGAACGGTTGTAGGATGGTTGCGGGACGGTTTTGTGTTTAGTCGCATGCCTTATGTCATTTTGAATTGAAATGTACAGTTCTTTCATGGTTATTGTACCTTAGAGGCACAAAGTGATGCAAAAATGGCTGAGAAAATCACAGTAAACTTTATTCATATTATTATAAGGTTACTGGTGGATTACTGTCATTGACAAGTCTGTCAAAAAAACAGTGATGTTTATTTTCGTCAAAATACAAAAAAAGCGCAAAGTATGGAAACTGTCGTACGCCGTCGATCAATGTGTCAGAGTATGTACATTTTAGGTTTTATTTGAAAAGTATGTTTTTGAACGAATTCATTAGTATTTGTAACTTATTATTTTATGCGAATGCTTCGTTTGACTTCCATTCTTTGAATAATTTATTGTAAATATTGGCAACGTGAAAAAATATAAGTAATTGTAAAAAAAAAAAAAAAAAATATATTCAGGACAAAAATTAATTATTAATTTTCCCTGTTCCCTTCTACTGTTTTGTTGATAACTTCTCTAACCTGACCCTGTAGTAAAAAATTAGTAAAAATTAACTTACATTTCTCAAATATTGAAATCCACCATTCCCTTTAGTATGTCCCCAATAAACCTCCAAAACTAAAAATCTAAAATACCCTCTTTTTTTTTTCTAAAAATCAAACTCCCACACAAAGTATGGAAGCCACACGTTGTAATAAAAACGAGACAAAACCGTTACCGTTTCCGTTAGCCGCACCGAACTTGACCGCCGGCAAAAAATTATGCCGCAAATCAACAGGCAATGTATACCTACCTACTACATAAGAAAATATACTACAGGTATGTGGAAAAACATGAAGTTAATTGTTTGAGTGTCACCCCTAATCACGTCCATAAAATTGCTGCAATATGGTTACCATACTTACCATATAAAGGGTGTAAAAAGACCCTTAACGAACCCGAAAGGTACTTGTTCTCCCCGTCACTGCGATCATTTTTTTGTTCTAGACCATACCTGGGAACCTTCTAGTTTCGGAGATATTGGGGGTCAAAGTTTCAACTTTTTCACAAGTTTTTTTTAAAATACATGTTTCTAATGTAAGATTTTTACTTTAAACACCTTCACGACCCTCGTACTATACAATCCATCCATCAGCACAATGTTTTGAGTGCGTTACATTTAGTTTTACCGTAAAACGTGATTTTTCACCCTAAAAAAAAAGTCGTTTCCCAGCAATAATTTTTGCGTAAAGTTACTTAGTTTGATGTACAGAATGCTTAATTGACGGCTTGGTGAAGGGTCTGTTTACACCCCGTATGATCCTAGTTTTTGCATTTTCGTGTATTCTGCTGATCATACCTTTGTTTTAAATCAATAATTAACCTTTGGTATAAGTCCCGTCACGTAAAAAGAACGCTGACCGCTCTTATAAACATTCGCAATTTTTTTATTCCAGCCTTTTCCTAAGCACTAACTAGCTATTAAGATTCTGCAATGAAACAGTTATACATATATCATAAAACAATAGCTTAGTACTTTAGGACGCGACTGTATAACGTGCGCAAACACATCCCCTCCACTGTCTCTCAGCGTTCTTTTTACGTGACGGGACTTGTATGTCGTAATGTGGATCCGCACAATTCCGTTATAATGCCGGAACGCGGTTCCACGACATCACGCGTTTTTTTAGATTACTTTGGTTTAGTTCCATACCAAAGGTTAATAGTACCTATTCATTTTAAAAGTAAATTGTAGGTAGCTTTGCGAGTGAAAATAATAATATACAGGGTGGAAGGGACACCGACGCGAAAACGGTAACCACGTATTCAGTACATCATTCTGAACACCCCACATATAAATTTTTCGTCGGTTATAAAAAAAAAAACACCACGTGTTTTCTACAAAACTGTAATACCTACACGACGGTCAAAATGTACTGAATACGTGGTAACCGTTTTCGCGTCGGTGTCACTTCAACCCTGTATGCTTTATGGATTAAGGTTGTAATTCATTTATCATTTAAAAAGTTTTATTAGAAGTGGTCCTGTTATTACTGCTGTTAATAAAAGATTAGAAATAATGAGGCTAGCGCAGGAAATAAGTAATTAATAAGCCACATCAGGAGCGAAGGTACCATACAACTCATTCCTACCGGCTTCACTTTGAAAACGGACACAATGAGTATTCCAAAGACAAATAATAAAATCACATTAAAGATATGTACTCCGGCTTACCTCTTAAAAATTAATCCTTCGCTACTGAGCTACATAATATCATATTAGATAAATTGTGGCCGAATTAATTTAGATTCGTCATCAACACTATGTAAACTAGCTCTGGGCTGCGCGACTACTCGAAAGAGATACCGCAGCCCTGGAACACAAAGGGCAAAGAAGGAACATGGATGGGTTTTAGTCGGTACAAGTCTGACACTCCCTTCCGCTCCGCCCAGAGCTGGAGCGGTCATTTTGATGGTTTCCCAAGCTACAAAAAAAAGCTAGCTCTCCAATATTTTGAAACAATGGCCGACCTTGAAAGGCCGGATTGTCTAGAATGAAGAAAAATCTTATTTCACAATGGAAAATTTTAACTAGTTCTAAATGTTGAAAATGTGCCAACAATTGTAAGGTGTTAATGATATGGCGCCATTGACGACAAAAAGTGATAAATGAGTGACGACCCTTGGTATAATGTGAGAACAAAATGAGAATAAGATCGTAAATATCTGAAATGATCAGTAAAATCATATTACTAAATACTAGCTGTGCCCCGCGTCCTTCGTCCGCGTGATTTGATTATAAAAATGTTACTTCCCTTTTTGAATCGAATTTTGCTAACAATTTTTTTGCACGGAACCCTAATTATTTTTGTAAAATAAATGTTGCCTATGTTACTCCTTATAACATCAGCTATATGCCAGTAAAAGTCTTGTCAAAATTGGTCCAGCCGTTTCGGAGATTAGCCGGAACAAACAGACAGACAAAAAAAAGTGTTTTTGTCATAAGCACCGTTTATATACATTTTTATGCATTCAGTAACAAGCTGAAATTACAAACAAACACTTCAATTTGATATACCTATTTGTATAGTTTGACACAGCTGCCGAAAATACGCTGTAGAAAGTCGGCTTGTAAAGTTTCTATGCGAATTACGCAAACTAATTAAAAGTTTTGTAGGCGTAATCTCAATTAATTTCCGCCGTCTGTGTATCTATTTTATTCTCATTTTGTTCTCATGATTTATTAACTTCAGTAAAATCCAAATACTCCACTGAAACTCGATGTAGGATTTTTATATCATCTGCATATGAAATTGTTGAGTCCTAGATATAAACATTACCTCTGATCTGCTTATACCCCTAAAGTCCATTAGCTTTATGACTGTACCCTATGCACTAGCGATGATAACTTATTTTTCTTGGGTTTTTTTGCGTTAAAATGAACTTTCATATGCTCTGGTTGTCGGTTAGTCAGTTACGGGTACTCAGTGAAAAATATAATTACTCAGTGACTTATAAAGGGTGTAAAAAGACCCTTAACGAAGCCGAAAGGCACTTGTTCTCCCCGTCATTGCGATAATTTTTTTGTTCTACACCATACCTGGGAACCTTCTAGTTTCGGAGATATTGGGGGTCAAAGTTCCAACTTTTTCACAAGTTTTTTTTTAAATACCTGTTTCTAATGTAAGATTTTTACTTTAATCACCATCACGACCCCCGTACTATTCAATCCATCCATCTGCACAATGTTCTGAGTCTGCGTAACATTGAGTCCTACCGTAAAATGTGATTTTAAATCCAAAAAAAAAATTGTTTCCCAGCAAAAAATTTTGCGTAAAGTTACTTAGTTTGATGTACAGAATGCTTGGTTGACGGCTTCGTGAAGGGTCTGTTTACACCTTGTATAGGAGAGCTAATTGTCATAATCAAGTTTTCATAAAGTTATCTGACTGTTAAAATAGCACATTGTGGACTTTTAGACGAAATTTGAACTAGTAGTGTCTCTGGTCACTTATACCTGTGTGACAAGACTTCGGACAACTGGAGCATACGAAAATACACTCTAAGTCTAAGGAAACAAAGTTAAAAATCGCAAAATCCTCTAACAAAAATCTTCCATCTTTTATATTCATTAGCAATATCTTCATCCTTAGCGCCGAAGGACCTCGCGCAGACCTCCTACTTTATGGCGTCGAACAGCCTGCATCTGACGACGATGTGCCTGCAGTACAGACCTACGGTCGTCGCCTGTTTCTGTATACATTTAGCAAGCAAATGGAGTAACTGGGCTGTGAGTACTTTTTTTTATTATTTACTAGCGGCCCGTCCCCGCTTTGCACGGGTGGAATGTTATTTTTTAAACATTTTGGGATAAAATATAGCCTATGTTACTCAGGGATAATGTAGCTTTCTAATGGTGAAAACATTTTTGAAATCGGCGCAGTAATTTTTGAGTTCATTCATTAGAAACATACACACTCACAAAAATACAAATCTTTCCTCTATATAATATTAGTAAGATTAAATACTGATTGACCTCCTCGTTGGTCTAGTCGTCGCAATCGTAACTGCTGAGCAGGAGGTCCTGGGTTCGATTCCCTGGTCGGGCAAATTGTTATTGGGTTTTTCCATCAGGGATTTCTCAGTAGCAGCCACGGAGTCTGAATTTGACCCCGGCTCACCTTTTGCATTAGACCTACACATAAGGCATATCCCCTATTACATGGGACTTAAAAATAACTGGCGAAATGTGGTAACCAATATGTAAACACTTAATAACATTTAAAAGTGTTTTTTCCTACTGTTCTGATTAAAATTTCATGTTGTTACGAACATAGTATTCTGTAACTCATTTTTTTATGAAAAAGATCCAATCTTCAAGTTACAATCGATATTTCTCGCGAAAACTTTTTAAACGTTTTAAAATTTAGGAAAGTGTATACATATTGGTGCTCATGACTGTACTATTAGGTACCCTTCGGGGATTACGGATTACTGCCACTTTTCAACCTTATTACTTAGGCATAAGAGTGCAAAGTTGCACACCTTCAATGAACTCATGTACCTTATTTTGCAACAATTTCTGTTAGACGTTATCTAGTGCTACTAAGTTAAGAACTGAACTTAACCTACGCACAGATACCTCAGTCCAACGAGGGCCGACACTGGTTCTCCTACGTAGACCGGTCGGTCACGACTGATCTGCTGGAGAAGCTGACTGCGGAGTTCCTGCTCATCTTCGAGAAATGCCCCTCGAGGCTCAAGAGGAAGATGATGAACGTTAAAGCTGGTGAGTTTCATTTTATTTATTTGGTTTCTGAAAGACAGCTCGTGGCTAAATGATAACAGCCGCTCGGGTCGATCTTAAGGTTGTTCTGTGGATGGGTGACCACCCATTACATACCGAGTTTCCTCCGTGCCTCGGAAAGCACGTTAAGTAGTTGGTCCCGGGTGTCATTTGTAGATCTTTGACAGTCGTTAGGTAGTCAGGGGCCCGAAATGTATGACAAACAGTCTTACCAAGGGGTATCGTATTACCCAGTACTAACTGGGTTGTGGAGGTCAGATAGGCAGTCGCTCCATGTAAAATACTGGTATTCAGATGCATCCGGTTAGACTGGAAGCCGACCCCAACATAATTGGGAAAAGGCTAGGCAGATGTTGAGCCAAAACAAAAGAACGCTAAAAACTTCTTCAACTTTAAGTAGCGCAGCAGGCATATATTCTCAACAACTCTCCTGCTCACCAAGTGTGTAAAAAACACTTACAATCAAACAATGGTTTCGAAAGAAATTTCATTACCAGTTGCTTGAAGGTTAGGTTGGAGTGTAGTCTTAGGGGCGCTATGGAGCTAGGACTTGGAAAAAAATTCGGATCTATTTTTTTTTTCGGATATTTCCTAATTTTATTGCAGTATCGTGTTGACCTAGACTATAGAAACCATTAAGGTTCTGAGACGCATAGTCCTCAGACGCATCGTTTCCGAATTATGGGAAAACTAAAAAAAGTCCAATAATTTTTTTTTCAATCAAAATTTTATTTTTTTATTTTCTTTACTGCTCATAGTGCCACTAAGCGTAAACTCCAACTCCTACAAATCCGCCCCTAAAACGACCCACTGACTGAATCAAATAGAATTAATGACAAGGCCTTACTCGCCATTGGCGCCATCTGGTGCTCAAAACGATAGCCCTCATTGATAGTTTTGGCCTTACTTGGTTTTCGTACAATCCCTAACCCAAACAATATGTTCCACAGCGGACGGCAGTTCCCCTCACTTCGTGCCGAACGCGTCCGGCTCGGGTGTCGCGAACTCACCGTTTGACAAGAAGCATACGGGTGCAGATGAAATCGACAAGTCCTTTGATAAAGGTAAGTTTGTTTATTATGTTGGTATCGGAGATAGACCTGGATGAGGCACAGGAATTTGGAGATTTGTACAAGTGGTAGAGGGATGTATACCCAGTAAGTCAAGTTGTGGTTGGTAATGATGATGGTCATGTCTCTGAGGCCCTAACCATCAGCAGCTTGGACCCTACTCCCGACACCGGCGGACCACTATTTTTTATATTTTTAAATGTTTCTATGTATATTTTTTTTGTTATAAAAAAAAAACGTGTAGATAAATAAATAAAGGAAATAATAATGGTCATGTTAATTTTGTTAAATTTGAGGGTATTATTTAATGGTTTTATAATGCAATTTTAATGGTTATTAACGGTTAAAACTATTAAAAATATATTATTATTCTTTGGACACTCACAGCATAACGACAAATGTAGACAGAGCTGATCAGGATATTTTGATCTTTATATTAGTTGTGACTTACTTCATTACAAAAATGAAAAACTACTAGATCGTTTTATATACTACTATATCCATGATGACTTTGAAAGTGTGATGTTTCCTCAACGATAACATCTTGTACTGATGTTGTCATTGAATAGGATGTGTGTGAGATTCACCGATAAACACATTGTATTATAATGTCTTGCTAGCAGTGGCAAAGGTTCCATACAACTCTATTCCTACCGGCTTCCCTTTGAAAAATTACACAGTCAGTATTCTATAGACAAATAATATAATCACATTAAAGATAAAAAATTATCCTTCGCTACTGCTTACTGCATAGGAGTAAATCTGATGAACAACCAAACAGTTGTTAGAAGACTAAAGAGAAGGATTCCTGCAGACCTAATTTAGGTAGTCACTGGAGAGCCTCCATACAAACCTGTTATCAATATCAAACATACTGCTGAATATCTAGAATGATAAAAAATAAAAAAAAACCTTGTTCAGTGAAAGAGATGAACGACGAAAACAACAAGTTCATTTTACATTTGAAAATTCTATAATCAAACTATCTTTACAGAATACGAACGGGAAAGAAGACGTCAGCCAGTCCCGGGCGGTTACGTACCAGCGACAACCGCGCCACCACCTCAACCACAACCACAGAAAATAGACTACACCCTGTACAGAGAAAAGAGAGAGAGGGAAGAACGGGAAAGACGGGAGGAGAGAGAGAGACAACGACAGCAACAGGCCTTACAACAACAGCAGCAACAAGCGGCCAGGCCAGGGGCACCTCAGCCGAAGCCGAACGCTCAGGCACCACCCCATCATCAAAGGCCGTCTGGTCAGCATCACCACAAACAACACCATCCCTGGCCTCCCCATAAGCCTCACCATCAGAAACCACCACATGAACATAGGCACCACCGTCCTCCAATCCCTGGACCCTCGACCGCCACTGCCACGGCAACTTCTGCGTCTGTAACACCAGCGCCAGCTCATCCGCCACCTACAGTTCAACCCGAAGTGGTTCCTCAAAGAACAAGACCTCCTTCGCTGTTCTCTCCGGAGAACGCGACGACGCCGACCGCGGCGGCCGCTCAAGCGCCCCGTCGGCCTCCCCAACAGGCCCCTCACCGTCCTAAACCGGAGGTCAGGCCTACCCCCCCTCCCGCACCGCAAGTACCTCAACCTCCCGTACAAACTCAAGAGCAGAGGCCGCCTAGTCCGCATAGAAAGCGGCCTGACCCTTCAGCGGCTATCAGAGAAATGCAGCCTCCTGCAATCCTCTCCCCGTTCTCTTCTCCACCTTCGAAAGAAGTGCAGAAACCCAGACAACGCCAACAGTCTAGCTCTGAGCCTGAACTTGTACCGGTCGTGAAGAAAATTGATGAAACGCCCGGATATGAGAATGTTATTCGCGATTCGCAAAGAGGAAACGCGATCAAAACTAGAGGGCCTGAACGGAAGCCTGAGGCGCCTGCTAGACCGGTCAACGGCATAGAAACTGATCCTACACTAGTATCGAACCTACTAAAGGAGAGTTTAGCCAAACCGGCCCCTATCACGGTGGCAACAGAGCGCAAATCACCTGAAGTGAAACGCGAGCCGCCGGTGGAACCACCGCCCGCGCCCGTCGTACCTCCCCCGCCCGTCGTAGAACCCCCTCCACCTGTAGAAGAAGTATCAGAACACAGACATAAGAAAGAAAAGAAAAAAAAGGATAAACACAAACATAAAGACCGGGACAAATCTAAGGAAGAACGGAAGAAACATAAAAAGGACAAAGAGAAACGGAAAGACAGTCCCGTTCCTCAGTCCGTGGAGGTTCCCCAACAGCAGGACGGGGCTCTAAGGATAACTATTCCTAAAGAGAAGTTGTCTACAAGTCCTGGGCTGAAGATAAAGATTCCTAAGGAAAGATTAGCGGCGCCTCCTCCACCTCCTCAGACGTCGAGCTTGAAGATCAAGATCTCTCGAGACGTACTCGACGCGTCTCGCAAGCGTGCACCTGCGTCTGATCACGGCCCGCCGGCGAAAGTCGCGCGCCACAACGGAACTCCACACCACCCTAAGGTAGGCAACTGGAATGTTCCCCCCCCTTTTAGACAACCCTTACCTTACTTTATGGTGCAACCACCCCCTCCGCTGTACTATGGGTTAGGTATGGACGGGTATTATTACGGTATGGAGGGGTTTATGTACCCGCGGCAGTGTGTGCCGGCGCCTAGGCCCCCTATGCCGCGGGCGCCGATGCCTAGGGCTCCGCCGCGGGCCCCTCAGCCTCCGCTCCCCGCCATGCCGCCGCCACCTGTGCCTCCGCCACCACCAGAATAGTGTCACAAATATATTTGTAGTTAAGTAGTGTAAGTAGTGTTAACGCTAGATACAATTTGTTGATTGGTTGGTTATGTTTTGTGTGTTGATTGGAGTCTATCGTCAGATAATATTGTTATGTAGTTAGTTACAAATGCTGCCTTAGTAACAGAAAACTCAGTTAAAATGTAAAATTAAGTTAAGTTACTGGATTTTCAATTACTAAGGCAGTATGATACTGGCTGGCAGTTTATTATAAAGTTCTTAAAACTGTTTTCACTGAAGTTTATAAACAAGTGAGGCAGTTATCGGAGAAAAACCTTCAATAGAATTGTGTCATTTTGAAAATGAAGCAATTCTATTCGAGATTCCCTGTTCACTGCTTCCTTCGTCGTAGTCCAAGTTGTGTATGCTGCAATATGCAAATATAAATTACATATTTAAATAAGTCACATTTATATACCCATATTGTGGTACTTAATAAACTTGCTTGCACCATAAATTACTGAAAATTTTTAACGAATTTAGAATATCATTCTGTTTTCCGACAAAATGGATGTTCTGTATATTCTCACCTGATGTTTTGTACTGCAAATGGGTACAAGTATCTGACGATAGATTTCCAATCTTAACAGTGAGCTTCTGAATTCTTTTTCATTCATGTTGAATTTGCATTCGAGAAAATGTATGTGCAATTTTTACTAAGGGAATTGGTAGATTTAAGGTGTATGTCAGATCAACAAGAGACTTGGAACTTAGCATAATAAGTCGACTTAAATAGGTGTTAAAAGTAACATAAAATAAGTACTGAATGTGCAGGGTGTTAGGTTCAACGAGGGACGTACTTAAGGGAGGGTTGTACTTATGAAAATAAGCAACAGTATGGGAAAACCCGTACTACCGAGAGCACTGACGAGTCTAGCCCTAAGTAATAAGATTGAAAAGTGGTCACACAGTGGTAATATTAGAAATGTCCTAAGGGACTTTGAGTCGTGCTGTTGGAGTTTCGACTATCTGCCTTGAGCCGAACGTTGCAAATACAGTGCGACTTGTCGACATCATCAGCTTCCTGCCCTTGTCCCATTCTACTAGGGGTCGGTCGCAACACGTTTTCACTTCCATTCTCCTGTGTCAGATGTCACGACATCATTTACTCTAATTCTTTCATATCATTCCTCACTCAATCTATCCATCTTTTCTTCGGCTGTTCTCTCTCTCTCTCCATCCATCTATCAATCGACATAACATAACGCATAACTCGATAAAGTGGTATAAGTCTTCTTCTTTACGTGTCGATGGCAATCTAAATAGTGTCAGCCCAGAACTGAGCAACTAGTTTGGCGCTTTCGGTAGCGTCCATCAGTTCCTGTAGTGAACAAACAACAGAACACGCAGGACACGATATTAAGTGCCCCATTGATTGTAGAACAGCACCACATTTACACTCCAGGGCAGAGTCATTAATGAATCTCCACCTGAGCAGGTTTTCTTTGCTGCAACCAACCTGGGTCCGGTCCGTGGTATAAGTTATAGGGTACCATACTAAAAGTTGCTCATTTGAATGAATATTACACTTAAGAGGATGTACCTTGTTCAATCTAACACCGTGTATTTTGTTGAATGTGTTTAGTATTCAACTTGTGCTAGTTAAAAGACTAAAGGGTGAACGGGCTGTGGTTACGGCTAGCTTTTTTAATAATTTGGTACTTAATAGATTAGGGAATATCGAATTTTCAAATTTAATCTTAATAAAAACGTCATTTCTGCTGCCAAGAACCGTTACTGTGTTCCAATTTGAAGAGCTCGCTGTGTCTAGTTTATTTTTTTTGTTTTTGGAATGGCAACGGCATCTGGCATGTCTAGCCATTACTGATAAAAGCTGCAACGACTTAAAAAGCAAGCTGAAGCAGGTTTAGTTACTATCTAACAGAAATTGAACACATAGTTAGTGAAATTACTAAAATACATCACTGCCTAATAAAATATTTATTTTCATAAAAAGTCTATTTGTACAGTTCACAAACTTGGAAACTATGTGTTAGTACTTAAATCTACCGTTATCTCTTCAAGGAACTCATGCGCAACGTTATGCAAAAATAAACGTTTATAGTAGCTATGACGACAGACTCCCGTTCACCCTAAAAAGGAACAGTGTTGCCAAAATAGGTAAGAAAAACTATTAATACGGCAACTATTTACACTGCAATATCATAATTTGCAATCAAATATAAGAAAAAACTATTTAAAACTATGTATACATTGTTGACGAGCTATATATCTAACTTATGTACAAATTATATAGGACTACAACACATTTACAGGGCCAAAATACATATATTTTATATTTACACCGCTCAGCATATTTGGGGAATATAATTTAGTTAAAAAAACAGAGACGAATTATTTTATAAATACTTTTAATACCCAACTTAATATAACTGGGAAACGTTTTAATCTGATGAACAAGTATGTACTTATTAATTAATAAGAAAATAGTACTTATAAAATATTTAGCAAACAAGTCGGTACTTGAACTTAAAAATAAAAGTGCTCAGATGAATTCTCAACGTTCGGCTTACCACCGAAAATTGAGAATCTAATATTGCAATAATATTACAGGCATTCGTCTACAAGTGCTATTCAAAACAGGTACTACACTGGTGTTACAGACGGCCTACCTAAAAATACAAACTTAATAAAAATCTTAATGCATTCCTATTTTTCCTAAATATGTCTGGCAAAATATTATATTTATACACATTAAATGTAAATATTTACTATAGTTAAAACATATTTAGCTTTTTGCTATTCTATCGCTTGATAGCTATTTAATACATATATACGAGTAAATATATTACAATATATTTAAATATATCATTATGCGGTATAAAAATAATATTTACATTTTTGACTATGTTAGTTTAAAACATCACATTCGTGTGATATTTTTATTTAGTTATTAAGTTTAAGGCCTGTTAAATGTGTAAAAAAACGTGATTTTTCAATATTATAGCATTCCATGGAGGACTTTTTCATATATTTTTCCAACATTTATTTAACATTTTTTAAATGTTTGTTTTTTCTTCAGAGTATAGTTTATATAGCATATTTAATTTTATAAAGTGATTTATCATGTTGCTAATAAGAAAACAAATTTTAGGCAACTATCTAAACACATTACCATTTCAGCTTTAATTATATTTAAAAAGAAAATAATAGTTATTTCTTTAGCTAAAAGTTGACTTGTTAATAAAAAAATATTCTTTATAAGTTGTAAAAATATGTAAATAAAGAAATGCTTGCTCAAAAATGATCAAAAAGTAAAAAAAAAATATATATACAGGGTTTATCTTTAATGTTCCTTACAACTTAAGCTTTCGAGTTCAAAGTTAAATCCAAGTATTACGGAATTGTTGTTTTTTATACAAATGTTTTCGTAGGTTTTATAAAAAATAAAAACAAAAATAAGACGAAAACGTCAATTAGTTTAAATAAAAGCTCCTATGGCAGACTTTTACACGTCTTAACATTACTTTTCTGATTTAAAAAAAATCTATTTTTTTTACTATTTACGAAAACAATTGTATGTTACTTTTTTGTAAATTTTGTAAATAAAATGAAACATCTGAATATGGTGCCATTGCTGTTACCATTAAACTGTAGTAGAAAATAAATAAAAACTTATATTTTTGATATATTTTCCAAAACAAAAGTACTTAATCTTGTTCATTGCCAATTAATGAAAAGAAATATTTTTATTTTTTGTATGATCATAGCTTATTATAATAAGTTTGTATAAAAATGTTAGATTGATTTTCCTGAAAAATAATGTCATGATTATTCTGAATTTTTCGAATTTTCTTAAAAGGAAGCTCAAGGGATCTCGCGCAGTAACCGGCCTCAACCACGACTATTGGCCAGACCGGCCGCTCATCATCACCAGCCTATAGCAGTCCACTGCTGGACATAGGCCTCCTAAAACGCACGCCACTCAACTCGATTCTCAGCAAATCTCACCCAGTTGCTACCAGCCACCCTGCGAAGATCGTCACTCCACCGAGCCTGAGGGCGTCCCACCTTACGTTTGCCGATTCGCGGTCTCCACTTTTGCCGATTGGCGGTCTCCACTATTCGCGGTCTCCACTATCCCCACCGGCCGCTATCTTGATCAAAACTGGTTGAATTCCCGGTCGTGCGACTAACCTTTCTTCCTGGTTGCTGGCTAAAATTCGTGGTCGTGGCCGTGTAATGCGCAATTCCCTAAAAAATCCTCATATTGTATCATATTTCTTCAGAGTTTTAGAGGCTAGCCAAGGGTAATATTTTTCCTTTCTAGAAAATTCGGTTCCAATTCTTGAATAATCATTTAATAACTAAGCGTTACATTGTCAATGCATATTGGCAATATTTCAAGTACATGGTCCTTTTAAATATATTTTTTTATTTCTTATAAAAAAAAATACAGAATGTCAAATCATATTGACAGTACATATTGATGGTGTGACGCAGTGCGAACTATAAGATTGAGTTGTTAATTTTTATATAGTTTAGCCATAATTCGACATTAGCCAATTTTTTTTGACACTTGGCCGCGCTTTTGTTGTGACCACAGATTGCGTAGATTAAAATAATTTAAGAATTCTGTAAATTGACTGGTCTAAATATTTATATTATTTAAAGATATAATCAAAGTAATCAATCAATAATAATTTACGGCAACAAGCCCTATTTAAAAAAAAAAAAACTTGTGTATGTAAAGGTTTAAAAAAAAATTTGGACTACAGTTTGTCGTTGTCAACTTTGTATAGCGGAAATTGTAAACATAAAAATATTGTGTTAGTGTCGAATTTTGTCTAAGCATTCAAAACTGAGATTACCATAAACGAATTTCATTATTATTTTTTGTAAACTAGCGTAAATGTTGCATAAGTTGAATCTATCGAATTTATTATGTTTTCAAAATGATTTTATTTAATTAAAAGGTATGATTTCGTAATTTGACGTGTTTTGCATTTTATTTAAGTTTCAAACCAAGTCACAAATGATAATAAAAGCAAAATAATTTGCAAGAAAATACATTTTCACAAGACGAACAGTTTAAAAGGCTTTCGTAAACTTTTTAAAACGGATTGGAGATGGTGTCAAAACATTTTAACTAATAATATCACTATTCAAACAGAACACCATGTTGCATAACGGTTTTTCCCACACCATCAATAATAATGACTTTTACAAAAGCCTTTAAAAGAAGTTGACATATCAAAATAATAATTTTATGCTCTTACTGATAAACGCTGAATTAGTAATCATGAATATCGTCCTCGAATGACATTTTAAACCGTCTTGAAAAGGAGGTTCTGCGTTCGACCCGTATGTATGTTTGTCTGCAAATTTCTTGAAAACTGCTGAACCAATTATAATGTTTTATAACACTGAACAGTGTTTATCGGTAAGAGGGATAAAAACTATAATTAAACTAATGTTGTTATTAATAAGTAATATAATGCATGATGATGTGGCTTGACATAATTATTTCTCATTACACTGGTCTGTTAAAGAGCACCTTTTTTCACTATTATTTAGCTGTTATATTTATGTTATTGAATTGTTATTATTTTTGTAATAAAAAGGATGATTTCTTGTTTTTGCTTTTTTTAGTAGTCTCTGATTTCTGTTTATTTTTTTTTACTTGATGTGTCTTATGAAGCAATTTTTATCATTTTTTTTTTTTGTATTTTTTCTTTACGAAACTAAATACGGTCATTTTTTACTGTCATGTAAAAAGAATTGTAATTTTGTGTATTTTTTATAGCTGGCAACGTTTATGTGGTTGCTGACCTTTTTTTCAGCCGAAAGACTGAACAATACTTGACAATGTCTGCCGGCATTTTTTTTTACTGTTTTGGGCTATTTTTAATTTTTATTATAATGGAATAAGTAACGAGCAAAACAAAGAAGAATTAAATACTTCATTTTAAAGAAATTATACTATTCTTGATTAATATTAGACCTGATTTGTAGTGCAACTATCGCGAAACAATTGCGCATGGAAACGTCGTTTTGAAGTCATTTTTTTATTGTATGTGTCTTAGCGTGTCGATGAATAAGATTTAAATACTGTAATATCTATATCGCCAACCATTAAATACTTATTTCATTATTAAAAAAAAAAAACTTAGCTCCAATACTGATCGATGTCTAAATGTAACAGCTAAATAATAGCTTTTGCGCGCAGCTGTGTATACCGTTACCTCCTGGGGCTCAAGGCTTTTTCAAAAACAAGACCTCTTTACTTTGAAAAAGTCCCATTTTTGGGTTGCAAACGCACATTATTCGCTGGGTTACCCTCGCTTTTTAAAACCCTGGTGGCGGGAGGCACATAGCACTTCGGATTTGTAAAGAACAGCACTCGAATTTCGAATACACTTGAAATGACAGGACCTGTCATATTGATATTCATAGACCATTTTTTATTGACAATTAATGTTCAAAACACTGTTTAGCTCCAAGAGTTTGCCGAATAATGTGCAAGTTATTGTCATTATTTCTCACAGATTTGTTTCCGTTGTACAACAGTTGAATAAAAAAAAATATGAATGTCACAATGACAGGAACTGTCATTACGAGTGTATGACGTAATTAGGGTGATAGTTCGCATTACAGTCCGAGTTGTAAATGTGTATAAACAAACACACAGCGGTGGGATATTTTGTTTGTTTTTTTTTCTGAGTACTGTCTGAGATTCTGTATTAGTATTTTTTTTTCTCTTTATTATGATTAGCTAAAATCCGACCAGCCTAAATCAGTGTTTTCAGACAGACACCTCGGTTTTGGAAAGTCAAATCAGATGTGATCTAATGTCAAATGACACGTTACTTATTGGTCCTCAACCAATCGTATCATTTAACGTGAGATTTCATGAAACAGCAGTTTGATTGCCGTAACATCTTATGACAATGACATTTATTTTGACAGTTCAACAACGTCCATGTCTCGACAACCAAGTCAACGCATTGGATGTCATTGAAGTGTCAAAATGAATTCTATTGTATCTAGAAATGTTTTACGCAATTGACTTGCCATTACATAAAAAGTATGCAGCTTGTATGTCATTGTGTCATCACAACTTCTGTGTGGCTATTACCGCCTTTTATAGCAGTATTTTTACAATGGGGGAAAGAGATGAAGAAGTATAGCTCCATCTCTTACTCACACTAAAATAATACGGCTATTAGAGGTGGTCGCAGTCCCAGATAGATGAATGTAACAATGGCATGCAAGTTACTCGTATGCTTTTGGGAGATCAAGTTACAGGCAGACTTTCTGAAACCGAGGAGTTTTAAAGCTAAACAAATTTCTTTAGTCGAGTATTCTCGTCCCATTGCTGTGCGTGAACCCTTGCAGCCTCATTAGGAACGACGACACACGGCTGTGCGCTGAACTGGTCGAACGTTTGCAGGTCGTCGAGCCGGCGATGGGCAACGGTCACCTGGCCAAGTGACGTCCGCCCCGTCCGCGGTAGCGCTTCGTGTGTCGACGTTCCTCAAGCAACAACTATCGGACCTCAATAGTGTAGTGTACCTACGGTTAAAACCTTTTTTTTTAATCAGTAATTTAACCTGTCACTTGTTTTTTTTCTCTCTTCTTTTTTTTTTGGAGATGCACGGTTTTGTGTTCGGATTTCGAATGGATGTCGCAGATGGCGTTTAAAAGTTTTCACTGAATATAGCGCTGTCATGGTTCTTTTGGCGCCTTTGTAACTAACGCCGCCATCTTGTTTTTCACATAACCAACAGAGATTCAAGCGTCAAAAGAACGTTAAAGCACTGTATGTACATTAATTCACTATAGCACTTTTTTGTAAATAAATGCGCGTGATTGTGGCGTTCTTATTTGATTTTAGAGCCAAAATCGTGTGTCTTAAATTCAATATGGCGGAATCTAGGTGCGGGGATGCTAGCTATACTAATAAAACGGCCATTGACGCCGTCACCCACCCTGGGGATGAATGGGCTTGAAATTGTTTGTATGTCAGTGTCAGTTTTTAGCGGAAATCTTTTTTTAGGACTGTCATACAAAGTCAAAATTAATTAGGTAGCAAAATTCTAACGGTTTCGATATCTAAGCGCGATAGTTTCACATCAAAGTTATCAAGCTACCTACAAATGAGACGTCGACGACCTTTTACATTTTTCCTATGTGTATATTTTTACTTTTTTTGTTAACCAGAAATAATTCTGCTCCAATCTGTCACTGATACACAAATTTTTCGACGTAAAATCGACAACCAATCAGAAGTTACTAAACTAAAAAAAAACTAAAAATAAAAAATTATAAAAATTTTAGCTCTCCTGTTGGTTGACGATAGTGACTGTTGTTTGTAAAATGGTGAGATTTTTGTTTTAAATAATTTAAATGTAAGTGTATATTTTGTAGGTATTAGGGCCTGTCTAGATTATTATAGTATTTTTTCCCTATTTCTGGCTGGCCCAAGACTTATCGTACAATGAAGATGCAGTGACATCGGCGAACTTCGTAAAACACGAATGATCCCGAACCTTAAACAAATGTCATCATCGATGCATGCCAATGTCACTACTACCCTCATTGTTGCAGTGTCGATAAATTATTATTCTATAGATATCGATACTCTACGATAATACAAGCTTACTTTATGTGTATGACGATTCTTATGAATAATTCTGATTAGGTGTTAAAAATAAATTAAAAAAATACAAAACAAAAAATATTATGACGTAGCGTTGAGTGATTGGACGAATGAATTGCATTAAAAATAAAAATTAAATTAATAATGCGTTAGATATTGAAAGTTAGCTTTTAAGATGTCGTTAGTTAGACAATTGTGAATTTTTAAAATATAGTATCATTTTAGGGTTGTTGCATAACATGCGATTGGTCGCTGCGACTTTTTCGTGCGACTTAGTTTAGTTAATGAAAATACTGTAAATTCAACGAATAGTTTTTAAGTTTGTGTTGTCTCGCATTTACTGTGAATTATATGAAGAAATACATTTTGTACAAGAAATATGGATATTGGTATAATATTATTATCGATCCCCCTTTCCTTAAAAAACCGTCGTATGTTCAAAGACTTTAAATGTATAGTGTTCAATAATACTTGATACATGTTATAGGATATAAAAATGTGCGATTTCTAAGAAGCTGTGTTCGACATTACATAGCTTCGTCTAATGCGACTAATCGCAAGTGCGATTAAAACTACACTATTTGTATTATCGATCTGAAAGAAGGGATTGAAAAATGTAATAAGAAAATATACTTTTTTCGAGGTAAGACCATTTTTAATGCCCTCTTTTTTTCTAACTTATCGATTTTACTAATAGAATTTTAACATCCCATTTTCCATTGACAAACAGATATCAAAATAAAAAAAAAACCGAGGGAGCATAAATGTGACTGAGATGCTCATCTCGGGTTATTGATCGTAGACCTTATTTTTAGAAAAGCAACGTTGATATTTGTTTGGCAGTAGAACCCGCCCTTCACATCATTAGATATATCGCCCTTTGTAAAGTCTGGGTGTACATCGAGAGAGAATCGCGCGAAAAAGTCGCGTAAAATGTCAACAGCCCCACTTTTTTTTTAGTTAGACTTTAGAGATTTGTTAAAAAAATTAAAGAAAAACTTGTTAATTTCTTTTCTAAGGCTAGGTATGGTTAAGTGTACATAGTTTGTGTAATTTCAATGTAGTTGGAATTCTAGCCTTCGCACCTACCCCCTTTTGAAACTGAGCGTTAAGATGTTTATACACTTGTGACTCGCACAAGACTGTAAGGTGCATGCCATTGTAGCAAGACCTCAGAACGCCCATTCTCGTGTTTAAACAAATTATTAGCAAAGAAAACTAACTTTTAAAAATACATAGATACACTTTTTTTTCGTAATCTACTCAGAAAACTCTTTTAATTGATACCCATATCATGGGGGTGCATAAAAATAACAAGCCCGCCATCTTTGGGAGTCCGCCATATTGGATTTAGAATTACGTTACTTAGCTAACTATGCATTGTCATTCAAATTAAACGTGTATGCAAAATTTCATCTGAATTGTTTGGGGATAACTGTATTAAAATTCAGTTGCAAGATTTGATCTAAACAAACATACAAAATTTGCAAGTTAAATAAAAGCTTGTAATAAAATAAAACCGTTAAATTTCAAATCTTATTGATAACCAACACATAAAAAATGTAGGTACATTGAAAGTTTTGTTGACGGATACACACTGAAGTTAGACTGCGAACGTTTCTAGGGCCCATACACGACCTCGGGTGAAACGACTGCTACCGCGCCCATCAATTTCTTCGTCGTGAGTGTTTGAGCGTGTAGGTCGTAGCAAGTGGTGAAAAAGATACTCTATGAATTCTTGCTCCTTTTTTTGAAGTCGATTAAAAAATACAGGGATAAATACTTTTAGTGATTGTCACAATGGCATGCAAGCTACTGGCATACACTTGTGCAAGTTGACAGCTATGTGTATTACATGCTTTAAGTTTCAAAATGTACCCGCCCGTGAACAAAGAGTGTGTTCGGATTGGTCAGCTTCTGATTACTGGGCTCTGATTGGCTAACGCTGTTTAATCACTCTTCTTCACAACAACGGTTGTGAAGAAGACACAAATGAGAAAAAACTTTACAAGTGAATTTCAACCTTAAAAATTTAACATATAATTCAAAACAGTTCGGTCTAGACTAGACACGCGTGTAGTAAGAGTGCTAGAGAGGGATTTTTTATTTTAAGATAGTAATTAAGTTTTCTACTAAAGAAGAATCGTATAATTTGTATGAGTAGTTTTATTGAAGAGATATTTTTTCCCTAGATATATTCGCAAAAAATCGTTGCTCCTTTTATAAGCTTAACAATAAAAAATAGACAGTCGCCCAACAGTTGCGACACAGTTGCGACACAGTCTGAACACACTCCAAATTAGTCAATGTATTTATGAAATAAATAAAAAAAGAAAGTAATTTTGTATAAAGAAACAAACATATAGCAAAGAATCGGCCAGGTTTCTTAATATGTTAAAAATGTGATATAATAAATGTTTTGATTCAGGTAAATAATGGTTGTAAACTTATATATTGTTGTATCGTCTATACGTAAGTTGATTTTATAACGAAATTCATCGTTTTTAACTCAGTTTTATTCAACATCAGTCAGATATAGGCAAGCTTTACAAAACCAGTTTGTGCGGATCTCTCATTGTATAGGAAATCAATACAAAGCGAGTCCAAATTATACTGGACATGTACAGCTTCATGTGCCGCCCTATGTACAACCGGTACGCCAGTTAAATCGATTCTCAGCTACTACCAGCTGACAGTTTTTCTAAAACAAATTAATTAAACCAAATTCAACTTAGTTAAAAACTCTTTTGATTCCCATGAGGACATCGGGAGTTATTATTCTTTCAGTACAACAATAAACAATTGAATTCTAAATGCAACCTCCCTAGTTTAGATTTTAAAAAAAATCGAATTCGTTCATAATGAGGGTTAATGCTTTGAATTAAAACTGGGCTAAAAATTATTGAACGCAAGACTTACCCCCAAAACTTTGTAGTAGTATAAAGCTTTCTACAAATAGTTAAATTGTCTGTAGCTTTTTGTAAAATAATCTTACCTTTCACGAATCTAATAAAGAAATGATGAAGAAATACAATTGATTTATTAAGTCAAGTTTGAGCATGCGTTCGTGGGTTCTGTTCCCAAGTCGGGCTAAGGTGTTATTGGGGTTTTCAAGTAATTCTGTGTATACATCATTAGAGCGCGTTCCTAGTATGTCGTGACGATTAATTTATCGTAGGTTTTTAGTTGTCAAAAGTCGTGGATGACAGTTAAACACGATTAACTGTCGTCTACGACTTTTGCCAATTTGTCTTAAAATCTATATGTGAACACCTTCATTTACATACACAAGCCACGACGCTTGAAACGACACGATAATCTGTCGTCTCGATGTAGTGGGAACGTGTCCTAAGGTGTATAAAATAATTATGCAGTTCCGTTATTAACTTTGAATAATACAGTAATTTTAATTTTTTATAACTGAAATCATTTTAAACATTAAAAAAAAACAGGTTAATTTTACAAAAGCTACAGAGCACAGCTTACATGATAGTGTTTATACAAATATACTTGGCCTTAATCAGGTTACGCAAAAACTTAGTTTCCTTTCAAATTGCTGGTCGTATACGTGACAATTTTGATTAGCAAACCATTTTGGGTGAACTCATCGGCGGTGTAAATTTGAAATGTAATGGATATGAGCGTTGTGGGATTTGCACCGTTCGACTCGACGCTGAGAGTTCAAAATCCAACATCAAGTTCAATCTCACTTACGCCATTTCAAATTTCCATCGTCGTCATGTGAAATATATAACATTTTTGACAACAAATAAGCTGAAACTGTCTACACTCACAAATAGGCGCTTAAAATTATACGACTTGAAATGTATATTGTATGCATCTTAAAGAGAGTAAATATAATCCATGGAGTTTTAACGCATTTTTAGTATACCGAGATGTTGCTTATAAAAGAAGGAATTCAAACTATAAAAATGTAGCTTGAAAATGTCTATACCACATCCTCATATTATGGCCACACCTTTATGAAAACACGGTGTATAGTTGGTATCCGTATCTCTTTGTTAAGCAATATGATATCATAGCATATACAACCTTCGCACTCCTGGGACAGAGGTCACAGAGGCCTCCTGTTTTTGAAAAGGAGTGGAGTGGTTGGTGCTTCTAACAAATGTAAATCAAATATGGCCTGCCCTTATATATGCCTGAAAAGTTGGCTTAAATTATGTAAAGGATCAAAATATTGACAAAGGAATGTATTAAAAATTGTAAATGTGATAAAATTGTCATCTTAATCTTATAATGCGCGAATGTTATTTAACTGAAATAAAAATATTCGCGTAAATATTTTGTTTCTCTCTATTTCAAGTCCCTTTTTCATCATTACTCATTGATTTAAACAAAACATTGTTATAAAACAGTGTAATTCATTGCAAAAAAGAAATTTTGAAAAAAAAAGTAAGTATGAGTTCACCCAAAATCAATATAATCACTTTATAAAGATATGTATACCTGTATTAAGCAAACTTAAGACTTTTTCTTCCAAATATTCAAACGTAATATCCAAAATAAATACTAAAAAACATATTTATGAAACAATATTATTAAAAATGGGATAAGATTCGCCTCGTAATTTAAGTCTTAAGAACAAAAATACTAGATGTTTTCCTGTAACTTTTTCAGTATTTTTATAAGAAAACTGTAAATAGCTGAGAACGTACGAACATTATTTCAATTATTAATACTAGGCTTCCATTTCATATGTATTGATGAATAATAGTTAAAACACACACACACACATCTTACTGTGGCGCACCTGTTACTGTTAGCCTACGTCATCCCACTGCTGGGCAAAGGCCTCTCCCCACTAGGGCATGCGGAACCCGATTTCGGTCCCATAACTCGAGAAACTCGGGTTTTACCGCACCAGTTGATTTAGAATTTATAAAGTCTTAACTCATAATAAAATTGCAGTAACAGTTTTGACAAATTCCCAGTAAAAATAACAGGTATTTACCTTTGCCATTGACAAATACATTAAATTACCATTTTCTGTAAATACAGTCCATTCACTTTTGTTATCTTAATTTTCACTGATAAAAACAAAGAAAAAAAATGGCGGTCATTTTCATACTGAGAACTGACTAAAATAACCCGGCCCGATGAAACTTATTGAGTAATTTTCCAAAAAAAATGCCTCTTAAAAAAAATATTTTTTCAAGCACCGTTAAAAGTCTTGTAAAATAAATCTAACTTAAGAAATAGAAATAAAACGGTAGTTAGACAAATTAAACTTACGAGTTGCGGAAAAAATCTAGTATTTTTATTTTATGTAAGTAACTAATCATTGGCTTCGATTTTTTTATAAATTACTTGCAAGCGTGGTTTTTCACATTGCATCTGTTGCTAACTTCGGTGTAGATACCATCGAATTCCTTTTATCTGAACGGCGGAAATCAGAGGTAAAAGAAATTCATAATTTATTCGTAACTAATATGAGGTTTTTTAATTGATTATTTAAACAAACTACTCCAGCAAAACGTATGGTAATTCTTTTGTTATTTAAAATGTCTTACATTTATCGCGTAAGAAATTTTAAATAACTTTTAAATTTGGCGCTCTACATTGAATCACCTTAACCTTTTTCTACGCACGCGCGTGCCCTCCACGGGAAGCCACAATTTCACCTACCAATTTGTCACATATTTGTGTCTTGGCGTACGGGGCACGCGCTTGCTTGTCACGTATATGTGACTACGGCTGTCAAAAGGTTAAGTAATACTTAAGTAGTATGTTTGAAATGTTCTCATCTTCAAATTCTGAATACAAAAAGGGGTTATTCTCTTTCGCGTGTTATCGGTGACCAAGTGGCTTAATAATTTTGGAAACTAACCTACAAAAGAACCATTTTTGTCAAACTACGCTTGTATGTATGAAATCTTCGACAAAAGAAAGTCCGATTTTCTAAACTAGTTTAATTATTTTCCTTAGGATGAATTTTTTAATCATTTTCTTAGTTATTCTTCGCACCTTTTAGCTTAAGACTTATTCTGATATCGTTTTCCAAAAAAATATTTTTGGCATAAAAAAAAACGAAATTACATTTACTTACCAAACATAGTGAATTAAATAATGGGTTTACATCTAAACCCTTTATGTACCATTTAGTCCCAATTGTAATCATATAGGATATTTTTTTTTTAAATATTTTTTTTTGTCTTCATTGGGCGTTAATATGAGATTTTACGCCTTTCAGCTGCGATCAGTCAGCCATTTTCATGCGAATCATGAATGGTTATGATTCCACTGAAAATCTCATATTAAGCTCTTAAGACGTTATACTTATTCTCTTATAAAAATGCTTTTTTTGTCTATGGTGGAAAAATCCTGCAATACAGTCCTTTCACATTTATTTTACCTTTTGACAGCAACCTTATCAACTGTCATGAAAGCAAAATAACTGTGAAAAGACTACATTCACTGCAAGACACTCCAACATTCAGTCCTTGTCTATTAATCTACCATAAAGAATGCAGTTTTGAATCCTTTCTCTTGTAAACGCTGAAGACAACTTTTCCATAACTTCTGGCGCATAGTCGTCTTAGGTAATTTTGTTCATTATTGCTTTTAGACGTTATAAACTCCAAAATGTGAAAATTCTGGCATATAACACAACAACGAAATATTCGGAGTCTGTTTTCCTTACTACGATAGTGTATTAGGTGCATTCAAATGACGGTAACCGAAACACGTCCATAGTTACGCCGTTTCGTGTTACGTCATTTCGTAGATTTTGCATAGAAAAATAAGCGGTTATTTCGAAAAAATTGGCAATACGCTATGGAAAAAGTACTCGCAATATAAAATTCTTCACAGGAGATTATTTATAATTATATTGAATTAGAAAAAAATACTTGCAGTACATTTCACATCTTAGCATAAAGCTGTTTCGATGTTCGTCTTAGGACGTCTAGTATAATTTTTATCTGTATGTTAGTACGTCTCAGACCAACAAGTTTTTATTTAAAACCACGATTAATCTTATTATTGAACATTACTTTTTTTTTCCAAAGATGTATGCTCTGGATTATTTTTTTAGAAAAACGGCGGGAGGAGTGCTACCACTAATGTTGTATATATAGTTTTTAATGGAAAATAAAAGCATTCTTTCTGTAAAATGTGTTTTATTCATATCCTTAATCAAAATATTACAGCAAGAATATGAATGTACTTTTTTACAAAGGTATCTATATACAATTCTTGTCTCTAGTAAGAGTCTAGTTGATGTTATCTCCACTGAAATAAATATCAACATGCTAGTGTCAATTATGTTGATTTTACAATGACTTGAAAAAGTCATAAGAAATTTTGAAATTGTAGCGCAAACAGTTAGGCCGCCTACCACCACCTCTTAAAAATCCACGTGCCAAGCAAGCCCGTGCCCTACACGCCAAACGACTCATAAATATGTGACAAAATGGTGGGTGAAATTGTGGCTTAATGTGGAGGCACGCGCGTGCGATTATGCTGGCGGTCAAACGGTTAATTAATGGAGATGGATATACGCGCCCTGCATACGGTTCATCCACTAAGTAAGATAACAATTTAGATGATTAGATTGCTCCGTTGGTCTCGCGGTTGCAAGCGTGACTGCTGAGAGTGAGGTTCGATTCCTGGCTCGGGTAATAAAAGGATATTGTTTTTTTCCATTAAGAACTTCTGTAGCACCCCGGAGTTTGAAAGTTGGTGGTATGGTGCCCGTGCCTCTTGAACGGTCAGGAGGACTATTAAGATTAATATAATACTGCTATAAGAGTAAGTTGTAAGCCCACTAATCTTGAATGTGTAGGTAGGCAGGGCCGTCTTTAACTAATTAGGGGCCCTGGGCACTTGAAAATAATGGGGCCTTTGTAGGACGCAAGAGCGAGCGAAGCGAGCTTGTAATTTTTTGCACCCCGCCTCGGATAGGTTAGGTTTTCTTGTGATATCCCCGAAGGGTTAGACAGAGGTGTACCTCATACCTACACCCACGTTTCGCCAGGTATGTTTAATTCCCCTGTAGGAGGGGAGGGGATGAGTCTATTGCCATCAACTGGGCACACAACTTACCGTGGCATTCACATTCAAAAATAAGGGGTGTTTTTTTGGAGAACTTTAATTTGAAATAAAACTTATGCTGGAAAGGCAAGAAGCAAGCGGAGCGAGCTCGAAAACATTTTAGTATCCTGCGGTCCTGTCTGGGATAAGTTAAGTTTCTTTTGACAGCCTGTAGCCTTGACAGTTACAGGAACTTGGGGCCCCTTAGATCGTGGGGCCCTGGGCACGTGCCCTGCGGAAAAGATGGCCCTGTAGGCAAAAGTTATTTTCTTAAAACTCGTTATTTGTTTACATCATCGTTTAAAAAGTTTTGATAATAGTTTATTATTAACAAAAAATAAACATATAAAGAGGTCTCGTTAAGAAAAGGAACGCAATATTAATGACACCTATATTAGATACTAGATAATAATATAAAATAGTAAATAAATAAATAGTTAGGCCAATGGCCTTATGGCTAAGAGCCTCGACGACCATCTTTCGAGGCTCTCCTTAGGCGGTTGGATCAAGGGACTGATTCAGAAGGCAGTACTCCTCGATACGGCTCGCATTGTGAGGAGGTTCCTGTCTCTGTAGCCCTAACCACCGGTAGCTTGGACCCTGCTCCCAGCACCGGCGGACCACTATTTTTTATATTTTTAAATGTTTTTTTTAAGAAATAAAAAAGTACTATTTTTAATGTTTTTGTTTTTATATTTGATATTTTAGAAAGAAATATTTAAAAATATAGTAAATGTATATGGAAATAAATTAAGGAAAATTAAAATAGCATTTCTAAATACATTATTTTGGCTGGAGCTGGTGTTGAGTCGTAAAGGTAAGCGAGTCCACTGCCGCACCTAGGAATCAATTCCAGAGGTCCATATTCTCCGATGGAATCATATATTTTCTGTAATATTCTTTAAATTTCTCCAAGTTTTCCGCAGTGTTATAATTAGTTGGAGTTGTGGTTGATGCACGTGCTGTTGTAGTTGGTGCACGTACAGTTGTAGTTAGTGCATCTGTAGTTGTGGTTGGTGCACGTGCAGTTGTAGTTAGTGCATGTGCAGTTATGGTTGGTGAACGTGCAGTTGTATTTAGTGCATGTGCAGGTGTGGTTGGTGCACGTGCAGTGGTAGTCTGGTAGTTACCTCCTGCAACAAAAATAAATATAAATTTATGCGAAGGGGTAACTTCACGCCTAAGCCACTGAACTGGAGAACTGCCACCTCTTATAGAAGTGGATGTTGAACCAGATTTACGGTCCTTCTGGTTGTCGAGGTAAATATAGATATTATTGAAATACCTAACTGAGAACTTTGTAAGGAATTTTCAACTTGGTACACCTTGTAGAAATTGCCAAAAATGAAATGGAAACGCAATTTAAGTTGCCTGTAGGAGCGCTCTACAAGTGTAATTAGACTACACGAAGCCGTCAACCAAGCATTCTGTACATCAAACTAAGTAACTATGAAAAATTATTGCTGGGAAACGGAATTTTTCTTGGGGTTAAAAGTCACGGTCTACGATAGGACTCAATGTAACGCACTCAAAAAATTGTGCTGATGAATGCATTGAATTTTACAGGAGTCATGGAGGTGTTTAAAGGCGAGTAAAGACATTACAAACATAATATATTTAAAAAAAAAACACGTGAAAAAGTTGGAACTTTTACCTCCAATATCTCCGAAACTAGAAGGTTCCCAGGTGCCTTTCGGCTTCGTTAAGACTCTTTTTACACCGATTATAAGGGGTAAATCGAATTAGCTAGGAAATCTGTAGACGTGACAGGTATTTGTATTTAACACCTTCAGTGCCGGGAACCTGGTGAGTCCACTACTCACTTGCAATATGTATGGTGGGATGGCACATGTTCTCTGTGAAACGGGGGTGGGTGGACACGAATGTGACACGATAAAACAGCAGGTTGTGTGTAGTTATCGTACTTAGATAACGGCAACCCATCAAGTTTGTAAAGTTCACAAATAAGAGCCGAGTTTAAAGGATCTGAACTACCTACTGTCAAGAAAAAATCATCAAATCTGATTAGCTATAGACCTGGATATCTGGATATCATAATAGTCATGTCTATGGAGTTTTGCTAGCTCATTTCGTTTATCCTCGTATATCCTCGTCTTCCCTGAACAAACAGATTGAGTCTCTGTACGATATCAGTTAGTCTTACCGTTTCTTCGATATATAGACACCAGCCGTGTACGAGTCTGGAAATCGGCAACTTCAGGGTGGTGCTCAACTGAAAAAAAAAACTTTTGTCAGTATGAGAGGCAATAAGTTTTTACTGGTACCTGGACATAAGAAGTCCGTGGATTTTTATGGGCACAGAAAATTATAAAAAATCTTTTAATGTCGCAATTTTTTTGACTATGCAAAAGTGCCTGTCACGGGTCTATTTGAAATAAATGCTTTGAGTTTGAATGTTCCGGGTAGTCAACTAATCTTGTCCGTGGGTTAACTCGAGAGACTCATTGACAGACATGCACATCAAGCTACTACATCTGTCAAATTTCTTTAAAAGATTCTCAACTTTATCGCTAAATCATTAGGTTCAAGGTTGATTGGGAATATTTGACAGTTTCGGGTAACGTGATGTGCTGGCGTCTGTACTAGAAAGCTGGAATTTGGCATGGGTACCACTCGTATGCTGAGTATCCAGACAATTAAAAAGTCATTGTGTCTCGCGTAGATCTACTTTCCGGCACACGAAAGGTTAATCACGCCGACAAAGTGGTAATATATAAAATCTTGATGCATGACATTATTTTGATGATGCTAAGCCAGTGGTTCTAAATCAGCCCCTAAATAATGATCTCACTCAGATCCAGCCTGTCTCTTTGCAACGCTCCCCAGCGACGCCCTAAGCCCAGGTTCGTACCCCCACAGGGGCTGCTCTTAGCGCAATTTTTTGCCCCTGGCTGGAGGCCTTACACTCAAGGCATCCACAGGATAGTCCGGTTCAGCAAAAGCCAGTCTCAAAGGCGGACCTGCAAGTTGCCATACAAAATATTAAGAAACTATATTTTAGGGTACCTCCCCTACACGTAGTGGTGATGATTTCATTTTTTCTCGTCTATCCCATGGTGTGTCGTTCAAAATTATTACGGGTGTTTGAAATCCATTTTTTTTCGATTCACGGATTTTAGACCATTTTGTGTTTGCTAAATTTAAATTTAAAGTGTTCTTTTTATTAGAGTCAAGTGTCCCCCCCCCCCCTTGTCAGTTAAGTGGTTGTTTTTGAATATGTAGAAAAAATCACGGCACTCGTAGAGTAACGAAGTTAAAAGGCACGGTTGGCGCAGTGGCTGAGTGTTTGACTGCTGCGCTTCGTGTCGCGGGTTCGTTTCCCGCACTGAACAAATATTTGTATTAAACAAAAGTTGGTAGCAGGCGGGGCCCATTTGAATATAAAATTATGAAAATGGAATGGGCCCCGCCTGATTCCAACATAACCTATTCAAAGATAGCCCACTTGACGCAGTTCGCCGAGTTTTTCTTTTTTCATTTTCACAGTATGGCGTCTGGTTGTCACTGTGCTGAATTTTGATTATTGTCATTTCTTTAGTGACACTCGCAAAGTTAAGACGAATCGATAGACGTAAGAATCATCAAAATCATCCTACACGTTTGGTCTCTACAACGCCACATAGGAACAAACATGCATACATAGACTGATAAACACATTACCCTCCTTTGGGTCGCGCTATCGGGTAAAAAGGACCAAGGAAGAGAGTGTTTTGAAGCGTTTATAGCGGCCGGGCGCTGTAAATAGGAACAGCCCTCACGGTGGTCAAATGCAAGTTTGGCCGACTTTACCTACGACTTATACAGGGTGTAAACAGACCCTTCAGGAAGCTGTCAACCAAGCATTCTGTACATCAAACTAAGTAACTTTACGCAAAAATTATTGCTGGGAAACGACTTTTTTTTTTGGGGTCAAAAATCACGTTTTACGGTAAAACTCAATGTAGCGCACTCAAAACATTGTCCTGATGGATGGATTGAATAGTGCGGGGGTCGTGAAGGTGTTTAAAGTTAAAATCTTGCATTAGAAACATGTATTTAAAAAAAAACTTGTGAAAAAGTTGGAACTTTGACCCCCAATATCTCCGTAACTAGAAGGTTCCCAGGTACGGTGTAGAACAAAAAAATGATCGCAATGACGGGGAGAACAAGCACCTTTCGGCTTCGTTAAGGGTCTTTTTACACCCTTTATAATAGTGTAAAACTTACCGAGCTTCATCTTACGTCTCTCTGGTGTACACTTGCAGCGACAGCGCCTCCCCATTGCCGTTGAAATGATAATGGCCAAAAAAATTATAACAAATATAATTCTCATGTTTGTTATGTTGTTCGTGTGTAACTGTGTACTATTAAAAACGGTGCGTAGTTATGTAGTAAGAGCTGCGCCTTCCATCGTTATATAATGAGAGTAACATTACCTATTTTAAAGAATTAGGCCGTGTCCTAGTCTGAGCGATCGTCGCATTCACAATAGAGCATGGGGACGTCGGCTGCAGGCAAAGGCGGTTGTCAAAAGGTAGGTACTTATACTTTCCTTACGAACTCATCAAAATCTTATTAAAATGAACACTAAAATTAATGCATGTTTGTCCGAACGCATTAATCTCTGCAACCACCTACCAGTCGTATTTGGAAAAATCTTTTTGTATTTGAGAGCCCAATTCTCGAAGAAGGCTATAGGCTATTAACCCTTTAAGCGCCGACGCCGTAATATTACGGGCTCTGAAAACAGTGCCCGAATCGCCACACACGTATATTTACGTTATTTCATTGAAAAAGTTCTCATACTGCACAAACTCCATATAAAATGTGTCAATTTTAAGATGTAGGGTATAATCTTTATTGTTATGGACATTTTTCAATGTTTTGAATGATAAATACCGTGAATTTTGAGGTTCAAATATTTTGTCATAACTGTCTCCCTACCTGTATCGCCAATCACGTAATTTTACGAGTACTAGGGATGGGGCGAATTCGGAAAATACTTAATAGGATGTCTAAGAATAAACAAGGCACTATATAAATTACTGTCACTATTTGCAATGAAAGTGGGTACTTTCATTACAAAATATCCATAGTATTACTCTGATACAAGTATCTGTACACAATAAAATGTATTTAAGTTTAAAAATTATTTAATTTTTACGACAAAAATATAGAAATCTCATAACGCAGAACTTCACTAGTGCAGACAGTCGCCGGTCGCCGTCACCGTAATATTACGTGCTGCCAAGGAGATTCAAGGTTAAATCGCGCGGTATTGTCAGTTGCCTCAGCGCCGTCACCGTAAAATCACGGGTAAGCTTTATCGCTAAGTGCAACTAGTGTTGTAGGCCTTTTTGATCAGAGACCAAGTGATCCACGAAATGAATACTTCGCGTCTTTAATAGCTTTTGAGCTGGAAACTGTGCGGTCGGAAATCCAATAAATCCAGAAGTTTACATGAAGATATTAAATTTAATACGACATGCTCGTGGAGAATCCTCACAAACAGAAGAACGAACAACGTGCCTATCTCCCGAGTACTGATTTTGTAACTACAGAAGCACGTTTAATTTTATTTTTTTAATTGATTGAAAACTGAATAATGTTAGATTATTAAATAAGTAAATAAAACATTGATTTAATTTCCGGCTTTTAGTTTTGTTAATAAATAAAGAATTTATGCATCGATATTAAGTATTCCCAACACTATTCCAACTTATACCTAAAGTGACGTGGCGCTGGAGGTAAGTCAAAGGTATTAAATCGTGGCGGTTAAAGGGTTAATCATCACGCTACGACTCTTAGGAGCTGAGCAGCTGGTGAAACCGTGGGGCATAGCTAGTAATGTGTAAAAACCAGCGCGCTAATGGCGCCACGTATGTTATCAGGCTGCCGTCTCGAGGTGCTGGCGCGAAGATTCTGTGCTTTGTACCTTGTTGCCACGTTCATTTTGTTCACCAAACCCAAATGCTATTTTTCTTAGCGAACCAGCCCAGAATTTGGACCTGATGGACGCACCTTCAGTTGCGTCCATCAGTTCCTGTAACTTGCAGACATCAGGGCAGGACGAAGACGTCTTTCAGTTTTCCGCAAGATAATTTTAGATATCGCACAACGTCCGCTTATATTAGAACACAGGGTACCTAGGGATGCTAGAACAGGAATAATCCTGTTTGTTCCGAATCCATTTGTGGTAGACTTATCGTAAGTACTCTTAATACCAAACATAGTACGACTTAATCAATTTATATACACCATAAATACATACATTACATCACGCCTATAGTTCTAGAAGAGTACGGCACAATATTACCATAAAAGCAGTCGATATCTGGGTACCTATTAATAGTTAACAATAAACAGGAAAAACCTATTTGTAAACAGATCCTTCTTACCTAACTATATAAAACGTCTTAGGTCCTCGGTCAAGAATTATGAGCCGCGAAGGTCAATAAATTCGCCGATATATTATACATACACGAGGTACACTCGAGGAGCTCGTGGCTAAATAATAACAGCCGCACGGTTCAACCTTTAGGTTAAGCCGTGCTTGCCTAGGTTGGCCTGTGGTTGGGTGACCGCACAATGTGCGGTCAAACTCGGTATGTAATGTGCGGCGCACATTACATACCGAGTTTCCTCCGTGCCTCGGAAAGCACGTTAAGCCGTTGGTCCCGTCCGGGTGTCATTTGTAGATCTTTGACTGTCGTTAGGTACCTAGTCAGTGGCCCAAAAAGTCTGTCAACCAGTCTTACCAAGGGATATCGTATTACCCAGTACTAACTGGGTTGTGGAGGTCAGATAGGCAGTCGATCCATGTAGAATACTGGTATTCATCTGCATCCGGTTAGACTGGAAGCCGACCCCAATATACATAGTTGGGAAAAAGGCTAGGTAGACGATGACAGAGGTACACTCGAGTTTTAATTGTCTTTTCCCAGAAATAATACGAAATACATACTTTTTTTATAATTGAAAGAAAATCGATATCGATTTTATATATTAGTTAAGTAGCAACATTGAATCTGACATTATGGTAGCGTCTGTCTGTCATGTGTAATCACAACTAAATATAATCGCAAGTCGACTTACTTTGCATTTGTATTAGGTATTTCGTTTGTTTTCTTGCGATTTGTAATCTAAGCAACGAATTAGCTTAAATAAAGGGTGTAAAAAGACCCTTAACGAAGCCGAAAAGTATTTGTTCTCCCCATCATTGCGATCATTTTTTTTTTTTTTTTTTGTTCTAGACCATACCTGGGACCGAATCGGGCGGGAGGAAACGCCCGGGTGTTATCATTGTGAGGATCGTCCGGAGGACACGGTGGCGCATACCGTGGAGGTCTGCCCCGCTTGGGCGGAGCTCCGCCGTGTCCTCGTAGCGGCGATCGGCGGCGGCGACCTCTCGCTCCCGGCCCTGGTTCAGGCCATGGTCCGGAGCGAGAGGGAATGGGAAGCCGTCACCTCCTTCTGCGAAGCAGTCATGCTAGCGAAGGAGGTGGCGGGACGTGAGAGGGAGAGAATCTCACGTCCCAGCCGCCGCGGGCGAAGCACCGGGCGTCGGGGGCCACGTGGTGGCTCCCGGCCACCGTAGGCGCGGGCCTGTGGACGGTGAGTAATGGGTTAGCTCACCGTCCGTCCGTCTTATGACGACAGGCCGTGTCGACGGCGCGTTCGTGTTCCACGCGCGCCTCAAAGAGATGTCAGCAACCAAGAAGGGGCCCGCAAGGGCCGATGCCTGCCGGGGCTGCGGGACTGTTCGAAAGAGATACCGTGGCCCTGGAACACAAAGGGCAATGAAGGAACATGGATGGGTTTTAGTCAGTAAGAGTCTGACACTCCCTCCCACTCCACCCAGAGCGGGAGAAGTCATTTGATGATTTCCCATCCGTAAAAAAAAAAAAAAAGACCATACCTGGGCACCTTCTAGTTACGGAGATATTGGGGGTCAAAGTTCCAACTTTTTCACAAGTTTTTTTTTAAAATACATGTTTCTAATGAAGATTTTTACTTTAAACATCTTCACGACCCCCGTACTATTCAATCCATCCATCAGCACAATGTTTTGAGTGCGTTACATTGAGTTTTACCGTAAAAAGTAATTTTTCACCCCAAAAAAAAAAGTCGTTTCCCAGCAATAATTTTTGCGTAAAGTTACTTAGTTTGATGTACAGAATGCTTGGTTGACGGCTTCGTGAAGGGTCTGTTTACACCCTGTATGAAAATCATAAAATACCTAACAAATCTAATCAAAACTATACATACAGGCATTAAAAAATAAACGTTTATTAAAATTGACGTAATTTGTAATTCATTTAGTTCACGTAAAGTTACTTAGTTTGATGTACAGAATGCTTGGTTGACGGCTTCGTGAAGGGTCCGTTTACACCCTGTAGGTGTGTAGGTATGGTCTAGAACAAAAAAATTATCGCAATAGCGGGGAAAACAAGTGCCTTTCGGCTTCGTTAAGGGTCTTTTTACACCCTTTACGTAGTTCACAAAAAAAACACCGGCCTCCAATAAAACTACAAAATAACTTTAGCTTCGGAAGTCGATGACTTTTATTTACTCCGTATTTTTTTTTTCCCACCGCACACACATGCTGGCTGTGCGGTGTGCGGAGAACGGTATGCTGTTGTGTGCGGTGTGCGGAGAACGGTCTGCTGTTGTGTGCGGCGTGCGGAGAACGGTATTCACGTAGTTGTTATTATACAAATTGAACCAATACGTGATCAACCTTCAGAATATTCAATTTAAATTGATAATTTCGCGAGGACTCATTAAAGCGGTCGGTCTATACATATTTGTCTTAATATATTATTATGTACAATAGAAAAATATTGTTGTTTATATTGAAAAATCATTGAGGATCATACACTAGGTAGTAGGTACTCACGACGTCATTCTAGCACCTGACCTGACCTCGCACTATCTCTACAATTAAAATTATTATTTTTACTGTTAATGGATACCTTTATATTTATATTTTTTCTTTATTAAAGTCTTCTTAATATATAAAAGCGAAAGGTCACTCACTCACTCATCACGAAATATCGAAAACCGCTTGACGTATTAAGATTAATTTTGGCAGGAAGGTAGTTTATTTATAGTTATTCGACGTCTAGGCTTTTCTGTATAAATCGACAAAATTACTCTTTGTTCGAATTGACAAACGAAAATCTAACATATCCGAGGTGGAGTGCAAAAAGTTTCGAGCTGTTTTACTTATAACTTAGAGAGAACCTGTACCCTTATACGAAAGTGTTTACCCGATAGCGCATAGTAGTATCGATTTATTCTGTTACGGCTTACGGCTACAAGCCGAAGTAAGGTTACACCTAGTTCTAGCCGGCTATACCTAGGTGCGACCGGTAACAGTTTCTTATAATGCAACCAATTTGGATGTAGCGCTCGCCAGCCGCTAACACGGCACTGCTCGCTGCGCTCGCTCGGCTCACGCGTTTAGTCACAATTCTAACCTAACCTAACCTAACCTAATCCATTTGGTCGGTGTGTCGTGTCTAGAGGCCGACTCCTAGACGGGCTCGTAAAACTAGTCTCTGGCAATTAGAGTGCATTAAAGAATAAAAAAACTTGACAGGTGTCCCGGATGGCACGAAGTTTTTATTATGTACAAAAAACCTGTATACACTCAACAAAAATAATCGTCGCGACACCACACTGTTCAATGCGAAATAGAAAGACGAAATGAAAATATCTGGCTTGCTTTCTATAAGAGAGAGAGAGACAGACAGAGAAACATGCGCACGCCGCACGGCTTACAATAGCTTACGATAGCAAAAAGTGTCGTTACAACTTCTCGTATGATTTTTTTCCGTCTAGCCCCCTTTCACAACGCGCGATAAGGAACTTCGTTCCAATAAGTGAATCTTTTTCATGGAACCGTCCGTAATTATCGTCGCTCATGTTCACCTTGGACCCCCGGACTGCCAAGATATATGTACATATTGCTAATTTCGATTGGACCGTTCAGTGGCTCAGCTATCAAGTTTTCATGCTGAATATGCTCGCGGTAAAACCCCTTGGTCTCCCCCAACGAAAATGTGCGATAACTTTTACGATGATAACGTTTGACCTAATGATTTGACCACAACTGCAAATAAGATCACTTCAATAAATTGTATCGCATTGCCAGTCAGTCAGAGTATTTGTCGTAAGTTTGTAACGCACGCACGATGGCTAGCATGAAGTTATATTTCATATTGTTTTTGTATGTGATCGTTTTCGTTTCCGCGCGGCCAAGTTCGAATAATGAAGATGCTAGCAAGCCTAATGGTGAGTCTGGTTATATGTTTTTTTACCTTTACGTAATGTGATTATGCGTCTATCCTAACTTAATCTATACTAACATCTCCTACCTTGGCCAGAGGCTAAGTGTTGCCATACAACGTGGCAACGCCGCCAGTCTCTTGGGCACATTACCAGTTGACAGCGTTGAGGAGGAGCTTTACGATGCTCTTTTATAATTTGTTGTTAGTCTATTTATTTCAGCTTATTTAATTAATAATTACTCTACTTAATAAATATACTAACATCTATAACTAAACTTATACTGTCACTTACGGGATATCTTTCGAGATTATTCATTATTTTATTTTTTTTGTTCATTGTTGTTTATTTTTTTATCTATAACTAATTCCAAACAATGCAAAAAATGCTAAAGGTTCCGGGTCTGGCTGTTTGTGTATGTGAGTTTAAATTATTGTAAACGCGCCCACGACACAGGAGAAATAATTAAAGTGGGTCGGTCAATTAAAAAAAAAAGACATTGTGAATTCACTCAGAGAACGACAGAACAATTGTCTGCCTCACTCGCTAAGTGGTGAACCAGGCTGAGTCCATGCATCAGCGATGGTTTTGTTCCTTAACATGGTGTGTTTTGCATGCAGATTTTGTATTATAAAGGGTGTAACAAGACCTTTAACGAAGCCGAAAGGCACTTGTTCTCCCCGTCATTGCGATATTTTTTTTGTTCTAGACTGTTACAGTACAATATCTTTGTGCTGTATCTACAATCTACATCGCAATCTTATGTTCTTTATCGCACGTTCAATATCTATTAAATGTTTCTACTGTCTGTTATCGTCACGTAGTCGTTAGTATATAAGATGCACCTTTGGATAATTATAACCAGACTATACTACATCTTTTGTCTCATTTATACCTAATCATATACTGCCAAGAAGTTTGGCAAATTGGTGACCCCGACGAACGAATACGCAGCAAGAAACATGGCACAATCACCGTGCAAGGCGAACATAAATCAGCAAGGAACACTTGAAGTAGCTGCTGGCACCTCGGTTTTATCCCGCATTCCGGAATTTTGGAAAGACCAACCAAGATTATGGTTCACGCAACTAGAAGCCATATTAGCACCACAGAAGCAAGGAGACGAATACAAATACTGTGCAGTAATAGCAAAGTTATCCAAGGAAGAAATACTACAGGTTAGTGACCTAATCACTTCACCACCGACTACAGAGAAATACAAAAACATCAAGGAACGTTTAATTGATTGTTACGAAGAAACAGAACAGCGACAGTTTCAAAAATTAATATCAGAGACAGAAATCGGTGATCAAAAACCTTCGCAGTTATTACGTCAAATGCGAGTCCTCGGGAGAGGAAAAATCAGTGACGAAACAATTAAACTACTATGGTTCAGGCTTTTACCAACATCAGTTACTACGGTTCTAGCAGTTGCGGAAGACATGGAAATTGACAAACTGAGCCAAATTGCAGACCAAGTGATAATGAATTCAAAAGTAACCGAAATATCAGCTGTTAGCAACGACACTTCAAGCGACAACAATGCGGCATGCATTTTAACCCAGCTAGCAAAATTACAGAAAGATATTGACGCAATTCAGCAAGGTCAATATGGCTATCGACCCAACACGCACAGTCATTTCAAGAAACGTCAACAATTCCCGGTTATGAGGCCGAGAACAAACTATAGAGGAGCAAATCGATTTTGTTACTACCACGAAAGATTCGGAAAATATGCAAGGAACTGCATTAAACCATGCGGTTGGAAACCAATGACTTACGTACGGAACCAGGGAAACGAATAAGAGCACAGACAACGGCGAAACTCTGTGCAATCCACCCATCCAATCGCCTCACCATTACCGACCGAAAAAGTGGTATGAAGTTTTTGATTGACACGGGCGCAAATATCTCAGTCATTAGCAAGCAACAGAGATATTCAATTTTACAAAATGAACAATACACACTATACGCTGCAAATGGGACTAAAATTAGGACTTACGGCGAGAAGACGCTTACCTTGGATTTAGGACTACAACGATGTTATAGTTGGAATTTTATAATCGCCGATGTTACACAACCAATAATTGGAGCAGATTTTCTAGAGCACTATAAACTATTAGTCGACATAGCTGGTCGCAAACTTTTCGACAGAGTTACAGAGCTGACAACGCATGTAACTTCAGAAAAAGCGACACAGCAAACAATTCGTACTATCACAGTGGGAACGAATCCACGTATTACGCAACTTTTAAACAAATACGAAGACATCACGAAAGAGCCCTCTCTACGCAATGCGCCCAAACATAAGATTGAACACCACATTATCACTACAGGACCACCCGTCGCAGCTCGGGCAAGACCATTACCTCCAGAAAAATACGACATAGCCAAAAAGGAATTTCAGAATATGATAGAACTCGGAATTTGCCGACCGTCAGATAGCCCATGGGCAAGCCCATTACATATGGTAAAAAAGAAAAATGGCGAATGGAGACCGTGCGGAGACTATCGAATGCTCAATAGCACAACAGTACCGGACAAATACCCACTACCAAGATTAACTGACTTTACATACATATTAGAAAATAAGAAGATACTAAGCAAGATGGATATACGCAAAGCATACCACTGTATTCCTGTTAAAGATATAGAGAAAACAGCCATCATCACACCTTTCGGACTTTTTGAGTACTTAAGAATGCCTTTCGGATTACGCAATGCGGCACAAACATTTCAACGATTCATGGATTCCTTATTTAGAGATTTAAATTTCGTATTTATATATGTAGACGACTGTCTCATCGCATCGGACAACGAAGATTTGCATTATCAGCATTTAGAAATGGTTTTCAAACGTTTACACGAGAATGGAATAACCATTAATCTCGAAAAATGCGAATTTCTCAGAAGGGAAATAGATTTCTTAGGTTATCATATAACGAGCCAAGGAATACAACCTACCGAAGAAAATTACAAAGCAATCATGGAATTTCCCAAACCGAAAACAATTCAAGAATTAAGAAGATTTTTGGGCATGGTCAATTTCTACGGAAGTAATATTCCACGCGCAGCGGAAAATCAAAGAATTTTAAACGAATATCTACATGGTTCAAAAAAGAACGATAATTCACCTGTTCCTTGGACAACGGAAGCAGACAAAGCTTACGAAAAATGCAAGAAAAGCATGAAAAACGCAGTATTAACAGCGCATCCTTCCCGCAGCGCATCACTAGCGCTCATGACCGACGCTAGTGCTACTTGCGTTGGTGGAGTTTTACAACAAAAATCCGGATGCAATTGGGAACCATTAGGTTTTTTTTCACAAAAATTGAGCGAAACTCAACAAAAATATTCTACGTTTGACAGAGAGCTGTTAGGAATATACATGGCCGTCAAACATTTTCGCAGATTAATCGACGGAAGAGAATTTACAATATTTACAGATCACCGACCTTTGACATACGCATTCTCCCAAAAACCAACATCAAACGATACACCGCGACGGGTCCGGCAGTTAGATTTCATTTCACAATACAGTACCAACATCCAACACATAAACGGACGTGACAATATTACCGCCGATGCCTTATCTCGAATAGAGGAAATATACGTGCCATCACCTATCGATTACGCTGAATTGGAAAAATGTCAATCAACAGATAATGAACTAAGTAAATTACATGACAATAAGAGATTAAAATTCAAAAACATTACGCTTCCGGGTTCCACAATAAACATCACCTGCGACACGTCTACTGGAAAAAGCCGCCCCTACTTACCAAAGCATTTTCGCAAACAAATTTTCGATACCATTCATGGTATGAGCCATCCAGGAAAAAGAACTACGAGAAAAATGATAACCCAAAGGTATTTATGGCCGTATATGAACAAGGATATCAATAATTGGTGTAGATCATGTATAGCCTGCCAAAAATCAAAAATACAACGACATACGATATCACCTCCTGGTACGTTTATGACAGCGCAACGTTTTGAACATTTACATATTGACATCGTCGGACCACTTCCGATTTCAAAAGGGAAGAGATATTTAATCACAATCATAGATCGTTGTACGTCATGGCCCGAAATATTTCCGGTAGAAGATATAACTTCAGAAACAGTAGCCAAGACACTTTTCGAAGGATGGATTACTCGTTTTGGATGTCCATTGCGCATTACTACGGATCAAGGCCGACAGTTTGAATCAAGAATATTTGAGTCACTCTCACAATTTTTGGGAATACA
Source organism: Noctua pronuba (assembly GCA_905220335.1). NCBI lineage: Eukaryota > Metazoa > Arthropoda > Insecta > Lepidoptera > Noctuidae > Noctua > Noctua pronuba. The sequence continues at coordinate 3,690,678 of LR999919.1, read as the reverse complement.
TAAAATTAGGACAACACCTTATCATCCGCAATCCAATGGAATGATAGAGAGATTTCATAGAACTTTAAAGGTAGCGTTAATGACAAGAGAATCCAACGAAAATTGGTTAAAAGAAATCCCAACAGTTTTACTCGGGTTGCGGAGTAGCTTGCGAGAAGACACAGGTTATAGTTCAGCAGAGATGACATATGGAACGCCAATACGACTCCCTGGAGGATTTTTTGAGTCATCAGCAGCACAGTTATCAACGTACGAAGAATTTGTAAAACAAATTCAAAAGGACATCACACAAATGACATCAATTCCGAAAAGAAAAAACCATAACCAAGCTATATTTGTGCATCCCGAACTCAAAGAATGCTCACACGTATTTGTTCGGTGTGATAGAATGAGGAAAGCCCTGACACCGCCGTATGAGGGACCCTACCCAGTAATTAGTAAAACAGATAAAACATTTTGCATTAGAATTAGGGATAAAGAGACAGTGATATCAATTGATAGATTGAAACCAGCATTCATGATCAATGACGAATCAAACTACGTGCCAGATTCAAAGGATTACGACAGACATTCACACACGTACACTACACGATCGGGACGTAAAGTAAAGCCAGTAGTACGTCTATAAAAAATAATAAACATTCGTGCAACAGCTAAGTCAAAATTACAGACGTCAGCAAATAACACCACAACAGGCGTCATCAAATTCCACCGCGTACAATAGCATTATTATTTATATACATCAGCAAATAACTAGTAAGGTCTAGATCAAATTTATATTGTAAACACTATTACCATAATATTTATTTTTTTCTTTTAAAGGGGGGTGTACTGTTACAGTACAATATCTTTGTGCTGTATCTACAATCTACATCGCAATCTTATGTTCTTTATCGCACGTTCAATATCTATTAAATGTTTCTACTGTCTGTTATCGTCACGTAGTCGTTAGTATATAAGATGCACCTTTGGATAATTATAACCAGACTATACTACATCTTTTGTCTCATTTATACCTAATCATATACTGCCAAGAAGTTTGGCAAATAGACCATACCTTGGAATTCTAGTTACGGAAATATTGGGGGTCAAAGTTCCCACTTTTTCACAAGTTTTTTTTTAATACATGTTTTTATGTAAGAAAAATAAAAAAAATGTTTCTTTGGGGAAATTGTTTGTTATCATGAATACAATCACTTGTATAAGTATCGGTCACTAATTACCAGTCATCCTATATAACTGGCGTCAATCAAGCATTCCACTTTATTTTTATGATTGCAGAAGCGGCTGGCAACACCAGCGTACCAACTCTAGCCCCAAAGACATGGTTAAAAGTTGAACAAAAATGTAAGATATCCTACTCTATTACTATTCCTAGAAGGTATAATATACCTCATTATAGAATAGAATAGAATTTTTTTATTTCAGACCGGAGTCCATAGGGTTCGTAACAATTTTACTTAACTTCTAGTGTTAGCAGGTTTCAGACACAGATGAAAATATACAATTAAAAGTCAGCGTGGAGCCGCATCCACCTCCGCAGCATCGGGGAATCCCATCGATCTGCAAATACACTGAGAATACTGTTAGTGCCGCCGCGAACACGAGTCATCAGGGATGCACAATTGCACATCTACTCCTAATAATGGCGGCAAAACCATCAATATTATTATCTGCAAACACAGTATCCTACAAGATGTTATCAGACCATTTACGAAGCCATCAACCAAGCATTCTGTACATGTACAAGTCACTCTACGTAACAAGTACTTAACATTTAATTAAAAATATCAACAAAACCCAACTACAAATTGTATCGTAGTTGGGTTATTTTTTTCGTTTTTTTTTGTTAAATTGTATAAAGGATGTAAAAAGACCCTTAACGAAGCCGAAAGGCACTTGTTCGTGTTGTCATTGCGATATTTTTTTTGTTCTGAACCATACCTGGGAACCTTCTAGTTACGGAGATACTGAGGTCAAAGTTCCAATTTTTTCACGATTTTTATTCACTGACTGATACGTTTTGTTGACTGCACGTTCTGAGGGTTCTGGCTAAATCTAGATAAAATTTCGTTTTCAAATGTATGTAGTGCTTCCAGAACCCTCTTTCTATGCACACTCATCAGAGGCCGACAAGAGTGTGTCCTGTCATTATTGACCATAACCAAGTTTTTATTTTAATGTGAAAAATTTTATAGTACCCAAATGAATATATTTAATTGTGTCATTATATTAATTTTTCCTAAAAAATCTTAGCTTCGGGTCACAGAGCAGGCTGGGGCAAGTGTAAGCATAAAGTAATGAGAGTGTTTTATTTTGCAGTTAACTATCACAGCAATGGCGATCCTATCAGCCTTGTTACATACACTAAGAGGTGCACAGTCAGCAGCTGCCACGATCTTCACATATCCGAGTTTAAATTCAATAGTTGATCATACAACTCCATTTTGACGCCCTGTAATTCATTTCTGCTTTTGATACATGTACATATTTTTATTTTAGGTTTGTATGGTAAGGATTGTATATATTTGTTTATGAGAATGTTAATAAAAATATTTTGTAATAATAAGAGTGCCTGTCGGCTCTGAGCTGAAGTGCTGAGTGAATCTTCCTCGATTTTTGTTAAGATTCAAGAGAGGAGCACTCAATTCACATGACTATGACTAGTATGACTAGACTATGCGATACCTTAACTACTACGTAGTATTATATTATCTGTGCCTTAACGGATGCCTAAATAAAAGTGAAAATGGATGTAATAAAATTATTGTAACTAACAATGTTCGCGCCATTTGTGTTCTCCTCTTAAATAAATTGTATTGTTAATAAAAAATCGTGTTTTTTTTCAATAATATTCTTAAATTTAATCAATACCATTGCAAACTAAATCAGTGGGGGTCTAGATAGATAGATAAATGTCGGATCCAGTCATTAGTACAAACATAAAATGTATCGTAAGGACGCCAGTGGTAACATCACACGACCTACATCCCACCACACCCATACCCATACTGCTTCTACAGAGTCGTGATGTTTTGAGCTCGCGGCAAGGATGACATGCAGTGTCTGATCACAGCGGAGTCAAGACTTCCATAACTGTACCCGATTCATTGTGCCCAACAGCTTGTAATTTCAAGTAATTTGTTAGTTAAATAAAAGCAGTGTACCCTGTGTGTTTTGATTGCACGAAACACATTGGAATAGTGTTAATAGTAGTAATAATTGATGTCAAAAACATTATTTACCCTAATGATAATGTAATAAGACTCAAAAACGGCCAAGTGCAAGTGAACCAAGCACTTTGAAGGGTTCCGTAATATTTAAGAATGCAACTTATTCATAATATTATCGGCCGTAAAGTCGATTTGGCGTAATTTCTCGAAAAACCTACAAAAAAAAAACAAAGTTTGTGTACCCTACGTCATAGCCTAGTCTGTCTTGACTCTAAGGGGTTAAGGGTCAACTCCTTATCGTAGTAATGAGCAAGTAGGGGAAAACCCTTATGAGTGTTTCTAATTCTTATCAACAGGGTAAAGACCTAAATAACAATCGCGAGAAATATCGTAATAATATTAAGCATTGTGTGTTTAATTTTGTTATTGTTTGATTCTTTTAATGTGTATTTTTTAATTTATATTTAACTAGCACTTTGCCCGCGACTTCGTCCGCGTGGGTTACGTACTTTCCTCTAATTCCCCCTTTTCACCCCCTTAAAGGTTAAATTTCCAAAAACCCCTTCTTAGTGCTCCCCTACATTATAATAGGAAGCCGTGTATAAAATTTCACATTCCTAGCCCCAGTAGTTTCGGCTGTACGTTGATAAGTCAGTCTGTCAGTTCTCCTTTTATATATATAGAAGATTTCATTTCATTTGGTTATGTAATTCTAATGTGTATGTGTAATTTTATTTTGATTATTTTAATGTACATGTGTTTAATGTGGTTTTAATTTTTATATAATGTATGGACTACCTATGTCTGAATTAAAGAATCAATATTAATAATGATGTATGAAGGCTAGCCCATACTTGGGGTGAGAACAACATTTTCCCAATTTTAATTATTTTTGAGCTTGTAAGTGTTGGTCCCGGCTGTCATTTGTAGATCTTTGACAGTCGTTACAGGTGGTCAGTGGCCCAAAAAGTCTGACAACCAGTCTTACCAAGTGGTATCGTATTACTCAGTACTAACTGGGTTGTAGAGGTCAGATAGGCAGTCGCTCCATGTAAATATACCGGTATTCAGCTGCATCCGGTTAGACTGGAAGCCGACCCTAAGATAGTTGGGAAAAGGCTAGGCAGATGATGATCTTGTAAAAAGCGTTCGCAGGGTTTTACAAATTCACGATGCAGCTGATGATTGGCAGCTTCGCTCGGGTTATGGTCGGAAATCCCACTGGAACGTTTAAATATGAGTAGTTAAGGACACTCAGGGATAATGTAGCTCCCCATTAGTCTAAGAATTTTCGGAATCAGGGGGGTTATTTTGTCATAGCAGGAGCAATTCCAGCGTGGGAAAGAGAGAGAGCTATACAGGTCGTCTGGCGCCATCTCTTTCCCACACTGGAATCACTCCAGCACGCATAGCATGACCACCGCACCGTGTGTCATTTTGTCGATTCTTCCATCAGAGAAACCGTTTCTACGGTGGTACCGCTTTAAGACGTCATGGTAGACCAGTGGGCTTACCATGAGTTTGAAATGTATTATTCGTTATCGAATACTATCGCCCTGTCTCTTTCATATTCATCGACTGCTTTACGACACGAGAAGTATATCCGATAGTTTTCGATATCGAGGACAGTTTTTTACAAACTCATGGTAAGCCCACAGGTTTACAAAGATAGATAGATTTAGAGAAGATAGTTTGTTTTTACCCGACTACGGCGAAGCCAAAAAGGGTTCTGATTTTTGCTGCGGGACTGTTCGAAAGGGATACCGCGGCCCTGGAACACAAAAGGCAAAGAAGGAACATGGATGGGTTTTAGTCAGTATAAGTCTGGCACTCCCTCCCACTCCACCCAGAGCGGGAGGAGTTATTTGATGATTTCCCATCCGTAAAAAAAAGGGTTATGATTTTAACAGTCTATGTATGTTTGTATTTAGGTATGTTCCTCCGTAGCGCCTAAACTATTCATTCGATTTTGATGAATAAGGTGTCGATCGATTCGTTATTATGGTCCGGGTAACATAGGCTACATTTTAACCGACTTCAACATTAGGAGTAGTTTTATTAGTGCGTGATTTTTCAATAGTCGGGTTTTTTAGTGGTAGTATACCACACAAATTCTAGTTATATTAGTATAGAAGAGAAACTTGTTTTTGCGGCTGATAAAATCATTAGGAAAACTGCAAGCGTAAATATTGATCCTAACCACGGAACCCAATGCAGTGCCTGACCAACGCGCACTTGGCGCACGTATTTTAGTACTATTATTATTTAGATAAATTTTTATCTGTCAGAGTACCAAGGGTCATCTAGTGTTTACCTACATACTAATAAATATCTACAATCTTCTTCTTAGCATCGCTGGCACGACAAATTTTATATTTTTATCTTACTAATATTATAAAGAGGAAAGATTTGTATTTTTGTGTGTGTATGTTTATAATGAATAAAATTATTGTGCCGATTTCAAAATTTTTTTCACCATTACAAAGGTAGTAGGTAGGTGGTCAGGTGGGCCGAGTAGTAAAAAAGACAAGGAGGTAGTACTAGGTAGAAAAAATTGCATTGCAACGCATCCGGTACAGCTAGTTTTTTCATAAAAAATATCAAAACAATATTTTGCTTCTCAATACATATTATTTTATTTCATAGAAATTTCAAACGGTAACTAAAAAAAAACTAGAGCTGATCTCCAAAAACTGTTAATTTTTCGTTATTCCTGGGTATAAGGTATACCTAAAACCACTCTCATATCAAAAACAACAAAATCACTGTTGTCCAATATGAATCAGAAGTATGGTATAATGCGGCTGTATTTAGTATTGTCTTAAACTTTTTGAGCGCCACCGTCGTCGGCTACGGCCGACAAGAAAACGTCATTTAAAAAAAAGTTTGTAACGGTTTTTTAATGATAGTATAATACGAAATAGCGTCAAATAAATAAAATAATGATATTACAAGAGACATTTTATCGTGAGACGAAAAGAAATGATTAATTGGTTATCAAAAGATGTTGGTATTTTTTTTGTAGGTATTTGCGCTGAATTTGTGGCTTGGCGTGGGAGGTGATGCCGATGCGTTTGCGCAACGGCGTTCAAAAGGTTAAGTATACAATTCAATTGGGCGCTTGCGCATCCGAAATCACGTGCACGGAGAAGCTTTGTCTGTTCCGACAGTACAGTCGTGGTATAATAAAAATGTATATGATAACGAGTAAAACTAAAATCTCCGGGTCCAGATACTCAAAATTTCGCTCTCTAGACAAAATTAAAATTTTAAAATGCGCCTCTTCCTGGCTCCCTCACAGAGAACGACAACATAAGATTTAGCACTACCAAAAATTATTGCTAGGGCCGCCCCTGGAAGCCACCAGTGTACAGCCTGTCTGTGTGGGGTCGGCGCAGTGGTGACGGGCTCGCTGCTCACTGTGTGTTCAAATCCGGTTCAAAGATGAACATTGACTTACTAAGATTTAGGATTTAGAGGTTGGAACAAATAAAAGTAGTGCTTGAAACAGAATGGTCGCTTTATTCAGCTCAATTTCCGGTCGGTGTGACTCGTACTTGACATTTGTATGTTGACAGCTATGATATTGTATGTTACACTAAATAATATTTACAACAAATGTACGTGGGCATCGTAAACTTCGTCGAAGGGAAACAAGGTCACGTAGGAAACACCTAAACTAGAATTCAGAAACTTATGAGGTACATCATCCTATCCACTTTACTAAGCGTATGTTATCGGCCCCAACGACAACATGAGGCCTTTGGTTTTTTTTTACATTTTTTTCCCAAATTTGCAGCCTTTTTGTACAGTATATGATACTTACTAATTATATATGTATAGACATAGTTAAACCGTTACATTTTTTTGTTGCGAGCTCTTTTTCCTAACAGCCCATTGGTCCAATGAGCTGCCATGAAAAACGCGCTCACGTGCGTTTTTTATAATGATTGAGACAACAGGACACTTGCGTAACACACCAAACCGTTCATTCTCATACAGCATAGCTAGATAAAACCCCAATGTTTTTACACAACATTCAAATACACGATATTTAGGTAACAACATTTTTTTTTTTGCGATTTCTAACAACAAGTGAGTTGAACGGACAAAATGTATTATTAAATATTTGTAGCCAGAAAAAGAAACTACATTAACACTGAGAATGAACACAAATATTGTGTTTCGTGATCTAGCGTGGCGAGTATGGCAACACTTGGCCAGTGAGCCGAGCGCGGGCCACACCTCACAATGTTGCCACATTCAAAAACGAACAAGGCGCGTATTATTTGTTTTATTTCTATCTACCTACTACGTGTCTCTACACGTTTATTTCTAATCATCTGAATGGACACACTCTCCCTAATAATCTACAATATTATCATAGCGATTACTTTTACAGATATTATAAATCATCACTTTATCGGCCCATATTATATAAAATGGTATAGGCAGAGATGTTACACCCACACTTCAGCAGTTGAATGATCAGAACGAAAAAGTTGAGCCGTATTCTCGTGCGACGCGACATGTATGTAGTGCTAGCCGACCGGGCCAGTTAGGTCATGTTGTATGCAGAGTTACGTCTCAACATCAAAACATACCGAGTAGCTAAATTAACCATATTGTAATTAAAATAGAGCTGAAAATCGTGTATCTGACGTAACAATGGATTATTATCTCGTGCACGCAACTTTCAACTCTATTTCAGTTGCAATTTAGTTACTTATCAATGAAAACAGATCTTAAGTTTCACTACCCAGAGTGCACTGACCCGTGTCTGCAGGCGGTCAAACACTTGTATTGTCTCGGTCGGCTTGTAAGCACTAATACAATACTAACACAGTCATTTCATCTCTGACTTTGCATCGCTGTGAAAGAAACTGAGCTTTATTCCCGTCACAATAAGATCGCTGTCGAGTTACTACTGTCAAAGGTAAAATAAATGTGTAAGGATCGCCTGAATGTGTTTGTTCATATCTAATGATGAGTTCAATTTCCCCTTTTTAGGATTTTTAGTTATTTCAATCACAGCCTGTATATTCTCAATTGGCGCCCAGCGTGGGACACATGCTCATCAACTCTGCACTAATTTAAATTACTATGCCTTCTAAGGGAAGCTTTGATAAGCCGCGTTGATTAACTATAAAGTAGTATTTTTATTATAATGGCAACACGCAGGATTCAGCAAGTATAGTGTTGCCAGACATTACATCGATCAAAGAGTTATTTTAGTTATACAATCATCGCATATTTGGTATCGGCTAATGTCACATGTCGGTTGAACACAAAATGGAATATATGCTTGCTTGAGTATTCAGTACGTTCGTATATAACGCGGTGCCATCGAGAGCCACAAGCGTATCCTGAAGTACTGGAGACTGAATATCATTATATACAATGTCTAACAATAAATTAATGGTACAAACACAAAATAATACTAAACTATACGGGATCTGTCCACAAGTACGGACCGCCTGACTACAACCGCGCTCAGACAAGCGCCCGCTCGACTGGTCCGGCCAGCGAACCAAATTATTAAGTAAACATTTCATTATTTATAATACACATAAAACTATATGATACACGGTAATGCGGTTATTACTTTACACATCTGCTAAACATTCGAATTTCATTCATGGGTCCACACTGGAGACGCGCTGAGGTGTGGGCGACCTGGGGTCACGTGACCTGCATGGGCAGCGAGTCCGGGCGCCGCCGCACGGCGCCGTTGCTGGGCGGCTCGTCGGGGCGGGCGGGGCGCGGCGGGGCGGGCGGCGCGCCCGACGTGGACGGCGCGGGCGCGGGCGGCGCGGGCGCGGCCGGCCGGCGCTTGAGCGCGGCGGGCGCGGCGAAGGCCACGGACACCTGCGACACCTGCGGCTTGTGCGCCTTGTGCAGCAGGTTGCCCTTGAGCTGCAGCGGGTGGCGCACGGGCAGCGCGGCGCGCACGAGGCGCGGGTCCAGGCTGAGGCTCACGCGGCGCTTGTCGTCGCGCGGCGCGGGCTGGCCGGGCTGGCGCAGCACGTTGACGAGGTGCGGGCCCTTGCCCAGCGCGCCGCCCTTGAGCTCGAACAGCTGCGCCACGGCGCCGGGCGCGGCCTTGAGCAGCGCGGGCTTGTTGTCCAGCGCGGCCAGCGACACCACGGCGGGCAGCTGCAGCGCGCGGTTCTGCGCCAGCAGCGCGCACCGCTGGCTCTGCGTGAGCGGGTGCGCGTGCAGCACCTTGAGCTTGCTGGGCGGCACGTGCTGCACGTGCTGCAGCGCCTGGCCGGCCACCACGAGCGGCGCGGGCGCGTGCAGCACGTGCTTGTGCGCCAGCGACACGAGCGGCGCGGTGACCCGGCGCGCGCCCGCGGCCCCCGCGCCGCCCACCGGCAGCGCCACCACGGGCGGGAAGGGCCCGTTCTGCACCAGCACGCCCGACTGCGTGGACAGCAGGTGGTTCTGGAGGCGGACCTGCAACGATACGGGATACCTTTAGGCTTGAAATGATACAAAGCGAGCGTCTACAATAATACAGCTCGGGTGGGCGGCATTTCATAAACCGGAAGATATTTTTCGCAAAGCACAAGGCAATAACACTCATCATTCTCCTGCCCTTATCCCAATTAATTTGGGGTCGGTGCAGGATGACTTCTTCTTCCATACTTCTCTATTACTCGTCATCTCAGCAGTCGCCTCCTTTCTAGCCATATCATCCTTCACACAGTCCATCCATCGTTTCTTTGGTCTCTGTGATCTACATTCAACATTTTTCTCACTACATTTTCCAACAATATATCCCACATACCTTCAAACTGTCAGAGACAGCAACAGTCACAATCTGCGGCTGCGAGGTCTGAACGGGCGTATCCGCCGGAACTGACGTCACGATAGCAACATCGCTAGCCCTCCTGTGTCCCGCCGACGTTATAATATGCTTCTTCAACGGCGAATGTTTCGTCTGCACAGTCTTGAGCTGAACCCCGTGAGGCAGTTGAACCTCTTCGATAGTATCCTCTTTACGTTTCTTCTCAATCTTGATAGTTGGTACTTCGTTGACTTCTTCTACTATAATGTTGGTAGACGGTACAGGTGTGGTGTCAGCGACCTTTTTAGGCTCTTCTTTGGGTTTGGGCGTTTCTATCTTGATCGGCGGCGGCGGTTCGGTCTTGATCATGTCTACGTATATCTGCTCTTTATCCGCGTTCGTTACGTTCACGACTGTCGAACCAAACGCGTCCGCCTGCAAAAAATAAAGGTAAAATGTAAATAGCAGCTTTGTTACAATAGGTTTTACGATCCTAAGATAAGTTTTATGTCAATTCTGGAACAAACTAAACACTGAAAGTCCCTTTTGTAGCTGGACTCATTTCAATTGTAGCTGGACGAATTTCACGGCGCGGCGCCGGCCGCGCGGTCTCGATTCGGGAGCGTGACACGTGCACATTAACCAGTAGCATCAGGGCGACTGAAGGGGTCGTGTTACCCCCGAGCGGGCGCACAGCGGTGCGCCCGCGCCGTATGATTGCGGATAGATACTTTTTATCGCTCGGTGTCTAATATTTTTGTGGCAAAACATAACATGGTTTAAAAATTATTGGATTTTAATTACTTATTCTGAACAAACTGTATTCAGGTTTCGCATAAACTAAAAATAATCTATACTAATATATAAAGGTGAACAGTTTGTTTGTTTGATTGAACGCGCTAAACTGGGGAACTACTGGTTCGAATTGAATAATTCTTTTAGTGTTGGATAGCGCATTTGGCGAGGAAGGCTATAGGCTATATAACATCACGCTACAACAAATAGAAGCGGAGCAGTAATGAAAAATGTTGCAAAAACGGAGAAAATTGTGTTTTTAATAACTCTACGCGGACGAAAGTCGCGGGAAACAGCTAGTGTATAAATGAGTTCCGTACCTTTCTCTTCCTCGGGCCAGAGTCGGCACGCCCGTCCGAACTCTGGCCGTGCAATAAAAAAGAATCCTTAGCGTCCACGTTGTTGACGAGCTCGTCCAGTATGTCGTCGGTGATGGCGATCTTCTTGTCGTCTTCGTCGGCCAACGCTTTGAGGTCCGTCTCCGAGAGTATGCTTTCTACTTGCGCTTCTGTCAGACCTGGAATGGAGGAAAATGTTACATTATTACATCAGAAGGAATTAAACATTTATTTGGATAGTTTCTGTGGGATAACTATAGTGGGTGTAAAAAGACTCTTAACGAAGCCGAAAGGCACTTTTCCTGAACCTTACGAGGAAACCTTCTAGTTACGGAGATATTGGAGGTCAAAGTTGTAACTCGTCCACAAGTATTTTTTTTTTAATACAAGTTTTTAATGGTATAACTTTACTTTAAATACCTCTATAACCCCGTCACTGTTCAATGCATCCATCAGCGCAATGTTTTGAGTGCGTTACATTGAGTCCTACCGAAAAAATCTTTTCCCAGCAATAATTTTTGCGTAGAGTTACTGAGTTTGATGTACTTAAGGGTCCAAGCTACCGGCAGTCAGGGCCCAAAAAAAAGGAACCAGCCGTGTCCAGTCCAGGAGTACCACTAACAAACACCCTCCTGAAGTCAAGCGCCAAAAGAACCATAAACCACTGTTAATAAAGGCTATTTTACTATAACAAAATAACTCACCCGTAAAATTCTCCGTCAACAAATCATCCCCGCTGATATCGAGACTGCCGGCGCTGTTGTCCACGTCCGCGTTCAAGTCCGGGTACAGGTCGGCGAGAGTGAACTGTGAGGTAGTGAAGGGGTCCGCGCTGTCCGCGCAGTCCGCGCGCAGCTCCACGGAGATGGGCGTGTCCAGCGCGACGGGGAACTGGTCCGCGTGCGAGTCCGCCAGGGGGGGCGACGGGGGCGGGGTTTTGGGTCGGAAATGTAACCTGGAATGGATTAATTTGATTTAATTAAGGAATTGTGATAAGAAGACACTTCTTCCTGCTAAACTCAAATATAATATTACTCCTGTATTCCGAAACAGATTTAGAAAGTAAACAGACTCAAATTCAGGGTTTGATGACTGAGAATTGACTATAGGGAAAATCATCAATTCCTTTTCCCGACCTGCCCCCGTGTTCACAAGCGCTTCGATCGGGGAAGTCGTACATCTATCTCGCTCGGTTACGTAATGCCAAAAAAAGATAGACATCAGACTTCTCGAATAAAAATCGAATCGAAGCGAACAGGGGCTGGAAATCCAATCCAGTCCTCATGCTTAGCAGTCGGGCTTACAACTACCAGAGCAACAAGACGATCCATCAAAAATACCAGAAATCCTGCCTGTATTTTCCAAGGCATAAGCGATAGCGATGAAAAAAGACTTCCCTCTTATTATACAGATTATTTATGAGAAGTAGCTCATCATCATAAGCCTGCAGCGGTCCACTGCAGGTTATAGGCCTGTCCAATAGCCCCTGGCTTTTGCAGAAAATATATAAATCAGTCGGCAAATAGATACCGGGAATAACTGGCCTGAATACGCTAGACGTACTACCACGCTCACTGACGGCCTTATTAATCAGGGCATAAGGGTGAAAACTGGTTGACCGTTAGTGAACTCTGTAGTACATTTAACACTTTAACTGCCAAGGTATATTTTCTGTATCCTCCAAATGTAATTTCTAGCGTATTGATTCCAAATTGAATAATTATGTCAAGTGTTCCCCTTTCTTTATTTTGATTAAAAAAAAAGCTGAATATGTAATAAAAACCATGTTGAATATGTCATGCTTGGGGCCATGTCAGACATTTCTAATAGAAAAGAACACTGTAATCGTGCCAGGCGGCACACTGCGGTCATTTGAATTCGATGCTTCGGTGTCAGTCACCAGTCACTGACATGGCCTGAACAGATAGTGAGTCTGTCAGGCACCGGTGTCTGATATGGCAGTTAACGTGTTAAGTAAGGGCTATTCGTGAAGATAATTGAATAAAGATCACAAACTCACCATTTTTTATTAACCTCATTGATGAACTGCTCAAACTCCTTCTCCACAGGCTGCAAACTCTCATCCGAATCATAACTGCTGTCCGAGCATCCGCTCCAAGCCCGTTTCCTCATGACCCTCTCCAGATTCTCTCTCACTACACCGTCTAATGTCCTGGCACTTAATCTAATATCACTTTTAACACTGTCTTGAATCACGTCGGGTAGATCCGATCTGTCAGTGAGGTTGGGTAGGACGTCCGATTCCGTCAATCTGTCAGATTTGTCGGTCGGCTCTTGTTTGATGTCGGATGGCTTGATTTCGTCTGTGGTTGTCCAGAGGTCGGGGTTGCGGGAGAGGTGTTTCCTGAACGCGTGTCGCCATGGATATTTTCCGCTTGTGTGGTAGTCTCTGGACATTTCTTTAGGCGTTCTGTGCGCTTTTGTTTCCAGTTCCACCTGGAATTTAGAAGAAAATATTGTTACAGTACATTTAAATAAGAAATTCGGGGCTCGTTTGTAAGAAATAACAATTGCATGGATGGATCCAAAGTTAAGCAACATTTGATAATGTCGGTCTGTAGATGGACTGCCATACATTTCATATTATGACCCGCATGCTTCGGAGACCACATTAAACCGCTGGTCCTAGTATTTGTCAGTGGTATTTCTTTGACAATCGTTATGGTACATTTAAATAAGAAATTCGTGACTCGTTTTTAAGTAATAACAATTCCACGGATGGATCGAAGGTTAAGCAACATTTGATTATGTCGGTCTGTAGATGGATTGCCATACATTTCGTACTATGTCACCTTCATACTTCGGAGAGCACCCTGAACCATTGCTCCTTGTATATGTCAATCGTATTTCTTTGACAGTCGTTATGAGTAGTCTGAAGCCAAATCTGACAACTAGTCTCATGAAAGGGTTCCATGTTAGAAGTGCTTGCATGAAGATATAGATTTAAAGAGATACCAATACTGATCTGTGTAGATTTGTCCATGCATGTTTCTATATGCAAGCACCGTTATCCAGTAACCAGTTAATATGTTTATAGAGGATCAAATAAGGTTACCTCCTCATCCTTCTGCCGCCGGTAGTGGTCGGAGTGCGGGAAGCTGAAGGGCAGGCTGGTGAGCAGCTGGTCCAGGCGCGTGCGCGTGCGGTCCAGCGCCACGCGCCCGCCGCGCGCCAGGCGGCGCCGCGCGAAGCCCACGCACGAGCCGCGCGACAGCGACGTCAGCGTGTACCTGGGGGGCAAGTATTATCATAATAGGTTGGGCAACAGGAGGAAAACCAAATCTATAAGCGATATTGAAAAACTTTCTTAAAAACTGTAGCTCTTAAATCGGGATAGCAGAAGTAGGCGGTGGGACAGGCGGTATATATGTTAAAGCGCCGCCGAACCGCGGCGTGGAAAGAAATGCATGCGAACGTACTGCCTCCCGCCCCCCATCCCGCGCACACTGCGGGCGTGCGTCGCGGGGCGGGACGCTGGGCACCGCCGGCACTGACGACTGATTCCAAATCTCAGATCCGTTTTTTACTAGGGTGTAAGTGAAGTCTAAACTTTTTGAAATATACCTTGCAATGAACTGTACACACATTTTGGTAAAAAAAAATTTTTAATGCTTTTCTATTTTGGTTCTAATTATTTTAACACGTTAACAAATCATTTTCGTGATTAATAAAGTCATATCATCATGGACACTACAACTACATATGTTTGAACAATTGTAAAAATAAAAAAATAATATTTATGTATTATTTTAAAGAATATTTCTAACACACACACAGTTATTAAATAAATACAAAAGACGTTGTGTACACTTACCTATACCTCTCATCAACCTCGTGCTCGAACATTCCTTCCTTAGAGGGATCATCTGGATCCAGGGGATCGCCGTACAGTGTTGACGTGGGCTGCAAACAGTAAAAACTACATTACACACTAGAATAACATAAGTCATTGCTGTCGAAGCTAAGATGTGCGAGAAATAATGTATATGTTACGGCTAAAAGCCCAAGTAAGGTTACAACTAGTTCTAGCCGGCTATACCTAGGTGCGGCCGGTCACTCCTTTTTATTGCTAGAACACACCGACCAAATGGATTGGCTCCATCCAAATTGGTTTCATTATAACAAACTGTTACCGGCCGCACCTTGGTATAGCCGGCTAGAACTTTGAAGAAAATCACTGATAAAATCAGTGGAATTTCTTTTGTATGCTATCAAAACTACAGACTCATTTGATATTTTCGCAAGATTATAAAGCGCGTACGAATACTGGTTTAGTTTTTTACACACATTTTCTAAATGACATTTCCATTTAAAATGACTATCCAAGAAAAGTCCTAGAAATCTGTTTCTGGTATTTTTTGGTCTGCGTATTTTATATTTAAATTTTGTTTTTTTTTCCTTTGTTCGAATGTGGCATTATTTATTTCATTTTCATAAGATCCTAAATTTTTACACGGTATCATGATTGTCATCGGCAAACAGGACGGTTTGATAGTCGGTACACTTTGGCAAATCATTTATAAAAATGAGAAACAGCAAGGGGCCAAGGACACTCCCTTGGGGTACACCGCAAGTTGTATACCTAATGGATGACTTGTGAGCAACTTCTCTCTAAGACTTGGGATAAATTCTAGTTAAACACGTGATTTGTTTTCTTCCATTTAAATACCTTTTGATTAGGCTAAATATATTTCCTCGGACACCATAATGCTCTCAGTAATATTGTATGATCCACGTTATCGAATGCCTTAGACATGTCCATGAGTACTGCATATTTCGTTTCACAGTCTCAGTAATCTTCAAATGCTAGGCAGAAATAGAATGAACTACATTCATGGTCTAACCGAGCCTAAATGTAATAAATATAAATAGCTCACCATTTCGTAAAAGCATCCGGGTTTGCGTCGGAAGGCGAAGGGTCCGTCGTCGGGCGGCGTGGCGGCCTCGGCGCGCGTGCTTCCTTCCTCCTCCGAGGATGTGTACACGCCGGAATCTGTGGATATAGTATTACTTGTTTATGTTGATGGCTTGGTAACGGGTGATACTGTATCGGTTTAGGAATATTCGTGTCCTTCTGATAAAGAGAAATATGTATCAGTATGATTGTGTAGACAATTTTGAAAGCACACAAATGATGTGTTTAATAGGAGAAATATAATAACGAAATTAACGATAGTCCCGGAGCTAAAAAGCGATGAAAGAGACAAGATCATGTTTTAACTTATTCACATAATTTTATAGGGACACAAGCACTAACAAAAAAATTAATAAATAAATTTATTACTAGGCAAAATACAGGCAGTATTTCGATTTTCAGTGCCTTGAACAGCTTACAGATTACAACTTACAGCACGAATATTCCCATTGCCCATTAAGTATCACCCCGAAACTAGAGCGGCGAAAGTTTTTATCATTCTATCATTAAAGCCAGCTTGCTTCACTTATCTCTTGAAAATGGTAGAGATAGATTGATGATTCAAAAGGAACCGCCAGCGTAGCCCGCGAAATTTTGTATAAGTGTCAGGTTGTCATCATCCTCATCATCATTTCAGCCGAAAGATGTCCACTGCTGGACATAGGCCTCCCATGCGATCCAGCGGATCCCCGCAACCTTCACCGGGTCATCGGTCTACCTAGTAGGAGGCCTTCCAACGCAACGCCTTCCGGTTCGCGGTCGCCACTCTAGAACTTTTCGGACCTATCGGCCATCCGTTCTGCGAGCAATATGCCCTGACCACTGCCACTTAAGTTTGGCAATTCTTCGGGTAACCTTGGTTCTCTTGCGGATGTCCTTATTTCTGATTTGATCACGGAAGGAAACTTCCGAGCATAACCCTCTCCATTGCATTGTCAGGTTGTATGTTGATTAAAATATGATTCACGACCGTAACAAATATAGCTTTACTGAGTTAAAAAAAAAATTAAGTCAACAAAAATATAATAAATCTTTTTTAATTATTTAGAGTGACTGCTAATTAGTGACCGATACTTAAACACGTCATTGTACTCATGATAAAAAACAACTTTCCCAAAGAAACTTTTCTTTTTTATACTCGTTCACTTTTATCCCAATAACACAACAGCCGTATGAAAATCGCGCGCGCGCGGCTGTGACCTATCAGCTGTTAGCCGCGTGACGACGTTCTTTGGGAAAGTTGTTTGTTATCATGAGTATAATCACGTAAGTATCAGTCACTAATTACCAGTCACCCTGTATAATAGTTGAATAATTATTTAATTTAATCATTTTTTCATGAAATATTCATACAACCTGACACTGATCTGCAAATTGCAAAAAACGTAAGAAAATTTGAATTTCGCGGGCTACAAATGCATCCTCCTTAAATACGTTTATCGTTTGCCTTTAATGATTTGTGGTGTAAATTTACCCAAGCGTGATAACAGTATGTCTACCTACATCTATCTTCTTCAGATGTTAGATGTTCTAAAACACAGGGCGTCTCAGGGATAATATCATATCTTCGGGATATGACATTATCCAGTACAAGAGATTGACACGGGAAACACAAACTATTTCTCTGTTGTAATATTGGATTAAAGAGAAAATGATCATGATTTGGAATGAATTTAGAATATGAAAATACCTTGCAACAAAAAAAAAAACACTACTTGCGCACTATATCCGAGCGAATCCGAAAATAAAAGGTTCGAAACAAAACGTCACAGGTTGTAATTTGGATCTTATGCCTAACCCGATTCCGATCATACGGGACAGAAGTTTGGTGTGTCCCTTCAACATAAAAACAAGTTTGTTGAGCTATGAATAGGACCCCGTCATACAAAAACATGTTACTAAAACAATGTTGTAAAACTAGCGATGCTTAATGCACACTGAACTTCTGTCGCGTATTCTTCCGCAGATGTGATGCACACACGCGAGTGAGTCCTCGTATAATAAGATACGTACCTCGCAGCCCCTGCACGGAGCCGACGGCGGGATGCCTGTGTTTCCGTCTCTTGTACGGACGCTTTTCTCGCTGGAAGGCAACAGACCATCATGATATCTTACTCGCTTTTATTTCTAGTGTCTAATGTTGTATGTTGGACACTTTGTCTTAGGAGGTAATGGTCGCGAGTTTTTTTAAAGGCTCTTGTAGAAAATGGGACACGTTTTACTGGCATTTAGCAGACTCAGATAGAGTAGCTAAATGTTAAAGTACTTTAGAATATTAAATCAAGGAAATAGAATTGAAAATACTTTGGCTACAAGGATTTATAATCTCATGCATCCAATTTTCAACTCCATCCTAATTGCTGTTAAGTTCATTATAAATCTGCAGCGTAAAACGTGAACCAAAGTCTACATAGAACTATTTATAATTAATTTTAACTTGGCATACTTCGAGAGAAACAAACACCCATACATAAAAGTTGCCTCTATAATAT
This sequence comes from Noctua pronuba, assembly GCA_905220335.1. Lineage (NCBI taxonomy): Eukaryota > Metazoa > Arthropoda > Insecta > Lepidoptera > Noctuidae > Noctua > Noctua pronuba. The sequence goes on along the minus strand of LR999919.1, from coordinate 3,672,151 downwards.
CGTTTCTAAGGTTTCGTTAGATATTGCCTGACTGATTTATTTTATATTTTTATTCCCTCTCCTCGATTCCCTCTCCTCTCACAAATACAGTGAGTGGCATAGAAAAGATCTAAAATTCTTACTTTGGGACTGGTTTGGAACTTATCTGCTTTCTTGATTAACTTATCAGGCTTCCAGAAAATGAGGAAACACGACTAAATACCAAATAGGGACCAAGCTTCATACAGTAACAAAATACAATAGGCACTCTGTGCAGTCCTTACACAGTTGACGTCGTGAAGACCATCTTTATTTTAGCGGCTTTCTACATTCGAAGGAGGTATGTAAGGATCGTAGTAGGACGCGTAGCATAACCACCGTAGAAACGGGTTTTGACGACGGAAGAATCGACAAAACTCGTTGATCTGTCATTTTGTCGATTCTTCCGTCGACAAAACCCGTTCCTACAGTGGTCATGCTACGCGTGCTGGTGGCGTTCTGTGGTTTCTGCCTATCCTCATGTGAAAGAGGTGTGAGTTTACTGAAGTATGTATGTATTGTTCAACAAACGCCAATGCTTTTGAGTGCAGTTCTGCACGCTCACTAACGCGATTGTAGGAAATTTGGTCTCCATTGAATATTTACCTATGTATTCTGAACCCTAAATCTTACACCTAAGGCTAGTATTACTATACAGTGCGTTGTATACTCTTGGTGTGTAGGTACCTGTCGGGGCTGGTCGACTGGTGTGGGCGGCGGGCGCGGCGGGTAGTGCGGCACGTAGGCCTCGCGACGGAACGTCGACGATGAGAGGGGCACGGCTGCGTAGGTTGGTCTGTGGGTGGGAAAAGACATAATATAGCACATAATGTTATAGTATTTGGAAGCGAAATTGGATGTCCATCACTCTCCGATTCCCTGGGCATTCTGTCGAGAGAACATCTTCGGGATGAGCTGGACAAGTGATGACCAGAATGAATGTCTTTCTTATACCTGGGCGTTGGGTCTGGTAGCAGCTCATTAGTTGCTAGATAGTTGCTCCATAAAAAATACTGGTGTTTAGCTGCACACGACACGTGAAGCCAACCCCATCATAGTTGGAAAAGACTAGGTAGATGATGATGTCTAGAACAACTATTTCTTCTCATACTTAGGCGGTCTTAACTAGTCTTACCAAGTATTCCCCAGTATTAACTGGGTTATGGAGGTCAGGTAGGCGCAGTCGATCCATGTAAAATACAATATAGTTGGGAAAAGACTAGGCAGTTGATGATGACTTAGGCGGTGGGCGGTGGCCGTTAGCGAAATCTCGCGACTACCGCTGGTTAAACTGAAAGCCGAACCCAGGCTAACCAGCAGATGATGGTCTCATACCTTGGCGGTGGGTCCGGCAGCAACTGGTTAGCGAAGTCCCCGGCGGCGTAGCGTCGCTCGGCGATGAGCGCAGTGAGCCGCACGAGCTCGCGCTTGGCGCTCTCCCGCCGCGCGACCAGCTCGAGCAGGTTGAGCGCTCGCGCCAGATCCCGCCGGAGTTTCAGCATCTTCTCGTATGAGCTCTCGTCGTTTTTTCTGGAATTTGAAAGAAGGAAAAGTTGGTAAAAGAGAAATTCAAATAAGTTTTACCAGGAATATTTTAAGGATAGCTTAATAAATAGGCACTTCAACAATTAATGGTCAATACGAATGCTCAAAGACCTTGAAACATTCTATACAATGTAGACACCACGTATAGTAGTTTTATCGAAGGGAAGCCGGTAGGAATCGGGTTCTTAGGTACCTTCGAGCCTGCTATACATGGTACGAATTTTGTGTGTTAAACTAATCATACAATTACACGCCTTTATAAGTCATAGCATTTTTGAGGAAACCCTCCAGCAGGTTTACAGTTTATAAGTTACTTCCCCACAGAATGATGCTGTTCCTGCTTGTGTGGTTAAAGCTGCTGAGTAAATTATGTGAACACCTATAGCAGGCACGGATACCCGTATTATTTATATTTTGTCATGATGTTAATGATGTTGATGCCATCGAGCCGATTTCGGCCACAGCGACTGCATTCGATGGCTTTCTAGGGAGGTTGTCGAGAGCTTTGGTGTGCTGCTCTATCCTGTGCTCTCAAGTGGCTAGCATACCCAACTTTGGCCGAAAAACCTTTTACGAAATTGTAGGGTATAGCTGCAGGTGGCCTAGTTTTAAGGTTATCACGCTTTAATTCTAGCTGCGACCTTCTTTTCTCTGCGAAGGCGTCGACCTGCCGATACTCACGACCTGCTTTTCCCACACTAAGGTGTCAATTTCGCATCTTTTGAAGTGTCTATTCTGAACATCCTTGAAACGTAAAAATTGACCACCACGTTTCCGTTTTATTTTTTTTATTTTGTCATAATGTGTTTGTGAGTATTACTGTTGATGTCTCAATAATTTTTTGTTCTCTTACCTGTTCTTCCTGGTCTGCATCTTTTCCGTTCGCCGCCTGAACGCTAAATAGGGGTTGTTGGACGACTGGCCCGGCCTGTTCTCCGTTTTCACCGACAGGATCAACGGGTGTTGCTGCAACATATACATTGTTCTATTAAAAAGTGAATTGATATATAGGGAGTTCATTGTGGGTAACGAGATCACGAACCGGATCGGATTTGATCAGTTCTTAAAAAATTGTAAGGTTCAAACCCAAGCAGGCATAGTGGGTGTAGAGACCCTTAACGAAGCCAAGAGGCACTTGTTCTCCCCGTCATTGCGATCATTATTTTATTCTGGACCATACCTGAGAACTTTCTACTTTGATATAGGGGGTCTAAGTTCCAACTTTTTTACTAGTCTTTTTTTTTATACAAGCTTTTAATTTTAAAACATTACTTTATTACCTCCTTGCCCTCTGTACTATTCAATGCATCCATCAGCACAATGGTTTGAGTGCGTAACATAGATTCCTACCATAAACCGTGATTTCTCACTCCAAAAACAAAACATCATCGGCAACATTTTTTGCGTTGAGTTACTTAAGTTTGATATACACAATGCTTGGTTGATGGCTTCGTGACACTACTCCACCCCACAGACTCCCTATCACAGAGAGGAGACCTGTGCCCCAGCAGGTGGATACGTTACAAGCCGGTTATGCTTCAAGGTTATATAGGTAGGCACATATTATATAGGTATCAAATGTTTTGGCGAGTGGTAAGTATAGATGTCGGTAAACTGCTGGACATAGGCATTGCCACAACTACTGGTCGTACTTTTCCATAATCAATAGGCTCATAGCTGCAGTAGGCCAAGACTTTCTGGGTTCACTCAGGTCGTTAGATCAAATCTAGTCAGGTACACCTGACCACAGTTACGGCAATAAAGCTAGCTGGAATTCAAAAACATGAAGATAATATGACAGTCCACGTAAGCCTACTCCTTCTCAAATAAAGATGTCCACGCAATGGGATAATATAATTATAAACTGATTATTACATATTTTACTACCGTATTGAGCCGTTTGTTGAGCCAGTAGTCGTATACAGCGATGACGAGGTCGTCGTTCCTCTCGAGCAGCAGCTTCGCCTCGTTGAGGGTCACCACAGTTTGGCCCGAGCTCTTCTCTAGCTTGTCCATCATTTGTTCGAACTTTAGCTCTGGAAGGAAACGGAAGTGTTTCTTAGAAATTGTTGCAGAGGTTTCGGTATGCCTAAAAGTAATGCTGATTCCATTAGAGACGAAATCGAACTGTTCGAAAGAGATACCGCGTCCCTGGAACACAAAGGGCAAAGAAGGAACATGGATTCCACTCCGCCCAGAGCGGGGGAGGGTCATTTGATGATTCTTACTACTATTATTAATACGAAAGTTTGGATGGATGGCTGTTTGTTGCACAATCACGGATGAAATTTGGCACAGAGATAGATTATAGTCTGAAATAGCGCACTTTTTTTTTCTCGCACGTACTCATCAAAATTTCCACGCGAACAAAGTCGCGGGAAACAGCTAGTTTATAAATATCCGTCTATTCACACCGGACACCAATCAGCCATCTATTCGGCCGCGTGGAAATTATCCCACGTAATCGTATTACTGGGGTTGAAAGTATCCTATGTCCTAACTCAGGTCATTGTCTATTCGTGGGCTAAATTTCATCCGTTATACCTCAGTCAGAAAAAGGCGGTGTGGTTTAAGGTGTCGAAATACAAAAACTGGACCGAAGGTTTCAGGGCCTCGTTTTGTGTTTCTGAACATTTATTTATTAAGAATCAATTTTATTTAAGGGCTGCAGGACTGTTCGAAAGAGATACTGCGGCCCTGGAACACAAAGGGCAAAGAAGGAACATGGATAGGTTTTAATCAGTACGAGTCTGACACTCCCTTCCACTCCATCCAGAGCGGGAGGGGTCATTTGATGATTTCCCTTCCGAAAATTCATGAAAAACCGTTTATTAGTTATTTGATGATTTCCTTTTTCGCCTTTTACGTCCATCGCTAGGATCAATAGAACGAGGACACAGTAAATGAAATGATGACTATAAATTGCACTCCTAGATTGAATTCAAAGCTGTCGCTAACCGTTTGTAGGTCGGCGGTCCCAGACAGACCGCTTGAAACCAATTTACAAGGACTGTGTAGGTCACATAAGACAGATTCGATTTTAATTTGCAAACGCTAATACAGCTGTGCTTTCCATTAATGGGGGGGGGGGAGCCGCACGTAGAGAGAAGAGTGGAAGGCTATGGGGGAGGCCTTTGCCCAGCAGTGAGCTGCTCAGAATATTATGGCAATATTCTGGTCCCTTTGTGTTCCAGGGCCGCGGTATCTCTTTCGAACAGTCCCGCAGCTGTCACTGTCCCCTACACTTAAACTACTACACAGTGAATACACATAAATCCTTTCAAAATGGAAGAATTCTATCCAGTATTCCTATACCAGTGGATCACACTTTCATTTCTCTGGTCAATCAAGGAGCTCTTGACACGGTTCTGCGTTGACTTAAAGAGGACAACTATAAAACCATCGGTATGAGAGAAGTGTTCACATACTCGTGTGTATGGTATACCTGTGAGCTCGGGATGCCGCTGCTGTTTGAGCCACCGCTCGTCCTCCGTGTCGATGTCGTACTCCGGCGCCTCTTGCTCCTCCCATAGCGCTGTAACAATACAAAATTATTTTTAAATAAAAAATTCCCGTTTACGAAGATATCTTGAGGGTCTTGAGCACATTTCTGCCGAAGTATTCTGCAGCACCCATGATAAAGTATGACGTTCCTTGTAGCTCAACAGGGTGGGAGGGATACACACGAAGGGGCGCACAGACGGTTACCGGATATCAGGTTCAGAATTATTTACTGAATACGTGGTAATCGTTTGTGCGTCGGTGTCCGTTCCACCTTGTATACCGCTCTCTATCTGAGGCCTGTTTCCCAACAATGGGAACGTGTTTGAAAAGTTTAAAACGCCTATTGATAAATATCTGTTACGGCTAAAATCCGAAGTAAGGTTACACCTAGTTCTAGCCGGCTAAGCGAGCTATAGCCAGCTAGAACTAGGTGTAACCTTACTTAGCCGGCTAGAACTAGGTATAACCTTACCTAGCCGGCTAGGTGTAACCTTAGTTCGGCTTTTAGCCGTAACATATCGACAAGCTCAGAGACGAATTGAATACTGTTGTCATCCACATACATGCGTGATTTAGGTAGAGTAGCTTATCTATTTGTTTTGTTTTTGAGATTTTTAAAAAAAGTACCGCATAAGATCGACCGGTGGAAAGAATGAGGTCCCTCATTCTTTTCACTTTGCCCCGCAGTTGGATAGTACAGACAATAATAATAATTTATTGTATACGGGGTAGACATCTTATTTAAAAATCTCGTGTTACGGTGTTTGTGGTCGCACTCCCCCGAAACGGATCGACCGATTTTTATGATTTTTTTATGTATATTTGGAAAGTATGAGAATAGGTCGTAAAGTATATTTCACACCGCTAATTTCACGCGGACGAAGGTCAATTATGAAAGATTTTAATTGAACAAGATTTTGTCCTTTTTAGACATTCATTCATTTATTTATTAACAATTTAAATTGCGTTGAACGATACATATTAAATAAACTTATCACATGTAGAAACAAATATATTTAAAAGCCTATTAAAATAAAGTGAAATGTCTAGTTCAAGAGACAAATCAAAAGTAACACTTGAGCAAAAAAAGTTTATCAAACAGCTTTATTTTCAGCTTTAAAAATGAAGTTTATTTTTAAATTATAACATCCCTATCTAATAAAAATAAGGCAGGCCGCAAGGTAATCTGTATAGGTTGATTGAATCACGTTTCGCAGAACCGAGCGAAACGGCGAAACCTTTTAATTTTCCTCCTTCCTTGTTTTATAGTATTAATAAAGGAATATGTGGCATTTTAATTATACTTTATGAATCTTATGTATTAGAGAGGATACTGTTTTATACTTAGCGTATGTACCTAACTTATTATAGACTGACCGCTTTAATGAGTCCTCGAGAAGTTATAAATGGAGTAATCTGAAGGTTGATCACGTATAGGTTCAATTAGTATCGTAATACCTATGTGGATTATGGTTATTTTAAAGCAAATAACCTGTGGGATATTGTTAGGATTTTGTGGACGCTTAATGTGCCTTTGATGGGGCAAGGCGGAGGACCAATTACAGCGGTCGGTCTATAATTAAAAAAATTAAATACGGTATTGCTTCTAGTTGCACGGTTATTTTTTAAGTTAAAGTTTGTTTTAAGTTGCTCTGACTTCCAACACCAAAATATCCAACAATACAAATATTTTTGTACAAGTCCACATTGATCACCTCCATGTATAATTTTAAACAGGCTGTCTATTATGTACTTTGTGAATACATTGTGATGCAGTACCCGTCCCTCGCCCCCTGATCCATGGGACTCGAAACATAACTGGCGAAATATGGATGATCTATAGGTATAAGTCCCGTCATGTAAAAAGAACGCTGACCGACAGTGGAGGGGATGTGTTTGCGCACGTTATACAGTCGAGTCCTAAAGTACTAAGCTATTGTTTTATATTATAAATATAAATTGCTTCATTGTAGAATCGTAATAGGTCCTTTACTAGCTACTTAGTACTTTGGAAAAGGCTAGAATAACAAAAATTGAGAAAGTTTATTTGAGCAGTCAGCGTTCTTTTTACGTGACGCGAACTGTACACCTCTGCCTTCTCCTTTGGAAGAACACAGGCGTGAGTTTATATTATTTAAAAACATAATTCATAACAGCAATAACCAGCGTGCGATCGAGGAGGCCTATATCCAGCAGAGGACTGCTGTAGTCTGACGATAATGATGGACAGCAATAACCATCAACATTATTTATTTAGATTTTTGCAAAAAAAACTAAATTTACTCAATGTAATCGTACATATTCCCTCTCATATCGGTCGCGTGACGCACACGTCCGCCCTCGCCGGTGTCCGTCATCGTTCTGCAAAGTGCGAAGGCCGAGAGCCCACAGCTGACGGCGCGGCGCCGCCGACTAACGTAATCAAATCACCAGACAAGTGTGTACACTGAGAAATGCACACGAGATTGTGTATCTTGGGATAGATGTTGTTTGTTGGGCGGTGGTTTAAATTGAGTCTGTTACTTGAATGTAAGTCTGGTGACGCCTGAGAAGTAAGCTGCTACTTACAGATTTGCTTATATTTTTACCACAGCATTTATTTATATATTCCTAAGCTTACACACACTATCTTTACAGGATGACCCCAATATAATAGTGGTTTGCAAACACACACCAAATAAATTGAAAAATAAACTTACGGCTAATACTTAAAAATCTATCTAAATATAAAATCAGACTTAACACAGAATATTAATATTTAACTATAACTAACAAAATTCAACAAAACTCTTGCGAATTCACTCAGATTGCACGAAAATATGTCAATTCTCTCATGCGCTTCGTTTAGTACACATATTGTGCGGGCAAGGGCATAAAGTGCTGCCGATACATAAGAAAAAGATTTGTTTGGCGAAAGGCACTAAGAACTTAGGAAAGAAATATGTAAGTTCGTCTTGCTCTTTAGTAAGTTATTGTAGAATTAAACGGTTTTTTTCACATTTTGTATGAAAATGGTATCCCATGCTTTAAATGAAAACGCAGCAACGGGTTCCATATTTCCAAAATTCTTCGGATTGTGATAGGCAGTTGTGACGCAAATGGGGTCCTGCGTTGCAATAGCCAGACAATTCAATAACGGGGTGCGTAGTTTGGCTGTGGATGTGGTTGGGGGCACTCGGCCGGCCGGATTAAGTGAACTATTAGCTGCCTAATGCCTATTATTTGATGGATCGTTCGTTGGGTATAGAACAATAGACTAATCAAGTTAGTGTTTTGAAGAGGGGTTTGTTTGGCAAATTAATTTGTTTTTCTATCTTTTGATGTAAAAGGTTTACACTAGATAACAGTAGCGAAGGGTACATTTTTGTTAGAGGTAAGCCGAGTACATATCTTTAATGTGATTATATTATTTGTGTATAGAATACTGACTAGCCGGTAGGAATCGGGTTCTATGGAACCTTCGCCACTGCTAGATAACGTAACGTATTGCCTGAAGGGGAAATTCATAGATGTTAGTAACTCACATTTACGTTGTTGAGCAAATGATTATATCAAATCTATACGGAGTGGAAGGGACACCGATGCGAAAACGGTTACCACGTATTCAGTACATCATTCTGAGCTACATAGAATGTTTTTATCGGTTATTTAAAAAAAAACAGCTGCTCCATACTTTTTGTAGGAAACAGCTGTTTTTTTTTTTAATAACCGATGCAAAATTTCTATGGGGCTTAGAATGGTGTACTGAATACATGGTAACCGTTTTCGCGTCGGTGTCCCTTCCACCCCTTATACGTTTCCTATGAATTAGGAGTTTCCTTAAAAATCATTCGAATTGTGATCGAAAATACGTTACGCAATAAGGGCGCGGGCACGAACAAAATTAATATGTGTTCCGAGGTATATAACAGAAAATCGCCGTAAAATGTGAACTTACCCACAAAACATTTCTAAAGTGAAAATATGTCACGTTTTTGTAAAGTCACGTTAAGTACCATTTTCGAAAGAAAAATTGAGAAACATCGACAGCTTCCGTTCGTGTGGTTTGTTTTCAAGGTTTCATTAAATAAAGCTTTTGTACTGAATCAATGGAGGGGAGGAAGGACAAAAACAAGGAAAAATAACTTTTAGCACAGAAACTTTGTAAACAAAATATTTTCCTGGACATTTTGTTACATATTTCAAACAAAATCATCAATAAGGACTTACAACATAGCTTTTAAATTATATATCTACACTTGCGGTTGAGTTCTGTAGGCTGTGGAGGTCAGGGGTAAAATCCATATCCATACCATACTAATATTATAAATGCGAAAGTAAGTTTGTTACCTTTTCACGCCTAAACCACTGAACCGATCATCCTGAATTTTTCCATATACGTTGTCAGGTGTACAGAAACAGACAGAGTTCCTTCCATCCCGAAAAAAAGTATTCTTTCGAAGGGAAAGAAAATCAGTTAACGAAAATACACAAAAAAATTTGGTTACCCAATGATTTTAGGTCAAAATAAAATCACTTAAATCAGTGTTTTTTTTTTGCTTTGATATCTTTGGTTAGACGTACTGAACGCTGTGTTAAAAATTTTCCATCTATTTTCATGGGACCTTATATAAGTAACCACCACAAGCAACGAAAATTGTTGATCACATTCAAATGAATTCACGTTCAAAGCCAGATTCCGAATTCAATTTCATACCATTTAGAATGTTGAATAACCGTCACACAGAAACACAGAATGCCAACAAAAAATAATCTTTTCATTTCCCCCCTCGTGTCTTCTGAAAGGGAGGAAAATGTTTCATGTTTTTGTAATTTTAATTATATTTCGGAAGCATCGTGAGATTTTCAATTAACGCTCTGATTGTACGGTACGGACCGTGTTATTTATTTTCATTAAAGAATTTCTGTACTTTTTCCGTCAAATAATTTTAATAATAAAAACTTTTATGGAAAAAATAAAACCGACTTCAAACACAAAAAAGTGAAAAATAACTTTAGTTTCTGAAGTCGGTGACTTTTCTTTGTTTGATTGAGTTTTTTTGTCAATAAACATCTAAGCGATTGCAGCAATCACGGCAGATTTGCTGTCTATTATTGAAGAGTTCCATTGTATATCTCCGAAGATCAGCATCAGATCATCCAAATTTAAACGGGACTACCGTGAAATAATATTCGTCCAAACAAAAAAAGAATCATTAAAATCGGTTCACAATTGGCGAAAAAATCGCTGAACATACGCCCAAAAAAAAAAAAACGAATTGATAACCTCCTTTTGGAAGTCGGTTGATGAATTACAAATCACCGAGGTACTTTAAAACCAATCCCCATTCCCACCATCAAAATCCCCAATAAAAAAAAATCCCAAGACAACGTATCTCAAGATTCCAAATCTTCCTAAACATCACCACATGTGCGTCAGTCATTCACAAACACATACAAAACTTTGACGTACACATTCGCAAAACACACAGTATACCATACACAAAGCGGTCTCGCTAGGCTACATGAGTAATTTATCTATCGTTCGCAATTTGTTCTATAGACGAATACCCTACAATAGGATATTATTGTTTTGTCTCGCACAAGTATTTCGTGAGTTTTTGTGTCTTTGAATGATAAAATTCTTTGAGAGCTGTGATTTATTAAACTATTATGGACATACCAGTTTTGTTTTTGGAGATTTACATTCTGAACAGGTTTTACGAATTGTATTTAGACAAACAGCCAAGTTACCTCAAGTCTAGATCTGTAGATCTGTCTTTATTTATTTCCAGACCCATTATTTATATTTTTATAAAATAGTACATATAAAATATTCCTATATAAAATAATATAGAAAACATTTAAAAACATAAAAAGTAGCCCACAGGTATATGGAACAGATCCAAGCTACCGTTCACAGTATTATTATCCTAACTTCCTAACTAGTATTATAAAATGCGAAAGCAAGTTTGTTTGTTTGTTACCTTTTCACGCCTAAACCACTGAACTGACCATCCTGAAATTTTGCTTATACGTTCTCAGGTGTTTAGAAACGGACATAGGGTACCTTCCATCCCGAAAAAAAGTACTGTTCCCGAGGAAAACCGCAATCTGTTGCCACTTTGGCCAAATTTTGATGCGACATGCGGCAGATGTGGCCTGCCCAATTCCATTTTAATTTGGCGGCTGTGTTGCAAACGTATGCGATTTGAGTCTTGGATCGAAGTATACTGTTCAGTATACGGTCAGAAATGTTGACTCCTAGTATACTTCGTTCGATGGCTCACTGGCTGACCCCGAGTGCGGAATTTTGACACAATCACCTGGACAACTCAAAAATGTTTACAGAGCTATTATGCTATAGCAAAATACGCTCTTTAAACGTGGAGTTGCGGACACCAGCCCGTTATACAATACAATATATTATCGAGCAGACGAATATGTTTGAAAAATTCGTCCAATTCATATTATGTAGAATGGATTACGATTTTCTTTCACAACCTTTTGGATTCTGATGGTTGACTGGTAGAGAATGCTTTGTGGCATTAAGTCCGCCTATGTACCACTTTTGTACATGAAGTTCAAATAAATAAATAAATGTTTGCTGCTGGCGACAACACCTGTCTGATAAGGTATTGTTAACTTAAATGTATTTTTAATAACATCATCATCATAAAAATACAATACAAATGGGTGAGTCACCAAGTTTTTCTCAGTAAAACTTAACAGCCAACTCTGACCAATGTTAATGAGCTCGTAAAATCGATCCGATATGGATGGGATGAGAGTTTTAAGTGGCTACTTTCGAAGCACTTAAATGTGTCATGCCGACTGCTGAGAGAAGAAACGTGCAGCTAGGAAAGACGTTTGTTTCCGTTGTGGTGCTCCTGGCTATAGCCTGGAGAGTCCAACTGGCCTTCTTCTTTTCTCGAATCCATCGATGATACAATTTATCAAATTTTTGGGCCTCAGTAGCTGGCGACGTCACGTCTGCGGTCACGTTAGAAACTGTACCTTTAAAAGGTTTTTTCTATAGAGGAAGTTATTATGAAAGCTGACAGCAGATTTACTGATGACACCTGTGTAAACATCTAAAAAGAGGAACCTGACACCCTAAACCAAATTAAAGTAGTCAGTGGTTTTTTACGACCTAATACTAAAGGACATTGATATGCAAATTCTATCATTCATCGTTCCTTCGTTTAACCCTGTCCATCGCCAACCTCAACCATATCAAGTATCAAAACATTTAAAAACGTATCAGGTTTAAACTACACCCCAATTTAAAACAGGTTGAAATTGAGGGTTGAAAAAACCCTCTTACCCATAAATAACGCTTGATCGCTTTGAACAATGGAACCCTAAAATTAAAAAAAAGCAACATTACAAAGGGTTCCTTACGCACGGTTTTTAGTATCAATTTCAATATCCGGGGGTGATAGAACGAATTTTTTAGAAAATGGATTTTATGTCGTAGAGATAAAGCTCGTTTTGGATTGTTTTCTGTAAAGATGAGTGGGTGGTCAGACAAAACTGATGGTTAGGTATGTTTTTGAAAGATAAGTATAAGTTATTTTGGCTTATGGTATCCATATAAGAATGGCAAATGTTTTAGTTGCGGTACTCCTTTACTGGGGTCTAGACAAAGTGCTATCAACGAGAACGGTAAAAAAAATATGTATTGGACTGACATAAAAACCGAACTGACGGTTTCCACGCAGTCATCCGCAAAAAAGTTGCTTCACTGATGTATCGAACGCGGGTCAGTAACAATAGTATCCTGAAAGTACTGGCGGAGAGGATGGTCAACTAGGTAGCTGACCTCTGGCTTGATGGTTCTCTGAGCAACCTGCCTCGGACAGTTAATTCTTTATGTGTTGCCGGTGTTGATTGTGTTTTGTGTTACTAACATTACTTGTAAGGTATTTTTTCACTAACAAGATGGATTATATTGTTGTCTGACAATATAATCACAATATATACAATATATACACTGAATCAATAAATAAAAAATAAGCTATCGAAAAACCGATCTCAAACCTGTTCAAAGTCGTTGCAGGAATACGAAACGCTCAGAAAGCGATTGCTAGTTTTCTACTTGTCTGGAATCTCTCTGGTTTTTGATAAGGCACTATTAGTTCTATCAAAAGGAGCTAGTATCATCATCATCATTCTCTTGCCCTTATCCCAATTCATTTGGCGCAGCATGTCTTCTTCTTCCATACTTCTCTATTACTCGTCATCTCATCAGACACCTCCTTTCTTGCCTATCGTCCGACCCCAAGTAACATGGGACAAGGGCAGGAACATGATGATGATAGACTCGCAATCCATCACACCTTTTCCTTAAAAGACTGGCGAAATTACGGAACATTTAAGTTTATTATCCCCAAATATTGCAAATAAACGACCCTACCGGACCCGTGGGTGTTCAAAGAGACGAATAAGGGATAACGGGTCATGAGAAATTGGGAGGTAAATCTATATGTGCATGGGGCTTTATTAGCTTGCACGGTTGCAAATTAAATTGGACTGTCAGACAGTAGCGAGGGGTTAATTTTTTTAAGAGATAAGCGGAGGGCGTATCTTTAATGTGAGTTTATAATTTGTCTATGGAATACCGATTGTGCCCATTTTCAAAGGGAAGCCGGTAGTAATCGAGTTGTACCTTCGCCGCTGCTGTCAGAACTCTGCCTCGATACGAACTGGGTTAACATTAGATCTTCTTAGCGTGTCGATGGCAATCTAAATTGTGTCGGCCCAGAACTGAGCTACTAGTTTGGCGCTTTCGGTAGCGTCCATCAGTTTCTGTAGTGAACAAACAACAGGGCACGCAGGACACGATATTAAGTGCCCCATTGTTTGTGGAACAGCACCACATTTACACTCCAGGGCAGAGTAATCAATGAATCTCCACCTGAGCAGGTTTTCCTTGCTGCGGCCAACCTGGGTCCGGAGTCTATTTAAAGACTTCCAGGTCAGCCATGGCAACTCGTGTCCCGTGGCAACATTAGATGATCCCGAATCAAAAGACATGAAAATTTCCCTCCCTGGCGATTCGATGACTACTATAATGAACGGTTAGACGAAATCAACGAAAGATAATTGCGTTTGGCAGAAGCTGATATAACTGTCAAAATATATAAGGTCTAACTTTTTAAACACGAAATATTTCAAGAGTAACTTCTATAGGTCGTAAAGTCACCATAGCAACGAAAATTTTTTTTTATCTAAGTGTATTTTTATTAAAAAAAAAAATTAAAATTACTTGACCCACAAAATAAATACTGTCTAAAGGTTTAAAAAGTAAAAGAAAGTTTAAAAAAGTAAAAGTAAGTAAGTAAGTTTAAAGTTTGTAAAGGTTTTATGCAAAATGTCGCAAGAATATTTATAAATATAATAATTTCGTAAAAATAAAAACATTCAGAAAAAAATTTTTTTTTCGTTGCTATAGCGACTTTACGACTTGTAGAAGTTACTCTTGAAATATTTCGTGTTTAAAAAGTTAGACCCTATATAGAGATCTACGTATTGGAATGGGCAACTACCGTCCTATCAGTGTTATTATGCCTCTGATTTTGTCAGCGGGCTGTACCTCATCCGTAATAGGCAGACAGTTGAAATTTTCACAGAATGTGTATTTCTGTTGCTGCTATAACACCAAATAATAAAAAGAAATTTAAAGTAAAGGGGAATCCCCTACTACGATGGTACGGAACACTTCATGCGCGAGTCCAACTGGCACTTGGCCGGGTATGAGTTATTTTACGACATAGATGACTTTGATCCCATTGTCGAAGACTCAAAGGTGAAAAAATAGAAGTGAGACCGTTGCCCTGCAGTGTGATAGCAGAGGCTCGAAATAATGATAATTGTGCAAATATTGATAGACATATTTTAATATAAAATAGGATAAGCTATGTGTACTTTGATAACATAATAATGTACTGTGAAAATCGAATTTCCCCAGGGGTAGGTAGGTACTAGGTAGGCGCGTCGAGTAATATCAAAATATTGCCGTTTCATGATGGCTTTGATAACGGTTCGTGATAAGCCTAGAATAGCTGTGTATTTAAGAGAACATATTTTAATGTTATTTTAGCTACTTTAGAAGTTAGTAAAGGTTTTACTGAAGGGTCACATCCGGGGAATAGGGAATTAAATACCGTACAAATGCGGGGAATTCATGAATCTCGGTCATGGTCGGCTTGCAGTCTAACCGGATGCAGCTGAATACCAGTATTTTACATAAAGCGACTGCCTATCTGAGCTCCATTTTGACTGATCTTCAAAATATAAAAACGTGACCCCACACTAGGAATTTCTCTGTATCGTGGGTGCGTTTACATATATTTAATCTCACTTAGACAAAAAGTCAAAACCGGAACAACTACCTATAGGTTATACAAATATTTGTTCCGTGCCGGGAATCGAACCCGAGACACGCAGCGCTGCAGGTGCAGCCAATCGCCCAGCCACTGCACCAACCGTGCTGTTTTATTCTTTTTCTTCTTTGCCTTTAATTGGTTTATTTGAAAACAATGCTATGAGTACGAGTTATTAGTTTCTGCTCATTCCTAAAGGCACGAGTACAGTACGAGCACCAATATGTAAACACTTAACAACTTTAAAAAGTGTTTTTCTCCGACTGTTCTGATTAAAATCACATGTTGTTATGAACATAGTATTTTCGAACTCATATTTTATGAAAAAGATCCTAACTCCAAGTTACAATAGTTATTTCTCGCGAAAATTGCTATTAATTTTAGGAAAGTGAATACATATTAGTGCTCGTGACTGTACATTTGACCCTCCATACTATCGCCTGAACGTTCACAAACAAGTTCGTTTATCGCAAATCAATAACTTAAACTTTCCTAGCACATTCTAATCGACCTTGTTGCCGCGTCCATCAAGCTAGGCAGTAAATTGATGTCAAATGGTTCGTCACATTGGTGTCAATTCATGCATCTATCTAGCGTTAGGCAGAGAGACTGATTTCAGGTCTTTTAAAGCTATCTATCTTCATTTTTGATCGTTCTAGCGTCATCATCTGTATAGCCTTTTCCCAACTATGTTTGGGTCGGCTTCCAGTCTAATCGGATGCAGCTGAATACCAGTATTCTACACGGAGCGACTGCCTAGATGCCCTCCACAACCCAGTTAGTACTGGGTAATACGATACCCCTTGGTAAGACTGATTGTCAGACTTTTCGAGCCACTGACTACCTGTAACGACTGTCAAAGATCTACAATTAACAGCCGGGCCCAACGGCTTAACGTGCTTTCCGAGGCACGGAGGAAACTCGGCATGTAATGGGTGGTCACACATCCACGGACCAACCTGAAGATGGATCCGGGCGGCTGTTATTATTTAGCCACGAGTTCTTTTCACTCTATTAAGAGAAAATCTATCTACGAAGGCTTAATTCCATTGCCTTTTCGTCCTGTCAACAAGCCAAAGGGTTAAAGCCGACACGGAAACCGAAGACAGATCGGTGTCAAATCTATCACGAGAACCACTTGAATGGAAGACGTACTTGACCCATTTCTAGTTGTTTAGCTCTCTGTCTATAGCTAAACGTATGGAGCTTAGTAAATTGAGTGTAAGATGTTCAAACAATGGTGAATTTATTGAGCTGTACATGAATTGCCTGTCTTTAGGTTTGGTCAAACCGATGAGGATAAATTCTGAACATATCCATACAAATATTCAAAGATCAGTTATGGAATCAGGCGTTTCGGAATGTTATTTATTTATTTATAGATAGGAGAACCAACAGCTATGACGAATGAATAACAATTATATAGGCAACACAGAGCCAATTACAGGTTATGCAAAATATTTTGATCCAGACATGGATTTCGTTTTTCCTGCACGTGGCGTTGCGCATTTTTGGCGTATAGCAGACAGGTCGTTTAATTTTTGATCCGTTCAAAGTGACTCTCTTTTCTTATTCATCCCGACTTGGGGCTTGCACGTTAAGCCTGTTGGTTATTGTGAATATTCCAATTTCATAAACATCTCTTCCTTCTTTTTTGAGACTACTTACTTAGCTCCTGCGAGTTTACACTGATAAGTATGATGTCAAACATTTCGCATGAAACGATTGATCCGATTATTGCATGACTGAGCGAGACGAAAGGAGTATGTAAGGATCGTAACGGCGTTCTATGATTTCTGCCTGCTCCCATGGGAAAAAGGCGTGAGTTAATGTATGTATGTATATATGAGCGAGACAATACTCTTCAAATGTCATGTCAAACGCAAAAAAACTTGATGATTTTTGACGAGGTAGGGTGAATCTAACAACAAAAATGTTTGCTCCAGTGTTTGTCAAAGTCAAAACGTTTATTGTGAACTAAGTGTAAAATGTAGTGTTATGTTATGTTAGTACCCTTAGCAACCTTTGACAAGCATTGAAATTTATTTTTTTCAAGGCAAATGCTTCAGATATCTTGAGTAGCTTCGCCTTCTTTGTTTTTCTGACATTCAAAAGTGCCTGTTATGGTCTAATTGAAATAAATGCTTTGAGTTTGAGTTTGAGTATGACTAAATCCCTCCTTCCCTCTCAGCATGGAAAACCTACTTGACCGATTTCTCTTTAATAATGGAAATGGAAACGTCGATCGCTCTGCGGTTTCGGATATCGGATCCGACTTTGTTGTTTGCAGATTGTTCGCAGCGGTTTGTTGCCTTTTTGTAGGATTTTTAATTCCAGTTTCAATTTGTATTTCCGTCTGCTATGTATGTTTTTGTAGGTGGAACATAAAGTTAAAAACACTGGATCAAAGCTTAATGAAACGTTATTTCCTAGCCTACTTTTCTAACGTAAAAATCATAATTGACAGGTTGTTGCTGGTCAAAGCTCTATATTAAAAAAAGATGCAAGGTAGAGAGAGGTAAGTCTATTTTAATTCATTAATTACCATCATAATAGGAGAGCTCGTGGCTAAATAATAACAGCCGCTCGGATCGATCTTTAGGTTAAGCCGTGCTTGCCTAGGTTGGTCCGTGGATGGGTGACCAACCATTACATACCGAGTTTCCTCCGAGCCTCGGAAAGCACGTAATGCCGTTGGTCCCGGCTGTTATTTGTAGATCTTTGACAGTCGTCACAGGTCGTCAGTGGCCCGAAAGTGTGACAACCGGTCTCGTATTACCCAGCAATAACTGGGTTGTGGAGGTCAGATAGGCAGTCGCTACATGTAAAAAAACTGGTATTCAGCTGCATCCGGTTAGACTGGAAGCCGACCCCAATAGTTAGGAAAAGGCTAGGCAGATGATTATGACAAGCAGTTACTTTACAAATATAAATTCAGAACGCTATTAATTTTCATACAACATAAACTAATTTTGAATGATGAAGTAAAACCTAGGTGGAATATCAATCAGCAACAATGAATAGGTGTAATAAATACACAGTGGCACGAGTCGGGTAGCCGGCATGATTAACAACAGTCGCTTCGTAGATACTGCCAAGTGTGAGTAATGGGATGCTTTGGGAACATCAGTTATTGTAGGACGTGTGTTTGGAGTAGTTAATTTTTTTACATAACATAACGCCTGTAATCTCCGAAGGTTGCGGACAGCGTTGTTGTTTATAGTACATCCGCATTTCGGTGGTAAAATCCTTATCCTTACTAATCTATACTAATATATAAAGGTGAAGAGTTTGTTTGTTTGGTTGAACGCGCTAAACTCGAGAACTACTGGTTCGAATTAAATAAATCTTTTAGTGTTGGATTTCCCATTTATCGAGGAAGGCTATAGGCTATACAACATTACGCTACGACTAATAGGAGCGGAGCAGCAATGAAAAATGTTGCAAAAAACGGGACGGGATTTTACGCGGACGAAGGTCGCGGGGAACAGCTAGTATTATATATGCGAAAGTAAGTTTGTTTGTTACCTTTTCACGCCTAAAGCATTGAACCGATCATCCTGAAATTTTGCATTTACGTTGTCAGATGTACAGTAACGGACATAGGGTACCTTTCATCCCGAAAAAAATTACTGATCCCGAGGAAAACAACAATAACGTTCTTATGATAATAGACGCCGCCACGTGTGTTTCGAATCATGATTGAATTACATATCTTACTAATATTATAAAGAGGAAAGAGTTTTATTTTTGTGTGTGTGTATGTTTGTAATGAATAAACTCAAAAACTACTGTGCCGATTTCAAAAAAAAAATCATCATTAGGAAGCTACATTATCCCTGAGTAACATAGGCTATATTTTATCCCAAAATGTTCAAAAAATAAATGTCCACCCGTACAAAGCCGGGACGGGCCGCTAGTATTATTATATAGAAACATCAGTAGTGTGACAACCCGAGTTGATTATCATATAAACCTGACACTGACCTGTAAATTGCAAAAAACGTAAGAAAAATAAAATTTCGCGGGTTACCCTGGCGCTTCCATTTTAATGAAGAGCGACAAGAAAAGCAGCGCTGGCTCATTCTAGGAAAGGTTTACAACAAAATACATTTTAAACGGAATCTTTAGGTCATAAACTAGCCTTTAGGTTTCCACCTGAACCATCTATTATTTAGAGTAGAGCTAAACACGCCACGAAGCTTTTAATTTGGGTGTTTTGTCTATGTTTAATTTATAAACAGTACCTCGGACTGATTAAAACAGTAATTATAAAAGTGTTTTTCCATTAGGAATTCTCAGTAGTACGGATGTTGGATTTGTGCCCGGTTGATGGCGATAGGCTTGGCTCATATTATATAGGACTTCAACAGAACTTCCGATATGTGGATGTACCATCTATGGTACACCTCTGGCTTACCCTTCGGGAAAAGTAGGCGTGTTGTTATGTTATAAAGACTTATAATTATTTGTTTCAGTGTAAGGACGTTGAATAGCGTATCTCCGGTGATAATTTGGGACGTTAACTATTTGTTTCATGTCCGTTTATCATTTCTGATTATACATGATCTGTCAAATATATTTTATAGTCTCGTATCCTTGTATAACATCAAAACGACTACTAATTACTGAAATAAAACCATTACTAGTAGTAGTAAAGTAGAAGGTCTTCGGATGAGAGAAGCTAATTATAGGTAGTTAGGTTGGCTGGCTGATGGCCCATGGCTGAACGCTGACCCCTAAAATACAGGTCCAGGCCTAGTTTGGGGGCTAGGATCAGATTTGTGGAATGTATACACTCGTGTGCTTTCTTATTGTGACTGGCTTGTAACATGTATTTTCAAGTGTCATTTTTTTTTAGGTTATGTTCCCTTATAAGGCCTGGACCTCTACCAAAGCTGAGAGGAGCCGTGTCAAAACAGATCAATCAAACTGGTTGAAATCTAGTCGTCCCGTCTGTCGTCTCTCTTGTGATTGGACGACATTTCCTCTCGACTCCGCTTTGGTGGAGTCCGGGCCTAACACTAACGTCCGCCAACCCGCATTGGGTCCGTGTGGTGGATTATGGCCCTCTCTCTCTCACAGAGAAAAGGCCTGAGTCCAAGCAGTGGTAACGTTATAGGCTGATACTGATACTGTTAGCCTGCATCATCCCACAGCTGGGCAAACACCTCTCCCCATGACTTCCAGTTGTTTCGATTCAAGGCGATGTTACAGGCTGATTTTATATTAGCATTACCATACGTAAATATTCTGCCCTAAAATTCCTTTTCATATGTTAATTCAACGAGACGACCTAAAAAATATCAAACCCTATTCGCCCTTTAATATCCTCGTTAAAAAAACGTAACATGACGGGTTATATTGAATTTAATCACACACCCTTTGTGTCCACGGCTCAATATTAAAAAATAATATAGGAGGGCTTAACGCGTGGACGTTGATTTAATTATGAGTAACAGAGTAAAATGGGTATATTAAATTACCTACGTGTATTCCTCCATTACTTTGCGCGTCACATGAATGATGTTTTTTTATTCATTAAAGTAGTCTTCTTTATCGTGTGGTTAGTTCGTAACCTGGTGTCAGAGTTTTTAGGCCGCCCATGGGCCTCTGACTTGGCTTTACATGCCGTCAAGAAATATCTCTCAGGCATGCTGGTTTCCTCACGATGTTTTCCTTCACCGAAAAGCAAGTGATAATTTTACTATACACACATGAATCCGAAAAATCAGAGGTGCGTGCCTTGGGTTCGAACTCGAGACCTATGACTTGGCAGTCCGACGGTCACACCACTAGGCTAAAGTAAAGCTAGGCTAGGTTAAAGTAGTATAAGAGTAGGTGGACAGCCTCATTGGTCTAGTGAGAATTTTTTCAGTAGCAGCCACGGAGCCTGGAATTGTGCCCGGTTGATGGCCATAGGTTTGCCCCCTATTACATGGGCCTTAAACATAACGTTGCAATTTTAACTTATGTAGTGTTAGAACTTCAACGACGATATTGACCTGTGTGCTATTCCGTTGATTGATTATTTTTAACCCCCGACGCAAAAAAAGAGGTATTATAAGTTTGACCGCAATGTGTGTGTGTGTGTCTGTCTCTGGCACTGTAGCTCTTAAACGAGTGAACCGATTTGGATGCAGTTATTTTTATTTGAAAGCTAGTTTCTTGGCAATGGTTCTTAAAATACGTTTTATCAAAAAAAAAAAAAAAAAATTTTATTAACAAAAAAACCAGCCGAAAACAACCTAAAACCAGCTAACTATAAAACAAAACACTACATAAAATAAAAACATCCCACACAAAAATCTTTTCACAAACATTTCATACAAAATACAGTAGGTAAACTCTCAAAGTAATTATGGTACGACAAAAAAATGACCTACATAAAAACGAACTCTCAAAAGGTACTGCGGCATAAGGGCTATTTAAAATTAACATATGTACAGTACGGTACGTTCGTTAACCGAATACTTGACGAGATTCCAACGAGGTAGAATGCTGCCTGATGACTAATGGATACCGGGATAATGTATAAAAAATGTGAGGACTGAATGTCCAATCAAGTATAGAACAAGGGTTCTGTTACCACATGCATTCTTTTTGTAAAATGTTGTTTATTTAGGCATTAGGCTGTGGTTTCCACCAGAGATGAGCGAGGAATGTGTGTGGCACTATCCAATCACATAGCTAGAATACCTCAAGCTGTGAAAAAGAAGCGATATTATTGGCTAGTTTCACACATATCCCTAAGGTCGCTCAGCGAGCTATGGAACGGGCTATGCTCAGAGTCTCTTTGAGAGATCGCATCCGGAACGAGGTGATCTGACAGAGGACCAGAGTTGTCGACATAGCTCACAGAATAAGTAAGCTGAAGTGGCAATGGGCCGTTCAATTGCAGAAGATTTGAAAGGGAATCGACTCTCTTGGTACATCGCATATGACTAAAGAGTGATGAATGTTGATGGATGGGGAGGGAGAAGAAGACCAAGGAAACGATGGATGGATTGTGTGAAGAATGATAGGAAAGAAAAGTATTAATAATAGCGTGAAGGTTGACAGAGGAGAATGATACAAAAAAATCGTGTTGCGCCGACCCCAAGAAACATGGGACAAGGGCAGGAAGATGATGCTGACCCATAATAATTTATCGAAATTAATATTTTTATTTCGAAAGTTTAAGCACTTTCTTGTTACGGAACCCTAACTAGATAGATACCAGTATGAAATAAGTGCGGTTTCCATAGTGGCGACTCTCGGTAGCAGTAAAAAGTAGTTGTCTAGTTCTTTATACAACGCAGCTATGTTGTAGGGGTAAATAACCGGTCACTATTGTTGCAGAGACCAATGAAGCATACCAGTGTCATTGCTGGCTCCAATAGTCGAGTTAAAGATATGCTGTGAATGTAACTGATCGAATTTTACAAAAAAAGTTCGACTTGATAATGCGTTGTCCCTGTCATACCTGTTTGACAGTCTCTTTATAAAGTTTTATAGTGTCATGTATAAAACGTTTTCAGAGGAGCGCGTGGCTAAATAATAACAGCCGCTCGCATCTTTAGGTTAAGCCGTGCTTGCCTAGGTTGGTCTGTGGATGGGCGACCACACATTACATACCGAGTTTCCTCCGAGCCTCGGAAAGCACGTTAAGCCGTTGGTCCCGGCTGTTATTTGTAGATCTTTGACAGTCGTCACAGGTCGTCAGTGGCCCGAAAGTGTGACAACCGGTCTCGTATTACCCAGCAATAACTGGGTTGTGGAGGTCAGATAGGCAGTCGCTCCATGTAAAATACTAGTATTCAGCTGCATCCGATTAGACTGGAAGCCGACCCCAATATAGTTGGGAAAAGGCTAGGCAGATGATGTATAAAGCGTTTTCAGAACACTTTGTGTCTTCCCACTCTAAGACTAGATTTATCTCATAGTTTTATCTTCAACCTTTAACACCCACGCATAGGAAAGTAGAAGGATCTACGTAAAGAAACACAAATAGTTTATCATTTAAGTTAAAATCTAAACTAATATTACAAAGCTGAAGAGTTTGTTTGGTTGAACGCGCTAATCTCAGGAACGACTGGTTCGAATTGAAAAAATATTTTAGTGTTGGATAGCCCGTAGTTGGGTAAAATATTTTAGATATTGAGGAAGGCTATAGGCTACATAACATCACGCTACGACTAAAAGGAGCGGAGCATTAATGAAAAATGTTGCAAAAACGGGGAAAATAGTGTTTTTATAATAACTTCACGCGGACGAATGTCGCGGGCAACGGCTAGTTATGAATATGTAGGAACCTACGTACATATGCCATCGTCAAAATGATGCAAATCCCATCCTATAATAAGGAGATGCACTGAAAAAGCCTTCATGAGTAGCGTCTGGTGTTAACCTAGCCGGTTTCGACCAAAAACAAGGATAAATTAGCTTAACCTTAGCTCATATAGCTGAGAGAATTTTACATATTGATGAGTCGACCAAAGAGCTAACACCATCAGTATGTAAAATGGACAGCTAAGCTTACCTAACTTAGCCTAAACGACTCGACCAACAAACCTTCGATACCTCGCTACCAATTTACTGATTGACAAATATTACTAAGTCATCATCTGCCTAGTCTTTTCCCAACTATGTTGGGGTTGGCTTCTAGTCTAACCGGATGCAGCTAAATACCAGTATTTTACATGGAGCGACTGCCTATCTGATCTCCAAATATTACTAAGTATACATTTCATATACAAGACAACCTCTACGTTTAATTACGGATTCTATTTGGGTAAATTAGTTCGCAGAATTTCGTCTAGCCCTAAATAATGTAAGCTTATACATTTTTAAGCACATACCAGACAAGTTCGACATGAAATCGATCGTCTGTCTGCGAACTTGAACCCTTTTAATTAAACATACACATGCATAGGTATAGGATTCTCATTTAGTCCCTTTTCATGCGCTCCGGCTACCGAATAGCTGATTGGTGAAGCGTCTATATGGAGCTTTTACACGTACCTGTTATAACCGCGTTAATTATTGAAGTCGGATCTTGAAAATGGGGCTGAAAACCACCATATTTTTCAATGGGAATCCGGTAGGAATCGAGTTGTAAGGAACCTTCGCCACTGATACATGGTCAATTCTACCTTCAGATCCGTCTGTGCTGACCAGAATCTGCACCAATTGTTATCACGATTATGACTTCAAGATCTGCGCGCCTATGATTGTTGCGAAACTGAAGGGTCTCGTCGTTTCTTGTATTGGCAATATTGTGCACATATCTCATTAGACTGTCATGTTCAGGTTGCCAGTATCTTACACGAAGCGACTGCCTATCTTTCACAAATCAGTTACAAGGTAACACGACATCCCTTGGAAAGACTAGTTGTAAGTCCTTACTTCATGTTCCAAACATTACCAATCCACACTGGGCCCAAGTAGTGGAATATGGGCTATTGCTTCTCGCTGAAACGAGGCCTATACCCCAGCAGTAGAAACATTATAGGCTGGTTCTGCCATCAAACGTTCCTCTGTTCACATTGGTCTCTCAAAGTAAAACAGGCACTTGTACTGTAATGAAAGTTGGCAAGCGAATAATAACCTGTATATTTTCAGTGATGTAATATCAGTCGTGATTATCAACCTGAATATTAAGCTGAAATCCATCTCCTGTTTCCATATGTCGTTTAACAGAATGTCCAATTAAAACCGGAGAGGATGCAATCATTTTCCGGCAACAGGAGCGGAAAATTCCCCGTCCACGTGTACCGCCCACATGTGGAGGCACGAGGATCGAAACTGTGTGAATGTATTGGTATTTATTTGCACGAGAACTCGTATGGTTCAATAGGTATTACAATACGAAGTCAGTCAGATATACGTTTGTAACATACGTTTATATGCAAATTAATGAATTGAGAAATGAATGCTTTTGTATTTTAGAAGGTCTAAACCGGCATCATGCCTGCGTCGCGCCTTCACCTTACGCTGTTTCTGTGTAGTCCCCTTAGAGGGGGAGGATACAAAGCGTTCTGAAAATGCTTTATAAAGGGTGTAAAAAGACCCTTAACGAAGCTGAAAGGCACTTGTTCTCCCCGTCATTGCGATCATTTTTTTGTTCTGAACCATACCTGGGAACCTTCTAGTTCCGGAGATATTGGAGGCCCCGGATGAGGCTGATTACAAGAGAGTAGAGACTGGAAAAACAAAGAGAGGTTAACTGAGACAATTGGTGAAGTCGGGCTCTGGCCAATGATAACCTCATAACATCATCACTCAACAAGGCCTATAAATCCCCAAAAGGTTTGGCAGAAGTGCACTTTAACTGGTGACATGTACCCACATGTAGCTATGTGTGCGAAGTAATTGGGGGCGAACTTATTGTCGGCAACCGGGCACAAATACAGGCCATACTATCTGTGGATTTGCTTGTACACCCTATGAGCTTACAAACGTGGTTTTCGTTTGAATGCATCAGCACATTCTGTTACTGATCGAAATCTTCCCTGCATCGAATATATATGTTACGGCTAAAAGCTGAACTAAGATTACACCTAGTTCTAGCCGGCTATACCAAGGTGCGGCCGGTAACAGTTTGTTATAATGCAACCAATTTGGATGTAGCTAGTTCTACCCGGCTAGAACTTGTGTAACCTTACTTCGGGTTTTAGCCGTAACATATATATAACTATAGAATTATATATGTGGTAGTTTGCAAACAGTGTTGATTCTGCCACAGAATAAACTCCCATAGGATCTAAACTGCAGATTATTCGTATTCACAGTCAATAGTGTGATAACGAACACTGTTTGATATTAAACTCCCGAGGGTGTTGGCACCACACAATACACATTATACAAGGTGTAAACGGACCCTTCACGAAGCCGTGAACCAAGCATACTGTACATCAAACTAAGTAACGCTACGCAAAAATTATTGCTGGGATACAACTTTTTTTTGGGGTGAAAAATCACGGTTTATGGTAGGACTCAATGTAACGCACTCAAAACAGTGTGCTGATGGATGCATTGAATAGTACAGGGTTCATGGAGGTATTTTGATTTTTTTTCGCCTATGGGCCTTAAATAACTGGCGAAATGAGGGAGTATGATGAAAATCATTTCACCGTACAGCGTACGCCATTCGGTGCACCTCTATACCTGCCATCATCTGCCTAGCCTTTTCCAAACTATATTTGGGTCGGCTTCCAGTCTAACCGGATGCAGCTGAATACCAGTATTTTACATAGAGCGACTGCCTATTTGACCTCCACAACCCAGTTAGTATTGGGTAATACGATACCCCTTGGTAAGACTGGTTGTCAGACTTTTCGGGCCACTGACTACCTAAGACAGTCAAAGATCTAGGGGAAATCATCAAATTACCCCCCCCCCCCCGCTCTGGGCGGAGTGGAAGGGAGTGTCAGACTTTTACTGACTAAAACCCATCCATGTTCTTTCTTTGCCCTTTGTGTTACAGGGCCGCGGTATCTCTTTCGAACAGTCCCGCAGCCCACACAAAGACACCTGACATTGACAACATCACATTTACCTTACGCTTATAATATGTAAATTCAAAGGCATTACCCACATTAGTTGACCATTAAATTCACCATAATTATAGAGTATTGAACTCAGGCGTGCACAGCCATGGGAATTGCGAATCGTAGGTGACTAATGACTTTAAAACTAATAGCTTAGACAAGGAGAAAAAGTACGGGTCACGTAAAAGTTATAAGTGGCTCTAATAGAGTAGGGACCAGGTAAAGTTTTTTAGGTCTTTCGTGTCGGCACCAATTAAATGAGAATAGTTCATGACCAGTCAGCTAAGAACCAGCTATGGAACCAGTCAGCTAGATGGTAGCGGGACTGACTATTCAGCAGTGGCGAAGGCTCCATACAACTCGATTCCTACCGGCTTCCCTTTGAAAAACGGCACAGTAAGTATTCTATATAGACAAATAAAATAATCACACTAAAGATATGTACTCCGGTTTATCTCTTACAAAATTGACCCTTCGCTACTGCTGTTCAGGGTGCGTAGTAGACTGCACGTCGGTGTCACTTTGACCTTGAGCTGGCAATGAAGAATAAGAGGCAAGCTTATACTATGTTTGGTACCTCTTACGTACAGCATTACGTCAGTAAGAAAGCATTAAGAGTGTTTTTACGACTTACGGCATTCAAACTTTCAAGTCCTTTTTTTTTCGAAATGACTGAACCGATTTTAATGAAACTTCATACGCATAAGCAGGAAACATAAATCTAAAATATTTTCGAAATGTCTTTTTAAAAAAAACGATAATTGGAAATCGAAAATGGAAATCTATGAAAAATCTAAAATCGGTCTAATTTAGCTGTGACAGTATTTTTCGAGAAAGTTCTCTGATAACTTTTTAGACCTATGTATCCTGCTTGGGCGCAAATTATGGCAGCAAATCGGTTTGACCTAAAAAGATACCTTACAAAAACCTTGTGTACCACAAAAATATATCCATGTAAGTATACCAATAACTAAAATAGAAACTCATTAGTTTTCCTTATTCCCAGAACTTGAACGGTACTCGTTAAAAACAAAAACTTGTTCATACAACATACAACTGAAACTATAGAGTAGCTTCATGTATGAAACTTTCCGTTAATGTTTTCGAAACTCTACGAGTATAAACTACTAACTAGTGCTTACGACTACGGTAATGTTTATATTAAAACTTTATTTCGTTAGTATTTAAACTTGTTATGTATTTCGTGACTACGTTTCAGTTCTATTTTAAAAGATAAATGTTGACTTTAATATTAATTGCCAAACTTGTTTGTTTTTGCAGAAAAGACGAAGGACAAACAGTTATTTCTTCATCTTTCGTACACCACGCGTAGCATGACCACCATAGAAACCGGTTTTATCGACGGAAGAATCGACACAATGACAGATTTCTTTTGTTAATCTGTCATTTTGACGATTCTTCCGTCCAGATGGTTTTACTTTTCAAGTATCTTGGGCCTAGTAGTGGTGGTACTATATCCTCTAATGTGCAGGTGTAGGGACACTTTTGACACACCCGGGATAGGAGCATCGCATTCACCAAACACATCTATCTCACTCACTCTGTAGTCAAGATAAAGTAATTACTTAATTAGTTTAAGTAAATATTTATGTAACCATTTCTATGCAATAGATAAGAATTTAAACGATTTAAGAACCGTCCAAGAAATCAAAGCTAAGAATTCTAAGTTCTGACAGCTGTAACTTTTAGACACGGAATAAAAATTGTATCTTAAGTAATTACTTTTACTCAAGTAATCACTATGACTTTGTTTATAGATACGGGTCTGAGTGTTGGAAAAAGCTAAGTTGCAGGATTATTTAGTAGTTCAGTTGGGGTATGTCATGATAGAAGTGATATTGCAGTACAGTGACCTTTATAAAGTTATACTGTGGAAAATAAATTGTTAAGAGTAGACAAATCAGTCTACCCTCTTTTTTGTCTTTTGCTACGCGCACTACTGGAACTCGGCACTAAACCTGGTGATACTGTGAGTGTGTTTTGCCGTGACTTAGTGTCGAGTTCGAGTGGTGCGTGTAGCAAAAGACAAAGAAAGAGGGTAGACTGATTTGTCAGCTCTTAACAATTTATTTTCGATCCACCCGCATTCTCCAGTCAACCCGCGATCATGGCGCTTGCAACAGCGTCGAAATATCGGGAGCTCAAAATAATCAACAATCACGGAAGATATGCCGTAAGTGATATTATAAGTTTAGTTGTAAACCGTGAAACCTTAAAACAGTGACCTTTATTCTCGTTACCATAAGGTTTATGTCAGAGGTTAAATAACTGAAAGGACTGTCGTGATGTTGCCGTTAGTAGTTTGAAAATGACAGGAATAACGCTTAGCCTAACTACGTGCTAAGTAACATTTGTAGATTTCGGCCTAAGATAAAGTCTAATAGAGATGTATTGAAGCCGGCATCAAATGGATTGCTTGATTAAAACAAAGATAGTAACTGAGGATGAATCAATCAGGAGTGATTCAGTGCAATTGATGCAGATCTTGTTTAGCTTAGACATATTATAGTAAGTACTTGAGATTCAGATCACAGAGTAGTCAAGAATGGAAGAATAGTAGTAATTTCATTCCATCATCTGCCTAGCCTTTTTCCCAACTATATTGGGGTCGTCTTCCAGTCTAACCGGATGCAGCTGAATACCAGTATTTTACATGGAGCGACTGCCTATCCACGGTAATATTATTATTACCGTGGCCTATCTGACCTCCACGACCCAGTTAGTACTGGGTAATACGATACCTCTTGGTAAGACTGATTGTCAGACTTTGGGCCACTGACTACCTAACGACTGTCAAAGATCTACAAATGACATCCGGGACCAAGGGCTTAACGTGCTTTTAGATGCACGGAAGAAACTCGGTATGTAATGGGTGGTCACCCATCCACAGAC
Organism: Noctua pronuba; assembly: GCA_905220335.1. Lineage (NCBI taxonomy): Eukaryota > Metazoa > Arthropoda > Insecta > Lepidoptera > Noctuidae > Noctua > Noctua pronuba. Next base: position 3,642,273 of record LR999919.1, on the reverse strand, counting down.
CAACCTAGGCAAGCACGGCTTAACCTAAAGATAGACCCGATCGGCTGTTATTATTTAGCTACGAGCTCATTCCATTTATTAATTTTTTTTTTTCATTTTCATTCATTTTGAGATTTTGAACTTAACCATCAACATTTTATAGTCTAAAATTATTTGGAGTTTTTTAACTTAATGTGCTGGCGACTGTACACACGGCGGCACATGAAGCTGTACATTTCCATTATAACTTGGCCTCGCTTTGTATAGATTTTCTATACAATGAGATATACGCATAAACTTGTTTTGTATAGCTTGATTGGCCGTCGTGCGTGCAACCATCGCACTTAGGCCGCGCGAAGAAGTGTTCACACTTAAAAGAGCGAGCTCACTAATCCCGCATGGACCAATAGCTACGATTTTCAGAATGAGTGATTGAAACAGAAACTACACCATTTTTGACGTAGAAGAGCGAAGCTCACGATGTAATCTTTGCACTCCACAAACGCTCAAATATAAAACTAAAATTAGCATCAGTTTCAAACGAAACAAACAATAACAAAATATGCATAGAAGGTTTAATGCACGCAATATACGAAAACGATCTCCACACACATCATCATCATCATCATCAGCATCAGCCTATAGCAGTCCACTGGTGGACATAGGCCTCCTCAATCGCACGCCACTCAACTCGATTCTCAGCAATTCTCATCCAGTTGCTACCAGCCACCCTGCGAAGATCGTCACACCACCGAGCCTGACGTTTGCCGATTCGCGGTCTCCACTCAAGAACACGTCTACCCCAACGGTCATCGGTTCTACGGCTAATATGACCGGCCCATTGCCACTTCAGCTTACTGATTCTGTGAGCTATGCTCCACACACATAAGCTACAGCATTTTTGACGCGGTAGAATGAAGCTCACGATGTAATCTCAAACTCCACAGACAAACGCGATTAAAATCACACAAACAGAATTTTATAGCATTATCCTAACACACCTATCTACATGTATACGAAAAAGCTTTTAACGGACGCATTCAACCAGAACTGTTGACGACCTGTCCTTTGGGTGCGACCGGATTAAATTTAGCTCCAGGTATTTAGGCAGTATTTTCGGAGTGTGCAGCTGAAATTCGTTTAAATTGGAAATTGTTATACTTGGCGAATAGTTTACTGTTGAAATCGACGGTATGTATGAGATAGTTTTCAATATTTAATTATGAAATACTGTAATTAATTTGGACAAAGCTTTTGCTCGTAGTCTCGCATTGTATTATCATCATCTGCCTAGCCTTTTCCCAACTATATTGGGGTCGGCTTCCAGTCTAACCGGATGTAGCTGAATACCAGTATTTTACATGGAGCGAGTATATTCATATTAAGGGATCAATTTTATATTCCTGGTAATAGGCATGATAATGTCCTTTTCCGGGACTTATCAAGCTTTAAGCGAAATTGTGTTGTTCAGTAATTATGGCGTTAAACTTAAACATCAGACAAAGAAGTTTGAACACACGGTGGCACATGAAGCTGTACATTTCCAGTATAATAACTTGGCCTCGCTTTGTATAGGTTTCCTCTACAATGAGAGATCCTCTAAACTGGTTTTGTATAGCTTGATTGGCAGTCGTGCGTACATAATAATTGAATTTTGCATGCTCCTCACGCCCCGCTGGGTCACAGGGTTCATCTCTGTGAGAGACAGAGGAAGTGGGCTATCATCTACCACGCAAGCCCAGAGAGGTTTAGTGAATCGAATTTAGGGACTAGCCGGTTTCCTCACGATGTATTTCATCAACGCTTGGAGTTGGCTGTGATCAAAATATGAAATGCACGAAGAAACCTAAGTACGAATGGAATTGTTAAGATGCACCACGCATCACAGTAGGCACTGTTCATCGATACAGCCGTTTCCAAGTAACAAGCGGTACATACATCCAGACAGATGGTGCGCGGCATATGGCGTTCAATTGCACGTCCGGTGTATTGTAGCTGTAGCTTTCTTTGTATTAAGTTTTGGAGTGAAAGGTAGATTAAGGTGCAGCAGGTGTACTGGTTACGGTCAAAGAGGGGGACACGCCTTTGTTTACATACTGCAGTCGCTTCTTTACCGTGTGGTTAGTGCCTAACCTGGTGTCAGAGTTTTTATGCCGCCCATGTGCCTCTGACTTGGCTTTACATGTCGGCGAGAAATATCTCTCAGGCATGCTGGTTTCTTCACGATGTTTTCCTTCGAAGCAAGTGATAATTATTCAATACGCACATGAATCCGAAAAATAAGAGGTTCTTGGGTTCGAACTCGATTACACAACAAGACTATCACTGCAGTCGCTGAAAACCTTACGCGAAGGGCATTTTTTAAATCATGTGCCAAGTCAAGTGGAGTAACTTTATATAAGGAAATACCTTATCAGACTCATCAAACTGTATGAATAGTAGGTTGAACAGCGTTTGTTCAAGCACTGGGGAAAAGGCTAGGCAGATGGTGACCTTGTGATATCAAGCTCTGGTTTCAGAAAACCTACCCAAAGAAACGTGTCCTCAAATCTCATGCCAGCCAACATCCAAATCAATCAACCAATCGGAACATCATAAGATTTGATAGTGGATTTGCTCAGATGAGCCTTTTAAAAATCTGTGACAAGGGGATCCAAAAGGGCCGCTTTAGCAGAATCATACTAAGATATATGAATAACGGTACAATTCGTAAAATGGTCACAAAGTGACAATTAATAACATTAACTGCGTCTGCGACCATTTCAAGAACTTTAACGGGATTCGTATTATTATTCTATTAAAGATGCCATTTTAGACCCCCAGGACAAACAGACCATCATTAACCCTAAAATGACAAACATCATACTTCTGACAAAAACCTCGTTTGTCTCACTCGTCTAGTACAAATCCGAGGGGACAAGATGACATATTATTCATTAATTTCTCACAACACCCGTGTCATTTTGATGGAAGATGTGTTGACATGTTTATTCGTGAAATCTTTTTTTTGTAACCTCAAGGAGGAATTATTTATGAAAAGAGAACCAATTATTTTGTAAGGTCATAAGATATGGGCTGCGGGACTGTTCGAAAGAGATACCGCGGTCCTGGAACACAAAGTGCAAAGAAGGAACATGGATGTGTTTTAATCAGTACGAGTCCGACACTCCCTTCCGCTTCGCCCAGAGTGGGGGCCCCCCCACGCTCTGATCATTTGATGACTTCCCATCAGACAAAAAAAAGGCCATAAGATATACGCGTCCTCCTTATTTTCGATAGATTAAGATATTCCATAGATCTTTCAGAGTTACACTTCTGCAGCGACCTACATAATACACTTAGCCAGTTATGTTTATATCACATGCAATAGGGGACGCTTTAATTATATATAATATATATAATAGTGAGTATTAGTAAAAACCCAACAATATTAAATGCGTTTGGCAATACATTCCATACTAATATTATAAATGCGAAAGTAAGTATGTTTGTTTGTTACCTTTTCACGCCTAAACCACTGAACCGATCATCCTGAAATTTTTCATATACGTTGTCAGGTGTACAGAAACGGACATAGGGTACCTTTCATCCCGGAAAAACGTTCTGTTCCCGAGGAAAACTACAAAAAACGTTCTTATGGGAACAGATGGCGCCACGTGTCTTTCGAATCATGATTGAATTATATTATTACAAGCAGAGTACAACCAGAATTGATTGTCAAATTCTAAATGAACGCGAGCGAAGCGGCGGGCAAAAGCAATCCGCAGATTTAATACAGAAAAAATGCCTCAAATGAGGTGTTTCTTTTGTCTTTCTTATACAGTTCCTTCTAGATATGTCTTCTCTTACATTAACGTCAGTGAGCTCTTTGATCTAAGCTAAAGGTTCTCAAGCTACGTCAGACTACGTGACACCCTGTGGCGGCTGCGGTCAGCAACCCGTTCGTATAGTAAGGAGGACGTCGACATCGCATACTTTGTTATTAGTAGCTTGTTTTCTCAAGACGGTGAGTAGTAAGTTTTTGAAGCTTTACTTAAGTGACATGCGGTTTTTAAGTCGGAAAGCACCATGCCTATATCCCTGAAGGGTTAGGCAGAGGTGTACCAATAGTACAGCTACTTTTCGACAGTTATGTTTGAGTGCCATTTAATGGGGGTAGGCCTATGGACATCAAACGGGCATAAATGCAGACTCCGGGCGGCTACTGAGGAATTTCTGAAGAAAAAACCCAATAACACCTTGCCCGATCTGGAAATCGAACTCAGAACCTCATACTCAGCAGTCGTGATTGCGACAACTAGACTAACGAGGCAGATATGTACTAACTGATTACAAGGACTATTTTAAGTAATATTAGAAAATATGTGACGTCACAAGCAATAATCTGGTCGCTCATGCATGTCCAAAATAATAATTATTTTAAATTTTACTAACATAGCTGTAAGTATCTACCTACTAACATAATATGGACTTGTATAAATTAATGTAAGCTTGGTCTGAAATAAATATTTTCATAATTCCATATTTTATGAATTTTTGGATTAATTAATCATTCTATACATTGATTGATTGATCTTATTCGATATCTGACACTCACAAAGCTTTCTATGGACAAATAGACAAAGAAAAACGGCAAGAGCATAGTCATCAGAACAAAAACCCGGTAAAGGTCATAATCCTTTCTAATAAGGCTCACCAATCAATGTCAACTATTATCTAGAACTGTTTTGCAATAGATGTTAACGATTTTGAACTTTATTCTTTGACAAATAAAGGTTACAGCGAATGTACTGTAATGGTTGTTTGATCTTAAAGATGACAGACATTTAGAAACTGGATGTGGTACAGGAGCTAATATTGCAACAAGGACTAATAAATATTGTAATGAGGATACGTTTGACCTCTGTAGGAGAAGAAATCTTTTAGCCTTTTTTTATAAAAAAGAATGAAAGAAAGAAAAAATATTTATTTGTCGCAGGGATATGACGCAAGAAAATACAATAAACATACATTAAACAAAACATTCATTAATTTATCGTATTAGCTTGTATTCACTGGGATGTGGAGGTCAGATAGGCAGTAGCTCCATGTAAAATACTGGCATTCAGCTGCATCCGGTTAGTCTGGATGCCGAACTCAACATAGTTGGGAAAAGGCTAGGCAGATAATGGTCGGCACATACTTCCCCATCATCTGGACCCTACCCTTGGTCCAATTTATTAGGTGTCCCAATAGCATGTCTCCTTCCATACATCTTTACTTGACGTCCTACCGGTCTCATTCGAACCATATCATCTTTTACATAATCCATCCGTTGACGCTCTTAATGTGCACGTCTGTCTACATCGTTCTCACATATATGTATTATCTCAACATGAATTACACGGGTCAACATGAAATTTGACTTTGATTGCAAAGCATTAAATTTCGGTAGTTTAGGTCGTAATAAGACGGAAAAAAAATATATGGCATGAAAAACTTTGCTTTTGTGCTTAGAAGACTGATTGAACGAAATTTTTAAAAATCTCGGATTTTAATTTTTGATTGAAAATAAAACTATTGAAATAAAAATGTTTATTATTTTTATTAAGTTTTACTATCAAATTAGCTTACAGAAAAGTGGAAAATAACTTAAAAGTGCACACTTTTACTTTTTCTTTTATGTTCATAGCTACTTTCTCTACAAGCAACATGTGGAGCCCATGGCTTATCTTGATTCCGTACAGGACAGTCAAAATATGCTTCATAGGCTTCACAGAGAACGTGAGATGTCTTTAGTTCATATTTCACGTCTCGAACTTTAATAAATTGACCACATATAAAACAAAATGCATCAGCATCGTATTTGCACTTTCGTGACGACATTTTAAGTTATTCTGGGCTTGTAAATAACACCTGATGGTTGTTTATCACTCGGGTGCCATCTAGCGGCACAGTGTAAACGTTAATACCCCACTCTCGCCGCGCGGTCTTTTTAAAAATATTAAAATCAATTAAAATTTATGAAAAAATTGAAAAATGAGTATTATTATTATAACTATAACAAAAGCAAACTTTATACCGAAAAAAGGTATTTTCTTTTCGTTTTTGTGCATAACTAACTGGAAAATAATAGTATAAACTTTAGGACAAAGAACGAAAATTTTTGTGTAGAGTCGTGTTATGTAACCAAGATCTCGTAAAAATGTTTGATTGAAAAGAGTGTCCATGGAGTTTATTGCCAATTCTTCTCCATAGAGATCTACGCCTTGGAATGGGCAACTACAGTACTTTCATAAGTTATTATGTCTTATGTCTGTGACTGTAGCTCCGACTTCTTTGTTTTTCTGACATTCAAAAGTGCCTGTAATGGTCTAATTGAAATAAATGCTTTGAGTTTGAGTTGCTATGATCAGTATTTTTCACAAATGAAAAATTTTGTGGAAAAGAAAGCGTATGTGAAGTAAAACCGTACAAAGCCCACAGAGGCTTTACCCGCTAAGAGGATTAGCTTGAATATACAGAAATAGTTAATTCTAGATTACCATATAGAATACTTTTGTAGCTTAGCGAAAAGGGTTTTGATTGATCAAAGTTTTTAGACGGTTGCAAATGTTGGGAACCGAGGGTTTCACCAATCATCATATTCTATACTTTTAGGATTTGGAAAGGAAGCATTTAAATATATTTTTTTACATATAATATAATATCATACTTAAAACAGGACTATCATTCGCTCGTTATTGGCCTGTGTAGAGGTCAGAAGTTATCCTACAGGAACACGTTACCGGGATAAAAAATATTCCATTTTTTAACCTTTGTGCCAAATGTCATCGATATCCGTTTAGTCTATAAAACGCGAAAAAGTACCATAAAACAAACACGAGATCAATTCATTTGTACTTAGGACCGACATTACTCCCTGCAAAAGAACATTCCGTTTCAATCCTCAACTTTCCTCGATTAAAAAAAGAAGCACCCTTGAAGCTTCTTTCAAACAGGCCACATCCAGTTCCACTCTATGGCTAACTACGTCACCGCAGCTATACGAAATCCACGACATTGACTTTTACGTCGCGAATGCAAATATGAAATGTTTGAATATGATATTTTGTTCGAAGAGAGACGTAGGGTTTCTACCTCATTATTATTTGATGGAGCTAGAAATGATTATTACGATTGTGACAGCTTTATTTAGTTGTAATAAACTTGTTTGTTTGAATTAGCAGTAGTACATTTTTAAATATTCTTAAGAAAAAACAATATAAAAAAACATAAAAATTGTAGCCCACCGGTATCGGGAACAAGGTCCAAGCTACCGGCGGTCAGGGCTTCAGAGAGAGGAACCTCCTAACAATACGAGCCGTGTCCAGGAGTGCCGCTTTCTGAATCAAGCCCTTATCCAGCTGCCTAACGAGAGCCACCTCAGGTATTGATCGAGGCTTTTAAGTTATAATATTAAGTTATAATTACAAGCAATTAATTTCAATTATACATGCAGTTAGTAAATCGTAGTAAATTCATTCTAATTTGGTATAATTACTCGAGGAGCTCGTGGCTAAATAATAACAGCCGCTCGGGTTGATCTTTAGGTTAAACCGTGCTTGCCTAGGTTAGTCTGTGGATGGGTCACCACCCATTACATACCGAGTTTCCTCCGTGCCTCGGAAAGCACGTTAAGCCGTTGGTTCCGGGTGTCATTTGTAGATCTTTGACAGTCGTTAGGTAGTCAGTGGCCCAAAAAGTCTGACAACCAGTCTTACCAAGAGGTACCGTATTACCCAGAACTAAATGGGTTGTGGAGGTCCGATAGGCAGTCGATCCATGTTAAATACTGGTATTCAGCTGCATCCGGTTAGACTGGAAGCCGACCCCAATATAGTTGGGAAAAGGCTAGGCAGATAATGATTGGCACATCCTTCCCAATCACCTGGACCCTATCCTTGGACCAATTTATTAGCTGTCCAAGTAGCACTGGAAGCCGATCCCAATATAGTTGGGAAAAGGCTAGGCAGATGATGAGTCGTAACGACTATCAGCCACAAATGACAGTCCTTACGGATCCTTCACAGTTCCACTACCACTAAATCAATCATACCCTCAACCGCAGCTACTTTGAAAGCCTGACAAAATTCGATCACATAGCACTGTGTACGGAAACCCAGCAATCAAGTTAACCTATCCTGTGCCACGCATAACCTATTTCAATACAGGCTCCATCGATTTCCACAGAAACGTCCTTGAACTAGTTCTAGCAGCAAATTGTAGCGATTCTGCGGAACTGAATTTTCATGCGAATGAAAAACCATTTTCCCTGAATTTCTCGCCAATTTGGGTTAGATTCTGTGCCCTAGGCTAACTACAAAATATGGTGGTATTACTAATAATTTTGCGGATAAAATATTGTATATAAAGTAAAAAAGTATTCGTTTTTAGCGCAAACGTTGTGACGTTGTAGTATCGCCTGTTTCTTTATACATATAATACTAGCGGCCCGTCCCGGCTTCGCACGGGTGCACATTTATTTTCCCCTAATTCCCTCCCCCCCATTTGTTTTTCTAGTAATAAATATAGCCTATATTATTCAGGGTGAATGTAGCTTTCTAATGGTGAAAAAAATTTTGAAATCGGCTCAGTAGTTTTTGGGTTTATTCATTACAAACATACACACACACACACAAACACAAATCTTTCCTCTTTATAATATTAGTGTAGACAGAAATCGGAGTAACGCTAGAGGCTATTCAACATTCGTTTATGTACATTATAGCCAAAAATAAAATGTCATCTACGGAATTCCTGTTGTTAGAGATAGATAAATATATTTCTTTAATTAAGTTGTCATTCTGTGGCGCACGCTCATTGGCCGAGCGCGTATGGAACGTGACTTTTCCCAGGCGCCAACCGCCATTAGAAGGCAACGAAAAAAATTAAATAAAATACATTTTTCTTGATACATGCATGAAATGATACTTTTTTATCTTTCACAGTTACAGTATAATTTTTACATTTCCTAAAAACACAGGACGGCATTTTTTTTTGTTATTTGGGTATCACGAGTTATTTTAATGTCACGTACAGCCGCGGCACTGGTTGGTACGCGACTAAATGGAGGTCCGGTAATTACCTTGCATTCATGTTGCCACTACAGAGCGCGGGCAACGTACCTATAGTTTATTATATTTGACTGTAGCTCAATACAGTACATTAGCAACAAAGAATGGGAGCTATACTTTTTACTTTACGCAAAGGGTTAAATAAAGGTCGAGCCTATTGCCATCAATCGGGCTAAAATATAGACTTTTTATTCTTTCACTAATATAAGCTATGACGCATATAAGCTTTCTGCACGAAACAGTTAAGTCAGTTACGACAAAATAAGTTCCATAAAACGGACGCACTTACGGAACCAAATCGCCCAATTCAATTCAGTTACTAGACTAGACACAATAAAGCCATTCTTCCCATCCCCACGCACGTAACCAGATTAATACATCCACTTAGCTCATATTATAACCTCAGGCACAAAGGGCTTTATCCCTTTAGATACGACCTTTTGCCCGTAGATAGGATTAAGCACATATCCTACCGAAGGCGATTAACGGGAAGCGGCACTATCAACTAAACGCGATTACTCGCTGACACCAAACGAGAGTTTCTTAGCAGATGTTCTATCTAGTTCTCTCTTTGATAGCTACACGCGTAGCATGGCCACCGTAGAAACGGCTTTTGTAGACGGCAGAATCGACAAAATGACAGATTGTGTCGACAAACTGACAGATTGTGTCGACAAACTGACAGATTATTTTTCACAATCTGTAATTTTGTCGATTCTTCCGTCAACGAAACCCGTTTCTACGGTGGTCATGCTACGCGTACTGATGTCGCTGCAACAAGCGAGTACCTACTCGCTGACGGTGTGAACAGTCAGGGATCAGTATTACACCCTTAAATATGACCAAAGCTTTTTGGTACACGGTGTTTATGTATTATGTATCTACTACTACTACAAATGCGAACTCTGTGACGATAATTGTTTCTTACTCTTTCACGCAAAAACTACTGAACGGATTTGAATGAAATTGCGCACACGGATAAGTTATAACCCGGTAGTACGATCCTGTTGGACACTTGACGAACTTCAAACGGGCGAAGCGGCGCGCATAAGCTAGTCTTAAATGTATCTTGAGCGAGAAAAACGTTGATCGCTAGTCGCTTCCGGTGGGACTTATGCCTTACCCACAAACCTAAGCAATTAGGATCCCTACCGGGCCTGTTATAGGGCTCATAATAATGTATTTAGCTCAGGTAAAATGGACTCACCAGCTCAGAATAATCCACCTATCTGAGGGCCACAGCCTGTCTACATTAGCTAATCAAATGGGTTTATAGGAAATGGGATTGGGGAGTATTGTTGTCGAATGGCTTGTCTGCCCCGGATGTCTTCAAAGATTGAATAATACCTTGTCATATCGTTGAGTTAATTGTTATTTGCTCATGTCATTGGCTTTGAAGATTTATTTGCTCAAACAAAACATATATGACAACTTGACTTGTGAAATTAGCATAAAGTGGTATATACAATTATACATATGTAGATAAGATATTGTAGCTTGTAAAATGTATAAGCTTTAATAGAAGTATTTATTATGAATTATTTACCGCAGTGGAATTTTGTCAAAAAAAAAAAATCACATAGGTGGGCCTGTGATTTTTTTTTTTGGGCACTTATTAAACACCGACAAAAAAGTGCACGGTTCGGGTTGGTCGTTTCCTATGGAGAAGAACCCGCAACAAACTCCTGGTTACTCTTTTCAAATCATTTGGTATTACAATATTATTATGGTACCAACGCGCCTCGACTGGTATATTAAGATTTAAGACCCACTCGCTCTTACATAAAGTAGACTCAGCAGTGGGAGCTTATTACGTGTTCTTTTGGGTTCCGTACCCGAGGGGTAAACCCACGGGACTCTATCACTAAGCCTCCGCTGTCCGTCCGTCCGTCTGTCTGTCAGCAGGCTGTATCTCGTGATCCGTAACAGGTAGACAGCAGCCTTACCTCTTAAAAAAATTACCCTTCATGGTGTACATATCTTTAATTTGATTTTATCATTTTTCTATGGAATACTGATTTCAAAAGGGAAGCCGGTAGGAATCGAGTTGTATGAAACCTTCGCCACTGGTAGACAATTGAAATTTTCACAGAATGTGTATTACTGTTGCCCCTATAATAACAAACAATAAACATAAAAGTGAGCTCTCCTACTACTACGGTACGGAACCCTTCATGCGCGAGTCTGACTCACACTTGGCCAGTTTTTATAGCAACGTGAAGGCTCAATTTCGAACGCTCGTGCCTCCAGATAAGCTTCATAAGCCTTGAATTAGCAACAATAAGACGTTATTACTTTTAAGCCTTGTCTATGACTTAAGCCTAACGCCTAAACGTCTTCGCAGATAGGATATCTAGACTAAGAAGTTTTAGACCCAATATAATCTTACCTTTCACGTAAAGTCTACACAAATTCAATTGATGTTAATTCCTTTAAACAAATATCAATTTTAAAATTGAGTAAATTAAACTTATACTGTCACTTACGGGATATCTTCCGTGATTGTTCATTGTTTTGAGCTCCCGATATTTCGACGCTGTTGCAAGCGCCATGATCGCGGGTTGACCCGCGGATTGAAATATCGGGAGCTCAAATAAATGAACAATCACGGAAGATATCCCGTAAGTGACAGTAAGTTTAGTTATAAACCGTGAAAGCTTAAAACAGTGTTTGAGTAAATAAGTTGATTTCAGTATGACATATCCCTGCCGGGGCTGTGGGACTGTTCGAAAGAGATACCGCGGCCCTGGAACACAAAGGGCAAAGAAGGAACATGGATGGGTTTTAGTCAGTAAAAGACTGACACTCCCTCCCACTCCACCCAGAGCTGGAGGAGTTATTTGATGATTTCCATCCCAAAAAAAGAGAAAAAAAAAAGTATGACATATTGTACAGTTGTACTATTCGAAAAGTCATAGCCAACTGAACTTAAAGTGTGGATATTAAAGTCGTTTTTCCAAAAACATGTATTTCGTTTACACACGAACTCAGGATCAATCCAAAGGATTGTACCGTTCACTACTGAATAGAGGACCAACGACCGTGTGGGTCATTGACTCGTTCATAGTTAATTTAGTTTGAAAAATGGTTACTGAAAGTGTCTGCTTGATAGCTTTTGAGCTAACTACGAAATATGTTAACCTTAATATCTTAAGTAAAGCTAAGTGTGTCGTTTGGCCGTCCTGAAACAGCTAATTGGATGTTTAAGTGTGAGTTAATTTCACATAACATCACGCCTGTAATCCCAAAAGGAACAAGCAGAGGAATACTTAATGGGCACCCACATTTCGCCATTTATGTTTCGACCCTATTGCCAACAACCGGGCATAAATCCAAACTCCGTGGCTGCTACTGCAGAAATGCCAGTCATGGAAATCGAACTAAGGACCTCATGCCCTTGCCGGGGCTGCGGGACTGTTCGAAAGAGATACCGTGGCCCTGGAACACAAAGGGCAATGAAGGAACATGGATGGGTTTTAGTCAGTAAGAGTGTGACACTCCCTCCCACTCCACCCAGAGCCAGCGACGTTCACGTCACGTTAGCAACGTTCACGGATAACAATGCGTCATGGATTCTTAGTCTATATATATAAAAGGAGAACTGACTGACTGACATATCAACGTACAGCCGAAACTACTGGGGCTAGGAATGTGAAATTTTATACACGGCTTCCTATTATAATGTAGGGGAGCACTAAGAAGGGGTTTTTGGAAATTTAACCTTTAAGGGGGTGAAAAGGGGGAATTTTGTTTGTATGGAAAATGTACGTAACCCACGCGGACGAAGTCGCGGGCAAAGTGCTAGTACTTCATAAAACCAAGCCTGTGTTCCTCGAAAGGGTAGGCAATACCCAGAGGTGACATTACCGCCCACATATCGCAAGTTATATTTAAAAGCCAGTTACCAGTAGTCTATTTTGAACCTAATTATCGTACGTAATCTATTATTTAGCACACTTTCTGGAGCCCTGACACAGCCAAAAGGTGTCGCGGCAGACCTCGTAGCAGATGACGGTGTCGTGCTGGACAAACCAACGACCAGTGGCCTACATTAGCCCTGGATCGAAACAACTGGAAGCCATGAGGAGAGGCCTTTGCCCAGCAATGGGATGACGCAGGCTAACAGTATCAGTATACTATTAGGGGACGTCCATTAATTACGCGAGGCGTTTAGGAGGGGGGAGTGAGTCGAGCAGAATCTCACCCAATCTCACGAGGGAGAGAGGTCTCGTCAAATATCACGTAATTTTTTTCCCCGCAAGAAACAGTGTAAAATTCCGAAAATTCTGGGTTTAATTAAGTAAACAAATGCTTCTCCACTAAAATATGGCTAATTCCTACACAATAATATTAAATAATAAATATTCAATGAAAATACGAACGACATCACACCAAGGGTGGAGGAGGGGGTCGAAAAATCGCCAAAATTGTCTCACATAATTAATGGATGCTCCCTTAGCAAGCAGTTTTCGCAGAAATTCAAATTCAAGTATTACAACAGGGTAGAATGTTATGAAGGCACCGAGTTTCGATGTCCTTTCAACAACTAAGGAGCTTATTTTCTGATATCATAAACTTTTAGAAGCACTAAATTAATCGTAAATTCTACTTTCAAAGGAGAATATGACATTTTAACATCGTTAAGACGCTCATAGTAATACAAGTAAGTAATTTTACTTACGTTCATAGAATAACTTAGCGTTTAACAAACGATGAAATTAGGAATTTCTCAGTAGCAGCCACGGAGTCTGGATTCGTGCCCGGTAGTTGATGGCTATAGGCTCTCTCCCTATTATATGTGACTTAAACATAACAGGCGAAATGTAGGTGTCCTATTAGGTACACCTCTGCCTAACTTACAGCGATTACAAACGGGATGTTATGAAATACACAAAGAAACTATAGATTAATTGTGTGACAGATGATATGACTAGAAGGCGGGGGGGACGAGCCCCATAATCATGACTTACCTACTTATACTTACTTAATATAAAGTAAAGAGACTAAAGAAAGGAATTTGCATAAAAAAGTAACAAAGCGGAGATTTTAAGTCGTAACTCAGATGAAAAACACGTTACGACACCGCCAAATGTTAGAATTATGCGGAGTAAGAAGTGTGACAAAGGTGAGAATATCATATTTTATTTAGGGGTGAAAGCACCTATGAATAAAACGGTATAAAGGGTCGATGGGACTCGTTTCAACCGAATGATTATTATCACCCTCTAGATGAAATTATAGATGTTACGGCTAAAAGCCGAACTAAGGTTACACCCGGTTCTAGCCGGCTATACCTAGGTGCGGCTTTAAATTTGGAGGTTTGATGCAGCCAATTTGGACGTAGCGCTGCTCGGCTCGCGAGCATTTGGTCACAGTTCTAATCTAACCTAACCTAATCCATTTGGTTGTTGCGTCCTAGCAATAAATGGATATACCTAAGTTTAACAAACTGCTACCGACCGCACCTAGGTATAGCCGGCTAGAACTAGGTGTAACCTTACTTCGGCTTTTAGCCGTAACATAGAAATGAAAATAGTAAGTTTAATGTGTACTTTCTAACTTGATCTAGAGGTGCTACAGACGTTCAGATCGGTCTGAGTCGGTATAGTGCTGGCTTCATGATCGAATATCATATTTTGCCGCCCAGCTCACCCAAACATGCTTGTAGCATTTTTAATTTTTATATATTTTATTACAAAATGGGCCTGCTCTTGACCTCGATCACGCCTGATGGAAAGCGGTAGATGAGGTCTATGATGGAACGAGCATGCCCAGAAGATGTCTGTTCACTCTTGCTTTGAAGGCAAACGGGTTAAATGTGGGAGGGAACACAGATGCCGGCAGAATTCCACATCTTGGCTGTGCGCATAATAAACGTGGAGGAGAAGCGCTGAGTACGACTCGTCGGGATATCAACCAAGTGCGGATGGTACGCCGCAGTACGCCATGTCTAAGAAATAAGAAATCTGTCTGCAAATGCATGGGAACATCATTTATAACGGGCAGAAATTGCCAGCTTCGACTGACAGACGTTGCCTCTCCTCAGAGAAGTTTTAGTCGTGCAATGGAAAAATTTGCAACCGTCGTAAAAACTACATAACTTAGACAAAAAAAAAACGTTATCTACCAAGCGACATCGCGAAACGTCTGCATAATATCACGTTCCGAAAAAACCGTGCTATTATACGACAAAATTGTATGGGTATCGACTTACGCTGCATATGTATGTGCTGCTTGGGCATTTTGTAATCGGGCGGGTAACATCGCTCGTAGAACTCTAGGTCGCTGACCTGGCATACCTCAGGCGTTGGTATTATCAGACCAGTGCCTGATATCGCCCTCTGGAGATGGTGTTCCTGTGGACAAGAGAAAAATTCTGTTAGTTATGTTTATAAAAATGCAAATATTTGATAAAACATCGTGAGGAAACCGGCATGTTCTAGAACCAAAACAATCGAAGTCAAGAGACATCCACCAAAGTGCAACTGGACTCACAGAGAAACCCTGTGTCCTAGCAGTGAGCACATTATCAGTTGATGATTATGTAAGGCCTTAAAAACGATATAAGTACTGTTAACTGCTGGTTCAGACAATGACGACCATAACTTTCTAGACCATACTCTTGAAAGTACCTACCTAATTAAAAAAATATACAAGAACAAAGACGAATTGTAACACCACTGCCTACCATCCTCCACGAAAAAAAGCTTTGATGATAACATTGTGTTTTGATTTACCACAAGTCTTCCTCAAAATAGGTAGAGGTTATATCCTCCGGCAAAATTGTGTCTATTTCCGCAAATATAGGTTAATAACATAAATAATATAATATGGAATAGCAACCCACACATAATACGGAAAAAGGTTTCTAGGAAAATTTTCAAAGCGCCCCCGCGCCAATGAGAAGCATTCCAAAGGTTTTCGGTTAGCGTAAGGAGCTTTTGCTCTTAAAATATAACTGCGGAGGGTCTATATTATGTTGCATTTAATGGGCGTTTTTATTTTCAATAGTCTGTTAGTAAACGTCTTCCACGAAATAAGGTTTCTAGTAGGAAATCGAGGGTTCCTATTTATCTTATATATAAAATTCTCGTGTCACAATGTTCGTTCCCATACTCCTCCGAAATGGCTTGACCGATTTTTATGAAATTTTATATGCATATTCAGTAGGTCTGAGAATCGGCTACTATCTATTTTTCATACCCCTAAGTGACGCAGACGAAGTTGCGCGGGTCAGCTATTTTCTATAATATTTGTACACCTTCACGGCAAAAATAGCGCCCATATAATTAACCTTAGACCTTTATGTAAATACCTATGTTTCACAAATAAATATCTGATTCTGATTGATAGTTTCAGCACAAAAAGCGCATGAACCTGCTCTTAGGCAGTTACCAGAAAACAAACTCTTTAGAACATAGCCCTGTTTTGATAGTCGCTTATCACCACAATTTCAAAAATATTAGAGAAACCAAGTGTGATAGAATAAGACCACGGCTTATTCACGTTCAATGACACCAAATATTTAACCAGTCTCAAAAAAATGTCATAATCCGTTAATGATTACTTGAACTTATTTCACAACAGTTACGGAAACTTCAAACAATGGATTCTCACATTAATTAACATAATCACCGGTTATGAGTTTAATTTCAAAATGCTCTGTTCTCAAACTTTTGCGTCAGGTCACATTAGATTAATTAATTAAGACATAGTTTGCGCAATTGTCAATTGACAATCAGGGACCTACTGTTACTTCACCTGGACGTCGTTGCTGCCTAACCAAGCGGACACAGGATTCTGAACAAAGAGCTGGACCTATACTATTTCTTGATAGCATGACCACCGTAGAAACGGGTTTTGTCGACGGAAGAATCGACAAAATGACAGATTTCTTTTGTTGATCATTGTCATTTTGTCGATTCTTCCGTCGACAAAACCCGTTTCTACGGTGGTTATGCTACACGGGCAGTACCACTGTTTCGTCCCTGTGAGGTAGGCCCATGAATATTTTTACGGAAGTTAGTGTTCATAAGTTCCTCCCATTTCCAAGGAATTTAAGTGTGAGAGATGCTCAATTTGTTATTGCATATATTATTAGTATAAGGCTCATAACGTGAGTCACGAAAGACTCAACACACTTATATACTTTCCTTAAAAGCATGTTGTACAGTTACATCCAGATTAGCACTTAAAGATAAGCACTGTAATTAAAAACGGTAGGATGTGTTTACATTTGTATAAACATAAAAGTATCATATTAATACTGTGTAAATGGTACCGTGACATAGCCCTATTGTGAAAACACACACTAACACTATGTCATCTAAATTGTGGATGCTCCTTTATAAAATTATACATTTATAAATAAATAAAATAAAGTTGTTTGAACAAACACTGTTTTACGCTTTCCCGGTTCACAACTAAACTTACGGGATATCTTACGTGATTGTCCGTTATTTTGAGCTCCCGATATTCGGTTCCTGATATCGCGGGTTAACTGTCAACCCGCGGTCATGGCGCTTGCAACAGCGTCGAAATATCGGGAGCTCAAAATAATGAACAATCACGGAAGATATCCCGTTAGTTACAGTATTAGTTTTGATTTGAACAAGGCTTCTAATCCACTCTACAAATAATCTCTGTAACTAAAAGTTACTGTGCAAGCGTGAGCACTATTACTGACCATATCATTGCTTGCCATCAGATACTCTAGCTTATAAAAAATCTTGCTGATATCCTTTCACGATTCATGCCAGTAATTTTATTGGTAGAAAGACTAGAACTAAAAAGGACTTCAAAAACTTGGCACCAACATTCAAACATTGGGCCAACGTTTGTAATTCAATTTAATATCCCCGTTTGAATATTTCTCACGACTCGTTTTGAATATTAATATTTAAAAACTTATTGGACTGGTTCAATGCCAAGGAATCTAATGATGCATTAAAGATGAGTAGTTTATCATAGTTGTCTTATATTAAAATTATGTAAGCGCTTAATGTTTTAAGCAACCCAATAGTCGCCTGGCTCGAATATTATAAGAGCGCAAGAATTTATCGAACACTAGCTGTGCCCCGCGATTTTCGTCTGCGTGAAATTATTATAAAAATTACTTCCCTATTTGAATCTTATTTTCTGAACAATTTCAAGAGTTTTAATTTTATTGCACGGAACCCTAATCCTTTTTCTAAAATAAACTAAGTTACTCCTTCTAACATCAGCTATTTGCCAGTAAAAATCCCGTCAAAATTGGTTCAGCGGTTTCGGAGATTAGCCGGAACAAACAGACAGACAAAAATTTAAATAATTGTTTTTAAAAGCATTTAGTAAAAAGCTGTTTTTTTTTAATTACAAACAGACACTTCAGTTTTATCTATTTGTATAGATATCTTATTCAAAATTTTTTGGAGGCTCTCTCAATTAAATCTGGTTGCTAAGGAAAATACAGGCACATACGACACATAAGTTTATGTGTATCTAAAGATAGCCACGCATGGAAAAAAACGAGTATTAAAGGCACGTGTAGGCATTGCCACTTCGTCAGGTGGGCCGACGATTAACCTTTTTTGGTTACTAGTCTGCTCTGTCCCACTCCTGGGCAAGGCCTCCCCACCCTCCACTCCTTCCATTTCCCGCGAATATTCGATTAACCTACTCAACATAAAATATTATACAGTTTTTTTCAGATTACCTCTGTTAGGAACAACCCAACAGCTACCTTATAAAGGGTGTAAAAAGACCCTTAACGAAGCCGAAAGGTACTTGTTCTCCCCGTCATTGCGATCATTTTTTTGTTCTAGACCATACCTGGGAACCTTCTAGTTACGGAGATATTGGGGGTCAAAGTTCCAACTTTTTCACAAGTTTTTAAAAAAAATACATGTTTCCAATGTAAGATTTTTACTTTAAACACCTTCACAACCCCCGTACTATTAAATCCATCCATCAGCATAATGTTTTGAGTGCGTTACATTGAGTTTTACCGTAAACCGTGATTTTTCACCCCAAAGAAAAAAGTCGTTTCCCAGCAATATTTTTTGCGTAAAGTAGTAGTACATCAATCTAAGTAAGATTGATGTACATAATGCTTGGTTAACGGCTTCGTGAAGGGTCTGTTTACACCCAGTGGAAACGCGAATAAAGATCACTTCTATTTGGCAGTGATACCAAATCAGAGTTAAAATAACAGTGGAATTAAAGGACTTGAGCATTCTCAGACAAAAGATGACCTAACACTACAGCTGACTCGTGTGACAGGAAACGATTCTAACACCATCCTGACAGTTACATCATAGAACGCATTGAAGATTACATAATTAGGACATTAATATGAATATCGAGGCTCTATTGCATTGCCACACTGGAAACCATGGAGGCATATTAAGTAGTTGGTGCAAAGGAAAAGCATTACAACGTTCTCACCAGTGGCGAAAGTTCCATACAAACCGATTCCTACCGGCTTCCCTTTCAAAACGGGCACAATGAGTATTCCATAGACAAATAATAAAATCACATCAAATACACCGTGACTTTTTAGTCGTCTTGCAAAGGTGGTCCACTTAATGTACACGGCATAAAATAGCTCTAGGTGCGTTTTTTTTTTACCTACCATAATAGGTACAAAGAAAAATAAATAATAAATTAGAATAAAATTATGAAACATACTGTTATAATGTTTACGTGTCAAACGGGAGTACATACCTACCCAGCGCTCGAGTCGAGTAGATCATCGCTCGCAACAGGGTGTTTTAACTACGTTACGCGTTATAATACTGAATGATATTTTTATTTTTAAATGATTAAAATCTCATAAATATCATTTTCAAAGCTTAAAAAGCTGTTGGTAGAAGCATAGCTGTACATAATTTTCAGTGTTGGCGAAGTGCATAAAAGAGCGCTACCGAAAATATCATAACTTTCTTGACACTATAGATAGTGTGAAAAGGACTCCTGCTAGTTTTACAATACCCCTAAACCTAAATATCTAGGAACATTAAACACAGACACGCGACATTACTCGCATAAAAACTATTTCTAGACTAATCCGATTAGAAGAGCTTAGATCCAAGTCTAGTTATAAAAGCTAGCACATAACGGTCTACAAGAACTAAAGCGCAAATTCTAATTAAAATTAATTATCATGAAATGATTATAGACCGACCGCTTTAATGAGTCCTCGTGAAGGTATCAATTTAAATGGAATATTCTGAAGGATGATCACGTATTGGTTCAATTAGTATCGTAACCTAACACCTACGTGGATTATGGTTATTTTAAAGCAAATAACCTGTGGGATATTGTTATGACTTTGTGGACGCTTAATCTGCCCCCGATTTCATAATAACAATAAGTCTTATCGTAACTTTGTTAATAATTTATATATAAAAAAGAAAAATGTTCCTTAGACAACTTGACTTAAGGATCACAGTACTGTAAAAAAAAGTCATAACACCAGTAACATGACTTACTGTAATTATGACATCGGGGGCAGTAATGTGACTTTAATGGGAAAAGGTGGAGGACTCACTAAAGCGGTCGCTCTATAGTGATAATGTTTTTTCACATCCTTTGTAGACTTTCAAAGAGAAAGAGGATACTAATGGTATTAAAGGAAGCTTTGAACATTAGACGAAGGGTTTCTCCTCAAAATCGATATTGAAATTAAATCGTTGATCTGGAAGAAAGAGGAATACTGGAAAAAGGAGTTATTAGGGAACGCTTTCCGGACATTACAGGTCATTAAACGGATCGTCAGTCGTCAGTAAGAGGCTCATCATTATGTTTTCCAGTACCATAGATTACTTTTTGATTACCGATAATACCGATCAAGGACGGAAGACATAATCGAAGACGCCTTTTGCAAATGACAAAACTTACAGAACAACGCATATTATGTTGATACCGTCGTTTTTAAAATAAAAATAGGTAAGGTTTAAGATAAATGTACTAAAAACCAAAAAATAATAAAATAGATACAGTCGTGGGAATTATAAACATATGCATAGACTAGACTAAAATAAAACCGTGGGGCACGTCAATTTGATTTTTAATATTATAATTTGTAGATAATTGACGTACCCCACGGTTTTATTTTAGTCTAGTCTATGCATATGTTTATAATTCCCACGACTGTATCTATTTTATTATTTTTTGGTTTTTAGTACATTTATCTTAAACATTGCAATGTATGTTTAACATAAAACCGTTTAACTGAAAAAGTTTTTTTACCTATTTTTATTTTCTAGTTTTTATTTCGCATTCTGTTTAATTCATTTTTTTTTTTATTATTATTTATATTAATATCGTGGGATTGATAAAAAATTGTTATCAGCCATTTGGTAGCGGCGGCCATCTTAGATTTCAATTTTGCATAGTAAATTGTATTCTACTTGTTGAGACCTTTCATTTGATACCCATGTTGGTGGGATTGATAAAACCTAAGTTATCCGCCATTTTGTAGAGGCCGCCATCTTGGATTTTAATTTTATATAGTACATTGTATTATACTGGTTAGCACTTTCATTTGATACTCATATTGATGGGATCGATAAAACCTACGTTATCCGCCATTTTGTAGCGGCCGCCATCTTGGATTTCAATTTTTTATAGTATATTGTATTCTGCTTGTTGAGCCCTTTCATTTGATACTCATATTGATGGGATTAATAAAACATAAATTATCCGCCATTTTGTAGCGGCGGCCATCTTGAATTTATAATGATAATGAATAAACATAATTGTATTGTCACCAAAATCCAAAGTGTATACAAAATTTCAGATTAATCGGTTGACAGGAAGAGGGTGAAATTTGAATTACTAAATTTGACCCAAGAATAATAAATAAAACAAACGGGGTGAGCTAAATAAAACCGTTTAAAAAGGGTGTAAGGGACACCGACGCATACAAATTAAGTAGGAAATCGTTTATTTACCAAAAAACTTAGCCTAGATAGGTATCAGTGGCGAAGGTTCCATACAAATCGATTCCTACCGGTTTCCCTTTGAAAAATGGGACAGTCACTATTCTAAAGATAAATAAAATAATCACATTAAAGATATATACTCCGGCTTATCTCTTACAAAATTGACCCATCGCTACTGATAGGTATCAGTGTTGATTAGGTAGGGTAACACCGATGACTTTTCCCATGAATTCAGTATCCTGTAATGAATCGATAGTAATAGGTTTCGCGTCGGTAACCCTTAAAGCGTGTATAGTTGTGGCCTACATTTAGTTGAAAATGCATCCGAATATAGTTAATATAATATAGTTAATATAATATGAATATAGTTAATATAGTTCAGAATCTGCATTCCGAACCTTAAGCATCACAATTCAACACCAAACAAATTATAGAGCTCTCCCATAAACCCCTTCCCTTAATTTTGGGAACAAACTTGAAATCTCATACATTCGAATACATCGACATTTGAAACTATGATTACTGAATTGTTTCTTGACGGAACCATTGAGCTGCACACATTCATCCACACGTCTTGGAACCGTTCCCACAAGTCGACGGCATCTCGAATCCGCAGCGTTACGTCACTGACTGTGTTAACGTATGACAATGCGGTCATGTGTAGTATTGATAAGGTATTTTTAAGTTAAAGTTGTTGATCGGATTAATCATCTACCTAGCCTTTTCCCAACTATATTGGGGTCGGCTTCCAGTCTAACCGGATGCAGCCAGTATTTTACACGGAGCGACTGCGTATCGGACCTCCACAACCCAGTTAGTACTGGGTAATACGGTACCCCTCGGTAAGACTAGTTGTCAGACTTTTTGGGCCACTGACTACCTAACGACTGTCAAAGATCTACAAATGACACCCGGGTCCAACGGCTTAACGTGCTTTCCGAGGCACGGAGGAAGCTCGGTATGTAGTGGGTGGTCACCCATCCACAGACCAACCTAGACAAGCACGGCTTAACCCGAGCGGCTGTTATTATTTAGCCGCGAGCTCCTTGAAAAGTTGTTGATCGGATTGATTGTGTGAAATGCAATGTTGTTGTATCATCTTCACATCATTATCTATGTCAAAAGATGCCTACTCTGTTCCCCCAAAAACGCCCGCAACCATCACCAAGAACCATGTCAGAAATGTATTGATTGCCGTGATCTACCGAAACACTTCAGTCAATGCTGTTAAGTCGTTGTAGAAATAGGTTAAGTTTTGAAATGTTTGTTAGCCACTTGCCTCAGGTCATCGGACCACCCACACTGCTACTTCTGATAAGGTATCGACTCATACGAAGTTTCGCCCACACTTACAATGATCAAAAGGCTGTCTATTTTATTGCTCAGACAGAGAAAAAAACCGTTTTGTCTCGTCCGTCGGCATGCATTTTGCGACCAGGCACCCAAAGGATGAAACGTGATCGTTTAGGCGCTGTCTTAATACATCACATATTAAGACCGCCCCTTATACGACCACCAACGCTTTGTCGCATTATTTCGTGAGAGGGTCTTCCTAAAAATGGCACCGGTTGTCAAATTATCGGGGCTTCAGAATACTCGTTAAGACTGTCGAAGATCTGCACGCGTAGCATGACCACCGTAGAAACGCGTTTTGCCGACGGAAGAATCGACAAAATGACAGATCAACAAAAGAAATCTGTCATTTTGTCGATTCTTCCGTTGTCATGTTACGCGTGCTGATGCCAACCGCATCGTCGATGCTGCCGCTTGCTAGAGCATTCCCGCTATGTTTCTCGCTCTAGCAAATGACGGTTCTTTACGATAGAAAAGGGTAGGAGCATGGAAAATGCAATTCCAAGCTGTTAACGTGCTTTCCGAGGTACTTACACATTAGCGTTCCATTTACTCTTACTCCATGTCCCAGTGATGAATTATTTCACTTCGCCTGCCTCCTACATAGTTTTCTCGCAAAGTTACTCGGTAACGATATTAATGTTAACATTTATCAAGATTATTAGTTAGATACTCCTTGGAGGAGCGTTTTTCCGCATATTTTTACAAGCAAGCTCTTGGGAGCGCTGATATGGAAATAAAGTGGCGGAAACACTTTGGCCCATTTATTTCAATAAGGTAGCTTCTGACTTTGGTAATAGTTCAGAAGCCAAATGTTTGCGAAATATTAGTAGATATTTTTCAATGAAACCTTCCATGAACAGTACACAACTCTTGAAATTGAGGTGATCTACCGATGAAGCCAGAGCCTGGTGATACTTTTCTTTGTAACACACTAGCTGTTTCCCGCGACCTTGGTCCGCGTGAAATTATTATAAAAATACAATTTTCCCCGTTTTTGCAGCATTTTTCATTGTAGCTCCGCCCCTATTGGCCGTAGCGTGATGTTATATAGCCTATAGCGTTCCTCGATAAATGGGCTATCCAATACTCAAAGAATTTTACAATTCGAACCACTAGTTCCTGAGATTAGCGCGTTCAACCTAATAAACTCTTCAGCTTTATAATATTGAAAGTTAAAAAGTATAAATAAAATATGTTGAAATAAATAAAGATTGTTGATTATAATCATAATCATCACTTAATTGAAAGTTGTGGCCAGTTGCTTATTTACGATATGACCTTTTTTCGGACAGACAAGGCAATACATCATCGTAAGGAGAAAAAAAACAATGAACGCGATGAAAACCCAAGCTTAATAAACATTATCCATACAGAATGTCATCCAACATATTCAAAACATCGTGCGGCGTGCCAGCACCGCATACAATTTCTCTAATACCTAACTCTGCATAGAACCATTACAATAAATCTTCGTCCCCAATTTTTCTAAATAAATCTAGGCACGAAATGACCGTAGTCTATATTTTAATCAAGTCCATACATTTTCTAACAGAAATAACTGACCCAAACTTCTCGAAGTCACGCGAACCTACGGGTAATTGAGTCGGCGGTGACTCGACATTTTGTTATTAGAACGAACAAGTCACCTTCCTCATGGCATGTCTTCTTTGGTATGAGCCAGTAGCGAAGGGTCAATTTTTGTAAAAGGTAAGCCGGAGTACGTGAAACGGGGTGAATAGAAATGCAGGAGTGAAACGAGACAAAACTTTAAAAGGGATTTTAACGTTGCATTAATATGAAATGTTGCCAAAAAGGTCTCTAAATAATAAATTAAAATGTAGCAAATAAATTAGATTACTTATTGGTAACATATCATATTAATTCAACGTTAAAATCCCACTCAAACTCAAAGCATTTATTTCAATTACACCATTACAGGCACTTTTGAATGTCAGAAAAACAAAGTTTTGTCTCGATTCACCCCTGTATTTCTAATCACCCCATTTTACCGTTACATATCTTTAATGTGTTTATAAAGGGTGTAAATAGACCCTTAACGAAGCCGAAAGGCACTTATTCTTCCCATCAATGCGGTATTTTTTTGTTCTAGACCATACCTGGGAACCTTCTAGTTACGGAGATATTGGGGATCAAAGTTCCGACTTTTTCACAAGTTTTTTTTTAAATACATGTTTTTTAAGTGAGATTTTTACTTTAAACACCTCCACGACCCCCGTACTTATCAATCCATCCTTCAGCACAATGTTCTGAGTGCGTTAAATTGAGTCCTAACGTAAAACGTGATTTTTCACCCCAAAAAAAAAGTCGTTTCCCAGCAAAAATTTTTGCGTAAACTTACTTAGTCTGATGTACAGAATGCTTGGTTGACGGCTTCGTGAAGGGTCTGTTTACACCCCGTATTATCTGTCTATAAAATACTGACTGTGCCATTTTTCAAAGGGAATCCGGTAGGAATCGAGTTGTATGGTACCTTCGCCACTGGTATGAGCTATACTATCACAGTAAATAGCTTTTATATCTCAACTTGTGCCCTAAAAGAATAAGCCCTTATAATGATCTTAATTTCGACGTGTCCGGTAAATGGCTACAGAAAAATATCCTCAGCAACAAAAATAATAGTATTTGCCACGGACGGAATTACTTATTTGCTTTCCTTTTCGGATATTACGTTCTGAGTGATATTATGACTTGTTTGCAGATGGATGGGTGATAATGTTAGAATGTTTACGGTTCTGTGAGAAGACGGAGTGATAGGATTAATTTAGTATTTGTGGCTAATTTGCTGCAAGTAATAAGTGCATGAAGGCAAAAAACTGCGTTCAAAGGAGGATGCTTTTTTTTTGTCTTTTTTTTAGTGATGGGAAATCATCAAATAACTCCTCCCGCTCTGGGTGGAGTGGGAGGGAGTGTCGGACTTGCCCCATCCTTGTTCCTTCTTTGACCTTTGTGATCCAGGGCCGCGGTATCTCTTTCGAGCAGTCCCGCAGAAAAAAAAAGGAGGATGCTGACGTCGTGATTCAACCTAAAGTCTTGCTCAAATCAACCTCATCATCGGCCTAGCCTTTTCCCAACTATGTTGGGGTCGCTGAATACCAGTATTTTACATGGAGCGTCTGCCTATCTGACCTCCACAACCCAGTTAGTAATAGGTAATACGATACCCCTTGCTAAGACTGGTTGTCTAGAATTTCCGCCCACTGACTACCTGTAACGACTGTTAAAGATCTACAAATGACAGCCGGGACCAATGGCTTAACGTGCTTGCCGAGGCACGGAGGAAACTCGGTATGTAATACTAATATTTCGATGGTAATTGTTCAAACCAACTCTCATCTACAAATTCTTACATAGCTAGAGATACAAAGCAGTCCCGTTAATGCAATTTCCTTACAAACACAAACAAACAACCTTCTATTATTGATCAAACACTACAAGTTACCTACGCTCAACTGATCATATGAAAAACATCGGATCCCTTCACAACTTGCCTCATTAACGAAACGGGAGTAAACTGAATTAAGTAGAGGCGATAGAAAAACAAACAAGGGATTGATTGTTAATGAAGGAGTTTCTGTAGACGAAGCTTCAGCTTTTATAAAAATACGGGGTGTAAACAGACCCTTCACGAAGCCGTCAACCAAGCATTCTGTACATCAAACTTAGTAACCCTACACAAAAATTATTGCTGGGAAACGACTTTTTTTTTGGGGTGAAAAATTACATTTTACGGTAAAACTTAATGTAACGCATTCAAAACTTAGTGCTGATGGATGCTTTGAATGGCAAAAGGTTCATGGAGTTAATTAAAGTAAAGTTAAAACCTTTAAATGAGGTATTTAAAAAAAAACTTGTGAAAAAGTTGGAACTTTAACCTCCAATATCTCCGTAACTATAAGGTTTCCAGGTATGGTTCAGAAAAAAAAATGATCGCAATTCCGGGGAGAACAAGTGCCTTTCGGTAAAATAGTAAACGGATCATGGAGTAAATTAAAATAAAGTTAAAACCTTTAAAATATGACCGAAAAAACAAAAAAAAAATCTTTGGTCGAAGTCAGATACTATTATTAGTCACAGAACCGAGTCAAATTGTATAATTTCAGATCAGAACGAGAAATATCTCAAAAGGCATTAATAGAACCTTCTATTTAAGCTTTTTGAGATATTTAGGTCCAGTGTATAACAATGATGATGAAGATAGTCTTTTAAGTCGAGGAAATCTTTTTTTTTTGATGCGATATCTTCAAATAACCCCCCCCCCCCCCCCCGCTCTGGGTGGAATGGGAGGTAGTGTCAGACTTTTACTGACTAAAACCCATCCATGTTCCTTTAATGCCCTTTGTGTTTCAGGGCCGCGGTATCTCTTTTGAACAGTCCCGCAGAGGAAATCCTTACTTTCGCAAATGTCTGAAACAGCTTAGATAAAATGACGCCTGGAATCCCCGAAGGGTTAGGTTAGGTTTCACCAGCTTTTATAAAAATACTATTGTCATTGTGGGAACCACCCATGATGGTCTCCACTATGAAAATACTCAAAATTGGAACTACTAATTATTTAAACCAAGTTAACTACATAATTACCAAAATAGATACCAGAGCTGAACTACCAGTACCAGCTAATAAATAATCCTTGTTTTCCCCAAAACAACAGCCTATCCAATCAAATGAATAACACAATCACAAATTGAAAGTAGCAATTCATTCGAATTCGGTTTTATCAATGAAAATTAATGGTGTCCATAAACCACTGCGATGGAAGGATGGGAGTCGATCCCCTGAAACTGGGGTTAGTTTCGATAAATTGATGTGGTTCGGAGTTATTTACCCTTTTGAACCGTTTAATTAATCATTTAGCTTGTTTGTTTATTTGTTGGGTTTTTGTGGACCTTCATTTGTCTAGCTGCAGCAAAATGGGGTGAGAATGAATCTTGAATTTGAATTGGAAGATCTTCTTTTTCTATTCTTTTTTTCGGATGGGAAATCATCAAATGACCCCTTTCCGCTCTGGGCGGAGTGGAAGGGAGTGTCAGACTCATATTGACTAATACACATCCATGTTTTCTTTCCTTGCTGTTCCAGGGCCGCGGTATCTCTTTCAAATAGTCCCGCACCCCAATTAGAAGTTCTTGAGATTAAAAAATCTTAGGATTGTTGTCATAATTTGCAGGTCAAAAACATGTCCGGAAATTTTGGGGAATTTCACGTTACAAGATAACACCCAGCCAATACATGTAGCATTACAACTTCGCCTTTCGTAGTCTGTAATTCTCATAGAATTGGCCGGATATGACCACTGACTGACAATCATCTGCTTCTGACCTCTACAGTTGTGACTTTATAAGAAGTATACTTGGCATTACTAGAATATCGGGACATACATATACTAATGTCAAACAGGCAGACCCTTAATGAAACATACTGGTATTCCAGATGCATTCGGTTAGACTGGAAGCCGATCCCACCCTAGTTAGGAAAAGGCTTGCTTTTTTTTTCTGGTGGGAAATGATCAAATGACTCCCGCTCTGGGCGGACTGGAAGGGAGTGTCAGACTCGTACTGACTAAAACCCATCCATGTTCCTTCTTTGCCCTTTGTGTTCCATCATGGCCGTGGATTCAGCGTTTGAACACACATTTTCCTCTTCATTAATCCCGTTTTGCAAAGTCTTAAACTGATTGAAGCTATCTCAGGCGCCGCCATTATTGTAGGTACATATTTACTATCAAAACAGTGTAACGTAGAGATAAGAGCATATGAATGGAGTACGTACTAATACTTTATCATCCCACGCGAGACTCAATTGAGTTTAATATCCAGCGGTCATGCATGATATAGGCCTACTTACCTATCACTACTTTCTGCATTTTAATATTGATGTTATCTTCATCTGTCTGAGATAAGAATGGCAGGTGAGTTTCTGTCAGAAACATAAAAAATCGAGAAGTTTCTTTGACAATAATCTTTTCTAGCGATTTGACCTTTTCGAGTAATATTTTAGATAAGTGTAATAACCAGTGATCGGAGTAGGTAGATTGAACTGGGGTCATTGATCCGAAACGTATATATTACTATGGACATTCCTCCGGAATTGGTGGATTATTGGTGTGTTTGTTTTTATTATTCAACAGATAAATAATGAATTAATTTAGTTTTGATACCTTCCTTTAAATTTTGAATTGAGTAGTAATAATATCACTACCAACATTAACAATATTTAATTGAATCCGGAAATACCGGAATTACTTTCCGGAAAAATGGCTTATCCATGTTATTCTTTCTGTGTGCATTTATGATACAAGTACCAAAAATCAATCTACCTACTCCGATCACTGGTAATAACTTAGAGTGATATTTTTGGTTCATTGACCGACCCTAAAGTAACCTTTGTTGACTTAAAATGTCATACTTGTTCGCTGACATGGAGTTAATTACTCCCTAGGAACATTTCTTATAGTGACAGTATACACCTTGGAAACTGACGAAACCAATCAAAATCAAAAACATAGGCCCAGATGGGCACTTATAAAACGTCGACAAAAAGGTGTACGGTTCGGGTTGGTCGTTTCCTATGGAGAAGAACCGGCAAGAAACTCCATGGTTACTCTTTTCAAATCATTTGGCATTACATTAATATTCGACGAATTGTATTGAATACTTCAGCAAAGATTATATCCACTTTCAAAACGACGAAAGAATATATCTTGGAATTAAAGCCATCAAAAAGATATGCATAAGCCCGCGCTCCTCAAGATACAAATAGGCCGTCAAGATCAGACGAGACGAGAGACGAAATACTTCCGAACAAACTTTCTCCAACTCGAGACTTCAATCCAAAAACACGCGTCAAGTAATAGTCCAACTTCGCTCCCTCCTCAGGGAGGGAAGAGTAAATATAATAAATAATATAAGTACAGTGTAACAAGCCTCTCGAAACGTCTCGAGAGTCTGTCCGATGTTATTAGAAAGAGCCAGAGGCCAGGCAGTACGGTCTAACGCATACGGTCGTTGGGTGTAACGCAACTGGATAGGATGTTTGTGTCAAAGAAAGATTGTTGGTTAGAAAAGGTCTTATCTATTTCATATTGTGAGCGTACAAAGACATTCAAATATTTACGAGCTATAGACGGGACAAGACGAAGAAAATCGTAATCCAATACTTGTTACTACTTAATTAATAACAAATTGTTCTGTCTAGTGTCACACGTCCGCTTGTCAGGTAGCATTCTTGTGTCAAAATAGAAAATGTACGAGATAAAAAAAATTGTACGAAAATATTCCCAATGTCCGCTCTATAAGACTTTTAAATCTCTTTGTATATGTTTATGTTGTTTTTTGGTAGGAAAGTAGAAGCAATAACCACTAAGGCGATTCTCCCACTGCACCGCGCTCCGGAGCTTAGCGCGGAAAATTCATTGCTCGCCGAAGCGTTTTCAATGGGTTGTCCTAGGCGTGTTTTCTATACAAATTCTGATACTTTCTTACAATGTTAAAATCTGCGGCCCCGTGCTACGTTCCGGAGCGCGGTGCAGTGGGAGAATCGCCTAAGTATAAGGTTGGTAGTTACTATTATTATGAGCCTGACATGCGGCAGACGTGGCCTGCACAGTTCCATTTTAATTTGGCGGCTGTATTGCAAACGTCTGCGATTTGAGTCTTGGATCGAAGCATACTGTTCCGTACACGGTCAGAAATTTTGACTCCTAGTATACTTCGTTCCATGGCCCGCTGGCATACCCAGAGTGCGGACTTCTGACGCTTCGTTAATGACCACGTTTGCGCTCCATAGGTGAGGGTTGGAAGGATGCACGTATCCATGAGTTTCCTTTTGAGGGAAAGTGAAAGTGATCCTTTCATGAAGTGTTTTATCGACCACTACTACTACTACTGGTAGTTACCAACCTTTGAGAAATGTATCATGCCTGAAAGAGTATAAAACAAAACTGGCATAGTCGCAACTTAACTTTCAAGTTATGGCGCACGACTGATCTGTCATAGGATAGAAGGCACTTAACAAAAACTGTTCAAGGACGGTGTAGCTTAAAAATTGGAGGCAAAGATCGCTTTATGAGAACTTTATCTCCAAATATCTCGGCAATGCGACACGGTCTGAGCCAGCTTCCAAACAAAAAAGTTCAACCCCCTTTCAACTGCATTCAGAAACAGCTATGCTTCTTGGCGACAAATAGTCCTACATTTATTACGAGATCCTCGAGTTCAGGAAGAACTTCTTCAAACAATATCTTTCACAAGCTCAAATTATATGTTGTTTTCGTCGTTATTTACGTAGCATAACATCAAGCTTGTAATCTCCGAAAGGTTGAGCTGGGGTATACCGTACACCAGTGGCGAAGGATCCATACAACTCGATTCCTACTAGATTCCCTTTGAAAAATGGCACAGTCAGTATTCCACACACAAATAATATAATCAGATTAAAGGTATGTTCCCCGGTTTACCTGTTACAAAAAATGTCCCTTCGCTACTGCCGTACACCCACATTTCGCCAGATAAGTCAAGTTCTATGTAATAAGAGACGATTTTATTACTATCAATCAGGCCCGGGCGGTTCTGTTATTAAGATGATATGTTGAAGATTTTTTATGTAGTTCCTCGAAATAAATAACCACCAACTCCCTTAAAAGCAATAAGAAGACTACACAGCGACATTTATTTATACACACAAATTATATACCCTCCAGAACCAGCCTGACAAAGTCCAGAGTCCTCAAAAGGTTCGTTCAGACGTGTCGGTAATTGCACCAGACAGACGGCACGGTCCAATGCATACAGTCGCCAAGTACCGATCAAATGGAACTTGTTTCGGTGCTCATGAGATTATTGGACGGAAATGAGAGTTGGGCCTTGTTAGGGATACTTCAATGTATATACGGGGTGTAAACAGACCCTTCACCAAGCCGTCAACCAAGCATTCTGTACATCAAACTAAGTAACTTTACGCAAAAAATTTTGCTGGGAAACGAAATTTTTTTTTGGGGTCTAAAATCACATTTTACGGTAAATCTCAATATAATGCGCTCAAAACTTATTGCTGATGGATGCTTTGAATAGTAAACGGACCATGGAGGTAATTGGAGTAAAGTTAGAACCTTAAAAAGTAGTATTTAAAAAAAAACTTGTGAAAAAATTTGAACTTTGACCCCCAATATCTCCGTAACTAGAAGGTTCCCAGGTATGGTTCAGAACAAAAAAATGATCACAATGACGAGGAGAACAAGTGCCTTTCGGCTTCGTTAATGGTCTTTTTACACCCTTTATATAGGAAGGGTGGTTCGGAGTTTCTGTTTCTTATTATCGTGTTTATAAGAAACATGGTTACGTAAAGTAAGGCCATGCTCCAATTAGGTGATGCATATTAGAAATTACAGGACACCACGTGCTATGATCCTAACACAATTTTGGTTTGTCCGACTCCAGCCTTCCGAGATTTACGCTTAGGTTTTAAGAACCGAACTTTATTTAAACTATATTACATAGTGATGAATATAAACGTTGATGGATGGAGAGGGAAAGGAAGACCAAAGAAACGATGAATGGATTGTGTGAGGAATGATATGAAAGATAAAGGAGTAAATGATAACGTGACGGTTGACAGAAGAGAATGAAAGAAAAAAACGTGTTGCGCCGACCCCAAGTACAGGGACAAGGGCAGGAAGAAGATTAACAAGCAATTGCGTCACAGCAACAGAATTTATGGCTCTTACTACTGGTGTGCAGCTTACTAAAATGAAGATAAAGCGAATTATCTCTTAAACTAGCCAATGCTTCCAAACACGGTTAAGGATGTTGAAGTTTCCAACAGTTTGCAGCACTTTAGTCTAAGAATTGGAATTTCCTATTCAATACAAGGTTTTAAACTCTGTAGGACTATGCGGAGGAATGAGGAACACGTTGTGAGGAAGGAGGAGGAAGATCAAAAGAAAGGATAGATGTATTGTGTGCTAAATGATATGGAAACCCCTATTAGACCGAGATTATGGCTGTTACTTTACATAATAGTTCTCCATTTTGAGTCATGGCAGCCAATCTCAACGGAGCCGGAGGCTAGCTGTTTCGCAGGAAACATAGAACACAAGTGAGCGTGCTATCACCGGTGTACTCTCTCTTTCCTTAGGGTGTTTTTAGACCAGCGTTTTGGAAGCGCGTGTAGGCGCGTATGGGGGCGCCTTTTGCCACTCAACTCTTACGAGCGTTAACACGCTTATAAGCGCGAGCCGCGAAAGAAGCCATCTCCACCCCACGCAAACACGCCGCAATACGCGTGTGTGTACGCGGGTTCGGTTTTTTGTAGCGCAAAACGTGGCGCGTGTGTAAGCGCTTTTTTGAAACTATCCTTACTGTTCGATGGGATGCCAATCCGATACGACCGGAGATAGATCTAGCACCGTACCAACACTTACATACCTATACGTAAAGAACATCAACCCGACACAACGAAAACTTTATTCACAAAACGCAAATGGAAAATTATGTTCGCAAGACTCGTTCTTTTCTATTAGAAATATTTCAATTGAAATTACCTGGAGGCGAAGAAAAAACTAAGTTGCAATCATAATGGAAGTGAAAGATGAAAAATAAAGCTTAGGAACGAAGTCGTATTACTGCACAAGGCAATGGAGTAGTACTTTGTTTTTTTTATTAGATGGCCAGGTGTTTTCTGCGGTACTGCCACGGTGTGAAGTTTTTATTTCTGAGGTTGAAATTTCCCTTTATCCTTGCTAAGAAATTAGTTTGGTAGTGTTGTTAATCTGAGGGAGTTTGCATTGAATAGCTTTTTTTTAACCCCCGACGCAAGAAGAGGGGTGTTATAAGTTTGACCGCAATGTGTGTGTGTCTGTCTCTGGCTCCGTACCTCTTAAAAGAGTGAACCGATTATGATGCAGTTTTTTTTTATTTGAAAGCTAGTTTCTTGGCAATGGTTCTTAGATACGTTTTATCAAAATCGGTGCAGCCATTTACTAGATATGGGGGATGAAAGTGGGTATGAAAAATCGAATATTTTCAAATATACTCAAGTGGGGTATCAAAAATGAAAGCGCATGATGTGTATATTAAAATTAGACATGTTTTATCAAAATCGGTGCAGCCATTTACTAGATATGTATTCCTTCTTTGCCCTTTGTGTTCCATGGCCGCGGTATCTCTTTCGAACAGTCCCGCAGTTGTCGCAGGCCTTGTCTCTATGAAAGGAAGCCAAGGGACTTGTTTTAGCGTTTTTAATTATTGCGATCGAATTATTGTTAAAATTCTTTGATTACGTTATCATAATTACATTTTAATGGTCTGACTAGTGATAGATATCAATTAAAACAATTGTTCTGTGGCTTCTTGAAAATCTATCATAATTACAATACTCGTTTATAAAATTGACCGATTTAATGTTTATAAATAAAATAGTTAGACACTGACGCCTAAGTGATTAAAAAGGTATATTCTACTATCAAAGCGTACACTATGATAACCTTATCTTCAGTGGCGTGCAGTGGTTCACCACGGAGGGTAGGCCACCGCCACGCACATATATCGCGGGTATCGGTAACCAAAAAAAAAATTGAAAATGAAAAAAAAAAAAAAAAAAATTGAAAATCAGCCTGTAAAAACAAAAGTTATAAATACAAGAACTCACCACTTTATTCAAGGTTCAAATCACTATTTTCTGACGATGCAAACAGAAGAAAGATTCGGCCACCTCAAATATCTAATCCAAGTGGGTGGGTGATAGTTACAGAACACGTCACTTGCAAGATATCCGAAGCGGCCTGTTAAGGCCCTATTTCATGTGATTCGCATGTATAAATATATTTAATAAATTCATTACGGGTTTTAAATCAGTGAAAAAATCAACTCATTTATAAGTTAAATCTGCGCGCCTACCGTTTTTTTTCAAATATGATTTTAAGACCTCGTCATAAAAATTAGTCTTGCGTCGTAGTTCGACCATTAATTCTTTCTCTATAGAAATTAAAGATAGATTTGTGAGTCGTTGCTGACTTTGTGTGTTTCTTAGATAGGTGTGGATTCGTTTTAAGGACGAAAATGAACGTTCTGCCGATGCGCTGCTTGCTGGGATAGTAACAATAAACTTCGCCAAACGTAAAACTTCTGAAAAAACTTTATCTAAATTACTTTTATACAAATTTTGAATGATACTGTATATGCTACAATTCGCAAATTCAGGCGATCTATAAATACAGCGCAATTCGTTTTTTAATCTATCAAAATTAAAATTTGCCTGATATGTATTAGTGAACTCTCTGATTTCCTTTTCAGGGAATTGTTCACTATATTTACTAAAATTCTCACAAGAAAGTAACTCAAAGAATTTCAAATTTTTAATATTCAGATAACGATTTCTTAATTCGCTGAGTACATTATCAATTATTTCGGTAAAAATTCGCCGATAGTGTATTTTTACATCATCGACATTGCGCTTTCTTTTGGGTGGTCCGGTTATGAGGGCAGTTGCATCATAATTGATCTCGAACCTGTCTCTGTAACGAGCTAAAAATGACTCGAATTGTTTTATCTTTTTAACACAATACGCGATGTCACAAGTTTTTTTCTGTATGATATCGTATAAAATATCGGTTTCAGCAAAAATATCCGCGAATGTTTTTAAAAAAAAATTAAATTCAAATTCTTTCATGTTAAATAAAAATGAAGTGACTTGTGACAATGTATCACCATCCCAGTGTTGTGTATTTTCATTCATTTCCTCAAACAACTGAAGGAGGTGTGTGGACTCGTTATTAATTATATTTAACGTGCGCGAGTGATATGTCCACCTTGTTTCGGCGACACGAGGCAGCTTTTTCATAACGGCAAAGTCGTTATAGTACGCCATTCGTTTCGTACTAGTGTGAAAAAAAACCGCAATGGATTTTATTATACTAAAGAAGCGTTTTGTTTCAGGAACCCGTTCAAAAGATTTCGATAAAACTAAATTTAATACATGTGCGGAACACCAAACATACATAGCTTGCGGACATTTTTGCCTCACCAAAGCCTGCACGCCGTTAATTTCAGATGATAATACTGCTGCCCCGTCATAAGTTTGTGCAATTAATTTAGAATGACAATCTAAATCTCCTAAAGTTTCCAAAATTAGAGAACTTAAAGCTACAGCGGTGCGATCCGCGCTGACATCTACGTATTTAATAAATCGATCCACTACTTCGGAATCACGAAAATATCTTAAAATCAGAACTAATTGTTCTCGGCCGCTTATGTCCGGTGTTTCATCCACCATGACAGCAACATAATCGGACTTTTTAATTTCGTCTCTAACGTAATCAGTCATCACAGATGCAACGCTCGAGATCTAATCATTTTGCGTTCTGTTCGACATGCCCGTGAATGCGGTACTTGCATTTTGTAAGTGGGTTTCTAAAGCTCCATCATACTTTGCTAATAAATCTACTGTTTCTAAATAATTACCTCTATTCAGTGATGATGGTGATTCATCGTGGCCGCGAAAAGCTAATTCTTGTTTTCCCAGAAAGCATACAATATCGATCAGTCTTTGAAAAATATTTCTATTCCTATCTACTTTAGAATTATGCTTTTCTATATCTAACCTTAACTGGCCGTTAATACTAGTTTCAATACGTGATTTACCAAATGTATTTAACTTTAAGCAAGCCTCTAGATGTTTTTCTGATAGGTCATGCTTTTTTGCCGAGGAATGAAAATTATGCAAATCAATGTACCCCTCACTCCACTTACTGGAAGTATTAAACAAAATGCACGGAAAACAAAATAATTTATTTGTGTGTATACAACCACATAGCCAGCTGAATGTTGCATAATTTTGAGGTTTGAAATGGCGGGTACGAGCTGAATTATCAGATTTTTGGATTAATTCTCGTAATTCAGGTGTACATCTACCTTTCGACACCACAAG
Organism: Noctua pronuba; assembly: GCA_905220335.1. Taxonomy (NCBI): domain Eukaryota; kingdom Metazoa; phylum Arthropoda; class Insecta; order Lepidoptera; family Noctuidae; genus Noctua; species Noctua pronuba. The sequence goes on along the minus strand of LR999919.1, from coordinate 3,604,979 downwards.
AATCTTATCATTAAACGATAATTGCGAAAACTTACTGCTTTTAACTTTTAACAAACACACATTTTCTGCGCAAGTATCACAACAGAACACCATTTTTAAGTAAATAAACAAATACTAAACAACATATAATATTTACATTAATGTTCGTTTCAAAACGAATAACTGATAAGGTTTAACTTGGTAAGATATGATAACATTCAAAATCGCATTTAAATTTGCTTGTCACATGAAATAATAATGGCGTGACTAGGAAAAAATTAATTCGTAATTTGTTAAAAAAAACACTTCCAAATTAAATTGCATCATTGTCATACCTAAATCATATGTAAAATCTGTTAACAAAATTTTGCCGGATAATACTGAGTCTGACAGCACGTGCTTGTCATACTTATTTTAAAAACTCCCCGAAAATCAAAGCGAAAAATAAAATTCATATAGTTTTTAATTATTTTTATAGGCCTTTTGCTATTTTTTAGGTATAAATTCAAAAATACCACCCTATTTTTTTAACTGGTTATAGTAGTCATTAAGAAAACTATCGTGTTTGTGTGTAGTCTGTTTCTCGAATTCGCCGGAATTTCGGTTTAATTTCTACAAATGGCAACTCTGATCTTCATTCATGTTAATCTATTTAACCAATCACAGGCCGTCTCCTGTCCCGGGAGACACGCCTATAATCTAGACATGTGTGCCGTTTATACACACGAAAATATGCACCAGTGTGCGTAAATTTATGAATCAAAAATACTCTACAACCGATTTCGCCTTACAATTGACGACGCGAGGTTAGCTCACAGTATTGTGTTAGTGTTACGTCACACGGGCGCGACAAGTTGCTATAAGTGTTATAACAGGAGTTTTAACTTTTAAAATAATTTTTATTACAAAGGTATAATAATTGCACTTGAGTTGGCGTTTATGATAGGATTGATAAGGTAGGCTAGGCCTAATTGCCTCTATGGACGGCACGCCCCTGCTTATCTTGGCATCAAACTATTTAGAAAATAATATAGATTTTGCTTAGTTCTAAAAAAATATAGGGTATTGCGAAACTGGGCCGTGTATTCTATAGGAATCCGATCTTTAGGAGGATGGTCTACGAGTGTAAACAGACCCTTCACGAAGCCTTCAACCAAGCATTATGTACATCAAACTAAGTAACCCTACGCAAAAATTATTTCTGGGAAACGACTTTTTTTTTGGGGTGACTAATCTCGTTTTATGGTAAAACTAAAAGTAACGCACTCAAAACGTAGTGTTGATGGATGCTTTGAATAGTAAACGGGTTATGGAGGTAATTAAAGTAAAGTTAAAACCTTAAAAATTTGTATTTTGAAAAAAACTTGTGACAAAAAATCAAAGTTTGACGTCCAATATCTCCGTAACCAGAAGGTTCCCAGGTATGGTCTAGAACAAAAAAAATATCGCAAAGACGGGGAGAACAAGTATCTTTCGGCTTCGTTAAGGGTCTTTTATCACCCTTTATTATAACTTCACGCCTCTAATCCCCAAATAGATATGCAGAGGTATGCGTATAGCATACTCGTTCAAACCGTTTTGTTCTCGCAGAGTACATCCACTGTAACTGTTCTTTTCACAGTGGATGAACTATAATATCTAAAGATGGCGACTTTGGTGCACGCTGGACACTAACTCGATAATTTCTCTGCCAACCGTAGTAGCGAACGTTTTCGAAAATTATCCAGACCGTACATCAGTGGCGAAGGTACCATACAACTCGATTCTTACCGGGTTCCCTTTGAAAAATTGCACAGTCAGTATTCTATAGACAAATAATCAAATCAAATCATTTATTTCTTTGCAAACATGGGTAATGGGTACATAGATGGTATTTTATAATAATGTTAAGGTAAGGTAAGGTTTTATAATATAATCACATTAAAGATTGTGTACTCCGGCTTACTTCTTACAAAAATTGACCCTTCGCTACTACCGTACATTGTACTGCTGAGCAATTTTACAGACTCATTATAATTCAAATTTTAAAGTACATTTACATCTTGCGTAGTAATCTATACTAATATTATAAAGAGGAAACCTTTGTATTTTTGTATGTTTGTATTGAATAGGCTCAAAAACTACTGGACCGATTTCAAAATTTCTTTTACCATTACTTAGAGGGATTCTTCCGAATCCGTATAGGCTATATTTTATCCCGGAAAATAGATAGGATTTTTCGTGGTAGTGAAAATTGTGGAGTAAGGCGTCGAAAAAACTGCCGTACGTTAACGATTCTCGCGAACGCTGCCTAAATGGTTAGAGATGTATGGTTGACTTCTATAGAAAAGTTGTAGAACTCAATAATGCCTACAAAAAAGTCCGCGATAGTATAAACCAAACATTTATATTTTAGCCATTATAACCACTTTTCCATAGAATAAAAGTAATTAAAATTATTAGCCTATGTTATTGATCATATTATCGTCAAATACTAATCCTTATCCAAATAAACTATTTATTGAGCAAGATTGTTTCAATAGCTATAAATTACTTTTTATTTTATTCCAATCGGACAATCCATTCAAAAGATATTTTTCAGAGAGCTTAAAAAATAAATGTCCACCCGTGCGAAGCCGGGGCGGGTCGCTAGTAAAATAGTAAGAGCGTTATCAACGTTTACAGTGGAACATAATAAAACTGTGTTACTAACATGTTTAAAGCTAAACCGTGCTATCACGTATTTGACGACTTAATTTAACCGTACCAAGGACACGGAATGCCAGGAAATGTCAAATGCCTAATTTTTTTTATAGACGTAGACGATTTACTTTCCTTCGTTTATGAATTTATCTTGATTGAGTTGAACGGCGAGAACCTGAGGCGTCAAGAATGTCACTCAACGAGATTTTGATAGAGCGCCAAAAACCGTGCCTGCCAGACGCTGTTAATCCTGCGATGGTTTCTGTTGGTATGTTGTAACATAATGTTTTTGAACTATAAAATAATCGATAAAAAGTCAATGTGTGCTTAACTACTACTCTCTAATTAAGCCAAAGATATTACTTATAATTAGCATGACATTTTATTCTAAAGACAAAATCACATTAGAAAAACGTAAAAAAATCGCAGTTACTTGTACAAAATACTGTAGACTCTCCCTTATTATTTTGGTGCGTGTCCGTATTCGGAACTTACGCCGCTATCTTGTTTTTGAATATAATTTCCCTTGACTAATTTCTATGTTGGGAGGGCTCAGAATGATGTACTGGATACGTGGTAACCGTTTTCGTGACAGTGTCCCTTCCACCCCGTATAGGTCTTCATACACTAGTGATCGAATACTAAACCTGCATTTACAGCCCAAGAACGCTGCTATCTATTCCTATAACATAAATCCTCGACCACAATCCCAGGCTTCCATCAAACTAGAAACGACATACATACATCACCCAGTACTGGGCAATGTCATCGACCTACGTCACCGGAGTGTAAACCGCGGAATAAGGATGCGGGAGGGGCTTAACGCTCCGCTACATCCCTCCAGCCCATATTAAGTTACATCCATCTAGTTTTTTCTTGAGGGAACTCGGAGATGGGGTTTTGGAATTGAATTATGTTGTTAGTTTAAGTTTGCAAGTAAACTTAAACGAGTTTGATGTAGAATAAATTAATGTTCTTTTGGCTCACCCTCACATGAATCATCATCTGCCTAGCCTTTTCCAACTATGTTATTTACTTATTTTATCCATTAACACATACATTTGTTTTAACAGGGCGGACCCAAGCTAACAGAAGTAGTCATAAATTGCTAATTGCCCAGTCCCAAGCAACGGGTCTGGGTAGAAGCACAAGTTACACAGTGGACAACATACAAAGTGTCACCCTCTGGAATTCCGCCAAAGAGCAAGAAAATATGTCCAAACGCCGAGAGACACTATTTCGGCTTCCAGTCTAACCGGATGTATCTGAATACCAGTATTTTACAAGGAGCGACTGCCTATCCGACCTCCACAATCCAGTCAGTACTGGGTAAAACGATACCCCTTGGTAAGACTGGTAGACAGACTTTTTGGGCCACTGACTACCCGTAACAACTATAAAAGCTTGCTCAAAAAATTTTAAACGAATTATCAGAATAATACTCCGTTGCAGAATTCACGAGTTCCCTTGAAAAACAGCATTATTTCATACCAGCAATATTACAAAGAAATGAATTAAGAGCGGTTTGCGGTGCAAATAAGAAATATAACACAATTTTTATACTCAACGGAATAAACGGGATAAGAGAAAATTGTTTCGCAGCAGTGAAATAACATTGTTGCTTTATTATAGTAGTTTATGTTGTGGACTTTCTCTAATCACGGTTTATTTCATTTGTGAAAAGGTTAACTAAAGCTTTATTTCTGCTAAAGTTTTATTTATCGGCTAAATGTACGCCCAATGTATGAGCCACGAAACCCATCATCATCATCATCATATCACCCCGGAATCACCCTCTGCTGGGTATAGGCCTCCCCTTTTTTCTGCCACACTTCCCGGTTCTGTGCTTTTTCGACGAAACCTAATGTATCTTAATTAATTCGATCTTTATTTGCTTCCTGAGTCATTTAATAACTTCATAAAACATTACGAGGAACGCGAATCTAACTGAAAACATTAGTTTATTTTAGATACTATCTTCATTGTGCTGATGGATGGATTGTATATTACGGGGGTCGTGGAGGTGTTTAAAGTAAAAATCTTACATTCAAAACCTGTATTTAAAAAAAAAAAACTTATGAAAAAGTTGGAACTTTGACGCCCAATATCTCCGTAACTAGAAGATTCTAGGTCTAGAACAAAAAAAATATCGGAATAACGGGGAGAACAAGTGCCTTTCGGCTTCGTTAAGGGTCTTGTTACACTCTTTATAATCCAAATAATCTTATCCTTTTAATATTCTTTTTAATTAATGGGTTTGTCTGGAGGTTGATTACAAAGTTTTGTCTCCGAATTAAAGGAAAATAATCAGATACTTCCAGTAGCGAAGGCTCAATTTTGTAAGAGCTAAGCCGGAGTATACATATCTTGAATATGATTATTTTATTTGTCTATAGAACACTGACTGTGCCATTTTTCAAAGGGAAGCCAGTAGGAATCGAGTTGTATGGAACCTTCGCCACTGGATTCTTCTATAAACTCGTTGCAGAACAAATTTTTGAACAAATCTGCTTAGTTCAAATAAACGTGCTAGATGCAAGATAACCAAAGCCTTATTAAGGGCATTCAGCCAGTTTACCATGAACTTAAGGCTACTAGATCTGTTAGCTACATCGAAAATGTAATACATAAGATCAAGGATATACTGGTGAGTCAATAGTCATTCTGATTTATGTATGAATGGCAGTATGAATAGTCGGTATGAGTCAAGTCACGAAGACGTTAAATAGATTGTCTAAAACTCAAGACTGTAATGTACTGCAGATGTAGGATATAGCCTGGTCTATAAGGCTCAGAATCAACCCCCAAAACAACACGGTGCTTCATTTGGCACACAAAGTATTACAGGTTGGATAATCCTGAAATATTCAATTCTACGTGTACCATAGGACTTCGGGATTAACGGAGTGAGCGCTGCATGTCGGTGCAGCATGGACATTTTTCGCGAGATTCCCTGTCGAACGAAGTATAGCGATGTTCAGTGACGTAACCCTATTCCTGGCGACAGGAGCTGTCGGGAAATACTGTAAGGGAAATTGAGATTGCTGTTTTGATTTTCAACTTTCGGCGCTAGGCTGAGCATTGCAAATACATTAGCTCGCTCAATACCCAATATGTCAACTGGCCATTGTGATAAACATGTTTACATTACACCAAGTTAATAGAAGGCTAATTCACACTCAAAACTAAGTAATTATGTTAATTACACTTTAAAAAATTTGGGATAATAAAAAAAAATGCAAAGCCTATACGAGTAAAACCCCGGAGAGATTTGCACAAACTGCGGGAAGATGACACAAAAGAGAAGGTGGCTTATACTCATCAGTGGATGTAAACAGGCCGCCAATGATGGTAAAATACGCCTTTAGAATTCTAAACGATCTAATTATGTGCTACAGCAATATCAATTACACAATATTAAACGTATTAGATGGAAGTAATAATCTCCAGATTATGAACACACGAATAAGCCTAAATACATAATTTGCTCCTTAAAATGGTTCTGCCTACAAACGTCCTTGCGGTGTCCTTTCGACCTAGAAAGGTGTTCGTAGTTAGGCAACGGAGGCCGGTAACATAAGCTCTCTCCAAGGAGAATTGTACCACAGAATAGTATACAGGGTAGTAGGATCAGAAGATCAGCTCAGCTCACACATACACACGCTTTACGTATAGCGAATACAAAGGATCTAATGACTGGCATTCGGCATCTGTTCCGACAAGGATGAAGGCTACCTAAACTACTTCTACGATTATTTACTCGCTCAAGAAACTTCCTATAGATGTAAATTCAGAGTCAGTAAAAGAGATACATTACAACAATACTTGATCGCTAACTGTCCACACTGCTGCCGGTGAGATCTGTCTCTCTACACTAGTCGCAGCGACAAGAGCTATCAAAGAAAAAATTCGATCAGCGATGTACGCTTGACGGGCAGAACACTCGCTGAGACTCTCATTTGGTACTTACGCATACCAGGAAGTAGGAGCGAGTAAGGTCCTCTCGCATTCGCTCATAGCCCAGCGACAAAACTATTCGAACTGCACAACGTTGCTCACCAACTCGTGCCGCGGTGGTACAGGTTCTCTCCACCGTTATACGATTCTATGTGTACGTTCATATATGGGGTGACTGGTAATTTGTGACCGATACTTGAACGAGTGATTGTACTCATGATAACAAACAACTTTCCCAAAGAAACATTTTTTTTTTACTCATTCATATTTATTACAATAAAACCTACCACTGTTGCACGGTACAATAGTAATGAGACGGAACGGAGTCACGCGGCTAACAGCTGATAGGTCAAAGGCGCGGGCGCGCAAGTTTCATACGGCCGTTGTGTTATTGTGATAAAAGTGAATGAGTATAAAAAAATGTTTCTTTGGGAAAGTTGTTTATTATCATGAGTACAATCACGTGTTAAAGTATCGGTCACTAATTACCAGTCACCCTATATTTTCGCTCGTTGCAAAGACCTGACCTTCTGTAATAAACTATGGGACAGTTACCAACCGAATTATGCCAACAATTACTGAACGAATTAGGAGTAATTACGACTAAATGAGAGAAGACTTAGGAGTGTTTTCATCATGGCTTGTTTCATAAAAAGAGCCTCGGGAGGGACGATATTAAATGAAAATGTAATAACATTAACAATATTTATGATATCGTTTATTACATGGAAATTAATGACAGTTTGTGGCCTATTTACGGTTTCTTTCAAAAGGAAACTGCGGTGGCATAAATTTTCTTTTACTACGTCTAGGCCTAGAGATTAGTAATCAAGGTATGTTCCGGGGCTGCGGGACTGTTCGAAAGAGATACCGCGGCCCTGGAACACTAAGGGCAAAGAAGGAACATGGATGGGTTTTAGTCAGTAAAAGTCTGACACTCCCTCCCACTCCACACAGAGCGGGAGGAGTTATTTGATGATTTCCCATCCCTAAAAAAAAAAAGGTATGTTATGATTTTATGATAATGCTGCACATCATCCTCCCTATCTGAGACTGACAACAGTGATGATTCGGGCAGTTCTTCCTTTACTCTTCCTCTTCGAACTACTCCATTTTCCGTAATTTCCGCGCATGTCTTGAACATGTTTCCCTTGTAACAGCATAAAATATCTACTAGATGGAGAAGCTCTAGCACGTGTAGCATGACCACCGTAGAAACGGGTTTTATCGACGGAAGAATCGACAAAATGACAGATCAACAAAAGAAATCTGTCAGTTTGTCGATTCTTCCGTCAACAAAACCCGTGCAAGAACTTGTCCTCAAAAAACCCCATATAACTTATTACCTCATCAGACTCATAAGAGGATTGTACTCAATAACACTCAATCGATGACCAACCATCATAATGCGTAGATACTTGACCCTGGACATATTCACGCTGGATAAGTCTTTCATCACAGGCTCTATGACTCAATCTATAGTCTATTCTTATCCACGTTTTCTTATCTAAGAAGGTTGATCACGACGGCCGTAAAGGGCTTGAAAAGGAGCGATAAAATTAAATAGTTTAGTTTTATTACGTAGCACGTTACTTACATTTAAACATTCTGAAGGTTCTTGGGATTTTTTGTCACGGTATGTAAGGTACCAAAGAGTTTTGAAACACATTTAGAGCGGACATTGGGAATATTGACATGCAATAATTTTCATCCTGAATATTTTCTATGTTGACACACGAATGCTACCTAACAAGCGCGTGTATGACATAGACAGACCTACTTGTTACTAAGTAGTAACAAGTTTTGGATTACGATTTTCTTCGTCTTGTCCTATCTATCGCTCGGAAATATTTGAATGTCTTTGGGTTTTACGGACTGTTTCAGTTATGCATGACTAGTTTATGCCCGCGGCTTGCACCGCGTGGAGTTCCGTTATTGTCCCACGAGATCTTACTACCGGGATAAACAGTATCCTAAGTATTAATCCAAGTTATTTATTTATTACTAGCTGACCCGCGCAACTTCGTCTGCGTCACTTAGGGGTATGAAAAATAGATGTTGGCCGATTCTCATAGATACCGGATAAGCACAAAAAATTTCATCAAAATCGGTCAAGCCGTTTCGGAGGAGTATGGCAACGAAAACTGTGACACGAGAATTTTATATATTAGATTTTAAATAACGTTGCCCCACACTACGAATTTCTCCTGTATCGTGGGTGCGTTTACAAACATTTAAACTCACATTCACAAACAGCCAGACCCGGAACAACTACCTGTAGGTCATACAAATATTTGTTCCGTACGGGAATCGAACCAGCGACACGCAGCGCAGCAGTCAATCGCTCAGCCACTGCGCAAACCGCGCCGTCAAACTATCTAACTATCTGTGTATTATAAACTATCTGTGTGCCAAATTTCATCCAAATCCGGTCAGTAGTTTTTGCGTGAAAGAGTAACAAACATCCAGCCATCGTCACAAACTTTGGCATTTATAATATTAGTAGGATTTGAAGAATTTCTGGATTTTTATAATATTTATCAAATAAAACATCCTGCTGGCATGGTTTGTTATTCTATCACATTTTATGCTCAACATCAATGACTTTTGATCTATCACGATCGCAAAGTTTTTACTGACTTCTTTAAAAAACCAGAAGCTGTGTGATTCGTGCTTTTTTCGTTCTGTCTTCAACGAATGATTTATTATGGTCCCGTTATGTCTGATCATGTTTAAAAATCAGTCATTACTAGAACGAACAAGTAATATGAAATCTTTTCTTCAAACACCATTTAAATGTTTTAATAATAATAACTATTAATCTCGCTTGGCAGCTGGATCAAGCGCTTGATTCAGAAAGCAGTACTTCTGGATACGGCGCGTATCGTTAGGAGGCTCCCCTCTCTAGAGCCCTGACCACCGGTAGCTCGGACCCTGTTCCCGATGCTGCAGGGCTACTATTTTTTTATATTTTTAAATGTTTTTTATATTACTTTGTACAGAAATATTTAAAAATGTAAATTATATGTTTGAAAATGAATAAAGGAATAACTATTAATAATAACTATTCGTTGTTTAATGTTAGAAGACTATTTCCTGCCTTCTTCATCTTTTACGGTATAGCTCTTAACAAAGTTAATATGAAGACCAAGCAATGATTTTCCAGCGTATGTGCTCAAGTCAATTACTTAACTATACAAGGTGTAAACAGACCCTTCACGAAGCCGTCAACCAAGTATTATGTATATCAACTAAGTAACTTTACGCAAAAATTATTGCTGGGAAACGACTTTTTTTGTGGGGCGAAAAATCACGTATTACGGTAATACTCAATGTAACGCACTCAAAACATTGTGCTGATGAATGGATTGAATAGTCCGGGGGTCGTGGTGGTGTTTAAAGTAAAAAACTTACACTAAAAACATGTATTTAAAAAAAAAAACTTGTGATAAAGTTGGAACTTTGACCCCCAATATATAGGTATGGGTATGGTCTTCTTTGACCCCCAATATATAGGTATGGTCTAGAACAAAAAAATGATCGCAATGACGGGGAGAACTAGTGCCTTTTGTCTTGTCACCCTTTATTTGAATACTATGGTTAATCATATTTTTGCTAAAATCAGATCAAAGCCCCACCATAAAAGATCTCTCAAATCTAAACAAAACCCAGCTACATAGTTTCCATTTTCAATCACAATAGAAAGGATCACTCGTGCGGGCCAACGGTTGTAATCAACAAAAAGAACAGCGGCCGTACTGCGAAAACTGGCCATTATCTATTCCGAACCACTGGCTTTTATGTTCCAGGCTTGTGCTGACAAATTAGAACGATTTATTGAATTTGAGTCCTTCTGTTTTGATTTCGAATTGAAATGCTCAAAAGCGGAGATGGTCGAGGTCGCGGGGATATGCAGGATGAGGGCAACTAAGGCAATTCTTGCTCAATATCTAAAGGTGAACATCTGTCGATTGAAATCATCATCATATCAGTCCGGAATCACCCACTGCTGGATACAGGCCCCCCCTTTTTTCTGCCATACTTCCCGGTTCTGTGCGTCCCTCATCCAGGTGTTTCCCGCAACTTTGACGATATCGTCGTCCCAACGCGCTTTAGGACGACCCCGGTTTCTTTGGCCTAACCTTGGCCACCACTCGGTCAAAGCCTTGAAATGATGACAGGTAAACGTGGTTCATTCTGTGTCGGAAACTACGTTCCACTTTATAACCTACCATCTGAGCCCCAAAACATGCAGTGAAAGTGACTTCTGACGAACCCGTGGAAGTTTTGGGCAACTAATTTTGAAATACTGTCGTGCCAGCGATATGAGGCAGAAGATTCTGACTACAAAGAATTTTGGTAGCTGATGATATTTGTAGGAATGGCCACAAAAAACCTGACACTCGACTATGACACACAAACCACAAAAAACACCTTCAAGGACAAACCCTTCCAACAATGAACACAGAGTACAAAAAGTGCAAAAAAAAACTTCCGTAACACAAGCTAAAATCATGAAAATATGCTAAAAATCCACCAACATACATCCAAAAAACACAGGAACTCATATTTATAATCTAACAACATTTTCCCGGAACAGTACAGCCATTATTCTTTGTGAATAATCGTTTTTAGCCATAATATATCACTGCGGAATTATAAGAGTCAACATAACACGAATTAGGGCAAAGCTAACGTAATTTTGAGGGTATTATTTTTTAACCCACTTTATAGATGTTGGGAAATTTTGTTGGTGGCTATATCAGTAGAGGAAGATGAAGAAAAGATGGATAGACTTCGTGAAAGATGATATTATTGCTAGAAAGGGGAGTCATGAGATGACTCCGCGCTTAGTGACCTCTTGGATTCTAATCCAGCAAACGATCTGTTTGCTAATGGATGGACGAATATTTTATGGGTATGTCAGAATTACTGTGACAGGAATTTATGAAAGTTCTTATAAATTGGAAGAAGGGCAGGAGAATGATGATGATGGAAATGTGAGGTCCCAAAGTAAGGAATGATAGTCGATCGGTATAAGAACACTTTATGAAACATGGAGAGACAGACGACGAATTACGGTAAGAGGGGGAAGTTGGTAATGAAGATAATATATTAATAGATAGAAGATTTTTTAACAAAACAAATCGATTCTCTTAACACCCTAGCTCCCTCATAGACATGGTGACAGATCTGTACTGGCTATTTCTGTGGGGATCTTAAAAGATATAAATTGCTATTATCAATCACACTGCTGAGCAGTCCCTATAGACCGCTAAAATGATAGATTACAACATCTACCAACCCGCACTGGGCCCGCGTGGTGGATTAAGTAAAGCCCACTCCCTCTAACGGGCGGTCTCAGCTGTGGGATCATTATAAGCTTAATACGCATTATAAAATCATCGTATTTAGCTGGCTGGATTAATCTGCTCGCTTATAAAGATTGTGTTTTGAAACATGGCTAGCACATTACTTCCTACTAACACGCTTAGGTTACGAGTTAACGTCAAAAACTAGAATGGTGACAGAAATCATAACATCAAGCTTGCAGATCTGCACAAACCATACTTTGAATGGTTGCTGTTTTGATTTTTTAAATCAAATTGGCCTTGCGTCTCCGTTGGTTTTATTAATGTTGGTGCACATCATCATCTGCCTAGCCTTTTCCCAACTATGTTGGGTTCAGCTTCCAGTCTAACCGGCTGCAGCTGAATACCAGTATTTTACATGAAGCGACTGCCTATCTGACCTCCACAACCCAGTTAGTACTAGGTAATACGATACCCCTAGGTAAGACTGGTTGTCAGACTTTTTGGGCCACTGACTACCTGTAACGACTGTCAAAGATCTACAAATAACAGCCGGGACTCAGGAGGACACAGGAGCTCCTGAATCCGGATATTGGCGCACAATAAAGCATATTAATGTATTTACCTTTCTGTGATGTTTAAAACCAAGGACACATAATCCCCCTTCATTTATGTCTTTATCCCCGTCGAGACTTTAAAACACATATTGTTATTTCTTAAACACCCCAACATTGTCAACAAAACAAAAATTAATTTTATGTAAAGGCTTGCCAGACAAGCCTGGAGACCGTGCGATACCTATTAGCATTTTCAAATTGCGCCCGCTTTGTTTTCTTTGAATATTTCGAGCTAAAATCAGGTGAATTTACATGATGTTAATTACTGTTGCTCTTTTAAAGCGTTTCGTCCACATAGTCAGACGTGAAATTGTCGGGTAGATAATGTCTATGGCATTAAGTCTGCCTTTGTACAGTTGTGTGGGCAGTATCCTTATTCTTACTTATAAAATGCGAAAGTATGTTTGTTTGTTTGTTACCTTTTCACGCCTAAACCACTGAACCGATCATCCTGAAATTTTGCATATACGTTGCAAGGTATACAGAAACGGACATAGGGTACCTTTTATCCCGAAAAAAAGTACCCGAGGAAAACAACAATAACGTTCTTATGATAATAGATGGCGCGACGTGTCTTTCGAATCATGATTGGATTATATTATTACAAGCAGAGTACAACCCGAATTGATTGTCAAATTATAAATTAACGAAGCCGCGGGCATAAGCTAGTTCAATAAATAAATCAGCCTACAGACCAGTATCCAAGTAGGGAAACTAGCACGCTCAAGAAGCACACATGCAAACAGCCGTCATTCCGTCCTCGCCGTCGAGGTCCGTCGTACATCCTGGTCCATGCCCTCTCCGATCCTGCTCAATCAGCCAGCGAGACTGAGCCTTTAGTTCGAAATGAATCCCTAAATAATGATACCATTCAGATCTAGCCTGTCCCTTTGCTGTTCTCCCCCAGCGACGCCCTATGGTATAGTCGCTTAGTTTGTAAGTTTTTGGCCCTGGCTGGAGACCTTACACTCAAGGCACCCACAGGATAGTCCGGTTAAGCAGACGACAACCTCCTAGGTTGACCTGCGAGAAGCCATTCACAAAAAAAAAAAACACAGTATCCACCAATCCACACTGGGGCCGCGTGGAGGATTACGGCTCACTCTCTCCCACAAAGGCTTGAATCCCAGCAGAAGGAATCTATAAACTGATTATGCTCTTGTCTACATTAAACCAAAAACCTAGATTCTACATAGATTTCATGGACTATTATGCTGTGTACACGAAGAAAAGTGCTCTTAAATGGCACTCTGCATGAAATTTAATCTCATGAAGCGCTTTAGACTAGCGCTGTTTCCGCTTTATGTTATAGAAATCGGGACGCAGCATTTGAAGAGGGTGAAAATTCAAACGCAAGCGGTTTCTATTGCACTCAATTTGGCTTTTGAGTTTGTGACAAATATTAAAAGATCTCATTATATGATTAGGCGTAATGGTCTTGAATAATACAGTGGAAAATAATCTTATTACTAGTATAATGAATGGATGGATAGATGTTCGTTTGTTGTTCTTTCACGCAAAAACTACTAAACGGATGTAGATGAAATTGGCACACAGTTAGTTTATAATCTGGATTAGCACATATGATGCTTTTTATTCTGGTAGACAATCACCGAATTCTACGCGGGCATAAGCTAGTGTTTAATATTTAAATGTTATGGAAAGCAAGCCTGAGAAATTTCCAGTGGCAATACCCCAATTATATCATTCTATGTCGTCCTTTGATCGATCACAAGACTCCACGCTCAGCAGGCCGCCGAGGCAATTGAGCAAAAGAGTCTTAAAACGTCAGTTTATATTGCAAAGCGACAAGCGTAGCTTTCAAGCGACTATTTGTAAGCATAAACCAAGCCTGATCTTGCTACAACTCCACAATTGAAGCCACATGTAGGTATACCACACTTGCTTTCAAAAGGTCGAGGTTTTACTCTGAAAGCCACAGTCAGCTTTGTATAAATCAATTCAGCCTACTGCTATCTACGGCTAACAATAAGCGGCTTAGAAATACTATGAATGTAGGCACAGGCAGACACATCCACTAAACTGCTAAATAATGGATGGACGTTTTTTCCCCGAATCTGCATGTTTTCGGAAACAGTTTCACAATCACAAAACGAGCGAAACTATGGATTTTGGATTTGTGATATGTGAGCGGAGGCTTAACATGGTAGTAGACCGTTGCACGTAAGTGGCACCATAACCAGTAGAAGCTGGCCTCATATTCTATTGCAAGGTCCGTTCTCCACTAAAGCGCAGACGAGACGAGAGTACAGATGTTTTGTAAACCACTAATAGAATTTTGTTATTTACACTTCTCGTCTTCGCTTAGCTTTAACGGAAACGGTTGAGCAGAGAGGATAGGAGAAGCAGGCAGCAGCGGACAGAGAGACGAGAAGAGCCGTGAGCGGCGTGCGGCTGCCTTTCGTGTCAGATCGCGACAAACTGTGCCTGAGTGGAGTAGCCTGTACACACATCTCTGCTCCGGTCTAGTCAGTACGAATCTCCGCACTTCGTTCGCTTCGTTAAATCCTCTCTCCTCTACGCTTCGCACTTCACCGCACGTATCCGCTTTGGTGGAGACCGGGCCTAAC
Organism: Noctua pronuba; assembly: GCA_905220335.1. NCBI lineage: Eukaryota > Metazoa > Arthropoda > Insecta > Lepidoptera > Noctuidae > Noctua > Noctua pronuba. The sequence continues at coordinate 3,589,841 of LR999919.1, read as the reverse complement.
TCCGTATAACACACCTTGAGCTAACCTGCTCAAGGTCTGAGTTCAACCACCGAGGTGATGTTGACTGTACAGTACAAGCCCATAAACAAAGAATTTCTCTTTTAGACAAAGTAATATTTATAAAGCGTCGTCTTAAAAAAGAATCTTTCTCAAACGATGGGAGATACCAGCACGCATTTCGACAAAATGACAGATTTCTTTTGTCGATTCTTCCGTCGACAAAAACCGTTTCCACGGTGGTCTACACGTGAAACTTCAGAATATCCCCAGTATCTACCTGAGGGCTTACCTTGGGTACAATACAACTAGTTCAAGCGTTATTGTGCTTCGCTCATAATGAGCACAATTCCAGTTACATTTAAGCCGGCCTGGCACAACTCTTTGAGTGATTATTCGACTCTGAGAATACCCTCACATACTTTACCCTCTTAGTACAAGAGCTTCACAGCGATAGGTACTGTTTCTCCGAATGTATCTTCCATTTCATACATTTAATGCCTTGGCAGTCCCAATATTTGCAGAAATACTTGTTATTGCTAGTAACTATGTTAATTCCTTATATTCGGGGAAGTAAGATACATAATATAAGCAAAGCACTACTAAATTTACAATTTCTGTAGTCTTATTCTTGGAATTGGCACTTCCTTATTGGCAGAAGGATAGTTAGCATTTCGCTTCACTGAAGCGTCTCAATGGTTTGGAAACAAGGCTCGTATTGATCTTACTCAAACCGTGAATAGGCACAAGCTAAGTGGCAAAAGCAAGGCACTAAAATATAGGGTTTTATGATACACTTGTGGATGGTGATTTAAAATAACCCGTAAAATTGGTCTAAAATCAATCCCAGCAAAAATTACATTTAAAAAACCCCCAACGAAAAAATAAAAGATGAAAGATAAATAACCACTTTCATCCCCCATATCTTGTAAATGGCTGCACCGATTTTGATAAAACGTATCTAAGAACCATTGCCAAGAAAGTAGCTTTCAAATAAAAAAAAACTGCATCCAAATCGGTCCACTCGTTTAAGAGCTACGGTGCCAGAGACAGACACACACACATTGCAGTCAAACTTATAACACCCCTCTTTTTCGGGGGTTAAAAAATTATCAAAGATCATCAACACTAAAAGAATTTTCAAATTCGAACCAGCAGTTCTTGAGATTAGCACGTTCAACCAAACAAACTCTTCAGCTTTATAATATTAGTATAGATTTATTTGTCTATAGAATACTGACTGTGCCATTTTTCAAAGGGGAACCGGTAGGAATCAAGTTGTATGGAACCTTCGCTACTGGTCTCCGGGCACCCAAAACTCGTGAAAAGACAATAACGACTACCACATAGAAAATAAAGATAGAACACCCAACACCACACCATTACCCATTTCCACCAACAGCCATAACTCAGACTCCCACAGAACACATTATAACTATGTAACAAACCAATAAAATAATATTCATACTCCGTCTTTCTCTCGCTACCAACGTATCCTTAAATTCGGGTGTTACGTAACTCCGGGGTCAACGAACTGAGGCCCGGCCGAACCGCATGGCTTGTCGCGAACTAAAGTTTAGCGCGGATCGTGCTCAAATTATTTGCTAATATTTTTTTTTTGTCGAGTTAACGATTTTCGTGGAGCCAGTTGTTTTTTTAGCGTTTCAAATTGTTAGTAGTTTGGAAACTGAAGTACTTGTATGAAGTATTTTTAGGATAGTAATCTTTTGATTCAGTTCACAACAGCATAAAAATAACAAAACATCATGCCAGTAATACCCGAAGGGTAAGACAGAGGTGTACTTATAGTTCTCCGTTAGATCTACAGGGTGTAAACAGACCCTTCACGAAGCCGTCAACCAAGCATTCTGTACATCCAACTAAGTAACTTTACGCAAAAATTATTGCTGGGAAACGACTTTTTTTTTTTGGGGTGAAAAGTCACGTTTTACGGTAAAACTCAATGTAACGCACTCAAAACAATGTGCCGATTGTTGGACTGAATAGTACGGGGGTCGTGAAGGTGATTAAAGTAAAAATCTTACATTAGAAACATGTATTTTAAAAAAAACTTGTGAAAAAGTTGGAACTTTGACCCCCAATATCTCCGTAACTAGAAGGTTCCCAGGTATGGTCTAGAACAAAAAAATGATCGTAATGACGAGGAGAACAAGTACCTTTCGGCTTCGTTAAGGGTCTTTTTACACCCTTTATGTAATAGGGTTGAACCAATTGCCAGTTACCGTGCCCAAATCCAGACTTCGTGCTGCTACTGAGACATTACTGATGGAAAAACCCAATATCACTTTGCCCGACCTGGGAATTGAATCGCCTCATGCACTGCAGGAGTGCTTGCGAGCACTTTTAGACCAACGAGGCAATCTGACCATTATCCCCCATTATATAACTAGCCACACATCTCTAGGTATATAAATCTGGTATAAAATTAGACAGAGATAATAATGCCTGCTTATCTAACATCATTATATCATTACGCTGATTGACAAGACACCTTATTAGACCCATAAGTACACCGTATGAATGAAGTCTAAAACAAAAATATGGAATAACAGAAAAAACCACAATGATATTTCCTTTGTCTTGTCCTTATAAAACAAACGGTTGGCAAGCCAGCTGACGGCAAAGACGGCTTGCAAGCGGTCCGCGTGCTCGTGATCATATGATTGAATTCTTTTACATCACGAATCACGGAATCATGATACAAATTCTTACTTGGTCGGGGTGTATGAAAACTAAAGAATTAGTTAATGAGATCATGAGTAGGGGCTGCTTTCTTGAGTTTTATAGGGTTTACAAACTGGGTAACATTTTCAGACAGCTTCCGAATATTGTATTTTAATTTAATTTGTATTTGCATTTTTAATCTCAATTCCAACTATTATTAATTCATCATGACATTACTATGTAATTAAATTTGATTTGATTTGGCTGTATTCTGATATTAATAATTATTAATTGTATTCTGATATCTAAGTTTATCTTGGATATCACAGACATCGGTGAAGGAAAACATCGAGAGGAAACCTGGATTTATAATTAATATAAGTCTGAAATCGCCAACCCGTCTTGAGCAAGCGTGGTGATCAATGCTCGTGCCTTCTCTGTATGAGAAGAGGCCTTTGCCCAGCAGTGGGACAGTAACAGGCTGGTATTATTTTTTTAATAATAGCATGATTGTTTAATTGTATGTATTCCTAATTTTAATTTCTAATAAATTATGTATTTAGAGCATGTGTACTCGATGAAGTGTAAGCTGTGGTTACCTGTAATTGAGTGTGCGTTACAAGACTTTTTGTATTTTGTAATAGTTTTCATTTTATATAAGATCAACTGTAATGTGACTTGTTGGTGATCCAAAATAAATAAAATAAAATAAAAATTAGCCGAGTTGTTGTGCACTTTCTCCATGAGAAGCATATTATATTTTGGTAGATATCGTAATCTTGTAGTGTCAAAAAAACTTACTTTTTATGGGCAGGAAAATACTAAAGCTTTTTTATAGCTAAAACCGAAGTTTCAGGAGTGTTTGTTTATAACATTTCCGTAAAATTACTATCCTAACTTGGCAAGAACAAATTAATGGTGATACACACGGCGGCACATGAAGCTGTACATTTCCAGTATAAGTTGGCCTCGCTTTGCATAGATTTTATATACAATGAGAGATCCGCATAAACTTATTTTGTATACCTTGATTGGCCGTCGTGCATACTGAGTCCGACAGCCTACAATCAACAATACTTTAGTTTGTAACGCTCCACCGACCAGCTTCAGACCGTGAAACTTATCTTAGTGAAAGCAAAGAAACCCCACAATTTCCCAGTAAGTATAACGTTATTATTAGACCCCTGTTGACTTAGTGGCAACCCATACCAACCCATCCGAGTGCGCTTAGATTATGGGTTGCCACAATACGAGTTGCGTCCGAGTAGGTATCAGAGTCCACTCGATCCGAGCATGCTCTGATAGTGTCAACGCGGCTCTTTAGGGACGAAATTTTCATACTGTTTGAACATAAAAACTGGGGACATAGGGCTTCATAAGCTTTACGGTCATGTCAATCTAATACAAGAGGAGCTAGCGGTTTGCTAGTATTTCACAAATGCCATCATCATTAACCACATCCCGATTTCACCCACTGCTGGGTATAGGCCTCTCTTTGCTTGTGCCAAGCTCCACGGCCTAGTGCCGGGCCACAACCAGGACATACCCGCGATGGCAACTGTGTCGTCTGCCCATGTCGCCGCCGGACGACCAAATGTATTAGACAAGCGCTAATCCCGCCGACAAACTGTTTCGCAGTTTGGTGGGTGCACAAAATGTTTGTTCCCGATTAAATTATGTTTTTTCTTTCTTTTTCTTTCCAATGTTTGGACGCCACTTGCCACAAATGACATGAACTTTTATAATTAGTCCTACGTCCCTAGTTTAGCGACGAAGAAACTTCGTCCTTACCTTGAAGTTGCAAGTTCAGGAGTACCTACAAACTGCAAGCCCCTTGTGCTTCTAGAGAAGTTTTCACTTAACTTATAAATAAAGTTTTATAAGTTTTTTTGTTGTTTCGATATTCAAAGCCAGGGTCGAAGCCGAAGTAAGTAAGTAAGGGAGAAATAAAAGAGTTTTTAGCATTCGTTAGAGTACTTATGAAGAAAGGAGGTGTCTGATGAGATGACTGTACGTTTAAATGCGCCGCGGTGCACGCTGTGCACGGGCACGCGGCGTTTTAGCTTCGTGGATTCATTTGTTTGACAAGGAGGGTCTACGTTTCCACTGCTGAACACGCTACACACCCACAACAATGCACAACTGTAGCATGCGTGGCCCACCGCGGCATAGTCGTGGGTTAATATTCGTGTATAGCGTGTACCGCATGAACAGCGTGCATGGCGTTGACAGCTTTGAGCTATGTGAGCGCCTTATTCGAGCAAGCCACACATGTACTAATGACGTCATTTGATGAATAGCGTGTCCATGGTTTGCAGTGGACACAATCACATACATTTTCTTGCAAAGCGAAGCTTAACACACGTGCGTAGCCTATCCGTGCGCCGCGGTGATTTTGCGCCTTAACCCTCAACGTTTAGCGTTACACAGAATGGGATGTTCCTATTAGTAATCACATAAATATTTCCCAGCCATCTGTTTACAAAAAGGTGTGAACTAAATACAGCTACATTGCACCTATACATAATAAATATATTACGTACAGTCTGTCTAACACGTTACAATTGATTTCAAGGCATTAACAATAAGCAAACCAATCTAATCGGACGCGGTTGCTCATTTGAGTTGCAGTACCTACGTCACGCCGGCACATACCGCGAATTTTTTTAATGATTTCTATCGATAAGCTAATCAAGAAAGGTGTTTTTAACTGAGTTCTTATTCGATATTATGGTAGTAAGTAGGTAAGAAATCATCATCTAACTAGCCTTTTCTCAACTATATTGGGGTCGGCTTCCAGTCTAACCGGATGCAGCTGAATACCAGTATTTTACATGGAGCGACTGCCTATCTGACCTCCACAACCCAGTTAGTGCTGGGTAATACGATACCCCTTGGTAAGACTGGCTGTCAGACTTTTTGGGGAAAATTTGAATTTCGCGAGCTACCCCCTGGCGCTTCCCCCTTAAATACGTCTGCTGAGCAAAGAAAATAATGCAATAAATGAAATGACACTGGGAGTGTGTGTGTGTGTTTCGTAATTACCCCGCTGGATTCGATTCCGGCATGGACAGTGACATCAATTGGATTTAAAAATCCCAATCGCAGCTCGAAGTCTGAATTCGTGCCCGATTAATGACAACTGGCTCGACCCCAATTACACGGGAATTTACCTAACAAAATGTGAATTCATACGTTGAAAGAAAAAAGTTGTAACAGAGATGAAATGTCAAGAAGATGAGAAACATTTCGAAGAACACAAACATAAGAAACAAAGGAATCCTTTCTGAGACAGCAACGCAGCTGTTCACACTGTAATAGGATTGTCTTAGTTTTATACAAACATTCCTGATTCCTAAGTTTGTTAGAGGTACATGGAAACATGACAAAGGTCTAGAATATTCTCTACTATTCCAACAAGAACGATACTACTCCATTTTGTAAGAGGTAATCCGGAGTACATATCTTTAATGTGACTGTGCCATTTTTCAAAGGGAAGCCGGTAGGAATCGAGTTGTATGGAACCTTCGCCACTGCTACTCCAGTTCGAGTCCCTCAAAATCATCATCCTTCTTCCCTTATCCCAATTTCGCGGTCAGCGCAGCTTATCTTCTTCTGCCATACATCTCTAAAATCCGTGAACTCAATAGCAACCCTTTTTTTTCGGATGGGAAATCATCAAATGACCTCTCTCCCGCTCTGGGCGGAGTGGAAGGGAGTGTCAGACTCGTACTGACTAAAAGCCATCCATGTTCCTTCTTTACCCTTTGTGTTCCAGGGCCGCGGTATCTCTTTCGAACAGTCCCGCAACCCAGTAGCCACCCTCCTTCTTCACCCTTTCACACAATCCATCGATCTAGGCGTACTATTTTAGTTGCAGTAGTACTTTGGGGGACTCTAAACTTCAGTGAGTTTAAGTACTACTGCGAAATATATGTTTCTCTTATCAATGGCTACTGATAAACGTCTACTATCACCACGCTTAGCCCATGCCTCGTGTTTTGATAAGTAATTCATAGTATGACACATAAATACTACACCCACACATGTTGTGTAATACATGATTTACATACTTACATAACATAGTTGATTTGGAGGAATAGATGGCAAGAGAAAATGTTCAGTTAATACGGAGTGGAAGGGACACCGACGCGAAAATGGTTACCACGTATTCAGTACATCATTCTGAACCCCCCCATAAAGGGTGTAAAAAGACCCTTAACGAAGCCGAAAGGTACTTGTTCTCCCCGTCATTGCGATCATTTTTTTGTTCTAGACCATACCTGGGAACCTTCTAGTTTCGGAGATGTTGGGGGTCAAAGTTCCAACTTTTTCACAAGTTTTTTCTAAAATACATGTTTCTAATGTAAGATTTTTTCTTTAAATACCTTCACGACCCTCATACTATTCAATCCATCCATCAGCACAATGTTTGGAGTGCGTTACATTGAGTTTTACCGTAAAACGTGATTTTTCACCCTAAAAAAAAGTCGTTTCCCAGCAATAATTTTTGCGTAAAGTTACTAAGTTTGATGTACAGAATGCTTGGTTGACGGCTTGGTGAAGGGTCTGTTTACACCCCGTATAGAAATTTTTCATTGGTAATTTAAAAATAAAACAGCTGTTCAATAAATTTTGACCGTGTAGGACGTAGGTATTGCACTTTTGTAGGAAAGAGCAGTTTTTTTTAATAACCGATGAAAAAAAATTATTTAGGGGTGATGTGCAATGATGTACTGAATACGTGGTAAGTGTTTTCACGAAGGTGTCCCTTCCACCCCGTATAGGTTGCGCAAAGTAATCTACTTTTCCAAATGCCTGATACAATAAACCTGTAAGACTCCTAACAAAAAGCGCAAGAAATCCTACAGGCTGTTTGTATCAGCCATAACTAAATCTGTAGTCGATTATATTCATCTAAGCAAGTATATATTTTTTCTCACACCATGAGAGCATGACTCGTAACATTTTACTACGCTATCTTAGTCCCGTCGACCTTGAAACGGCAAGGTAGATAACTATACACTACACAGCAAATCACGGCCGTGTACTCATAAACAATTTATTTAACACTAGCTTTTGCCCGCGGCTTCGCTCGTGTTAATTTAGAATTTGACAATCAATTACTCTGCTTTTAATAATATAATTCAATCATGATTCGAAAGACACGTGGCGCCATCTGTTCCCGTAAGAACTGTGTGTGTGTGTTATTGTAGTTTTCCTCGGGAACAGTATTTTTTTTTTCGGGTTGAAAGATACCCTATGTCCGCTTCTGTACACCTGACAACGTATATGCAAATTTTCAGGATGATCGGTTCAGTGGTTTAGGCGTGAAAAGGTAACAAACAAACAAACTTACTTTCGCATTTATAATATAAGTATGGATTGCGTTGGCTCCGTGACACATATTATCTATAATTAACTGTATAAATAAAAAAACTTTATGTTACGCTTCATGTAAAATACTGGTTATTTAGCAGCACTTTGGTTAGACTGGTACCCTACACAGAAATAGGAAGAGCTTGGCTGATTATGAAATATTTTATCTGCTGTGGACGTATATGAATACAATTGGGGTTTATATCATTTGTCGTTTTTCGGGACTATCCGAAAACTTCTACCCATGACCTTGCGTTATCACTTATCAGGCTACACACAAGACCGAAATTATCGGGGTAAATCCTGTCACACACATACAGGCTAATGGATCCGTAAACAATATTACAAAATTAAATGTCGATCGTCGTGGTGACATCCTAAATCATCCTACATCCATCAGCGCTAAGTTTTGAGTGCGATACATTGAGTTTTACCGTAAAACGTGATTTTTCACCTCAAAAAAAAAGTCGTTTCCCAGCAATATTTTTTTCATAGAGTTACTTAGTTTGATATACAGAATGCTTAGTTGACGGCTTCGTGAAGGGTCTGTTTACACCTTGTATAAGCCAGTCAGCAAGGTGGTAGCGAATCTGACTCTCCTGGGAGGACCAGACATAAGGACATATACAGGGTGGAAGGGACACCGACGCGAAAACAAAAAAAATGTTGTAAAAAAAAAACTGCAATTAAATAAATCTATTGGCAAAAGTTTGTGGCAAAGGGTAGGTACGGTGAGGTAGTCATAATCAAGTCAAAGTTACGAAACAACCTCTAAATGTGGCTCTCAAGAGCTAGAGTTGGCAACTATTTCTCTTTGGGGAGTCGAAGGCAATATGCAAAGCTGATTGCCTAGTGTTTCAAAAGGGATAGTTTTGTTACATTTATACATAGGTTGCATAAAGATAAAAACTATTTTCCAATTATACGTATTGGGTATCCCCTTAAGTTACCCTCTATGTTGAGTATTTGCTCGGCAAAGGCTTCACTCCAAATCTTTCGTAACGTATTTTTGTTTTCAAAATCTTTGATATTATCGTGTCTCATGTATTTTTGCCTGGCTAAAGTGCCAACGTGGCAACAGATTGGGTTCCTAACAACAGAACCCGGCGACGCGGTAGGCCCAGAAGGAGATGGCGTGACGAGCTGGACTTTTGTCAAAGGGATTGGGCCCAAATAGCCAAAGACAGAGATAAATGGAAAGAGGGAAGGGAGGCCTTTTCCCTGCAGTGAGACACATCAGGCTCATAATAAAAAAAAATACAGAATGCTAATGAATGCAAATGGCTCATAGTCGTATGTCCTCCAAGGAATAATTCGAATTACAAGTCACCCTCTATAAACAGGTTTGTCAGACTTGGACATCAGGGAAATATAACCCTATAATTTCTTTGTGTTACACACACCTGCTTTTATCGAACGATGACCTCACCCCACTTTTACTTTCTACTCAATTGCCTTTACACTGTAGGGTTATTAACCCCATACGAACCCTATAAATAAATCAGCATAATATTTTATGGATAATCTTGTACTGTGACCAGACGTATGGATGTAGACGAAGCAAAAGGAGTATGCAAGTATCGCAGCATCCGGGGCTGCGGGACTGTTCGAAAGAGATACCGCGGCCCTGGAACACAAAGGGCAAAGAAGGAACATGGATGGGTTTTAGTCAGTAGACGTCTGACACACCCTTCCACTCCGCCCAGAGCGGAGGGGTCATTTGAAGATTTCCCATCCGAAAAAAACAATATATATATATGGCATTCTGCACTTTCTGTCTATCCGTATGGGAAAAATGCGAGTGTTTATGTATATATTGTTATCCTGTTCGAAAACTACTTACATATACAAAATGTGTACATACTTACATAGTTTATGTATAGCGTAAGTCACCCCGAAACTGTACCGACAAGGAATACAAAAATAAATATTTTTCCTTGTGAGCAAAGTGTATCAAGTTTTAGGAGGAAAACTGTCGGATGAAAATGATCCCGTATCTTTGTGGGTTATAGCAGAGAAAAATATCACCAAAGAGAGCCGTTTGTATATCGTATTCTTGGAAATTCAAGCCAAAATAAACTAACCCAAAACCTTTTTGATCATTCTTCTCCATAGAGATCTACGCCTTGGAATGGGCAACTACAGTACTTTCACAAGTTATTATGCCATGTGTCTGTGACTATAGCTTCGCTCTTTGTTTTTTTGTGACATTCAAAAGTGCCTGTAATGGTCTAATTGAAATAAATGCTTTGAGTTTGAGTTTATAGTCGAACCGGCTGCCACAGTACGGAGTTGCAATAGAATAAGAGTCCAGCTTAATACTGGTTATGGTACTTATGAGGCCCTTTGGTACTTTACTTAGTATCTCTTTCAAAACAATACAAACTTCTGGTTTCTAAAAGTCTACAATAGTACCAGATAAGTTATGCGCTTCGCGTTTCCGAATTACGGTACGCGTGTGATTTGAGTGGTTGTTGTTATTTCCGTCAACAAAATCACAACAGTGAACATGAGATTTGACCCAGTATCAGTTAATTTTTCTGTTGGGTAGCTTCTGTATTCAGAAACTATTAAAATAACTTGTTAATATAAAACACTAGCTGTGCCCGCGGTTTCACCAGCCGTTTTTTTATTTGTGCTCGGCTCCTATTGGTCATAGCGTGATGTCATATAGCCTATAGCCTTCCTCGATAACTGGTCTATCCAACACTAAAAAATTTTTTTTTTCCGAACCAGTAGATCCTGAGATTAGCGCGTTCAACCAAACAAAAAAACTCTTCAGCTTTATAATATTAAGTATAGATAATTCTGTTCTACAACATTTAACGCCAAAGGCAAGGTGTTGCAGGCGAGAAGAACTCGACCAATATTCTCTTTAACAGAGTCCACTATGTTCCTTATAAAAATGCACATCTCATGTACACTGTACACAACAAAATAATTAAAAAAACCTGTACAAATAAAACGGTAAAATCGTCAACTCTACAGTTGTAATCGTAAAACGTAGTCTGTCGTAAATGGCTCTTACGAACAATTTACCAAGTTTATTGCGAACTGCGAAGACAGCTCTGTTTTATCGTTTTGAAACAGTATACCTACCGAGATACAGAAAGTGTTTAAGTAACTTAAAACGTTACTAAATTGTAGTTCATTAGTATAATTTGTGTCTGTTTTTTGAGTTTGTTTAAATTGTTGTTTTTCAAAGTCTTTGTGTCAAGTAAATGTTAAATAGCATAGAATGAAGCTTTATACTAATATTTTCTTTGACTATTAGTTTGATAATTATATGACAATTATACTTTTGAACACAAACAAACGACCAAGATCTTGAGGTCATGTTCTGCCTAGCCTTTCCCAACTATGTTGGGGTCGGCTTCAAGTCTAACCGGATGCAGCTGAATACCAGTATTTTACATGGAGCGACTGCCTATCTGACCTCCACGACCCAGTTAGTACTGGGTAATACGATACCCCTTGGTAAGACTTGTTGTCAGATTTTCGGGTCACTGACTAGCTGTAACGACTGTCAAAGATCTACAAATGACAGCCGGGACCAACGGCTTTATGTGCTTTCCGAGGCACGGAGGAAACTCGGTATGTAACGAGTGGTCATCCGTCCACAAACCAACCTAGGTAAGCACGGCTTAACCTAAAGATCGATCCGAGCGGCTGTTACTATTCAGCCACGAAATCCTCAGATGAAATATCTTGAGGTATAATATAAAAATACGTTATTTTCTTATACATAACATAACAACTCGCCCAAAATATCTCCCGGAAAGGTTAAACAGAGGTGTACAATAGTAACCCCACATTTCACTGGTTATGTTGATTCCTATACATTTCCAGAAATAAATATGGCTACAATACATACATAAACTCACCCCCTTGTCCCATGAGGGTAGGCAGAAGAACATAACGCCTCGTGCTGCGATCTATTCTTATTACTTTTCTTTTTTTGCTCGGTCATACATATTGTAGTCTCGTCATACAGAATAACGGAATAGGTAGAGTTTATTAGCCTAACTTCAAAGAAGTAAGTAGCATCTGGATAATACATAGCATCACGCCTGTAATCCCCGAAGGGTTAGGCAGAGGTGTACCTAATAGTACACCCACATTTCGCTAGTTATGTTAAAGTCGTATGTAATAGAGGGCGAGTCTATTGCCAGCAACCGGGCACAGATCCAAAATCCGTGGCTACTGAGAAATTGCTGATGGAAAAACTCAATACCTCTCTATAAAATCACGGAATGATTTTAAGTTCGGAAATAAACCTGCTAGTCAGTTATTTATTATTATTATAGCTAGCCCACATTGTACCACTGCTGGGCAAAGGCTTCCCTCCATTCCTTCCAAAGGTCACGTTTCTGTGCTAGCCAGTTATTTAGTCTTTAAAATCTAGGTAGTAAAAGATACAGCAGGATTTTGACCCCAATTAAACTAAAACAAAATCATTTCGCAGACTTGACCGTTTTTTATTATCAGTGTCACTCATTATTTAAATATTTACAAACTTTAAAGTTCATTATCGGTCGGTGACCTTCCATTAGCAATATCTTCATTTTTATGATATTCTGGTCGAGAAAAAACTTAATTTTATAAAGATTTTAATTAACTTAATTTTATGAAGCGGTACAGAATTTTCGATCGTATTTAAATAGTTTTTAACAAAAAATTGGTCCTTGGCCACTGTGATCAGAGACAGATGGCAAAACATTAGGGTAGGCTTTTGCCCAGCTGTGGCAAAACCCCGGGTTTATCATTATCCTTACTAATATTATAAATGCGAAAGTATGTTTGTTTGTTTGTTACCTTTTCACGCCTAAACCACCGAACCGATCACTGTGAAATTTTGCGTATACGCTGTCGGATGTACAGAAACGGACATAGGGTTCCTTTCATCCCGAAAAAAAGTACAGTTCCCGAGGAAAACAACGATAACGTTCTTATGATAATAGATGGCGAATCATGACTGAATTCTATTATTACAAGCAGAGCAGAGAGAGTACAACCCGAATTGATTCTCAAATTCTAAATTAACGCGAGCGGGTAAAAGCTAGTAAAGAATAAAAACATCTCGAGGATCGCAGATATTTAGTGGGTTTTCCAGAGTTGAAATAATGTACTGTACACCTCTGCCTAATCTTTCGGGTATTACAAGCGTGATGATGTTGTGATATGATAATGATATAGAGTTATAGACTAAGCATTTATAGTCAGGCAAAAATTGACCTACATATCATATCTTCCCAACATATGTTGGAGTTGTCGTCCAGTCCAGTGCAACCTGGAACAACTGCCTATTTCAACTCCACAACCCACAAAAACTCTACCTACAACCAAGCTGAATCAGCAACTCCAAATCCCAATCGATGGCCTGGCCCTGACAGCCGAGACCTACATACAAACCTACCTACACACAAGTAGGTAGGCAGTGTAGTCGACATCACGTTTGCCAAACGTATTGCGAACGGCTCAGGACCGTTCATTATAGCTGTCTGGGAACTATGTAGGTTTAGTTGTGGATGTTATTCTAACCTAATTTGTTGAATAATATAGATTTATCTTCATCTTAGTAAGGATTAGGTTACTTGTGATGTTATATGGCACAAACTTTGCCAAGAGAAAGTCTGCCCATGAATTTATATGGAGCCAATTTGTGACGGCCTACTTTTGCTACTTCTTCGGCAGATAAGCTCCGTGTGACCTGTCTGGTGTGTTGCCTATACTACACTGCCCCCGATATCATAATTAAAGTAAATCGTGTTACTGGTGTTGTGACTTTTTTACAGTCCTTCCAGTCCAGATCCTTAAATCAAGTCTTCTAAGGAACATTTTTCTTTTTTTTGTATCTAAATTATTAACAGAGTTACGAAAGACTTAGGTACTGTAATTATGACATCGGGGGCAGTACAGAATCTGATGCTACAGAAGGGATCAAACTCGTCGCTAATAAATGAAAGGCCGATTCCTTTCAAGTTTCCATCGACACGCCAAGAAGAAGATGACAAAAGCTCATGGTGACTGGTGTGGCATAAAATTAGCTAGTTCTCAAATCGGTAGCGGGGTTAGGACGGGACGTACAGTCACGAACACCAATAAATTTACAGTTTCCTAAATTTAAAAGCAATTTTCGCGAAAAATAACTATTGTAACTTAGAAATAGGACCTTTTTCATTAAAATATGAGTTCCAGATTACTATGTACATAATAACATGACATTTTAATCAGAACAGTAGGAGAAAAACACTTTTAAAAGTTGTTAAGTTTTTAAATATTGGTGCTCGTGACTGTACATTGTACATTGAAGTATTGCAACTCATAAAAACATTATTTTAACACGTGCATTCCATTTTAACTTTAAAAGCAAAACAGCTTTTCAAATAAATCCCTCTCACAGTTGCTCAAAACAGCCACAGACAACTAAAGTCCAACTCAGACACAACCTATCCACACATATGTATAGGAGCGTCGAAAACACGGAAATGAGATGTCTTAGTTCCACAAAACTGGTTAGAAGGAGCATCTGCAACTAGACGAGGCATTTGCGGTTCGTGGCTTGGCGAACTAAGCTAATTTAAGACTTTTGCAACAGGTATATGTATTTGCATTGTAGTTTAGGGGGGTGACAGTCAGGGCTTTTAGTTAGATACCTCTTTTCATAAGTGAGAGGAGCTCGTAGCTAATTAATAACAGTCGCTCGGATCGATCTTTATCTTACCGAGGTTCCTCGGAAAGCACGTTAAGCCGTTGGTCCCGGCTGTCATTTGTAGATCTTTGACAGTCGTTACAGGAAGAAGTCAGTGGCCCAAAAAGTTTAACAACCAGTCTTACCAAGGGGTATCGCATTACCTAGTAGGTACTAACTGGGTTATGGAGGTCAGATAGGCAGCCACTCCATGTAAAATACTGGTATTCAGCTGCAACCAGTTAGACTGGAAGCCGACCCTTACATAGTTGGGAAAAGGCTAGGCAGATGATGACCTCTTTTCGTAAGTGAACAGACTATAAGTTTTTATTGATAAAATCAGTCCCAAGAGTTTTACTAATATTATGAAAACGAAAGTATCTCTGTCTGTTACCTTTTCACGTGTAAACCGCTGAACCAATCGTTATGTTTGACAAGGCAACCATTCAGGATCTGAAGCAGGACATTATTTCCAAGAAAATGATTAAATCATTTTCTATTTTAATCCGGATCGCAAACGAAGACAGCACAGCACTCTCATAATTTCGGAAAGTTAATTCTACATTGATTTAACTGCCCTTTCCAATGAAAATACCGCATTGTGATAATCACTGTTGATCAATTATGAATGACTGATAGAATAAATAATTGCTCTAGTTTTGCTGCAGTATATAATTCAAAACCACATAGGAAACATCGATTAAAACTAACATACGCCGCACATGTATTTGAACGTTTATTACATGTCTCAATCAGAAATTTACTGTATATCGTCGTTTACATTCGATTTTACTTCTTATGACTTAGCAATTAAGATATATTTTCGCTAGTTTTAAGGAAAATCCAGTTTTGGCAAAAGCAATCTATCGTTTGTGTGGGCGTTTAGTAAGAAAAACCTCTATTAAACAACACAACGCCTGTAATCCCGGAAGGGTTAGGCAGAGATGTATCTAATTGTACACCCAAATTTTGCCAACTATATTTTAAAGCCCCATGTTAAAGCGGGCTAGCCTATTGCCATCAACCGGGCACAAATCCAGACTTCGTGGCTGCTACTGAGAACTTAAACGTCTATGTGTTAAATAAAAACAGTAGTACCTATGAGTTGATTTGGGTATCGGGTTACCCAGTTACTGAGTAGAGGAGGTCAGATAAGCTGTCGCTCAATGTATAATACTGGTATTCAGCTACATCCAGGTAGACTGGAAGCCGACACCAAAATGGTTTGGTAAATGTTTGGCAGATGATAACACCAGTTTCGTTCCCAATTATAAGTTTGAATATTTTTTATATTTTTTTTTTTATATTTTTTATTATTTTTTAAATATTTAATATTTTTTTTTATATATTAAATAAATATAAAATATGACCTATGTTACTTTTTTATCCCCAACTCCAACTGAAATCCTATTTATTGTGATAAAATAGCGCAACTAACATTTTAAAATACGGTTGGATTCGATACAAAGAAGCGTTGAAGCTTTGAAAGATGACTGGATACCGGTATAATTTCCGTCTTAAGTTCCGGAAAGAAACCGTACCGCAGAGAAACCGTATCAGGAACGAGCTTTGCTGATCGATTTTTATTTAATACTAGCTGTTGCGCGCGACTTTCGTCCGCGTGAAATTATTATAAACATATTACATCCCTATTTAAATCGGATTTTGTTAACCATTCATAGGTTATAATTTTTTTGCACGCAACCCTAGTCTTTTTTCTAAAAGAAAAGTAGCCTCAGTTACTCTTTATAACAATAGCTGCCAGTAAAAGCCGTCAAAATCGGTCCAGCCGTTTTGGAGATGAGCCGGAACAAACAGACAGATAGACAGACAGACTGACAGACAGACTGATATGTGACTGACAGATAGTCTGACAAAAACTTCCAATCGTTGTGTATGATTAATAACTAGTTTCAAACTCAAAACATTTATTTCAAAGGCACTTTTGAACTGTCAAAGTACATGAGTTTCAAAATGGATAAGGTGACCAACACAAAAATGTTATGTACTAATGTGTAAGTCAAACTTCTGTCAACTTATGTGGTGACCAACAGTCACTCAAATCACTAGAGACATTCGACCTTTAATAGGCTTTCAGAAATCGGACGTAACGTACCCATAATTAATGATACTGGAATATCAGATTAATCTAAAACCAATACTAATAAATTCATCATATAATCGCAATGTGGGTCAGATGTACACGGACGCGATATGCGATTTATTTCAGTACAAATATGAATTAAAGCCCGATTCGTCTATTTGGGCATGAATGTACTCACATACAGAAGCAACAATATTGTACCCAGGACTATGTAATATATATAACTTGATTTGAAAAGAGTGTCCATAGATTTTCTTGCCCATTCTTCTTCATGACATCTACTATTTTCGAATGGGCAACTACAGTCCATTCAGTTATTATGCCTGTGGCGGGACTGTAGGTAGCTTATTTTTGACTATGCAAAAGTGCTTGTCACGGGTCTGTTTGAAATAAATGCTTTGAGTTTGAATGTTGATTTAATCAAAAAATCACATTGTTATCAGAATCCTCTTTATCGATGCTGTGTTCTAGGAATAAATAAATCGATTGGGATTATTTTTATTTCCAACTTTGTTTATTGTGATTACTTGGAAGTGGGCTAGTAAAAGTGATTTGCTGCCTTTGAAAATAAGCTGTTATCATTTCTTAGAACTTCGTACTATCAAGTGTTCTTGACTTTAGCTTATATTAAGTTTGGTACTTATAAATTGTACGGTCTGTCAATTCAACGCAATTTTGAACACCTAACAAGTCAATGATACCAAGAACAAAAAAAGTAACGAACGACGCGTGAAATCAGCTAGTCACTTCCTGCCTAGCTAAAGAGTTCATCTAACTCGTCGTCGCGCTTGCCGTTCGCTACGTACGTTTTGCCGCGGTAACGATACATTGCGTATGAGGATATAACACAAATCAAATTTAATGGATTCCAAAACATTCTTGAAATAATTTCTTGCACCGGTCATCTTAGTATGATATACTGAATTCACCCCATCAGTTTGTGGAGCGCCCTTGCACCCTGTATATTTAAAAAAAAACGAGTTTCGAAATACAAAACCCCTTTTACACTTGCTCTCTTTGAGGATTAAAAAACATTCCAGCCAATGAAAAAAAACACAGCCAATATTTCATCAGAATTTCAAACACGGTATTTTTATTTTATTTTGGTTTTGCAGCAGCTACGTTTGGTTCCCTATCCATTTGCATAAAATTGTAAGACCTAATATAACTTGGCATACTTTTGTTTAACCTAATTATATTTTCGCATAACATTATTTACGCATAACAGCTTACGCATAATTTTTTTAAGCATAATTTCTCTAATCATAATAATGATTAAGCATAACATTCTAAAGCATACATTTATTTACGCATAATGATATTAAAACATATTTCAATAGGCATAACAAAACGCAAAATAATAATTAACTCCTAAAATGTTAGACACTAATTCACATTTTTTTAAAGTAGAACAATTGTATCGCAGAAAGTTCACAGTCAGAGTTGTCTTTAGGCATACATTTCATATCGATAGTCATTAAACGGCAGAAAATCAAAACATTGATCATTATAAAACAGTTAATTTTATGTTTTTTTTGTGGTTTTTATTTGCCTGTAAGAAGCATGCAAACAAGCATACACCATGCACAGCATGCAAGCAAGCATGCAGCATGCAAGCGAGCATGCAGCATGTAAGCAAGCATACAGTATGCAAGCAAGCATGCAGCATGCAAGCAAGTATGCAGCATGCAACATGCAGCAGGCATGGTTTCTGTCACGGCTCCGGCGCTGCGGGCTCCAGCGGTCCCACGCGAGCTTATCGTCGCAGATATGTTTTACGCTCACCACCGCAGCTTCGGCTTGCTGGCCGGCTAAGCCGGCCAGCCTCAGCCGCGGCGGCGAGCGTTAAAACTACCCGCTCCTCAGCTCGCGGGCCCCCTCGCCCCTTCGCGCCTACGCGGGTTTAAATTACACTCTAGGGGTAGGGCAGACAAGACTACGTGGAAGTCGGTTTTGCAGCGATTCGATTCTGTCACTAACTTTTGTAGCACTACATATTGAATTTTTAGGACAATATTTTAATTTTAATTACGCTAATAGTCAGTATGCCTAGTAACATTTTGCGAATTCAAGTTTTGCCAATACAAATTATTTTACAAGATAATTATGCCAACATAAACTGTATGCCAAAAAAAAATATGGCAAAGTATTATTATGCCAAAACAAATTAGTCTACAAGATAATTATGCCAACATAAACTGTATGCCAAAAAAAAATATGGCAAAGTATTATTATGGCAAAAAAAAATATGCCAAAATAGTTATGCCAAAGTATATTAGGAAAAAACACATTATGCAAAAAGAAGGGATCCCGCTACGTTTATGCCAAAAACAATATTCAATACTATAAAAATGGCTGGCTGAAAAGCATAGCTTCAGTTAAAGTTGATACTATGAAGGTTTTATTTCCAGTACTTTCCACAATGTTTGGCTCGGCCGTTGAAAACAAGTAGGGTGTTTTATGACATGGGCGGGCTCGGAGAACAGGGAATGCCAGATCGATGGCTAGAAAACACGCTTCATGGGATTTCCACGGCGTTTTTTGTCATGGTTTTTACCGGGACTGAATGTATGAACGATTTTAACTTTATGGCAAAGTGAGGCTTTAAGATTTTCTCTGCGAAATGCAATTAACTTATCTTATGCTATGTATGTGAGAGAGAGATATATATTAAGAGGGATAGTCAATTTATATTAGTCAATAACTAGGTATTTATCGCATAATCTTGATTTTAAGTATGGTACGACAATACGATAGGGCTTTTCCGGGCCTGGTAACCGTTTCAAAGATTTGTGTCTTTCTTAAATATATTTTCAATAAATGACATCTTTTATAGCGTATTTTTATTGCATAATACACATAATTTGGTTTATGTAAGACTATCTCGTTCCAAGATATTTCATGAGGATTAAGTACGTCAAGGTTGCAGTACAGATTATGATTATATGTAATTGTAAAAGTGCACTGTAATGACTTGTGCGTATTTTTAGAGCAAATATATTATTTATCTTGATTGAGATAAAATAGGTAGCTGTCACCCAAATCAAAATTATCAGCAAATGCATTTCTGGATGGCGAAGTTTGGCGATAGTGCAAAGTGCAGTTATTTTTCGTAGACCTATTACGTCACCGTCGGGTCGCACAATTATTTCTAGATTTGTGACAGTTTAGACTGTTTTGAAGAAGTTTTGAGATAAGTGTGCACACAGTCTAACCGGATGCAGCTGAAGTCCTAACTGGGTTGTGGAGGTCATATATATAGGCAGTCGCTCCATGTAAAATACTTACCAGTATTTTACATGGAGCGACTGCCTATATACGGTAATATCATTTTCCCTTGGTAAGACTGGTTTTCAGACTGCAACGACTGTCAAAGATCTACAAATGACCGCCAGAACCGACGGCTTAACGTGCTTTCCGAGGCACGGAGGAAACCTGATGTCAGATGAAATTCAAATCTACTCAACAAGATATTTCCACCATAAATTCTCTTTAACAATTTAAATTCCACCCCGTGCACTGAGGTTAGCTCGGACTAGCGGTAAACTCGGGCGTGTTTCTATTAAAAGTCTAAGTTAATATGTTTTTGCATCAAACGCGCAGTCGGTGGTATTCTAAAAATGTTTGCTACAACAACTCCACTACAGATTTTCGCTTCGCGTAGTTGGTATAATTGTTTTAAGTTTGTGTATTTTAAATATTATGCAAGAGAATATAAGCTAGTTAATCAGTTTAGATCAATATATATTTTTGTGGGATTGCTTTATAAAAGTTGCTCCACAAAATGGGATAAATGCCCGTGAAATTCATGCTACCCTGGAGCCTTCGCTTCGACAGTTTTGATTAAAAAATCCACAACAGTGGACTTGAATATCCTCTAATAGTAAATTATAATAATAATTCTCCTTAGGCGGTTGGATCAAGTGCCTGATTCAGAAGGCAGTACTTCTCGATACGGCTCGCATTGTGAGGAGGTTTCTGTCTCTGGAGTCCTAACCACCGGTAGCTTGGACCCTGCTTGGCCCCTGCTTGGCCTTGCTCCTGCTGCTGCTGCCGGCGGAAACCTATTTTTATTCATATATTTTTAAATGTTTTTTTTTTATATGTAAAAATATAAATAATGTGTATATAACAGTATAACTAAATAAACGAAAAATGAAATAATTATGTTTCAATTAAACTAGGACACACATTACCGTAAAGTAGCGCTGGTTTGGATGAAATAATTGGCTCGGTACTTACCTGAAAACAAATAAAGAAATCATTAAGAACAGTCAATTAAAAGCATGTAAAATAAAAAGCAGTAAAACATGAAAAATCAACATGTTTCGTTAATAGAATGAATGATCTAGTAAATTGTACAACCTGGGAAATTAACTCTTATCAAATTGGCACACTGTATCAATTTGCCATGTTATAGCCATTTCGTACAACTGTCAAAGACTGACACTTGTAATTCGAATACACGGGCAATTTAAGTTGATTGCACGCAAGTCTAGGGTGCCTAAAATGGTCGCTTTAGACCCCTAGATGTGACTGCGGGACTGTTCGAAAGAGATATCGCGGCCCTGGAACACAAAGGGCAAAGAAGGAACATGGATGGGTTTTAGTCAGTACGAGTCTGATACTCCCTTTGGTTGGATTTGCTGATTTCCCATCCGATAAAAAAAGACCGCTAGATGTATGAACGTGGACGACATCCAAAAAAGTATGTTAGGATCATAGCGGATAGCGTTCTGAAGTTTCTGCCGACCTCCATCGAAAAAACGCGTGGGTTTTTGTATGTATGTAAGTTGATATTCAATTCTACGAACAATAATTATTTTCCCCGACATTACTATAACATTTATAACCGATAAAACCAAGTAAGTTATCAATGCTATCATTATTATTACCTTATCACAACATTATCGGTTACTTTATACCTTATCACGTTGTTATCTCTACTCCGGGTAACGACAACATAATAACGCTAAGAAATGAATATTTTCCCACGATCTTCTAGGGTTAGAAACATAATTCTTTACTGTCAGAAATCGCGACTTCCCTAGAGGGTAGATAGAGGATTATTTTAATAATTTATATCCTACACGGCAACGGTTTTAGAAGCTTCTAATATACCGAGTGAAACTCTCCACGAAAAAGGGTTTTTATAAACCAATGAAGTACGCACGACGGCCAATCAAGCAATACAAATCAAGTTTATGCGGATCTCTCGGTCTCATTCCAAACCTCGAGCTAAGCCTGAGAACTGTAAATTACTTCTCGCTGTCGCCAAAGAAATGATGGATGGACTCTATGAAGGATGATATAACTAGAAAGGAGTTGACTGCTGAGATAACCAGTATTAGAGAAGAATGGCAGGTCAACGCCTTCGAAGAGAGAAGAAGGTTGCAGCTAGACTTAAAGCATGATAACCTTAAAACTAGGCCACCAGCAGCTATACCCTACAATTACGTCCACGGTGTTCTGACTTCTGACATGTCCGCTCGCATATGTGCTCGGAGTTTTTCGGCCAAAGTTGGGTATGCTAGCCACTTAAGAGCACATGATAGAGCAGCACACCAAAGCTCTCGACAACCTCCCTAGAAAGCCTTCGAATGCAGTCGCTGTGGCCGAAATCGGCTAGATGGCATCATCATCAACAAAAAGAAAACACCGCCGCAAATCCATATAACCGACCATTTCCAACAAAAAGATCGTTTCCAAAACCTATTTAATTTGAATTAAAGTTTGTTTCAAGCCAGACTCGACGCCGCCTGCTTTAAGTCTTTAACAATTACTTAGAAATCCCCCCAGTCTTAACAAACAAGGTCGAAGTTGGAGGTCGAGAGAATAAGTACTACGTTAAGTATATAATGTTGTAGTTTGTGGACGCTCACATCAATGGAGGGTAGGGAATCGACTACGCTGGCGGTCCATCTGATGGGAAGTTGCGAATCACACCGAAGAGATTTTTTTTTTTAAAGTACACTAGGAATTTCTAAAAATCGTGGGTGCGTTTAACACTTAAACTCACACACACAAACAGCCAGACCCGGAACAACTACCTGTAGGCCATACAAATAATTGTTCCGTGCAGGAATCGAACCCGCAGCGCAGCAGTCAATCGCTCAGCCACTGCGCCAACCGCGCTGTCATTGCTATTGCATTCCCAACTTTATTTGCGAAGTAAAAACATTATAACTCCACACGCTGTTAAAGTGTTTCACGCGCCTATGAGTGCCCTATATCTTTTGAAAAGACTTATAACCCACTGGGGACCTCTCCTACATATATCGTGGCCCGTAGCTTTTTTACCCTAGATTTTAAAACGCTCAAAAGCTTCATCATCTTCCTGCCCTTATCCCATGTTACTTGGGGTCGGCGCAACACGTTTTTTTTCTTCCATTCTCCTCTGTCAACGGTCACGCTATCATTTACTCCTTTATCTTTCATATCATTCCTCACACAATCCATCCATCGTTTCTTTGGTCTTCCTCTCCCTCTCCATCCATCGACGTTTATATTCATCACTCTTTTAGTCAAATGCTCAAAACCAGAATATTATTTTGTGAGTAAGTATAGCACAGCGCTCGAACAGATACAGAAACAAACAAAAATATCAAACTTTACACATACAAAGCACTTAAATAATCATCCCCAATTAACATTCATACTTCCATCAGTCAATACATTATAACGCACCCAATTTCACGGCGAGGATGCCAATAAACCAGTTGTGGGTATTCCCTTATTGGCAGATTATGTACCCAATTTAATACCACTTCAAAATTCATGCAATTTTCGACATTTAATATGAGAGATTCTAGAGATTCACATTTGATTAGGGCTACCGTCCGTTCAGATTTGTCCGGACATATCCGGACTTGATAGGGTTCCGTATCCCCTAAGGGTGCCAACCGGAGCCTATTACTAAGGCTCCGCTCAATAGAGTGTTTTACTATGGCCACTATAAAATCAAATTATTAAAAGTTCCCCATGTAACTATAAAAGAATGTGTTAATTCGGCGTTTTTGTTCGACTACGGAACCTTTTGCGAGTCGTGCGAGTCCGGACTCGCATTTGGTCGGTAAAGCGAATTTTATAACTCAAAGTCAAAGTCAAACTCAAAGCATTTATTTCAATTAGCCATAACAGGCACTTTTGAATGTCAGAAAAACAAAGAAGGCGAAGCTACAGTCCCAGACACAAGGCATAATAAGTAGATCTCTATGGCGAAGAATGGGCAAGAAACTCCATGGACACTCTTTTCAATCAAAATATTTTTACAAGATCTTGGTTACATCATTCTATTCTATTGAAAAACAAAGTTTATAACACATAAACACTGAAAAAAGAAAGATTTCAATTTAATGCCCAAACTTTGGATGTCGTAGCCCGGGTTTTTTGCAAGAAGCTTTCAAATTTTGAATTGGTTACCCTACATCCGATCAATGTGGCACGTAATGATGGCACACGAGGGGATCGTCGCCATGGCAACCAGACAGACTAACCAGCTAATGTATAGGTACAACGCGAATCGGATTGGAGGTGTATTTTGTACCTCGGTGCACTCGCAAAATATGTTTTACGGAGAATTCTGTTTGTCCAATTTTTCAGTGAGCGAATATTGAAAGCTCCTGAATTTAGTTGTTATTTTTGTCGTTTTACATGGGAAAATTTGTGGAAATGTTTGTATAGAGAGAGGTATGAGGACCAGAGGCTGGTACGAGAGCGTGGGGATTGGCACAACAAAGAGAGGTCATACCCAGCAGTGGGTGAAGTCGGACTGTGGATGATGATGATGAGGACCAGGGAGCAACATTCCACATTCTCCACTGAAATCCTCCGAACAGATGGCTGATGTGAGTATGGCTACTGCGGTCGTTCGTTAGGCAGTAATCTTCGCGGATCTTTTGTGTGATTTCAGGTATAAAGCGTTCGTATGTGGTATTTTTAAGGCTTAAAAAGACGGACCATGGACGGCATTAACACCTAAGATATTATGTAAATGAATAGTTCCCCAAGAATAACCAGCTAGTTTGCTGAGTGTAAAGTTCGGTATGCCCAAGTGAATAATAAATCGTAATGGAGTAATAATGCCTTTGGGGGTTTACCGTAGTCGTATAAAAATACTTTAAAGGGTTTCACGTGTTTGTTCTCTTTATGTAAGCTTAGAAAATACTGGGATCGTCCTTGGGAAGAATTTAAGCTCTGTATTACCCTCTTTATTACATTCAAGACTGTTTAAGACCAACTTGAATCTTTTCCTAAAAACATAACTGGCGAAATGGGGGTATACTATTAGGTACACCTCTGCCTAACCCTTTGAGGATTACAGGCGTGATATTGTGTTTTGAACCTTTTCTAGATAATCAATAAAGACATCAAAACCAAATCATTCTGTGAGCTGAAAGTAAGTCGATCAATGTAATGGTGTATTTTTAACAGGTCTACCTGTCGTCTTTGTCTGAACAAAACAAAAATTATGTATTGACTCCTAAATAACTTGATCTAGGATCATGACACAAAGAACCAGGCCTATTTTCGGCATTTTCCGAACAATACAAGATCTAAACTTATACTGTCACTTACGGGATATCTTCCGTGATTATTCATTATTTTGAGCTCCCAATATTGCCGTAAGCGACAATATAAGTTTAGTTTTAAACCGTGAAAGCTTAAAACAGTGATTGAATACAAGTTCTGTTTCGTCTTTCATACAATTTAATCTAACTCAAGGAACACAATGATGGGGCTGCGGGACTGTTCGAAAGAGATACCGCGGCCCTGGAACACAAAGGGCAAAGAAGGAACATGGATGGGTGATAGTCATTAAAAGTCTGACACTCCCTTCCACTCCGCCCAGAGCGGGGGTGGAGAGGTCATTTGATTATTTCCCATCCGAAAAAAAAAGCGACACCATGCTCAAAATCATATGCAAACAGCAGCCAAACAGTAGTACAGAGCCGGCCAAAAGTTTTCATTCAAAATTCAAGATATAGCGGAGATTCCAACAGTATATCTTAAACTAAACTTGGCAACCACACATTCTAGGTCTAGGTCTTAATTAAGTTGGTAGATGAGCCAAATCGATTCAAAATGGCCGCTTAACAAAAGAAAACCGACTTTGTATACTTGTATACCCATCTCGTTAGACGTGAGCTAAATGATCCTTGTAATTTGAAACGTCAACGTACTCACGTTGAAGCCAAAGTGAATTGCCTTTTGGCGACTTAAGAAAATAGTTGTTTGAAAACCCTGAGG
This sequence comes from Noctua pronuba, assembly GCA_905220335.1. Taxonomy (NCBI): domain Eukaryota; kingdom Metazoa; phylum Arthropoda; class Insecta; order Lepidoptera; family Noctuidae; genus Noctua; species Noctua pronuba. The sequence goes on along the minus strand of LR999919.1, from coordinate 3,563,736 downwards.
AATAGCCAGACAATGGGTAGAGCTATTGTACGACAGTGTATGTAGCATAAAAAGGAGAATAGCCGTATTATGCTGCATCAAAGTTAAATAAATACCCATCAGACCCTTTTAATTTTAGAGCAATAGATTTTGCATCACTGATGTTGGCGATAAGTCTGCGAGGTTGAAATGGGACTGGGCGGGTCACATTACCAGGATGGACCAGAATCGTCACACAGTGGGTGCCTGAAAACGGTTGTCGTCACCGAGGCAGGTCCAAGAAACGCTGGCGTGACGATTTGGACTCGTTCCCGACTGATTGGCCAGAGGAGGCCAAACACCGGGAGAGTTGGAAAGGAATGGGGGAGGGCTTTGGACAGCAGTGGGATAGAAACAGCTACTAAAAAAGAAAAAAGTTTGGAAGAAGGATTAGGTAGTATCATTCTACAGCACACACACATTGTTCCAGGGGCGTACTAGCTTTATTCTAGAAATATCACGCCTGTATTCTGAAAGTATTAGGTAGAGTATTCAGTACATAAACATTTCCAGTTCTGACCCAAGGTGCCATGCAAATAGGGGCAAGCCTATTGACATTAATCAGGCACGAGCACGAGCCACGTTGATACCGAGAAATCCCATTACCTCACTTCCAACCATCCAGCCCGACTTGGCGAAAACAAATGCAGTTCACTTAGCCGCATCAAGTTTAAGTGAAGGCAAATCCCATCGACGCGTTCGTGTTCCACGCGCGCCTAAATGAGATGTCAGCAAAAGGAAGGGGCCCGCGAGGGTCGATGCCTGCCGGGGCTACGGGGTTGTTCGAAAGAGATACCGCGGCCCTGGAACACAAAGGGCAAAGAAGGAACATGGATGGGTTTTAGTCAGTAAAAGTCTGATACTCCCTTCCACTCCGCCCAGAGCGGACGGGGTTATTTGATGATTTCCCATCCGAAAAAAATAAAGGAAAATCTCATCCAAATCAAAACGACCATATTACATTGTTTGTCCCTAATAAGGTGTTCTCCACAACATATCACACCACTCTGATAGTATTTGCATCTAACTTACGGCTTTCTCTCTCCCATCTGTCGGTCAAAGCCCGTGGTAACAATGACGTCATTGTTGTACTATTAATAGAACAGTGCGTGTCATGAGGTCAACGGAACCTTTCCGACTGGCCTAGCTTTACCTCGAGTGCTGTTGGAAATTATTATGTGCTCTCGTTTATATGTGGCTGGTGGGGACTCCATTCTCCCTTTAAAAGTCATGATCTGTCTAGCGTTTTCCCAACTATATTGGGGTCGGCTTCTAGTCTAACCGGATACAGCTGAATACCAGTATTTTACATGGAGCGACTGCCTATCTGACCTCCACAGCCCAATTATTACTGGGTAATACGATACCCCTTGGTAAGACTGGTTGTCAGACTTTTTGGGCCACTGACTACCTAACAACTGTCAAAGATCTACAAATAACACCCGGGAGCAACGGCTTAACGTGCTTTCCTAGGCACGGAGGAAACTCGGTATGTAATGGGTAACCTAGGCAAGCACAGCTTAACCTAAAGATCGACCCGAGCGGCTGTTTTTATTTAGCTACGAGCTCGTCTCGCAGAACAGTAAGTAATAAATGAAATAGAGTAAAACTAACACTAACCATTCAAACTACAGTTACAACAGTTTCCGCTAACAAAGCAATGCTTAAACTCCAATTTATCTTTTCAAAACGCTCGTTTGTAGCGAACCTCACGGCAATACGAACTTGAATGGTCTATCTCCATTATTTTATTTTTAGGCAGAGACCGGACTTTCAATCCCGTGAGCCGAGTCCGCTTGAAAAAACCGCTTTTTTTTGTTGAAAAACTTGTCTAATTTGTAAAGGAATGAAGAGAGTGGATTCGATGGATAGTTGTTTTTGAAAAACGATTAGATGTCGCTGCTCGGCAGTGGCGGAAATGTTTTTTGTGATTTTTCAACGGTAAAAATAAGCTACAAGTTCTTAAGGATGATTTCCACCAAACGGCTAGCATCGCATCGGATTGGAAAGGATACGAAAGGATACGGCGACAGCCGATCACGTCCGGCAGGATGTTGTTCCGTATCGTCGCTTGCGGACGTATCCGCTTCTGCGCCTAGTCATATGGTTTCATTCCTACAGTGTTGACAGCCGAAAGGATCCGATCGGATACGACGACAGGCGAACATGCTACGATCGCGTGACGCGGAAGACGCTCGCGGTCAAGCTGCTGTTCGCGGCTTGGTAACATAGACTTTAAATGCTGTGTACACGATTTAATACCGTTTAAAGATTGTAAAATCCGTTCCGATCCGATGCGATGCGAGCCGTTTGGTAGAAATCATCCTTTGACTCAAAACCCAAACTCAAAACCCAAAAAGGCGTAATTGAACTCATCATTACGAGCAATTTTTACTTTAGAGCTCCGATATCGAGAAACAAAACCAAACTAATCAGGTTTTCCCTCTATTCCAGGGTTATTTTTCAGATTTTGGAGCATATTTACTGCGTTTACGTTTCAGCTTCGATATAAAAACTGGTTTTAAGAAGAATGAAGCCATTGGTAACCCACTGTGAAGAGATTCTCAGAGAGACTCGAAGATAATATTTTGATGTGGTTTCAAGATATTGATGTATACCTTAGTACTAGTAGTTCAGACTTAGGAGCTAAGAATAAAACAATATTTTCGCAGGGTCATGCTGCGCAATTTGAGCGCTTCTTTCTCCCAGAAAGATTGATGATTGTGGACGGGAAACCTAACTAAACACGAGTAGTACATGTAACTAAGCTTTTAAAGTGAGTGTTTTATTGTAAGGGTTGGAGGGTAGACATTTATTTTATGATTTGTCTATTTATTTATTTAAAACACATACCACTATCATCATAGGCTTACCTAATACAATAGTGTAGTTATAGTTAAGTTTAAATTACCTACAAAGATTAGACTTACAATTAAATTATTTTAACAACCAAGAGTAATATTACAAAATGCGGCCCGTGTGAATTCACTCAGGGTACAATTAAAGCAGCCATCAGTTGTGACACCATATCGGCACGTGCTGCAGCAGGTTGGTGCGAGTGGAAGGCACCCACAGCAGTAGCGGCCACCTCCGTCGACCCACGTACCCATCAGGTACACACAACCCAACCGTGCTTAGAAAGCCTGGGTTGTGTATTTTACCACGCATAATCTTACTAATATTATAAAGAGGAAAGATTTGTATTTTTGTGTATGTTTGTAATGAATAAACTCAAAAACTACGGTGCAGATTTCAAAAATTTTTTCACCATTAGTAAGCTACATTATCCCTGAGTAACATAGGCTATATTTTATCCCAAAATGTTTAAAAATAAATGTCCACCCGTGCAAAGTCGGGACGGGCCACTAGTCTTAAATAAGTGGCGAGAGCTTCTTCCCTTCTTACTCCAGTTTATAATAGCCTACCATACCCAGCACAAATAGAGTAGAATATAGCAGTGGATACCCTGGATAAACACCATACAGCATTAAGTACAGGCACTTGTACTTAACGTACCTATGAGTTTCAGGCTTAAATTATACAGGGTGTAAACAGACCCTTCACGAACCCATCAACCAAGCAGTCTGTAGTCTGTACATCAAACTAAGTAACTTTACGCAAATTTTATTGCTGGGAAACGACTTTTTTTTTTTGGGGTAAAAAATCACGTTTTACCGTAGGACTCAATGTAACGTACTCACAACGTTGTGCTGATGGATGGATTGAATAATACGAGGGTCGTGGAGGTGTTTAAAGTAAAAAAAAATACATTAACTTCAGGTATTTAAAAAAAAACTTTGGCCCCCCATATCCCCGTAACTAGAAGGTTCCCATGTATGGTCTAGAACAAAAAAATGATCGTAATGACGGGGAGAACAAGTGCCTTTCGGCTTCGTTAAGGGTTTTTTACACCCTTTATAGCCGCCGATCGTAATGAAAGTAATTTGAGAACCTTCTCTTTTACATAAATTATTTCATCAGTCCTACCAAAGAAACCCATATTTTTTATTTTACACTCGGCTACATTTCAAAAGAAACCAAATAAAAACCGAACTACCTCCCTCAATACTTTAATAAAACCAGCATCCGGACCGAGAGCATAAACACTGAATCGAAAAACTGAAATCAAGTTAAAACTGTGCCTGCGACTTCGTTAATAAATTCTGTAGCTTTTATATACAGACTGATTCAATTAAATTAATTGGATTAATCACTGGTAGTGCCGTTCCACGTGTTTCGACGGTGCACGGAAAACCGGCGATTCTATAAGTAGGCCAATTGATTATTCAGGAATCGAAACGGTACGTTGCATTGTGTGTTTAATTTGATATTAAATATGGTAGGTATTCGATTACAGATCCGAGTTTAATTAAGTTTGATTTTAAAAGGTGAACCCAACGTTGTTTGTAATCTCCGAAGGTGAGGCACGTGTACCCTGTAGTACACCTACATTTCGCCAGTTAGCTAGATTGTACCATGTAATAGGGGGTAAGCCAAATTCTATGTAAAAGCGGGCAAGCGAATTGCCATCAAAGGGGCACAAAGATTGTACCATGTAATAGTGGGTAAGCTAAGTTCTATGTAATAGCGGGCAAGCGTATTGCCATCAAAGGGGCACAAATAGATAGAAAGCTTCATGACTGATTTAACTCAGATCCTAACTAACTAGAGTTAAGAGCTTTATACTAAGCTAGTTAACTTTTCAATCCGCACGGAAAATGAAAAGGTGCAAACATTCTCTACACCAGAATCGTGTTAATGAATGAAAGCTTTGAGCATACAATTAAGCTCCTTTCATCCATATCGTAAAGATGACTAGTAAACTAGTAGAAGTGGTGGCAGACCAAGAGCCAGACGGGATGGGTGGCATTCAGAAGACCGCGGGTAAGCTGGTTGAGATTTGCGCTGACCAGGGAAGCATGGCACAAAGGGAAGAGGCCTTTACTCAGCGGTGGGTGTAAGAAGGCTGCCGATGATGATGATAAAACTCACTAGTGTCTTTTTAACCGATTTCTAAAAAAGGAAGAGGTTATGAGTTCCACCAGCATCTTTTTTTGTCATGTGTGTACACCGTTTACGAGCCGTCGATGTACGCGATACTAAGCCGATTTACGAGATTCTTTTTTCATTTGGTAAGGAAAGCTCGCGCGGTGGTCCCACATAACATAAATTGTATTAACTTTGCTTGAGTAGTTTATGAGTTAGCTCCTTTAATACGTATTTTTTCTTCTTGGCCTATGTTGAAGAGATGAGGGTCCCTTAATAACTTCTGGTTACAATGTAAAATTGATTCATGACAAATAATGCAACTCATCTGCCTAGCCTTTTCCTAACTCTGTTGAGGTCGGTTTCCAGTCTAACTGGATGCAACTGAATACCAGTATGTTACATGGAGCGACAGCCTATCAGACCTCCACAACCCTGTTAGTACTGGGTAATACGATACCCCTAGGTAAGACTGGTTGTCAGACTTTTTGGGCCACTGACTACCTAACGACTGTCAAAGATCTACAATTGCCAGCCGATACCAACAGCTTAACGTGCTTTCCGAACCACGGAGGAGATCCGGTATGTAATAGGATAGGTGGTCACCCATCCACAGATCAACCTAGGCAAGCGCGGCTTAACCTGAAGATTGACCCCGAGCGGCTGTTATGATTTAGCCACGAGCTCCTGGTGTGGTATAATGCAACTAAAAAGGCTAAAATAGAACGTCACCACTTACGTAGCGTGAGCTTTAAGGTTGCGTCTCGTTTCGTGTCGGCTAGCCCACACTTATCCCGGGCAGCGAGTGCACGTACCCTTAAAGTAGTTCACCTACTTACTGATAATTTGGTGTTTTTATTCTAAACCCTAACTAGTGTCTCTAGTGAACACCACAAGTATCGATGCTACAGCTTCATCTTACACACGAGTATCCCGTAACCAGAAGCATGCGTAGAATTTGTGTAAACGCTTTGCATGTGTGTGTAAACCGAATCCGACCACTTGTCTCTGGTCGAAATACTGTATGTCAATACTAATATGTCTATTGGGATTTATCTGACAAAGATAAATAAACAGAACTCCCACGCTTTAGCGATAACGTCACCTTCCTACGTCACCGCAGCGTATAGATTGTATGACAGGCTGTTTTGATCAAAATTATTTGCGTGATAGTTATTTAAATATGAAGGAGTGGCCCTAATTATGTGCATTAGGCTACATATTCATGGGAAACATACGTGTTAACGAAAAATTGTTTGTTGAACAATTTTTGTGTAGCTGGAAACATGATATTCTACTGGCAACAATGTGGATTTGCATCAGATTACCCGCAGCCCCTAAACATGTGCAGAGGACGATCACTATGTGGTTTTATTTGGAAGAAGGATTCTCTCAAGATAAACCAAACATTTCGACGCCCAATTACATGGAAAGCAGTTTCCGCCGCCTATACAACACCAAAGAGTTAGCCAACGCTTCCAACCGTAGAGTCGAAACCTGTAATTTTACCAATACCCATCGTACACTTGTACTAAGTTACTATCAAATATTATGAAGTTACTAGTTTGATGTAATTTATACAATTGTTGCATCGGTTTGTAGATGTTTCATGAGCAACTGCAGCCTAGTGTGGGATGTCAACATTCTAAACCGGAAACACAGCAATGTTGCTTGGGCAGCTGAAGTGTGCTTTTATGGACTTTCCATCAACATCATCATCATCCACAGCCCGACTTCACCCACTGCTGGATATAGACCTCGCTTCGATTGTGCCAAGCTCCACGGTCTTGTGCCAGCCTCATCCAGGATATTCCCGCCATGGCAACAATGTCGTCTGCCCATTTCGCCGCCGGACGACCAACACTTCTCTTTCCATCAACACTTTTATATTTAATTCATCGACCATTAAAAACCCTTGATAACAACACGCCTGAATTTCCTCAAAAGATAAGCAGAACTGGTACTTTAAAAGGCAAATTGATTCAAAACGGTGAGTAGTAAAAGCTACTAGTCTATGTCAGTTTGTACGATTCGTTTTATGGATGACAAACACAGCAATAAAAACGTTTGGAAGACACTCCAGCGAACGATAAATCAAATAACAGTCGATGCGATAAAAGCAGCAAGTGATTGGTCATTAAAAAATAGTTTGTGCGCTTCGATTGAACTTGTCAGGTTTCTGATGAATGTGGAAGGAAATTATTTAGTAGAATGAAAAATTATAATTTGTGTTACATAGTAAAAAGCCAAATCTATCTCTATCCAAATCTGGCCAAATGGGGTATTTTCGACCCGTCCCAAATACAATGTCAGTGTGGAGCCCCTCTGCAGCATACGCCCCACCTCATTTTTGCCCATTGGCACAGCCATCTGCACCTTCCAGGATTTTAACGAAGCCAACGACAGAGCTGTGCAGGTGGCTATATACTGGTCGGGTATTATTTGAGTCTATCGACACGCAAAGAAGAAGAAGAAGAGGTAAAAGGTAAAGCCTGAAAGTCTAACTACCAGTATTGTCAAGGGGTACCGTGATAGCGCGTGGTGGGGGTATTGGGACTGCCTCGTTGGTCTAGTGGTCGCAAGCTCGACTGCTGAGCATGAAGTCCTGGGTTCGATTCTCAGGTCACAGTGTTATTGGGTTTTTCCATCAGGGACAATCCAATAACAATACGCACATGAATCCGAAAAATCTGATGTGCGTGCCTTGGGTTCGAACTCGAGACCTATGACTTGGCAGTCCGACGGTCACACCACTAGGCTATAACTGCTACTACCAATACAGACTGCAGCAATATCTAAACATACCAAATGTCGCAAGGGCATGAGAAATACTCCAGACATCGGTAAGCGTATATATGAACCAGATTACAACCCATTAAAGTTGAATGTAGGACAAACTGACCACAGTACATGCAATGTACGGTAGAGCAACTTAACACAATAGACGCATGGACACTGAAAGGCGCTATGAGTTGGTGGTTACAGCATCAAGACTGTCAGTAACGCTTTCTGCAGTGTTTGTCGTCCCGCGATTGAATGATTATGATGGACGAACCTAATGTATCGAATCGTAGATAATAGAAATGATAAAAAGTTGATGGAACCCGTTGGATGACCGGGGCTGCGGGACTGTTCGAAAGAGATACCACGGGCAAAGGGCAAAGAAGGAACATGGATGGGTTTTAGTCAGTACGAGTCTGACACTCCCTTCCACTCCGCCCAGAGCGGGAGGGGTCATTTGATGATTTCCCATTCGAAAAAAAAAGAACCCGTTGGATGACTCGGCGAGAAGAAATAAAATTGGAAGTCGATCAGTTCAGTTGATCTACGGTTTTATATTCCTAGTGGTGACCGAGCGATCTATTTGCTTTGCATCATACTTGGTAGAGCGTCGCTTGTTTGTAAATGGCTGAAGATTCTACTTATAACAACGAATTATTGAAATTTTAGTTAACGTACATTCCCGTTAGTTCCCCTTAAAACCTTTGGGAACTTGAAATAGATTTAGCATAAAGGAGAATGTTCCAAGAACTGTGAATCCCAGCCAGAATAACTTAATATAGCTGTACCATAATATTTATAGAAATACATGAACGTTTTACAAATATAAGAAGATTCTTGGTAAAATACACTTTCTATGGAATAACTAGGATTTGGTTTCGTCGTAAGTAAATATGTGACAAAAAATGACAAGAGTAAAATAGAAAGAATCGTTCTATTATTTTATCTGTGATTGATTTTACGCGTCACTGCCAAAATCACACTGATTTTATTATCTACTAGCTTCTGCCCGCGGCTTCGCTCGCGTTAATTTAGAATTTGACAATCAATTCAGTTGTACTCTGCTTGTAATAATATAATTCAATCATGATTCGAAATACACGTGGCGCCATCTATTATCATAAGAACGTTATTGTTGTTTTCGTCGGGAACAGTACTTTTTTCCGGGATGAAAGGTACCTTATGTCCGTTTCTGTGCACCTGACAACGTATATGCAAAATTTCAGGATGATCGGTTCAGTGGTTTAGGCGTGAAAAGGTAACAAACAAACAAACTTACTTTGGCATTGATAATATTAATAAGGATATATTCGCACTGCTGATTCTGGTCAAAGTTCTCCCCCATAACCACTCTTCACTCTGACTTTCAGCGGTTTACTCCAGCCAATCTCTTACAAACGCATCTGACCGAGTAAAATTTAACTAATACTTCAATCCCTACACTAAGTTTATTATATTTAAACGAATACCTATAATAGCTCTGTTGCTAGTATATATGTGGTCCTATGTAGGATAAACCGGGTATTTCATCGACGTAAAATACCGATACCGAAACCGCAGCTCACATTGGGACGCTGACCCTCGCATATTTTAGTCATCGACGGATTTAACGGGCCATATTTAACTAAGGTTGTATATAGTATTATTTACAAGATATTGTATGTACTGTACAGCGAAGGAGATAAATAACTAGACGAGAAATTAACACATACGTAATATGGAGACCAAAATAATTATATTATTGTTGAACGCGTAATATATATCCCAAACGTGAGTTATTAACACAGAGGACACAATTTTACAATATTGTCATAAAATACAGACGTTTTACACTTTGACTTTAAGTTCTTAAATAAAATAGAAAGACTAATTATGATGTATATACAGGGTGTAAACAGACCCTTCACGAAGCCGTCAACCAAGCATTCTGTACATCAAACTAAGTAACTTTACGCAAAAATTATTGCTGGGAAACGACTTTTTTTTTTACGGTGAAAAATCACGTTTTACGGTAAAACTCAATGTAACGCACTCAGAGCATCGTGCTGATGGATGTATTGAATATTACGGGGGTCGTGGAGGTGTTTAAAGTAAAAATCTTACTTTAAAAACATGTATTTAAAAAAAAAACTTGTGAAAAAGTTGGAACTTTGACCCCCAATATCTCCGTAACTAGAAGGTTCCCAGGTATGGTCTAGAACAAAAAAATGATCGCATTGACGGGGAGAACAAGTGCCTTTCGGCTTCGTTAAGGGTCTTTTTACACCTTTATGTGCACCTACTGTTATGTCTCTGCATCACCCTAAGGTAGACTGGTAGAAAATGCCCAAGGCATTAAGTCCGCCTTTGTACATTATGTGCATAAGTTTTAATAAATGAAATAAATGTATAACAGTGATAGAATTCTACTAATGAGCACAAAATTGTTTTCAAGAAGCAATAATTAGCTACCAGAAGTATTATATTCACTTTAAATGACGTTAAAAAACTTGTAAGTACAACATAACTAGTACGTCCCTCTTGCTTGCCTTGTGCATCCAAAAATATACCTAGTCAGAGTAAACACAAAAACAGCTGATTAATTAACATTATGACGTATCAATGTCGACTCTTTAGAGCAAGTAAAAGTTACACAATGTTTTGTAATAACGTTTGAGATAAATACAGTTTGTTTAATTGCTAGTTTTTGATCTGATTGTATGTCTGGAAGTTTCTTTATGTGACAAAAATGAATCAGTCGCATGGTGATATCATTTTATTTTTGTATTAATTGACAATATTTCTGTCTGTTAAATTATTCATTTATACGTATGGACAGGATTAAAGATAACCTTTTCATAATTGCAGACGTGATAAGACGTTTCTTAATTGTTTTATAGTAATCTCTATATTGTTTAAAAGTTAATAAATATATTAAAGTTTTTCGTTCAACTCTGCTTTCAAAGTCCTAAATTACTTGTCATAATCTTTAGTCACCTTTGGGATCGGCTTCCAATCTAACCGAATGCATGAAGTATTCTTGAAGCGACTGCCTATCAGATCTCTACGAACCAGTTCCCGGGTAACACGATACCCCTTATTAAGACAGCTTGTCTGACTTTCGGGCCTCTGACTACCCCGTAACGACAGTATAATATCTGCTAATGACAAAGTCAGGTCAACTTGTACTAATAAAGAAACCAGCAGACACAAGATATGGGGTCATTTTTTCGGACTTGTGTCTTCTAAAAAGAGGAGCTCGCGGCTAAATAATAACAGCCGCTCGGGTCGACCTTTAGGTTAAGCCGTTGGACCCTGGTGTCATTTTTAGATCTTTGACAGTCGTTAGGTAGTCAGTGGCCCAAAAAGTCTGACAATCGGTCTTACCAAGGGGTATCGTATTACCCATTACTAAAATACATATACAGTGTAAAATACTGGTATTCAGCTGCATCCGGTTTGACTGGAAGCCTACCGCAATATAAACACTGTTTTAGGCTTTCCCGGTTTACAACTAAACTTAAACTGCGCCATGATCGCGGGTTGACTGAACCCGCGATCATGGCGCTTGCAACAGCGTCGAAATATCGGGAGCTCAAAATAATGAACAATCACGGAAGATATCCCGTAAGTGACAGTATAAGTTTTGACCCCAATATAGTTGGGAAAGGGCTGGGCAGATGATGTGTCTTCTAAAAAGACTAACCAAAGTGAGTCAACTTAATAAAACAAAACCACAGAGGTCCTATAAAAAGAACATCATCACGAAATCAGCGGAAGTCTGCACATTAAACGCTTGTCCCCGTGGTGCAATATAGCTACTGGAACGATGCCCGTTTTTTTTTCTTTTATTGTACGAGTACGTCTCCACGATGTCGCATCGGCGATTTACGTAACGTCTGGGGCTTCAGACTTTGACGGTTTAATTAAAACCTGCTTTTTATGTTGCGATTATGTTCATGGTTTCTTTTTTTTGAAGGGATGAGTAAGATCTCTTATAGCCAGTAATATTTTTTAAAGTTTTGCTTTTTTAAGTTTTGAGTGAGGATCTAGAGGAGCTCGTGGCTAAATAATAAGAGATCGGATCTCTCTCGGATCGATCTTTAGGTTAAGCCGTGCTCGCCTAGTTTGATCTGTGGATAGGTGAACCATTACATACCGAGTTTCTTCCGTGCCTCGGAAAGTACGTTAAGCCGTTGGTCCCGGCTGATATTTGTAGATCATTGACAGTCGTTACAGGTAGTCAGTGGCCCAAGAAGTCTGACAACCAGTCTTACCAAGGGGTATCGTATTACCCAGTACTAACTGGGTTGTGGAGGTCAGATAGGCAGTCGCTCCATGGAAAATACTAGTATTCAGTTGCATCCGGTTAGACTGGAAGCCGACCCTAATATAGTTGGGAAAAGGCTAAGCAGATTAAGAGTGAGGATCTAGACGAGACAGTTTTTACATAAATTAATGTAAGATGTTTTACTTCGTCTCTAAGTGACGTAATCGACGACGCCTAGGGCACATCGCGGGCGTAATTGAATAACGAAGTTTTGCAGCATGTAATAGATGAAGTTATTGCTTGACACTTGAGCGAAACGATGGCTGGCACCACTTTACGTCACACATTTGAATTAGGAGCAAATATAATTACTGTAAAGTTTGAAACATGGGATTCTAGAATAGTAAGTGCTCAAAGTCAAGTCTAGCCTAGTTAGTCCCTTGGCCTTACGATCTCAGCAAGGTGTTACGGAGCTCCCTGACTGGGATTATTCGCCTGTGTTCGTGATACACTTGTTTATGTATGGATTGTTACATTACAGGTGAATGCCCCCGGTTGACGGAGCGCCGTCACACATACATAAGAAGTGTACTTATCCTGTCAGTAACATAAAGTATATGAATCACTATAAGGCAGTATATTTAACTAAATCCTGGCTGGAACCCACTCTTCCCCACACTTAAAGTAACAATATTGCTACAGCCATTGACCTAAGGGAAAGCCCAAAGAAACGATGGATGGACGATGCAAGAGATGATAGGAAGAAGAAGACATGCTGAGAAGATGGCGCGGTGTCTTCGGGTACAAAACCCTGGTTACGCGAGCGAGATTATATAAAGTCAAATTGGGCCCAACCTCTGATTCTTAGGCTCTTAGGACCAGTGCGTCGTCCACGCGTATATCACGCTCCGACTCTGTGCAGATCTTTTTTTATTTCGGATGGGAAATCATCAAATACCCCCCCCCCCCGCTCTGGGCGGAGTGGGAGGGAGTGTCAGACTTTGACTGACTAAAACCCATCCATGTTCCTTCTTTGCCCTTTGTGTTCCAGGGCCGCGGTATCTCTTTCGAACAATCCCGCAGCCCCGGCAGGCATTGGCCCTTACGGGCCCCTTCCTTTTGCTGAAATCTCTTTGAGACGATAAACTGAGAAAACGGTAGGAGAATGACATTGACTTACTAAAACGTCTAATCTATACAAACCAGCCGTTACGTCACACACTTCATTAGTAATTCTCTTAGTTGATCACATTGACCTAGACATGCCCAGTTGGTGGTTAGACTCTCAAGTGTAAACCTTTCTATATTTGTTCAGTTCTGTTTATGTTACGGCTAAAGACGAAGTAAGGTTACACCTAGTTCTAGCCGGCTATACCTAGGTGAAGCCGGTAACTATTCTTTTTATTGCTAGGACACACCGACCAAATGGGTTAGGTTAGGTAAGCAGTGTGACAAAGAAAGAAAGAAAGAAAGAAAAAATATTTATTTGTCGCAGGGACATGACGTGCATCATACAAAATAACAAAAAAAAAATACAATAAACATAGGTAGGTACAACGCATAACAAATATTTATAATTTGAACAGGACGGGACAAAAAAAAGAAATACGTTAACATCTTGCACGTCCTGACTGCGACAAGCAGGTTACCACTCAGCATGATGCTGTACTATGGGGAGCCCACAGCACAGCGCTGGTTACAAAACGCGCGCGAGCCGAGCGAGCGGTGCCGCGGCAGCGGCCAGCGAGCTTTACATCCAAATTAGTTGCATTACACTGTTAACATGTATATTACACTGTTAACATCTATATTATATGTGGGTATTCTTGACATATTGGAGATAAATTGTTTACAAATGTTTAGATATCAATATTTTGTTTAGAAAACTGTGATTGAATTTTAAAGGAAGGCACATAACCGTATGATAAATCACCAAGTTATTTTTGAAAAGCTCGTTTCGACACTAAACGAAAAACAGTTTTATTCCACGGAATAAACATCATCCTTCTACACTTATTGCTATTAAGGTTTTTGGAATCTTCTTCAGTAAGTCATATCTCTAACCGCAATTATCTAAATAATTAGTATTTCTCCCTGTTTAAACGTCTTCTTGCATGTCTTCCAAATAAACATTTTCCTTTCTCTCAGCTCAATAATTCATCCCTTTCTTGCCATATCATCTTTCAAACAACCCATCCATCCTTTCTTTAGTCTTCCGGTTCTCCCTATTCTTATAACCATCTACATTCATACTCGACCCAACCTCACGACATAGCTTTATAAAATCAATTCCTCAAAACTATTTACAAAATCATGCGCTTGAAAACGTAATCATTCGCTTTCCCTCCAATTAATGACGATTGCACAATGAAATCTGTCTAAAATCTAGTTAAATTTTCCAATACCTTTCAACAACAGACACAAGGGTCCAATAGAGAAATTAATTGGTTTCAATTAATACAATGAAATCCGTTCCGATGAAAATCAATAACCAATATTGCATGTAGCAATCTGTGAAGAGGGAATATAAATTTTATATGTTGTGTATGATGTTCAATTGAAAACGTACTTTGATAAAAAGAAATATGGAATTTTAATACGATTCTTAGACTTGACTAACATACAATGTTTCGAAATCTACAAGAAAATTGGCTTTGTATCTGAATTGAAGTCTTTACTCTATAAGTCAATTAACATCATCATCATCTGCCTAGCCTTTCCCAACAATATTGCGGTCGGCTTCCAACCTAACCTGATGCAGCAGAATACCAGTATTTTACATGGAGCGACTGCCTATCTGACCTCCACAACCGAGTTAGTAGAGTTAGTAGTATAGTAGTTAGTAGTAGGGTATCGTAATACCAAGACCCTTGGTCTTGCCCTTAGCCATTGGTAAGACTGGGTGTCAGACTTTTTGGGCCACTGATTATCTAATGACTGTCAAAGATCTGCAAATGACGGCCGGGACCAACGGCTTTACGTGCTTTCCAAGGCACGGGGGAAACTCGGTATGTAATGGGTGGTCACACATCCATAGACCAACCTAGGCAAGCACGGCTTAACCTAAAGATCAACCCGAGCGGCTGTTATTATTTGGCAACAAAATTAAGCGGAAGAAGTTGACAAAGTTTATGTCTTCTCAACAGACAGATCTTCCTTACAAGTTCAAAATGAAATAACTTTACCCGTAAGACTGAACATTACAGTATCGGTATTCATTAACACACGTGTGCCAGTACTTCGCAACATCTGTGCAAAATTTAAATGTGTATCGCCAAACGGCCAAGGAAAACTGATGAGGAAACCCGGCACCGTTAATAATATATTCTAACCACGTTATATTGCCCTGACAACGGCTATAGGTGTATTTATTGGCTTTAGAAGTTGTTACAATATGCACGGCGTTAGATCCTCGTTGGATCCTCAGGTTATGTTGTGGTTTTTCCTTGTATTTCTTGACGAAGGAATCGGTGCATGGACTTTGTGAAAGATTTCAGCAAGACAGAGAGTGAGAACTGAGAAGAAGACTAATGGAGAAGTGTGGTATGCTGCTAATCTAAATAAACTGAAATAAGGGCAGGAGAATGAAGACCATGATGAATTAGTCGCTAGAAGTCTCCCTTTTTTCCGATTGGATATCATCAAATGACCCTTAAGGCTCTGGGCGGAGTGGAAGGGAGTGTCAGACTTCTACTGACTAAAACCCATCCATGTTCCTTCTTTGCCCTTTGTGTTTATGGGCCGCGGTATCTTAGAAGTCTCCTTTAGAGTGTAGAATTGTGACAGATTGATATGAATCGACTCGCTACCCTCCAAAACCTAATAACCAAAAGACTTTATGTTACCAAAATATCAAGACTGGAAGCCAGCTCCAATATAGTTGAGTAAAGGCTAGGCAGATGATGAAGCTCACCACCTGCTTAAACGTAACTGGCAAAAACTGGGTGCACTATAGGGACATCTCAGTCTGAAGGCGAGGGTGTTAACTTACAGCCCCAACTGCGAGCTAGTTTTTCGTAACCTGAAGAAAACTTGGGCCTTTCTCATTCCTGGTTTTCTGGCTCTATGCCAGTCTTTTTGCTTAAGGAACAAGTTCGGCAAATTTACGAGTCTTTCGCGTTCATTTCCATACTTCTAGGTCGAATTTTACGAGGGAGTGAATGCCATTTGGGCAAATTGCTGAAATAGACGAAACTTGAAGCTACCAAGATCAGAAAAAGTTATTTTATTGATGTGAGATTGACACGTATATAAGGTATCTACTTGGTATTGTGTCTGGAGCAAAAGTGTGTGTTGTTATATTAAGAAGCTTCTATTTGACGTCAATAAATGCGTCACCGTTACACAATAAGTTTCCTAATACTTCAGTGTCGTATGAGTATATTTTTTCTTCCGCTTTTATTTTAGTTTATAATGCGAATTATGAATTTCGCCCTGCACCTTATTCTAAAACAAATAATGTGGACAGATAGTTAAGTGAATGTGCGTACTATACGATTTAAAAATTTATCAAAGAAACATTAAGTTCGTATGAAACGTTTTCTTTACTTAGATAAAATCTCTTAAAAACACATTTGACAAAGCAGTACTCTGCCCCCGATGTCATAATTACAGTAAATCGTGTTACTGGTGTTATGACTTGTTTTACGGGACTGTGATCCTTAAATCAATTCCTCTAAGGAATATTTTTCTTTTTTTTTTAAATCTAAATTAATAACAAAGTTACGATAAGACTTACTGTAATTATGACATCGGGGGCAGTATTATTTCCCGTAAATTCATTATTATTTATAATTTTTATTATTTCTTTATTTTTATAATTTTTTGTTTTTTTTTATTATATTTATTTTTTTATTTATTTATTAATTTTCCAAAACCAAGTTACTTGTAAACTCAACAGCATTTACCCAGTTCTGCCCAGTTTCTTCCAGGCATAACAACTACGTGCACATTCCTCCCTTTTAATAACGACAATAACGGTCCTGGAGCTGTTCCAATAATTCGGGACGTACCAGTAACAGTTGTTTTGCTTTGAGCCCTTGATAGCTATCTAAGCGTCTGGTCTGGTGTCGCAGCTTTAGAGAAATTGTCACAATACTGTCACCAACAGAGCAGTTACCTAGTGATGGCGTTGACAAGTTCCGAGGCCGTGGCACGAACGCGTGACCAAAACGTTACGTAAATTCAATATGTGTTTTTTGAAATACTGTGGTCTTATAGCATTTTGGTAAAAAAAGGCGATAGGCATCCATAGAAATGAATATAGTCTTGCATTATGTTCCTACTGCTGAAGCCTCCTTTTTCTGGGCATATCGGGCAGTAATCCACTAAACGGGTCCAGTGAGGATTGGTAGATTACAGAAGTCTTTGTATTTCAAGTCTTAAAAGTCTATTTTAAGCTTTCACGGTTTATAACTAAACTAGCTGACCCCCGCGCAACTTCGCCTGCGTATTGAATTTTCCCCGTATTTGCAACATTTTTCATTGATGCTCCGCTCCTGTTAGTGGTAGCGTGATGTTATATAGCCTATAGCTTTCCTCGATAAATGGACTACCCAACACTGAAAGAATCATTCAAATCGGACCAGTAGTTCCAGAGATTAGCGCGTTCAAACAAACAAACAAACACTGCAGCTTTATAATATTAGTATAGATGGTATAGTATATAGTAAACATTTACACTGTCTGTGTATTCTGAGCTCCCGATATTGCTCAGAATAAGAATAATAAGAATAATAAATCATTTGAAATCACGGAAGATATTCCCGTAAGTGTCAGTGTAAATTTAGTCTTAAAACTATTTTTATATTATGTGCGAGTATTTTCAATGTTAAAATCGTTCGAGTTTACGTTACGTTTACTCCGTGCGTTCATGCTAGGGATGCTGGTATTTAAGTTTTGTTTTTGTATTGGAAAGTTTTGAATTCAATGCATGGGTTGGATGATACATACTGTTTTGATTTAGCATAGGCTACTAATCTTCTTTATCGTGTGTTTATGCCGCTCATGGATCTCTGACTTGGCTTTACATGCCGTCGAGAAATATCTCTCAGGCATGCTGGTTTCCTCACGATGTTTTCCATCACCGCAGCAAGAGAGAATCTGGCTACTAATGTATAGCCGAGACAGACATTGTTTTCAACACTGTCTAAAATTGCTAACTGTTTGGGTGTTACGTATTGTTGTGTCTGCTCCATAACTATTTTAAACATCTCTTGTTTGAACTAGTATATCTAATGGACTTGAATCGTCTACAATGAATATGTATAACTTCTATGTAGGTAAATGGATTTTAGGTAATAGGATTATGGTAGTGATGACGTATAACAGGTATCCTTACTTCCTTACTAATATTATAAATGCGAAAGTAAGTTTTTTCGTTTGTTACCTTTTCAAACCTAAACCACTGAACCGATCATCCTAAAATTTTGCATATACGTTATCAGGTGTACAGAAACGAACATAGGGTACCTTTCATCCCGAATAAAGTACTGTTCCCGAGGAAAACAACAATAACGTTCTTATGAGAATAGATGGCGCCACGTGTCTTTCGAATCATGATTGAATTATATTATTACAAGCAGAGTACAACCCGAATTGATTGTCAAATTCTTAATTGAAGCGAGCGAAGCTGCGAGCAAAAGCTAGTACTTAATAAAAATAATTTTATTGACAGACAACAAAAAACCTTAACCGGCTGTGTTTAGAAGCGATAAAGAAAGAGAAGGAGATTTAAAGTTTTTGTGGAAGGGCAGTTTTGGCCGATGCACACAGCTTGTATGTAATAATCCTTGATCCTGACTGCTAAGAATTACAGAGACCTACGAATGAATATAGCTGAAGAACTTCATTCAGCATACATAATTCTAGATTTTACCGGCACGAGCCAATTAATATAAGTTCAGCGAAAAGGCTAACTCAGTAGGCGTCAGGCGACGTCTGGCAACTAATCACGGCTCGTGTACTACGGCACCCGACACGTTCCAAACGTACACACAGATACACAGTTGCCAACTATTTAAATATTACACGTAACACGTAGAATATCGAAATGCGCTTTCCATGTTTTATTTTATAAGTTTTCCGAGTTTATTTGTGTTCGGTGAAATGGTTGGTTTGATTTATGAAGTCCATAACTTAGTATGTTTTGTGAGATTTTGTTTCTCGTTGCATTATATGAAACTAAGAAAGAAAAGAAACGATAGATATATTGCGTAAAGAATGATGATATAGCAAGAAAGAGGATCAATACTGAGATATAGGCCGACTGATAAGTTAAGATACCCCAAATAAATAAGGATTGGGAAGAATGAAACAAAATTCGCTTTCTATCATAATTTGAGAGAGACAAACATATTTAAGTAAAACAATCCTCTTCGTTTTCGATCCCAAGTATTTTATAAGGTTACGCAATCATGATCACTAAACATACCCACATTTATGAGAATGTTCAAGGGGCCTCCGAGTCGAAGAAAATACTTGAATGTTATCTCAAAGTCAAACAAATCCGATTACAATTCAAATTGTAGTGCCATCGTTTCGACATTTACATTTTCGGCATGTTTCGCTCATCTTCCAAACGGTTTTTCTGATAGTTTGATGACTATCTTACTATTTTCATTGGAGGCTTTATTCTCAAATACAAATTCTTGTGTCGTGTTATGTCACGAAATTACAGCTTGGTAGACAAAAGAAAGAATTTGGAGAGATTGTGTGGAAAAATTTTACGTGAGGGAATTGGGTCTTAGCGTTTTAAATACGTAATGGGTCTTTCGTAAAAAGCTATAAAACTGGGATATAAACATTTATGGAGTTAATGACGGAGGATTAAATTAGACCTTACGGCCAGGTTTTTGGAAACCAGATTGAGTCTCCGAACAGGAAATCATCATTATACTGCCCTTTTTTTTTTCGATGGGATATCATCAAATAACCCCCCCCCCCCCGCCCCCCGCTCTGGGCGGAGTGGAAGGTAGTGTCAGACTTTTACTGACTAAATCCCATCCATGTTCCTTCTTTGCCCTTTGTGTTCCAGGGCCGCGGTATCTCTTTCGAACAGCCCCGCAGCCTTTCTACTGCCATTATCCCAATTTATTTGGGGTCGGTTCATATGTCTTCTCCTTCCATACTTCTCTATTACTCGTCATCTCAGCAGTCACCTCCTTTCTAGCCATATCATCCTTCACACAGTCCATCCACAATAAATTTGTCTCGAAACAGAAAATGTGCTGGGTAAACTCACAATTTGTACATAAGCTATATTATTGCAATTTGTATGTGTATTTTTTTTTGTTGTTTTGTGTGCAATAAAGAATAAGAATAAGAATTTAGTTTGCGCAAAATTAATGATTTGATTGAAAAGAGTATCCATGGAGTTTCTTGCCCATTCTTCTCCATAGAGATCTACGCCTTGGAATGGGCAACTACAGTACTTTCACAAGTTATTATGCCTTGTGTCTATGACTGTAGCTTCGCTTTCTTTGTTTTTTGTGACATTCTAAAGTGCCTGTAATGGTCTAATTGAAATAAATGCTTTGAGTTTGAGTTTGAATGCAGCCTAAGATCCCATCCACAGATACCTCGATAAAAAGTAATTCTCCATACATTTACAAAACTTCAGAGGAAGGTTTTTCGAAGTCCAGTCACAGCACACATTACTATTCAACTGTCATGCCTATACAGTGTACATTGCACACTTCCTCTTTGTTTCGCGAAAACAATTTGAATGCCCCCGAAAGCGGGTACAGCATTCCCCGGATACCATGATCCGAGTAAAATGTTCGAAACGGAGCTACGGTAGTTATTTTTCGTGAAATATTTCTGTTTTAATTAATGGTGTTGTAGGGAACTGTAATAAAGATCGTCGAGATGGTTTTTTTCCGATATGAGATTAATTTATTTCGTGAATTTGATTCGAATCTCAATTAGCCTTCTGTTATTGGAAGCCTATTTTTGATGGCATTGAGTGTTATATTGGTCCTTGACATCATATTTACAGTAGACTGTTTTTGTATTTGATTATACTTCTGGGTATTACTATTTTTGGTATTATTTTAAATGAAAGTTGAATGAAAAAGAAAACATTTTCGCAAAAAGGTAGCACTAAAAAAAATCTGAAAAAGTTGGAACTTTGACCCCCAATATCTCCGTAACTAGAAGGTTCCCAGGTATGGTGTAGAACAAACAAAATGATCGCAATGACGGGGAGAACAAGTGCCTTTCGGCTTCGTTAAGGGTCTATTTACACCCTTTAGAGCACAGATAACAACAACCTCAGCAGTTAATGTTTTTGTTTCACAGAAGAATTTCCAAGAATCACAACACTCAATGGCAATGGAAAAAACCTCACAGACAAGATCGCGATTTAAAAGATATTTGTCGAGACATTCTCACGTGTCTGCACTGCACCGATTTTATCGATAACCGACTGTCAATTTGTCTAATGGTTTCACACAGCTCGGATGTGATCATCGATATTGTCGCGGAATGTAGACAACTTGCAGTTGTCTGGAAATTACTCGATTTTGTAGATACAAGACTCGTAGCTAAATAATAACAGCCGCTCGGGTCGATCTTTAGGTTAAGCCGAGCTTGCCTAGGTTGTTTTGTGGATGGGTGACCACCCATTTTTTTTTTACGGATGGGAAATCATCAAATAACTCCTCCCGCTCTGGGTGGAGTGGGAGGGAGTGTCAGACTTTTACTGGCTAAAACCCATCCATGTTCCTTCTTTGCCCTTTGTGTTCCAGGGCCACGGTATCTCTTTCGAACAGTCCCGCAGCTATTACATACGAGTGGATATATGTACAAATGTCTCAAGAAGGCTACGTATATTTCTAGATCTTCGTTTAGTACAAATTCTGCGCTAGCGACACATTAGAATCTCCATATTTTTTACCATAAACCTGTTTCAACTTTATTTTTATATAATCTTTAAACGACTTTATCCCACCCATGTTTTATGTTAATGAGAGCTAATAGAATTTAAAAAAGCTCGCGTCCGGCGATGGCACAACAAATCTCCGTATATGTATGTCGTAATATTATGGTTTTTGATGCAATCATGGCATACATTCTAAAAGCTTTCAATGTTGTTTTTATTCTAAAGGTACAATTCCTGATTGTGACCACATCTACGGCAGCGTATTCTTAGAATTAGATAGAAACCAGTCGGTCAGGATCTGTCATAGCGATTGGCGGTTTTACTATTACAGTTGCTTTCGCATATTTATGCTGTCTTGGCTTCAGTACGTTGTTTCTAGGGTGACCACTGAAAACCAGCGTTGTGCTGTGGGACTTCTATAGCTTAATGGATGTTTGTTAATCTTTCACACAACGGCTCAACGGTTTCGGATAAAATTTGGCACACAAATAGTTTGTAAACCTGGATTAACACATCAGATACCTTTAATCCCGGCAGTACGTACCCGTGGGATAATTTTCAACATCGACGCGGGCGAAGCCATTAAGCAAAAGCTACTTAAGCTTTCACGGTTTACAACTAAACTTATACTGTCACATACAACCCAAATAAAAAAAAAAACAAATAATGAACAATCACGGAAGATATCCCGTAAGTGACTTAAACTAAGTTAAGCAAAAGCTAGCCTTAAATTGGGCTACGGGACTGTTCGAAAGAGATACCGCGGCCCTGAAACACAAAGGGCAAAGAAGGAACATGGATGGGTTTTAGCCAGTAAAAGTCTGACACTCTCTTCCACTCCGCCGAGCGGGCGGATGACCCCTGTCATTTGATAATTTCCCATCCGAAAAAAAAAGCCAGTCTTAAATAAAGTGTTCGATACTCATTCATATGACATATCGAGCATACTGAAGAGAGAAGAGCATACTATCCAAGACAAACTCTCAACTCTTAAAGCGCAATAGTTACCATGTATAGAATATCACTCATTGTAAGAGTTGTAAAAGGAACTTGGCTGTCAGCCTACTACGATCTATTCTTAATTCGTCAGCTTTCATTTTCATACAACACATTCAAGTGACTGCATTGTTGTTCTGGCGGGCATACATCTACTGGGTTTGTCCATTAGGAAATTCCCATTGGCAACACTGAGTTTTTGTGTCGCCTTCGCCCCTTTCCCTAAAACATGGGACTTAAACGTGGGTGTACAGGGTACACACTACTGCCTATCCCCCTTTGAAGAATACAAGCGTGATGTTTTATTTATACCAGCTTATGCTCGTGGCTTCGCTCGCATAATATAAATAATGTGTTAAAGGCTTCTTCTCATACAGAGTATGTATGAGCATTGGTTACGACGCTTGCTAGCTGACCCCGCAAGCGTTGTTCTGCTTTAATCATTTTTCTGGATAGGGCACCGTAATCACCTAGCGGTGTGAAATATCTTATATATGAAATTCTCGTGTCACAATGTTCGTTCCCATACTCCTCCGAAACGGCTTGACCGATTTTTATGAAATTTTATATGCATATTCAGTAGGTCTGAGAATCGGCTACTATTTATTTTTCATACCCCTAAGTGACGCAGACGAAGTTGCGCGGGTCAGCTAGTATTTTATAAAAATCGGTCGAGCCGTGTCGGAGGAGTGCAACCACAAACACCGTGACACGAGATTTCTATAATAAGAAGAAGAAGATAATTCCAGGTTTCCTCACGATGTTATTCATCACCGACGACTGTGATGTCAAAGATAAACTTAAAAAGTACATTACCGTAAAGTAGCGCTGGTTTGTGAGAAATAATCAGCTCGGTACTTACCTGAAAAAAAAAAAGAAATCATTAAATACAATCCATAGGAAAAACATGTTCAATAATAAATAAATAAATCAACGTGTTTCTCACTCATATATAAAAATTAACTAGCTTATGCCCGCGGCTTGGCCCGCTTGGAGTTCGGTAATTGCCCTACGTCATCGTTCTACTCGTACTTACTTACGTAATCCAGGTTAAAAACTGTCTGTGTGCCGAATATCTTCAAATCCGTTCAGTAGTTTTCGCGTGAAAGGGTAACAAACATTAATCTGCACAAATTTTCGCATTTATAATTTTGTAGTATACAATTATTAAGTACTAGAAAACACAATAGTACTTCATTAGACTTCACACCCACAGCATGGAAACTCGCTACTCCGTTTCACGTAGGCGAGGGGCGACGCGAAGGGATCCGACGCGACTCATTCATACATTATTCAAAATGAAAATTGTGTTTTTAGTCTGTCGCTAATAGTTGTTCTAACAAGTAAATTGACTTACAACAAAATGCACATATGAAAATAGGTATACGATATAACATATTATATGAACATGTGTTACAGAGCTGAAAGTGAAATAAAATTTTGGCCATATGAATCAGTCGAAGAATCAAATTTCGAAGAACTACCCTTGAGTCATCTTAGGAGACTTAAACCTTTAGACCGCCATTGTCACATATACGTGACAAGCAAGCCCGTGGGCTGTACGCCAAATGACACCAGTATGTGTCAAAATGGTAGGTGGAATTGTGGCTTGGAGTAGAACGCGCGTGCGTTTATGCTCTGGCGATCAAAAGTTTAAGGAAAAATTCATCAACTTCACTACAAAATTCATCACACTGCAATAAGTAGTATATATTTTGGATTCCACTTATGTGCCTATCTAAAGGTTTAATATCCCTGGTAAAATATTATGTATTCTAGAGAGAAAATTTCTCAGGACGATAAGTCAAGACACATAGCCCGTGGAGACTGCAAATTGGCAAACATTAGGACGCTCTCGTACTTGCCAGAGAGCGGACTGAGTAGCCGTAGTCCAGTAGTGAACTGCGATAGTCTGAGCAAGGTCACACCACTCGTGAGTTTAGAGAAGGCTAACTAAATGTACAGTTACAATGCCCACCAGCTACCAGCCTAACCTAGCAGACTGATGTCTGACTGAGTTCTTTTCAGCTCGCTTTACTAGGAGATTAGGAAGTTGCCTTTGGGGGACTTGTCATATAGGGTGTAATCGGACCCTTCACGAAGCCGTCAACCAAACACATGCACATGAAACTACTTATTACTTACTTATGACTTTTTTTTCGGGTGATAAATCTCGTTTTACGGTAGGACTCGATGTAACGCACTTAAGACATTGTGCTGATGGATCGATTGAATAGAACGGGGGCCGTGGAGTTGTCTCAAGTAAAGTTCTTATATTAAAACCATGTGAAAAAGTTGGAACTTTGACCCCCAATATCTCCATAAATAAAAAGTTCCCAGGTATGGTCTAGAACAAAAAAAATATCGCATTGACGGGGAGAACAAGTGCCTTTCAGCTTCGTTAAGGGTTCTCTTACACCCTTTATGTCATTTTGACGTTCCAATGGTGCTGGTTCTACGTATGTACTTTTGATTTGAAGTCTTCCAGGCGCTGACACAGGTCATACAGCCCGAAACCATGAGGAATGCTAACTAAAGGACTATTCCCAAAGCTACCAGTTTCAAAAACCATTTTCAATTTCATTAGTAGACAACAAACGATTACGCCTTAACACGAAACCAGTTTGAACCGGCGCAGACTGGCTAGCGGCCAGAATTCCGATGGACGTAGTAATATTTCATAACTACCTAATTCTCTTTAAGTGTTTATTAATTTCTGTTAATTTAATGTTGGTATAGAGGAATTAATTGATTCAATAGTGGTAGAATGCAGGTTCGAATCCTGCATCTTCGCACCCTGGTGAAGGCGCGGCGCAGGCATGATGCCGCTTCAAAACGTTTTCATACAAAATATACGTAGGCGACGTGTCGTAAATTACACTCAAGCGGCGCGGCGCAGGCACGCCGTTCTTTCGTTTCCTTATAAATTCACGGCTGCGCCGCACCGTACGCCGTTTCTGTGTAATTCGTGCCTAAGACAAGCCTGATGGTAACCATAGACGTTTCGACCAACCATCGTCGTCATCTGCCTAATTTTTGTCCAACTATGTTCTGGTCGGCTTCCAGTCTATCCGGATGGAGCTGAATACCAGTATTTTACACGGAGCGACTGCCTATCTGACCTTCACCAGTTACTGGGAAACACGATACCATACATACACACATATGGAAAATCAATGATCATCGTTATCTGGCTACTAATCGAATGCAGTTGAACACCAGTATTGTGCATAGGTAATTAACAGTACAATCAGCTGTCATGCGATTCTGTACACACGGGGGCACATGAAGCTGTACATTTCCAGTATAACTTGGCCTCGGGACATTCTCCAATGTTGAGGATAAAACGATTCCGGCCCTAGTATCCTGACTAATAAAACAATAATTGGAGAAAACCGAATGATTTCCGATACTTTTACTACTAGTGCAACTATCCATTGACAAAAAACAAATTAAAAAAATATTTTAATTACACTTATAAGCAAAAATTTACTCGAATCGTCATTAACTCGTGTGTCCCACACGCCTGTTTCCGGCTATTTGGTCACATAAAATATTCAAATATAAATAAAAATATTTGTTTTAAATGCGAAGTTGACTTCAAAGATCTAATTTCTTCAATCCTAATAATTTTAAACTTTTCACTTAAAAAACAAATAAAAAAATCAGCCTGTTAAAAATTGTTACAAAAAAATCGTCATTATTAAAACAAAATTTGTTTGCAATTTATTTACGTCCTGAAAACTCAAACTAAGTCAGTTCAGTGCCTACGGGCTTCCCCTCGGCGCCCCTCAGTTGAGCCACACACTTTGAATGGACTGCACGTGTCGGATTTCTCTGAAAGGGTAGTTTGAATTTGATTCTCCAAAATGTGTTTTTTTAAAGTCATTATCCTTTTTTAGCATATCGTAGCAATTAACTATTGTGCTTATCATAATTTCTGCTTTCATTATATATCGTTAAAGGGTTTAAATCCCTCTAGAGGTGTTTTAAGCAAGATCGTTTCATTTTCGTTAAGTTACGACATGTTTTCTTGTGATCGTCATTATTGATAACATCATTATCCTGAAAACGCATGTAAAGTATAATGACGGATGGGTTAGATTAATGACGTCCGTGTTTTTAACAATGACAACTTATTAGGTTAATGACGGGTATTGGTAAACATCATACTTATTTAAGTATCAACACTTCTTTACCTAAAAAAGGTCAAAAGACAAGTTGGCAGTGTATAATTATTGGGTAGGTACTACTCTCTCGTACGTAAATATAGACGCTTCCCAAACGCTGCCCAGCCCAGCTGGATTCTTCTGTTAGTCTCCCTCTCAAAGTTGTTCTTACCAAACTGCAGAGTTTGCCCGAGGAAAACATATTCTCGAACAACTTCGAGAGGACCGCCATTGACAACAAAAGGTCCTGGGGTGACGTGTTCGTTGAACATAACCTGGGTTTTGTCCAAGTTCACCCTGAGACCAATGCGTATTGAAGAATCAACTAGGCCATCCAGTATCTGCTGCAAGTCGTGCAGCGATTCAGCCAGTATGACGATGTCGTCTACAAATCTCAAGTGTGAGATGTACTCGCCGTTGATGTTAATCCCACGTCCCTCCCATTTTAGCGTTTTAAACACATCCTCCAGTGCGTTGGTGAACAATTTCGGGGAAATTACATCCCCTTGCCTCACCCCCCGACGCAATGGAATATGTTCTGTTTGCTGGTTCTGAGTTCGGACGGTCATTGTGGCGTTTTCATAGAGATTTCTCAGCACTTCGCACAGCGCTGCAGAGACTCTAGAACTGACCAGGTCTCGACAGAGTCAAAAGCCTTCTCATAGTCCACAAATGCAAGACACAGCGGCCGATTATACTCTTCGGACTTCTGTATAATCTGCCGCACTGTGTGGATGTGATCTATGGTGCTATATCCTCCTCGAAACCCAGCCTGCTCCGGTGGCTGAAAGTCATCGAGTCTTCGCGCCAGACGATTTGTGACGACTCTTGAAAACAGCTTATACACGTGGCTAAGGAGCGAAATGGGTCTGTAGTTCTTTAATAGGGTTTTGTTCCCCTTTTTAAAGAAAAGAACTACCACGCTCTTTTTCCACGCTTCTGGAGTTCTCCCAGAGAACAGGACCGAGTTGAAAATCTCCCGAAGCTCTTAATACAGGGCTTCCTCCCGCTTTCAGGAGCTCAGTCGTTATCCCATCCTCACCAGGGGCTTTTCCATTTTTAAGCTGTCTAAGAGCCGCCTCGATTTCGTCTTGGCTGACTTCTGGCAGGTCTTCTGTGAAATGGCGGGTTAAGGTGGCTCTGGAATCCTCATTTTCGGGATCAGGTCGAGACGCGTGCGATGCGTACAACTGGCCGCAGAAGTTTTCGATTTCTGAAAGAATCTCCGGCTTCGAAACGACGCTATCCCCACTAGATTTGGTCAACTTCGTCAGGTGGCTCCTCCCAAGTGATTGGACCAACACTTTCGACCCCCGGTTTTGCTCAATCGCTTTTTGTATTGAGCGTGTGCTGGAGGATCGAAGGTCGCGTCGTACCAATTTTCTAATCCTTTTATTGAGTGCCTGTAGTCCTGCCGAAGTGATGGGTGGGTTTTCACGTCGTTCCGTCATAAGCTCCAGAGTCTCCTCCGAAAGTTTGGACTTCCTGCCCGTACGCAGCATTTTACAAAAACGCGTCCCTTCCTCCCTGAGGATTTCCACCATTTGTTCGAGCGCCTGGTCAACGTCATTTGTGGTTTCCACGGCCGCGAATCCGTTCTCCAGATCTGACTGGAACGCTTCAGACCCTAGAATAGTTTGGAGCATATTAGGACGGAGCCTAGACTTCATCAAACGGGTTCGCTTGAGCTTGAAATTGATATTCAGAGTGCCACGAAGAAGTCTGTGATCACTACCGGTATTGAACCTGTTGATCACCGAGACATCTCTGAATATACGCTTTTTATCCGCTATGATGAAGTCTATCTCATTTTTCGTCATAGTGTCGGGGCTTCGCCACGTCCACTTCCTTTGGGGCTGTTTCTTAAAGAAGTAATTCATCACAAA
This sequence comes from Noctua pronuba, assembly GCA_905220335.1. Taxonomy (NCBI): domain Eukaryota; kingdom Metazoa; phylum Arthropoda; class Insecta; order Lepidoptera; family Noctuidae; genus Noctua; species Noctua pronuba. The sequence goes on along the minus strand of LR999919.1, from coordinate 3,534,768 downwards.
GAGTTGGGAAGGAAGTTGACAAGCATTTGCCCCTTATGATTTCTGCTGCCAAACCCGTAGGATCCTACTACCGATTCACTGGAATTTTGTACTCCCACTTTAGCGTTAAAATCCCCCATGAGAACGTTGTAGTGGGCTTTAGTAGTGGAGTGCAAGGCCTTTGAGATGTCCTCAAACATTTCCTCCATCACGTCGTCCGAGTGTGCCGAGGTCGGTGCGTAGACCTGAACAACCTTGAGGCTATACCTCTCGGTTAGCTTCACTATGAGGTACGCTACCCTGTTCGATACACTAGACACTTCCACCACGTTGTCACAAAGGGATTTATGTACCAGGAACCCGACTCCGCCTTGAGATAGCTGGTCTCCCTCTCGAAAATACATCAGGTGGCCCGATTCAAGGGTAATTGTGTCCTCCCCCTCTCTTCGGACTTCACTCAGCCCAAGAATGTGCCACCTTACTTTTTCGAATTCTTCCTCAAGCTGCACCAGATGTTCATCGAGCCGTAACGTGCGTCCATTGTACGTCGCCAAGGTCAGTTGGGTTTAGCGGCCATCCGTAACCCGGGGATTCTTAGCACCCCCTACCTTTACCGTGACCACCGCCAAAATCAGGAATAGCAAGCCCGCCGGGAACTGGGGGCCGTGGTTGATTGTGGCTTGTCATTGAGGGGGTTTGCCCATAATCGCCACGCTGGGCATGCGGGTTGGCGATCGCAGATCACAACTTCTCGCACTAGTGACGCTGCTGCCCGTCGCTAGTCTGTGCTATTTAGTTGTGAACTTTTCGAAATTTTTATACCGCCATTTATCGGTCGTCAGAGCCTCGTTTGTTGTTTAGCAGGATGTACCACGAGCAGGTGAGGTTGACTTGGGGCACTGAGATGGTAGGTGTGCCCCCTTAAAATTATGTTGATTGTTAATTTTGTTTTGCTTGATTTATTTATTTGGACGTTTTTTACCCCCGCAATTAATATTAGAAGTCATTGTTCATAACATTAGTCATTTATCCTCATTGTATTGTCATTTTCATCAACACATGGTCATTATTCTCAACAGGCATTTTTGAAAAACCTTGATTTATTCCCAAAATAATAGCAGTATAATGGTGCCTCTTACATAGATTTCCTTATTATGAATCAAGTAATGATGTTAGCACAAAATAACTGCTTTGCCAAAAGGTTTAATAGCTTTCGTCAAAAACCGGCCAAAATATATTCCGATCAAAGAATGTCCCCCTCGCTTTGTATAGATTTCCTGCACAATGAGAGATCCGCATAAACTGGTTTTGTAAAGCTTGATTGGCCGTCGTGCGTACCATGTGCGCTTCAACTATTAACTGTCTCCTTGACCTGCCCTGCAAATGATAACAGCAGGGCCGCAGGGCCCCTGATGTGAAACCGGTTATTATAACGCAATACGCACACATGGTTCAACGTCGTCAATGCTCCTATTGGCGACGTTCATTCATTTTCACAGTAGCGAAGGGTCAAATTTTGTTAGAGGTAAGCTGGAGTACTGATTATATTATTTGTCTATAGAATACTGACTGTGCCATTTTTCAAAGGGAAGCCTGTAGGAATCGACTTCTATGGAACCTTCGCCACTGCAGTACAGAGAAGTTTTTGTTCTGCAGTGGGCATCTGGCAAATGGCGGTGCACAGAATAAAAATCAGCATCTCAGAGTACAGTATCAATAAATTAGAGATGAAGAGACGATGATTCGTTGATGGCTATGCCTATACATTCCAGCCATACGTTGTCAGTCTGCCAAATATCGAATAAATAGCATTCTTGATCAAAGGTCATAATTTCCAATACCTAGGCACAGAGAAAATATTTCAAATCAGTTTCTTTTTTTTTTTTTGAATCTTCAAACTTTGAAAGTTAGAAAAATAAATGAGTAGGTGTATGAAATCTTTGCAGCCAGTAACGATAGAACAATTAGAGAATATAAAGCAACCTCATTGTTAATATTTCACAATATTCAGCCAGTTCGCATCAGCTGTGACTGTGAACCGTGCAAAACACGTATTGTATGTATGCGCCCGCGGCGACGAGACCTACTTGACATAGATTAGTGTGCAGACTGGAGAGACGTATTGTGTAAACTATACCTACTGAGTATTGAGGGAAAGAAACTGCCCCGTTTGTCTCGAGTCCGATGGACGATGGGAGTAAGGCACCTGTACTTGCGCACACGCATAATGTGTGTCTATAAATACTATAATATCTCTCGGCCAAATTTCGGTCTGGAGTATTATTGAGAGAAAGTTAATTAGCTGGGGTTAATTATTTATGCACTGGGCCCGCGTGGTGGAATACCGGCCCAATTCCTCTCAGACAAGGAAGCCTGTGTCCCAAAAGTGGACACCATTACATGCTGATTACGCTACGAGTCCCAGGAATAAAACTAATGGATAATTTGTCAATGACTACAATAATTATGTAGGGAAACGAATGTAAATCGACTGATATCTTCATAATGACGTACAATGACGCATTATGACAATGTTAATTGACGCGTTCTAATCGATTATTAAAATTTATTAGTTTTATAAATGGACAGTCATTATCATTATCTCAATCGATTATCATACCTCACTGAAAGTGTTTTTCGAAACTTTTCTTTTCGGTAGATATTGAATAAAAGGATGGAATACTGATACTGATAAAGCTAGCCTACGTCATCCCACTGCTGGGCAAAGGCCTCTCCCCATGACTTCCAGTTGTTTCGATCCAGGACTAATTTGGGTCAATGCTCGTTGTTTCTGTGCAGATCGTCCCGCCATCTTCTACGAGGTCTGCCGCGACGCCTTCTGGCTGTGTCAGGGGGCTCCAGAAAGTAGTAATAATAATAATCGCCTTAAATAATAATGCTGGTGGGCTACTATTTTTTATATTACTTTGTACAGAAATATTTAAAAATGTAAATTATATGTTTGAAAATGCATAAAGGAATAATAATCGACTTAAAATATTCTCACAAATAAAATCGACCCCATTGATAACCTCTTCAAAATTCTCGACCTGTCTCTTCCGCCGTACTTAATCTTTGCCACGTCTGACACGCAACACACCACGTGACCGTCTGACTCACAAACTCACGGCACTCATTCAACGATAAACGTTCGGCTCGAGTCAGCTGTTGCGAGCTCTCTTCGTTGCTTCGTTCGTACGCACTCGAGTTCCTGTCATCTGTTAGTTGCGTTATCTCGGAGTGAGGTTATCGTGGAGTAGGAAGGTGGTTTTAAATTTGCGTAGTGTTGCAACTTGTGTTTCTTGAAATTAATTGTATTTCGTTTTGTTTAAGTAGATGTGTAGCTAAAACTTCGATAACTACATTATGAGATTTAAAAGTTTGTGTGAAACTTCGATATTTTTGCTGATGAGAAAACCCATCGGGCGTACATAAACATAAAAGAAGAAAGCAACAATCTAAATTAAAAATATTATACGTTCTCATTATAGGTAGTCAGTGGCCCAAAAAGTCTGACAACCAGTCTTACCAAGGGGTATCGTATTAACAAGTACTAACTGGGTTGTGGAAGTCAGATAGGCAGTCGCTCCATGTAAAATACTGGTATTCAGCTGCATCCAGTTAGACTGGAAGCCAACCCTAACATAGTTGGGGAAAGGCTAGGCAGCTGATGATTACCTATCTGATTCACCCAACCCAGTTACTGGATAACAACAAATACCATCACAAATTCACAACAACTTATTTAAGAGATCAATGACTACTCAATCACTCAAAGCATCGATACCTTATCTATGGGTTACTGATAAATATAACATAGCACATAACATTCCAACATAAGTATAATATACTATTCTAAAAACTGCAACAAAATTTTATAAAACCACATACAGCTTCTATACTAGCTTCTACAAAAAACAGATCGAGCTAGCGAAACAGCGAGAATTCCTTTCAGCAGAGAGAATGTTAGACATAAGAAAAATGCTTTGAGAAACGGGAGTGCTTTTTTATCATCTTGGCATTCCTCGACTATGTCTGAGTCGGTTTGCACTCTAACCAGATGCAAGCTGAGCAGAATTTCTCAACGAATCAGTATAAGCTTGCTTTCGGCCAGTATTTAAAGAATTTGGTTTATTACCGCTACCCTCTCTCTATACAAGGTGTAAACGGACCCTTCACGAAGCCATCAAACAAGCTTTCCGTACATCAAACTGAGTAACTTTACTTAAAAATTATTGCTGGGAAAAGACTTTTTTTTTTGGGGTGAAAAATCACGTTTAACGGTAGGATTCAATGTAACGCACTCAAAACATTGTGCTGATGGATCGATTGAGTAGTACGGGGGTCGTGGAGGTGTTCAAAGTAAAAACATTACATTAAAAAGAAGTATTTAAAAAAAAAAAGTGAAAAAGTTGGAACTTTGACCCCCAATATTTAGTAACTAGAAGGTTCTCAGATATGGTTTAGAACAAAAAAAATATCGCAATGACGGGGAGAACAAGTGCCTTTCGGCTTCGTTAAGGGTCTTATTACACCCTTTATCTATGAAGTACGCATGTTTGTTAAGAAGCATAAAGACTTATTTGAAAAGCTAAAGGATGCGAATCCTGGAAACCGGCGAGGTCCTCACAGGCTTATATTAAACTAGCTGTTTCCCGCGACCTTCGTCCGCGTCAAGTTATTAAAAATACAATTTTCCCCGTTTTTGCAACATTTTTCATTGCTGCTAGGCTCCTATTGGTCGTAGCGTGATGATATATAGCCTATAGCCTTCCTCGATAAATGGACTACCCAACACTGAAAGAATCATTCAAATCGGACCAGTAGTTCCAGAGATTAGCGCGTTCAAACAAACAAACAAACACTGCAGCTTTATAATATTAGTATAGATGATTTGATCGTAGCAGGTGGTGTTTTGTAGTTACTGCTTAACCACATGGTGAATCGCACAAGTTTCGAAGGTGTGTAGATACGTGTGAACAGACACAGTGGTAACACGTGTCCTATAAAAATAGCCCTTATTGCTACGACGCAAGTTTACATAATCAGCCTATGTTCCTTCTGCTGGGACACAGGCCTCCTCTCTATGAGAGGGAATGGGTTGTAAGCTAGCCAGTGCTGATTGGTAGATGTCACATGTCTTCGAATATTATTGGCTCTAACACGCGTAGCATGACCACTGGTCCTCCTGGACAGAACAATCGACAAAACGACAGATTACTTTTGTTGATCTGTCATTTTGTCGATTCTTCAGTAGACAAAATCCGTTTGGACATGCCGGTTTCCTCTCGACGTTTTCCTTCACCGACACAAAGGTATTCATTGTGAGATAATTACTAATGAGGTACCCTGCTAAGCCCTGTGTGGGATACAGGCGTGACATTATGCTCAGTAAAAAAACGTACGTTATTACGCATTATAAATCACGAAAAAAACATTACAATCATTCGTACTACGTTCTTATCAATTACGCATTCGAATGGCTATGTACTTGTGTAGTGTTATTTCAATTTGCTATCGAAGGTTCTTTCTATTATGTACGGTTTATAAATTACATTATTTATTCATAGGTTTTTAGAAATACTTACACTTTAATTGTGTCACTTGGAATCATAATGCCTTTCATTTTGACGATACAAGTATTACAAATAAAACTACTGAGATATTTTTGCTGTCATATAGACGAGTTTTGCAAGCATAAATGAAGCATTACACGAAATTTTGAAGTGTGTTTGTGAGAGAAAAAAAATTGCCTATGTGCTATTCCGACTATAATGTATATCTGTGCCAAATTTCATCCAGATTCGTACAGACGTTCTGGCGTGATTGAGTAATAACCATCCATCCATCCTAACTTTCGCATTTGTAATAGTAATAGCTGTACCCGGCATGCAGTTTTTTCTATCTACTCCTTGTGTTTTTACTACTCTACACCTACCTACTATTTCCGCGATCAAAAGTAGCCTATGTCCCAATCCGTTAAACCGTTTGAGCGTGAAGAAATAACACACATACAAATTTTCGCCTTAATAATAGTAGTGTGATAGTAAGATTAGCGTTTGCCGCGACATAGCCCGCCTAGAATTCGGATACTATACCAGGAGACCCACTAATGAATCCTATCTCCTAGCCCTGGTCTATCCGTGTGCCATAATTTCCAAAAAGGTTGAGACGTGAAAAGGTTTCAGACAGACTTACTTTCTTTTACTTTTTTCAACAATATTAGTACCTATGGATATAGATTTGTAGTGTATAACGGGCTGGTGTCCGCAAATCCACGTCAAAGCGCGTATTTTGCATGCGGTGGATAGATTTTTTGCTATAAGGTTTAAATTCAAGGGACTGACTTTCCGAGTGTGTTACGCAATTAGAACGCTGTTTGTTTTACTGAGAAAGTAAAACTAGATCTATTTTTAATTCGATTCATTCATGCTTTGCGTGTGAATACCACGTGGCGATAGTCGGCAGAGGGTTTACAGAAATAGCATAGTAGATAAAATAATAATAAAGTTAGATAGACGCGTTGGGTAAGAACCACAGCATTTCTGGAGTAATAAATAATACAAGATGGATATCTTCTAGTTGAAAAAAAAAACATCATCTGATGATGTTTTTCTGCCTAGCCTTTTCCTAACTTTATTGGAGTCAGCTTCCAGTCTTTCAATCTCCACAACCCAGTTAGTACTGGGTAATACGGTACCCCTTGGTAAGACTCGTCAGACTTCCAAGCCACTGATTACCTGTAACGACTGTCAAAGATCTACAAAGGACAGCCGGGATCGTATTACCCAGTACTAAATGGGTTGTGGAGGTCAGATAGGCAGTCGCTCCATGTAAAATACTGGTATTCAGCTGCATCCGGTTAGACTGGAGGCCGACCTCAGCATAGTTGGGAAAAGACTAGGCAGGTGTATAACAAGTCGGACAAAGTGTTCTAGAGATTTTCCATTTGGAGTTTTTCGGAGCCGATCTCGATTTGTGCCAAGTGATAATAGGCTCACCCTCAATTACAAGGTACTAAAACATAACTGGCGAAATGAGGGTGTACTATATGTATGTAGACCTCTGACCAACCCTACGGGTAATAAGCCGTGATATTATTTCCACAGCAAAAGATAATATTTCCATGAGCAATTATGTCAACAAACAACGCAACGAATATGTACAGGAAAAATACTGGAAAAAAAACAACGTATCTTTAATTATAAGAACATAGAGAAAATACATTTCTTGACACATCTGCTGGTAATGAACAGAAGTTCTAGTCCAGGTTTTTGTTTTGTCAGATTTTTTTCTGGGCGCCATTTTGATTCCAAATAGTCGCATTTATTTACTAACTAGCTTTTACCCGCTACTTCGACTGCGTGGAGGATAAAAAGGATTTGTTCACTGCCAACAACAACAACAAGACTGCTTTCATTTTAGAAAAAAAGTGACTCAATGTTACTCCTTATAATATTAGCAATCTGTCAGTAAACGTTCCGTCAAAATAGGTCTAGCCAATTCAGAGATTAGCTGGAACAGACTGACAAAAATTTAAAAAAAACGTTTAATGGTTATTTCAAAGTTACTCCTTATTACATCAGCTATCTTTCAATAAAAGTCCCGTCAAAATAGGTCTAGCCGTTTCAGAGATAAGCCGGAACAGACAGACAAAAATTTTAAAAACGTTTTATGGTTATCCGTACCGGACATATTTTCATAAGCATTCCGTAAAAAGCTGTTATTTTGAAATTACAAACAGACTTCCTACAATTTTATTTATTTTTGTACATGAGCCTTCTGAACGTTCCTATTCTACGTTCAAAGCGTGACAGTTGCCGTATTCCGTATATATTCCGGTCCGCCGGTTCGTATCCGAGGCTCGGCCGTAATTCCGCTGAATCCTTTCTTTAATTAAGGATTTACCTGCGTTAGGTAAGGGTCGGTCGAGTTTTTGCGGCATTAGGAATTTATGTAAGTGAAGTTTAATTCAAAAGCATTTATTAAGAGATGTTCTGAATAAATCTCTTTAAGCTGTGGAAGTAAACAAAAGTTAATTTTCAGCTTTGGGCATAATCTTGCGTTAATGTATGCCCGTTTTCTCTTAGACAAAGCGATAACTAAACAAACTCGTAAACATTATTTCACCATTAGAATTTCAGCTCTCTGCGCTGTGACAAGCGTTGAAAATCCAACAGTTTATGTGTAACAGGATATTCATTCAGATCTACGGCTATCGTCTTTTTTAAATTTTTTTAAATTACAAAATGGGCCTGCTCCTGGCCTCGATCATGCCTGATGGAAAGCGGTAGATGGACCTCATCTACCGCTTTATGATGGAGCGTGCCCAGAAGATGCCTGTTCACTCTTGCTTTGAAGGCAGACGGGTTAAATGTGGGAGGGAACACAGATGCCGGCAGAGAGTTCCACATCTTGGCTGTGAGCATAATAAAGGTGGAGGAAAAGCGCTGAGTACGAGACGTCGGGATATCAACCAAGTGCGGATTGTACGCCGCAGTACGTCTTCTGGTCCGGTGGTAAAAAGGTGATGGTGGGATCAGGTCGTGCGGCTCGTCAATGAAAACAGGCCTTCTCTTTACGATTTCACTAATGAAAATCCTTAACTAAAGATAGATCGATTGATAAAACTATCAAAGGAAAGATAGATTGTTAGAACAAAGATGTATAGTGAAAGTAAACCCAGCTATGACGTCCGATATAGATGGATGTAAGAAAAAGACGTATAATGGCGTCCCCTTATAAATCGGGATAATGGCAGGCGGATGACGCATCGCTATCGACTTGGGGAAGAACGCCTTTAAGCCCGATGGATCGGTGACCTCAACTCGAATGGATGGTGAAGACCGAGATGTGGCACTACTAGGAAGCCTTTTGAAAGATTTACCATAAGTTAACATCTTTATCTGCCTAGCCTTTTCCCAACTATGTTGGGGGCAGCTTCCGGTCTAACCGGATGCAAAAATTTCTACGAAAAGAAATATCAGCAATAATTTTTGCATAGAGTTACTCAGTTTGATGTACAGAATGCTTGGTTGACGGCTTCGTGAAGGGTATGTTTACACCCTGTATGTATCTAGCCGATCTTTAATTAATGAAGGCAGGACAACATTCCAATATCAGCAGCCGTAGCCATATTTATTGCTATGTCTAATTATCGGTGCCATAATTGCAAATATGTTCGTAACAAGTATTAACATCATACAGTACTAGCTTTTGCCCGCGGCTTCGCTCTCGTTGATTTATAATTTGACAATCAATTCGGGTTGTACTCTGCTTGTAACAACATAATTCAATCATGATTCGATAGACACGTGGTGCCATCTATTAAGAACGTTATTTATTGTTTTCCTCGGGAACAGTAATTTTTTTTCGGGACGAAAAGTACCCTATGTCCGTTTCTGTACACCTGACAACGTATATGCAAAATTTCACGATGATCGGTTAAGTTGTTTATTCGTGAAAAGGTAACAAACAAACAAACTTACTTTCGCATTTATAATATTAGTATGGATATGGATATCCACATACATACATCCAGGACATAGTGGTCGGAATCAGCCCCCACACACACATGCAAAGGCTTTATTCGAATTCTTAGCATGTCTCAGGTAACTCGTGAGTAAGTCGGGGAACCGTCGCATCGAGACAAATAGTTACGTTTTATGTGCTTGCTATAATATGTTTTCGTGTTGTATATTTTTTTGCTTTATAATAAAAGCACATCATGTATTTGCGATAAATAAATATTTTTTCTTTCTGTCTTTTTTTCTTATATAGGGTAACTGGTAATTAGTGACCGATACTTAAACATGTGATTGTTAGTCATGATGACAAACAACTTTCCCAAAGAAACCTTTTTTTTATACACAGACGTTTATCACAATCAGACAACAGCCGTATGAAATTCGCACGCGCGCGCCTGTGGCCTATCAGCTGTTAGCCGTTTAAAAAAATGTTTCTTTGGGAAAGTTGTTTGTTATCATGAGTACCAGTCACCCTATATACCAAAAAGTTTACTTGACAACCCTAACATACAAAAAGAGCCTATTTGCTGTACTAATCCATAAAAAGTATATCCTTACCTACCCACAATTAAAAATATGTCCTTGTAAATTAGAGTATAATTAGTGACAAATTGCCACTTTGTTCAAATAAGTACTGGAGGAGTTTCCTTGGCCGAACAATTTGCGTGGGATGTACTCAGAGGTAAACAGTCGCCGGTAACAATAAGAAAGAAATCTTAATTAGAATTAAAGGTCAACTGTTACTTTCTATAATAATTAAAGTAAGGAAACAATCAGGTTTGTCCAATCCATCAAAGTCACAATTAGAGGGTTGATGTAACTAGAGTCAGGTACACTGGTATTTTATATGTCCGAATTCGGTAACTCAGACATATAGGGTGATTGGTAATTAGTGACCGATACATAAACACGTGATTTTAGTCATGATAACAAACAACTTTCCCAAAGAAACATTTTTTTTATACACAGACTTTTATCACAATAACACCTCAGCCGTGTGAAATACGCACGAGCGCGCCTGTGACCTATCAGCTGTTAGCCGTTTAAAAAAATGTTTCTTTGGGAAAGTTGTTTGTTATCATGAGTAGCACCAATATGTATACACTTTCCTAAATTTAAAAGCAATTTTTGCGAGAAATAACGATTGTAACATGGAGATAGGATATTTTTCATTAAAATATGAGTTCCAAAATACTATGTTCATAAAAACATGAAATTTTAATCAGATCAGTAGGAGATAAACACTTTTAAAAGTTGATAAGTGTTTACATATTGGTACTCGTGACTGTACATAAATTACCAGTGTTTGTTCAGTATAGTTAGTCCATGTTCCAATTTAAATAAAAGGTTCTATGAAGTGACAAAAACTGCTAATTAAAGAACTAGACTATGGTGATGAAGCACTTCTAAGTCACAATTAGTAAGACAAGCCTTCTTACTGGAACTGACATTTCAGTTAAGTGATTGGTTCGCGGCCTTGCTTCATAAAGATTGCAAGTAAAATCTCGAAGTGAAAACGATTAATAATTAAAATTCAATTTTAAAAATCCCCAACGAAAAAATAAAAGATGAAAGACAAATGCCCACTTTCATCCCCTATATGTAGTAAATGGCTGCACCGATTTTGATAAAACGTATCTAAGAACCATCGCCAAGAAACTAGCTTTTAAATAAAAACACTGCATCCAAATCGGTTCACTCGTTTAAGAGCTACGGTGCCAGAGACAGACACACACACACATTGCGGTCAAACTTATAACACTCCTCTTTTTGCGTCGAGGGTTAAAAATCTTTACAAGCATCCCAGAAAATGAAGCCATGAGTCGGTCACACTCCCGAAACCACACTTTTAAAATAAGACTAATTTGAGACTTAAAGAATGTCGTTTGGGTTTTCCTATTACAAGCCTGGAAATGAGACATGCGTTGGTATGAAAGATGCGTCATTCCTTTGCTAATAAACAAAACTGCACCTAAACCAATCTTGATAAAAGATTCTACGGGATCAAGAGGCTTCTTAAAGAGCTCTAAACAATGTGTAAAAGGACCGTTCACGAAGCCGTCAACCAAGCATTCTGTACATTAACTCAATGCAAACATTTTTGCTGGAAAACGGTTTTTTTTTGGAGTGCAAAATCACGTTATACGATAGGTGTTTATGTAACGCATTCAAACATTGTGCTGATGGATGCATTGAATGGTAAGTGGGTCGTGGAGGTTTAAAAGTAAAGTTATAACATTAAGTACTTATGAAAAATTTAGAACTTTCACACCCAATATCTCCGTAACTAGAAGATTCCCAGATATGGTCTAATACAAAAATAATAAAGCAATGACGGGAACAAGTGATCAATGGTACTTTACACCCATTACACCATGAGGTAGTGCAGTAGAATTTCACCCAACGATAAAACCATCGCGTTGAAAGGGTTTGGCGAGTTTGCGCATGAGATTGACCGATAACACTGATATGTGTTATCAGCCGCCAATAAAATACGTGACGTCATTGTTTGCACGTAATCAGTAGGTATTAATAAAGATGACTGAATTAATTATCAGGAAGATACGACCTATCAGTCACCGCTACAAAGGTAGGGTCGCTAAACGAACCATAAAGATAGCATGTTTTGGCCCTATTTCTATATTGTATTGATATTTTAATTCGAGTATGGCTCAGATAAGGAAGTATTCTGTCTGAATACATGTTTCCTTTCATAGCCAAGCTAAGTCCTTCCTAATAAAAGGGGTAACCAGACCCTTAACGAAGCCGTCAACCAAGCATTCAGTACAGCAAACTAAGTAACTTTACGCAAAATTTTTTGCTGGGATACGACTTTTTTTTTTGGGGTGAAAAATCATATTTTAAGGTAGGACTCAATGTAACGCACTCAAAACATTGAGATGATGGATGGATTGAACAGTACAGTAAAAATCTTACATTAAAAACTTGTATTTTAAAAAAAACTTGTGAAAAAGTTAGAACTTTGACCCCCAATATCTCAGTAACTAGAAAGTTCTCAGGTATGGTCTAGAACAAAAAAATGATCGCAATGATGAGGAGAACAAGTGCCTTTCAAGTTGTTACACACTTTATAATGTGGCTAAATTGTCCAGGTCGGAAATCATCCAACGGGAACATACTAACGTTATCGGAATAAAAAGTGGGTATATAAAAATTCATACAAAGCCGAGAAAAAGTAACAGACAGACTTTCGCATTTATTATATTTGTATGGATAGCATGAATAAGATAAAAACAACAATAGGAAGTTTGTCGACATCATGAATCACGGAGTAATGTAATATCACCATCCACCTTTTCAAAACTCAACAAAAATGATGATGTCGGGCATCAAAAATAGGTCATCAAGCTGATGATGACACATTTCATAACCAGCCAGACCTCAGTAATGCAGCGATCCAATCGTCAGTTCTTGGGCACATGTCCAATCTCAAACGGTACAAATTTTGGAAACGGACAAAAATGTACTAACACGTTTGCCAGAACGGGGAGTCGAACTGAGTTCAAAGTCCGTGTTGCCACGACACAGACTAATGAGTTGGTATAATTAAACATAAGGTTATTTAATATGCGAGAATTTATTTCGCATCTCATAATATTTTTAATATTAAACATTTTTATTAAAGAGAGCACCGAGCAATGACCTTTGTGTCCGCTACGCTATGTTTTCTTCGCAAACAATTTAATTAAGAAAATTAATGTTACAACAAATTGTGTCTTCTTTTACAGAGGAGCTCGTGGCTTAATAATAACAGCCGCTCGGGTCGATCTTTAGGTTAAGCCGTGCTTGCCTAGGTTGGTCTGTGGATGGGTGACCACCCATTACATACCGAGTTTCCTCCGTACCTCGGAAAGCACGTTAAGCCGTTGGTTCCGAGTGACATTTGTAGATCTTTGACAGTCGTTGGTAGTCAGTGGACCAACCAGTCTTACCATCGGTTATCGTATAACTAACTGGCTTGTGGAAGTCAGATAGGCAGGCGCTCCATGAAAAATACTGGTATTCAATTGCATCCGGTTAGACTGGAAGCCGACCCCAATATAGTTGGGAAAAGGCTAGGCATATGATGATTTTACAATGTTGTGTTTATTTCGTAAATAGGTAAGCTAGTACCCTAGTGAGTTTTTATGTACTTATTTAAATATTATGCATAATTACGGTACAAAGTCGTACTCTTTAAAAACAAATTGTATAATCTTTTAGTAAATAGTTGAGTTAGTAGTCTAGTAAGATGACCTAGCAACAAGACTACTATGTTGGATGGAATCCTAAAACCTAGACCATCGAGTGCCAAGAATTTATCACGGCGGCGGTGGTGACTAGAATCTTCATACCTCCGCTTTTTCCCTAAAGCGCAGGCCACACAGAAAAGACGTACGACGCGGACGGGGCGCAGATATATGTCTCTTCCGCGTCCCTTTCATACAAAATGTATAGAAGCGTCGTGACGCAAAACATATAGAAAAGACAGGGCGCGGACACGACGCTTCTATACATTTGACATGTCTGCGCCCCGTCCGCGTCTTACGTCTTTTCTGTGTGGCTTGCGCTTAAGGTGGCAAGACTTTCAGACTATGTATCATTCTTACATTACCTAAGTGGTTCTGAACTTTGCTACCCATCGGTGATTCGTCGTTTCTTTAGATTTATTATATTAGGGGTTAAAGTATGAAATTGCCGATTTATATGCATGATTCGTGAAAAGTGATATTTCCATAGTAACATTTTTTTTCTTGGAAACGTCTGAACCGATTATGTATGATGCAATTGCAAACTATAGAGTGAAAAAAGTTGCGCTGCACTACGCATCTTAAATTCTCAAAACACAGCCTATGACAAAAATATACCTACTTGAAGTAGTGAAACCGACGGCACATTGAAACAGGTGTTTTGACACCCTATGAGTTAATATGCAACTACTAGTACGGTTTTTAAACTCTAAAAGGTACGTAATTTAACAATTAATCCAATAAAAATGGAATTAAGAAAAAATATAACTTTACGTCAAAGTTACTAACAGAACAAAGTGTGAGAAAAAAACGGCATTTTCATAGTTAAAGACCGTTTATTTTAGGGACAACAGTCTCCCTGCCACTAATAACTTTAAAAGCTTTAACAGTATATACAAAAAGTCCCTGATACACTTACATCAAATTCAAAATAATGACGAATTCAATGATCTACCAAGAAATCATTGTTTTCTGCAAGACTAAGAAGTGTATTTGTTTTTACTTTCAAATGCTTAATCGTATCGTTTTGTCAACTCGATTTTAAATGTTTATTTTATTGTCTCATTTTAACTTAAAACTAAATATTTTTATAACTACAAAAAAAAATCACGTCCATAATGTCATTTGATTTTAATTATACTCTGAGTAATAGAACTTTTTTCCTAATTAATACGCGCAAATGACTTTTGGCGTCAGGCTTGCCATAAAATTAATGTTACCAGCATAAAAACGCTTTAATAAAATTTTACATGTACTCACTGAAAGTCGTAAAATATTTTCTAACGAGCCGAATTATTGCTTTATGAAACCGGTCTTGTGTAGTAACGTAATCTAAAGTTATCTTATGAAATATCTGATGATAAGTTTATTAGACTTTTCGACATCAAAGTGTTAGTCTATGATGATATTCATCATTCATGATAGAAGGCCGTTGAAAATGTGAATAGGTACGTTGTTTTCCCATCGCTGGGTCGAAAACAGATTAAGCATAAATTGTCAAAATATGAAAAACCTTTAAACCACATGTATTCTCCGAAGGGATAGGCAGAGCTCTACTTACAAAACATGCACATTTAGCCACTTACGTGTTTTTAAGTCCTTAATAGGCGCCGCGCCAATTGACGTGAGGCAAAAATCTGGGCCTCAATTCTGCTATTACAATGGTGTCAGAATAGTCTATAATTGATTTAATAATTGTTGATTTTGACAAGTTTGGTAATCTACTAATATAATGGCGTCATTATGACTTTCCAATGGTCAACCACTGACCCTCCATTGAAAGAAATGGCATAGAATGGTAATCTCGTACACAAACGTACATGAATGACTGACTTGGGCGGTAATCTGCTAAAATTTTGACAGTTCCTTTGATCAGTGACCTACCATTAGAACGTCATTGTGCAATCATTGTTTTTAATTCGTTACGAGTATCGTGTTATCATTATAACAATGACCGACCAATGATCGACCATTATGAATTTAGCAGATTACGAAGTTTTAGCAAAATGACAATGGGATCGTGTTGGAATGACGAATCTATAAAAAAAGCAGACTTGGACCCCTGGCTGATGGAAAAAAACCAGCAAAACTTTGCCCGACGAGATATTGAAAGTACCTACAATAAAAATATCGACATTTCTTCAAGTGTCACCTGCCAATATCAATTTTCTTTCAGTAAATCCTTAGCTGGAATATTATTCGATTAAAATAAAACTAACGAATGTAATTACGCTGGAAACAAAAAATATCGATGAGACATAGTGTCACTTTCACAAATCAGGGCCTTTTATTTTATTAGTCAATGTATTTTTTAGTGACTGAATTACTTTTATCAAGGGCCAGAGAAGCAATACACAATCATACAAACTCATTATCTTTTTTTTTCTGGATGGGGAATCATCAAATGATCCCGCTTTGGGCGGAGTGGAAGGGAGTCTCAGGCTTTTACTGACTAAAACCCACCCATGTTACTTCTTTGCCCTTTGTGTTCCAGGGCCGCAGTATCTCTTTCAAGCAGTCCCGCAGCCCCGGCAGGCGTCGGCACTTGCGGGACCCCTTCCTAGTTGCTGACGTCTCTAAACTCATTATCTTCCTGCCATGTTACTTGAAATCGGCATAACACGTTTTCCGATTCCATTTTCTCCCCGTCAACCGTCACACTATCATATACTCTCTTTTCTTTCACATCATTCCTCACACAGACTATCTTTTCATGTTAGTATTGGAGTGACTGTCTTTCGGAACCTCACAACCCAGTCGACCCTTAACTGCTATCTAACGTACTTACCTAACAATCATCATCTGCCTAGCCTTTTCCTAACTATGTTGGGTACGGCTTCCAGTCTAACCGGATGCAGCTACCAGTATTTTACACTAGCGGCCCGTCCCGGCTTCGCACGGGTGAGTGGACATTTATTTTCCCCTAACCCCCCCCCCTATTTTTTTTTGTAATAAATATAGCCTATGTTACTCAGGATAATGTAGCTTTCTAATGGTGAAATTTTTTTTGAAATCGGCCCAGTATTTTTTGAGTTTATTCCTTACAAACATACACACACACAAAAATACTAATCTTTCCTCTTTATAATATTAGTAAGATGGAGCGACTGCCTATCTCACACCAGGAGTAGGTAAGTACCCTACGATATGACAACAGAATATTCAACACCTAAAATAAATCTAGACATTTTATATACCGGGCCTATGTTCACAGCATCTACCGTGACGACGAAGCGTCGCGGATGTATGCACCGGCGCTTTTCCCTTTTGCAGAGTGAATGCAACTCCCAACGGTATCAGAACTAAGTGCATCTGTTGTGCTTGAAAGCAAATGTACGTTGCATTTGTTGAAATTAAATTCAACTAATATAAGAAAGAAATAACGTGGCTAAATAATAACAGCCGCTCGGGTCGATCTTTCGGTTAAGCCGTGCTTGCCTAGGTTGATCTGTGGATGGGTGACTACCCATTACTTTCCTTCGTGTCTCGGAAAGCACGCTAAGCCGTTGGTCCCGAGTGTCATTTGTAGATCTTTGATAATCGTTAGGTAGTCAGAGGCCAAAAAAGTCAAGGGGTATCCTATTACCTAGTACTAACTGGGTTGTGGAGGTCAGTTAGGCAGTCGCTCCATGAAAATACTGGTATTCAGCTGCATCCTGTTGCAATTTGACAAGAGTTACCATCGATACGAAAGGACATAATTAGCAGATAGATAATAAGTTCAGGGCAAAAAAGTAGTAAGTCTTGAACACTGATGTCAATACGTCGTAATGATTCTACTGACGCGCCCAGAATCATATGTTGTAACACCAAAACCATAACATACTCAAATCTTAAAGAAAATATGAGTCTAGAAAGAAAGTACGGAGCCCACACAGCGTTATTTTTGATGATATCATGTAGAAACAAAAGATGAACAAGGAAAAAACCAAGTTAAAAAACAAACTTCCTTATAAGTCTAAAATTTCTTCCATTTGAGTCACAGAAAACGTGAAGCCAAATCGATTCCGGTTCTACTGGAGTGGCAAGATAAAAGCGGATGTCGAATTCAAGATACAAGTATCTTTACTTACAATCTTATACAAACTTAAGAGAAGTGGTTAAGTCGGAGTATTGCCACCCAATTCCCGGGTTCTTGTTAATCAAAGTGTGCAATTGACCTCAAAAGTTGTTGATCCCCAAATTAAATAACAAAGGGAACGTTTTCAAATACGAACCGCCATCTTTATTTCACCAAGATTAAATTCTTGTCCGATGGTCTAGTTATATGTTCAAACTGGCAGATCGTCTTACATACATAAACTAGGTAGGCAGAAACCACAGAACGCCACCTACCAGTAGCGAAGGGTCAATTTTTGTAAGAGGTAAGCCGGAGTAATATTTTTAAAGTGATTATATTATTTGTCTGGATAATACTGACTGTGCCATTTTTCAAAGGGAATCCGGTAGGAATCGGTTAACCCAATTCTGGATTAAGCTCGCCATTGTACATAAGTTATGTTATCGCAGTTTGTATGTATATTTTTTGTGTGCAATAAAGAATAAGAATAAGAATCGTGTTGTATGGAACCTTCGCCACTGCCACCTACGATCCTTACATACTCATTTTGCTTCGTCCACGTTCATAGATCTGCTCATACACGCAAGCCGGTTGCGAGTACTACCTAAGTACCTACAACCTGACTCTTCTTAAGTACATCACCAATAAGGTCAGTAACCGTCCTTCTAGGACGTCCTTTCCAGGTTCTTCCACTCATATCGGCCTTGTAAATGACTTTTAAACACATATTTCGAAATCCGTGAATAACAAACATTAGCCCAGGACATTACACACAAAATTAGGTCGCATTATACAATTACACGATAAGATAAGGGGCTAAAAAACAAATAATACGATGTGGAAACGTTTGGCGTAAAAATGTGCTCTACAATTTCCTTCCCAATTTCGGTTTTAATGATTTCATTAAAATACTGTATTTAATATGGGATAAAGGAGTATGTAATGTGGCCTAATTTCGCCAGAATGGTGTCGTTGTGAAGAAAATTGGGGCGGTAATCCACGAAATCTTTCGGGTGAATATTAGACCTCCAGGGATACTTGAACTCCAGACGTTTATATACCAGTAGCGAAGGGTCAATTTGGAAAGAGGTAAGCCAGAGTACATATCTTTAATGGGATTATTATGATTTGTCTATAGAATAGTGACTGCCATTTTTTAAAGGGAAGCCAGTAGGAATCGAGTTGTATGGAACCTTCGCTACTGCAAGATACACTATCACTGTTACTAAGTCCAGAGCTTACAGATTGTTTGCCTTACAATAGCACAAATACTAGACATGGTTGAAGTAGTGAGCAAAACTGCTTCATTGCTACTAAATTATGCCTAATGTCGGACGCTTAAATCTTAGATACGACGTCTAATATACAGAACAAAGCACAGGTGCGTAATAGAACCTTAACAAATCCTTACTAATATTATAAATTCGAAAGTAAGTTTGTTTATTTGTTACCTTTTCACGCCTAAACCACTGAACCGATCATCCTGACATTTTGCATATACGTTGTCAGGTGTACAGAAACGGACATAGGGTACCTTTCATCCCGAAAAAAGTGGTGTTCCCGAGGAAAACAACAATAACGTTATTATGCTCATAGATGGCGCCACGGGTCTTTCGAATCATAATTGAATTACAAGCAGAGTATTAATTAACGAAGCCGCGAGCAAAAGCTAGTCAGGCAGGCAGGCTAGGCATATATAATTTCCTTTCATAAAACACTGCTTACTGCGACTTTGCTCTACGTCATTTGATGACGTCAGTGTTGTACTCATTAAGTACTCAATATTGAATTAGCCATTCTAAATATAGACTTATGAGAACTAGACCACCTACTGTTGTTGAGTTAGGTTTATTTGTTTTCGGGATATAAGCCTCGGGCCCTTGTTGGTCCAATGTTTACTTAGTTTATTTATTAGTTAAACAATTTCATCAACTGTGTATGATTGTGGACGAAGCATAAGTTTTAGTGCTTCCAGATTCAATGTAATTACAGTAGTTTTACTGTATTTTAGACTTCTCTACTGTGCTAAATATTAGCTCGTGGCTAAATAATAACAGCCGCTCGGGTCGATCTTTAGGTTAAGCCGCGCTTGACTAGGTTGGTCTGTGGATGGGTGACCACCCATTACATACTGAGTTTCCTCCGTGCCTCGAAAAGCACGTCAAGCCGTTAGTCTGACAACCAGTCTTACCAAGGGGTATCGGATTACCCAGTACTAGCTGGGTTGTGGAGGTCAGATAGGCAGTCGCTCCATGTAAAGTACTGGTATTCAGCTGCATCCGGTTAGACTGGAAGCCGACCCCAATATAGTTAGGAAAAGGCTAGGCAGATGATGAGACTTTCTACTGTAAACTGTACTGAAAGTGTATAAATTTTTGCATGAAATCACCGAACAATGAAGTCCTACATAAAATAAATGTCAGAACAATAACACATAATATAAATATTTTCCATAGTGACTTACTACTAACTGCCTTATCTAGGCATGACACGTGTTTATTGTACTACCTACATGCTTAGTCACTTACTATATTATACGCAGTCATGTATCTACAGTATTACTGAATCATCCTGTCCTGATAAGCCTCCTATTGATCGATTAAATTAACATAACTTATGTGGGAAACGGATTCATGTGTTACTACCACAAAGATGCTGTTGCCAAGCAACAAAAAAACAAACCATTTAGCAGAGATTAGGGAAAACAGGAATATTTTCCAAATCTTATTTAAAACAGCTTTAATTAAAGTACCAGAACTTAAATATTAATTTGCTACATTTATAGCTTCTCAAAATATGGTGAAACCCACCTCAACCACTGCGTTAAGATTTAAACAGAAATCTATCATTCATTCATAATAATACGATAACTATGCCATCTAGAGAAGAACAAGTCAGTTTTTTTTCTTTGGCCTGTCAAGTGTCCCACTGTTGGGCAAAGGCCTGCTCTTATAGGACGAAGGTCGCGGCCAACAGCTAGTTACTACTAAAAACACAACATTCACACGGCTAACAGCTGATAGGTCAATGGCGCGCGCGCGCGAATTTCGTACGGCTGTTGTGTTGTTGGCATAAAATTGAAAGAATAGGTACAAAGAAAAATGTGTCTTTGGGAAAGTTGTTTGTTATCATGAGTATAATCACTTGTTTAAGTATCTGTCACTAATTACCAGTCACCCTATGATATGTAAAGTTTCTGCATGTTACACAACGTGCATGATGACTTTATGAGTTAACGAATTCGACCCTTACAATTACCGGTCACGAGATCCACTCCCATGGGTGTCAAGAAAGCGATTAGGGACCCATGTTAGCAGGACGGGCAACCGTACCCACCCACCGTAGGTTATTAATTCTGTCTTACAATGTAATCAACGCCTGCCAAGGATTACGGTCGAATCTTCGTAATTTGAGGGGGTCTGACTCCATCGGAATTTTTTTACCAAGGTAATATTGCAAAATATTTGTTTTCTCTTGGATATATTAATTACTAAAGAACCCCCGAGCTTTTAAAGAGGCCGTAAAGTGTTTACTCTTTGTAAAAATATTTTTAGATACCGCCCGGATTTTTCAATTATTACTCAAACGGACGAAGCGTTAATGGAATGGTATTTATTTTGTTCAAAATTCAGATCCAAATATAGGTTTTCCTGAACATTTACAACGAAGTTTTTCCCTAAGGTTAACCGCAATTTCAATTTTTAATTAACCATTGAAGGCTGAAGGCACAATAAGGTCTTCATAAAATGTTTGAAAGCTTTTAAAAAAACTTATATTTTTTTATCGTCCAGCAATCAAATTAGCATTTTTATAAGGTAAGTTGTTTACTTTCTTGTTAGAAGACTTGAAGTTAGAACCATTTGTACCAATCATACATTTTAAACAGTTTTTTAAGTTATACAAAGATTGTTGATAACTATTCAAGCATTTATTTCAATTAGGCCATAACAGGCACTTTTGATTGTCAGAAAAACAAATAAGGCGAAGCTACAGTCCCAGACACAAGGCATAATAACTTGTGAAAGAACTGTAGTTGCCCATTCCAAAGCGTAGATCTCTATGGAGAAGAATGGGCAAGAAACTCCATGGACACTCTTTTCAATCAATTTTTTTTACAAGATCTTGGTTACTTATATTGGATAATACATATATGTGAGAACGATGTATCTATCGGACTATACCTATTTATGACCGTTTGACATATACTCTCAGTCCGCTTCGCCATAGTTTGAGAGGCAGACCGCATACCATTCCGTCATGATGAAAATTCATTAGCACAGTCTACAGACACCTGGTTAAAGAAGCCTTTATGCCCATGAAATGTATTGAATTCTTGGTTAATATTATCTTACACACCAGTGGCGAAGGTCCCGTACAACTCGATTCCTACCGGGTTCCCTTTGAAAAATGGCACAGTCAGTATTCTATAGACAAATAATATAGTCACATTAAAGATAGTACTCTAGCTTACCTCTCACAATTGCCCTTTTTTTTCGGATGGAAAATCATCAATACCCTCCCCCCCCCGCTCTGGGCGTAGTGGCCCTCCCACTACGCCCAGAGTGTGAGAATTTTACTGACTAAAACCCATCCATGTTCCTTCTTTGCCCTTTGTGTTCCAGGACCGCGGTATCTCTTTCGAACAGTACCGCAGCCTTCACCATTGACCCTTCGCTACTGTTACACACTATTGAATAGAATCTGATTCTTCTAAGCTAACAGACAGATGTGTTGCTGGGGAGTTTGCTCCTCCACTTCTTCTTCCCAGGTAAAACATTAGGAAGTGCCTAAAGGCGGGCTTTTTGGGGGATAGTCTCTTGTAAACTTTGACGTTCAAAAAGTGCAGATTATCAGCCTAATTTGAATAAACAAATTTTGATTTTGAATGAAAACTAGAAAATACAAAATAAAATGAAAGTCAAACAATATATCGATATTCAGTATCCAAGCATAAAGCTTTCAAGCTTCTAAGTCAAAGAAGTGCTGAAAAACCTAAAGAACTCAAGTATGATTTAAAACGGTCCCGAAAATCAATACATTGCGTCACGTTTTACATTACGAGGGAAAGTCCCAGAGCACCAACGCACCTCTCAGGAACCTACAGAATACTGCTCTTAAAAAGGTGGGAGAGGGACATTTTATGTTGGACAATATCGATTCTTACTTACCTATAATGAAAGGAACTTTAGTCTCCAAAATGTTTTAAGCTACTTAGCCTTATTAGCTCAAATGTGGAAAGAAGGAAAAATATCATGAGGAAAGTGTGAATGAGGACTGCTACAATCTGCTGTAGTTGGACGACTTTAATGCCGTCATTCGCAAGCGATGTGCATCTATGCTGTAGCGGTTCAGCGGCAACCCTAACAATATTCTAGCTACACTGGCGGACAAAATTGATGGGCCATTTATTAGGGAGACATGTGAATTAAATGTATTTCTTAATTATTCTAATTTTTGTTACTTAGTTTATTAACAATAGGATTAAACAACACTTTATGAATCTTTGGTCTGAAATAAATAAATTAAATAGAACAGTATTGGAAGACCAAAGAAACGATGGATGGAATGTGTGAAAGATGATAATTAATTATGGCTGGAAAGGCGGCGACTACAGAGATGACGATAAATATAGAGAAAGACATGCTCCACCTACTACTACCAACATAAATAAAGATAAGAACAATGTTGATGAACCATCAGATTAATACCAGAACCGAGTCTAGCCTATGGACTTAATAAAAGTACTGAGACCAAAAGTTCTAACAAAACGAAATCACAATCATAGTTGTAACATCCCTATTCCAATAACTTGGACTAATGCGGTTTCAGGCTAGCTTTCATTAGAGATAAAGTTATTTGGGTTGCCGTTATATTGAGCTGGAATTGTTCGGGATAGCGTCCTTTACAGTGATTCAGAATTTGGGAGAATTAAGTCCTTTTCGAGACCACCAAAAATATCCCAAATGTTCATAGTAATAACAATGAAGATTTTATTTCACTAGCAGCTGTGTGTTCGATTAAAAAAGGTTTATCCTACAAGAATTTCACAATATTTTAAACTGGAGTTTGTTGGGATCGGCTATAATCTAACTGTATACCAGTGGCGAAGGTTCCATAGAAATCGATTCCTATCGGATTCTCTTTGAAAAATAGCACACTCAGTATTCTATAGACAAATAATATAATCACATTAAAGATATGTACTCCGGCTTAACTCTTACAAAATTTGACCGTTCGCTACTGCTGGATACAGCTGAAGACCTGTATTGTACATGTAGCGACTGCCTATCTCCTCCATATTTAGATATCATAATCTTGCTTCCCTAGTCCTGTTACTCGGGATCGGTGCAAAACGCTTTTTTCTACGATTCTCCTCTGCCGACCATCATGCATATTCACTCCCCGTTACATCCGATATATGGAGTACTTTTTCAATTACTTTAAGAGCGTTTATACAGAAAGTGGGCAACGTGGCAAATAGCTGTCAAATATTTCGCTGTTTTGATTCATTTGGCAATATTACTGTATGGAAATAAGAAATATGGCTAACTAGTGAACTAGAATATTAATTCTGAAATGCAATAATTAATATCGTAACACCGAATATTTAGTTTTAGATGTAAAAAAAGTATTTGGAAACTTAACCAAATGCCTTTTTTAAACCTAAATTCAGTGTTTTAATTGCAATTAAAATCATTATTAATATTCTAGTTCACTAGTTAGCCATATTTCTTATTTCCATACAGTAGTATGGCCAAATTAATTAAAACAGGTAAATATTTCACAGCTACTTGCGACGTTGCCAACTTTTATCAAAAATAACAGAAAATAAGCACAAAAACCTTTTCTTCAGTACTTCTTGTAAGCTCACATTCATACAATCGTTGCCCTACATTCAAATACATAATGCCACATAAAGGAATGCTCCACAAAGTAAGAAAACCTTTTATAGCGATAACAAGGGTTCTATGGAAACCAATATATCGTAAATCATACTTCTAAAGGCTGTCAACTTATTCGTTACGAGAAAGAAATGGAAGAATTTGAAATACGCTAATGGTGGCATGGTTCTTTTTGGATTATTATATTTGAGATAAAATTTCAAAGAGCTGTGGATTTTGTGAATAATCTATATATATCAAAATCAATTGCTGTTCGCTAGTCTCGTTTATATATATAAAAATCAATTGCTGTTCGTTAGTCTCGCTAAAACTCAGAAACGGCTTGACAGATTTTGATGAATGTTCTACATAGGTCAGGGATGGTTTATAAGGTAGTAGGTAGGTGGTAGGTAGGTAGGTAGGTAGGTAGGTAGGTAGGTAGGTAGGTAGGTAGGTAGGTAGGTAGGTAGGTAGTAGGCAGGTGGGCCGAGTAGTTATATAAATACAAGGAGGTAGTACTAGGTAGAAAAAATTGCATTGCAACGCATGCCGGGGCAACTAGTCTATCTATATAAAAATCAATTGCTGTTCGTTTGTCTCGCTAAAACTCAGAAACGGCTTGACCGATTTAGATGAAATTTTACACAGTTGTTCTACATAGGTCAGGGATGGTTTATATGTTCAAAACATAATAATGTACTATTCGCTAGAACTACTTCAAAAGAATCGACCGGTTGTTGTGAATCTGAGTCAGTCAAAATTCCTTTCGAAGCTTACTTGAAACAACAAAGACGGTCCATCATCATCAATATCAACCAACCTCCACTCTAATAACATTACTCTATTGCCATCAATCCGCCCGCCAGCACCGAGGCGATATCCATCAAGATTATAGCGGAATCCTCTCAGAATTGTTCGCTGTACCAGACGTATACAGGAAGCTTATTTATAAGCAGTTATGATGGAGTCGGTAAGTTAATCGTATTGAAACGGTATACGCAGTAAAGAACGACAACGTTGCAAAAATCGGCCTTGTCTGTCTGATCGCGAGAAGAAACTGAGCGGTTTCCTACATAAATAACGAATAGTCAATCCCTAAAGGATTCGAATATCGTATTTTTATGTATTACAAGCAACCTAGTTTTTTAGGAACTGTCGCAACGTCTCAACCGGCAGAAATGGAAGCACATCGCTGAAAAAGCAGTCCTCGGGGAAGTCAACGACCCACCAAACACTTCTCCGTGTACCTCGTCTGCGCAACCACAACCACTCTGACAAGAGTGTTTCGACTAAGAAGAGAGTTTTTTTAGAAGTTACATCTATATTAATATTATAAATGCGAAAGTGACTCTGTTTGTTTGCTATCTTTTCACGACTAAACAGCCGATCGGATCGTAATGAAATTTGGCTAGGAGATAGATTATATCCTGGGGAAGGACATAGGCTATCTTTTTTTCCTCACTCATACTCATCAAAAATACCACGCGACCGAAGTCGCTGGCAACAGCTAGTATTTTAAAAGTTTAGATTTCCTAAATGTCTAGTTGACTCATTGAAGAAGACACTAAAATCGTAACCATAGTAATTTTTAAGCTGTTCAATAAAGTACATCTTAAGGGACCTGTCCGAAGTCACTGCAAACAGTGTCGACGTGGCAGAGTTCTGGTCGGAGCTCATTAAACCAGAATATGGGCACCACGAGGAAGAAGAACTCAGCTACTCTGTCTGAGTACAACTTAGAGCAACTATTTCTGATATCATCTGCCTAGCCTTTTCCAAACTATGCTGGGGTCGGCTTCCAGTCTAACCGGATGCAGCTGAATACTATTATTTTACATGGACCTATGCCTATCTGACCTCCACAACCCAGTTAGTACTGGGTAATACGATAGCCCTTGGTAAGAATGGTTGGCAGACTTTTTGGGCCACTGACTACCTGTAACGACTGTCAAAGTCTACAAATGACAGCCGGGACCAACGGCTTAACGTGCTTTCCGAAGCACGGAGCAAACTCAGTGTGTAATGGGTGGTCACCCATCCACAGACCAACCTAGGCAAGCACGGTTTAACCTAAAGATCGACCCGAGCGGCTGTTATTATTTAGCCACGAGCTCCTCTCCCTTAACTATTTCTGATAAACACCCATTGTCTTCTTGCCCACCATACACCTATAACCGTCCTTTCCCATTACCAACAGCCCAAACCCATATCAAACATCAGACATTTGCAAAGTTCAACATTGTTAGAACACCGGCCATTAACGAAGGCATTTATGTTTATACGGTGCTACTATTGTTTCGTTAAATCTTCCTGAACGGTTAAACTATGCACGTTATAACCACAGTGTAGTAACTACGAGTATCTTATTCCTTACAATAAAGGAGTCCACACTTATGGACGTTAAATCGGCTTGAGCCGGTCAGGTGTTGTGACAGTTCGGATGACACGACTGGTCTCCGCATCGGACTGTCCGCTTTTTTTACATGGATATAAAGCTGTTGGGAGCGGTTGAAGCCGATTCCGCGTCGAAAAGTGTGTTAGCTCCCTAAGTAAATGCGCGCAGAGCAATCGCGAGGGGTGAATGGGGGTCGAACTTATGGCGCAAACTGCAGAATGGCATACATTAGTTTAGATAAAAATAACATCACGCCTGTATTTCCCAAAGGAGTACGCAGAATGAGGGTGTATTTTTATAAAAAAGAAAGGGGGTTAGTCGACAGCCATCTATACATATAATAAGACAGTAAAAAAACTGTGTCTGTACATTGAAGATATTTAAAAAAAAAAATTGAGGGGGGTTTAGAAACAGTAATAGAGCACGAATCCAAAAAAAAAATTCTGTCTGTTTGTCTGTTTGTTTGTACACGCTAATCTTCGGAACTACTGGACGGATTTGAAAGATTTTTTTTTTGTTGTGTAGGTATTAAGTCTGGGCAACATATAGGCTATAATTTATCTTGGAAACTTGAACACCTGATGCAGAACCGCAATAGAATAGCTAAACTATAAGAGATACAAAAATGGTACCATAGCAAAAATTGTTCCACGTGATGAGCATTTTCTGCTGAGAGAATAAATTTGAAGATCTGGAACACCTGATGTGGAACTCCAAGAGTCCAGCTACACTATAACATATACAACGTGTAACGTTAAATGCGCAAAACCTGAAAATAGTTTGATCAGAATAACGAGCAGAATCAATTGAACCACTTTTCAATATAGGTCATATTTTTCAAAAAATCTTCTTTAAAAATGTTGCCCTGTCTATTTATTAATAGGTCTAGCCATCACGTGCGCAAATCCGCCAAAATAGGTAAACAAACACAAAAGGTTGTCGACCAATTTAAATTTTCTCATACGCGGGATAATAATAGTTCTTATTTCAATGCCAATACGAACCTTGCATCCAGTACCATGAATAAGACAAACAAACACAAAAGGTTGTCGACCAATTTAAATTTTCTCATACGCGGGATAATAATAGTTCTTATTTCAATGCCAATACGAACCTTGCATCCAGTACCATGAATAAGACAATTTGAAGTAAACAAATAAATTCTATCTATCTTTTTTTAACTTAAACGTAACTAACCTATGAGTTAGAAAGAGAAAGAGAAATGGAGGCGGGGCGTGCGAAATTCATGACAGTGGCCATGACCTATTTACTCCAGTCTGTGCGGCGCCAGCGCAAGCGTCACAGGTGCAATTTGATTAATTATCCCGTAATCCGCGGCGCGTGCGCTCGAAAATCGCGACTATGGCGTTTTTGTACACAAACATTCAATATTGTGAAATGGTGAGAATGTTAGCGCGTTATAATGACAACGTTAACTTGGCAGTGCGACGGTTTCGAGAAGAGTTTGGAGTATCTGTATCTAACAGGACAATGCTAGCAGTGCAATGGCCTGCAAGATCGCCCGATTTAACACCATTGGATTTTTTTTTGTGGGGTCGTGTAAAAGCACTAGTGTATGACGATAGAAATGGACCATAATGTGACTGAACTGCGTGATAAAGTTGAATCAGCGTTTCAACAAGTGAAAAGTGACCTCAAGTGCTCGATTCGCTGAAAAATAATTTAAGAAAGCGGGCTGTGTTGTGTATTCAACAAAGTGGTAGGCATTTTGAATCTTTGCTTCCGAAACGAGAGGACCTGTAAGTAGAGATACCAAATTATCTACTTAATTAATTGTAAACGCGCCAATTATTTGTAAATACAGTGATTTAAACCTTTTAAACACGCTAACATTACCTACTTACGTAGTACCTACCTAATAATTAGATCAGCACGTCATAATTACTGTAGGTAAAGTCTGAAAATGTGGGTTACCTATGTTGCCAGTCCAAACCTGGAAAAGTGTGATGGAAACATTTAAAACACTGTTAAAAGATAACCTAAGTTCTTTACGAGCGTAGATAGTAATAACAATAATGTCAGCGCGGCCCAGGCGGCCCGGTGATATGCCTACCGACTCCTCCCTCGACAGAGCGTCGACGCAGACGCTAGAAACGGTCAGAATTGTCAGTAAAACTAAAACAGCTCATAAAACCTTTGAATTTTTTTTAATAATTTTTTTTCTCTCAGTATTAGGTTAATTGAATTAAAAATCAATTGGGGTATCTGAGGTTTTGCGCATTTAACGTTACACGTTGTATAGGAATGACGTCTTAGCAAAAATTGTTCAATCTGATGACCACTCTCTGTTGATTTATAAAAATCGAAGATCTAGAACACCTGTTGTGGAACTCCAAGAGCCCAGCTACACCATAACACATATAGGAATGACGTCTTAGCAAACATTGTTCAATCTGATGAGCACTCTCTGTTGACTTATAAAATCGAAGATCTGGAACACCTGTTGTGGAACTCCAAGAGCCCAGCTACACCATAACACATATAGGAATGACGTCTTAGCAAAAATTGTTCAATCTGATGACCACTCTCTGTTGATTTATAAAAATCGAAGATCTGGAACACCTGTTGTGGAACTCCAAGAGCCCAGCTACACAATCTATACATATAATAAGACAGTAAAAAAACTGTGTCTGTACATTGAAGATATTTAAAAAAAAAAATTGAGGGGGGTTAAGAAACAGTAATAGAGCACGAATCCAAAAAAAAAATTCTGTCTGTTTATCTGTTTGTTTGTACACGCTAATCTTCGGAACTACTAGACAGATTTGAAAGATTTTTTTTTGTTGTGTAGGTATTAAGTCTGGGCAACATATAGGCTATAATTTATCTTGGAAACTTGAACACCTGATGCAGAACCGCAATAGAATAGCTAAACTATAAGAGATACAAAAATGGTACCATAGCAAAAATTGTTCCACGTGATGAGCATTTTCTGCTGAGAGAATAAATTTGAAGATCTGGAACACCTGATGTGGAACTCCAAGAGTCCAGCTACACTATAACATATATAGGAATGACGTCTTAGCAAAAATTGTTCAATCTGATGACCACTCTCTGTTGATTTATAAAAATCGAAGATCTGGAACACCTGTTGTGGAACTCCAAGAGCCCAGCTACACCATAACACATGTAGGAATGACGTCTTAGCAAACATTGTTTAATCTGATGAGCACTCACTGTTGACTTATAAAATCGAAGATCTGGAACACCTGTTGTGGAACTCCAAGAGCCCAGCTACACCATAACACATATAGGAATGACGTCTTAGCAAACATTGTTCAATCTGATGAGCACTCACTGTTGACTTATAAAATCGAAGATCTGGAACACCTGTTGTGGAACTCCAAGAGCCCAGCTACACCATAACACATATAGGAATGACGTCTTAGCAAAAATTGTTCAATCTGATGACCACTCTCTGTTGATTTATAAAAATCGAAGATCTGGAACACCTGTTGTGGAACTCCAAGAGCCCAGCTACACAATAACACATATAGGAATGACGTCTTAGCAAACATTGTTCAATCTGATGAGCACTCTCTGTTGATTTATAAAAATCGAAGTTCTGGAACACCTGTTGTGGAACTCCAAGAGCCCAGCTACACCATAACACATATAGGAATGACGTCTTAGCAAAAGTTGTTCGGTCTGATGGGCTTTTCCTGTTGACTTATAAAAATCGAAGATCAGAAACATCTGATGTGGAAATCAAAGCTATCACTAATTTCACTGTATAATTATAAAATAACATAAGCTGGGAGTATCTCCACGCGGTGAAGGCGGTAACAGTTTAGGACTGATATTCGATGACGACGGTATATCATTGAAAATTTGACTCTACTGGACAAAACTCCTATTTATTTTTTTACTTTATCGAATAAATATGCCTTCGGGCTTATGTTATTTGAGTGTTTTAGACTTTTCCCACTTATCTTCGTGACACGGTAGCCTACCCGGTAACGCAGGGGAGCAGTCACTTAGATTTTAATTGATCAGGTATCTTCACAATAAAACTATAACCATGCCTAGAAAGAGGTCAAATCTTTCCCAATGTTCCGAAGGAGCTAAAAGATTGAGGATCATAAGATCCCAAGAATCTACCGAAGAACGTCAGGAGAGACTTGATGCTGTTCGAGAACATCAGGCTGCAACTCGCTCCGTGGAAACCTCTTCCTCTCTTCTCTTCTCTTCCTCTTAGATAACGAAGCACGCCTGCGTTCTCAGCGTATTTACGCATCTACATCCAGGTCTCTAGAGAACTGTGAAGAACATGATGCGCGACTGACCGCTGATCGAGAACGTCATGCATTGTCTCGCGAATCGGAGACGTTCACGGATAGAGAATTACGCTTGAGTTCCAAGCGTATCTACGCATCGACTTCTGACTTACAAAAATGAAAGATCTGGAACGTCTCGAATCGTCTCGCGCATCCCGTTGTTTTCCCGTCCCCGGGCTCTTAGAATTCGACATCAGACGTTTCAGATCTTCGATTTTGACGACCCCGTTGTCGCTGGCATAAGCAACAGGATCCGCGTACGAAGTCGCGGGCAGAAGCTAGTTACATAATAAAACGTAACGGTACGACCAACAAGGAAGTGAAGATAATTCAGAATGTCGTTTTTGACATTTACAAAAGATCTAATGTATGGGATGACATTGCTAAGTTATTGATACTCTGTGGCATTGATATAGATACTCTGTGCCATAGATACGTTTAGTATATTGGTAAGTTTTATAGTGCCAAATCGATGCCAAGAACTAAGGCGCTTAATTTTATGTGTGTATGTGGATTGAATTGAATTTAAAGTCGCAAGTAGTTTTTTATATATACTGGTGTAAGACTTAACGTCACATAAGTATGAGATGCGTATCATTTGTTAAAGAAATTAAACGTTACTGTCTTTTCTGAAATAGAACTGTAGGAATCTTAAGACTACAGGACCCTTAACCTTAGTATCGCTGTTGCTGTATTGAAAAGAAAACCTGAAATATCGCGTAAGCTGTGACGAAAAACATTCAAAAACCGTCATTTATTTTAGTCACCTAAACCAGGCAACCTCCTTTGTAAAACAACAAAAACATGTTTATTCCTAAACCCGTAATCATGCAGCTTCCACAAACATCCGTCTCACTTTACGAGAAAAATACCTCAACGTCCCACATACCTCCCAACTTTGAACAAAGTCTAAACCTCCCCGTTACCCGACATTAAACGAGATTTTACTACACATTGTTTCCGTTAAACAGTCCCTCCCGAGCCCTTTATGCGTTGCTTACGTCATCGCTTATATCGTTCAGACGGTCAGGCAATTTCATTTCATTATGGGGATCCACTGCGTATTGAATAAGGTTCGGATAGGAATGATGTATCGTCCTTTATCTTGGGTTCGGATAACAGATCATTGGGATAGGTTATTTCTTTTGTTAGATCCGTTAATGTTGTATCCATACTAATAACTA
Source organism: Noctua pronuba (assembly GCA_905220335.1). NCBI lineage: Eukaryota > Metazoa > Arthropoda > Insecta > Lepidoptera > Noctuidae > Noctua > Noctua pronuba. The sequence continues at coordinate 3,502,194 of LR999919.1, read as the reverse complement.
AATGCGAAAAAAAACCGTCCGCTACCACGCCTGAAGCGAAACGAACGAGCGAGCGAGGCGGGCGAGGTTCTTGTCATACTTCGTTCGGCTCTTTCGGTAGTTCGCGGTGTGAACCAAAGTATGAAACGATGCCTCGTTCGCCTCGCTCGCTCGATAGCTGGCAGTGTAGCCTGCGCTTTAAGGGCCACATTGATTTCGATAAAAAAAAGGCCAGGCCTGGGTAAGGAACGGGATAAGTAGTTTTTATCCGGGTATTATTATATTCCCGTGAGATAATTTCTGACCTCCATGCGGGCGAAGCTATAGGAAAAAGCTAGTGTAGCTTTAAGGAGCACAGAGTCACAAATAATCGATCTTGGGTTATGCGCATTTACGAAAACCTAATTAGGTACCAAAATAGTAACGGAAATCCCAAAACAGACGACCAAATTGTCGTTTTATAGCCAAAACGACCCGATAGTCCAATCGATTCAATTTCGTATGCAAGGTTTAATGCTCACAATTTTTACTGTCAACCACGTTGTTCGACGAAAAATCAATCGTGTACCTGAGCGAAATTTTAAATGAAGTCGCGTTTCAAGTTCTGATTGGTTTTTTTAATAATTTTGGTGTTTTTTGGATGAAGCTTTAAAGTTTAATACTCGGATATCGAGGTGTGTGAGGGATGATATGAAAGAGAAAGGAGTAAATGATGCCGTGACGTCTGACAGGGGAGAATTGGGGTCGGCTTCCAGTCTAACCGGAGGAAGCTGAAACCAGTATTTTAAATAAAGCGACTGCCTATCTGACCTCCACAACCCAGTTAGTACTGAGTAATATGATAACCCTGGTTGTCAGACTTTCGGGACACTGACTACCTGTAACGACTGTCAAAGATCTACAAATGACAGCCGGCACGAACGGCTTAACGTGCTTTCCGAGGCACGGAGGAAACCCGGTATGTAATGGGTGGTCACCCATCCACAGACCAACCTAGGCAAGCACGGCTTAACCTAAAGATCGACCCGAGCGGCTGTTATTATTAAGCCACGAGCTCCTCCGTGACATGAAAAGGAAAACGTGTTGCGCCGACCTCAAATAGAATGAGACAAGGGCAGGAAGATGATGACTCTGATATCGAGGTTCTTAACCTGAGTCGGTCTATTCGATCCTGCTATTGGTACATATAGTGTTCTTGAACGCTCAGTTTTGTAATCAGATAGGAAATTTCGACTACATCTAGTTTTTCTATAAAAATGACGTGTTAAAGAGATTCTGACACCCAATTTATTTCAGTAAGAACTTCGCTATAACATAAATTTGTCGATAAATATTGGAGAGCTTTTAGGTTAGTACCTCAAACAAAGGCAAGAAGCAAGTAAAAATATTACCAAGAAAAAATATTGACGGAAAAATAGAAAAACACTAGCTCTTGAAAGACAAGACCTTCATTTTATTTATCCCCTTCTTAGAAAAAAAACAAGCTTACGTCACTCTATTCCGTCATAGACAGCCAGTTTTTACAGCCTTCCCTAGATGGATATTACAGGGAGGATAGGAATAAAATTATAATCCACCAATAGCATCTCTATCCGGCAGCGAGGTACCAAGGCAATACACTGAATACAAATTGAAATATTTATGTAGTTTTTATGTTAACGTATTCGGAAAAAATGGTAGCTTACCAACGTATGTTTAAAGATGGGTCTTCACTTGATATTTATTCTTTCGTATCGTTTCAAGTAGTGATGTCATCTCTTTTCTGCTTATACTTCCAAGGCCTGAATTTGACTATCTAACTAACCTGACTTTAAAGGATGGCGTATTTGACGAAGCTCGAGCTCGTGGCTAAATAATAACAGCCGCTTAAATCGATCTTTGGGTTAAGCCGTGCTTGCCTAGATTGGTTTATGGATGGACGACATACCGAGTTTCATCCGTGCCTCGGAAAGCACGTTAAGCCGTAGGTCCCGGCTGTCATTTGTAGATCTTTGACAGTCGTTACAGGTAGTTAGTGGCCCAAAAAGTCTGACAACCAGTATTACCAAGGGGTATCGTATTATCTAGTACTAACTGGATTGTGGAGGTCAGATAGGCAGTCGCTCCATGTAAAATACTGGTATTCAGCTGCGTCCGGTTAGACTGAAAGCCGACCCTAACATAGTTGGGAAAAGGCTAGGCAGATGATGTATTTGACGAAGCTACAAGATTATCCAGAATGACTAAAACCCTGAATTCACGTGAATCTTGGGGACACTATTTAGTGATTTTTGTATGAACTGTATACAACAAATTGGGCGAATCAGCCTCTTAATAGGGTCAACATGAAACGCTTCAGCTACATGATAATTGATTCGCCAAACTAGGTAGGAACCCAGCTTAATTTTACCAGCTTATTTTAATTTTAAAAGCTGCTTACCGGTCTTTGTGCTCGCTTGCAGGTAAATGATTTATTAATTGAATGTCAGCGGAGAATGTTGAACTCATTTTTATAAGCACCTACCAGTTTTATATTATGCAAAAAGTAATTTTGTACGATGCTTCAAACAAACAAAAACACGTTTCACGTTTCGAGTTTAATTATTAAAAAATAAGAGGACAGTGCAGTTATACAATTTTATAAAAATCATGGCTGTTCTGAGGTTACACGTTATATCATCACGCCCGTAAACCCTGAAGAGTTCGGCAGGAGTAACCTATAGTTATGTTCAAGTATCATATATTAATAGGGTTCTCAAATCCATCAAGTTTTCCCGAAAAAAATCCGGACATTTGAAGACAATCCCGCAGTTTACTTTTGAATGTGCAGTTTAACGTTATTTTGCTTTTTTTTTAAAAGGATAATGGTGATTTCGATCCAAGACCCACAAGACCAAGTAAAAAAAAGGTACTGGGCAGGCCACATGTGAATCAAAATTGGCTCAAAGTGGTAACAGATGGAACCGAATCCGAACGACAGAACTCGGCGATGCGGTAGGCCCAGCAGGAAATGGCGTGATGAGCTGGACTCGTAAAAAAGATTAGACCCAGATTTGATGATTTTCCATTCGAAAAAAAAGCAATACCAATCAAACAAACAATCTTCCCAGTACTTGTACTCTGTTCCAAAATAAAAAACTGTTACTTTACTTCGTACTTACCAAGTTATCGAGTCTATCTAGGAGAACACAGGCAATACCTATTGAACTAAAAGATCAGGTATATAACATTACCTAGATAGTACCACTTTAAACCCATTTAGCTCGAGGAAGTACATACTCCTGTTACTACGTACTCAATTCTAGACGGTACCCTAATGGTCTAAATAAAAAATGTTCACGTTCAATGTTCCATTCGAGACGAGTAATTCAGTATAGTAACAGTATAAAAAATAACAGTTATCTGTCTGCGGTAGATGTACTCGTGTATATGTAACTTAAGCTTTCCCAAATTGCAAGAGTGTGTTTGTAACATTTTTTATGCCTAATTGGCAGAATTTGAGGACACCCTCAATGAGATTTGGCACACAGGTAGACCATGACCTGGATTAGGACATAGGATATATGTTATCCCAATAGTACGTTCCCGTGGGATAATTTCCGACCATCACGCGGACGAAACCGCAGGAAAAATCTGACGATGGCTGAATTAAGCACACAGGTAGACCATGACATGCATAAGGACATAGGATACATTTAATTCCAGTAGTACGTTCCCGTGGGATAATTTCCGACCATCACGCGGTCGAAACCGCAAGAATAATCTGACAAATAATTTAAATAAAAAAAATGCCGAGTAAAATACACAAAATTACACTTATAGAATGAATGAAAAGCAAAGAATGAGTAAGCTAGACCCATCAGTTATCGATCGAGTGGATGCATTGGTAAAACCCATGATTCAGCAGGCTGTCAATTTAAAGCAGACTTCATCGTGAGATCGCTGGTAAAAATCTGACGGTCCAAATTGCATGCTAAGTGATCTTAAATGGAAGCTATTAGATAGATATTGATAATACCTTCGAGTGATCTTGAATTGAGGGAGAGGAACACCGATGAAACGATGTTTGGCTTGTGTGTAATATTGTAATGATAAAGAGAGTGACTACGGAGAGGACGAATGATGATATTAGAAAGAAAAAGATGTGCTGTGCCGACCCCAAAATAGGGCAGTAGGAAGCTGATAAATTCATCTTAGATCCTTTAACTGATATACAACATTATATCGGCTTAAAACCAGCAGAGTCGAAAAATGAAGAAAGACAATCGCGTCGCGCTTAGAGCCTTTTTTCAAAACAGATGTTTTTTTAAAAGGAGAAATGTAGTTTGGTTTAGGAATTTGGTGCTTTTTAAATTGGTTCGAGAATAATGAAATTAGTACACTTCCATAAACAATATTCCTAATAAAATATATAGTAAAGTTACACAAGCCCTAGAAATGTTAATAACATCAATATCTTCACTCGACAGGCATTATGTAGAAACTCATTAATATATCAGATGAAACTGCCGTATCATTCATCAAGGAAGCGCCTAATGACGTCATTAATTATGGTTGTTAGGATCGTACGTAATTAGGATTACATGATTATGTTGTTTATTTCGTTATTTGATGCTTGATCATTAATCTAGATTTTGCCAATAACCTTCAGATTTGGGACCGTACGACGAGCCATTTATTTTCCTGCCCTTACCCCAATTTATTTGGTTTTGGCGCAGCATGTTTTCTTCTTCTATAATTCTCCAATAGTCGTCATTTATTGAGTAAATTTCCTTTTTGCACGTATCCTTCGAAGAGTTTTATCGGAAGATTTTTTTGAAAATATCTAGCAAGTTGGTCATGTTTCTTCTTTTGTCATATCAGCTAAACGACGTCCCCTGCTGCACCGAGCCCGCACTGACCCCGCGTAGTGGGACATGGCTCTAACCCTCTCACACAGAGGCAAAGAGGATCAGCCGAAGTCTAGACTACGGGCTAAATTGAATAACATTACGCCAAACCTGAGGACCCCATCAAGGACTGTTCAGGATATTCACGAACCGCACTTGCGACTACTAGACCTACTAGGAATCCTTTGCAAGAAAAGTAATCATAAATTCTTCTTTCAATGGGTGGCCAAGTATATGACTTCTTGATTCGTATCAATGGATATGCCTTGTCAAATTACTAGGGTCCAATATCTGGCCACGTTTATTCGCAGCGTCAGTGGCGTTTAAACGTTGAGAAATAAAAACATGACATTAGCAATTACGACGATGTTTACAAGTGGAAAAATGCCATCAGCTGTTTATCGTACCAGCCACCGGGTACACTTATGTATGAGTCAGTTGTGGAAATAAATGTTTCTAGACGGACTTTGAGCGTAGCAATCTTTTTCTATTTCTTATCCTTGTAGTTATATTGTACTAGCTGTTCCCCGCGACCTTCGTCCGCGTAAAATTATTAGAAATACAATTTTCCCCGTTTAAGCAACATTTTTCACTGCTGCTCCGCTCCTATTGGTTGTAGCGTGATGATATATAGCTTATAGCCTTCCTCGATAAAAGGGCAATCCAACACTATATGATTTATTCAATTCGAACTAGTAGTTCCTGAGATTAGTGCGTTCAAACAAACTCTTCAGCTTTATAATATTAAGTATAGATGTATTAATTATGTATATGTTATAATAACAGCTATATCTTGGCAGAAACGTAAACTTCTACTGGTTGTATTTCTTTTGTATCGGCGGCATGGACTTATGAGACTTACTCATGCCGTGGTCAATACGTATATCGATCAGTCAGGTGTTAGTGAGACTGCCTGTCTAGCAGTGGCGAAGGTTCCATACAACTTGATTCCTACCGGATTCCCTTTGAAAAATAGCACTGTCAGCATTCTATAGACAATAAAAGATAATTATGTACTCCGGCTTACCTCTTACAAAAATTGACCCTTCGCTACTGCTGTCTAGGGCTCGTGTTGTCATTCGTAAACGGTTTTTAAATGCTCATCCTCCAACTTTTGGGGAGGCCCAAATGATATATCAAAGAAATGGATTGCTGATCGCAGTTTTCTTTTGTTATCTCTTATCATCAGACGTTAGAGGTGTAACGGTGCTGATGCTCTTCAAAAGCGTTTTCTTAAACTTCAAATTCATAAAAAGCGACACGGTTTTTTAAAATGACTTCAAAACACCTTAAAAATTTAGTTACTTTAAAGAACAGCCCTTTTTCGTAACGCTACATAGAGCCACCGTCGACGGAGCCCCATAATTTTGTCAATTCACGTCATAGTGGCCGGATGATGGGTTGAGTTGAGCGTACCAATACCAAGTAACCATTGCGAGGTCATCAACCCGACCTTGCGTGGTGGTTATAAGATTACAGGTACTTTTTCGACATTACGCTAATACAAATTATCTTTGGGCATTCGTAGAATTGGATGAAACAATAATGAAAATACTCTTCAAATATTCATATTTGAGTGACTTTGGCATAAATAAGAAGTTTCTTTTTTTATTCACTTCTCTTTTGTAGCGATTGTTATTAGTTTCCTATTTATATCACTTATCTATCTCAACCAAAAGTTGACATCATAAATTGTTATTTGTTTTTGCTATGGAAAAGATGATTAATAATTTATAGCAGGTAGGTATTTTAGTTCGTAGTAAACATGCATACTAAATCTTGAAGATGTTTCACATTTTTTTTTTCGATTATGTCATAGAATACATCTATGTGGCGCTCGTCACTCGTGGCTCAACAAAAACAGCCAAATGGAACGATCGAAGGCTAAACTACGTTCGGCGAGGTTAGTCTGCGGATGGGTGAACGTCTATTACATACAGACACCTCCGTGCCTCGGAAATACAACTTCAGCCGTTGGTCCCAATTGTCGTTTTAGATCTTTGACAGTTGTTAAGTGTTAATCAGAAGCCAGAAAGTCAGACAGCCAATCTTACCGATGGTTATACTAGTATTACCCTAACATAGTTGGGAATAGGTAACGCACATGATGAGTCAGACTAGCTAGACCATTACTATAATGTTTAGATATTAAAGAAACACGACCACTTCGCATCTCCGTTGCTGTATGCAGCCCGTTGCTCCTACCTCCAAGGCCGCCCATTGTGTCACCCAGGTATATAAAATGTCTACCTTTTTGTCATTACCTGCAATTTTTAGGGTGTACATAAAAAGAGGATTATTCTATTCTACATGTTCAATTGTCTCGACTACCGTCAGATTCAATCATCACATCTCAGCAAGTTTAATTAGTTTTTCATCGTAAATATTTGCATCTCACAGACACGTTGTACACATCAACAAACCGACTGACAATAGTGACTGTAGATTATGTGTGAGTCAACGAGGACAAACGACGTAGTGTGCATATCTCCGCTCGCTGTAATCCGTTGAGACGATTGAGGAAATTTTTCGGTGAATTGGGAGTTAAAACCAGCCATAAAGTTTATTTTTGTTATTTTCCCTGCAGTAGGTATGAAATGCAAGCGGGTTTTACAGTACCGTATGAACTTAAAATTGCAATAAGACTTCGATGAAGTAACAGTAAATCCGTGGCCAAATTTAATGACGCGTCTAATACATACGCTGACAAGAGATTGCATTGAAAATCGGCTTTCAAAAAACTGATAACTTTATTCATGAATGGTTCTTCTTATTCCTCTAGAAACACGACTTTTGAAGCCAGTAAGAGGCCGCTTTGGTGGATACTAAGTGGCCACCGCCAGGTATGGATATTTGCAATCCAGACCTCCCATAAACGGGCCTGTGGACGGTGAGTAATGGGCTAGCTCGCCGTCGTCCGTCTTATGACGACAAGCCGTGTCGAAAGATATATCAGCAAAAAGGAAGGGGTCCGCAAGGGCCGATGCCTGCCGGGGCTGCGGGACTGTTCGAAAGAGATACCGCGGCCCTGGAACACAAAGGGCAAAGAAGGAACATGGATGGGTTCTATTCAGTACGAGTCTGACACTCCCTTTCACTCCGCCCAGAGCGGGAGGGGTAATTTGATAATTTCCCATAAAAAAAGGCCTCCCATAATGTGTTGCTCTACGACTCTGTCCATTGCGCCATCATTATACTCTAGGTACTAGTTAGGTACGTCGATGGGCTGCAAAAGTGATTTTTCATGGGGAGATAAAACCATAGCCACGGTCAGTGGGCGGATCGAAGATAGCAACATGATATCTAAGGTTCAATGCCATCAAAGTGACGGCGAAACGATTGCATCGACAATTGCAAAATCAACTTTAGGAGCTTAAAATATGGCATAAACTCGTATAACCATATCAAATTCAACTGACCCTTTATTACATTTACGACAAAAAGTGAATGCATATTAATGCAGTCGTAAATCATTCAGGCAATAACTTTGAGAGTACTAAGTAATTAAAACATCAATGGAAATCTGTTTTATTCAAGCTATAAAATTATCATTGTCATCAATATCTTTCTACAATGTTCCCAGTGCTGGGACAGAGGCCTCCACTCTGTGACATGCCATGAGCTGTAAGCCCCTAATCCACATGTAACATCCACAAAACCGCACTGAACCTGCATGGTTGCCTGCCGGTTTCTGTTCCCTGATCATTACAATCTGGATCTAGATCCAGTATGGTTTCTTCTAGGCAAGCATGCTCCATCCTAGGCCAAAACATTGCTTCACATCGACGAGGTGCGACCAAACGCAAGACTATTTAGTATTTAAAAAAAATCGTGGATTACACATTCAATCTCTCCTATGTCTCAGTAGTGAGAAAATTTAGGCTAGTAATTATAAAGTCATGGATAAACCTACTCAAACATTATTTCCTTAACTCTTCAACTATATTTGACAGTGACACATTTAATGACAGTACATAATACATTGTGCTAACTGCCATGAGGTCACCATAACAAAAATAACTAACACATGTATGACCTCAAATATGTGGCGAGTCGGTAGTTGTAAAACAAGGTAAGTACTGGCTTTAATTACTTTGTAGTTTAAATGTGGACTGTTAGTTACCTATATTTAAAAGTAAAATAATTATTATAAATCCAAGCTTAGTCCTATTGTAAGGAAATGATTAAAAAAACACATAATTAGTTTATATTTGTCTGTACCTACTAACATGCCTATAACATTTATTACAGCAAAGTAATAAATAAAGTATATAGCAGGTATAATTACACATCTCGTAACCAGAGTGTGTATGATGCAGGGTTGTTGCGAACATCAGCATCAGCATCAGCATCCGCTGATCTTCAGCATCATTTTCAACATCAGAATCAGCATCAGCATCCGCATTGATCGATGCTGATTATTAATGCTGATTATTAATGCTGAAGTTCGAGTCGTGACATGACCGCAGAGAGGATTATACTTATCACGTGTAGTTTTTGCCTGCGACTTTGACCATTTAAAAGATCGTCTGCGGGGATTGTGATTGCAAGCAAACACAAACTTGTCTCATTACGTTAATTCGTCATTATGCGTGAAAGTTTTTGTTTTTTTTCCGTAAACTGTTGAGTGTTATCCGTTGAAAAGTGGAATATGGACGTATTTTAAATTAAGGAGTCAAGAAACTGCAAACTGCAACTTATGTAACAAGGATTATTTACGCAAAGAGAGTACTAATACGGACTGATTTTACTTTTTCCGTTTTTTAAGAAAATAATTAAAATCAGCATCAGCATCAGCATCCGCTGATGTCAATGATAAAAGATCAGCATCAGCATCAGCATCCGCTGATGTGAAAAAATTATGCATCAGCAACAACCCTGGTATGATGTCATGAACATGGACAAAGCAAGAGGAGTATGTAAGTAAGGGTCATAGTAGACAGTTGCTTTCTATATGTATAGATTCTGCCTATCCTCATCGAAAAAAGAAGTGTGTTAATGAAAGTATGCATGGATGAATAATTACCAGTGATCGGAGTAGGTAGATTGAACTGGGGTCATTGATCCGAAACGTATATATTACTATGGACATTCCTCCGGAATTGGTGGATTATTGGTGTGTTTGTTTTTATTATTCAACAGATAAATAATGAATTAATTTAGTTTTGATACCTTCCTTTAAATTTTGAATTGAGTAGTAATAATATCACTACCAACATTAACAATATTTAATTGAATCCGGAAATACCGGAATTACTTTCCGGAAAAATGGCTTATCCATGTTATTCTTTCTGTGTGCATTTATGATACAAGTACCAAAAATCAATCTACCTACTCCGATCACTGATAATTACACAGACAACAAATAAAATAATGAAATTAAACATGCACGTCAGTAATTAAATAAATTAAAAAAATAACTGAACAAAAAAAAGTATATTTTTTTATAATTTATTATCCTATTCAAGTAACTATATTATGCAAACATGAACATAAAATAAATATATAAAATTAGCAATGCAAAATAATAAAGAAAGCATTATACAGCATGTCACAGAATTTAAGTGATAGTAGTTTTAGCCTACGATCACATGGGACTTATAAAATAGCTGGTCATTGGGTTGTACACTCGGAAACACATCAAGCTACACATTCCCAGTATAACATGGCCTCACTTCGTACAGATTTCCTGTACAATGGGAGGTGCGCATAAACAGGTTTTGTACAGCTTGGTTGGTCGCCTTGTGTGCTACAGGTCACCTCTGCCTAACCCTTCAATGGAAACAGGTGTCTTTATATACTTTTAATATTTGCCAACTCAACATGAGTTAGTTTAACTGTCTTGTATATTGGCTGGTGTCCACAATACAACTCCACAAATTAAAGTGTATTTTTCCTCCTAAAGTGCATATTACGCTTACATGTAGGAGAATTGATCATTTGATCCACTCCTGCTCCTCAAGTAAGGCTAGCATTGCCTTGGTGTTACTGACGATCTTACAGACAGTACTATTACGGAGAGTGTACGGATTGGTTAGGTTAACTGTGCATTTCCATTGGTGAAACCTTGTGACATAAAAAGTCTTATATGAATATGTTGCCAGTAGCGTAAGCCGCCAATAATGTTCCGACTACTGAAATGCAGGCCTTGCCAGTATGAGAGGAAATGGCCTGTAATCCACCATGCAGGCCTAGTGCAGGTTGCTTTTGCACAGAAATAACATCCAACGGCCATAAGTTGTGCCTGACTTTGTCCCGTATTACTTGGAGTTAGCACAATACACATTTTTGTCTTACATTTTCCACCGCAATGTCTCGCTAGCATTCACTCTGCTTTCTTTCATATTGTCCTATCACAACCCATCCATCTTGTCTCCCTTTCCAAACATTTAATTCATCACTCTTTTAGTCAGATATGTTTTATTCCACATCACATGCCTATACCTTTTTTTTTTTTTTCAAAAAATACTATGACAATCAATTCACTTTCAACTTCGGTCTAAATGTAAACTTATGAAAGAAAGCGGATGTGTTACGTGATGTTCTAAGACTTTAATTGATGTAATAAATGTTAATCTTTTAAGTAGAATATAGAAAACCTCAATCTAGTACAATAAGTAGACCTCAGTAGTATTGGAGTAGCATGTATCAGATTTTTATTAATGGCAATATTTGAATTGATTCAAATTTGATAAAGTCATGTGACATTTTCTTCATTAAAAGTAAACTCATGGTAATTTTAAAGAAATAGGAAAATCATGAAATTTTGGTAACTAAATAGGTTACGTTAAAGTTATTTTATTGGTAAATGTGTTTATATCCTTACGGATGATCAACTCAATCAATATCAATAAAATAAATAAATATTGATGTCTGTCAAGTTGTAAGAATTTCGAGAAAATTTCAAAATTATCAATACCAATAAAATAGTCGTTTAAAATATTGGATAACCTTCAATAAATATTTATGTTTTCAATTAAATTAAGATGAAGAAGTGTCGATAATAAATTAAAACGTTGCGCTTGCCGGCTCCCATTGTTTGTAAACAAATAACATATGACCCAGCCGCCGGTTTACTATAATTTTTACACCATAAAATCTACATAATTTCCTCAAGAATATATAAAAATTCCAGCAAAATCCATTCAGAAATAACCCAGAAATTCGTACTTGTATGCTACGAAGTAACAGTAAGTTAAAATCACCATGTGGTCGATTATCGCGCCAAAATTTGACAATAACTTTCGCATTCAAGATAACGACGATAATTTTTTTGTCATGTAATTATTACCCACTGAAACAGAATTCTCATAATCCTTTTGTGCAGGTAGAAGCGCAATACCAAATAGTTTTCAAAATTATAGAATTTCCTGCGAAATTGTACCGCCTCTAGCGGCGAGAATAAGAAACATAACGTAATGGCCGACACACAGTAGTTTCCGATGACTTAACATCTAAATGCGCAAAATACTTACGCTTTCCTCCTCTTTTTCCATTCCAGAAGGCATCTGAGGTACTGCACGGTTAATCGCCGAGTAGTCCGGTAAATCCGGAAGCTCCTCGGCGAGGTATATGGGCATTGGTTTCGACGCATCCAGGGCCCTCGCCCTAAACGAGAGCTTCGACATTTTGTTGACAGAACAAAACACGCTAGCGTCGACACAAAAATGCACTTATAAAACACTTTATAGCTCCACTAGGAGGTCCCAAGGGACCGTAAACTAAACTTTGCACACTCTAGTTCGTTCCCATGATTAATTTTTGCACGCACTCAGTCACAATTAATGAAAAACAATAACGAAACTTTACATATTGAGCGTACTTTACAGAAAGCCATCATGGCGGCTTTCCGTTTGGCGGACGACCATGACCAACTTCCACCTAGTACGACGTGCGCGGGAAGGAAACACGCGGGACCGATTCCAGCAATTTTTATACTCTTATAATATTTTAACAAATATTGTTACTATTTATCACAAAATAATAAAATAAAATAAAATAAACAATATTTGTTTAAAAATACTGTTACAAAACTGATGTTTTAATTAATTTATTGTAAAAGTACAAAAATGACGCTGGAGGTTACTTGTCAAATCATAGACTAGACTGTTCTATAAGTTACGTTTCTTTCTACGTTGTATCATTAGTTCCGATGTTGGTTGTATAATTTTTTCACAAGTAATATATAAAAATAAAATATTTTATGAGTTATAATAACAAATTAATTTATTATTACCTTGAGGTTCTATTTAAAATAAATAAACAGTATTAGTTGTCACATCACTTAAAACGGAAAACCATAGACGGATAACCATAGTTTTGTAGCAAAAATTTTTTTTCCATAAAGCCTGATATTTTCCGTATCGAAGGAAAACAAAAAATATTTCTCATTCCCTCTAATTGGTTTCCTTTGTTTAATAAAAAAAATGATTTGGGCCTTCAATTTCTTACCCTCCAAACATTAATGTATGTTTTAAATTTAGTTCTGGTAACTTCGTTGTCAGCGCAGCCGCCATTTTATAAATGAATATTTTTCAATTTTTGTGTGAGACTACCTTCGGTATCGTCGTGCATGTTCCGTCGCATTGTAGTCCACACCCACACACAATACGAATAAATAAAATTGCCTTTTCGGTGTGTGGTTTTCTTTGGTGATTTCGGCTTAGACAATCACATCAAATAAACTACAGCTGTATAAGTGAACTTAGAATTTTCTATGGCACATTTAACCAAATTCGAAACTATGAATATTACGACAAAGCGATGAAAGAAATGACCGCAATTTTGCAGAAAAATAAAACATCAATTTTGGTTTTTTGAAAAAGCCAGGAATTGAACTCGATGCCTTTTGTAAAAACATTCTGTAAGTAACACTGAGCGATAGCGTCGCTGATAAGGGGTAAAATACTGCAAAGGAACATTTTGTGTGAAATCAAAGGAAGTTTAAATTTTTGCAGTAATTTTATCACGCCTGTAATCCCCGAAGGGTTAAGCAGAGGTGTACCTAATTATTAGGTAGGTCTTAAACGGTATAATGGTGTGGTATGTGGGTGTACTATTATAGTACACCCACATTTCGCCAGTTATGTTTTTATGTCCCATGGGGCCCGAGCCTATTGCCATCAACCGGGCACAAATCCAGGCTCCAAATCGTTTTTTTGATTACGGTAAATTGAAAAAAAGGCATTTCCCTTGATTTGACACATAATATTAATTGTTCAAAGTATTCGATCGAGATCGATTAGTGCAATAAAATAGGTGTTGTTTTGGTTAAGAAATGTGTTCGATTCCTAATTCAGTCAAAAACTTTATCAAAAATAAGTAAGTGTAGTTTATTCTGGGCACTTTCCCGGATGATGTGATGTGGAGGACTCTGGAGGAGTACTTAGACACCTAGCGCCCTGTTGTTTATTTAGTTAGCTTCATTATAGGGTAAGGTTTAGAATCGCGTCCTCCGAATTGGGAGGTGTGGGAGGTGGAAGGGGGGGGGAGTTGTAGAGTCACCCCTCACTTCCCCCCCCTGCCGGAGATGCATAGTTTTTTTTTATACATTTTTTAAAATCTCAATTTGGTGTTATGTTTGCTTAATGTTTTTGACATTATAAACCTGATTTATAGGGGGGAGAGTTGAGTTAGTTGTTGCCAGTCAACGTGGCGCAGTCGAGGGAAGCCCGGTCGACGGAGCCCCGCTTCGCGGGGCTCCTACTTCTGAATGGTTTACAAAAAAAATAACCACGAAGGGGATGGCGGGGTCTAATCGCTCGCTTCGCTCGCTCACTCGACCCCGCCATCCCCTTCTAACCTAACCTGTCCGAGTCGGGGTGCCCCAAGTCCCGAGCTCGCTTCGCTCGCTCTTGCACTCAATGAAACACGAAAATATTGACTTTTATAATTACTTGAATTTATAACCATAATTTATAGCTTCCACGATTTTTAAAAAAGGATCTTTTCGATATTTCATTCAAAATCATATATTTTACGCATTTTGAGATGATTTTGACACATGTAACGTCAAAAACGTTAGACTTTAGTTCAATATTCGTTCCGTTTCACGTTTAGTTAGTGATTTACCAATATTTTAGAAACTAATTAAAAAAAAATCCGGCAGCTAAAAACGCTTCAGATAAACCCCTTTGACCCCCCCACAGTGACAGAATCATCGAATTCAGAGGACGCGATTCTAAACCCAACCCTCATTATATAATATGAGGAGCTCGTGGCTAAATAATAACAGCCGCTCGGGTCGATCTTAAGGTTAAGCCGCACTTGCCTAGGTTGGTCTGTGGATGGGTGACCACCATTACATACCGAGTTTCCTCCGTACCTCGAAAAGCACGTTAAGCCTTTGGTCCCGGGTGTCATTTATAGATCTTTGACAGTCGTTACAGGTAGCCAGTGGCCCAAAAAGTCTGACAACCAGTCTTACCAAGGGGTATCGTATTACCCAGTACTAACTGGGTTGTGGAGGTCAGATAGGCAGTCGCTGCATGTAAAATACTGGTATTCAGCTGCATCCGGTTAGACTGGAAGCCGACCCCAGCATAGTTGGGAAAAGGCTAGGCAGATGATGATGATGATGATGATTATGATGATGATGATGATGATGATGATGATGATGATGATGATGATGATGATGATGATGATGATGATGATGATGATGATGATGATGATGATGATGATGATGTATGTATGTTTGTATTTATATATGTTCCTCCGTAGTGCCTAAAGTATTCATCTGATTTTGATGAATAAGGTATCAATCGATTCGTTATTATGGCCTGGGTAACATATTAGGCTATATTTTATTCAGTAGTCAGGTTTTTTAGTTGTTGTATACCACACAAACTCTTGTTTTGTGAATATTTAGTTTTAGTTACTCTTCATGTAGCTTTCATTCAATTATTTAAATAAACAAAATTTAAGTCAGGGTTTTTTTTTACTGCTTTGACCTATAGTTTCGAATTTAGCCCAACATACCTTCCAAATCCCAACTTCATTTACGATGCTGACCCATATTCCTTTCACTTTCATGCAGCTTACTATTTTTAATTACATTATCATCAATAATCGTCCTATAAGGTTTTGGCAAGTTTTATAGGGGCTACTGGTGAAGTCGGAATCATATATCAAAGAAAATCACAATAATAAAATACAACAATAATTTTTTGTGAAATCGTTTTTTTTTTAATAAGAGCTGATCCAGAATAAGTAACCTGGGTTTTGAGATAACTATTTAATAGACATACTTAAAATAACAACATAACGCCTGTAATCCTATTGCAGCATTTTGGTTAGGAGTGGTGAAGAATTCTGGCCAATTTGTGAAGTAATCTACGATAACCATGAAATACTTGTTACCTCTCACACTTTCTGTAAATGGTCCCGCAACGTCTAGTGCTATCCGTTCCCAGGTGGCTCCCACGTTGTTCACTTTCAATGCACCTGTACTGAGTCTAGTGGGATCCTTTCACAGCCGCACGATTGGTACATTTACGACACCATTCTTCCTCATCCTCTTGACAGTCAATCCAGTAAAATCGCTCTCGGATGTTCAGCAGAGGATGAGCACCATGGCTTTAGGGACAACCATCGATGACAGCTGTTTCCTCGAGCGTTTTCCCATTTACGGCACAAGATTCAATGCTGGATAACTGTTCATTGTGCCCAATAACTCTTCGTGATGGAACTCATTGCAACCACATCACTTTACCTGGGTTTAGGAGCACCAGCTTTGATCCACTCGTTTGATAGATCCACTCTGTCACGTGGATGAGGCGTCTGCAGGTTTCCGACGAAGAACCAGCGCTAAATGAGGTGTACCGCGCGGCGATGGAGGCTCTATGAACAGCCACCGGTGAGTCGAATACGCGCTAAGAGAGGAGCTGCTGGAGGCCCTAGACAGGGATCCGCACTTATCGAACGGTCCGAGGGAAACTTCGACCATGCCGCCCCCCCCCCCATTAACTGAAGGTTTAGACTCTAAACCTTCAACCTTCAACCTTCCTAAACTTTAGAGCCTTAATTTTTTGAGTTAGTATTTTCTCAGCTCTATTCCCTACTCCGAGAGCTGAAGAGTCGGAAGGAGAGAGCGAAATAGAGGACCGTTATTGAGGTGACACAGGCCGAGATGAGCGCGGCCGTGATGTGGCTTCAGGCAAGAAACACTGCTGCGGGGCCCGATGGAGTACCTGGCCGCGCTCTTGTCCTCGCCCTGAAGGTCTGGAGCCAGCCCTGCTCAGAAAGGCGCGCCGGGTGGATTTATCGCCCGTCGATGGTCGAGCTCCCTACCGCCAGCATCGGCACAATCGAGGAGATCCGGCCAGTACTCGCCGACTGGCTCAGGAGGAAGCATGGCTCCTTTACGTTTCGGGCGATCCAGGTGCTCTCGGGGCACGGCTGCTACGGGTACTACATGTGTGTCGCATAAGCAGGGCGCGGGACGCCCGCATCCATCACTGTATTATCTGCAGGATACGGCGCGGCATACGCTGGCCGAGTGTGCCGCATGGGATGAGCCGCGCCGTGCCCCCCTTTTGGCAGTGGAAGCTGACCTGTCGCTACCGAGCCTGAAGAGCCCTGGAATGCAGGGATGTCATGCCGATGAACGAAACTGCGGAAAGGGAAAGGGAGATGATGGGGGGGAGTAAGTTACGTTATTTCAGTAAGTTAGCTAAGGACAGTAAGCTAGGTTAGGTTAGTAAGTTAGGTTAGGTTAGGTTAGCAAGTTAGGTTAGGTTAGTAAGTTAGGTTAGGTTAGGTTAGCAAGTTAGGTTAGGTTAGTAAGTTAGGTTAGGTTAGCAAGTTAGGTTAGGTTAGTAAGTTAGGTTAGGTTAGCAAGTTAGGTTAGGTTAGTAAGTTAGGTTAGGTTAGCAAGTTAGGTTAGGTTAGTAAGTTAGGTTAGGTTAGCAAGTTAGGTTAGGTTAGTAAGTTAGGTTAGGTTAGCAAGTTAGGTTAGGTTAGTAAGTTAGGTTAGGTTAGCAAGTTAGGTTAGGTTAGTAAGTTAGGTTAGGTTAGCAAGTTAGGGTAGGTTTTTTTTTGTTTGGGCAGGAGTGGGAAATCCCCACGGACACGAATAGTGCCGGACACGATAGTGCCGGACTCGAACCGGCTCAAAACCACTCCTGCCTAGCCGCCAGTAGTAGTAGCCTAGTAGCCAGTGTCCCTCTGACATGAGGATCAGAGCCCTTAACATCTGTCTTTTTGGCTTGGCTACGCTATTAGGTGGCCGGAGAGACCACATGTTAGGTTAGGTTAGATTAGCAAGTTAGGTTAGGTTAGCAAGTTAGGTTAGGTTAGCGAGTTAGGTTAGGTTAGCAAGTTAGGTTTGGTTAGCAAGTTAGGTTAGGTTAGGTTAGCAGGTTAGGTTAGGTTAGGTGTGTCGTCTGGAAGACACGGCGCGGCATACGCTGGCCGAGTGCGGCGCGTGGGATGAGCCGCGCCGTGCGCTCGTAACAGAGGTTGGAGGAGACCTGTCGCTGCCGGCCGTCGTTCGTTCGATGGTCGGCAGCGCAGAGTCCTGGGACGCAGTGATGTCCTTCTGCGAAACCGTCATGTCGCAGAAGGAAGCTGCGGAAAGGGAGAGGGAGATAACGACCTCTCGCCTATCCCGCAGCAGACGCACCGGGCGTCGGCAGAGGGCGGACAACGCCCTCTTCCGGCCCCCCTAAATAGGTCCAGGGGCGGCGGACATCCGTCGCCCTCCATCACACTGGACCCGAGACGGCGGCGCGTAGTGTTCCACGCGCGCCTCTCTTAGACGTAGCGGGGGGAGTTTTACACCTCACTCCCCCCGGGACGTGGCCCGCAGGTCAAGCGGGGCCGGGTCCGGGGCAGCGGAAGTCGCATTAGATCCCGCTGCCCCCCGACGCAAGTGTGCGAGGGAACACCGGTGTGGTTTTAGTCAGTAAGAGTCTGACAGACCCCTTCGCTCTCCCCGGGGCGGAGGAAATCCATGAGGATTTCCACATCGAGAACAAAAAAAAAAAAAAGGTTAGGTGTGTCACCTACTCGGGACGCGACGGCACGGGCCGTCGCGAGATGTCGTGCGGTGTTCCACAGGGCTCGGTTCTGGGCCCACCCCTGTGGAACATCGGATACGACTGGGTTTTGCGGTGCGAGCTCCCACCGGGAGTGGACCTGACGTGCTATGCGGACGACACGCTGGTCACGGCTCGGGGGAGCTCGTACAGGGAGGCAGCGTTGCTGGCTACGGCTGCGATCTCACAGGTGGTGAGCCGCATACGACGCCTGGGCCTGGAGGTGGCCCTCAACAAGTCGGAGGCCATTGCCTTTCATGGCCCCCGACGGGCGCCGCCGTTGGGATCACATATTGTGGTCCGGGGGGGTCCGGATCGCTGTCGGGTCAACCATGAAGTACCTTGGATTGGTGCTCGACAGCCGTTGGGACTTCGGCCCCCACTTTCAGCGGCTGGTGCCCAAGTTGATGGGCGCGGCGGGCGCGCTGTCAACGCTGCTTCCCAATTTGGGGGGCCCGAGCACCGCCTGTAGGCGGTTGTACGTGGGGATCGTGCGATCGATGGCCCTGTATGGGGCCCCGATATGGGCAACAGACCTGACGGCCCGCACTATCGCTGTTCTGCGCAGATCGCAGAGAGCGATGGCCGTCAGAGCCATACGGGGTTATCGCACGATCTCCTACGAGGCGGCTTGCGTACTGGCCGGATCCCCGCCGAGGGACCTGGAGGCGAAGACCCTCGCGACACTGCACCAGTGGCGCGAGGAGGCCAAGGATCGGGGCGAGAGGCTGGTGCAGCGACAGATCACGCTGTACCGGTCTCAGCTCATGGTGCCGGACAGGTCATGGTGGCGGAATGGCGGGGCAGGCTAGAGCTGCCTACCGCCGGCCTCGACACAATCGAGGCGATCCGGCCAGTACTCGACGACTGGCTCGGGAGAAAGCACGGCTCCCCGTCGTTTCGGGCGACGCAGGTGCTCTCGGGGCACGGCTGCTTCGGGAAGTACCTGTGTCGCATAAGCAGGGAGCCGAACGCCCGGTGTCATCACTGCGTCCACTGTCTGGAGGACACGGCGCGGCATACGCTGGCCGAGTGCGGCGCGTGGGATGAGCCGCGCCGTGCGCTCGTAACAGAAGTTGGAGGAGACCTGTCGCTGCCGGCCGTCGTTCGCTCGATGGTCGGCAGCGCAGAGTCCTGGGACGCAGTGATGTCCTTCTGCGAAACCGTCATGTCGCAGAAGGAAGCTGCGGAAAGGGAGAGGGAGATAACGACCTCTCGCCCATCCCGCAGCAGACGCACCGGGCGTCGGCAGAGGGCGGACAACGCCCTCTTCCGGCCCCCCTAA
This sequence comes from Noctua pronuba, assembly GCA_905220335.1. NCBI lineage: Eukaryota > Metazoa > Arthropoda > Insecta > Lepidoptera > Noctuidae > Noctua > Noctua pronuba. The sequence goes on along the minus strand of LR999919.1, from coordinate 3,482,026 downwards.
ATAGGTCCAGGGGCGGTGGATTCGGGGACATCCGTCGCCCCCCATCACACTGGACCCGAGACGGCGGCGCGTAGTGTTCCACGCGCGCCTCTCGTAGACGTAACGGGGGGAGTTTTACACCTCACTCCCCCCCGGGACGTGGCCCGCAGGTCAAGCGGGGCCGGGTCCGGGGCAGCGGAAGTCGCATTAGATCCCGCTGCCCCCCGACGCAGGTGTGCGAGGGAACACCGGTGTGGTTTTAGTCAGTAAGAGTCTGACAGACCCCTCCGCTCTCCCCAGGGAGGAGGACATCCATGAGGATTTCCACATCGAGAACAAAAAAAAAAAAAAAAGGTTTGCAAGTTAGGTTAGGTTAGGTTAGGTTAGCAAGTTAGGTTAGGTTAGCAAGTTACGTTAGGTTAGCAAGTTACGTTAGATTAGCAAATTAGGTTAGGTTAGCAAGTTAGTTTAGGTTAGCAAGTTTGATAAGGTTAGCAAGTTAGGTTAGGTTAGGTTAGCAAGTTACGTCAGGTTAGCAAGATACGTTAGATTAGCAAGTTAGGTTAGGTTAGCAAGTTAGTTTAGGTGAGCAAGTTAGATTAGGTTAGCAAGTTAGGTTAGGTTAGCAAGTTAGGTTAGGTTAGCAAGTTAGTTTAGGTTAGCAAGTTAGATTTGGTTAGCAAGTTAGGTTAGGTTAGCAAGTTAGGTTAGGTTAGGTTAGCAAGTTAGGTTAGGTTAGCAAGTTACGTTAGGTTAGCAAGTTACGTTAGATTAGCAAGTTAGGTTAGGTTAGCAAGTTAGTTTAGGTTAGCAAGTTTGATAAGGTTAGCAAGTTAGGTTAGGTTAGGTTAGCAAGTTACGTCAGGTTAGCAAGATACGTTAGATTAGCAAGTTAGGTTAGGTTAGCAAGTTAGTTTAGGTGAGCAAGTTAGATTAGGTTAGCAAGTTAGTTTAGGTTAGCAAGTTACATTAGGTTAGCAAGTTAGGTTAGGTTAGCAACTTAGGTTAGGTTAGGTTAGCAAGTTAGGTTCCGTTAGTAAGTTAGGTTAGGTTAGTAAGTTAGGTTAGGTTAGTAAGTAAGGTTAGGTTAGCAAGTTAGGTTAGGTTAGGTTAGCAAGTTAGGTTAGGTTAGTAAGTAAGGTTAGGTTAGTAAGTTAGGTCAGGTGAGTAACTTAGGTTAGGTTAGTAAGTAAGGTTATCCTAGTAAGTTAGGTCAGGTGAGTAACTTAGGTTAGGTTAGTAAGTTAGCTAAGGACAGTAAGCTGGGTTAGGTTAGGTTAGTAAGTTAGGTTAGGTTAGTAAGTTAGGTTAGGTTAGGTTAGGTAAGCAAGTTAGGTTAGGTTAGCAAGTTAGTTTAGGTTAGCAAGTTAGATTTGATTAGCAAGTTAGGTTAGGTTAGGTTAGGTAAGTTATTTAGGTTAGGTTAGTAAGTTAGGTTAGGTTAGTAAGTTAGATTAGGTTAGTAAGTTAGGTCAGGTGAGTAACTTAGGTTAGGTTAGTAAGTAAGGTTATCCTAGTAAGTTAGGTCAGGTGAGTAACTTAGGTTAGGTTAGTAAGTATGGTTAGGCTAGTAAGTTAGGTCAGGTGAGTAACTTAGGTTAGGTAGGTTGGGTAGGTTTCGCTTACGGTAGATACGTGTTATGTTAGCTAACTTACTTACCTAACCTAGCCTGACTTACTAACTTAGCCTAACTTACTAACCTAACCTAACCTGACTTACTAACCTAACCTAACCTAACTTACTAACCTAACCTGACTTACTAACCTAACCTAACCTAACCTGACTTACTAACCTAACCTAACCTGACTTATTAACCTAACCTGACTTACTAACCTAACCTAACCTGACTTACTAACCTAACTTACTAACCTAACCTAACCTAACCTAACTTAACTCTCTAACCTAACCTAACTCACTAACCTAACCTAATTTACTAACCTAACCTAACTTACTAACCTAACCTAACCTGACTTACTAACCTAACCTAACCTGACTTACTAACCTAACCTAACTTACTAACCTAACCTGACTTACTTACCTAACCTAACTTACTAACCTAACCTGACTTACTAACCTAACCTAACTTACTAACCTAACCTAACCTGACTTACTAACCTAACCTAACTTACTAACCTAACCTAACCTGACTTACTAACCTAACCTGACTAACTAACCTAACCTAACCTGACTTACTAACCTAACCTAACTTACTAACCTAACCTGACTTACTAACCTAACCTAACCTGACTTACTAACCTAACCTAACTTAGTTACCTAACCGGTTCGACAGCATGGGCACCGCCAGGAGGGATCACAGAATTAGTAAGTACGTAATAAATTGTAGCGTACAGTAGAATCACTCTATAACTAAAATATTTTTGAGGTTAAAAATGAGTCTCTGATAACTCGTACTACCTCTAGAAACTTTACACATTTTCTTTAAAACCACGCGCGCGGTGCGAACTTTGAACCCTGCGAAAAATCTTTTAACATAAAGTAGTCCTTTTTTCTGCCTCTGGATTGGCACTCCTATTGGATTTTCGCAAGATCCGACCGGTATAGACAGAGGCTGAAATAAATTACAAGCCCCTTGCCCCGATACCTTAATAATAGGCAATTTTGGGAAGCATACACAGGTTACAAAAAATAAATCATGTGGACATTTTGATCTCAAATGACATGTCTGAATTCATTCGAGGCAAGATGTAAAAAAAATCGATCTCGTTTTGTTCGCTCTTGCAGCTACTTTTCTCTTAAATCTTAACATTGATTATTATCAGTAGACAAAGTAACTCCAACAGGTCGAAACAATTCTAAGCTGCACTGGCCAGGTCGCCGCCCTGGGACCTAGAGGCGAGTCCTTGCGTCACTGTAAAATTTTATCAAAATCGGTCAAGCCGTTTCTGAGTTTTAGAGAGACAAACGAACAGCAATTGATTTTTATATTATGTAGAAGATAATATGCATGGTGACAGACGCTTGTAGGCCCTTAACTTAATAGAAACAAGGTTTATCTTCGCAGATGTAGCCCTACTATAGTTCGCTTTCAAGATCTTTAAAATATGTGTAGCAAAACTTCGTAGGTGTTGCCGAAATCAAATTGAGATAAATGTTGCTACGTAAAAAATAAAACGAACAAATAACCAATGTCATGATCTTTATTGTATAAATTATAATACAGCGGATAATTTAACTTTCATTAAATACAGGCGAATTTATTCTAATACGCTTATATACTCAAACAGGTTGTTTCTTCTATAGTGATTTCCATACTTAGTACATTTTGCTAGGAATATTTTTTTCGACTGGTAATACTTGCACTGTAAAGTCAAATACACATGTCACTCATATATTTCACGAAGAATTTGGCAGAGACGCCATATGCCTGTTTTCAGATACACAAGGTGAAAACTAAAAGTATGCCTAACCATTATAGCATCCTTGAGTTTCAATGCTCAGCAGAGAGTCTAACAATGCGCTTGAGTGCTTTAGGCATTTATTTATGGCTTAGTTTAAGAGAAAACAGGCATTAGGATCTCCCCATTTAGTTGTTCTTCATGATTTAGGTAGCGTTTTAACTTCGTTAGTGAAAAATATCTGAATTAGGGAGAAGCTTACGTCCAGCGCTGGGCAACTATTTAATACGGAGTGGAAGGGACACCGACGCGAAAACGGTTAAAAAATATATGTCATAGACACGGTCAAAATGTATGGAAAAGCCGATTAAAAAAAAAAATCTATGAAAAATTTCTATATGCTCAAAATGATGTACCGAATACGTGGTAATCGTTTTCGCGTCGGGTGTCCCTTCCCCCCTGTAAATCTAGTCATATGAATGCTTAAATTATTTTACAGTGCAATTTTCTCCAATCGAAATACAGTGAAAAATATATATAATTTCAGTGTGTGCAATAAATATAGTGACTTAAAATTTAGTAAATTCGCTTAAAAATAGTGTTCATGTAGTATTAACTTCATATTTTGTTCAGTTAAAATAAAAATAAATTAAAATCCTGACAAATGTAGAAAAAAAAGCATTAGACAATTTCCTTTTAATATAAAAAAGTTTGATATTCTAAGCATGGCAACATTACCAAAAACATTTTAATAGAAATAATTTTCAAAGATCTTTTTGTAACAAAAATTTTCGTTTTTACATACATTATTCGGTAATCTAACTTAAAGCAAAACATGATTTTATAATTTTCACCATTGCAATTCGTAAAATCCATGTTGCCATGTAAAAAGAATCAAAATACGTAAATCAGAGTATAAAAAAACCATAGATTTTGTACAAATTAATATTTCAATTAGGTACCTTAACTAGTAATATGCATAAAATTCAAATGTAGTATGCGAGTGACATATTAATACATTATATTATTTTCTTCGAATATTGTCGAACATTGGACAACCCTTCTATTTTTCTTTATGTCCCCAACCAGTCCCTCCCGTTATAGAAACTAAACTAAAGAAAATACAGAACACAGATGCGAGTAACATACACGAAAATATGCAAGTATTATAATCCTCCATAGTCCTTCTGCGCATGGTTTCAATGGGAGCTATCGCGCATGAATTTGCCGCTAGAGGCGTTAGTGTAGCGTAAGGTCTTCCGAAATGTCAGATGTCATAGCGTCCTTTTAAATCACGTATTTTTTACTAATATTCACGATTGTCGTCAAGTTTGAGCTATTCGTGATTAACTATGACTTGAAGATTTTACGTAGCACATTAGGATCGAATTTGTTAGTATTTTTAAATGTTCCATGCTTGCTAATTTTAGGGACAGTAGTGTAAATATGTATTTGAAGTTTACACTAATAACATAAACTTTTTATGAAGTTATTGGTACTTTAAAGTATAAAATAGAATTAGTGATAGGACCTTACTCGCCAGTGGCGCCATGTGGTGAGCTCAAAAACGATAGCCCTCATTAGTACGCCATCTTTCTTTTTTTAAATACAATTTCCACAGACAATTTCATAAACGTTAACTAACTGCCCTTCCCTGTCAATGTCATTTAAAAGTGCTAACAGAAGTATGCTGCATAAACAGTGATTTAGGGCTATTGAAGACGCTTGAATGACGTTGATAGCGGTTAAGTGTGTTTAAAAAAAACAAGATGGCGTATTTAGTTTCAATTTTAGCCACGCGCCAGCACATCAAACTACTACAATCTGTCAAATTTCTTTAACAGATTTTCAACTTTATCGCTAGAGCATTAGGTTGAAGGTTGATTGGGAAAATTTGAGAGTTTTGGGTAACTTGATGTGCTGGCGTCTGTACAAATTTGTTAGAATACAAAATACTTGCATACCTTATTGCATGGCGCATGTTTTTCAACCATAGTATGACTCTTTCTAAACCAATTGATATCTCTCGCATACCACCTCCATTGTTAACTAAACTATATCTTAACATTCACAAATTAACAAATCACACTAACATACAACCATAACATAACAAAACATACTAATTTAACATTACTTATAGTTTTTCCACTCAGTGCGTTTCCTCTTTATCAATAAATCCTCTATCACCCTTGGTAAAACCTTCACAAGTGAATTTCTACCGTTAGCAGTTGTGCATAGAGTTTAAAATAGACTTAGTGTACCCAGAATGTTAGAGAAGTACACAGATTCCTGCAAGCCTTTGTAAAAGTCATGCTAGTGCTAGACAGAGATAGAACTATAAGTTTTGTATAGCTTTGTCTCTTTTCGCACTGAAAATAAGATAGTCACACTTTCAGCTCAGTTCAGAGAGTTGAAATTCCAACAGTACACACGGCACCACAAGCTTTACATGTCCAGTATAGCATGGCCTCGCTCTGTATTGATTTCTCATACAACGAGAGGTTTTGTTTAACTTGTTGCGTACCAAAAACCAAATTTTATAATTCAGCATGAGATTTTATCAGGCTTCCAGAAATCCAGTGTTTTTAATTGTTTTTATCAGTCGTTATTATACTATCAGCTTATATTCTAGACCTTTGTCTGTCTTATTGTTTTCACGGTTAAACGGCTGGACAGATTTTGAAAAAACCTGTCCAAGTTATTAGCAGTGTTTACAGGTAAAAAAATACAAAAAACGACTGACAAAAAACAATTAACGTCATTGCCATATCAAAAAAGTGATTTAGTCTTTCCTGTTACTATACTTTCATAAAACACATACCTATTATAAACACAGGTTTTAATTAACCATTTTACAGTTATATAGGGTGACTGGTAATTAGTGACCGATACTTAAACACGTGATTGTACTCATGATAACAAACAACTTTCCCAAAGATTTTTTTTTATACTCATTCACTTTTATCACAATAACACAACAGCCGTATGAAACTCGCGCGCGCGCCTTTGACCTATCAGCTGTTAGCCGCGTGACGTCGTTCTGTCTCATTACTATCGTACTGTGCAACAGTGGGTAGGCAGAGTACCCGCGCGGGTCGCAAGCCCGCTTCTTAAGTTTTATTGTGATAAAAAAAAAATGTTTCTTTGGGAAAGTTGTTTGTTATCATGAGCACAATCACATGTTTAAGTATCGGTCACTAATTACCAGTCACCCTATATTTTAGTATAGGACCACCTAATCCCCGTTTTTAACTAACACTAAGTCAAATCGTGCTGTTGGATTTTCAGCTTTAGACGTTGAGCTGACCGTTGAAAATCCAACTTAGCGCTGACGGGAATTTAGATCATTTTCACACATACTTTTAAAACAATCGTTATACGAGTCTTAATTTATTATCGTTTTATTTCAGGGCCTTGTCTCGTTTACTCTTTACGTGTGTGAGCGAGAGGGTGATAGTAAACAAGCCATTTCTGATAAAATATGGAATTTTATTGTTACTAATATAAGGTGTAACGCACAAATCGCAATACCTCTTAGGTCAGACTATCAATCTAGACAAAATAAAAAACGGGTCGAAAAAAAATATTTGGAGTTCCCATACAAAATATCGCATGCGCAATTAGTATGAAGAATAATTTATTTTTTTATTTTGACCCACAATTATGTTCCTTAGAGAAAGTTGCTCAGTTTGCTAGTCAGAATCACCAACTATGAGCTATTGCGCTTTTTGCATTACTTACACGTTGGAAATGAATTTTCTGTCTTAGTCACGCGTTCGTGTGATGTTAGTTCTGTTTTATTTATTTTAATATTTCAATGGAAACTTTGTGGAACACCCTTTTACTCATAAAAATGGTAAAATGTTTTTTTCTGGATATAATTATTTTCTTCGGACACGTCAGACAGAATTAAAGTAATACATTGAGCATTTACGTTAGCTGTTTCTCGTGTTTTCGTACATATTTTAATATTATGCTATATCAAGCTTACGACAAGCGTGCCTGCCGCTTCGAAACGACTTTTAATGTTAATATTATAGGTAGTTTTATTTGATCTTTCAATAGTGCGAGTCACAGAAAGTTACCGGGTTAAATTCAACCTCTGCCAGAAAAACTCATAACCCCCGTTTTGCATCGCCGTAGTCGGGTAAAAATACATGGTGTAACACACCACACATTATGTGCATCCATTTTTTTTATGTGAAAAATCATGGTACAATGTAACGAACTCAAAACATTGTGCTGATGGATCCATTGAATAGTACAGGGGCCATGGAGGTATAAATAAATAACATTTAAAACTTGCATTTTTTTTAAACTTGTGGAATAGTTGGATCTCTATAACTAGAAGGTTCCCAGGTATGGTCCAGAACAAAAAGGTGATCGCAATGACGGGGAGAAGGAGTGCCTTTCAGCGTTGTTAAGGGTGCTTTTACACCCTTCATGTTCGTTAAAGACAACTTCATTAAACTTATACTGTCACATACGGGATAACTTCCGTGATTATTCGTTATTTTGAGCTCTCGATATTTCGACCATGCATGCTACAGCGTCGCATTTAGTTTTGAAGCTTGAAAGTTTAAAACAGTGCAACTTGATTAATTTCCTGTGTCCACATTATAAGAAAGATCAATTAAAATCCACTATATTATTTAATTAACGTGAAGAAAAATGCAAACAGCTTAGTAAAGTTTCTATATTATTTAATTTATTACATAATTCGGTAAAAATGAGTTCATTTTAAAGAAAAAGTACCAAGATTTGTTTTATTTTGTTGGTTATCAGTGCCAATACATTCTATAATAATCAAGATTTTACGCAAAATACGCGCTGCACGTGGAGTTGCGGATACCAGCCCGTTATACAGTACAATAAGCAAGATTTCATCAAAATTGGCTTAGTAGTTTCACCGTAAAGTTTCTAACAGTCAGACCGATTTTTAAAGTTAGATGATTTTGTGGTTGGTTGACAAAAATTACACCAATCACTCAAGCTTAAGTGAGATTTGAGACCATTTGAAATATAATCTTGATACTTTTCCTTCACAATGGAGGCATAAATTTTATACTTGATAATCTTGATATATCTGTCTAACAGCACATACAATTTTAGGCGCAATAATATTTACAATGTATAGTGAAAAATGCGACAATATGTTGTACAAACATGATTAAAAATAAATAATTATTAATTTTAGAGGAATGTGCAAAATCGTATTTATATTTTTAGTTATATTTCTTACACACGAACGATTTATAAATTTCATGATATTGTAAAAAAAATAAGTAGGCAAAAATTTTCTTTTTATAATTATTGTAAATTATAATGTTTTTTAAAGATTTCGTCGGTCGTGTGTTAAGGCCTTAGTAATTAATGAATATTTTTTTTAATGATATATTTTTATCATTTACAATTTCAATCGATATGTTAATCAATTCAATTAAAAACAATATTAAAAGAAAAACAAAACATTTATTTCATAATTTTCTTCAAATTGACTGCAACTAAAAATTCATATCAAATTAAATGAAAAAAAAAACAATATTTCAAATCAATTAAAATTGTAAACAACAAAATAAATGAGAAAAAAAAATGAAATTAACTAAAAACAAATAATTTATTGGGAATTAACAAAATAATACGATTCCATATTCCTACAGCGTTGAGTATCATAATTTCATTATTTTAATTAAATACATTTTCATACAAAACTCATTTTTTCATAGGACTTTTTTTTTGTAACAAAATTATCTACCGAACCTGTGTTTTTTTGTACAATATTTTCAGATGTTGATGATGAATTTTGGACTTTGCTTACACAAAAAGAGAAAAATACGCGAGAATTCACCTTTCACTCACAAATTATCTATTTGATTGACTCTGTTCAACCAAATTTAGTGTTTTTTTTTAACCAGTACGCGTAGCATGACCACCGTAGAATGACAAAATGACAGATTGGTTCGACAAAATGACAGATTGTGTCGACAAAATGACAGATTGGTTCGACAAAATGACAGATTGTGTCGACAAAATGACAGATTGGTTCGACAAAATGACAGATTGGTTCGACAAAATGACAGATTGTGTCGACAAAATGACATATTTCTTTTCACAATCTATCATTTTGTCGATTCTTCCGTCAAAGAAACCCGTTTCTACAGTGGTCATGCTATGCGTGCTGTTATATCTCTGTTGTTGACCAGTCTTCATGACATTTCTCTCAGGGGTGTAAACAGAAGCATACATACAATAATCGAATATATATATGATGCACCGAGATTTAGAAAGTCTGTTTGTCAGTCACACAAGTATGAATCTCACGACGTTATAAAAAGACGAACTATTTCTAAAACTCGATATACCATTTTAACGTTCGCTTACTGTACGATTCTTCTTTTTCCAGTAACTGGGTTTTAGGCAGTCGCTCCATGTAAAATACTGGTATCAACTGCATTCGGTAAGACTGGAAGCCGACCCTAACATAGTTAGCAGATATCTGAACAATTACTAGCCAATCTTCACGCTATTCCTCTTAGAGTGTTAGCAGAAGCACACACACACAGTTCAGTAGATATTTTCTATAGTAAAGTAAATCTAAGGATAGTGTAATCAGCTCTCATCGAGCATCGAGTCGTCAGATCGCTCCGCGCTCATGCAGTCTCCCTTCGGGGCCACCTTAGACGGCTTCGCTGTCTTGCCTACGAAGATTTCTACCTCCTGTAATTAAAGAAAGCTTAATTAGTTGTTGATCACCATCGTCTTACTATCTTTCTGCTCTGGCCTTGTTACTATCATTGACTCCCTTTTCCATAACATCACGCCTGTAATCCCCGAAGGGTTAGGCAGAGGTGTACCTAATAGTGCACCCACATTTCGCCTGTTATGTTTAAGTCTCGTGTAAGGGCGAGTCTATTGCCATCAACTGGGCGCGATTCCAGACTCCGTGGCTGCTACTGAGACATTCCTGATCCACGGGAATCGAACCCGGGACCTCATGCTCGGCAGTCGCGATTGCGACTACTAGATCAATAAGGCAGCCACAAGGCGAGGTATCAAAGATAATTTAAGGATCGATTCGATTCGAAAAAAGTTATTGAATAAAAAAGCCGACCCAAAGAAATGACGAAACCTATTTGATTCTCATTCAGCTCCTGGCGCTCGGTAAACTTAATTCGGAATTTACCACCAGTGTATCATGCTTGCGCTAGCTCGACACAGCCAGTCGTCGAGCCAGTGCGACCGGATTTATATATGACTAGCTGATTTAGCTAGCGGTTTTATATGTGGCTTCGCACGCGTGAAGTTGGATAATTGTTCCACGGGATCATACTACCGGGATAAAAAGTATCATATGTGTTAAAGCAGGCTTTAAACTATCTGTGTGCAAAATTTCATCCAAATCCGTTCAGTAATTTTTTAGTTAAAGAATAACAAACATCTATCCATCCATTCATCCTTACAAACCTTCGCATTTATAATATTAATATGATTTTGACACCCAGCTGTGCTATATCCGTGATATTCAATTGAAATCCCCGTGTATTCTGCCCGCCGGCGACGTAACTATAGCCCAAATCATCCACAATCTATTAGCACCGAAACTGTCGTACGGCTAAAGAACTCAGGCAGTGTGCATACCTGACTGCCCTCGATGCCCATATCCGTGTGCTCCTCGCTGCTGGTGCCGGGCGCGGCCGCGCGCTGCGCCATCTGACGCTCTCGGGCGACGCGTCTGTAAAAAACATCATAACATATATTATTTTTAATTAATTCAATTATTCCCCTGCCCTTATCCCAATTTATTTGGGATGGGCCAGCATTTCTGATTATCTATACAAATAAATAAAATTGACGTGTCTGTTTGTAATTTTGAAATAACAGCTTTTTATATTACGAACTTATAACAAAAAAAATAAATGTCTGTCTGTCTGTTTGTTCCGGCTAATTTCCGAAACGGCTGGACCGATTTTGATGGGACCTATACTGGCAAACAGCTGATGTTATAAATGTAACTTAAGATACTTTTATTTTCGAAAAAGGATTAAGGTTCCGTGCAAGAAAATGAAAACCCTTGAAATTGTTGTTAAAATCCGATTCAAAGGGAAGTCATATTTTTATAATCATTTCACGCAGACGGCCAAAACTGGCTACATGTTAAAAGGTACTCAAGACAAGCGTAGTAATTTTGTGGCAGAATGATACCCCAGAGTTGGCAAGAGAAACAGAAAAATTCATTAGAATTTCTTCTTCCAACATGTCTTAAGTGACTGGTATTGTCCTCACCTCCTCAGCTCCAACATAGCCTTCCGATCTGCCTCCCTCTTCTCAGCGGCCAGTCGCGCCTTCTCGTTCTTGATGACGGGCGAGGCGCGGGCGCGGCGCGGGGTCGAGCTCACCGGGGTGGAGTGGACTGGCTTCACCGGGGCTGCTATCTGGAAATTATATAATTAATATTTAGTTTTAAGTCTAATGGTGGCACTACTCTTTGCAGATCAGGGCAAAAATTCGCCTTCTATCATTAAAACAAAGTGAACTTTATCTTAATAGGCATAAAGAACAGTTTGTTTTGATTCAACACTGCGGAAATTTTGACAAATATGCCTTGTGAAGTGCCAGCATAATATCCAGGATAGAATGATGATCTTGTAAAGGGAATCTGCTGCATACTGGAAGCATAGGGTCAGACTGTATTTTTTTAATGATATTTTCTTTACTTTTGGCAAATATAATGGGTGTAAAAGTACCCTTTACGAAGCCGAAAGGCAATTGTTCTCCCCGTCATTGCGTTCATTTTTTTCGTCAAGACCATAACTGGGAACCTTTTAGTTATGGAGATATTGGGGTTCAAAGTTTCAACTTTTTCATAAGTTTTTTTTTAATACAAAATAAAAACCTACACATCCCCCATACTATTCAATACATCCATCAGCACAATGTTTTCAGTGCGTTACATTGAGTCCTACCATAAAATGTGATATTTCACTCCAAAAAAAGTCATTCCCCAACAATAATTTATGAGTAGAGTTACTTAGTTTGATGTACAGAATGCTTGGTTGCCGGGTTCGTGAAGGGTCCACTTCCATCCTGTAGATTCCCTCCTGGTAAAAACAGACCAGCCATCGTGGTAATGCCTATTGAGGACTGATCTTGGGGTCCTATCCTTAGGTGATCTTCCAGTTAGTGGAGTGACCATCTAGGAACACCTTTAAGGGTTCTGAGATGGTGATGGATAGATGGGTATCATACAAGGAACTTCTCTTACCTCTTGCCAGTCATTAGCCTTGAGTTCCACTATTTGCTGGTAGATAGCATCCACGTTGGTGACCTGGAGACAGACCATGTCCCAGAACCCTTGCAGGTCTTCAACTGTGGTCGGGAACGGCTCGTCCAGACGTTCGTTGATGTTGTTGTAGCAAAGACCTGGAAATTTTTGGGAATATAGATTAGTATTATGATTAGGTGGACTGGTGACCTTGTAAGGGCCGCGGGAATCTACTGGAACCCAAGACGGGTCGGTGTGACGCTTAGAGGTGAGTGTCCATGGAGTTTCTTGCCGCCCCATGGTACGAGTAACATAATCCGAGATTACCGGAGGGAGATCTATACTTCTACATATCTGCCTATACTATTGGTAGTGCGCAAACGCCGATATATGCGACAGTCACAATTTACCTTGAAACTGCTGCATTTTCTGCGTGGCCAACAGTCTCGCTTTGCCGGCTGCGGCGCGCAGGAAACCCAGTACCTCCTCGCTCACATCCTCTCGATTCTGGAAACATTAGAAGACTTAATTAGCAAAAATAAATGCAATACTTACAATCTTACCTCATCGACAAGAACTGGCCATTATCAACTATCTGTTCCAGTAATTTGGTGGCAAGAAAGAAGAACATGAATTCTCCAAGATTATTTCAGTATGTTGCTAATCTTTACATAGTATAAAACAAAGTCGTACGCTTAGATCTTTTAAACTGCGCAACGGATTTTAATGCAGTTTTCAGCAATAGATAGTGATTCAAGAGGAAGGTTTATAAAGGGTGTAAATAGACCTTATCGAAGGCCAAATGCACTAGTTCTCCCCGTCATTGCGATATTTTTTTTGTTGTGGACAATAACTGGGAACCTTTTAGTTACGAAGGCAAAGTTCCAAATTGTTTACATGTTTTTTTTAATACTAATTTTGAAGGTTATATCTTAACTTTAAATGCCTCCATGAGCCGTTAACTGTTCAATGCATACATCAGCACAATGTTTTGAATGCGTTACATTGAGCCCTACCGTAAACAGTGACTTTTCACCCCAAAAAAAAAAATGTTTCCCAGCAATAATTTTTGCAGAGGGTTACTTAGTTTGATGTACAGAATGCTTGGTTGGAACGGCTTCGTGAAGGGTCCGTTTATACCTTGTATGCATATCATAATATTATTAATCACTCCACACTGCCCCCATTAGTATCTACATTGGTGTAGACGGTAACATCTGCCTAGCTTTTGGGGTTGGCTTCCAGTTTAACTGGATGATGCTGACTGCCTATCTAATCTTCATGAACCAGTTACTCCGTAACACAATCCCCTTTTTGGAAGAATACTGCTAGCATCATTATCATCTTTAGCTCTTTGCATAGACCAAAATATGAGCAAAGTACAAATATCTACGGAAATAAATAACAAGATCAGGCAACTGGTCCAAGAGTTATAAACACACTTTTGGACAGACAAACAGGGATACATTCATTTTTATAAATCTACCTATTAAGATCTTCTGCCCTTGTCCCATGTTACTTGGGGTCCGCGCCACATGTTTTTTTTCTTCCATTCTCCCCTGTCGACCATCATTTACTCCTTTATCTTTCATATCATTCCTCACACAATCCATCGATTAACGTTTATGTTCATCACTCTTTTAGTCACTGGACATAGATGTTAATAAATTAACCTATTAGGATACAGATGATAATAAATTATTATAATACTAGCATAGCTCATAAAATTAGCAATGCTGTCTCGCCAAAACAAAAGATCTAACCATGAAATTGAAAGCATCTACATCAATATGACAAGACAACATTTTAGACAATCACCCATTTTCACAAACACTAGGTCGTACCTAAACGAAAGTCTAAATAAAAGCATGCTGTGGTATTTTCAACTTTCATCACAGAGTAGAGCGTTCAAAATCCGACAGTCTGCTTTTCATTTGGGTGTCATCTGCGCATTGAGCTAGTGAAGACACGGCATAATAAAATATTTGAATATTATAATTAGGTATTAACTTATTTGATACGGTATAAGGTCATATTATAAATACCATCCTTGAGAGTCTGTGGCCAATGTCAAATTTTATTGAAAGAGGACATATTTGTTGACTTGTTCTGTGAATTAAATATTAATTTATTATGTCATTTTGAATGTTAATGTCAGAGGAGCTCGTGGCTTAATAATAACAGTCGCTCGGGTCGATCTTTAGGTTAATCCGTGCTTGCCTAGGTTGGTCTGTGGATGGGTGACCACCCATTACATACCGAGTTTCCTCCGTGACTCGGAAAGCACGTTGAGCCGATGGTTCCGGGTGTCATTTGTAGATCTTTGACAGTCGTTAGGTAGTCAGTGGCCCAAAAAGTCTGACAACCAGTCTTACCAAAGGGTACCGTATTACCCAGTACTAACTGGGTTGTGGAGGTCAGATAGACTGTCACTCCATGTAAAATACTGGTATTATTCAGCTGCATCCGGTTAGACTGGAAGCCGACCCCAATATAGTTGGGATAAGGCTAGGCAGATGATGATGAACACCACAAAATCACGCCTGAAATCCCCGAAAAGTTTGGCAGAGGTGTAGCTAATAGTACACCTGCATTGCGCCAGTTATGTTTAAGGCCCTCGTAATAGGACAAGTCTATTATCATTGATCAGGCAAAAAACAGTGCAGTCAGGCCAAATTATACTACTGTAGTTGTATAAAGAACAGGGTGTAAGGGAGCAGCGGGCGAAACCGCTGGGCACAGCTAGTTTATAATTAAATTGAATTAAGTAATTCTATTTAATTTACTTCTAACTAATAATTCATGGCACAGGTGTTTCCTACATTTTTTGTGTTTATATCACTATTTCTAGCCATAAATCTCACATTATGCTAATAGAATGAAAATTTAGAAATAAATAATTCAGGTATGCATACTCCCAGACCACTGCTAATTTTGCATAGATCAAAAACCAAATCTCAGACAGAAAATGTTTCGAAACACTAGTGAGTAATAAATAAATTCGAGTATTCTTGCAAATAAAAAATAAAGAAGTGCAGACATGGGTCATAAAAAATGATCTAATGACTAGGTTTGGTTGCAAAACTATTCTATGGGTATTTTACAAATCTGCTAATGTATGGTTGCCAATTTTTGTGTTTGACGGACACACCATTAACTAGGTAAATCATAAATCATATTCATTTCTGTAAATTGATTTTAAAAAACACTTTTAAACATCACATCATGTTATGTTCAAACTCAAACTCAAAGCATTTATTTCAATTAGACCATAACAGGCACTTTTGAATGTCAGAAAAACAAAGAAGGCGAAGCTACAGTCCCAGACACAAGGCATAATAACTTGTGAAAGTACTGTTGTTGCCCATTCCAAAGCGTAGATCTCTATGGAGAAGAATGGGCAAGAAACTCCATGGACACTCTTTTCAATCAAAATATTTTTACAAGATCTGTTCTAAAACTAGATGGGGGCCGGTGTTTCGTACCTGACTACTCTGAGAAGAAACAGCCTAAACGAACTCAGAGGTCACTGTCTCATTTAAAGTCCAGACATTGGTGTAACAGTTATCTGACTTTCGTGTTACTGGCTGCCTGTAACTGACTAACAAAAACAAAATACAACTAGTACCCTTTACACTCTCCCACAGAGGGTTCCCAGAATGAAATGAATGGTGGACCCATCTACAGACCATCCTCAACAAAGATTCCTTAACCTAGAAGGATGACCCCTAATGAGTGTTATTATTTTGCCACAGGCTCCTCTCACAGAATACAGGCTTGATTTTAAAGTAAGTTTTCAAAGGTATGCAAAATCAACCAAATCAAATGAAATTAGACAACCCTAATCAACCATAAACCGGTTCGGTAAACTGAATTTAATTGTAGAAACAAAACTATAACAATTTGATGCGCCTTTAACGGCCAAGGTCTTCAAACCAATTACAGTGGAGGTCGTCCAGATTTTTTGGTCCATTCAAGGATTAAAATCAAAGTTATTACATGTATTTTCTCTGTAAGGATATTTTAGTGGGTAGATCCAGTAGACAGGCTGTGGTATTTTCATTTCAGTTTTTTTTAGGATTATAAGAATATGCCTGCCACATTGTCACACGCTAAATCTAGAAGCATTGTTTTGTTTTTTCAAATGAAGAAACTGAAAATTCACATATTTTTAGGTGTACACGGAACACGTCTGCCTAGTCCTTCATGGATTACAGGCGTGACGTTGTGTTCTTGGAAAATAGAAGAGGGTTATTTCAAACTAATGGTCAGGGCAACATATTAGAGGCGGGTGGCAAATTTCTAAACCTGAACAAACCTAATTATACTTAGAATGGACCTAATATGAAACGGAACAGCAGACAGCATGACCTGTTGACGTGTCATATGTGGCCGATCCTTAGTATTGAGGGAACGCAGAAGAAGAAGATTCACGGACCGACCCCGGCATGGCAGGCGTAGCCTAACCTTCGATCAAACCGTGTGCCTGTTATTATTTAGCTACGAAGTTGGTTATGTATGGTATAATTCTGAAGAAAACTCACCTGTAAATCCTCCAGCTCCTTCTCGGCAGAAGCGGAAAGCGCCAACAGCCTCTCAGTCTCCTTCTTCTCCAAATTCAAGAAGTAATGCGCATCCCTCACCGCCTCGACACCATTCGTTCCACCATTTACACTAACTATCACCGGCTCATCACTTTCACCATCTAGTTTTATCACAGAAACACCATTTGTCACCATCACCACAGCACTATCATCCGCTTTCTCAGTCTTTTCCACTTTAGGAATGTCTTCATCAATCTTTTGGGGAGACAGATCACTTTTCACACACTTCTTTGGCGATAGGATGGGCAGCTGAGCTCGAAACTCAGGCCTTAAATGCCTAAGGACTGGTAGGGACACACTGGAGTCCACTTCTCCGTTTGGACTCGTGCAAACTTGGTCTATGTCCGTTTCTTCGTACTTTTTGGGGATTCTCTCTGGGGTGTTTAAAGACTTTTCCGTCAAGACTTTGGGCTCGTCGTCTTCGCTGGTACTTTTGTGTTTGTGGCGCTTCTGGTTGAAGAAACCTTGAGCCAAAGCGCCGGGTCCGTAAAGCCTCTCCACCCGCTGCTGAATAAAGCTCTTCATAGGACTTGTAAGCTGTTCTCCATTCTCCTTCGTAATTTCAACTCGTTTAGAAACACCATTGGAAGAAATGGTGTAAGACTCAGAGCTGAACCGAGTCTCCTTGCCATTCGAGGTGACAGTCTTCCTGAAATTCGTCTCCGAATAACTGGACTTGAAGGTAACCTCCTTCGCATTATCCACTTCATCGCTCTTATGAAGCATCGAAGTCGCGAAGTTCTTGCTTTCACTTGATATGTAAGGACGGCTGGTAGTCGTCATGTTACCGAGAAAGTCGTTCTTCAACTGTTTATTTTCGGCCGCCATGTAGACATTAAACGGTGACGTGGCTAAGTAAGGATCTGTGTGCGCCTTAGTAGGCGCTTTTTGTGTCAAATCGGCACGCGTATCATGGGGACCGAATGTCGGGACCAGCAGTTTATTTGCACCGACTGGAATAGGTACCAATAACGAGTTATTTTCACTTCTGTATTGGTAAGTATGTGTTATTGGTCTTATGGGGGAAGCTTCCCTACTTTTGTTGATATCTTGCCTCAATTTCGAATCGTAGGTAGTAAGATTCGTGTACCCATTGACGGAGCAAGCGAGGTTGAGATAGCTAGGCTTTTTATGAGGAAGAAAATCGTCTCTTTTTTTATGGTGTCCCCTTGATCTATGACTCGAAGCGTCTACATACACTTTTGGGGGTGGTTTCAGGAGATTCTCAGACTTTCTTGGGGTTGGTGTGGTATCTTCAGGGGTCCGGACTGGTGTAGCCACAGGAGTCGGGCTGGCTAAGTAGTTAGGCTGTAGGTTGGAGCCTGCCCGTTCTTGCAGTCGAGACGTGAAGTCTCGAATACGGCTGGTGGTGGAAGATGGTGTTAGGAGATTCAAGCTTCCCGATGTGGTATCTGGAATGAGGAGAATTTTAGGTTTTAGATATTTATTAACAGCCGCAAAGTACAATGTTTTGACTTAATTGGACTATTTAGAGCAAGGCTGCTCAACTTATTTTGAAGGCGGGCCAAAATTGTGATTTCGTGTCAACCGGCGGGCCATCTAGTAAATAAAACTTCCCTATAGTAACTTTTTTGAACCAATTTCTGATGACTGCTGTGGCTGTAAAATACTTTGACTAAAAACGTATGAATTTTGTAATTTTTTGATAGATATTGGCTTACTAAGAATGGGTTAATAAGATGAAATGTTTTTTTTCAACCTGGTTTAAATTATTAAAATCTGTTTTCAAAAGACTATCGTCAGTAGACCATTGTTGGCGGGCCAATTAAAATGCGTTGGCGGGTCATATTGTGGCCCACGGGCCTGGGGTTGAGCATCCGTGATTTAGAGGTTTAGACACATATGATTTTTATTGATTACGTTGTGTTCTGCAAAAGATTAGGAACTAAACAATCCAGTCCTGTGTACCCTGAACTCTGTTGATAAAGGAGCTTTTTGAAGCTACTGATGATGCCACAAAATGTATCAAGTTTTGTACTGCTAAAATTATTATTAAGATCAACAAACATTCCAGGCCTCATATCACATATTAAAACGTTTCCAAGCCAACAACCTCAGCAATTAAACCTACATTAGATAAGTAATATACCTACTTAGACTGACATTTTGAATTTACTATTTACTGTTCACCATGACCCTGCAGATTTAGATAGCATACCTAAATTAAAAATATTACTAAGAAATGCAAATAATCCACAGATAACTAAATCAGTATTTATTTTACATGTAGAAATAATCCAATAATGGGCTTAATGTTTAATATATACCTAAACTGTTAATAATAAAATGATTCGGAATTCAAATATCTCAAGCAAAAAGTCAGTTACAAAAGGTAGGTCAAGAGCCAGAAAAGGTTACAGATTCTTTTGAATTTTGATGTACATCACAGAAATGTGAAAAAAAAAGTTATAATAACAATAAAAGTTAACATAAAATATCTCTAACAAATCAGTATTTCATAAACTAGCTATCAAAAAAGATAGAAATAGTACTTAATCAATAGCATGTGGACGGCAAAAGCAAACATAACTGACACACATACAACAAAAACAAAGCGCAAATCCAACTATCTACCACACTGATAATCCACAGATTAGCCACACAATCACACAAAACTAAACACGGACCAAAGAGGTTGGAACACTACATATACAAAAACTCCTTTGACACTCGCAAGCATTAAAAAGAAGATAATAATCACACATTTTGAATTAGGAAACATCAAAAATTCTAGAGCTTAATTAAAAAGAAGAAAAATTATTATAATTACCGCACATCATGTTCTCTGTATCTTATCACGGAGATATGAGATTAGAATGTGCGTGGGACCGCTATTATGATGTAAGGATTGATAAAATTTGTATGTGTGTGTGTGTGTGTGTTGACATTGAATTGTTTGGGGGTAGAGTTAACTTCAAGCTGTGGAGAATTGAGGTATGACAGAGTTCATATTTATATTGTAGCCATATATGGTCTAAAATCTAACCTATGTAAAGAACAGAGTCCTTCTGAATATAAACAGCCTGAGAATAGGCTCTCCATGGAAGTCAAAGCAAAAATATATTTGATAGAAAAAATCATTTGATAGAGGGGTCCATAAAGGGAAGGAAATGAAAATTAACGTTTTTCATAAAGAAGTTTTCAGTAGCGGGTGAATGGTAACTCCCTTTGTATGGGGCAATACTAAATCGTGGATGGATGTACTTTACTCCTCAACATAGCCCTCCCAAGAATACAGATGTGTAATGTGTAATAGAAAAAGAAATATGATGCAAGATAAAAGTGCAAGTAAAACCAATATGCTAATTCCACAGCTAAATAAGAAGTTGACCGGACCAACTCACCGCCTACATACAAAATGACTCATATGTCAATGTGCATGTATGTCAACTATTTCTTTGTCCGTTTGTTTATTTCTTAAGGCATTGCAATCACATTTGCAATTCTGATTTGTAATCGTTTTTTTATGTAATGTTAGCTGTATGCAATTGCTTTCAAGGCATTATTGACATAGTCTCTTCACTAAATAAATGTATGTTCTGCGCAACTTAGACAGGTTATGACAGTCAGCCTTGCGGCCAAGACTTGCCACACTGCTAATATGTTCTCACTGCTGGACACATTTCCTTTCCATAAGATGGAGCGTGAAATAATCCACCATACAGGTCAAGTGAAACAATTCTACAAAGCGATTGCCTACATGACCAGATGTATAAATGTGAACCAAAGGAGTATGTAAGGAGCGTAGCAGGTGGCATTTTGTAGTTTCTGCCTACACCCATGGGAAAACGAGTAAACTCACGCGAGTTTATGTATGTATGTATGTCTGGGTGAGTTCAAACCCAGGACCTAGTCTTCCTGATTGGCTAATATTTTTACCATAGCATGACCTATACTTAAAGTTTTTGACGAAATGTGAGAAAACCAACATCTTCCTTTTTTTGAAGTTGGTTAAACATATTAATAAACTGCAATAGACAGTGAAATGAGTGAGTTCTCAAAGTACTTTCCCCTTTTCTTACATAATGTTGTTATAACATAAAGTTTGTGTATGACAATAAAACTGGTATCAAAAAGTTTTAATGTCAAAATAATAAAAAAGTGAATTAACTATCTGACTTTGAAAAGAGAATGCATTGTATAAAACATGCATGTTGCATGTGAAGTATTGCATATTTTTTAAATAAAATTCAAGGGACTGGACATTTATTACAGCACTAGATATTGCATATGAAAGATAAAGGAGTAAATGATAGTGTGACAGTTGACAGAGGAGAATGAAAGAGAAAAAATGTGTTGCGCGGACCCCAAGTAACATGGGACAAGGGCAGGAAGATGATGATATTGGGTTTGCTTGTTTTTTGTCTGGAAATTATAGCACAAGAACATTTTAAATATAGCCTATGACCCTCGGCGATAATGTAGCTTCCCATGAGTGAGAGAATGATCAGAATCAGATTAGTAGTTCCGAAGATTACCCCCTATCCAAACGTTACCTCTTTATAATATTAGTATAGATAAGCACATGAATTTTTGACACAGAATAGGCCACAAAAGATCGTGGGTAAGACCTGGTTGCAAGTTGCACAGACCAGGGAAGAATGGCTCAAAGGGAGGTCTATACTCAGCAGTGGTTGGAGCTGCCGATGATGAACATCAGAGACAACACTCAACAAAACTAAACCTTTTTTAAAACTCCAATGAGGTTGCAACACAAAACAGTCTTAACAACTTTAATTTTCTATTCTATTTTCAACATCGGTTTTATTTATGTCTTCTATGCATTTATACATGCGCAATGTTTGTTATAGAAATTAATTTAATTATCCCTACATTGTTTAAGATCTAATCTAGTCTTCTCTGAAATGTCTATGCATCAATATCAGCCTGCTTTTATCTCACTGCAGGTTAAAGGTCCCGTCACAGAGAAGGTATGAGAATAAATCACCATAACGGTAAAACGGGGTGATTAGAAATGCAGGGGTGAATCGAGACAAAACTTTGAGAGAGATTTTACCGTTGAATACCAATAAGTAATCTATTTTATTTTCTTAATTTTAATATATTATTTAGAGACCTTTTTGGCAACATACCATATTAATGCAACGTTAAAATCTCTTAAAGTTACTCAAAGCACATGTTGGCAATTTCTGGCTGAGAGAGAAAAGTCAGACAAAATATTTTGACTTGGAAAGGCAGTACAAATAACCAACTTACTAAATGAAGATCTTTAATCATTTAATTTACATTTCCCTAAGTGTCATTTAAGTGATTAACTCGTAAAGATAGATAATAATCGTCAAAGTATTGAACAATATTACAGTATGATAATTTCATCACTCATGTAACCTCTTGATAAAAATTAGTTTTAAAACTAATTTTACTTAAAGATCATGGAATATGGATTTATGTATATTTGTTCATTTAAATTAATAATGGTTATAAAATACTTAATGAAAAGACAGTCATTATTTTTTATGTATTTTCATTAGGATGTATTTATTAAAAAGGAGCATTCTTAAGACTAAGAACTAATGTAAAACTAAGAAAATTAAAAATAAAGAACAATCATGCGAAGAAAAAGAAATAAAAAGGTGATTCGTAATTCTGTGAACTATTAAAATAATCGTATTAGTCATCTCCGTTAAACCAATAGTAAAAAAATATCTACGTCATGCTGTTTTAGGCAATTTCATCATAGTTGTATATTAATTACAAATTCTCGATAAAATAAATTGCTTCGACGAAAAGTACGGTAAAACTCATTCTTTTTAAATCCGTTTTGACATTGAAAACCGGCTCCAAAAACTTACCTATAGCTTTTAACACACAAACTGAATTACACAACAAATATAACGTTAAAATAATCAATTTTTAATTATTATTTTTAAACACCTCACATAATTTTTCACTGAACTATTTTATGACACTATGACATCAGTTCACAAAGAAATGTCAACGTTTTTATTTTTTTTCCTCCAGTTGACGACGCACACCCGTTTGCGGCCAGTCCGCACCGTTCCGTTTCACGGTCGGTAAGTTTCGAGTTGGTTATTCACAGACTGTTTATAGATAGTGAGGTTGTTAAAATTTTGCGAAATAATTTTATCTCAGGTGTGTTTAGGTGCGTATTCATAAGCAATATGACGGCAATGACCGAGCTATAAGCTGTGCGTGGGCAGAAAACGAGGTCGATACATAGATTAATCCATATGTGTACGACTGTACGCGTATCCGATTGTCTTTTTGTTTGTGAGTTGCATTTTGCAATCAGCATTGTTTGCAATTTCTATGCACGACCTAGATTTATGGAGTTTTATAAACATGTGTATTAATCGATCGATCCTACGTAATAATAAATATTCATAGCTTCCGCTGGGAATGAGTAATGTTTTATTATGATTGAGGTCATTTTAGTTGATTATGATTACCTACCTAGCATACTATTATCTTCATCTATATATCAATAGTAGTATTATTAACTAACAACGACGATTAGAATGAGCGACCATAATAGTTTTATTTTATAATAAAAAAATCAGTTTTCGAAAATCAATTTCGCGCGCTGTCTCCTTTACGTTCGGTTTCACATAAAGTTTTAACACATTTACACGTACTTGTGAAAACAAACCCAAACATAAGAAGCTAAAAATAAAAGCGCTCTTCACGGTGATTTACGAGCCGAAGACATCTATACTTATACAGAAAGCAATCACAAGATGTCATGGAGGAGTGAAAACAGACAAGAAATATAAGGTGCTGGATTTATTCCTAAATTCCCCGAAATTACGGCCGATTTATGTTTTACATGCGACAGAAAGATCTAGAAATATTTTCAAGCTACCGAATCGCTTGAAAATATGAAACGAATGAATGAAGAAGTGAGATTAACGATAGAAAACACAGTCACGCTACAGAAAAGGAAAAAAAAAGAAAACACAGATTACAGATAATAGTAAAGACATTTATTAATATGAAAATAGTAATTATACTATGATAGAGCTACTGAGTTTATTTAAAAGTTCATTTCATTGTTTGTATTGGTTTCGTTAAAACCAATGCAATCCATGAAATGAACTTTTGCTAACTGAAAATGGTGATTCATATTTTTAGAATAAACTCATTCAAAAGCGATATAATATTACGATGAAAATAAAACGAAGATAATCACAATCACGCATGCTAAAAAATAAAAATAATAGGATTCAGAAAAAAAAAACGTATCGATAAAAAAAAGATGAAAAATCTTTTTTTTTTCTGAATCTCAATCTACAACAACAAAAATTGTAAAAAGCCAAGAACACATTGACAACACTCTATTTACCTGAAAAGTCTGTACTTGCGTCGACATCAAGGGAACAGCTTCCTATAGAATCCACTGACTTATCCATCACTTTGACTGTCAAATCCTTTGCTACCTTTACTAAATCCGACTCCTTCACTTCAATTTCGTAAGCTCCTATGCTGTCAAAATCATCTATGTTCGATTTCGGAGACACTGTAGAGCTAGGCAGTCTTATATCCGTTTCATCTGTGTTTATGGTGAGAATAGAATCGGGTTTCAATTCTTCAGGAGCGTTTTTGTCTAAAATCAGTGTGCTTTGACTTGTAAATGTGCTGCGAATAGGCTCAATGTATTCGACGTCTTCATCAAAGAAAAGATGATTAGTATGTCCACTAGGACCTTGTACGTTCGTCGCGTCTTTGGGGACAGCATCAATGACAGTCTGCGTCTTTTGAATATTCTTATAGTAATGGTTTTCTAACTTTTCTAACTGTCTCCGCGTATCCGACTGCTTTTTCCTTACGGAGTCTATAATCACTGGTAAATTGAGGAGGTCTGGAGTCTTTTCTCCATTATTTTCGCGCTTAAAAAGAGGAGAATCATCACTTTCGAGCTCAAAACGTTTGTATTTCGATGAGCAGTAATCGTCTACAGAAGAGGTGTCAGACTTTTTCGAGTCAAAAAAAGTATCGAGAGAGAAAAACGATTTTCTTTTCTTCTTTGGTTGGGTTGTTTTACTAAAATTTGGGGCCACAAAAGGGTCTGCTTTATACTGTTGCACACAAATATTGCTCGTATTTACCAAAGACTTGGGTCTTGTTTCTTTGGGGAGACTGACTACGCGATTAGTTTCTACCTTTCTAGAATCTAAACTTAAAGTTTTTCGGAATCTTTCATTCAGGTTAGCTAGTAAAAAATGTCTCCTTTCCGTCGATTTCGGGGTAACATTATAACTCTGTTTACTACTCGAAGGCTGGGAATGAGGAATGTGTTCTGTATATTTGAATTCGATGTCGTTTTCCGAAAAGTCTTTTGGTTCTTCGTAGTGCTGTGTGCCAGGTTCTGCTCTTTGAAAGGAGAATGAACCTCGAGTGGAGCTCTCCTTCCTGTCACAAATGCAACTGCCAACGCAACTCAGTTTCATGCATCTTTCTTCTGGTTCTAAAGACACCTCATGATCATTGGGAATGTATGTATCTGGCTTGCTTTTATGGACTAGCAGATCCTGCCGTATTTTCTCGAGTCTCTCATCTCCATGGAGTCCTCTTGTGTATTTCGACTTTAGTGGTCGAAAGAACCGTATGGATCCTGAAGTGTGAGGTTCTATGGACCGTCTTCTGATGAAGGATGGTGAGTCTGAGATCTTGTTTACGCCAAGGAGAAGGACAGGCGATTTCTTGTCTTCGTCGTCTGGTAGATCACTGGAAATAAAAGGTGCTGGTCAAATTGTGGCTATAGACTATTGTGTAGTGAATGTTCCAAATTGTTGTTGCTGAGAAAGCACATTCTTGCTACATTCATTATTTTCGTGGAAAGATAGAAGAACGAATTACTACAAGGGTATTTTGGCACTTGTATGACATTGACAGAAAGGTCCTGTTGAAATTGTTTTTTGAAGAAACAAAATGGCGGCGTTAATTCCGATTTTGGCGCCAAAATGTCTTTGTAACGACTTAAATTACTATTTGGGCCTTTAAAACGAATGTGCTTTTTCTAAATGGTTAGATAAATTAATTTGGCGAAATTATTTTGCAATACTCAAAATTTTGGAACATTTGTAATGAAAAAGCTTATGAATAATGGACGTGTTTTAGATTTGAATAAGAAACGGCATTGTCGCAAAAGCCGTAGTGTTATTCTTTGCAAGCATGCAGAGCGTCCATTGTATCTTTTATTTTGATGAAAACAAAACACAATCAAAAAGTTTATATTCTTAAAATCAGCCAGAATATGTTTCCGAGAACAATGAAAAAAAAAATGTATGCCAATCATTATGCCAATCTACTTTGTTAAGAAAAAAAAAGTATCAATTAATGAAACATGCAGTTTCTGTAAATGATGCGTGTGCTTAGACTAGTTTTGATGTGTGTATTAAAGGATAACAAAAAAGTCTTGCTTATCCATTTGAAGCGGGGAAGTGAGAAATGTATTAATTTAAGAGTAGAGTATATAAATCGGACTTGCAATTACGGAGTTATGAGGTAACAAACATAAAAGAAAAATACTCCCGAATTGAGTACCTCCTCCTTTTTAGAAGTCGGTTAAAAAATATGTTCTACCGTGGAATCAGTCAAATCTTTGGTTAGTCAACTTAATAGCTGTCTGACCTACGCAATCAGATATACTGGGCACACTGAATAAGCTGATGAATGTTGCAAGGCCAAAAATAAAAACATTAGTGATGGCCGTGATTTGTTGGCAAAAATATCGATATCAGTTTCTTAAAAATAGATTAGTAAAAAAACAACAAAAACAGAAAGCATTATACAAAGCACATAAAAACACAAAAACTTACTTACGCGTAAAAAAAAAGAAATAGAGATACAAAATGCATTTTTTTTTTCTGAAAAAATAGAATAGTAGAAAGATAGATTCAAAAGGTGGGTGCCAATTGTTAAAAATAAAAATAAGAATGTTCAGGGTAAAATATTACTATTCAGCTGCATCCAGTTAGACTGGAAGCCGACATCAGTATGGTTGGGTAGTGGCTAGATTGATGTTAAAAATGTTTAGGTATGATGTCGAGCGATTAAATTTTGTAAAAGGCTAGAATCTATGGCGAAGATCTCAAATGCGTATTAGTTTGTGGCGCAAGCGGAGCTAAGTATATCATGTCAATTTAAAACTAAACCCAAAATAACTATTTTCCTGAATTAAGGTACAAAAATGTTTGTAACTACTACACAGACAGACGTTACAGTCTGACAACAAGTCTTACCAAGAGCGATCATATTACCCAGTACTAACTGGTTTTTGGAGGTCAGATAGGCAGTCGCTCTATGTAAAATACTAGTATTCAGCTGCATCTGGTAGCCAACCCCAAAATAGTTGGAAAAAGGCTAGGTATATGATGAATTTTTGTAACGACCTACCTATCCTATCCAAAATAAATTCCGAAATCCCTTTTGACGTTTTAACGGCTGAACGCATTTAGTTGTAATTTGGCACAAAGATTTGCCATTACCGGGTAAGACGAAGGGTTTTACCACGGTAGCTAGTAAGTTCCCGTGGGATATTACCGACCTCCACCCCAGCAAAGCCGTGTATGGTAGGATGATACAGACTGCGCACAACTAGCTACTACAATCTGTCAAATTTCTTAAATAAAGGGTGTAAAAAGACCTTTAACGAAACCGAAAGGTACAAGCCACTTGTTCTCCGCGTCAATGCGATCATTTTTTTGTTCTAGACCATACCTGGGAACCTTCTAGTTACGGAGATATTGGGGGTCAAAGTTCCAACTTTTTCACTTTTTACTTTAAACACCTCCACGACTGTGTGCGTTTCATTGAGTCCTCCCGTAAAACGTGATTTTTCACCCCAAAAAATAAAGTTGTTTCCCAGTAATAATTTTTGCGTGAAGTTACTTAGTTTGATGTACAGAATGCTTGGTTGACGGCTTCGCGAAGGGTCCGTTTACACCCTGTAGATTTTCAACTTCATCGTTAAAGCATTAGGTAAAAGGTTGATTGGGAAAATTTGACAGTTTCTGGTAGCATGATGTGCTGTGGTCTATACATACAATAGATGTTGAACCTGTTTTATATTTTTAGTAGTGTTTATAATACTTCCTATAGCTGTTTTATATTATAAAATCCAAGTACTGTTTATTTTATTTTCTTATTTTATGTAATCAAATATTTTATGCTGTCTTGACCTCCGTACGTTTTTTTCACGGGTGACCACTGACCGCTGTGCTGTGGGCCCACCATAGCACAGCATCATGCTGAGTGGTAACCTGATTGTCGCAGTCCCGACGTGCAAGCTGTTAACTTTTTGTTTTTGTTTCTGTCCTGTTGTATTTATAATATTTGGTGTGCTTATGATTTTGTTAACTTAATTTGTTTGTATGCACGTCATGTCCCTACGACAAATAAATATTTTTTCTTTCTTTCTTTTTACCTACCCAGTCATTTAGAAATGACTTGTTTGTTTTGATGAAATTAAATAGGTAAAATTAAATAGTAGGCTACTACATTTTTATGTCAACGTATAGTTTCGGTATAAGGTACGGCATGGCACGCCCTTAAGCCCTTTATTGGTAAAAGCACGCGACTTTTTTGTATAGGTAGGTACTTTAGCAATGCACGATATGGAAGAAAACGACTTTTCAAAGCAAATATTGTGAATTAAGGCTTGAGAAATACGGAAGGCGGAAACTACCTACCTAGAAAGAAAGAATATTTATTTGTCACAGGGACATGACGTGCATCATACAAAATGACAAAAAAATACAGTTAACATACAACGCATAACAAATATTTATAATTTCAACAGGACGGATCAGAAAAAAGAAAAAAAAATCTAGGAATCATATTTTGTTCAACATACAATCATCATCTTCCTGCCCTTGTCCCATGTTACTTGGGGTCGGCGCAATACAATCTGATACTGAAATTGCAAAAAACGTAAAAAAATTGAACATCGCGAGCTACCCTGGTGCATCCCCCTTAAGTGGAAAAATATTAACAATAATCATAAATAATGATGTATGGAAATAATAACTAATAAAAGCCAATTCTTCGTATTATGGCTTAGAGTTTGAAAAACTATCTCCCGCAGAGCTTTATAAAATTGAAATGAAATTATATTGTACTAGCTTTTGCCCGCGGCTTCGCTCGCGTTAATTTAGAATTTGACAATCAATTCGCACTACTAAAGTGTCTATAATAATATAATTCAATAATGATTCGAAAGACACGTGGCGCCATCTATTATCATAAGAACGTTATTGTTGTTTTCCTCGGGAACTGTACTTTTTTTGGGATGAAAGGTACCCTATGTCAGTTTTTGTACACCTGACAATGTATATGCAAAATTTCAGGATGATAGGTTCAGTGATTTAGACGTGAAAAGTTAACTAACAAACTTACTTTCGCATTTATAAATGCGTAAGTGCAACTTACAGGCTAACACAACATGCACCATTACGGTTCCCTATACAATATTACAAGTTTCGTAACTGTATAAGTAGAAACTGTAAGATACAGAAATGTAACATATTCTTTCCGTGCCGGTGGTCTGTCAGACAATACGGCACGATTGGCACGGCATCGGTACAGCTAACGTTGGAACAGATAACAGTAACACCGATGAAGCGTACCGAACGCGATGAGTTGACGATACTGTAGGGATGGGACATCGTGTAGACGATATGATATCGATAGAATGTAGGAGTTGATTCATTTAACGCCTGTACTATCGTTCTCCATTTGGTGGGAAAATGGTAAAAAGCGAGCTACGCTAAAAAAAGTAAGTTAAGGCAATGTGTGTAGAGACAAAACAAGGTTTTCATTTAGTGCTTTCGGTCTTATAACTCAGCATATTATGTGGTCCATACTTTAAGGGTGTGAAGTACTTATAATTATGAGCAACTTTTTACTTTGGCACTCATTCTCCGCAATATGAAAAAAAACAGCTGTTTCTTACGTATTTTCCAGTCATGCGACCATAAATGTTTGGAGCAACTGGTCTTTTTTTCCGCGATTACATGGTTGGTCCCTTAGTAATATTGTTCATTTTCAAAAGTACTACGTCCCCTTATTGTATTGTCAACTTTTAACAAAACACCCAGTTATATGCAACTGGACAAGGTTGACTCAGTTGTCAAAAGGAAAAATCTTTATGTAGGTACACTATCCCTAAAACAGATACCCTGGACCTTAAGTCATAGGCAATGGCACTCATAGTTGTCAATATTCCAAGCCTGACTATCGAAAAAAAATGCAAGTGCCGCACTGTTTCGACATATCGACACAATCACATCACTACCCGTCCCGTTGGCCCATCAACCACAAATTGCTCTATCTCACGCAAAAGCTGATTACAGATGGTCAAACGGATTGACTTCTTATACATCATACAATCGTTGTAACTGTATCAAAACTCTAGAGATTGAATATGTAGGTACATCTATAAATCATAGTAGAAAGCTCGTCCAATAGTAAACTTATTTTAAGTACATATGTTACGGCTAAAAGCCGAAGTAAGGTTACACCTAGTTCTAGCCAGCTATACCTAGGTGCGGCCGATAACAGATTTTTATACTTAGGTGTATCCTTTTTATTGCTAGGACACACCGACCAAATGGATTAGGTTAGGTTAGGTTAGAACTGCGACCAAACGCGCAGCGAGCGGTGCCGCGGCACCGGCCGGCGAGCGCTACATCTAAATTGGTTGTATCAAACCTCCAAATTTAAATTTATTTTAGGTATTGCCGGCTAGAACTAGATATAACCTTACTTCGGCTTTTAGCCGTAACACATACATAAAACCAAACTATATGGTTTTCCGAGGGCACGGTATTTGTCAAGAAGCCCCGTATTTTAACGCCTGTACCTAATCCTCGAAGGGATAGGCAGAGGTGTGCCTAATAGTACACCCACATTTTGCCAGTTATGTTTAAATCCCATCTCATTTGATAGGGGGCGAGCCTATTGCCAATGAAGACACAAATCTAAACTCCGTGGCTGCTACTGAGAAATTCTTGATGAAAAAACCCAAGAACACTTTGCCAGACCTTAGAATCTACATAGGACCTCATGCTCAGCAGTACAGCTTGTGACTACTACACCAACGAAACAATTACTAATTTACTAGTCATCCAATATATCCCAAACCGTATTAAAATTCACTAACGGATAATAAATTCAAATTAAAAGAACTGTCATTTTCATCCGGTATTAAGACTTATGATGCTTCACACATTAGGTATTGTGCGTGGAAATATGCAGCAGTCATTGACAATACGTAAGTATATATGGGTAGATATGTATGTATTGATATTTATGCTTCATCAGTTTTACTGTTACTTACTCCTTCGACGGGTATCGATACGTAAAGGAATTCGTATTATTATACTACTACTAGCAGTTGCCCGCGATCTTCTTATAAAAATATAACGTTTCTATTTGAATTGTATTTTGTTAACGATTTTCAAGGGCTTTCATTTTTTTTTTGCACGGAACCCTAATCCTTTTTCTAGAGTATTTGGGTTCCGTAGTAGGGCTTTTTCTAGAGTAGCCTAAGTTACTCTTCATAACATTAGCTATCTGCCAGTAAAAGTCCAGTCAAAATCGGTCCCACCCTTTCGGAGATTGAGCGTGCTTAGTATCTACGCCTAAAAGACAACTAGAACTTGTAGATCATTAATTGGTTATTCAGAATATCAGGGATAAGACCTAGTTGAGACCCGCGCAGACCAGGGAAACATGGCACAAAGTGAGGAGGCCTTAACTCAGCAGTGGGTGGAACAAGGTTGCTGATGATGGATGATAGACAGAGGTATTAATCCCTTGGGGATGCTACTCACATTATGTTGGAGTCGCCATGATTCGGCACTACCGTATTTGCTTCGAGTCGACTTATTCGTTCAACCCGCCAACCCAAACAAATGTATTCTGTCACTTCGTGTAAGAAAGTAAAATCAATACCTAACTGTAGCTGCTTGGACTAAACTGTGTAAACTCATCCATCCAGATGATTCATCATAATCCTCTAGCCCTTATCCCAATTTGTTTGAGGTCAGCGCAGCACGTCTTCTTCCATACTTCTCTATTAGCTGTCATCTCATGTGTCACCCCCTTTCTAGCCCTATAATTTTTTGCACCGTGAATCAATCGTTTCTTTAGTCTTTCTCTACTACTCTTATCTTACTTTTTCACGACATTTTCCGCATAACACGCCTAATTGCCCATATCATGACAACCGATTACCACCTATCCAGACGATTGATAGTTAATATTTTATTAAAATCCGAGACAACTCCCCGTAATTTTAAATTAATAATCATCGATTAAAACTCAATCTAAACGATAAAATATCGATAAAAAATAGAATGTCACAACACTTTCACTATAATTTTTACGCTTGATTATAAACTAGACTAAAATTAAAGTTCACTTTCTATCTAGTCTTAGTTAGTGGTATTAATAATTATGAAATTAAAGCATTGATAATTTTATCTGTTTCCTTTTTTCTGCTTTCTTTTTCATAGAAAAGCTAAGCCAAACGATTTTTTTTCTTTTTTTAATCAAAAACGGAATAAAAAGGAGTGAATTGCATGTAAAAATACGGCAAATATTAATTTTGGGAAAAGGCTAGGCAGATGATGATAAAGAGCTTGTTAATATTCTTTTGGCACTTGATGATTTTGTCAGGAGAGCACTGTTGGTAAACAAAATATGAAATTGTCTGTGGAAAAAACAAGATGGCGGAGGTACGCGTAGTTCCGACTATGGCCACGTGCCACAACTCAACCAGTACAGCACTATAAGTACATTGTATACCGACTTATACACCGTGACTTTTTAGTCGTCTTACAACGGCAGCCCACTTCATGTATCCAATGACTACTAAGCAATCATAAAAAAAAGGTATTTATGAGATTTTAATAATTTAAAAAATAAAAATATTATTCAATATTATGACGCATGACGTAGTTAAAACACCCTGTTGTGAGCGATGATCTACTCTACTCGAGCGCTGGGTAAGTATATTCTCCCGTTTGACACGTAAACATCATTAACAGGATTTTTTCTAATGTTTATTTATTTTTCTTTGTATCTATTACGGTAAGTAAAAAAAAAAAAAAATTGCGCCTTGAACTATTTTATGTCGGGCACATTGAGTGGACCACCTTTGTAAGACGACTAAAAAGTCACGGTGGTGTATATTACCAAAACCACACGACAATCCATAGAAACATCAATGAAGTCGCCATATAAGCTATTTAATACTTGCGCAATAGAGGAAGTGATAAAAATGAAATATTTTACGTAATCAAGCGATATCTATCGATTCCTCATTGCATACGATCAGCCATCGATTGTTCTAATTGACCGTTACATTTAAATGTTATCGCTGCTTTCTAGTTCTTTTTATGAAAGTGTAACACGATTTTAGTGGAAACAAATCTACATACAAGGTGCATAACAGATAGATTATTGTCTATTGCACCGTTGACATTTATGGTGCTTCTCTCAATGTAGCTGTCAAATTGGGAAATGTAGGTTCCAAAAGCACTTTAGCTGGCCATAATCAGCCTTATTGTCCCCACTGTTGGGACGCAGGCCTCCTCTCTATGAGTTTGGGCTGTCGTTATCCACCCACCACGCTTGGCCAGTGCGGCGTGGTAGCAACTTCGAAGACTTGTGACATCTACGAACCCCCACCGGGATCGCGTGGTGGATTAGTCTACTCCCTCTCGTCTTAGCAGTGGGAACTTCATAGGCTGATTGTACAAAATGTTTAGTTTTTCTCACAAACCGTGAGACTTTCAAAATGAGTCATTAATACTGATAGTTTAATTAACAAAACATGTAATCTTTTTATACAATCTTCGAAAGCGTGTTTTATAATGCCTAATTTCTTTGTTCAAATATATTCCCACCGTAAACCGCTTCGTCATTGTCTATGGATTTTATTCTAATAGTAAATAGTTAATTGATTATCCCATGTACCTTGAATGGTGAATAACGTAATTTGTCATTGTCCCCAGTTTGAAAAGACTCAGGTAGAATGAATAAGAAAAACTTGGCAAAAAATGTGACTCCAAACAATTATAATGCATATTAATTAATTCGTGGCTAAATAATAACTGCATCTCGGATCGATGTTTAGGTTAAGCCGCGCTTGCCTAGGTTGGTCCTTGAATGGGTGATCACCCATAACATACGGAGTTTCCTCTGTGCCTCGGAAAGCACGTAAAGCCTTTGGTTCCGGCTGTCATTTGTAGACCTTTAACAGTCGTTACAGGTAGTCAGTGGCCCGAAAGTCTGACAAGTCTTATCAAGCGGTATCGTATTACTCAGTACTAACTGGGTTGTGGAGGTCAGATAGGCAGTCGCTCCATGTAAAATTCTGACATTCCGGTTTGACTGGAGGCCGAGCCCAAAATAGTTGGAGCTCTGCAGATGATGAGTTAATGTATTAAATAACGGTATTCGCTAAATTCTTAAGGCAGGCAGGGACAGGTCTATATGGCAAAACCCACACGCCAAATGACAGCTAGGTACAATGGCCTAACCTCTTGCCATGAGCCATAAGACCAAGCGGCACATGTTTTGCAAAAAAACAAATGAAAGTTTAAGTTGTTTGGAGCTGCGAGTCAATGAGTCGCGAATTGTGGAGCGACCGACGACGGGAGTCACACAAGTGACACACGCTCGTGTTGCTTGACGGAGTCGCACCGCCCAGGGATGGGCCTAAGTTTGACAAGGAACTACAGAGACGTATAAGAGGTGCCTTACTGGAGTCTTCAGAAGTGGCTATTTTGAAATACGTCAGCGCTCCGGGGCACGATAATCAAGGAGATACTACTTGAATACTCAGGAGTATTCTGGTTAACTAACAATCAATGCTGAAAGATCTCATGAATGAGGAGCTTAGGACGGCATAATCACTTATGGAGAATGCATTTGTGGCCCCGCACCCCAGTCAGAAGTGACGAACACCGTGTGGTCAGTAGGAGTCTAACAGAACCCTCCGGCCCCACAGCGGAGGACATCCATTGAAGACTTTCCACGAAAAATAAAGGAGAACGCTGTTCCATTTGTGAAATTGTATTGAAACACAAATTGGTTAGTTTTGATTTTGGCCACGCGCATAAAGATCCGTGTAGTACTACATTCGGAAACGAGAACGCTCCAGCTAATAATGATTTTTAACCACGACACGACTTTCGCTGTTCATGCCGATACGAGAAAATAATGATGATATGAAAGGAAAGCAATATATAATTAGAGATAGTCCAATCGCAGTCTCCCACGACCCTTTCGTTTGTTTCTAAATCCATCTTAAACTTACGTAAAACAATGTAGGTTTTATTACTCGGGGTCAACGAACCCATTGTGATGTAATTTCGTGACGTTTACATTATGTACAGACATTACAATACAGGTACATGAGTAGATAATTGTACAGAGAGCGAGGTTCAATCGCGGTGGTCCAATTTTGAAGCTTATAAAGGTATCATTAACGTTAATTTTGAATTGCTTGGTGCAATTTAGAGAACAGAGAGCAGTGGTGGCCCCATTTTACTTAGTATAAAGTATTCATCACCACTGCTCTTAGAATTGTGAAGGAATACATCGTTAGGAAACTGGCATGTGCTAAAACCAACCAAAAATTCGAAGGTATGTAACACCTATCACCTCGCATTACGCCCACGTGGTGGATCACGGCCCACTCCCTCTCACATAGAGGAGGCCTTTGTCCCGCCAGTGGGAATGCATAGGCTGATTATGCTTTTTCTCTAGGGTGCTAGACGGTATTAGGTCTGGGACGCTTCTGTAATATTGTAGATAGTCAATTTTCAACCAATTTTTTTTGTGAACATTTCCTATAAAGAGGGGGGATACTTCTTTACCCTTCTTTCTTTGTCATCTGCTTATCTAATAGCAATTCTACAAAGTTAAGTCTCCATTTGTTAATTACTCAAGTGCGTCAGGTGAATGACTTTTTATAATAAAATTGTATGATTGTGTCTTTTTTTGCTCTCAAATCATAAAACGGTATAACTAGTTAATTTAGGAATGGATCAAGATTTAAGTTTGACGTAATTTTTGACAGGTGGAGCATTTTTATGGAACTATTTGGTTAAGTAAGTAGGTATAATGATTATTCACATGTCATGTTCTTATTTCTTTTTATTTTCTTTTTCTGTTTTTGCTAAATTAATCACATACACCTTAAAAGCAGCTTTAAATTATAAATTAAATTATATATAAAAAAAATAACACAAATTTTTATAAATTATTGTAGTTTGTGGGTCTAAACTTGCATGGTTTGTAAAGCTTGTATTTTTTGTATGTATTCCGTGGAAAATGTTGTTGGTAACACATTTGCTCATACTTGTTTTTATTGTTTTTTATATTAATGTAATGTGTCACTGTTTCGTACACCAGGTGCAATAACGTCATAAATGCTAAAATTGCTAAAATGAGTTATTGATCATAAATGATGACAAACATGCGTCTACATCCGGTGCAGCAATATCATAAATGTAACTCCTAAAATGACCCACTGACGGCGTAAGTGTCGTTGTCGTTTATAATGTAGGTAAGAGTAATTAAGTGCAAAGACGAAAACATTAAGAATGTTAGACTTATTTAAACTGCTACAGAACTGTACCAGTATAAGCCTGTTATGATAAAAAAAAACCTTTAACTGTTTTTCTACAAATTTTATTTCTAACCTGTTAGTTCCTGGAAAGTCTGATTATAAGTACATACTTAAATGTAAGAAATTATTCATATTCAATTTTTTTTTAGATTTTGTATTGCCATTTATTTTAATAATAATATTGATTATTTTTAACCAATGAAAAAGTCAATTATAAGTGCTATTTAAGACATTTAGAGTTTTGATTTTTTGTTTTGTTCGGCCTTTATGACGTTATTGCACAGAAAAGTTCTACTTTCAATTTAACTTTCTGCGCAATAACGTCATAAATGTAGGTATCGTTTTTAAAAACATTAAAGATGTACCACTTACATAACATTTTTATTTCTGATACAACCTTAACTTTAAAATATGGAGTATAAACAATATTTTGGTCATCGATATATAATAGTAATGTAAACACATTTCACTTTATCAAAACAACAACTTTTAAATCGATCTCCTGAAAAAACGTCATTTGTTACTTATGACGTTGTTGCACCTGGTGTGCGGTTTGTTTTCCCCCCCGAAAAAAAAAAAACAAAAAAAAAAATTATTATGAACTCTTTTGAAATAAATGAATAACGCGCTTGAAATAAGTCGCATTCATTTTTGGCTACAGTAAAATTGTTTTATTGGAGTTAAGTGACAGATGTGTTTAACAGGTTTGGATTTGATCAAACTTATCTGTACAGAACTCTGCTATTTTTTGATATCAATGTTCGTAAAATAAAATTAGAAAAAAATGCAAGATAGGTAGGTGTTGTGCCGACCCCAAGCAGAATGGGACAAGGGCAGGAAGGTAATGATGTTAATAGGTAGGTACTATTTATAAAATTTGGCTGAAATCGCCCTTAACAACATAATCTTAATTTTAAAACTGTAAGTTCACTTTTCGCAAGAGTTGAGCCAATCAAATCTGTCAAAAGGCCCCGAAGGGTTCAGCATAGGTGTCCCTAATAATGCACCCGTATTTCGCCAGTCTAAAGTCTCATCTCAAGTAATAGGGGGCGAGCCTATTGCCACCAACCGGGCACAAATCCAGACTCCGTGGCTGATGTGCTATCAGGAATTTCTCAGTACAAGCTAATAACACTTTCCCGACCCGGGAATCGAACCCAGGACCTCATGCTCAGCAGTCGCGCTTGCGACTACTCGACCAACGAGGTAGTCAAAAGAACAACTTACACTATGATCATCATCATCACTATAAATAATCATAATAATACTTAACAAATTAAACTTGCTTTCTCTTCATTATACCACTTGATATACCCTCAGAGGATATCATCATCTGCCTAGCCTTTTCCCAAATATATTGCGGTCGGCTTCCAGTCTTACCGGATGCAGCTGAGTACCAGTATTTTACATGGAGCGACTGCCTGTCTAACCTCCACAACCCAGTTAGTACTGGGTAATACGATACCCCTTGGTAAGACTGGTTGTCAGACTTTTTGGGCCACTGACTACCTAACGACTGTCAAAGATCTACAAATGACACCCGGACCAACGGCTTAGCGTGCTTTCCGAGGCACGAAGGAAACTCGATATGTAATGGGTGGTCACTCATCCACAGACCAACCTAGGCAAGCACGGCTTAACCTAAAGATCGACCGGCTGTTATTATTTAGCCACGAGCTCTACCAAGATGGCGTTCATTTAATATAACAGCCAATTGTGAGGATATACCAACTTAATTATATTTGATTTCTTTATGAAGATAATAACTACTTAAATACTTATTTAACAACATATTGTTGGACATTGCGTGTGTGCCTACACACATAACTCTTACACCAAATTACCTCACATTCGTTTCTTATTTTTAAAAGCCGTAATTCGAAGTCAATTGGCCTAATCGTTTCACAATTGGCTGTTATATTGAATTAGCGCCATCTTGGTTGAAAGTAACAAATTGTAGGTCGCCACGAAAATGTGTGTATGTGTGCGATAATCTCTCGAATTGCTTGGCGGGTACTTATGGGTTTTTCTTAATAGAGCCGGTAGAAATAACGGCTTGTAGTTAAAGGGTTTTTTTTCTTTAGACGATATATTTTTGGACTATATTATTAAATGGCGTTATTTTAATATAATATCGTGGTTCGCGCTATGAACCACGAGACAACCAACTGTGCGTATGCAACCTACATATAAGTTTAAATACTAACGATGAAAGAATTTATTAAATACATTAATAAATTAAAATATACTAAAGTAACTAACTTAAAAATGGCGCCAAAAAAATCCTCCTCAATACTATAGTTGCTGCCAGTTAAGATGGCAATAGCGGTCATTGCTCTTTCCATAATATCTCTTCGTACGAACCAAAACAAATGAACCATGTATCGTTTTTCATTAGAAAAGATGTTGAAGATCACGATAGATGACGATTCAAGACATGAACAGGCTTATTTGTGGATTTCAAAGTTAAGAACTTTAATAAATGTAGGTGGGTCAATGACCGCCATTGCCATCTTAACTGGCAGCAACTAAAACTTAGATAAGTTCTGTATTTTTACTAACATTGTGAATTAATTTTGTGAACGTGAATAATTATGAATGTACCTATATGGATATTGAGATATCTGAATTAAATGAATTTGCTTATTTATTTATGAGGAAAATGTCGTGAGGAAAGAGGAAGACCAAAGAAACGATGGACTGTGTGAAGGATGATATGGTAAGAAAGGAGGTGTCTGATGAGATGACGAGTAATATAGAAGTATGGAAGAAGAAGAAGACATGCTGCGCCGACCCCAAATGAATTGGGACAAAGGCAAGAGAATGATGATGATCGTGGTTCGTGCTCCAGTTATACGCTGGGAGGCATTCGTGAACAGTTCTAGGATGTCAGTCTATTGTCATAAACCGGGCTCAAATCCAGACCCTGGGTTGATTTTGAGACATCCTACTGGAAAAACAATATCACACATAAGTACATAACAAACATTTTGTTTGATGTACATAAGGATCAAGAACTTTGTAATAGCACTTGCGACCTATAGACTAATATTCGGTTCCTTTAAAATCACTGTTTTCAGCTTTCACGGCTTACAACTAAACTTATACTGTCACTTACGGGATATCTTCCGTGATTGTTCACCACAAAACCTGGTGACACTATGAGTGTGTTTTGCCGTGACTTAGTGTCGAGTCCCAGTAGTGCGCGTAGCAA
Source organism: Noctua pronuba (assembly GCA_905220335.1). Taxonomy (NCBI): domain Eukaryota; kingdom Metazoa; phylum Arthropoda; class Insecta; order Lepidoptera; family Noctuidae; genus Noctua; species Noctua pronuba. The sequence continues at coordinate 3,441,962 of LR999919.1, read as the reverse complement.
AAGACAAATAAAGAGGGTAGACAGATTTCTCTGCTCCTAACAATTTATTTACCATCCACTAGCATTCTCCAGTCAACCCGCGATCATGGCGCATTCAACAGCGTCGAAATATAAGGAGCTCAAAATAATGAACAATCATGGAAGATATCCCGTAAGTGACAGTATATTTTTTTTTAATGTTGCCCCACACTAGAAATTACTCTTGTATTGTGTGTGCGGTTACAAACATTTAAACTCACATACACAAACGGCATTTGTCTATGAGTCTATGACCAGTGTATCTAAAGTTAACAGTTATCAGTTGCAGTCGCAGACAACGTCTAGTTTAGCCTAAATTACGGAATATTTGAAACGATTTACAGTTGTGTCCGCAAAGTCTAGTAATTTGAGTGAGTGGGCAGTTACTGGCTGAAATTTATGTTGCGGAAAATCTATGGTCACTCTTGATGTCTTCTTTTAAAAAATTGCATTGTCTTTGGTCTTTGTGTTCCATAAACGTCTTAATAATACTTATAATTGCTTCATTGGATTAAAGTTCTACAAAAGCTAAGAATGGTTATGTAATTTGTTACGCGTAGTTAATCGTTTTATGCGAATTAATTATATAATAACGAAACTCTGTTAGATCTATGATAGGATACGTTATGACAAGGAGGCAGTGCAGACTATGACTTACGTTTGACATTGGTAAAATTTGAGTACACGTGTGAGTGTTTTACATTGGGTATTTTGGGTACAAAAAAAGAAATTGGGGAATGAAAAGTAAGCATTGCTCATGATTTATGATTACTAGTTCTCATGCTTTCACACTTAATTTTCACCTTAAGGGGCAAGCGCCAGGATAGCCCGCGAAATTCAAATTATCTGACGTTTTTAGAGTTCCGTACCTCAAAAGTAAAAAACCGAATATTTATAGGATTACTCTCGTGTTTGTCTGTCTGTCTGTCACAGTCAATTTACTCCGAAACTACAGGATTGAGTTGAAATTTGGTACACATATGTAAGTTGGTGATCCAAAGACGGACGAGTGACGTAATTAATGAATTTTAAACATGGGGAACTTCTCAAATATTTTTTTAAGATAAATAATTTTGAAGTTATTTAAGAAAATAGGCGAAAATTTACCATTCCCCCCCTAACTTTGGAAAAAAATACAAAAAATAGTTCTTTGCCTATAGATTACAGGAAAACTTATAAAACAGCTATAACAACAAATAATAAAAATAAATTACAAAATTAAAGGGGTCTCGCCTACTAAGATGGTACGGAACCCCTCATGCGCGAGTCCGACTTGCACTTAACTGTTTTTTTTGCAATTTACAGGTCAGTGTCAGGTTGTAGGTTTATATGTTGATTAAAATATGATTCGCGACCCTAACAAATATGGCTTTACAGAATAATCATCAATACAACCCCTTTTTTTCGGGTGGGAAATCATCAAATAACCGCACTGGGCGGAGTGGAAGGGAGTGTCAGACTTGTACTGACTAAAACCCACCCATGTTCCTTCTTAGCCGTTTCTGTTCCATGGCCGCGGTATCTTTTTCGAACAGTCCCGCAGCCCATCAATACAACCCTCTAAGTTCATTTAATCCCATTGAATGACTTTTTCATGCAATAGTCATTCAGTGGGATTCGCGGCCTACCCTGGCGCTTCCACCGTAAGGCACCTCGCGCACTACGCGGCCACGCCACGACTTGTCGCATGACCGGCCGCAATCTTGAACAAAACTGGTCGGACGACCGTTCGTGCGACCAAATTTTCTTCCTAGTTCCGACCAAAAGTCGCGTCTGCGGCCAGAAGTCGTGGTTGTGGCCGTGTAGTGCGCGAGGTCCCTAAGTCTTGCGCTATTCATCATAAAGTCGGTCGGTGTTTTTCAAAGTGTGAAAATGACATTAGAAAAATCACAATCTTCTTTGGCCGCTTGAGAAAAGTATTTAATAGTCTCTTATTAGGCGGAAATAAGGTGCGTGCTTTCAACGGTTGGGTCATGCCGGTTTTGATGTACTCTTTCGGCATACTCAAATGGACTCAAACAGAACTAGAAGCCCTGGATAGGAGCGTTCTTCGGTTATGAGGCTGTATATCCCGCGGAGGTGTGGGGGCCGAAACTTTTTAAACGCTAAAACTCTCCACAATCGCGAGAAATGCAGTTTCAGGGAATATTTCCTAGAAGCCGACGTGGGGATGCATCGAGATGTGGTCGCGGTGGACAAGGGCCTCACCCCGCTCTCCTTGGCTAAAGAGAACTGGCAACTTAATAAAGCGATATTTTAGCTAGCTGCCAAGACATACCGCACCCGTTTAAGAAAAGCGAATGATGAAAGTAGAAAGTCACAAACGTTTATATATGTTGATATCTTGTTTTATATGTTTCTGCAGTTGTTAATGTTGACATACTAGTGTTTCCTTATGAGGCATGACTTTACGAGTCAAGTTGGAAAAACTTTTATGGTTAGTATGTTGGGAGAAATTTCACTATGCGTGGTGGAAGGTATCTTTTTGACAAAATAACAGAAAAATTTACATTCTGAAATATGATAATGATTGCAGTCAAAATAAAATAAAAGTAAAAATGTAAGAACAGGGGAAAGCCAAATAAACTACGATTAGGTTCAACATGCAATGTATTTCACACGTGTGGTTTTTTAATATTTTTCCGCACACGTGTGGAAATAAAAATTTCCACAGATAACTAAACTAAGTCCAAATGGGTTCAATGACTATAGTCGCCGGTGATTGTTTCTTTTTTTAAATATCAGCAAAGAGATATGGGTGAATATCAACAACGTGCATTTTTATTCAATTTTGGTGGCGAAATTTTTTCTTCATTATTCGTGAAAAATAAGGGGCTGTTATAAGAAAAGAAACTCCAAGCTGGAAGGATCTTCAAGAGGGCTCAGAAAATCTCGATAACTTTTTGAGATATTTAAGTTCAAAGTCTAGTGTGGCCACCAAAATTGAAAATCGCCCACCAAAATCGAAAGTGCCCACCAAAATTGAAAATCAGTGGCACCAAAATTTAATTTCTCCGTCACAAACCTCAATCTCACTAATAAAGCTCAATGTAATCTTATCTAAATCATCTATCAATCGAAATCTAATCTCTAATCTTACAAATTCTCATTCTCATCAATAACTTCATCGGTTAATAAAACTCTCAGTTGTTAAAAATATTTATTATTATTTATCTGATCTATCATTATGAGTTTATGACACAAAAAAAAACGAAAACAAAAAAACATAAATATTTTTATTTTAAACAAAATTAATAATAAAGACCAAGTGGTAATAAATACCAAATCTAGTGGAGATAAGGTCGTTTCGAAGCCGGAGATTCTGTCAGAAGTCGAAAACTTCTACGGCAAGTTGTACGCATCGCATGAATCTCGACCTGATCCCGAAAATAAGGATTCCAAAGCCACCTTAACCCGCCATTCCACAAAAGACCTACCAGAATTCAGCCAAAATAAAATCGGGGCGTCACTTAGACAGCTTAAAAATGGAAAAGCGCCTGGTGAGGATGGGATAACGACTGAGATCCTGAAAGCGGGAGGAAGTCCTGTATTAAGAAAGCTACGGGAGCTTTTCAACTCGGTCCTGTTCTCTGGGGGAACTTCAGAAGCGTGGTGAAAGAACCGGGTTGTTATTTTCTTTAAAAAGGGGTACAAGACCCTATTCAAGAATAACGGACCCATTTCGCTCCTTAGCCACGTGTATTAGCTGTTTTCAAAAGTCATCACGAATCGTCTAGCGCGAAGACTCGACGACTTCCAGCCACCGGAGCAGGCCGGGTTTCGAGGAGGATTCAGCACCATAGACCACATCCACACAGTACGGCAGATCATACAGAAGTTCGTAGAGTATATCGGCCGCTGTGTCTTACATTCGTGGACTACGAGAAGACTTTTGACTCTGTCGAGATCTGGTCAGTTCTGGAGTCTCTGCAGCGATGCCAAGTCGACTGACGATATATCCAAGTGCTGAGAACTCTTTATGAAAACACCACAATAACCATTCAAACTCAGAACCAGCAAACAGAGCATATCCAATTGCGTCAGGGGGTGAGCCAAGGGGACGTAATTTAGCCAAAACGGTTCACCAACGCACCTTTTTTTTTGGATGGGAAATCATCAAATGACCCCCCTCCCCCTCTCTGGACGGATTGGAAGGGAGTGTCAGACTTGTGTCCATGTTCCTTACAGTCCCGCAGCCCCTCACCAACGCACCTGGCATTAACATCAACGGCGAGTACATCTTACACTTGAGATTTGCATTGCAGTTGAAATCGTCAAACTGGCTGAAGCGATGCTCGACTTTGCAGCACATGCTGGATGGCCTAATTGATTCATCAATACGCATTGATCTCAGAGTGAACTTGGACAAAACCCAGGTTATGTTCAACGAACACGTCACCCAGAACCAGGACCTATTGTCAATGGTGGTTCTCTCGAGGTTGTTCGAGAATATGTTTATCTCGGGCAAACTCTGCAGTTTGGTATGAACAACATTAAGAGGGAGACTGACAGAAGAATTCAGAGGCGCTGGGCAACTTTTGGGAAACTTCGTCGGGTCTTCTCGTCGCGTATTGCACAGAGCCTAAAGACTAAGGTCTTCAACCAGTACGTCCTGCCTGTTATGACTTATAGGGCTGAAACGTGGACACTCTCGGTACGGCTGGTCCATAAATTCGAGGTCGCTCAGCGAGCTATGGAAAGGGCTATGCTTGGGCTCAATGCTTTATGATGTAATTTTTTGTTGTTTCAAACAAAATAAAATATATTAAATCCAAGGAGAGACACAGTGAAACAGCAAACAGATCATTACCATTACACCAACGCTCTAGTGACTACGCTCTGCAGATTTCAGTTAAACTAAAAAACCTTAACTCAATATTTGGATGCTAATCACCAGACTAGATTAATGGTTTCTATAATCAGTCTTTAAATCTAAGAAAGGAATTTGTAGTTTTCAAATATAAATCTTCTCTCATCGTATGCCACCCTTATAATAATTGGTCTTACTTACTGCCAAGTACATAATATTTATTTGTTTTCTAATAAAACTGTCCTGCAACGTAAAAACTGGCTATATAGGTACAAACCATACATATACAGTACATACTTAAAATTTGGTGGCTCGTTTTCAATTTTGGTGGCGGGAAAACGCCACCAAAGCCACCAAAATTGAGCCACCAAAATTGGGACCAGGCATAAAAAAAATCTTTAAAAATAGGGGTTTTAAGTTCCGATTAAATTGATGTTACTGATTTATACGAAACCCTAATCACTAGCTATAACGTGAAGCTTACTATTAAAACACTTTAAAATCGACAGCAAATCGATCCACCAAAATTGAACAATTCTTGTCCCCCTTCCCACCCAAGGTGAGTACTTACGTTTTTGGGGGGTAATCACAGCACTAATCACATACCTGTTACGCGAAACTGCTGGTTCAAGACTTAGAGATGCGAAATAATAAAACACGATTGATCACACACACCCGAAACTTCATGTTATAGTAAATTGAAAAAGTGCCACGAAAATTTTGGTTTTTGCTTGGACAAACTTTGATCGAGTGTCCTGTGCTTTTAAATTAGATTTCCTAATATAGTTTAATTGTTTTTAGATAGTGTGTCTTATGCATATACGAAGAAAATTGTTTATTTGCTATTTTACCCCAAATTGTTACTTTGGTGAATGCAATTATATCAAAAAATGGAACTGGGACAAGCCACCAAACTTGAATTTTAAGGTGTTTTTTTTTTCCTGATTGTTTATATACAACTTATAAAAACAAAAAATGTGGCCCTAATTGAACGAAGTTACGTAGTTCACTATAAAAAAAAAATAAGAAACATCCTATCATTTTACACCTCGATTCTCAACGTGGACACGTAAAATTTGCTGCTGTGATATTCACCCATATATGCGTCTTTACGGCGGCGCGGCGGCGGCATAAATATTTTTTGAGTATTTAAATTGTGTTTATAAATAGAATATCATAGATAAACATGATTATTTAAACCAAATATTTACATTTATGAACAAATTAACATTAATTTGTTTGTGTTTTAAATTAAAAAATATTTGAATTTTCTATTTTTCATATTAGGCTGTTTAGCGGGATTAAATCGTAGTTTCCTAATAATTCCTGACAAAAATACTTTCCGTTCTAATATTTTATTTCTTCAAAACTGTATTGAGAAACGTCGTTTAATACGCGTGGGGATTTGTTACCGCAGTACTCGGCTCCATAACACCCTCGCCTGCAGCTCGGACGTTAATTCCGCCTCGAATGCAATAACAAAGTTTCCGCACTCATATCAAAATGTACAATTGTCTAAAAAGGAAATTAGTACTGAAATGACAGCTACTTCATCATATGCCTAGCCTTTTCCCAACTATATTGGTGTCGGCTTCCAGTCTAACCTGATGCAGCTGAATACCAGTGTTTTACATGGAGCGACTGCCTATCTGACCGCCACAACCCATTTAGTACTGGGTAATACGATACCCCTTGGTAAGACTGGAATGACGGCTACTTATCTACTCTAAAAACTGATGGACTGTGTGAAAGTCACATGCTAAGAAAGGGGATAAATACAGCTTCAACTACTCATGAAAGAAGATGACATACTACTGTTTGATCTATGGAAATAGTTAAATATCATCACGCGTAGCATGACCACCGTAGAAACGGGTTTCTTTGACAGAAGAATCGACAAAATGACAGACTGTGTCGACAAAATGACAGATCGTGTCGACAAAATGACAGATTGTGTCGACAAAATGACAGATTTCTTTGCACAATCTGTCATACGGTGGTCATGCTACACGTGCTGAAGAACAAAACAGACTTTTCAACAAATGAAAAATCTCTGACAGACAGTCATTATTTAGAAAAACAAACAACGAAATACGATGAAGCAACGCTCACAGACAAAAAAAAATAAACACACAAAACTAATCTCAAGGATTTGCTTAAAACTTTAAACAAAGAGAAAAAAAATTGAACGTGTGAACAAATTGTGTGAATTTTTAGAAGAGCTGATTTTTTCTGCAAATACTAGTACATTTAGAAATAACTATTTGTTTGAACCTTCAACTCTATGAATGAAACAATAAGTGGGAAAGTTGCTTGTTTTACCTCAATTGTCTATGTTTGAGAAATATTACGAAGGATAGTCTTTCTCATAAGTAATGATGTTATATCTTCTGATGCAAGGTTGAGTACTTTACAACAGAAATATTGTTATGCAAAATAAAACACACAAGTGTTAAGTGCATGTTGCATACATGGAGCAATCAGTGGCGTGCCAGCCGTGTCATGAAGGTAAAGCCCCAGTAAAGAACTGACGATATTTGGGAGAAAAAAAGATTTGCTCTCTGTTCTGAGTTCTGACATTGGTTTTTAATAACGCCGGTTTTATTTTCCTATTGTTTAATTTAAATATGTCTAAATATAAAAATACAAATAGTGGTCATTAACTATCGTATTTTATATCCCTTCACAAAATAAGTAAATGATGTAAGAGCCATCTATTGACTTAAATGTAACAACTGAACTCTTCGAGTCAATTCCTCTGCCAATGCTCTCGCTTTGCTGCAGATGGCGCTCTAATAATAAATTGGTTACAAATTGTTGAAAATGTTTGTAATTACTCACAATGTAAACAGCCATAACTCTTCATTCTTCGCTTCTTTACCACGGACAGATGACAAACAACAAAGCACACAGTAGGTATGGTATTACTAGATAGATTTACAGATACATATCAGCAATGACATACCTCCAGTGGCTTTGATAAAAGCCGTTTGTTGTCAATTCGTTTGAGTAAATGATTCTGGTGCATGCTTTTATTGTAACACTTCAATGTATAATAAAATTACTTTAATTACTTTCTGTATTCTAAATCAAAAACTCTATCTTTCTGTAAAAATGATTTTATTACATCAGCATAAAATGTTGGTGAACGTTTTAATTCTACCAACAGCTGTTTTTCTATAGCAATTGTCGATAATTCGGAAAGCCGCTCTTGTCCTTGAGTATTTCTTAAATATGTGTGAATACGTTTCAAAGATGAAAAAGCGCGTTCTGCGGAACAACTTGTCGCGGGTATTGTCACAATTAAATGGGCTAACTTTAAAAGTTCCTGAAACGCATCCTGAAGGGAATTCTCATGTAGGAAATCAATTAAATTGAAAATGTGGAGTTCCTTTAGTTCAGGTGATGAATACAAACTTATCAACTGAATCTTTAAAGTTTCCCTATCAAAATAGTTTGCATAAATGCTGAATAAAGAATCTAATGCCGCTGTCGGAAAAGCTCGATTATAATTATCAAACTGTTTGTTGTTAAGCAATTGGAAAAACTGTAATTTAAATATTTCTGAATATCTATCTTTAATTTCGGAAGATATGTTATCAATTATTTGGACAAAGAGTCGTTTATACTCTGTACGAACGCAGGTGACATTACGTCTTAAACGAGGAGCAGAATTACTTATTAATGCATCGTCATAAATTTTACTGAATTGGGCAAGGAATTCATTGTGCAACCATGAGTCAAACACTTTTATTTGGTTGACACAAAAACCAACATCGACTTGTGATTTTTGAATTATGTTGTACAAGCCATCGGTCTTTTCAAATATCTTGTGAAAAATGGAAAGAAAAAAACAAAAATTGAATGATGTTAGCGAACTGCAAAAGTTTTCCGCGGCCAATATACTATCACCATCCCATTCCTGCTGCGTGTTGTCAGCCATTTCAGTAAACAGTTTAATAAGGTTTTCTTTTTGTTCTGAAACCGTGTTTATAATACGTGATGAATATGACCAACGAGTAGCAGAAAGGTGAGGTAATCGTTTACTACAATGGGTGTCGTAAAAAGCAGCACGTTTCGTACTGTTACTGAAAAAACTAATCATTGCCTGAAGGGCAGAAAAAAACGAACTGACTTCACTAATCCTACCACATGATTTGGAAAGTACCAAGTTTAAAATATGAGCATTACACCAAACGTAAATAGCTTGTGGACAAACGTCCTTGACCTTTTGTTGAACTCCATTTCTTATGCCTGACATTACGCTTGCACCGTCGTAACTTTGTGCTATTAATTTTCCGATGCAATCGTATTCATTAAGAAAATCTAAAATAATTTTAGATAAAGTTTCTGAGTTACGGCTTTCAGATACATTAACGTATCGCATAAAACGATCATGAATGTCGTTGCCATAATGATACCTAAGAATTACGCACAGTTGCTCTCTGTTGCTTATATCTGGAGTTTCATCAACAATAATAGAAACAAATTTTGTCGTATTAATCTCGAGTTTAATGCGAGATTTAATAACTTCGGATATGGAATGAATAATATCATTTTGAATTTTATTTGACAAGTAACTGGGCCCCGGCTTATTGCCTTCTTGTTGATTTGTATGTTTTTCTAAGACAAGGTCGTACTTAGAAAGCAAAGAAACAAGCTCTAAGAAATTGCCTCTGTTTAACGAGGTTTTAGACTCATCGTGACCTCGAAAAGGTAGTTCCTGTTGTGCTAAAAGACACACAACATCAACCAACCTTTGAAAAACGGCGCGATTATGATCGACACGCATATTGTGTTTAGAAATTTCGTCACCTAACTGACGAGATAAAGATGTTTCAATTCGTGTTTTACCAAAACTACAGAATGAAATAACAGCATTCAAGTGCTTTTGGGACTTCTGGTGTCTTTTCATGGCACCAGAGAAGTTATTTAAATCATCGTAACCTGATGAACTCCAAGCATTCTTATCATTAGAGAAAAATATGCAAGGCCAACAGAAAAATTTATTTAAATGAGAGCAACCGACCAGCCATTGAATACTGTACGCTGATCGACTAAAATGCCTATTATGGGTTTTAGCTTTCTGAGAAATATTCAAATCAGGAGTAGGTTTTGGTGAAGTCACGAGATTATATTTTTCTGTAAAACTCAAAGTATTTACCTTGCCCAAAACAGAATTAACACATTTTAATCCATCACAAGGAACAATTGCATGCGTTTCCGAATTCATTTTAGTGTTAAAAAAACTATAATCACTACTAAACAACGTTAATTACAGCAAAAACTAATCACAAAACTTTAAATCACAAGAAATTGAAAAAATAAAATCACAAAAAAGATGCAACAGTAATCCGCTCGAAACAAATATTGAACTGATTTAAAATGGTCGTGCAGCGATGCAATGAGTCGCACACATTCACTTTCAAACTTACACTGACTTACACGCACACATTCAAAAAAAAGCCTAGCTTTAAATTCAATATAAATTTCTATATTTACCTATTATTTTTATCGAAAAAAGAGACGATTTGCTAGCAGTGTAAGTGAAAGGTTAGAAGCCCAATGCAAGCCAGTGGGTGTGAGAGGGAAAGCGTTAGTAGCACTGGATCCCGACCGACCGTTTGGCAACGTCGCGCAAATTTAAAATAATTTCTGTGAATTGATCCAGTTGTGTGTAAACCTGGCAACTTCGCATCACATTACGCTGCGTTTGACTTTGAATTTTTGCGTTTGGCGCGTGGCAGAATCAGCTGATGTTATTATGTTGTTTGATTACATTTTTGTTTTCGTAAGAATGTTTTGTTTTTTTTTGTTTGTTGAGTTTCATTCTAAGGCAAGCCCGGCTTCCAAGCTTCTATGAGAAAACCGCCACTGGGAGCAATATACCAGTTAGCCCATTTTGGGCAGAAGAGATGGCTACAACAATAAGCAAACACCAAAGCTTCGATGGATGGACCGTATGAAAGATAATATGGCTTGGAAGGTGTGACTATTGAGATGACGACCAATAGAGAAGTATGGAAGAAGAAGATATGCTGCGCCGATTTCGAATAAATTGGGATATTTGCAAGAGGATGACAATGAGGGCAATTACCTAGGTTGATAGGATCACATCGTTGTCAACAGGAAAAGTGCCCAGAAGCCTGGCAGCATTGCCACGCTGGATGGTAATGCCGCTTGGCGATATCCATAAATCAACAAACAAAAACTTAATATTTCCGAGTTGGAGCTCAAAAATTTTGTATTTCGTACCGAGTTGTTGAAGATGCATCATCATATGCCTAGCCTTTCCTAACTATGTTGGGGTCGGCTACCAGTCTAACGGGATGCAGCTGAATTCAAATTCAACATGGAGTGGCTGCCTATCTGGCCTCCACAACGCAGTTAGTACTGGGTAATACGATGCCCAGGCCTTTGCTCAGCAGTACACGATACCCATGAGGAGTTGTAAGATGCAGCCCTCCTGCCGGAGCCCATGGATGAACAGTAGGTGACTGTAGCTCAATTTGAGGGTCAAAGCCCTTCTCTATTTCAATGATTTGGTCAGCAATCAACTAAGATCAATTAAAATCCACATAAAGGGAACTTGAATCAGAATGATGAGGGGATTAACAAAACGTATTGGACAAATTCGGACGATACGTTTCACACAAAATAATAAAAACAAGTTCTTTGTTGTAAAGGAACAGGTTCTCCCACAGACTATACGTCATAATGAAGTTTATTATTTAATTGTAGTGCTCGATATGTTAATTTTGATTGTAAAACTGATTCATTTTTTGTGTTATTGGGTTACCATTAAACAGGTGGGTGATGTTAAGAGGTTAATACCAGAGGCATCGCAGGTACATGGTCAGGTTGTAATCCTAGAGATAGGGTTCAAATGTCTCTTGAGGCAGTAATAATACTGACATCACCGCTAAGAAAGACCTTCTCCTCCCGCTCTGGGTGGAGTGGGAGTGAGTGTCAGACTTTTACTGACTTAAACCCATCCATGTTCCTTCTTTGCCCTTTATGTTCCAGGGCCGCGGTATCTCTTTCGAACAGTCCCGCAGCTCAAGATAGACTTTCTGAAAGACATAAATGTTGCTTGGCGACGTAAATAAGGTGGAAATAGTGGTAGTGCTTTCCCTGCAAGCATTTTGCTGACGGGCAAATTTTTTTACACCAGAATTTTCTTATTCTTATTCTTTATTGCACACAAAAACAACAAAAATATATATACAAATTGCAATAACATAGCTTATGTACAATGGCGAGCTTAACCCAGAATTGGGTTTTCTTACAGCAAACCAAATTTCGATAGCGAAATTTGCATAAGAGGATATACCTATGTGCATTAACATAACAAACATCTCGTTACTTAAATTAATGAATTTTATAAACTAAACTACATACATACAGTATAATACACGTAATACATACAATATAATTATAAACAATACAATGCATAAAGAATCCTATTTGCTTACATATTGATCATTTCGACAGGAAATGTTCCCTTATTCCTTTCCTGAACACTTCTAACGAAGGGCTATCCCGCAAGGAGTGTGGAAGTGAATTCCAAAGGCGCACAGCACGAACAGTAAATGATCCATCATACCGACTTGAGGAGTGAGCAGGGAAACGAAGGAGAAGAGATGATGATGAGCGACAAGGTTTACCTCTAGGAACAAGGTACTCAAAGCGTTCCCGAAGATATGAAGGAGCCTTAGAATTATGAAGAATGGAAAAGAGAAAAGAAAGAGTGTGACAATCACGACGCTGCCGAATAGGTAACCACTTCAGCTGCTTCCGAAATTCCGACACATGGTCGTACTTACGAAGCCCGAAAATGAAGCGGATACACAAATTCTGCAGACGTTCGAGTTTATTAAAAAGTTCCTCAGTCGCATCAAGAAAACAGACATCAGCATAGCATAGTCTGAATCAGCATAGTCTAGAAGGGGAAGAAGAAGAGATTGAGCAAGAGTAATTTTAGTTTCAAAAGGCAGGAATTTCTGAAGTCGCTTAAGAGACCGATACGAACAAAACACCCTCCTGCTTACTTCAGCAATGTGAACATGCCAAGATAGGTTACAGTCCAAGAATACACCCAAGTCTTTGACTTTCTTGGAGTAGGGTATACCGATACCATCGTACATAACAGGCGGGAGTGACTGATGACTCAATAAATTGACAAAGTATCTGCCACCAATAATGAGAGCTTGTGATTTTGTTGGATTGACTAACAGTCCAAAACTTTTAGCCCACAGACTGATGTTTTGAAGATCATTATTGATGGCATCGATGGCTCCAGGAAGCTCTTCGATTTTAAAATGACGATAATCAATCTAATCTTAATAATAATCACGTCGTGACTGTGACAAGGAGCTTAACACTCAGCATGATGCTGTGCTGTGGGAGGCTCACAGCACAGCGCTGGTATCATAAAAAATACTGTATCAATTTTCCAAAATCTGTAGCAATTACTTCAAAAGTTAAGGATAGTCTCCTAAGAGCGTTAAAGAACTTTTCGTCATAGTTGCATTAGTATGTATCATTATTTATTTATTGTATTAATAGTATTGTTATATGTTTTGGCTTTGTACTTATTATTTTGTTAGTATATATTTTTAAGAATACCATATATGGTTTATTATATTTAAATAGTTCTGCTTTATGTTTTACGTATTTAATTTTCTCTTCTTTTACACACTATGTCTACATCTCTTTTTTAGTATCCTTTCGCAGGTATGCTGGAAGAGATTTCTTTAGAAATAAGCATCACCTTTATACTATTTTCTGTTCCTTTCTTCTTTTCTGTATTTAGTGTGTACATAAATTGTTAAATAAATAAACGGTTTCCCGTAATTACAACGGTTAAAATCTTACTGCTCCATCCCAAAAATCGGCCCTGTATGCAGATCTATGTCTAGATATTGTACATTATGTTTCCCTGCCAAGTTTGCCATCTTATTGCATTAGAATATGCACACAAAGACATTAGTGTCACCTCAATCCTCAAGACTTCACAGACATTGATGCAATGCTTACTCAAGCTTACATTAGGACATACAAAACAGAGCTTGTTGTAAGAAAAGGTCATTTTAGAGACGGTTTGTTAACTTTAACCTACGGATTGGAAAATAAGGATTTAAGCTTGAGTATTTGACTTATCTTCAGTTATAGTAAACACTGAGAGCCAAGACAACGTACCAATCGCTTTAAAAGGTATTTTACTATAACGAGTTTTCAAGCGTTTCGTTCGATTTATAGATTTCATCATTCCCTTATCCAAATATATTTGAGGTCGGCACAGCATGTCTTCTTCTTCCACACTTTTCTATAACTCGTCATCTAAGCAGTCACCTCCTGTCTAGCCATAACATCCCTCACGCAGTCCGTCCATGGTTTCTTTGGTTTTCCTCTACTCTTATAGCCATCCACATTCATACTCAAAGCTTCCCTCATGACATTTTCCTCATTGATCCGCATCACATTCATACCACGATAACTGTGTGTCGATTATTGCTTCTTCTTTTTCGTATCGCTGGCACGACAGTATTTATACAAGGACACAGACAAGCATTTTGTATACGCAAAAAATATTACGGGGACCGACTTTTTTTTTGGGTGAAAATCACGATGTGCTGTAGGACTCTATGTAATACACTTAAAACAATATGCTGATAATAGTCATAGTATAGTAGTAAAGGGCTTATGGAGGTATTCAAAATAAAGATATAGAATTAAAAACTTGTGAGAAAATTGGAACTTGGACCTATAATAACTCCGTAACTAGAAGGTTCCCAGGTGTGATCAGGAACAAAAATTGTTCGCAATGACGGGGAGAACAAGAGTTTTTTGGCTTCGTTAAGGGGGTTTTGCATTCATTATTTTGTTAGCCCAATACTTTGCCACAACGTTGATGGAAGTATACTGTACACCTATAACCCTATCTGTGGGCCTAGACAAGAGAATCGTTTTCAAAGCTTTTGAATTTCCACATCTTTCATTAGGATACAAAAGCTCTCGGTAGCTTCTGTCAATCCAATATAAAGGGTGTAAAAAGATCCTTAACGAAGCCGAAAGGAACTTGTTGCCCCCGTTTTTTGTTCTAGACCATACCTGGGAACCTTCTAGTTACGGAGATACTGGAGGTCAAAGTTCCAATTTCTTCACAATTTTTTTTTTAAACCGCTTTTTAATGTTTTAACTTTACTTTAATTAACTCCATGACCCGTTTACTATTCAAATCATCCATCAGCACTAAGTTTTGAGTGCGTAACATTGAGTTTCACTGTAAAACGTGATTTTTCACCCCAAAAAAAAGTCGTTTCCCAGCAACAATTTTTGCGTAACGTTACTTAGTTTGATGTACAGAATGCTTGGGTGACGGCTTCGTTAAGGGTCCGTTTACACCCTGTATTTTGAACTTTCCATCATCACAAATAGATTGTCAGTATTTCCTCTGGATACTTTCTATGTGTTATTAAATGGTGTTTTTTTTCTACCAATGAGAACTGTGTGATTGAAATTATATGCCTATTACTATTGCGTTCCTCTGCTCCACAAAGGTATCTCCAATGTCGACTGACTCAGTCATTTGTTTAATTTTCTTTGAGAAACAAATGAAAACATTGAATCGGTATTTAAAACAACATTCGTTTTTCATTGACAGTCATTTTGATAGTCGTTTCATTACAATAAAATAAGATTTTTGAGTCGAAAATGAGTCGATTCTTAATTAAATCGGCATTAGTACATACATCTCAGTACGATGCTTGAGAGCAAAATCTCAAAGAAAGTGTGAGTGGCCTACTGAGTAAAAGTTTATAAATATAAAAGTCATAATGATCTTTACTTTTTATCAATTCGGCATTTTTATAGTGGTCAAAATAACGTGAATTTTATTAGAACGTAAGAGAGATTTCATCTTACACAGTATACTTTAGTGCGTTGTTTAAACAAGTAAATGACCTCATATTTATGCAAAATCAAGTCATAAAATAAAGTATTGTAAGGTAATGCTAGTTGTACGGCGTGAATGCAGACATGAAATGCTTATCAAGATTATACTGATTGAGAACATAAAATACAATAGCATAGAAAAACTCTGGTAGAGAAAAAAATGAAAGGAAGCCATTTAAACGTTAGATATTTTAAAAGATGAATAAATAATTAATAGAACGTTTTAGAAAAACTTATAAAATAACAATCTTGACCTTAAAATATATCTTTACAACCTTGGACGGTATTAATGAAAGAAATTTCACTAAGTCGACCGAAGCCAATGATTCATCAGAATCGAGAACACTTTAATTGCAGTCTTAATGACGAGAAGACAGAGTTCAATACACTACGACACGAATCCCACCAAGTTTTAAATCTCACACACAGAATCACAAAAAAAATATCAAATCTTATTACTAGTACTTACACATTTCATTCATTTTGAGTGACAATCAAACCATTTCTTACACACAGTTCCCACTGCAGCAAACACTTGAAACCCGTGGGAATCTAATTTCACTTGAGAAAGTGTTTCAAAGAGATATTATTACACACAAATAGTCAATAAAAACAAATAACACTCACACTTTTACTTAAAAAATTAAGGCCCTAGTTTAGTACCCTGGGGAACTCTGAACAATTTCTCTTCGAGTTTAGAAACAAATGCGCCAGCGCAACGTCCGTTTACCGTGGGCGGTACGACCGTATGACGCGTATTCGAAATTGACGTATCATAGCACGCTCGACCTGTTAAAACAACCGGTTTCATCGATGTGTACAGTATCCAACGCTTGCTCGGAATCTAAATCTTCATTTTTTGGTAGAAGTAAACCAGGGATGTTTTCGTTGGAATTGAAAGTTGTTGTTAATGGTGTAAATTAGGTGTGAAGTGGTAGAGGGGTAAAAGAGGGGGATTGGAGACTGAACGGTATATGTTTATGTTAGCTGGTACCTATGGCACGTGCCCCTTGTCTGTGATGACTATCCCGTAACAGATGGCAGAGGAGAATCTCTTTATTTTTCTTAGGGACTTTTGAACTTGGTTCGGAAGTGTTAATTTTGGTAGTTTTTGTTATTGTGTTTATTTTAGAGTAACCAGGAAGGTTTTTTAGACATTACTGTTTTCTAAAGCTTTAGAACTACTAACGGAAGTTGTGGTTAAGTTAGAAATATGTTGTTTTCTTTCTTTAATGACAGGCAAATTAATTTAAATTTAGTTTTTTTTTAAATAAAATTCGTAAAACTTTTTCTATACTTAACTCGTTTGAGTCGGAAATTATCCAATGGGAACTCTTACTTCGGGGATAAAAAGTATCTTATAGCCTAAGACCGGTCATGGGCTACCTATGTGCTTTTATCAAAATCCGTTCAGCCATTCAGTGGGAAAAGTTACGGAAAGTTTGACTTACTTTCGCATTTACGATTAATATCACAAAGAGGTAATTATTTGTTTGTAAGTTTGTAGGTTGTAAGTTTGTATGTACGGTGTAATCTTAAGAACTCCTGATCCGATTCCTAAAATTCTTTCACTAACAGGAAGCTACATTATCCGCGAGTGTCACAGGCTACATTTAAAACGTTCCCGTGGTTTCATTTCCGTTAATAACCGGAACGAAGCCGCGAGCAAAAGCTAGTGAGAATTAAATATGGATTGCTATATCTTGGAAAGTCTAGTTTCTAATTTACGATGTTTTTATGTTTTCTACATCCGAAAAGAAATCCCTTTGGCTGCTTATACATACACATCCGTTCTGACTTATGTTACACATTCTTAACCTAGATCGCACGACGCATATTAATATGTATGTTTATTTACATAAAGTATGTGCATTAAATACTTCCATTGTGATCGACACCCATCCGTCTACGACGTAGATTCTGAGAAACAATAGAACAAGGCTAGACAAAGTGACGTTCTACCAGCGATAATCCTGCCTACCCTTATTCCCAAGTACGTTGGGAACGGCTTCCAGTTTCATCATCGTCAGCCGTAAGACTTCCACTGCTGGACATAGGCCTCCCGCCTAAGTCCAGCAGTGGCCAAGAGCCGCCACATTGACCGCTACCGTGCGTCTCGCATCCAGCAGATTCCCGCAACCTTCACCAGGTCATCAGTCCACCTAGCCCAGTCCTAGTTCAAGTTTAATCGGATGCAACTCAATCCCAATCTTTTATATGGAGCGATCAAAGACTAAAAGTGCTTTCCGAGACACGGATGTATTTCTGTTTGTAATGGATGGTCACCCATCCACGTACCGACCTCGGCTAGCGTTGCTTAACTTGGAAGATCGAACCGTGTGGTTGTTTTTACTTAGCCACGATGATGGGAGAGCCAAAAAAATGATAGGGCTGTCATAAACTACCCTTGAACGCTTTGATACTTCTAGTCTATGCCGGAGGTACAGGGACAGGCATCCGAAGCAGTAGAGCTCTCAGTTCGTCCAAGAAAGTGGATTCTACCACCGTACCTGTTTCTGCTGTCCAGCAGCATTGCTGTGTATGGGTTCGAAGATGACCATTTGTATGCCTGTGCACATCATCTGCTTCGCCTTTTAGCAATTCTATGTTGGAGTCTGCTTCCAGTCTAACCGCTTGCAGCTGAATACCAGTATTTGTGTGCCCGTGTACGTATACCTAATAACAAGCTCGTGAGACAATATCCGCTTAACAATTGAGTTCGTATTTTTGCACTATCTCGACTAATAGACTATACGTTCTGAGAAACATAATCATATTTCTGTGATGTTTCCATCTTCATTGATTCAAGCTGCCTGTCATTTGCTGACTCACAGAACTCCTTTCGTTGATTCCCAGTACGGGCTGTGTCATTGGGATATTCCGCTGGGAATTTCTCCGTAGTAGCTGGGAGTCTGGACTTGTGCCCGGTTGATGACTAGACTAACTTAACTGGCGAAATGGTGTAATAGTATTATGAGGTCACCTTTACCCTTTTATAAATATATGTATTATTTTATAAGTAGGTAGTAACAAATGACGGCAGTGAATTCCATTCAGTGCCGGCTCTTCTGTTTCCCGATCATAAAATCTAGGTCTCTTCAAAGTTTGAGTAAATCAATTTCTTCTAGGTAAGCCTGTTCAACCCTAGACCGCGTCATCGCTTCATATCAGGCGAGTTACGCCAAAACGGTAGCCCATATTTAAAAAAAATAAAAAAATTCGAAGACATGTGACCAAACCGCACTGAGCCTGCTTGGTGGATTATAGCCCATTCCCTCTCTTAGAGAGGAGGTCTGCGTCCCAGCAGTGGGAACACTATAGGTTGATTATTATGATATGCTTATACCTCTATTATATTATATTTAAGCTTTATTATTATTCCTTTATTCTTCTTCTTAGCGTGTCGATGGCAATCTAAATTGTGTCGGCCCAGAACTGAGCTACTTGTTTGGCGCTTTCGGTAGCGTCCATCAGTTCCTGTAGTGAACAAACAACAGGGCACGCAGGACACGATATTAAGTGCCCCATTCCTTTATTTATTTGTATACATATCTTTTACATTTTTAAATATCCCTGTATAAAATACTATAAAAAAAAAAATTAAAATATAAAAATAGTAGCCCACCGGTATCGGGAACAGTGTCCAAGCTACCGGCGGTCAGGGCTCCAGAGAGAGGAACCTCCTAACGATACGAGCCGTGTCCAGGAGTACCGTTTTCTGAATCAAGCCCTTGATCCAGCTGCCAAGCGCGAGCCTCCTCAAGTATTGGTCGAGGCTCTTGGCAATTGAGCCATTGGCGGACACGACTATCGGCACAATGACTGCTGTACTCACTATTTATTACTCACTGTAAGCTTTATTATCTCCTTTATTTATTTTCACACATACTTTTTAAATTTTTAAATATTCTATACAAAAGATTATAAAAAAAACATTTAAAAATATAAAAAATAGTAGCCCACCAGCACTGGGAACAGGGTCCGAGCCGCCGGTGGTCAGGGCTCTTGAGAGAGGAACCTCCTAACAATACGCGCCGTGTCCAGGAGTACCGCTTTCTGAATCAATCCAGCTGCCTAACGAGAGCCTCCTCAGGTATTGATCGAGGCTCTTGGCAATTAAGCCATGGGCTGATACGACTATCGGCACAAAGATCGCTGAGTCCACATCCCACATGTCGAAAACCTCGTGAGCCAAATCAAGCTACTTGATTTTAAAAAAGTTTATTTAAAAGCTTTATTATTTTTATTATACCTTGATTATAACCGAATGCCATATAATATAAGTACCTCTTTTGTGACCGACAGCTATCAGTCTACAACGCAGATTAACATGAAACAATATAGGTGTAATACAATGACTTGGAATTAGCTCCGCAGCGGATTTAATGAAACGATCGTTAGTGCAGGAAACTGTTCATTTGCTAGGTCGCAATGAATGCTAGCGATAATGTAGTTGTAATCATCGTGTGTGAAGTTATTATCGAGCTGATGGACGTTGGAAGATTAGGAGGAATAGCAAGAACCTTTATTACCAGTAATCGGATAATTGGGCGCTGATATACCTAAGCTTCACTTTTATTCCCACGAAACAATAATACGGACATGCCTTTCAGAATCCCGGATCCCGGAATCGTTTGAAATTCCTGAGTAATATTTGTTAGTCTTCTGTTCGTATAAAATACAATAAATGAGTCGATTCGATCACTAATTTATTTATTTATTTAACAATTTATATACACACTAAATACAGAAAAGAAGAAAGGAACAGAAAATAGTACAAAGGTGATGCTTATTTCTAAAGAAATCTCTTCCTGCATACCTGCGAAAGGAGATAATAAAAAAAGAGATGTAGAAATAGTGTGTAAAAGAAGAAGAGAAAATCTAATCTAATCTGTTAGATAAATCAATTTCCACTACTTGACCACATTGTGCACATTATCATTTTTTATTGATATTCCATTTGTTTTGAATAAAATAAATATACTAAATCAAAATAACCACTGCTGTAATTTCATTAAGATTGTTATGACTTAATAGTTGTTTTAACAAAATTGTTCAATGCCGGGGGAACCCGGGATTATTTATTTATTCAAAAAGGAATTTCCATATTATTCTTTCGTGGGAAGAAGTTTATCCGATCACTGTTTATCTTACTAATATTATAAAGAGGAAAGATTTGTATTATTGTGTGTGTGTATGTTTGTAATGAATAAACTCAAAAACTAATTAAAAATGTTTTCACCATTAGAAAGCTACATCATCCCTGAGTAACATAGGCTATATTTTATCCCAAAATGTTTAAAAAATAAATGTCCACCCGTGCAAAGCCGGGACGGGCCCCTAGTTACTCATAAGATCTTTAATGTTGATATATATGTTTAAGAAATAAATGACTCTGATAATCAATAACTTTAGAAACGCGATATTTACCATATTTACTTTTTGGTTTGAGAACAAGAAAGAGGGTAGATTTGTCTGCTTATAAACACCCACCCGCAATAACTTCAGTTTATCCGTGATCATGGTGCTTGCAACAGCGTCGAAATATCGGGAACTCAACACGAAAAGTAAACATGGTAAATATCCCTTTTCTAAAGTTAATGATAATCAGAGTCGTTTATTTGTTAAGTATAAAGGGTGTAAAAAGACCCTTAACGAAGCCGAAAGGTACTTGTTCTCCCCGTCATTGCGATCATTTTTTTGTTCTAGACCATACCTGGGAACCTTCTAGTTACGGAGATATTGGGGGTCAAAGTTCCAACTTTTTCACAAGTTTTTTTTTAAATACAAGATTTTAATGTAAGATTTTTACTTTTAACACCTCCACGACCCCCTTACTATTCAATCCATACATCAGCACAATGTTTTGAGTGCGTTACATTGAGTCCTACCGTAAAACGTGATTTTTCACCTCAAAAAAAAGTCGTTTCCCAGCAAAATTTTTTGCGTAAAGTTACTTAGTTTCATGTACAGAATGCTTGGTTGCCGGCTTCGTGAAGGGTCTGTTTACACCCTGTAGATATCGAGAAATAGATCTTCCTCTACCAAATGAAAAAAGAATCACGAAAATCGAACCAGTAATTAAAGAGAAATCAGAGTACCTACATACATGAAGAAAAAAATTGATGCTGGAGGAATACATAACCTTCTCCTTTTTTAGAAGTCGGTTAAAACCAACCACAGATAACTATAACCGCCATATACTTACTACGTCCATACGCGACGCTGTTATTACCCTATAGCTAGCCTTATTAGTCCGGAAGAAAAAACCCGTTAAGAACCGAGTCATTTCCCGTTTGGACTGAAAGGGCCAATTAGCTTTATAGGTCACCACGGTTTGTATGGCTATGATGTAGTTCCATTTAATTATCAATATATGGTACATTATCGAGGAGTGTAAAGTAGGTTAGGAGTATTTGCAGGGCAAACTAATGTTGTGTATTAATCAATATTAAAAAAAAATGTGATCAACTGGTAAGTGCTTTTTAGGGTTCCGTAGTCAGCAAGGACAGGAACCCTTATAGTTTCGCTATGTCCGTCTGTCTGTCCGCAGCTTAGCCCAAAGACTATCAGAACTAGAAAGCTGTAATTTGGCATGAATATACTACAGATTAGTTACGGCGCCAAAGTGGTAAAATATTGAAAATATCGAAAAGTTTTTCTTTTTTTTCCTGTACCCGTAAAGTGGGGGTTTTATTTTTCTCCCCTACCCCATAGTGTGGTATGTCGTTGGAAAATATTGCAAGTTTGTTGGTATCATTTTTACATTGAGGAATTGGTTTGTGAAATATTAAGCTTTAAATTGCTAATTTTTGCAAGACTCAAGTGTCCCCCCCCCCTCTACCAGCTTAACGGTTGTGTTTGGGTGAGTGAAAAAATTCACGGTAGTAGTATATATTATGAAATTAAAAGGAAAACTATCACAGCTAAGTAGGCTTTACAAGTAATAGTCGACCAACTTATAAAATGTACTTGGATAACATATTTTCCTAAACATAATGTATGCAAATGTAAGTTTTTTTTTATTATTCCAATAAAAATCATCATTCGGAGGCAAATCCGCATAATTTGATTTTATTTCACTCATAGTTCCAAATTTCACCGCATCTCAAGTTATGTTGGTCAACTTATAAGTCATTCTTGCAAAACTCGTACTAACATGACACGACAAAACGCTCACATCTATGAACAAAGATTTTGTCGTTTACAAACATGAAGGTTTGTATTGTTACAATAGTCGCTCAAGATGTCATTATGCCTATGCTGTAACGTTAATATAGCGTAACGATATCTGAACCAATCCTTAGACTAATTAACAATGAACTAATAGGGTTGTCCCTTGATTTTCTAACATTTTTTTGCAAGCGATTTTTGTTAATGGGCGCGCCCGGGTGTATATTCTCGTCGTTATTTTCTTCCTGACTTTATCTCAATTTATTTGCTTTGAAAATTCTTCCACGTTAATACCACCGCCATTTCCGGATTTACAATACAAAATATTTATACCTTGACTATTTTTTGAAGTGTTAAAAATAAATATATTCATACTACTTTATGCCCGCGTGGAGTTTGGTAATTGTCCCACGGAATCGCACTACCGGGATAAAAAATTATCCCATGTGGTAGTCCAGGTTATAAATTTTTTGTGTGCCAAATTTCATCTACATCCATGCAGTAAGTTTTTGGCGAAAGAGTAATATTGGTTGAAAGATTAGCCCTAAATCGCATGTGTTCTGGGTCAAAATAATATGGTAAGCACTTGAAATTTTTCGGCTTTATCTATAATCTTTATCAACACATCGACATTTTCCTTAGTTTTGCACGTTTCTAAATTACCTACATGACGGTCCGCCAGTCTTTTTGCAAAATGGAACGATGGGATGTGGGATGGGAGTAGTATGTCCAAAGACCTATTTTAAGTTCTAATCAATTCCATGGTCTTTTTAAAGGCCATCCAACACGAAACCTGTCATTAAGAAAAATCCAGGAAGCTGTGTTGCCGCCCCTAATGACAAAATAACTCGCATGCGCACGAGTTGAAATATGTACATCACAATAGTCAATTATTTGTCTTATGTCATACCATTGTTTTATCGCCCTGTTGAGACTCTCATTTGAATATGGCTGAGCAAAAGGACGTATGAGACACTTGGAGGAAGATGTAGGTTTGTAGTGTAGAATATGTATCTTTAAAAGCCGCCTATTATCATCATGTGCCTGGCCTTTTCCCAACTATGTTAGGGTCGGCTTCCAGTCAAACCGGATGCAGTATTTTACATGGAGCGACTCCCTATCTGACCTCCACAACCCAGTTAGTACCGCGTAGTACGAAACCCCTTAGTAAGACTGGTTGTCAGACTTTTTTGGGAAACTGACTACCTGTAACGACTGTCAAAGATCTACAAATGACACCCGGGACCAACGGCTTAACGTGCTATTCGAGGCACGGAGGAAACTCGGTATGTCATAGGTCACCCATCCACAGACCAACTTAAGCAAGCATGGCTTAACCTAAAGATCGACCCGAGCGGCTGTTATTATTTAGCCACGAGCTCTCTCCCCTATTATATGGGTCTTAAACATAACTGGCGAAATTTGGGTGTACTATCAGGTACACCGTTGCCTAACCCTTCGGGGATTACAGACGTAATGTTTATGTGTCTTTGAAAGCGCCATCGCTTCATCAGGTGAGAAAACGGTCAAACGTGTGCTTCTCCAATTCCATGGACTGTACGTTATTTACCAAAGATAATATACAACGTGTAACAGAAAGGGTATAGTCATATGAAAGGATATGCTGCAGACCATCAAACTGAACAACTTCCTCCATGGGTCCAATATCGTAAATGTGAAAAAATTATCAGCTGTCCCATACAAAACTTCAATACCTACTCGACCCAAATGTATGGGAGAGCTGTTAATTTAATTATATGACTATACCCTTTCCTGTTACACGTTGTATAGATAACAATCATCATGTGTCTAGCCTTTTCCCAACTATGTTGGAATTGGCTTCCAGTGTAACCGGGCGCAGCTGAACACAGGTATTTTCCACGAAGTGATTGCCTATCTGATCTCCACGACCCAGTTACCTATCCGGTACCCCTAGGCAAGCCTGGTTGTACTACAGCCGGGACCAACGGCGTAACGTGTTCCGAGGCACGGAGGAAACTCGGTATGTAATGGGTGGTCACCCATCCACGGACCGATCGTCGACGATTGACTGCATTACATACTGAGATTCCTCCGTGCCCGGCAAGCATTGCTCACTCTCGAAGATCGACTAATACAGCTGTTATTATGATCCTAGGAGAAAGGGACTGAACTCTTCAAATAAAAATAACCCTTTTTTCGCTTTTCATGATACCCGAAATACGGAACACATAAATCAAACTAAGCAAATGATTAATAATTCAAAAAAACGCAAACAGCTCATTAATCAAACGTTACAATTTCCCTACCGCTAAACGGCGTTTAGTGAAGCGGCAAATTGCTGAGTTTTTAACCAAGGAAGCGTAGAAAATCATACATGTCCGTAGTATGCTGTTAGTTGAGGTCTACATAGTGAGGAGATTATAGATTGTGGCGATGGGCAGGGCTTGGATAACTGTTTAGTTGGTAGGTAGAGTGTGACAGTTAACTTGACGTTTTATGAACTACCCGCGGTTTAATTTCTGACCAGTGGGCTTAACATGAGTTTGAAATGTATTATTCGTTATCGAATACTATCGCCCTGTCTCTTTCATATTCATCGACTGCTTTACGACACGAGAAGTATATCCGATAGTTTTCGATATCGAGGACAGTTTGTCACAAACTCATGGTAAGGGCACAGAGCATTTTTGAACCTTCAAGGATCTTTGAGTGAAGAACTGTTTGATTCTAGTTAAGTGATAGGTGCAATTATGGGGCTACCATTATCTATGTCGTTTGAAGCTATGGCTTTTGTTCCAGAGAGCCTAGCCGAACACGATGACCTTTTGTGAAAGCGAGGATGGAGACGTCTCAAACGTTTTGGAGTGACATAAGCTAACAAAATTCTTTTGTCAATCGTATTTAAAGCCATTCTAGAAATCTTTCTTTTTCTTTCTTGTGTGGATAGTGCCTAATCTGGTGACAGAGGTTTTAATCCGCCCATGGGCCTCTGACTTGGCTTTACATGCCGTCAATAAATATCTCTCAGGCATGCTGGTTTAGTTTCCTCACGATGTTTTCCTTCACAGAAGCAAATGATAATTATACAATACGCAAATGAATCTGTAAAATCAGAGGTTTTAGAAATACAAAGAGCTTTGTTGGCGATTGTCACTGATCTGTACCCTCAGTCTTCAAGAACAACAAATTGACAAAGAGACTAATTAAATAAATACTTCATCTCTCAACACACTGGCCGTTGAGAAGTCCAGAAATGCCATTTACATATTACTTAGATACTGCACAACATTGAAGACTGCATGTTTACTGTGTAGCGCATTTAATTACCCACACTCAATAGCTCATGCATATTCTAAAACAGATGCATTCAGCCGCTAATGAAAACATTCAGCTTAGTTGACGGGTTAACAGCAATATTAGTAATGTCCACCGCATTCGTAACCTTTTGACACCGGCTACGCACAACGAACTGGCACTTAGACCGGGGATTACATTAGCAAAATGGGAATGCAAGATGGCGTCGGTATTTTGTTTTGACAGATATTTGACGTTTCGTTTTTCGACACAACTTGACATAAGCCGTGCGTTCGATGTGTTTTTTCATCTAAAATTCGTTTACTGCTTTAAGCTTTCACGTTTTAAAACTAAAAATTATTTTCCATCCACCCGCATTCTCCAGTCATCCCGCGATCATGGCGATTGCAACAGCGTCGAAATATTGGGAGCTCAAAATAATAATCACGCAAGATATCCCTTAAGTGACAGTCAAAGAGATTTAAAAGACTTATAGAGCGGACATTGGGAATATTTTCATACAACAATTTTGATCCCGAACATTTTCGATTTTGACACACGAATGCTACCTGACTAGCGGGCGAATGACACTAGATAGAACGATTTGTTACTAAGTAGTAACAAGTGTTGGACTACGATTTTCTTCGTCTTGCCCCGTCTATCGCTCGTAAATATTTGAATGTCTTTGGTGACAGTATAAGTTTAAAATTCGTTCATTCAGCAATATTTCCACATCGATGTGTAGGGGAAGGCTTTCAAAAAACCTTGTTTTTTTGAGTATCTTGGTTTCTCTTCTGTAAAATGTCATCCTTCTAGACCCGTGCATTGTCAGTCATTGAATGCATGAATTTAAGATTTTTAATAGTTAAATGATTATCTACCTAAAACACTGGGAGAGTTGGAAAGGAATGGGGGAATCCTTTGCCCAGCAGAGGGACAGAATAGGCTGATTAAAAAAAAAATGTTTATCGGATTTTCGAGCGGCCGCGACACCACGTGTCGCTATTTATTCGTTATTTGTTGTTGGTCCTCCATTATGGGCGTGTACGTGCTGGTTATTGAAAAATGATACGTGCAGAATAATTCACATGATATAATTACAAAGATTTCAATGGAACATTGCTAAAGTAATTAGAGATTACAATGATAGTTACTGATTAAAACCAAATAACAATAATTATTAGACTTGAGTTTAGAGCCAATGGATTTGTGCGTGATCACCGGGTGACAGTCACATCAAAAGCGCTGTCACCGCCGCCATGACATTCACAACCCCATTCGGTGTTAACCGCTCTAAAATAAATGTTAAACCACAGAATAACAATAATCGATTACAACTTTAAAAAGTGTTGCAATAAACCAACTAAATCATCGCGCGCCGTTACGGCCGTCCTGCATCTTCACACGTCCTCGTGTGACTTTTCTTCAATATCTGTGGACCAATTATCAACCAGTAGATCACACAGTTCAAAACTCGGTCATTCTGACCACAACACACTTAACATGAATAACCAGGGAATTTATCAAAACTTGACACCAATAGTTATCTTAATCGTCACTAAGACCGAACACATGACTAAAACTGAAAGGGTACTAAAATAGTGGTACACAACGTATGTAACGCATGCACTACGTATGCAACGCACGCACTACGCATGCAACGCACACACTACGCATGCAACGCACACACTACGCATGCAACGCACACACTACGCATGCAACGCATGGACTACGTATGCAACACAATGCACTACGTATCCACTACGTATACACTACGTATGCACTACGTATACACTACGTATGCACTACGTATACACTACGTATGCACTACGTATACACTACGTATGCAATACGTATACACCACGTATGCAATACGTATACACTACGTATGCACACCATAAAAGTTCCCCGCTCTACAGTTGCCACACAAGGCCACACAAGTCTACAGTTGCCACACAGGCCTACAGGTGCCACACAGGCCTACAGGTGCCACACAGGCCTACAGGTGCCACACAGGCCTACAGGTGCCACACAGGCCTACAGGTGCCACACAGGCTGCCACACAGGCTCAGGTTGCCACACAGGCTGCCACACAGGCTGCCACACAGGCTCAGGTTGCCACACAGGCTGCCACACAGGCTCAGGTTGCCACACAGGCTGCCACACAGGCTCAGGTTGCCACACAGGCTGCCACACAGGCTCAGGGTGCCACACAGGCTACAAAAACTCAAATAAACTACTCATCAGCGACTACGCCGTTATCGGAACATTCTGACTCTATACTTTTAATTGGTGTTTCCAACTCAGCATTAAACTCTACATCTGTCACCATGAAGCAGCTCAGCCATTTGATAAGGCCCTTTATATTTTGGCTTTAACTTTGTTTTATTGCGTTCATCATTATCACCTATTTTGAATTCATTTACTTTGGATATATTTTAATCAAACCTAGCCTTCTCTATTGAGGCACTTGCCTCTATTGCCCAAGCAGCTTGCACGTTGATCGCGTCTAATTCAACGTAAGTCTCGTCTGTACCAAGGGTCATTAACTGAAGAGGTCTAGCAACCTTTCCTTTCAAAAGTCCAAGGGGACTTGCTTTAGTTATACGGTTGATGGTGTAATTGATAGCAAGTTGAACTTCAGGCAACACTACCTGCCATGACTTAAGGTTCCTTGTCTCAACTGCGGTTAACATATTCTTTAAAGTGGACATAACTCACTCTACTTGCCCATTAACACGACTGGAACCCGTGGCTATCAGATGAAAACTAATGTTGTGAGTTGTACAAAACTCCATAAACTCTTTCCCAACAAAACACCTACCCTGATCCGCTATTACTCACGTAGGTGCACCAAAGAGAGACACACTTGATTGCAAAGCTTTCTTTTCACTTTTAGCATCAATGTTCATATTATGAACTAACAGTACGAATTTTGTAAAAGCATCGATAGAAACAAACACACATACTCTTTGGTATCTCGTTTACCACTTAGTTTTCCCGTGGCATCCATAGGAATGGTATGCCATGGGTTCATAACTGTTGGAATTGGATGGAACTCGGCTTGAACCTTGCCCGAATGTGTCTTGGAGACCTTACATGTGATGCAATTATCTACAAAATTTCCAACGAACTTCTTCATATTCATATTAAGAAACCTATAATGGCGAAAAACCCTTTTTAGAGTTTTCTCCCACACTAAGTGCATTACATTCTCGTCAACAAGATTAATAACAACCCACTGAAAAGCCCTTGGCACCACTGTTAACCACACACTTCGTTTATTACTGTTACGTCAGTTGCTCCACATCAGGAACCTCTCCCGCGTCTATGGTGCGCACACAAACACTTAAACTCACACACACAAACAGCCAGACCCGGAACATCTCCTCGTATGCCAAACAAACACTTGCTCCATGCGGGAATCGAACCCGCGGCATGAAGCGCAGCAGTCAATCGCCCAGCCACCGCGCCAACCATGCCGTCTTTAAATAGACTCCAGACCAAGGTTGGTCGCAGCAAGGAAAACCTGCTCAGGTGGAGATTCATTAATGACTCTTCCCTGGAGTGTAAATGTGGTGCTGTTCTACAAACGATGGGGCACTTAATATCGTGTACTGCGTGTCCTGTTGTTTGTTCACTACAGGAACTGATGGACGCTACCGAAAGCGCCAAATTAGTAACTCAATTCTGGGTTGACTCAATTTAGATTGCCATCGACACGCTAAGAAGAAGAATGCGCTTCTTCTCATTTCATAAGTTTTAACCGCCTCATCAGTAATCTCACTAGACCCGAGTTTTACAATAATGGAATAGTTCTCCTCATCTTTTCGTTGCTCTGCTTGTAAGCAGTTATCTGATATTTCTGCCAAATTAACTCTTTTCTGTTCAATTTTTTTCCAACCAAGTGTGAGTTCGCTGGTAGGGTTTCGTGATAAAAAGGCTACATGTCCCATATTTTTGCCCTGGCGTTACATAACGTCAAATTCAAGAGATTGGAGGAAACACCACCATCTGAGGACAGTATTTGAAAATTACTATGTAAACTATATTGCGCTATACCTAACAACGTAACCGTATTTTGCTGTGAACCTACTAGCTAAATCTTCCCGGATCAGCACTCAGCACCAGAGTCGAAACAAAACGAGAGCGACTCACCAGATTCGGTAGTAAAAGATATGTAGCTGGCTCAATGGTGCAAATATCGCTTCTCAACTCAGCTACTCTCGGAGTCAGCCTCCTTCTTTGGACAGCGTGCGCGACCAGACTCGCCACAGAAGAAACAGGTCACTTGCGTCGACGCTTTCTTCTAGACGCTTTCTTTAGCCAGTTGCGATCCACTATTTCTGAAAACTTAGATTAAGGGTCAGTAGGATTGCGAGAGCTTTTAGTCGAGCATTAATTTGCCCGATTATGACCCGATTTTCCACAGTTGTAGCAGCGTCTTAATTTTATTGGTCTAATTTTGGTTTCTTGACATCGTCAGGCGCATTCAATTTTTCATGCATTGGAGGTCCTCTTTTGCGGTACGTAAAAGCCATAAGTTCGTGTTGTTATCTAATTCGAGTATCAACTTCCATAGTAAAAGCCAATCGCTGAAGTCGTGGCTCAATTTTAGCTGCATTTGCCATAATTAAAGCTATTGCCATCTTTTCAGTTGAATAGTTGTTCCATTGACTTAGTAAAGTGCTAAGAAATCGATTCGCTTAAGCAGACAAACATTCTCCTTCCTTTCAGGACTTTCATTTAACAGCCTGCATAACATTGCAACAGGAGTTTCAACACAATCGTATAGAGCAAGAAATAAGTCACACATTACATTCAAATATAACTAGCTATAGACGGGTCCTGACCAAGAAAATCGTAATCCAAAACTTGTTACTACTTAGTAACAATTCGTTCCGTCTAGTGTCATCTGTGTCATACGCCCGCTTGTCAGGTAGCATTCGTGTGTCAAAATCGAAAATATTCAGGATGAAAATTATTGCATGACAATATTCCCAATGTCCTCTCTATATGTGTTTTAAATCTCTTTGCTTTTTATCAAGGCCAATTTATTCCAGGAAAAGTATTTTGAACTAGCCGTGAAGCCACCGACCACTTGAGGGCTTTACTCATCGTAACAATCAGCTTACTGCTAGAAATTTGTTTTCGCATCTTTTGTGCTTGTATGCACAAATCGACGGTGTTGCACCATGCTCTGGCATCACTATCGCGAGACTAGGGATTGAATTCAGGTAAGGCTAGCCTGGCGTCTTCTGAACTAGGTTCTTTATTCGAACGAATGAATTCCATCATTTGTCGTTGCTGCATTTCGAATAACAATATCCAACGATTATTTTCACTAGCTCTTGAAAAACATTCAATACTCTGACCTCTAGACTGTTCCTGCGCCGTTTCGTCGTTTCCCATTTCTGATATCGGATTTTCGAGCGGCCGCGACACCACGTGTCGCTATTTATTCGTTATTTGTTGTTGGTCCTCCATTATGGGCGTGTACGTGCAGGTGATTGAAAAATGATACGTGCAGAATAATTGACATGATATAATTACAAAGAATTCAATGGAACATTACTAAAATAATTAAAGATTACAATGATAGTTACTGATTAAAACCAAATAACAATAATTATTAGACTTGAGTTTAGAGCCAATGGATTTGTGCGTGATCACCGGGTGACAGTCACATCAAAAGCGCTGTCACCGCCGCCATGACATTCACAACCCCATTCGGTGTTAACCGCTCTAAAATAAATGTTAAACCACAGAATAACAATAATCGATTACAACTTTAAAAAGTGTTGCAATAAACCAACTAAATCATCGCGCGCCGTTATGTTTATCATGCTGCAGATCAAAAAATGAAAGTATTGGTAAAAAATAATTTCCAGCAAAAACAGTTACGTTCGCTATTATTCTACTCCCTTTATCGAAGCTTTTTCTCGTATAATCGTAAGATTCTTTCAGAACTAAATAATTTAAATTAAACATATTTGTGTTTGACAGCCATTTTGATTTAACGCCATCTAGCGACAAAAAAAGTAAACACTTACATAAAAATCCCAAAAAAAAAAAAAAATATATATATATAGGACCAACAAACTGTGCTGCTATGGCCAATGTCCTAAAACATGGCGTCTAAATCTCGTGTGGGTAGACTTATCCGCCGATTTACCAACCTGACCCACAATAAGCCAGGTCGCCCACGTGATCAAGATCTCAATTATTCTGAACGATAAATTGTTTGGCAGCTATTTAAAAGTCCATAATTGGATTGTGTTACAGTTAATACTTATTAAATGCACAACTAAGCCTGCGGCCATGTCTGATGGTTAACATTAAGGCGCAAAACCACCGCGGCGCACGGATAGGCTACGCACGTGTGTTAAGCTTCGCTTTGCAAGAAAATGTATTTGATTGAGTCCACTGCAAACCACAGACACGCAATGCATCAAATGACGTCATTAGTACAGGAATAAGCTTGCTCTAATAAGGCGCTCACATACACGCTGTGCACGCGGTACACGCTATACACGAATATTAACCCACGACTAAGCCGCGGTGGGCCACGTACTCTACAGTTGTACTTAGCTGTGGGTGTGTACTGCTGTGGATACGTAGACCCTTGTTGTCAAACAAATGAATCCACGCAGCTAAAACGCGGCGCGTGCCCGTGCACGGCGTGTACCGCGGTTGGTTTGCGCCTTTAGTCTTAAATTCACAGACCTTACTTGTACTTCCCTGTAAACTTGTTGTCTAATACGACTATCAACATTTTGTGCTTGACAATAAGGTTCATATTCGCGTAACTTTTTCTTTATTTAGGCTAACTATTTATTAGATAACTTTACTCAGTAAATTAAGTCAAGTCAGTATGCGGTCTGTGCATGTTTCTCTAATATAAAATCAAGATTGTATTCGCCGTACGGGCAAGCAGAGATGTTTAGTACATCCACATGTAACAGGGGCGACCCTCTTGCTATTAACCCTTTCGGTGCCCAGCACCCAGCATATGGGTCCAACAATAATTTGTAAAAAATGGTAATTTTAAAATACAGGTAATTTATAGCTAATTATAATGAAGATTCGGATACGGGTTGTGGGCACACGAATGAATTGTAAATATTGTTGGACCCATATGCTGGGTGCTGAGCACCGACAGGGTTAACTGGGCATAAATCCAGCCAAGGAGTGTGGACTATTACACTTAAAAAACTTACCATTATGTAAGCCTCTGTCTAACTCTTCGCGGTTTATATTAAGTTGGCTATCCTGACACCTGAATGAATCCCATGTAGTTTTTTATTTAAAACACTAACCTCAAATCATGTTGGCCAACTTAATAGCCGTAAATAAACTATGAGACAACAGTAGCTCTTAGCCAACCGAGTGAAGTTGCCAACGGGTGAATCTGCATACAAAAGCCATATTGCCACGAAAGAGTTTTTATACTTATTTAAAATTAGGTCGGACTGCACTGAAAATCGCTGGAACTAGGAAATGTTGTCGTAAATTCAGCTGAAACTGATTCCTACTTGGAAGTGAGCCACGAAAGTGCAGTTAATAGTTTTGCTGCACTGAAAATGACTGAAAATCTGCTATTTCCAGTGTATTTCACGTTATTTAATGTGGAGCTTTGAATTTTTATTACGCGATTTTGGCGTTAGTGAGAAATTTTTGATTAAGGAGAATGCAGTAGGAATGTAGCCCGCAGTAGCGAAGGGTCAATTTTTGTAAGAGGTAACCGTATCTTTAATGTGATTTTATTTTTTGTCTATGACTGTGCCAGTTTTCAAAGGGAAGCTGGTAGGAATCGTGTTGTATGGAACCTTCGCCACTGGTAGCCCGCGAAATTCAAATTTGTTTAAGTCTTTTGCCATTTGCGGGTCAGTATCAGGTTGTATGTTGATTTTTGATATGATTCACGGCCGTAACAAATATGGCTTTACATCAACACAACCTTCTAGGTTCATTTAATCCTATTGAATGATTTTTTCATGAAATTGAAGCAATAGATTAGCCTGACTGACGCTGACCTGCACATTGCTAAAAACCTAAGAAAATTTGAATTTCGCGGGCTACCGTGACGCTTCCACCTTTAGTCGATTGTTTGTGTAGTAATAAAACTATTTACAGATTTTGAAGCTTGATTAAGGTAAATAGCAAGCATATCAACTCGGAAAGGGATCGTCACCGTATCGTGAGCTTGTCCCGAGGGGAGGCGATTACGTTACGATTCCGATTAGTGTGCGTAGGTGCGTTGCAGTAAGGAGTTTCATACAAAGAATACTGAATGGCTCGAGTTGGTACGGTGAAGATCCCTTTCCGAGTTCATAATTATGTCTGCTGTGACCTTTAGTCTAAGTAAGTAATCAGTATTAGTTTCCCCGGTTCCATCTTAAGGCTGTCTGGAATATACCGCTATCAGCGATAAGATGATATTCTACACATATATCTAAAAATATTGTAAAAGAACTGTGTAACCATTTTGGTATTGATTATGCTCTATCTATCCCGATTAGAACAAAATTCATAGGATATGAAAAATGCAGATGAAGGTCACTGTCACTGGCTTGGGTTGGGCATAAATTCAGACTAATTTCACAGTAAGAAACCATTTACAACAAGTTTTATTTACAAACTACAAAAATATCTAAAATAATAATAAAAAAATAAGACTAAGTTCCCATATACATAACGACAATAGGACACTTAAATTAGGCGTCAAAGTACTCCTCCGCATAGCTGTCATCATCCGGAAACGTGCCTAGAAATCTGGCAGCATTTGCATGTTGAATGGCAATGCTAATTCTTTAGCTAAAGAAAGAACCAGCCCTCTGAACACGCGAAGTGTCGACCAGTCTGCGAGAGATTTATAACAAATTGATCAAATCCAGTCTCAGATCGAACCCTGCAGGATCCCACGATCAACATTCACGCTTGCTACCACTTCAACAACATGGCGGTTTTCCACTATGTAATTCCGAATCAGTAATCGATAATAATTATGTAAGTAATGTCTGCCAGTACAATAGCTTAAAGTTCAATGCTTTGTTGTCGTTATTATCAAACTAGTTTCCGATAAGAGTCGGTCAGTTCCTGTGTGTTGTAATAGTTATTTCCAATACAAATATAAAGGGTGTAAAAAGACCCTTAACGAAAACGAAAACCACATATTCTGCCCATCATTGGGATCATTTTTTTGTTCTGGACCATACCTGGGAACCTTCTAGTTACGGAGATATTGGGGGTCAAAGTTCCAATTTTTTCACAAGTTTTTTTTTAAATACTACTTTTTAAGGTTCTAACTTTACTCCAATTACCTCCATGGTCCGTTTACTATTCAAAGCATCCATCAGCAATATGTTTTTAGCGCATTATATTGAGTTTTACCGTAAAATGTGATTTTTGACCCCAAAAAAAAATTTCGTTTCCCTGCAAAATTTTTTGCGTAAAGTTACTTAGTTTGATGTACAGAATGCTTGGTTGACGGCTTGGTGAAGGGTCTGTTTACACCCCGTATATCGTACACGCCGCTTTCTAAGAATGAACTAACCTATAAATCCACTCCGTCTATCGCAGATAAAACACAGTTTCTGATTCTATTATAAGGAAACATTGTCAAGTAAGTCTTCTATTATTATAATTAATATGCATAAAGATCAAGATGCCTAGCCTGAAAATAGAGAAAATCTATTTACCCAGATATTTATGAGACATAGCTGAGATTGATTTTTGTCCAACAACGTATTATTTATCGAAATCGGTTCATCCGTTTAGGTGTTACGAGGGAACAAAGAAACGGACATACATACATTCAAACACTTAACCCTTCGCCGCAGTCAGGTAAAAAAGGTACCAACATAAACCGATCTAGACTCGCCCACCTAGCGCCATCGGCTGTTGCTGAATTTCATCTTGTCCTTTACATACATACATTCAAACTCATACCCTCCTTTTGGGCTTCGCCGCAGTCGGGTAATAAAGGTACCAACATAAATCGATCTGGACTCGCCCACTAGCGCCATAGGCTGTTGCTGAATTTCAGCTTGGCCTTTATTAAGAAAAGTATAAACATGGAAAACCGGTAATTTAAAAAAATGCACTGTATTTCTTTTCTAAACCACTATTACATCCCGCCAGGAACTCCCAGGATCCATCGTAGGTAGACTTCATGCGTTACAGTGAGTCTATTATTACCATTCATAAAAACTATAGTTTGTTAGTCACACAGTCACATTGCAACACTAGTCAAGACGTCAAAAATGCGCCAAAATTAGCCAACATGGATGCCATGCCACACGAAGTGTTAATAAAGAAAACACACATGATTTCTTTGTTTATTTCATTTATTAACGTTAATCACACACAAAAATACGGGTTTTAAATGAATATTACCTTCTCATCCACCTGAAGAATCGATTTCCCCCTTTCTTCCCGTTATTTTTCTTCTTTTTCCCCATTTTTTTCTACAATTACCATAGAGCACAAACACTTTTATTCACAGTCTTCCAAAAAGTATTTATTTCACAGAGTTTTAACGCAAATTCACTAGTTACACTTCGTCACGTACGTTTCTGACCGATACAGGACCCTTTGAGGCTCTTAGAATAAAAAATACAGTATTAGACACTAAAATTAGTACTAGAACCCCAAAAACAGTTATTAACAAAAGCGTTTATTTACAAAAAGAACGGTTATTCTTAAAAAATAATTACCAAGGTGGCTGAAGTTATAATCTATGAATTAAATCGAAAGTTTAGAAGCGCTCGTTGGCCCGTGCGCGCACACACTGGCTTGTGCCGTCGACGAAATTAGACGCCAAAAAAAAACTATAGATGCACATCTCAAGAAATGCAGCGATGATTTTATTTTGGTACTGACTACTGAAGAGATTATTACGATTCCTGTAGACTGTTTGCCCTTTCGGCGTGCAGTTACATTAAAGTGGGGATGTCGATACGCTTTCAATATGATACAATTCAAATTGTAGCAGTAATTAATATAATTTGTAAGTAAAATATTGTTTTCTTACATTTACAAATTCTATTTCAGCTTTAAACTATTGAAAATCTTGCACGATATGCTCATCTTAACGCGCGAAACGTATTGACCAAGTCATATTTACAAAACATACGCAAATAATTTCGCCTTCAAATTGCGCAAATTTTTTGTCTCCTACGCGGTCGTATTGCCAAACTAAAAATACCAGACGTTGTTTCAGTAGGACTGGCTTATAAAGATTTATAACCGAGATGAAAACTTCAGCTTTACTACCATAGGTACTCTTAATAATACCAATACGTCAAAATATACCAAAACATAAAGGCGAACGCTCAAATGCAACGCGGTTTTAAGGTGCAATTAAGTCTCATGTTGTCAGTCACTTGTAAATTTGAGCGACATTTTTTAAGAACAACAACTTTTAAGAACGTTTTTAAGTTAATTTTTATCATTCAAGCCCGGTAAATAGGTACTTACTTATGTAAAAAGGATTCGTTTAGTAGTTTATCGATTTTGTTTAGATAAAACATATACACAAACTGGGACAGAGATACATTTTGGAATATTTTAATATTTTTATAGCGATGTGAACGAATTTTTTGACGCCCTGTAACCGTTTTGATACTTGAACATATTTATTTTTTCTTACTATAATAGATTTGTAGTTTGTATAAAGGGTGTAAAAAGACCCTTAACGAAGCCGAAAGGCACTTGTTCTCCTCATCATTGTGATCATTTTTTTGTTCTGGACTTTACCTGGGAACCTTCTAGTTACGGAGATATTGGGGGTCAAAGTTCCAATTTTTTCACAAGTTTTTTTTTAAATACTACTTTTTAAGGTTCTAACTTTACTCCAATTACCTCCATGGTCCGTTTACTATTCAAAGCATCCATCAGCAATAAGTTTTGAGCGCATTATATTGAGTTTTACCGTAAAATGTGATTTTTGACCCCAAAAAAAAATTTCGTTTCCCAGCAAAAATTTTTGCGTAAAGTTACTTAGTTTGATGTACAGAATGCTTGGTTGACGGCTTGGTGAAGGGTCTGTTTACACCCCGTATAATGTAAATTTTGGAATTTATATCCTAAGGAATTTATGTCCAAATTTCAGTAACCGGAGAGGCATCAAACGAAGAAGAATGATCATAAGGAACAAAGACAGCTACGAATTCTGTATTAAGGACCAATTTATTTAATAGTTTATCGATTCATAACATCTAACATCCCTGTCAAGTAGAATAATCCCAAAAAGTAAAAGGGCAAATGAAAATATATTTAGATACGCCGCAGTGAGTCACAAACATCTATAAGCGGAGTGAAGAGATTCCACATGATTTGATGTGGCGATCTGATGATGGCTACCAAAGACATTCAAATATAACTAGCTATAAGACGGGACAAGACCAAGAAACTGACAATTCCAAAACCTTTTACAAATTAGTAACAAGTCGATCAGTCCAGTGCGATACGTCGCCTTGTCAGGTCGCTTTCATATGACACAAAGACATTTAAATATTTCCGAGCTATAGACGGGTCATGACGAAGAAAATCGTAATCAAAAACTTTTTACTACTTAGTAACAATTCGTTCTGTCTAGTGTCATCTGTGTCATACGCCCGCTTGTCAGGTAGCATTCGTGTGTCAAAATCGAAAATATTCAGGATGAAAATTATTGTATGACAATATTCCCAATGTCCTCTCTATATGTGTTTTAAATCTCTTTGATGGCTACTAATGAAAATCATGTTTAAATTGTGAAAGAAATGTATAGAGTAAACAGTGTTTTTTTATAAGATTTGTTAGTCTATGAGTCATAGAGGGGTTGTAAATTAGAAGAGTTATAGGCTGGTTGAAATAAAGGGAATGTGTTTGAAGAGTTCAGCAGTAACAGTAGCATATTTTCGTTAAATTACTAATTTATGTTCAGCAGTTTCTTGAGATTATAAAACACACATATACGCTAGAAACAAGGAACCTTTTTCGATTCTAACCTTGGTATTTATAGTCAAGTTAAAGTAACCACCATTTTTATGCCATCGACAAGAATTTGAACGAAGTAAGAACCGTCAAAGAAAGCAATGCTGATAATTCTAACTTTTGACAGTTCTAACTTCAATCAATTACTAAACTACAGAATAAAAATCGCATCTTAAGTTATTACTCAAATAGGTTATCACTTTGACTTGTTTATAGATAAGAGTGCTAAAATAAAAGATCAGCTAGTTCTGAAGGATTGACCGTCTTTTGTTCCTTTAAATTACCAATTTCAGTCTCCAATATTGCAGAAAAAGAAAATAATAAAAATCTACAAAAAGAAACGTACGATTGCATCAGAATGGAACACCATTTGGGAAGCTTCCAACTGTCTTCTGCACGCTTTGATGCAGTAAGGAAGTAACACAAACCAGGCAATATTTGTGTCAAACTTATAATTGGCGAAAGATGAAGAATTTTTTACAGAAGGGAACTTTAGTCCAGTACTACTTAGCAATTCATCTTTGAAAACCAGGCTGGGTATTTTTGTTAAGGGGCTTTCTTATTGAATTTCTGATCTCTCACTAAAAACATGCCACGAAAACTATAATGAGCAAAATTACAAAATGTCATATATTAAAGATAGAACGTATCTCCGGTGATCTTTCTAGAATCACAGCTTTCTACATCTGGTGGCAATCAAGTTACATGGGAAGGTTTCTTGCTAATCTCTTAACGCGTTCAGATATGCAGAAGATTTTAGAAATGCATTGAGGCGGAGTTAAAACGTGAAGAAACCGTTATTTTGGAAGCTTCATAGTAGTTGTAATGCTTCCATATCATCTGCAAACTGTTTGTCTATAATGTTAACGAAATTTATCTATAAGGAGACTATTGCAAGATTGCAAGAACTGTTTCACTACGCAGAACCACAAATTCACACCGTTGTAATACTTGCTATCTGCCGCATAAGCATAATCAGCCTTTTCTACTGCCGGGACACTAAGTGAGAGAGGGCAACAACGCAAGCCCTGTCATCGCGCCATGCCAGCATGTCTTCGAATTTTTATTTCTAGGATATAGCCGTTCTTCTCACGTGGTTTTGTTGCACCATCCACCCGCCACAACTATGCGGGGGACTCCACGCACTAAATGCAATGTATCAGCCACCAACAAAATATAACAAAAAGGTAAACATAATAACGTCACTGTGATGCAAGCTCGTTTGGGCAGCGTCCAACTCTTAGATAAGAATGAGGAAACGACTGAAATAGTGAGCCAGTGGACGCGGCTAATCCTAACCAATCGTCTATTTGTAAATATTCTACGACGACCAATGTTTTTAGAGCAGACTGCGCGATTTTCGCGCTTAAATTCTTTGAGAAATCAGGGATTCGTGATAGCGTCTGGACCCATTGGGTTTTTGCATCTGTACGTGTGACTCTCAGGAGTAACGTAATGATTAAGACGAGTTTAATCATTTTCATGGTCTTAAAAGAGAAGAAGTGATGCGTTAGAAGAAACATTATTTGCTCTGAAAATCACGTTGAATCAAAAGTTCTAGATTTTTTTACTACGATGTGTAAATTTCGGGACATTACCTAGCTAGAATATTATGGGTGTGATCCTGTGGTGCAAAGCCTTTTGTGTTACATATAAAGTTATCGTCAGAAATTCTGATCCCAACGAAAGAACAATAAAGATTAGAGAGCTTAAGTATGATGGTACTATAGTTTCGATAAACCATAGTGGATTCCACGAAGATAGGACTACCCACCTTGTTCAATCAACTAAATGGGTTCTAGATAAAATACTTGAGTTTCGTGATATACCGTTTAGTAATTGGGGTCTTCACACTCTTGGTAATGGCGTAGATGAGGCTGGTCAAAAAACTGTTAATTGATAAGATTAATTGTCTGAATAGACTGTTTGAAGTTTCTTAATTGAAACTTGCTTGAATCGCATGTGACTAAAAGAGTGATGGATATAAATGTTGATGGCTGGAGAGGGAGAGGAAGACCAAGGAAACGATGGATAGATTGTGTGAGGAATGATATGAAGGGAAAAGGTGTAAATGATTGCGTGACGGTTGACAGGGGAGCATGGAAGAAAAAAACGTGTTGCGCCGACTCCAAGTAGTATGGGACGAGGGAAGGAAGATGATGAGACTGTTTGAACTTTGTTGGGATCTGTTAGCAGACTAGCTTTAAAAAAACTACGGTACTGATAGAAAATACCTCGTAGTTATGTTCTAGGTTGATGCAATTAAGATTCAGTTCTATGCTGGTACAATTAAGAGTCACTAGCTCGATAAGAATGGTACCTGGCAGTACTGTGAAAGCTCAAAAGAAAAAGCGGGAACTTTTCCCAAATGTTAGGGTCGGTTTCCAGTCTACCATAGCTGCATACCAGTGTTTTACATAAAGTGATTGCCTTTATGACCTCCAAAACACAGTTACTGGGGCGCACTTTACCCCTTGGTAAGACTGGGAAAGTAAGGACTGAAATGCACAAGTAGATTGAGCAGACTTGACATTTCGAAGAAAAAAAATCCATTTGATGTGCGTACTTTCAGAAACAATACCGAAGTTATTGAACTCCGCGTATAAAACTAGGCAGATGTAACTAATATTAGTGCTCTTTGATCTCCAGAAGATCTTACAAATAAAACCCCTGTTAAGCATGTCCGTTGTAAACTTCTTTAGTCACGCCACTGACTCAAAACAAGCATAAATAAATAAAATGCATTCATTCTCTGCAAACGTCAAAGAGAACATCACCAACATAGTTAGGCCTCCCATTGCAGTTCATTTTGTTGGTTGAAGGGGTCATGGTATAATAGACGAACTTTCGCGCGCAGACGAAATGACATGCGTTCCATATTTTGAAAGCTTTTTCCGTTCCGATTTTTTGTTTCGAAATCTTGAGAAAATCAGGGTCGTGAAGAGGTTTCACACAATACTGCGGTTTGCGCTTACCATTTTGCGAGCGAATGTAAATTCGTTGACTCATTTTATGCGACGAAAATTACGCCTTGCAAGATCGGCCCATCCTTTTTTATCAGGATTTCTCGGTATTTTGAAAGTACTGTTGTCAAGGTAAATAAATCTTGGAGGCCATTTGTTAGTGACAACTTTAAAATTAGCGTTTCCGAATAAGTGCGGTCAAAGAGTTTTTATTTTTAATCTTTATTTAGAACAAAGAAGACGCTTG
The DNA here is from genome assembly GCA_905220335.1 of Noctua pronuba. Classification (NCBI taxonomy): domain Eukaryota; kingdom Metazoa; phylum Arthropoda; class Insecta; order Lepidoptera; family Noctuidae; genus Noctua; species Noctua pronuba. The sequence goes on along the minus strand of LR999919.1, from coordinate 3,399,538 downwards.
GCAAGTTTATTTTCGCACTTTTTCGATCCTTGAACCGATTACTCCATTTTTATGTCGCGGGTAGACGGCAGAATCAAATTAGACTTCAATGGTTCGCACTTTATCTGAAACTAATTCGTACGGAAATAGAAACAAACATTGCCAAATCACAACATAAACAAAACAAAAATCACTGTAACACATTTTTCCATCATTTACCACCATAGACAATACAAAAACCGTAAACCGCGCCAAAAATAGTACTCCGCCGACTCTATAAATATGGCAGCAAAAATTTCGAATTTAATTTTGAAAAAAGGAAAATAACCGTATTGTACTCGAGCGCTTGTCAAGAGTCCTGTATACGACAGTCTATCGCAAGAAATCCGCGGCGACTGACCTGTGGGATGTTAGAAAATACGTGCTTTTCGGGGAAGTCATAAGTTTAATTATAGTACGCTATGAAATGTTTGATACAGTATGAGCGTGGTTCGGGGATAAAATTGATTTATGAAAGAGCAGACAGAGAAAATGGTGATGGTGCCGTTAATTTCTGTTTCTTTCTGGTCTGTTTTATAGAAATGTTAAAGCTTTAAATATCAGAACGTTGTTTGTCGAGTAGTTCATCATCATCTGCCTAGCCTTTTCCCAACTATGTTGGGCTCGGTCATTCAAAAAGTGCGGGTACTCGAAAAGTGCGCTCGCGCATTCGAATATCTAATTATTAACCTCAAACGTATACGTAATACGTAGTTAGTGGCCGAAAAAGTCTGACAACCAGTCTTACCACGGGGTATCGTATTACCCTGTACTAACTGGATTGTGGAGTCAGAGAGGCAGTCGCTTCATGTAAAATACTGGTATTCAGCTGCATGCGGTTAGACTGGAAGCCGACCCCAATACAGTTGGGAAAAGGCAAGGCAGATGAGATGACTTCGTTTCCCACTGCTGGGCAAAGACCTCCCATTGCTGCTTCCATACCACTCTATCCTGTGCGATCTCTAGCCATGCTAGCCCCATTATCATCACATAACATTTAAATGTAGGTACTTATTAACCTCTATGCGAATTTCCTGCACCTCAATAAACTCAACGATACATATCGTTCACAACTAAAACAATAGAACAAACATCCTTGGAAGCCGTAGTTTCCGATTGCCATTGAAGACTTATTGTGAATCAACCTTCTAAAGAGTTAGCATCGATTTATAGCTTTTGAATGGCAGTGACTAATAATGTGCAATTGTTTTTGTAGAAACCTTGGTATCGATGCATCTATTCAAATAGAGAGCTCGATTTTTGAATTGGGAATTCAAGATGCATACAAGATGTTTTTTTTATCTTTTTTATTTAAGGGATTTTGGTACACAATTGCGACAATGTCAATCCCATCGTACTTTTACAAATATTAACTTACTTCAGCTACTACTTACCTAAACTAATTTAGCTAATAAAAAAACCCCGAAACATAATGAACTTAATCTAATTCCTTATCTAATAAAAAAGTATATAATATTTTTGCTGCTTCAGAGGTAGGCTTAGCTAAAATACCATGGAATACTCCAACATCCATTACCGACAATTTCATCGCGTTGATAACTGCGTTTCTCTTATTAGTATGTCGGACACATTCCACGAACACATGCTGTGCATCCTCTATCTGACCACACACCTCTCAGTTTGGAGAGTCAGATTTTCGTATGAGATAAGCAAAGTTGTTTAATGGAGTATGTCCTAACCGCAAACGATGCACAGTAACAATTTGGCTTCGATTCAGATGCAAGATGATGATTTAGAACTTGTCAAATTCTAGCATTACTTGAAGTCTAAGCAAATTTTCCAATGGAGCCTGCAAGATTTTTTCTTAGGATTTTTGCACAATAAACTTTCAATGTCTTAGGAATAACTCGTAAGTAAGTAAAGCTAAGGTTTGACAAGGAGACTCTTGGAACACCAAGATCCCTTGCGGATGTCCTGATAAGACCGGGAAGTTTTATCTGCTTCTGGAGGGAGATGGGCTGGTTGGAGTAACGGCCACCATGGCTCACGTACAATGGTCCACTTTAAGGACTAACTGCGGAAACCAAATCCCGTAACATAGAACATAGAAGGTTTGACAAGTTCTCAACTTCAAAATCTCGATACACACACCAAATGTTTCCAAAATTATAGTAATTTGTGCGTTTTTTGCCAATTCCTCTGAAGTTTTTAAATATACTACATTAATTCAATATGTCGTCGCCACTTTCCTGAGGTTTTGGCAATGGCTGCAAAATAAATACGAGTCACTTTTAGTGTGCCAGACTTTAATCAATTATTTACTTAAACATCGCGCTGGCTATCGAAACTAGACCAGATATATATTTTTGTCATGGAATTGCTCCTACGAGTACCTATGGGACCACTTTTATTTAATCCTCTGAAGTCAATTTGACAAAATTATGCTGAAAATCAGCATAGCACTTTTTGAACGACAAAATTACATAAGTAAGTCCATTTCCCACTTCCTAGAGCCTTAAGAGCTTTATGGAGAAGAAGTGGCATAATATACTCCCCACCAACACGACTGTCTGTTAACTTATAAAACCGGAACCAGAGCGAAAAGTGCACTTGTCGCAACGAAGTGCCAACGACAAATCGTAACATCTAAATCACTACGACTGCCAAGAAACACTGTATTATGATAATACATACACCCGTACTGCTGAAATTGGTCCAAGGTCAGGTATATAACATATATACTTTGGTATAAAAGCTGAAACTTATGACTAATCGGCCTCTTTGAGGGTTAAGAGATCATTTGTGTTGTATGTTGAGAATGTCGGAAAGAGATAAATGTTTAGACTTTAGGTGACGAGATTTTTTGGCATGACCGTCACGTAAATGTTTTTAGTTTGACTTCATTTCGAACAAGCTTTTTAATGAGATCAAACTTTCGTTGTACATGGATCTTTTGGCACGTGGCATTAATCGGAACTAAAGCCGCCATCTTGCTTTTTCAATACATTTTCCACAGAAGATTTCCTAAATGTTTACCGACAGCGCTCTTCTATCAACGTAATGACATGAATGTCATAACAAGGGCCAAAAGAACCACACACCTCTGTAAGTTGCATTAGAGCCTTTATAATCCGTTACTCTATAGTTCTATACTCAAAATACAGGTTATTTTTCATATTGCACGACACTTCCCACAAACGAAAAACCGGTATTTACCGCAATTTTCGTTCCAAAACTCGCACAAAATAGGACACAACAATGAAAATTCGTCGTAAAGTGTGCGGTTAATATTTCAGACATTTACGACTGCACTACTTATAAATACTTCAGAGGAGTCGTTAGTTATCCTCAAGTGTGGCTCGTAACAACTGAGGAGTGCACTTGTTAGCTTTATTAGACTGAAATAGAGAGACTGTGAATCTTTTGCACGTTTTCACTAGCACCATCTCACAACTAAAAGTTATCTACACTAATATTATAAAGAGGAAAGATTTGTATTTTTGTGTGTGTATGTTTGTAATGAATAAACTCAAAAACTACTGGACCAATTTCAAAAATTCTTTCACCATTTTAATGCTACATTATCCCTGAGTAACATAGGCTATATATAAAAAAAAATGTCCACTCGTGCGACGCCGGGACGGGCCACTAGTTCATAACATAAAAGCGGCCTATTGGCTTTCAGTTGCGGTGATGCGCCGTAGAAATTTTAACAGTGTAATTTTTATTTATTTTGCATATTTAGTTATTTTTAATTTAAGGTATCGCTTATTGTAAGTGAAAAACGACATTAAGTCAGTAAGCATAGGAAAAATACGATTTGGATATTATCGGTATTTTAAAACATAAACAAACGTTTTCTTTTTAGATATAGTTCTGAAATTGTTCTTTCATATTCATAGGAACTTGACTCTAATGGGTCTTCTTTTTAGTTTTTTATTTTTGGTACAGTATGAGCCCAGCAGCGCAATCAGCTTATTTTATTACATTTGCAGAGTTAAATACTAGTTCAATGTGCTTAAAAATAGAATAAGTTAAAGAATATTTAAGAACAGCTTCCTAAATAACTTTGATTTAGTATCTAAGCCATCTAAGAGACATTAGATGATCTATTTTAACAAAAATATCTTAAAACTAAACAAAGTGTTAAGCCATTTCTGCTAATCCAAACAAATGATAATTCAAGTCAAGCTGCTAATACTAATGAAATATGGCGAACATCGGGAATAAAGTTGTTTTAACATAAATAACTTGTTGGAAATGTTAGTAGACACTTTATTTCTCTCCTACAAGGGCTTAGCCTGTCTATTTTGACAGGGGTGGCAAATCTGTTGCAGAAGCATCGATCTCATTTGCGGCTGCATTAAAAAAAAAATTGCATAGAGATTTAAAAATCGCACTTCGTGTAAGTATGCCTTACACTTGCCGTGAAAATGAAAAAACCTAGGCCGAGATTTGTAAACGTTACTAGTATAATATTTGCTAATATTATTCTTTGTCTAAGCGTTATTCCTGTCCCACAACTGTTAAACTAAGTGATGATGGTGGTGATGATGATGCCTTCTAGCAGATTTTGCTGCCAAGAGCTTTAGTGTGCTGCTCTTTCATGTGCTCTCAAGTGGCTAGTATACTAAACTTTGGCCGAAAAACTCCGAGCACAAAGCGGACATGTCAGAACACCATTGATGACATTGTAGGCTATTAGCTGTAGGTAGTCTAGCTTTAAGGTCAGAAACTAAGTAGAAGTGTAAGATAAAGATGAAAACATGTCGAGCTGACAGAAGCTGAAGCAATGAAATGGGTACAGACCAAGAACTTATAAGTTGCTGAAAGTTACAGACAGAAAATTCAACAAAATCTGCCAATAACATTACGTCTATCAACTTCAGTGCTTTAATTAACTCAATATGACAAACAGCTGACAAAACACTTCTTCCTTTTTCCAAAGAAACAAGTTCAATGTCTTCATATTAAAACCATAAACAACATTGAGTCATAGATATCACGTTACACTCAACCAAATGTTCAACATCTCTGCACCGGGCGCCATTTTCTATTAATAACTGTCAAAACACGTATTAAATTCGAAATTAATATTGCACTTACTAAAGTTTATTAGGCGTTATATTTATTACTTAATTGGCTTATTAATTTAATTGTAAATTGTACAGATATATTGTGAGAAGTTTATTGTGTTCGCTCATTCTATGTTCCTAGTAAAATTATTGGGTAATGAAATCGACTATTTGAGGAGTTAAAATTAATTTTCATCAAGTAACATTTCCTACACGCTGGATGGTGACAGTTTCACTAAATCAGTCTCAGAGATATCGTGAGGGCAGCATAATTCTTTTGGAGCATGAATGACACTTTCAGGAGAGAGCTGTAAGTGGAAATGGACAATGAAAATAGTTTTGAAAAAAAAACAATATGGCTGCGTTCGTTACGATTAAGGCTTCGCGCCAAAATAACCATGGAGCAATTAGAGTTTGGTTAGAAAAAGAATGGTGAAAAGTAGGTCAGTTATTAACGAATTTAAATACTGAAATTATAGAATCGGTTTCAATTGATATTTGAGATATCTTATAAAACATAACACATTGAAATCAGACCTAAATAAGTAAACGTGACACTGATCCCGACATGTCAAGGTGTAGGTAAACAATAGCTGCATTTGTGAGATAAACAATGCCATATCAATTTTCTTATTTTTCCACAAGGACAGATCATTGAATATTTTGAACAATACAAATATAAAGTTATGTTTATCACTCTAGCTAGATTGATTTATTCATTACAAGTTACAGACAACATATTAAACTGAAAGTATCATTGGCTCGACACAGGTAGATTTTTATTGAAAGACATTGATTAACATTTAAAGCAAAAAATATCAACACCAAAATCGAAAGTTTCAATGACTTGTATTACCGGTGAGCCCAATAAAAAAGCTGAGATTCAAAATTAGAAGACGCAAATAACGTCCGATGTTTATTGTCTACGGCTAGACTTGCTACAGTACCATGTAGTTTGAGCATTTGAGTTTGCATGCAGTGCATCGCTGGCCGTCCGCCAAAACGGGTCCGTCGACCCCCCTCGCGTATTTCTTTTTTCATGTCTGAGAATTCAAGATAGACACGTAATAGGAGGATAAGTTTATAAATATTTGGGTTTGAAGATGCCTTGATGTATGATGATTGCAGTTTTTTGTTTATAAGAAGTTTTGATGTAGGGATTTATTTCTGGATTGAAATTGGGTAAAGGCGTTATCGGAGAAGGAAATGGTCTAATTTTTCTTTGATTTGTTTTAGTAGCTTAATTTAGATCCTGATTCTTGTACTTTTCTCCAACCTTAATAGCTTGATTTTAAACGTCTTATTTATTTGTATTGAATTAACTTAAAATGAAGTACCATCAACTTTAAAAATAGTACAAATTGTACTTTTAAACCGTAATGAATAATATTCCAGAGCTGCGCGAAATACGACCGCAGGATACATTATGCTAAAGCCGCGAGACCACAACGTTGACAAACGTATAACGGGTCTTTTGAAGAACGTAAGATCGGTAGGTAATCGAAATGAGTTATATTTGCCCCGATTCCATTGATAACTGATCTAAGCCTAAAATATCTTATGGGTACTTGTGAACCAAAAGCAGAACTGCGTACAGTGTTTACCGACGTGACATACGTAGTTATCTGCTGAATAAGTTCTTTATTTTATCGTGGTAGCTGTATCCGACTACCAGCAATGAAGTCTCTTAAAAACTGCATTTCAGTAGATAAGCTGACTGACATAACTGACCTGCAACACCAGGCAGTTACTATTGGCGCCCAACAGCATCGATTTGGCCCCTTACGGCATATTTTGCTCTTTTTATGTACTAAAAGAGATCTGTCCTTGATTATTATGTACCTAATCAATCTACTAAAGAACTCATCATAAACTAGTACGCTCTTATAATCTTTTCCGTCAAAAGTAATCACTGAGCTAGTGGCTAGTGAATGACCGACCAAACTATTCGGAGCTAGCCTCTCCATATATTTTCTACGATTCCCGGAGAACTGTTCGAAACATATAATTTTCTGCCACATTCACAATGACAGGAAGCCATGGTTGCCACGGTTGGGAAGGCTGTAGCCGACCGAGGAGCGTTGACAAACGTATCAGCTGATCGAATGGCGGCCAACAGAAAATAATGGAAATATGTAATTAGTAGTACGTTTTATTTGCTACGTTTACGGTTTTTGTTATGATTGTTTGAGGTAGTTTGTGGATGTAGTAAGTACTTGGAAATAATATTGTTGTAATTGTAAATGTACAAGTAGTTATGTACGTATGAGTCAATTTACGTGTTACAAATGCGAGTTAATCAAGAATCGAGATGGTTGTTGTTTGTATTTTGTTGAATAAAAGTTCATTTTCTTTTTAATTTTAATCCATAACTTACAGCTTCCAATATTGTTGGCTTATCATGGTGTGTCGCATGACTCGCATGCTATGTCGAATCTCTCCCATATGTCACACAGAACATAACAATTATTTACTTCTCTGTTACGCCGCCCACCAAGATAATAATATTCTGGCTGCATATAACTTTCAAGTGTCGTAAACGAACCAACTTCTTTGTAAATCTTCTAAGCTTAGTCAAAATATGTGACCTGGTCTTTTCCCACCAAAAAAATTTCATGTAAAACGCTGCGTTCAATACAATAATATTTGCGTATCTGTTATACAATACTTCTTGTAGTACAAAACGGCCAAGCCACTTATTTTAACTAAGGTGTAGAGTTTGTGAAGTTAGAGCTTACAGAGTTTTGAGGGCGTTTAGAGTAAGAAGGTTGGCTCTAGGTACATGAGATCTGATAACTTTTTGACAGTGCGAGCCATATGGTCTCGTTTTGGCAACATGGTTATTGTTACCCCTTCCAAAAACATACGGCATAGATAGACTACCATTAATATTAACAGTTAGGGATCTAGTTACTACGTCCTAGATTGTACGTATTAATTATTGTTACTAGTATTTAAAGTATAGAAAAAGAAAACACAAACTTAGAACAAAAAATATCGGCCAGAAACAACTAGACACAGTCCATGACAGTCCACTTATTTCCAAAGTAGCACTTCACTATCAAATCCACTTTGCATAAAATCAGTTTTCACGGTCCAAATCAAAAAGCAATAACACAACATCAAGAAAACCAGTTCAAGACTAAAATTCTTAAACTTTTACAATCGAATGCAACCTACATTCTAAAAAACTCATTTCATTAAACACGCTCAGAAAAAAAAAACCGAAAACTTTAAAACAAATTCGAACGCACGGTTCGCGTGTTCCATTTCGCGCCACTCACTGCACGAAAATATGGCGGGAAACGATGACAAACTAAAATGGTAATGTGATAAATGGTATCAATTAGGATTCACGTTGTGTTCCCATCCAAATAAGAGTTGGTAACGTCGGAAGAATTTATGAAGCGTCGTCGGAAACGGGTCAATGGATAAATAATTGAGTTGTCGATTATGGCACCTAGCGTTCATAATTGTGGACGGTATTATAACTTGGATTGTCGAACGGGCATCGTCACAGTTAGGAAGAAGTTACGTGCTTACTTGGAAGTATGGAAGTAAATAAAAGTTTCATCGATGAAAGAAGCTCTCGAATAAAAAAAAAAGAGGTTCGGCGAATCGCTTCACGTTTGTCGACGTTATGAGTTCATCAAAATTGGCGAATGCTTTGGTGTTGATGAATAGATTGTTTGATAGCGAATTTATGAGGCTGACGTTGGACGTCATTTCAAAGCCACTGTTTCCACCAACATGGATACACAGGTGCAGTGATATAAGGATCTATTGACGCTCCATTGACGGAGGAGCACTGATAATAAATGGTATAAGTCTGTTTTTTAATCCCTGAGACTAAATTGACAAGTAAAAATGGCAAACTGACATAGATTTCAATAGGATTTATGTCAGTTTTGACATTTTCACTTGTCAATTTAGTCTCAGGGATTAAAAAACAGACATTAGGATTTTGAAAAAAAAATGGCGGCATTAGTTCCAAATATAGCCACTTATCAAATAATAAAGAAAACTAAGCTAAGCCTCACAGAAGTTACCATAGATAGAAGAAAGAAGTTCGGTTTCTTATATTTCTATGGAAGTTACCAAGAGTAAAAACTAGACAGGTAGACTGGTAGAAAATGCCCAGCCTTTGTACATTATGTGCATAAAGTTTTAATAAATAAATAAAAAAGTCTGTTGAAGTGCACACTCTCAAAGTCTCAACACAACTGTCTCAGGAAATTATTCATTCAGCCCGATCTCTAATAAAATCATCAACTTAGTTGTCGACTTGTCGCGTCGTAAATAAGCTGAATGTAGCGGCCCATGCATCAATGTCTAAGATTAATGTATTTTTCAAATGTCCACGAGGAATGTTAAATGTATGAGACTTGCGAAGAAATGTTTTGTTTTGACAGGTCCGAAGTCCAAAATCAGTAGGTAGTCGAAAGTTTATTTGGTAAAGCAGAAAAAACACAAAAATAATAATTTTTAATGTAGCATCACGCCTGCACGCCAAGGGTTAGGGTCATCTACAGGATTACAGTGTATCCACGTTTCGCCAGTCCTCATGTAATTCAGGGCGAGCCTATTGCCATCAACCATTTCAACAATATCGCTTTGATCACTAGACCACCAAGAGCAAAGCGCTTAATAATATGCAGTTTGTGGTGGGTTTTACCAAAATTATGATTTTCGTTAGTTTACTGATCCAGATACAAATCATCATCATCTGCCTAGCCTTTTTCCCAACGATATTGGGGTCGGCTTCCAGTCTAACCGGATGCAGCTGAATACCTGTATTTTAAATGGAGCGACTGCTTATCTGACCTCCACAACCCAGTTAGTACAGGGTAATACGATACCCCTTGGTAAGACTGGTTGTCAGACTTTTTGGGCCACTGACTACCTAACGACTGTCATAGATCTAAAAATGACACCCGGGACCAACGGCTTAACGTGCTTTCCGAGGCACGGAGGAAACTCGGTATGTAATGGGTGGTCACCCATCCACACACCAACCTAGGCAAGCACGGCTTAACCTAAAGATCGACCCGAGCGGCTGTTATTATTTAGCCATGAGCTGATCAAGATACAAAATATGAAGTATAAAAATCCCGGAGAGATGTATCTCAAGGTCCAAATAATTGCTTCGTTCGAAAAACGAGGGCAAACAAATTATTATATCTCTCTGCTAGCTCTGTGCGAAAAACGGTCCCTCGAGTGGCAGCCCAGTTAGCCAATCAGCTACCGCGCTAACCGCACTGTCAATAGATAGGAATAGTTATCTAAATCCAGGTGTATTGATTTTATGCGATGCAGGCACTCAGAGGCGAAACTATAGACCGCACGTAATTTATCTTTTTTTTTTCTCTTTATTTGTTTTAGGCTTTTTGTCTACACTGGTATGCCAACCCCATCGTGCCTTTTACCATTGTAATATTAAACCTTATTATTAACACTTAAACTATACTAACCAGTTAAACAATTATATTAAGCACTTGGGGTAAAGATAGAAGTCACCGATGAAGGAAATTTATCTTTTGCTGAACACTCTCTGTGTTTCTGTGGCGGAGGTTCCCTACAACTCGATTCCTACCGGATTCCCTTTAAAAATGGCACAGTCAGTATTTTATAGACGAATAATATAATCACACTAGCACTTTGCCCGCGACTTCGTCCGCGTGGGTTACGTACTTTCCTCTAAGATTTTCCATACAAACAAAATTCCCCCTTTTCACCCCCTTAAAGGTTAAATTTCCAAAAACCCCTTCTTAGTGCTCCCCTACATTATAATAGGAAGCCGTGTATAAAATTTCACATTCCTAGCCCCAGTAGTTTCGGCTGTACGTTGATATGTCAGTCAGTCAGTTCTCCTTTTATATATATAGATTAAAGATCTGTACTCCGGCTTACCTCTTACAAAAATTGACCCTTCGCTACTGCAGTGTGTTTAAATCATAAAGAAATTCGGCTGTATCAAACTGCTGCATTTTCGATTGACACGTAGGAACTAGCAACCCATAAAAGTTTCTTTTCAAAACTCTTTCATCATCTGCCTAGCCTTTTCCCAACTATATTGGGGTCGGCTTCCAGTCTAACCGGATGCAGCTGAATACCAGTATTTTACATGGAGCGACTGCCTATCTGACATCCACAACCCAGTTAGTACTGGGTAATACGATACCCCTTGGTAAGACTGGTTGTCAGACTTTAACTTTTTTTTGTCAAAACTAGTAGGTAAATGACCTAAAATGTTGATAGGGCAATATCATAAAACAAACAATGTTCTACTCATAACTTATTGGCCTCGTAATACAGGCGTTTCGAGACAGCGAATGCGGAAAAATCAAGAGAAAGAAGTCGATTACAGCATACGATTTGCGAAATGACGAATGGAAACAGAAGGAGCGCGCGCGTGTCGCAAGTCGCATTCCCGGAGACCGTGGAGGGGCCTAAGATTTTGGTTACACACGCTCCTAAGACGATACCCCTTCGTTTCTGCGGTTAAGTCACTTCATTTGTTCCCTTTGCCGCCATTATTACCCACTTCCCTTCGTTAACTCTTACTGACAGGTCTGACACACTCAAGGTTGTACGCATAATTCGAAACAATACTCTTTGTACTACAAATGGTCCATCCGTTTCGAATGTGGCGCTTAACAGACATACCTATAACGCAGGCGTCCAGTTTATTTTCAATTATAAGATGTATATCGCTTTTCTTTGTACCGTAGCTGAAGTTTCCTAATGAATCAGTAGTTTGAGACCATTTTAGAGGATTTTCAGGTAAATTGCGCCTTTTTTGTCTTCTAAGATACTACCATTGTGGTCTTGGTTTGAAGGTTTTTTTTACACAAACGTGATAAGTTTTACCGACATCTTGAAGTATTTATAACTGTACCTACTGCAATTATAAGGGTTATCTGATAAGGGGTTCAGCGGAACCCATAACCAGGATGTGGACATACGTAGTAATAGTTCTTAATCGCTATAATAGCCCCTACTCGAAGCTGAAAGACTCCCGAAAGTAGTAGATAGGTCCTGGAGGCTTACTATGAACTATTATTGCGATTCAATTGACGACCTAAAATAAACTGCTTCGCTATTTCATACCCCGACGTCATTAAAGCGATCTAGTTTAGGTTGACGCCAAATCAAGTCTGCAATTGGATCGCAAACTGTTGTCGTTCGTTCATTTTTCGTACCATGACGTGACATTTCAACCTAAATTGGATAGCTTAAGTGTCAAAGTAAGCGATTCAAAAAAAGTTGCTACTTTCTTGGCGTGAAGTGAATCGTTTTGTTAATTACTTTTAAAAAATAGTGAAAATATACGTAATTCAAGGTATTTCAGTTGAATATTAAGTGTTTCTTATGTGTTAATGTAAAAAAAGTGATTTCTAGAGCAATTTTTATTGTAGATGTCTGACGAATTAATCCTTTTTGAGTTCATGGAAAATGATAATGAAATAAACACAACACGGCGACAAAATAGACGTTTAACACGAGAACAATCGGACCCCTTTGATTTGGAAGATGTAGAATTTATAAAGCGATATCGGTTGTCTAAACAATTGGTATTAGAACTGTGTGATGAGCTGAGGCCATTGTTGAAAAATCCAACAAAATCAACTGATTTATCAGTAGAGACAAAGGTAAAAGTTATATTATTCATGAAACAATAAACATGACTGCACCTACCCATATTTATACAATGTATTAAAAACATGAGTGAATTAAAAAACAAAATGCACACTTAAATTATTAGGTAAGTACCTATGTAATTACACTAATAAGTATCATTTTTTTTTAGGTTTTAACTACACTGTCGTTCTATGCGACAGGGTCATATCAGAGACCCATTGGAGACATCAGTGCTCACTCTATAGCTCAGCAAACAGTTTCCTCTGTAATAGCTAAAGTAACGGCATGCATTGATTCTCCTGAGATGAGAAGGAAATACATTACATTTCCCAAAAACTTTGAAGAAAGAAATAAAATAAGGGCAAGGTTAATTTATTTTGTTATCTTAATTCCTTCCTATATATAAAACTGGTAAATCTGTTGTGTTATATATACAGGAACTTTGTTTTAGGTTTTATCAAAAATTTAACATCCCCGGTGTACTGGGATGCATAGACTGCACACAAATAGCCATAGTTAGACCCGTTGAAAATGAAGAAAGATATTTTTGTAGAAAACACTATCATTCATTAAATGTTCAGTTGGTAAGTTTGTTAAGTTATTGCATTGTTAATATACAATACTTGTATGTTAAGTATATTGAACACACACAAAGTAGCAAAAATTTTCAGAATAACATGCAAGTATTTTTAGTAAATAATTACAACTGTATGATCTAATTTATCATGTTGCAAATTACAGATTTGTGATGCAGACATGCAAATCACTAGTGTAGATGCAAGCTATGGTGGGGCAACACATGATTCATTCATTTGGAATGTGCACCCATTAAAATCACATTTAGAAAATATAAATGAATCTACATGGTTACTAGGTAAGGTTATAAGTATATTTTTTTAATAAATTAAACAAAATATAAACTTAATCACTTTAATCTTAAATTCTACAACTATTGATAAAATAAATTTAGTAATTTTCCTTGGTATCAAAATACTTTGTAATTGGTCATATATTTAACATTAATAATCACTAAAATATAAAACCTTTGGCATCGTTTTAGTCTTCTAATAAATAATTATTTGGCTTACAAATTCTAAAAAACAAAATATATTTTAACATGAATTAAATTTTCCTATTTGCAGGTGACTCTGGATATCCATTGAGAAGTTACATGATGACACCCATTATCAATGCAAATCCTGATACACCAGAGAGCCATTACACAAATATGCATGTCCAGACTAGGAATATAATTGAGAGAACAATTGGGCTTCTTAAAGCACGTTTTCGTTGCCTTCTGGTACACAGAGTGTTACACTACAGACCAAAAGTTGCCGCCTCTATTATAAATGCTTGTGTAATTCTGCATAACATTTGTAATAGAGCTAACATTCCTGTGCCAGAATTAAGTTACGAAGACATACTTCAAGAAGCCCAGATGCAGGTCAATATGACAGATACTCATAATGAAAGTGTCAGCAGCAACAACCAAGCTCTTCAACGTGGTGTGACAATCAGAGACAACCTCATTCGTCGTCTGTGGGATGCCCGATTCACCTAGAATGATAATTTGACAATTGAGTATTGTAGAATAATTACATTCGAAGACATGATGTGTGATTATAATAATGGTATAGTATGCTTGCAAATGAAGATGATTTTATTTTTTAGTATTTATAATTATTATGTATTTAGATATGGTTGTTTATAAGAGGTTTATTGGTACTGTATTTGAAATTAATAATAATATTAAGACGTGAGTTAAGAGGACTATTTTTAATTTAGTGTTAATAATGACTACAATCTGTGTGTAATAAAAATATAAACTTACCTCAACTTCAATATTTCTTTTATTTCCTTAATTTCTAGTAAAAGGTTTTTTAAAGTTTCACTATTTTGTTCCTCTATGTTGGCTCTCCTCTCAGATATGCGAATAAGAGCCCGGCGAGCCGCGTCCTGTGTCATTGGCGGCTCGCGTCGCGTGTGTCGTCGTCGGCGGCGTGGTGAGCGCCGAGGAGTGCTCTGCAGCTCTGGTGCACCAGTGGTAGTGTGCTCGAGAGTGGGTGGCGACGCAGGTGGAGGGGGTGTCACTCTGGTTGATGGCCCTGGATCCATCATTTCATGTAATTGGACTGGACAGAGAGTCAGTATACTCTCAGAACCACTCTCGCCTTCCAGAACTGAGGGCACACTACTTGTGGCAATTATTAATGGGGAGTCCAAGCCCATTTCTGTTTCTGGTATATCCTGCAAATCATATTTAATTTTTTTTCAATTTTAAAATGATATGCAACTGTGCAAATATTTTTATACAATATGAACCAACGAGCAAGTAGGTTTAAAAAATAATACTCACTTGTTCAAATGGCTCCACCCTTATACCAGGCAGGCCGGTACCAAAGTCATCTCCTAAAATCTGAAGGAATTTTTTTTCGATGTCCGTCATCGTTTTTATCTCTGACGGACCTCCTCCAGTCTGCTGATGAGATGCTCTGGTAGCTGCAGCCAATTTTTTTAATTTTGACTTATAGTCATTCCAATACTGTAAAATATACATTATCTTGATAAGTTGCACAGAAATATCTTCTTGAAAAAATAAATTTATTCTCTTTATTCATTTTTTACACTTATTAGTTTTATTTTTAAATATTTTAACAAAAACATTTATAAAATAAAAGAAATAGTAAAAAATTAATTATTATTAGTTGATATTATATTCTTTTTACTTACTTTGCACCATCCTTTCCAATCTTTAACTGCACCATTACCATGGGAATTTAAATTCTGGGCTATATTCTCCCACATATTTTTCGCAAATTCCCTGGCTTGGGATGTTTTATTATAGCCCGTTGCTATGGCTTTGTTTTTGTTCAAAAATTCCCAAAGCTGCTCAAGTTGACCGTAAGTCACTCTTCGACGCGATACATCTCTGTAAAAAAAAACACTTGAAATACTTTGGCACTTAAGTTAGGTAGGCGTTTGAGATAAAGAAGTTTGTAAGTTTACTTTATGAAAATATAAAATTATTACACAAACTCCACAAGAATACTTACGCCATTATTCCTATTACCAATTATGTTACCTCGGTGAAACGTTAAAACACTTTTAAATACTAATAATAACACGTAATGTTATCTTAATAATAGTTTGAGAAATTAAAACTTTCAAACAAACCGCAACAACAACAACCGCTTCCTGTCAAATCAAATATGAGTGGAGGTGCGTTCTAAACTCGTCTTATTCAATTTATTTTTACGACAGCTAAGCAAACCTTTAATTTGTAATTTAAAGAATTATATAAATTACTATTATTTAATGAGTACTAAAAAGAGCTTAATGTATAATTTGACGCTAAAAAGCGAAACTTTAAAATGTATTTGTTGTAGTTTTTACACAAAAATACCGTAACTTACCGCTAAAATCATATTAACAAGGTTTCAAAACGCAACGCATATGGTTCGAGTAAAAGAGACAGACTTATGCAACGACTGTATAGGGTCATCTCTTTCTCCCACCGCGGACCACAGACAAATTTCGGTCGTTCATTCCTCCGTGAGCGATTCAAACGCCAGTTAGTTAAAGGCACTTCATGGTACGAATCTTAGCGATTCAGTTTAGGTACCTAAACTGGATTGCATCGGAATTGAATGGCTAACCAAAAGCTGATGGTAGGCCTCCTGAACTACGCTAAACACGTATTTCATTCACGAATAACTTTCGGTACCTCCCGTTTTCACAAACACTAACCGTCACTTGACTGAATGTTTCAATACAGGAGCACTGTTGGTTTTCATCAACGTGCAGGGCCGATGGTAAAAATTTCAAAGTTGCAATCATATTTTGGCATTTATTTTAGTTTTGATACGTGCGAGCGAAAAAGGGGATATATCGTGCATATCTACATTTAGGTTTTGCCGTGTGTCCATCCCTCTTCGGCTGCAGATGCCAGACAGCCCGTCGCTCTGCATAAATTACTAATCAATCAATCCAGCCGCATCTGGACTGGGGAACAACTCTAACCAACATGATCGACAGGGGAACGAATACATAGGGGTCCTATTCGTTATCTTGTCTGCGTTCGTAAATTTAGCTTCTAAAAATGTGGACGAATAAATATTTAGCGTATTTGGGTACCTAAATATACTTAGTTTTATTTCCTTCATTTAGTTTGGTGCAATTCCAACAATATTTATAATTTTCGCAACAATACTAGTTATTCTAAAATCAACACTTAGTAAAACGTCGCTATCTGTGTAACTAATAAAAATAACATCGATTGGAAACAGGGATTTGAATAGACTCTACATGTGTTTTGCAGCCTTAAACTTATTATTATTTTTAAGTTATAGTATGTTTAAAAAACAATCTCCAGGCCACTCAGCCGTCAGAGCTTCTCACCCATTTATCATGCTTCTCGTACGCAGATATTTCGATCATTTAATTGTCCCAAAACAACTGCACTAAATAGCTATGACAAACGCGTATGAGTAGTACATCTAGATAGGTATGTACGTATTAGACCCACCTTTGGCCGGGCGTTAATTGAGTAAACAGATATCGATGGAATTTTAAAGATAAAATTGCATTCTTACATTATCTTTAATAGATTAGTTGGCTCTTGACCTATTTTAATGATCCCCTTGCAATATTCCGAAGTAAATTAGATCATCATCTGTGATCCCGGAAGTGACGTCAGGTGTTTACAACAGTCTGTCGATGAGGGTAGTTGGATATCATATGACATTAGTGACATCTGTCTGTTTACACCCTTATTGAATTACAGTTTCATCTTTAGGGGCAGGAGTAATGCATTCTTGGCAGTGGGTAATAGAGACGTTTTAATAATATTAAATATTTTTTTGTAGATTCCACCAAGTCATATTCTTAAGAAATTCGTTTGAGGCAGGAAGATTGGCCACCATTCATTTATCTTGATTAAAAGTAGAAAACCAAGAACTTTACTATTCAGTTTTTTAAGAATAACTCCTTCAATGAGCTACTAATGCATTCTTAAAAGTGAAGTTAGTTTGATCAGTATGACTATTATACTTATAGACATTTATGATGATTAAGTGTAAATTCCTTGCTTCACTTCATTCTTTTATAATGACTTTCAACAGGTCAACCCAATAAATTTAGCTTTTTCCATCATTTTATACACAGGTTTTAACTGTTGATTAATTTTTTGTCCATAGATTAGTGCAATTTTTTCATAATTTCCATAGTTTGAATAAAACATCGGTTCGAAACAACCTAGAACGGGCAGGTTGCTACCAAACATTTGAATTCCTCATTAACTCGTAACTATTAAATATATTTTACTTATAAGGACTAATTATATCATTCTATGAGAAATAATACGAATGCACCTTAATGTACACTTTTTTTTATTCATTTTAAATAAATTATTCTTATCCTGAAATAGTTCTAGTAATTTAATTAATTAATTAATTCCATAGAACTACCTAACTTCTAATCCCATTGCACAAAACCTTTGGGAATGAAGCCATTAACTAATTGTTTTAATTACGTGCTCATGCAATACATAACTCTATATAATTGTGGGGTATTTGGGTCACCTAACACATTCCTATCGACAGTTGCATGAAGAGCGATGTATGTAACTGGTAATTGTGATTAAATTATTATGTTACGTATTGGCATGTACAATAGGGTCATTGTCAAGTGAAATAGTCACATATTTCAGCCAAATAAAGAGATGGAAACTAAAACCTGCAGTGTTAGGTATTTTGCGAGAGAAACTTTTACAATGAAGTCAATACATGGTTCTAGATTCAACAAAATAGAAACTTTTGGTTGGTTATTAAAATAATATCTTCTATTCTGTACATTGCACTTTTATATAGATCCGCAGCTTTTCTTTTTTTTTTCAACACAAAAGAGTCTAGACAAATGTACGGACTCCTTGATTAAAGTTTGTGAAGTCTCTTATGCTAATTATGTGTTCATAATAGGTATCTTATAAAATATTGTTTTGGTATTACTTACTTATGAAAATAGCTGTGACATTGAAATAAATAAGAACCTATTTTTAACTTTAGGATAAATGAATATAATTAGAATCAGTTGATTTCCTTAAAGTTAGTTTGGTGTATCAGTTTCTGAGTATTTATTATGTCACAATATTTATATATATATAATTATTCTAGCATTTCCTGTTTGCTACCTGAATAATTAAGTAAAATAAAATAAATAAATAACAAGTTTAATCATTCTTTTATTTTAACAGAATCACAGTTTAATAAAATTAATCTACTGTTTATTTTCAATTTACAAATTAATAATTTAGGAAAAGAAAAATTTTAACAGAATTTTCAACTGCTATGCCGTCCAGAAGTAATGTTTTTTTTTTTACGTTTCTGTAGAAATAATGATCGTTTTTGTGAGTTTTTATAAATAGCTGTTCAAGAACTTCATTGTTTAGATTATATGTACAAATCTAATGAAAGAAGTAGGTACTTAATACTTAATTGAATTAATTAAAAAAAAATGAATAAAGTTTTTACTGTAAAAATCAATACCATCTACCCTACAGAAAGTAAGGAATACAATACTGACAATAAAAATAAAAGTGCTACATGTAGAGAAAAACAAGAGAAAAACGAATAAAAGAAAACAAATGGTAATATTTCAAATGATAATAGAAATATCAATAAAAACAAGCGACATGTCCTTACACGCGATAATTAGAAGAAATACAATCAATAAGCTTCAATAATAGACAAAATACTTCGAAAACGCATTGGAAATGTACAATAATACGAAAGAAAATAATAAAAACACGAAATATTTCGAAAAACAACATTGCACTTACCTTAGACTGACGATTGAATATTTCTCGCTATAATTTAACTTTCAGAGACACAAATAAATACACAAACGAATATAAGTTTCTTTATAATCTGGTATACAGTTCAAAATCATAACTTAACGAAGATATTTATTTTTTTGTAAAACAAGTCTTGTTTACGCACTTCGTTCACATTCACAACACCACATTCTTGATTGTCGATTGATTTGATTTGATTTGAAATCGGAAGGAAGTAAAAAACTGTTGTCTATACTTTTTTCATAATATTTAACTCATCACATTTTTTAAATACTTACGAAATGGGATAGTAATGTTTTTCAATTTTCATGTGAATAAGGTTTGCCTGAAGGACGAACACAAGGAAAAATATATCGAAAATCAAATTCGCATGCGTAGTCGCCAAGTGCGTTGTCTATGTTACTGGATAAAAATTGGCGGTAAATTCAAACTTTTTAAAACCAAAACGGAGAATGTTACCGGTACATTTGAAGAATTTTTCACGTTTTCAATTTTTTTTTTATCCCATAAATTTGGGACAAGGGCAGGAAGATGATGATATTTCCCGAATGTGTTCACAGTTCTTTAAGATTCCCATTTGCTGTGCCACTGGGTACGGCCCCATACCAGTTGAGGATGTAATGTAGGTACGTATTTTTATGCAGGTACCTATACCCTAAATCACTTATTTATTACTAACACTCATGTCTGTAGTAAAGAATTTGAATACAGACTAATCGGTAAACTGGCACATTTCTTGAAAGGGGTTGGTTATATTTCCACCGCGAGAGTCTCAGCTAGGTCTTACCGTCGGTCTTCTATTCATATGGCATAACTTCAAATGGTAATAAATCAGACCTAATTTACTTGAATTCAGGTGACTTCAGGTTCAAAATGTATTATTTTGATTGCTATTTTTGATATAGATTTTTTTTAAACATTTTGGAAGTCTAGTTCTGTACCAAAAATTGAGAGAAATGGGTGGTCCATTCGTAAAATTGTAACTAACCATTTTACGAATCGTAGAATGATTCATATCTTTAGGCCCCCAGAAACATATTATAAAACAAGATTTCAACTTTCTACTTTAATTTGCTTTTTTATACGGACGCACTTATTTAAAGAATTTTCCTATATAATCCTTCAAAAACGAATTAATTTGATTTCTTCCTGTTGTCAAACTTGTGATTTATTTTTTCTGTAACACCCAGATTTTATTTCTGTTTCACCACTTTATTATAAGGTCCATAACAACACCTGTTTATTTACTAAGAGTTAGGCAGAGGTGTAATTAAAAGTACAACCACATTTCACATGTGCATGTGGATAGAGTGAAAAATAGTTAAAACATTATGGCGATGTCAAAAATTTGTTAAACCTGAGATAAAAATGGTATGGTCAAGAAAGTGAATCGCTCAAATCGCGCGCTTTTAGAAAACGTAATTTTTTTTTTTTTTTTCATAATGTATTTCTTTTAAGAGAGGATCACTCAATCAGCATGCACATATGTAATAGACTCGCCTCCTGTTATATGAAAGCGCTTTAGGATTTAGATCCATCGTTGATATCCTTTAAGTACATCTTAGTTCCGTAAATTCAAATAAACGTAAGTTAAAAAGTTCTCATCCAAGTGATAATTCCACCGACAAACTGTTACACTGTTTCTTGGGTATGTAAAATATACAAAATGTTTGGTCCTGAATAAATTATTTATTTATTAATCCTTTATTCATTTTTAAATATTTCTTTAAAAAAATATATAAAAAAATAGCAGTCCGTCGGTGTCGGGAGCAGGGTCCAAGCTACCGGTTGGTTAGGGCTCCAGACACAGGAACCTCCTCACAATGCGAGCCGTATCGAGGAGTACTGCCTTCTGACTCAGACCCTTGATCCAACCGCCTAAGGAAAGCCTCGAAAGGTGGCCCTTTATTTATTACCTATTTATTTAGTATCATTGTGATTTCAGGAAATAATTATAAATAAAACACGTTTAAAATGTAATTAAATATCATTTTTTATTGATTGTTCACTAGCCTATATTGCGTTTTGTACAATCTACGTTTATGTCGACATCAGGGGCGTAGCTACCGCCGTATCTGCCGTATCAATTATACGGGGCCCCCGGACCACAGGGGCCCCCAACTTAGAAAAACTAAAGTCATCATCAGCTATAAATGATTTAATAAATCAGTTTGCCGAAAAAAGGCAAGGATAGTGTATATTTAATTTGAATTGTTTGTAAACATTTTGGAAAAAGTGACAGATACATAATTATCTAATATATAAAATTCTCGTGTCACAGTTTTCGTTGCCATACTCCTCCGAAACGGCTTGATCGATTTTCATGAAATTTTATATCCATATTCAGTAGGTCTGAGAATAGGCTACTATTTATTTTTCATACCCCTAAGTGGCGCAGACGAAGTTGCGCGGGTCAGCTAGTGATTAATAATTTTTTTTTTTTCATTTTATGCAATTTTTTTTTTTTTTTAGAAATCTTTACTCTTCCTAAGGGCCCCCAAACCAATTTTTATACGGGGCCCCGCCAAGGCACGCTACGCTTCTGGTCGACATACAGTAACGGATTGCACCGTTTATATATTACTTGCGTCCACGTTACTTTAAAAACGTATGTACAAATCTAACCAAGTTTAAGTTTCAAATACATAAAAATAAATATCTAAGTTAGCTAATGAGAACAAAAAGTATTGGTGTTACCAGTTTATCTTGCTATTTCTGCAGTCGCTCTGTGTAAAATACTAGTATTCAGCTGCATCCTGTTAAATCACTGGGAAAAATCAATGGGAAAAGTCTGGGCAGCTAGCTTTCCAAGAAAATTCCATTTAATTGTTAAAAAAAAAACAAGTTAATTAACAACCTCCTCGTATTTTTGAAGTTAAAATTAAATTGTTGCTGCATACCGAAATATACTGGTAACACTTTAATATGTGAATTCGGCCAATAATTCAATTCAAAGTTCTACAAGAATCTTTTGGCGCTCGAGCGATGTTGTATGTATTGAAAAAACAAAATGGTGGTGTGTTGTTAGTTCCGATTATCGCCACGCGCCAAAAGATCCATGTACATAGGAAAACGTTAAAAACAAGTCAATATTATAATAATTAGGTTTACTTTAGATAGCATACAATTGATCCTTATATAAAGGCACTAACAAGAAGGGAATGTCTAAATGTTAATGTGGATAAGATTTAAATCGTTCGATTCGCCGCTTCGCGTTAAAAGTTGGTCGTTTTCTGTTTGGTTTTGACACTACTGACACACAATGCTGTCATGGAAGAGTAGGATGTGTTAGCTCACTGGTCTCAGTACACTTTTCTCGCGACAAACAAGATACAGGGTCGAAGGGCCGTACCACGTGTTCAGTTCATCATTCTGAACCCCGCTACATAGACATCTTTCATAAGTAATTAAAAAAAAAACAGCAGTTCCGTACATTTTGAACCGAACACGTGGTGATCGTTCGATGTCCCTTCCATCCTGTAGCTAGGGCAAATCTAGCGACTCAATTATTTGTCTGTGAGCAATGTGAGCATATTGTTAAATGAAATACGGGGGAATCTGACGATTTAAATTGTAGCCTGAGAGCATAAATATAATTAAAATAAACCCTCCAATGTCTTCTATAGACAATTCTACCAAGAACTAAAATGATGAATAAATATTATAACGAATATGAACCATTCTTCCTTCGTTTCAGCTCGAACTACATATATTATTTGAGAATAGCTTACATATAACGAGTAAACGGACCCTTCACGAAGCCGTCAACCAAGCATTCTGTACATCAAACTAAGTAAATCTACGCAAAAATTATTGCTGGGAAACGACTTTTTTTTTAGGATGATTTTTCATCCCAAAAAAAAAGTCGTTTTACAGTAAAACTCAATGTAACGCACTCAAAACTTAGTGCTGATGGGTGCTTTGAATAGTAAACGGGTCATGGACTTAATTAAAGTAAAGTTAAAACTTTCAAAAGTGGTATTTAAAAAAAACTTGTGAAAAAATTGGACTTTGACCTCTAATCTCTCAGTAACTGGAAGGTTCCCAGGTATGGTCTAGAACAAAAAAAATGATCGCAATGACGGGGAGAACAAGTGCCTTTCGGCTTCGTTAAGGGTCTTTTTACACCCTTTATGCCTTGATAAAACACATATTAGATAATCAGCATGATGGCTGTGAGGCTGAGTGTCCAGTGAGTGCTGGACGTACATACGCCAGCACATGAAGCTACTACAACCTGTCAAATATCTTTAATAGATTTTCTACTTTATCGCTAAAGCGTTAGGTTCTAGGTTGATTGGGAAAATTTGGCAGTTTCGGGTAGCGTGATGTGCTGGCGTTTGTAAATACCAGTCTCGTCACTCAAGGAAGTTATTTTTAAGTAAATAATTTAGTTATTTTACACAATATTAAATTAAATAATAGTTGAACAATTAATTACCTGTATAAATAGATTTACTAAAACCCACAGTAGATTTTTTGCTTAGAATTTAATTCCACATTAAATGATTGAACACAAATAACTATTCTAACGTCTTAGTAGACATACATTCCGGCAAATCCAGGAAATATCATGTTCAGGAGCATTTAGCATGATCCATGTTGAGTTTTTTGTTTTGAGAATATATATAAAGGTGCTAGAAGGATCTTTTAGCGCTTGGATCTGAAAGGGGGCGCTGTTTGTAAACATTGATTTGTTAAAAATAAACAAGATAGTTCTGATCCAGCCTGTCCCTTGCTGTTCTACTCCAGCGACGCCCTAAACCGAGACTCGAACCCCATAGGGTGGTCGCGAGCGTGTAGTCGCTTAGTTTATAAGTTTTTTGCCCTGGCTGGAGGCCTACACTCAAGGCACCCACAGGATAGTCCGGGTAAGTAGACGATAAGCTCCTAGGTTGACTTGCGAGATGCCAAACCGAAAAAATATTTAGTACCGATTTTCGTAACCAAAAGATCCGTAAACCGTATATTTGAGAATGTTTCTTGAGATATTTAATATAAGGGTTTCCCGTGAATGGTGACAATATGAATGGAAGGTTAACTTACTACATTATCAAAAAATACTACAATATAATTTTAAATACATTGTTTTGTTTTATAAGAATATTGTCATTTTACAGTTTTTTTTTTATAGATGACAATATATTTCTTATTTTTAGAAAAGATTCGAAAAGAAACCAATATGTTTTATAAAGATATACCTAGTATAATAGACCATCGCATTTATGCGTCACACATAATGTGAATATCATAATTATATTTTTATAAGTCGTCACTTAGGTGCGAGTGAAACGAAGTGGTTGTGTCGGATTTTAAACAAAGTAATAATATTTCAACCGATTAAAGAATAACCTCGGAGGCACGCAATGGAGGATATTACGCATGAATTCGCCGCTAGAGGCGTTAGTGTAGCGTAAGGTCTTCCGAAATGTCAGATGTCATAGTTTTCGTGTTTTATCACGTATTTTTACTAATATTCACGATAGTGGTCAAGATTGAGCCATACCTGATTAACTATGATTTGAAAATTTTAAGTATCAAGTTAGGATCTAATTTGTTAGTACTTGGAGGAAGAATGATTTTTAAATTTTTCTTGCTGGCTAATTTTAGGGACAATATTGTAAATATGTATCGGCGGTTTTGTTGAAAATAAAATTTCATGTCGTTATTGATACTATAAAGTATAAAATAGAATTAATGATAGGACCTCGCTCTCTAGTGGCGCCATCTGGTGAGCCCAAAAACGATAGCCCTTATTGGAGAGGCCTATATCCAGCAGGTGTACGGGCGATCTTACTAAAGCGGCCGGAAGAAACTGGATAGCCATAACACAAAACCGTGGAGACATTTGGAAGAGGCCTTCATCATAGGGTGGTCAAAGGTTGACGAAAGCGATATGTCCAACAGTAAGCTTCATAGGATTATGAGAATTTTGAATGGGTTAGGTGCCTATAAGGCACCACATGAATGATGTCACCAAGATTTTGTAACAATATTTTGATTGAAAAGAGTGTCCATGGAGTTTCTTGCCCATTCTTCTCCATAGACTACGCCTTGGTATGGGCAACTACAGTACTTTCACAAGTTATTATGCCTTGTGTCTGTGACTGTAGCTTCGCTTTTTTTTTCTGACATTCAAAAGTGCTTGTAATGGTTTAATTGAAATAAATGCTTTGAGTTTTTTTGAGTTTAAGTTTGAAGGATGTTGCACATTTTTTTCTGCTCCCGAACAACGTCCACGCCTATCGGACCTAATTTCTTTGTAATATTTCAAGTTTAAAATCAGACACAACCCCCCCTCGCCCCCCCACTTCAATAAGCCCAGCGACACATGAACGTCCGTACCACAATATCTACACAACTCCGCCCCCTGGTAGTAGATCAGCAGGCGAGCAGGTCGCCCAGCGCCCGCGCCCCCCCCTCGCTCGCCCAGTACACGCCCCCGCAAGAGTTCACCAGGCTCCATACGTAGGGGGTGAAGAATTCTTCTGGTCGCTCTTCCTCGACGTAGCGGAATTTTAGGTCGGGGAATTTCTGGAAAGGTAAATGAAGTTGTTATTAAAAAGGGTTGTTATAAATGTGCGCTGGAGTGGAAAAGAAATTGGCAATAAGTTAAATATTTTCTTTATATCTACTACAGCATCTTGAAAGCTTTGATACATGGTACGAAACACTGTAGGCCGTATTATTCAACTTTTCATATTTTTTCCTTTCATTGTCATTATTTTGTCAGAAAATTGTAATGGGAATTACATTCCTGTCTTGGAAAGTCAACCAATAGCCGATTACAATTACACAAAAATTGCTTAAAAAGTGTGTACAAAAAAAACACCTTTTTGCCTAATTTTACTCGCCTACAAGGGTCAGATCGGACAATGAGAATAAGAGAGGAAACCTATATTTGCACACAATTATAATAATTCTTGCGTCTCCGTTTCCGCTGAGATTGGCCGACCGAAACGGTTAGGTAGCCCATACTCTTTCAAAAACCTTGTCTAATATTCAATATACCTTTAGCCTATCGCTTGACCACTGCTCAGCCCCTTTCTTGATGCACTGCAACACTTCGGTCACGCCTAGATCGCCGCCCGCGCCTTCTTGCACGCGTTGCAGGCGCGTTGAGAAGTAGCCTATCACCTGCAAACAGAAACCATAGCAAAATTATACCAATGTTTTTGCCTATCTAACCTCCACAGCCTTAACTGGGTTGACACAAGTCAAAATCAAACCGTATATTTGAAATTTATGGTTTTGTTGCCATATAAAATCACTTTTACAAAGAACGTCTAACTTTAGTACAAAGGAAATTGAACGAACGAGTGAAAATTGTCGTATGTAACTAGCAAAACTTGTCGAAGGTGACTAGCAAAACTTGTCGGATGTGACAAGCGAAACTTGTCGGTCGGGACAAGTGAAACTTGTCGTATGTGAGTAGTGAAACTTGTCGTATTTAACTAGCGAAACTTGTCGAAGGTGATTAGCAAAACTTGTCGTATGTGACTAGCAAAAATTGTCGTATGTGACTAGCGGAACTTCACAAACTCCTTACCATATCGATGTTCTGCGCGACGGGGTGGTGGGTGTGTTGCGTGAATAGATGTCGCTTGTGCAACAACGCGTAGACGACGTTACAATTGCTGCTCAGCTGATGCGCGACGCACGAGTTGATGATCTCTAGCAGCATGCGCAGGACCTCGTCCAGGACTGATATGTGGTCCATCTGGAGAGAGAGAAACGTACTTAGCATAATTGGCCTATAATGTTCCTAGAGCTGGGACCTGGGACCCAGACCTCCTCTCTGTATGAGGGAATGGGCTGTATTCCACCACATGACTGGGGGTGTTTCTAGGATATGCGATTTCCTCACGATATTTTACTTTACCGTTTGTAGAGCTGTGGTGATGAAATCAGAAAGAAAAAAAAAAAAAAAAATGTAAAGATTATGTATTTATTTATTACTAGCTTTTGCCCGTGGCTTCACTCACATTATGGTCAGAAATAATCGCACGGGAACTTTCTAAATATATCCTATGACATTCGGGGATAATGAAGCTTCCCGTTAGTGAAAGAATTGAAGTAATCGGATCAGTAATTCTGAAGATTACACCCTACGTTCAAACTTACAAACTTGTACCTTTTTTTAATCCTACTAATATTATAAATGCGAAAGTTGGTGAGGATGGATGGATGGATGCATAGATGTTTGTTACTCTCTCAAAAAGTACTGACTGGATTTGGATGAAATTTGGTATACTGATAGTTTATAACCTGGATAACACATAGGATACTTTCTATCCCATGAGATATTACCGAACTCCACGCGGGTGAATTCGCCGGCATAAGCTATTATAGTATTGTATATGTGATATGGTATAATGATCGTGGAAGTGACCAAAAGTTATGAAAACATTCGTCAAATTTTATTGAAAATGTCTGAAATCGAATCTCCTAATCAAACGAAAGTTTACACTCCTCATCAGCAAATACTTGTATATTTTAGAAAAGTATTTCATATAAACAGCTAATCTGTCTAGCTGATTTTTTCAAAATAACAAATAAAGAAATCAACTCGGTCAAAAAGTATGGAAAAGCTGAAAATTTTGTATTTTTAATTACCGATGAAAATTAACTACGTGGCTGTGGAATGATGTACTGATGACCGTTTGTGCGTCTATATCCCTTTATTTTTTTCGGATGGGAAATCATCAAATAACCCCCACCGCTCTGGGCGAAGTGGATGGAGTGTCAGACTCGTACTGACTAAAACCCATCCATGTTCCTTCTTTGCCCTTTGTGTTCCAGGGCCGCGGTATCTCTTCAGTCCCGCAGCCCCGGCAGGGACTATATCCCTTCTACCCTGTATAATTCTAAGTGAACACTACAAATATATATATCAATGCATACTACTCACTATTTCTTCTGTTTTTTCTTCAGCGTGATGTGGAAGTTCTAAACTATTTATGTCGCCACCTGAAATACATTATTTCATGTTAAAAAGTGTGTTAAAACTATTAAGCTAATACAACTAAGCTAAGGCTAAGTGTGAACCTTGAAACTCATTTTTTCTTTTAATTAGCCTATTCTGTCCCACTGCTGGGCAAAGGCCTCCCCCATTCCTTTCCAACTCTCCCGGTGTTTTGCACCGGAAGAATGCCGCACGGGAAATATTTCAAGGTAAAGCCGCTCTTGCCTAGGTCGGTCAGCGGATGGGCGACCACCCATTACTTAACGAATTTCTTCCGTGCATCGGAAAGCACGTTAAGCCATTGTTCCCGGTTGACTTTTGTAAATCTTTGACAGTCGTTACAGGTAGTCAGTGGCCCGAAAGTCTTACAACCAGTCTTACCAAGGGGTTTTGTATTACCCAGTACTAACTGGGTTGTGGAGGTCAGATAGGCAGTCGCTCCATGTAAAATACTGGTATACAGTTGCATCCGGTTAGACTGGAAGCCGACCCCAACGTAGTTGGGAAAAGGCTACACAGATGATGAGTATTTTCTAAAGGTTGTAAAAAGACCCTTAACGAAGCCGAAAGGCACTTGTTCTCCCCGTCATTGCGATCATTTTTTTGTTCTGGACCATACCTGGGAACCTTCTAGTTACGGAGATATCGATCATTTTTTTGTTCTGGACCATACCTGGGAACCTTTTAGTTACGGAGATATTGGAGGTCAAAGTTCCAACTTTTTCACAAGTTTTTTTTTAAATACCACTTTGAAAGGTTTTAATTTTACATTAATTAACTTGATAACCCATTTACTATTCAAAGCATTCATCAGCACAAAGTTTTGAGTGTGTTACATTGAGTTTTACCGTAAAACGTGATTGTTCACCCCAAAAAAAAAAATTATTTCCCTGCAATAATTTTTGCGTACAGTTACTTAGTTTGATGTACTGAATGCTTGGTTGACGGCTTCGTGAAGGGTCTTGTAACAGAATGTATTACTATCATAAACACTTAAAACGGGATACTCACCATTCTTGACGGCTTCGTGAAAAGTCTGTTTACACCTTGTATACTTGTACAACTAAAGCCAGTATTAATAATTGCTTACCTTCAATTTCACTGCAAAGTCTTGCTCTTCGTTTTGTCAACGTTTCAAACAGTGATATTAACCTCTGAGCTACGTACGGATGTAAGTTTCTGAATTCACCTGAAAAACGGACAATATTTTTAAATACAGTGGAGAAACGAACTGTGGGGCCGTAAAGCTTCTTCTTCTACTTCTTCTTTTACACACTATATCTACATCTCTTTTTTTATTATCTCCTTTCGCAGGTATGCTGGAAGAGATTTCTTTAGAAATAAGCATCACCTTTGTACTATTTTCTGTTCCTTTCTTCTTTTCTGTATTTAGTGTGTACATAAATTGTTAAATAAATAAATAAAGCTCAGGATTGGTGCCCTGGAACAGTGACACGGGGCGCGGCACACCAGGAAGGAGATGGCGGGACGAACTGGATGTCTTCCGTGAAAATTGGAAAGAAGTTACAAAGAATAGTGACCGTTGGAAGGAATGGAGGAATGCCTTTACCCAGCAGTGGGACAATTATTACTATTAGTGAAGCCGCGGTAAAAGCTAGTATTTTATATTTTATTTATACACTTATACTACATATACTTGTACTATTTCACTTTTTGTACATATTGTATACTGAGACTCCTCGCGAAGTATGCTAAGCGCAGATCTTTGACAGTCATTACGGCTAGTCAGACGCATGAAAGTCTGACCAAGTCTAACTAACCTTACCCAGAAACTGTGCTTTGCAGTTCAGGCAGACAGTCACTCCAAGTAAAATACTGGTGTTCAGCTCCACCCGGTTTGAAACCGATCTAAACACAGTTGGAGAAATGCTAGACAGATGATGATGCGACTCACAGCTCATGTTAGCGATGGCGGCGAGGCAGTTGGTGTGCAGATACTTGTCCCGTACGCGCACCATGTTGTACTGCAGTGCGCGCAGGATCACCAGCACCATCAGACCTCCCAGTGATATCTCGGAGATCGCGCGTTCTGTGTACCAGGTCAGGTTTTTTAGCATCTGTGGACAAAAGAAAACATTATTAGTGCCTCGTTGGTCTAGTGGTCGCAAGCGCGACTGCTGAGCATGAGGTCCTGGGTTCTATTCGTGGGTCGGGCAAAGTGTTATTGGGTTTTTCATCAGGAATTGCCCAGTAGCAGCTGAGGGGTCTGGATTTGTGCCCGGTTGATGGCAATAGGCTCGACCCCTAATACATGGGACTTAAGCATAACTGGCGAAATGTGGGTGTACTATTAGGTACACCTCTGCCTAACCCTTCGGGTTTACAGGCGTGATGTTATGTTAAAGATGAAAAAAAAATAGTAATAAAGAGTATCTGGGATTCTTTAAGAGGTCTTTGTTTAAATTCCTTTTAGTTATATGTTGCTACTCCATCACTGAATTTATTACTGATAAACAGAGGTATGACGATTCCGACTTGCCAATTAAACACTTATGATTTTATTTATTGACCGGCCCGTCCCGGCTTTGCACGGGTGGAAATTTATTTTTTAAACATTTTGTGATAAAATATAGCTTATGTTACTCATGGATAATGTAGCTTTCAAATGGTTGAAATCGGCACAGTAGTTTTTGAGTTTATTCATTACAAACATACACACACACACACAATTACAAATCTTTCCTCTTTATAATATTAGTAAGATTAATTATGCAGTGTTTATTTATGTAATGAAATGTTTACCTAACTGACATATTTTAATTATTTTTTCTTAATGTAATATTTGCTTGTTTATTTTAATTTTATACGCCATATATTGGTAAAACATAGTGCACATTGTATTGTATTGTATTGTATAACGGGCTGGTTTCCGCAACTCCACGTCAAAGCGCGTAAATAGTGCACATATTAGACAATATACTATCTGTAACCATACCTATGTTTAGTAAAATGATTGATATAAAAATAAATTAATAATATGACTTACAATTAAATGCACACTCTTGATGAGTGCATCGTCTTCAGTCAATATAAGCAGTACTATCAGCGACATGTAAATGTGATGATTATTGTTATCCGGCGCGTTGTACAGCACCTGCAGGATTGGCACTATCTGTGGAATACACATGTTAAGTTAATACTGGTTTTCTTTAGAAGAGCTCGTGGATAAATAATAACAGCCGCTCAGGTCGATCTTTAGGTTATGCCGTGCTTGCCTAGGTTGGTCTGTGGATGGCTGACCGCCCATTACATACCGAGCTACCTCCGTGCCTCGGAAAGCACGTTAAGCCGTTGGTCCCGGCTGTCATTTGTAGATCTTTGACAGTCTTTAGGTAGTCAGAGGCTCAAAAAGTCTGACAACCAGTCTTACCAAGGGGTATCGTATTACCCAGTACTAACTGGGTTGTGGAGGTCAGATAGGCAGTCGCTCCATGTAAAATACTGGTATTCAGCTGCATCCGGTTAGACTGGAAGCCGACCCCAATATAGTTGGGAAAAGGCTAGGCAGATGATGACTGGTTTTCTTCAATGTGTACTTCACTGTTGTTCTAAGAACTGTGAAATATTTCGCATGTCTTCTAAAAAACGGTAATAACACAAAAATATTAGTTGTTTTTAGATACAACCACTCAACGTCAATTATCCTTACTCGATAATTGAAAATTTAATTTTTCGTATCTGACCGAATGGCGTGAGGTGTTTTTTTTTGCGGATTTTTAGTTAGATACAATCAAAATTATAACAAATAAAAAAAGAAATATGCCCAGAAATGTACGATGCTGATTTTAGCTAAAATATGCATTATTTAGCAACTGGATGAGAGTTGCTGAGAATCGAGTTGAGTGGCGAGCGATTGAGCGTTGATTGATTGGCTGATGATGATGCATTATTTTCAAAAAAATTGTAATAATAAGCGACTGCATATGCAAATATGCATTTGTATATAATCCGGTCTAGTTCTTAGCTTTGCCTCTGTCAGTGGCGAATCTATCATACAAGCCGGAAAGCCGGGTTTGCCAAACTTCTTGGCAGTATATGATTAGGTATAAATGAGACAAAAGATGTAGTATAGTCTGGTTATAATTATCCAAAGGTGCATCTTATATACTAACGACTACGTGACGATAACAGACAGTAGAAACATTTAATAGATATTGAACGTGCGATAAAGAACATAAGATTGCGATGTAGATTGTAGATACAGCACAAAGATATTGTACTGTAACAGTACACCCCCCTTTAAAAGAAAAAAATAAATATTATGGTAATAGTGTTTACAATATAAATTTGATCTAGACCTTACTAGCTATTTGCTGATGTATATAAATAATAATGCTATTGTACGCGGTGGAATTTGATGACGCCTGTTGTGGTGTTATTTGCTGACGTCTGTAATTTTGACTTAGCTGTTGCACGAATGTTTATTATTTTTTATATACTGGCTTTACTTTACGTCCCGATCGTGTAGTGTACGTGTGTGAATGTCTGTCGTAATCCTTTGAATCTGGCACGTAGTTTGATTCGTCATTGATCATGAATGCTGGTTTCAATCTATCAATTGATATCACTGTCTCTTTATCCCTAATTCTAATGCAAAATGTTTTATCTGTTTTACTAATTACTGGGTAGGGTCCCTCATACGGCGGTGTCAGGGCTTTCCTCATTCTATCACACCGAACAAATACGTGTGAGCATTCTTTGAGTTCGGGATGCACAAATATAGCTTGGTTATGGTTTTTTCTTTTCGGAATTGATGTCATTTGTGTGATGTCCTTTTGAATTTGTTTTACAAATTCTTCGTACGTTGATAACTGTGCTGCTGATGACTCAAAAAATCCTCCAGGGAGTCGTATTGGCGTTCCATATGTCATCTCTGCTGAACTATAACCTGTGTCTTCTCGCAAGCTACTCCGCAACCCGAGTAAAACTGTTGGGATTTCTTTTAACCAATTTTCGTTGGATTCTCTTGTCATTAACGCTACCTTTAAAGTTCTATGAAATCTCTCTATCATTCCATTGGATTGCGGATGATAAGGTGTTGTCCTAATTTTATGTATTCCCAAAAATTGTGAGAGTGACTCAAATATTCTTGATTCAAACTGTCGGCCTTGATCCGTAGTAATGCGCAATGGACATCCAAAACGAGTAATCCATCCTTAGAAAAGTGTCTTGGCTACTGTTTCTGAAGTTATATCTTCTACCGGAAATATTTCGGGCCATGACGTACAACGATCTATGATTGTGATTAAATATCTCTTCCCTTGTGAAATCGGAAGTGGTCCGACGATGTCAATATGTAAATGTTCAAAACGTTGCGCTGTCATAAACGTACCAGGAGGTGATATCGTATGTCGTTGTATTTTTGATTTTTGGCAGGCTATACATGATCTACACCAATTATTGATATCTTTGTTCATATACGGCCATAAATACCTTTGGGTTATCATTTTTCTCGTAGTTCTTTTTCCTGGATGGCTCATACCATGAATGGTATCGAAAATTTGTTTGCGAAAATGCTTTGGTAAGTAGGGGCGGCTTTTTCCAGTAGACGTGTCGCAGGTGATGTTTATTGTGGAACCCGGAAGCGTAATGTTTTTGAATTTTAATCTTTTATTGTCATGTAATTTACTTAGTTCATTATCTGTTGATTGACATTTTTCCAATTCAGCGTAATCGATAGGTGATGGCACGTATATTTCCTCTATTCGAGATAAGGCATCGGCGGTAATATTGTCACGTCCGTTTATGTGTTGGATGTTGGTACTGTATTGTGAAATGAAATCTAACTGCCGGACCCGTCGCGGTGTATCGTTTGATGATGGTTTTTGGGAGAATGCGTATGTCAAAGGTCGGTGATCCGTAAATATTGTAAATTCTCTTCCCTCGATTAATCTGCGAAAATGTTTGACGGCCATGTATATTCCTAACAGCTCTCTGTCAAACGTAGAATATTTTTGTTGAGTTTCGCTCAATTTTTGTGAAAAAAAACCTAATGGTTCCCAATTGCATCCGGATTTTTGTTGTAAAACTCCACCAACGCAAGTAGCACTAGCGTCGGTCATGAGCGCTAGTGATGCGCTGCGGGAAGGATGCGCTGTTAATACTGCGTTTTTCATGCTTTCCTTGCATTTTTCGTAAGCTTTGTCTGCTTCCGTTGTCCAAGGAACAGGTGAATTATCGTTCTTTTTTGAACCATGTAGATATTCGTTTAAAATTCTTTGATTTTCCGCTGCGCGTGGAATATTACTTCTGTAGAAATTGACCATGCCCAAAAATCTTCTTAATTCTTGAATTGTTTTCGGTTTGGGAAATTCCATGATTGCTTTGTAATTTTCTTCGGTAGGTTGTATTCCTTGGCTCGTTATATGATAACCCAAGAAATCTATTTCCCTTCTGAGAAATTCGCATTTTTCGAGATTAATGGTTATTCCATTCTCGTGTAAACGTTTGAAAACCGTTTCTAAATGCTGATAATGCAAATCTTCGTTGTCCGATGCGATGAGACAGTCGTCTACATATATAAATACGAAATTTAAATCTCTAAATAAGGAATCCATGAATCGTTGAAATGTTTGTGCCGCATTGCGTAATCCGAAAGGCATTCTTAAGTACTCAAAAAGTCCGAAAGGTGTGATGATGGCTGTTTTCTCTATATCTTTAACAGGAATACAGTGGTATGCTTTGCGTATATCTATCTTGCTTAGTATCTTCTTATTTTCTAATATGTATGTAAAGTCAGTTAATCTTGGTAGTGGGTATTTGTCCGGTACTGTTGTGCTATTGAGCATTCGATAGTCTCCGCACGGTCTCCATTCGCCATTTTTCTTTTTTACCATATGTAATGGGCTTGCCCATGGGCTATCTGACGGTCGGCAAATTCCGAGTTCTATCATATTCTGAAATTCCTTTTTGGCTATGTCGTATTTTTCTGGAGGTAATGGTCTTGCCCGAGCTGCGACGGGTGGTCCTGTAGTGATAATGTGGTGTTCAATCTTATGTTTGGGCGCATTGCGTAGAGAGGACTCTTTCGTGATGTCTTCGTATTTGTTTAAAAGTTGCGTAATACGTGGATTCGTTCCCACTGCGATAGTACGAATTGTTTGCTGTGTCGCTTTTTCTGAAGTTACATGCGTTGTCAGCTCTGTAACTCTGTCGATAAGTTTGCGACCTGCTATGTCGACTAATAGTTTATAGTGTTCTAGAAAATCTGCTCCAATTATTGGTTGTGTAACATCGGCGATTATAAAATTCCAACTATAACATCGCTGTAGTCCTAAATCCAAGGTAAGCGTCTTCTCGCCGTAAGTCCTAATTTTAGTCCCATTTGCAGCGTATAGTGTGTATTGTTCATTTTGTAAAATTGAATATCTCTGTTGCTTGCTAATGACTGAGATATTTGCGCCCGTGTCAATCAAAAACTTCATACCACTTTTTCGGTCGGTAATGGTGAGGCGATTGGATGGGTGGATTGCACAGAGTTTCGCCGTTGTCTGTGCTCTTATTCGTTTCCCTGGTTCCGTACGTAAGTCATTGGTTTCCAACCGCATGGTTTAATGCAGTTCCTTGCATATTTTCCGAATCTTTCGTGGTAGTAACAAAATCGATTTGCTCCTCTATAGTTTGCTCTCGGCCTCATAACCGGGAATTGTTGACGTTTCTTGAAATGACTGTGCGTGTTGGGTCGATAGCCATATTGACCTTGCTGAATTGCGTCAATATCTATCTGTAATTTTGCTAGCTGGGTTAAAATGCATGCTGTATTGTTGTCGCTTGAAGTGTCGTTGCTAACAGCTGATATTTCGGTTACTTTTGAATTCATTATTACTTTGTCTGCAATTTGGCTCAGTCTGTCAATTTCCATGTCTTCCGTAACTGCTAGAACCGTAGTAACTGATGTTGGTAAAAGCCTGAACCATAGTAGTTTAATTGTTTCGTCACTGATTTTCCCTCTCCCGAGGACCCGCATTTGACGTAATAACTGCGAAGGTTTTTGATCACCGAGTTCTGTCTCTGATATTAATTTTTGAAACTGTCGCTGTTCTGTTTCTTCGTAACAATCAATTAAACGCTCCTTGATGTTTTTGTATTTATCTGTAGTCGGTGGTGAAGTGATTAGGTCACTAACCTGTAGTATTTCTTCCTTGGATAACTTTGCTATTACTGCACAGTATTTGTATTCGTCTCCTTGCTTCTGTGGTGCTAATATGGCTTCTAGTTGCGTGAACCATAATCTTGGTTGGTCTTTCCAAAATTCCGGAATGCGGGATAAAACCGAGGTGCCAGCAGCTACTTCAAGTGTTCCTTGCTGATTTATGTTCGCCTTGCACGGTGATTGTGCCATGTTTCTTGCTGCGTATTCGTTCGTCGGGGTCACCAATTTGCCAAACTTCTTGGCAGTATATGATTAGGTATAAATGAGACAAAAGATGTAGTATAGTCTGGTTATAATTATCCAAAGGTGCATCTTATATACTAACGACTACGTGACGATAACAGACAGTAGAAACATTTAATAGATATTGAACGTGCGATAAAGAACATAAGATTGCGATGTAGATTGTAGATACAGCACAAAGATATTGTACTGTAACACCGGGCTTGCCTAAAAATCAAACTCAAGAAATAAAAAAAACATTTTTACAAAAACATAAATTTTTGTCAAACAAGAACAAAATTCGGTATCTCCACAACTGTATCCTCTATGACAGAAATTATTTTAAATTCGCGCG
The DNA here is from genome assembly GCA_905220335.1 of Noctua pronuba. Taxonomy (NCBI): domain Eukaryota; kingdom Metazoa; phylum Arthropoda; class Insecta; order Lepidoptera; family Noctuidae; genus Noctua; species Noctua pronuba. The sequence goes on along the minus strand of LR999919.1, from coordinate 3,362,278 downwards.
CTTATTCTCCGATGCCGGCCGCGATACCCTGACTCGCTCTAACACTATACAAAAAAAGAGTTAAACGTAGAATTTTAGTACGCAATCGTACCTACGGCCTACGGTCAGCGCTAGCTAATGCTTTCTCTTTCTCACCCACTGGCTTGCATTTGGCTTCTCTGACCTTTCAGTTTTCCTAACAAAATGTCTCTGTTATTGATAACATTGGTAGGTACTGATTTGAGAATTTGTATAGAGTTTAAAGCTGGGCTTTTCTTTGAATGTGTGCGTGTAAGTCTGTGTAAGTTTGAGAGAGAAGTGTGTTCGCACCGAGGATGCGCGCAATTTATATGCGCTTCGCGCGAATTTTGATAGGTACAAAGTACGATTTCATGATAGTTCGTATTTTAGTTAGTTTTGAGCGATTAGGAACTGGTGCATTTGTTTGTTGTGGTTTTATTTTTTCGATTTCTTGGGATTTAAAGTTTTTTGATTAGTTATTGCCGTAATTAACTTTGTTTTGAAGTGAACACTAAAATTAATTCGGAAACGCAATTTTTCCTTGTGAAGGATTAAAGTGACTGTAATCGGTACCTACTTAGCAAGATAAATACTTTGAGTTTTACAGAAAAATATAATCTCGTTACTTCACCTAAATAAACCTACCCCTGATTTGGATATTCTCAAAAAACTAAAACCCATAATGTGCATTTTAGTCGATCAGCGTAGGTAAGCGTGTTCAATGGCTGTTCGGCTGCTCTCATTCAAACAATTTGTAAATCTATCTAGTAATAGATACGTGGTGACTTCTGTGTACTTTGTTGTTTGTCATCTGTCCGGGGTAAAGAAGCGAATAATGAAGAGTTGTGGCTGTTTACATTGTGAGTAATTACAAACATTTTCAATAATGTGTAGTTAGAAAACAATTTATTGTTCGTGCGCCATCTCTAACAAAGCGAGGGAAACAATTACGAATTGACTCGAAGAGTTGAGTTGCTACATTTAAGTCAATAGATGACTCTTATATCATTTACTTGATACTGACAACTTAATTGAATTAGTTGTAATTTTGTGACGGTATATAAAATATGAAAAGTTAATAACCACTATTTGTATTTTATATTTAGGCATATTTAAATAATAGGAAAATAAAACCGGCGTTATTAAATACCAATGTCAGAACTCGGAACAGATTTTCTCGGTCAATTCCCCCCCCCCCCCCCCTAAATATTTTCAGTTGTTTATTCAAGGCTTTGACTCGATTTCATGCCGAGCACGCCACTGGCCTCTGTGTAGGGGTTACTCTGTGGCGCGACGTTCTTACTAATACCGAACATTCCCGAAGCGCATTCCTTTCCTGGTTTAACTGTACTATAAAAATACTGACCAACTGATCGATCTGCGCGACGTTGCTGATGTGTCGTTTGTACGCGTTGCACGAGTGCAGCATCAGGTATAAGAGTAGCGTTGAGTGTTCGCAGCCGGCGGTCGCACAGAGGGCTTTGTGGAGCTGTAATGAAGATAATATTATACAGATAAATGTCATTAGTTATACGTGCACACGTACCCGACACGGGTTGCCCGTAGCAAGAAAAACTGTTTAGGTGGAGATTCATAGATGACTCTGCCCTGGAATATAAATGTGGTGTTGCCCCACAAACGACGAGACATTTGATATCGTATCCTGCCTGTCCTGTTCTTTGCACATCACAGGAGCTGATGGACGCTACTGAAAGGGTGTCCTGCCTGTCCTGCCTGTCCTGTTGTTTATATATCACAGGGGCTGATGGACATTACTGAAAGTGCCAAAGTCGGCGCCAAATTTTGGGCTGACTCAATTTAAATTACTCACCTATGAAGAAGTTTGTTTGGTTGAACGCGCTAATCTCAGGAACTATTGGTTCGAATTGAATAAATCTTTTAGAATTGGATTGCTCATTTATCGAGGGAGGCTTTAGGCTATATAACATCACGCTACGACCAAAAGGAGCGGAGCAACAATGAAAGATGTTGCAAAAACGGGGAAAATTGTATTTTTAATAATTTTACGCGGACGAAGGTCGCGGGGAACAGCTATTATTCAAAAAATATTATTGTTATGATTCAACTTACAGCTGCCATGTCGATTCTCGGCGGCGTTAACTGTGGCCCACCGTTCGATTCTTTTTGTGGAGTAGGTGCTGAAGTTTCTGTAAGCAATACAAAATAAATTACATTATAATAGGGTGACTGGTAATTTGTGACTGATATTTAAACACGTGATTGTGTTCATGATAAGAAACAACTTTCCCAAAGAAATTTTCTATACTCATTCACATTTATCACAATAAAACTTAAGAAGCGGGTTTGCGAGCCGTTCGGGTGCTATGCCTACCCACTGTTGCACGGTACGATAGTAATGAGACAGATCGACGTCACGCGGCTAATAGCTGATAGGTCAAAGGCGCGCGCCCGAGTTTCATACGGCTGTTGTGTTATTGTGATAAAAGTGAATGAGTATAAAAAAAAAACTTCGGGAAAGCTGTTTGTTATCAGAAGTACAATCACGTGTTTAAGTATCGGTCAATAACCATATATGTATTTAAATTAAATAACAGGAGAAACCTACATTTTCTACATAATTATGTAACATACAAATGTGTGTTGCTAAACATTACACGCGGGGTCCATGCTTCGGAAAGCACGTCCAACCAGCTAGGCTGTCAATCGCAAATCTTGACAGTCGCACGTACAACCAGTCTTACCAAGAGGTACCGTATTACCCTCCCTGAGTTGTGGAGCTCAGATCGACAGTCGGGATCTTATCCTCCGGGGAACGCAGACTTTGTGTAATTTTTTGTAACAATATTTTGATTGAAAAGAGTGTCCATGGAGTTTCTTGCCCATTCTTCTCCATAGAGATCTACGCCTTGGAATGCAACGAACTACAGTACTTTCACAAGTTATTATGCCTTGTGATCAGTAGCTTCGCTTTCCTTGTTTTTGTGACATTCAAAAGTGCCTGTAATGGTCTAATTGAAATAAATACTTTGCGTTTGAATTTGAATAAGGACTCCGCAAAACCTAGTGATACTGTGAGTGTGTTTTGCCGTGACTTAGTGTCGAGTTCCAGTAGTGCGCGTAGCAAAAGACAAAGAAAGAGGGTAGACAGATTTGTCTGCACCTAACAATTTATTTTCCATCCACCCGCATTCTCCAGTCATCCCGCGATCATGGCGCTTGCAACAGCGTCGAAATTATCGGCAGCTCAAAATAATTGATAATCACGGAATCTTCCGTAATTATGTAGGTAGTTTAATAATACCAAAAAACCGGCCTGGATTTTAAAGTTAGTACGGAACTCTCGGTCGGAGTCCAACTCTAACTTAGCCGGTATTACCGTAATAAACTCTTTTAAACCGACTTCCAAAACGCTTCAGAAGTCTGTGAAAAAAAAAACTATATCATACAAACAAAAGTCACCGACTTCTGAAGCTATTTTTGCTAAAGTTAAAAAAAAAAAGTTAAGAGTTATAAATAAAGTTATTTTTCACTTTTTTGTGTTTTTGAAGTAGGTTTTATTTTTTGCAAAAAAGTTTTTTTTGTTAACTGGTTTTTTTTCTTACCTGCAGTATCCTCACAGCATAACAAAGCGTTCCTGTACAGGTTATCATCGTTCATACAATGGTTGGCCAGCGTCAGCAGCAGGAGACACGACTGGTTGGCTACAGGATGCTCCTTTTTGACTCGCTCCTGCAACTCCTGTCTATCTAGAGGGGGATTCGTGTATATCGTCTGACGGGAGGTCGAGTTGAAGGTTATCATGTTCCATAGGCCGGCTGGAAGGGAGAAAATATTTTTTTTTTAAACTTTTTTGTAACTGTACTTTATACAGGGTGTTACAAGACCCTTAACGAAGCCGAAAGGTACTTGTTCTCCACGTCATTGCGATCATTTTTTTTGTTCTAAACCATACCTGGGAACCTTCTAGTTACAGAGATATTGGGGGTCAAAGTTCCAACATTTTCACAAGTTTTTTTTTAAATACATGTTTTTTATGTAAGATTTTTACTTTAAACACCTCCACGACCCCCGTACTATTCAATCCATCCATCAGCAAAATGTTTTGAGTGCGTTACATTGAGTTTTACCGTAAAACGTGATTTTTCACCATAAAAAAAGTCGTTTCCCAGCAATAATTTTTGCGTAAAGTTACTTAGTTTGATGTACAGAATGCTTGGTTGACGGCTTCGTTAAGGGTCTTGCTACACCCTGTATTCCTATCATTAACCCTTAAAACGGGATTTTCACCATGTTTATTAATAGATAAATAATATTTGCTGCACGGGTCGATCTTCAAGGTTAAGCTGCACTTGCCAAGGTCGGTCTGCGGATGGGTGGCCATCATTACAGATCGAGTTTCCTCCGTGCCTCGGAAAGCACGCTAAGCCGCTGGACCCGGCTGTCATTTGTAGATCTTTGACAGTCGTTATACGTAGTCAGTGGCCAGAAAGTCTGACAATCAAACTTAGTAAGGGGTATCGTATTACCCAGTACTAACTGGGTTGTGGAAGTCAGATGATAGGCAGTGGCTTTATGTAAAATACTGGTATTCAGCTGCATCCGGTGAGACTGGAAACCGACCCTTGGGAAAAGGCTAGGCAGATGATGACATTACTTACAAGCTAGGTTTATGAGCAGACTGCCGCCGCCGGGGTGAGCGACGAACATGCTGGGTGGCGCGGCGAGCATGCTCGACAGATTGTTCAGCAGTGTCTTCACTAGGAGCGGGGCGTGCATGCCGTAGCGGCCTTGGAAGAGGGTTCTGAAACGAAATTTGAATCATGAGTGAATTTTACCGGAATTTTCATTTAACACGCTTTTACTAGCTTCACTTGTAAGTATATAAAACAAATCTTAAAAGTTAAATTTGACCCACTTTTCGACCCGGTTTCCGATTGAGCTGAGATTTTGCATACATGTTTAGTTTGGATGACAGTGCATGGTTAGGTAAGTGAGTTCATTCTAAATTCAATATGGCGGACTAGTTTTTTTTTTGAAACCCGAAAACTTAGGCAGATATATACAGGGTTTAAATGGACCCTTTACAAAGCCCTAAGGCTTTGACTGCACCAAAGTGGAGACTAGTGAAGATGTGTGAAGTGGAGAGGAGCAGAGGTGAGTAAAAGCTAGAATGTATCCACCGAAGCTGTGCAGAGTTGTGCAAAGCGGAGCGGAGAGGAGATATGCAAAGCGGCACGCCGCACACAGCACACATCTCTCCGCATGCCACTCACGTCTCTCCTCGTCTCCGTTGACCAAAACAATTGCAAGACATTTCCTCTCCTCTCTTCTCCGTTTCCACTAAAGCTAAGCAGAGACGAGAAGTGTAAAAAACGAAATTCTTAAAACACATCTCCTCCTTTCTCGTCTCGTCTCCGCGACAGTGGATTCCAGTCCTTATCAAGCATACTATACATCAAACTAAGTGCGCAAAAAATATTCCTGGAAAACGACCTTTTTTTGGTGTGAATCCAATTTTATTTATTATAAGAATCTTACCTGTATATCAAAGAGGTGTCCACCAGTCTGGTCTGGCCGTGTACTCCCGCGAACATGTAGACTGACATCAGCACCAACATGGTGTTGATACATTCCAGGTGGAGGTAGTACGTGTTGTCTCTGCAAGGGAGAGGTATTGTATGAATATTAGCGATAACGAAGTCGCTAGCTTCTTAGTGGAACTATGCCCATCTAGCCTAGCCTTTTTTTTTGGCTCGGTTTCCAGTCTAACCGGATGCAGCTGAATACCAGTATTTTACATGGAGCAACTGCCTATCTGACCTACACTACTACGTGTTGTTAAGAGAGTTTACGGCTTGCGGCATTTCATACAAACTTACAAGTTCTTATTTTTTAAATGACTGAACCGATTTTAATGAAACTTCATACGCATAAGCAAGATACATAGCTCTAAAAATTTTATAGAGAAAATTTTCGAAAAATAATGTTACAGCTAAATTAGACCGATTTTAAAATTTTCAATTATCTACTTTTTTTTAAAAGACATTTCGAAAATGTTCTCTATAAACTTTAGAAATGACACTGATGAATGACACTTTGCCCGACCTGGGACCTGGCTGCGCTGCGTGTCGTGGGTTCGATTCCCGCACAGAATAAATATTTGTATGGCCTACAAGAGTTGTTCCGGGTCTGGCTGTTTGTGTGTGTGAGTTTAAATATTTGTAAACGCATCAACGATATAGGACAAATTACTAGTATGGGGCAACGTTTTTGAAAAAAAAATGCTTTCCCCACTTTTTGGCCAGAAGCGCTATTAGTTTTGGGAACTGATTTGGTCACTAAAATTATCATTAACATTAAAAAGGTGATGTTTACCATGTTTACTGTTTGTGTTGAGTTCCTGATAGATATTCCAGCGCTGTTGCAAGCACCATGATCACGGAAAAACAAACAGTAAACATGATAATATCCCGTTTCTTGTGTTAATGATGGAAGCGATATTTATGAAAAAGTATGATACTTACGTCACAGGAACATCAATGATCAGACCAATCAGGGCATCGATGAGCATCTCCACCCGACTCTCGGTCCCCGTCAGTTTGGGGGACGTGGGGGGTTCAGGGACGTCGGGGGTCGCTGGGGAGGCGAGCGGCGATGGTGATGTCTCTTGTGAGGGCTGCGGAATAAGGATACAGGTTTAAAGTAGAGGTCTCGGTAAGTAATTGAATGTCCACATTGCCACGGCATATTCAGGATCCATCTAATGGGTGTAAAAAGTTCCTTAACGAAGCCATAGGCATATTCTCCCCGTCATCGCGATCATTTTTTTTTGTTCTAGCTAGACCATATCTGGAAACGTTCTAGTTATAGAGATATTGCAGATCAAAGTTCCAACTTTTTCAGAAGTAAAAATAAAGACTAGATTTTAACGCCAACCCCTGTACTATTCAATGCATCCATCAGCACAATATTTGAATGCGTAACATTGAGTCCTATCGTAAAGCATGATTTTACGATTTTACGCCAAAAAATAAGTCGTTTCCAAGCAATATTTTTGCAGAGTTTTGCAGTAGAGTTGTAGTTTGATGTACAGTCATGAGCACCAACATGTAAACACTTAATATCTTTTAAAACTGTTTTGCTCCTACTGTTCTGATTAAAATAAAACATAGTATTTTGGAACTCATGTTTTTATGTAAAAGATCCTACCTCCAAGTGACCATCGTTATTTCTCGCAAAGATTGCTTTTAAATTTAGAAAAGTGTATGCTTATTGGTGCTCGTGACTGTACAGAACGCTTGGTTGACGGTTTCGCGAAGAGTCCTTTCACACCTTGTATAATAAAAACTTCTCACTAACCGTATTATCCAGCCCATCCCTGCTTTCCACGGGTCCATTCCCGACCCTCCGTTCAGCCTGGACATCCAAGTGTCTGCACAGTTCATACTCAGGTACCATCTCCACTAAGTACTTGCTGACGGCTCGAATCACGAAGAGTGCGTTGAAAGACTGCCATGCTAACATTACACTGTAACAAGAGAGAGATGGATGAGTTTTTTGAGATGCAAACAGAATTTTTATTATCCAAGGTGCAGTTTTGCATCCTGGTCAAATTCAAGGAGGTATCTAGGCTAATGATTCGTTTCGATTCGATTTCGTTTGGAAACTTAGTTACTTTGATAAACATTGTTTTATATAAATTAGAAGCATTATTTGAGTTTTTGTAATTTTATTGTGAGTACCATGTAGACTTTCTATTATGGTTAGTAGGGCTTATCCTAATCTTTATGGTTTTAACTGTAGATTTGTTTTATTTTCCTATCTCTACACTGTGCTCACAATATAGAAGCAACAATATTGTACCCAGGACTATGTAATATATAACTTGATTTGAAAAGAGTGTCCATGGAGTTTCTTGTCCATTCTTCTCCATGAGATCTACTATTTTCGAATGGGCAACTACAGTCCATTCACAGTTATTATGCCTGTGGCGGGACTGTAGGTAGCTTATTTTTGACTATAAAAAGTGCCTGTCACGGGTCTATTTGAAATAAGTGCTTTGAGTTTGATTCTCGACCCGAATCAATAATAAAATGGGTAGGTATTTTTTATTTTCTTATTCACGGGGATCGGTTAGTGTGGGCAGCGGCGGTGGCGCGGCGCCTCGCACAGATCGTCGACACGCACACAGCGACATATCGTGCGATGGGTGATTCTGTTTGTTGTGTTGAAATGTAAACACGAAAGTATTCGTGTTATTCTGAAATACTATCAAATTTAAACAATTTAAAATAGCAGTTTTATGAATTATTGACCAGGTACCGTAGTTTAAATTGATTATTTATGTCTTTTGTGACAACTTCCTGAATTCTGACGAGGATGCAAAACTGCACCTTGTATAGCATTAAGTCCGCCTTTGTACATTATGAGCATAAAGTTTAATAAATAAATAAATATATCGAGGGGGTTTTATTTCGATTCCTGTACGTAACGTAGGATTGTAAGGCTTCCCGAGCGTAGCAAGGGTCTGAATTCTGTTATAACGAAGACTAGAATCCTGAGTGTATCGAGGGATTCAAACTCGCCCAAGACGAAGAATTACAGGGCGTCAAAAACTTCGCCACATCGCTGTCAATAGAAAAAGTGCCCAGAAGGCTGGCAGAATTGCCACGTTGGATGACAATGCTGTTGACCAAAGAATCATCTTTGGTCAAAAAAAAAGGCCTGCCGTCTGGTTACGTGAAGAGTCAACCAACCGCCTGTCGATATCTCAAAATACTTGGTTCCTCGGACCCTCTTCTGCTGTTTAGATGAAAAATATATACGCTTAGCTACGATGGTATTTTTCTTATTTATTTTTTTGTACTCTATCACAGTGCTGTCCCATTTGTCCCCCAAAAGTTGACTGGTAGAGAATGCCTTGTGGCATTAAGTTCACCTATGGACCACTTTTGTACATGAAGTTTAAATAAATAAATACCAATCACGTGCTGAATTCATGGCGACAGGTTGTGCGTCGATGTCCGTAACACCGTGTATAGACGCACGTCAGCACATGAAAATATGTCATGTTCTTTCCCATAGGACTAATAGACACGATCGATTTTCCTCTACGTAGGAAAACACCTAAGACTCGTTTAAATGATGAAAATTGTTTATTAACATCGTTGGAAAACCTGCACTATAAGGAAATACAATGTGTAAACAGACCCTTCACGAAGCCGTCAATCAAGCGTTCGGTACATCAAACTAAGTATCTCTACGCAATAATTATTGCTGGGAAAAATCACGTTTTACGGTAAAACTCCATGTTACGCACTCAAAACTTAGTGCTGGATGCTTTGAATAGTAAACGGGTCATGGAGTTACTTAAAGTAAAGTTAAAACCTTTAAAGTAGTATTTAAAAAAAAACTTGTGAAAAAATTGAACTTTGACCTCCAATATCTCCGTAACGACGTAGAAGGTTCCTAGGTATGGTTCAGAAAAAAAAAAAAAATATCGCTATGACCATGACGGGGAGAACAAGTGATCAAATGAATTAATCCTCGATTCAGGCAGTATTATTGAATTTTATTTAAATTAAATATTCTTATTAGCAATGCGGTTTCTGGATTTGTGCCCAGCGAATGAGAATAGGTGCGTACCCTATTACGTCGGACTTACATCACATCGCGAAATGGGTGCGTTATACACCTCTGTGTATTCAGGCAAGATGGTATCTCATTGTTATTGTTTACGTATGTTTATGTGGTGCGTGGGATTGCCCATGTAAAACCACATATATATGTATCAATTGTTTTGTTATTGCAAGCCGTGTCCCCAAGGGAATTTCCATAGACGAAAATGACGAACCTTCATTACCTACCTATGAAACCCCTTTAGGGAATAGAAAAAGAGAAAAGAGCACATGGAAGGAATTGCGGGAGGCCTTTGCCCAGCAGTGGGACAGTACAGGCAACTAAAAAAAAAGGAGTTCAATAAGGGGGTGGCTAAATAATAACAGCCGCATGAGTCAATCTTCAAGCTGCCTAGGTCAGTCCGGGATAGGTGACCTTGCATTACCTACCCAGTTTCGTCCGTGCCTCGGAATGCATGTTAAGTCGTTGCTCCCGGCTGTCATTTGTAGATCTGTCTTTGACAGTCGTTCCAGGTAGGTAATAAAATGGCACGAAGACTGTATTTGGGACACATACGGAAGCAGCGTCCTTAACACTAAAACGAGCGATTATGTTCGGATAGACCAACCATCAGAAGTGGGACACCTGGCTTAATCGATCGCGGTATCAGATTGAATTAGCCACGGATCATGGCGAGTTGTATCCACTGATACCGTGATCCGTTTCCCTTAAAACATGAATTATCGTTTTTACCCACTGATCACGGTATCTGTGACTACAAGAAATAAAATATATTATTTTCGAAACTGATCGCGGTGTACAGAGACATCGTGGCTTGGAATGTATGCCAGCCCTACAGGTCTCCTCACCTCATCATCTGCCTAGCCTTTTCCCAATTATATTGGGGTCGGCTACCGGTCTAACCGGATGCAGCTGAATATCAGTATTTTACATGGAGCGACTGCCTATCTGACCTCCACAACCCAGTTAGTACTGGGTAACACGATACCCCTTGGTAAGTCTGGTTGTCAGACTTTTTGGGCCACTGACTACCTAACGACTATCAATGATCTACAAATGACACCCGGGACCAACGGCTTAACGTGCATTCCGAGGCAAGGAGGAAACTCGGTATGTAATGGGTGGTCACCCATCCACAGATCCTCCAGGTCTCCTCTCCTAAGGGGATGAAATTTAAAAAAATCCTACATTATTGCTCATTTTCTCCACATAACGAACTGTTGTGCAATTTAGCGGTTTGATCTGTGCGCTGTCTGTCAATTAGTGAATGTATTTCCAATTTTCACTATATGATTCATTTAGTAATTACCTTCGATTCCTTTATAAAGGCTGGCTTTTACAGCCGCAACTTATTATAAGGAAATTGATTGAGAAGAAAAGTTGTGTAGTTGTGCAGCCATTTATCAACCATGAAGATTTTGTTTTTATTTTTTTTTCTTCTCGCTGTGGCCGCAGCTTTTCGGCCGCGTGACCCTATGACTATTATTCTAGATAATGGTAAGTAGTATTTTTTTATATTTTATTTTAGTTCACTATTTTTTGACTGCCACGTTGGTCTAGTGATCGTAAGCGCGACTGAGCACGATCATTTATTTATTAAAACTTTATGCACATAATGTACAAAGGCGGACTTAATAACTTGGGCATTTTCTACCAGTCTACCTTAGGGTGATGCAGAGACAAAACAGTAGGTGCAATAATACAGAAAATTTCCAAAAATAAAATATAATAATAATAAATCATCATCTGCCTAGCAGCCTTTTCCCAACTATATTGGGGTCGGCTTCCAGTCTAACCGGATGCAGCTGAATATCAGTATTTTACATGGAGCGACTGCCTATCTGACCTCCACAACCCAGTTAGTACTGGGTAATAAGATACCCTTGGTAAGACTGGTTGTAAGACTTTTTGAGCTACTGACTACCTAACGACTGTCAAAGATCTACAAATCACACCCGGGACCAACGGCTTAACGTGCTTTCCGAGGCACAGAGGAAACTCGATATGTAATGATGGTCTAAAGATCGACCGAGCGGCTGTTATTATTAAGCTCTGACCAGCAAGTCATTTCATATTATTTTTCCTGTCATTTTCCTGGCACGGTCATGGTATGATACGGTGTAGTGGGCATACTCCTTTATCCTTCGGTGATACAGGTCTAATGTTCATGTTGTTTTACTTTTTTTGTTTTTCAGCTTTTACAAATAGGTGTACTTAACGCATTTTTTTTTTCGGATGGGAAATCATCAAATAATCCCCCCCCCCCCCCGAGTGGAAGGGAGTGTCAGACTCGTACTGACTAAAATCCATCCATGTTCCTTCGTTGCCCTTTGTGTTCCAGGGCCGCGGTATCTCTTTCGAACAGTCCCGCAGCCATAGGTGTTACGCTTACGCATCAAAAACCAGAAGCTGTTTGGAGACCGTTTTTAATATTATTTATTTTATTTTTGCAGCAGGCGCCGGTCACATGAAACCTGCCACTCAAATTATTTGCAGTTATAAAGGGAACTGCTAACATTAAACAGATTAGCGACGAAACACGAAAAAAAACAATGGTGTGAACAATGTTATTATTATTAATCATTTTATTTCAGACCAAAATTAGTCCATACAATTACAAATTATAAAAATATACAGTGAAAAAAAAAACTATACAATAGAGAATTAAATTATAAAATAAATAAAATATATATATTATTATATTATTAAATTAGATTATTATTATTAAATTATTACAATTTTGTTAATAAAATCTTATGCACTATGTTAGTCACATTCCTTTATGATAAAGGAATACGAGAAAGATGGAAAATTAAAATGATGAGACGTGACACCTAAACTAATCTATACATCTATATAAATAAATAAAATTGAAGTGTCTGTTTGTCATGTTCAAATAACTGCTTTTTACTGAATGAAGGGTGTTACAAGACCCTTAACGAAGTCGAAAGGCACTTGTTCTCCCCGTCATTGCGATCATTTTTTTGTTGTAAACCATGCCTGGGAACTTTCTAGTTACGGAGATATTGGGGGTCAAAGTTCCGAAGTTTTCACTTTTTTTGTTCTAGACCATACCTGGGAACTTTCTAGTTACGGAGATATTGGGGGTCAAAGTTCCGAAATGTTCACAAGTTTTTTTGTTTAAATACCAGTTTTTAATATTATAATTTTACTTTAAATACCTCCATTTTTTTTAATACATGTTTTTAAAGTAAGATTTTTACTTTAAATACCTTCACGACCTCCGTAGTATTCAATGCATCCATCAGCACAATGTTTTGAGTGCGTACTGAGTCCTACCGTAAAACGCGATTTTTCACCCCACAAAAAAGTAATTTCCCAGCAATAATTTTTGCGTAAAGTTACTTAGCTAGATATACAGAATGTTTGGTTGACGGCTTCGTGAAGGGTCCGTTTACACCCTGAATACATCTTTACAAATTGCCTCTGTGCAATGGTACTCTAAAAACCGCAAAGGAAAACAATATAAGGAAACCGGTATGTCCTAGAAACAAAAGTTTCTAACATTATGACGTCCACCAACCCGCTGGGCCCGCGTGGTGATTACTGATTTCTATGATTCCTTACCTCGCCATGTGCCATTATACACATTTTTTTTTACCTACCGTAATAGGTAAAAAGAAAAATAAATAAACATTAGAAAAAAATATGAAACATCCTGTTTATGATGTTTACGTGTCAAACGGGAGAATATAGGTACAGTCACGGACTTTAATTGTTGAGCCACTTGCCATTATTCGTATTTTAGCCGTGTAATGCAAATCGGGTTTAGACGGTTATACAGAGTGACTACTCAAAGTCCACCAATTACAGGTGTAGCAACCGTAACCTAGCGACAATTGTTTTAGCGTAGCCATAGTAACGTTGACGTACGGAGAAATTATGATTGATAATTTTGACATCGGAAAAACTTGAACCCATGATTTTATTCCGTAGCGACCAAGATGACGTTCATTACAATTATGATTACTGTTGCATACATATATGTATAATATAGCCGTAAAACTGGGTGAATAGAAACGCACGATTGACAAAACATTATTAGGGATTTTAACGTTGAATTAAAATGGTATATTGCCAACAAGGTATCTAAATAACAAAGTAAAAGGAGAATGCCCACGGCGCTATGGACAAATGTACTCAATTCAACATTGCTGTGTCTTCATCAAATCATCTTTAAAATACTCGATGAAATGTCTTAATACTACCTCAAAAGATTTAACACAAACCACAATGGCATTTCCGAGATATTTACAAAAATGAAATCACTAGTTTGAGGTTATGTTCGACCAAAAATTAGTTGGAAAAAGCTATTTGAAACGGTCTGAATTGATTTACGGGTGAGCTTTGTGCCTTTGAAGCACATTTGTGTAAAATCTGTAACGGTTTAGCTATGTCAGGAGGCCAGTTACTGGTGACCACCTGTGACTACCTCACCAAGTCTCACTGATTTAGATTTTGAGCATCTTCGTGCTTTAAAATCTTATTCGCGCGTTTCATGAAATTGCAAAGCATGAAAGAAATCATTACTAAGATAGTTAATCGCTCAGTGTTATATCTAGATCCTACTAAAATCATAGATTGTATAATTCATTACATATTTAAATAATCATAATTCTGTGCAACTCTAGTCTTAAATGAAACAACATACAAGTAATATTGAGAGGTATCTCAGAATACACTTAACTGATCGAAATCAACCATCCTAGTTTATCGTTTGTTTATTACCAACACATAAGTAGGAGGTTCCTACCTACATAAGTAATTATTTTAAAATTCGGTAATTCAACTGGTGAGGTGAGGAACAAACACACAGACGTGGAATGTACTATTGTGCTCTAAGATTTGTTAATGGTACACAAACATAAAAGCGCAGTTCCTAAGTAAAAAAATCATACTACCTACGTTAAAAAGACAACGTTTATTCTTACCGGCGTTGGTGAGATCCAGACTCGTAAAATATTCATGATGTTATTGGAAATCTCCGACAACATGAGTCTGCGCACAAGTGGAGTTAATCTCAAAGGGCCGTTGAGATATCGCACCAAAGTCACACTCGCAATGATTACAACACAAAAAGTCCTTTCTTTAGTAATAAACCATACCACTTGGCGTCCATGCCGCCATTGACAACCACTGGTATTAGAAATACCAGCAACTACGTGTGATTTAGAACTCTGTTATTATTTTACAATAATACATTGAACAATCAAAACGAAATCGTTATCATTTTATTTTATGTGGGTAGGTAGGCACTTTACCCGTAATAGAATAAATTGACATCCCTAGAATGACAGGTGGTAGTAAAAAATGGCGTACTTTATAGTCTGAAACTTAAAAGTACTAATTATTATTCAAAAAACTATGCCATTATAAATAATCATTAAGTCTTATTTAAAAAATATATTTTTATTTTAGATATTTCGTGCCGTTTAAGGTTTTGAGACACAAGTCATTTATCAAGAGTACTGTCCATGGGCAATCTCTTTTAGCAAATAAAATACATTACTTGTTTGTAACATAACATAATATCGTGCTTGTAATCCCCGAAGAGTAAATAAAATGTGCTAAGCTAAAAAAACAGTCAACCTTTGAAAAATAGTTTTATTTCGTTTATCAATCAATATTGTTGGACTGACGTATCGAGTATAATATGTGCTCCTAGGCTGTCTATTACATCTAGCAATCGTAATTATTGCATGTCGCTCGCATGTTTTCCCATACTTTTTGGCAATATTGAGCCAGATCTTCTTTTCTTCGTTCATTACGGTGATGCACCATTAAACCCTAGCGGTTTTCTGTGGGATTCAGGTCCGGGGATATAGCTGGCCATGTAATTACCCTTGTGTCTGGATCAGGGTTGTTGCTGATGCATATTTTTTTCACATCAGCGGATGCTGATGCTGATCTTTTATCATTGACATCAGCGGATGCTGATGCTGATTTTAATTATTCTCTTAAAAAAACAGGGAAAAAGTAAAATCAGTCCGTATTAGTACGCTCTTTGCGTGAATAATCCTTTTTACATAAGTTGCAGTTTCTTGACTCCTTAATTTAAAATACGTCCATATTCCACTTTTCAACGATAACACTCGACAGTTTACGGAAAAAAAAAACAAAAACTTTCACGCGTTATGACGAATTAACGTAATGAGACAAGTTTGTGTTTGTTTGCAATCACAATCCCCTCAGACGATCTTTTAATTGGTCAAAGTCGCAGGCAAAAACTACACGTCGTGTGATATAATCCTCTCTGCGGTCATGTCACGACTCGAACTTCAGCATTAATAATCAGCATCGATCAATGCGGATGCTGATGCTGATGTTGAAAATGATGCTGAAGATCAGCGGATGCTGATGCTGATGCTGATGTTCGCAACAACCCTGGTCTGGATGTATATCAACACAATCCTTGTTCAATGTATGGCACAATTATAGAGAATAAAATTAATATTTGCCATTTCGTGCTGTGGATACGCAATCCTTACACAGGGAAGCGTATTATCTTCCAAAATGCTGATATAGTTCACGGCATTTGTAAGAGGCGGTAGTTGAACCAGTTCTCCTACACCTTCGGAGCTCATCCCCGCACACGCGCACGAATGCTCAGACCCTGCTGATGTTATAATTCTGTGGCAAATTTCTTCAGAAAATGAAGCTGGCATTATCGCGTAAATAACTACGGCTACGATTCCCCAAAATTCGAAAATTGTCGTCACTGACATCGACATTTCAACTGTCACTGTCTTCGGATAGGTTTTCAGAAATAACGAGTATTTAATGAACTGTAATTCAAAGGAGGTCAGGTCGTATGCAAAATTGTATGGATTTATTATTGACAAGTCATAATGCAACCTCTATGGATAAGACTATTTCCGATTATTAGTAATTTGTCATCTTGTTTCCGAGCGGTTTGAGTTCGTGTTTAATCGTGTAATCTCGTGAATTTATAAAACTGCAAAATTGAAAAGTTTGAAAGTGGCTCAACCATTAAAGTCCGTGACTGTACCTACCCAGCGCTCGAGTACAGTAGATCCTTGCTCACAACAGGGTGTTTTAACTACGTCATGCGTCATAATATTTTTATTTTTAAATTATTAAAATCTCATTATTTTTTTTTATTTTTTTTATGAATGCTTAGTAGTCATTGGATACATGAAGTGGGCTTCCGTTGTAAGACGACTAAAAAGTCACGGTGTATGTTTTTAAAACTATGTTATCTGTACTTATACTGTCACTTACGGGATATCTTCCGTGATTGTTCATTATTTTGAGCTCCCGATATTAATTTGTCAACCCGCGAATCCGCGATCATTGCGCTTGCAACAGCGTCGAAATATCGGGAGCTCTAAATAATGAATAATCACGGAAGATATCCCGTAAGTGACAGTATAAGTTTAGTTGTTAACCGTGAAAGCTTAAAACAGTTTGTGCTATCTGTGGTCATTGTTTGTCATAATTTATTTTAGAATTGCTTTTTTAGTGTTAAGTAAAGAGTACAAATAAGTATTTAATTAATGTTTCAAAGTATTTATTTTTCCCTATTTTTGAACTAAGGCAAATAAACCTTGCCTTAGTAGATAATAAACACATGTTTCATTAAAATATGAAACAAACAAAGGATTATATAAAATTTATAAAATCTTAAACAAAGTTTCTTATTTACTTCTTCACTTAATCTATCAAATTCACAATAATACATAGACCAAGCGATAAGGATAAATATTACATAAACGCTTATTTGCAGTAAAGTAAGCTAAAATCAATATTATTTCTTTACAATAAGGTATTTATATTCTTTAAACATGCTGACCGCTAGGGCTCATCAGTGGGTCGTCGGTAAAGCCCCTATTTGTCAAGCATAAGGATGCGCTATCGAAAGAGAAGTATCGATAATTTTCATATCCTTACTAATATTATAAATGCGAAAGTAAGTTTGTTTATTACCTTTTCACGCCTAATCCACGGAACCGATCATCCTGAAATTTTTCATATATCTGAAGTTCGATAATTGTCCCACGGGATCATTCTACCGGGATAAAAAGTATCCTATGTGTTAATCATGATGCAAAATTTCATCCAAATCCGTACAGTAGTTTTTGCGTGAAAGAGTAACAAACACTCATCCATCCATCCATCCACACAAACTTTCGCATTTATAATATTAGTAGCAAGTACGACTACTCTTCAAGATGGCTTGTGGTATTGTTGGGCCCTAGGCACATCACTGACTGTAGCAGGTAAATGTATATCGTGATAGCTCGTTTCTTTGGTCTTAAACAGTACAGGCACCACATTCAAACCCAGAACTTTTGTCAAAACATCGACACGTCCGGCATAGTTTCACAAAAAGTATCGATACTTTTTGTCGCTTCCCTAGCTGCACTGATTAGTATTCGAAGAGCTATAATACAATTTGAATGAATCACTTGCCTTCAAAACTACGACGCAGAAGTTCTATCGTACATTGCAAGGAAAAACCTTTAGTTGAACAGTAGTATCATTTAATTTATCAAAATGAAGATAATGTTTTTATTGATGTTTTTGTTAATAACGATGGCTGCGTCCAAGAAGAATATTGTAAGATCAAGGAAACCAGGTAAGTTATGCTTTTATGTGTATTTATGTGAGATTTCTCGACCCGCACCAGCTTCGCCAGCACGCGTAGCATGACCACCGTAGAAACGGGTTCCTTTGACCGAAAAATTGACATAATGACAGATTGTGAAAAGAAGTCTGTCATTTTGTCGACACAATCTGTCATTTTGTCGATTCTTCGGTCAACCGTTTGTACGGTGGTCTTGCTACGCGTGCTGGTGACGGATTTTTATACAAACTTTCAACCCCCTATATCACCGGTTTTTCTTTTTTTTAATTAATTCAGTTTATTAAAAACCTGTTGCTATAAAAAATATCTCCGAAACCAGCCCACCGATTTCAAATAAAATTTTGAATATAATATGGCTGGTTGTAACTTGAAAAATAGTTCCGAATAGCGCTTGTATTAGTATAGATTTAATTTTGTAGTCCGACTGTCTGTGTGAGCTTTGCACAGGAACGGCTATTTTTTTTTTTTTTTTTTTTTTACGGATGGGAAATCATCAAATGACTTCTCCCGCTCTGGGTGGAGTGGGAGGGAGTGTCAGACTCTTACTGACTAAAACCCATCCATGTTCCTTCATTGCCCTTTGTGTTCCAGGGCCACGGTATCTCTTTCGAACAGTCCCGCAGTCCACACAGCCGCAGCGCACAGGAACGGCTAGAGTTGTTTGTTATATTTTTGCGATTTTGTGTCAGGTTTGCGAAAGAAATCATCTTAAGCCATGCTGAGGTAGAGTTTGGCAAGTTCTCAGAATTAAATACTCAATATGGATGCTCACCTATCTACGGACTGCCCTCGTCAAGCGCAGGTTAAGCTTAGATCGATCCGCACGACATGTTTAATCGTGTAATTAGGGTATTTGAGTAAAAAGTCTATTTACTCCGTCAGTTAGATTATCAAAAAATATTGGACACGTTTTTTGTCATGTAAACGAAAAATGACCACGATTGTATTGTATAGCGGGCTGGTTTCCGCAACTCCACGTCAAAGCGCGTATTTTGCGTGCGGAATGACCACGATGGGTGCGCCAAAGTTCACCTAAATTTTCAACTCCGATAATTGGAAATCCGAAAATGTTCTTCCTAACATTTTTCATCCTAAAAATCACAATTCCTAACTACTCTGTCTCTAATTTTATAATTCCGAAGCATTCAACTTCATAATGTCAGTAGCAATAAACATCTATTACACTTTTATTTGTTTTCCTATGTTTTCTCAACATAACCATCTTTTACACTATTTTTCAAAGTCATATATTTTTTGTTTAGATTTCTCTGTTTAGACTTAGAAAAATTTAACCAAAAAAGTGTTATTTTTGCAAACCGTTTATTTTCTCGATTCTATCGTAAAAAACCTAAATGTAAGAATAAAGTTTCTTGGTGTTTTTTTTCTCCGACTAACCGTTTGTCGTAAAAACGATGTGGAAGGGATCCATAGGTTAGGTTAGGTTAGAACTGTGACCTGTAACTACGCGCGAGCCGAGCGAGCGTAGCGAGCGGTGCCGCGGCAGCGGCCGGCGAGCGCTACTTCGAAATTGGTTGCAAATTTTTCTAAGTTTTTTTTTCATAGTGCGAGACGAGACTCTGACCTGTACTTATGTTTAGGGATAAAAGCGTTATGACAAAAAACAGTAGGAGTTTAAATATATTTACATTAATGATATTATTAATTACAATTTTCGGAAACATGAGTGTTATGAACATCGCCGGTAGCACTACAAATAGTATGAATGAAAACTTTAGGATGAAAATTTTTAGGAAGAGTGATCATTCGGATTACAAATCGTTAGGAAGAACAATATCGGGAAAAGGACTTTAGGTGAGCCAATATGGACCCGACCACGATATAGTGCGTTGAAATCTCGTTTGACGTCACAATTTGTTACTTTTTACTGTCCAGTGACGTCACAAGCCCCCCTCTCTTGAAGTTTGATGCGCTGTATCTTCGTATTTTTTTTGATTATGTGACAAAAGACGTGTCCAACATTTTTTAGTGATGTAACTGACGGACTAATTTTTTTTTTTTCGATGTCAACAAATAGCCTATTCCGGAACCGTAGTATTCATTCTGTGGTAGATTTCACTACGCTAGATATTTCTCATTAATTCCTTTTTATAAGCGTTAATTTAACTTGCCTTATTAGTTAGTTAGTATCATTTATTGATCAAATCTTGCAACTGATTTTTAATCCAGCTTCGCCCAACCGGTTGGGCAAAAATTTTGCACACACCTTTAATTCTGGTGACAATACATTCTTATGACAGACATGACTTGATCCTGCAGTCAGAATCACCTCCTCACGAAAGAACTCCTCAACGAATAATAGTGCGGACACGAAACTTTGTATACGCGTTCAATGTTGATGGATAAACATTTTTTTTATTTTTGTTTTTTTAATAAAACTTAATTAATTTTTCTTTCTTTTCAGTATTCACTGGCAGGCCAATATTTGCAATGAAACCGTCTTCACAAATTTTAAGATCATACAGGAAGTTTTGAAAAACGGCTAATAAAATGAAAAAGAGAAAAAAAACGAATTCATAGAAGAAAATATTTATAAATCATGGACAACAGTTTTTTCACGGTCGCCTCTGACAGCAACCAACTACCGACTTTATTACAACGACGATAAATATGTACTTAATTTAGCAGGTGATGGAAAATCAGGGGAAAATTAACTACGATAGGATTGTTAAGGAGTTATAAGAATCGGCAGTACCTAAAGTTTAAATAAATAAATAATAATGACTTGAGTACCTAGCTGAGCTGCAGCAGAGATCAAAATGGCGCCTGAATAACCGATCCTTGAAGGTGGGCGATTTGGTCATCATGAAGGAAGATAATGTACCCCCACTTAAGTGGAGGCTCGGACGAGTACAGCAGTTGTTCCCAGGAGCTGACGGCATCTGTAGGGTGGCAGATCTCTACACTTCAAGAGGCACCGTCCGACGTGCCGTAAATAAAGTTTGTCTCCTTCCATCACCTGAAGAACTTGAAAGCTAGGCTTTCAAGGGGGGGAGGATTCACGCGCCGCGATGAACGCATCGCTATCTGTCGACCAATCAGAGCAGAGGGGGGCGCGCGGGGAAGGCGCGCGCGCCGGCCGCAAGCGACGAGAGCGACGCTGCGCTACAGACACCGCCGCGAGAACATACATCTTTAACTCAAATCACATAGCATAAGTAAATTGTAACGCCTTCACAACAGTAAAATTATAACGCATAATAGAACAAACGCTGCTTTAATTGAAGAGACCCAAACCCAAGACTCAACATCGAGCTGTACATCATACCAGCTCCGACACCATCCTTGTTCCTTCTTTCCCCTTTGTGTTCCAGGGCCGCGGTATCTCTTTCGAACAGTCCCGCAGCCCCGGAAAAACATAACCCTTCCTTGGAAGTTGGGGAAAAAAAAAAAAAAAGTAGACTGTTTCTTGTTTATGTCGTTTATTGACGTTGACACAAAGTAATCGCGTCATGCTACCGTCATGTGCACGTCATGAAAACGATGAATGTCAGGAATAACTTGGAGAGTGCGCGAGGGACTTCCACATCTAAGATATGCGCACGAGTACGTGTTATTCATTTAAATGTAAATATAGAATCCATATAAATGAATGCTAAAGTTACTATGTCTGTCTGTTACCTTTAATCCATACCAATATCATTAAAACCAAAGAAAGGGGTAACTGCCTAACTTTTTCCATATTTTTTTTTCTAAGTTATCAATACAAACAAGCTTTGTATGAGACAACAGTGGCGAAGGTTCCATACAACTCGATTCCTTCCGGATTTCCTTTGAAAAATGGCACAGTCAGTACACAATTAATATAATCTCATTAAAGATATGTACTCCGGCTTACCTCTTACAAAAATTGACCTTTTTTTTTCGCAATGGGAAATCATCAAATAACTCTATAACCCTTCTAAAGTTTGTCGTTTCCGAGACATTAGCGAGCGAGCGAGCGATCATTATTTTGTTCTAGACCATACTTGGGAACCTAGACCCTTCTAGTTACGGTTTTAAGAGATATTGGGGGTCAAAGATGCAACTTTTTCACATGTTTTTTTTAATGTTATAATTTTACTTTAAATACCTCCAAGACCTCCGTAATATTCAATCTATCCATCAGCACAATGTTTTGAGTGTGTTACATTGAGTCCTACCGTAAAACATGATTTTCATCCCAAAAAAAAGTTGTTTCACAGCAATAACTTTTGCGTAGAGTTACTAAGTTTGATGTATATATATACGAGTCATAGAATCCGACTTCCACACGGGGAAAGCCGCAGTTAAAAACTAGTTAAATAAGGTAATTCCAATAATTAATAAATACTTTAATTTGAATGACGTAATAAAATGCCTACAATTTATCCTATAAGTTCCTGCAGTTTCCTCTAATTTAACACACATAACATATTGACATATTGTAGTGCAAACGTGAGAGGGCCTGCCGAATACATAACCTCCTTCCTTTTTTAGTAAAGTCGGTTAAAAATTAAAAATGAAATTTTTGTGGAAAATATTTTTGCTTTTCACTTTACTGGCTGCGAACATAAGTTTAGCGGATGCAGAATGTAAGTATTAAAAAAAATAACGTAAGAATTTTTATTATCATTTTTTTATTTTTTTTTAAATTTATTATCATCAGCATTATCTTCCTCCCTTATCTATGCTGTAATTTTTTGCTAAATTCAAGTAAAACAAAGATTTTTCCAATTTCTGAATTTTTAATTGGTTGGTTGGTCCAATACAAGTTTTTGATCAGTATTAGAAACAGTATCGATTGGCATCAATAAAAAAATTGCCATTTTCTTGCTAACAATACATTATTTTTTTTAATCTGTGAATGTGGATAAAATTTCCCGAAAAATTTAATTATGGACGGTCTCCTAAGACCATTTTCGTGTAGCTGCTGTTCAGATAGTTCCCCTTACTGCCCCGCTCCACCCTGTATATTTGTAATCACGTTCTCGAAACCGGCTCTAACGACTTCGATAAAATTTGCAATATTACGGGGGCGTAAAATCGAACTAGCTAGGTCTCATATTTGGAAAAAATCGATTTTCTATTTTCACCCGAGCATGGTTGTTTTGTTTTATTTATTTTCAAAGTAAATTTTTGGATTTTACTATCTAAAGCCCTACAAAGAGCGCGCGATGTATACAGGGTGTAAGGGACAGCTCTCCACAAACTGACAGGGTGCATTAAGCTCCTTATTTTGAATCATATCCCACGGGAATTTTTCTCCGGAAAATTTTAATTTTTCTTCTTCTTTCAGTAACTATTCCTTTATTTCAATGTAAAATTACATTCCCTGTAAGCAGCACTCCATTTACGTAAATAATGGGGCTAAAATCAAAAACCCAACAATGGATGTTGAAATACTCTAACGAACGATGCTCAAAATCAGCTGTTCACTTCTTGCCTAGCTAGAGTTCATCGAACTCGTCGTCTAGCTAGCCATTCGCTACGTGCTTTTTGCCACGGTAGCGAGTATCGATACATTGCGTATGAGGAAATAAAACAAATCAAATTTATTGAACATTCCTGAAATAATTTCTCATACCGGTCATCTTGGTATGTTATACTGAATAAATCCCATCAGTTTGTGGAGGGCTGTCCCTTACACCCTGTATGTAACATAAATACTTGGATTTTTTAATCGAAAATACAACTAGCCAAAATATTTTTTTGCGTTGTCGCGCTATTATAATAACCTACAGTTATGAATAGTTATGAAAAAATTCTTTAAATTAAGGAAAAAAAAAATTAAAACGTTCTTAATTAATTAGTTATTTTATTAATGAACTAGCTGATCCCCGCGACAAGTTATTAAAAATACAATTTTCCCCGTTTTTGCAACATTTTTCATTGCTGCTACGCTCCTATTGGTCGTAGCGTGATGATATATAGCCTATAGCCTTCCTCGATAAATGGACTACCCAACACTGAAAGAATCGTTCAAATCGGACCAGTAGTTCCAGAGATTAGCGCGTTCAAACAAACAAACAAACAAACACTGCAGCTTTATAATATTAAATATAAGTATAGATTAGTTACGTTATTTCATTACGCTTACTCGTGCTAGTAGTACCAGCCTAGTAATCCATCCATCTTGTACCGCACAGATAGATGGATTGTTTATTTGCATCGCACCACTATCTCCACGAAACGGTCTTGTATTTAAAATGATATCAACATAACATCACGCCGGTAATCCCCGTAGGTTTAGGCAGAGGTGTACCTAATAATACACCCACATTTTGCCAGTTATGTTTAAGTACCATGTATTACGGAGCAAGACTATTGCCATCAACCGCAATGCCAGCTGCAATGAGAAATTCCCGATGGAAAAACCCAATAGCACTTTGTCCGACCCGGGAATCAAACCCTAGACCTCATGCTCAGCAGTTGCGCTTGCGACATTCAACCTCATTCCCAAATTAATAGCTATTTTTACTTTTGTTTCAGGGATACCAGCGGCAGAAGCCAATAACTTCAAACCAGCTAAAGATATCATAAAAGAGTATACATCAACCTCTACATCAGCAACCACACCACCACCATTTCCATCAGAACCAGTGAAAGAAGACTTGTGATCAACCAACACCCATTGCTCCCGTACCAGCAGCTGTTCCAGCAGGATTACTTTAACATCACTTCATTTTGTGAGAGATGAGGAAGGAGCTCGTGGCTAAATAATAACAGCCGCACGGGTCGATCTTCATGTGAAGCCGCTCTTGCCCAGGTCGGTCCATGGATGCGTGGCCATCCATTACATACCGAGATTCCTCCGTGCCTCGGAAAGCTCGTTAAGCCGTTGGTCCCGAGTGTCTTTTGTAGATCTTTGACAGCCGCTTCAGGTTGTCAGTGGCCCGAAAGTCTGACAACCAGTCTTACCAACGGGAATCGTAATATCCAGTATTAACTGGGTTGTGGAGGTCAGATAGGCAGTCGCTCCATGTAAAATACCGGTATTCAGCTGCGTCGGGTTAGACTGGAAGCCGACACCAACGTAATTGGTAAAAGGCTAGACAGATGATGAATGAGGGAAAGAGATGAGAGCCATACAGGATATCTAGCCATCTCTTTCCACACGGAAGTCCACCATCTGTTCTCAAAACAAACACCGTGAGGAAACCAGCTTGTCCTAATACCAAAGAAAACGAAGACTCGAGACATCTATCTACTCATAATCCTCGTAAAACGGTGAAGGAAAACATCGTAAGGAAACCGGCATGTCGTAGATCCAAAAACTCGAAGAAATGTGACATCTATTCCCCGCAATCGGCCAGCATGGTGGTTATGGTCCACTCCCAACCATAGAGAGAAGGCTTCTGCCCCAGCATTGGGAACGAATTATATCAAGGGCCATCCATAAAGTAAGTCACACGTTAAGGAGGGAGGGGTCCTAAATTTCGTGACGTCACATTTCAAAATGTAATATATCCAAGTATTAAAACACGGGACTTTTAACGAAAAACTTAAAAATATTTCCAACTCTATCTGTATGAACATGTAAAATATGTGACGTCACACAAGGGAGGGGGGAGTTTCACAAATGTAACCAAGCAGCACGGGTAGCATGACCACCGTAGAAACGGATTTCGTCGACCGAGTTATCAACAAAATGACAGATTTCTTTAATTGATCTGTCATTTTGTCGATTCTTCCGTCAATAAAACCCGTTTCTACGGTGTTCATGGTACGCGTGCAGCTGTGACAAGG
This sequence comes from Noctua pronuba, assembly GCA_905220335.1. Lineage (NCBI taxonomy): Eukaryota > Metazoa > Arthropoda > Insecta > Lepidoptera > Noctuidae > Noctua > Noctua pronuba. Next base: position 3,336,303 of record LR999919.1, on the reverse strand, counting down.
ACGGGAGGATCAAAAATCATGAAATTCGTGAGACGTAATTTATGGATGGACCCTTATGTCTACCCACCGTATCGAGGAATACAAGCATGATGTTATGTTGTGTTACCTCAACCATATAACTTAAGCAAAAAAGCATTGGCTGCGGGACTGTTCGAAAGAGATACCGCTGCCCTGGAACACAAAGGGCAAAGAAGGAACATGGATGGGTTTTTGTCACTAAAAGTCTGACACTCTCTTCCACTCCGCCCAGAGCGGGAGGGGGGAGGGGTCATTTGATAATTTCCCATCCGAAAAAAAAAGCATTTATAATGTAATTAATATTATTGCCCAGGATGTTTCTATATTTATCTTTTTGAAGTATTTTTTGTTATTGTGTAAGTTTAAAGAGAATTTAAAGCCGTGTGTATTTTATATGTAAGACCAAATAATCGTCAATTTATTAGTAAACTAGCACATCGCTCACGACTTTGTCCTCAAAAATTGTGATAGCTCGGCTAATTTGCATGATACAAATATAATTTATAGCCTATGTTACTTCCTGACAATTTAGCTTTCTATTTGTGAAAAAATGGTTAAAATCGGTCAAGTAGTTTTTGAGTTTATTCGTAACAAGTATACACAAATGTAAATCTTTCCACTTTAAAAACTATTGTAGATAAAGAAGTTTATTAAAACCAAGCTTTAAGTAAGAACCTCATTGTTATTTAGTTATTATAAAACAATTACAGAACATACCATGTTTTAATGAAACCTTTTCCTCTTAGATTGGGAATTTCCTACGACAATGCGGCGCGCAGCGTTTTTTACACGTGTCGACGACAGGAAATTGCGGTCGCAATGTAGACCGCAAACAGGATTACTGGATCGGGAATCTGAATTTTCCTCCAATTGATGTTTTATGCAACTTTTCTCCCATTCAATTGTCAAACAGGCAGTGTCAGCGTCAATGGGCTGGGAGTACTTTCCCGATTGTGAGTCAAAAATCGTTTTTGGATATATGAATCCCTCCCCGACTGCCCCGCTGGTCTTGTGGTCGCAACCACAACTGCTGAGCATGAGGTCCTGGGTACGATTCCCAGGTCGGGCAAAGTGTTATTTATTTATTTATTAATATAGGTTCACCAACAGCTTGTGTGTACAACATATTATAATTATACATAGGTTTTAGTCTTAGACTTACACAGTCGCCAATTATAGGTTAACCAGCATTCACAAAAGTAAGTGATAACATAAGAAAAAAAAAAAACAGAAATTAAACGAGTGGCTCTAGATAACAAATTTAACAGTAACCTCCTTACATTTAAGGATTTACTTAGCTTACGAAATACAATATAAAGAAAAACGGTATCGCTACTATTTTATTAACTAATTACGACTAAAAATTAAAAAAATATATATAAAATTATTACTTAGTGCTAAAACAAAATAAAAAATGAGATCGTAACTGAGATTACAACTATCAATAAAAATAAAGAAAAAGTAGTATAATAAAATAAAATTAAAATAAAACTAACTAACATAATAAAACATCGTGTTGTGATTTTCGGGAATCCAATAATTGAGTTTTAAAGATTCTAATGGAGTCATGGTAAATGTCAGCATCAGGTGAGGATTTAATAAAAGAATTCATCTCTCTACAGAGTCTGTTAAGTGGCGAGTTTACCCCAATATTTGTGTTAGATCCTTGAGTATTGAACAGGTTGGTCATAGGATATCTAGGCATATTGTAAGGTACTTTTAGACCAATACGCTCAACTAGCTTACTGCAGTCTAATTTGTTATTTACTAATTTGTACAAGAACATGAGATCTTGCATCAGTCGACGGTCGTGCAGACTATTCATTTTATACGATTGAAGACGTTGTTTATATGGACACCGGGGAGATATTTCACTGAAGGTATACACTAGGTGTTTTGTAAAGGCCCTCTGGATGCTTTCAACTCTCTGTGAGTGCACTGCATAGTGGGGGTTCCACACCACGCTGGCAAATTCTAGGTGGCTACGAACTAAGGCGTTAAAAAGTACAGTTTTAGTTCTTATCAGCTTAAATCCTTTCGTACTTCTCTTAAGAAATCCTAGCAACCGCGCTGATTTCATAACGATGTTATCGATATGGCTTCTGAAGTTAAGTTTACTGTCCATGATGACGCCAAGATCGCGGACCTCATTTACGGTTTCTAATAATTCTCCTTTTATTTTGAATGAGACAGTATTGGATTTCTTTTTCCTAGAAAATCGTATGTGGCTACATTTTTGTACGTTAAGCTTCATGTGATTCAGGTTGCACCAGTGCTCAATTCTATCCAAATCTTTCTGAATTAGGGAAGCATCTTCATCTGACGTGATAATTTTATAAATTTTAAGATCATCGGCAAACATTAGGTATTTACAGTGGAGGATTTGATCAGTTATGTCATTAATGAATAGTGAGAATAAAACTGGCGCGTGTGTGTTATTGGGTTTTTCCATTCGTCATTTCTTAGTAGCAACCACGGAGGCTGGATTTGTCCCCAGTTGATGGCAATAGGCTCGCCCCATATTACATGGGACTTAAACATAACTGGCGAAATGTGGGTCTACTATTAGGTACACCACTGCCTAACCCTTCGGGGATCACAGGCGTAATGTTATGTTATGTAAATATTCGGCTGTCATTCGGGACGTGCTCAATGGAGAACTCCGCTCGTCATCTACCATCACTGAAACATGTTCCGGTCAACCATGCGGAAGTCCAATAGAATTGAAATAAAGGGTGTAAAAAGACCCTTAACGAAGCCAAAAGGAATTTGTTCTTCCCATCATTGCGATCACTTTTTTGTTCTAGACCATACCTGGGAACCTTCTAGTTAAGGAGATATTAGGGGTCAAAGTTCCAACTTTTTCAGAAGTATTTTTTTTTAAATACAAATTTTTAATGTTATAACTTTACTTTAAATACCTCCACGAATTTCGTACTATTCAATGCATCCATCAGCACAATGTTTTGAGTGCGTTACATTGAGTTTTACCGTAAAACGTGATTTATCACCCCAAAAATAAAAGTCGTTTCCCAGCAAAAATTTTTGCGTAAAGTTACTTAGTTTCATGTACAGAATGCGCTTAATTGATGGCTTCGTGAAGGGTCCGTTTACACTCTGAATATCTCAAAGTATATCATAACTAGCTGGTAGCTGTCAGTGGCGTGCCACTAGGTCAGAAGTTCAGAACGGAGGCAAGCCCAATTAGTCAACTATCGATGTTTTGGGAAATGATTTTATAAATTATAGTTTTTCCTTTTTTTTCTAGACTCAATATAAAAATACGCAGGCATAATTGACAAACGCGCCATCTATCCGTACGAATCGCAACACCAAAGTAAGATCGCTACGCTACTGTTTACAATTCAGACGTGCAAAATATTTCAACCAAATGGCCACTAGATGGCATTAAAACTATTGATTTGTTATTTTATTGCCTTACTCACTATTATATTGATTTAGTTTAGTGTCGATTCAAAATGTTAATAGTTGTTATTACATAAATATTAATGATCTCTAAATAATAGCCAATTTTATTTATTGTTCTCTTCAAAACAACTCTAGATGTACCTAACCTCTTCGATAAAAAAAATTGGTATTATAATATTTTCTTATTTCAAAGAGATATAATATTATGATGATGGTTCTTTATTTTGAAGAACTTTATCAAATAACTACAAAATGACATGCGAAAAGCGACAAAAATACATTTCCGAGAAAACTATCATTGGGACTTCTTTAACAGTGAAGTAAAAGCTAACTCAACGTATTTACATTTAAATACGTTGTTAATAATTTCGGTTAATAATTTCAAGGGGTTTCATTTTTTTTTGCATGGAACCCGTTTTTTTTTTTAAAGTTTCCTCACGATGTTTTCCTTCACCAATGACAGTGATGTCCAAGAAAAAACTTAAAAAGTGCATTACCGTAAATCAGCGCTGGTTTGTGTGAAATAACTGGCTCGGTACTTACCTGAAAATAAAGAAAGAAATCATTAAATACAATCGATAGGAAAACAAATCTATACTAATATTATAAAGCTGCAGTTTGTTTGTTTGTTTGTTTGTTTGAACGCGCTAATCTCTGGAACTACTGGTCCGATTTGAATGATTCTTTCAGTGTTGGGTAGTCCATTTATCGAGGAAGGCTATAGGCTATATATCATCACGCTATGACCAATAGGAGCGTAGCAGCAATGAAAAATGTTGCAAAAACGGGGAAAATTGTATTTTTAATAACTTGGCGCGGACGAAGGTCGCGGGGAACAGCTAGTGTTGAATAAAAGACAATGAAACGTGAAAAATCAACATATCTCAGTTCTCTATTAAAAATAAAAAAAATCTTTTGCAATAAAAAACCGACTTCAAAAACACAAATAACTTCAAAAAATATATAAGATATGAATATTTTTTTGGAGAAGCTCGTGGCTAAATAATCACAGTCGCTCGGGGCGATCTTTAGGTTAAGCCGTGCTTGCCTAGGTTGGTCTGTGGATGGGTGACCACCTATCACATTCCTCCGTGCCACGGAAAGCACGTTAAGCCGTTGGTCCCGGGTGTCATTTGTAGATCTTTGACAGTCGTTAGGCAGTCAGTGGCCCAAATAGTCTGATAAACAGTCTTACCAAGGTGTATCGTATTACCCAGTACTAGTTAACTGGGTTGTGGAGGTCAGATAGGCAGTCGCTCCATGTAAAATAATGGTACTCAGCTGCATCCGGTTAGACTGGAAGCCGACCCCAACATAGTTGGGAAAAGGCTAGGCAGATGATGACTTCAATAACATGTTACCGATAACCCGACCTGGGGTCGTATATCACATAATACGTCATACATACAGGGTGTTGTCAAACAAAGATAACAGAGCGGAGAATAGAGAGGACCTACATCGACGAGGATTTCAACACGAAAAAAGTTACATGTATTATTATCTCAACATGAATGATGTAACCAAGATCTTGTAAAAATATTTTGATTGAAAAGAGTGTCCATGGAGTTTCTTGCCCATTCTTCTCCATAGAGATCTAAGCTTTGGTATGGGCAACTACAGTACTTTCACAAGTTCTTATGCCTTGTGTCTGGGACTGTAGCTTCTCCATCTTTGTTTTTCTGACATTAAAAAGTGCCTGTTATGGTCTAATTGAAATAAATGCTTTGAGTTTGAGTTTTTTAGTTCAGTCCGTTCACGAACATGACGCATGGATCAGTTTTTCACAGTTTTTGAACCATCCTGTATACCTAAAATATAGTACAGTACAATGTAATGTTTATGTGTATAACTCTGCGTAATAAACTATCGCAAGATTAACTAATTAGAACTAATACCATTACAATTACAGTCATTTCACAGTTATTATGCCTTGTGGCTGGACTGAATTTGAAGTTGCTTTTTTTTTTGTCAGTTCAAAAGTCTATTTGAAATACCCGCGTTGAATTTCACTGTTAAATGAGCATAGAAAAACAAAAAATGAATTTCCTTTATATTTCACTTTTGATTTTCTCTCTGACTTCTACGGCTACGGCTCAGGTGTTCACACAACAATGTGCCTGCAGTTACTGCACTGCAACAGTTTGCAACCCGCCCCACGTCACATGGATCCCAACCCAATGTAAGTTTTTTTAGTAGCCTGTACTGTCCCACTTCTGGGCAAAGGCCTGCCCCAATTCCTTCCATGTGTTCTTTTCCCGTACCTCCTCGGACCAGCCTTTGCGGTACGCGTGCAGATCGTCTCGCCACCTTTTTCTGGGCTGGCTTCGGCGGCGCCGTCCGTCTTCCGGCAGCCATCGTGTGGAGACTTTTGCCCAGCGGTCATCGTGCATGCGGCTGACGTGACCCGCCCAATCCCATTTTAGCCTAGCAGAATTCTTGCCAACATTCACTATGACCGTTTTGGAACGCAACGAAGTAAGTTTTTCAATAAAAAAAATAAAGGGGGCTCTCTTACTAAGATGGTACGGAACCCTTCATGCGCGAGTCCGACTCGCACTTTGGTTTTTAATAGATTTCCAAAGTTTTGCTCGTGATGACGCTGAAAAGAGCGATGTCTTTGCCACGTATAGCACACAAATAAAACACCAAAATTTGACGTTTATTGCTTAACAATAGAAACGTCAAACTTGACACTTGACAGATGAAATTTTGTAGCCTCAATCAGCCCAACGTGTGACGTCATTTGGAGGTGAAATGAACGCCAAGTGGTTTCGAGTATTCTTGTTAAAAAACTTTTTAGCAAAAAATAAAACCGACTTCAAAAACACAAAAAAGTGAAAAATTACTTTAGCTTCAGGTTTTATTTTTTGCTAAAAAGATTTTTTATTTTTTCATTTTTAGTTGTAATATTCTATACAAATATATCCTATGCATTTATTTTACATTGTTAATTAACAATACATTTCATGGTAATAGTCTTATCCCCAATCAAATGGAACTTAACATAACTAATTGTCGAAATCTGGATGTACTGTACACATCTGCATACCGCCTCAGAGCATACAGGCGTGATGTTATGTTATGATGTGTGATGTGTAATGCAATATTTGTGTGTTGTAGTTTTATTTTCGGCTTTCAGCAATATTAACAAGGTTATTTCTTTTCAGTTACATATGCGCAAAATCCTGCAACTGCAAACACTGCAACGACACCTACACAAAAGGTAGGTGTTTTTAAAACAAAACAAAAAAACAACTGCATCTTACTTCTACATCATTCTTTTCTTACTTAATATACGGGGTGTAAACAGACCCTTCACGAAGCCGTCAACCAAGCATTCTGTACATAAAACTAAGTAACTCTACGCAAAAATTATTGCTGAGAGACGACTTTCGACTTTTTTTTGGGGGGGAAAAATCAGGTTTTACGGTAAAACTCGATGTTCCGCACTCAAAACTTAGTGCTGATGGATGCTTTGAATAGTAAACAGGTCATGGAGTTAATAAAAGAAAAATTAAAACCTTAAAAAGCGGTTTTAAAAAAAAAACTTGTGAAAAAATTGGAACTTTGACCTCCAATATCTCCGTAACTAGAAGGTTCCCAGGTATGGTCCAGAACTAAAAAAATGATCGCAATGACGGGAAGAACAAGTGCCTTTCGACTTCGTTAAGGGTCTTTTTACACCCTTTATGTATGCGAAAGTTTGTGAGGATAGATGGATGTTTGTTACCTCTTTCACGCAAAAACGGCTCAACGGATTTGGGTGAAATTTGGTACACAGATAGTTGCACAGTGACACACCGACTGACAGTTAGTTCCACATACCCCTCGCTACGCATCCTCGTTCATCTCTGGCGGGACCATAGACTAATTGTAAAGTAGCTGTATTTTGTGTTAAGAAGAGGAAGCTTTTAATATTCACTTATTTTTTTTAGCTTTAATTACATTTTGGTCTAAATTGGTAAAAAAAAAAATTTTTTTTTTGTTTTTTTGTTTTTCACATACATACAATTTTTTTTTAAATCTACAATTTATTCGCCAAACTTTTTAGTTTGATGGCGAGAAGCGCTTGTTTTACTTAATGATTTATTTATTTTTTCAGTTGCCAACCGCGGAATCTGCGCCCCAAACAAACATGTGCAGGGTTATAACAAAGAAGACTGGATGCTGAGGCGTAATAAATTAAACGTATTTTATTTAGATTTAAGGTTTTATTAAAGTGCACTAAAAGACGAAAACCATGTTTTTCTATGAAAAATTGAACGTGTCCTCAACGGTTAATAGCACGGACACCAATGTGGTTTCAACAATAAAATTATATCTTAAAACGATTAAAAATGAAAGAAGTAAAATTTGTGTTTATTCTATAGGTTCCTCTCTCAAGAACCCTGACCACCGGTAGCTCGGAGCCAATGCTGGTGGGCTACTATTTTTAAATGTTTTTTTTTTATATTGTTTTATTTTAGAATATTTAAAAATGTAACTAATATGCGTTAAAACGAATAAAGGAAATAATATTAAAATAATAATATGACACAGTCTCAGATTCAGGTTAATTTTTTATTTTCCAGAAATATGGTATTTTACAAATGTTATGACCATAGTACATCACAATAGTTTATCATATTCCGCCAACTAAATTCGGTGTGCAAATGTGACAAAATAATTAAATTCCAATGTCAAAAAAAAAAAGTACAAAATTTAATATGTCGTTTATTCATTTTTCTTACTTACTAGTTACATTTTTAAATATTTTTATCAACAAAAATTATATAAAAAACATTTAAAAATATAAAAAATAGTAGGCCACCAGCACTGGGAACAGGGTCCGAGCTGCCGGTGGTCAGGGCTCTTGAGAGAGGAACCTCCTAACAATACGCGCCGTGTCCAGGAGTACCGCTTTCTGAATCAAGCCCTTGATCCAGCTGCCAAGCGCGAGCCTCCTCAGGTGTTGGTCGAGGCTGTTGGCAATTAAGCCATTGGCGGACACGACTATCGGCACAACGACTGCTGTACTCACGTCCCACATGTCGACAACCTCGCGAGCCAGATCTAGATATTTGAATTGTTTATCTTTCTCTGCTTTCACGAGGTTAATAATAATTAATTTAATTATTATTAATGAAAGTATGTGTTGTGTTTTGTCTTATTTTTCTAATAATTTTTTAATTAATGTACCTAATGCTATTATATGATCCAACTGATGATTGAAATAAAGGAATTGAATTGAATTGAAATCAAGATTGTCTAGATATCAAACTACAAATGTCAAAGAAAAATAATTAAATTACAAATTTTCTAAATATCAACTTTGAAACGATTTCATTTCAATACTTGAGCTACATCGTGGGTCCAGTGGTCGTAAGCGCTACTGCTGAGCGAGAGGCCTTGGGTTCGATTCCCGGGTCTGGCAAAGTGTTATTGGGTTTTTCCATCAAGACTTTCTCAGTAGCGGCCATAGAGTCTGGATTAGTGACTGGTGATGGCGATAGGCTCTCCCACTGTTCCATGGGATCTAAACATAACTGGCGGAATATAGATCTACTAATACAGGGTGTAAACGGACCCTTCACGAAGCTGTCGACCAAGCATTCTGTACATCAAACTAAGTAACTTCACGCAAAATTTTTTGCTGGGAAACGACTTTGTTTTTGGGGTGATAAATCACGTTTTACGGTAGGATTCAATGTAACGCACTCAGAACATTGTGCTGATGGATGGATTGAAGAGTACGGGGGTCGTGGAGGTGTTTAAAGTAAAAATCTTACTTTAAAAACATGTATTTAAAAAAAAAAACTTGTGAAAAAGTTGGAACTTTGACCCCCAATATCTCCGTAACTAGAAGGTTCCCAGGTATAGTCTAGAACAAAAAAAATATCGCAATGATGGGGAGAACAAGTGCCTTTCGGCTTCGTTAAGGGTCTTTTTACACCCTTTAGGTACACCTCTGCCTAACCCTTCGGAGATTCCCAGGCGTGATATTATGTTTATTGTTGATAACTATGTAATTGTGCTATTATGTTTTTAAATCAATTTATCATTTAAAGGTAATATTTTTATCATAATTTCACGCGGAGCAATAAGTTAGTAACAAATAAATATCAAAGACTAGCTTATGCCCGCAGCTTGGCCCGCGTGGAGTTCGGTTATGTCCCACGGGATTGTACTACCGGGATAAAACCTATCCTATGTGTTAATACAGGTTATAAACTATCTGTGTGCCAAAGGAGAAGGATCAAAATTAACCCACGTCCTACAGCAAAGAGAAGTATCTCAAAAAAATGATAAAAATGGGTATAAAAAGATGGCATACTTCCAAACTCCATCCTTACATTCTAACATATAAAAAATGCTATGAAAATTAGTTCAGGGGCAGTCATATCTGCAATGAATTCAGGGTGTAAACGGACCCTTCACGATGCCGTCAACCAAGCATTCTAAGAAACATCAAACTAAGTAACTTCACCGCAAAATTATTGCTGGGAAACAACTCATTTTTAAGGGGAAAAAAAAAGTTCGATGATTGAACTCAATAATTGAAGTCAAATCAAGATATCCAAGTATTTCTCAATATTGTAATATATTCATCGCAGATATTACTGCCCCTGAACGAATTTTCATAGCAATTTTTTTATATGCTAGACTTTGTAAGGATGGATTTAGAAGTATGCCATCTTTTTTATCATTTTTTTACTTGAGATACTTCTCGTTGCTGTAGGACGTGGGTTAATTTTGTATGGACCGTGCTCCTTCTTCTTTCACCCAAATCCGTTCAGTAGTCACTAACAAATTAAAAAAGCTATTAATAAGCAAATGTTACTACAATGTCAACGAATATTTAAATGATAAATCCTTGAAAAATATAGATCTAACATAAATGGTTTTAGAATAAGTTAGATTATAAGATACTTAAATGATAAGTCCTCTTTTCCAAATATTATTATCTTTCTTTTGCTGTGCCCGACAGGGTCCACGATTGTTTCTTTTATAAAATGTCTACCACCTAAGCCTAAATTGTGGAATGCCATAAAGAATTGAGTATTGAGTATAGTTTTTGCGTGAAAGAGTCACAAATATCCATCTATCCATCCATCCTCCATCCATTAGTTGGAAGTAGGAATAGGATATGTGATTACCGCCAACCCACACTGGGCCCGCGTGGTTGATTACGGCCCAACATCTCTAACAGAGAGGAGGCCTGTGTCCCAGCACTGGGAACGTTCCCCACAATCTGCAGTTCATCATCATCTGCTTGGACTTTGACCAACTATGCTAGGGTCGATTTCCAGTCTAACCGGATGCAGCTGGATACCAGTATTTTACATGGTGCGACTGCCTTTATGACCTCCAAAACCCAGTTAGTACCGAGTAATACAATACCCCTTGGTAAAACTGGTTGTAAGACTTTCAGGCCTCAGATCTACAAATGACAGCCGGGACCAACGGTTTAACGTGTTTGTCCGAGACACGGAGGAAAGTCGGTATGTAATGGGTGGTCACCCATCAACGGACCAACCCAGGCAAGCACGGCTTAACCTGAAAATCGACCCCGAGCGGCTGTTATTATTTAGCCACGAACTCCTCAACTCACATTTCTCCAGTTATGTAAACGTGGTGTACGTTTACATAACTGGAGCATTAATGACCATAAAAAATCGAAAAAAAAAACCATTACTCTAATTTTAATCCGAAACTAACTACAGATCATGTATACATTTAACCATATACTCTACAAATTAGATATTTATAAAGTACTTGCTTCTGCCCGCGGCTTCGTTCGCGTTAATTTAGAATTTGACAATCAATTCGGGTTGTAGGTACTCTGCTTGTAATACTATAATTCAATCATGATTCGAAAGACACGTGGCGCCATCGATTATCATAAGGCCGTTATTGTTATTTTCCTCGGGAACAGTACTTTTTTTCGGGATGAAAGAGTGCGCTTCCATATTTTAGTTCCGAATTCTGACACCCGAGCACCGGCTTATTTGGCGCCACCTGTTGGTTTAATTGTTGACATGAAAAATGTTATCATTTTTTGAATGATTTAAATCCTGTGATGATTAGAAGTCATGTGATACCCACATATTTCGGGATGAAAGGTACCCTATGTCCGATTATGTACATCTAACAACCCATATGCTAAATTTCAAGATGATCGGTTCAGTGGTTTAAGCGTGAAAAGGTAACAAACAAACAAACAAACTTACATTCGCATTTATAATATTAGTTAGGAAGTTAGTATATAAGAAGCCAGACAGCACATATATTTACGAAAAACTGATTCTTTCAGACATTGCAAAGAAACCTTTAACGAGACGTTTCAAGTGAAAAAAAAATGAACTTCATACTATTTTTATTATTTATTGGCCAAATATTCGGTCTCTTTGGGCAAAGTAGTCAGTTGCCATCGGTGTTGCCGTCGGTGTCGCCGTCGGAATTGGGTAATTATAACTTTGTTTAAGTTCAGTCTATCTGTAGACCATGTCTGTAGAATGCACTAAGACCTATGGGCAGGGGGCGCCGGAGGAAGGGCGTCCTCGCCGACGGAGGCCTAGAAACCATAGGTGTGACGACTTAGATAATAATGATATACACCGTGACTTTTTAGTTGTCTTACAACGACAGCCCACTTCATGTATCCAATGACTACTAAGCATTCATAAAAAAAATAGGTATTTATGAGATTTTAATTATTTAAAAATAAAAATGTTATACAGTATTATGTTATGACGCATGACGTAGTTAAAACACCCTGTTGCGAGCGATGATCTACTGGACTCGAGCGCTGGGTAGGTATATTCTCCCGATTGACACGTAAACATCATTAACAGGATGTTTCATAATTGTTTATTTATTTTTGTTTGTACCTATTACGGTAGGTAAAAAAAGAAAAAAACGCGCCTAGAACTATTTTATGTCGGGCACATTGAGTGGACCACCTTTGTAAGAAGACTAAAAACTCACGGTGTATAAGGTGACGATACTTAAACACGTGATTGTACTTATGATAACAAACAACTTTCCCAAAGAAACATTTTTTTTTAATACTCGTTCACTTTTATTTCAATAACACAACAGCCGTATGAAATTCGCGCTCTCCCGCGCCTGTGACCTATAAGCTGTTAGCCGCCGGACGCCGTTCTGTCTCATTACTAACGTACCGAGCAACAGTAGGTAGGCAGAGCACAGTGGGAGACACGCGTAATTCATACGGCTGTGTTATTGGGATAAAACTGAAAGAGTAGGTATACAAAAAAAAATTCTTTGGGAACGTTGTTTGTTATCATGAGTATAATCACGTGTTTAAGTATCGGTCACTAATTACCAGTCACCCCATATAGGGATAATGTGAAAATCACATGTATTTATCGACGAAAAAATTTAAAAAAATCCGGCCAAATGCGAGTCGGACTCGCGCATGAAGGGTTCCGTACCATCGTAGCAGGGGAGCCCTCTTTAATTTATTTTTATTATTAATTTTTGTTATAGCGGCCACAGAAATACACGCATTTTGTGAAAATTTCAACTGTCTACCTATTACGGATCATGAGATACAGCCCTTTGACAAACAGACGGACGGACTGCGAAGACTTAGTAATAGGGACCCTATTACTAAGCCTTCGCTGGCCGTCCGTCTGTCTACCGTTGGTTTGGGAACCTAAAAACAGCTAAACTATAGTTCCCGTCACGTAAAAAGAACGCTGACCTCTCAAATAAACTTTCTCATTTTTTTTTATTCCAGCCTTTTCCAAAGTACTAAGTAGCTAGTAAAGTACCTATTACGATTCTACAATGAAACACCTATACTTATATTATAAAACAATAGCTTAGTACTTTAGGACGCGACTGTATAACGTGCGCAAACACATCCCCTGCACTGTCGCACAGCGTTCTTTTTACGTGACGGGACTTATAATAGGGTCCCGTTGGTTACGGAACCCTAAAAACAGCTAAACTAGCTCATTTGAGTTTTTTTTTTTAGAACAACCCGATGTAAAGTTTCGTTTCCTGCCTGCAAAAAAGATCGAACATTTGTATAACAATGGTACGAAGTAACCTTGAGGAATGTCACCTCCTCGAGTGAAATGTTGAATCAATAAAAAATTATGTAAAAAAAATATTTTTATTTATTTTAACCCACTGTTTGTATTATCATTGAGGAGTTCATCATCATCTGCCTAGCCTTTTCCCAACTATGTTGGGGTCGGCTTCCAGTCTAACCGGATGCAGCTAAATACCAATATTTTACATGGAGCGACTGCCTATCTGACCTCCACAACCCAGTTAGTACTGGATAATACGGTACCCCTTGGTAAGACTGGTTGTCAGACTTTTTGGGAAACTGACTACCTAACGACTGTCAAAGATCTACAAATGACACCCACAATGAAGCACGGCTGAATAAAATAAAAAATACCCAGCAAGACTAGCTCTTCTGCTTTTTTTTAGGAAATTCCGATCACTTATACAAGTTGAAATTTCGTTTCTGAGAAAAAGGGTCTAGACAAACAGACGGACAATCAAGTGTGCCACTGGCAGAGAAAAAAGACTGATCGGATAAGTGGGAACGGGCTCTATGGGTTCCTTTTTCTTTTTGGTCCCTAATAACCGTATTAAAATCGAGTGTAACCAGTATAATGTATTCCAAGGAACAGGTGTATGTTCCCATCAGCCTGCATAGGTACCTGGCCGGTATGTATTTATAACCAAGACACGAGGAGCCTCAACAACATTGCTAAGTTAGACTTCTAGTGGCTCACACGTTTCAACGGTGTTCAGAGGCCCCAGCAATAGTGCGCGGTGTAAACGTAACGTAAATACGTCGATTTTAGGATTAAAAATACTCCTTTTATACAGAGTGTAAATAGACCCTTCACGAAGCCGTCGACCAAGCATTCTGTACATCAAACTAAGTAACTTTACGCAAAAATTATTGCTGGGAAACGACTTTTGTTTTTGGGGTGATAAATCACGTTTTACGGTAGGACTCAATGTGACGCATTCAAAACAATCTTTTGAGTGCTTATGGATGAATTGAATAGTACGGGGGTCGTGGAGGTGTTTCAAGTAAAAATCTTACATTAAAAAACATGTATTTAAAATAAAACTTGTGAAAAAGTTGGAACTTTGACCCCCAATATATCCGTAACTAGTAGGTTTCCAGGTATGGTCTAGAACAAAAAAATGGGTACAATCACGGGGAGAACAAGTGCGTTCCGGCTTCGTTAAGGGTCTGGTTACACCCGTTATACTAATCATTTTCATAATTTTAAGATAATTTTCATTTCTATGGATGATACAGATTGTGCTTGTTGCAAAAAATTTAACTAAAATGCTAGAGGATAATTTTATTTTAGATTAAAAATCGAAGTATTTACGTTACGTTTACAGCGCTCGTTCGTGCTCGACTCTCTGGTGGCTAACCGTGACCTCCTATATATGTTTTAATCTTACCTCAGTTTGAGAAAGAGACGGAGCTAGACATCTTGTATAGCTCTCTCTTTTCCACATTGAGGTGACATTAAAGTAATAATAATGTTATAATAAGCCCTTCGATGTCCCATACACCTAGTAAAGTTCAAGTCATGAAGACACTACTTGTATTGTGTTTCGTCGTTGCTTTCATCGCTGCGCAAACGCAGCCACAAAATGAACCTGTAACACAAGTGCCAGCGATTGCGCCTCCGAAGAAAAATGGTAACTATTTATTATTATTATTTATGGACAGACGCCAGCAGAGAGGAGCTTGTGGCTAAATAAAAACAGCCGCTCGGGTCGATCTTTAGGTTAAGCCCTGCTTGCCTAGGGTGGTCTGTGGATGGGTGACCACCCATTACATACCGAGTTTCCTCCGTGCCTCGGAAAGCACATATTCAAGAAATTTGACAGATTGTAGCAGCTTGAAGTGCTGGTGTCTGTACCTCGAAGGCTGGTTCGCGGTGGCGGGTTTAGAGATCGTAGAAGGAATTGTGGGAGGCCTGTGCCCCTCCTGCCTGGGCTGCACTTGCATACCCCCGCAGTATAGGCTAAATAATTAAAATTAAATTTAAAAAACCCCCAACGAAAAAATAAAAGTTGAAAGATAAATACCCACTTTAATCCCCCATATCTAGTAAATGGCTGCACCGATTTTGATGAAACACGTCAAACTTTAATATACACATCTTGCGCTTTCATTTGATACCCCACTTGGGTATATTTGAAAATATTCGATTTTTCATACCCACCGATTTTGATAAGATGTAGCTTTCAAATTAAAAAAACTGCATCCAAATCGGTTCACTCGTTTAAGACCTACGGTGCCAGAGACAAACAAACACAAACACACACACATTGCGGTCAAACTTAAAACACCCCTCTTTTTGCCTCGGGGGTTATCAAAACAAAAAAAATATAGGCAGAGGTCGCCCAGTGGTGACGATCCCGATTTACGCGTCGTAGATCAAAGGCGGCGAGATAACAGACGACATTGTGAAGACAACGTTGTTCATACACGCCTGTCCTATACAATATGTCAAAAAAACCTGTCCGATCCATGAAGGTAGTAATACTAGGTATAAGTCCCGTCACGTAAAAAGAACGCTGAACGACAAGTGGAGTGGATGTGTTTGCGCACGTTATACAGTCGCATCCTAAACTTATATTATAAAACAATAGCTTAGTACTATAAATGTTTCATTGTAGAATCGTAATAGGTACTTTACTAGCTACGTAGTACTTTGGAAAATGCTGGAATAAAAAAAATTGAGAAAGTTTATTTGAGCGGTCAGCGTTCTTTTTACGTGACGGGACCTCTATTGAGATTCAACTCTATTTATGTAATCCTTATAAGACAACAAGTAAAAAATCCCCGATAAATATTATTTAAATAAAATTTTGTAATTTAATGGTGAAACTACATGGCAATGCAGGGGTGCAGCGGCACTCCGGTCGCTTCTCGGGTAGTGACGTCATAAACAAACATACTAAAGCCGAAGATAGTGTCGTCACATTTCAAAAAATTGATAGATTTTGGGACAATGGTCGTAATTAGGTACAAAAATTACAAAAACCAGCTGTTCCATACATTTTGACCGTGTAGGTATTGCACTTTTGTAGGGAACAGTTTTTTTTTTAAATTACCGATGATATACAGGGTGTAAATAGACCCTTAACTAAGCCGAAAGGCACTTGTTCTTCCCGCTATTGCGATGATTTTTTTGTTCTAGACCATACCTGGGAAATCTCTAGTTACGGAGTTATTGGGGGTCAAAGTTCCAACTTTTTTATAACATTTTTAAAAAAATATTTTTTTTAAATGTTAAAACCTTACTTAACATGTCTCCATGACCCGTTTACTATTAGATGCATCTATTAGCACAATGTTTTGAATGCGTTACATTGAGTTTTACCGTAAAACGTGATTTTTCACCACAATAAAAAAAGTCGTTTCCCAGCAATAATTTTTGTGTAGGGTTACTTAGTTTGACGTACAGAATGCTTGGTTGACGGCTTCGTGAAGGGTCTGTTTACACCATGTATATATATATTTTTTTTCAGAAACATATTTTCCCGGCTACGGATCAATAGGGGTGGGCATGCTGCCACCGTCAATAATGAAAGAGCTATATATGAATTTGGGTGATCAAGTTGAGGATAAGAAGCCAGAAGAGCAGTAGGACAGAATTCTAACCGACTAATTGACGACTCACTTATAATGCTTGATGGTTCTTTTGGCGCTTGGACATTGTCAAGATGGCGCTTAGTCCTAGCGTGTCGACGATGTAAAATTCAATTTTTTTATTTTTTTTTTATTTCAAAATCGGCCTGCTCTTGACCTCGATCACGCCTGATGGAAAGCGGTAGATAAGGTCTATGATGGAACGAGCGTGCCCAGAAGATGACTGTTCACTCTTGCTTTGAAGGCAGTTGGCCCAACATAATTCAGCTACGCGAACTCTCTGGTGCAGTTCAAAGATAATCAAAGGCGCAGGTGGCAGGGCATGCGGTGGAAGATGGAAGGTGGGCCAGGATAAATGCCCCCATCATGAGGGCGCTGTCCGTTCCGATCAACGCCACGCGAGTGATGCGCTTTGTGAGGCGGGCGTTCTCGGGAACTGATATTAGTTTTCGAGATTACTTGGCCCGCGTCACAGAGCGTATCGACTTCCTGAAGCAGAAGATCTGTGCACAAGCCGTATGCGCAAAAATAACCATGTAGCCAATATAGATCAAGTAATTATAACCTGTTATCTTGCCAGGCCTTGGCGAGTAATGTAGATCATTATCATTTAATATCACAAGGACCGTTTTTTTATACTTTCTGTTAATTGAATAAAAAAGGAAGAAAGTTTGCTAAAACTTTAAAATATTGTAATAATAAACACGTTTATAACAAATAAACTGGTTTTGAATAATGATCTGTCTTTTACTGAGAAAATAATATTCACAAAATGAAACATCATCATCTGTCTAGCCTCTTCCCAACTATGTAGGGGTCGGCTTCCAGTCTAACAGGATGCAGCTGAAGACCAGTATTTTACTTGGAGCGACTGCCTATTTATTTGTTTAATTACAACGGTTGTGTTTATAACAAATTACAGAAAAATATTTCACATTGGACATTTTCCTTAGTGAGATTCATTTTCGTGACAGATTCAAAACAACGCTATGATTAAACAATTGCATAAATTCTAATTCCTTCAATTGTTATGATATTCTAAATTCCAACAAATTTCAATATTGTTGGGAGTTCTAAATTCAAAATTGGCGGCAAATATGTAAACGACAGAACTTAAAAGGCATGCCTGGTACATGTGGTCTAACACGCATGCCGATTACGAGTTCTACGAACCTGTCTTTCTGAAGGACCTGTGGTGATGAGGTCAGTATCCTTCTAGGTCCTGAGATACATCATGGTCGGACAGCTGCATGAAGCGATTCGAGTATACTTTAAAAATAAAAACACTGTGGTAATTAACGTCACGCGACCACTCTGTATAATTTCAACGAAACTAGATCATATTTTTTAATCTATACTAATATATAAAGCTAAAGAGTTTGTTTGTTTGGTTGAACGCGCTAATATCAGGAACTACTGGTTCGAATTGAAAAATTATTTTAGTGTTGGATAGTCCAATCATCGAGGAAGGCTATAGGCTATATAACACGCTATTATAAACAGGAGCCGAAAAAAAAAAAACAACTCAGAACCGGTGGGTGAAACCGCGGGGCACAGCTAGTTGGTAAATAAAATAAAAAGATACCCGGCTAGATTAGCTATTCTGCTTTTTTTTTTTTGGAATTTCCGATGAAATGTCCGTTGAAATTTAGATCAAATACTGCCTTGGTCTAGACAAACAGACGGACAACCAAGTGATCCTATAAGTTTTCCTTTGTCTTTTTGACGTACGAAACCCTAATAACCGTTCAAAAATCGAGTGTAACCAGTATAATGTATTCCAAGGAACAGGTGGATGTTCCCATCAGCCTGCATAGGTACCTGGCCGGTATCTATTTATAACCAAAACGCGAGGAGCCTCAACAACATTGCTAAGTAAGACTTCTAGTGGCTCACACGTTTAAACGGTGTTCAGAGGCCCTAGCTAGAGTGCGCGGTGTAAACACAACGTAAAATACGTCAATTTATAAATTGAAAATACAATTATCCTATAGCCTTTCAGTTAAACTAGCATAATCTGTATCGTTCATATATAAGGTCCCATTAAAAATATCAGACACCTAATAAAGTTCAAGTCATGAAGACACTACTTATATTGTGTTTCGTCTTTGCGTTCATCGCTGCGCAAACGCAACCACAAAATGAACCTGTAACACAAGTGCCAGCGATTTGGCCACCGAAGAATAATGGTAACTATTTTTTATTATTATTTATGTACAGACGCCAGCACATCAAGCTACCCGAAACTGTCAAACTTTCCCAATCAACCTTGAACCTAATGCTTTAGCGATAAAGTTGATAATCTATTAAAGAACTTTGACAGATTGTAGCACTGTTTTAAGCTTTCACGGTTTACAACTAAACTTATACTGTCACTTACGGGAGCTCAAAATAATGAACAATCACGGAAGATATCCCTTAAGTGACAGAATGAGTTTAGATTGTAGCAGCTTGATGTGCGTCTGTAGTCTGTACCTCGAAGGCTGGTTCGCGGTGGCGCGAGAAGAGATCGTATAAGGAATTGTGTATCGAGATTCAACTCAATTTACGGTTTACAACTAAACTTATACTGTCACTTACGATATCTGGGATATCTTCCGTGATTGTTCATTATCCGCGATCATGGCGCTTGCAACAGCGTCGAAATATCGGGAGCTCAAAATAATGACACGGAAGATATCCCGTAAGTGACAGTATAAGTTCTATTTATGTTATCCTTAAAAGACAACAATAAAAAATCCCAAATAAATATTAAATAAAATTTTGTAAAATGGTGAAACTTACATGGCGATACAGGGGTGCAGGCAGCGGCACTCCGGTCGCTTCTCGGGTAGTGACGTCACAAACATGACGTCATAATCGAGGATCAAGCATACTCAAGCCGAAGCTATTTTGTCACGTTTAAAAAATTTGATAGGTTTTGGGGCAATGGTCGTAATTAGGTACAAAAATCGTGCATTTTAATATGTTTTCTTTCGTGTATTTTTTTTTTTTCATTTTATTTGGTTATGTTATTGAGATACATATACGCCCCTTTCCGTTATACAGGGTGGAAGGGACACCGATGCACAAACGGTTATTCAGAATTCTGAACACCCTCACATAGATTTTTTTTAAAAACCAGCTGTTCCATACATTTTGACCGTAGGTATAGCACTTTTGTAGGGTACAGTTTTTTTTTAAATTACCGATGATAAAGGGTGTAAACGGACCCTTCACGAAACCGTCAACCAAGCATTATGTACATTAAACTAAGTCACCCTACGCAAAAATTATTGCTGGGAAACGATTTTTTTTTCTGGGGTGAAGAATCACGTTTTACGGTAAACTCAATGTAACGCATTCAAAACATTGTGCTTATGGATGCATTGAATATTAAACGGGTCAAGGAGGTATTTAAAGTAAAGTTATAACCATAAAAATTAGTATTTAAAAAAAACTTGTGAAAAAGTTGGAACTTTGACCTCCACTAATTCTGTAAATAGGTTATGGGTAGGGGTATGGGAATAGTTTCCCACGTATGGTCTAGAACAAAAAATATATTGCAATAGTGGGGAGAACAAGTGCCTTTCGGCTTCGTTAAGGGTCTATTTACACCATGTATAAATTTTTTTTTTTCAGAAACATATTTTCCCGGCTACGGATCAATAGGGGTGGGCATGCTGCCACCGTCAATAATGAAAGAGCTATATATGAATTTGGGTGATCAAGTTGAGGATAAGAAGCCAAAAGAGCAGTAGGACAGAATTCTAACCGACTAATTGACGACTCACTTATAATGCTTGATGGTTCTTTTGGCGCTTGGACATTGTCAAGATGGCGCTTAGTGCTAGCGTGTCGACGATGTAAAATTCAATTTTTTTTTATTTTTTTTTTATTACAAAATGGGCCTGCTCTTGACCTCGATCACGCCTGATGGAAAGCGGTAGATGAGGTCTATGATGGAACGAGCGTGCCCAGAAGATGACTGTTCACTCTTGCTTTGAAGGCAGTTGGCCCAAAATAATTCAGCTACGCGAACTCTCTGGTGCAGTTCAAAGGTAATCAAAGGCGCAGGTGGCAGGGCATGCGGTGGAAGATGGAAGGTGGGCCAGGATAAATGCCCCCATCATGAGGGCGCTGTCCGTTCCGATCAACGCCACGCGAGTGATGCGCTTTGTGAGGCGGGCGTTCTCGGGAACTGAATTAGTTTTCGAGATTACTTGGCCCGCGTCACAGAGCGTATCGACTTCCTGAAGCAGAAGATCTGTGCATGGGCAAGCCGTATGCGCAGAAATAACCATGTAGCCACTATAGAACAAGTACTTATAACGTGTTATCTTGCCAAGCCTTGGCGAGTAATGTAGATCATTATCATTTAATATCATAAGGACCGCTTTTATTGTACTTTCTGTTAATTGAATTTTAAATATTGTAATAATAAACACGTAAATAACAAATAAACTGGTTTTGAATAATGATCTGTCTTTTACTGAGAAAATAATACTCATAAAATGAAACATCATCATCTGTGTAGCCTTTTCCCAACTATGTAGGGGTCGGCTTCCAGTTTTACCGGATGCAGCTGAATACCAGTATTTTACTTGGAGCGACTGCCTATTTATTTGTTTAATTACAACGGTTGTGTTTATAACAAATTACAGAAAAATATTTCACATTGGACATTTTCCTTAGTGAGATTCATTTTCGTGACAGATTCAAAACAACGCTATGATTTAACAATTGCATAAATCCTTATTCCTTCAATTGTTTTGATATTCTAAATTCCAACAAATTTGAATATTGAATAGTTCTAAATTCAAAATTGGCGGCAAATATGTATACGACAGAACTTAAAAGGCATTCCTAGCCACATGTACCTACTAACAGGCATGCTGATTACGAGTTCTACGAACCTGTCTTTCTGAAGGACCTGTGGCGATGAGGTCAGTATCCTTCTAGGTCCTAAGATACATCATGGTCGGACAGCTGCATGAAGCGATTCGAGTATACTTTAAAAATAAAAAACTATAGTAATTAACGTCATGCGACCACTCTGTATAATTTCAACGAAAATAAATTAATTTTTTTAATAGGTGAAAAAAAAAATACCCGGCTAGACTAGCTCTTCTGCTTTTTTTTGGAATTTCCGATAAAATTACCCTTGAAATTTAGATCAAATACTGCCTTGGTCTAGACAAACAGACGGACGACCAAGTGATCCTGTAAGTTTTCCTTTGTCTTTTTGGGGTACGAAACCCTAATAACCGTTTATTATCGCGCAAAAATCGAGTGTAACCAGTATAATGTATTCCAAGGAACAGGTGGATGTTCCCATCAGCCTGCATAGGTACCTGGCCGGTATCTATTTATAACCAAGACGCGAGGAGCCTCAACAACATTGCTAAGTAAGACTTCTAGTGGCTCACACGATTAAACGGTGTTCAGAGGCCCTAGCCAGAGTGCGCGGTGTAAACACAACGTAAAATACGTCAATTTATAAATTGAAAATACAATTATCTTATAGCATTTCAGTTAAACTAGCATAATCTGTATCGTTCATATATAAGGTCCCATTAAAAATATCAGACACCTAATAAAGTTCAAGTCATGAAGACACTACTTATATTGTGTTTCGTCTTTGCGTTCATCGCTGCGCAAACGCAGCCACAAAATGAACCTGTAACACAAGTGCCAGCGATTGGGCCACCGAAGAATAATGGTAACTATTTTTTATTATTATTTATGTACAGACGCCAGCACATCAAGCTACCCGAAACTGTCAAACTTTCCCAATCAACCTTGAACCTAATGCTTTAGCGATAAAGTTGAAAATCTATTCAAGAACTTTGACAGATTGTAGCACTGTTTTAAGCTTTCACGGTTTACAACTAAACTTATACTGTCACTTACGGGAGCTCAAAATAATGAACAATCACGGAAGATATCCCGTAAGTGACAGAATGAGTTTAGATTGTAGCACCTTGATGTGCGTCTGTACCTCGAAGGCTGGTTCGCGGTGGCGCGAGAAGAGATCGTAGAAGGAATTGTGTATCGAGATTCAACTCTATTTATGTAAACACTGTTTTAAGCTTTCACGGTTTACAACTAAACTTATATACTGTCGCTTAAGGGATATCTTCCGTGATTGTTGTTTCGACGCTGTTGCAAGCGCCATGATTGCGGATAATGAACAATCACTGTAAGTCATGGTATAAGTTCTATTTATGTAATCCTTAAAAGACAACAAGTAAAAAATCCCCAATAAATATTAAATAAAATTTTGTAAAATGGTGAAACTTACATGGCAATACAGGGGTGCACGCAGCGGCACTCCGGTCGCTTCTCGGGTAGTGACGTCATAAACATGACGTCATAATCGAGGATCAAGCATACCCAAGCCGAAGCTATTTTGTCACGTTTAAAAAATTTGATAGGTTTTGGGGCAATGGTCGTAATTAGGTACAAAAATCGTGCAGTTTATGTTTTCTTTCGAGTATTTTTTTTTCATTTTATTTGGTTATGTTATTAAGATACCTATACGCCCCTTTCGAATCGGACAGGGTTTTTAAACATATTGTAAATCTTTCCGTTATACAGGCTGGAAGGGACACCGATGCACAAACGGTTATTCAGAATTCTGAACACCCTCACACAGATTTTTTTAAAAAACCAGCTGTTCCATACATTTTGACCGTGTAGGTATTGCACTTTTGTACTGAACAGTTTTTTTTTTTAAATTACCGATGATATATAATATAATAATAGCATTTATTTCGGGCTACGCCCATAGTGTTAGTAACAATGGTCTTAAACACTAGTGTTAGTAGACAAACATGTTTTATTTATTGTGGAGTTTCATCCAATGTCGCAGCATTGGAGACTCCCATCTATCTGCGAATAAACATTTGCATCTGCGATAAATATTTTGTCTTTTTTTCAGAAACATATTTTCCCGACGGTGGATTTGGGGGGCTAATGCCACCGTCAAAAATAAAAAACCTATATCCGAAGTTACGTGATCCAGTTGAGGATAAGAAGCCAGAAGAGCAGTAGGACAGAATTCTAACCGACTAATTGACGACTCACTTATAATGCTTAATGGTTCTTTTGGCGCTTGAACATTGTCAAGATGGCGCTTAGTCCTAGAGTATCGACGATGTAAAATTCAATTTTTTTATTTTTTTTTATTACAAAATCGGCCTGCTCTTGACCTCGATCACGCCTGATGGAAAGCGGTAGATGAGGTCTATGATGGAACGAGCGTGTATAAAACTATAACAATAAATAAAACTATGTAAATGTTGTAATAATAAACACGTAAATAACAAATAAACTGGTTTTGAATAATGATCTGGCTTTTATTGAGAAAATAATATTCATAATATAAAACATCATCATCTGTGTAGCCTTTTCCCAACTATGTTGAGGTCGGCGTCCAGTCTAACAGGTTGCAGCTGAATACCAGTATTTTACATGGAGCGACTGCCTATCTGACCTACACAACCCAGTTAGTACTGGGTAATAAGATACACCTTGGTAAGACTGGTTGTCAGACTTTTTGGACCACTGACTTCCTGTAATGACTGTCAAAGTTCTAGGTATAGATGACACCCGGGACCAACAGCTTTACGTACTTTCCGAGGCACGCAGGAAACTCGGTATGTAATGGGTGGTCACCCATCCACGGACCAACCCAGGCAAGCACGGCTTAACCGAAAGATCGACCCGAGCGGTAGTTATTATTTAGCCACGAGCTCCTCATTCACAAAATAAAATATGATCCTATATTTTTGTGCGTTGAGCAAAAACTGCAAATGATCCATTCTTGGTTTAGTCAGCGGGGCTATATTTATCGTTCAAAAATCTAGTGTAACCAGAATATTGTACTACGAGGAACGGACGGAAGTTTCCATTCAGCTTGTATAAGAACTGGTCCGGTATTTATAACCAAGATACAAGTAGTTTCCAGAACATTGCTAAGTAAGACTTCTAGTGGTCCGGGGCTGCGGGACCGTTCGAAAGAGATACCGCGGCCCTGGAACACAAAGGGCAAAGAAGGAACATGGATGGGTTTTAGTCAGTAAAAGTATGACACTCCCTCCCACTCCGCCCAGAGCGGGAGAAGTTATTTGATGATTTTCGAAAATTAAAAAAAAAAAAGAACTTCTAGTGGTTCATACTTTTAAACGGTGTTACACCAACTGACGCGGGCCGCCTTATGATCGTCAGAAAGCAAATGCGGGATCCAACGGGGAAACTAGCTTCCTCACACCAAGCTCCTCATGCAAAATCTTCTGAATGGTTGTCACTGAGATGCCTAATAACGCCTCTATCTCCTGATATACATGACGATCTTCGGGGATTAGTTTTCTCACAGCAACGATGTTATCTTCAGTGAAGGCGGATTTTGGACGTCCTTCACGAGATTTGTCACTAAGACTGGTGTGTCCACGCTGGAATTCTAAATACCAGCGTTCGATAGTCCGCAGACATGGGGCTTTGGAACACAGATGTTAGCTCTTCGAAACACTGAAGCCGTGTTAGGCCTCTTCGGAAGTCATAGAATTTTTATTCACATTGGACATTTGCCTTAGTGAGATTCATTTTCTTATGTGACCTGAGAGATTCAAAACAACGCTATGATCAAACAATTGCATTAATCCTAATTCCTTCAATTGTTTAGATATTCTAAATTCCAACAAATTTGAATATTGAACATTTCTAAATTTATATTTGGCGGCAAATATGTAAACGACAGAACTTAAAAGGCATGCCAGGCCCTGCAGTCTCGACAAATCGAACGACGAAAATAGGTCGTTAAGTTTAATCGATGTCAAATTTCTTTAATAGATTTTCAACCTTATGCTTTCGAAATAAAGTAGAAAATCTATTAAAGCGACGTATCAACGATACGACTTAGCGACCACTCTGTATAATTTCAACGAAAATAGATTAAAAAATACCTAGACTAGCTCTTCTGCTTTTTTTTTTAGTAAATTCCGATCACTGATAGGTACAATTTGAAATTTAGATCAAATACTGCTTTACGTGTTCCTGAGAAAAAGGGTCTAGACAAACAGACGGACAACCAAGTGATCCTGTAAGTTTTCCTTTGTCTTTTTGGGGTACGAAACCCTAATAACCGTTTATTATCGCGCAAAAATCGAGTGTAACCAGTATAATGTATTCCAAGGAACAGGTGGATGTTCCCATACAGCCTGCATAGGTACCTGGCCGGTATCTATTTATAACCAAGACGCGAGGAGCCTCAACAACATTGCTAAGTAAGACTTCTAGTGGCTCACACGTTTAAACGGTGTTCAGAGGCCACAGCACGAGCGCGCGGTGTAAACACAACGTAAAATACGTCGATTTATGAATTGAAAATACAATTATCCTATAGCATTTCAGTTAAACTAGCATAATCTGTATCGTCCATATATAAGGTCCCATTAAAAATATCATACACCTAATAAAGTTCAAGTCATGAAGACACTACTTGTATTGTGTTTCGTCTTTGCGTTCATCGCTGCGCAAACGCAGCCACAAAATGAACCTGTAACACAAGTGCCAGCGATTGGGCCACCGAAGAATAATGGTAACTATTTTTTATTATTATTTATGTACAGACGCCAGCACATCAAGCTACCCGAAACTGTCAAACTTTCCCAATCAACCTTGAACCTAATGCTTTAGCGATAAAGTTGAAAATCTATTCAAGAACTTTGACAGATTGTAGCACTGTTTTAAGCTTTCACGGTTTACAACTAAACTTATACTGTCACTTACGGGAGCTCAAAATAATGAACAATCACGGAAGATATCCCGTAAGTGACAGAATGAGTTTAGATTGTAGCAGCTTGATGTGCGTCTGTACCTCGAAGGCTGGTTCGCGGTGGCGCGAGAAGAGATCGTAGAAGGAATTGTGTATCGAGATTCAACTCTATTTATGTAAACACTGTTTTCTGCTTTCACGGTTTACAACTAAACTTATACTGTTACTTACGGGAGCTCAAAATAATGAACAATCACGGATGATATCCCGTAAGTGACAGAATGAGTTTAGATTGTAGCAGCTTGATGTGCGTCTGTACCTCGAAGGCTGGTTCGCGGTGGCGCGAGAAGAGATCGTATAAGGAATTGTGTATCGAGATTCAACTCTATTTACGGTTTACAACTAAACTTATACTGTCACTTACGATATCTGGGATATCTTCCGTGATTGTTCGTTATCCGCGATCATGGCGCTTGCAACAGCGTCGAAATATCGGGAGCTCAAAATAATGACACGGAAGATATCCCGTAAGTGACAGTATAAGTTCTATTTATGTTATCCTTAAAAGACAACAAGTAAAAATCCCCAATAAATATTAAATAAAATTTTGTAAAATGGTGAAACTTACATGGCAATACAGGGGTGCAGGCAGCGGCACTCCGGTCGTTTCTCGGGTAGTGACGTCATAAACATGACGTCATAATCGAGGATCAAGCATACTCAAGCCGAAGCTATTTTGTCACGTTTAATTTTTTTTATAGATTTTGGGGCAATGGTCGTATTAGGTACAAAAATCGTGCATTTTTATAAAGGGTGTAAAAAGACCTTTAACGAAGCCAAAAGGCACTTGTTCTCCCCGTCATTGCGTCTATTTTTTTGTTCTAGACCATACCTGGGAACCTTCTAGTTTCGGAGATATCGGGGGTCAAAGTTCCAACTTTTTCACAAGTTTTTTTTTAAATACATGTTTCTATTGTAAGATTGTTACTTTAAACACCTTCACGACCCCCGTACTATTCAATCCATCCATCAGCACAATGTTTTGAGTGCGCTACATTGAGTTTTACAGTAAAACGTGATTTTTCACCCCAAAAAAAAAAGTCGTTTCCCAGCAATAATTTTTGCGTAAAGTTACTTAGTTTGATGTACAGAATGCTTGGTTGACGGCTTGGTGAAGGGTCTGTTTACACCCTGTATGTTTTCTTTCGAGTATTTTTTTTTCATTTTATTAGGTTATGTTCTCGAGATGGACGGCCAGGGTTTTTAAACATATTGGAAATCTTTCCGTCATACAGGGTGGAAGGGACACCGACGCAAAAACGTTACCACGTATTCAGAACATCATTCTGAACACCCCCCACACATATATTTTACAAAAACCAGCTGTTCCATATATTTTGACCGTGTAGGTATTGCACTTTTGTAGGAAACAGTTTTTTTAAAAATCAAACTCAAACTCAAAGCATTTATTTCAATTAGACCATTACAGGCACTTTTGAATGTCAGAAAAACAAAGAAGGCGAAGCTACAGTCCCAGACATAAGACATAATAACTTATGAAAGTACTGTAGTTGCCCATTCCAAGGCGTAGTAGATCTCTATGGAGAAGAATGGGCAAGAAACTCCATTGACACTCTTTTCAATCAAACATTTTTACAAGATCTTGGTTACATCATTCATGTTGAGATAATACATACAGGGTGTAAACGGACCCTTCACCAAGCCGTCAACCAAGCATTCTGTACATCAAACTAAGTAACTTTACGCAAATTACCGATGATATATAATATAATAATAATATTAGCATTTATTTCGGGCTACGCTCAGTGTTAGTAACAATCAAATCAAATCAAATCATTTATTTCTTTGCAAACATGGGTAATTGGTACATAGATGTTGTCGTATATAATATAGTCCTCCATATTCTACCGTCGCATGGGCATGCAAAGAATATTCAATTCTAAAATTATAGAGAAATTGTATCGATACCAAATAAATTTAAATGTCAAGTCATTAGAATTACAAAAAAAATCTAAAAAGAAAAAATGTCAGACTAACAGTGGTAAAAATTTAACAATAATGTCAAACGGAATGATAATTATAATATGTCAATAAGAAGGAAAAAAATAAAAATATATAAATGCCAGAACAGTAACATATGTCAATCATTATCTATCAATCAATCAATCAAAAAACATAGGTACACAATAAATACAGATCTTAGGTTAGTTAAAAAGGGTCTAAAAGTTCTAAATTAATTCGTCATTTAAATATTCGTCAATAGTGTAATAACATTTATCGATTAGAAATGATTTCATTCGTGTTTTAAAGTGTGTGACATTTAGTTTATTTATGGCGTCTGGAATTTTATTGTAAATACGTGGAGCCATCCCCAAAATACTCTTTTTTGCTAATGCAGTTTTACATTTATGATTACACAGACAATTTTTGTACTGACTACGAATTGGAACATCTCGTACCATTGTAATTTTTTCAAAAAGGTTCGGGTTTGTTTTGACGAAAATACTTGTTTCTAATATGTATATTGCCGGTAGTGTAAGTATTTTAAGAGATTTAAAGTAAGGTGCACAGCTATCATCTGTTTTCAGACCACACATGGCTCTTAAACATCTTTTCTGTGATTTAAATATCAATTCTTTATCCGAAGAGTTGCCCCAAAAAATAACTCCGTATCGCAGAATTGAAGCCACTAGACCATGATAGGCAACTAGTAACGCGTCTATATTAACTTTTTTGGCCAACTGTAAAAGCGCATATGCAGATTTATTAATTTTTTTACTTAATTGTTCTATATGTGATTTCCAATTAAGGTGGTTGTCAATATGTATACCCAAAAACACAGTTACTTTTACTTCTTCTATTTCATTATTATTGTAATTGACGGAAGTTTTTTGTGTTTCAGACAATGTTTCAACAATGGTCTTAAATACTAGTGTTAGTAGACAAACATGTTTTATTTATTGTGGAGTTTCATCCAATGTCGCAGCATTGGAGACTCCCATCTATCTGCGAATAAACATTTGCATCTGTGATAAATATTTTTTCTTTTTTCAGAAACATATTTTCCCGACGGTGGATTTGGGGGGTTAATGCCACCGTCAAAAATAAAAAACCTATATCCGAAGATAGGTGCTCAAGTTGAGGATAAGAAGCCAGAAGAGCAATAGGACAGAATTCTAACCGACTAATTGACGACTCACTTATAATGCTTAATGGTTCTTTTGGCGCTTGGGCATTGTCAAGATGGCGCTTAGTCCTAGCGCATCGACGATGAAAAATTCAATTTTTTTATTACAATATCGGCCTGCTCTTGACCTCGATCACGCCTGATGGAAAGCGGTAGATGAGGTATATGATGGAACGAGCGTGTATAAAACTATAACAATAAATAAAACTATATAAATGTTGTAATAATAAACACGTAAATAACAAATAAAATGGTTTTGAATAATGATCTGACTTTTATTGAGAAAATAATATTCATCATATAAATCATCATCTTCTGTCTAGCCTTTTCCCAACTATGTTGGGGTCGGCTTCCAGTCTAACCGGACCCATCTGAATACCAGTATTTTACATGGAGCGACTGCCTATCTGACCTCCACAACCCAGTTAGTACTGGGTAATACGATTCCCCTTGGTAACACTGGTTGTCAGACTTTTTGGGCCTCTGACTACCTCACGACTGTCAAAGATCCACTAATGACACCCGGGACCAATGGCTCAACGTGCTTTCCGAGGCACGGAGGAAACTCGGTATGTAATGAGTTTTGTGCGTTGAGCAAAAAGTGCAAATTACTGCAAATGATCCATTCTTGATTAAGTCAGCGGGGCTATATTTACCGTTCAAAAATCTAGTGTAACCAGTATATTGTACTCCGAGGAACGGACGGAAGTTTCCTTTCAGCTTGTATAGGGAACTGGTCCGGTATTTATAACCAAGGTACAAGCAGTCTCCAGAACAGTGCTAAGTAAGTCTTCTAGTGGTTCACACGTTTAAACGGTGTTATACCAATAGCCCAAGAGCCCACGACGGCCAGACCTTCATTATTTTATAAAAGTTGAAATTTTCTCTGTACATGTCTGCTATACAGGTAAGAACGACCAGCGACTATAGAGTTTGGGTTGTGGTTACCTGGGCAGGTAACAGGTAGTAAAGGTGTATAAAATAGTACTTAAAATTTGTTAGAGCATAAAGCTCAATTTTTTTATATTTTCTTCGGGATAACTATAGAAATCTCGTCATCCATTGCCGGACACTTATGACAGTTGCTACCCCTTGCCAGACACCCCTAAACTTTGATAAATTACAATTATACTTTCGTTATAGTATAAAAGCTAAATTTTATATATGTTACTTGGGGACCTATAAAAAGATGTTACCTCAAAAGCCGGACAGTTTTTGTGGTTTTTACATCTTGCCAGACACATCGAAAGTCCACTGTAGGTGCGAGCGCGAATACTTAGTCGATTACTATTTTTTAAGATATCTAATAAAAAATAATTTTATTACGTTCATAGCCATGTTGTATAAAGTAAAAAATATTAGTTTAATATCATAAAAATATAATAAAAAGTATGATTACAGGTAAAAAAAATATTTAAACTTGTTTATTAATTTAAGCATTGTCGTCGATGTTTTCATTTTCTTCATCACTACTACTCCAGTCGATGGCATCATCGTCCTCAACATCACCTTCTTCGTCAGTTTCTGAAAGAAAAATAAGCAAGTTTATACAATTATGAATAATTAAAAAATTATGTATCATAATTTGTCATAATAATTATATACCTGATTGAGTTTTGAGCGAATCACTAACATAACTCGGTAGTTGATCCCCTTCAAACCATTTGAACTGGTATTTGTCATCTTTTAATACCCAGCCGTTATTGTCTGGTTGATATGTGGTTGGATTTTTTAAATGAGCATTATTCCAAATGGTACATATATAGTTTGCTCGCAGAAATTGCTGCAATAGCTCGCTTTTGCAAGGCGGTAGGTTGCTAGCGTCAAAATTTCGCAACTTCTTTCGGTCAAAAGCTTCGTTTACATCGGAGACTGTGTACGAGTCGATGAATATTTGAAGTCTAGCGGCATCAACATCAATTACATTAGGGACATTGTAGACATTGCATATAAATCTCTGAATAATATTAAAGATGTTTTGTTGATGATTTAAATTTTCAATTAATTCTTTGTTGCCGAAGTTCTTGAAAGCTTCCTAGTACTCTGGATTTTTTTTTAATATCTTGTATGGTCTTAATTTTCCTTTTCTGAAGAGCGCAGGATTAAAATCACAACCTGTGATGGCATGAAATCCAGGTAAGCTCTGACAAATTAACAGTCCCAACTCTGCATGTATTTTGGTTAGGTCTACATACCTTAAATTATTGCCAGTGCCTGTAAGCATCCAAACAATCGTATCACTTTTAAGGTGATGCATGTTACCAAGCATTATAGCCGCAATATCGGTATCAGCACTTCTTATTACTATTTCTGCTGGAAAGTTGATGTTACATGCATGATATACTATCTTCGTATCTGCTTCCTCGTGTGCTGGGCATAACAACTCTTCATCAATCCTTGAGACAACTTTATTGGAATTATCAACAGTGAAAGAATGACATTTTCTGAAATTGATGTATATTGTTTTGTTGCCAATAAATGGCACCACTTCATCAGTAGCCCAATGTGAAATAAAAAAATTAACTAAAGCTTCTTTGAAATGTAATTTTTAAATCTAATTTAAATTTAATTTTTAAATTTTTATTCTTATCGCTCGCATCTACAGTGGACTTTCAATGTGTCTGGCAAGATGTAAAAACCACAAAAACTGTCCGGCTATTGAGGTAACATCTTTTTATAGGTCCCCAAGTAACATATAAAATTTAGCTTTTATACTATAACGAAAGTATAATTGTAATTTATCAAAGTTTAGGGGTGTCTGGCAAGGGGTAGCAACTGTCATAATTGTCCGGCAATGGATGACGAGATTTCTATAGTTATCCCGAAGAAAATATAAAAAAATTGAGCTTTATGCTCTAACAAATTTTAAGTACTATTTTATACACCTTTACTACCTGTTACCTGCCCAGGTAACCACAACCCAAACTCTATAGTCGCTGGTCGTTCTTACCTGTATAGGAGACATGTACAGAGAAAATTTCAACTTTTATAAAATAATGAAGGTCTGGCCGTCGTGGGCTCTTGCTCTACAACTGACGTGGGCCACCTTAAGCGCAGGAAATGTATAGAAGCGTCGTGTCCGCGCCCTTTCGCGCCCTGTCTTTTCTATATGTTTTGCGCCACGACGCTTCTATACATTTTGTATGAAAGGGACGCGGAAAAGACATATGTCTGCGCCCCGTCCGTGTCTCACGTCTTTTCTGTGTGACATGCGCTTTATGATCGTCAGAAAGCAAATGCGGGATCTAACGAGAAACTAGCTTCCTCACACCAAGCTCCTCATGCAAAATCTTCTGAATGGTTGTCCCTGAGATGCCTAATAACGCCTCTATCTCCTGACATACATGACGATCTTCGACGATTAGTTGTCTCACAGCAACGATGTTATCTTCAGTGAAGGCGGATTTTGGACCTCCTTCACGAGGTTAGTCACTATGACTGGTATGTCCACGCTGGAATTCTCAATACCAGCGTTCGACAGTCCGCAGACATGGGGCTGCATCATGGAACACAGATGTTAGCTCTTCGAAACACTGAAGCCGTGTTAGGCCTCTTCGGAAATTACTGCACGGACATTTTCCTTAGTGAGATTCATTTTCTTACGTGACCTGACAGATTCAAAACAACGATTAAACAATTGCATAAATCCTAATTCCTTCAATTGTTTTGATATTCTAAATTCCAACAAATTTGAATATTGAATAGTTCTAAATTCAAAATTGGCGGCAAATATGTAAACGACAGAACTTAAAAGGCATTCCTAGTCACACGTACTAACAGGCATGCTGATTACGAGTTCTACGAACCTGTCTTTCTGAAGGACCTGTGGCGATGAGGTCAGTATCCTTCTAGGTCCTAAGGTACATCATGGTCGGACAGCTGCATGAAGAGATTCGAGTACACTTTAAAAATTAAAAAAACTATGGTAATTAACGTCACGCGACCACTCTGTATAATTTCAACGAAATTAGATCATATTTGTTGTAAATCTAATAAAAAATACCCGGCTAGATTAGCTCTTCCGGTTTTTTTTTTGAAATTCCGATCACTGATACAATTTGAAATTTAGGTCAAATACTTCTCTACGCGTTCCTGAGAAAAAGGGTCGACAAACAGAAGGACAAGCAAGTGATCCCATAAGGGTTCCTTTTTTTTTGGGATACGGTACCCTAATAATCGTTTATTATTGCTCAACAATCGAGTGTAACCAGTATAATGTATTCCAAGGAACAGGTGGATGTTCCCACACAGCCTGCACAGGTAACTGGCCGGTATCTATTTATAACCAAGACACGAGGAGTCTCAACAACATTGCCAAGTAAGACTTCTAGTGGTTCACACGTTTAAACGGTGTTCAGAGGACCTAGCAAGAGTGCGCGGTGTAAACGTATTTTAACTCTGATATAAACTTTATGACAGTGAGAATAAAGCTCATTTTACTGCAAAATCAGAGTTAAAATAACAAGGAAAACCAGTTAGGGACATCGACACGTAGGATCTGTTACCACGAACTCATCACATGGTTCTAAACCTCGCAGAATATAAAGTTTTGTTGGTTTTTGAAGAAAAACCTGCAATTTTTTTTTGTCACTAACCAACAAAAATATTTCCTGCTGACAGTTAGCCCTTCGATGTCCCAAAAACCGAGTAAAGTTCAAGTCATGAAGACACTATTTATATTATGTTTCGTCGTTGCGTTCATCGCTGCGCAAACGCAGCCACAAAATGTAACACATGTGCCAGCGATTGCGCCACCGATGAAAAATGGTAACTATTTTTTTTTATTATTTATGTACTTCGAAGACTGGTTCAAGGTGTCACGAGAAGAGATCGTGGAAGGAATTGTGGGAGGCCTTTGCTCAGCTGTGGGACAGTATAGGCTAAACAAAAAAAAAACAGTAGTGGTAACGTCCCCGATTTGGGGTCGTCCGTTAATCACGTGATGTTTTTAGCAACTTTTTAACCCCCCCCTACGTGGAAACGTGGTGAGGTTTAAGACTAACCCTTCCCCCCTACCCAAAATCAGGTGTATTTTTTGGTACAAAGTATCTTAAAAAAAATCAGAAAATTATCTTTAACTCTTCAATTCCCAGTGTCACTTGTAGTTTGCAGAAGTTTCATGATTTTTTTCTACCATAAGCCAATTTCATTTTAATTAGGTAGCCAAAGAATAATAAAAATATGTCCTATGTAATTTTTATTATTCTTTAGGTAGAAATTAATTACAATTTTTTTTTTTATTGTCTTGTGGTAGAAAAACAATCTTTAAACTTCTGCAACCTATAAGTGACACTGGGAATTGAAGAGTTAATTACAGGTTAACAGGTATAGTCTCGCGATTTTTTATTTTTTTGTTTTAAAAAAAAAATAAAAATATAAAGTAAATGAATAATCGAAAATAATAAACATAAATTATTAAAAAAATATTCTTCATATCTTTACTTTAAAAATATTTTACAAATAGAAACACCAAGACGGCCAGTGATCCTACCCTTTTTTTTTCAGGAACATCTTCTCCTGAAGACTTTCTTATAGAGGCGCTTCTGCCACCATCCAGGATAATTATAAAATATAAGAATCCCAGTCCAGGTGAGGATAAGAAGCCAGGACAGCGAGAGGACGGCATCCCAACAGACTAATTGACAGCTCACTTATAATGCTACATGGATATTTTGGCGCTTGGATGACAGTTAGGAGGTGCTTCTTCTTAGCGTATCAATGGTATAACATTCAAATATGTTTGGCCCAGAATTCTGCTCGCTGATACAGTCAAAAGGTTATCAAAGGCGCGGGCTGCGGGACTGTTCGAAAGAGATACCACGGCCCTGGAACACAAAGGGCAAAGAAGGAACATGTAAAAATCTGACACTCCCTTCCACTCCGGCCAGAGCGGGGGGGGGCCATTATCTAAATGCCCCTATCATTAGGATGCTTTTGGTAAATATTCGTGAAATTGTCAGTTGAAAAACAAAATAGCGGCGTTAGTCCAGAATCCCGATTAGGTTCAAGTGCCAAAGGAACCATGTAGCCAGTATTTAACTGATTCTAAGTAATTATATAGGGTGACTGGTAATTAGTGACCGATACTTAAACACGTGATTGTACTCATGATAACAAACAACTTTCCCAAAGGCACTTTTTTTTATACACAACACTGATAAGTAAATTGCGCGCGCGCATATTTCATACGGTTGTTGTGTTATATTGTGATAAAAGTGTGTTTATAAAAAATGTTTCTTTGGGAAAGTTGTTTGTTATCATGAGTACAATCACGTGTTTAAGTATCGGTCACTAATTACCAGTCACCCTATATACTGTTTTCTTGCCAGGCCTTGCTTGGCGAGTAATGCAGAGCATATTCATTTAATTACTATAAGGACAGCTTTTATTGTACTAATTTCAATTACAAACAATTAACAAAAAGAAGGTTGTAATACTATGTAAATATTGGAAGAAAGAAACACGTTAATAACAAATAAACAGGTTTTGAATAATGTAATCTGTCTTTTATTGAGAAAATAATCTTCACAAAATAAAATATCACCTGCCTAGCCTTTTCCCAACTATATTGGGGTCGGCTTCGAGTTTTACCGGATACAGCTGAATAACAGTATTTTACATGGAGCGACTGTCTATCTGTCCTTCACAACCCAGTCAGTACAAGGTGATACGATACCCCTTGGTAAGCCTGGTTGTCAGATCTTCGGGTCACTGACTACCTGTAACGACTGTCAAAGATCTACAAATGACAGCCGGAACTAACGGAGTAACGTGCATTCCAAGGCACGGATGAAACTCGGTATGTAATGGGTGATCACCCATCCATGGACCAACTTAGGGAAGCGCGGCTGAACCTGAAGGTCGACCCAAGCGGCTGTTATTATTTAGCCACGAGCTCCAAATGAAACATCAGCCTAGGTTTTGGACCTTGAGCCAGGGTGAAAAAAACGTGTATATAACTGCAAATGATTCATTCTTGATTAAGATAGTAAGGCTTTATATATTTACTAGCTTTTGCCCGCGGCTTCGCTCGCGTTAATTTAGAAGTTGACAATCAATTCGGGTTTTACTCTGCTCGTAATAATTCAATCATCATTCGAAAGACACGTGGCGCCATCTATTATCATAAGAAAGTTATTGTTGTTTTCCTCGGGAACAGTACTTTTTTTTGGGATAAAAGGTACCCTATACCCGTTTCTGTACACCTGACAACGTATATGCAAAATTTCAGGATGATCGGTTCAGTGGTTTAGGCGTGAAAAGGTAACAAACAAACAAACAAACTTACTTTCGCATTTATAATATTAGTGTAGGAGCGCTGACGCAGCATTTTGTATTCTACGTACGCGCAGCGCTCGGCGACTCCAGTTCGCCCGTAACCGCCAATAGCTATAGACGCGCTCTCAACTTAAGTAACTACTCCATTGTAATATTTGTAAATCTGTTCACAAGTAAAGTTATATCCAAGTTCCGCCGAGTATTATTTCTCTCCGTACACACATACCTAAAGACTTGCATGACACGCACACTAAATTAGTAAGGATATCTTTTAAAAATCCAGTGTAACCAGTATTACATATGCCAAGGAATGGATGGAAGTTCCCATTCAAGCTGTGTAGGAAACTGGTCTGCTATTTATAAACAAGATGCGAGCATTCTCCAGAACATAGCTAAGTGAGACTCCTAGTGGATCACACATGTACAAAGTGTAAGGGTCAGTTTGCACCAAGCGCCAAAAATCCTCGCGCACTTTTTTGAAGTCACTGAATAAAGGACTGTTTCACTATGAC
Source organism: Noctua pronuba (assembly GCA_905220335.1). Lineage (NCBI taxonomy): Eukaryota > Metazoa > Arthropoda > Insecta > Lepidoptera > Noctuidae > Noctua > Noctua pronuba. The sequence continues at coordinate 3,298,438 of LR999919.1, read as the reverse complement.
TTTTTAGTGTACAATTCGACGTAGACATTAATACCCGTATTTATAAACAAGTCGCAGTGATTACTTGAGTAAAAGTAATTACTTAAGATACGATTTTTGTTTCGTAGTAAAGCAATTGATGAAAATAAAAAACTTAACCGACAAAAAGAAACCAATGCTAACATTTTATCCGCTGATGTCTCATACACTGAGTATAGTACAAGTCATGAATATGTTACTTATATTGTGTTTTGTCTTCGTGTTCGTCGCTGCGCAAACGCATCCACAAAATAAACCTGTTACTCAAGTGCCAACGCCTGCGCCGCGGCCGCAGAATGGTAACTATTATTTCACCTACTTCATAACAGTACTCACTGCCTCGTTGGTCTAGTGGTCGCAAGCGTGACTGCTGAGCATGAGGTCCTGGGTTCGATTCCCGGGTCGGGCAAAGTGTAAGAGACTTTTCCATCAGGAATCTCTTAGTAGCAGCTATGGAGTCTGGATTTGTGCCCGGTTGATGGCAATAAGCTCGCCCTTTATTACGTGGGACTTAAACATAACTGACGAAATGTAGGTGTACTATTAGGTACACCTTTAACTAACCCTTTGGGGATTACAGGCGTGATGTTATATTGTGTATGCGACCGCTACGGAATGATTTTTAAAACCATTGTCAAAACAGCCAAGACACCCAGCGATTTAATTATTTTTTAACCTTCGACGCAAAAAGAGGGGTGTAATAAGTTGCCGCCGCGGGCGACGCACCGGGCGTCGGGGGCCACGTGGTGGCTCCCGGCCACCGTAGGCGCGGGCCTGTGGACGGTGAGTAATGGGTTAGCTCACCGTCCGTCCGTCTTATGACGACAGGCCGTGTCGACGGCGCGTTCGTGTTCCACGCGCGCCTCAAAGAGATGTCAGCAACCAAGAAGGGGCCCGCAAGGGCCGATGCCTGCCGGGGCTGCGGGACTGTTCGAAAGAGATACCGTGGCCCTGGAACACAAAGGGCAATGAAGGAACATGGATGGGTTTTAGTCAGTAAGAGTCTGACACTCCCTCCCACTCCACCCAGAGCGGAAGAAGTCATTTGATGATTTCCCATCCGTAAAAAAAAAAAAAAAGGGGTGTAATAAGTTTAACATGTGTATCCGTGTGTGTGTCTGTGGCATCGTAGCCCCTAAACTCTTTTTTTTTTGTTCCAGAACCATTGCCTGATGTAGGGTTTCTACCTGAGGAAACGATAATTAAGAAATATAATAATAAGTTTTGAAGATGTGCCAGATGTGCATTCTAAATACATTAGCTCGAAGAGTTTGTTTGTTTGTATCAACGCGCTAATCTCCGGAACTGCCAGTCGAATTTGAAAATTTTTCATTTGATTACATAGCTCAATTCTTGAGGAAAGTATGGAATATTTAACATCGGAGTAAAAGGAAAAAAAAACCCGAAACGGTTGGTAAAACCGCGGAGAACTGTTACTGCTAACTGTTCTAAATAAAATCTTACTAATATTATAAAGAGGAAAGATTTGTATTTGTGTGTGTGTGTGTGTGTGTGTGTATGTTTGTAATGAATAAACTCAAAAACTACTGTGTCGATTTCAAACATTTTTTTCACCATTAGAAAGCTACATTCACCCTGAGTAACATAGGCTATTTTTTTTTAAATGTCCACCCGTGCGAAGCTGGGACGGGCCGCTAGTTTTAAATAAAGATGATTGTCACTTAATCACGCAAACTAATATGTTAAAATTGGAGAAAAGAAAAACGCTAATAACAAATAAAGAGATATTGTATGAATGAATTTGACTATTATTGAGAGTATAATCTTTCTTTAAACATATTTGCGCCTTTTTTTCTAAGTCAATGGTTGATGAGATATTTGCCCCAATTGTGTAATTGAATTTTTTGTATATTTTTTTTCATTTTTTTTCTTTGTATATTTTGACCTCATTTTCGTTGTCAGTGACCCCGAAAACCAGGACAATGATACCCATGATGAAAAAAACAAAAAAAAAAGCTGGTGCCATCTTGAATTTTCATTTTGACCTGCGAGCCCTAAAACCACAAAAATTATACTGAAATTTTTCTTCGGCATCATCTTAAATTTTCATTTTGACCTCATTTTCGTTATCAACGACCCCGAAAACAACGAAAATGACACCCAAGACGAAAAACCCGAAAAAAAAGTAAAGAATAAAATACAGAGGAAGTATAATAAAAAAATTAAAGAGATTTTATCTAATGTAAATAAGTCAACAAAATAAAAAATCGGCTTCTTAGGTGCCTTCGGGCATGGACTGTACTCATCTGTATGCGAATGGGTTCGCCTTGCAGTCACAAGTTTGTATTACATAACAAAACAACACGCCCGTCATCCCCGAAGGGTTAGGCAGAGGTGTACCTAATAGTACACCCACATTTTGCCAGTTACGTTTAAGTCCCATGTAATAGTGGACGAGCCTGTTGCCATAAACCTGGCGCAAATGCAGATTCCGTGGTTCCACCGAGAAACCTTCTAGTTACGGAGATATTGGGGGTCTAACAATTTGTCCGACGCGGGAATCGAACCCAGGATCTTTACGTTCAGCAGTCGCGCTTGCGACCACTAAACCAACGAGGCAGTCACGCTCGTAACTGTTCTCATCTGTATGCGAAGGGGTTCGTCCTACAGTCACAAGCTTGTATTGTTTGTATTGAAAACAGGAAAATCAGCCCATGATTATGTTGATTTTGTATGATCGTATAACGGATCTGTAATTTATAAGCGAGGAAAATAATAGTCTTAACATTACTGAGGAAGGCTCCTTGTGGAACACACGTTACAGTTGAAATCATGAAGATTTTGTTTTTATTGTTTTTGGTTTTCGCGTTAGCGTTCGCCGCTGCGCAAAACAAGCCGAAACTGCCTTCGAAGCCGAGTGGTGAGTGTTACATTGCAATTACAATCGTCATTTATCGCGAAAATTACTTTTTGGAAAGTGTATACCTACATATTGGTGCTCGTGTCTGTACCTTACACCGAGTATAATAAAAGTTCAAGTCATAAAGATGGGTCTCCCTTGTTTGACCGAAAGGAATTTGACAAATTTTCACTTCCCAAAAAAATTTTCGCATAATTTCATTTGCCAAATTATTACTTAGCAAAAAATCTATTCACAAAAAATTGTAACACAAACCTAATGTTTGGGAAGTGAACGTTTAAACTATAACTTGTTTACCAACAAGTACTTTTAACATTTTTTATTTAGTCAAATATTTCAGTTGGAATAACAGTTTTTACGCAAAATCAAATAAGACAAATTCTAAACAGGTTTAATAATATGAATATTAACTATTCTTTTATTTTAGTTAGTAGCGTTTTTTTCTATATAATGTAGTCGTTCCTGGAGGTCACAATATTAACCTAACCTAACAATTTTTTTTTTAAATAAGTAATTATCCTAATCTAAATAGTTCAGTTCCGGGTAACCTACTAAAAACAATCTCTTTTTTCTATTAATGCAAGTCGTTTCTGGCACTCGCCGGCCGCTGCCGCGGCACCGCTCGCTACTCTCGCTCGGCTCGTGCGTAGGGGGTCACAGTTTTAACCTATCCTACCCTATTTTCGCCTTAATATTTTTTGTCTTAACAAATCATTTCACCAAACGTTTATTGTCTGAAGATTGTTTGCTGTAATAAATCATTTGAGTAAAGACCAAATGCCATAATGACATTATACTTGGTAATATTTTGTCAAGTAAAAATTTGACCAAATAAAAATATGCGTACTAAAATCATTCGAAATATTGCAATGGTATATAAAAAAGTTGCTAAAATTTGTTTGGGTAATGAAATTTGGTCAAAATCTTTTCGGCAAAACGGCAGGCTCCCCATAAAGATACCTACACCTCTTCCTATACTATCTGAGAACATTATTGAGTAAGAACAATCATGACTATCATAAAGGGTGTAAAAAGACCCTTAACGAAGCCAAAAGGTACTTGTTCTCCCCGTCATTACGATATTTTTTTTGTTCTAGACCATACCTGGGAACCTAGTTACGGAGATATTAGGGCTCAAAGTTCCAACTTTTTCACAAGTTTTTTTTTTTAAATACATGTTTCTAATGTAAGATTTTTACTTTAAATACCTTCACGACCCCCGTATTATTCAATCCATCCATCAGCATGTTTTGAGTGCGTTACATTGAGTTTTACCGAAAAACGTGATTTTTCACCCCAAAAAAAAAGTCGTTTCCCAGCAATAAATTTTCGCGTAAAGTTACTTAGTTTGATGTACAGAATGCTTGGTTGACGGCTTCGTGAAGGGTCTGTTTACACCCTGTATTTATCTGTGGCATCATAGCTCCTAAACTCCATTTTTTGTTTCAGGAACATTCATACTGCCTGACGTCCTAAAAATAGGGCTTTTACATAAGTCTAAGCTAAAGAAGATATACAATAATTGAAGGTCCAAGTCTTGAAGATGTGCCAGAAGAATGAGCTAGCATTCTTAATTCATAACCTCGAAGACATGACCAACTGTTCATCTTCTATCTACACTAATATAATAAAGCCGAAGAGTTTGTTTGTTTGTATAAACGCACTAATTTCTAGAACTACCAGTCGAATTGGAAAATTTCTAAAAAAACCAGAAACGACTAGTAAAACCGCGCATAAAATTTGTACAAATAAACATTGAAGTGTCCGTTTGTAATTTTAAAATGACCATTTTTTTTTTGAATGCATATTAAAGTATGTCGGTCTGCCTGTTTATTTGTCCTGACTAACTCCGAAACGGCTGAACCGATTTTGACAGGACTTTCACTAGCAGATTGTTGATGTTATAAGGAATAACTTAGGTTAATTTTATTTTAGAAAAAGATTTAGGGTTCCGTGTAAAAAAAAATATCGTGAAATTGTTAACAAAATTCGATTCAAATAGGAAATCATATTTTTATAATAACTTCACGCGGACGAAAATCGCGGGCAACAGCTAGTTTTAAATAAAGATGATTGTCACTTAATCATGCAAACTATTAGCGTGTTAAAATTAGAGAAATACACGCTAATAATAAATAAATAAATCACCAGTTATTATTGAAAATACCCTATTCCCGATACCCCACCGGTAGCGGGAATAGGGTATTCTCAATACATTTTTTTTATTTTTAAATATTTTTATTTTAAGGGATATTTAAAATAGATTTGTATAAAAATAAATATCTAAAGGAAATAAAGAAATTATTTTATTTATATTTTTAAATGTTTTTTTTAAATTAATTTGTAAAGAAATATTTAAAAATATGATATTATGTTTAGAAATGAATGAGGGGAATAAAGAAATTTTGTATAAATAAATCTTGACTTTTATTGAGGGATAATCTTTCTGTTAACACATCTGATCGCTGCATTACCTCCGGGGCACGTTTTTATGATAATGTCTTGTATGATGAGCTGAGCTGCATAATTCGAGTTAAGTAGATACCTACTTAACTCGAATTATGCAGCTCAGCTTCAAAAAAATATAAAGGGTGTAAAAAGACCCTTAACGAAGCCGAAAGGCACTTGTTCTCCCCGTCATTGCGATCATTTTTTTGTTCTAGACCATACCTGGGAACCTTCTAGTTACGGAGATATTGGGGGTCAAAGTTCCAAATTTTTCACAAGTTTTTTTTTTAAATACATGTTTTTAATGTGAGATTTTTACTTTAAATACCTCCACGACCCCCGTACTATTCAACCCATCCATCAGCACAATGTTTTGAATGCGTTACATTGAGTTTTACTGTAAAACGTGATTTTTCACCCCAAAAAAAAAGTCGTTTCCCAGCAATAATTTTGCGTAAAGTTACTTAGTTTGATGTACAGAATGCTTGGTTGTTGGCTTCGTGAAGGGTCTGTTTACACCCTGTATAATAAAAAACAATTGTAATGAACGCCGTTCGCGGCGACAACGATATATTTTAATACCATTGAAACAGGTTTTTTTTGTCTTTTTTTTGTGTTTGACAAAGATAACGTATTTTTATAAAATCAATATAGTACTAGCAGTAATAGTAGGTCAACATTAATACTTACAAAAAAACTATACCTACTCGAATCATTTTACACTGTCTATAAATACAGGCTGTTTGGAAATACAACTTTTTCTCAAAGACTCTTGACGAAGCCGAAAGGCACTTTTGTGAACATTTTTCGTTCTGGACCATTCTTGAGAACCTTCTAGTTACGGAGGGTCAAAGCTCCACCTGTTTTTAATGTTATAACTTAACTTTAAATACCTCCATGACTGACCCCAGTACTATTATTATATTGAGTCTTACCGTAATCCGTGAACTTTCACCCCAAAAAAAGAACGTTTCCATGCAACATATTTTGCGTAGGGTTACTTAGTCAGATTTACGGAATGCTTTACAAAATGGGCCTGCTCTTTACCGCGATCACGCCTGATGAAAAGCGGTTGATGAGGTCTATAATGGAACGAGCGTGCCCAGAAGATGAGCGTTTTTACTTCGTGGCTAATTGACCAAAGTAATTTTTTTTTCACTTGAGAGTCTAAAGACAGCCATCATCTTTCTGACCTTGTTCCGTGTTACTTGGGGTCGACGCAACACGTTTTTATTATCTTCCATTGTTTGTTAACCGTCATGCATACAAAAATTGTTTTTCTCATTTGTAATATTTGCATAAGCCGGCGTGCATGACCAGCTATAAATAAACGTGGCAGGTAGTGGTGTGACCGTTGGACTGCATGGCTGCACGCACCTCTGATTTTTCGGATCCATGTGCGTTTTGTATAATTATCACTTGCTTCGGAGAAGGAAAACATCGTGAGGGAACCAGCATGCCTGAGATATATTTCTCGAGAACGTGTAAAGCCAAGTCAGAGACCCATGGGCGGCATAACAACTCTGACACCAGGTTAGGCACCACACGATAAAGAAGGAGCAGTAATTTCTACCAACCCCCCTGGTGTGTATATGTTTATCCTCGCAATTACGCTGGTTTTTAATACTACTACCGTTTGTCACTTTCTAAGAACAGGTTTTATTCCCATTTTTTTTTAAATCACCCTGTATGTTAAAAATGAACCGCCATTTATAATGAAGATATATGCAGTCTTGAGGCCATTGCTAAGAGAGATTTCTTGTCGAGAACACGCATGCAGTTAAAAACATGAAGATATTATTACTTGTGTTGTTTTTATTAGTCATAGTGTTCATCGATGCGCAAACGCAGCCGTCAAAGGAACCGCCTAAAGTACTGCCGAACATAACAACACCGATGGAAACCGGTAAGTTTTTTTCTTTCATACAATTTTTATTCTTTGTTGCGTATGACATGTGTTTAACAAGATTTTTAAGTTTTTTATTTATAATCATCTTTTTTTATTCATGTATTAAACATGTAAAACATGTGTAAAAAGACGAATATACGAATAAAAAGTTCACATGAACCATATATTCGTGCCTGCCGGGGCTGCGGGACTGTTCGAAAGAGATACCGTGGCCCTGGAACACAAAGGGCAATGAAGGAACATGGATGGGTTTTAGTCAGTAAGAGTCTGACACTCCCTCCCACTCCACCCAGAGCGGGAGAAGTCATTTGATGATTTCCCATCCGTAAAAAAAAAAAAAAAAAAACCATATATTCGTCTTCCTGCCCTTGACCCATGATATATGGGGTCGGCGTAATACGTTTTTTTCTTCCATTCTCCCCTGTCAATCGTCACGCTATCATTTACTCCTCTTTCCTTCATATCATTCCTCACACAATCCATCCATCTTTTCTTTGGTCGTCCTCTCCCTCTCCATCCATCAACATTTATATTCAGTGCTCTTTTAGTGAAATGCGGTTCGTCCCTCCTCATCACATGCACATACAAACTTTCATCTTTTCTGTTAACTTTCAAACGTCCTCATGTTGTTCTAATAATTAAATCTGTTTTTGTTCTAGGACCATTATTGCACCCGCCATTTTGGCTACCGGCATCAACGATACTCAAATTATATACCAAACCACCAAAGATTGGATAGAAGCATTTCTGTGAAATGTGAATCAGGGTCCTACCACTAGCACTTAAAACAGAATAATTTTACTTCAGTGTAGCTAGAGGCTAGAGCTACAAAAGACGTATAACTTCATCTTTCCACGGCACATCAAGCATAACATACATTTACATACACACATCATAAATGTCCAGTATGACATGGCCTCGCTTTGTATAAATTTCCGGTACAATGAGAGATCTGCATAGACTGGTTTTGTATAGTTTGATTGGTCGTCGTGCTTTTTTGGGGTGTAAAATCACGTTTTACGGTAAAAATCAAGGTAGCACACTTAAAACATTGTGCTGATAGTTGCTTTGAATAGTAAACGGGTCATGGACGTAATTATAGCAAAGTTATTACCTTAAATCTAGTATTTTTAAAAAAACTTCAGATAAATTTGCAGTTTTGACCTCTAAAATGTAAATAGAAGATTCCCAGATATGGTCCAGTACAAAAAAAATAACCAGTGCTTTTCCGGCTTCGTATTTTACACCCTTTATAGCAACCTAAGATAACTTAGAATAAACTTGTGTGCGTTTGTTTTTTTTTTGTAACCTTTTATGCCCAATTTCCGGGCAAAGACCTTGTAGTTTGAGCTAAAGATTTTTTTTCAAATCTTTGTAACCACTGAATTTTTAATCTGTCTGTTGGGAAACATAATGTCCGTTGCCGGACAGTCAAAAAACTAACCACATTAAAATTAAAAATTATAAATAAGTATAAACAAATGTCTTGTTATTTATTTACACTGCCCACATACCTATAGAATTACTGACTTATTTCCCTATTAATGAAATGAGTAGAATGGAGTAGAGTTGGTATGTAATAGAAATATGCAAATCTGCTAGCCTGGGCCGACGAAGGCCAATTTTTAAGTATCATGTGCTAAAGTTATGATGGAAATGGACGATGGGACGGCAATCCGACACGATCGGAGAGACACCGAGCGCACGACCAACTGCTTAACGTGCTTTCCGAGGCACAGGGGATATCATACCGCCAAGTTCCAAACTCCGGGCTACTATTGAAAACTTTCTACTGCAAAAACCCAATAGCACATTTGCCCGATCCGGGGGCCCCATCGCCCAGCAGTCGCGCTTGCGACCACGAGACCAACGGGGCAGTAACGGGGTTCCAAAATACTATGTTAGTAATTTTGTGTGCGTGTATGTGAGTCTTTAGGTGTGTGTACGGAGAGAAATAATACTCGGCGGAACTTGTATATAACTTTACTTGAAGACAGATTTACAAATGTTACAATTGAGTAGTTGCTTAATTTGAGAGCGCGTCTATAGCTATTGGCGGTTACGGGCGAACTGTAGTCGCCGAGCGCTGCGCGTACGACGAATACAAAATGCTGCGTCAGCGCTCCTACAGTAACAACAAAAAAGTTGCAATCAATTCATTAGGAGAAAATCAATTTTAAAAGTTCGTTGCTCGTGACTGTACTCATCTGTGTGGGAAGGGGTTCGTCCTAGTCACAAGCTTGTATTATTTGTATTAAAAACAGGAAAACCAGTCCATGATTATGTTGATAGGTGCCTACATAGTTATATTCTTTTACATTTTATATGATCATAGGTGCCTACATAGTTACTTATATTCTTTTACATTTTATATAACGGATAACGGATTAGTAATTTATAAGTGAGGAAAATAATAGTCTTAAAGACATTACTGAGGAAGGCTCCTTGTGAAACACGTTACAGTTGAAATCATGAAGATTTTGTTTTTATTGTTTTTGGTCTTCGCGTTAGCGTTCGCCGCTGCGTCACAGAAGCCGAAATTGCGTTCAAAGCCGAGTGGTGAGTGTTACATTGGTTATTTCGTTTATTGTAGCTCAGTGCATTTAGACAAAAATACTCAAAAGGTAAAACGAAGTTTATAAAGGGTCTAAAAAGACCATTAACGAAGCCGAAAGGCACTTATTCTCCCCGTCATTCCGATCATTTTTCTGTTCTGGACCATACCTGGGAACCTTCTAGTTACGAAGATATTGGAGGTCAAAGTTCCAATTTTTTCACAAGTTTTTTTTTTTAAATACTACTTTTTAAGGTTTTAACTTTACTTTAATCACCTTCATATTCAATTCAATTCAATTTATTTATTTCAGACACAAAGATCCATAATTTTGTTAGTAGGTACACTTTAAAAAAAAAAATGTTAGTTATTAAAATAATCAAAAACCAATCACATTTCTCAATACTGCACAAAATAATCCATCCAATAATACATCTCAAATTAATCTAGAATTTTTTTTTTAAATAAGTTAATGCAATACTATCCATGTCAAATAAAATGTAAAAAAAAAAAAAATGTCAATAATCAAATTTGAAAATATAATAAAATAAAAATAAGTTAAATTAAAAATTATAAATATGGTCATTCGAGATTTAGATTAAAAATTAAAAAAAAAAAAAAACAAACATCTTTTCATTTAGAAAACGGAATACAAATACAATGTGGGCCGAAAAAGGAAGCAAAAGTGAGGCGTACTGCGTATTATTAAATTAAATTCTTTTTTACATGCAACTGTACACAATGCCACAATATTGGACAGTCGAATCTGCCAGTCACAACCCTGAGAATGCTGTTGCTACTATCGCGGGCACGACTAAGCAAGGATGCTGCTCTCTTTTGAAAGATGGCATGGAAGCCATCAATATGAGCGTTTGCAAACATGCCCGACGCACTGCAGTACCTTGGTAGCCGCATCAGCATCCTAAAGGCATTGTTATACTGTACGCGCAGGGCGTTGACTGTCTTCTGCGTATATTTCATAACCCGTTTACTATTCAAAGAAGAAGAAACCTGGCATCTTGTAAAATCGCGCGACGGAGGACCGCGCTCGGCGCGCGGAATTTATTTAGTGTGTACATAAATTGTTAAATAAATAAATAAAAATAAATAAATATTTATTGATAGGATGATTGTAAGGCAAGCCGGGCTTTTGGGGCTTGTATGGTAGGTGCGCCACTGGTAGCTGTTGTCCGCGACCTTAGTCCACGTGAAATTATTATAAAAATATCACTTCCCTATTTGAATCGGATTTTGTTAACAATTTCAAGGGGTGTAATTTTTTTGCACGGAACCCGAATCTTTTAAAAAAAGAAAAGTTTCCTCTTAATGTTTTCCTTCACCGATGACAGTGATGTCCAAGATAAAAAAAAGTACATTACCGTAAAGTAGTGCTGTGCAGTTTTTGCGAAATAACTGGCTCGGTACTTACCTGAAAATAAATAAAGAAATCATTAAATACAATCGATAGGAAAAAAAATTCAATAAAATACAATAAAAAATGTTTTGTCTTTGTATTTATAAGTTTGTTAGTTTATTGTTTTAAGAATACCATATAAGGTATATTATTTTTAAAAGTTCTGTTTTATGTATTCAATTTTCTCTTCTTCTTTTACACACTATGTCTTCATCTACATCTCTATCGTCTACATCTCTTTTTTTATTATCTCCTCTCGCAGGTATGCTGGAAGAGATTTCTTTAGAAATAAGCATCACCTTTGTACTATTTTCTGTTCCTTTCTTCTTTTCTGTATTTAGTGTGTACATAAATTGTTAAATAAATAAAATAAATAAATAAAAAAAACTATCTATTGTCTACATTTCTCCTTTTGCAGGTCTGCTGGCAAAAATTTCTTAAGAAATAAGCAGTACCTATGTACTCATCTATTATAATGTTATTTTCTTGTGTTGTCTACTGTGTGTACATATATGTAGTAGTCGTATTTTCATTAACTTTTTTTATTGAGTTCCTAAGGGAATATTCTTTTTTGAACTTGATTTTTGCATTTTTTTTTTCGTATAGGTATAACATGAAATTTGACGAATTTATATTGTGGCGTAATAGTGTGACCTGTGTGCATCCATTAAACGTCAATTTGAGGAAATGCATATTTCAAGTTTCTTCTAAGAAAATTTACAATTTTTTAAAACTATTATTATGCTATAGGATCCGTGAGGGTATTTATTATTAGGTATCGAGATTGGATTCTATTTACCTTATCCTTTTTGGAGAACAAGAAAAAAAAATACGCCGATCAAAATTAAATAAAATGTACTAAAAAGAGGGAACTTCTACAACACAAGGCAACACACAGGCGCGAGCGGTCGCTTCTCGGCTAATGACGTCATAAAAAACAATTGACGATCGAACATACTTTTTTATTTTATTTTTACGGATGGGAAATCATCAAATAACTCCTCCCGCTCTGGGTGGAGTGGGAGGTAGTGTCAGACTTTTACTGACTAAAACCCATCCATGTTCCTCCTTTGCCCTTTGTGTTCCAGGGCCGCGGTATCTCTTTCGAACAGTCCCGCAGTCCCGGCACGATCGAACATACTTATGCCGAAGATGGTGTTGTCATGTTTTAAAAGTTGTTTGAATTTAGGGAAACGGTGGTACTTAATTTGGGACAAAAAATATGTAATTTAAAATTAATTCTATTCTATTGATTTTTTTCTATTCCGAATTCTATTTGGCAATGCCATTGGTATACCTATATGCCCCTTTCGAATCGGACAGTTTTTTTTAACAAATTGTATTTATATTTCTAAAATACCAAATCATAAGACAAAAATTTTGATTATCGATACTGATTGATTTAAGCAAAAAATACGTAATTTAGACAACATAGTGAGTTTAACTAGTTCTCCATTCAAATCCTCAAATCAGATAAGGTTCTGAGTTCGTTTCCCGGGTTGAGCAAATTATTATTAGGTTTTCCATCACGAATTTCTCAGTAGCAACCACGAAGTCTAGATATCTTATGTTACTGATTTTAAAACTTCCATTGTCTATGCTCAGTGGCCGCGCAAGTGCAACCACAATACAGACGAGGCAGTCAGTTGGATAAACTATTGGTTTTTTTTCCAGGTCTACCACCTTCTTCTCAGGCTGGAGGGCATCTACCTGCATCGTATATCATCAAAGCGTTTCCAAGCAATAATTTTTGCGAAGGGTGACTTAGTTTGATGTACATAATACTTGGTTGACGGCTTCGTGAAGGGTCCGTTTACACCCTGTAGTAGTCGTATTTTCATGAACTTTTTTTATTGAGTTCCTAAGGGAGTGATCTTTTTTGGACTTGATTATATATAATATAATAAATAATAAGTTATTCAGGTAATTTACACCGATAGCTATTTATCGCAGTATAATCACACTATAAATACAAATATAACATTACAAGGTAAATAAAATGGTAACTTAGATCTTACAGTTGCAAAGGAAAAATCCCGTAGCACAATTAATAAGTTCAAAGAGGAAAACTTAGTATATCGTCTCGCCGGTAATATTATAGAGCTGTTTGTGTTAAAAAAAATAACCGACTTCCAAAAAAACATTAAAAAGTGAAAAATAACAATACTCTCGGAAGTCGGTGGCAATCAAGTCAATAAAACAAAAGTCACCGATTTCCGAAAGTAAAGTTATTTCACTTTTTTTTTTTTTATACTTAAAGTAATTTTTTTTTTGTAAAAGTATTTTTTATCCCAGTAGCATCTACGCTCCCGTAAAAAAAAGTCTGAAACCCAGACGCGCAAAGCCACGGCAAAACCTAGTAAGTAAACAAGGATAAAATGTTATATTACTTAGTAGATTCTAATATCATGATTTCTTGTTGTATGAACCAAGACTCGAACCAACAAAGATTACTTATTGCGTTTTATTTTTGTTTATACCACGCTACCGCTGAGCTCGAGGTCCTGGAGCGATTAATGGTTATTTGCCACAGGTTTGCGTAGATTAAGGCGATCTTCCTGTCTCTCTCCATTGTAAATAAGTATCTGAATTTGTATAGTAAACACGCCTAGGACAACACACTGACAACACGTCGGCGTAGTGTTCAAATCTGCGGCCCGCGCTACGCGACGGAGCGCGGTGCAGTGGCAGAATCGCCTTAGGCCTTATTAAGTTAAAATGCGTCTGAAACGTCTTTCCACAACGCCGTAAAATTATACCTAGAATTACAACAACACGATGTTTTTCAAAGGGTCACAAAAAAAACAACTTAATGAGTTTGTAAATAAATGTAAGTTATTATTAAAATAGTTTTTAACGGTCAAAAGTGGTTTGACTGATTAACAGTTTTGACTGTGACATATCTACACTTTTTGATTTTGTTTTTTTTTTCTGGATGGGAAATCATCTAATAACTGCTCCCGCTCTGGGTGGAGTGGGAGGGAGTATCAGACTTTCACTGACTAAAACCCATCCATGTTCCTTCTTTGCCCTTTGTGTTCCAGGGTCACGGTATCTCTTTCGAACAGTCCCGCAGCCCACATAATCTATAGGGGAATTTCAAAAGCAAATTCGTTCGGGATTTAGACTATCAACTTTGAAATAACTTATGTTTCTTAATACTATGTATGAGTTAAAAAATATATAGGGTGACTGTTAATTAGTGATCTATACTTAAACACGTGATTGTACTCATAATAACAAACAACTTTCCCAAAAAAACTTTTTTTTTATACACACACTTTTATCAAAATAACACAACAGCCGCAAGAAATTTACACCTGTGACCTATCAGCTGTTAGTCGTTAAAAATAAAATGTTTTTTAAAAACAGGAAAACCAGTCCATGATTATATTGATAGGTGCCTACCTAGTTACCTATATTCTTTTAAATTTTATATGATCGTATTACGTAACGCATGATTTATAAGCGAGGAAAATAATAGTCTTGAAGACATTACTGAGGAAGGCTCCTTGTGGAACACACGTTAAAGTTGAAATCATGAAGATTTTGTTTTTATTGTTTTTGGTCTTCGCGTTAGCGTTCGCCGCTTTGCCAAACAAGAAACCGAACAAGCTTCTGAAGCTGAAAGGTGAGTTTTTTCGTTGGTTATTCCGTTTATTTATCTTCAGTTTTTTTTTTCTTTTCATTGTAGCCCAGAGAATTAAAGTATAACGAAGTTTATAGTTGTCGAATTTTCATGAACTTTTTTTATTCAGTTTACGTAGCTATAACATGAAATTAGACGAATTTATATTGCGGCGTAATAGTGTGACCTGTGTGCATCCATTAAACGCCAATTTGATGAAATGCATATTTCATGTTTCTTCTAAGAAAATTTTCGTTTTTTTTTAATGAGGATCCGTGAGCGTATTTATTATTGGGTATCGAGATTAGATTCTATTTACGTTACCCTTTATGGAGAACAAGTTAAAAAATACCCCGATGAAATGAAATAAAATGTACTAAAATAAGGGAACATCTATGGCAACACAGGCGCGAGCAGTCGGTTCTCGGGTAGTGACGTCATAAAAAAACAATTGACGATCGAACTCACTTATGCCGAAGATAGTGTTGTCATGTTTTGAAAGTTTGTTTGAATTTAGGGAAACGGTGGTATTTTGGGACAAAAATCATGCAATTTAAAATTCATTCTATTCTATTGAATTCTCTTCCATTCCCAATTCTATTTGGCAATGCCATTGTTATATCTATATGCCACTTTCGGATCGGACAGGTTTTTTTAACAAATTGTATTTATATTTCTAAAATACCAAACTATAAGACTAAAATGTTGAAAAAAAAATGGCCTTCAAAAATCAAGAAATCGCCTATGTTCATCATAGGCGATTTCTTGATTTTTGATCCTTATATGGTAAGCGCTGACTTCGTGCGTGTGTATAGAGTTTATCGAGAAAAATCAGATAAGGTACTGGGTTCGCTTCCCGGGTTGGGCAAATTGTTATTAGGTTTTCCATCACAAATATCTCAGTAGCAACCACGGAGTCTGGATATGTATCCGATTGATGGCAATAGGCTCGTCCTTTATTACATGGACTTAAACAAAACTGGCGAAATGTGGGTGAAGGTACTATTAGGTACACTTTTACCTTACCCTTCGAGGAATACAGGCGTTATGTTATGTTACTGATTTTAAAACTGCAACTACAATACAGACGAGGCAGTCAATTAGATAAACTATTGGTTTTTTTCCAGATGTACCACCAATTTCTCTACATGCACCGCATAGCATCCTTCCGACTCCTAAGCCAGCGAAAGCCGGATAGATCCCGGGTTTCCCAATTGTTCTGCAGAAGACGACCGAGACAATGGAAATATGAACATTATAACAAAAAGCATTTCATCATAATCATCATTCTTCTACACTTATTGCAATTGATTAACAAAAAGCACTAATAATATCTTCATAAGTATCAATTTGATTGTTACCCTGTTTCATGAATTCTTAATTTTTTTTGTGTGTTACTTACCTACTAACTTTGTAAATGTGACGTTTTGAATTAAAATTATACTTTGTCTTAGTAGAATGTTTTATTGCAAGATTTCCTCATCTCGTTTTACATAATATATATATCCTTACTTCCTTACTAATATCATAAATGCGAAAGTAAGTTTGTTTGTTTGTTTGTTACCTTTTCACGCCTAAACCACTTAACCGATCATCCTGAAATTGTGCAAATACGTTGTCAGGTGTACAGAATCGGACATATGGTACCTTTCATCCCGAAAAAAAAATACAGTTCCCGAGGAAAACAATAATAACGTTTTTATGATAATAGATGGCGCCACGTGTCTTTGGTATCATGATTGAATTATATTATTATAAGCAGAGTACAACCCGAATTGATTGTCAAATTCTAAATTAACACGAGCGAAGCCGCGGGCAAAAGCTAGTATTTGTAAATTTGTTTGGGTGGTAATCGGTTATCGTGGTATGGACATATCATGCGGAGGAATGAGGAAAATGTAGTGAAGAAAATGTTGAGTATGAATGTAGATGGCTATAAGAGTAGAGGAAGACCAAAGAAGCGATTGATGGACTGTGTGAAGGATGATATGGCTAGAAAGGAGGTTACTGCGGAGATGACGAGTAATAGATAAGTGTGGTAGAAGAAGACATGCTGCGCCGACCCCAAATAAGCTGGGATACGGGCAGGAGAATGATGATGACGTTCTCGAAAACGGCTCTAACGATTTCGATGAGAGTTGCATTATGCGGTTTACGGGGATGAAAAATCGATCAAGGTTTTATATCTGGATATATTCGTTTTCTCTATTACCACACGAGTAGATCTCGGTCGGCCAGGTACTGATTCTATTATAAGGAAAGATTGTCAAGAATCTTCTGTTATTATAATTAACTAGCCTTTACCCGCGGCTCCACTCGCGTTTATTTAGAATTTGACAGTTAAACTCTTAACACTACTAAAGCTTCTATAATAATATAATTCAGTCATGAAAGACACGTGGTGGACTATTGTCATAAGAAAGTTATTGTTGTTTTCCTCGGGAACAGTACTTTTTTTCGGGGTGAGAGGTACCCTATGTCCCTTTCTGTACACCTGACAACGTATATGCAAAATTTCAGGATGATCGGTTCAGTGGTTTAGGCGTGAAAAGGTAACACACAAACAAACTTATTTTGGCATTTATAATATTAGTATGGATTATATGCCTATAGATCAAGATGCCTGGTGAATTATTTTAATAATACTAGATTGATTACAAGCTAATAATTACATAATACTTCGCAAATTCATAATGATTTTACTACCTTTGACCCATGTTACTTGGGATTGGCGTAACGATATTTTTTTTCTTCCTCCCTGTGTGATCATGGCGGCTTCCTGACGATGTTTTCCTACACCATTTTAAGACCATAACATAACACCACGCCTGAATCCCCGAAGGGTTAGGCAGGGGTAAACCTACAAGTAGCTACACCCACATTTCACCAGTTACGTTTTAAGTCCCAAGTAATAGGTGGCGAGCCAATTGCCATCAACTGGGCCAAATCCAGACTGCGTGACTTAGAAATCCCTGATGGAAAATTTAATAACTCTTTGAACCTCTATCCTCTCTCAGGACCTCTATGCTCAGCGGTCAACGAGCTCGACGCTCGTGACTGTACTCATCTGTATGCGAAGGGGTTCGTCCTACAGTCACAAGCTTGTATTATTTGTTAAAAAACAGGAAAACCAGCTCATGATTATGTTGATAGGTGTCTACCCAGTTACCTATATTCTTTTACATTTTATATGATCGTATTACATAACGGATAAGTAATTTATAAGCGAGGAAAATAACAGTCTTGAAGACATTACTGAGGAAGGCTCCTTGTGGAACACACGTATAAGTTGAAATCATGAAGATTTTGTTTTTATTGTTTTTGGTCTTCGCGTTAGCGTTCGCCGCTGTGCCAAACAAGCCGAAACTGCCTTCGAAGCCAAGTAGTGAGTGTTACATTGGTTATTTCGTTTATTTAGCTTCAGTTTTTGTTTATTTATCCCAAAACTCTAATGTTCCTTTTTTTTACTTTTCGTATTTTCACGGAACTAGAGGAGTGGTTTGTTTTGGACTTGATTTTTGCATTTTTTTTTTTCGTGTATGTATAACATGAAATTTGACGAATTTATATTGGGGCGTTATAGTGTGACTTGTGTGCATCCATTAAACGCCAATTTGATCTGTTCACTTGTTTTCGATGAAATGCATATTTCAAGTTGCTTCTTAGATTTTTTTTTTTAAATTTATTATTTTATATTAGTTATTATACAATATTTTGAAAAAAACCCGTTATCATTTTTGGAGAACAAGTAAAAAAAAATACCCCGATGAAAATTAAATAAAATGTACTAAAATGAAGGAACCTATGGCAACACACAGGCGTGAGCGGTCGCTTCTCGGCTAGTGACGTCATAAAAAAACAATTGACGATCGAACATACTTATGCCGAAGATGGTGTTGTCATGTTTTAAAAGATTGTTTGAATTTAGGGAAACGGTGGTAATTTGGGACAAAAATCGTGCAATTTAAAATTCATTAATATTTTTACTTTCATGATTTTTTTGTTTCTTATTCTATTTGGCAATGCCATGAAAATTAAATAATAATACTAAAATGAGGGAACTTTTATGGCAACACACAGGCGCGAGCGGTCGCTTGGTGTATTCCCGTTGACCCCACCGCCCTTGGCCCCACTGGTGGGGTCAGCGGGAATTGATTAAAACAATTGAAAATTGTTCCCGTTGACCCCACCAGTGGGGCCACGGCGGTGGGGTCAACGGCAATTGATAAAATAATTCAAAATTATTCCCGTTGACCCCACCAGTGGGGCGGGGCAGTGAATCCAACAGGAATTGATTAAAACAATTAAAAATTGTTCCCGTTGGCCCTACTATATTTTTGAGTATTAATAATATTGCTCAAAAACATTGGATGAAATCGAGTAGTGTTAGTACAGTTTTGCTAGTTACGGGCAGTAACCTTACGAACAGTACTAGGCTGGCATTAATGCAAGAGGGTATTTCTTACTAGAAGATTTTCTACCTAGAATTACTATAATCCACCACCACCTTAAGATCATGCCAGCCTGGTACTTTTTGGGGAACATAATATGTGTCGTATATTATATGCCTCACTGGCAACAAACTGGATTTTTTTTTATTACTCAAAAACATTGTATGGAATCGAGTAGTGTTAGTATAGTTGTGCTAGTTACGGGCAGTTACCTTACCAACAGTACTAGGCTGGCATGAATCCAAGATGGTATTTATTACTAGAAGATCGTTCCTACCCAAAATTACAATTTTTTTTAATTTTTTTTAATTCATCAAAAGTTTGTTTCATTCCTACATTTTTCTGATCTCCTAGTAGTTCTTGCCACCTCACGACTAAAATAGGAATCTCACAGAACTAAATCTATATTTCGGATAACATGCAACAAGCAATCAAGATGTTTCTGTTTTTCCTCATCATGATTTTGGCCCCCTGGTAGTCTGTGAGACTATTATCCTTGTTTCTCATCTCCCAATTGTCCTTACCATTTTCCTTATAGTAATCTTCTTTTTCATTAAAGGCGTATGGTAGTGGGGACAGCGGGAATAATATCGCAGACTTCCCGTTGACCCCACCAGTGGGGCAAGGCAGTGGGACCAGCGGGAACAAAAACGCAGACTTCCCGTTGACCCCACCAGTGGGGTAGGGTAGTGGGGCCAACGAAACGACGTTTTTGATTATTCCCGTTGACCCCACCAGTGGGGCTATCCAGTGGGGTCAACGGGAATACACCAACAGTAGGTGGTATAAATTATATAAAATTCAGAAACTATCTATGTCCCGCCGTTAGGCATACAAAATGTTTCTCCAATTAAGTACATGAAATTAAATTGTCTCAAAAAATAAATTAAATTAAAAAAATCAATAAATAACAATGCAATTTGGTTAATTACATAATTAAAATCATCAAATAACACAGCACAAAAAACAACAAACGATAACATTACATAATTTTATGTCGTCTATGTCAATATTCGAACATACTTATGCCAAAGATGGTGTTGTCATGTTTTAAAAGTTTGTTTGAATTTTGGGGAAACGGTGGTAAATTGGGACAAAAATCATGCAATTTAAAATTAATTGTATTATATTGAATTCTTTTCTATTCCCAATTCTATTTGGCAATGCCATTGGTATACCTATATGCCCCTTTCGGATCTGACAGGTTTTTCTAACAGATTGTATTTATATTTCTAAAATAACAAATTATAAGACTAACATTTTGAAAAAAATGGCCTTCTGCCAAAAATAAAGAAAGCGGTCTGCCAGAATCCGCACGCAAAACACGGGGCGCTGCCGTCCCGGGCCTGTGGCCGTGCAGGTGACAGACTCCCCAAATCTGTCACCCGCAGGCCACGCCCTATGGCGGCCGGAGATCGTTGTGCACCCTCAGGTGCGCGGCGCGCTCCCGACCATGAACGCAAGTGGGATGTTTTCCACAGCACCGACCGCCGCGCAATCAAGGAGCTGCGTTTCCTGCAACTGGGCACACTCCCAGAGAGTGCGCCGCCGTGACGTCGGACCAGTTCCCGCAGTAGTGACATCAGGGCGTCGGCTCCCGAACTACTAGCAGTAGCGAAGGGTCAATTTTTGTAAGAGGTAAGCCGGAGTACATATCTTTAATGTGATTCTATTATTTATCTATAGAATACTGATTGTGCCATTTTTTAAAGGGAAGCCGGTAGGAATCGAGTTGAATGGAACCTTCGCCACTGTAAGGTGTGTAATACACGCTAGGGTGTGTGTAGGAGCTCGTGGCTAAATAATAAAAGCCGCTCGGGTCGATCTTTAGGTTAAGCCGTGCTTGCCTAGGTTGGTCTGTGGATGGGTGACCACCCATTACAAACCGAGTGTCCGCCGTGCCTCGGAAAGCACGTTAAGCCGTTGGTCCCGGGAGTCATTTGTATAGATATTCTGGTTGCAAATAACTTTCAAATGTTGTAAACGAACTAACTTCTTTGTAAATCTTCTAAGCTTAGTCAAAATATGTGGCCTGGTCGTTTCCCACGAAAAACATTTTCATGTAAAATGTTGCGTTCAGTACAATATAATATGCGTATATGTTCTTTACAGCCGTTTACAGCCGTTAGGTAGTCAGTGGCCCAAAAAGTCTGACAACCAGTCTTACCAAGGGGTATCGTATTACCCAGTACTAACTGGGTCGTGGAGGTCAGATAGGCAGTCGCTCCATGTAAAATACTGGTATTCAGCTGCATCCGGTTAGACTGGAAGCCGACCCCAATATAGTTGGATAAACTATTGGTTTTTTTTCCAGGTCTACCACCAACATATATACCTGCATCGCATGGCGTCCTTCCGACTACTAAACCAGTGAAAGTGGGATAGATCCAGGGTTTCCCAATTGTTCTGCAGAAGACGACCGAGACAATGGAAATATGAACATTGTAACAAAAAGCATTTCATCATAATCATCATTCTTCTACACTTATTCCAATTTATTAACAAAAAGCATTTATAATATCTTCATAAGTATCAATTCGATTGTTACCCGGTTTCATGAATTCTCAATTACTTTTTTGTGTTACTTACCTACTAACTTTGTAAATGTGACGTTTTGAATTAAATTTATACTTTGTCTTAGTAGAATGTTTTATTGCAAGATTTCCTCATCTCGTTTTACATAATATATATATCCTTACTTCCTTACTAATATTAAAAGTAAGTTTGTTTGTTTGTTTGTTACCTTTTCACGCCTAAACCACTGAACCGATCATCCTGAAACTTTGCATACAGGTTGTCAGGTGTACAGAAACGGACATAGGGTACCTTTTATCCCGAAAGAAAGTAGTGCTCCCGAGGAAAACAAGAATAACATTCTTATGATAATAGATAGCGCCACGTGTCTTTCGAATCATGATTGAATCATATTATTACCAACAACAGAGTACAACCCGAATTTATTTCAAATTCAAAATTAACGCGAGCGAAGCCGCAGGCAAAGGCTGGTATTTATATATAAATTGATTTATTCAGATAATTTACACCCATCGCCATTTATCACAGTATGATCACACTACAAACACAAGTACACCGTGACTTTTTAGTCATCTTACAAAGGTGGTCCACTCAATGTGCCCGACATAAAATAGTTCAAGGCGCGTTATTTTTTTTTACCTACCGTAATAGGTACAAAGAAAAATAAATAAAAATTATGAAACATCCTGTTAATGATATTTACGTGTCAAACGGGAGAATATACCTACCCACAGCTCGAGTCCAGTAGATTATCGCTCACAACAGGGTGTTTTAACTACGTCATGCGTCATAATATTTTTATTTTTAAATTATTAAAATCTCATAAATACCTGTATTTTTTTATGAATGCTTAGTAGTCATTGGATACTTGAAGTGGGCTGACATTGTAAGACGCTAAAAAGTCACGGTGTATAACATTACAAGGTAAATAAAATGGTAACTTAGATCTTCCAGTTGCAAAGGAAAAATTCCGTAGCACAATTAATAAGTTCAAAGAGGAAAACCTACTATAACATCTCGCCTGAAATATTATAGGGCTAGGCAGGTGTATCTAGAATATAACAGTATTCATGGAACCAGAGCAGTCCTGGTAGCATTACAGTACAGAGTACTCACACATGGGCTATGCAGTTATACACCGTGACTTTTTAGTCGTCTTACAAAGGTGGTCCACTCAATGTACCCGACATTAAATAGCTCTAGGCGCGATATTTTTTTACCTACCATAATAGAAGATATGATATAGATGTATTGACAAGGTACTGTCATAATGTTAATTTCCTTAAACAGTTCTCTTAAAGAATCGCGGCTACGTAGATTACATATGGCTCTGATAGCTCTTTTCTGCAGAATAAATATAGGTTCGATGTCTGCAACCCGTCCTCATAGTAAAATACCGTTTGACATAATACTACGAAAATAACTAAAATAGACTAGCCTCGCGGTATCTACATCAGTAAATTGACGTATTTTTCTAACAGCATATGCTGCTGAGCTCAGGTGTCCTGCAAGAGATATATGAAGAAGAAGAGATATATAGAAGATATATTAAATGAAGACCCCATTGTAGCCTTAAGTCGAGCGTGATCCCCAAGAAAACAGTTTTATCGACAAATTCTAGTTTCTCTTGATTCCATACTATGTCACAATCCCTACTTTTGACATTAGTAGAGCAAATCTTATGTACTTCGTTTTTTCCCCATTTAATACTAAATTATTAGTGGTGAACCAATTATTGACCTGCAGTAGGGCGTTATTTACGTCATCAAGATTTGTGGCACGTCTGTTCATTTTAAATATATTAAAGAAGTATCTTCAGCAAAGAACACCATTTGTGGTTGGTTTTTAAATAAACGGGGTAAATCATTGATATAGACTAAAAAGAGGAAAGGACCTAATATCGAACCTTGTGGTACACCCATACTTACTTTTAAAGACAAAGAAAATAAAAACAGGAAAACCAGTCCATGATTATGTTGATAGGTGCCTACCTACTTACCTATACTCTTTTACATTTTATATGATCGTATTACATAACGCATGATTTATAAGCGAGGAAAATAACAGTCTTGAAGACATTACTGAGGAAGGCTCCTTGTGGAACACACGTTAAAGTTGAAATCATGAAGATTTTGTTTTTATTGTTTGTGGTCTTCGCGTTAGCGTTCGCCTCTGTGCCAGACAAGCCGAAAACGCTCCCGAAGCCACTTGGTGAGTGTTACATAGGTTATTTAATTTATTTATCTTCTTCAGTTTTTTTTTTTACATTTGATTGTAGCCCAGAGCAATTAGACAAAAAATACTCAAAAAGTATAACGAAGTTTATAGTAGTCGAATTTACATGAACTTTTTTTATTCAGTTCCTAAGGGAGTGGTATTTTTTGGCCTTTATTTTTTCAATTTTTTTTTCATGTTGGTATAACATGATATGAGACGAATTTATATTGCGGCGTAATAGTGTGACCTGTGTGCATACATTAAACGCCAATTTGGAGAAATGAATATTTCAAGTTTCTTCTAAGAAAATTTTCATTTTTTTAAAATTATTATTACACAGTATGTTCAAAAACAACCTGTCTGATCCATGAGGGTATTTATTATAAGGTATTGAGATAAGATTCTATTTACGTTATCTATTTTGGAGAACAAGTAAAAAAATACCCCGATGAAAATTAAATAAAATGTACGATCGAACATGCTTATGCCGAAGATGGTGTTGTCATGTTTTAAAAGCTTGTTTGAATTTAGGGAAACGGTGGTAGTTTGGGACAAAAATCATGCAGTATAAAATTCATTCTATTCTATTGATTTCTTTTCTATTCCGAATTCCATTTGGCAATGCCATTGTTATACCTATGTGCCCCTTTCGGATCGGGCAGGTTTTTTTTAACAAATTGTATTTATATTTCTAAATCACCAAATAATAAGACTAAAATTTTGAAAAAAAAAATGGATAAAAATAGGCAATTTCTTGATTTTTGATCCTGATGTGATAGCGCAGTCTTCGTGCGTGTATAGAGTTTATCAAGACTGATTGATTTAAGGAAAAAAATAGGTAATTTAGACAATATAGTGAGTTTAACTAGTTCTCCATTCAAATCCCCAAATCAGATAAGGTTCTGTGTTCGATTCCCGGGTTGGGCAAATTGTTATTAGGTTTTCCATCACAAATATCTCAGTAGCAACCACGGAGTCTGGATATGTGTCCGATTGATGGCAATAGGCTCGCCCTTTATTACATGGGACTTAAACATAACTGGCGAAATGTGGGTGAGAAACTATTAGGTACAGCTCAACCTACCCCTTCGGGGAATACAGGGGTGATGTTATGTTACTGATTTTAAAACTTCCAATGTCTATGCTCAGTAGCCGCGCAAGTGCAACCACAGCACAGACGAGGCAGTCAGTTGGATAAACTATTGGTTTTTTTTCCAGGTGTAGCAGAAACTTCTAATGCTGGAGGGCAGCTAACTAGAGCGCGTAACATCAATCCGTTCAACAAACCAGTGAAAGTGGGATAGATCCAAGGTTTCCCAATTGTTCTGCAGAAGACGACCGAGACAATGGAAATATGAACATTATAACAAAAAGCATTTCATCATAATCATCATTCTTCTACACTTATTCCAATTTATTAACAAAAAGCATTTATAATATCTTCATAAGTATCAATTCGATCGTTACCCTGTTTCATGAATTCTCAATTACTTTTTTGTGTTACTTACCTACTAACTTTGTAAATGTGACGTTTTGAATTAAAATTATACTTTGTCTTAGTAGAATGTTTTATTGCAAGATTTCCTCATCTCGTTTTACATTATATATATATATATATATATATATATATTTATATATCCTTACTTCCTTACTAATATTATAAATGCGAAATTAAATTTGTTTGTTTGTTACCTGTTCACGCCTAAACCACTGAACCGATCATGCTGAAACTTTGCATATAGGTTGTCAGGTGTACAGAAACGGACATAGGGTACCTTTTATCCCGAAAAAAAGTAGTGCTCCCGAGGAAAACAAGAATAACGTTCTTATGATAATAGATAGTGCCACGTGTCTTTCGAATCATGATTGAATCATATTATTACCAACAACAGAGTACAACCCGAATTGATTTCAAATTCAAAATTAACGCGAGCGAAGCCGCAGGCAAAAGCTGGTATTTATATATAAATTGATTTATTCAGATAATTTACACCCATCGCCATTTATCACAGTATGATCACACTACAAACACAAGTATACCGTGACTTTTTAGTCATCTTACAAAGGTGGTCCACTCAATGTGCCCGACATGAAATAGATAGAACTAGACGCGTTTTTTTTTTACCTACCGTAATAAGTACAAAGAAAAATAAATATACATTAGAAGAAATTATGAAACATCCTGTTAATGATGTTTACGTGTCAAACGGGAGAATATACCTACCTAGAGCTCGAGTCCAGTAGATTATCGCTCACAACAGGGTGTTTTAACTACGTCATGTGTCATAATATTTTTAATTTTTAAATGATTAAAATCTCATAAATACCTGTATTTTTTTTATGAATGCTTAGTAGTCATTGGATACATGAAGTGGGCTGCCATTGTAAAACGACTAAAAAGTCACGGTGTATAACATTACAAGGTAAATAAAATGGTAACTTAGATCTTCCAGTTGCAAAGGAAAAATTCCGTAGCACAATTAATAAGTTCAAAGAGGAAAACCTACTATAACATCTCGCCTGAAATATTATAGGGCTAGGCAGGTGTATCTAGAATATAACAGTATTCATGGAACCAGAGCAGTCCTGGTAGCATTACAGTACAGAGTACTCACACATGGGCTATGCAGTTATACACCGTGACTTTTTAGTCGTCTTACAAAGGTGGTCCACTCAATGTACCCGACATAAAATAGCTCTAGGCGCGATATTTTTTTACCTACCATAATAGAAGATATGATATAGATGTATTGACAAGGTACTGTCATAATGTTAATTTCCTTAAACAGTTCTCTTAAAGAATCGCGCCTACGTAGATTACATATGACTCTGATAGCACTTTTCTGCAGAATAAATATAGGTTCGATGTCTGCAACCCGTCCTCATAGTAAAATACCGTTTGACATAATACTATGAAAATAACTAAAATAGACTAGCCTCGCGGTATCTACATCAGTAAATTGACGTATTTTTCTAACAGCATATGCTGCTGAGCTCAGGTGTCTTGCAAGAGATATTAAATGAAGACCCCATTGTAGCCTTAAGCCGAGCGTGATCCTCAAGAAAACAGTTTTATCGACAAATTCTATTTTCTCTTGATTAAATACTATGTCACAATCCCTAATTTTGACATTAGTAGATCAATTCTTATGCACTTCGTTTTTTTCCCATTTAATACTAAATTATTAGTGATGAACCAATTATGGACCTGCAGTAGGGTGTTATTTACGTCATCAAGATTTGTGGCACTTCTGTTCATTTTAAATATATTAAAGAAGTATCTTCAGCAAACAACACCATTTGTGGTTGGTTTTTAAATAAACGGGGTAGATCATTGATATATACTAAAAAGAGGAAAGGACCTAATATCGAACCTTGTGGTACACCCATACTTACTTTTAAAGACAAAGAAAATAAAAACAGGAAAACCAGACCATGATTACGTTGATAGGTGCCTACCTAGTTACCTATACTCTTTTACATTTTATATGATCGTATTACATAACGCATACTTTATAAGCGAGGAAAATAATAGTCTTGAAGACATTACTGAGGAAGGCTCCTTGTGGAACACACGTAAAAGTTGAAATCATGAAGATTTTGTTTTTATTGTTTTTGGTCTTCGCGTTAGCGTTCGCCTCTGTGCCAGACAAGCCGAAAATTCTTCCGAAGCCACTTGGTGAGTGTTACATAGGTTATTTAATTTATTTATCTTCTTCAGTTTTTTTTTACTTTGGATTGTAGCCCAGAGCAATTAGACAAAAAATACTCAAAAAGTAGAACGAAGTTTATAGTAGTCGAATTTTCATGAAATTTTTTATTCAGTTCCTAAGGGTGTGGCCTTTTTTGGACTTGATTTTTGCTATTTTTTTCATGTAGGTATAACATGAAATTAGACGAACCTGGGTGACCTGTGTGCATCCATTAAACGTCAATTTGATGAAATGCATATTTCAAGTTTCTTTTAAGAAAATTTTCATTTTTTTAAATTATTATTACACAATATTATGTTCAAAAAACCCTGTCGGATTTATAATTAGGTATTGCGATTAGATTCTATTTACGTTATCCTTTTTGGAGACCAAGTAAAAAAAAATACCCCGAACCAAATAAAATAAAATATACTAAAATGAGGGAATTTCTATGGCAACACAGGCACGAGCGGTCGCTTATCGGCTAGCGACGTCATAAAAAAACAATTGATGATCGAACATGCTTATGCCGATGATGGTTTTGTCATGTTTTAAAAGTTTGTTTGAATTTAGGGAAACGGTGGTAATTTCGGATAAAAAACATGCAATGTAAAATTCATTGATATATTTTTACTTTCATGAATATTTAATATTTCTTTTTATATTTCGCAATGCCATTGGCTATGTGCCCCTTTCGGATCGGGCAGGTTTTTTTTTAACAAATTGTATTTATATTTCTAAAATACCAAATTAAAGCCTAAAATTTTGTAAAAAAAAATGGATATAAATAGGCGATTTCTTGATATTTAATTCTGATGTGACAGCGCAGTCCATGTGCGTGTGTATAGAGGTTATCTAGACTGATTGATTTAAGGAAAAAAATAGGTAATTTAGACAATATAGTGAGTTTAACTAGTTCTCCATTCAAATCCTCAAATCAGGTAAGGTTCTGGGTTTGATTCCCGGGTTGGGCAAATTGTTATTAGGTTTTCCATCACAGCAGCCGTTTTGCATCACATTCTCAGTAGCAACCACGGAGTCTGGATATGTGTCCGATTGATGGCAATAGGCTCGCCCTTTATTACATGGGACTTAAACATAACTGGCGAAATGTGGGTGAGAAACTATTAGGTACAGCTCAAACTACCCCTTCGGGGAATACAGGGGTGATGTTATGTTACTGATTTTAAAACTTCCAATGTCTATGCTCAGTAGCCGCGCAAGTGCAACCACAATACAGACGAGGCAGTCAGTTGGATAAACTATTGGTTTTTTTCCAGGTGTAGGACCTACTCCTCGTGCTGATGGGCATCTAACAAGACCGCATATCGTCCTGCCGACTACTAAACCAGTGAAAGCCGGATAGATCCAGGGTTTCCCAATTGTTCTGCAGAAGACGACCGAGACAATGGAAATATGAACATTATAACAAAAAGCATTTCATCATAATCATCATTCTTCTACACTTATTCCAATTTATTAACAAAAAGCATTTATAATATCTTCATAAGTATCAATTCGATTGTTACCCGGTTTCATGAATTCTCAATTATTTTTTTGCGTTACTTACCCACTAACTTTGTAAATGTGACGTTTTGAATTAAAATTATACTTTGTCTTAGTAGAATGTTTTATTGCAAGATTTCCTCATCTCGTTTTACATAACACACATTATATATATATATATATATATATCCTTACTTCCTTAAGTTAAGTACTTAAGTACTGAGAAATTCCTGATGGAAAACCTGAATAACAATTTTCCCGACCCGGGAATCGAACCCAGGCCCTGCAGTCTCGACAAATGTAACGACAAAAATCGGTCATTAAGTGTAATGGATGTCAAATTTCTTTAATAGATTTTCAACCTTATCCTTTCGAAATAAAGTAGAAAATCTATTAAAGGAATTTGACAACGATACGACTTAGCGACCGATTTTTGTCGCTATTTATGTCGAGACTGCAGGGCCAGGACCTCATGCTCAGCAGTCGCGTTTGCGACAACTAGACCAACGAGGCAGTCACTGGGAAACGTTACTGCAAAACGGTAAACAATAACAAGTAACGCAAATTATTTACATACATAATGATAGTTATTCGAATATTACATAAGAATATATTCTTAGGTATCAATACTAATATTATAAACGCGAAGCTTTTTCTCCGTGTGTCTGTTACTGTACAAAAAATCTTTATGAATTTTTCACGATTTTTATCGCACAAGCTACATAATGCCGCCTGTAACGACCCTTACATACTCCTTTTGATTCGTTTTTAACCGATTTCTAAAAAAGGAGGAGGTTATGTATTCCACTGTGATTACTGGTTCGACTTTCGCAATTCTTTTTTCTTTTGGTAGCTCGCGTGGTGTGTAATTTTATTAACTTAACTTGGGAAGTTTACGAGTTATCTTCTATAATACGTATTTTTTCTTCCTCGACTGTTGACATGACAGTAAAATTGACTTGAAAAAATTTTTGTAGGGTATTTCAACTAAAAAGGGTAAAATTTAAAAAAAAATACAAACTTCCAAAAAAACACGTGAAAAATAACTCTAATTTTGGAAGTCGGTGGCAATCAATGAAAAAAGCAAAGTCACCGACTTCCGAAAGTAAAGTTATTTATCACTTTATTTGTTGTTTTTTGTTTTAAATTTGTAAAAATATTTTTTATCCCAGTAGCATCTACGTTCCCGTAAAAAAAGATCCAAGGCCCAGGCGCGCAAAGCCACGGCAAAACCTAGTAAGTAAATAAGGATAAAATCTTATATTACTTTGTAGATTGTTATATCATGATTTCCTGTTCTCTTTAAAAAAAAGACTCGAAGCAGTGGCACACCTACCATACAAGCCCAAAAGCCCGGCTTGCGTTACAATCAGCCTATAAAGAAATAAGAAAAAAAAACGTTCCATAATAGCAATAATTTATCAATATCAAAATAATAATAACTACCGTCGCGCGATTTTACAAGTTGCCAGGTTTCGTATTAGAAAAGTGACGTCATAGGCACAGCGCCATCTAGTAGGGAGCGGTGAAACGTATTACGAACAACTCAATCAGTGAACTTCTGTTACTTATAAATCTAATACATGGTAGAATGTTTAAATCATGAATGTTAAACTAAACGTGTGTTACATTACTAAATACACCTCCCACTTACACTTCGGGTATTAGAGGCGCGATGTTATGTTATCCTATATTCTATCCTAGTAAATACACAATACAGAAGAAATTCCTAATTAGGGGCCACTTTAAAAAAAAAAGCAAAGTTAAGCAATATTTGTATATTTGTAATCACGTTCTCGAAAACGGCTCTAACGATTTCGTTAAGACTTGCAATTGCAATATGCGGTTTACGGGTGCGTAAATCGATCTAGCTAGCTCTCGTATATGAATCCGAGTAGGGCTCTGTCGCCCAGGTTCTATTGGATTCCATTATAAGGAAACATTGTCAAGTATCTTCTGATACTATAATTAATATGTTTATAGATCCAAATGCCTAGTCAATTATTTTAATAATACTAGATTGATTACACGCTAATAATTACAGAATACTTCGCAAATTCATAATGATCTTACTACCCTTGACCCATGTTACTTGGGGTTGCCGTAACGATTTTGTTTTTCACTCTCCCTGTGTTATCATGGCGGTTTCCTGACGATGTATTCCTGCACCGTTTTTAGACCATAACACAACATCACGCCTGTAATCCCCGAAGGGTTAGGCAGAGGTATACCTACACATTTCAACAGTTACGTTTAAGTCCCAAACTAATAATAGGTGGCGAGCCAATTGCTACAGTGGGGCACAAATCCAGACTCCGTGACTTAGAAATCACTGATGGAATAATCCAATAACTCTTTGCCGAGGCGGGTATTTAACCCAGGACCTCTATGCTCAGCGATCGCGCTTGCCACCACTAGATCAAAGAGGCAGTCATGCTCGTGACTGTACTCATCTGTATGTGAAGGAGTCCGTCACCTCCTTCTGCGAAGCAGTCATGCTAGCGAAGGAGGTGGCGGGACGTGAGAGGGAGAGAATCTCACGTCCCAGCCGTCGCGGGGGACGCACCGGGCATCGGGGGCCACGTGGTGGCTCCCGGCCACCGTAGGCACGGTGGACCTGTGGACGGTGAGTAATGGATTAGCTCACCGTCCGTCCGTCTTATGACGACAGGCCGTGTCGACGGCGCGTTCGTGTTCTACGCGCGCCTCAAAGAGATGTCAGCAACCAGGAAGGGGCCCGCAAGGGCCGATGCCTGCCGGGGCTGCGGGACTGTTCGAAAGAGATACCGTGGCCCTGGAACACAAAGGGCAAAGAAGGAACATGGGTTTAGTCAGTAAAAGTCTGACACTCCCTCCCACTCCACCCAGAGCGGGAGGAGTCATTTGATGATTACCCATGCGTAAAAAAAGGGGGTTCGTCCTAGTAACAAGCTTGTATTATTTGTATTAAAAACAGGACCAGAACCAGTCCATGATTATGTTGATAGGTGCCTACCTAGTTACCTATATTCTTTTACATTTTATATGATCGTCTTACATAACGCATACTTTATAAGCGAGGAAAATAACAGTCTTAAATACATTACTGAGGAAGGCTCCTTGTATAACACACGGTAAAGTTGAAATTATGAAGATTTTGTTTTTATTGGTTTTGGTTTTCGCGTTAGCGTTTGCCGCTGCGTCAAACAAGCCGAAAGTGCCTTCGAAGAAAAGTGGTGAGTTTTAAATTAGTTATTTCGTTTATTTATCCCAAAAATCGAATGTCCCGTTTTTTTTACTTTTCGTATTTTCACGGAACTTTTTTTATTGAGTTCCTAGAGGAGTGGTTTTTTTTGGACTTGATTTTTGCATTTTTTTTTTCGTGTAGGTATAACATGTAATTTGACGAATTTATATTGTGGCGTAATAGTGTGACCTGTTTGCATCCGTTAGCAACACAGGCGCGAGCGGTCGCTTCTCGGCTAGTGACGTCATAAAAAACAATTGACGATCGAACATACTTATGCCGAAGATAGTGTTGTCATGGTTTAAAAGTTTGTTTGAATTTCATGTTTTTTTAATTTAGGACAAAAAATATGCAATTTAAAATTCATTCTATTCTATTGAATTCTTTTCTATTCCGAATTCTATTTGGCAGTGCCATTGTTATACCTGTGCCCCTTTCGGATCGGACAGATTTTTTTTTAATAAATTGTATTTATATTTCTAAAATAACAAATTATAAGACCAAAATTTTGAAAAAAAAAATGGCCTTCATGAACATAGGCGATTTCCTGATTTTTTATCCTGATGTGATAGCGCAGTCTTCGTGCGTGTATAAAGGGTGTAAAAAGACCTTTAACGAAGCCGAAAGGCACTTGTTCTCCTTGTCATTGTTCTCCTTGATATTGGAGGTCAAAGTTAATTTTTTTCACAAGTTTTTTTCTAAATACATGTTTTTAAAGTAAGATTTTTACTTTAAACACCTCCACGACCCCCATACTATTCAATCCATCCATCAGCACAATGTTCTGAGTGGGTAACATTGAGTGCTACCGTAAAACGTGATTTTTCACCCCAGAAAAAAAAGTAGTTTCCCAGCAAATTTTTTTGCGTAATGTTACTTAGTTTCATTTAAAGAATGCTTGGTTGACGGTTTCGTGAAGGGTCAGTCTACACACTGTATGTGACTATGGCGGTCAAAAGTAAAATAAAAAAATAATCTAATTCAATCTTTTCTTTTTCAGCTTCTAAAAGCCCCCAATTACCGAAATCGAAGCTATTAGGAATTTACCATGGATACCCAAATAAACAGAAAAAAGGGGAGGCGTATACCCAGCAGTGGGCGATTCCGGGCTCATGATGATGATGATGATGATGACCCAAATAAACCACAGAAAGATAAAAGTGGCTAGTGCAGTACCTATTTATTATTTTAAGTTATTTTCTTCACTGCTTGAAGATTTATGGAGATGCCAGACCAGCAATAGTGACAAAACACTGCGAGACAAACTCGATGAGAAAGGCCGCATTTGATACTGAAGCTTTTTAATCATTTACAATATAACATACATAACATCACGCCTGTAATCCTCGAAAGTTTAGGCAAAGGTGTACGTAATAGTACACCCACATTTTTAAAACGCGGTTGGTGGTGTTTGAAGCCTGGCCTACTGCTTACCTTCCACCGTTTTATTTTATTGTCTAAATAGCAGCATAGCGTAAAACCTATCAATGATTACTGGTATTAATATAAACAAGACACTTCACAAGACATTGATAACATTTTATACACACCGTGACTTTTTAGTCGTCTTACAAAAGTGGTCCACTCAATGTGCCCGACATAAAATAGCTCTACACGCGATTTTTTTTTACCTACCATAATAGGTACAAAGAAAAATAAATAAAACATTAGAAAAAATTATGAAACAGCCTGTTAATGATGTTTACGTGTCAAACGGGAGAACATACCTACCCAGCGCTCGAGTCCAGTAGATCATCGCTAACATATTAAAATCTCATAAATACCAATTTTTATTTTATGAATGTTTAGTAGACATTGGATTCATGAAGTGGGCTGCCGTTGTAAGACGACTAAAAAGTCACGGTGTATATATTTTAATTTTTTATGTCAGATTCTGCATTAATCATTAGATACAATAATATAAAGACTTTGTCTACGAATTATGTTCCACTGGTTAATTTATTTGTATTATTTACTACCGAGCTGGTAGTGTTGGACTAACACACTTGTGTGAACACTAATAGAGTTGAAATTGAAATAATACCAAATTGTGTCCTGAGCTAAGCTGGTAATATACAAGGTGTAAACGGACCCTTCCCGAAGCCATCAACCAAGCATTCGGTACATCAAACTAAGTAACCCTACGCAATTTTTTTTGCGGGGAAACGACTTTTTATTTTTGGGGTGAAAAATCACGTTTTACGGTAAAACTCAATGTAACGCACCCATAACATTATGCTGATAGATGCATTGAATAGCACGGGATTAGTGGAGATATTTAATGTAAAGTTATAACACTAAAAATTTGTATTGAAAAAATACTTGTGAAAAAGCTGTAACTTTGACCCCCAATATCTCCGTAACTAGAAGGTTCCCAGGTATGGTCCAGAACAAAAAAGTGATCGCAATGACCGGGAGAACAAATGCTTTTCGGCTTCGTTAAGGGTCTATTTACAACCTTTATTTTCTTAAATTCACTCGAGCCCAACCAAATCGTGGTAACAACGGTAACGAAATCTAATTTGACGAAAACGCCATCTATCGAGCTTGAGGTTCAACTTTTGCAACTTTTGAACCTTTACAATATTATCACTACGCTTTCTGCATTAAAATGTATCGTATCTCTATTTAATAAAATATTATTAGCTTTTTATTTTGTGTTTTAATTATATTTATTCCTAAACAATTCATGTAAAACCTCCATAATAGATCTCTTTATGCATTCGTATTTCCGAAGATAGACGATGAATGCCGAAGTCCAAACTTTGCCTGGGAGGTCTGTCGGTACTGTAACCTATGTGATGTGGACAACCAGTCTAACCAGATGCAGGATTTTATAGACTACTAGCTGTTGCCCGTGACTGTGTCCGCATGAAATATTATAAAAATATTACTTCCCTATTTGAATCGAATTTTGTTTACAATTTCATGGATTTTAATTTTTTTGCACGAAACTCTTATCCTTTTTTAGGGCTCCGTAGCCGAATGGCAAGAAACGGAACCCTAATAGATTCGTCATGTCTTTCTGTCTGTCCGTCTGTATGTCACAGCCACTTTACTCCGAAACTATTAGGACTACACAATTGAAACTTGGTAGGTAGATGTATTCTGTGAACCGCTTTATGATTTTTATACAAAAATAAAATATACATTAAAAGATTAAGTGGCGGCTGAAACTAAACATGGAACAAGTAACTGACATTTTTTTTTTTTTTCATCAAACTTATACGTGCGGAGTGTCTATAGATAGGTTTTTAAAATTGACATGGAGGTTCCTAAACCATTTTTTTTATCGTTTGAAAGATAGTCACTTCCAAAGTGGTAAAATGTGTCCCCCCCCCCCTCTAATTTCTAAAGTAAGAGGAGGAAAATTCTGAAAAAATGTAGGATTGTAGAAAGTAAAAAAAACTTTCAACGAGAATTGGTTTGAATTAGATTTGATGTTTAGTTTTTGAGATATGGGACTTTTTCATCAAATTGCAGCACTAACTTTGTTTTTCATTAACATGGTATAAAAAAACAATTTAGTTTTAGTGTTGAAGGTAATACAATAAAGTACCGGATATTATGTACTTCCATTTGCATTCAGTTAAAATCTGTTATTTTGGAATTACAAACAGACATTTCAATTTTACTTATTTGTATAGAAAACGAAACATGCACATAAATTATTCACTAAGTATTTATATATGCATTTACGCGTTTACGTTTCTACCTAGTGTATTTAAGAAATGGTAGAAGGAGGCAGCGTTAAAAACAGTCGTGTTTAAAAATTAAGATTTTATGTTTTTTGTTGCTGTGCATTGTTTTCGCTGCTGCGAATCCTGAGGAAAACGAAGAGAAGAAAATGCCGACAGTCGCTGAAGGTAAATGACATACTTTAAGGCACCTCGCGCACTAGACAGCCACGACCACGACCAGTGGACGCAGACGCGACTTTTGGTCGAAACCAGGAAGAAAATTTGGTCGCACGAACGGGCGTCCGACCAGTTTTGTTCATGATTGCGGCCGGCCATGCGACAAGTCGTGGTCGTGGCCGCGTAGTGCGCGAGGTGCCTAAATGTTCAGTTAATAAGCTTCGTTATAAGAAACATCGCGCCTGTTCTCTTTTGAAAGAACATTGCCCACTTATTAGAACAACCGTGGCCTTCAGTAAACACTGATAAATAGTTTACGGAATTATAGTTTAAGTTATTATGAGCACCTTCTAGTACTTATCAGTTAAGAAAATAAGTCGCCATTTGGAAATAAAACAGTCTTAATTATTTTTATAACATTTATTTTTTCTTAAGCACAGACGTATTCTATACACTTACAATCACTTTTGAATGGTAAGTACATAATGTTTAATGTACAATTTATCGTACTTCGACAATTTTTAATTGATGAGATCTCAAGCGCCTCATATCCACTCTACAATTCGCACAGCGAACTTTGTTTGCGCCGCCGCCAGTTAACCCCTGTAACGACTCGCTCCAGACAGCAGAGCTGCTCGGGTCCATATGCGCGCCGGAGCGGATTGTAAAAGCGGGGCGAGAGTCCCAATACGTCGAGGGCATTAGATGTAGGGCCAACAATTTCCACATTCTCATCAGAGTTGTCATTCAAAGAGGAGCCAGGGTTCAAGTGCGAGGGTCGTCATTCGGGTGAGGTTGATCGGAGTCCATTGTCGTAAAAAAGGTCGCAAAAGAGCACAAACCACGACAAAAGAAAACTACGATAGCGAGTATTAGCGAACGCGCTAACGAGGAGGGGGATTACAGTTTACTGTCAAATCCATGGCATCTGTCAAAGGACAATGTTGCCATATTTAGAAATAAAATCGATTATTTGCAACGATTGTTGGTTTCGATCAATTTAATTTTTATCTAAATACGGCAAAGCCGTAAAGGATACAGTGATTTTATCATTTTATGTTTATGTATGTGTAGACTATAGGATCTCTGTTCTGAGGTGTTTATGATCATAATAGTTTTGTCTTAAGATCGAGTAGGTTTCGTTCAAAGAAACTGAAATGACCGTGACATCAGAAAAACTTTTCGCTATCATAGAAATATTTAAAATCAGTTTAAAAATTAGGAATCCGACTAACGTATTGAGCAATATTATAAGCGCTTCCCAAAGTCAAGACCTTATGATAAGATAAGATAAGATAAGATTCTTTATTTGCGTATATGATACTTCAGTTTTAATTTAAATAGTACCTAGCCGACAAGTTGCTTTTTTTTTTCGCTGACGGGTTTTAGTTTCTAAGTATTTTTTTATTTATTTTTTTATTTTATACTAATCTTATATTTTATTTTATGCTATAAAATATAGTTTCTCAGCAAAGTCAAAGCTAAATAAGATGAAAGTGTTTATGAAGTGTACCTACACTGTTCATCATCATCATCAACCTCTTTTACTCCACGGCTGGAGAACAGTCTTGTCCTTCGATTGCACGCCAGTATGCACACAGGTTCATTTTTAATTAATTAATTAATCCATATTAATTAATATGGATTAATCCAATCGATTAAAATTATTATCGATTGGATTAATCCGTAATCGATTATATTTATTAAATTAAATTAAATTGAACAAAATTATAATGGCAACCCTAAACTTCGCCTGGAAGTGAAACTCTCATTGATAAAATGTTAAATTACTTATTTATTTGTTATGATCACGGCGTCATATTTAGAGATAGAACTTAAACGAATAATTCCTACTTAAAAAACTTATATTTTTTGATTTTCTTACAAAATGTGTCCGTGCAAAATGTGTGTGTGGGCCATAATCGGGCATTGTCTTTTACGTAGAGTATACCTAATGGGTGTAAAACCCTAATCGAAACCGAAAGGTACTTGTTCTCCCTCTCATTGCAACCATTTTTTGTACTAGTTTAAACCAAGAATCCCCACAAATAACAGTTACAGTTCCAAATTTTTTATTTACAGTTCCAACTTTTTTTTCATAAGTTTTTAAAATAAAATACAAGTTCTTAGTGTTATAACTTTACTTTAAATGCCTCCAAGACCGCCATACTATTTAATGCATCCATCATTATAAACAATGTTTGTTACTGACATTTTTAAGAATTAACATCTTTTTTCAAATCAACAAATCTGAATTTATCTTTTCTTTTTCAGATGAAATTTTAGTACAATACTATGGATTACCGTCATCGAAGATTATACAACTTTACCATGGATTACCAAATAATCCACATAAAGATAAAAGTAAGAAAGAAAAAAGAGATTTCTCAAGACATTTATAATTCTTTTTATTTTTTATGTCATCATCTGCATTAATCATTAGATACAATAATATAAAAACTTTGTCTAATAATTATATTTTACCGGTGTTTTATTTGTATCGTATCTCTATTTAAGAAGATATTGTAAGCTTTTTATTTTGTTTTAATTATATTTATTCCTAAACAAATAAAAATCAAAGGGCATACAAAAATGCAATTACAATTAATTATATTACTATAGCTAGCCCATATTGACCCACTGCTGGGCAAAGGCCTCCCTCCATTCCTTCCCAAGGTCACGATTATGTGCTACTTCTTTCCAATTCTCAAGGAAGACATCAATTAATATTAATTAATTACTTCTATTAATGTAATACCTCCATCATAGATCTCATCATCACGCATTCGTATTTCCGAAGAGAGACGATGAATGCCGAAGCCCATACTTTTCCTGTGAGGTCTGTCGGTACTGTAACCTATGTGATGTGGACAACCAGTCTAACCAGATGCAGGATTTTTAGACTACTAGCTGTTGCCCGTGACTTTCGTCCGCATGAAATTATTATAAAAATATTACTTCCTTATTTGAATCGGTTTTTCTTAATCGGCCTTTTTACTAAAATAAAAGTAGCCTTTTTTTTAAGGTTGGGAAATCATCAAATAACTCCTCCCGCTCTGGATGGAGTGGGAGGGAGTGTCAGACTTTTACTGACTAAAACCCATCCATGTTCCTTCTTTGCCCTTTGTGTTCCAGGGCCGCGGTATCTCTTTCGAACAGTCCCGCAGCGAAAATAAAAGTAGCCTAAGTTACTCCTTATAACACCAGCTATCAGCCAGTAAAAGTTCCGTCATAATCAGTCCAGCCGTTTCGGAGAATAGCCGGAACAAACACCTATTTAAAAAAAAAAATTGTTACAAGTACTTTCATTTGTATTTAGAAATTACAGACAGACACATCAATTTTATTTATTTGTATAAAAGATGTAACATGCACTTTATATGATTCACTGACTACTATTTAAGCAAGTACGCTTTTACGTTTCTACCTAGTGTATTTAAGTCAAGGTAAAAGTAGGCTGCGGTAAAAGTCGTGTTCAAAAATGAAGATTTTATATATTTTGTTGCTGTGCATTGTTTTCGCTGCTGCCTATCCTGGGGGAAACAAAGAGAAGAAACTGCCGACGCAGGCTGGAGGTAAATGACATACTTTAAATGTTTAGTTAATAACATCGCGACTGCTTTCCTTTGAAGGGAGAGCCAGAGGGCTAGGTATAAAACCCTAAACGAAACCGAAAGGTACTTCATTCATTCGTCATTGCGACCATTTTTTTGCTCTAGACCATACCTGGGAACTTTTCAGTTACGTTTATTTTAGGGGTTACAGTTCCAACGTTTGCACAAGTTTTTTGTTTTAATGTTATAACTTTATTTTTTTATAACAAGATCCCCGTACTATTTATTCATCCATCAGCACAGTGCTTTGAGTGCGTTATATTGAGTCCTACCGTAAAACGTGATTTTGTCACTCGAAATAAAAAGTCGTTTCGTAGTAATCATTTTCGCGTGCAGTTACTTAGTTTGATGTACATAATGCTTGGTTTCCGGCTTCGTTAAGTTTACACCTTGTATAGTAGACCCTCATTTCGCGAGTTATAAAGTATAGATATAGATTTTTCAGATTTAACATTTTTTATCAAATCAAAAATCTGATTCAATCTTTTCTTTTTCAGATAAAAATAAAGTAGGAATCTATGGATTACCGTCATCGAAGATTAAACAACTTTACCATGGATTACCAAATAATCCACAGAAAGATACAAGTGGATAGTGCAGTACCTATTTATTATTTAAAGTTATTTTCTTCACTGCTTGAACATTTATGGAGATGCCAGACTAGAATTATCATCCGCCTAGCCTTTTCCCAACTATATTGGGGTCGGCTTCCAGTCTAACCGGATGCAGCTGAATACCAGTATTTTACATGGAGCGACTGCCTCTCTGACCTCCACAACCCAGTTAATACTGGGTAATACTAAACCCCTTGGTAAGACTGGTTGTCAGACTTTTAGGCCCTCTGACTACTTAACGACTGTCAAAGATCTACAAATGACACCCAGGACCAACGGCGTAACGTGCTTTCCGAGGCACGGAGGAAACTAGGTATGTAATGGGTGGGTACCCATCCACAGACCAAGCTAGGCAAGCACAGCTTAACCTAAAGATCGACCCGAGCGGCTGTTATTATTTAGCCACGAGCTCCTCGCAAATAACAAAACACGTTTGCATTAATGCAGATTATGATATAAAATTTAAATTAATTAGATAACATAATATAAAAACTTTGTCTAATAATTATATTTTTCCCGTTAATCTCCGGTGTTTGATTTGTATCGTATCGTATCTCTAATTAATAAAATATTTTAAGCTTTTTATTTTGTGTTTTTAATTATATTTATTCCTTAAACAAGTAACAATTTGATGCTTGACCTTTAATATAAAATATTACCTGAAAACAAAATAATTAATTCAAATAAGCCGTGGCAGCTAAGAAATGACCAATCCCAACTGACAGCGCCCGTTCACGTACATGACGTATTTTCGTTATTTTATTTTTTCAATGGCATCTCGCAGGTCAATCTATGAGGCTGGCTTCCATTCAGCGCAACCATTTTGTGATGATAATCTCGTGACATCTACCAACCCACACTGGGCCCGGGTGATGACAGCCCATTCTCTCTCAAAGGCAGGTTTGTGTCTCAGCAGTCGGAACATTACAAGCTCATTACACCATCCGTCCGTCTTATGACGACAGGCCAAGTCGACGGCCCGTTCGTGTTCCACGCGCGCCTCAAAAAGATGTCAGCAAAAGGAAGGGACCCGCAAGGGCCGATGCCTGCCGGGGCTGCGGGACTGTTTGAAAGAGATACCGCGGCCCTGGAACACAAAGGGCAAAGAAGGAACATGTATGGGTTTTAGTCAGTAAAAGTCTGACACTCCCTCCCACTCCGCCCAGAGCGGGGGGAGGGTTGGTTATTTGATGATTTCCGATCCAAAAAAAAAAAAATAGTAACCCAGTGTCGAGTCCAGTGAACGTGTAAAAATCTAGTGCTTAACGATCATTGTCTTTTGTTACTAGCTATTGTACCTTGTTATGCGAACTGAATACATTTTTTATTTATTTATTTATATTATGCTATGGAAATATTTTGCAGGGTGTCACGTATAAGGAAAATTTTAACAAAATATACGAACCAGGTATTCCAATTAGGTATTGTGTCATCACTCTTATACAGGATGGCGGCGACAATACGACAATAAATTAAACTGCGTAGGTACCTCATGACTAGTGATCGGATATTCGGATGCATATTTACCTAAAGTACGTTTTTTGCCGGCTTAAGGTACGAAACTATGGAAGCGGCTTCTTAAAATGTATTTTTTTCTCGCGATCGCGGTATTTTATAAATAATACAGTGTCTATAAAATGTAGTATGTTCTTGATGATTGAGAGATTTGTTGAAAATAATACGTAAAAATACAGAATTATACAATTTTAAATTTTGCTGTTGAATTTTCATGCAGGACAAAATTCATGTGAAGTTAAACATTAAAATAAAATAAAAAGTATGTATTTAAATAAACCGGTTCTTTTTCCGTACTAACGCGCGTTCTATACTTGTCAACACTCAAACTTTAGATTAATATGCATCCGAATATCCGATCCCTACTCATGACGCTCCCAGTCTGCATACAAAAATTCATTGGAATATCACATCTAGTAGTTTAGTCACAGGACATTTTCAGCATTTTCTACATGATGTAGATTAATATGCTAGCACCGATAAGTTATCGAAATATTGACCCCCGCATCGGCCATAAACACTAAACACATGTTGCCAACTCGCTACTTCAAAAACCTTTGCCAAATTCGTTCCATAAATTTCATTTCCAGATGCGAATTAGTACAAATTATACCTAAGGTTAGTAAACCAATATTTATAAATGGTTTTGTATTTCGTTAACAGTTTTATGCTATTTAGTTTCTTTGAAAAAATATTATATAGTATACTTGCTATCCGCTTGTCAGTAAAAAAAAGTATATTGATTGTGCTTTAAAACATAGATAAGATAAATAAGTAAGATGTGAACATTTACATTAATATGTCTGTAACTATAGGGATGACATGATCAAATTCTCTATTTTTTAAGAAAGATTTAAAAATAAAACTATGTACTTACTATTTATTTATAGACAGGAGAACCAACAGTTATGACAAATGAATAACAAATTTATAGCCAACACAGAGCCAATTACAGGTTCTCACGAGTAAACACAGAAAACTAGTAGAAATCTAAGGAACATTAACAGAATTAAAGTAAGCACTATAAACACTCTGACACCAGGTGAAGCATTAACCAGTGTTTTCATTTAATCTCGTATTGTCAGCGTCACCCTGTATACGTATTATGTAAATATAAC
This sequence comes from Noctua pronuba, assembly GCA_905220335.1. Lineage (NCBI taxonomy): Eukaryota > Metazoa > Arthropoda > Insecta > Lepidoptera > Noctuidae > Noctua > Noctua pronuba. Next base: position 3,255,241 of record LR999919.1, on the reverse strand, counting down.
AAGTTCTTGGCATAAAAGTATAAAGCTCCGTAAATAATTGTTTGGTCAGTACTTTGAGGAGGGTTATTGAGCATTGCGCACTAAGAATTAAGATGAAGTTTCTTTTAATATTGTTTCTGTTTTTCGTGTTCGCCGCTGCGGTAACTGAGAAATCGCCGAAAGGTAATTTTAATGCATTATTGTTTACGATTTTATTTTTATTCTTGTACGGTCGGATTTACGAAAAAGTTCGAATCCAGACATGACTTCCTTTGTGTAAGTTATTATTAGAGATCGGATATACGGATGCATATTTACCTAAAGTTGAGTGTTGACTAGTATTCAGTTATTTCTCACACACAGCAACAAAAATTTAAAGCTGAAGCAATTTTTTACGTGATTCCACTTTCTTGCCCAGTTTTAAACAGAATCTGAATATTTATTTTTCTATACTACAAAACATTTTATACACATTACATATACTTTTATAAAACCCCGCGAAATAGGGAAAAAAAAAATTATAAGAAGTCGCTTCCACACTTTTGTACCCTTTGCCGGAAAGAAATGTACTTTAGGTAAATATTTTTCGCGTTAATTTAGAATTTTATAATCAATTCGGGTTGTACTCAGCTTGTAATAATATAATTCAATCATAATTCGAAATACACGTGGCGCCATCTATTATATTTTAGAAAGTTTTTGTTGTTTTCCTCGGGAACAGTGCTTTTTTTCGGGATGAAAGGTATCCTATGCCGTGTCCGTACACCTGACAACGTATATGCAAAATTTCAGTATGATCGGTTCACTGATTCAGGCGTGAAAAGGTAACAAACAAACAAACTTACTTTCTCAAAACGGTGAAAGATAAATATCGCGAAGAAACCGTCAATTCCTCAGAACCATAATTTTGAGGACATGAGACCATATACTAACTGTTTCGTAGTTTGGTGAGTTTATAATATTTACCGTCGCCAGCGCATCAAACTGTCAAATTTCCTCATTTGATTTTGAACTTAACCATCAACATTTTGTGATTTAAAATCTTAAGGAGAAATTTGACAGTTTGTGGTAATCTGATGTGTTGGCGACTGAACTAAATGTTTGGTCCAGGATAAATGATTTATTTATTTAAGGGTAATTTTTTTTTTTTTAAATCGAGTAAGTATCTTGGTGTAACTTTGTATCATGATCTGCCTAACCTTTTCTCAACTATATATATTGGGGTCGGCTTCCAGTCTAACTGGATGCAGCTTAAAACTAGTATTTTACATGGAGCGACTGCCTATCTGACCTACACAACCCAGTTAGTACTGGGTAATAAGATACCCCTTGGTAAGACTGGTTGTCAAACTTTTTGGGCCACTGACTACCTAACGACTGTCAAAGATCTACAAATGACACCCGGGACCAACGGCTTAACGTGCTTTCCGAGGCACGGAGGAAACTCGGTATGCAATGGGTGTTCAGCCATCCACAGACCAACCTAGGCAAGCACGGTTTAACCTAAAGATCGACCGATCGAGGGGGGTTGATTCTTCAATTATAAAAATGTTTGTTTTTTTTCAGTGCCCCCTAAGTATCCAGAAAAGAGGCCGACAACACCGTTTCCTTTTCTTCCGGGGTCAAGGATTAAACATAATTACAATGTACCTATTCCTAAGGCATATAGCACGTTAGTTGTGTGATATGAAAACGTTGATTATTCACTGTTGTAAACCGGCTTCTCGAAATCATTTTTAATTATAATATAAAAATGGTTGGATGTAGCGGGTAGTCCCTGAAACTACTGATCCGATTTCATTTCTTTCACCCGACCAAAGTCGCGGTTAAAAGCTAGTCATAAATAAAGGGTGTGAAAAGACCCTTAACGAAGCCGAAAGGTACTTGTTCTCCCCGTCATTGCGATATTTTTTTTGTTCTAGACCATACCTGGGAACCTTATAGTTACTGAGATATTGGGGGTCAAAGTTCCAACTTTTTCACAAGTTTTTTTTTAAATACATGTTTTTAATGCAAGGTTTTTACTTTAAACCCCTTCACGACCCCCGTACTATTCAATCCATCCATCAGCACAATGATTTGAGTGCGTTACATTGAGTTTTACCGTAACAAGTGATTTTTCACCCCAAAAAAAAAAGTCGTTTCCCAGCAATAATTTTTGCGTAAAGTTAATTAATTTGATGTACAGAATGCTTGGTTCACGGCTTCGTGAAGGGTCTGTTTACACCCCGTATAATCGATATACCTACATAGTTACCACTAAATGTTACCACGACCCCAAAGAATATAAAATTATCCTCGGTTTTTTTTTAATAACCTGTACTATCCCACTGCTGCGCAAAGGCCTCGAATCCGAAGAAAGACGAATTGCTTGGTTATGAAGAAAAAAATCTTTTACATATTTTTTTTTTTTTTGGTCGTGTGGGTATACAATAAAATGTAAAATATTTTAATAACTCACGAAAACATAAATTTGGGTGTCAGCGTGCCATACAGTTTTTTTTTAACAAAACCGGGCTTTCGTAATTTTTATGATTTATAATAATGATGCTACTGGAGGTAAATAAAATATTTTATAGAAATTATTAATGTGTTTTTAATAAGACCATTCCATTCCACAGCTATCCTTCCGCTATACATATATTTTGAAAAAAATGTGTTTTGCAAACACGTTAAATGTGTTTTGCAAACACGTTAAATGTGTTTATGTGTAGAAACTTTACTTATGAAGACATAATAGGCGGTCTTACCGTAAAAGCGATCTTTTAAAGACAGCACTTGGATCGGGAAGGATCGATAATACTGCAGGTAGTCTGTGGTGTTCCATTTACATATACAATACTTAAAGCATGTACTTATCTTAATGTATAATGGGTGTAAAAGCACCCTTAACGAAGCCGAAAGGCCCTTCACTGCGATATTTTTTGTTCAAGACCATACCTGGTCTAGATCTTGGGGGTCAAAGTTTCAATTTTTTCACAAGTTTTTTTTAAATACAAGTTTTTAATGTTATAACTGAACTTGGAATAAACCTACGACTCTCGTACTATTCAATGCATCCATCAGCACAATGTTTTGAGTGCGTTACATTAAATCCTATCACAAAACAGAGATTTTTCACCCCAAAAAAAAAAGTCGTCCCAGCATTAATTTTTGCGTAGAGTTACTTAGTTTGTATAGATGTACAGAATGCTCGGTTGAAAGCTTCGTGAAGGGTCCGTTTACACCGTGTATAAGGTCCTTTTCTCGACATACTTAGCTCATCTGTCAAAACCGAAATCTTTAGGACAATAAAAATCCCTATGAAAACCCATTGAGTAACTTCAATGAATCACCATGTAGTACAAAAATTAACAACATGGGTAAAATGTAAATATTCTGACAGCATTGTAATTGTAACACATTTAATTTGCGACATATTTTATCCTTATGGGAAAAACCGGTACAGAATGATTTGTAGTCCACTGTAAATCTATACTAATATTATAAAGCTGAAGAGTTTGTTTGGTTGAACGCGCTAATCTCAGAAACTACTGGTTCGAATTCAATAAATCTTTCAGTGTTGTATTGCCCATTTATTGAGGAAGGCTATAGGCTATATAACATCACGCTACGACCAATAGGAGCGGAGCAGCGATGAAAAATGTTGCAAAATCGGGGAAAATTGTATTTTTAATAATTTTACGCGGATGAAAGTCGCGGGGAACAGCTAGTCTATACTAATATTATAAAGAGGAAACCTTTGTATTTTTTTTTGTATTTTTGTATGTTTGTATTGAATAGGCTCAAAAACTACTGGACCGATTTCAAAATTTCTTTTACCATTACTTAGAGGGATTCTTCCGAATCCGTATAGGCTATATTTTATCCCGGAAAATAGATAGGATTTTTCGTGGTAGTGAAAATTGTGGAGTAAGGCGTCGAAAAAACTGCCGTACGTTAACGATTCTCGCGAACGCTGCCTAAATGGTTAGAGATGTATGGTTGACTTCTATAGAAAAGTTGTAGAACTCAATAATGCCTACAAAAAAGTCCGCGATAGTATAAACCAAACATTTATATTTTAGCCATTATAACCACTTTTCCATAGAATAAAAGTAATTAAAATTATTAGCCTATGTTTATTGATCATATTATCGTCAAATACTAATCCTTATCCAAATAAACTATTTATTGAGCAAGATTGTTTCAATAGCTATAAATTACTTTTTATTTTATTCCAATCGGACAATCCATTCAAAAGATATTACGAATTTAAAATTGTAATTAGTTAAGCAGGTACGAAACAAAGAAATGTAACACGAATAAAAAACCTATAAAAACAAGCATACAAAACATTTTTTTTTTTCAGAGAGCTTAAAAAATAAATGCCCACCCGTGCGAAGCCGGGGCGGGTCGCTAGTGTGTGATAAAAATAAAAAGTACATTACCGTAAATTAGCGCTGGTTTGTGTGGAATAATCGGCTCGGTACTTACCTGAAAATAAATAAAGAAATCATTAAATACAATCGATAGGAAAACAAATGTTCAATAAAAGACAATAAAACGTGAAAAATCAATATCTCTCAGTCTCAATTATTAAAAAAAAAAACTTTTTTGCAAAAATAAACCCGACTTCAAAAACACAAAAAAGTGAAAAATATCTTTAGCTTCTGAAGTCGGTGACTTTTGTTTGTTTGATTCAGTTTTTCTGTCAGTTTTTAATTTTTTCCATTTTTATTGTAATATCCTATAGTCCTATAAAATTAATATTTGCTATGAATTTATTTTATACTAGCGGCCCGACCCGGCTTTGCACGGGTGGACATTTATTTTTTAAACATTTTGGGATAAAAATAGCCTATGTTACTCTGGGATAATGTATCTTTCTAATGGCGAAAAAAATTTTGAAATCGGCACAGTAGTTTTTGAGTTTATTCATTACAAACATACACACATACAAAAATACAAATCTTTCCTCTTTATAATATTAGTAAGATTGTCAACAAAAACAAACAAATCTGGTTGTACTGTTCACATCTGCGTACATCCTCAGAGCATACAGGCGTATGTTATGTTACGATATTGTGTAAACAATGCCCATAAAAGAGGAATCCCCTAATTTTCCTAGCACCCTGGAGGTGATCCGACAGAGAACCAGAGTTGTCGACATAGCTCTCAAAACTTCATAGACGTGATTTTATTCAGTTAAGAGGTCGACTATAACTGACAAAAAAATAAACGAGCGAAACCACAGTAAAAGCGAGTATGATTAATATAATAATAAATCGTTTCGTAATGAATACCACAGGTAAAATTCAACATTTATATTTTAATTTAATTATATACTGTTAGTATTCATTCAGCTTTACATACACCGAGAGGGAACTTAGCACGCTTAGATTACTAAAAAAATACAAGCATAAAGTCACGCCTTTTTCCCGGGGGGATAGACAGAAACTAGAGAAAAACTATAAATATACGGGGAGAATTGAGAACATTTGAGAAACTTTATTTTTTATTTTTTCAGTCTATTAAAAATGAAGATTTTAAATCAAATTTTGTGTATCGCTGTTTTTACAGGTGCAGTGATTAGGAAACATAAATGTAAGTTTTTTTAATGAATCCCGCGCTCACTATCCAGGAAATAAATTCTCATTTAAATTTCAAATAACCATAAAAAGCAAAAACTTAAATGATTTATTTCAACTAAAAACAGCTCCTTCCATCTTGCGCCTCATAACTAGCTCCTACTATCTCGGTAAAGCTTGTTTAAGTGCAAACAACGCGTTATAGCATCAACCTCAACATAACTGTACCGTGAATTCCTTGAAACAAAAGAATTTCATTGTTCCAAAGTCCATTCAAGTACTGAATGACGGATGCGAAATCCCGTGTATAAGGAAAAGGTTTATAACATATTATAATAACTCTAAAAATATATAAGCAGAAGACACATTTCGTACAGCACCGTAACGTCTTTACATAAAATCACGGCTGCTATCCCCGAAGGGTCTGGCAGAGCTGACAGCGCGATTGACGCAGTGGCTGACCATTTGACTGCTGCGCTGCATGTCGCGGATTCGATTCCCGCACGGAACAAATATTAGTATGGTCTACAGGTAGTTGTTCCGGGTTTGGCTGTTTGTGTATGTGAGTTTTAATGTTTGTAAACGCACCCAGTGTGGGGCAACGTTTTTTTTTAAGAAAGAAAATAGGAGATGTAACAATTGTACACCCACATTCGCCAGTTATGCTAAAGTCCCATGTAAATTAGCCAATTACCATCAACCGGGTACAAATGCAAAATCTGTGGCTGCTACTGAACCGCTACTGACGAAAAAACCCAATAACACGTTGGCCGACCTGGAAATCGAACCCAGAACCTCATGCTCAGCGCTTGCGGCCACTAGACCAATGAGGCAGTCTCACAACGCGCTCGTGGAGACCAACCCTAGATTGGACTTATTTGCTGATGAATGGAAGATGATAATGCTGAATGTCTGTAGTTCTGTGAGAAGACCGAGTTCATTCATTTCTTCATTTAGTCTTAATGGCTTATGTTATACTAAATGTAATAAATAAATAAATAAAAATGGCAGTAGTACTTCTGTAAAACTTTTGTATTGCCATTCTTATCGCAGTTCCGCAAGTATGCAAGTGCATTAAAAGTCAAGATCCACCGCACCTTTGTCACATCATTCTAGAACTTCGTACAGGAAACACTAAAAATAGATCAAAATGAAACTGTTTTTCATATTATTTTTGTGTTTTTTCATCGCATCGGCTGTAGCTGGTCAAAGCTCTATATTAAAAAAGACGCAAGGTAGAGGTAAGTCTATTTTAATTCATTAATTACCACCATAATAATAACAGCCGCTCGGATCGATCTTTAGGTTAAGTCGTGCTTGCCAAGGTTGGTCTGTGGATGGGTGACCAACCATTACATACCGAGTTTCCTCCGTGACTCGGAAAGCACGTTAAGCCGTTGGTCCCGGGTGTCATTTGTAGATCTTTGACAGTCGTTACAGGTAGTCAGTGGCCCAAAAAGTCTGATAACCAGCCTTACCAAGCGGTAACGTATTACCTAGTACTAACTGGGTTGAGGTCAGATAGGCAGTCGCTCCGTGTAAAATACTGGTATTCAGCTGCATCCGGTTAGACTGGAAGCCGACAAGGCTAGGCAGATCATGATGACCATCATCATCTTCCATACTCCCCTGTCAGACGTCACGGCATCATTTACTCTTTTCTCTTCAACATCATTCTTCACTCAATCCATCCATCTTATCATTAATTATTACCGGAAGTTCAAAAAAGACTGCCTCGTTGGTCGAGTGGTCGCAAGCGCGACTGCTGAGCATGAGGTCCTGGGTTCGATTCCCGGGTCGGGCTTTTTCCATCAGGAATTTCTCGGTAGCAGCCACGGAGTCTGGATTTGTGCCCGGTTGATGGCAATAGCCTCGCTTCCTATTACACGGGACTTAAACATAACTGGCGAAATGTGGGTGTACTATTAAGTACACCTCTGCCTAACCCTTCGGGGATTACAGTCGTGATGTTATGTTGGTTATTCACTGCTGAGTGCTGTTGAGTATGAGACTCGGCAGTCGCACTTACGATACCTAGACCAACATCGATCAAGAAGGACCACCATCATCTGCCTAGCCTTTCCCCAACTATGTTGGGGTCAGCTTCCAGTCTAACCGGATGCAGCTGAATACCAGTATTTTACATGGAGCGACTGCCTATCTGACCTCCACAACCCAATCAACAAGGAAAGCCATTTTACTAAATTGTCTGACGTTTTCTGGAAGAGATCCGTTATGCACAACCATATTATCCTTAGCCTTACTTTCTTATCTTATATTTAAAACTAGCTGTTCCCGGCATGCGTTGCAATGCACCTTTTTCCTATCCTACCTACCTATCCTACCTACTTACCTACCTACTTACCTACCCTACCTACCATACCTACCTACCCTACCTACCCTACCTATCCTACCTACCCTACCTACCCTACCTACCCTACCTTGGCTGTACCTTGGTTGGCTGTTTTATGGGTTTTTCCGGCAATTATTCGAATTTTTCTCGCCGTAAAAACCATCCTTGAACTCCAAAGAAAATTTAAAAAAATTGGCCAAATTGGTCCAGGCGTTGTTGAGTTATGCGCTTACCAATACATTTTGCGATTCATTTTTATATTATAGAAGATAGATTTTCGTGTCACAATGTTAGTTACCATACTCCTCCGAAACGGCTTGATCGGTTTTTATGAAATTTCATATGCATATTCAGTAGATCTGAGAATCGGCTACTATCTATTTTTCATACCCCTAAGTGACGCAGATGAAGTTGCGCGGGTCAGCTAGTTAATATTATAAATGCGGAAGTTTGTTTGTTTGTTACCTTTTCACGCCTAAACCACTGAACCGATCATCCTGACATTTTGCATCGCGTTGTCTTGCTTACAGAAACGGACATAGGGTACCTTTCATCCTGAAAAAAGTACTGTTCCCGAGAAAAACAACAATAATAGCGGCGCCACGTGTCTTTCGAATCACGATTGAATTATATTATTACAAGCAGAGTACAACCCGAATTGATTAGGAAATTCTAAATTAACGCGAGCGAAGCCGCGGGCAAAAGCTAGTTTTAATTTATTTTTTTCTTTCCAGGTGTGAAAAACAACATTCACAAGAACATACTACCAAGAGGTCGACTTATTGCCAGTTACTATGGATTAAAACAAAATAAGAATAAGCAGGTATAGACAAACAAAGAACATCCCATCATCATCTGCCTAGCCTTTTCCCAACTATATTGGGGCTTCCTGTCTAACCGGATACAGTTGAATACCAATATTTTACATAGAGCGACTGCCTATATGACCTACACAACCCAGTTAGTACTGGGTTGGTAAGACTGGTTTTCAGAGTTTTTGGGCCACTGATTACCTAACGACTGTCAAAGATCTACAAATGACAGCCTGGAGCAACAGCTTAACGTGCTGTCCGAAGCACGGAGGAAACTCGGTATGTAATGGGTGTCACCCATCCACAGACCAACCTAGGCAAACACGGCTTAACCTAAAGATCGACCCGAACGGCTATTATTATTAAGCCACGAGCTCCTCTTCAAGTTTCAAAGTCGCCCGTATACCAGGGAAACTAACCGAGACCCGTCTCAAATGGTATGGTCACGTGATGCGAAGAGACGAGGATCTTGTAGTGAAGAAAGCATTGCAACGACCTGAACATAAGAGAGGTAGAGGACGACCTCTGGCTCCGTGGTGGACTAGCATGACGAGGCTCCTGTTGGAGGAAGAACTGCCCGACCCGACAACCTATGACAGACATTGTGCTGGCGCCAGCAAATTGGAGAGCCGACCGCACCTAAAGTGGGATAGAGCTAGGAAGTAGAAGATGATAATAAGGGACTATTGCTAGCAACAAAGCAATCATCAAATAACCCCCCCCCCTCCCCCGCTCTGGGTGGAGGGCCCCTTCCTTTTGCTGACATCTCTTTAGCCGCGCGTGGAACACGAACGCGCCGTCGACACGGCCTATCGTCATAAGACGGACGGACGGCGAGCTAGCCCATTACTCACCGTCCACAGGCCCGCAAATCAAGACACTTGGCTATTGCTAAAAAAAATTAATTGGAAAATTCCGAGAGAAAACTTCGCAAAATCAGGTCAAAGTAAGAAATAAAGAAAGAAAAAGTTTTTATTAGACTCGCACAGGACTAAAACAAAAAAGAGGACAAAAAAATAAAAACGGATAAAATGAAATGATATGATATGCATCTACAAGTACCACCTTAAATAAAATAAGATTCAAGTACCTAAACGGACTGCGGGACTGTTCGAAAGAGATACCGCGGCCCTGGAACACAAAGGGCTAAGAAGGAACATGGATGGGTTTTAGTCAGTAAAAGTCTGACACTCCCTTCCACTTCGCCCAGAGGGAGGGGTCATTTGATGATGCCTCATCCGAAAAAAAAAGTACCTACAGGAGACTTTAAACCTTACCAAAGAAAATAATTGTAATGATATAGTTTAAATGTAAATAAATTGTTTCTATTTAATTTATGTTTATTTTATTTTATAAAAACCTAGTCTGCTGTTCAAAGTGAAGATGTGTTTACTGGATAGGCACTTAAATTATTAATATGGCAATATGGCACATATTTACTGCATCGTTGGTCTAGCGGTCGCAATCGCGACTGCTGAGCACGAGTTCCTGGGTTCGATTCCCAGGTCGGGCCAAGTGTAATTGAGTTTTTCTATTCCAGGAATTCAGTAGCGGCACGAAGTCGGAATTCGTGTCCGGTTGATGGCAATACGCTCGCCCGCTACTACATGAGACTTCAACATAATTAGCGAAACGTGGGTGCACCTCTGCATGACCTTAGGGGGATTACAGGCGTAGTGTTATATAATATTACTAGCTGTCCCGGCATGCGTTGCAATGCACCTTTTCCTACCCTACCGTACCCTTTTTACCGACTCTACCTATCTATCCTATCTACCTACCCTACCCTACCCTACCTATCTATCCTACCTACCTACCCTACCCTACCTACCTATCCTACCTACCTACCCTACATACCTACCCTACCTACCTACCTACCCTACCTACCTACCTACCCTACCTACCCTACCTACCTACCCTGCCTACCTACCCTGCCTACCTACCCTACCTACCTACCTTTCCTACCTATTAATTTTATAGCGTCAACAACACGTGGTAATTATGCTGTTAAAATGTAGCTTATATGACACGTTCGTAGATTTACCATAGCAGCGCCATCTATTGATTACTTACTCAACCCAGTCGAAAGGTATCGACATCTGTTAGAATCATTTGGAGTTAACAGATAATTGTGACTGTCAAATAATAACAGACAAATAATTAGCAATAAATTAAAATTGTGACTATAATTTGAGATTTAAACTATCCTATCTCTCAAGTTGGATCGAACTGCACATGGTGTGCGAATTTTATTATAATCGGTTAAGTGGTTTAGGAGTCCATTGAGGACAAACATTGTGACACGAGATTTATATATATTAAGATTAAGTTCTCCTACAGTTGTATCGGCCTTATGGGCGGGATGTAAAATGTGTCGACACTCTTGCGCCATCCCATCCATCTTCCTAGCACGCTGGGCTGCACTGAGGCGGCTGCCGGACGTGAAACAGCGTAAATTGTATTTATGTTTATTTTGTTTAACCTGTGTATACTTGTATATTTCTTATAGGTAGTTGTTTTATATTATAACCTAAGTACCGTTTATTTTATTTTCATATTCATGTAAAAAATATTTATGCTGTTTTGGCTTCCGTACGTTTTTTCACGGGTGACCACTGAAAACCAGCCTGTGCTGTGGGCCCTCATAGCACAGCATCATGCTGAGTGGTAACCTGCTTCTCGCAGTCACGACGTGCAAGATGTTAACGTATTTTTTTTCTTTTTTTGTCCCGTCCTGTTGAAATTATAAATATTTGTTATGCGTTGTATGTTTATTGTACTTTTTGGCATTTTGTATGATGCACGTCATGTCCCTGCGACTAACAAATATTTTTTCTTTCTTTCTTTCTTCAAATAAAATAACTTAATTGGCATTTAGGGACACCGCCAAGTAGTCGACTATACTCGTGACTAGAGAGCTGGCCTATTTCTAGGCCAAGGAATCAGCATTTCCATCCAACGCTATAATCCTGCCAGCCTCCTGGGCAACTTTCCCGTTCACAGCAAATTTTTTGACGCCCTTTAATTTTTATATGCTTTTAATACAAATAGTAACTCGTGGCTAAATAATAACAGCCGCTCGGATCGATCTTTAGGTTAAGCCGTGCTTGCCTAGGTTGGTCTGTGGATGGGTGTCCAGCCATTACATACTGAGTTTCCTCCGTGCCTCGTAAAGCACGTTAAGCCGTTGGTCCCGGCTGTCATTGTAGATCTTTGACAGTCGTTACAGTTAGTCAGTGGGCCAATAAGTCTGACAACCTGTCTTACCAAGGGGTATTGTATTACCTAGTACTAACTGGGTTGTGGAGGTCAGATAGGCAGTCGCTCCATGTAAAATACTGGTATTCAGCTGCATCCGATTAGACTGGAAGTCGACCCTAACACAGTTGGGAAAAGGCTTGGTAGATGTTGATGCTTTTAAAACATATAAGTACATATTTTAATTATTATTTTATTTATGTACATATTAACTATACATAGTTAGTAAACAATGATAAACCCGTTGTAACGTTTATAAATAACTCATATCTCAGCTAGGCATTACGTGAGTAATACGCGTTATGTTATGTAGGCCAACACAGGGATGAGATTAGTAAAACCGCGAGGGAACAAAGGAAAAGCTTAATAACAAATTATTCACCGATTCTCATATTATCCAATACATACTTACTCAGAAGAACCATTTAAGAGCGTTCATCCGTTAGAACCACGCTGGAGTCAAAATTGATGATTTCGGACGGACAATTAAACGATAATCTATTTAATTTCGTAGATAACTTGTTAACGTCAAATTATTGAGGACTAGCTGCCCCAGCATGCGTTGCAATTTCTCTATCTCCTTTTCCCTACCTCCTACTACCCAACTACCTACCTACTTAATACCTACGACCTACCTACCACCTACCTACCAACTACCTACCACCTACCTACCACCTACCTACCACCTACCTACCACCTACCTACCACCCACCTACCACCTATCTACCACCTACCTACCAACTTCCTACTACCTATCTACTACCTACCTACCACCTACATACCACCTACCTACTATCTTATAAACCATCTCTGACCTATGTAGAACAACTATGCAAAATTTCATCAAAATCAGTCAAGCCGTCTCTGAGTTTTAGCGAGACTAACGAACAGTAATTGATTTTTATATATAGATTTCATAATCTAGTGCATGGCTGAAAATAATTTTCAAATATTTTCGTACAGTTTTCTCATTAGAACAGTTTTTATTCAAGCCCTTTTTAAAACTAGCGGTCGATGGTCTACGCAGATGTTAGATAATAGTAAAACCATATATGACAAACTTATAACAATATTACTATTAAAAAAACAATTACATTCACTAGTGCATGGCTGAAAAAAAACATAATTACTGCATGTTTTCATACAAGAAAAGTATTCTCAAAAATGTCATTTTTAGCCACTTTTCGAGTAATTAAACGTGTTAGTTTAGGATGAAATCTGAGGTATTTTTGTTTTTTTTTTAGACCTAGTAATGAAGACATTTACTTTCTAAAATATGGTACATTTTTTTAAAATAACTTATATATTCATTTTACTATGAATTATTTAGTACTTCTGTACAATCGGCGCAGAATCGCACCAGCGCTAAGTGCCGGCCGAGGCTTTTCAGAGGTAGGACGTGGACCGCTCTGCAGTAACGCTTTCTTATTCCCATACAGTAATATTGCCAAATTAATTAAAACATCTAAATATTTGACAGCTATTTGCGACGTTGCCAACTTTTTGGATGAACGCTCTATATTAATATTAATACAGGACAATCATGTATTTGTCTATCTCGCTGACGTGTAACAAAAAGGCTATACAGGGTAGCCCCGACAATACGATATTAAATTAAACTATGTGTACCTCATGAAGTTCCCAGTATGCATACAACAACTCAAACGAATACATCCAGTAGTTTAGTCACACGATACTATTTTTAATTTTTAGCATTTTCTACATGATTTAGATCAGTGCATTGCACTGCATGCATTTTTTCTATAATTCTGGCCCTCCTCTAGAATTTTTTAAACTTTGTGGCCCCCCATTAAAAACTTTACCCACCACTGATTTAGATTAATAAGCTAGCACCGACAAGTTAACGACATTAATTCGAGAAGCTCGTGGCTAAACAATAACAGCCGCTCGGGTCGATCTTTTGGTTAAGCCGTGCTTGCCTAGGTTGGTCTGTGAATGGGTGACCACCCATTACATACCGAGTTTCCTCCGTGCCTCGGAAAGCACGTTAAGCCGTTGGTCCCGGGTGTCATTTGTAGATCTTTGACAGTCGTTACAGGTAGTCAGAGTGTCCCGAAAGTCTGACAACCAGTCTCACCAAGGAGTATCGTATTACCCAGTACTAACTGGGTTGTTGGAAAGTCAGATAGGTAGCCGCTCCAAGTAAAATACTGGTACTCAGCTTCATCCGGTTAGACTGGAAACCGACCCCAACATAGTTGGGAAAAGCCTAGGCAGATGATTAGAATTGTACTTCTGTAATGTTTTGTACTGCGCAACATAATTATATTATCATGTTATGAAACATGTATTTATAAACTAGATAGACCCAGCATTTAACACATATTAGTAGAACTTCATGAAGTAAGCACTTAAAATACATCAACATGAAACTGTTATTTGTATTGTTTTTGTGCTTACTAATCGTATCAAATGGCGAGGCCGGGTTTAAATCATTCATGAAAAAAATATTGGGTGAGTGTTTTTTATTTTGATTTTGGTTTGAATTTAGATCACAAATTATATCACTGTTTTAAGCTTTCACGGTTTACAACTAAACTTATAATGTCACTTACGGCACAAAGACAAAGAAAGAGGGTAGACAGATTTGTCTGGTCTTAACAATTTATTTTCCATCCACCCGCATTCTCCAGTCAACCCGCGATCATGGCGCTTGCAAAAGCGTCGGGAGCTCAAAATAATGAACAATCACGGAGGATATCCCGTAAGTGACAGTATACGTATAATTATATCATTCTCCTACCCTTATCCCAAATTATTTAGGGGCGGCGCAGCATGTCTTCTTCCAACCTTCTCTATTACTCGTCATCTCATCAGAGACCTCATTTCTAGCCATATCATCTTTCACGCAGGAGCTCGTGGCTAAATAATAAGAGCCACTCGGATCGATCTTCAAGTAAAGTAGGGCTTTCCTAGATTGGTTCGGGGATGGGTGACCACCCATTACAAACCGAGCTTCCACCTTGCCTCGCAAGCAGGTTAAGCCGTTGGTCCCGGCTGTCATTTGTAGATCTTTGAAAGTCGTTACGGGTAGTCAGTGGCAAAAGTCTGACAACCAGTCTTACCAAGGGGTATCGTATCACCCAGTACTAACTGGGTTGTGGAGGTCAGATAGGCAATCGCTCCATGTAAAATACTGGTATTCAGCTGCATCCGGTAAGACTGGAAACCGACCCCAACTTAGTTGGGAAAAGGCATCCTTCACGCAGTCCATCCATCGTTTCTTTGGTCTTCCTCTACTCTTATACCCATCCACATTCATACTCAAAACTTTCCTCACGACATTTTCCTCATTCCTCCGCATCACATGCCCATACCAAGCCAAGCGATTACCGTACAAAGTTTCAGTCATCGGCGCCACTTTCAGACTTCCTTTTATATACTTATTTCTTAATATTTTATCCATTCGCGTAACACCACACTTCTCCCTTAGCATTTTCACCTCAGCCACATGCAAATGGCTTTCATTCATCCGTTTGATTGCCCAACTTTCTGATCCATACAAGACAGCAGGTCTAACCATAGTTTTATAAATCGTCCCCTTAAGTTTAAGAGAAATGCGGGAGAATTTGAATTTAGATATGCATGCTATAAATTGTTACTTTGTCGTTTGCTTAAAAGTAAAAATGAGAGTTCTGCAGGGCTTAACACTGAGTCCGGTCCTGTTTTAAGAATATATAGGGTGACTGGTAATTAGTGACCGATACTTAAACACGTAATTGTACTCATGATAATAAACAACTTTTATTTGTACTCATTCAATTTTATCACAGTAACACAACAGCCGTTTGAAATTCGCGCGCGCGTCCCTGTGATCTAACAGTTTAGCCGCGTGACTCTGCCTACCCACTGTTGCACGGTACGATAGTAGTGAGACAGAACGGCGTCACGCAGCTAAGAGCTGATAAAAAGTGATTGACTATAAAAAAAATGTTTCTTTGGGAAAGTTGTTTGTCATCATGAGTACAACCACGTCTATAAGTATAGGGCACTAATTACCAGTCACCCTTTTAAATGATTTTCCTCATTATATTATTCCTCACCATAAGTGATGTTATTTATTGATGATATCATCATTTATTTTTAATGACGGGTATAGGAGTTTGACGACGTAAATAACTTTATGCTTTACGTTCATAACTGTTCTGTTTTATAGTTAATCTACTTCTTTTTATTGATTATCATCTGCAAAGCCTTTTTCCAATTATTTATTTATTTATTTACAGAAATCTTACCTACAGCTACGGTTACAGATCTGCGATCCAATGCGATAGAGTGGCCTTACATGCTAAATCCTTAATCTAAATCCTATAAAATTACATACCTTATTCTAAATCTTAACCTACATCTAAATAACATATTATTATATATAATGCAGCTTTTGCGAATTCACCCAAGCTGTACCACAATACATCAACCCTCTCGTGAACTTCGTTTACCACCCGAATGGCTTTATTGAGAGGAGTCCTCGCCAGTAGGTTGGTTCTGGCTGCAGGCACAGCCAGCAGGGGCGGTCGCCGCCGCCTCCACACGTACCTGTCAGGCACACAAACTAACAGGTGCCTTATGTTGGGGTCGGCTTCCAGTCTAACCGGATGCAGCTGAATACCAGTTTTTTACTTAAAGCGAGTGCTTATCTGACCTCCACAAACCAGTTTCTGGGTAATGGTAATACTGGGTGTGTATGGATGGTACGACATTATTATATTTTTTGAGTGACGTGGGTGACCACGTTAAGGTGGAAGCACTAGGGTAGCCCGCGAAATTATTTATTTTAAGTTGGCTACATTATTAAAATAAATATTTCCTTTTCCATTTCAGACATAGGCAAACCTGATATGCACAACGACTTACTTCCAAGAAATCGAATGGTTTCAAGTTACAAACAAGCAAATAAAAACACTAATACTAAACATTGGTATAATATTTGGTAGACAGCAAATATATCATCTCACCATCATCTGCCGGAAGCCCAACAATGCATTGCCCGACCTGGACATCAAACCCAACAACTAAGAAATGTACATACGTCAGTACATCAAACTACCCGAAACTGTCAAACTTTCCCAATCAACCTAATACCGATAAAGCGATAAAGTTGCAAATCGAATAAAGAAATTTATTTGACAGATCGTAGTAGCTTGATCTGCTGTCGTCTGTACAGTCACGAGCACAAATATGTAAACACTTAACAAAAGTGTTTTTCTCCTACTGTTCTGATTTAAATTTCATGTTATTACAAACATAGTATTCTGGAACTCATATTTTTATGAAAAAGATCCTATCTCCAAGTTACAATCGTTATTTCTCGCGAAAATTGCTTTTAAATTTAGGGAAGTGTATACATACTGGTGCGTGACTGTACAGACAGCACATCAAGCTACCCGAAACTGTCAAACTTTCCCAATCAACCTTGAACCTAATGCTTTAGCAATAAAGTTGAAAATCTTTTAAAGAAATTTGACAGATCGTAGTAGCTTGTGCTGGCGTCTGTACAAGTACCACCTACAATAAAATTCATGTTACAGGGAGCTTTAAAAATTACCAAAGAATATAATTATATTAATTTAGTTTAAATGTTAATAAATTGCTTTATTTTCGTACAAAAATCTGTTTTATTTTATAAAAAAATTAAGACCAGAAATTTAGACCTTAATTTTTTTAAATAAGTGACCTTAATAATATAAATATTATCTAGTTTTGGAAAATGTTTACTTTAGTAGAGCTTTTATACCTGTGAGACAGGCTCTCCTCATAGTTCCACTTATTTATGTACTTGCTGTTGCATAATAATTTCACATTAAAATAATATAACTATATAAAAATATAGCAACCATAATATAATATTATCAAATAAAAATATTACATCCCTATTTGAATCGGATTTTGTTAACAATTTCAAGTGTTTTAATTTTTTTTCACGGAATTATAATTCTTTTTCTAAAATAGCCTCTCAAAAGTAGCCTGTCCAGTCCTTATTACAGCTATCTGCCAGTAAAAGTCCCGTCAATATCTGTCAGGCCGTTTCGGAGAATAGCCGGAACGAACAGACAGTTTTTTTTTATAAGTACCGTTTATACTTGCATATGCATAACATCACATAACATCACGCCTGTAATCCCCGAAGGGTTAGGCTGAGATGCATCATCGGTGTGTAAACTTTAATATGCATTCAGAAAAAAGTTGTTATTATGAAATAACAAACAGATACTTCAATTATATTTATTTGTATGGATTTCACTGTCAAAGTTACAGTAGTATTCCTATTGGGTTGTAGCTGACAAGTTGGTCAAAATTACAATATGGTTGGAAGAATTTATCAAGATGTATACAGCGACCGACTGAACCTTATTTGCATAAAGTTAATGGTCGTATTCGTATGATACGCTTGATCACAGTCGTTTGTAGGAATATGCACATTAACTTTATATAAATAAGGATTATTTTCGGATGGAGCGCCGCTGAGGTAAACTTGAAGTAATTAAGTTCCGTCTAAAAGTGTGGCTTAGATTGCTGGTTTGATTTTTATTTTTTTTATTAGCCGTTAATGTCCCACTGTCCATGTCCTCGTAGAAGATGGCAGGACGATCTGGACAAGACCAGCGTGGTAGTAGTCCACATTAGCCTTGGATCGAAAAAAATGGAAGTTATGGGGAGAGGCCTTTGCCCAGCAGTGGGATGATGCAGGCTAACAGTACCGGTAATGTCCCTCTTGCTGGGCAAAGGAATCCCCCATATCTTTCCAGGTGCTTTTTCTTGCTATCAGAGATAAATACATTAGAACTGTGTCGCTAGATATCATATTCAACAAGTAACTGTAAATGCTTATTTTCCCCGCGTCTTCGTAAACGGAAAAAACTCGCAACGCGCCGCGCGACGCGCCGCTTCTCCCTAAATGAGCCCTAAGTATTATTGCGGCACAACGCCACATAAAAGTTATGAAATTGTAATTACTAATGATACATCAAGTGTTTAGTTGCTATATTGTTTTGCCTGGCGCTTGGCACGCTCCTTTTTTTTTGTTGGTTGAGAAATCATCAAATGACCCCTCCCGCTCTGGGCGGAGTGGAAAGGAGTCTTGATTGAGTAACACCGGTATTCTAAGTCGTGGACTGAACTTAAGTCGGTATTTGTTGCCATGGCAACAAGTGACGAACGCCTACCACGGCCTAAGCACCGCCCACTCAATGATGTTCAATAAGGTGAGGACAGACTAGCTTGAGCATGCATGCAACAAGACATCGAGCCGCTTGACATTGTTTTTAAACTTGATTTTGCTAAGAAACAAGCAATCTTTTGTAACATTTCATCGAAATGAAAATTCAAATCATGCAACATGGAATGAGGTGCGTGGACTGAGGGGTCGTGCTGGTCGTTACTTCTCCAAATTCGCTATGTTTTTTTTTTTAAATATAACTCGTCATGATAAATTGCAGCACACGCGACTTGCAAATCCAACATATCAACGAAGAGTAAATGCCACACAGTATGGACAGAGTCACTAAGAACACCACCGGCTTACTCCTCTTGCTTCTTTCACATTCATCCATCTGGTCATACACGCACGCAGGTCGCGAGCACTGCCACCTGACCTTTTTGAAGAACATTATCAATAAAGTATGTCCTTCTAGGGTGTTCTTTTTCGGGTTTTATTAGTCGCCTTTTACTCGTCCTCTCAACATGACCAAGCCATCTAACATATTCTTTTAATTTTTTTCTCTACATCTTCTTTTCAACCGCAACCTGGTAGTATTACATCATTCCTCAATTTATCAACCAATGTTACATCACACATTCTTGACAGAGACTAAAGGAATGTTTCGGGTAAATACTTTGAACACCATGCCAAGCTTTCGTAAAAACATTACAATACGTGGAAATGCTCATATGAGTACTCCCCTTAATCTACTTTCAAAATATGCAGTCCATATCAAACCCAAAACAGGTATGTTGCATGAAGGTTTCAAGCTGCTTTGTATGCTAAAAATGTTATATTAAAATACGTCACAATGCTAGAGATGTCATAAATTGATCTTCTACCGAATGCTCTTGGTTGACATTATTTGTCAAAGAACTTAAAATCTTAAAACGGATTTACGTGAAAATAAAATATTTAATTTTTCGTGGTTAATTTTCAAGAATTTCAGTCCGAAAATGGCTTCAAGAATTTTCTTTTCGGATAGTGAAAAGTCGTGCGTACAGGAACTTGTCCGCAAGTACAAGCTACATCAAAATACGACGTTGGCGGGCAGTCCATCAGCGAAAAAATGTGCCCGGGCTCACCTAACCCAAGAGTATAACTCCGTATTTAACTCACGCGTAAGTACCAAATAATACCTAATCTATGTTTGATGATCATCGGCAATCTTTTATTTTATAGAGAACCGAATCTCAGCTAAAGAGATGCTGGTCCAATAGTCAAGCTAAGAAAAAGACCACGCTAAAGCTAGAAAAAAAAGAAAGGATGAGGACTGGGGGACTGGGGGTGGCCCTTATCCTGGCCCAGCGTCCTCAGATCTCGAAAGAGTAGCAGATGCGCTGACGGCCTCCACCGATTTGGAATTGAGCTTCGCAATCGACTGTGACACTGTGCCTAGTGAAACTCCTGCTGACGGTACACCTATGGTAATTTCATTGATTCCATTATTTGTATAAACGAATATTAACATATTGTTAAAAATATGTACTTTCTTCTTTCAGTTCTGGAATTTTGTCCGGCAGGCGACCGGCACCGGTGGCTCAACGGCCACCTGAAAATAACCCGACTGACTTGGCGTCAGCAAACTCGCAGATTTTTGGTAGGGTTGATCAAATGATTTTCAGTTCAACTCTAACCATTACAGTACATCAGAAAGTCAACTTATCTTTGTGGCTTGACAGTGGCACCAATACAGAATTTTAAATAATATCAATCTATTTGTATTCATTCGAAGCATTTTAAATTTTTTATATTCTCATTAGTGTTTTTAGAAGGTGCTTGTAGTTAGAAAATTAATACTTATTTTCTGAACTTATTAAATTTCTGTAGGGAAAGATTTTCGCGCCCAAGTCATAATAAAGGAGTTCGAGGTATGGGCGAAAAATTTAAAGCGGAATGAGGAAAGAGAGGAGGAGTTGCATCTACTGAAAATAGAGGAGACGAAGTGTCTGGTGAAGGCAGCAGAAGAAGCTTACCAAAAGGCAAAGCTGCAACGTTTAATTGCCGCACATCTACTTCAATTCAGTAAAGAAATAATTATTATACATTATACAAGGCAATTGGATTTTTATTTTAAATGTAGTATCACGTATAACAAATAAGAAAATATCTAGATTACACATTTATAGACATAGAAAAACATAGGAAATTTTTCATTTTCATTTAGTCCTGCGTAAGACTGGATCCAGTTTCCAGGTTAGTAAAACCCAACAACACTGCATGGCCTGGTAATCGAACCCATAACCTCACACTGTGCAGTTGTGCTTATGAATGTAGTGGACCAACGAGACAGCAAAAATATAAATATGAACATCACACAATTATAAACAACAACAAAAAACCTGGAGTATACATACGTTCATATACAAATATATTTGCTGTAGAGCCCTATTTTTTTTCAATATGCTAAGACGAATCAAATATTTAAAAAAAATAGGGGTAAAATCCAAGGAAGTGCCAGATTTTGCATTTTGGAATCCCTAAACCTTATTTAAGAATTAAACACCCTGATCAATCTTATCTTATTTTTTCCCTTGTGGGACTATTTAATTGATAGTGGATGAAAGCTGACAAGCTACTTGGTTTGTTGAAGAAATAAGGCATCCGAAGTGGCTACGTCCACCACCGTTATTATTCCATTGTTGCCAGGGATGAATGACAGCCACGTGATCGCGCGGCATTTTTTAATAAATTGTACTCTGCTACCTCCAATCCGTCGCTCCAAAAAGAGCTCAGTAAGCTTCGAGCTTTTCTTCGACAGTTCGCTCTATTAGCCGTTTATTATTATTAGTTCCGGTCGTCCAGATTTGAGGGAAGAATTCAGTTGGACTGGAAGAATTCATTGGTTTCGTTATCGCTTATTCTCCTATCATTACTCTGCAGAATGAGTGTGCGGATGGCATGGTTGTGGTCACCCATTATAATGGTGTGTCGGCCGCCTTCTACTCATGTTTTAAGCGTGTTTTTGTCACAGTTCTAACATAACGTAACTCATTTAATCGGGATACCACTACTTACACCACTAGCTTACACCTATCCTTACCCGTATCAGAAGAAAACAAACTTAAGATAAGCTGGCTAAACCACACTAGCCTAAACGTAACGGCTAATAAGTATTCGATCTGATAATATTATTATTGCAATATAACAGAAACTAGCCACGACAGCGGCCGGCGAGCGCTACATTCAGTTGGTTGCATCAATTTTTTTTTTCTTTCTCTTTCTATTTACGATCTATACTGCTGCGATAGTAACGTAAAGGAAATGGGATTACCCGCAGGTATTACTACAGGTAGAAGGATTGGTAGTAACACGGGAAGTCACCCTACTATCGCTTTACTGGCAATGAGAGCGACTTGGTGGTATCGTAGGTATAAACAAAACAACACGGGCATAGGCAAGCTCGCTCTTATTCTCTGAGATTCAAAATGGTGCGTTAATTTTCTCATGCTTTAGAAATATCAAATGAATTAAGCTTGTATTCATCTTTTATGTGTACGATACTCCAGATTACGACTATTTATCATGACTTCCCACGATAATGAAACTTTCCAAATACTACCGATTTGAGAAAGAAACTGTGCTTAATATATATTTACCACGGATATTTGCAAGTGCTCGCAATAGTAATAATCATGAATTGCTAATCCCGACTACTTACTAGCTAGCTTTGATATTAAACGCTACGGAAAATAGTTATTATCAACTAGGGTCTCCGGCCGTCCACTAGCTGTAGGTCAAAATTTCCAGAACGAAAACGTTGTAACCAAAAACGAACGTGTTTTCTTTTACAGAAGTTCCCTATTTTATTTTCTATCAGCCCATTATGTTCCACTGCTGGGCAAAGGCGTCTCCCATGGCTTTCCAATTTTGTTAAACATTTGCTTTCTTCGACCAATCCGTTAAGATTGAGTCCATATACACATCATTAATCGTTCGAACAGTTTCTGCAGCGCTGGTGTCACGGTGGAACTCGTATTCGTAAACAACGTGATTTTTAAAGTTATCCATAGTGTGAACAGAAAGATGTCAA
The DNA here is from genome assembly GCA_905220335.1 of Noctua pronuba. NCBI lineage: Eukaryota > Metazoa > Arthropoda > Insecta > Lepidoptera > Noctuidae > Noctua > Noctua pronuba. The sequence continues at coordinate 3,232,017 of LR999919.1, read as the reverse complement.
AGAAAAGCAAGGCGCCACAGCTAGGCAGATAAATGATAAGAGCTGCTTATACGGGTCAGAATGTTTGGGTACAAAACAAAATGAAAGTAAATTTTAGTTGAGATGAAAATGCTAAGATGAATGGGGGCTGTGTATGTAATATGAATGGATAGAATAACAAATTAATAGGTATAACACTGGTGGTTGGAACTGTTCATTGTTGTAAAATTTTAAAGGGTTATCGGCATCGCGTAAAATAATTGTATGTCGCGATAAATAATTTGAATGGCGTATCGTATAAATAATCGACATACTCCTCAAAATTCATCTTGCTTTGGCTATAACAAGAAAATAATTTTACACACGTCGATTCACTTGAATTTCAGTAGGTACATATGTCACCCACAACGTAGGTGTCTCAGGCGCGGGGCAAACATCGGAACTAACGCAGCCATCTCTTTCTTTTCTCAATATTTTTTATAAAACAATTAACAAAAAGTTTACCAACAGCGCCCCCCTGTCAGCTTCATTCGAGCGTCAAAAGATTATTGTACTACTGTACGTTGAATTTGACAGATGATTCCTTAAAAGTGGGCGTTTATGTCAAAATATAAACAAACTGTAACTGTCAATATGGTGAAAAGTAGGCGTGTCAAGTCCGACTTAAGTTCAGTCCACGACTTAGAATACCGGTGTAAGTGTCTGGGCCCCCTTGTTTTAGGGTCGTAGCTAGGGGTTGGCAAAAGAAAAGGTAACCCGTCCCAGGCGGGGTGAAACAATTTTCCTTCGCTCGCTCATACATCCTACATTTTCCTCTAACTTTTTTGCTTAGGTCTACAGGGGTATGAAGAACTGGACGTAAAGTTCTTCATCCCGCATATAAAAGGGAGGATTCTCCGACCAGACGGGTGCTGTGTCTGGAGGGCTACTGCCCGACAGTTGTTGTCGGATTTTTCTATATCGTCATAAGTCGCGGAGAACTTTAATATTGCCATTTAGGAGTTCAATGTTAATTCTTAATTAGTGGCATAGATGGTGCTGTAGTGCTTTCTGTAATGCCGCTACAGGTCGAGAAGAAATAATTCCTTTGAATGGTCAAAAGAAAATCCGTATAGTTATGTACTGCGGATAGTATAATTATTGAAAGACGGCCCTGATACATGTCATTTACCGCTACCCGCGTTACATCCCCAGCAAAATTGCGGCATCGCTTTCACAGGAATCCCAAGCTAAATCTTACACACCGATTCTGTTATTAAGTCATTCGACGCATTTATCGGCGTCACATCGCGTCTACTAAACCGAAATGAGGCGAAGAACGAGGCTCTTTCTGACGAGCTCAAGCGTTTCCGCGTCTATAAGACTAATATTCTTCTATATTTTGTTAGCCCAGAACTTCGCCACTTCCACCGCGTCGTCGGTGGCAGCACAGAGGTCACTTGGGCAACATGGTTTTGGACTAAGAGGGCAGGATAGGAGGTGGAGCATAGTTTGTGACACAGCTCCACACCCCGCTGCTGTTTCATTGCGGTAGCCCCACTTAACGAGGTTGGAGTTACATCTTGTTACTTGAGTCCGAAGACGGTTCAAGGACTTCCAGGTGGACCACGGAAGTTAAATACAATATTGAAGCAGTTTAAACAAACCTAACTTACAACTGTTAAATATATTTTAGTTACAGTTTATTTCTAAGCACTAATTATAAATCACATTTATTTCTGTAAATTGGTTTTACAAAACACTTTTAAAAGTTATCATGTTGTTTTAAAACTAGATGGGGCCGGTGTTTCGTACCTGACTACTCTGAGAAGAAACGTCCGAAACAAACTCAGAGGTCACTGCCTCTTTTAAAGTCCAGACATTGATCAAGACATATGAGGACCATGCAGATTAATGTCTGAGATGGTCTTTTGAAGAAATAACCACACAGATTTGAGTGGACCTGTCCAGTCAGTGCAAGCATTAGTCAGTGATCGTGTAGCTCGACTCATAACCCAAGGAGCTCAACGACACGACGAACAATCCCAAAGAAAGGACATTTGGGTAAGCCACATAAAGTACTCAAATACCATACTACTTATACCATTGTTTAGGAAATAACACTACAGCGCCTAAATAAAGGGTGTAAAAAGACCCTTAACGAAAACGAAAACCACATATTCTGCCCATCATTGGGATAATTTTTTTCTTCTAGACAATACCTGGGAAACCACAGGTTCTGGAGATATTGAAGGTCAAAGTTCCAATTTTTTTTCAAGTTTTTTTTAAAATGCTTCTTTTTAAGGTTTTAACTTTACTTTAATTACCTCCATGACCCGTTTACTATTCAAAGTAACCATCAACACCAAGTTTTGAGTGCGTGACATTGAGTTTTACCGTAAAACGTGATTTTTCACCCCAAAAAAAAAAAGTTGTTTCCCAGCAATAATTTTTGCGTAAAGTTACTTAGTTTGATGTACAGAATGCCTGGTTGACGGCTTGGTGAAGGGTCTGTTTACACCACGTATACACTTTTTTTAAAATAAATGTATTCTTATTTTTTCTCCCACTTACTTGTCACTATTCGGTGCCGCTAGCAGCTCTGTCGCTCTGGTTATGAAGACCTGGACCAAGGAGCCGAGGTTGCCGGTCTGCGGGTTGTTCTGCAGAAACTTCTGGAGCAGGGACTCGGTGCTGCCGTCGAACATTAGCTGCTCTTCACTGGAATTTGAGAAGGAAATCTTATTAGAATATACAGGGTGTAAGCGGACCCTTCACGAAGCCGTCAACCAAGCATTATGTATGTACATCAAACTAAGTCACCCTACGCAAAAATTATTGCTGGGAAACGACTTTTTTTTTTGGGGTGAAAAATCACGTTTTACGGTAAAATTCAATGTAACGCACTCAAAACATTATGCTGATGGATGGATTGAATAGTACGGGGGCCGTGGTTTCACGTTAGTTGTAGTAGGGGTGAGTCTATTAGCCTATGAAGGGCGCACAAATCGAGACTCCAGGTCGCTCCTGAAAAAATCTCAAACGAATAGCTCAATAATACTTTTTACAGGTTTTTTATTGTTTTGGAAAACATACATAACATCACGCCTGTAATCCCTAAGAGTTAGGCAGTGGTGTACCTATTAGTACACCCACATTTCGCCAATTATGTTTTTTAAGTCCCATGTAATAGGGGGGCGAGCCTATTCCCATCAACCGAGCACAAGTTTTATCCAGATTCCGTGGCTGCAACTGAGAAATGCCTGATGGAAAAACCCAATAACACTTTGCCCGACCCGGGAATCGAATCCAGCACCTCATGCTCAGCAGTCGCGCTTGCGACCATTTGACCAACGAGGCAGTCAAAAGTTGTTTTGGAAAAATTAAGGAAAAAAGTCAATAGTTACTTTCTGTTAAAAATAAATATAATTATCTACAATCATTTAGTTTTATCAGATTTCACATCAATCATTTTAACTACAAAAACTATTAAAACGGATATCAATTTTATTGATAAATAAAACATGTTTTTAAAGTGCAGTTAAAAATAAAGATTTTGTTTGATAACATGTAACACAGCTTATTGCTTGTACTGATTAAAGTCTTTGACCAGTACATTACCAGGGTTTTGACAAACGTTCAAAAGTCCAAGCTCAAGGTTTGCCAACGTGCGATGGAGCGAAGTATCCTAGGTGTTAAACTAACCGGCTATACAAGGTGTAAACGGACCCTTCACGAAGCCGTCAACCAAGCATTCTGTACATCAAACTAAGTCACTCTACGCAAAAATTATTGCTGGGAAACGACTTTTTTTTGGGGTGAAAAATCGCGTTTTATGTTAAAACTCAATGTTATGCGCTCAAAACTTAGTGCTGATGGATGCTTTGAAAAGTAAACGGGTCCTAGAGTTAATTAAAGGAAAGTTAAAACCTTAAAAAGTGGTTTTTAATAAAAACTTGTGAAAAAATTAGAACTTTGACCTTCAATATCTCCAGAACCTGTGGTTTTCCAGGTATTGTCTAGAAGAAAAAAATGATCCCAATGATGGGCAGAATATGTGATTTTCGTTTTCGTTAAGGGTCTTTTTACGCCCTTTATAGGGTGACTGGTAATTAGTGACCGATACTTAAACACATGATTGTACTCATAACAAACAACTTTCTCAAAGAAACATTTTTTTTTATACACAGACTTTTATCACAATAACACAACAGCCGTATGAAATTAGCACGCGCGCGCCTGTGGCCTATCAGCTGTTAGTCGTTTAAAAAAAATGTTTCTTGGACGACAGTGTTCCTCGCTTGTTCGCGAGTCCAACTTGTACATGGCCAGATTTTTCATGTACTGGTCTTTAAGAGGCCTATGTAACATTTGAAACTGTAAATGGTACTTACGCGCTAGCTGGTGGATTTATATTGAACGCCAGCAACTGATTCCAAAACGGATCATTGGGACAGATGACTTCGGAAGAACAGAACCGCATCAGCAGCTCATTGGAAGACAACTCCGAGTATCTGCTCACTGCTACACCCATAGTGATCTGGAAAATAGATGGGAAATGCATTATTACTGGAAGGCAAGTCAGAGGCCCATGGGTGGCATAAAAACTCTGACACCAGGTTAGGCACTAACCATACAAAACATTCATCATTCAGTCATTCACTAATTTAACCATTATTTTTGTGGAACAAGAAATGTGTTATTTGTTTATTTAATACTAGCTTATGAACGCGGCTTCGCCCGCGTGAAGTTCGGTAACTGTCCCATGAGATCATACTACAAGAAGTATCCTATATATTATTCCAGGTTATAAACTATCCGTGTGCTAAATTTCACCCAAATCCGTTCAGTAGTTTTTGCGTGAAAGAGTAACAAACATCCATCCATCCTCTCAAACTTTCGCATTTTAATATTAGTAAGACTTCAAGCATAGAGTACAGATGGGGACTTAATGCCATAGACATTTTCTACCAGTCAACCTTAAGGTGGTGCAGAGACAAAATGGATTAGTGATGGAGAGGTACGTTTTCTAATAAGAACATTTTAAATAGCAGCGAGAAAAAAATAATGACTTTAAAGACCTTATATTCCAGTGTTTTAAATTTATTTTAATGGGGGGCAGGCTACAAATTTGAAAAAACTATACACAGATCTAGGAAAATGTTATTGGATATTTTAAATAGGGCAATACCAGTAACTGCCTAGAATCTGGATCCGTACTTGGTTGACAGCAATAGATTTGCTCTCAATTTCTTGGACATGTGAGTGTACACCTCTGCCTTACCCTACAGAGATTACAGGGATGATGATATTATGTTGGTACTATAATTATAGCTTATACTGAAGTACCATGCAGTTTATCTAATAAACAATGCAAGCTCTTCAGTCACCCACTTAACACCAATTTAATCAAGAGCAGATTAATTTATAAAATGTTTACTTACACAGTATGCAAATGTAACCATAAACAAGATAAAAAAAAAGTATTTGTTTGAACTGCAACATAATCAACAGAAGCCATTGATTAAAAAACAAACTGGATATTCAAATTGCAATAAATTCTAGAACAACATTTTGAAAGTTTGAAATAAATCAATAATTATTGGACTTACAGACTGCATGATATTATAGAATTGTTTTAAGAAAGTATGTTAACTCGTACACGGCTACATTAGTGCCTTATCGTATCACGGCAACCAAGAAAATATATAAATTCGATATCAATACAGCAGATTTCTACCAATGGCAAGCTGTCACGAATTTTACGAGAAAATATGATTTGTCAAAAGATAATTGCATTCTAATGCTTTATTATGAAAAGACAAATATTCTATTAAACAATAAAACCATAACACACCACAATAAATAGAGAGAGCAACGGAATTTGTTATAATCAAAAACTGAATATTGCTAGTAAAAATACAGACATAATTATCGTTTTAATTTCATGTTCATTGTATTATCGCGGTATTCAATGAGTACATTATTCTTACCTGTTATTTTCTCAGGTTGTAGATACAAATTTATCATTCAATAGCGCTTTAATTATGATTTTGAACCACAATTTGTTTTTAGTAGCCACGAATTCATTGCCGACTTGTCAAATATTTGACATTTGTTTTGTGCGACGATGACAATTTGAAAGTATAACGCGTTCAAATGGTTCAGATTATTTAAATGTAAATATTACGGTTTTTCTAGGTACTAGTCTTTTGAGTTTAAAGCTATCTCACTCAATCCCACCATCTCGCATTAGTTCAAAGCCTTGGAAGCAGAGGCATAGCTTTGCCTGTATCAGCCATAATGATACAAGGCCCCCTAACACTTGACTTATCGCTCCAGTTTTTGAAGTCACTTAGCTCACTTTTCAATGAAGAGTTGATGATTTGGCTTATTGCGGCCCAGAAAGTTATAATAGTTTAGCAGAAGAACGAGCGCAGTGAGCGCTCGTTCTTCAGTGTCAGTTATAGCTTTACTTATAGCCTAATTTCCTACACGACCCGCGATCTGGAAACTCAATTTTCTATTTCACTTTGCTAGCTATTAGATTCTTTTAATAAAATCAATCAAGAATGTTTATACATTTTAATTTCTTCTCGGCAGTCCAATTTTTATGGTCAAAAACGAAGCATGAAAAAAAACGAATGATTGATTGTGCACTTGTCCGTCTTTACTCGGATCGGTGCTGTGCAGTTCAGGTTAGCTCTCTTTGAAACTACACGCCACGCACGCGTAATTACGCTAGGAACGATGAGTTTCTTGGGACGTCGCCAGTTGCTTGCTTTATTACACTACGTGCGAAAACGTAGAAGACAAAAAGAAAGGTATCTGACAGGGTAATTTTACATAAACCACAATAAATTGAGGCAGGACTAAAGAATTCATTTTAACTACTATCGGATGTCTACAGCTACTTATGATTTTTTTTAAAGTGTCCGGAATGGGGAATAGTAAAATGTCGAACGGTAAAATAACGTATAGTGCACAAACTTGTGTATACATTTATGGAGTGTCATATCGGACCGTAAAAATCGGACTGCCGGACAGTAAAATTCCTTGTAGGGCACAAACGCCCTAAGACCATCCACTGACCACATACTTATCTAAGTAAATATTAAAGATAGTTATGAATAATTTTCCTAAACTTCCCTAACCTTAACTATGGACTGGAGGGTTGTTCAAGTTCGGAAAAAGGATGAAATTCGGAGGTGAAATGCTAGAGTTCCATAAAATACGAAGGGAGCTTTCGTTTCCTAAAAAATCATCCCCTAGAGAAGTAAATCCTTCAGAGGATGATTTTTTCTATCTATCTATTAAATTAACCAGCCAGGTGGCCTATTAATCTTACAAGAAGGTATCAAGTTCACAGAAAACTTGGCTTATCCGCCGGAGTGACCCATTTAGGCCTATTTAACCAACATGTAGACCATGACAATTTTTTTCCCACAAGCTTTTATTTTTTTCCTAAATTGGTCCATATCAATCAAGATTGTATTCATCTGAACGCTGTCCGATGATTAATTACCTGCATAAACGCTCCCAGTGCACTTTATTGATCGATTGGTGATTATATGTATAGCGTGTTATGAATTTATGACCTAGCCTTCTTTTGGGCCTAGACACCGGCGCGGTAACACGTCGCGTGACGGTTCCTGCATCGGGCACATCACTAGAGGTACTCCCTTGTCTATTGTTCATTTGCATCCTTCATTCGCCAACGATGTTTTCGTTATTTGCCGACTTGTTGTATTCTGTTTATTGAATTAAAATTCTCTGTAAATACAACTTTTATTAAATATGGGGCTCGATCAATACAAGGTGGAGGTGCTCTACTACATTAATCCACATTTGATATGGGTGTTGGTCAGAAATGAAAGGGATGAAAATGCATTTCACTTTGAACAAATCGGGATCTATGGGATTTTGCCTCAAAATTTAACTTTTGGAGTGGACTACGTGTTAAAATCCGAGCCCTGTGAGCAGTGGATGCCCGCAGCAGCCGTGACTATGAATAGATGTTTCCACGACGCTGCCCAAGTGTGGTTCGCTCCTACCTACATCGACAAGAAGTAAGTGGTTTTACCTAATATTTTCGGGATTTAGGATATTTGCCGTTCAGGATCATGGCAGAAGTAGTATATCTTTTTCATTGTCCGGCACGGGCGGGGCCGCGGCTAAGATGGCGGTGCTGTGAATTAAATTGTCGGTACCTAGTACTTTCTGAATTTTCCCCCCATCTACACTACGCCGTGCCTGTGAATTAAAGCTTATTCGGCAGGTTTGGACTTTTTAAGGGGACAGTAAGATTCAAACAATCAATCAAATAGGTAGTTTTTCTACTTATAATTATTGATCTTTTGATGTGGGTAGTATTGAATTTCGACCAATTATGTGCTTTGAACATGTCGTGGTGGACACCAGCCTGAATATACAATACAAGGTTTGGTCAGAGGCTCGTCTTAGGTTCAAACAAACACTTATAAATTAAATTCCAATCAATCTACAAATCTTTTGTTGCTGGATCAAGAGTATAGAATATTTAGGTGAGATCCTTTTGCGCTTTGACGTGGAGTTGTGGAAACCAGCCCGTTATACAATACAATACAATACAATTAGGTGAGATCAATCCAGTTAGTCTACTTATTCGGTCTACAAGCAACCATTCAATAGGATACATGCATTCAATATTCGGAATGCTGAGAAAGTACACGTTTAATACATCGGCTGAGCCTTTTCCTAATTACGTGAGGGTCGGCTACCAGTCTAACAGAATCCAGCTTAAGAAGCCAGTGAATGATCAGGGAATGCAATATCGTTATTTGCCAGCAGTCAGAATATACCCGAGTAAAGAAATAAATACCTTGATACAAACCTGCAAGCATACAGGGCGTGACTGCTTACATGTGCAATGCTTGTATACAAAATAAAATTAACTGTAACTAGACCTCATAGCTGATAAACTAAGACCATTGCAGTAAAAAAAGGAGAAATAATATAAAATACAGAATTTTTTGGTTTTGAATTTATGGATTATGCTGTTTAATAATTTAGGGTGTGGCTCCGTCAAATAAAATAAATAAATAATGGTTATTCATCCAGTATAACATTAAATTAAATACCAGCACACACCAATATACCAAAAATTAAAATAAATTAACATTGAGAATATACTCAAGCAAACAAATAAATACAAACCTGCAGGCATATAGGGCGTGGCCGCTTACATGTGCAATGCTGGTATACAAATAAAATTAACTGTAACTAGACCTGATAAACTAGGACCATTGCAGTAAAAAAAGAAAAAATAGTATTAATTATTTTTGGTTTTGAATTTGCGGATTATCCTGTTTAATAATTTAGGGTGTGGCTCCGTCAAATAAAATAAATAAATAATGTTTATTCATCCAGTATAACATTAAATTAAATACCTGCACCGCCAATATACCAAAAATTAAAATAAATAATCATTGAGAATATACTCAAGCAAAGAAATAAATACCTTGATACAAACCTGCACGCACACAGGGTGTGGCCGCCTACATGTGCAATGCTGGTATACAAAATAAAATGAATGGTAACTGGACCTCACACATGATAAACTAGGACCATTGCAGTAAGAAAAGGAGAAATAGTATTAATTATTTTTGGTTTTGAATTTGCGGATCAATCTGTTGAATAATTTAGGGTGTGGCTCCGTCAAATAAAATAAATAAATACTGTTTATTCATCAAATCTAAAAAAGGAGAAATAGTTTTAAATACTGAATTTACTGGTTTTGAACTTGCAAATAAATAAATATTGATTATTCATCAAATATAACATTAAATACCAGCACACACCAATATACCAAAAATTATAATAAATGTACATTGAGAATATACTCCATCAAAGAAATAAATAGCTTGATACAAACCTGCACGCATACAGGGTGTGGCCGCTTACATGTGCAGTGCTCGTATACAAAATAAAACTAACTGTAACTAGACCGCACACATGATAAACTAGGACCATTGCAGTGAAAAAGGAGAAATAGTATTAAATACTGAATTTTACCGAAGTGTCTCTGGCTACATGGAAATAAAAGAACAAAGAAAAATGACGGATTTTGGATGCCATATCGTGGAGTTGCCAATACCATCGAGTAGGGTATCATAGTGAAGGGTTTTAAAGAGTGATTACAAAAATAAATACAGCACACACATGTTTAAAAGCAATTTGAAGTGACAAAAACTGAAAATAACAATATTCTGTTATTTTATGGACGATATGATCCTAGATTCCTTGCGGTGCCATTGAAACAATATTTTATTTGATTTTATGTCGTCCATAATCCATCCAACGTTTACACCTGAACCTGCCCTTTACTCTTTGTATTATTTTACTGATTTAATTGTCTCCTGTAGAAATAATACTTTTTAAAGCCAGCCTTATCATTTTTCATGCTATCCTGCTGCTGTCTGAAACTGATGAATTTTTACTATTACGAGAATTTGAATACATTAATTTGCATCATAATTGAAAGTTATTTTATACATTTAACATATTGTTGCGACAATTTTTAATATTCTGCGGCGTCTACTAGTGCGAATAAATCAATAATACTGCGGTGCACTGCTGATTGCGATTCTCTTAATAAAAAAATTCCTCATCATCATATGATGAGTCTTAACGATCCTAGAAGTAGCGAAACGCTACCTAGAGAAATACAAAGATAGATTAACCAACCATCCAAATCCCCTTTCACATTCACTATCGATGCCAAATCATAAGAGACTCAAGAAAGTTGATATTGTGCTGCCTAATTAAGTAGAATTAGGACACTGGTCCTAATTCTGTAAAAATGTGATGCATCTTTCCACAGATCTCGTCATAGTCAGAGCAGATACTGAACTGATAGCAGACGACAAGACAAAAAAAAAACACAAAATACTTAAGTAATCTTAAGAGTACTAGCAACAACAAAATTTTGCATTGGAATTCTATCTATGAATATCTTCTTTATGCCAACACTTAATTTAATTTAAATAAATTACCCAGCTGCTAGGGTGAAGGTCTGATAGGCAGTCGCTCCATGTAACACTTGTATTTAGCTGCATCTGGTTAGACTGAAAGCCAACCCCAACCTAATTTGGTGAAGACTAGGTACATGATGATGATATCTTCTGCTCTATTGAAATAATCTTCTTTTTTTTTTTGGTTAAAAATATGTTCCATTGTTACAGATCTTCAATTTTTAATAATAATGCTCACAAATATGGAGACTTAGTAGTTGTTAAAAAGAACGGTGAACAAGTGAATGTTCTTCAAGCAATTGTCAATTCCAATTTTGGTCTTGAGGATGAGTCTCTCTTCTACCAAGAGTTGAGAGGCAATAACCTCAAAACAGAACTGAGCTTCATTACACTGCAAGAAGTGTCGAAGAAGATTCAGGAGGCATATAAAACTAGAGACATACCAAAGAACACTTGGGAGAACCAATTCAAAAACCAAACCTCAGTCCAAAACGAAGATAAGCTTTTAGAACCTGCAATCTCAGCTCGAAAACTTGAAGTTTCTGATGACGAGGATGTTGATACGTTGCTCAAGAATAAACTGAATGTTTTGAAGCTTTGTCAAGATATTGATGAGGTCTCCGTGGGTAGAGCCTGTAGTCCAAGGAACTCTTCAATTCCTAGCCGGTCCAGTGTAGTCAGTACGGCTTTAAGGAAGAAGTTGGAATGGTTGGAATCGCAAAGCATTGTCAAGCAAACCAAGCCAGAAACCATTCAACCTGAAAACCGATCTCCCAACATACCCAATGATGACATTGTTGAAGGTGAACAGAATAATAATACAATGTTATACAAGAAGAACAAGGACAATTTTAATGGAGACTATAACAATACCAACAACAGAAAAGGTAAACTTTCAATCCCTAAGGCAATAATATACATGCCAGTAAATTGCATAGAAATATGCAAGTAGCTTGCATGCTATTGCACTGTAATAACGTCTGATTGCATAATGTCAAAATGCCATACTTATGTGGAAGTTGCCGGCAGGTGATTTTGCTATACATTACGGTAATGCCTTGTAATATTCAGCTGCAGCCCAGAGACTGGATTTGTATCATTTAACCCCAGTTAACCCAATAATAACCGGCAGTGAGATAGGCAGACGACATTGTTGCCATTGCATGAAGATCCTGGATGAGGCTGGCACAAGACCGTGGAACTTGGCACAAACAAAGAGAGGCCTATAAACAGCAGTGGGTGAAGTTGGACTGTGGTTGATGATGAACCCCAATAGGCTCACCTCACCTCTATTAGGGCCCGTAATTATAACCTTACCTTTTATATTTAAGCCCATTGTAAGATGTTTCTTTACACATTATGGAATACAAATAAATAACGGGTCCTTCATTAAGCGCTTCCTTTAAATTTAAATAAAACGTGTGTTTGAGATATCATCGAAATTTTTTATTCGTTTGAAAGGCCTATCGATGCTATTATGTATCGGATTCTTCACGGACAGCGGCTATGTTTCGGCAGATCTTGCGTTTCGTCGACGTACGGGTGTTGGTTGATTGTTTACTGAACCAGTGGACTCAAATTTATCCACCACACTGAGAATAGTCTTCTCGGTAGGATTATGGCGACTATAAAATGGGCGAGCGCGCGGAACATTGCCTGAACAGATAGTCATACTTAGTCATTTATTCATTAACAAATAATTTGTATCTGAATTTAAACACAAAAATTCAGAACTCCCATTTTGATAAAACAATTTTAACATTTGCACGTGTTGTTGAACGCTATATCCATCCATGGTGATTTGGCAAAACATACTGAATAAATGACATAGCATAACAAAAATACGTTTCCAACATTTTTTGGAAATCTATCTGACGGACTAATTAGATTTTTTTGGGTTATCTACCCTATTGGAACTCATAAATTATGTTAGTAGGTACAAAATACATTTACAACATACATTTATTTTACTGTCCCAACCACAACGCTTACCTAGTAAGCTTAATAAATTTCTTTTTTTATTTGATTGGAATAACATCATAATAAGTTTTAGCACTGCTTAACTTAATTGCTACATAATTTCAGGAAAAAATCCACGCCCGTCTGTCGTTGAAAATAAGACACTCGTCGGTTACGGTCCAGCGGGGCTTCAAATCAACCATTTCATAACGAAACGCAAGACAATCAATGAAGAAAGAGCAGAACCTGTTGTACAAGAAACAAGAAAAACTGACCCCGAACCAGAATACCAACTGAAGAAATCTGAGGATGTGTATGCGAACACAGATTCCGAGGTAAACATAAAAATATCTAACTTAGAATTACTTAAGCGGATTAAATCTAATAATTCTGTTCAAGAAAATTCTAGTTGTAATAAAGTTTGCAATAAGAGTACAGCACTAAGTGTTATAAGACGTAAAGTAAAATATCTTGAGGAAAAACAGGCGAAAATGAATGATAGTATTTCTTCAGTATCGGATAAAGATAGCTCTAAGTGTGAATTAGATTCTGACAGTGAAAGTATTACTGGATTAGAAGAGAAACTAGGTTTAAATATCAACAAAATTAAAAAACATGTTAACTTAGAACAGCAATCCGATACAGATTATACTGACGAAAAAAAAAGCAACGTTAACCCGTTCAAGAACGTTGATGGAAGCATATCCATATTTGTAGATAAGCTAGTCAGCCCCGTACTAATGGTTCATACAAAAAAGAATAACCGCATAGAACCAGTAAGCAATATGAGAGACATTCCATTTGGAAATGATATTCATGTAGTACTGAGAAATATGGGAGTACAGAAACCTATGAGGCCTCAAACGGTTTCCTGGCCTACAATTCTCCGGGGTCATAGCTTCTTTCTCGTGGGTCCGTATAACAGTGGAAACACTATGGGGTACTTGCCAGCGGTCTGCCGTTTGGTCAATGACTTTAAAAACACTCATAATAAATTCGGGTTAAGCTGTATCATAGTTTGTGCAACATCCCATTCAGTGGCTGCAGTTGAATCTCAGTGTAAAATGTTCTTGCACAGCGAGAAGATATTTGCCTGCTTCTCTGGTATGAGTGATTTGCATATAACAACGTCACTTTTGAACGGCTGCGATCTTTTAATCTGTACCCCTTCGATGCTCGTTCGTCTGATTCAGGAAGATTTTAGTCTCGACTTCCGAAGTCTGTCCACATTCGTGATCGATGATTGTGAATATATCTCATCGATTTATCCGAAAGAGCTTAAGTTTTGCCTTGTTAAAGTGATGGATATAGTCAAAAATCGCGCTCATAAAGAATGGAAAGTCCAGTATGTGATAATATCTAGGACGTGGTGCGATTTTATGTCGTCTCTAGCTAGAAAAGCTCCCGATTCTGTTGTCTGCATCAGTGCTTTCCAAGAATGTGTTCTGTACTCCAAAGCGGCTACTTCAGTCGAATTTGTAGATCAAGAGAACAAATTAACAACTGTTATAAACTTTTTGCAAGGCATCGATAGGTCTAAAAAGTCTGTAATAGTTTGTAGGGCTGATGACGAAGTAAAATTGATAGAGAAAGCTTTGACTAAATTGAAATATGTCGTGTTCTCATGTGATAGCACAATGACGGTGCAAGATTTGTACAAATTAGACAAAACTCTCAAAGACTATGAAGAGCCTGTGTCGGGGCCAATTTTGGTGTGCTGTGACGGGAATTTGACACATCTGAACGTTACAGATGCACATTATTTGATCCATTATTCCTTGCCGGAACTATTTTCAATGTTTTGCAAGCGATTTGCGGTACTTATTGATAATTATCCGTCTATTTTTAAAGGCGAAGACTCTAACATTAAAATTAAGATTTTATTTGATAATAATAACATTGAGCAACTGCCAAAGATTCTTCAGTTCATTAAAAGATGCACTCAGGATGTGCCACCCTTCTTAGATGAGATTAGCGCTACTGTCATGACCGAAAAGTATTTGAAGAAGGCTCAGAACTCAGTGCCAATTTGCAGAAGACTTCTGACTCTAGGAAAATGTCCAGACTACTGGAATTGCATCGAAAGACACGCTATTTTCAAAGAGTTCGACTCTCCCAAACCTTGGCTTCCGAAAGAAGGCATAATAACTTTCCATTTATTACACTATCATTCAGCAGTGTATTATTCTGCTAGAATAACATCATGCTTGGTTAAAAGCAATGTTATAAAATATCCACAAACTTACAGCTTGCTTTCCATTAAAATGGGAATGCATTACAGTAAAGATGCGAATAGGAAACTGCACGGTATACCCAAAGTAGGTGATGTGTGTGCGGTAACTCTAAAACAGGATCTATTCGTTCGCTGCCAAGTGGCCAAGGTACTTGGCTATGAGAAAGACCGACCTACGTACTTCCTCATCAAACTCATAGATGAAGAGAAATATGAGACAGCGCGGGATACGAGTCTATACTATTTGCCCGACGATTTAAAGAATATTGAAACGCACGTAGTCACAGTCATATTGGCTAATCTCACACCCGAAGACAAAGATGTAACTTTCTCAAATCTTGCTGAAAACCAGTTAAGACGCTTCACGGACGAAACTGAAGAGCTTTACATGAGAGGTCAAATTACAATGGTCGTAGGTAACACTATATTAGTAGATACATTAGAAGCTTGTCAGAATTTGTCTTCTTTAGAAGAAGTAGTCGTTAAATGCGATTTCAGAAAAGAACTGTTAGACGGTCATGCGATACCTAACCCTGATCATATTGGTAATTTAAAAAATGTATGTGACTATATCAGTGACAGTCCCAAAGAGGACGTAGAACGTAATGAAGTTGCTTATCCTGTCAAAGCGTTACCTAAAGGTAGATGGGCACATTTAGAAAGCAATGGATTTTCTTCAGTTTTCTTCATGCACGCTGAGAATCCATCTCAATTCTTTGTACGGCCCGTCAAATTTGACAATTTCATTACCACGTTGATAAAAGATATTAAAAAGTATGTAAGCGAGAACCCTGAACCCATAGAAGATATTGTCGTAGGAGACATTGTTCTAGCCGAGTTCCCTGACGATGCTACACATGAAAGGGCTAAAATAGAAAGTACCATCAACAATAATAAGGTTAAATGTTTCTTTGTAGACCAAGGAGAATGGAGAGACGTTTCTCCTAAGAAAATTTTACCAATAACAGAAAAATTCATTACACAATTGCCATTCCAAGCTATAGAATGTAGGTTACTAGGTGTACAACCTCCAGGTGATAGTTGGTCTGATTTCAGCACAAATTTCTTCGTAGACTCGTGTTACGACTCCGGTGACAACCTTAAACAGTTATTCACTAAATATTTCACTAAAGAAAAAGCAGAATTCACTGAAGGATACAAATATGGCGTCGTTTTAATTGATACTTACTCAGATGAAGATGTTATTATTAATCAGATGATGTTAGATAAGAATTTAGCAGAAGATAATGAAGAAATAGAGCTTTTAAATGATTTAGGATTTGAAAGAAAGTCTGAAGAATCCTCCAATTCAGATATAGATGATGAACCTACTCCAACTGTAAACAAGATAGATAAACCATTAGTTGTAAATGAAAATAAACTGATACCATACGTACCAAGTAAGTTAATAAGATCCGTGCCTTTGGTCGATTTAGATATCAATTTTGACAATTTCGAATTGGTTTCCGATGATTCAGGAAACGTATGTAACATACCTATCTCAGAATTATTGAGAATGAGAGATGCACCTGGTCCAAAGGGGAATGATAAAGCTACAGCTTCTCCTATTGTAGTTTCTGCACCCCAAACAAGTACAACCCCTAAATCCAATGTAAGTACTGAATTAACAGATCAAGCGAGCAAACCTAAAGATACAAGCCCTAAACCCAATATAAGTACTGAATTAACGGATCAGGCGAGCAAACCTAAAAATACAAGCCCTAAACCCAATGTAAGTACTGAATTAACGGATCAAGCGAGCAAACCAAAAAATACAAGCCCTAAACTCAATGTAAGTACTGAATTAACGGACCAGGCGAGCAAACCTAAAAATACAAGCCCTAAACCCAATGTAAGTACTGAATTAACGGATCAGGCGAGCAAACCAAAAGTACTGTGGCGCCAGAATAAAAACACAGTGACACTCAAAATCAAATTGATAGTTGATAATTATGATCTTACAATCAAGGAAAGATATATGAAATTTTCTGCAGAAGCCAGCCATACAGGTTACGGATTCGATTTTGAATTATACGGAGTTGTAGATCTGACTAAATGTTCACATTGTAATAAAGGACAGTACATCCAAGTAAAATTATGGAAAGTCATAGCTACGAACTGGTTGTCGTTGACACGGCACAATGAGTTAAAGAAATGGATAATTTATGATATTGACAGCATTGATGTTTCTTCTGATGAAGAATCAGATATTATTGATCACAGAAAGAGTTTAATAAAAAATCTCGTTGACTCTGACAGTGATGACAACTTGCAAGATGATATTAGCTTTTCCTATTAACTACGTCCATCCCCGAAAGGGGTGGGCAGATTACCTATTGCAAAACCATATTTTGCCAGTTATAAACACTATTTTAAGCTTTCACGGTTTAAAACTAAACTTATACTGTCACTTACGCGATATCTTCCGTGATTAAGAGGATAGACAGATTTTTTTGCTCTTAACAATTTATTTTCCATCTACCCGCATTCTCCAGTCGACCCGCGATCATGGCGCTTGCAACAGCGTCGAAATATCGGGAGCTCAAAATAATGAACAATCACGGAAGATATCCCGTAAATGACAATAAGTTTTGCCAGTTAAGTTTAAGAGCGATGTTTTTGATAATAATAAGGCTCCTATTAACTATTTTTTGATACTTTTTAATATTTTAATGTAAGGTCTTGGTGATAATGCAATTAAATTGCACGATTGAAGAGTTATTTCGTTAAAATTTATAAATTTGTATTTTTGAAGTAAATATGTTAAGAGCTAGTTATAGCCGATCAAAAGAGGAAATAATCTCTTATTAATTATTTCTTATTATAAAGTTATTTTCAAAAAAAGTTTATTGTGAGCTAGATGAGAAAAAAAATTGAATTGCATTGAAGTAAAAAAAAAAAAAGAAGTTCCTTTTTTGAAACTAGTCTCGTAACTTTATCAAGACAAATGGATTTTAAATTAAGGTTTCTTTCAATAATTTATTACGGCTGTCATAATTATTTCCAAATAATATAAATCTAAAAGTCATACCCTAACCCTAAGATATTGTATCCTTTGTTTGGGACGAGCATCTCGATAACTTTGGATGTGGAGGTCAGATAGGCGGTTAGACTGTCAGCGTACCCCAACAATACATTTTTTATTTTAAAAATTTCATAACTATGCAAAATCTTGTGCCTTTGGTTTATAAATTAGAAACTCGACACGAATATTGACCTAAGTGAATTTAAAAGTTTAAAATTATTCGATTTTAAGGGCAGGACGTGAACGTGTTTTTTTTTTGTATGGAAGAATTTTAACCCGTGGTCCTGTGAATTTGACCGTCCTTCCCCTCCACACTACTAAGCCGCACCCCTTGTAGTGTCGCGGGTATTTTTTTCCCTTCTGCACTACTGGTCCAATGGTATCGTAGGTATTTGTAAAAAACAAATATATGCGTTCCCTATAACACTACCTAATTATTATTTTTTTCACCGGTATCGGGAACAGGGTCCAAGGAACCTCATAACAATACGCGCCGTGTCCAGAGGAGGCTCTCGTTAGGCAGCTGGATCAAGGACTTGATTCAGAAAACGGTACTCCTGGACACAGCGCGTATTGTTAGGAGGTTCCTCTCTCTGGAGCCTAGTATGTCTTCTATAATGTTACATTTATTTCATTTTATCGGGTTTTTTTTACTTGTTGTCCAAAAAGGATTAAATAAATAGAATCTAATCTTGATACCTACTAATGTATATTTTTTTTTTACAAATTGTATAATTCGGCCGACTCCTTGACTGTTAATAGTGCCTGCCTGGTTTAATTGAAATAATTGCTTTGAGTTTGAGTTTTTAAGTTTGAAAAGTTAATTAAAAGCTTGTTAAAAGGTCGCTGTCCATAGTAGTAAGAGGTGTCTATGAACCAATCGATGTTTTGTCGTTATTATTTTTAAAGTACTGTAAACAAAACAGCTGATAGGTCAAAGGCGCGCGCGCGCGAATTTCATACGGCTGTTGTGTTATTGTGGTAGTGAATGAGCATAAAAAAAATGTTTCTTTGGGAAAGTTGTTTGTTATCATGAGTACAATCACGTATTTAAGTATCGGTCACTAATTACCAGTCACCCTATATGCTGACAATAATATTCTATGTTCTTAGCGTGTCGATGACAATTTAAATTGAGTCTGCTCAAAAAAGTTTCTTGCCCATTCTTCTCCAAGTGATCTACGCTTTGGAATCGACAACTACAGTCCATTCAGTTGTTACGTCTGTGGCTGGACTATAGGTCTACTTGAAATAAATGACTCGCAATTACTAGTTCTCACTTACTGGTCTTCTTCTTTGCTTGTCGATAGACTCAAATAATACCCGATACCAGTATATTGCCACCTGCACAGCTCTGTCTTCGTTTTAATCCTGGAAGGTGCAGGTGGCTGTGCAGGATGGGCAAGAAAGGAGGTGGGGCATATCCTGCAGGGGGGCTCCACACTGACATTGTGTTTGGGACGGGTCGATGATGCCCCATTTGGCCAGATTATTTCTACAGCGGCCAACCTGGGCCCGCAACGGTTAAGTGATTTCCAGATTGGCCACTGCAGTTCCTGTCCAGGAGGAAGATGACTACTAGAGAACTTATTAGTGAGAACTAGTAATTGTGAATCACGCAGCAAATCTTAGTTGTTACAAAAAGACAACTAACGAACGGCGGGGTAATTTTGTAACGCATTCACATTTTCAATGCTGAGCTCGTGGCTAAATAATAACAGCCGCTCTAGTCGATCTTTAGGTTAAGCCGTGCTTGCCTACGTTGTTCTGTGGATGGGCGACCACCCATTACATCCCGAGTTTCCGCCGTGCCTCGGAAAGCACTTTAAGCCGTTAGTCCCGGGTGCCATTTGTAGATCTTTGACGGTCGTTAGGTAGTCAGTGGCCCAAAAAGTCTGACAGCCGGTCTTACCAAGGGTTATCGTATTAACAAGTACTAACTGGGTTGTGGAGGTCAGATAGGCAGTTGCTCCATGTAAAATACTGGTATTCAGTTGCATCCCGTTAGACTGGAAGCCGACCCCAATATAGTTGGGAAAAGGCTAGGCAGATGATGATTCAAATTCTCAATGGATTTCACAGCTAACTACATTCATTACATATTTACGCTGTCGATGAGATGATTTTTTCCAACATTTGAAGGAAATATATTTGTCGCGAAGATGTTACGCAATTGAGATATGGTTTTTACATGGAAACCCTTGCCCAATATTTTCTGTTTAGGCATGACCCTAGTCCCTAAGTCACAGACTTAAGCTTGTGCTTATCTAGCACTAGCTTTTGCTCGCAGCTTCGCTCCCGTTTTGTATGGAAAATAACCCACGGGAACGTTTTAAATGTAGTCCCTGGCACTCGGGGATAATGTAGGTTCCCGTTAGTCAAAGAATTTTCGGAATCAGATCGGCAGTTTCGAAGATTACCCCTACTATAAATTTTACCTCTTTATAATATTAAGTACTAGCTATGCGGCTGCTCCCGCGCCGAGTTCGGTAATTATCCCACGCGATCGTACTACCGGGATAAAAGGTATCCTATACAGGGTGTAAACAGACCCTTCACGAAGCCGTCAACTAAGCATTCTGTATATCAAACTAAGTAATTCTACACAAAAATTATTGCTGGGAAACGACTTTTTTTTTTGGTGTGAAACATCATGTTTCACGGTATAACTCAATGTTACGCACTCAAAACTTGGTGCTTATGGATAATTTGAATAGTTAATGGATCATGGAGTTAATTAAAGTAAAGTTAAAATCTTAAAAAGTGGTTTTTAAAAAAAAACTTGTGAAAAAATTGGAACTTTGTCCTTCAATATCTCCAGAACCTGTGGTTTCCCAGGTATTGTCTAGAAGAAAAAAATGATCCCAATGATGGGCAGAATATGTGGTTTTCGTTTTCGTTAAGGGTCTTTTTACACCCTTTATGTTAATCGAGGTTATAAAGTATCTGTGTGCCAAATTTCACCCAAATCCGTTCAACCGTTTTTGCGTGAAAGAGGAACTATGTATCCTCAAAAACTTTCGCATTTATAATATTAGTAGGATAGTAGGAGGTAGTAAATAGTAATATTAGTGTAGGTTTAAAAAAGTGAAATTTTGTTAAGTTTAT
The DNA here is from genome assembly GCA_905220335.1 of Noctua pronuba. NCBI lineage: Eukaryota > Metazoa > Arthropoda > Insecta > Lepidoptera > Noctuidae > Noctua > Noctua pronuba. The sequence continues at coordinate 3,210,722 of LR999919.1, read as the reverse complement.
GTTTATTAGCATTTAAGTTTTTTTTTGTGTTGGGGAAAAATCACTGTGTTGGTAATGTGATAGGCGTGTTCGATATTAATACAAGGTGTAAACGGACCTCGCACGAAGCCGTCAATAAAGCATTCTTTACATCAAACTAAGTTACTCTACGCGAAAATAATTACTGGGAAACGACTTTGTTTTTGGTTTACGTTAGGACTTCGGACTCAATGTAATCATTCAAAACATTGTGCTGATAGATGTATTGAAGGGTTTGACACAGAATGTGCACTTAAAATTTTGCAAAACAATTTAAAAAAAAATAGTAAGCAAACGTTTATTATTTTGACCCATTATGATAAAATTCACACTCATTTTGATTAGTGCTCATTTTGATAAGTGCTCATTTTGAGAAGTGCTATTTTGAGAAGTGCACATTTTGCGAAGTGCATATTTTGCGAATTGCACATTTTGCGTCAAGTGCACATTTTGTGTATTATTCAATACACAAATACCTACATAGTTTAAATACCTCCTTGACCCCTGTACTGAATAGTAAAAAGTTATAACATTTAAAAACCTGTGAAAAAGTTTTAACTTTGTCTTCCAATATCTCACATAGAAAATTCCCAGTTATGGTCCAGAACAAAAAAATGATCGCCGTGACTGGGAGAAAAAGTGCCTTTCGGCTTCGTTAAGGGTCTTTTTACTATTTTTTGTGTTTAGACTGGTGTTATTTTCACAGTTATTTTCTGTCAGCAATCCAAGACTAAACTTATTGTAAAGAGAATAAAAATCATTAATTTTGAAACGCTTTAGGAAGAAGTAAAATTGCTGTGAAAGGGCTTGGAATTGACAATTTGTTTCTTTTTTTTTCTTCCAAATACGAATTTGAACTTTTTATTTTTCACTTCAGTTGCCAGTTACTTAAGGTGTAAGCGCCAAGGTAGTCCGCGAAATTCAAATAAAGAAATATAAAAAAAAATTGAATTTCGTAGCCTACTTTTATTTATTTTTTTCGGATGGGAAATCATCAAATGAACCCTCCCGCTCTGGGCGGAGTGGAAGAGAGTGTGAGACTCGTACTGATTAAAACCCATCCATGTTCCTTCTTTGCCCTTTGTGTTCCAAGGCCCCGGTATCTCTTTCGAACAGGCCTGGCGCTTCCACCTTAATAAGGTCCGGTACCAAAGCAATCCAAGTAGAACCTCTTCGGTAGCTACTTTCCGTTTTGAAAATAAGTTTTTGTCTGACTCCTATTGACTAAAATATCACATTTGAGCATTGTCTCACCTACACTAGTATGTTATTTTTTGATATTTTTACTTACTTTTTTTTTCATTGTATTGTTTACTATAAAGTATTTGTTAAAATGCAAAATAAAATAAATTGTTTAGATCAAGGGTCTTGGGTAATATGGGCGTAAGTCCTTCCAAAAGAATTGAAATATATCTCAAATCATAACTTATAGTTCTTACTATTGCGAAAAGTAATATAGTCGCCGGAAACCAAAGGTAGGGCCAATTGAAGATGTTGGAATTTCCTTTATTTTGCCGAAGATTGAATGATTGAGAATGGAACTTTCACCTCCGTAATCTCGGTAACTAGGTTTCCAGGTATGGTCCAAAAAAAAATCGCAATGACGGGAAGAACAAGTGCGTTCCGGCTTCGTTAAGGGTCTTTTTAAATCCATTATAGTCTACTATTTGAGATATAATTCAATTGTGTTGGTCTTACGCCCAATTTAATAGAAAATTACCCATGGCTCTTAATGTTGACCATTTGACCATGGCTAAAAAATCCATTTTATTTATAAAGAGAGGAAGTTTTTCAATTCCTCTTTTTCGATTTTGTTTTATAACTTTGTTTGGAATCAATTTCTCATGTATCGTGGTTGGCAAAGTAATGTTAGTGAAATTCAAAATTATGTAACAGTTAATAAATTGGTTTATTTTTTATTTTATTTTGTTTTTTATTTTTGTACTAACTGTCTTAAGTAACCTAACTAACTCAGGGGCTGGTATATCATTTGAAATGAAAAATTAAGGATTTCCTAAATAGCATGCGAAATAAAATTATCTGCTAAATTTATTCTAATTACACTTGTTTCAAGAATAAAATGGCAAAAATAACAAAGGGCGTGAAGTGCGTTTTTCATTTAAGTTGCTATTTCTTTATTATAATTTTATTTCGTTATGCTATAACTAAAAGAAAAAAGAAAAAAATATATAATATAGGTTGGCTGGTTATTAGTGACCGATACTTAAACACGTGATTGTACTCATGATAACAAACAACTTTCCCAAAGAAACATTTTAATACTCATTCACTTTTATAAACAGCGGGCCGTATGAAATTCGCGCGCACGCGCTTGTGACCTATCAGCTGTTAGCCAAGTGACGCCGTTCTGTCTCATTACTATCGTACCGTGCAACAGTGGGTAGGCAGAGCACCCACGCGGCACGCAAGCCTGTTCCGTAATGCTCCGCTGTAGTGTTATTGTGATATAGGTGAATGAGTATTAAAAAAAATGTTTCTTTGGGAAAGTTGTTTGTTATCAAGAGTACAATCACGTGTTTAAGTATCGGTCACTAATTACCAGTCACCCTTATAAAGGATTGTCCTACAATCGCACTAGATCGCGAAATGTGGAAGGAGGGAAGGGAGGCCTTTGCCCTGCAGTGGGACAATATAGGCTTATACTATACAATGTCGCCCATGCGCATGTGACCGCCCGTAATTTTCTGAATATTCATGAAGAATTGTCGAAAATAAACTTCAAAAGGGGGGGTCTATCTATAACATTTTTCATGTTATTCAATTTTGAATTTTTTAAGTAGAGTTTGTAGATTTGCTTTCTATTTTTTGACACATCTACGAAGTTTATGGGTCGATTTGAATTCTGTTTATTATTTCTAAAAGCTTATGAGTTATTGTTAACAGGTTAATCAACATTTTTACTAAAAAATATCGACGACGAAAAAAAAAACGGAATCCAAGTCATTTTTTCGGTAAAAAAATGTGTATTTATTAAAAAAAAACTAGTGTAAGTCCATAAATTATCCCGATAGGACGACTTTTTTAATCATTACTTGTAATCTACTACATAACAGCTACAAAATCTCAGAACATTGTTGATACCTATCTCTAAAGAAAAAAACAAGGGCGGGTATAACAAATCATCGCAATCTCCATGTGTGGGCCACTGAAAATCCACATGTCATTAGGGAAACAACTTTCCAGATTCAATTTTCCATAAATGTATGGGCTGGAATGATTGACGATGAACTTATTGCCCCTTTTGTGTTACCAAATAGACTAGATCAACACGCGTTTTTAGATTTTATAGTCAATACGTTGCCGTTGCTTTTGGAGTAAGTACCGCGGGAAACAAGAAGGCGGATGTATCTGCAATTACATGGAGCTCCAGCACACTTTGCACGACTAGTTCGTGATTATTTAAATCAAAATTATACGTGGTGGATTGGCAGAAGAGGTGCCATTGCTTGGCCGCCGCGATCTCCCGACCTTACACCCTTAGATTTTTATCTTTGGGGCTACATGAAACAAAAAGTGTATGCCGTGCCCATCGAAAGCCGCGAGCAATTAACGGCTAGGAGTTTTGCTGCTGCTGTGGAAATAAAAGAAAACCGTGAAGAATTACGTCGTACAATCAAAAGTGTTGCCATCACAGTGGCGTGCCAGCCGTGTCATGAAGGTAAAGCCCCAGTAAAGAACTGACGATATTTGGGAGAAAAAAAGATTTGCTCTCTGTTCTGAGTTCTGACATTGGTTTTTAATAACGCCGGTTTTATTTTCCTATTGTTTAATTTAAATATGTCTAAATATAAAAATACAAATAGTGGTCATTAACTATCGTATTTTATATCCCTTCACAAAATAAGTAAATGATGTAAGAGCCATCTATTGACTTAAATGTAACAACTGAACTCTTCGAGTCAATTCCTCTGCCAATGCTCTCGCTTTGCTGCAGATGGCGCTCTAATAATAAATTGGTTACAAATTGTTGAAAATGTTTGTAATTACTCACAATGTAAACAGCCATAACTCTTCATTCTTCGCTTCTTTACCACGGACAGATGACAAACAACAAAGCACACAGTAGGTATGGTATTACTAGATAGATTTACAGATACATATCAGCAATGACATACCTCCAGTGGCTTTGATAAAAGCCGTTTGTTGTCAATTCGTTTGAGTAAATGATTCTGGTGCATGCTTTTATTGTAACACTTCAATGTATAATAAAATTACTTTAATTACTTTCTGTATTCTAAATCAAAAACTCTATCTTTCTGTAAAAATGATTTTATTACATCAGCATAAAATGTTGGTGAACGTTTTAATTCTACCAACAGCTGTTTTTCTATAGCAATTGTCGATAATTCGGAAAGCCGCTCTTGTCCTTGAGTATTTCTTAAATATGTGTGAATACGTTTCAAAGATGAAAAAGCGCGTTCTGCGGAACAACTTGTCGCGGGTATTGTCACAATTAAATGGGCTAACTTTAAAAGTTCCTGAAACGCATCCTGAAGGGAATTCTCATGTAGGAAATCAATTAAATTGAAAATGTGGAGTTCCTTTAGTTCAGGTGATGAATACAAACTTATCAACTGAATCTTTAAAGTTTCCCTATCAAAATAGTTTGCATAAATGCTGAATAAAGAATCTAATGCCGCTGTCGGAAAAGCTCGATTATAATTATCAAACTGTTTGTTGTTAAGCAATTGGAAAAACTGTAATTTAAATATTTCTGAATATCTATCTTTAATTTCGGAAGATATGTTATCAATTATTTGGACAAAGAGTCGTTTATACTCTGTACGAACGCAGGTGACATTACGTCTTAAACGAGGAGCAGAATTACTTATTAATGCATCGTCATAAATTTTACTGAATTGGGCAAGGAATTCATTGTGCAACCATGAGTCAAACACTTTTATTTGGTTGACACAAAAACCAACATCGACTTGTGATTTTTGAATTATGTTGTACAAGCCATCGGTCTTTTCAAATATCTTGTGAAAAATGGAAAGAAAAAAACAAAAATTGAATGATGTTAGCGAACTGCAAAAGTTTTCCGCGGCCAATATACTATCACCATCCCATTCCTGCTGCGTGTTGTCAGCCATTTCAGTAAACAGTTTAATAAGGTTTTCTTTTTGTTCTGAAACCGTGTTTATAATACGTGATGAATATGACCAACGAGTAGCAGAAAGGTGAGGTAATCGTTTACTACAATGGGTGTCGTAAAAAGCAGCACGTTTCGTACTGTTACTGAAAAAACTAATCATTGCCTGAAGGGCAGAAAAAAACGAACTGACTTCACTAATCCTACCACATGATTTGGAAAGTACCAAGTTTAAAATATGAGCATTACACCAAACGTAAATAGCTTGTGGACAAACGTCCTTGACCTTTTGTTGAACTCCATTTCTTATGCCTGACATTACGCTTGCACCGTCGTAACTTTGTGCTATTAATTTTCCGATGCAATCGTATTCATTAAGAAAATCTAAAATAATTTTAGATAAAGTTTCTGAGTTACGGCTTTCAGATACATTAACGTATCGCATAAAACGATCATGAATGTCGTTGCCATAATGATACCTAAGAATTACGCACAGTTGCTCTCTGTTGCTTATATCTGGAGTTTCATCAACAATAATAGAAACAAATTTTGTCGTATTAATCTCGAGTTTAATGCGAGATTTAATAACTTCGGATATGGAATGAATAATATCATTTTGAATTTTATTTGACAAGTAACTGGGCCCCGGCTTATTGCCTTCTTGTTGATTTGTATGTTTTTCTAAGACAAGGTCGTACTTAGAAAGCAAAGAAACAAGCTCTAAGAAATTGCCTCTGTTTAACGAGGTTTTAGACTCATCGTGACCTCGAAAAGGTAGTTCCTGTTGTGCTAAAAGACACACAACATCAACCAACCTTTGAAAAACGGCGCGATTATGATCGACACGCATATTGTGTTTAGAAATTTCGTCACCTAACTGACGAGATAAAGATGTTTCAATTCGTGTTTTACCAAAACTACAGAATGAAATAACAGCATTCAAGTGCTTTTGGGACTTCTGGTGTCTTTTCATGGCACCAGAGAAGTTATTTAAATCATCGTAACCTGATGAACTCCAAGCATTCTTATCATTAGAGAAAAATATGCAAGGCCAACAGAAAAATTTGTTTAAATGAGAGCAACCGACCAGCCATTGAATACTGTACGCTGATCGACTAAAATGCCTATTATGGGTTTTAGCTTTCTGAGAAATATTCAAATCAGGAGTAGGTTTTGGTGAAGTCACGAGATTATATTTTTCTGTAAAACTCAAAGTATTTACCTTGCCCAAAACAGAATTAACACATTTTAATCCATCACAAGGAACAATTGCATGCGTTTCCGAATTCATTTTAGTGTTAAAAAAACTATAATCACTACTAAACAACGTTAATTACAGCAAAAACTAATCACAAAACTTTAAATCACAAGAAATTGAAAAAATAAAATCACAAAAAAGATGCAACAGTAATCCGCTCGAAACAAATATTGAACTGATTTAAAATGGTCGTGCAGCGATGCAATGAGTCGCACACATTCACTTTCAAACTTACACTGACTTACACGCACACATTCAAAAAAAAGCCTAGCTTTAAATTCAATATAAATTTCTATATTTACCTATTATTTTTATCGAAAAAAGAGACGATTTGCTAGCAGTGTAAGTGAAAGGTTAGAAGCCCAATGCAAGCCAGTGGGTGTGAGAGGGAAAGCGTTAGTAGCACTGGATCCCGACCGACCGTTTGGCAACGTCGCGCAAATTTAAAATAATTTCTGTGAATTGATCCAGTTGTGTGTAAACCTGGCAACTTCGCATCACATTACGCTGCGTTTGACTTTGAATTTTTGCGTTTGGCGCGTGGCAGAATCAGCTGATGTTATTATGTTGTTTGATTACATTTTTGTTTTCGTAAGAATGTTTTGTTTTTTTTTGTTTGTTGAGTTTCATTCTAAGGCAAGCCCGGCTTCCAAGCTTCTATGAGAAAACCGCCACTGTTGCCATGAGAGCTTTGGTTTTTTTACAGGAGGGTGGGGGCCATTTCGAAAATCTAATTAATTAAAATTCTTGTATTTTTTATTTTTTTAGTAAAAATCTCTCTATTGCTTGTTTGCTTTTAATTCCATTATCATCCTTATTATTAATTTAACCTTTTAGTACTCACTGCTAAGAGCAACATTCAATTGACTTTCACATTTTCCTAAATTCTTTCTTTTCCTAAATTTGACTCATCAGAGTTTTAGAGTTTTACCTTGGATTTAGTTACGGTTAGGTATCAACAATGTTCTATGAATTTGTAGCTGTTATGTAGTAGCTTACAACTAATGATTAAAAAAGTCGTCCTATCGGGATAATTTATGGACTTACACAAGTTTTTTTAAAATAAATATAAAAAAAATTACCGAAAAAATGACTTCGATTCCGTTTTTTTTTTCGTAGTCGATAATTTTTAGTAAAAATGTTAATTAACCTGTTAAAATAACTCATAAGCTAGAAAGCAAATCTACAAACTCTACTTAAAAAAATCAAAATTGAATAACATGAAAAATATTATAGATAGACCCCCCCTTTTGAAGTTTATTTTCGACAATTCTTCATGAATATTCAGAAAATTACGGGCGGTCACATGCGCATGGGCGACATTGTATATGCTATAACTTGATGAGGAAAGAACTTATTACACTCACACATCACAACCCACACCCGGAACAACTTAAGAGATTTTGACGCTCTTTAATCCTGCAAGTTAGTACTTACCTATATTTTATCATTTACTATTTAAGGGCGAAGCGCCAGGGTAGCCCGCGAAATTCAAATTGTCTTACGTTTATGCAATTTTCAGGTCAGTGCCAGGTTGTTTGACGGCACGGTTGGCGCAGTGGCTGAGCGATTGTCCTTATGAAGATTGATTCGTGTCACGGGTTCGACTAGCGCACGGAAAAAATATTTCTATGGCCTACAGGTAGTTGTTCCGGGTCTGGGCTCTGGCTATTTGTGTATGTGAGTTTAAATGTTTGTAAACGCACCCACGATAAAGGAGAAGTTCCTAGTGTGGGGCAAAGTTTAAAAAAAAAAATTGTATGTTGATGAAACTATGTTTCGCTACCGTAACAAATATGACTTTACTGAGTTATAATCATTAAAATCATCAATACAACGAAGTTCATTTAGTTCCAACGAATGACTAGTTCAACATACAACCTGACTGTCACCCGACAGATAAATTGCAAAACAAAAAAAAAATGCATTTCGCGGGCTACCCTGGCACTTAACAGTATATTTTTAACCGACTTCAAAAGGAAGAGGTTATCAATTCGACTGAATTTTGTTTAGTTTGAAATATAGCATCAGCCTTATCACAAAATATTTGAGAAAACACTGAAATGACCCCACGTCAAGATCTCTTTTTATTTTTCAGTCGAATTAGGTAACAGAAATAGTTAATTTGTCGCAATACAGGTTGGATAACATCTGAAATTACATTTAGCGCCATAACAATTTCAACTTTACCGTCCTAATACGGAGACTGATTTCAAACCCGCTAAGAATTTTATTTTAGTTTTTGCGGACAAACCAATTTTAGTTTTGTACTTACCTACAAAAGTAACTAGGAATATGGCTATTGTATTAAAATTATGGTCAGCAGCCTTTACAAGCTTTTATTTAACTTGCAATATTCGTTTGTTTATTTATTGCAATGTTTGTTTTATTAAATTATTTTATGCAATCCAGCATCCCTTGCCTACAACGAAACCGTTTTTAATCAATAGCAAAATAATATTTACCGTCATAATAAATAAAAGTTTACGTGTGAAATGTATGTGAAAAATTTGAACTTTGACCCCCAATAACTCCGTGACTAGAAGAGGTATGGTCTAGAACAAAAAATGATCGCAATAGCGGGGAGAACACGTGCCTTTCGGCTTCGTTAAGGGTCTATTTACACCCTTTATGAAGTTCCTTGGCGGCAACCAAAACAACTAAAGGATAGTAGTTGCGAAATACGACTCTATTAACAAGTCATAGAGATTGTTTTACAAAACTTGTCACGGTTGTTTGGGACCATAGACATTATGGTCAGGACGACTCACTCAATGTCACGGCGGTCCTGATTGGCCGAAAAGTAGCAGCCATCTTCTTTCTGATAGTGATGTGTGTAAACCGGTAATGTCCGGTCGAATAACACGCGCAGTTTTGACGTGAACGGTAAAAAATTCTAATACTACTTTTCGTTTTACAATGTTGCAATAATAATTCTTGAGACAATACAAGCTTATAATTAATCGTTTACCTAGCAATGATGATAATTATATTTACGGAGATTCGAATATTACACCAAAAACTAAGGAATTGGCTTTGGTTTTGAAGAAACATTACTATGAAAAGAAGTTGATTTTAGAACGAATATGACAGCTGTCAACTTAACGTAACCCGTAAGCAAGCAGAGGAGGAAATTGGCGCCAATTTTCGGAAACCTGAAAACAATTTATAGATAGGAAAGCGGGGTCTCCGATCTTCAATTGTTTTCAGAAAATGGTTTCAATCGAAAAGCGTGATTACTATGACCCGTAATTATGATAAGCCTAATAGTGTAGTGAGTTGATTGTGATGTTCTTTCGAGTTTCGTGTCCCATGTACTAAGAAATGAAAAGTTTCCACGTAATAAGAATAAGTAAGTTCGCTTAAACTAAATTACTTATAGGTTTATTAAGAAAATAGGATTTTGTACGGTATATACATACGGGGTGGTAGGGACACCGACGCGTAAACTTGTAATCAGTACATCAGTCTGATGAGACCCCACATAGAAATTTTTCTTCAGTTATGAAAAAAAAAATCAGCTGCTCCACACATTTTGACCGTGTAGCGTCGGTGTCCGTTCCACCCCGTAATACAAGTATCTACTACAAGTATTACAAGTCTGGATGTTTTACTTTAGAACTTCTAAATTTGAGTGGAGTGCTGTTATTTATTACACTCTTCTTATTCTTCGAAGGGAAATAGTATAGTCCCAACCATACAGCAACGCTTCGGTGCCAGGCACCGTGTGGTTAAGTACCCACAGTTTGTGTTATTATAATACATTAACATGGCGCTTCCTTTTTTTATTGTTTTCAATTAGTAAATATTAAATACAAAATATTAGTTCCAAATATTTTAAATAAATGCAACAATATTTGCTCTGAGATCCAAAGATAAACATATTCAAACATAAATGGCATAAAATTTATCAGTCGTTTTCATAAAGTAACATTGGTTCAACAACTCCATTGGTGGACCCATATGAAATTTTCATTGCGACATTGGATGGGATTAGGAATTTATGGAGCACATTGGTTTGGACACAAATAGATATGCTGAGCTGATAGATATTCCGGATGCTCTATAAACCGTAACCCCACGCATACTTCCCGGTGATGTGACACCAGAGTAGACGAACTATACATTTACTTTGGCCTAATTATTGCGATGGGGTTTATTTGAGGTAAAGTCTCGAGGGTGAGGAGTACTGGAGTGACAACTGTGACATATTCTATGTTTCCGATTAAAACTTATGAGATTTGTGAATTTCCAACCAGGTGCTTATGGCTGTTTGCAGTTCACATTCATAAGAAATCTCCATCTCAGCACACGCTGACAACAATTATTTTAAGTCTTATAAGGGGCCTTGAACATAAAAGTTACACGCTGTGGATGAATAGTTTCCTCAATACACCATGATGTCTCGCTCGACGCCTCAAGGCATTAGGCTTTAACTGTGTAGGAACCCTGCGGACCAATTGTAAGTTTGTTCCACCGGCTCTGTATAGTGCAACCAAGGAGAACATGCGCCCAGGTCAGATCTCTGGTCTTACGTCAGCGGACGTTGATGTCATGGTATGGAGAGACAAAAATTGGGTGGCTATGATCTCTACTAACCATGGGAACGCTGTTGGACAAGTCCGAGGCTCCACCATGCCAATCCTGATATTGGATTACAATAAGATGATGGGTAGGCTGGATAAAAAAGACCAGATGCTGGCCATGTCCCGCATCGAGCTGAAACGAAGGATCTGGTCAAAAAAACAACGTTCAGGATACTTTTAAACGTCTCTGTATTAAACTCTGTCGTCATCCACCAATATTTTTGTTACTCTACACTTGTAATCAGAATGCAGCTTCATAGTCAGCATGACCAACTATCATAATAGTTTGTCTATTTCTACAGTTAATTTTCAGCGGCTTGTTTTATGATCAACACAGCTATTTTGAATATTTTCACGTTAAGTTACCGTCTTGCGGTGGTGGCAGCAAAGACTTCGTCTATATTTACAGTTCGAGCACATCGCTAGTTTTTCATCATCCATCATCATCATGTATTGCATTCAGTCCAACAGTGGTCCAACAGTTGTATGTATTTAATTCCAACCGCGTGAACGTTATATGCATAGATATTTCCGAAAGGTTGTATATAATAATTTTCCATCGATCTGATCTGCTAGGCAGACCAATTATGGATGTTTAATGAACACAACCATTTTAAAAATTTCCTCTTTCGAGTTTCGGTCAAGCGGTGAATTTGTTTGTGTGTCTTACACTAACCGCATCTGCTTGATTCCGCTCGGTATTTCCATTTCGATTTCAAGTAATTGATAGTTCTCGTGACGGAACGGACCGTCTAACTTTGTCAATGTTTAAATACCCGCGTGGTTTCTTACAACGCTTACAATGGAACACTTCACAGCACTAACAAAGTAAGGTTATAATGGTACACATTTGGCAAGTTCCTGTCGCATGTACAGTACAGTAAGGACCGTCTAACTTTTTTCATGTTCAGAGTTTAAGTCAAACATGTTGAGCCAAAGAGTACCTTGTAACACCTATATAAGCACCATGTACCATGTATATGCACCATGTATATTATCCACACGTTTTTGCAAAAATAAATGAATCGAATAAAATTGAATCAGTATGGTTATTTGATACATATTTGGCAAGTTCCTGTCGCATGTACAACTTTTAAATTGCTCCTAATTTCATGAATGTTAAAGTTGGACAAGTATTCCTTCTTTTGATAAACATTGTCTTCATAGTCAGCATGACCGACTATCATGATAGTTTGACTATTTCTACAGTTAATGTTCAGCGGCTTGTTCTACGATGAACAGAGCTATTTTGAATATTTCCACGTTAAGTTACCATCTTGCGGTGGTTGCAGGTTGTGGTTTCGAGTTTCGGTCAAGCGGTGAATTTGTTTGTGTGTCGTACACTAACCGCATCTGCTTGATTCTCGTGACGGAACGGACCGTCTAACTTTGTCAATGTTTAAATACACGCGTGGTTTCTTACAACGCTTACAATGGAACACTTCACAGCACTAACAAAGTAAGAATTTTTAGTATTTCCATGTGCAAGTTTCGAACCAGTGGTCTCGTTTGTGTCCAGATTACACTACCGCATCACGTGATTGGGGGAGATATTTCCAATTCCATTTCAAAGAAATATCGGCGTCAATTATGTTAGAGCGTTGCTCCTCAGTTGATATCGGACATAACAAAGTGGTCACATATTCATCTCTTTTTGATATTTCACTGTTCATGTGGCGGTCCAACAGTTCTATATATTTAATTCCAACCACATCAACGTTATTCGGATAGATATTTCAAATTCGAAGAATAATTTTCCATCGATCTGGTCTTAAAGCTAGGAAGACCAGTTACCGGTGTCACCGACTGGTGTCAGTGCGGTGCGCCACAGTTGATATTGGAGATGTTTCGGTAGCGGAACTTTGTACGCCAGAATGACGTGATAACGGAACACGAACTGGGAATCATTAGAGCTTGTCTATTTCCATGTTAGGGTTTCGGTCTGGCAGTGGACTGCCTAACAATGACCACGTCAAATTGATTTGGTATTTTTTTTTCTAAAACGATTACAAAGACGTTGGTTGTTATTTCTAATATCGACTCGTCTTTTAATAAAATTATGAAGGTTTCCATCGATCTGGTCTGCTAGGCAGAGCAATAATGGATGTATAATGAACATAACCGTTTAAAAAAAGTCCTCTTTCGAGTTTCGGTCAAGCGGTGAATTTGTTAATATGTCTTACACTAACCGCATCTCTTTTATCCCGCTCGATATTTCCATTTCGATTTCAAGTAATTGATAGTTCTCGTGACGGAACGGACCGTCTAACTTTGTCAATGTTTAAATACCCGCGTGGTTACTTACAACGCTTACAATGGAATACTTCACAGCACTAACAAAGTAAGAATTTTTATTATTTCCATGTGCAAGTTTTGATCCAGTGGTCTCGTTTGTGTCCAGATTACACTACCGCATCACGTGATTCGGGTAGATATTATAATATAATTCCATTTCAAAGAAATATCGGCGTCAGCTCTTTAGTTGATATCGGACATAACAAAGTGCTCACATATTTGTTCATCTCTTTTCGATATTTCACTGTTCATGTGGCGGTCCATCAGTTCTATATGTATATTTATTCCAACCACATCAACGTAATTCGAATAGATATTTCAAATTCGGTTGCAGAGAATTGTTTTCCATCGATCTGGTCTTAAAGCTAGGAAGATCAGTTATCGGTGTCACCTACTGGTGTCAGTGCGGTGCGCCGCAGTTGATATTGGAGTTTTTTCGGTAGCAGAACTTTGTACGCCAAAGCGACGTGATAATGGAACACGAGTTCATCAGTCAGCATGACTCGGAATCATTAAAGTTTGTCTATTTCCAAGCAGTGAATTTGTTTGTGTGTCTTATACTACCCGCATCTGCTTGATTCCGCTCGATATTTCCATTTCGTTTTTAAGTAATTGATAGTTCTCGTTACGGAACGGACCGTCTAACTTTGTCAATGTTTAAATACCCGCGTGGTTTCTTACAACGCTTACAATGGAACACTTAACAGCACTAACAAAGTAAGGTTATAATGGTACACATTTGGCAAGTTCCTGTCGCATGTACAAATTTTAAATTGCTCCTAATTTCATCAATGTTAAAGTTGGACAAGTATTCCTTCTTTTGATAAACATTGTCTTCATAGTCAGCATGACCGACTATCATGATAGTTTGTCTGTTTCTACAGTTAATGTTCAGCGGCTTGTTCTACGATGAACAGAGCTAGTTTGAATATTTCCACGTTAAGTTACCATCTTGCGGTGGTGGCAGGTGGTGGTGTCGAGTTTCGGTCAAGCGGTGAATTTGTTTGTGAGTCTTACACTAACCGCATCTGCTTGATTCCGCTCGGTATTTCCATTTCGAATTTTTGTAATTGATAGTTCTCGTGACGGAACGGACCGTCTAACTTTGTCAATGTTTAAATACCCGCGTGGTTTCTTACAACGCTTACAATGGAACACTTCACAGCACTAACAAAGTAAGAATTTTTGTTATTTCCATGTGCAAGTTTCGATCCAGTGGTCTCGTTTGTGTCCAGGTTACATTACCGCATCACTTGATTCGGTTAGGTATTTCCAATTCCATTTCAAAGAAATATCGGCGTCAACTATGTAAATGCGGTGCTCTTTTGTTGATATCGGACATAACAAAGTGCTCACATATTTGTTCATCTCTTTTTGATATTTCAGTGTTCATGTGGCGGTCCAACAGTGGTCCAACAGTTCTATATATTTAATTCCAACCACATCAAGGTAATTCGGATAGATATTTCTAATTCGGTTGCAAAGAATAATTTTCCATATATGTGGTCTTAAAGCTAGGAAGACCAGTTATCGGTGTCACCGACAGGTGTCAGTGCCGTGCGCCACAGTTGATATTGGAGATGTTTCGGTAGCGGAACTTTGTACGCCAGAATGACGTGATAACGGAACACGAGCTCATCAGTCAGCATGACTGGGAATCATTAAAGCTTGTCTATTTCCATTTTAGGGTTTCGGTCTGGCAGTGGACTGCCTAACAATGACCACGTCAAATTGATTTGGTATTTCTTTTCCAAATCGATTACAAAAACGTTGGTTGTTATTTCTATCATCGACTTTTATAAAATTATGAAGATTTCCATCGATCTGGTCTGCTAGGCAGACAAATTATGGTTGTTTAATGAACACAACCATTTTAAAAATTTCTTTTTTCGAGTTTCGGTCAAGCGGTGAGCTTGTTAGTGTGACTTACACTAACCGCATCTGCTTGATTCCGCTCGATATTTTTATTTCGATATCGAGTAATTGATAGTTCTCGTGACAATAAGGACCGTCTAACTTTGTCTATTTCAATATTTTCACTACTACAACTTTATATCAAGTATAGGTTTCGGGAAAGTTTAAGCAGAGAGCTACCTTTGTAGGTGGCCCCCGCTTCCACCTTGCCCGTCGAGATAGTGTCCATATTTTATTTGTTGTTTGTTAATGGGACAACAGCTTTCCGGTTTATGGGTTCCATTTTATCTCAGTTGTGTGGTTAACGAATTTTGTCGATATTTTCACTTTGCACGGCCCGTGTGACTTACACTAACCGCATCTGCTTGATTCCGCTCGATATTTCCATTTCGATTTCAAGTAATTGATAGTTCTCGTGACGGAACGGACCGTCTAACTTTGTCAATGTTTAAATACCCGCGTGGTTTCTTACAACGCTTACAATGGAACACTTCACAGCACTAACAAAGTAAGAATTCTTATTATTTCCATGTGCAAGTTTCGACCCAGTGGTCTCGTTCGTGTCCAGGTTACACTACCGCATCACTTGATTCGGGTAGATATTTCCAATTCCATTTCAAAGAAATTATCGGCGTCAACTATGTTAGAGCGGTGCGCCTCAGTTGATATCGGACATAACAAAGTGCTCACATATTTGTTCATCTCTTTTTGATATTTCACTGTTCGTGTGGCGGTCCAACAGTCCATATATTTATTTGCAACCACATCAACGTAATTCGGATATATATTTCAAATTCGGTTGCAAAGAATAATTTTCGATCGATTTGGTCTTAAAGCTAGGAAGACCAGTTATCGGTGTTACCTACTCTACTGGTGTCATGTTTCGATTGCGGAACTTTTTACGCCTGAATGACGTAATAACGGAACACGAGCTCATCAGTCCGCATGGCTGGGAATTATTAAAGCTTGTCTATTTCCATGTTAGGGTTTCGGTCTGGCAGTGGACTGCCTAACAATGACCACGTCAAATTGATTAGGTATTTTTTCTCCAAATCGATTACACCGACATTGGTTGTTATTTCTATTATCGACTAGTTATTTATAAATATATTAAGGTTTTTAATAACCGCAAAAACATTATTCGGATAGATATTTTAAATTCGGTTGCAAAGAATAATTTTCCATCGATCTGGTCATAATGCAAACCATTTTTGGTATTTGCATGTAAAAGTTTCAGTCGGTAAAAAATTTTCAATTATCTCAGCTTCATGACTGGGCCTCATGAAAGCTTTTCTATCTCTTAACGGAATGCACAACGGCGTATTAAGTATGTACAACCATTTTTATATTTCCTCTTTCGAGTTTGAGTCAAGCGGTGAATTTGTTTGTGTGACTTACACTAACCGCATCTGCTTGATTCCGCTCGATATTTCCATTTCGATTTCAAGTAATTGATAGTTCTCGTGACGGAACGGACCGTCTAACTTTGTCAATGTTTAAATACCCGCGTGGTTTCTTACAACGCTTACAATGGAACACTTCACAGCACTAACAAAGTAAGAATTTTTATTATTTCCATGTGCAAGTTTCCAGGTTACACTACCGCATCACGTGATTCGGGTAGATATTTCCAATTCCATTTCAAAGAAATATCGGCGTCAACTATGTAAGTGCGATGCTCTATAATTGATATCGGACATAACAAAGTGCTCACATATTTGTTCATCTCTTTTTGATATTTCACTGTTCATGTGGCGGTCCAACAGTGGTCCAAAGGTCTATATATTTAATTCCAACCATATCAGCGTAATTCGGATAGATCGTCAAGCTTGTCTATTTCCATGTTAGGGTTTCGGTCTGGCAGTGGACTTCCTCAATGACCAGGTCAAATTGATTTAAAAAAAAATCCAAATCGATTACAAAGACGTTGGTTGTTATTTCTATTATCGACTGGTCATTTTATAAAATTATTAAGATTTCCATCGATCTGGTCTTCTCGGCACACCAATTGTGGGTGTTTAATGAACACAACCATTTAAAAAAATTCCTCTTTCGAGTTTCGGTCAAGCGGTGAACTTGTTAGTGTGACTTACACTAACCGCATCTGCTTGATTCCGCTCGGTATTTCCATTTCGATTTCAAGTAATTTCTAGTTCTCGTGACGGAACGGACCGTCTAACTTTGTCAATGTTTAAATACCCGCGTGGTTTCTTACAACGCTTACAATGGAACACTTCACAGCACTAACAAAGTAAGAATTTTTATTATTTCCATGTGCAAGTTTCGATCCAGTGGTCTCGTTTGTGTCCAGGTTACACTACCGCATCACTTGATTGGGATAGATATTTTCACATAACAATGACCACGTCAAATTCATTTGGTATTGTTTTTCGCAAATCGATAACACCAACGTTGTTATTTCTATTATGACTCGTTGTTTTATAAAATTATGAAGATTTCCATCGATCTGGTCTGCTAGGCAGACCAATTATGGGTGTTAAATGAACACAAACATTTTAAAAATTTCCTCTTTCGAGTTTCCGTCAAGCTGTGAATTTGTTAGTGTGACACTTACCGTATCTGCTTGATTCCGTTCGATATTTTCATTTCGATATCGAGTAATTGATAGTTCTCGTGACGGAACGGACCGTCTAACTTTGTCAATGTTTAAATACCCGCGTGGTTTCTTACAACGCTTACAATGGAACACTTCACAGCACTAACAAAGTAAGGTTATTTGGTACATATTTGGCAAGTTCCTGTGGCATGTACAACTTTTAAATTGCTACTAATTTCATCAATGTTAAAGTTGGACGTGTATGCCTTCTTTCGAGAAACATTGTCTTCATAGTCAGCATGACCAACTATCATGATAGTTTGTCTATTTCTACAGTTAATGTTCAGCGGCTTGTTTTACGATGAACACAGCTATTTTGAATATTTCCACGTTAAGTTACCGTCTTGCGTCTTGACTTTGTCTATGTTTAGAGTTCGAGCGAACGCCAGCTATGGTTCTGGTATTTTTTTATTACGATATGAATATCTCAGCTTCCCGACTAACTGTAATTGTAGCTTGCCTCTCTACTTAATGCAGAGCGGCTTGTTCTACGCTGAACAAACCTTTTTTTGTATTTCCACGTAAAAGTTTCAGTCGGTTTGATATTTTCAATTATCTCAGCTTTATGACTGGGCCTCGTGAAAGCTTTTCTGTCTCTTAACCAAAGGCACAACGGCGTGTTCTTAAGTATAAACAACGATTTTTTTATATTTCAACGTTCGAGTTTCCGTCAAGCGGTGAACTTATTTGTGTATCTTACACTAACCGCATTCGTTTGATTCCGCTCGATTTTTTCAATTCGATTTCAAGTAATTGATAGTTCTCGTGACGGAACGGACCGTCTAACTTTGTCAATGTTTAAATACTCGCGTGGTTTCTTACAACGCTTACAATGGAACACTTCACAGCACTAACAAAGTAAGAATTTTTATTATTTCTATGTGCAAGTTTCGATCTAGTGGTCTTGTTCGTGTCCAGATAACACTAACCGCATCATGAGATTCGTTTAGACATTTCCAATTCCAATACAAATAAATTATCGGCGTCAACTATGTTAGAGCGGTGAGCCTCAGTTGACATCGGACATAACAAAGTGCTCACATATCTGTTCATCTCTTTTTGATATGTCGCTCCTCAGGTGGCGGTCCAACAGTGGTCCAACAGTTGTATGTATTTAATTCCAACTTCATCAACTTAATTCGGATAGATATTTCAAATTCCGTTGTAAAAAATAATTTTCCATCGCTCTGGTCTTAAAGCAAGGAAGACCAATTATGGATATTTAGTGAACACAACCATTTTAAAAATTTCGAGTTTCGGTCAAGCGGTGAACTTGTTAGTGTGACTTACACTAACCGCATCTGCTTGATTCCGCTCGATATTTTCATTTTGATATCGAGTAATTGATAATTCTCGTGACAGTAAGGACCACAGATATAGATAGACCTAGATAACGCAAGTATCACGATCTGTATGAAAACCAAGCGTGCCATTTTTGACTACCTCTTATGACGTCACAAGCACTATTTCTAAGCCGCAATGTAATACGAATGTTTTGTTATTCTCAAATTTGTACAGATATACAGTTTTTACAATTTATATCAGCACAATTACCCATTCAACATGTTATACACCGATGCAGACTGAGCCCGATAGTGGCCACTTACGATTTTTGTACGTAAGCTAGGCACGCGAAGCAGTTGCTCTTGCGTTATCTAGGTCTATCTATATCTGTGGTAAGGACCGTCTAACTTCGTCTATTTCAAAATTTACACTACTACTTTATATCAAGTATAGGTTTCGGGAAAGTTTAAGCAGAGAGCTACCTTTGTAGGTGGCCCCCGCTTCCACCTTGCCCGTCGAGGTAGTGCCCATATTTTTATTTGTTGTTTGTTAATGGGACAACAACTTTCCGGTTTATGGGTGCCATTTTTGTGTGGTTAACGGATTTCGTCGATATTTTCACTTTGCACAGCGCTCAACATTATGACTGTGCCTCTTGATAGCTGCACTGGTGTCAGCAAAGAACACGAACAATTTTTGAGTTTCAAAACTTAATTGTCAGTCCATCGGTGGGCTTGATTATGTCCACTTTACACCATTCAATTTTATTCCATTTCAAACCATTTCATATTTTACAGTTAAATATTTATTTATTATTTGTATGTGCACTAGTGGTGTGACTTTAGTGTGACTTACACTAACCGCATCTGCTTGTTGCCGCTCGATATTTCCATTTCGATTTCAAGTAATTGGTAGTTCTCGTGACAGTAAGGACCGTCTAACTTTGTCAATGTTTAAATACCCGCGTGGTTTCTTACAACGCTTACAATGGAACACTTCACAGCACTAACAAAGTAAGAATTCTTATTATTTCCATGTGCAAGTTTCGATCCAGTGGTCTCGTTTGTGTCCAGGTTACACTACCGCATCACTTGATTCGGGTAGATATTTCCAATTCCATTTCAAAGAAATTATCGGTGTCAACTATGTTAGAGCGGTGAGCCTCAGTTGATATCGGACATAACAAAGTGCTCACATATTTGTTCATCTCATTTTGATATTTCACTGTTCATGTGGCGGTCGAACAGTTCTATATATTTAATTCCAACCACATCAACGTAATTTGGATAGATATTTCAAATTAGGTTGCAAAGAATCATTTTCCATCGATCTGGTCTTAAAGCTAGGAAGACCAGTTATCGGTGTCACCTACTGGTGTCAGTGCGGTGCGCCAGTTGATATTGGGGTTGTTTTGGTAGTGGAACTTTTTACGCCAAAATGACGTGATAACGGAACACGAGCTCATCAGTCAGCTTGACTCGGAATCATGAAAGTTTGTCTATTTCCAAGCAGTGAATTTGTTTGTGTTTCTTACACTAACCGCATCTGCTTGATTCCGCTCGATATTTCCATTTCAAAAATATTTATAATAATTTCAAGTAATTCGAGTAATCGTGACAGCAAAGACCGTCTAAATTTGTCTATGATCAGGGTTCGAGCACTTCATCTGTGGTTTCGTCACTGGTTCGTTTTGTGAAAACTTTTCCATCGTACCCTAATACGATGGAAAAGTTTCGCCACAGTTGACGTTGAGATGCTCAGGTAGTGGACCCTTCTGCGTCAGAATGAAGTGGTAGCGTAAGTATTTCGCAGTTCATGTTGCGGTCCAACAGAAGTCCAACAGTTCTATACTATAAAATAAATTCTAACCGCAAAAACATAAATCGGATAGATATTTTAAATTCGGTTGCAAAGAATAATTTTCCATCGATCTGGTCGTAATGCAAACCGTTTTTGGCATTTGCATGTAAAAGTTTCAGTCGGTTAAAAATTTTCAATTATCTCAGCTTTATGACTGGGCCTCATGAAAGCTTTTCTATCTCTTAACGGAAAGCACAACGGCGTGTTATTAAGAACATACAAAGATTTTTATATTTCCACGTTCGAGTATCGGTCAAGCGGCGAACTTGTAAGTGTGACTTACACTAACCGCATCTGCTTGATTCCTCTCGATTTTTCAATTCGATATCAAATAATTGATAGGTCTCGTGACAGAAAGGACCGTCTAACTTTGTTCATGTTCAGAGTTTAAGTCAAACATATTGAGCCAAAGAGTACCTTGTAACACCTATATAAGCATCATGTACCATTTATATGCACCATGTATATTATCCACACGTTTTTGCAAAAATAAATGAATCGAATAAAATTGAATCAGTATGGTTATATGGTACATATTTGGCAAGTTCCTGTCGCATGTACAACTTTTAAATTGCTCCTAATTTCATCAATGTTAAAGTTGGACAAGTATTCCTTCTTTTGATAAACATTGTCTTCATAGTCAGCATGACCGACTATCATGATAGTTTGTCTATTTCTACAGTTAATGTTCGGCTTGTTCTACGATGAACAAATTGATTTTGAATATTTCAATGTGCGGTCCGATGCGCCTCAGTTGATAACGGATGCGAAACATTTTACGCTAGAATGACGTGATAGCGGAACACGAGCTCATCAGTCAGCATGACTGGGAATCATTAAAGCTTGTCTATTTCCATGTTAGGGTTTCGGTCTTGCAGTGGACTGCCTAACAATGACCACCAAATTGATTTGGTATTTATTTTCCAAATCGATTACACCGACGTTGGTTGTTATGTCTAGTATCGACTCGTCTTTTAATAAAATTATGAAGGTTTCCATCGATCTGGTCTGCTAGGCAGACCAATAATGGATGTTTAATGAACGAAACCGTTTAAAAACAATCCTCTTTCGAGTTTCGGTCAAGCGGTGAATTTGTTTGTGTGTCTTACACTAACCGCATCTGCTTGATTCCGCTCGACATTTCCATTTCGATTTCAAGTAATTGATAGTTCTCGTGACGGAACGGACCGTCTAACTTTGTCAATGTTTAAATACCCGCGTGGTTTCTTACAACGCTTACAATGGAACACTTCACAGCACTAACAAAGTAAGAATTCTTATTGTTTCCATGTGCAAGTTTCGATCCAGTGGTCTCGTTTGTGTCCAGATCAAACTAACCGCATCACGTGATTCGGGTAGATATTTCCAATTCCATTTCAAAGAAATATCGGCGTCAACAATGTAAGGGCGGTGCTCTTTAGTTGATAGCGGTCATAACAAAGTGCTCACATATTTGTTCATCTCTTTTTGATATGTCGCTTTTCATGTTTCGGTCCAACAGTTGTATGTATTTAATTCCAACTGCATCAACGAAATTTGGATATATATTTCAAATTCGGTTGTAAAGAATAATTTTCCATCGATCTGGTCTTAAATCTAGGAACCTCAGTTACCGGTGTCACCAACTGGGGTCAGTGCGGTGCGCCACAGTTGATATTGGAGATGTTTCGGTAGCGGAACTTTGTACGCCAGAATGACGTGATAACGGAACACGAGCTTGTTAGAAACGCTGATATAAGACTACATGTATATACGTATTAATATCCACCAATTATAAAGCTTCGAGCGTCAGAATGGTTACTTGTTGTAAAGCATCTCAGAAAGGTGTGTAGGGAAAAGGGTTTTTATCAAGAAAGGCACAGAAAGACAAGACTATTCATTTATTTCGATTAGGCTTGTCAGATATTTATAGGTAACATCAATTACCTATCAAGCTACGTCCATTCGCAAACCTAGGTCTTCGTGGAGAAGAATGGACAAGAAACTCCACGGTAACATCTTTTAATTATCAGTAATATTCATAGTATAATATCAAATAACTTACATAAACATTGTAGAACCTTAGGGTAATCCAAATAGGTTCTTACTTTACACATTTTGGTATCTCCATCACTATGTCACTTACAAACGTAGTACTATACACATGGCACACACAATATACCACTCAGGGTATGTCTTAACCCTTAGAACACTTGCAGCATAAAGCCCCCGAATTGGCGGCAACATCTATTTTTATACCCGTCAAATCATACTCAGTATATTAAAGATGGCCGCCAATGGCAAATGGTCGTACATTATAGCTAAATAACTAATAACATAGATAATAATTAACAAATCTTGTGTAAGGGAACTATTTTAAAACTTAATTAGATAATTTAGCAATATAATATGTATTTATTTGTAATCTTAATGATTAATCGGATAAAATATGAACATCAACTGATAGTTCAGAGAATTGATTGAAACTACTTGATATATTGAAATTGCAAGTTAAGATCTAGGAAACATTATAAATATCACTTAATTATTACTAATTAATTTATCAGCAATATATAGTAAATAAACATTTAACTTGATTATTCAAATATAACAACTATCTTTCGTTCGGAAACCAAGCCTTTTAGGCCAAATTAAAACTATTTCTATAAAATACATCGGGCTATAAATCTAACACGCTCATCAGTAAGCATGACTGGGACTCATTAAAGCTTGTCTACTTCCATATTAGGCTTTCAGTCTGGCAGTGGACTGCCTAACGATGACCACGTCAAATTGATTTGGTATTGTTTTTTCTAAATCGATTACAGCGACGTTGGTTGTTATTTCTATTATCGACTCGTCGTTTTATAAAATTATTAAGGTTTCCATCGATCTGGTGTGCTAGGCAGACCAATTATGGATGTTTAATGAACACAACCATTTTTTTAAATTTCCTCGTCCGAATTTCGGTCACGCGGTGAATTTGTTTGTGTGTCTTACACTAACCGCATCTGCTTGATTCCGCTCCATATTTCCATTTCGATTTCAAGTAATTGGTAGTTCTCGTGACGGAACGGACTGTCTAACTTTGTCAATGTTTAAATACCGGCGTGGTTTCTTACAACGCTTACAATGGAACACTTCACAGCACTAACAAAGTAAGAATTTTTCTTATTTCCATGTGCAAGTTTCGATCCAGTGGTCTCTTTTTTATCCAGGCTACACTACCGCATCACGTGATTCGGGTAGATATTGCAATTCCATTTCAAAGAAATATCGGCGTCAACTATGTAAATGCGGTGCCCTTTAGTTGATATCGGACATAAAAAAGTGCTCACATATTTGTTCATCTCTTTTTGATATTTCAACAGTTCTTTATATTTAATTCGAACTGCATCAACGTAATTCGGATAGATATTTCAAATTCGGTTGCAAAAAATAATTTCCCATAGATCTGGTCTTAAAGCTAGGAAGACCAGTTATCGGTGTCACCTACTCTACTGGTGTCAGTGCGGTGCGCCACAGTTGATATTGGAGCTGATTTGGTAGCGGAACTTTTTACGCCAGAATGACGTTTTAACGGAACACCAGCTCATCAGTCAGCATGACTGCAAAAACTCATTAAAGCTTGTCTACTTCCATATTAGGCTTTCAGTCTGGCAGTGGACTGCCTAACAATGACCACGTCAAATTGATTTGGTATTGTTTTTTCCAAATCGATTACAGCAACGTTGGCTGTTATCTCTAATATCGACTCGTCTTTTTATAAAATTATGAAGGTTTCCATCGAGCTGGTCTGCTTGGCAGACCAATTATGCATGTTTAATGAACACAACCATTAAAAAAAATTCCACGTCCGAGTTTCGGTCAAGCGGTGAATTTGTTTGTGTGTGGTATAGCCATTTCGATTTCAAGTAATTGATAGTTCTCGTGACGGAACGGACCGTCTAACTTTGTCAATGTTTAAATACCCGCGTGGTTTCTTACAACGCTTACAATGGAACACTTCACAGCACTAACAAAGTAAGAATTTTTGTTATTTCCATGTGCAAGTTTCGATCCAGTGGTCTCGTTTGTGTCCAGGTTTCACTACCGCATCACTTGATTCGGGTAGATATTTCCAATTCCATTTGAAAGAAATTACCGGCGTCAACTATGTTAGAGCGGTGCGCCTCAGTTGACATCGAAGATAACAAAGTCCTCAAATCTTTGTTTATCTCCTTCTGATATTTCGCGACTCATGTGTCGGTCCAGCAGTTTTAATTCTAACCGCACCAACGTTTTATTGGGATAGATATTTCAATTTCTATCCGAATTCGGTTGCAAAGAATAATTTCGAATAATTCAAGTAATCGATAGTTCTCGTGACGGAACGGACCGTCTAACTTTGTCAATGTTTAAATACCCGCGTGGTTTCTTAACACTAACAAAGTAAGAATTTTTAGTATTTCCATGTGCATGTTTCGATCCAGTGGTCTCGTTTGTGTCCAGGTTACACTACCGCATCACTTGATTCGGGTAGATATTTCCACATAACAATGACCACGCCAAATTCATTTGGTATTTATTTTCCAAATGGATTACACCAACATTGGATGTTATTTCTATTATCGACTCGGCATTTTACAAAATTATTAAGGTTTCCATCGATCTGGTCTGCTAGGCAGACCAATTATGCATGTTTAATGAACACAACCATTTTTAAAATTTCTTCTTTCAAGTTTCGGTCAAGCGGTGAACTTGTGAGTGTGACACTTACCGTATCTGCTTGATTCCGCTCGATATTTCCATTTCGATTTCAAGTAATTGATAGTTCTCGCGACGGAACGGACCGTCTAACTTTGTCAATGTTTAAATACCCGCGTGGTTTCTTACAACGCTTACAATGGAGCACTTAACAGCACTAACAAAGTAAGGTTATATGGTACATATTTGGCAAGCTCCTGTCGTATGTACAACTTTCAAATGCTCCTAATTTCAGCAATGTTAAAGTTGGACATGTATTCGTTCTTTTGATAAACATTGTCTTCATAGTCAGCATGACCGACTACCATGATAGTTTGACTATTTCTACTAGTTAGTAGGTATTTGTTGTTTGTTAGTGGGCCTATAGCTTTCCGGTTTATGGGTACCATTTCATCTCAGTTGGGGGGTTATAAAAATTATTCTATATTTTCACTTTGCACCTTGCCCAGCATTACGACTAAGCCCCGTACATAGTTAGCACTGGTGACAGCACAGAAAACAAATCAGTTTTAATGTTTGAAAACTCACTTGTCAGTCTCTCCATTGGTGAATTTGATCATGTCTACTTAACACTAACCGTATCGTCTTGATTCGGCTAGATAATTCCATTTCAAAAATATTTATGTAATTCGAGTAATTGTGACAACAAAGGCCGTCTAAATTTGTCTATGATCAGGGTTCGAGCACTTCATCTGTGGTTTCGTCACTGGTTCGTCCAAGAGAGGTCCAACAGTTCTATACTATAAATTTTAACCGCAAAAACATTATTCGGATAGATATTTTAAATTCGGTTGCAAAAAATAATTTTCCATCGATCTGGTCATTATGCAAACCCTTTTTGGTATTTCCATGTATTAGTTTCAGTCGATTAAAAAATATCCAATTATCTCAGCTTCATGACTGAGCCTCATGAAAGCTTTTCTATCTCTTAACGGAATGCATAACGGCGAGTTCTTAAGTATATACTACGATTTTTATATTACCACGTTCGATTTTCGGTCAAGCGGTGAATTTGTTAGTGTGGCTTAACCCTTATGTGAGTGACGAGGTACCCGGGTAACTTTAGCATTGTCAATTTAAAAAAAAAGTATGTTTTACGCCCTGTAGGTAGCTGTGATTTCCTGAGAGCTCTTAACTATTTATAAATTATATATTTTTTAATGTTTGGACCCAATCAACTTTTTACAATGTTTTGTGGAAACCAAAACGTATTTTAAACTCACAATAGAGTGACAAGGCACCCGGGTACCTCTTTGTGTTTTGTATGACTATGAAAAAAGTATTTATAATTTCATACAAAAATGAAACAATCAACATTTTGTTAAAACGTTATATTTCTATAAAAATTACAAATTTGTTTATGCAGAATTAGCACAGCACATATTTTTATGCAATACTTTTCAGGTTTCGATGGCATGTATTGCGTAAAGCGAGTCCGGCCACGACATCCATATAGACGACTACTAGAATCGTAAGAGTCAATCTCATTTTCGACTTCAGCTTCTGGCTCAACATCCGAAATTTCCAATCTACCCTCTTCAACCAAAGGAATATAATCATTTTCATTATCAGAAGTAACAAACACACCTTCGTCTCTAGAAGATTCTGCTAATATCTCTTGTAATTCTGTTGAATTATATCTTCGAACAAGTGATCTTTGTTTAGAAGTACTCGCTCCAATATTTATAATGAAATAATGAGTTAGACACTCACAAAATATAAATAAACTCGTACAATACAAACAAACGTATACAGTCAAGCACGATGCATTGAATGAATCCAGTGTTTCTTGCGCGCCGACAACCATGTACCGCACTCCACCCCTCCTCCGCTTTGATCGCCGCATATAGTCAACTAAAATAGTTGTTTATTTTATTTATTTTTTATTTATATATTCAGTTTCGGACAACAATACAATCCATTTTGTTAGTAAGAAAAAACCTTATTCCTAATGTTAGTAATACAAAAACTCACAGTCATACAAATTTACTGTCCGAGGCAGGTTGCTCAGAGAACGATCAAGCGAGAGATCAACCACCTAGTTGACCATCCTCTCCACAAAGTGCCTCAGAAAAGGGGAGTAGGGACTCTCCGCCAGCACTTTCAGGATACTATTGTTACTGATCCTCGTTCGATGCATCAGTGAAGCAAGTTTTTTGCGGATGACTGCGTGGAAACCGTCAGTTCGGTTTTGTGAAAACATCTCTGATGCACTACAGAAACGGGGCAGTCCCAACAGCATCCTAAAAACATTATTATATTGGACGCGTAAGGCATCTAGCGATCTTTTGGCGTAGCTGACCCATAGACCCCCCGCATATAGACCCTGACAGAAAGCCTTGAATAGGGTGATCTTGACTTGGTCACTACAACGGGAGAATCTACGGGCCAACATATTTCCTCGGACCGCTAGTGCCCTACGTTCCCTCTCAATATCTACATTATCCTTAAGGTCGTCGGTAAGCATGTGCCCCAGGTACTTAAATTGGTACACTTTGTTAATGCTCATGCCATTTAGGGTGAAATTAGGTGTATAATTATGGCACTTACCGGCGGCCCCGAAGACCATGTATTCGCACTTCCTGACATTATAAACCAGTCCATGCGCACTAGCGTACTTCTCGCAGACCTTCAGCATATCTCTGATAGATCCCTCAGTCGGGCCCAAAAGCACCATGTCGTCCGCGTAGCTAATGTTGTTTATACTAACACCACCAACCCGGCAGCCGACACGCATACTGCTGAGCTCGTCTATGAGATCGTTTACATATAGGTTGAAGAGCCTGGGGGACGTCAACCCCCCCTGTCTCACACCACACTCCAACCCATACGACTCAGAGAAAGTTCCTGACCACTTTACGTAGTTTATCTGGTTCGCATACCAATACCGCAGGATTTTTAGAACTCCCGCCGGTACATTCCTGTCCTCCAGCTTCCTCCACAGCACATCATATGACACAAGGTCGAAGGCTCTGGAGAGGTCCAGGAAACAGGCATATACCGGCGTTTTGCGGTCTGTGTAATATTGGACAGTGTTCTTTAAGCTCAGTATAGCACTTTCTGTCGATAGTTGAGGTTGGAATCCAAACTGTGCGTCGTGCAAACACAGATATTTTTTTAAACATGAGTCAAGTAAACTGTCCAATATTTTAGCAGAGGTGGTAGCCAGAGAGATCGGACGGTAGTTTCCCCGGTCCGAGATATCCCCTGTCCTGTTTTTAACAATAGGTACAACTATAGTTCGCATGAGCTCGGCTGGTAAATAAGAATGACTAATGCACATTGCATAAAACCAGGACAGGACCCTCGGCAGGTGAACCCCAGCATACTTGAAATGCTCAATGCTGAGTCCGTCGTGACCGGGCGATTTACCTCTGCTCATGTTTTGAATGGCAGCTTTGACTTGTTTAGCCTGAAAATATGTCAGTGGCTTCACCCCCTCACGGCCAGACTCAGCATCACCCACTGTAACAGAGGGACCTAAAGGTGACTGTACCTTAAAATGTTCCCTAAACATATTCGCAATGCCCCCAGGGTCACTGATCCCTCCTACGCTCACCGGAAGCCCAGGTCTAATATCCAACTTACGAGTGGATTTCCAAAATTCACTAAAATTACAAGTGGCTCGTTGGTTTGCTATAATGTCCGTTCTGACTTTCTCTTTATTTTTTTGGCACCATTTCAGTCGACCCTTAAATATTTTACGAGATTCATTCATTTCTTCAAATACTACTCCACTTGTTGGCCTCTTATGCGTTACCCATAATTTGAACTTAAGCCTGGCCTCACGGTGAGCGTCCCGGACATGACTATTCCACCCACATAACACTCTGCCTCTCCTTGGCCTGCACTCTCCCACAGTATTGGTCTGCTCAGCAGCCTTACATAGAATACCTATAATATCATTATACAAACCGTCTAAGACACTTTTGTGTGATACCGAGCTACACGACCCATAACTACACTCTGCGAACTCTGAGGGAAAATCAACGTTACGCAAACCCATGTTACATAAATCACGATACCGTCTGATCTGATGTTCATCCCTTTCCTCCCAAATAACTCTAGAGCGCGGTGCATTTAGTGATTTGTTTAGCTTAACTAAAATAATAATATTTAAAGTATATGTAACGTATAAGTAGATCTTGATTGTTTAAATTACGTATAAACTGTAAGAAGGTACCCTGGTACCTCGTCACTCTGATAAAGGTGTTTTATTTGTCACTCACATAAGGGTTAAACTAACTGCATCTGCTTGATTCCGCTCGATTGTTTCATTTTAATATCGAGTAATTGAAAGGTCTCGTGACAGTAAGGACCGTCTAACTTTGTTCATGTTCAGAGTTAAAGTCAAACATGTTGAGCAAAAGAGTACTTTATAATACCTATAATAAGCATCATACCATGTATATTATCTACACGTTTTTGCAAAAATAAATGAATCGAATTAAATTGAATCAGTATGGTTATTTGGTACATATTTGGCAAGTTCCTGTCGCATGTACAACTTTTAAATTGCTCCTAATTTCATCAATGTTAAAGTTGGACAAGTATTCCTTCTTTTGATAAACATTGTCTTCATAGTCAGCATAACCGATTATCATGATAGTTTGTCTATTTCTACAGAATGTTCAGCGGCTTGTTCTACGATGAACTCAGCTATTTTGAATATTTCCACGTTAAGTTATAAGAATTGATAGTTCTCGTGACGGAACGGACCGTCTAACTTTGTCAATGTTTAAATACCCGCGTGGTTTCTTACAACGCTTACAATGGAGCACTTAACAGCACTAACAAAGCAACAATTTTTATTATTTCCATGTGCAAGTTTCGATCCAGTGGTCTCGTTTGTGTCCAGGTTACACTACCGCATCACTTGATTCGGTTAGATATTTCCAATTCCATTTGAAAGAAATTACCGGCGTCAATTATGTTAGAGCGGGCGCCTCAATTGATATCGGACATAACAAAGTGCTCACATATTTGTTCATCTCCTTTTCATATGTCGCTGCTCTTGTTTCGGCCTGGCATTGGACTGCCTAAGAATGACCATTTCAAATTGATTTGGTATTTTTTTTCCAAATCGATTACACCGACGTTGGTTGTTATTTCTATTAACCACTCGTCGTTTTATAAAATTATTAAGGTTTCCATCGATCTGGTCTGCTAGGCAGACCAATTATGGATGTTTAATGAACACAACCATTCAAATAAAATCCTCTTTCGAGTTTCGGTCAAGCAGTGAACTTGTTAGTGTGACTGACACTAACTGCATCTGCTTGATTCCGCTCGATATTTTCATTTCGATATCGAGTAATTGATAGTTCTCGTGACAGTAAGGACCGTCTAACTTCATCTATTTCAAAATTTACACTACTACAACTTTATATCAAGTATAGGTTTCGGGAAAGAGAGAGACAGAGAGCTACCTTTGTAGGTGGCCCTCGCTTCCGCCTTGTCCGTCGAGATAGTGCCCATATTTTTATTTGTTGTTTGTTAATGGGACAACAACTTTCCGGTTTATGGGTGCCATTTTATCTCAGTTGTGTGGTAAACGGATTTTTTCGATATTTCACTTTACACAGCACTGGTGTCAGTAAGAACACGAACAATTTTTGAGTTTCAAAACTTAATTGTCAGTCCATCGGTGGACTTGATTATGTCCACTTTTCACTAACCGTATCGTCTAGATTCGGTTAGACAATTCCATTTCAAAAACATTTCATATTTTACAATAAAATATTTATTTATAATTTTTATGTGCACTAGTAGTACAACTTTAGTGTGACTTACACTAACCGGATCTGCTTGATTCTGCTCGATATTTCCATATCGATTTCAAGTAGATTTGATAGTTCTCGTGACGGAACGGACCGTCTAACTTTGTCAATGTTTAAATACCCGCGTGGTTTCTTACAACGCTTACAATGGAACACTTCACAGCACTAACAAAGTAAGAATTTTTATTATTTCCATGTGCAAGTTTCCAGGTTACACTACCGTATCAATTGATTCGCGTAGATATTTCCAATTCCATTTCAAAGAAATATCGGCGTCAACTATGTAAGTGCGGTGCTCTATAATTGATATCGGACATAACAAAGTGCTCACATATTTGTTCATCTCTTTTTGATATTTCACTGTTCATGTGGCGGTCCAACAGTGGTCCAACAGTTCTATATATTTAATTCCAACCATATCAGCGTAATTCGGATAGATCGTCAAGCTTGTCTATTTCCATGTTAGGGTTTCGGTCTGACAGTGGACTGCCTAACAATGACCACGACAAATTGATTAAAAAAAAACCAAATCGATTACAAAGACGTTGTTTGTTATTTCTATTATCGACTGGTCATTTTATAAAATTATTAAGATTTCCATCGATCTGGTCTGCTAGGCAGACCAATTTTGGATGTTTAATGAACACAACCATTTAAAAAAAATCCTCTTTCGAGTTTCGGTCAAGCGGTGAACTTGTTAGTGTGACACTTACCGTATCTGCTTGATTCCGTTCGATATTTCCATTTCGATTTCAAGTAATTGATAGTTCTCGTGACGGAACGGACCGTCTAACTTTGTCAATGTTTAAGTACCCGCGTGGTTTCTTACAACGCTTACAATGGAACACTTCACAGCACTAACAAAGTAAGAATTCTTATTATTTCCATGTGCAAGTTTCGATCCAGTGGTCTCGTTTGTGTCCAGGTTACACTACCACATGACGTGATTCGGGTAGATATTTCCACATAACAATAACCACGTCAAATTGATTTGGTATTTTTGTTTTCAAATCGATTACACCGACATAGGTTGTTATTTCTATTATCGACTCGTCATTTTATAAAATTATGAAGGTTTCCATCGATCTGGTCTGCTAGTCGGACCAATTATGGATGTTTAATGAACACAACCATTTTAAAAACTTCCTCTTTCGAGTTTCAGTCACGCGGTGAACTTGTTAGTGTGTCTTACACTAACCGCATCTGCTTGATTCCGCTCGATATTTTCATTTCGATATCGAGTAATTGATAGTTCTCGTGACAGTAAGGACCGTCTAACTTCGTCTATTTCAATATTTACACTATTACAACTTTATATCAAGTATAGGTTTCGGGAAAGTTTAAGCAGAGAGTTACCTTTTTAGGTGGCCCCCGCTTCCACCTTGCCCGTTGAGATAGTGCCCATATTTTTATTTGTTGTTTGTTAATGGGACAACAGCTTTCCGGTTTATGGGTGCCATTTTATCTCAGTTGTGTGGTTAACGGATTTTGTCGATATTTTCACGACTTGATTATGTCCACTTTACACTAACCGTATCGTCTAGATTCGGTTAGTTAGACAATTCGATTTCAAAAACATTTCATTTTTTACAATAAAATATTTATTTATTATTTTTATGTGCACTAGTAGTGTGACTTTAGTGTGTCTTACACTCACCGCATCTGCTTGACTCCGCTCGATATTTCCATTTCGATTTCAAGTAATTGATAGTTCTCGTGACGGAACGGACCGTCTAACTTTGTCAATGTTTAAATACCCGCGTGGTTTCTTACAACGCTTACAATGGAACACTTCACAGCACTAACAAAGTTAGCATTTTTCTTATTTCCATGTGCAAGTTTCGATCCAGTGGTCTCGTTTGTGTCCAGGTTACACTACCGCATCACTTGATTCAGGTAGATATTTCAAATTCGGTTGCAAAGAATAATTTTCCATTGATCTGGTCTTAAAGCTAGGAAGACCAGTTACCGGTGTCACCGACTGGTGTCAGTGCGGTGCGCCACAGTTGATATTGGAGATGTTTCGGTAGCGGAACTTTGTACGCCAGAATGACGTGATAACGGAACACGAGCTCATCAGTCAGCATGACTGGGAATCACTAAAGCTTGTCTATTTCCATGTTAGGGTTTTGGTCCGGCAGTGGACTGCCTAACAATGACCACGTCAAATTGATTTGGTATTTTTTTCCAAATCGATTACACCGACATTGGTTGTTATTTCTATTATCGACTAGTCATTTATAAAATTATTAAGGTTTTTAATAACCGCAAAAACATTATTCGGATAGATATTTTAAATTCGGTTGCAAAGAATAATTTTCCATCGATCTGGTCATAATGCAAACCATTTTTGGTATTTGCATGTAAAAGATTCAGTCGGTAAAAAATTTTCAATTATCTCAGCTTCATGACTGGGCCTCATGAAAGCTTTTCTATCTCTTAACGGAATGTACAACGGCGTATTAAGTATGTACAACCATTTTTATATTTCCTCTTTCGAGTTTGGGACAAGCGGTAAATTGTTAGTGAGACTTACACTTACCGCATCTGCTTGATTTCGCTCGATATTTTCAGTTCGATTTCAAGTAATTGATAGTTCTCGTGACGGAACGGACCGTCTAACTTTGTCAATGTTTAAATACCCGCGTGGTTTCTTACAACGCTTACAATGGAACACTTAGCAGCACTAACAAAGTAAGGTTTTATGGTACATATTTGGCAAGTTACTGTCGCATGCCAACTTTTAAATTGCTCCTAATTTCATCAATGTTAAAGTTGGACAAGTATTCCTTCTTTTCATAAATATTGTCTCCATAGTCAGCATGACCGACTATCATGATAGTTTGACTATTTTTTCTAGTTGATAGGTATTTGTTGTTTGTTGGTGGGCCAATAACTTTCCGGTTTATGAGTACCATTTCATCTCAGTTGGGGGGTTACCAAAATTATTCTATATTTTCACTTTGCACCTTGCTCAGCATTACGATTGAGCCCCGTGATGGCTAGGACTGGTGACAGCAAAGAACACATACAAGTTTTAATGTTTGAAAACTCAGTTGTCAGTCCATTGGTGAACTTGATCATGTCCACTTAACACTAACCGTATCGTCTTGATTCGACTTGATAACTCCATTTCAAGAATATTTATGTAATTCGAGTACTCGTGACAGCAGAGACCGTCTAAATTTGTCTATGATCAGGGTTCGAGCACTTCATCTGTGGTTTTGTGACTGATTCGTTTTGTGAAAACTTTCCCATCGTAACACGGTGCACCACAATTGACGTTGGAGATGCTCAGGTAGTGGACCTTTCTGCGTCAGAATGAAGTGGTAGCGTAATTATTTCGCAGTTCATGTTGCGGTCCAACAGAGGTCCAATAGTTCTATACTAAAATTTCTAACCGCAAAAATTTTATTCGGATAGATATTTTAAATTCGGTTGCAAAGAATAATTTTCCATCGATCTTGTCATAATGCAAACTGTTTTTGGTATTTGCATTTAAAAGTTTCAGTTGGTTAGATATTTTCAATTATCTCAGTTTCATGACTGGGCCTTATGAAAGCTTTTCTGTCTCTTAACCGAAGGCACAACGGCGTGTTCTTATGTATATACAACGATTTTTTATATTTCAACGTTCGAGTTTCGGTCATGCGGTGAACTTATTTGTGTGTCTTACACTTACCGCATTTGCTTGATTCCGCTCGATTGTTTCATTTCGATTTCAAGTAATTGATAGGTCTCGTGACGGAACGGACCGTCTAACTTTGTCAATGTTTAAATACTCGCGTAGTTTCTTACAACGCTTACAATGGAACACTTCACAGCACTAACAAAGTAAGAATTTTTATTATTTCCATGTGCAAGTTTCCAGGTTACACTACCGCATCAATTGATTCGGGTAGATATTTCCAATTCCATTTCAAAGAAATATCGGCGTCAACTATGTAAATGCGGTGCCCTTTAGTTGATATCGGACATAACAAAGTGCTCACATATTTGTTCATCTCTTTTTGATATTTCACTGTTCATGTGGCGGTCCAACAGTTCTATATATTTAATTCCAACCATATCAGCGTAATTCAGATAGATCGTCAAGCTTGTCAATTTCCATGTTAGGGTTTCGGTCTGGCAGTGGTCTGCCTAACAATGACCACGACAAATTGATTTAAAAAAAAAATCCAAATCGATTACAAAGACGTTGGTTGTTATTTCCATTATCGACTCGTCATTTTATAAAATTATTAAGGTTTCCATCGATCTGATCACCAGATCAGATCTATGGAAACCTTAATAATTTGTCAATTTGTCTGCACAATAGTAGTCTGTAGTTGCACAATTGGTCTGCCTACCAAGGCACACCATTTGTGCATGTTTAATGAACACAACCATTTAAAAAAATTTCCTCTTTCGAGTTTCGGTCAAGCGGTGAACTTGTTAGTGTGACTTACACTAACCACAACTGCTTGATTCCTCTCGATATTTTCATTTCGATATCGAGTAATTGATAGTTCTCGTGACAGTAAGGACCGTCTAACTTTGTCAATGTTTAAATACCCGCGTGGTTTCTTACAACGCTTACAATGGAACACTTCACAGCACTAACAAAGTAAGAATTTTTAGTATTTCCCTGTGCAAGTTTCGATCCAGTGGTCTCGTTTGTGTCCAGATTACACTACCGCATCACGTGATTCGGGTAGATATTATAATATAATTCCATTTCAAAGAAATATCGGCGTCAGCTCTTTAGTTGATATCGGACATAAAGTGCTCACATATTTGTTAATCTCTTTTCGATATTTCACTGTTCATGTGGCGGTCCATCAGTTCTATATATTTATTCCAACCACATCAACGTAATTCGAATAGATATTTCAAATTCGGTTGCAGAGAATTGTTTTCCATCGATCTGGTCTTAAAGCTAGGAAGATCAGTTACCGGTGTCACCTACTGGTGTCAGTGCGGTGCGCCGCAGTTGATATTGGAGTTTTTTCGGTAGCGGAACTTTTACGCCAAAGCGACGTGATAATGGAACACGAGTTCATCAGTCAGCATGCCTGGGAATCATTAAAGCTTGTCTATTTCCAAGCAGTGAATTTGTTTGTGTGTCTTATACTACCCGCATCTGCTTGATTCCGCTCGATATTTCCATTACGTTTTTAAGTAATTGATAGTTCTCGTTACGGAACGGACCGTCTAACTTTGTCAATGTTTAAATACCCGCGTGGTTTCTTACAACGCTTACAATGGAACACTTAACAGCACTAACAAAGTAAGGTTATAATGGTACACATTTGGCAAGTTCCTGTCGCATGTACAAATTTAAAATTGCTCCTAATTTCATCAATGTTAAAGTTGGACAAGTATTCCTTCTTTTGATAAACATTGTCTTCATAGTCAGCATGACCGACTATCATGATAGTTTGTCTGTTTCTACAGTTAATGTTCAGCGGCTTGTTCTACGATGAACAGAGCTAGTTTGAATATTTCCACGTTAAGTTACCATCTTGCGGTGGTGGCAGGTGGTGGTGTCGAGTTTCGGTCAAGCGGTGAATTTGTTTGTGAGTCTGACACTAACCGCATCTGCTTGATTCCGCTCGGTATGTATTTCCATTTCGAATTTTTGTAATTGATAGTTCTCGTGACGGAACGGACCGTCTAACTTTGTCAATGTTTAAATACCCGCGTGGTTTCTTACAACGCTTACAATGGAACACTTCACAGCACTAACAAAGTAAGAATTTTTAGTATTTCCATGTGCAAGTTTCGAGCCAGTGGTCTCGTTTGTGTCCAGGTAACACTACCGCATCACTTGATTCGGGTAGATATTTCCAATTCCATTTCAAAGAAATTATTGGCGTCAACTATGTTAGAGCGGTGCGCCTCAGTTGATATCGGACATAACAAAGTGCTCACATATGTGGTCATCTCTTTTTGATATGTCGCTGCTCAGGTGGCGGTCCAACAGTGGTCCAACAGTTGTATGTATTTAATTCCAACCGCATCAATGAAATTTGCATAGATATTTCAAATTCGGTTGCAAAGAATAATTTCCCATCGATCTGGTCTTGAAGCTAGGAAGACCAGTTACCGGTACCACCGACTGGTGTCAGTGCGGTGCGCGTTTCGGTAGCGGAACTTTGTACGTCAGAATGACGTGATAACGGAACACGAGCTCATCAGTCAGCATGACTGGGAATCATTAAAGCTTGTCTATTTCCATGTTAGGGTTTCGGTCCGGCAGTGGACTGCCTAACAATGACCACGTCTAATTGTTTTGGTATTTTTTTTTCAAATCGATTACAAAGACGTTGGTTGTTATTTCTATTATCGACTCGTCATTTTATAAAATTATGAAGGTTTCCATCGATCTGGTCTGCTAGTCAGACCAATTATGGATGTTTAATGAACACAACCATTTTAAAAATGTCCTCTTTCGAGTTTCGGTCAAGCGGTGAACTTGTTAGTGTGACTTACACTAACCGCATCTGCTTGATTCCGCTCGATATTTCCAATTCCATTTCAAAGAAATATCGGTGTCAACTATGTAAGTGCGGTGCTCTATAATTGATATTGGACATAACAAACTGCTCACATATTTGTTCATCTCTTTTTGATATTTCACTGTTCATGTGGCGGTCCAACAGTTCTATATATGTATTTAATTCCAACCATATCAGCGTAATTCGGATAAATCGTCAAGCTTGTCTATTTCCATGTTAGGGTTTTGGTCTGGCAGTGGACTGCCTAACAATGACCACGTCAAATTGATTTGGTATTTTTTTTCCAAATCGATTACACCGACGTTGGTTGTTATTTCTATAATCGAGTCGTCATTTTATTAAATAATTACGGATTTCCATCGATCTGGTCTGCTAGGCAGACCAATAATGGATCTTTAATGAACACAACCATTTTAGAAATTTCTTCTTTCGAGTTTCGGTCAAGCGGTGAACTTGTTAATGTGACACTTACCGCATCTGCTTGATTCCGTTCGATATTTCCATTTCGATTTCAAGTAATTGATAGTTCTCGTGACGGCACGGACCGTCTAACTTTGTCAATGTTTAAATACCCGCGTGGTTTCTTACAACGCTTACAATGGAACACTTCACAGCACTAACAAAGTAACAATTTTTATTATTTCCATGTGCAAGTTTCGATCCAGTGGTCTCGTTTGTGTCCAGGTTACACTACCGCATCACTTGATTCGTTTAGATGTTTCCAACTCCATTTCAAAGAAATTTCGGCGTCAACTATGTGAGTATATCGGACATAACAAAGTGCTCACATATGTATTCATCCCTTTTTGATATTTCATTGTTCATGTGGCGGTCCAACGGTGATCCAACAGTTCTATATTTTTAATTCCAACCGCATCAACGTAATTCGGATAGATATTTCAAATTCGGTTGTTAAGAATAATTTTCCATCGATCTGGTCTTAAAGCTAGGAAGACCAGTCATCGGTGTCACCGACTGGTGTCAGTGTGGTGCGCCACAGTTGATATTGGAGATGTTTCGTTAGCGGAACTATGTACGCCAAAATGACGTGCAACGGAACACGAGTTCATCAGTCAGCATGACTCGGAATCATTAAAGCTTGTCTATTTCCAAGCAGTGAATTTGTTTGTGTGTCTTATACTAACCGCATCTGCTTGATTCCGCTCGATATTTCCATTTTGATTTTAAGTTATTGATAGTTCTCGTGACGGAACGGACCGCCTAACTTTGTCAATGTTTAAATACCCGCGTGGTTTCTTACAACGCTTACAATGGAACACTTCACAGCACTAACAAAGTAAGAATTTTTATTATTTCCATGTGCAAGTTTCGATCCAGTGGTTTGTGTCCAGGTTACACTACCGCATCACGTGATTCGGGTAGATATTTCCAATTCCATTTCAAAGAAATAATATGAGTCAACTATGTTAGAGCGGTGCGCGTCAGTTGATATCGGACATAACAAAGTGCTCACATATTTGTTCATCTCTTTTTGATATGTCGCTGTTCATGTATCGGTCTGGCAGAGGACTGTCTTACAATGACCACGTCAAATTGATTTGGTATTTTTTTTCCAAATCGATTACACAGACGTTGCTTGTTATTTCTATTATATACTCGTCATTTTACAAAATTATTAAGGTTTCCATCGATCTGGTCTGCTAGGCGGACCAATTGTGGATGTTTAATGAACACAACCATTTAAAAAATTTCTTCTTTCGAGTTTCGGTCAAGCGGTGAACTTGTTCGTGTGACTTACACTAACCGCATCTGCTATATTCCGCTCGGTATTTCCATTTTGTTTTCAAGTAATTGATAGTTCTCGTGACAGAACGGACCGTCTAACTTTGTCAATGTTTAAATACCCGCGTGGTTTCTTACAACGCTTACAATGGAACACTTCACAGCACTAACAAAGTAAGAACTTTTATTATTTTCATGTGCAAGTTTCGATACGAAACGAAACCACTGGGGTTTCGTTTTTGTCCAGATAGTACTAACCGCATCACGTGATTCGTTTAGATATTTCCAATTCCATTTCAAAGAAATATCGACGTCAACTATGTAAGTGCGGTGCTCTTTAGTTGATATCGGACATAACAAAGTGCTCTCATGTTCATCTCTTTTTGATATTTCACTGTTCATGTGGCGGTCCAACAGTTCTATATATTTAATTTCAACCACATCAACGAAATTCGGATAGATATTTCAAATTCGGTTGCAAAGAATAATTTTCCATCGAACTGGTCTTAAAGCTAGGAAGCCCAGTTACCGGTGTCACCGACTGGTGTCAGTGCGGTGCGCCACAGTTGATATTGGAGATGCTTCGGTAGCGGAACTTCTTACGCCAGATTGACGTGATAACGGAACACGAGCTCATCAGTCAGCATGACTGGGAATCATTAAAGCTAGTCTATTTCCATGTTAACGGTGGACTGCCTAACAATGACTACGTCAAATTGATTTGGTATTTTTTGTTCATAATCGATTACACCGACGTTGGTTGTCATTTCTATTATCGACTCGTCATTTTATAATATTATGAAGGTTTTCGTCGATCTGGTCTACTAGGCAGACCAATTATGGATGATTAATGAACACAACCATTTTAAAAATTTCCTGCACTGGTGACAGCAAAGAACACGAACAATTTTTGAGTTTCAAAACTTAATTGACAGTTCATCGGTGGACTTGATTATGTCCACTTTACACTAACCGTATCGTCTAGATTCCGTTAGACAATTCCATCTCAAAAACATTTCATATTTTACAATAAGATGTTTATTTATTATTTTTATTTGCACTAGTAGTGTGACTAACACTAACCGCATCTGCTTGATTCCGCTCGATATTTCCATTTCGATTTCAAGTAATTGATAGTTCTCGTGACGGAACGGACCGTCTAACTTTGTCAATGTTTAAATACCCGCGTGGTTTCTTACAACGCTTACAATGGAACACTTCACAGCACTAACATGCTGTTATGTTGTTATTTCTATCATCGACTCTTCATTTTATAAAATTATGAAGGTTTCCATCGATCTGGTCTGCTAGGCAGATCAATAATGGATCTTTAATGAACACAACCATTTTAGAAATTTCTTCTTTCGAGTTTCGGTCAAGCGGTGAACTTGTTAGTGTGACTTACACTAACCGCATCTGCTTGATTCCGCTCGATATTTCCATTTCGATTTCAAGTAATTGATAGTTCTCGTGACGGCACGGAGCGTCTAACTTTGTCAATGTTTAAATACCCGCGTGGTTTCTTACAACGCTTACAATGGAACACTTCACAGCACTAACAAAGTAAGAATTTTTATTATTTCCATGTGCAAGTTTCGATCCAGTGGTCTCGTTTGTGTCCAGGTTACACTACCGCATCACTTGATTCGGGTAGATATTTCCAATTCCATTTCAAAGAAATATCGGCGTCAACTCTGTTAGAGCGGTGCGCCTCAGTTGATATCGGACATAACAAAGTGCTCACATATTTGTTCATCTCTTTTTGATATTTAACTGTTCATGTGGCGGTCCAACAGTGGTTCAACAGTTCTATATATTTAATTCCAACCACATCACCGTAATTCGGGTAGATACTTAAAATTCGGTTGTATAGAATAATTTTCTATCGATCTGGTGTTAAAGCTAGGAAGACCAGTTACCGGTGTCACCGACTGGTGTCAGTGCGGTGCGCCACAGTTGATATTGGAGATGTTTCGGTAGCGGAACTTTTTACGCTAGAATGACGTGATAACGGAACACGAGTTCATCAGTCAGCATGCCTGGGAATCATTAAAGCTTGTCTATTTCCAAGCAGTGAATTTGTTTGTGTGACTTACACTAACCGCACCTGCTTGATTCCGCTCGATATTTATTTATTTATTTATTTATTTATTAAACTTTATGCACATAATGTACAAAGGCGGACTTAATGCCTTAGTGATAGTTCTCGTGACGGAACGGACCGTCTAACTTTGTCAATGTTTAAATACCCGCGTGGTTTCTTACAACGCTTACAATGGAACACTTAACAGCACTAACAAAGTAAGAATTGTTAATATTTCCATGTACAAGTTTCGATCCAGTGGTCTCGTTTGTGTCCAGGTTACACTACCACATCACTTGATTCGGATAGATATTTCCAATTCCATTTCAAAGAAATTACCGGCGTCAAATTTCCATGTTAGGGTTTCGGTCCGGCAGTGGACTGCCTAACAATGACCATGTCAAATTGATTTAGTTTTTTTCTTTGTCTGCTAGGCAGACCAATTACGGATGTTTAATGCACACCAACCATTTTAAAAATTTCCTCTTTCGAGTTTCGGTCACGCGGTGCACTTGTTAGTGTGACTTACACTAACTGCATTTGCTTGATTCCGCTCGATATTTTTATTTCTATATCGAGTAATTGATAGTTCTCGTGACAGTAAGGACCGTCTAACTTCGTCTATTTCAATATTTACACTACTACAACTTTATATCAAGTATAGGTTTCGGGAAAGTTTAAGCAGAGAGCTACCTTTGTAGGTGGTCCCCGCTTCCACCTTGCCCGTCGAGATAGTGCCCATATTTTTATTTGTTGTTTGTTAATGGGACAACAACTTTCCGGTTTATGGGTGCCATTTTATCTCAGTTGTGTGGTAAACGGATTTTGTCGATATTTTCACTTTGCACAGCGCTCAACATTATAGAGCAGCTGCACTGGTGTCAGCAAAGAACACGAACAATTTTTGAGTTTCAAAACTTAATTGTTAGTCCATCGGTGGACTTGATTATGTCCACTTTACACTAACCGTATCGTCTATATTCGGTTAGACAATTCCATTTCAAAAACATTTCATATTTTACAATAAAATATTTATTTATTATTTTTATGTGTACTAGTAGTGTGACTTACACTCACCGGATCTGCTTGATTCCGCTCGGTATTTCCATTTCGATTTCAAGTAATTGATATTTCTCGTGACGGAACGGACCGTCTAACTTTGTCAATGTTTAAATACCCGCGTGGTTTCTTACAACGCTTACAATGGAACACTTCACAGCACTAACAAAGTAAGAATTTTTATTATTTCCATGTGCAAGTTTCGATCCAGTGGTCTCGTTTGTGTCCAGATCAAACTAACCGCATCACGTGATTCGGGTAGATATTTCCAATTCCATTTCAAAGAAATATCGGCGTCAACTATGTAAATGCGGTGCCCTTTAGTTGATATCGGACATAACAAAGTGCTCACAAAGTGTTCATCTCTTTTTGATATTTCACTGTTCATGTGGCGGTCCAACAGTGGTCCAACAGTAGTATGTATTATTCCAACCGCATCAACGAAATTTGCATAGATATTTCAAATTCGGTTGTAACGAATAATTTTCTATTATTTATTTAATAATGGATGTTTAATGAACACAACCATTTAAAAAATTTCTTCTTTCGAGTTTCGGTCAAGCGGTGAATTTGTTTGTGTGTCTTACACTAACCGCATCTGCTTGATTCCGCTCGATATTTCCATTTCGATTTCAATTAATTGATAGTTCTCGTGACGGAACGGACCGTCTAACTTTGTCAATGTTTAAATACCCGCGTGGTTTCCTACAACGCTTACAATGGAACACTTCACAGCACTGGTCCAATAGTTCTTTATATTTAATTCCAACCATGTCAGCGTAATTCGGATAGATCGTCAAGCTTGTCTATTTCCATGTTAGGGTTTCGGTCTGGCAGTGGACTGCCTAACAATGACCACGACAAATTGATTTAAAAAAAAAAATCCAAATCGATTACAAAGACATTGGTTGTTATTTCTATTATCGACTGGTCATTTTATAAAATTATTAAGATTTCCATCGATCTGG
This sequence comes from Noctua pronuba, assembly GCA_905220335.1. NCBI lineage: Eukaryota > Metazoa > Arthropoda > Insecta > Lepidoptera > Noctuidae > Noctua > Noctua pronuba. The sequence goes on along the minus strand of LR999919.1, from coordinate 3,166,919 downwards.
TCTGCTAGGCAGACCAATTATGGATGTTTAGTGAACACAACCATTTAAAAAATTGCCTCTTTCGAGTTTCGGTCAAGCGGTGAACTTGTTAGTGTGACTTACACTTACCGCATCTGCTTGTTGCCGCTCGATATTTCCATTTCGATTTCAAGTAATTGATAGTTCTCGTGACGGAACGGACCGCCTAACTTTGTCAATGTTTAAATACCCGCGTGGTTTCTTACAACGCTTACAATGGGACACTTCACAGCACTAACAAAGTAAGAATTTTTATTATTTCCATGTGCAAGTTTCCAGGTTACACTACCGCATCAATTGATTCGGGTAGATATTTCCAATTCCATTTCAAAGAAATATCGGCGTCAACTATGTAAGTGCGATGCTCTATAATTGATATCGGACATAACAAAGTGCTCACATATTTGTTCATCTCTTTTTGATATTTGACTGTTCATGTCCATCAGTTCTATATATTTAATTCCAACCATATCAGCGTAATTCGGATAGATCGTGAAGCTTGTCTATTTCCATGTTAGGGTTCCGGTCTGGCAGTGGACTGCCTAACAATGACCACGTCAAATTGATTTAAAAAAAATCCAAATCGATTACAAAGACGTTGGTTGTTATTTCTATTCTCGACTGGTCATTTTATAAAATTATTAAGATTTCCATCGATCTGGTCTGCTAGGCAGACCAATTATGGATGTTTAATGAACACAACCAAAAATTTCCTCTTTCGGGTTTCGGTCAAGCGGTGAATTTGTTTGTGTCTTACACTAACCGCATCTGCTTGATTCCGCTCGATATTTTCATTTCGATATCAAGTAATTGATAGTTCTCGTGACAGTAAGGACCGTCTAACTTCGTATATTTCAATATTTACACTACTACTACTACAAGTATAGGTTTCGGGAAAGTTTAAGCAGAGTTACCTTTGTAGGTGGCCCCCGCTTCCACCTTGCCCGTCGAGATAGTGCCCATATTTTTATTTGTTGTTTGTTAATGGGACAACAACTCTCCGGTTTATAGGTGCCATTTCATCTCAGTTGTGTGGTAAAGGGATTTTGTCGATATTTTCACTTTGCACAGCTTTCAACATTACGACTGTGCCTCATGATAGCTGCACTGGTGTCAGCAAAGAACACGAACAATTCAATTCAAATCGATTACAGCGACGTTGGTTGTTATTTCCATTATCGACTCGTCATTTTATAAAATTATTACAATGGATTTCCATCGATCTGGTCTGCTAGGCAGACCAATTATGGATGTTTAATGAACACGACCATTTAAAAAATATCCTCTTTCTAGTTTCGGTCAAGCGGTGACTTTGTGTGTCTTACACTCACCGCATCTGCTTGTTGCCGCTCGGTATTTCCATTTCGATTTCAAGTAATTGACAGTTCTCGTGACGGAACGGACCGTCTAACTTTGTCAATGTTTAAATACCCGCGTGGTTTCTTACAACGCTTACAATGGAACACTTCACAACACTTACAAACTAAGATTTTTTATTATTTCCCTGTGCAAGTTTCGATCCAGTGGTCTCGTTTGTGTCCAGATTACACTAACCGCATCACTTGATTCGGGTAGATATTTCCAATTCCATTTCAAAGAAATTATCGGCGTCAACTATGTTAGAGCGGTGCGCCTTAGTTTATATCGGTCATAACAAAGTGCTCACATACTTGTTCATCTCTTTTTAACATTTTACTGTTCATGTGGCGGTCCAACAGTTCTATATATTTAATTCCAACCGCATCAACGTAATTTGGATAGATATTTCAAATTCGGTTGTAAAGAATAATTTACCATCGATCTGGTCTTAAAGCTAGGAAGACCAGTTACCGGTGTCACCGACTGGTGTCAGTGCGGTGCGCCACAGTTGATATTGGAGATGTTTCGGTAGCAGAAATTTTTACGCTACTTAGACGTTTTGCTGCTTTTTAGACGTTTATAGTAACTAACAAATATAAAATAATAATATATTTATAGTAACTACATGTATGTAATGCACAGCGTATATTCCCAATTTGATTTCAAGGAAAATTATGGCTGTTCTTACATTTAGCGACTACTCGTGACAGCTAAGGCCATCCAACTTTGTCTATTCGTCTTTCGACTGGTTGACTCCTCGCCTTTGCTGGGGTCACTTCTACGACGCCAAACAATTACAGCGTCATCATTTGCAGCGGCTTGTTTTTTAATGAACACAACTATTTTAAATATTTCCTCTTTCGAGTTTCGGTCAAGCGGTTAATTTGTTTGTGTGTCTTACACTAACCGCATCTGCTTGATTCCGCTCGATATTGCCATTTCGATTTCAAGTAATTGATAATTCTGGAGACGGAACGGACCGTCTAACTTCGTCTATTTCCATATTAACACTTACTTAATTACTTCTGCAGTCCAGCAGTGGTCCAACAGTGTTCCAACAGTTCTATACAGGGTGTAAACAGACCCTTCACGAAGCCGTCAACTAAGCATTCTGTACATCAAACTAAGTAACTTTACGCAAAAATTATTGCTGGGAAACGACTTTTTTTTTTGGGTGAAAAATCCATTTTTCCAGTAAAACTCTATGTAATGTACTCAAAACATTGAGCTGATGGATGGATTGAATAGTATGGGGGTCGTGAAGGTGTTTAAAGTAAAAATCTTACATTAAAAACATGTATTTCAAAAAAAAGTTGTGAAAAAGTTGGAACTTTGACCCCCAATATCTCCGTAACTAGAAGGTTCCCAGGTATGGTCTAGAACAAAAAAATGATCGCAATGACGGGGAGAACAAGTACCTTTCGGCTTCGTTAAGGGTCTTTTTACACCCTTTATGTCTAAATATTTAAAAGCGAAAGGTCACTCACTTACTCATCAAGAAATATCGAAAACCGCTTGACCTATAAAGATGAAAAGACAATGCCCAATTATGGCCCACCTCGGACACATTTTGAAAGAAAATCAAAAAATATAAGTTTTTTAAGTAGGAATTATTCGTTTAAGTTCTATCTCTAAATATGACGCCATGATCATAACAAATAAATAAGTAATTTAACATTTTATCAATGCGAGTTTCACTTCCAGGCGAAGTTTAGGGTTGCCATTATAATTTTGTTCAATTTAATTTCATTTAATAAATATAATCGATTACGGATTAATCCAATCGATTAATAATTAATAGATTGGATTGGATTAATATGGATTAATTAATTAATTAAAAATGAACCTGTGTGCATAGTGGCGTGCAATCGATGGACAAGACTGTTATCCAGCCGTGGAGTAAAAGAGGTTGATGATAATGATGAACAGTTTAGGTACACTTCAGTCCTATTTCATGTACACTTAATACTTTCATCTTATTTAGATTTGAATTTGCTGAGAAACTATATTGCGTAAAATAAAATATAAGAAAAGTATAAAATAAAAAATAAATAAAAAAATACTTAAAAACTAAAACCCGTCAGCGAAAAAAAAAAAGCTACTTGTCGGCTAAGTACTATTACTTTGGGAAGCGCTCATAATATTGCTCAATACGTTAGTCGGATTCCTGATTTTTAAAGTGATTTTAAATATTTCTATGGTTAGCGAAAAGTTTTTCTGATGTCACGGCCATTTTAGTTTCTTTGAAAGAAACCTACTCGATCTTTTAAGACAAAACTATTGTGATCTAAACATCTCAGAACAGAGATCCTATAGTCTACACATACATAAACATAGAATGATTAAATCACTTTTCATCAGGCTTTGCCGTATTTAGTTAAAAATTAAATTGATCGAGACCAACAATCGATGCAAATAATCGACTTTATTTCTAAATATGGCAACATTGTCCTTTGACAGGTGCCATGGATTTGACAGTAAACTGTAATCCCCCTCCTCGTTAGCGCGTTCGCTAATACTCGCTATCGTTGTTTTCTTTTGCCGTGGTTTGTGCTCTTTTGCGACCTTTTTTACGACAGTGGACTCCGATCAACCTCACCCGAATGACAACCCTCGCGCGTACTTGGGCCAGGCTCCTCTTTGAATGACAACTCTGATGAGAATGTGGAAATTGTTGGCCTTACATCGAATGCCCTCGCACGTATTTAGACTCTCGCCCCGCTTTTACAATCCGCTCCGCCGCGCGTATGGACCCGACCAGCTCTGCTGTCTCAAGCGAGTCATCGCAGGGGTTAACTGGCGGCGGCGCAAGCAACGTTCGCTGTGCGAATTGTAGAGTGGATATGAGGCGCTTGAGATCTCATCAATTAGAAATTGTCGAAGTACGATAAATTGTACATTAAACATTATGTCCTTACCATTCAAAAGTGATTGCAAGTGTATAGAATACGTCTGTGCTTAAGAAAAAATAAATGTTATAAAATTAATTAAGACTGTTTTATTTCCAAATGGCGACTTATTTTCTTAACTGATAAGTACTAGAAGGTGATCATAATAACTTAAACTATAATTCCATAAACTATTTATCAGTGTTTACTGTAGGCCGCGGTTGTTCTAATAAGTGGGCAATGTTCTTTGGCAGGGAGATAGTTAATAGTTAGTTGACGATCGCTAAGAACGGATTTTGCTACAGGGTCGGATTAAGGAGGTCTAAGGGCTCTCGCAAGTTTGTATGAAAGTCCTTCATTTTTTGTGCTACAAAGTTGAAATTTGGAAGGGAGGTAGTTCTCGCGGACGAAGTTGCGGGCTAGTTTCTTTATAAATGCGAAAGTTTGAATGGATAGAGGTTTGTTACCGTAAACAGTGTATAACAATAGAAAAGTCCTATTTTAAGCTTTCACGGTTTACAACTAAACTTATACTGTCACTTACGGGATAGCCAGAACGGCTGAACAGATCTGGATGAAATGGCACACAGAGATAGATTATAGTCTGGTATAGCACATAAATTACGTATTATCCTAGAAGTAACTCACCCCTTTGGTTCTGGTGACAATTCATTTTTTATGATTTGAACCCAAGTGACGGTAATGCACGCCCAACTCTTCATTAATGTTACAACATTGATAATTGGACCTGGGAATCGAACACAGAACCTCATGCTCAGCAGCTGCGCTTCCAACCACTAGACCAACAAGGCAGTGATTTATTGCGTTCCCTTATATACAAAATACCCTCCTATTATGTATATTAGGGAACGCATATAATGTTTTCTTTTTATATATTTTGTATTGTTAGTTTAATCATTTTGTTTTGTGTTGTGCGCGTCAAATTAATACTTTTTCATTCTGTTTTCTTTAAAGTACGGTCTATGTGTTTAGCCCTAAGTTTTTTTTGTTTGTTTTTTATCTTTTATTTTACCGTTTTTTACAACCAGGTGCAGGTGTCATTGCAAATCACATCCAAAAGCTTACTCCTTAGACTGAATCGAGAGGTATGTGTGCACAAAATATAATATAACACACACTAATACAAAAAAAAAATAACCCAATTTCAGTTTTTTTTTTTAAACTAGACACATACACACAACTCCTTACTAAGCTGTAGTTCGACTGCTTTTAATACTAACTTTTATTATAGTATTTGATAGTTCTTGTAAATTAGTTAATTAGGTTATACTTTCCAAAGAAATTGTACTGTGACGTGACAGCTGGGTTGGTGACAGCAGCAAAAAAAAAAAACGCTTAGTACCATAGACTAGAGCAAACTATTGTGGTTCCTTAAAATAAATGTGAGTTATCATAAAATGTTTGCAAAGGTACGCCAAAGAGATGAAGAAAATATATTTTGTCTCCTTTACTCGTACTGCTACAACTAATTTGACCATGTTTCATTAGTATTTAGTTATTTTAAGTGATTTGTCTATTAAACTTATACTGTCACTTAGGGAATATCTTCCGTGATTGTTAGTTGCAAAGAAAGAGGGTAGACAGACATTTGTTTGCTCTTAACAATTTATTTTCCATCCACCCGCATTCTCCAGTCAACCCGCGATCATGGCGCTTGCAACAGCGTCGAAATATTGGGAGCTCAAAATAATGATCAATCACGGAAGATATCCCGTAAGTGACTGTATAAGTTTAGTTGTAAACCGTGAAAGCTTAAAACAGGACTTTTCTATTGTTATACACTGTTTACGGTAACAAATCTATTACCTGTGCTTTTCTACATTTGTTTGACTGCAATTTTTTACTTTTAACGATAAATCAATCCTGTGCTAACAAATAGTTTGTAAGTATTAAAATAATTAAGGTTTTGATTTGACTAATTATGAAAGACGACGAAAACAAATAATAATTACGAATTGTCAAGGAAAAATCTAAGACAGGGCTAAGTTTTTTTATCATAAGTTGGTTTACAAAGTGTGTAAAGGCCCGAGGCAGTCGTGGCGTCAAAAAGCGTATACGCTATTAAAAAAAACACTGTGTTTATAACCCCCCGACGCAAAAAAGGGGGGTTATAACTTTGACAGCTATGTGTGTGTGTCTGTCTGTGGCATCCTAACTCTTTAACGGGTGAACCGATTTTGAATGTTTTCATGTAAACTCACCCAGACCAATCATGGTTTATTAGAAGTTTAAAGTAATGATTAAGTTTTAAGTTAGACGCCATTTTTGTTGTGCTATTCTTAGATTACCTGTTGGTGAAACCCAGGTTTCAACTAGGATAAGAAAACTCTTTGCATGTAGTACCTAAGCATATACTTAAAATTAGAATTAAGACAAAATAAGTACTTTGTTTCTGTTTAATTCTCAAGACTTAAACTTTAATTTTTTTAAATGTTTTTATTAAGTTTAAGTTTTTTTTTAACGTAAAAATTCAACCTGTATAAGATATATCGTGTCGCCTATTATTATGTTTATTTTTTTGAGTATACATATAACTGACTGTATTACATATTGAAGTATTTAAAAAGACTTGAAACTTGTATTGATCTTCGCGATAAATCAATAACGTGGTCGATCTATGGTTGACCTACATAGGCTAGGCTATTTGATTAGCGCTATCATAAAAACTGCTAATGTAGTAATATTTATGTAGTTCAAAAAAATATTTGATTAACTGTATGTAACCATATTGTATTGTATCACGGGCTGGTGTCCGCAACTAAACGTCAAAGCGCGTATTTTGCGAGCGGTATGTAACCATATTACTACTTTTGAAAAGTACATACTGTATTATCATTGCTGATATTAAAATATATTTTTTCTATGTAACTGATTTGTTTCATTTTAATCCCCATAACATACAAGGTGGAAGGGACACCGAGGCACAAACAGGTACCACGTGCATCAGTGCATCACACCAACCCCCCCCCTCCCTCAAAGAAATTTTCGTCAGTAATTAAAAAAAAAAACACGTGTTCCTTACATTTTGACCGTGAAGGTATTGCACTTTTGTAGGAAACAGCAGTTTTTTTTAAAACTACCGACCAAAACTTTTCTATGTGGTGTCGAGGGGCGGGGGGGGAGGGTTCAGTATGATGTACTGAACACGTGGTAGCCGTTTTTGCGTTGTCGATGTCCCTTTCTCCCTGTATATTTTCTGAGGAAAAATCGTTAAAAACTCTTTAAGACTCGAGAAGCTGGCGGCCCGCCTGAAGGTAAGTACTCACTGCCGCCTGTAATGTTCCCACAGCTGGGACACAGAATTGTCAGAAATGTCTTATGTTCCTGTAACTATGCTGGCTGTACGACACCCTTCGTCGTTCTTCATATTATTATCCTATTATGGTTCTGCTGAAGCGGCCGTTTTAGACCACCTGAGCTTTTACGACTATGCGCCAACTCCCAATGTGACGCCGCGTAGACTGCACCTTCGACCCGACAACTTGCTTCGTGAACTGAGCCGTACTGACTCCCTTGGACTAGACATTAGCAAATACCGTAGTGTGAATAGGACGCTCTTGGCCCCTTTGAAGACTCAACGGTTCGGTCCGGGTGTACCAACTACCTTGCTTGCGACCTCACTTAGCTAATCCTATACAACATTCACGTAAACATAAGGCACACTTACCTACGTACATTACAGAAAATATTCCTCGACTGCCTCGTTGGTCGAGTGGACGCAAGCGCGACTGCTGAGCGTGAGATCCTGGGTCCGATTCCCGGGGCCCTCCCGGGAAGAGTGGTGGAAGTGGATAGAGGTTCAAAAATAAATGCCCAAAATGTACAGTTTACTTTACCAATGCTACAGGAACCCCTAAAAATTACTCTATAACGTTGCTATAAAGACAACCTTTTGGACTCAGCCGTGGGATGCCAACAGGGTGACCTCTTGGGCCAGTCATTTTTGATAGAGCTAAGCTAAATTCTAAATTCAACGTATGTTATTTGGATGATGGAACCCCAGGAGGGGATGTGGACAGTTCTAAAAGATGAAACCTTTAAAAAATTCTGTTCGCGCGAGCGTTCGTAATACATCAGCGAACTCGTATTAACTAACATTATTTACAACAGTACAGCGCGTGTGCGAAAAACCGATAATTACAACTGACAATGTCGATACAACTGAATCGATGGTACACATACGAACGTTAAAGTTCAGCTAATACAGGGTGTAAACAGACCCTTCACGAAGCCGTCAACTAAGCATTCTGTACATCAAACTAAGTAACTCTACGCAAAAAATATTGCTGGGAAACGATTTTTTTTTTGATGTGAAAAATCACGTTTCACGGTAAAACTCAATATTACGCACTCAAAACTTAGTGCTGATGGATGCTTTGAATAGTTAATGGGTCATGGAGTTAATTCAAGTAAAGTTAAAATCTTAAAAAGTGGTTTTAAAAAAAAATCTTGTGAAAAAATTGGAACTTTGACCTTCAATAACTCCAGAACCAGTGGTTTCCCAGGTATTGTCTAGAAGAAAAAAATGATCCCAATGATGGGCAGAATATGTGGTTTTCGTTTTCGTTAAGGGTCTTTTTACACCCTTTATACATAATTAATAGTTTTGTAACGCAATGTTCAAAAGTTCATTTCTCGCATTTTTATAACACGCGAATGCTCCCGGTGTCGGTGTGACCACCTTTAACCCTTTATAAGGCAGAGAAAACCGGAAGTGGTAGGAAAACGAAATTGATGTATGTTAATAAGGATATATTTATATGATTTTTAAGACTGATTTTTTAATTTTTTTTTTAATTTCTAAAAGTATTAAACAAGTACCGTCACCATAAATTTTCTCTTTTTTTTTTAAATTGCCGGAAAATATGTGGAAAATTTGATAACAGTCTCTGAGCCACTATCCATACTGAAGTAGTGATATTTCTGTATAAAAAATAATTTTGTTGGTGGCACGTATATTGCCTCTACCTTAAAAAGGGTTAAAGGGCTAAATTCAACAAAAATACAAATGACGCGTCACTGACGTCATGCATGAAATGAAAAGGACAGAGATAAAGTTCTTGTTCATCTATCAAACGAAATTCGAGGCAATCGTTGCAACTCGTATGACTTTGCCAGTCTGTTTACCTTGTTTTGGCCATAGGGTGTTTATATTATTATGTATCCAGTCTGTGTAGGAGGTTTTGGTGAAATGAATTGTTTACTATGCTTTGTAGACACAACATTATGATTGTAGACACAATTATGGAATAATGGTTATAGACAATGCAAAGGTTCCTTGTCCGTGTTTACACCTTTTTGGGGCCGACTGGACGCTACACCACACTGCGCTCCAAAACACAAATTTCTGACATTGCTCAAAAAGCTGCTAAGCTGAAGTGGGACACGGCTGGCTATGTCTGCCGTATGCTGGACGATCTGTGGGCCAGAATAACCACGGTGTGGAGCCCTGACAGTCAGAAGGCGACGCGGTAGACCTCGCAGGAGATGGCGCCACGAGCTGGAGAGAACTAACGACCAGTGGTCCACATTAGCCCTGGATCGACGGATTTGAAGTCGTGGGCAGAGGCTTTTGCCTAACAGTGGGATGACACATAAGTTACAGTTACGGCTATTGTGCAGAAAGTAAATACACGAAATTCAAATGTAACATATTTTATTGAATAACATTGATTACAGTGCCTTATACGATACAAATAATAACAACATCAATTTAAATAATACTTCATAATAATCTTTCAAACATCACATTTTACAATAACATTTTAAAGAAAAATGCAATATTTCAGTGTAAAGTTTCCGTTTAAAACAGAATTCAGTACCTAATTTTTCTTATAACTTTGGAATAAATAGATTAATATAATATTTTTAATACAGTGTGGGGTTAATAATTTTATTTTAACATTTACACACATCAATTAATTTACAAATACACATTTTTTTATTAATTTATTGACGGAAATGGCAGGCACCTGATGCTGGTCACCACCGCGCCTGTGAGACCAGAGGCCTCGCAGGTTACTGCATTCCAGAGATAAACCTGAAATGTCTCATCTGCCTGTAATTGGGTAGTTGACAACATAGACCAATAATTCCAAGACACAAAAAGTGCAAAAAAAACCCACTTCATTTTACCTGGAAACCTGATTGATTTTCATTATCTGTAACATTAGATTAAGAATTAACAGTAGAGTCATTGAGTAGACAAATTAGTGGTGTCACAGATTGCCAGCTCATAACATATTAACCTTTTTTTTAAAATAATAAAACAATCTTTTATTAAAATGAAAAGAAGAAAATTAGGTTTATCTATAAACATTGAACGTGAGAACAAAGTATCGTGTCCGTGCTATTAACCGTTGAGGAGTTCTCTCGTGAGGAGACGATCCTGGCTGCAGGATCAAATCATGTCTGTCATAAAAATGTATTGTCACCAGAACCAAAGGTGTGTGCAAAATTTGAGCTCAATCCGTTGAAGGGAACTGGTTTGAAATTCAGTTGCAAGATTTGACCAATACATACTAACAAACTAACAAGGCAAGTTAAATTAAATCTTATAAAAACATTAATTGATTGATGTTGTCAACTACTCAATTACACCCGGATCTATCCTCAATACATACAGTAATTACATGGTTATTTAATTTCTGACCATAGCAATCGATTAGCAATCTTATTGTGTTGAAAATAAAGGACAGTGCTAATTTATCAGACTTGTCAGTAGGACTAAATTGCCGATAAATGCCGCAGCTATAGTTATAGAAATACCTAGGTAACGCAAGAACACCTACTTCGCGTCCCGGCTTAAGCAATAGTGCTTATGACGTCATAGCAGGTAGTCAAGCTTATGACGTCATAGCAGGTAGTCAAAAAATGGCACGCTCGGTTTTCATACGGAGCGTGATACTTGCGTTATCTAGGGATATTTGTGGTCACTGTGAATTCGATAGTGGGGGCATAGACACGGGTAAAACAACTCTGAAAGAACTGTAGGTATGGCGGTAGTAGTTCCTTAGACGACCTCCTTCACAAAGTGCTTTAATACTAAAATTATAGTTACTAACATAGTATTCATAGATTAGTTTAATAGATAGTATATTACAGAATTGAAGAATTTACTTAACTTCTTGCTCCTGAGTCCTGACTTCCCAGTTCCAGAATGGAGAATTTGAAGTTGAAAGTTGTCCAACTCTACTTTAGCAATACTTAAGGCGGCAAAGAACCCGCGAAATTCCAATTTTCTTACGGTTTTTTGCAATTTGCAAGTCAGTATCAAGTTTTGTGTTAAACAAAATATGATTCGCGACCGTAAAACGTAAGTATTTACAGAATTATATTCATTAAAAATATCAACACAACCCTCTAAGTTCATTTAATCCCATTAAATGATTATTTCATGAAAAAGTAGATTACTTTCAACGTAGCCCGCGAAATTTAATATTTCTTACGTTTTTTGCGTAAAAACTGAAGCATCACAAATAATGCTAAAATAAAATTCAAATTTTCCATTCCAAGTGTTAAATTATGAAATGTTTGCCTGAACATGATCTAAAAGAGGAACGTGTGGTGAAGAAAGCATTGCAACTACCTAAACACAAGAGAGGTAGAGGACTGCCTCCGGCTTCGTGGTGGACTAGCATGACGAAGCTTCTATTGGAGGAAGAACTGCCTGACCCGACAACCTAGGACAGACTGTCCTAGCACCAGCAAATTAGGAGAACCCACCCCACCTAGTGGGACAGAGCTAGGAAGATAAAGTTTACATCTCGATAAGCAGTGCATTTAAAAAGCCTCCAAGACAGACGATACGCAAGTACGTAAGTGACGCTAATATTTATATTTTAACCGAGAGTTTTAACACATTGAAAGATGATATGGCTAGAAAGGAGGTGACTGCTTAGATGAGATGACGGGTAATAGAGAAGTATGGAAGAAGACATGCTGCGCCGACCACAAATAACGCATGAGTTTTAATACATTTTTTAAATGAGTATATCTCATTAAACTCATGACAAAAAAACAATAATTTCTGACAAGTTTGTGAATTAAAATAAATCAATGTGTAATGAAATCACCTTAGTAACATAAACATAACTTCACGCCTGAAAACAACAACAAGAACAACAACCTGCAACAATTTAGCGTTACTTTGGTTTACAACTGACTTTATTAATTTTGTGAAAATCTGTTTATAAAATTATATTTCTATAACTTTGAGGGTTTTTAAATGTTATATTTTAAGTTCCGTCTCCCTTTGAGTGCATTGCTCAGCTGCTTATAACTAATGTTATTTTAAATTAACTATTAAGTAAATATACAGTTGATGGTAACTTTTTTCAATCATTATATTGCCGATTACATACACACATAAAATAAAATAGCTTTATATTCGTGAAGTTTTTTTTCCTTTAAAATAATTTTATTGTCGGTGACAATCTTGAGAAAATACAGCTTGGCAAAATAGGCTTCGCAAAATCGACTTGTTTCAAAATATTTAACACATCCATCACAAAAATATTAGTTAGATCTTATTTTAATAGTTTCTAGTCTTTTTTGGACATTAATACTAAGATATTTCAGTAATTTAATACAATTGACAGCTTCTAACAATGTTGCCACACCAAAAAAACCCTCCCATTTCTACCATTTTTTGCCAAGCCACACTTACCAATCGACACGCCTAGCAACTAAAATACAACAATCAAACAGGTCTTATATTTATACAAATGACCTTTTTGCGCGTTAAGTTAAATTGGACTCTATTATTTACACGTTAAACCGGGTTTCCGAGCCGTCGGCTAGCATTAGGGTGACCGTTCTCGAGTTTGTCCACACGAGTCGAGCTAGACGGGCTGGGTTTAAGCGAGCGACGTCCGCCATTGGAGCCGTGCTGTAGCATTTGACGCAGCGAGTTTGAGCTGCGCCTAGACCGAACATACCTGTGGGAAGGAAGCATAGGTTAGTAGATCTTGTAAAAATATTTTCAAGAGTGTCCATGGAGTTTCTTGCCCATTCTTCTCCATAGAGATCTACGCTTTGGAATGGGCAACTACAGTACTTTCACAAGTTATTATGCCTTGTGTCTGGGACTGTAGCTTCGCCTTCTTTGTTTTTCTGACATTCAAAAGTGCCTGTTATGGTCTAATTGAAATAAATGCTTTGAGTTTGAGTTTATTTATTACGGTTCCGTAGCCGAACGGCAAAGAACGGAAGCCTTATAGATTCGTCATGTCTTTCTGTCCGTCCGTATGTCACAGCCACTTTATTCCGAAACAGTTGAAACTTGGTTGGGTAGATGTATTCTGTGAACCGCTTTACGATTTCTATTCAAAATTAAAAAAAAAATATTAAGGGGGGGGGGGTCATCAAACCTATACGTGCGGGGTGTCTATAGATAGGTCTTTAAAATGACATTGAGGTTCCTCAAACCATTTTTAACCACTTTTGCCACTCGAAAAAGGGCATTTTATTCATCGATAACAGCGAATAAAACTCATTTACTCACTGAGTGATTCAATCATTCAATTGAATCAGGAATTATGAAAAAAATATTAGGGTAATACGATACCCCTTGGTAACACTGTTTGTCAGACTTTCGGGCCACTGACTACCTGTAACGACCGTCAAAGATCTACAATTGAAGGCCGGGACCAACGGCTTAAAGTGATTTCAGAGGCACGAAAAGCTTTAAATAATATATTTAGATTGAGTATATAAATATAATAATATCGAGTATATAATTTAGATTGAGTAGGTATTTAAATTTTACATGGGGCAGCTGATTATTTCCTCGCAATTACAATACTGATCCGGAGAAAGTTGTGGAGCTTGATGGTCTTTTTTTTTTTTTTTGGTTTCGGAAATCATCAAATAACTCCTCCCGCTCTGGGTGGAGTGGGAGGGAGTGTCAAACTTTTACCGACTAAAACCCATCCATGTTCCTTCTTTGCCCTTTGTGTTCCAGGGCCGCGGTATCTCTTTCGAACAGTCCCAAGGCCCCGGCAGGAAAGCTTGATGGTCTTACCACATCTTTCTGTAACAGGCTGTTTAATGATTCCCACAGTCTTCTCATCGATAATGACGATGATGCTGTACACTTACCAGCAGTACTCTGCCAGAAGGACAGCCTGTTGTCGGCCGTGGCGTACGACACGAGGTAGCGGCCGTCCGGGCTGAAGGCGCACGCGGTGACGGGGCCGCTGTGAGCTGCCAGCGACTGGCAGCGACCCGCGCGGAGCTCGTACATGGCGAGCTGGCCGGTGTGACTGCCCACTAGGAAAAAAATGCATGTAACGTTAGCCATTTAACACATCAGTCTTTACGTATGAATATAGATCCATCCATATTAGCTTTCGAGGAGAGTGATCTCATTTTTTTACTAATAAAATAGGTATGTCGGTATCAGTAGCGAAGGGTCAATTTTTGTAAGAGGTAAGCCGGAGTACAAATTTTTAATGTGATTATATTATTTGTCTACAGAATACTGACTGTTCCATTTTTGAAAGGGAAGCCGGTAGGAATCGAGTTGTATGGAACCTTCGCCACTGGTATGTAGGTATACGATGTCCTCCAAATAAATCTCATTTCAGTTTCCTAAAAATTCCTTAATCGAACCGCTAATATACTACCACAATTTTTTTATATGCTCCAGCTGTCACACACGGAAATATAAATACCATCACTCTTATAAGGGGTAATGAATGACGCCATTTATAGAATCTATTAATTAAAAAATATTTTTAAAAAAATACCCGAAAAGAACATTACATACCGAACTACCGTATTGCTACACTCCATCATCCATGGAATTTACGTACAACATCATTAATAGACAACGTAAGTATATAATACCTGCGATCCTCCTAGTGGCCGGACAGTGCGACACCTGGTTGTACCGACAGATGGCCGGGAACACCTCGTTCAGACCTTTACTCTTCAAGTGTGACTGGTCCACGCAGTGCAGGATTATGTCCATTACCTGCAAGGTAATAAGGTAGTGTTTAAAACTAAGTAATGTATATTTACTTATGTAAATTTATTTTTATTTATTTATTTACCACCAATTATAACATCATTACAGACTCGTCCAATACGATGCTATAAGATATACAATATAAAATAAGTAAGACCCAGTAAAGATACCTAAATTAATTGAACATGACAATGTTTACAGTTGCACACCTCTTTCAATTATGATTTGTGCCCTGTGGACAAATCTCGGTAGGTTTTGCCAAAATATATTTTCCGATACCGTTATAATATTAATAATACGTGCAGCTCGCGACATAGGGGCAAACTTGAGAAGGTTAGTCCTAGCCGCTGGCACTTTTAACAGTGCAGGGCGGCGGCGAGCTCCCGCGCACCCATCCGGCGCGCGCCACAGCAGCGCAGCCAGCACCTCGGGGTGGTGCAGCAGCCCTAGCGGTACGCTCGCCACGTACTTGACTAGCGCCACGTCCCTTCTTACTGTCAGCCTGGTGTACCCAACCATTCCCAGGACGAACAGACTTGGGTACATCAGGGGATAAAAGGAATGTGTTATTGGCTGAGTAGCAGAAGACCAATGAAACGATAGATCCTTGTCTCGACTTATCCTTGTTGCACTAACCTCGACCAGCAGCTCGGCGACCTCGTTATGCATCCTATCGATGAGCAGCTCTATGCCGCGCAGCACCTCAGCGCGGCCCTTCTGCAGCGCCAGGTAGGCGGGGGACGGCTGTCCGCCCGCCGCCGCCGCCGCACAGCGCGCCACCTCGCGGGCCATCGTTGTTATGAAGGCAGCCGGCCTGGGACGGAGGAGAGATTTTAATGGATGTTTAGACAGTAATGGCTGGGTTGGCTGAACAGTAGGTCAAGAAGAAAAAAAAATCGTATTAAAGGGGGTTACTACTCAAGCAAACTTATTAAAATTATATGGGACCACTGTGCAGACTTCCTCTACCAAATGAAAAAAGAATACCGTAAATCAGACCGAATCAGTAATCGCAAAAACAAACTCAAAACTCAAAGCGTTTATTTCAAATAGATCCGTGACAGGCACTTTTCATATAGTAGATCTCATGGAGAAGAATGGGCAAGAAACTCCATGGACACTCTTTTCAAATCAAGTTATATATATTTCATAGTCCTGGGTACAAAATTGTTGCTTCTATATGTGAGCACAATGTAGAGATAGAAAAAAAAACGAAAACACAGTTAAAACCATAACAATTAGGATAAGCCCTACTAACCATAATAGAAAGTCTACATGGTACTCACACTTACAAAAACTCAAATAATGCTAGTAACTAAGTTTCCAAACGAAAAAAAAGAAATGATGAAAAAACTAAAGGGGGAGCATATCTTCCAAGCATTAAAATATTAGTTTGTGAGCCCAAGTGGCAGTGGAGCAGGACCAGCATTGAGCCAAGCATTTTTATCTACGATATATTTTTCCAACTCACGGAGTAATCGGTGTACATACATGAAAAAAAGATGCAAGTGGAATACATAACCTCCTCCTTTTCTAGAACTCGGTTAAAAAATAGCTAAGAGTATGTTTTGCACGCGCGTGTCGTTTGACGGAGATCGCATCGCTTGAGTTCGTAAACGGAGCTTAAAAGAAACAATGACGCGTAGTTGAATATGCAACATTCAGCTCAACGTGGAAAGTCGAAAATCCAAAAATACATTGACGTGTGTCATTATAAATTTCCACTACCGATATTCTGGAACACCTGAAATATGCAAGATAAAATGTGTGTGTGACGTTGAACAGCCAACACTGGACCGACCCGAACCGAGTCCTCCCACTTAGAAAAGGCCTGAGTACCTCCAGCACGACTTCCCAATGAGTAGCTACCTGACGAGTGACAGGGAGGGTACTAGTCTACTTGTAGTGAGGGAGAGTGCACTCACCTGGCAGTAGCTATGAGCGTGAGGGCATGTCTGGCAGTGCGGCAGGAGTCTGCCTGCGGAGTGAGAGGGAGGCCGTACGTCATAGAGGGTACTAGCTTGTCGGCGTCGCAGCACATCTCGAGGAGACCTGGAAAAACATGTCAAAATAATTAAATTATTTAAAGATTTATTTTAACTGTCAAAAAGTGACAAAGTTACGGCATGCACCCTTATCAAATTAAGTTGTTAATAAAACCCTGTTTATAATTTGTTAAAATTTTTAGCGGATATTTGATTAAAAACTGCTCAATTACTGGAAATTTTGCAAGAGAAATAGCAAGAAAAAAAGAAGTTACTAGAACGAGTCTTAAAAATATTAAAATGGCGGAAAGTTGTCATTAATGACTGCTACCTGACTACTTGTGGCTGCGAGACAGTGTTTCCATATCTATTAAATAGATACACTAAAGAAAAAATATATAAAGGGTAAAAAGACCCTTTAGGAAGCCGAAAGGCACTTGTTCTCCCCGTCATTGCGATCATTTTTTGTTCTGGACCATACCTGGGAACCTTCCAGTTAAGGAGATATTGGAGGTCAAAGTACAAATTTTTTCACAAGCTTTTTTTTAAATACTACTTTTTGAGGTTTTATCTTTACTTTAATTACCTCCATGATCCGTTTACTATTCAAAGCATCCATCAGCACCAAGTTTTGAGTGCGTTACATTGAGTTTTACCGTAAAACGTGATTTTTGACCCCAAAAAAAAGGCATTTCCCAGCAACAATTTTTGCGTAGGGTGAGTTAGTACATAATGCTTGGTTGACGGCTTAGTAAAGGGTCCGTTTACACCTGTATATTAACTATAAAAACTATTAAGATTTTTGTGCGTTTGTCACAGAGGTTTTGTCGATACCTATTCAACGAACAAAGTTGGAATTTTACTACAGTGTAAGAACTTTTCTTTCTTTCTTTTTTTTTTAAAACGTTGCCCCTCACTTTGAATTTCTCCTGTATCGTGGGTGCGTTTATAAACATTTAAACTGACACACACAAACAGCCAGACCCGGAACAACTACCTGTAGGTCATACAAATATTTGTTCCGTGCGGGAATCGAACCAGCGACACGCAGCGCAGCAGTCAATCGCTCAGCCACTGCGCCAACCGCGCCGTCAACTCATGATGCGTATACAGATTGTCAATAATAATAATAATAATAATAATAAAAATTTATTTCAGACCATAAGTCCATAAACAAACACACATTACAATTTTATACACAAAACATCAATATCAATACATGAAAACACACTCTACACAAAAAATACACTAAATCAAACTTATTTTAAATATTGGAATGACGCACGATGACTGGTCATCCATTTCCACATCATTGGACTATCCATCCTGTCGGCTACTATAGCCACCAAGCTGTTGGAGCTGTCGCGCACTCGCCGCATCAAGGATGCTATCCGTGTCCGCATCAGTGCGTAAAAATCTGGTACGCCGTTCTCCGCGAACATCCCCGATGCACTGCAAAAGCGCGGCAGCCCCAACATAACTCTGAAGGCGTTATTGTATTGGACTCGCAGAGCATTGTACGAGCTTTTTGTATAGCTGACCCATAGGGCACACGTGTACATAGATTGGCAATACGCTCTAAAGAGTGTAATTTTCACCTCCCTAGTACAACGTGCAAACCTACGAGCCAGCATGTTACATCGAACTGCCAATGCTCTGCGTTCCCTCTCCACGTCCACATCGTCGGACAGACTATCGGTGACCCAATGCCCCAGGTACTTGAACTTCGTGACCCTGGAAAGCTGAGCGCCCCCCAAGGTGACTGGTGGGACAGTATCATAACATTTGTTACCCGCTTTGAAAACCAATAGTTCGCTCTTGGTCGCATTATACCTGAGGCCGTGAGCCACCGCATAGTCCTCACAGATGCGAAGAAGCCTCCTAAGTGCACTGATCGATGGGCTCAACAATACCATATCATCCGCGTAGCTGATGTTATTGACGCAGTGCCCGTCAATGGAGCACCCGATATTGGTATTGCTGAGCTCACAGATCAGCTCGTTTACATACAGGTTGAATAGCTTTGGTGAGCTGATTCCCCCCTGCCTCACACCGCACTCCAACCCGTATGCATCCGACAGGACACCCGCCCACTTAACATAGTTGTATTGGTTTTTATACCAATACTTTAGCATCCTAATGATATCACTTGGGAGGTTCTTAACATTTGACAGTTTCTTCCATAGGCAGTCATAAGATACGAGGTCGAAAGCCTTGGAGAGGTCCAGAAAACATGCATATACAGGTGTTTTCCTACTTGCATAGTATTGAACAGTCTGTTTCAGGCATAGTATAGCTGTTTCCGTGGATAAATGTGGCTTAAACCCAAACTGGGCGTCGTGGAGTGTTAAATGCTTATCCAGCTGCTGATCAATCAGACTGTCCAACACTTTTGCAATGATGGTAGCCAGGGATATAGGCCTGTAGTTGCTCTTGTCACTCGCATCTCCAGTCTTATTTTTAACAATGGGCACAACAATAGTTTTAAGTAAATCAGCTGGAAGATACGAGTGACTCAGGCACAAGCTATAAAACATTGCTAGCACTCGCGGTAAGTGCTTACCAGCATTTAGTAAATGCTCTATACTTAGGCTGTCATGACCCGGCGACTTGCCTCTCTTTAAGTTGCGTATGACAGTAGCTACCTCCCCGGCCGCAAACCTAATAGGCATATCTTCGGACCCCCCCTCCACCTCCGGCCCGCCAGACGACGTACCTAGGGGAGACCCAACCCTAAATGCTCTGCTGAATAGGTTGGCGATATCATTAGGATTACTAAGGCCCTCAACACTCACAGGCAGACCCGACTTGGGATTCAAGCTGTTCGTGGCTTTCCAAAAACTACCAAAATTCTTTGCGTCATGATGACTTGCAATGATGTTCATTTTTATTTGGTCCTTATTGTTTTGACACCATTTTAATTTACTTTTAAAAACCCTTCTACTTTCCACCATTTTGTCATACAAGTCACAATTTTTCGGCCTACCAAACAATGTCCAGGTTTGGAAATCAAGCCGAGCCTGACCGTGTGCATCCTTCACATGCTTATTCCAGCCCGTTATGTAACGCTTTTTGTGCTGTATTCCGTTCTTAAAATTACTGGCGATTGCACCTTCACAGAGAATACGCACAATTTCCGCGTACATATTATCTAAAATGGTTTCATGTACCTTAATTCTACACCTACTTTTACTACATTCAGTAAATTCTAAGGGAAAGTCTAAATTTTTCAAGAGATCATTACAGTAATTGCTATATAACTCAGTCTGCTGCAAGTCTCTGTCACCCCATGTTACTTTGTTACATTTAGGTAGTGCAGGTGCAACTTTTGGCTTTAATAAATTAAGATCACACATTACAATTAGAGGTAAATGGTCCGACCAAGACACGTCGTAGAGCACACTAGCGTCTCTAATAGTATTCCACGCCGCGTCTGTCACTACGCAGTGGTCTAACCAACTAGTAGAACCATGTGCATCACTTACGTAGGTATACGTGTCCGACTCACCACCGAGCAGGCAAACGTCAGCGCACCGCCACTGTACTTCAGCCGAAAAACTCAATAGTTCTTTGCCGAATTCAAATTCTTTGCCGAAAGTCAATCAAAGATCTGTTTTTTTAACTTTTTTTTGTATTATCTTTAGACACCGATACCAAGCTTCAAGCCTGTGAAGCATTTTCAGCTAAATTATTTTACTTTTAATAATTTGACTTACCCAACAGCACATGACTGACATCCAGATAGGGCTCCCACACGGTGAAGCCTCTCCCAAGCAGATCCACAGCCGCCCTGCGCAGTGGCGTGTGCGCGGGTAAGCGCGGGCAGGCGGGGCTCAGCAGTAGATGGGTGAGCGCTAGAGCTGTGAGGCGGGCTAGGTTGTTGGATGAGCTCAGGGTGAAGCCTGGAAGGAAATGGTTTTATTAGTAAGTATTTAGTGTTGTTATAAAACATAACATCAAGCCTGTAATCCCCGAAGGGTTAGGCAGACGTGTACCTAATAGTACACCCATATTTCGCTAGTTATGTTTAAGTCCCATGTAATAGGGGGCGAGCCTATTGCCATCAACCGGGCACAAATCCAGACTCCGTGGCTGCTACTGAGAAATTCCTGATAGAAAAACCCAATATCACTTTGCCCTACTTGGTAATCGAACCCAGAACCTTATGCTCAGTAGTCGCGCTTGCGACTACTAGACCAACGAGACAGTGTTGTTATGTTCGGCTACAGTAAATTTGTTATTTTAATTTCTTCGGGAGTGATTTTAACCTTTCTTTTTTTTTAATAAATATATTTAAAAAACCCATCATAAATTAAAAGGAAAACACCCCCACTTAATATGTACCAAAAATATACTGCGTGTAGATACACAGACAGAAAGACTTGGCAAAACTATAAGGGTTTCTTTATGACTGCGGAACCCTAACAAAGATTGTGATATCGGTGATTTCACGAAAGATATCAAATATTCTAGTCGATTATTATACCTTTATAAAGGGTATAAAAAAACCCTTAACGAAGCCGAAAGGTACTTGTTTTCCCCGTCATTGCGATCATTTTTTTGTTCTAGACCATACCTGGGAACCTTCTAGTTACGGAGATATTGGGGGTCACAGTTCCAATTTTTCACAAGTTTTAAAAAAAATACAAGGTTTTCATGTTGTAACTTTACTTTAAACACCTCCGCGACCCCCGTACTATTCAGTCCATCCATCAGCACAATGTTTTGAGTGCGTTACTTTGAGTTTTACCGTAAAACGTGATTTTTCGCCCCAAAAAAAAAGTCGTTTCGTCGTAAAGTTACTTAGTTTGATGTACAGAATGCTTGGTTGACGGCGTCGTGAATGGTCTGTTTACACCCTGTATACAGGTGAATTTTTGAAGTGCTTTGACCTACCTTCTACCACGGAGCTCTTCCGACTATCGCCATCTTTTCTCCTCTTATTGCCGGCAGCGCCTATAACACGCAAGCGAAATAATGCAAATCATATCAAAAGAAATAAGCGAGCTTTTAATAATATACATTTTTTTTTGTAAGAAGCCTTCATAACATACCAGAAAAATATACATTATTGTTTATAACAAGCCGTTTATGGTAGCAAGCTAATTCTTGAGTATGTAGGATCAAGTTACTTAAGATTACGGAACATAAAGTGTGTAAAAAGACCCTTAACGAAGCTGAAAGTCACTTATTCTCCCCATTATTGCGATCATTTTTTTGTTCTAGAGCATACCTGGGAACCTTCCAGTTACGGAGATATTGGGGGTCAAAGTTCCAACTATCACAAGTTTTTTTTAATACATGTTTTTTATGTAAGATTTTTATTTTGATCATCTCCACGACCCCCGTACTATTCAATCCATCCATCAGCACAATGTTTTGAGTGCGTTACATTGTGTCCTACCGTAAAAGGTAATTTTTCACCCCAAAATAAAAAGTCGTTTCCCAACAATAATTTTTGCGTAAAGTTACTTAGTTTGATGTACAGATTGCTTGGTTGACGGCTTCGTGAAGAGTCAGTTTACACCCTGTATTATTAATGAACTTAAGATTTTGAAAGAACACTTAGAAAAAAATATTAAAATTGTTTGAAGGGATGATTTCGATTTAGGCATTGAACTGGGAAAGGTATAATTTAAAATCAAGTTAAAACAGAAATGTTTCTAAAGCTAAAAAATCCAACCCCGTTAGGGGTCGTCCTTTAATCACGTGAGGTACAAACAGGTAGGGTGGAGGAGTCAGAACAAAATCACGATCTATCAAGCTAGGGTAGGATGGGAAAGAATGATAGTCACGTGTATTTTTTCTTGCGACAAAAAAAGGGAAGTGTGTGACTTATGAAATGTTTTTTATTAATACCGATTTTAAAAACCCGAGCAATTGAATTTGTGTAGTACTTTTTTTCGGGATGAAAGGTACTCTATGTCCGTTTCTGTACACCTGACAAAGTCCCTCAAAGACCTTCCTCAAGGAAGAGTTTTGGCCGAAGGGTGTCATGTATCGGCGTTTCCGCGGTAGGCTACGCGACACCACGCAGCGCAACACGACGCCGTCACTTCGTGTACAATAGTCTATATTTTCTGGTTTTTATAATTATGTATGTTAGTCTATAAGGTATCTATACATGTTATGGGTCTTTGTTACCTGAAATAAATGATATATTATATTATTATTGATCCTTTATTCATTACGTTTCTTATTTATTACATTTTTAAATATTTTAAAAAACAAAAGTAAACAAAACATTTAAAAATATAAAAAATAGTAGCCCACCGGCATCGGGAACAGGGTCCAGGCTGCCGGTGGTCAGGGCTCCAGAGAGAGGAACCGCCTCACTATGCGTGCCGTGTCTAGGAGTACTGCTTTCTGAATCAAGCCCTTGACCCAGCCGCGCAATGAGAGCCTCCTAAGGTGTTGGTCGAGGCTCTTTGCTATTAGTCCATTAACCGTAACGACTATCGGTACAATGATTGCAGAGTCCACGTCCCACATGTCGACAACCTCGTGTGCTAAATCAAGATACTTAATTTTTTTATCATTCTCAGCTTTCACGAGATTCTCGTCATGAGGGACAGTGATGTCAACAATCATTGCACGGCGCTCTCGGCGATCTATCACCACAATATCAGGTTTATTTGCTAAAATAGTCCTGTCCGTGATGATAGATCGATCCCAATACAATGTGGCATGACCGTTCTCGAGAACTGGGTCGGGCACATACTTGTAGTATGGTACTTCAGTACCCACAAGGTTGTATTGCAAGGCAAGTTGCTGGTGGATAATCCTAGCTACTAGATTGTGTCTGTGCAAGTACTCACCGTTAGCAAGACGAGAACAACCGGAAACAATATGTCGGATCGATTCACCGGGACGGTGGCATGCCCGACAAATGTCAACCGTACCGTCCTTGACAATGTATTTCCGATAATTGTTCGTCATGATAACTTCATCCATAATCGCACAGACGAAACCTTCGGTTTCCCCAAAGAGGTCACCGAATCGTAGCCAGGATACGGACGCCAAGAGGTCTACATCAGGCCCATGTAGGGCCCGGAAAAAGCGTCCGTGTAGCTCCTTGCTCTGCCATACCTCCTTGCGGTCATAAGTATCCAATACCACAGGTTTGCGCCAGTTCTCGTTAGCCAAGGAGAGCGGGGTAAGGCCCTTGTCCACTGAGACCACATCTCGGTGCATCCCCACGTCGGTTTCGAGAAAGTATTCCCTGAGACTGCATACCTCGCGGTTGTGCAAGGTCTTAGCATTTAAGAAGCCACGACCTCCGCACTTCCGCGGGATATACAGTCTCATCACCGATGACCGTGGGTGATGCATCCGGTTTGCGGTCAGTAGTGTGCGGACCTTCCTATCCAGGGCGTCAAGTTCCGTCTGAGTCCATTTGAGTATGCCGTAAGAATACATCAAAACCGGCATGACCCAACCATTAAAGGCGCGCACCTTGTTTCCGCCCGATAAAAGACTCTTTATTATTATTATTTCGTTTATTCATTTTTCTTACTTACTAGTTACATTTTTAAATATTTTTATCAACAAAAATTATATAAAAAACATTTAAAAATATAAAAAATAGTAGCCCACCAGCACTGGGAACAGGGTCCGAGCTGCCGGTGGTCAGGGCTCTTGAGAGAGGAACCTCCTAACAATACGCGCCGTGTCCAGGAGTACCGCTTTCTGAATCAAGCCCTTGATCCAGCTGCCAAGCGCGAGCCTCCTCAGGTGTTGGTCGAGGCTCTTGGCAATTAAGCCATTGGCGGACACGACTATCGGCACAATGACTGCTGTATTCACGTCCCACATGTCGACAACCTCGCGAGCCAGATCTAGATATTTGAATTGTTTATCTTTCTCTGCTTTCACGAGGTTCTCGTCATGAGGGACCGTTATATCAACAATCATTGCGCGACGTTCCAATCGATCTATCACCACAATGTCAGGTTTATTGGCAACAATAGTCCTGTCAGTGATGATAGATCGATCCCAGTACAACGTGATATTACCATCATCGAGAACTGGGTCGGGCGCATACTTATAGTATGGCACTTCTGATTCCACAAGGTTGTACTTCAAAGCAAGTTGCTGGTGGATAATCCTGGCTACGAGGTTGTGTCTATGCAAGTACTCTCCGTTAGCCAGACGAGAACACCCAGAAATAATGTGTCGGATCGATTCTCCCGGACGGTGGCATGCCCGACATATGTCAACCGTGCCATCCTTCACAATGTATTTCCGGTAGTTATTCGTCATCATAACTTCGTCCATTATTGCACAGACAAAACCTTCGGTTTCCCCGAAGAGGTCACCAAAACGCAACCAGGATACGGACGCTAAGAAGTCTACATCAGGCCCATGTAGGGCCCGGTAAAATCGTCCGTGAAGCTCCTTGCCCTGCCATACCTCCTTGCGATCATTAGTGTCTAATACTCTAGGTTTGCGCCAGTTCCCGTTAGCCAGGGAGAGCGGGGTGAGGCCCTTGTCCACTGAGACCACATCTCGGTGCATCCCCACGTCGGCTTCTAGGAAGTATTCCCTGAGACTGCATACCTCACGGTTGTGCAGGGTCTTAGCATTTAAGAAGCCGCGACCCCCGCACTTCCGTGGGATATACAGTCTCATCACCGACGATCGTGGGTGATGCATCCGATTTGCGGTCAGCAGTGCACGGACCCTCCTATCCAGGGCATCAAGTTCCGTCTGAGTCCATTTGAGTATGCCGAAAGAATACATCAAAACCGGCATGACCCAACCGTTAAAGGCGCGCACCTTGTTTCCGCCTGACAAAAGACTACTTAGCACCTTATTCAGGCGGCCAAAGAAGCGCTCCCTCAACGATTGTTTCATGTCGGCAGTATTGATACCTAATGCTTCCGACATACCCAAATACTTGTATGTATCTGTTGAGGAGAGGGATCTAAGTTGTATGGAATCCGAGAGTTGCGTTCCCACGGATTCCATAATCTCTCCTCGCTTCACATGCATGACTGCACATTTGTCCACACCAAATTCCATACTGATGGCGCTACTGAAAGTTTCCGTTACCTTCAGTAGCTTCATCAGTTAGTTGTTGGGGGCAAAGAGTTTCAGATCATCCATGTAAAGAAGGTGAGATATGACCTGACCACCTCTCCTCAACCGATAGCCTAGACCTGAACCCTCTAGCAACGTGCTGAGAGGGTTCAAGGCCAGACAAAACCACAATGGACTCAGACTATCGCCCTGGAATATACCGCGCTCGATCCTTATCGGTTCGCTATTCCCCTGGATCTGTCGACATCCTGGATAGCGAAGGACCGTTCTCCAGTGTCCCATACATGACATCAGGAAGGTACGCAGAGTTGCATCAACTTTATACAATTCCAGCACCCTCATGAGCCATGTATGAGGCACAGAATCATAGGCCTTCTTATAATCTATCCAACATGTAGACAGATTCTTTCGGGAGCGGCGAACCTGTTGGCTAATGGCCATATCGATGAGGAGCAGCTCCTTAGTACCACGGGACCCATTCCTACATCCATTCTGAGAGGCAGACATGATAGAATTACTATCAATATGATGATTGATTTTAGCTCTCAAAATGGATGTAAGAACTTTATAGACCGTTGGTAAACAAGTAATTGGTCTATAATTTTTGGGCTCCGCAGTACTACCTGATTTATGGAGCAGGTGGGTAATTCCTGTCGTCAAGAACTGGGGCAACGACCCTGACTCTAAGGCTGATTGAAACTGGGACGCCAAGCGAACGTGTGATCTCTGAAACCACTTGATCCAGAAGTTGTGCAATCCATCCGGTCCTGGAGATTTCCAGTTCGGCAACGGACGGACTGCACAAGCTACGTCTTGGGGGCTGATGTTGATTGCCCCCATTTGTGGTATTGGATCACATGCTCGTTCAACCTCCCGGGTCCAATCGCCCTCAATGTGACTGACAGGCACCGACCAGATGCTGCGCCAAAACGAACATATGGCGTCATCATCCGGTAGATGCGTGTCAGTCACACCTTGGTCCGGTCGTTCCCAAGCCCTATATACCCACCTTTCATCGCTTTGGAATGTGCGATTCTGAGTATATCGTTCCACTCGCCGCTTGTACCGACGAATACGGCTTGCCCATGCACAGATCTTCTGCTTCAGGAAGTCGATACGCTCCGTGACGCGGGCCAAGTAGTCTCGAAAACTAATATCAGTTCCCGAGAACGCCCGCCTCACAAAGCGCATCACTCTAGGTCGAGTATTACCCTCCCTGAAGCAGATTAACTTGCCGATGAGTGCTCTAGCCTCACCGATACGGCGCTCAATCCTGCACTGCCAAGCTGGAACAGCTAATTTTGGTCGTGTAGCTCTGTCGTTGTTGGGAAATTTGACGTGAGCTACACGACATGCCGCCACAGCTCCACAGTACAACATTGAGTGGGTATCGGCGAGGTCTTTGCTACTGTCAAAGTAGTTTGACAGTTGCGAATCTAGAGCACACATCAGCGCCTTGTTTTTCTTGTGCATAGGCAAACGGGGTAGACGTGGTCTAAGTTCAGGCGGTGTGGAACGGTATTCCCGGAATGCACCCTCCAAAGCGCTCCTCAATTGTGCGTTGCACTGGGTACTCACGGATATAACTTCGCTATCATCCTCTTCACCACCGTGGTCGGATCGCGGCGAAGCACTGGTAGCACTTTGCAACTGCACCGCGATCATTGGTGAAGCAGGTGTAACTGGGTTACTCCGTGATTCGGAGCGTAGTCGATCAAGTACGGTGTCATCCAACATATGATTACGCTGGATGACCCGCACCTGATCCGACAGTCGTTGCGCCGACACGCTGACAGCTGGCTCAAGCACCTGGAACAGAGAGAGCATCCGACCACGGTACGCAGTCAAGTTACTTCCCCCCTCAGTAGCCCCATAATATGCGCGCATGACTTGTTCATTAATGGACTGAGTCCATCGCATGCGCGACACATTTCCACCGGCAGCGGGGACCCTGTTCGGGGCCTGTTGGCCTCGAGGTCCCAAGCCCGCTGGTGGCCGTCCTCTTCCTCTTCGTCGTTGCGGTGGTGGTGGTGGTGGCGTCGACGGCGGGGAGAAAAACTCGTCGCTCGAGCTCGACGCAACTGCAGCGACCGGTGACAAGGTGCTCACGGATGTGGCGCGTCCCGGCGGCTGCGAGGCGGAGCTGAGCGACGAGCCCGGAGATGGTGGGTGTGCCAGTTGTTTGGCCCGGAGTCTGGTCAGCATCTTAAGACGTTTTATGACATAGTTTTTCTATTTTCATCTTCGGTACATTCCTGTTGTTTTTCATATAATTTTGATTATGTTTTTTTTTTTTCTTCTCATTATTTCGTTATATTGCTCAGTTTTCTTCGGGTAATGTGGTAAAATATTATATTAAATTGGTTTGATGAAAATTTTTAGTCACGTCAGTTTGACATCCGAGCCACAGATGTTATTTTCGGATTATATTATATTATTTTTATTTTATTTTTTTTTTATTTTTTTTATTATTATTATTATTATACAAAATTTCAGGATGATCAGTTCAGTGGTTTAGGCGTGAAAAGGTAACAAACAAACTTACTTTCGCATTTATTATATTTTTTTATAAATATATTAAGGATTAAGGATTTGTTATGCGTTGTATGTTTATTGTTTATAATTTTGTTTTTTGTTCTTTATTATGCACGTCATGTCCCTGCGACAAATAAATATTTTTTCTGTCTTTCTTTCAAATACTAAATTGGAGTGTGCCTTTGGCTTAGGATGTCTTACGATAATGGACACCCAGATTTAGCTTATTCAAGACGTGAGGGGAGACATTTTAGAGTTCTTTATCCTCGTCATATTAAATGAGACATTTTGCATAACTAAAGCGTCAACAATATAAGTACAACAATCAATTTGTTTCCAACACATTACCTTCACTAGTGATGTCCTGTCCGAACTCAGCGCCTATGACCCCCAATAGTACTACCGCCGTGGTTTGTTTCCGTTTCAGTTCAGCGAGGGACGACGGCTTGCGGACTATCTCCTCTTCTTCTTCCTCGAATTCTTCTTCCTGCTGTGAGAGGAGAAGAAGAATTATAGTTGAATTTATTTCTATTAATTTTGTCAGTCATTATCAGGGATCGGATATTCGGATACATATTTACCTACAGTTTAAGTGTTGACAAGTATAGAGCGCGCGTCATTACGGAAAAAGTCCCAGTTTATTAAAATAGTCTTTTTTTCATTTTAGTGTTTTAGTTCAAATGAATTGTCATATTTACAATTTTTTTCCTGTACGAATATTCAACAGCAAAATTTAAATCGTATAATTTTGTACTTTTACGTGTTATTTTCAACAAATTTCTTGCTTGGTTTTAAATAGATTTTAAATATTTATTATGCTTATGAGTACTACATTTTATACACACTGTATTATTTCTAAAATACCGCGATCCCGAGAAAAATTGGCATTTTAAAAAGCCGCTTCCATACTTTCGTACCTTAGGCCGGGAAAAAACGTACTTTAGGTAAATATGCATCCGAATATCCGATCACTAGTCATTATAGAAAATAATTGATTAGGTTCAATAGGAAGTTGCAATATTTTTATAGATTATTTAATTACACTGCTCTCGTAGTAATGAAAAAAAAAAAAACTTTGAAAGGAAACATCGTGAAGAAAATGACATATCCTAGAACAAAAAAAAAACAAAAAGTAGGAAAATAACTTTACTTCCGGAAGTCGATGGGGTTTTGTTTGTTTCATTGACTTTTTTGCAACAAACTATTTTATGTCAGCCTTTTTAGTTGTGGTGATTCATTTTCCATGGTTACTAATAGTAGATCATCCACATAGAAATAGAAGAAAAAATACGTAATACTAGCTGACCCGCGCAACTTCGTCTGCGTCACATAAGAGAGCGAGAATGCGAGCGCGGTACTTGATCATTGATTTGCTGCGGAGTTATAACATTTTTCATTGATGCCCCGCCCCTGCTGGTCGTAGCGTGATGTTATATAGCTTATATCCTTCCTCGATCAATGGGCTATCTACTATCCAACACTAAAACATGTTTTTTTTTGATAATTTTAATTATTATAATTCTGTAACTACTTACCCTGCAAATTGCAAAAGACGTTAGAAAATTTGAATTTCGCGGGCTTCCCCGGCGCTTCCACCTTAATACGAATGTTCACTTACGACTTGTTGCACCTTCTCAGCGGGCTCCTTGTGCGTGTGCGCAGCGTGCGGGTTGATGCTCTCCGTGTGCGTGTACAGAGGCAGAAACTGAGCCCAGTTGTCCACCAGTGCCTTACGGCCTTTTGGTCCGAGTCTGTTGGAGAAAAACGTAACATGAACAGGTAATATTTGCCTATATACAGGGTGGTAAGGACACCGACGCTAAAATGGTGACCAAGTATTCTGAGCCCCCGTATATAGAAATGTTCATAGGTTAGTTACAAAAAGTCAGCTGTTCCATACATTTTGATCGTGTAGGTATTGCACTTTTGTAGGAAACAGCCGATTTTTTTTAATGACCGCTGAAGAATTTCTATGTGGGGGCTCACAATGATGTCCTGGATTCGTGGTAATCGTTCTCGCGTGGTGTCCCATTCATCCGACTGATCTTCGTTTAATACAACGAAGAATCAGTCAAAAAATTTTCACGACAAGCAACTAGTAATAATAAATTTAAAAATGATTGGGAACTGACCTGCCAAGTTCAGCAAGTAGCAGTGCCTGGGCAGCCTCGCGAACTTCTAAACAGTGATGCTGCCAACGACGAGCCAGCATCTCTACTTGAGGACGCTTGAAACTCTTGGCTCCTGAAAGAACGGATGAATTACGTTTAATATTCAAAATATTTATGGGGGCTGTTGCCCTCGACCTTCGTCCGTGTGAAATTATTATAAAAATATCACTTACCTATTTAAATCGGATTTTGTTGACAATTTAGATTGGTTTAGGGATTAGGACAATTTAAATTAGGGTGATGTGGAAAAACGATTGAACGGATTTGGATGAAATTTGGCACACAGATAGTTTATAACCTGGATTAACATAGAATATTTTTGTCCCGGTCCGGTACTGGTAATCAGCTGCATCCGGTTAGACTGGAAGCCGACCCCAACATAGTTGGGAAAAGGCTAGGCAGATGATGATGATGCTGGTGCATACAGACGAAGTCGGGACAAAAGGCTAGTAATCTAGTTTCTTCAGCGTAGTCGTTTCCTCGTCTTCGGTTGGGGAAGTGCCTCAGGTTATTGAGGACTTGTTGATGATACTCCAACTCACCAGCAGCAACCACCTTGTCAGGCAGCAACACACAGTGCAGCGTGGCCAGGAGTGACCAGCCCTGCTTGATATGCGCCTGCTGGGCCGCCAGCTGCTCCTCTCTCTCCTCGTCTGCTGCCCAAGATGAAGAACTCCTGGTGGAAGATCTGGGAATAAGAGAAGTCATGTCCCAGTAGGGTAGGTTATTGTCTTCGTACACATACAACAATAAAATATATTTTACGACGATTCATAATTTAACTTTTTCTATTGAAGCTGGCCAAGTGACCGTGTAGGTATTCCACTTATGTTAGAAACAGCAGTTTTTTTTAGCCGATGAAAACTTTCTATGTGGGGTTTGATATGATGTACTGACTCATTGACTATCACTACGATATCACCGTGCAATCACTATGCTAACGCTATGCTTCATCACCTGTGCATTCGCCTGATGACCTCCTGCTCGGGCACGAATCTCGCGTTGCTCATTGACTATCACTACGATATCACAGTGCTATCACTATTCTAACACTATGGTATCATCATCACCAGTGAAGTCGCCTGATTTCCGTCAGTTCGGGCATGAATCACGCGTTGCTCATTGACTATCACTACGATATCACAGTGCTATCACTATGCTAACACTATGGTATCATCATCACCTGTGCATTCGCCTGATGACTTCTTGCTCGGGCACGAAGCTCGCGTTGCTCATTGACATGAGGGTGTTGGCGAGGGCTACGATGGATAGGAGGTGGTTGGTTGTTAGAGTAGTGCTCAGCTCCCAGTGGAGTTTTGATGAGAAGAGTCTGAAAATAAAGACAAGAGATGTGGTCAAACAGGTCCTGACACTGAAATTTAAATGGTCAGATGTTCAGAGAGTTACGGCTGAAAGATGGTCACAAATTATTACAATTTGGTATCCATTGAGCAAAAAAAGAAGGGAGAGTAGACCATTCAGAAAATGAAGTGACGACATCGTACAAACGGAAACCTATGGTCCAGACTACTATTACTAACAAAGAAATAAATAAGTACACAACACATTAAATATTAGATACAAACTTAATGTAAGGGGTAAAATAAGCGCTGCGGGACTGTTCGAAAGAGATACCGCGGCCCTGGACCACAAAGGGCAAAGAAAGAACATGGATGGGTTTTAGTCAGTACGAGTCTGGCACTCCCTTCCACTCCGCCCAGAGCGGGATTTCACATCCGGAAAAAAAGGGCATAAAATATAGCTAAATAAATAACCGAAAAAATAACAACATGGCACCCTTACCTTGTCAACTTCTCCTGCCTCAACAGCTCCGGTGGTAGATCCGAGGTGATCAGCAACGGGTCGTCAGGAGCCGAGGCGCAGGCGACCGACCAGCTTCCCAACCAGGTGGGGAGCTGAACTGCCATGTGACCGTGACGGGAGACGACTCCGAAGCAGACTGGGACCTAGAGGAATATATTTATATGAATCATGGTAGCGTGATCAGGAAAACTGCCCAACCGCCAGCAAACAGCGGTCACACGACTGGTTTATACTTGAGTAACTCGATGAAAACGCTTTCGAAGATGGCCGTCATTGCCGTGTGCAGAAACCAGCCGTATCGCTGCGGTCTGATATAACGATGGACCATCATAGCCAAAGGCCTACAATGCTCTGCGGATCCACTATAACAACGCGTTTAGGGTGCTGTTGCGTCTGCCTCGGTTCTGTAGCGCGTCATCTATGTTCGCTGATGCTCGTACCGACGGTTTCGATGCTGTACGGCGTAAGAAAGCGGCCTCGCTGTTAAACAGATTCCGTGGCAGCCCCAACAGCATTCTGAGCGCCATAGTCGGGAGGCATGACAGCCCGTTGGTGAGGTCATTAGTCACCGCTGCTAAACAGACTCCGTGGCAGGTCTAACAGCATTCTGAGCGCCATAGTCGGGAGGCATGACAGCCCGTTGGTGAGGTCATTAGTCACCTGTACACTGTCTGTGTTTTTAGTTAAGTACTAACATGGGTTAAGAATATTGTTACTAACCCAATGAATCCTGGTTGTCTTAATAAATGAATGAATTATTATTATTATAGCAGCTGCAGTTTGTGGTTAAGGTCACCTTGAAAGTGTATCTTAAAAGAGCAGGATACATAAATCGAAAATTGAAGTGCAAAATAAAGTGCAGAATGGGCCATGCAAATAAATTATGGTCTTTTTGGGTTGGACTATTTTCGCTGGCATAGGACTTATAGCTATATTGAATATAGAAACTACTCCTTGCTGACTGCATGGTTGGTCTAGTAGACGCAAGCGTGACTGCTGAGCATGAGGTCCTGACTTCGATTCCCAGGTCGGGTAGTGTTACTGGGTTTTCCCATCAGGAATTTCTCAGTAGTAGACACGGAGTCTGGATTTATGCCCGGTTGATGTCAATAGGCTCGCTATTTTACAGCAAATAACCTGTGGGATATGGTTAGGACTTTGTGGACGCTTAATTGTGCCTTTGATGGGGCAAGGCGGAGGACTCATTAAAGCGATCGGTCTATAGACACTTTGTCACAGACCTTTGCCCATCAGTTGAATGATGCAGATTGGCAGAAACCAGTAAGTAGATGCTTACTATAAACCTCAAAAGTGCCAACTTCGACTCGTAGACTCTATCGAGTTCTAGGTCCCGGCCCGAGGCGTGGATCAGTGATATGAAGATCTGCGCTAACTCCATGGTACGAGGTGGATCAGCCAGAGACATATGGCGTGGTCTTCTAGCAAATGCTATGAACTTACCATAGGCCTCAGCAGTCCCAGCTTCGATTCGCAGACCCTATCGAGGTCTGGGTCCAAGCCCCAGGCGTGGAGCAGGGAGATCAGGATCTGAGCAATCTCCATGGTGTGAGGGGGTTCTGCCAGGGAAATATCGCGGGGTCTCGGCCGCTTGCCTGGGTTGGCTTCATCTGAAACAATAGGAGAAAAAGGTAAGTTGAGTTTTGGAAATGTATTTTTGATTTGGGATGCTTTATTTTCAACATCGTCACTTGATGATAATTCGTAAGATGAATGAGTCTTTATTGTACACTAAGTAGAAGAGCAATACAATCTGAAATGTGGAATAAGGTCTATGTATGTATAAGTTTTTAAAACTGACATGGTCACTAACATTAACACTGAAAACGGGGTATTGGTACACATGGAAAATATGTATTCACAAAGTTGGCAACGTTGGGCTGCGGGACTGTTCGAAAGAGATACCGCGGCCCTGGAACACAAAGGGCAAAGAAGGAACATGGATGGGTATTAGTCAGTAAAAATCTGACACTCCCTCCAACCGCCCAGAGCGAGGGGGGGGGGGGGGTTATTTGATGATATCCCATCCAAAAAAAGTTGGCAACAGTCTTGTATTGTTACATTACAAGCGAATGCTCCGGTGAGGGTGCGCCTTTAGGAGCATATACGATAATACGATAATTACATTGTCTAAGCTATATTTAATTGGATTAAGAACAACGTCATAATCACCGAAGAATGTAGTTAATTTAACCTTATAGCATTATAATTGAGCTATTTATTACCGACCTTGCTCTTAGTTACGCTTGAGAAATGAGGAAAATGTATAATTCGATGCATTTTTGGTTTGTAGGCTTTTAAATATGAAATGAAAATCTGTCCGCTGGATCACAACACAAGAAGTCAATTCTGGGTTAAGCTCGACATTGTGCATAAGCTATAAAGGGTGTAAAAAGACCCTTAACGAAAACGAAAACCACATATTGTGCCCATCATTGGGATCATTTTTTTCTTCTAGACAATACCTGGGAGATATTGAACGTCAAAGTTCCAATTTTTTCACAACTTTTTTTTTAAAAACAACTTTTTAAGGTTTTAACTTTACTTTAATTAACTCCATGACCCGTTTACTTTTCAAAGCATCCATCAGCACTAAGTTTTGAGTGCGTAACATTCAGTTTTAACATAAAACGCGATTTTTCACCCAAAAAAAAAGTCTTTTCCCAGCAATATTTTTTGCGTAGAGTGACTTAGTTTGATGTACAGAATGCTTGGTTGACGGCTTCGTGAAGGGTCCATTTACACCCTGTATTATTGCAATTGGTATATATATTTTTTGTTGTTTTGTGTGCAATCTATACATATAATAAGACAGTAAAAGAACTGTGTCTGTACATTGAATATATTAAAAAAATAAAAATTGAGGGGGGTTTAGAAACATTAATAGAGCACGAATCCAAAAAAAAAATTCTGTCTGTTTGTCTGTTTATCTGTTTGTCTGTTTGTTTGTACACGCTAATCTTCGGAACTACTGGACGGATTTGAAAGTTTTTTTTTTCGTTGTATAGGTATTAAGTCTGGGCAACATATAGGCTATAATTTATCTTGGAAACTTGAACATCTGATGCAGAACCGCAATAGAATAGCTAAACTATAAGAGATACAAAAATGGTAACAGGGCAAAAATTGTTCCACGTGATGAGCATTTTCTGCTGAGAGAATAAATTTGAAGATCTGGAACACCTGATGTGGAACTCCAAGAGCCCAGCTACACCATAACACATATAGGAATGACGTCTTAGCAAAAGTTGTTCGGTCTGATGGGCATTTCCTGTTGACTTATAAAAATCGAAGATCAGAAACATCTGATGTGGAAATCAAAGCTATCACTAATTTCACAGTTTAGGACTGATATTCGATGACGACGGTATATCATTGAAAATTTGACTCTACTGGACAAAACTCCTACTTTTTTTTTTATCGAATAAATATGCCTTCGGGCTTATGTTATTTGAGTGTTTTAGACTTTTTCCACTTATCTTTGTGACACGGTAGCCTACCAGGTAACGCAGGGGAGCAGTCACTTAGATTTTAATTGATCAGGTATCTTCACAATAAAACTATAACCATGCCTAGAAAGAGGTCAAATCTTTCCCAATGTTCCAAAGGAGCTAAAAGATTGAGGATAATAAGATCCCAAGAATCTACCGAAGAACGTCAGGAGAGACTTGATGCTGTTCGAGAACATCAGGCTGCAACTCGCTCCGTGGAAACCTCTTCCTCTCTTCTCTTCTCTTTCTCTTGGATAACGAAGCACGCCTGCGTTCTCAGCGTATTTACGCATCTACATCCAGGTCTCTAGAGAACTGTGAAGAATATAATGCGCGACTGACCGCTGATCGTGAACGTCATGCATTGTCTTGCGAATCGGAGACGTTCACGGATAGAGAATTACGCTTGAGTTCCAAGCGTATCTACGCATCGACTTATAGGTCTCTAGAGACAAGTGGGGAACGTGATGCGCGACTGACCGCTGATCGTGAACGTCACGCATTGTCTCGCGAGTCGGAGACGTTCACGGATAGAGAATTACGCTTGAGTTCCAAGCGTATCTACGTATCGACTTCTGACTTACAAAAATGAAAGATATGGAACGTCTCGAATCGTCTCGCGCATCCCGTTATTTTCCCGTCCCCGGGCTCTTAGAATTCGACATCAGACGTTTCAGATCTTCGATTTTGACGGCCCCGTTGTCGCTGGCATAAGCAACAGGATCCGCGTACGAAGTCGCGGGCAGAAGCTAGTAAAGAATAAGAATAAGAAGTTTCAGAATAAGAAGTTTTTGCCAGTTCATTTAGACAAGTCCTACGAAAAGAGCTTATTAAATCAATACCCTACGGATATTTTATTAAGAACTTGCTTTTGCCCGCGGCTTCGCTCGCCTTAATTTAGAATTTGACAATCAATTCGCGTTTTAATCTGCTTATAATAATATAACTCAATCATAATTTGAAACACACGTGGCGCCATCTATTTTCATAAGAACGTTTTTGTTGTTTTCCTCGGGAAAAGTACTTTTTTTCGGGATGAAAGGTACCCTATGTCCGTTTCTGTACACCTGACAACGTATATGCAAAATTTCAGGATGATCGGTTTAGGCGAGAAAAGGTAACAAACAAACTTATTTTCGCATTTATAATATTAGTAAGGACATACAACAAAAAAAAAACGGATAGGTTTTCTGCGTAGATTGTGGGGGGGGGGGCAAATAAGTTTTTTTTAATGACACATGACATTATTTTTAATAAATGCTATGCTAGGTGCTAGGTGGAATGAAGAATGACTGGGACAGACTGGATGCGGGAAGTCGAGAACAGAATTTTATGGAGTAACTTGGATATCTATTATGTCTACTAGTGGACATAATAGATAGCTTGGCTGGCTGGAGTTGATTGATAATGATTGAACTTCACACCTCTGTCTTTCTTTATTTCTATAGCTAGAAAAAAAAACTTGAGAGGTGTGACGAAATGAAAATATCTGGCTAGCTTTCTATAAGAGAGAGAGAGAGACAGACAGAGAAACATGCGCACGCCGCACGGCTTACAATAGCTTACTATAGCAAGAAGTGTCGTTACAACTTTTCGTATGAATTTTTTCCGTCTAGCCCCCTTTCACAACGCGCGATAAGGAACTTCGTTCCAATAATAAAACTTGTTTGCTTTGTTAGAGTAGTTCTAATTTCTCCTCACAGATGGCGCTACTTCCCTCCGCACTTTGGTCGACGCGCGTTTCCGCAATAACCAGACTTATCGTATGTACGTTAGAATGTCACAACTCCGTAGTGTCGCTAGTAGGTATTGGGTCCGAAACAACGCGCCGAGAATCCTATCTGAGTCGCAAGTCGCATAGTATATTAGGGAAAAGGATAGACAAATGAAACATCTTTCATCTGTCACTAGTGTACCCAGATCTATGTTTTTAATTGCGGACTTTTATTTCCTTTGAATGAAAAATAATGTTATCGACTGTATTACTTTTTTAATTTTTTGGAAATTGTAGACATTTTAGAATTCCCCCCGAAATCTGAAAACTGAGCTAAAATTCCGGACTTATCCAGAAAAATCTGGATGTATAATAGAATAGTTCTCAATTCTCCTCACAGATGGCGCTTTAGTTTACTCGACATTTCCGCAACAATCAGAATGTACCTAAAACTGTCAGAGAACTAAAAATGACAGCCGGGACCAACGGCTTAACGTGCTTTCCGAGGCACGGAGGGAACTCGGTATGTAATGGATGGTCATCCATCCACGGAATGACCTTGGAAGATTGATGATCGACCCGTGCGGCTATTATTCAAGCCCCAAGCACCTCGTGTATGATGATGTCTTTTATTTTCAATCCGACAGAATAGTTCTCAATTCTCCGCACAGATGGCGTTGCCTTACTCCGTAGGCGTAGTTTACTCGATATTTCCGCAATAGTTAGAATGTCACAACTGCGGCCAGTAGGTAGGTAGCAGGTTCGAAGCACCGCGCCGTGATTCCTACGTCTGTGTCGCAAGGAGTATTAATGCCTCCGGTGTCAGGAATGTGTCTTACTGTTAAGTTATTATATTTTATTGCGAATGAAGGAATTTGTTTAGATTTAGGCCTGAGGCAAGACTGCTTGTGGTATAATGGGAGTGAAAAGACCGTCAATGAAGCCGAAAGGCACTTGTTCTCTCCATCGTTGCTATATTTTTTTGACAAATTGGTTTTCGAAGGATTCATTCGTTCATAAGCTATCAGAAAAGTATCAGTTTAATATCCTGAAAATCGGAGATTTCTCACAATCTACATTTTATGGTGTATTTCCAAAAAACTTTAAAAGCTCAATTTCTCCATCATCTATCTAGCCTTTTCCCAACTATATTGGGGTCGGCTTCCAGTCTAACCGGATGAAGCTGAATACCAGTATTTTACATGGAGCGATTGCCTATCTGACCTCCACAACCCAGTTAGTACTGGGTAATACGATACCCCTTGGTAAGACTGGTTTTCAGAATTTTTATTTATTTTTTTGGGCCTCTGACTACCTGACGACTGTCAAAGATCTACAAATAACACCCAGGTCCACCAACGGCTTAACGTGGTTTCCGAGGCACGGTGGCAACTCAGTATGTAATGGGTGGTCACCCATCCACAGACCGACCTATGCAAGCACGGCTTAACCTAAAGATCGACCCGAGCGACCGTTATTATTTAGCCACGAGCTCCTCTATAAGTTCAATTTCTCCAAATCAACCCAATTTTGGCCCCAAGTTACCGGGTCAAAATTGTTGGAAATTAGATCTAGTATCACCCATTGTAAGGAATGCACCGAATTACCAATCACCCTGAATTTCCCATCATTATTTTCACTGATAGCATGTTCCTTGTCTAGTCCCCAAGCACCAACGTGAATGTTTGGCTATGTAGATAAGGTGGACCGCTGGCAACGTTGCTCAACTTCGCGAATTGACCGAATGGCAAAGTAGCTCTACTACGCTACACTATTAATAACTATAATTAAAATGTTGTTATCTCCGAATAGTTTCTGGTTATTTTACGATCGTGATTTACCGATAAGCAACTTCCGCTTCCTTGTAAGTAGGTACATTTATATTATATTTTGTGAAGTTAAAAATGTTTATAAGTAAACAGATATTAATGGTGTTGATTCACATGACTTAATTGAGAGAATTCATATATCTTCATTGGCTTTTGCCCGCGGCTTCGCTCGCGTTAATTTAGAATTTGACAGTCAATTTGGGTTGTACTTTGCTTGTAATTAAATTATGATTCGAAAGGCACGTGGCGCCATCTATGAGCATAATAACGTTATTGTTCTTCTTCGGGAACAGTACTTTTTTTCGGGATGAAAGGTACTTTATGTCCGTTTCTGTACACCTGACAACATATATGCAAAATTTCAAGATGATCGGTTCAGTGGTTTAGGCGTGAAAAGGTAACAAACAAACTTACTTTCACATTTATAATATTAGTAAGGATAACAAATAAACCAACGCCTTAATTTGCTCTTCGAGGTACGGAGGAAACTCGGTATGTAATGTGTGGTCACCCATCCATGGAGCAACCTAGGCAAGCGAGGCTTAACCTAAAGATCGACCCGAGCGGCTGTTATTATTTAGCCACGAGCTCCTCACGGAAGATATATAATTAATACGCACCGGAACAATTTAATTCTAATAAAAGTAAGTTTACGGCGTCTACCTTAATTTAATTACTACTCACAATATCAATGGACAAATACGGAAGTCGGCGTTGTACACATAATCATAAATCTTTTAAAACCTTTTATTTTATTTTGAGTTGGTTGCTTATAAACGTAAATTCGAAGACGACTGTAGACTGTAGGAATAAATAAAAATAAATTAATTAAAAATGTCTTTGTATTCCTTCTACAATTTGGTTGACCTAACAAATTATTAGTGTTACATATTTCACTCATAGTGTAAAACTTAGTAATAATATGTTTCTCGATTATATAGGGTGACTGGACTGGAGTGACCGATACTTATAAACACGTTACACGTACGATAACAAACAACTTTCCCAAAGAAATATATTTTTTATATTCATTCACTTTTATGACAATAAAATCTACGGAATCATTCGTCACACAATCCATCCATCGTCGGTTCTTCCTCTCTCTCTCCATCCATCAACGTTTATATTCATCAATCTTTTAGTCACATGTGATTCGTTCCTCCTCATCATATGTCCATACCAAGACAGTCGATTCCCTTTCAACTTTTCTGTAACCGGCGTAACTTTTAAACTAATCTTATCTGGGTAAGGATGCTATAAATGCCCCTAAAGTTGCTAATTTAGGCGTATTTATCGCATTGGGTTATCTTACAATGGTAGATGTATGTAACTAGATAAATATATAATATTCTTGGTTTTGCGAATCCAAGCGACAAAATGCTTTTGAGATACGCCAGTCCTGTGTACTCCAGCAGACAAAACCGCAATAATATACGTATTTAGACCAATAACTCGGTTATGTAAGGACCGATAGTTATGCTATCCTTGGCCCGGTCCATACCAGTCCGGTACAGCCGTTACTGAGGTCACGTTACGCATACATACATACACTTACAGTCGTCACGGTCTGACGGGGGTGGAATTTCAAATATTCACGATTTTTTTACTGTATTTTTTTGTAGTCTGACTACCAGTCTTACCATTGGGTAGCTAATAACTGGGATGTGGAGGTCAGATAGACAGTGTCGTCATGTAAAATACTGGTATTTAGCTGCTTACGGTTAGACTGGAAGCCGATCTATAAATAGATGGGAAAATGAAATGCTATGCCATACTGGACTGTCTTTATGTAATCAAGACTCCTGAGCGTGGGGTTTGATTCCCGGGTGGGGCAAACCGTCATTGTGGTCTTGCTTTTGGAAGTTCTCAAACTAAATGTGTTTTTTTGTTTTTGTAAATCGTTATTCTCCATCATGTCTTATTATAAAATAAGCGTATTTCTTTGGGGCAATAAGTGTTTATTTTTTATTTGGAAATAAAACTGACCAACCCAAGTCGGCCGGACCAAAGATAATCTGCAGATGGGGGTTCATGGACGGCTCAAGTGCGTATGCGGCGTCTCCCCACAGACAATGGCCCACCTTCCATCTTGCACCGCATGCCCTATCACCTGCGCACTCGAAGATCTGCTTACGGCATCAGTGAGTGGGTTCGAGCGTCTGAGTTTTGGGCTAAACATAATATTTGAACTTTTTGCCATCGACACGCTAAGAAGAACATTTGGAAATATAAAGGTTTTTCTTAATTACAAAGCTTGTAAAAGGCTGCTAAGTCATAAGTTATAACGTAACACCAACATTGTACACTTAGTTCGGAATACACGTTTTGACTTTGATTTCTTTCACCAAGCTAAATTAGATCACACATCGCTATTTCATCATCATCATCATTCTCCTGTCCATATCCCAATTTATTTAGGGTCAGCGCAGCAGTAGCGCAGGGTAAATTTTTGTAAGAGGTAAGCCAGACCACATTTCTTTAATGCGATAATATTATTTGTCTTTAGAATACTGACTGTGCCATTTTTCAAAGGGAAGCCGGTAGCAATCGAGTTGTATGGAACCTTCGACACTGGCGCAGCATGTCTTCTTCATCCATACTTATCTATTACTCGTCATCTCATCAGACACCTCCTTTCTAGCCATATCATCCTTCACACAGTCCATCCATCGTTTCTTTACTCTTCACCGTTAATATTTCAAGAAAGAAAAAGAGTACGTTCTTCTTCGTCGTGTCGATGTGTGAAAAAAAAAAGAAAAAAAGGGGCATTTAATTTTTTATTTTTACTAATGCACGTTGTATTACAATATTACCAATGTCCAAAGGCACGCCTATCTCTTTGTTCATCTATACTAAATTGAATTGTTCAAAATGGAGAGGTATTATTACGGCACGTCCACTGACGTATAGACAGTTACATTAGATAGCAATAATTGTACTACGAAGGCTAAGCATTATCTGGGCTGGGTTAGACAGCTCGAAACGAACACTCAGAAGGATTACAAAGCCCATAGGGAAATTGTATCGAATCAAAAGTATCGGTTATATTCGTATAATCAGTATAATATCCCCACAGGATGTCACAAGTATGATGCAGTTTTTTTTTTTTCTTAGCCTTCTCTGTCCCACCCCTGGGCAAAGCCTGCCTCCACTCCTTCCATTTCTCGCGAACCCGCGCGTACTCCATCCAGTTCTGATGGAACCTATCCAGCTTGTCCCACCATCTCCTTCGTGGCCTGCAGCGACCCCGCCTCACTGATAGTGTAGATATCAAATAATAATTGAAACATACATTTCGACCGTGGAGGAGCTCGTGGCTAAATAAAAACTGCTGCTCGGGTTGATTTTTAGGTTAAGCCGTGCTTGCCTAGGTTGGTCTGTGGATGGGTGACCACCCATTACATACCGAGTTTCCTCCGTGCCTCGGAAAGCACGTTAAGCCGTTGGTCCCACCTTTCATTTGTAGATCTTTGACAGTCTTTAGGTAGTCAGGGGCCCAAAAAGTCTGACAACCAGTCTTACCAAGGGGTATCGTATTACCCAGTAGGTACTAACTGGGTTGTGGAGGTCAGTTAGGCAGTCGCTCCATGTAAAATACTGGTATTCAGCTGCATCCGCAATGGGAGTC
Organism: Noctua pronuba; assembly: GCA_905220335.1. Taxonomy (NCBI): domain Eukaryota; kingdom Metazoa; phylum Arthropoda; class Insecta; order Lepidoptera; family Noctuidae; genus Noctua; species Noctua pronuba. The sequence goes on along the minus strand of LR999919.1, from coordinate 3,123,424 downwards.
CGCCATATTGGATTTAGAATGACGTCACTTAGCTAACCATGAATTGTCATCCAAACTAAACATGCATACAAAATTTCAGCTCAATCGGAAATCGGGAAGTGGGTCAAATTTAACTTCTAAGATTTTGTTACATAGTTACAGGTGAAGCCAATCAAAGCGTGTCAAATGAACCTTCTACATAACACCTTGCTCTGTCAACACACAATCTAGCCCTGCCTGTCTATCGAACTGCGGTCTGCCTACATAATTGTTATGTCACGGCGTATATTTAACTAAATAAAGGATATTAAGCCTCGTGATATAACTAGGTTCCTTTCAGGGTCGATGGAAGGTAGTAACTGTACAGTAAACAGTTAGAAGACTCAAAGAATAATGATCTAGAACCACAAAGATTTGAGTACACCTGTCCAGTCAATGCAAGCATTTATATCTTTTGAGTCCGCATTTATATCTCAATACTCAATACTCAATATATTTATTGCTTCCACAAGTGTACTTAGATGGTAGGTTTTACAAAGTTATGATCATTGTGGACCCTGTCAGGCACTGCAAAAGTAGGAGAGAGGAAGAGGGCTTTTATTTGACTAAATATTTGAATATTCCTACATGTATTATTTATGATGCAATCTAATTATCTATTAAAACATGTATTTATCTAATTTAAAATTTATCATTAAAGTATTCATTGATATTATAATAGCATTTAATTAATAGAAATTGTTTTAATTTATTTATGAATATATTATTCTTTTGTATGTCTTTAATTTTCTTTCCAGTCAGTGCAAGCATTTATTATAATCTTGGTGAGGGGGGTCTTGCAGGGGTGAAACTTATGTCCACCTCTGTCTCTAGCCGTAAAGATAGATTTGCTACGTGAGAATAGTTATGCATTTTACTATTGAGGCATTGCCGATAGTCACTAAAAGAGTACCACGTAACAGGCAAAATACAATCCGATATATTATTTTCGAAAGTGTAAGTAAGGTCACAAATAATAGCGGGCCTGGGGACGGTGAGTAATGAGCTAGCTCGCTGTCCGTCCGTCGAATGGCGACAGGCCGTCAAAGAGATGTCAGTAAATCGGAAGGGGTCTGCAAGGGCCGATGCCTGCTGGGGCTGCGGGACTGTTCGAAAGAGAAACCGCGGCCCTGGAACACAAAGGGCAATGAAGAAACATGGATGGGTTATAGTCAGTACAAGTCTGACACTCCCTTCCGCTCCGCCCAGACAGGGACCGCTGTCATTTGATGAATTCCTTCTTTTACAAATAATGTTGGTATTTTGCAAGAAGCCGGTAAAAGCATCGAGGCGTTATTAGCTGACCTTCACTCGGACATTGTAATGCTATTACTGCCAAATGCATTAGATTCGCAAACTGTTTGAACTACAAAAAAAATCCGGCCAACTGCGAGTCGGACCCGCGCATGAAGGGTTCCGTACCATCGTAGTAGCGAGCCGCCTTTAATTTTTATTAATTGTTGTAATAGCTTTCTTATAGGTTTTCCTGTAATGTATAGGCAAAGAACAATTTTTTGTATTTTAAGATATGAAGATACATAGTCTTAAAATTATAAAAAATATATATCTGAGATGCTCACTATTAGCCCTTTCATTTGATATGTAACACGACATAGTTTGCAAAACTTTTTTTTTAATTTACCCTCAAAAGTGGCCCCCATGTTTAAAATTAATTAGTTTATATTACACGTCCGTCTTTGGGTCACCGACTTACCTATGTGTCCCGGACAATCAACATAGAGGTACCTAACTGCTTATGTGAAGGAACTGCTCCGGCCCTCCGGAATTTATGTGGCATTCGGACTTTTAAGACTGCAATTAACAGTATTTCCTTTGGAAGTTTACTTTAAGATATTTGATTTATAGATGTCAACCCTTGTGCGTCTGGCAATACTAGGTGCGTTTCTAAAACTTGATGAGAATTGTTCATTCCATAGAATAAAACCTTTTTTAAATTGTGACTCAATTTATGTCATTTTATTCACGTTACTCCTTTATAAAGCTTGTAAAATTCTGAGTAAGTAAACCGTGAGTGATGTATCAATAATACATACGTCATAAAGAAACTGAATAATGGAATGGTAACAGAATGCATGTGCGCACCTTGACATTTAACGTAACAGGTTTATACGCATGGCGGTTACGCGCATGCGTGGTGGCACGTCATCAACAGCTGACGCGTAACACATATTTTTACAAACTGACGGAAAAATTGCCAGTTTTCTGAGCACTCAGGTTATGGGTATAAAACTTTACAAATATTTTTGCGATTCACCAAACTTTTATAGCACCTTTTATTACGGAAAATTATTTGAAGACCAGAGCAAATCAAAAGTGGAATTGAGGGACGCCTCTGTCAAGCATAACATAACATCACGCCTGTAAACCCCGAATAGTTAGGCAGAGGTATACCTAATAGTACACGGTACATTTCGCCAGTTATGTTTAAGTCTCATGTATTAGAGGGCGAGCCTATTGCCATCAACCAGGCACATATCCAGACTCCGTGGCTGTTACTGAGAAATTCTTGATGGAAAAACCCAATATCAATTTGCCCGACCCGAGAAACGAACCCAGGACCTCATGCTCATCGCGATTGCGACCACTAGACAACGATAGGCTAGGCATTTGTCAAGAAATGGAACTGAATGGTCTAATAAATACAGTTGTAACTTAATTATGATTTAAATTAATTCTACTCCAAATAAAATCATTCAAGCAAGTAGACTTATATTTCCATACTCGTAAGAGACCTGTATATCATACAACTTTTAAGTCTAGTGTAACAAGCGAGTAGTCATGCCAGTCATATGTCGTTCACTTGACCAGCCAGTGAGCCGTCAAGTGATACGACAAGTTGTCACCTGAGCTGAGGGCGGGGACTAGGGATGGGAGAATGCTCGATAGTAATGCATATCGATATTTGTATTTTTTTCTGCAACGAACCCCCGAGGATAAAACAGGACAGATTGTCTTGATTGTCGGGCTGGTGACCGCAATTCCACGTCCAAGACGCGGAATTCTCACACATTTTATGATCAGAAACATGGTAAATGAGCATTACATTTTAGCTAGATAAAATATTAAGAATTCCGCCAAAATTGGTCCTGCCGTTTCGGAGATTACACGGAACAAAGAGACAGACAGACAAAACTTTGAAAAAAAAAAGGGTTTTTCTCATAAGTGCCGTATATACTTTCATATGCATTCAGTAAAAAGCTGTTATTTTGAAATTACAAACAGACACTTAAATTTTATTTATTTGTATAGATAATAAGACAAGGTCATCAAAAACATCGACAATATCTGCCCCATCACTACGAACCAGTGCAGGGCCTTGCACTTTTAAGAAAGTCGCCGCCACCTACACGGTGCCCACTCAAATCATACCAGGTGACATTGTACGCCATTACAGTTTTATTACTTGTTCCTTAAATAGAATAACTACAATCGTAAAGGAAATATTAATAATACTTGCAATAATAATCTGTAATCTATACTAATATTATAAAGCTGAAGAGTTTGTTTGGTTGAACGCGCTAATCTCAGGAACTACTGATTCGAATTGAAAAATTCTTTTAGTGTTGGACAGCGCGTTTATCGAGGAAGGCTATAGGCTATATAACATCACGCTACAACCAATAGGAGTGGAGCATCAATGAAAAATGTTGCATAAACGGGGAAAATTATATATTTATATAATAATTTCACGCGGATGAAGGTCGCGGGAAACAGCTAGTGGTCTTATATCCCCACGAGAGGAGCTCCTGGCTAAATAATAACAGTCGCTAGGGTCGATCTCCCGGTTAAGCCGCGCTTGCCTAGGTTGGTCTGTGGATGGGTGAACACCCATTACATACCGAGTTTCCTCCGTGGCTCGGAAAGCACGTTAAGCCTCTGACAGTGGTTTCAGGTAGTCAGTGGTCCGAAATTCTGACAAGCAGTCTTATCAAGTGGTATCGTATTACCCAGTACTAACTGGGTTGTGGAGGTCAGATAGGTAGTCGCTACATGTAAAATACTGGTATTCAGCTGCATCCAGTTAGACTGGAAGCCGACCCCAATATAGTTGGGAAAAGGCTAGGCAGATGATGATCTTATATCTCTCATATATCTACGAGTATATCAATTACTATCGCTGAGCAAGAGAGCTTGAATTCGATTGATGAGACTCGATTTCCGGGTCGGGCAAATTATTATTCGGTTTTTCCATCAAGAATTTCTCAGTAGCAGCCTGGTTTTGTGCTCGTTTGGTACCAATAGGCTCGCACCCTATTACATGGGACTTAAACATAACCGACGAAATGTGGGTGTACTATTAGGTACACCTCTGCCTAACCCTTCGGGGATTACATGCGACGTGGTGGTAGTAGGTGAAGCAGCTGAGCCCTAAGAACAGCACTACTACTACTAACGGCAGGTTGCCGAGAGATGTTAGAAGAAGGAACTTTGGCAGACCAACAGCCAGATCGGTGGATAACCCCCAGAATAACGCGGGAAGACTTTGAACTTACAGAGACCAGAAAAAAGCATGATACAAAAACGAGGTGGCCCAGATAATGGAAAATATGTTATGATCACAAGTCACTCTTACATCTACAAGTATATTAAGTACATCCATGTGTACTAATTATAAATTAAAATCGTCTCTCGTGTTTGTCTGTCTGACCGCATTGTTCTATCTAAACATCGGCAAGAACTTTGATGTGGTCTACAGAATCTACATCACCATTTAAAAATTAAATTTCCTAGAAGTTTATGTGTACCTCTACCAGCCTATGTGACATCAATATTTAACTTGCGTATATTATGAGAAGCTCGATGTTATGTAAGAAGATTTAAAAAAAAAAACTTGCGAAGCAGAGAATGGTTGCTAGTTATTAGAATTCTTTTATCTAATGTTATCATCAGCCTCCAGCTTATGTACCTATTTGTGGTCGGCGCAGCCTATGTACTCTTTAAATATCTCTATTTATTTAGTCGTCATCTCCGAAATCAATCATCAAATGTATTAAATGTCTCACACTAATATGGTAAAGTTTGGAAGTATTTTTTTAAATATACATTCTCCATCACATAGAAATAAATAAAAGGTTATTAAAAAAAAACAGCTGTTTCCTAAAACTAAAACCGCAATACCTACAAAATGTATGGAACAGCTAAAAGTTACAGCAATCAATTCATTTCAGGTTCAGAATGATGTACTTACCTACTGAATACGTGGAAACCGTCTTAGCGTCGGTGTCCCTTTTACCCTGTTTGTTATAATATGGGCCTTCTCTTGACCTCAATCTTGTCCTGAGGACAGAGATGAGGTCAACAATGGAACGGGCTAACCCAAAAGAAGCCTATTAACTCGCGACTTAAACAGATTCGGGTTATATGGACTCGGGAACACAGACGCAGGCAGGGAATTCCACTCTTTGGCTGTGAGCGTAATAAAAGATGTAGCAAAGCGCTTCGTGCGATTAAGAATGTGACGCGTTGATTTCCGAAACTACTCTTTCGATTTCGATAATTCATTCACAGATTGAAAGCTATACGAGCCAAGTGCCATAGGACACATAAAGGGTGTAAATAGACCCTTAACGAAGCCGAAAGGCACTTGTTCTCCCCGTCAATGCGAACATTTTTTTGTTCTAGACCATACCTGGGAACCTTCTAGTTACGGAGTTATTTTGGGTCAAAGTCCCAACTTTTTTACAAGTTTAAAAAAAAATACAAATTAAGGTTAAGTATAACTTTACTTTAATTACCTCCATGACCCGTTTACTATTCAATGCATCCATCAGCACAATGTTCTGAGTGCATTACATTGAGTCCTACCGTAAAAAGTGATTTTTCACTCCAAAAAAAAAATGGTTTCCCAGCTAATTTTTTTGCGTAAAGTTACTTAGTTTGATGTACAGAACGCTTGGTTAACGGCTTCGTGAAGGGTTTACACCCTGTATTATGGTTGATATCATTAAAATCCACGTGAACGAAGCCGCGGGCAGAATCAAGTCCACTAAAAGGTTACTCACGGAACGAATTAAGAATAACCCCTTAAAATTGCGTAGTTATACCGTTAAAGTAAGTAATAACATGGTCAAGGCATATACAGTATGACATTAAGACCTTACATAGAGTAGTCGACTTTAATATGTAGGTAGCTAGTTATTATATACAGACCAATGTCACTGACTCTGATTCGTAGGTACACGCTCTTTAAATGACGAACAACTTTCTCAAAAATCAGGGCTATTCAGTTTTAGGGTTCCGTACCTCAAAAGGAAAAAGGAACCCTTATAGGATCACTTTGTTGTCTGTCTGACAAAACCTTTTTTCTGAGGGATGCGTAAAGGTAATAAATTATTAAAAAATCTCGTGTCACTGTGTTTGTGGTCGCACTCCTCCGAAACGGCTGGACCGATTTTTATGAAATATTGTATGTATATTTGGTAGGCATGAGAATAGGTTTTAAAGTAAATTTCTCACCACTAGGTATTTAGGGAGCGAGCGAAGCCGCGGGCAAAAGCTAGTATGAATATGAAGTACGTTACAATTTGTAAAATAAACTGCGTCTCTGATCATTTTAAGAATTTTAACGTGATTCAATATAATAGGCCGATTTATTCGTCTTTATCTATGGCATTTACTAACATGTCGTATCCTCCATGACTCACGATATACAATTAGTTAGTCACCCTTCAACAACCATGAAAATTAAAGATTCTTAATACAGAATCATATTATAATTTCACAATGAACAATTAAATCAAATCAAGATTCATTGAACAATTACTTAATCCGTTTTTAATTTTCAACGATCTACCGCTAGTGCTGTACCGATGTATCGGTAGGCAAAGGTTATCGGTTACCTGTCGTAATCGATTCGCGTCGGGATAATCGCAAACATAATTGCATGGGAACTAGACATACAAGGCTCTTTTAATACTAGATTTTGAAAGGAAATAATTGAAGATATCTGTGTTATTAAAGTGTAGTTGTTTGAGTGACTATTGTCAGCATTTAGCTGGCTACTGCTCAACTCGACTCAACTCAACTCAACTCAAAGCATTTATTTCAATTAGACCATTACAGGCACTTTTGAATGTCACAAAAAAATAAAGAGCGAAGCTACAGTCACAGACACAAGGCATAATAACTTGTGCTGTAGTTGCCCATTCCAAGACGTAGATCTCTATGGAGAAGAATGGGCAAGAAACTCCACGGACACTCTTTTCAATCAATATATTGTTACAAAATCTTGGTTACATCATTCATGTGGAGACTATACATTTATGTGAGAACGATGTATAAAGAAGTGCAAGCTAAGAGCGTCCAGAGTAAAAAGATCAGTTCAAAAATAAATATACAGGTTAAAAATACTGCTTCGAGCAAGCCTTTTACTAGCTATACTGATACTGTTAGCCTGTGTCATCCCTCTGCTGGGCAAAGGCCTCTCTCCATGACTTCCAAATTCTTCGATCCAGAGCCAATGTGGACCACTGGTCGTTAGTTTTGTCCAGCTCGTCGCGCCATCTCCTGCGAGGTCTACCGCGTCGCCTTCTGGCTGTGTCAGTGCTCCACATCGTGGTATTTTGGCCCACAGCTCGTCGGGCATGCGGCAGACATGGCCAGCCCAGTCTATCTTTAGCTTAGCGGCTTTTTGAGCAACGTCAGTAATTTGTGTTCTGGAGCGCAGTGTGGTGTTGCGTACATGGTCGGTAAGTTTGACGCCTAGGATACTGCGCTCCATTGCACGTTGGCATACTTACTACTTACTATTTTAATTTTACATCATGCCTGTTTCTTCGAAGGTTCGAAGGTCTAGACAGAAGTTACTTACAGTAAATCTTCATTTAATAGGCTGCATGTAATAGGAGGTGCCCTTTGCAGGCACAAATCTGCGTAATACGATACGTAATACTTCGTAAGACTGGTTGTCAGACTTTCGGGCCACTGATTACCTGTAACGACAGTCAAAGATCTACAAAAGACAGCCGGGACCAACGGCTTAACGTGCTTTCCGAGGCAAGGAGGATACTCGGTATGTAATGGGTGGTCACCCATTCACGGACCAACCTCAGCAAGCGGCAAGCGCAGCTTAACTTGAAGATCGACCCGAGCGGCTGTTATAATTTAGCCACGAGCTCCTTAAAACAGTGAGAACTCCACCCATCACCAATCACCATTTCGAAGAGATGCTTAGAAATATCCATATTTCTCAATTTATTTTTTAATTGTCACAAAAATGACTATGTGAAAACCCAAGATGATCTATAATAAATTATTCTTACTCAAAGTTCAAGCGAGCTATGTGAACATCTATTAATTGCTCACATCGTCAAACGTGAGAGCCAAGCGTCCCACTTCACATCGCGAGCAATTTGTGAAAATTAAAGTAATATTTAACACTAGAGCAATTTGTGGCAATCTGAGAAGATTCTGTGACAATAGAAAGCCTTGGAATGTGCTCTCATTTTGGTGTCTGTCCGTTTAGATGAAATTATGCGAAAATGCAAGTATACAAGGTGCAGTTTTGCACCCTCGTCAAAATTCAAGAGGTTGTCACAAAAGACATAAATAATCAATTTAAATTACCGTTCCTGGTCAATCTTACTAATATTATAAAGAGGAAAGATTTGTATTTTTGTGTGTGTGTGTATGTTTGTAATGAATAAACTCAAAAAGTACTGTGCAGAGTTCAAAAAATTTTTCACCATTAGAAAGCTACATTATCCCTGAGTAACATAGGCTATATTTTATCCCAAAATGTTAAAAAAATCAATGTCCACCCGTGCAAAGCCGGGACGGGCCGCTAGTAATTAATAAAGCTGCTATTTTAAATTGTTTAAATTTGACAGAATTTCAGAATAACACGAATACTTTTGTGTTTACATTTCAACAAAACAAACAGAATCACCCAGCGCGCGATATGTCGCTGTGTGCGTATAGATACCCCCTTGAATTTGACCAGGATGCAAAAATGCACCTTGTATACTTGGTCTGGTAACTGCCACACCTCACTTAAAAATAAAATCATTGACATTACCTACTACTGATTAATTTCAAGTAACGACTTTGAGTACGCCCACTAGTTTTTTTTTTTTGTTTCCACCCGTCCTCATCACATGTCATACCAACTCATGTCATGACGACTCCTTTTGGGTTCTCAGTGATATACTATTCACTGAGCACTCGAAATTATTATGCGTGACTTGTAGTAGTATCAAATAATATCGTGTAACCGAAACGAATCGAACAAACCTTATTTGAGGTGAATTGGTTCAGTAGTTATCGAGAATGCAGCATAAAAACATAAGATACGCATCGTCATCACGGTCTCTTGGCCATCAGATCAGTAGCTGAGAACTTTCCCAGTAACTGGTGCGAAAGACACAGGATTGTTCACATATGTCTATTCTCACATATTCTTATACATGTATCCGCTCAGGGCGGAGTGGAAGGCAGTGGCAGACTGGTACTGACTAAAACCTATCTATGTTCCTTCTTTGCCCTTTATGTTCCAGGGCCGCGGTATCTCTTTCGAACAGTCCCGCAGCCCTGGCATCGGCCCTTGCGGGCCTCAAGGAGTTAATGATGCCGTGACGTCTGACAGGGGAGAATGGAAGAAGAAAACGTGTTGCGCCGACCCCAAGTAGAATGAGACAAGAGCAGGAAGATGATGATCACATAACATGATACTCCATTTTTCAGAGGCGATTAATGGTGAAGAAAAACATCGTGAGGAAACCGGCATGTCTTAACATCACGGGTTTAAAGACTTGTGGCGTCTACTAAACCGCACTGGGTCCGCTTAGAGGATTACAGGTGTTCTCTTCTTCTCACAGAGAAGCCTGCGTCCCAGCAGTGGGAACATTATGTGGGCTGATTATATCGTTGTTCCCGGTGCCGACGTAAAGATTTTTTTGCTCATATACAGGGTAGAAGGGACCCCGACGCACGGTTCATCGGTAATTAAAAAAAATCTGCCGTTTCATATATTTTGACTGTATAGGTATTGCAATTTTGTAGAAAACATCAGATTTTTTATTAAATTACCGGAAGTATTTTTACAAAATGGGCCTGCTCTTAACCTCGATCACGCCTGATGGAAAGCGGTAGATGAGGTCTATGATGGAACGAGCGTGCCCAGAAGATGCCTGTTCACTCTTGCTTTGAAGGCAGACGGGTTAAATGTGGCGGGTTCCGAATGATGAACTGAATACGTGGTAATCGTTTGCGTGGCTGTCTCTACCACTTTGTAAAATTGTCTTCAGTCACAATTCCATTAGATCAGATTGCCAAGTTTTGCAACATTCACTCCGCGCAAAAAAAACGAAAAATACAGCTCTTTAAGTAAAAGGATAACTGTAATATTTCTCAATTGCTACCATATTAGACAGTAAGCACTAAGATATGATACTATCTCTGCTCTCCTTAAATGGGCTTTTAAAATAATGATCTGTGTGTGAGTGCCATACTTAGAATTTTTGTAGGTATCACGACGGCATCAAAAGGAATTTGGAATCTAGAATTTAATATACGTGTCGTGACTCGGATCATACAATTGAACTACTTGTGCTTTGTGATTTACTTTATGAAAAGTAGAGGTACGGACAAGCTTATGTTTCAGCCTGCCGCAGGTCTGATTGATTAAACAACTGAGTCCGATAAAATGTCGAAATCAAAAAATATAATAGACTAGCTTTCGCCCACGGCTTCGCTCGCGTTAATTTAGAATTTTACAATCAATTCGGGTTGTACTCTGCTTGAAATAACATAATTCAATCTTAATTCGAAAGACACGTGGCGCCATCTATTATCATAAGAACTTTATTGTTGTTTTCCTCGGGAATAGTACATTTTTTCGGGATGAAAGGTACCCTATGTCCGTTTCTTTACACCTGACACCGTATTTGCAAAATTTCGGGCTGATCGGTTCAGTGGTTTATTCGTGAAAAGGTAACAAACAAACAAACTTACTTTCGCATTTATAATATTAGTATGGAGTATGGATATAACAGCTATTTATTAATCCTATTAAGTGTAGAAGGCAAGAATTTCGTCACATAACTAGAGCGACAGAGGCTAGACATGAAGTTGTTAAAAAAGTTGCGCTTGCGCGCCGGAGTGTTGCATCACTCGAACTTGCACTTGAGACGTGTACGCAGGGTTGCCGACTATTTGTTTATTTATGTGGCATTTTATGTGATTGGAATAAAATCATCATCTGCCTAGCCTTTTTTTTTGGGTGAGCTTCCAGTCTTACCGGACGCAGCTGAATACCAGTATTTTACATAGAGCGACTGCCTAGCTGACCTCCACAACCCAGTTTGTACTGGGTAATACGATACCCCTTGGTAAGACGGGTTGTCAGACTTTCTTGTCACTGACTACGTGTAACGACTGTCAAAGATCTACAAATGACAGCCGGGACCAACGACTGAACGTGCTGTCCGAGGCACGGAGGAAACTCAGTATGTAATGGGTGGTCCTCCATCCACGGGCTTAACCTAACGATCGACCGGGCATGAGGTCCTGGGTTCGATTGTCAGGTCGGACAAAGTGTTATTGAGTTTTTCCATCAGGAATTTCTCATTAGCAGCCACGGAGTCTAGATTTGTGCCCGGTTGATGTCAACAGGCTCGCCACCTATTACGTAGGACTCCAACATAGCTGGCGAAATGTGGGTGTACTAATGGGTGCCTAACCCTTTGGGGATTACAGGCGTGATGTTATGTCTGAGGATCTATAAGTATGCTGAGCGTGAGTACTTAGGTCCAGCCGCCATCAGATTGAGATTTTGAGGGTATGGAGAACAGGGTGTAAAGTTCTTCATCCCCCATAGAAAAGGGAGGATACTCCAACCAGACGGGTGTTGTGTCTGGTGGGCTACTGCCCGACAGTTGTTGTCGGGTTCTCCATTATACTCTTAAGTCGCGGATAACTTTACTTGCTCGATGTAGGATTCTAGATGTATTTCGATGTTTAGTTCATCGTTTGTGTCATAGATGGCGATGTAGTACTGTTTGTTCTATGTTGCTGTAGTACTTTTTGTAGTGCCGCTACAAGATAATTGATTGATTCTCAGTAGTAGCCCATAGTTGTACCCGTTAATATGCATAGCTAGCCTAACGTGATGAGTCGTTGTTGTGATTTGGTGTACGTGTGTTTGTCGCCTAAGCTCAAAACAATGGCGAAATCCCAAAAGGTGTGCAAAATATCGGTCAAAAACGTGACATGGTGATTTTCTATAATGGAGTAAAACATGTTTGTCCTAGGACAAAGCTCGCAAAGGGTGTCGTAACAGACCTGTCGATCGTGCGTCACCGTCAACACCTTCGTTGTTGACCTGTTGTTAGGAAACCTGACTTGTAGTTGTATGTATACGTTGTATAGGTTGTATAGGTTTGGGTATGTGCCTTTTTAGAGCAGGTAATAAAGGTTAGGTTTGTAATTGTAGAAACTGAGGAACAGTCGTGGCCAACTGTTGACTTAAGATGGGCTGCGGGACTGTTCGAAAGAGATACCGCGGCCCTGGAACACAAAGGGCAAAGAAGGAACATGGATGGGTTTTAGTCAGTACGAGTCTGACACTCCCTTCCACTCCACCCAGAGAGGGAGGGGTCATTTGATGATTTCCGATCCGGAAAAAAAAAGAAGCGTCATAAATATTTTCAAATAAATAAAATTGAAGTGTCTGTATGTCATTTCAAAATGACAGCTTTTTACTGAAAACATAATATGAAAATAGGTATTCATCAATGTCAAACACTGAGCCCGCGTAGTCAAACACTGAGCCCGCGTTGTCAAACACTGAGCCCGCGTAGTCAAACACTGAGCCCACGTAGTCAAACACTGAGCCCACGTAGTCAAACACTGAGCCCACGTAGTCAAACACTCCCTCATAGAGAGAAGAGGTGTGCAGTGTGAAGCCAGCTATGAGAACATTATAGGCTCATGTATTTCAGTGTTTTTAACAGTGGCAACCCTACCAAGCAAACTACTGCCGCGTCATGACGCAACGATCTGCATTACCCACTTAATACTGATAGCCTTTTTATAATAGCATTGTCTTTCGGCGCGTACGCATAACACTTTATATGGGAATGGGTATAAAGGGTGTAAAAAGACCCTTAACGAAGCCGAAAGGCATTTGCTCTCCCCATCAATGCGATCATTTTTTTGTTCTAGACCATACCTGGGAACCTTGTAGTTACGGAGATATTGGGGGTCAAAGTTCCAACTTTTTCACAACTTTTTTTTTAAGTACATGTTTTTAATGTAACATTTTTACTTTAAACACCTCCACGACCCTCGTACTATTCAATCCATCCATCAGCAAAATGTTCTGAGTGCCTTATATTGAGTTCTACCGTCAAACGTGATTTTTCACCCCAAAAAAAAAGTCGTTTCCCAGCAAAAATTTTTGCGTAAAGTTACTTAGTTTGATGTACAGAATGCTTGGTTCACGGCTTGGTGAAGGGTCTGTTTACACCCCGTATACATGCTACTTTTTCTTTAACAAGATTTTGTTTGAAGATTTAAATGCGATTAGTCTACTGTCACGGGTCGAGTTTTGAGATTGCCAGACCAAAAAAAACTAAAAATAAGAAAGGCTGATTCGGTATCGATGTCTAAACGGTTTTACTAAGATTATTTCTTCAATTTCGTAAGTAATAGATGGATAAGAAATTCTTGCATCAACCATCAGCAAATCTAGCATTTTTCGTTGAATGTCTTGCAAAAGTTTGATATCTGGCAATTCTGGTTTATTTCAATATGTTCAGGGACTCCTAAGGAACTATTCGGAAACCGCGCCTTGTTTTTACTGCGTAAAGTAAACGTTTCTTACGAAAATAAGTTTAATTTTAAATGGGAAATCATCAAATGACCCCTCCCGCTCTGGGCGGAGCGGAAGGGAGTGTCAGACTCGTACTGACTAAAACCCATCCATGTTCCTTCTTTGCCCTTTGTGTTCCAGGGCCGCGGTATCTCTTTCGAACAGTCCCGCAGCGCAGTTTGAAAGCTGGAGATCAACAAATGCAACTTCTAAAATGTTGCATGGCACAAAAGCGATACCAGCACAATTTATTAAACGATGTTAAAAGTATGGACTGTCCAATAGTAATAAGACCATCAGGCAGGCCATTAGTTATACGTTTGACAAGCATACTAGCTAGAATGTCAAATATTGATGACATTCAGAGATAATTGAGCTATGTACGGCATTTCGACGAGTAATTTAGTTTTAAAGATTGATTTGATTAGAATTGGTTCATTAGGAACCTGTGACATTAGACGAAAAGTTATGCGAAGATGATGTAGACTTATTTATTCGACTAGAGAATACACACTATAAACCATTTTTAACCCCTGACGCAAAAAGAAGGGTGTTATAAGTTTGACCGCAATGTGTGTGTGTGTGTGTGTCTGTCTCTCGCACCATAGCTCTTAAATGAGGGAACCGATTTGGATGCAATTTTAGATACGTTTTATCAAAATTGGTTCAGCCATTTACTAGATATAGGGGTTGAAAGTGGGTATTTTATCTTTCATTTTTTTTTTTCGTTGGGGGTTTTTAAAATTTAATTTTAGTAATTGAATAATGTGACTAATTGTAATTTATGATTATTTATTGAAGTATTGACTGTAGAATATACTCCATATTGTGACATTATAGTATTTGATTAATTTATTTATCATCATTCTATTAATTTTGACATACCTACCAAATAATTTGTATTTACCTCTCGCATTAATATTTATATAGAAATACAATTGATTTCAATTAGGCCATTGAGAGAATTTTAAAATTTACAAACATTATCATCTGCTTAGCCTTTTCCCAACTATGTTGGAGTCGGCTTCCAGTCTAACCGGATGCTTATCTGACCTCCACAACCCAGTTAGTACTGGGTAATACGATACCCCTTGGTAAGACTGGTTGTCAGACTTTTTGGTCCACTGACTACCTGTAACGACTGTCAAAGATCTACAAATGACACCCGGGACCAATGGCACGGAGGAAACTCGGTATGTAAACGGTGGTCACCCATCCACAGACTAACCTAGGCAAGCACGGCTGAACCTAAAGATCGACCCGAGCAGCTGTTATTATTAAGCCACGAATTTACAAACAAATAGAATTAATTCTAGTTGCCCTTGGGCAAGAAACTCCTTAGTTACGACTCCAAGCTTGAAGCTATGGCTTCTCTGGTATGCCGGTAGACTTCCAGGTATATGTGGCCTCCTGGTAAAGCCATCAATCATCCAGAAGTAGCAGTAAAGGAACCTTTCACCATAACTACTAAATAATTCGATGACGTATGCAACGCGAACAATAATGCGCTCGCGCCGGATCTTATATCAATCACTGTACGCCCTACTTCCTTATATATCAATACTTGGAACCAGCCTTATTATCACCAACTTAACTACACACCTGAAAAACTACCCACATCACTCGTTTCGTGAAACAAATAGAGTTGAATTTTGATTGAGAATTATGATGTGGAACGGTATGAAAAAAATTGTTACAGATCTGATATGACCAAAACCATTTTGCGTTTCCAAAATTGTTTCAGTCACTCTAACTCTCCAAACAATAAAGGCGTTTATTCTATAACAGTTGCTTTTTCAGTGGCGTTAAAAGGTTGTTTTCTTGAAGCCAGTGTCCCCTACCGAGGTCAGAGCTTATATCATTGGTCCGGCTGCTGACCATGGTGAGGAATGCGGGGTGAAAGGCGGCATGATGACAGGGTTGGAGGGGGGTGAGGGGGAATGTAGTGATAATGGTCAGCCGGAAGTTAGGAGTGATTTTAGAGGTGATAAGAGATCTAAGCTAGATATAATTGGTGAGGTATGTTGGTTGATCAGCACGTTAAGCCGTTGGTCCCGGGTGTCATTTGTAGATCTTTAACAGTCGTTAGGTAGTCAGTGGCCCAAAAAAGTCTGACAACCAGTCTTACCAAGGGGTATCGTATTACCCAGTACGAACTGGGTTGTGGAGGTCAGATAGGCAGTGGCTCCATGTAAAATACTGGTATTCAGCTGCATCCGGTTAGACTGGAAGCCGACCCCAATATAGTTGGGAAAAGGCTAGGCAGATGATGAATTGGTGAGGTATGTTGGTTGATCAGTAATTAATTGTATTTGGATTAAAATAATGTGTTTCATTGTCACACCTACAATGACAGCTTCCCGTTTGTGAAATAATTTTCGGAATCAGATCAGTAGTTCCGAAGATTACCACCTAACAACCTAACCTATACAGGGTGTAAACGGACCCTTCACGAAGCCGTCAACCAAGCATTCTGTACGTCAAACTAAGTAACTCTACGCAAAAATTATTGTTGGGAAACCACTTTTTTTTGGGGTGAAAAATCACGTTTTACGGTAAAACTCAATGTAACGCACTCAAAACTTAGTGCTGATGAATGCTTTGAATAAACGGGTCATGGAGTTAATTCAAGTAAAGTTAAAACCTTTTAAAGTGGTATTTAAAAAAAAACTTGTCCAAAAATTTGAACTTTGACCTCCAATATCTCCGTAACTAGAAGGTTCCCAGGTATGGCTCAGAACAAAAAAAAAACCGCAATGACGGGGAGAAAAAGTACCTTTCGGCTTCGTTAAGGGTCTTTTTACACCCTTTATACAAACTAATACCTCTTTATAATAATAGTGTAGAAGGAACGACTGCCTGAATGACCTCCATATCCTATTTACTGGAAAACATAATACTCCTTGGTAAGACTGGTAGTCAGACTTTAGATCTACAAATCACAACCGGGACCAACGGCTTCAAATCTAGATAGAAAATCTAAAAATAGGAGCCATGAGAGGACAGTCTTTTTATTTTTTTCGGAACGCAAGTCATCAAATGACCCCTTCCGCTCTGGGCGGAGTGGAAGGGAGTGTCATATTAGTACTGACTAAAACCCATCCATATTCCTTCTTTGCCCTTTGTGTTCCAGGGCCACGGTATCTCTTTCGAACAGTCCCGCAGCCCCGACACGTATCGGCCCTTACGGACCCCTTCCTGGTTGCTGACATCTCTTTGAGGCGCACGTGGAACAAGAACGCGCCGTTGACAGACACGCCGAAGACAGTCTTATCAGCAGATTTCAACAAGATGAGATTAATCGATAGCACAATATTGAAATTAAAAAAAAACCGCTATCGCTTATGCACTGTATCCTCACCACTAAACAAGTCTGAGTGAACGGTTTTAGATTACCCAGGCCGTGACGCATGCCCAGATATTTACACGACTATAAATATAATTCAAGGCATCCAAATATTCTAGTTTTCTGTAGACTCCATTCCTCGTTAGCCTCTAATATCTCCGTAACTAGGTTTCCAAGACCAGAACAAAAAAAATATCTCGATGACGTGGAGAACATATACACACACACACACATACTATACATATTATATGTGTATTTATATATAATATTTTAGGTTAAGTTAGGTAAGGCACATGAACTCATTATTCTCTTCCTTTTCTCACACACTATTGTCTACATTTCTTTTTAATTTCTCCTTTTGCAGGTCTGCTGGCAGAAATTTCGTATGAAATAAGCAGTACCTATGTACTCATATATTATAATGTTATTTTCCTGTGTTGTCTACTGTGTGTACATAAATAGTAAAATAAATAAATAAACAAGTAGCTCTCGGCTTAGTTAAGGGTCTTTTTACACCCACTGTAGTTACTTGTTACGCCGAAATACAGCGCATCCTTCCGCCGTCATATGCCGTTGGGGAAACCTCCCCTCATTATACAAACTAATAATAAAACTAAATTTAAAATTTAAAAAACCCCCAACAAAAATAAAAGATGAAATATAAATACCCACTTTCATCTCCCATATCTAGTAAATGGCTGCACCGATTTTGATAAAACGTATCTAAGAACCATCGCCAAGAAACTAGCTTTCAAATAAAAAATACTGCATCCCAATCGGTTCACTCGTTTAAGAGCTACGGTGCCAGAGACACACACACATTGCGGTCAAACTTATAACACCCCTCTTTTTGCGTCGGGGGTTAATAAAATGGATCCCCAAAATCATTTCGATCCCAAAAAGACAGTCAACGTTTCCTATTGACAATCGAAAAGCTGGTCGCATTAATTTAGTATAGATTGGTACTGACCTCATTTATCAATAGGTACTGACAGTATTTATGAATATTCATTTCATAGTAGCTGTTCTAAAGTAACCCACAGGGTAATTATATTCTTGGTAACCCACAGCCTAGCAGTAGCGAATGGTCAATTTTGTAAGAGGTAAGGAGTACATATCTTTAATGTGATTATTTTATTTGTCTATAGAGTACTGACTGTGCCATTTTTCAAAGGAAAGCCGGTAGGAATCAGGTTGTATGGAACCTTCGCCACTGAACCTTAGCTATAGATTAACTAATTCCCGCTACAGCTTATGATGGGGTATCGTACTACCCAGAACTAACTGGGTTGTGGAGGTCAGACAGGCAGTCGCACCATATAAAATACTGGTAGTCAGCTGCATCCGATTTGACTGGAATTTGAGCCCAACCCTAGTTAGGAAAAGACTTGGTAGATGATGCTGCATCTTATGAGTGTTTCAGCGTAGCGTAGGCTTTATTAGTCCTGTCACTTAAGCAAACGTCAAACGTCAAAAAATCAATTTTTCGCGATTGAATAACTTACGACGCAGACACGAGATTTAATGAGACTTTTGAGACAACTTTTAGAACACCAAAATGAAGGTGTATAAGGCTTTACAGCTCTCATTCCGAGGTGAAACCCCTAATATGACTGGACTATTATTAAAGTGGCCAAGTATTGTGGTCATGCAATTTCAATATCATCAAGACTGTGCCGGATTATATCGTCGTGGACGTGGTCCGACAGCGGCTCTCATGGTCCTGATCTGTCATCAGTCGGTAGACTGTATTCTAGCTCTAATTTTACTCGCTATCGCTAGCGCTTATGGGGATGTCCTCACCCGTAGTAGAGCAGAGTGAACGGCAGAGGGCGTGACTTCTAAATAAATAGGCACAGAATTCAGAAGTATAACCCCACTGGGTTGTTATGATAAGAGTAGCTTTCGCATATAAATTAGTTATTCAACTTTTTTTGATGGTAATTTTTGTCTGTCTGTTTGTTCTGCCTAATCTCCGAAACGGCTGGACCGATTTTGACGGGACTTTTACTGGCTGATGTTATAAGGAGTCAGTTAGGCTACTTTTATTTTAGAAAACTGATTAGAGTTCCGTTCCGCAAAAAAATTAAATGCCTTGAAATTAATAATAGAAAAAAAAATCAAATGTGTCATCTTTTTATAAAAATTTCACGCGGACGAAAGTCACGGGGCAAGGCTAGTATTATCATAATAATATGATGGGTAAGGGTGCCATTGTACTACGACACAATAGTACCCATCACCCTTTTTCGGAAACGGAATTTAGTACCGAAAGTGCGCCTAGATGGCGTTGTCGTCGAGTTAGATCGCGCTATCGTTTGCTGCACGGCGTTTGGTTAGGTGGCTCGGAGCAGAGTGTTCGAATCAACTTTGCGCAGAGGCAATATCGTAACCAATGAGGTTAATCCGAGGTGCGATTATTGCTAGTTGAAAACTTTACCAATACCCCGCCGTGTGGACGTGAAATACCGTCCGCGATGGCAATTTTTGAATGGCCGTAGTTGGCCTAATAATCCCCTGTAGGAAAAGTTGAGTCGAACCACTCTGCTCCAAGCAGAAAATAGCTTCCGGCAAAAAGTTCATGAAGTCTTGTCAATCTGTTTAACAGTCATAAGGCAGCGTTGGTAGTTTAGGGAATAAAAAAGTTTCGAATAGATTTTTTTTTATGAAAAGTGGGGGTTGTGTGCACTGCAAGTGTGCGTGTGACCCGTCCATTTTGTCAATCAACATAGTTTCATAACACCGCATTTCCTGATACAAAATTGAATCCTTACTAATATTATAAATGCAATAGTAAGTTTGTTTGTTTGTTACCTTTTCACGCCTAAACCACTGAACCGATAATCCTGAAATTTTGCGTATACGTTGTCATGTGAGAAACGGACATAGGGTACCTTTCATCCCGAAAAAAGTACTGTTCCCGAGGAAAACAACAATAACGTTCTTATGATAATAGATGGCGCCACGTGTCTTTCGAATCATGACAGAATTATAAAGGGTGTAAATAGACCCTTAACGAAGCCGAAAGCCACTTGTTCTCCCCGCTATTGCGATATTTTTTTTGTTCTAGACTATACCTGCGAACCTTCTAGTTTCGGAGTTATTGGGGGTCAAAGTTCCAACTTTTTCACAAGTTTTTTTTTAAATACAAATTTTTAATGTTATAAGTTTACTTAAAATACCTCCATGACCCGCGTACTATTAAATGCATCCATAAGAACAATGTTTTGAATGCATTAGATTGAGTTTTACCGTAAAAGGTTATTTTTCACCCAAAAAAAAAAAACGTTTCCGAGCAATAATTTTAGTGTCGAGTGACTTGGTTTGATGTACAGTATGCTTAGTGCGAGTGTCATACTAAAATTCTAGTAACGGCACGAACGCGTAAATCGTGTTTACGTCAAACGCTTCGACTATCGTACTCATGCGAGTGTGAGATACTAATACATACAACCATTCATTTCGCGTTAATTCACCGTGAGAAGTGACGATTGGTGAACGACCGAAAGGAGCAACCGAACGAACATTGATTAACCGGCCAAATAAATTGACATTCGTATTTTTTGTTCTTAATAGAAGCGACTGCCTATTCAAATAGTGGTGGTTATACAACAAAGTTGACGTTTATTTTGTGTTTACAAAAATTTTCGTATTTGTGATTTGCATAGTTTTGAATGTTATTGTTAAAGAAGAAAAGGAAAGGCTGGGTTGTCACAGGTACATTTTCTAATTCTTATAACTTATTTTCTATTTCTAATTCTTATAACTATATTACATACGGCGACACAGAATCGCGCTTATCTTGCATATTCAACAACAAAAACTTTAAGTGTTTCCAATGTTTGTTTCTTATGAGAGGGGTACAAAAAACGTTTACATTTAGTCCAAGAGGGCAATACATCAAATCACTATGGAGTCACTTTAATTTTTTTGTGGAATTGAGTCACTTGAGTGATTTATAATGTTATTCCACTTGATGCAATTTACATTCTAGTGATTGAAGTGTTTTCCTTATATTACTTTAAATGCTGAAACTATGATGAATTCTAAACTCCTCTGTGAATTGTCATGATCGTAATTTCGAACTTGTACTGGCATTAGAACCATGCTTTTTTTCTTTCATGCTTAACTAAAGTAGGTGTTATGTGTTTGGAGATTTTATTTGTGTTTCTCATGTCTGGAACTATAAACATTTTATTATTAATAATTATATTGTGTAAATAGTTATATAAAATTTAAAGTTTTGTAAAAGAATATCAAAATAAAGTTCCTGGTTTGAACCATAATTTCAAGAAAAAATTATGTTAGTAAAAGTATTGTAACCTTAGTATTTGTTATTTTAATACTGTTCATCTATTTTTATTCACAAGATGACATTAAATTAAATTACTTTGTTATTTCACTACTCTCACGACGCTCTCACCACAAAATCTTACGTGACAACTTTACGCGCTCGCAAGTGACGGTGTTTCTTATTCGAGCTGTCTAAACTGTCAAAATTGTAACTTACACTCGCATTATACATGCAAACGTAATCGAAGTGCTCGAAATGATCCTCACTTTCGAGCGGCACTCGATTGTCACTATCAACGACGTAAACTTTAAAACTTACACTCACAAAGTTTAGTTCTCACAAATGACGCTAGGTGGCGCTTACCCAGCGCCATACTAATTTGTGTAAACGTTAACGCGCTCGATCAGTAAAAAAAAGTCGCACTAAGCATACAGAATGCTTGGTTAACGGCTTCGTGAAGGGTCTGTTTACACTCTGTATTATTACAAGCAGAGTTCAACCCCAATTGATTGTCAAATTCTAAATTAATGCGAGCGAAGCCGCAGGCAGTGGGGAGTAAAGCTGTAAAAAGTATCAATTTGGGAAAAAAAAAAATTTTGGAAAAATGTGTTCTAAATGGAAAAATGTGTTCTAAATGGAAAAATTAATGCTCAGTCTTCTGACTTCGTTTTCCACATGACATGACCCACTCCCAGACTGGTAGACAATAGAAGCTACAGTTTATACAGTAGTTTGTTAACTTTACGATCTGAGAAGAGCCTAGAACAATACGTATCAGTTTCTGTATCGAGATCACTTAATTGGAGTGTTAATGATACGGGCTATGAGCTTGGAGCTATCTTTTTAGAGATCTAGACTTTTTGTTACAGCAAAAAATTACGTTTCTGTTTTTTTTATGTATGTATGTTGTTAACCGCGGGTAGTTAAATGTCTTGACTGCACTAAAATACAATTTTATTGGAATAAAGTGTGTAACAAGACCCTTAACGAAGCCGAAAGGCACTTGTTCTCCCCGTCATTGCGATTTTTTTTGTTCTAGACAATACCTGGGATCAGATATTGGGGGACAAAGTTCCAACGTTAAATTTTTTTTTTTACATACATGGTTTTAATGTAAGATTTTTAATTACCTCCACGACCTCCGTACTATTCAATCCATCCATCAGCACAATGTTTTGATAGCGTTACATCGAGTCGTACCGTAAAACGTGATTTTTCACCACCAAAAAAAGTCGTTTCCCAGCAAGAATTTTTGCGTAAATTTACTAAGATTGATGTACGTAATGCTTGGTTGACGGCATAGTGAAGGGTCCGTTTACACCCTGTATACATAGGTAGAAGAATTGCCACACTTAAGTGGCAATGGGCAGGGCACATTGCTCGCAGAACGGATGGCCGATGGGGCCGAAAAGTTCTTGAGTGGCGCCCGCGAACCGGAAGACGTTCCTTTGAAAGGCCTCCCAATAGGTGGACCGATGACCTGGTGAAGGTTGCAGGGATCCGCTGGATGTGAAAAGCACCGTAGTGAGATATCTCGTGTATTTATTTTTTCTTTGCACGCGCGATGTCTAAACCGAAAAGCGGTGCGTAACGGTGCTTAATTTTCCAGAATTAGATTATACATGTTAACCTGTTTTTAAAGATAATATTCTGAATTTTTTAAAGATACTATTGGGTAGGGGTGAGGGGTAAAAAACCTCACCACGTATCACCATGGAGGAGGAGGGGGGTTAAAAAGTTGCTAAAAAAAACATCACGTAATTTATGGACGACCCCCAAATAGACCAACTAATGTTGTAACAACTACACGACATTTTATCTAGCTAGATCAATCTTATTAATTCTAAAGTAATTATATCTTTAGTATGTCATGCCTTATTGTTTTTTTAATTAATTATATACTGGTGCAATGGTCGCGTACTCGTGTGTCTGGGTAGATTGTGAAGTAGGTTCGATGTCTGAGTTGTGCAAAGTCACCTAATGTAATGTAATCCTTAATAATCAGATTGTGGTAATATAAAGACTCCACGAGTGACGATACATTAGATACAATCAGGGTGCCAAATCTACATATACAATTACTAGCTTATGCTCGCGGTGTTGCCCGCGTTGAGTTTGGTAAGTGTCTCACGGGATTGCACAACATCTGCCTAGCCTTTTCCCAACTATATTGGGGTCGGCGTCCAGTCTAACCGGCTGCAGCTGAATACCAGTATTTTACATGGAGCGACTGCCTATCTGACCTCCACAACCCAGTTAGTACTGGGTAATACGATACCCCTTGGTAAGACTGGTTGTCAGACTTTTTGGGCCACTGACTTCCTAACGACTGTCAAAGATCTACAAATGACACCCGGGACCAACGGCTTAACGTGCTTTCCGAGGCACGGAGGAAACTCGGTACGTAATGGGCGGTCACCCACAGACCAACCTAGGAAAGCACGGCTTAACCTAAAGATCGACCCGAGCGGCTGTTATTATTATGTCACGAGCTCCTCTCACGTCTCACGGGATTGCACGATCGGGATAAAATATGCAAGTCCTTTGGTCTGATGCATTTATACAGGGTGTAAACTGACCCTTCACGAAGCCGTCAACCAAGCATTCTGTACATCAAACTAAGTAACTTTACGCAAAAATTATTGCTGGGAAACGACTTTTTTTTTGGGGTGAAAAATCACGTTTAACGGCAGGACTCAATGTAACGTACTCAAAACATTGTGCTGATGGATGGATTGAATAGTACGGGGGTCGTGGAGGGGTTTAAAGTGAAATTCTTACATTAAAATCATGTATTTAAAAAAAAACTTGTGAAAAAGTTGTAACTTTGGCCCCCAATATCTCCGTAACTAGAAGGTTCCCAGGTATGGTCTAGAACAAAAAAATGATCGCAATGACGGGTAGAATAAGTGCCTTTCGGCTTCGTTAAAGGTCTTTTTACACCCTCTATATGCGCTCACACAGAGCAGAAGACACTGTTAGTAAATATTTAATGATAGCAACACTAGAGATAGCTGCAACTTGTGGTTATTATTGATTGATTTAAGTAAAAACTTGATCAAACTTTTTGTTGAACCTAACTAGGTCTACATAGGAACCTTTTTGCTATAACGTCAATGTAGTAAGATCGATGTTAGTGCTAAAATGAAGATAATTGCTTGTGAATGTGGCAGAGATGGTCAATAGGTTAGGCTGTCGCTAATAGTGTCTCAACGTGAGTCCATTAATATTGGAATTAGTCCATCAAGCGCGCTAATCACACCAGTCAATTGTGAGAGTAATAATTAATACCTAATTATTTTTTAAATCCTGAAATGATTACAGTCGAAAGCAAAAAAAATGTCATAAAGGGTGTAAAAAGACCCTTAACGATGCCGAAAGGCACTTGTTCTCCTCGTTATTGCGATCATTTTTTTGGTCTAAACCATACCTGGGAATCTTATTTATTTATTTATTTATTTAAACTTCATGTACAAAAGTGGTACATAGGCGGACTTAATGCCACAAGGCATTCTTCTAGTTACGGAGATATTGAAGGTCAAAGTTCCAAAATAGATGGGAAAAGGCTAGGCAGATGATGATGAGGATGATTGATTAAGATCTTAGCTGGTGGAAAACTAGCAATTTGGTTTGGAGAATAGTTTTTTTTCCAAATTATTCATTACATTTTTGCCTTTACTACAATATCAAACAATCTGTAAAAACAGGTAGCTCCATAAAATATTTATTTAAAACTCAGTAAGTACTAACATCTGAACTTAGGTAGTCTAGTATTTATCTGTATCTTAAGTTCACGACTCACTCACGCTCACTTGTATACAGGGTGTTTTATGTTTAAACCGGTCTGAATCAGGCGATAGTTGATACTGATTCTGAACACAACACCCTAGGATAAGAATGCATTCTTGGTACCTGACACACTGAATCAAGAAGCTTTTCTTGAGTTGGTGAACTTAGAAAAATATCCGTGCGTTTCAATGCTGTAAGCCAATCAGCGAGCCCAACGCATTAATCCTCAACACCAACGTTGCTGATCTATAAATTACCTATCCCACGATGAATTATGAAACTAGTCGACCGCGTATTTGTATGCAATATTCTGCCCATCCTAACGTACGGTTCTCAAAGTTGGTCCCTGACCGAGTCGCAAAACATTAAATCACAAAACCAGGCGATGGAGCATAGATTGGGTATTAAGCTCAGCGACAGAATTTGGGAATCGCTGATGTGGGCAATAAGACTGCTGGGTTAAACTGAGATTGGCCGGGCCATGCCTGTAGAAAGCATCAGGACCGATGGGCCAGATTCGTTACACAGTGGCTGCCAGAAGACGAGCGTCGTCGCCGAGGGAGACCTAGAAAACGTTGGCGCGACGACTTAGGAGCATTTGTGAAAGATTGGCCCGAGAAAACCGCACGGAGAGAAGAGTGGAAGGGGGGGGGGGGGCTTTGCCCAGCAGTGGGACATAAGTGGCTAATAATAACAAAACAACTTGCGTTTCCCATATTTGTCACCAGGAAGCGCAAGATCTGGGTCAGTACAAATCAGGGTTGTTGCTGATGCATATTTTTTTCACATCAGCGGATGCTGATGCTGATGCTGATCTTTTATCATTGACATCAGCGGATGCTGATTTTAATTATTTTCTTAAAAAAAACAGGGAAAAAGTAAAATCAGTCCGTATTAGTACGCTCTTTGCGTGAATAATCCTTGTTACATAAGTTGCAGTTTGCAGTTTCTTGATTCCTTAATTTAAAATACGTCCATATTCCACTTTTCAACGGATAACACTCGATAGTTACGGGAAAAAAAAAAAACAAAAACTTTCACGCGTAATGACGAATTAACGTAATGAGACAAGTTTGTGTTTGTTTGCAATCACAATCCCCGCAGACGATATTTTAATGGGTCAAAGTCGCAGGCAAAAACTACACGTGATATAATCCTCTCTGCGGTCATGTCACGACTCGAATTATATAAAGATAATCAGCATTAATAATCAGCATCGATCAATGCGGATGCTGATGCTGATGCTGATGTTGAAAATGATGCTGAAGATCAGCGGATGCTGATGCTGATGCTGATGTTCGCAACAACCCTGGTACAAATTAAAGTTTATATTAAAGCGATCAATTAGGTATAATGAAAACTCGCAAAAAAAACCCTGTTCTCGCTTGACACATCTCGCACAAACACGAAAAACGAAGTTTGCAATAAAACACACCCTGTATAACAAAACTAGAACTACCAGCTCAACAAAAGGTTACGTAAAGTTAACCGGTTTAAGGTTCGAGTATACAGTTACGTACATTTGAGACTTGCTAACGTATTCTGTTTCGTTACAATCGAGATTTAAGAACTGTATCGAATTAGCTTGGAACTGGTCCTGACTGCCTCGTTGGTCGAGTGGTCGCAAGCGCGACTGCTGAGCGTGAGGTCCTGGTGTCGATTCCTGGGCTGGGAAAAGTGTTATTGGGTTTTCCAACAGGAATTCATCAGTAGCAGCTGGATTTGTGCCCGGTTGATGGCAATATGCTCGCCTCCTTTTACTGACTTAAACATAACTGGCGAAGTGTGGGTGTAGGTACTATTAGGTACGCCTCTGCCTAACCCTTCGGAGATTACAGGCGTGATGTTATGTTATGGTCCTGACATAGGCTAGCTTTTGGACTGACTAAGTCAACAACGATTGCAAGATACCCTTTTTCTTTGTGGGTCATACTAGTAGGCCCACCTGAGGAGGAGGAGGTCGTGGCCAAATAATAACAGCCGCTCGGGTCGATGTCTAAATTAAGCCGTGCTTGCCTAGGTTGGTCCGTGGATGGGTGACCACCCATTACATACCGAGTTTCCTCCGTGCCTCGGAAAGCACGTTAAGCCGTTGGTCCCTGCTGTCATTTGTAGATCTTTGACAGTCGTTAAGTAGTCAGTGGCTTAAGAAGTCTGACAACCAGTCTTACCAAGGAGTATCGTATTACCCAGTACTAACTGGGTTGTGGAGGTCCGATAAGCAGTCGCTCTATGTAAAATACTGGTATTCAGCTGCATCCGGTAAGACTGGAAGCCGACCCCAATATAGTTGGGAAAAGGCTAGGCAGATGATGACTAGTAGGCCCACCTGGTGGCAATTATCGCTGTCTTTGGACACCTGCGATAACATGGTTTCATAGATGGTTAACTCTGAAAGGTCCTTCTTCTCAGCGTGTCGATGGCAATCTGAATTGTGTTGAGACAGAACTGCTCCACGAGTTTGGCGCCTTCAGTTCCCGTTATTATCTAACAACGGGACATGCAGGACACGATATTAAGTGCCCCATTGCTTGTGGAACAGCACCAAATTTACATTCCAGGGTAGAATCATTAATGAATCTCCACCTATGTAGGTTTTCCTTGGTGCGGCCAACCTGGGTCTTTGAGATCATGGACCATACCTGAGAACCTTTTAGTTACGGAGATATTGGAGGTCAAAGTTCCAACTTTCCACATGTTTTTTTTAATTCAAATTTTTAACGTTATACTATTCAATGCATCCATCAGCACAATGTTTTGAGTGCGTTACATTGAGTCCTAACGTAAACCGCGGTCTTTCACCCCAAAAAAAAAGTCGTTTCCCAGAAATAATTTTTGCGAAGTCACTTAGTTTGACGTACAGAATGCTTGGTTGACGGCTTCGTGAAGGGTCCGTTCACACCTTATAAAGGGTGTAAATAGACCCTTAACGAAGCCGAAAGGCACTTATTCACCCCGTCATTGCGATCATTTTTTTGTTCTAGACCATACCTGGGAACCTTCTAGTTACGGAGATATTGGGGGTCAGTTCCAACTTTTTCACAAGTTTTTTTTTAAATACATGTTTTTAATGTAATATTTTTACTTGAAACGCCTTTAAGACCCCCGAACTATTCATCAGCACAAAGATTTGAGTGCGTTACATTGAGTCCTACCATAAACCGTGATATTTCACCCAAAAAAAAGTCGTTTCCCAGAAATATTTTTTACGAAGTCACTTAGTTTGATGTACAGAATGCTTGGTTGACGGCTTCGTGAAGGGTCCGTTCACACCTTGCATGTGACCATTCATTATATTCGTCACTGAATTTATGTTAACCAGTTAACCTAGCCGAGGTCATAATACAATTCTTGATGGTAGAATTGTCTTAACAAATGCAAGGTCAAACGTCTAGCTTACTTGTTACCATTAGACAAAGTAGAACCATTTCATTTAATATAAATTAATAAATTGTTTCATTCAATAGAGCAAAGATTAATGATGATAACGTTTCGAGACGTTTTGAAATCAATTTATCAGTTTCTGTACTTTCAGTTTGTGTTTTAATTTTAAGAGAATCAAATTGAACATGCTCCTTCTACATTTTATTGGCAAATTCAATGTATCTATATATATATATATATATAAAAGGAGAACTGACTGACTGACATATCAACGTACAGCCGAAACTACTGGGGCTAGGAATGTGAAATTTTATACACGGCTTCCTATTATAATGTAGGGGAGCACTAAGAAGGGGTTTTTGGAAATTTAACCTTTAAGGGGGTGAAAAGGGGGAATTTTGTTTGTATGGAAAATCTTCCACGCGGACGAAGTCGCGGGAAAAGTGCTAGTCTTTTTATATTTGTTTTGTTTTCTCTGTTGTTCTAACAAACTACTAGGCTGCAGAAGAATAAAGGATGATTTCCACCAAACGGCTCACATCGCGTCGCATTAGAAAGGATACGAACGGATGCGGCGACATACGATCGGCTCGGTACCGGCACTTGCGAACGTATCCGTTTCTGCGCCTAATCAAATAGTTTCATTCCTACCGTGTCGGATACGACGACAGGCGAACGGAGCCGATTGCGCGTCGCTGAAGACGCCCAAAGTCAAGCTGCTGTGCGAGGCTTGGTAATATAGACTTTAAATACTATGTAAGTTCCTGTCTGGAGGAGATTGGGCCGGTGAAGGCCATGCCAAATGCTTTTTGGGGGTATGGGGAACAGGGAGTAAAGTTTTGCATCCCCATAGAAAAGGGAGGATCCCCCGACCAGAACTTTGTTGTGTCTGGTGGGTTACTGCCCGACAGTTGATGTAGGGTTCTTCTATACGGGGTGTAAACGGACCCTTCACGAAGCCGTCAACCAAGCATTCTGTACATGAAACTAAGTAACTTTACGCAAAAATTTTTGCTGGGAAACGACTTTTTTTTGGTGGTGAAAAATCATGTTTTACGGTAGGACTCAATGTAACGCACTCAGAACATTGTGCTGAAGGATGGCTTGAATAGTACGAGGGTCGTGGAGGTGTTTAAAGTAAAAATCTTACTTTAAAAACATGTATTTAAAAAAAAACTTGTAAAAATGTTAGATCTTTGACCCCCAATATCTCCGTAACTAGAAGGTTCCCAGGTATGGTCCATAACAAAAAAATGATCACAATGACGGGGAGGACAAGTGCCTTTCGGCTTTGTTAAGGGTCTTTTTACACCCTTTATACTCTTAAGTCGCGGATAACTTTACTTGCGCGATGTTGGACTTAGATGTTTAGTTCATCATCTGTGTCATGGATGGCGCTGTAGTACTTTTTGTTCTATGTTGCTGTAGTACTCTTTGTAGTGCCGCTACACTTCTTTTCAGCCTCGTAAGGTCGATATAACCAGCTAATCTTAGCATTACGACAGCCTAGCCCACTTATTACCGCCGCCCGCCGTCGACCGTGGTATCGGCGCATTTCGTAAGTAATGATACTTTGATTATAACATGCATGTAGACAAGGACTTGTCATTGTCTGTGGTATAGAGGTTCTTTGTTTGTGGTATGGCTGTTGTTTGACAGGTAATTGAATTTGGAACTTTGGAAATAATGTTAGCTTGTTATCATTCCACTACTTTCATGTACACAATTTCATCTCGGTTTTTGATTACTTTTTAACCCCCGACGCAAAAAGAGGGGTGTTATAAGTTTGACCGGAATGTGTGTGTCTGTCTCTGGCATCGTAGCTCTTAGACCAGTGAACCGATTTGGATGCAGTTTTTTTATTTGAAAGCTAGTTTCTTAGCGATGGTTCTTAGATACGTTTTTATCAAAATCGGTGCAGCCATTTACTAGATATGGGGGATGAATGTGGGTATGAAAAATCGAATATTTGCAAATATACCCAAGTGGGGTAACAAACGAAAGCGCATGATGTGTATATTACAATTAGACATGTTTCATCCAAATCGGTGCAGCCATTTACTAGGTATGGGGGGTGAAAGTGGGTATTTATCTTTCAATTTTTAATTTTTCGTTGGGGGTTTTTTTAATTTTAAATTTAATGTATTATCTTAGTTTTCTAACTACCCCGTTGGTCTCGTGGTTGCAAGCGCGACTGCTGAGCATGATGTCCTGTGTCCGATTCCCGGATCTAGCAAAGTGTTATCGGGTTTTACCATCAGGAATTTCTCAGTATCAGCCACGGAGTCTGGATTTGTGTCCATTTGATAGCAATAAGCTCGTCCTCTATTACATAGGTCTTAAAACATAACTTTCGAAATGTGGGTGTACTATTAGGTAAACCTCTGCGTAACCCTTCGGGGATTAAAGGCGTGTGTTATGTTATTATTATTTTCTTTTATTCATTATAACACATTATTATTTACATTTTTAAATATTCTAATAGATAATAGTAGGCCACCAGCACTGGGAACAGGGTCCGAGCTGCCGGTGGTCAGGGCTCTTGAGAGAGGAACCTCCTAACAATACGCGCCGTGTCCAGGAGTACCGCTTTCTGAATCAAGCCCTTGATCCAGCTGCCAAGCGCGAGTCTCCTCAGGTGTTGGTCGAGGCTCTTGGCAATTAAGCCATTGGCGGACACGACTATCGGCACAATGTCTGTTGTACTCTCTTATTATTATTATTTTTAATTGGGACAAGCCCACCACACTATTCCCAAACCACTGTAACTCCTGCAAGCCAGAATCAACAGTGGCGACCACCAGAAAAGCGAGACAATGAAGCTCGACGAAGTCCCAGAGAAACAATCTAACTGTTTTGGATCCCGCAACGAAATTAATCAGAAATGTATAGCGGAGGAGTAGGAACACCATAATTTCCACTTCTGTGTTACTGTTTTATGTTAATTTCAGTAATTTTGCGTGGCTCGAAAAGCATTTAAAGCCGTTGGTCCTAAGCCTTATCTTTCTACGATTTTGTAGGATTGCCGTCCCATTAGATTGAGATTTTTTAACAACTTACATTGTCATTAATACAAAAATGTTATTATTCTGTATCAGATTTCCTAACAGATAAAATATAGCTTGTATTATTATGTTACTTTATTTTGATTAGTGTTATTTGTTAGAAGATAATTTGTTTTGTTGTTGTGAAAATTTTTAAATTGAAATTGTATATTTAATTGTTTATAAGTATAAATTTTTGCTTGCCAAATGGTAGAATGTTCCAGGAACAAATAATTACTACTGTAACAACTCATGTATGTACCTACATTCAATGCAAATAAAGAGAGTGGCAGAAGAGAGAGGTAGAGTACACCTGTGCGAACGAACACACTTGTACACTAGGTATAATATTTCTTGAGTCGTTGTAGCTATCTAAGAGGAGTCAATCGAAGACGCGAATCTCCACTGAGATTGGCTGCCATAACGAAAGCGTTCCGAAAGACGTACCTCGCTGGGCTGCGGGACTGTTCGAAAGAGATACCGCGGCCCTGGAACACAAAGGGCAAAGAAGGAACATGGATGGGTTTTAGTCAGTAAAAGTCTGACACTCCCTCCCACTCCACCCAGAGCGGGGGGGAGGGGGTATTTGATGATATCCCATCCAAAAAAAAATAGACGTACCTCGCTAGACGAACTCTTTCATGAAGACTAAAATTTGTGTCTTGCTGTGCTGTGTCACGCTGAACAGTCAATTATTCAATCTGTCTTCAGTCTATATTGGGCCACCAAGATACAGGCTGTATCT
This sequence comes from Noctua pronuba, assembly GCA_905220335.1. NCBI lineage: Eukaryota > Metazoa > Arthropoda > Insecta > Lepidoptera > Noctuidae > Noctua > Noctua pronuba. Next base: position 3,090,973 of record LR999919.1, on the reverse strand, counting down.
AGTTTAGGGCCCACGGCAACTTCTACTTATGTAATCTTTTACTATTTTTGTATTTAATAAATTAATATGTTTATTTAAATACTAGCGGCCCGTCCCGACTTCGCACGGGTGGACATTTATTTTCCCCTAATCCCCCCCCAATTTTTTTCTAGTAATAAATATAGCCTATGTTACTAGGGAATAATGTAGCTTTCTAATGGTGAAAAAAATTTTGAAATCGGCACAGTAGTTTTTGAGTTTATTCATTACAAACACACACACATACAAAAATACAAATCTTTCCTCTTTATAATATTAGTGTAGATAATATTGTGAAATTCAATACTTTTCGAAATTTTCCGTATTCGATTAAGTACTCTAGTTCAAATAAACAAACTATGACTTCTCAAGCACTCGGCAAGATATTAAACGAGTGAATTATAGCTAAACGCAATATAAGAACATGCACATTAGGATAACATTCAAAAACCCACCTAACACTACCCACATAAAGCCCAAGATCCTTTGACAAAGAACTTGTTCGATTGTTCTAAAAGGAAATACGCTTTATATTGAAGGTTTTAAGGTCTAAATTGGAGTGTAAGTATAACAATGAAGTGGTATTCAGTGGGTCAGTAGCAAACTATTGCGAGACTCCTAAGATACTTGATATATAAAGCTTGTACGTCCGACTTGTAGGGTGGCTACAGAATAAGGCAAATATAGGATAACACTATTATTAGCAGGAGCAATCAGAATTATTATCTATACATATAAAATTCAAAGTCCTGACTGACTGACTGACTGAGATATCAACGCACAGCCCAAACCGCTGATCCTAGAGACATGAAATTTGGAGGGTGTATTCTTTGTGAAGGGTAGGTATCCACTAAGAAAGGGTTTTTCGAAATTCCACCCCTAAGAGGGTGAAATGGGGTGTTGAATTTTCTATGAAACTTTTTATTCTCGCAGTCGATTGACTTGACAATTTGTGTACATACTATTCAGATAAAATTATGAGATACATGTATCACAGTTTTTCCAAAATCATCCCCCAATTTAAAAATTCAATGTCGTTATTGGCTGACTGATATATCAACGCAAAGCCCAATCCGCTGGTTCTAGAGACATGAAATTTGGAGCGTAAATTCTTTGTAAAGAGTAGATATTCATTAAGAAAGGGTTTTTCGAAATTCCTCCCCTAAGAGGGTGAAATGGGGTGTTGAATTTTCTATGAAACTTTTTATTCTCGCAGTCGATTGACTTGAAAATTAGTGTACATACTTTTCAGATAAAATTATGAGATACGTGTATCACAGTTTTTCCAAAATCATCCCCCAATTTAAAAATTTAATGTCTTGATTGGCGAACTGATATATCAACGCACAGCCCAATCCGCTGGTTCTACAGCCATGAAATTTGGAGCGTGTATTCTTTGTAAAGAGTAGGTATTCACTAAGAAAGGGTTTTTCGAAATTCCACCCCTAAGAGGGTGAAATGGGGTGTTGAATTTTCTATGAAACTTTTTATTCTCGCAGTCGATTGACTTGACAATTTGTGTACATACTCTTCAGATAAAATTATGAGATACATGTATCGCAGTTTTTCCAAAATCATCCCCCAATTTAAGAATTCACTGTCGACTGGCTGACTGATACATCAACGCACAGCCCAATTGGCTGGTTCTAGAGACATAAAATTTGGAGGGTGCGTTCTTTGTGAAGCGTAAGTATCCGCTAAGAAACAGTTTTTTTAATTCCACCCCTAAGAGGGTGAAATGGGGTGTTTAATATTCTGTGAAACTTTTTATTCTCTGAGTCGATTGACTTGAAAATTTGTATACATACTTTTCAATTAAAATTATGAGATACGTGTATCACAGTTTTTTCAAAAATCAAAATCATCCCCCAACAGAGTCAAATAGGGCTTCGAAGCTCACGTAGACGGGCGCATGGCGCGCAGTGTTGCGCGGGGCGTGCGGGGCGCGGGAGTACCTATTAAGTAAGTAGGTAAGATTTTTCTGAGGTAGACGTCTGTAAATATGGTTTATTCCACCGATTTTCGCGTTGGCGCGTGATACGCGACATTGATATTAAATATTATGTAAAAGTTTTATGTCTATAAATAGATTCCTAATTAATCATTTTATTTTCGTCACCGGTGTCCAATCTCAAACCAAGGTATCAATATTCACATAACAATAAGTAAAGTACCTAATTGATATTACTATGAACTAATATTTGCAAGTTATAAGCAACTATATAAAAACCATTTATCTACTATACATACATAGATTACTTATTATCCCAGAAGTAAGATCCCGTGGGCAATTCCCGAACTCCACGCGGGCGAAGCCGCGGGCATAAGCTAGTAGAATATAGAATTCGACGGACAAGAGAAAAGAGCACATGGAAGGAATTGGGGAGGCATTTGCCCAGCAGTGGGACAGTATAGGCAACTAAAAAAAAATAGAATTCGACGGCGCGTTCGAGTTCCACGGCTGCGGGGCTGTTCGAAAGAGATGCCGCGGCCCTGGAACACAAAGGGCAAAGAAGCAACATGGATGGGTTTTAGTCAGTACGAGTCTGACACTCCTTTCCACTCCGCCCAGAACGGGAGAAGTCATTTGATGATTACACATCCAAAAAAAAAACACCATTCAGAATTTTAAGATCCTCATACACAGATTAATGTAGCTACAGTATTAACAAAGATCACTCTATCATATAAATGATGTCATCATCAGTCCAACCGCACACCATTCAAATCGATTCTGAGTAACTGTCATCCTCATCCAGCTACTACTCTGCGAAGATCGTCGTTCAACATAGCCTGACATGCAAAATACGGCGTCCCACAGGGTAGAATACTGGGTCTGCCGTTTTTCTTGATATAATTAAATGATTTCCCGAAAGCAAAAACCAACCAAATGGTTCTATTTGCAGATGATAGTAAGCTATAATAAAATGTACTGATCCACACCACGCAGCAAAACACGACGCCGTCAACGATACGTGTCTAGTTATAGTTTAATAAGGTTTTTTTATATGTATTAGTTTATTTTGTATATTTTATCTATGGGCCTTAGTTGCCTAGTATAAAAATTATTCTTTTTTTTTTTTTAAAACAGGACAAATCTCAAAAACAACTATTCTCATAGACACTGTACGTCTACACAAGAATCACGAGCAGCCATGCCCAAGTTTCGCACGCCTCCACTCCATAACGACTATAAAAGATAAAAGTTGACATTTTTACACGATTCCACATAATCACAGACAAACACAATGACTTATATTCTTTTTATTCACGGTTAAGTGCAAGAAGGCCGGCTAACAATTAGATTTTGTTATCTGTGGTCATCTTGTCTATGAGTATTCGACCTCTTTATTGGGCGCGTTCTTATTTTAAATTCTTTTACGGTTGCGAAATTCAATGAATGGATTTACAGAGCTACAAGGATAGTTTGGCGGTTGCACGCCTTTGACAGGGGGCGTTGTTGGTGTACATTTGTGAAATTGTATTTAAAAAACAAGATGGCGGCACGATTAGTTCAGATTTAGGCCACGTGCCAAAATATCTTTGTACAACTACACTTTTGTATATCGTTAAGATTTGTACTGATATGAGATTTATATAGATAGTGTATTGTAGATTGTTTTCCTTTTTAGTCAATTGCAAGAAGTGTACAGCCCAGTGGGTGTCCAATACTTGCATAATGTGCCGTCACAAACTAGCCCATATCAACAATGGTAACATTTCATGTTAAATTCAATACATTTAGTTCGATATTTCAGTATAATTAAACTGTCAAAAAGTTATCTATACTATATAATATAATTTAATATTATAAAGCTGCAGGGTTTGTTTGTTTGTTTGTTTGAACGCGCTAATCTCTGGAACTACTGGTCCGATTTGAATGATTCTTTCAGTGTTGGGTAGTCCATTTATCGAGGAAGGCTATAGGCTATACAACATCACGCTACGACTAAAAGGAGCGGAGCAGCAATGAAAAATGTTGCAAAAACGGGACGGGATTTTACGCGGACGAAGGTCGCGGGGAACAGCTAGTTATAAATAAATGCGAAAGTGACTGTCTGTCTATTACTTTTTGACGCCGTTATGGTCAAATGGAATTTGATGAAATTTGACAGATATTACGGTATATATGTATACCAAGACTTGGGCAAAAAATACGTTCTTCATCCTAGTAGATTATACCCTTGTGATAATTCCCGACCTATCTCAAAATATTTAAAGTAAAATGTAACGTAACAGTATGGGCATGTGATGCGGAGGAATGAGGAAAATGTCTTGACGAAAGTTTTGAGTATGAATGTGGATGGGTATACGAGTAGAGGAAGACCAAAGAAACGATGGATGCGCTGTGTAAAGAATGATATGGCAAGAAAGGAGGTGTCTGATGAGATGACGAGTAACAGAGAAGTATGGAAGAAGAAGACATGCTGCACCGACCCCAAACGAGTTGGGATAAGGGCAAGAGAATGGTGTAACAGTATCTACGCGAAAATAAGACACAAGGAGCCTAAGAAAGCAACTGTCACTCAGGCAGGTATAACAAGAAAAAAAGATACGACCAAAAAGTCATTTTTAGGGTTCCGTACCTCGAAAGGAAAAAACGGAACCCTTATAGGATCGCTCGCGTGTCTGTCTATCTGTCCGTTTGTCACAGCCAATTTACTCCGATACTACTGGACCGATTGAGGTACACATATGTAAGTCGGTGATCCAAAGACGGACGTGTAACGTAAATTAATGAATTTTAAACATGGGGGATACTTTTGGGGGTCAACTAGAAAATTTTAAAAAAAAATTGCAAATTATATTGTGTTACATTTCAAATGAAAGGGCTCATAGTAAACATTTCATTGAAAAAATAGTTTTAAGATGAATAGTTTTAAAGTTATTTAAGAAAAAAGGCGAAAATTGACCATTCCTCCCCCTTAAAAAAAAATGAAAAAAAATAGTTATTTGCCTATAGATTACAGGAAACCCTATAAATAAGCTTTAACAACAAATAATAAAAATAAATTCAAAATTAAAGGGGGCTCGCTTACTACGATGGTACGGAACCCTTCATGCGCGAGTCCAACTGGCACGTAGCCGGTTTTCTTCATAAACCCGATATTTAATTTTTTGCTGGTCACATGTTTGCACCTGTAAGTACAGCTGCATATAAAGTTCCGGGTATGCAACCTTATTTATAAAATGTAGCAACATCGGAGAGGCCTATGAATCACGGGCGTTTCCCAACTAGGCGCCAAGCCCGTTCTCTGGCTTCCGTGTACTGTTTACCCTAATTGTATTAATGTTATTTGGTTTAATAGACCTGTATTCAGCAAGAGAAATGGGGATTTCAATGATAATTGTCTATAGCTTGTGACTAGTCCAGTAAGGTCACAATTTGATCAGTATTTCATCCGTTACCTCTCTAATCCAGGTCCAGTTGAAAACCAGCGTCAGGCACTAGTTGCCCGGCATTTTGCTGAACTGGGCCTATTTGGCGCAGCCGTGAGGCACACAGTGTTAAATTTTTTGATTAGTTTTAAGTTTTTTTTTGGTCTTGTATTATTTTTGTTTGATATTGTGTGCACTAGTGGCATGTGCCAAATAAATGTATTTCCTTTCTTTCTATTTGGAAGTATATCATCAGCTGCTTCGCCTTTTCCCAACTATGTTGGGGTCGGCTTCCAGTCTAGGCGGATGGAGCGACTGCATATCTGACCTCCACAACCCAGTTGGTACTGGCTAATACGATACCCCTTGGTAAGACTGGTTGTCAGACTTTCAGACCACTGACTACGAGTAAAGACTGTCATAGTCTACAAATGACAGCCATACCCAACGGCTTAACGTGCACCGAGGAAACTCGGTATGTAAAGAGTGGTAACCCATCCACGGATCAACCTAGGCAAGCACGGCTTACCCTAAAGATCGAACCTGGCTGTTATTATTTACCTACCAATGAATATCTTTAAAGCATTAAGAATAATGAACTTAAAACAAATATAAATATGTACCACCTCTATACACTACTGTTAACCCCGCCAGCTATACTTAAAACACAAGTAGCTCCATAATGTCAGTGACAGGTAGTCGGCCCCTGCGCCGACGTAATGACACATTTCCTTTGACATTACAACTAGGAGCAACAAGCCACTCTTTGAGACATAAGACAGAAGATCCAGAAGGTTAATTTCATTTATTTATAAACAGCAACGGTGTAACATCACGCCTTGTAAACCCCGAAGTGTTAGGCAGAGGTGTACCTAACAGTACACCCACAGTTTGCCAGTTTATTTTTAACTAGCGGCCCGTCCCGGCTTCGCACGGGTGGACATTTATTTTCCCCTAATTCCCCCCTCCCCCTAATTTCTAGTAATAAATGTAGCCTATGTTACTCAGGGATAATGTGGCATTCTAATGGTGAAAGAATTTTTGAAATCAGTCCAGTAGTTTTTGAGTTTATTCATTACAAACACACACACACACACACACAAAAATACAAATCTTTCTTCTTTATAATATTATATTAGTAAGATTATCATGTAATAGGAGCCTGTTGCCATCAACCGGACACAAATTCAGACTACGGCTGCTACTGAGAAATTCTTGATGGTAAAACTCAATAACACTTTGCCCGACCCGGAAATCAAACCCAAGACCTCATGCTCAGCAGTCGCGCTTGGGACCTTTTTTGTGGTGTGATTTTATGATTTTTCATTAAAAAAGGGCATAGCGAAAGATTTAAATCTCTGCAAAATCGCAGTGCAAAACCTAAACTAAATCAAAATAGGTTCATCCATTTAGGAGCTACGATGCCACAGATAGATGAGACGTGTTAAACGTATAAAATCCCTTTTTTTTCGTCAGAGGTTAAACATTTAGTATCCTGACATGTTTATAAGGGCAAATGGGAGTGGACTTTTTGGAAATCTCTTTCTTTTGTAACGACGACCCACTCATATTAATGTATACTATGTTTACTCTATGTGATTTGTGTTAGTCATGGTATTTCTTGTTTGGGCTTAGCAATCAAATAGGAGCTTAATGATATTATCATTTGACTTGATATCCTAAATTATGATACGTCTTATTTTGTCATCATGTTTAGAAAATGTTGACAATATTTAGAATAAAGGCCTCTTTACAGAAAACAATTTAATTAATAATTTTAGAGAAACAGGATGTCTTTTAGCACGCGTAGCATAACCACCGTAGAAACGGGTTTTGTTGACTGAAGAATCGACAAAATGACAGATTGTGTCGACAAAAATAGACATGACAAATTTCTTTTCACAATCTGTCATTTTGTCGATTCTTCCGTCAAATATAGTCCCCTGTTAGTTATCACTATCGTTTACTCCCCCCGGTTCTCATTCCCTATTTTCAATTTCATATATTAAATTTTAATTCTTTTGTAGCTCATAATCTTTTAAATACCATCATCATCATCATCATCATTTCAGCCGAAAGACGTCCACTGCTGGACATAGGCCTCCCCCAGGTGTCACCACATTGACCGGTCCCGTGAAGTTCGCATCCAGCGGATCCCCGCAACCTTCACCAGGTCATCGGTCAATCTGTCAATATTTTTATATAATGTAATTACTAATTATGTGCATTATGCAATTTTATACGAATAAAAACTAAAGGAATTGCATATAGTTAAAAAACTAGATTAACAGTTACTAATTAAAGCCAAAATTTACGTACATATTTAAATGCTACATAAAATTATTACAATAATCTTTAGAAAGTTAGTATCCATTGCGGAATAAAAATAACAATAATTCAGACGTTCAATTTAGATTTATCGGATAGATCGGTAGAGCACGTCTTTTTGTTTGGATTCCGCAATAAAATAAAGGAACCCCTTTATTGACGCCCCCACTTTATACTTCAACCCTGTGATGTTTTAGGGTCCATACCAGAAGATCGTATCTTTTTTTCGGAAAAATGACAAAAGATTTTTAATACCAAAAGATCGTTTCTTTTTTTCGGTAAAATGACAAAAGATTTTTAATACCAAAAGATCGTATCTATGTATTTTTTGGCAAAATGGCAAAAGATTTTGAATACCAAAAGATCGTATCTTTTTTTCGTCAAAATGACAAAAGATTTTTTATATTTGCAAGAATTGACAAAGAATACAATCAGACTATTCAAAATATTCTTTGCTGTCCAGGTTTACGTGTTTAGGTTTAGATGTATTACAATAGCATCCAAGGGAATACAAAATCTGACGTCATATATTATATTCAAATTAGGCTGACATTTTTTTTTATACATTACTCTATCTTTTTTTTTAATTCAGCACGACAAAATTCTAAAACGTCGCTAATTTAACTTCACTAATTCCTGTAGGTTCCATGTCTTACCTCCCCTGGGCAGATAGCCGTTCTACTAAATTACTAAGTGACTATATCTTTACCACGACGTGATCTATTTTTAATGATCAAGAAAAAATTGTACGGAACCGTATTCCTGATGCTTGATCCGATTCACGAACTCTTAATTTTATCAGATTAGGCGATTATTAATTATAACATGATAGCCACTTAATAAATTACCTGATCTAGATTTAGGCTCAAATGAAAGGCACAATCATGTGAGAAAGTTAACCATGCAGTAAGTATTATTACTTTCACATTTCCGGTTATTGTTAACATTCATTGTAAACTAGCTTATTCCCGCGGCTTCGCGTCGAGGTCGATAATTGTCCCACGGGATCATACTACCGGGATATAAAGTATCCTATGTTTTAATCCAGGTTATAAACTATCTGTGAACTAAATTTCATCTAAATCTGTTCAGTAGTTTTTGCGTGGAAGAGTAACAAACATCCATCCATCCATCTTCACAAACTTTCGTACTTATAATATTAGGAAGAAGTAAAATAGTACGATGATATACTGAGTGATTTCTTTTTAAGCCAATGTGTCCAGATTCTGAACTGTGGGTCCTAGACGAAAATACTTGTAGCCTGTAGTCCAGAATTCACCTAATATCTAGAACTAAAAAAAATGTACATCTATAACAAGTACACAAAACGGAAACAATTACGTATTATTAAGCAACCGATGATTTTGCAAAGAAAAGACATCAACGCGTGATACAAATGTGTGAAGAAATGACGTTCTGGCCCGACTTCAAAATATAAAGGGTGTAAAAAGACCCTTAACGAAGCCGAAGGGTACTTGTTCTCCCCGTTATTGCGATCATTTTTTTGTTCTAGACCATACCTGGGAACCTTCTAGTTACGGAGATATTGGGGGTCAAAGTTCCAACTTTTTCACAAGTTTTTTTTTAAAAATACATGTTTCTAATGTATTTTTTTTCTTTAAACACCTTCACGACCCCCGTATTATTCAATCCATCCATCAGCATAATGTTTTGAGTCCGTTACATTGAGTTTTACCGTGAAACGTAATTTTTCACCCCAAAAAAAAAAGTCGTTTCCCAGCAATAATTTTTGCGTAAAGTTACTTATTTTGATGTACAGAATGCTGGATTGACGGCTTCGTGAAGGGTCTGTTTACACCCCGTATTACGACACAAGGGCAGGAATTTGAGAAAAATCGTCGCTATTTAGTTTATACCGAAAGAAAGCGAAAACTTCTAGAAAGACAAAATTAATTCCTAATGGCAAAAGCAAAACCAAATAACGATAAGAATATGTAATAGTAAAGAATTATAGAAACTGGCATTAAAAGGCATAAATATGTATACTCTAGCATTATATAAACACTAAAGTTTTGCAAGTCATCTATGCATGTCTGTGTACTAGGAACCTCAATTGACTTTAAGACCAAAATTATATGCTCATTGCAAATAAATGATAATGACTATGATAACACTGGGCCCGACCTGGGAATCGAACCCAAGACCAGCTAGGCAGCAGCCCTTGCAATCACCTTGACCAACGAAGCAATACTTAATTAAATTATATAATTTCAAGACGGCCAGTAATCACCTTTAAAAATTGTAGAACGCAGAATAAAAAAATACAAAGTAGGCCGTATGTACATAGTTGCCTTGGCCGACTTCTGTATAAAAGTCACGTGGTGCTAGCGTATAGGTGGAACGCAACCAATGCAATGCTGACTCATATAATTTCTTCGGTCTTCGGACATGCCTTGCACTATAATGGCAAATATTTTAAAAGTGACTACATTGTTGTGGCGTTACGAAATTCTCAATTGCAAAAATCTAGATTTACATACAGGGTGTAAACGGACCCTTCACGAAGCCGTCAACCAAGGGTTCTGTACATCAAACTAAGTAACTTTACGCAAAAATTGTTGCTGGGAAACGACTTTTTTTGGGGTGAAAAATCTCGTTTTACGGTAAAACTCAATGTAACTCCCTCAAAACATTGCACTGATGGATGAATTGAATAGTATTGGCGGTCGAGCACGTATTTAAAGTAAAGTTATAACGTAAAAAACTTGTGAATAAGTTGGAACTTTGACCCCCAATATCTCTGTAACAAGAAGGTCCCAATGTGTTATTGGGTTTTTTCCATCAGGAATTTCTCAGTAGCAGCCACGGAGTCTGGATTTGTGCCCGGTTGATGGCAATAGGCTCGCCCCCTACATGGGACTTAAACATAAGTGGCGAAATGTGGGTGTACCTATTATGTACACCTCTGCCTAACCCTTCGGGGATTACAGGCGTGATGTTATGTGTATAAGAAAAACACAGGCGCAAAACTTTGAATACAGTAACCAACTTACTTGCATTAATTTCTTGCTAAGTCAATTTATAGAACTACATTCTCGAAGTAAATAGGGAATTGCAACAGATTCGATACATTTTACAACGTATTTTGAACCTTTTCTTTACTAGTTTAGGTCTTACAATAAGTAAGTTTAGCTAGATTTGACTGCATATTAGTATTTTACATGGAGCTACTGCCCCCCCCCCCTCCCCTTAAACTATCCCGCGGGCAAAAACTAGTACTTAACGGTATAAAAGTATTTTTATACGGAGCTTTGACGCTACCAAAATCAGTTGAATTTACGTAAAACCAAAGGGTCAAACCTTTAGACTAATATTTTATTATAGTTCAATATCTGGATGTCTTCCTTGAGGATTGGAACGAAGTAGCACAGAATCGTGACCGTTGGAAGGAATGGAGGGAGGCCTTTGCCCAACAGTGGGATAATATGGGCTAGCTATAATAATAATAGTTTAAAAAAAAACACGCTTTAGAGTGACATCTTTTATTTCTCCTATTCTTCTCAGCAAACCCCATAACAAATAACTATTCCGACATTTTTAGGAGCCATATTGAATTATAAAGAGGTAGCATATGTTTGTAAGTTTGTATGTAGGGGGTGTCTCCGGAACTAATGATCCAATTCAAAAAAATCTTTCACTGGCAGAAAGCTCCATTATTCGTAGGTGCTATCGACCAAAAATTATATTTATATCAAGCATATTAGCCGAGTTATCACATTTTTTACGGTTGAAGTCGCGGTACAAGTGCTAGTTACGATATAAAACAGCGATTTGTTCACGTTACTCTCACATACATAACCGTCCATTCATATCCAGCACAATCTTCTCTTAATTCATTCATCTCGGAACATATTATTAGCATTTATTGTAATTTTATGAGCCTGACGCTTGTCTAATAGCTATTTAGATGCGTAAGTTATGTGTTCGATTGCTACTAATGTTACCAATATGATAATGAATGGAAAGAAAAACAAATCGTTTTTGGAATCTGCCTTTAATTGTACCATTGCAGGGTAAAACCTTTTTAACACGTTTGTATTAGCTTCACTAACAATGTATAAAAACTATGATATACAGGGTGAAAACGGACCCTACTCGAAGCGGTCAACCAAGCATTCTGTACATCAAACTAAGTAACTTTACGCAAAAATGATTGCTGGGAAACTACTTTTTTTTTGGGTGAAAAATTACGTTTTACGGTAGGACTCGATGTAACGCACTCAAAACATTGTGCTGATGGATGGATTGAATAGTACGGGGGTCGCTGAGGTGTTTAACGTAAATTTATAAAATTAAAAACTTGTGAAATACGCCGACGAAAAATTCCATCGAGCGCATGGCTTGTAGACCTATAAAGACCAAATAACTGATTAGGACCAAAATCCTCATAGTCCAAATATATCAAAGGACATTGCCCTATACAGGATACGTGCATGCTAAGGTATTTATTATTCATTAGCTTTTGCCCGCGGCTTCACTCGTGTTAATTTAGGATTTGACAATTGAAAATTCGGGTTGTACTCTGCTTGTAATAATATAATTCAATCATGATTCGAAAGACACGCCGCGCCATCTATTATCATAAGAACGTTATTGTTGTTTTCCTAGGGCACAGTATTTTTTTTCGGGATAAAAGGTACCCTATGACCGTTTCTGTACACCTAAAAACGTATATGCAAAAATTCAGAATGATCGGTTAAGTGGTTTAGGCGTGAAAAGGTAACAAACAAACTTACTTTCGCATTTATAATATTAGTAAGGATAGATCTACAAGGACCAAATACAGTCCAAAATGGCTACGGTACACTGCCCTGCACAGATATTAGGTACATTGGTAAATAAAGGCAGTAACACATACATTAAAACAACCGGTTTTAGCCCAGTGTTACAGGATATGAGCCAAGCGAGAGAGAGGGACGCGATTATAGGCTAGTTCCGTGAACTTTACCTTTAAATATATACTTAGGTATGTACTTAGATTCTTATAAGATGGTTAGGTGATTTTGTGTATCTGTGGTAATAGTGGTGTATGTATCGCACACCATTTAAGGTGATATATTGAAAAAAAATGTGGTTTTTCTATTTCGTGTAACTTGTTAAGTATGGGGAATAGGGATTTAAAATTTTGGTTATTGTTTTTTGACTCTTTGGTCTAGTATCGTGTAAAAGGAATACATGATTCAATGATTTTTTTCTCGATACAAAAAAAATGCAAAGTTATATCTATTTTTTTACTTTTTTCGTCATCACGGCGTAACGCTTAAGAGTTATTCAATGGAATTTACTTTAAAGATAAGAATGATTATATCAAAGTTTACTCATTTGTTAAAAAAGGAGTAAATTCGTTTTAACACATACGTCGTTTTATTCCGAATGCACGCACATTATAGCCATCTCTTCTTTTGCGTTTCAAAAGTAATTGCATCACTTTCGCTCGCTTAGTAGATCAGTTGAGCTACGATTTATTTTCGAGGTAGCGCCTTAAATATACAAGGTGTAAACGGGCCCTTTACGAAGCCGTCAACCAAGCATTCTGAACATCAAACTAAGTAACTCTACGCAAAAAGTATTGCTGGGAGACGACTTTTTTTTGGGGTGTCACGTTTTACGGTAGGACATAATGTAACGAGATCAAAATGGGTGCATTGGATAGTAAAGGGGTTATGGAGGTGGAGGTATTTAAAGTAAAGTAACAACATAAAAAAAAAATATTTAAAAAAAAACTTGCGAAAAGTTGGAACTTTGACCTCTAATAACTCCGTAACTAGAAGGTTCCCAGGTATGTTCTAGACAAGAAAATGCTCGCAATGACGGGGAGAACAAGTGCTTTACGGCTTCGTTAAGGGTATTTTGACACCCATTATGATACTTAAAGTCATTTTGCACATTCTCAAACAGCAGATACGTTGTCAAATAACGATATAACACTTTTTAAATACTACTCAGAAGTTTGTACTTCAAATAATTTGTTTGCGTTGTAACGATGCATTACTACGTAACAACCAAATCATAAGTGGAGAAAACGTGTTAATGAAACGTCTTGGCAATGAACTAAAAACGACTAAACAGTAATTAGACGTTACACTTTTAAGAAACAGAGCCGCTATGGTTATATGACGTTTGACAGTTTGAGTTTTTTGTTTGTCTGTGCGCAGTTTAGGCGCGTTCCTTTTATGGTAATCAAAGTCAAACCTGTGTACAACATATAGCTCAATATAATAATAATTAATGATCCTGGACACGGCTCGTATTGTTAGGAGGTTCCTCTCTCTGGAGCCCTGACCGCCGGAAGCTTGGACCCTGTTCCCGATACCGGTGGGCTACTATTTTTTATATTTTTAAATGTTTTTTTATATTATTTTGTAATGAAATATTTAAAAATGTAAATCTTATGTATAGAAATGAATAAAGGAAATTAATGTTAATGATAATATTTTTTTTATTAATTAATATATTTTGGTTCCTCTCTCTCCCTAACGACCGGTAGCTTGGACTCTCTGCTCCCGACACCGGCGGTCCGCTATTTTTTATATTTTTAAATGTTTTTTATATGGTTTTTTTTTTTAAGAAATATTAAACAATGTTAAAAATGTGTAGAAAAATGAATAAAGATTTACGTAAATGATAATATTTATCCGTGGTGCTAGGCAATTACTGGACTTACCCCAGTTGTAAACGTCCCTTTGTGCCTATTGGCCTTGTTAGGGTTCCGTACCTCAGTCGACAAAAACGGAACCCTCGTTTATGTAATACTTTCAATTCGATTCAATTCATCATCATCCTCCACAGCCCGACTTCACCCACTGCTTGGTATAGGCCTCTCTTTGCCTGTGCCAAGCTCCACGTTCTTGTGTCAGCCTCATCCAGGATATTCCCGCGTTGTCAACAATGTCGTCTGCCCATCTTGACGTCGTTCATCGTCATCAATTCAATTACCCTTAACAATTTCACGAATGTTCACCCTGTCTGTCATTCGAGCGCAAAAATATCTTCTTAGCCATGTAACCTACATTCTTAGTTTTGTCGTCTAGGTAGGTAGAAAAGAGGTATATTGCTTTTTTCACAATCTCCTTTTACTGAGGGTCACTTCAACTATGAACTTCTTTTTGAAGAATTTTGCAATGCTACCAACATGAAGGCAAAAACTAATTGTTGAAATGTTACGTAACAATTTACAAAATTACGTAAATGAAATTAACTATGCATTTCATTATAAAATTAGTATGTAAGCTTGAAAGATATAATTTACGAGGGCAATCTGTTGACATATATAATGAATATTATAATTAGCAAATTAACTTTAATATCAAAATCTAAAGGTTTCATCCTGTCACTTGAAAGTTCAGCTAAGTTCAATAACTAATCTAAATTAGACTATTAAATACATCTTGGAAACGACATTTTAATGGAATATTAAGCCTATAATCTTCCCACTGCTGGGACGCAGGCCTGGGCAGAAAGTGGGCCATAATCAACCACGCGGGCCCAGTGCGATTTTTTGGTTCTAGGCCAAACATTTAGCCAAATATTCCTCACAATAATTTCCTTAAATCAAAGACAATATTACAATCTCAGTACCGAAATAAAAAAGATATTACCATAATTTAAATTCCAATTTCA
The DNA here is from genome assembly GCA_905220335.1 of Noctua pronuba. Classification (NCBI taxonomy): domain Eukaryota; kingdom Metazoa; phylum Arthropoda; class Insecta; order Lepidoptera; family Noctuidae; genus Noctua; species Noctua pronuba. Next base: position 3,075,607 of record LR999919.1, on the reverse strand, counting down.
ATTTAAACGCTGACGTTATTCAAATTAAACCGAACGCACCTTCGACGGTCCAATTTTAAAAAGTTGCCGCGCATTTCCTCGACATACGAATCTATCCGTCAAAAATTCACGCTTCCTATTCACCCTTCCCGCCCTTGAATACAGACCACTTACTTTTTTTACGTATAGAGCTGAGCCAACGTGCAATGGTATAAAAACTCGCGGCGACCAATCGAGAGCAGTCAGTAGCCTTCGAGCAGTCTAACACAGAAGTGCAAGATGAGAGTTCTGGTGGGTTGAAACTTGAGTTTCCTTACTTACAAAACTCTTTGGTGCTTTTAAAAAATAATAATTAAAATTTAAAATTAGTGTTTGCGTGGTTCAGTGTTGTGATTAGTGATGTGATATCGACATATCGATTTAGGGAACGCTTGTGTGTTAATCGATGTTTTAATCGGTTGTTTTTCACAGATTGTCGCCGCCATCCTCGCCTGCGCCGCAGCCGCGCCCTCCGGTCTGCTGGGATCTCCCTATGGCCATGGCCTCATCGGTCATGGGGGTCTTGCGGTAGCCCACGCGGCTCCGTACGCCGTGGCCGCTCCGCTGGCCGTGGCTCACGCCCCGATCGCCGTAGCCCACGCCGCCGCCGCCCTCCCCACCATCTCCCCCGGAGACATCCAGGGTGCCGCCATCGACGCCCATGTTGAAGCTTCCGACCACGTCCGCGCCGCCTCTGATGCCGCCCGCGAATACCACGACCAGGCCTCCGAGCTCCACGGACAGGCCATCAACGCCGCTGAAGACCACTCTTGGCAAGCTGTTGACGCCGTGAAGACCGTCGAGGCTCAGTTGGACGGTGCTGCTGCTGGTGCGGCCCCCGTGCTCGCTAAGCAGATCGTTGGTCACGCTCCCCTGGTCGCCGCCGCGCCCGCCGTGTACGGCGCCCACAGCCTTGGTTACGCCGCTCACGGTGCCGGCTACGCCGCCCATGGTGTTGCCCCCGCCCTGGCCTACTCCGCCCCTGCCTACGGTGCCAGCCACTCCGTGTCTAGCCAGTCCCTGTCCCAGTCCCACCCCGCCCCCGTGGTCCACGCTCCCCTTGCCGTGGCCCATGCTGCCCCCTACGGTGTTGCCCATGCTGGTGCCTACGGTGCTGCCCCTTACGGCCTCGCCCACGGCGCTTCCCTCGGTTTCGCTCATGGACTCTCCGGCCACGCATGGTAAACTGTGATAAAAATTTAGATACCAAAAAAAATACTCAATGTTTTGGATTTTGTAAATAAATTATATAAAAAAAAATACAGGCTAACAGAGGCGAGGATGTGTGAATAAATGAAATAGTAATTTTATACAATTTGTTGTTTCCTTTGATTTATATCTCGACACACTTTATACATGACATACATATTTATAACTTCCCATACACTCAAGACCATTGACATAACAAATCACGAATGATTTTGAACAATAAAATCGGTAGTTACTTCGATTATTTAAAAACAAATACGAGATAATCGTTCCTATTATTCGAATTTCAAAATGTCAAGTTCAATATGTAAGTTGTCGACCTTAGCACAGTTACATTCAACGACTCAATTTATAAGAATTACTATTTAAAAATGATATCGATATCATTGATATAGTTTTACAACCCAACACAAAGACATTCTCATTACTCATTGTCAGTATAATCTAATACCTTTGCCATTAAAAACCTAAAAAGGCAAAGGCAAGACTTCCTGACAGCCAATACTGTCAATAATAACTTTTTTAAAACACAAAAAGGTTTTTATAGTCGCCACGCCTCATTTTAAATGCGTGATTAGCTTTTTTATAATGTTTAGGTAGTCAAGGTTATATGTTTAGATATTTAAAACTTCCGCTTTGGTATCAGTTAGCGTGTTAAATTAATTATTTACGTTCAAGCATATATTTGTTGTTTTTTCTAAGATACGAAGTTGATTTACTTTGAGATATTTTGTAGAAAAAATATCGGAGAAGGACAAAGGATATGAACGGGGTCGATATTATTATTTAAATGTTTTTGCAAGGTCGTGGTTTTACACGTTTATAATGAAGGATTTAGTATTAAATTGAGTGCTAGGTCGACTAAAAATGATTAATTTTTCAAAGCTTTCGAAAAAAAAATCTGCATCAAAACGAATTAACAATATCATAGCTAAGAAACAAAACCAATGTTTAACAATACATCGCTTTTAAAAGGCCTATTATAAGGCTTTAAAAAACTAAGATTTTAACATTTTTATTCCATAATAAAACAGACGAAATTCATCATCTTCCTGCCTTTGTCCCATTCTATTTGAGGTCGGCGTAATACGTTTTCTTCTTCCATTTTCCCCTTTCAGACGTTATAATTAACAGACCAAAATACTAGCCCATTAAAAGCTCCATAGACAAGACAAGAAAAAAAACGATAAAACATATTTTAAAAAAAGCGACTGAAATATCTTTCCTCATAAATCATATTTATTTCTGTAAATTGGTTTTACAAAACACTTTTACATGTCATCATGTTGTTTTAAAACTAGATGGGGCCGGTGTTTCGTACCTGACTACTCTGAGAAGAAACATCCGAAACAAACTCAGAGGTCACTCTCTCTTTTAAAGTCCAGACATTGATCAAGACATTTGAGGACCATGCAGATTAATCTCTGAGATGGTTTTTTGAAGAAATAACCACACAGATTTGAGTGGACCTGTCCAGTCGGTTCAAGCATTTGTCAGGGATCGTGTAGCTCGACTCATAATCCAAGGAGCTCAACGACACGACGAACAATACCAAAGAAAGGACATTTGGGTAGGCCGCATAAAGTACTCATTTTTTCCTTCCACACTACTTAAATATTGCATACAACAGACATCAGTAACATTTCACATTATTGTATTATCAACTAAATAGTTTCAAGAAATGGAGTAGGTAAGTTCTCAATACAAAATGGCCCCTTCCCACAACAATTAGATTCGTTATGAAATCGGTTCAAGTGTGCCAACTAAATAGATATAAATTAAACTTAATGGCAAATGTTACAGTCTTAGGGCGTGTACAGAGTAACGGAATAATATTGGGGTATTTCTCAAAGCGCAACTATTTTTAAGCGCAACTAAATTATTCCTCAAAGCGCTACCATGATGAAAAATATCGTTAATGAATCCATCATACCCATTACCCATCTCTATTTTTCATCATGGTTGCGCTTTAGTTGCGCTTAAAAATAGTTGCGCTTTGAGGAATACCCCATAATACCGTAGAAGAAGAATCAAAATAGGATAACAATATGAATCACGTTAAAATTGTTAAATGGGTCACAGACGTAGTTAATATTATGATTATTCACTTTGTGATCAGCTCTCCGCGTGCTCACTGCCTTTTCAAGGACATTTCAAAACGCTTAGTTGACACTTCCCGTGACCCACGTTGCCATACAACGTGGCAATACCGCTAGTCTCTTGGGTACATTACCAGTTGACAGCGTTGAGGAGTTTTTGACGCCATTTTTTAAGTTTATTGTTAAGTTAGTTACTTTAGGTTATTTTAATTTATTAATGTATATAATATTTAGCTAATAAATGATTCCCTTTTATGAATTGAAACGTAATTCATAATATAATCCTATTTTGAATCTGCTAAAACGGCCATATTAGATCCCCTGTTAGGTACACCTAAGCCTGCTAACTATGTTAGGATCGGCTTCCAGTCTAACCAGATGCAGCTGAATACTAGTATTTTACATGGAGCTACTGCCTATCTGACCTCCACAACCCAATTACTACACTCCATTATAAGACTGGTTGTCAGACTTTTGGGCTCCTGGTTAATAGAAATTCATTTTGTCTAAGCCCTCTGGATCTCTCTCCTCCTGAAATTCATTTGGAAAGGCTTTTGTCCAGCAATGGAGTGATGCAAACTGACAGTAATCAGTAGCGACTTCACTGTCTTTGACAAAGCTAGACATTTTACATTCAGTAAAAGAAACTTATTCGTTTTTAAGACACGTTGTAACAATGAATGGTACCTACCTGACTACCTGCTTAGTAATATACAAAGGTGTGTATTTCTTGTCTACATATCTCTTTGTTGACTGTATATATGAGTTGTATTGTCGGAGGATTGTGAAAAGGTTGGAACTTTGACCCCCCAATACCTCCGTAACTACAAGGTTCCCAGGTATGATCTAGAGTCTAGAGCAAAAGAAATATCGCAATCACGGGTAGAACAACTGCCTTTCGGTTTCGTTAAGGGTCTATTTACACCCTTTATATTCAGTCTTCTTTTTCAAACATCAATCTCATTTACAGAATCAGTCACATCTAAATAACCTAATAATAAGGTCATATAAATTATGAAGGACGGGACGGTTGATGTGTGTCGGGCATGTCACCGTCCGGGTGAGTCCATCAGACATATTATTTCCGGTTGTTCTCGTCTGGCTAACGGCGAGTACTTGCACAGGCACAACCAAGTAGCCAGGATTATTCACCAGCAACTTGCCTTGAAATATAAACTTGTGGAATCTGAGGTACCGTACTACAAGTATGTGCCCGACCCAGTTCTCGAGAAAGACCATGTCACGCTGTACTGGGATCGGTCTATCATTACTGACAGGACTATTGTCGCCAATAAGCCTGACATAGTAGTGATAGACCGATCAGCGCGCCGCGTAATGATAGTCGATGTTACCATCCCGCATGACGAGAACCTCGTGAAAGCTGAGAAAGAGAAACAAATAAAATATCTCGACTTGGCACACGAGGTTGTCGACATGTGGAATGTGAACTCGGCTGTCATTGTGCCGATTGTCGTGACGGCCAATGGCCTTATGGCCAAGAGCTTCGACGACCACCTTTCGAAGCTCTCCTTAGGCGGTTGGATCAAGGGCCTGATTCAGAAGGCAGTACTCCTCGATACGGCTCGCATTGTGAGGAGGTTCCTGTCTCTGGAGCCCTAACCACCGGTAGCTTGGACCCTGCTCCCGACACTGGCGGACCACTATTTTTTATATTTTTAAATGTTTTTTTAAATGGTTGTTTTAGAAATATTTAAAAATGTCAAAAATGTGTATATAAAATGAATAAAGGAAGGTCATATAAAAGTCATTGCAGTATTTAAATAAACTCATAAACCAGTCTTAAACTTAGGTTGAAACCACTGAGACAGTCTAATCACGTCTTTACCTACATTCTAGTTTAGTCTACCTCACTATATCCTAGATATTACGGCCGCCATGTTGAATTGTTACGCCAACAATCAAACTGGTATACTATTTACTTTACTTTTGTACATATCGACAGTTTCTGCACCTATGAGCTCATTTTGTAAACTTGGTCTGTTGGTATAGGCTAATCTTAGGAATAGTTGTGGTTTCTTTGGTCCTCAAAACAAAAGCCTGAAAAAATCATCACGTAATTTTTTTTGTTGTCAGTTAAAACCTGTTCAGGGAGATTCATTGATGCCTCTGCCCTGGAGTGTAAATGTGGTGCTGTTCCACAAACAATGGGGCACTTAATATCGTGTCCTGCGTGCGTTGTTTGTTCTTTAGAGCAACTGATAGACGACACTGGCGCCAAACTCGTAGCCCAGTTCTGGGGCGACACAATTTAGATTGCCATCGACACGCTAAGAAGAAGTGAGTCTTGAATAGTCTCGCTTGCTCATATTTGAATTGTGTGGCCCCAGAACTGAGCCACTGGTTTGGCGCCTTCAGTAGCATCCATCAGTTCCTGTAATGAACAAACAATGATTTTATAGCAGCCTAGCTTATACCTACGGCTTCGCCCGCGTGAAGTTCGGTAACTGTCCCACGGGATCATACTACCGGGATAAAAAGTATCCTAAGTGTTAATCTAGGTTGTAAACTATCTAAGTGCCAAATTTCGTCCAAATTCGCTCTGAAGTTTTCGCGTGAAAGAGTAACAAACATCCATTCACCCATCTATCCTCAAAAACTTTCGCATTTATAATATAATATTAGTTAGACCAAGCTTTTGTCCACCCACAACCAGGTCAAGTCACAATATAAAAGCTGACAGGGGCCTCCACCTGGACCTGGACAAATCGAACTCAAGACCTCAGAAGCAGATCTTGCAACCACTAGACCCACGAAACAGAAACAGATAGAAAGATAGATTAATACTCTTTTAAGTGCACCAGTTAAGTGCAGTAGTCTGTGATACATTCCACTTACTGACGCTAAGTGCGTATGCTCGCAGATTTATAAGTAGGTTAGTAATGTGCTCAGATACAAGCAGCATCTTAATAGAGAACCAGTTTACTTTGTAATCTGATAGAGAAAGTGAAATGAGATCATTACAATTGAGTATTGTAACATTCCAGTTGCACTGACATAATTTAAAGTTACAAAATATGCGCGGAAAGGCGTATCCTATGGGGAGCTTGAAAGAACAAAATGTTCTGGATAGAAAGACTAGAACATATGACAAAACATAAGCACCATTTGACATATAAAGGGTGTAAAAGGACCCTTAACGAAGCCGAAAGGCACTTATTCTCCCCGTCTTAGATATTTTTTTTGTTGTAGACCATACCTGGGAAACTTCTAGTTACGGAGATATTGGGGGTCAAAGATCCAACTTTTTTCACAACTAAATACAATTTTTTAAGGTTATAACTTTACTTTAAATACCTCCATGACCCGTTTACTATTTAATGCATCCATAAGCACAATGTTTTAAATGCGTTACATTGATTTTTACCGTAAAAGGTTTTTTTTTTTCAATCCAAAAAAAAAAAGTCGTTTCCCTGCAATAATTTATGTGTAGGGTTACTTAGTTTAATGTACAGAATGCTTGGTTAACGGCTTCTTGAAGGGTCTATTTACACCCTGTCTACAAGGTGGAAAGGATACCGACGATAAAACGCTTACCACTAATTCAGTACATCATTCCAAACCACCCACATGGAAATTTTTCACCGGTATTTTTTTTTAAATCAGTTGTTTCCTATAAAAGTGCAATACCTACCTAAAGTACAATACCAGTCAAAATGCTCTGAACGGCAATTTTTTTTCAGTATAATGTACTGAATACGTGGTAAGCTTTTCTTTAAGCGTTTTTTTTCTTCCATTCGGTATACAAGTCAAGAAACAAATGAAGTCGTCCAGAATTACTATGCCCTATGTATTCCTAAAAATCGAAAGTTCTCTTAGAGGTTTTCGATTGACAGTAAGAAAGAATTTACCATTGGATTGTATTGGTCTATCTGTTTGATACTAGAAATGGGGCATTCACTGTGATAACCAAGATTTGTATGTAAACTTAAGCGCCTGTCCATAACTGCAATGCAATGAGCCAGAATTTCAAATTGATCTTAAACGCCTTCACGAATAGCTTATGCAAACCGTATAGCGATACGTTGCATTACCTAAATTGTCAGGTGAACAGTAGACCATCTCAGTTAAAATTATTATTGGTGAAATAACTTCAAACGACAGGAGACGGGAGATGAACTAAGTTTTTAAACTCAAACTCAAATTCAAAGCATTTATTTCAATTAGACCATTACAGGCACTTTTGAAAGTCACAGATAAAAACAAAGAGCGAAGCTACAGTCACAGACACAAGGCATAATAACTTGTGAAAGTACTCTAAGAAGTATTCTAAACCCTTGAAATTTTAGCCAACTTAAGCAGCTTCCTCAGCTCATCAGGATCACAGAAGGAACGCGTTTGGGCAGTCCTATCTACCTCTTCATAGCTTAACATAAGTTTTATTTATTTATTCGACTTACAACTATTATTACAGGTATTTTTAACCCTAATTCGATAGAGTGTAAATCAAGCATTATTATTAACAAATATTTATTATATAAACTATTCAAAACGAGATCATGACTTGAAATTAATCTATTGCTAAAACAAAACATCATCTGCCTAGCGTTTTCCCAACTATACTGGGGTCGGCTTCCAGTCTAACCGGATGCAGCTGAATACCAGTATTTTACATGGAGCGACTGCCTATCTGACCTCCACAACCCAGTTAGTACTGGGTGAAATAAAAATTAATCTACTGCTATCTAACTACCTACTTAATTCCAAGCAAAGCTCTCGACATATCCCGGAGAAAATTAGGTTCTTCATCATGTAAGAGACATCCATACAGAAGGAATTAACTACCTATCGAGCCCTGACACCGTGCTTCGGAAGGCAGATCTCGGGGAAATTTGATGATTTCCCATACGAAAAAAAAAATGCTGGTTTTGTTACCGGACTGTTTGCCCCTGAGGAGTGATAAAATATTAGCTAGACAACAGATTCGTAGCAGCTCAGTGCTCTAGGCTCCTTTAAACTCCCCACTGGGAGGAGTCCGAAGGTCAAGCACAACAAAAACTAAACATAGCTTACACAATACCTATTCGTCTTTCACGCAAGTAAATATTACAACATCCATCCAACATACCGTAAGTCACGATCATCAATCACAAACGTCATAAGACTCATGCGCATCGCTTTACACACACATTCATAGTATCGGTACTTCCACACAACTTCATATTCTTACAAATTCAAATTAACTTTGTCTGTCTGTAACTCAACATCATCATTTCAGCCGAAAGACGTCCACTGATAGACATAGGCCGACCCCAAGTGTCGCCACGTTGACCGGTCCCGTGCGTTTCTCATGCACGGGATCCCCGCAACCTTCACCAGGTCATCGGTCAACCTAGTGGGAGTCCTTCCAATGTAACATCTTCCAGTTCGCAGTCGCCACTCCAGAACTTTTCGGCCCCATCGGCCATCCGTCTGTAACTCATTCAAGCCCAAACCACAGGCCCCAACCAAGTAGCCTAGGACCTGGAGAAGGACATGATCGGCTACTTTTCATCCCGAATATTATCCTGGTCAGGAATTTCTCAGCCACAGCACGAAGTCTAGACGAGTGCCCGGTTGATGGCAATAGGCTCGCCTCCTATTAAATGGGACTTCAACATAACTGGCGCAATGTGGGTGTGAGATTAGTGGGCAATTTGAGGTACAGTTTTGTGTAACTCACGTTCAAAAAGTGCTGATTTTCACCCTAGAATTTTGATTTTGTACTATAGGTGCACCTGCCTAGATCTCCGAGGATGGCGATGTAATGTTATCTTACAAAATACAAAAGACACGCAAACAAAGTCGCGGACATAAGCTAGTATAAACATAACGTCACAAAGATTCATCAGACACACACACATCTAAACACAACGTACTTGTTACGTCGCAAGATCATCGTCCGTAAAGGTCGGCGCCCGCGCATCTTCACAGTTCAAGATCAACGGAAAGTAAGAACGGTTCGGTGGCTACGTAAAAAACGTCATGATTTTAAAGTATGCGACGTCATTTGATTTTCAGAAGTTCACGACTCTCTAAATCCTTTTTGAGGAGGCTGCGGGACTGTTGGGAAGAGATACCACGGCCCTGGAACACAAAGGGCTAAGAAGGAACATGGGTGGGTTTTAGTTAGTACAAGTCTGACACTCCGTTCCGCTCCGCCCAGAGCGGGAGGGGTCATATGATTTCCCACCCCAAAAAAAAAGGGTGGTCATGTCTTATATTGAATCAATTAACGACTGATGTATTAATGACTTGTGTATACAAGAGCTGGCTTGAAAAAATATTTTAGTATTTTCGTTTTTTTTTCAGATCGTGGAATTTATATAAAAATAATCCCGGTAATACGATCTCGCTGGACATCTATCAAACTCCACATGGGCGAAGCTGCAGGCTTCTAGTAATTTCTAAATATTATTTGAAGATCATCGCCATGCCGGACAAATGTGTGAGACGATGACATTGAAGTCTTAAGTTCAACAGCAAAATTACCACTGCTACAAGCAAAGTCATCTCCTGCTCCTTTTTTTTTCGGATGGGAAATCATCAAATGACCCTCCCCCCCCCGCTCTAGGCGTAGTGGAAGGGAGTGTCAGACTTTTACTGACTAAAACCTATCCATGTTCCTTCTTTGCCCTTTGTGTTCCAGGGCCGCGGTATCTCTTTCGAACAGACCCACAGCCCTCAGTACCATTTCTGCTCTGTAAATATACCAAAGCAGTAACACCACTTTCGCCGAGGTTGACCTTGAGAACCATATGTCTCTTTTGCCCACCTGCCAGGACACATACGGGCGACACGTCCCGTCCACTAGCCACTCGGACACTGTGGTCACCTCGAAACGTAACACTCTCAAGTTCAAGGTCATTTTGTTATTTCAGGTCTAGACTAAACTATTGTCAATAGTCACTTTAAATTTTAAAGTTCAAGGTCAAAGCTCGCGCATCGTAAGCTCAAGGTCACCAGAAAATTAGCCTCGCTGATGATTTTGTTTCGTTAAACATCTTCTAATCATCTACCAGACCAGTCCAACTAATCATTATAATGATGACTCAATCATTTATGACTACAACATGAAAAAAGTTCGCTGAAAGATCATCGCCCGCGCATCGTCAGTTCAAGGTCATTATGAAAGTGAACGTCAGTTACGAACAGGTTTTATTGAACGTCTTCTCGTGTTCTGTATTAATTGTGCCTTCCGCTACAAGTTACAAGTGAAATGTAAACTGGGACATTATTATAATTTAATTTTTATTGTTTCTGTGATCTTTCGTTGAAGGACCTGCATTTTGAGCACTTACATGTAAATTCCATTAAATGGCGGGACTTTTTAAATGTCATGTGCCATTTTTATTCTGATACATTTCACCAGCTGAATGACTTTGATATAGGAAATGCTATCGGGAATTCTGGAAAAATCTTCCTTTACAGTTTAAAAATATATATTTTTACAAAAGAACGAGCTTTTCTCAAGGCTTAAATAAGGGGTCGTCTTAAAAGTATAAGTGGCCTAAAACCCTCACCTCTGAAACCTCTTTATAGCCCTCCCTCCGCCTTGGTCGTTAGTATTTAGGGTACCCCTCCTCCCACCTCCCAAAATCACGTGTACTTTTTATTATTTGAACAGATCAAATAGTTTAAGAATCTGTCTAAAAACAACATCAACGAAAAATGTCAGATTTTTTGACACAAACTCCTTTTTCAGTCATTATTGTTAAAAATATTTTACACATCCCACAAACTTTTTTTTCTCCGTCCCACGAAAATTACACGTGATTGCCACCTTATAAGACCCTATTTACTATGATACAAGTAAGCATAGCTTATCATGTGAGTCGAAAAAAAAATTGCCTACGCAGCAAGAACACGCATTTCAAATATATTCAAAACATTGCGGAAGGCAGTCTTACATACTTACCTTAATTACCGAATTTGAGAGCAATATCAAAGCTTGTACAATTTATATTTACGATTAAATACACCTTTGGTATTTGTTATTTTTTTCCAAGTAGAACTGAGATTAGAAAATTTACATAATCAGGAAAACACGATTAGACTAAAAAGACACAAGGGTTCAGTACACGAAATACATGTTAGATCAATAAAGCTTATGAAGTTTCCATGATATGCCTAGTCTTTTCCCAACTATGTTGGGGTCGTCTTCCAGTCTAACCGGAAGCAGCTGAACACCATATTTAACATGGAGCGACTGCCTATCTGACTCCCACAACCCCGTTAGTACTGGGTAATACGATACCTCTTGGTAAGACTGGTTGTCAGAATTTTTGGGCCACTGACTACCTAACGACTGTCAAAGATCTACAAATGACACCTGGGACCAACGGCTTAACGTGCTTTCCGAGGCACGGAGGAAACTCGGTATGTGTGGTAACCCATTCACAGACCAACCTAGGCAAGCACGGCTTAACCTAAAGATCGACCCGAGCGGCTGTTATTATTTAGCCACGAGCTCTTCAGCTTATGAAGTTTCCAAACCACGAAAATTATCTCGAATATTTCGTGCACAATAAAATAACACCATATTTGGACCGCATAAAGTCCCCACAGACAAAGTTGTTATAGTAGACTCAAGGAACACTCAATAACCTCGCTCTTTGTAGAAAAAACCCATGAAATCAGAGGCGATAATAATTATAACGTTTCATCATCTGCTTAGACCTCCACAACCCACTTAGTACTGGGTAATACGATACCCAGTAAGACTGTCAGACTTTTTGGGCCACTGACTACCTAACGACTACAAATTACAATGGCTTAACGTGCTTTCGAAGGGACGGAGGAAACTCGGTATGTAATGGGTGGTCACCCATCCACAGACCAACCTAGGCAAGCATAGCTTAACCTAAAGTTCGACCCGAGCGGCTGTTATTATTTAGCCACGAGCTCCTCTAATAATTATTACGTTTAAGATATTCAAATGAAAATCTTCTATAAAACTTGGCCAACTCAGTAACGAAATCAGAACCCCACGATCTGCAGTCATATGTATGTTTAACTAGCTTATGCCCGCGGCTTCGCTCGCGTCGAGATCGGTAATTAACCCCCGGGATCGTACTACCGGGATATAAAAAGTATCTGTATGATAACCCAGGTTATAAAGTAGCCGTGTGCCAAATTTCACCCAAATCCGTTTAACCGTTTTAGCGTGAAAGAGGAACAAACATCCGTACATCCTCACAAACTTTCACATTTATGATAAACCCGAAAAGCACTGTGAACCTCCCCAAACGTGATGGGTCCCGACATCCAAATGAGATAAAAAAAGAAAATGTTTTTTTGGGCAAAACGACCTCATGTGGTGGAGCTACTTGAAATATCAGCTTTTAAAATCTTGAACAGTCATAGAGAAAGAGCCTTCAAAACTTCTGGCCGTCAAGGCTCAGCGTCTGCACGTCTGAACATACTCCGAAACACTGAGCCCGCAAAGACTGCTGCCCAGAAACCAAAGAACCAGTTAACGGAACCCTGAGCCCGGAAGGCCCAGCACCTGATAAGGACCTTTAAAGCTACTCGCTATCTGTCACGTAGGCAGGTGAAATACCTAGCAGTGACCAAACCCGACCAAAAGATCGCTTGTCCCACGAAACAATGTTCTTTGCACTTTTTTGCAATTTATAGCAATCGTATAAAACGTCGGTCAAGCAGGAAGCTGAGTTGAAGTTGGGGTTCCGCATAAGCCTATAGCAGCGAAGCGTACAAAAATGATTTCGAAGCGAAGACGAAAAGAGCTTTCTAAAAATCTCAGGAAGATTTCGATAGACTTGGCAGATTTTCTATACATCCTGTCTCGTTTCCGACCTGTTTTCTTAAGTAGGTAAGCTATTTTAAAGCAATTTCTACTAACTAAATCTACAATACCCACCTTGTGCGCCGGAGTCGTTGCATTTGCGACTGCAACTCGGAGAGATAAAGTTCAAAAATCTCCGATGGGCACATGAGTTTTCCAAACTTCACCTCCGAGTCACGAGCATTCTTCAAACCAGAACGGAGCGAACAGTTCCTTGGCGGTAGAAGGCATGGCTCCTCACAAGGAAGTCTAGGAAGTCTACGTTAACTAAATAAACGGTGTAAGAAGACCCTTAACGAAGCCGAAAGGCACTTGTTCTCCGGTCATTGCGATCATTTTTTTGTTCTAGACCATACCTGGGGACCTTCTAGTTACAGAGATATTGAGGATCAAGTTCTTCTTCAAAGGTTTTTTTTTTATAAAAGTTTTTAATATTGCAACTTTACTTTAAATACCTCCACGACCCTCTTACTATTCAATGCATCCATCAGCACAATGTTTTGAGTGCGTTACATCGTAAAAAGTGATTTTTCACCCCAAAAAAAACCATTTCCCAGCAATATTTTTGCGTAGAGTTACTGAGTTTGATGTACAGAATGCTTGGTTGACGGCTTCGTGAAGGGTCCGTTTACACCTTGTGTGTATAAAGCAAAAGCTAGCAAGACAGCGTGCCCAACACATGATAGTTAAGATGTGAATGGGCAATTAATATTTTAGCCTTTTAGCCTTTTCCCAACTATATTGGGGTCGGCTTCCAGTCTTAACCGGATGCAGCTGAATACCAGTATTTTACTTGGAGTGATTGCCTAACTGACCTCCCCAACCCAGTTAGTACTGGGTAATACGATACCCCTTGGTAAGACTGGTTGTCAGACTTTTTGGGCCACTGACTACCTAACGACTGTCAAAGATCTACAAATGACACCCGGGACCAACGGCTTAACATGCTTTCTGAGGCACGGAGGAAACTCGGTATGGGTGGTCACCCATCCACAGACCAACCTAGGCAAGCACGGCTTAACCAAAAGATCGACCCGAGAGGCTGTTATTATTTAGCCACGAGCTACTTTGTTGTAAGAATATACAAGGTTCACCTATTCACCCACGGAACCCTACAATCTTGCACCGTTGACATTTACCGACTCGAACCAGATAAAGCGAGTAATGAGGTGTGTTCAAAGAATTTAAATAAAGAAGACAAAGCTATATGTTTGTCTGTCTGTCTGGTTACATAAATATGACACTTTATGTGTAGATATTAATGGTTAAATTTTTATTGGTAAGGTGGTATGACATTTTGATAATAAAATAATTAAAAATCATATGCTGGGATTCGTACGACAAAATTAATGTTCAGATTACTATAAGGTATACTAAGAGTATAAAAGTTTATTCTAGGCATTTGATAGCCCGGGGCTGCGGGACTGTTCGAAAGAGATACCGCGGCCCTGGAACACAAAGGGCAAAGAAGGAACATGGATGGGTTTTAGTCAGTACGAGTCTGACACTCCCTTCTACTCCGCCCAGAGCGGGAGGAGTCATTTGATTATTTTCCATCCAAAAAAAAAAGGCATTTGATAGTAAACATTATAACCGAATATAACGTTATATAAAGATTAACGTCTGAAATAAACAAAGTATATTAAAAACAAACACACCAATACGCCCGCGTGGTGGATTAAAAAAAATGGAGTTAAAAAAATTAATAAATTATTTTTTCCAGGTGGCACGAGAAAAGAGCACATGGCAGGAATTGGGGGAAGCGTTTGCCCAGCAGTGGGACAGTACAGGCTATAAAATAAAAAATAAAACACATAGGCGTACATAGGCACTAATAAAACTTCGAGAAAAGGTGTTCGCTTCTGGTTGGTCGTTTCCTATGGAGAAGAACCGGCAAGAAACTCCATGGTTACTCGAGTGTGTTTTTATCCACCACGAATCTCACAGAGAGAACGCCTCTGTCTGGCTTATGTTGGTTATGGTCAGTCAAGAAGGAATTTCTGGTTTAAAGAAGAACTGACACACCCTGATCTCTTATGACAAAGTAGTAGATATAAAGGGTGTTAAAAGACCCTTAACGAAGGCGAAAGGCACTTGTTCTCCCCGTCAATGCGATATTTTATTTGTTCTAGACCATAGCTGGGAACCTTTTAGTTACGGAGATATTGGGGGTCAAAGTTCCAACTTTTTTTTAAATACATGGTTTTGATGTAAGATTTTTACTTTAAACACCTCCACGATCTCCGTACTATTCAATCCATCCATCAGCATAATGTTTTGAGTACGTTACATTGAGTCCGAGTCCTACCGTAAAACGTGATTTTTTATCCCAAAAAAAAAGTCGTTTCCTAGCAATAATTTTTGTGTAACGTTACTTAGTTTGATGTACAGAATGCTTGGTTGACGGCTTCGTGAAGGGTCCGTTTACACCGTGTATATGAAGTGACCCAATCACAGAAGCACTACTCTATGGACAGTATTCAAAAACTAGACTTTGCATTCGGGAATTCCCATAAACCACCTACAGCATACCAAAAAGGTTTTTTTTAAATTAACTTCCTCCAGTGAGCCAAAGGCCGACCACATTCATCACCGCTTGATCAGATTCCATTTAAAAACAAAATCAACAACTTTTTGTCACACCTTTTTTCAAAAAAAGAACACCTAGTTTGGGCCAATGGCAGTGCAGAACCGGTTGCTTGCATGGGTCTATAATTGGAGCAAGGAATACTAAGTAATGCAAGGTTTTAATTTAAATAGGTCTTAATTGAATCCGCCCACAGGATTCCTTGGAATCTGCGTTTATTTTATTTAAAACTGTTTTTAATGGTATAGGATGAAGTTGAACAAACAAATTAACTGTTGGACAGTTAAAAGAAATATAATCATTTAGAATGAGGAATGTTAAAATATTAAGTAAAGTACTTAAAATTAACAAGAAAAAGTCATCTTTCGTTCATCCTCTCACGGAACAAGCACAAGAAAAAGTCATCTTTCGTCCACCCACTCACATAAACTCAAACATCCACGACATACGTCTACCCATCTCGAAGCAAAAAAATCACGCTCCGGTGAGGACATCAGTGGAGCATTCAGCATTGCCAGGACGCGAATCAAGGGAGATAACAGAGAACGTGTAAAAGTAACCCACACTGAGCTCCCTGCCCAGCAGTGACAATGTTATATTGCTGATTATGCTAAACTTTGTGCATTCTTCCCATTTTGACGTATAGATCCCAGACTTGGTCTTTGACAAACATTCAAAAGTCCTAGCACAAGGTTTGCCAACGTGCAACGGAGCGCAGTATCCTAGGCGTCAAACTTACCGACCATGTACGCAACACCACACTGCGCTCCAAAACACAAATTACGAACGTTGCTCAAAAAGCCGCTAAGCTAAAGTGGGACTGGGCTGGCCATGTTTGCCGCATGCCCGACGAGCTGTGGGTCAAAATAACCACGATGTGGAGCCCTGATACAGCCAGAAGACAACGCGGTAGACCTCGCAGGAGATGGCGGGACGAGCTGGACAAAACTAGCGACCAGTGGTCCACATTGGCTCTGGATCGAAGAATTTGGAAGTCATGGAGAGAGGCCTTTGCCCAGCTGTGGGATGACACAGGCTAACAGTATCAGTACTAGTAGTATGCTAAACTTGCAGTTACCAGCCTACTTCATGAAAGTAACAGGGAATACAATAATCATCATCATCATCATTATTATCAGCCTTTTGTGCCCCACTGCAGGGCAAAGGCCTCCCTTCCCTCTTTCCACTTAGCCCTATCCAGTGCTGTTGTTTGCCAATCCTTTTGAAAAGAGTCGAGTTTGTCCCGCCATCTCCTTCTGGGCCTGCCGCGTTGCCGTTTACTGCTGTTTGGGACCCATCTCTATGTCCCATGTTAAGGGATTTGGTTTCCACACTTAGTCCTTAAAGTGGACCATTGTACGTGAGCCATGGTGGCCGTTACTCCAACCAGCCCACCTCCCTCCAGAAGCAAATCAAACTTCCCGGTCTTCTCAGGACATCCGCAAGGGATCTTGGTGTTCCAAGAGTCTCCTCGTAGATGTGGGTGACGCCGTTGCACTCGAGGAGTACGTGCGCCACCGTTTTGGGACCTATTGTGTGGTTACTTTAGCCCATAGCTACTCTGCGACAGATGTGGCCAGCCCAGTTCCATGTAAGCTTGGCAGCCGTGTGACCTACAACGGCCATACAATAATACTGGACCGAAAAAACGTGGTCACACTTTACCATATGCATTTATTTTTTTGTAACAAAAATGCTACCTAATCAACTTAAAACCAAACAAAACCCAATAACAGAACACGTTCATAGTCTTTAATGATAATGACGCAACGAGTACACGAAAATTATTAACTCAAAATCCAAGATGGCGCCCGCTTGTCAATCGAAGCTTCCTGCATTCTTCGCGCCCTCGCCCGACCGTCCGGATCGGGGTACCGTGGAGTGAAAACTGGTACAGGAAAGCCTTTTAAATGTCGTTGGATTTGAGGAACAGAGGTCTAGCTAGAGCGTGGCCACTCAAAATCTTTCTTGGAAAAGATCTCGCCTGATCAAATGCCGAGAATGTCAGTGTTGGTTTGCGCGAAAACTATGAATTTATTTCGCAAACAAAGTAAATTTAAAGTCAAATATAAAGAGTGTAAAAAGACCCTTAACGAAGCCGAAAGGTATTTGTTCTCCCCGTCATTGCGATCATTTTTTTGTTCTAGACCATACCTGGGAACCTTCTAGTTACGGAGATATTGGGGGTCAAAGTTCCAATTTTTTCACAAGTTTTTTTTTTAAATACTACTTTTTAAGGTTCTAACTTTACTCCAATTACCTCCATGGTCCGTTTAATATTCAAAGCATCCATCAGCAATAAGTTTTGAGCGCATTATTTTGAGTTTTACCGAAAAATGTGATTTTTGACCCCAAAAAAAAATTTCGTTTCCCAGAAATTTTTTTTGCGTAAAGTTACTTAGTTTGATGTACAGAATGCTTGGTTGACGGCTTGGTGAAGGGTCTGTTTACACCCCGTATAGCTGTCCAGTTCAATAATAAGATATCTTTAAAAAAATCAAATTGAGATAAGTTTTGTTTCAGGTAAAAAAATTGCTTTTTTCGACTTTTGAATTCAACCAAAGTGCCTAAATTTCACTATCTCACTGAGACATTTATTAATATTTAAAAAGCAAGCGACAATGTAGAATATTGGATTGATATTCCGATTCAACCATCATCATCTGCCTAGCCTTTTCCCAACTATTTTAGGGTCGGCTTCCAGTCTAACCGGATGCAGCTGAATATTAGTATTGTACATGGAGCGACTGCCTATCTGACCTCCACAACCCAGTTAGTACTGGGTAATACGATACCCCTTGGTAAGACTTTTTGGGCCACTGAATACCTAACGACTGTCAAAGATCTACAAATGACACCCGGGACCAAAGGCTTAACGTGCTTTCCGAGGCACGGAGGAAACTCGGTATGTAATGAGAGGTCACCCATACACAGACCAACCTAGGCAAGCACGGCTTAACCTAAAGATCGACCTGAGCGGCTGTTGTTATTTAGCCACGAGCTCCTTAATACTTCTAATGGCAAATTATATATTTATAAGAGGAATCTTAACATTTGCGTCATATTTCGGTAGTGCGGAGTGAACAAAAAACTGAAACCATTGTTCAATGAAATCTACTGCATATTGCAGAAAATCTTTCCAACTTATAAAGACCACAGTTGCAAGAATATGTAACAAAGAGGTTTCTACAAACACCAACTCAGGCCCTTTAGAAAAATCGTGACTAGAAAATGCATAAATTAACATCATAATCCAACAACTAGTATCCAGTTTAAAACTACTCACAACTCAGCAAATGATCATCTGCCTAGCCTTTTCCTAACTATGTTGGGGTCCAGTTGGCTTCCAGTCTATCCGGATGCACCTAAATACCAATATTTTACATGGAGCGACTGCCTATCTGACCTCCACAAACCAGTTAGTACTAGGTAATGCGATACCCCTTGGTTTTCACGACTCTCGGGCCACTGACTACCTGTAACGACTGTCAAAAATCTACAATTGACAGTCGGTACCAACGGCTTAACGTGCTTGCCGAGGTACGGAAGAAACTCGGAATGTAATGGGTGGTCACCCATCCAAGCACCAACTCAGGCAAGCGCAGTAGGTGTTATTATTTAGATACGAGCTCCTTAACTCAAAAAATTGATTCTACCAAAATATTTATTAAATAAACTACTACGGAACCCAAGTATTTTATTACAAAAATATACTTTACATGATATTTTTTTACTTCATTTGCCGCGTTAACCATCGGAGTATCCCGTCTGATCTATATAGTGGTCGTATAAATAGCTACGGATGGTAGCAGTGGGCATCAGTAGCCATCAGCAGGTTCCAGGGTCAAGATGAGAGTTCTGGTCAGTGATTTTTACTTGTAAAATATTATTTGGTTGAGTGTGGCAAGTGTTTTTAAGTGATTTTCGGTGTTAAGTATATTCTATCGAGTTGTCGCAAAAAAAAATTTTTTTTCAAGATTTCATGATCAATTATGTCAATATTTTTTGATCGATACTTCCACTACTTAGTTAATAGATCTTTTAGTGTCTCATTAGTTAAACTTTGATATATTTAGGATTGGCATTAGTCATCTCATTTTGTGGATTAACCCATTTTTAACCCCCGACGCAAAAAGAGGGGTGTTATAAGTTTGACCGCAATGTGTGTTTGTGTTTCTGGCACCGTAGCTCTTAAACGAATGAACCGATTTGGATGCAGTTTTTTTTATTTGAAAGCTAGTTTCTTGGCGATGGTTCTTAGATACGTTTTAAAATCGGTGCAGCCATTAACTAGATATGGGGGATGAAAGTGGGTATGAAAAATCGAATATTTTCAAATATACTCAAATGGGGTATCTAATGAAAGCGCATGATGTGTATATTAAAATTAGACATGTTTTATCAAAATCGGTGGAGCCATTTACTAGATATGGGGGATGAAAGTGGGTATATATCTTTCATCTCTTCTTTTTTCGTTCGGGTTTTTTTAAATTTAATTTTAATCATATAGGGTGAAAAACAAAGCTGATTATCGCAGTTCCTCTTCATTTGGTGGCTCTCCAAGTACTGATTGGCCATGAACTCCGAATATTTCTCCTAATCCTGTACAAGGTGGAACAATTCATTAGCCACTGCAATTACGTCATCATCATCTGCCTAGCCTTTTCCCAACTATATTGGGGTCGGCTTCCAGTCTAACCGGATGCAGCTTTATACCAGTATTTTACATGGAGCGACTGCCTATCTGACCTCCACAACCCAGTTAGTACTGAGTAATACGATGCCCCTTGCTAAGACTGGTTGTCAGACTTTTTGGGCCTCTGACTACCTAACGACTGTCAAAGATTTACAAATGACATTCGGGACCAACGGCTTAACGTGCACTTACGTAGGGCAAAAAAAAACAAGTAAAAATCGACGGAACCGTCACGTCATTCCATATGCACATTATTGCTCTGAAATAGTTTTTTAGTTCAGTTTTTTTCTTATTATTTATTTTAAAAGCGAGTATCCCGCCGGTTTGCATAGTGGTCGTATAAATAGCAATGGATAGTGGCAGTGACCATCAGTAGCCATCAGCCGCTTCCAGGGTCAAGATGAGAGTTCTGGTCAGTTCAGTTTAATATTAAAGTGAAAAGTGATTTGATTGTTGAAAGAAAGTGCTAAGTATTTAAAAATAATGGTGTAACAGATAAAAAAGAGGAGCTCGTGGCTTAATAATAACAGCCGCTCGGGTCGATCTTTTGGCTAAGCCGCTTGCCTAGGTTGGTCTGTGGATGGGTGACTACCCATGACATACCGAGTTTCCTCCGTGCCTCAGAAAGCACGTTAAGCCTTTGTCCCGGGTGTCATTTGTAGATCTTTTGTCGTAAGGTAGTAAGTGGCCCAAAAAGTGTGACAACCAGTCTTACCAAGGGGTATCGTATTACCCAGTACTAACTGGGTTGTGGAGGTCAGATAGGCAGTCGCTCCATGTAAAATACTGGTATTCAGCTGCATCCAGTTAGACTGGAAGCCGACCCCAATATAGTTGGGAAAAGGCTAGGCAGATGATGAATAGGGAAGCTTTACTTACACAAATCATTTATCTTGAGTTATTTATCAAAAAATGACGACTATACAGCGCATCAAAGTTCAAGAGGGGGGGCTTGTGACGTCACTGGACAGTAAAAGTAACAGAAATTGTGACGTCTAACGAGATTTCAACGCGCTGTATCGTGGCACAGAGTGTTATTTTGCCTTAGTTGCGGACATGCCAGTTTTATTTTTTGTTTGTATAGATTAAACCTTAATAAAGCATTCCCAAAAATAACCGTTTTGATATTTCACTTCATTTAGGAGAAACAAATATTTAAGTGAAAGGTCACTGACCTTTTGGAAAAAGATTTTTGTCTGTATCTCTTCAATAAAGCAAATGTCAGTCTCTTGTAAAATATATATTATTGTAGGTTTGAAATGTTATACAGTGTAAAAAATTGCAAGTCCCTAACATCACAGGAACAAGAATAAAAAAATATTTTGTAAATAAACGAAAAAAATTAATATAAAATTAGATATTTACGGGTCGCGTTTTTTTTGCCTGCATACTATATGTTAGAATGTTATCAAAATATAATGTATAGTTAATACTCGTAGCACTGTCTATGAGCCAATGAGGTGATACTTATATCTGTGGTCTAATTGTCTATGGTCTAATTGTCTATGTAGGAACATGACTGGTAGAAAATACAGTCCGTTTGAAACTGCCAACCAACGACTTTTATTAGGTTATGGGCTACTCAGATTTTGCAAAGAAAATTAAAGTTATTGCGTTATTCGAAGAGTTATTGTTAGTTTGTTAGTTTTCTTTACGCGTGTGACATCAACTTATCAAGATGACCTCAAGTTTTCTTACGAGTGTGCCAAAGCTCAAGGGTCGGTCAAATTATGACGACTGGGCGTTCGCCGTTCAAAACTTACTTGTACTTGAAGACACGGACAAGTACCTCAAGCAAGAAGCAGCGGCGACAGATGCAGCACAGACAGTAGCAGATGCCAAAGCACGCGCAAAATTGATCCTGACTATTGACGCATCATTGTTTGTGCACATAAAGGAGACGAAGACAACAAAGCAGATATGGACAAAACTGAAAGCTTTATTTGATGATTCGGGCTTTTCAAGAAGAATCACTTTGTTACGTCATTTAATCTCCATCAGACTAGAGAAATGTGAAAATATGACCAGTTACGTTACGCAAATTGTGGAAACTTCGCAACGATTAAGTGGTACTGGATTCATAATAAACGATGATTGGGTTGGGTCATTGTTACTAGCCGGTTTACCAGATAAGTTTATGCCGATGATCATGGCAATAGAGCATTCCGGGATCCAAATCACGGCAGATTCCATAAAAACAAAATTGTTAGATATGGAAAATGGCGACTCAGTGGAAGTGAACGGAAATGACAACTCAGCGTTTATTGCCCGAAGTTGGCAGAAGAAGAAACTTGGTAAAGTTGGCAGCAATAGCAAACATGGCGGTCCGACTCCAAATATCTATGCTCCGAGTACGTCAATGTCAAACTCAAATGACAGAACTACCAAAACAATAACATGCTATAAGTGCAAACAATCTGGACATTACATGTCTCAATGTCCACTTAGAAACGAAAAAACAGAGAAGAAAAAGCAATCAAATGCATTCAGTGTTGTTTTTCTCAGCGGTATCTTTAATAAGTGCGACTGGTATGTAGATTCTGGAGCCAGTACACACATGACTGCAAACGAAAGTTGGTTGACAAATAAGATGGATTCGTCAAGTTTACCTGAAATCACAGTAGCAAACAATACAACAGTGCCTGTATTATGTGCCGGCGACGTAGATGTCACGACGAGTTACGGTTACGAGATCACAGTGAAGAACGTATTGTGCGTACCGACACTTGCGACTAATCTGTTATCAGTTAGTGAATTGATTAAAAATGGAAATAATGTTGTGTTTGAACCCGGCCGATGCCTTATAAAAAACAGATTAGGCAATTTAGTTGCTGAGGCGGAACTTGTCAATAATGTATACAAGTTAATCTTGCAAAATGAAACCTGTTTGTTATCATCATCAACAACAGATGGACAAACATGGCATAGACGGCTTGGACACTTAAACAGCACAGACATGAACAAGATGAAGCAAGGTTTAGTCAATGGAATGAATTACACAGACAAATTTGTGACAAGTAAGTCTAGCTGTCAAGTTTGCTGTGAAGGAAAACAATCAAGATTACCATTTTCGACAGGTACACGAGCTACAGAAATCTTACAGATTGTGCATTCAGATATCTGCGGACCGATGGAGTGCAAATCAATAGGTGGTGCAAGATATTTTTTGCTGTTTGTAGACGACTTCACCAGAATGACCTTTATATATTTCTTAAAGTGCAAAAGTGAAACACTGACTTGTTTCAAAGAGTTTAAATCAATGGTGGAGAACTATCAAAACACAAGAATCAAAATATTGCGCACAGACAATGGGTGTGAGTATTGTAGCAATGTTTTTCGAGATTTTCTGAAGAATGAAGGGATTATTCACCAGAAAACGAATCCTTACACACCGGAGCAGAACGGACTCAGCGAAAGAAGCAACCGGACCATTGTGGAAAGAGCTAGATGCTTACTTTTCGAAGCAGAATTAGACAAGAAGTTTTGGGCAGAAGCTGCAAACACTGCGGTATACCTCAAGAACAGGTCTATAGCTTCAGGTATTGAAAAGACTCCATATGAGATGTGGTTGGGTAAGAAACCAGATTTGCAACATTTACGTGTATTTGGGAGTCCAGTGATGGTGCATGTACCTAAAGAAAAAAGAGCAAAGTGGGATAGGAAATCCATGAAACACATACTTGTTGGTTATTGTGACAATGTCAAAGGTTACCGAATATACGACCCAGTAAAGAACCAAGTTTCTACAAGTAGGGATGTTATTATCCAAGAGAAACCCAAGCGTCTAGAGACTGTGACTGTTTCTTTAGAGAGCACAGATTCAGTGGGGGAGTTAGTAGAGGAATCTGTGGTGAAACTTGAACCCCTGAATAAGTCAAGTTCTTCTGAGTCAGATTACTTGGATGTTGAAGAAGAAAACATAGAACCAGAAGTTCCACAGAATACAGAAAAAGCTTCAGATATATCTACTACACCAGTTCAAGAAGTAGCAGAGAAGAGACAGAGGAGAAAGCCAGATAGATACGGTTACGCTAACATGTGTGCTACAGCAGGAGAAGATGGACTGACATATGCAGAGGCCATCAGTGGGCCAGAGCGACTGATGTGGTTGCAGGCCATGGCAGAGGAGCTGCAATCATTCCAAGACAATCAAGCGTGGGAAGTTGTCGATACTCCCAGCAACGCGAGTGTAGTGCAGTGTAAGTGGGTGTTTAAAAAAAAGTATGACTCAGACAATAAAGTGAGATATCGTGCACGGCTTGTGGCCAAGGGTTTTACCCAAAAGGCTGGTATTGATTACCAAGAGACCTTCAGTCCAGTGATTAGGCATTCAACGCTGCGTTTGTTGTTTGCTATAAGTGTCCAGTTAGACATGGACATCACTCATCTAGATGTGAAAACAGCTTTCCTTAATGGTCACCTAAAAGAAAGCATATTTATGCATTTACCTGAAGGACTTCCCATAAATAATTCAAATAAAGTGTTAAAGTTAAAAAAAGCTGTTTATGGACTAAAACAATCATCACTAGCATGGTATAAAAAGGTTGAGGAGATATTATGTAAATCCGGATTTAAAAAATGTAAATTAGAACCCTGTGTATTTGTTAAAAACCATAGTGATAATAAGAAAACCATAGTTGGACTGTATGTCGATGATTTTCTAGTATTCTCAAATTGTAAGTCTGAATCTAATGATTTGATAGAAATTTTGAGTCAAAAATTTAAAATAAAGAATTTAGGTCAAGTGAGAAATTATTTGGGCATGAGAGTTAACAAAAGTAATAATGTAATTACTATAGATCAGGAACAGTATATCAACCAGTTACTGGAAAAGTTTGATATGTCTGAATGTAATACAGTAGAAACTCCTATAGAATGTAAATTGAATGTTGATAAGTCTAATGTATGTGAACAAAAGCTGCCTTATCAAAAATTAATAGGAAGTTTGATGTACTTAGCTGTCCTAACTCGTCCTGATATTGCCTATTCAGTCAGTTATTTAAGCCAGTTTAACAACTGTTATACTTATGTACACTGGAATTATGCAAAAAGAATTCTGAAATATTTGTCAAAGACTAAGACCTATTGTTTAAAATATTCTAGAGAAAGTGCAGAGCTTGTAGGTTTTGTGGATGCTGATTGGGCTAGTGATGCCACTGACAGACGCTCATATACTGGTTTTTGTTTCACTAAATCAGGCGCTGCAATTTCTTGGGAGAGCAAGAAGCAAAGAACCGTTGCTCTTAGTAGCTGTGAGGCAGAATATATGGCTTTGTCGGAAGCATGTCGAGAAGCGATATATTTACAGAAGTTAGAACTTGAAATAATTGATGCTTCTAATAGAATTGTTATGTACAGTGACAGCCAGAGTGCATTAAAGTTGGCAAATAATTATCAGTCACATAAACGGTCCAAACACATTGATGTCAGGTACCATTTCATTAGAGAAATTTTAAGAAATGAAATAATTGAAGCTAGATATTTGTCAACAGCTGACATGCCCGCTGACTTGCTAACTAAAGGTTTACCAGGTGTTAAACATTATAAATTCATGAAAGATCTTGGAATTGTTAATTTAGAATAGCCAAGGCAGAACTGTTTACTTTATTAGTTATTGTATTTTGAATTTGAAAGGCATTTTTTAGAAATGTGTAGTTTTACCTCTCCACTGTATGTAATACTTTGAAAATTTTGTTATTTGATAAAGTGGGGGTGTTAGAATGTTATCAAAATATAATGTATAGTTAATACTCGTAGCACTGTCTATGAGCCAATGAGGTGATACTTATATCTGTGGTCTAATTGTCTATGGTCTAATTGTCTATGTAGGAACATGACTGGTAGAAAATACAGTCCGTTTGAAACTGCCAACCAACGACTTTTATTACTATACTTATGTATAGTACCTTCAACTTGAGAAAATTTTAAATATGTATCTAGCGAGATCTCGGAGAAATTGCGTTTCTAAGTTTTTTTTAAATTTCTATGGGAATAGGGTTGTCATAGAGTAGTAAATATTTAAGTTGATTAATTCAATCGATTTTTTTTATTATTAGTTGTCGTTTCGAAACTATCATTAACAAAATGGATTATGACGAGGACACTATTGCTGGCTTTGCTTTTAAAAAGAAAATTAGTGCGAAAACGAGAATTAAAAATAACAGAATTTGACAATATATTACAGTATAACGCTAGTGTAAAAGTAGTCTAAATGCTATGACATATCCTCGCCTGGCTATCGGATTCAATTACTGTTTCGTCAGTCGTCAGCGTGATATTATTTGCTTCAAACTCTTCGGATTCTAATTGGCTGTAGTGTACATTATCTGTGGTTACGCATAAGAGCTGAAGCACTGATTTCGGTAAGGGCAAAGATTTTTTATATTTTTGACGTGTACTATATGTTAAAGATGATATATATGGATCGGACGATTCTAATGCACGGTGAAATAAATCTAAAATTGTGGTTTTTCTATCCAATTTCCGAGTATGGTGTTGTCGATCATAGCGCCAGTATTTGTTTCTTGATTCGCCTGCTTGTTTGGACAACATACCTATGGGTAACGTGCTGGCGTCTATGATTTGCCGGCCGTGCATTAATATTTTGTGCATAGTGACGGACATATAAAACCAATTATATTTTTCCACATACTTCACAGCTACAGATTTGCAAAAGTCGTCAAATTTTGCAGCATCTATTATTAAACCACTCGACAGCACTACTAAAATAGTATGCAGGTCATCCACCAGCCATGTCTCTATGCCTAAGATATCTGCAAATGTTTTTCGATGTTGGTCTGATAGTGCTGTTCGTGCTGTGTTTCCATCATTTGTTGTCCCCGAATTTGGACGAACAACATCAACCAAAAGTGACATTTTGTCTCTTATTTCAGTCTGTATTCGTTTTTTTCGCTCCTCTACAATTGTGGCTTCTGGTGAATTTTTAGTTACCCTCCACTTCATAACTGCTGAGTCATTTTTGTACCCCAAGTGCAATAAGAACTCAAAAATTCTTATCCAGGCATGTAAGGGACTTAATCCATGACGTAGGGCTTCTGGATTTACGGGTTTGTTCATGACAACATCCAACTTATTAAACTCGGTTGCTGTAGCTCCACAACAAGCACAACGCAATTGTGAAGTTGTTCCCGTAATAACGTTAAATACTTTACCATCTCTAACAGTTAAATATAATTTGGAATCTGAGATTATACTTTCACCTTTGTCAGTTTCAGCATAAAGTGATGTTAATTGATTTATTTCAGCCTCTACCCGATTTTTTTCTTCGAGAATAAGTTCTTTTGTCTCATTTCGATACTGGATCTTCAACGGACGACAAAACCTGTAAGATTGTGGGCTTGGGTTAGACCACAACACAAAGCCGTCATTTGTTTTTAATTGTAAAGGGATATACGTTGTTGTAAATAAACAATTTTCATTTTCGTTATCACCATCTAAAAACTTTTGTTTATAAAAAGACTGTCCTGTACTGCCATCAAACCCCCAAGAACCCTCAAATGTACAGTATATTATGTTTTTCTGCTTTTGTTTGCAATATTGTGAAATTTTTTCAGTACTTAATTTTATGATTCGGCGAAATGTGTGAAGAAACTGTGAAGTGAGACACTTGCTTCCCTTTCAGTAATAACTATTTCTTCTTCAGGATAACACATTTTTTTTGCAATTTGTAATTTATAATATGGAGGATAAGCTAAGAAGCCTCTGTCTTTCAAATCTTTCTGTATGATAGTGTAATCTTCCACAGTTAGTTTTCTATCAATTAAGAAAGAAAGAGCTTCATCAGGGGTATAGGGTTTGGGTTCGGCTTTCGCTTTAAGGGATGTTGCAATTTTTATAGGACGAGTTGGACTTTTCAGACACTCATTGATTACGAACTCTAATCCTTGAGCAGAGCTTTTGTTACATTTTTCACCGCCGATTTCGTCAGTTACTATTTTCGACATCATTTTAATTATTTTTGACTGCGGCTGATCTTGAAGTGAGTCTTCGTAATTCTTTCGAATACGACGCATTTGACGGGAGCTCTTTTCATTCGAAGCAGATGGGGTGACATTAGATGTTCCGGGTATTGACTCCTCTTGGCGGTTACTAAATATGTTTGAAGTAGATGGAGTGTCATTAGATGTTCCGGGTATTGACTCCTCTTGGCGGTTACTAAATATGTTTGAAGTAGATGGAGTTTCATATGAAGTTTCAGGTATCGGTTCTGTAAGCAGCATATCGCTTACAGAACCCTTACTTGATGGTTCTGCTTCTTGAGAACTATCAACATTTTTATTTAATTCTATAGGATTTTTTTCTATTTTGGTTGGTATTTTAACATCGAAAATTGTAGCAAGCCATTTTTCATTCTTTTTACTAAAGCGTTTAAAATTATTTTTGCTGTCATTATACAATTTTTCGCACTTACTAATAAATTTGGAAATATTTTCGCTAAGACTTTTATTTTGTATGTCAATATTGTTAGGAATACCTGTTGGATACAATGCATTTAAAATAATCATTGTTCGTTCGTTGATTTCAAGGTCACGCGGTCTTTTTTTCGGCCCATATTGTCGGGCCTTTTCAACTAAAACATTATAAATTTCCAGTTTCGTAAGTGTATTCGGATCCGTATTCAGGCTTAGGTCGTCGGTGATCATTGCCACTCGCTGACCAGCATGAAGGTTGGCGCCTTCATGCCCCCCTTGCATTAAGTCCTCTGGTCGGGGCCCAGACGGACATCCCCCAGCAGGACGGGTCAGTGCCTGCTGAGGCAAAACAGTGCCATGGGTCTTTAACGGCTCCATGACACCTCACCCCCGCTTCTCCAGATATTATGTATAGGAATTGGGTTTTTGCATTTGCTTAACGAGGGCGGACCCCTTCCCAATCCCACATAATATCCTTCATCGAAGATAGATCATAAACAAAAGTAGTGATCGAAATTCAACCGTAAATATTTTTTAATTTTGACTTTAACTTTCTGCGTTATATAATTTAAACCGGCAATTGCTAATGCCTGAGTCAAAAACAATGAATAATAAATAATCAGTAATGTTTGCATGAAGTAAGTATTGTACCTATGTTGCACACAGCGTTGAGTGACAACCCTAACCCACAACTTTAAAATTCAATATTTCCGAGATCCTGGGTTTGTTGCATCTGTTTTTTTTTGTAGCGATAGTTATTATAGTGATCAATATTCAGGCATTTAAAAAAAACACGACCATCAAGAGAATCGCCGGAAAAAAAATATTTACAAAATCATAGAAAAAAAAATATTGTCACCTGTATGAGTAAGATTTTTAAAGTTTTCAAGAAAAAAATGGTTCCAATAGTGAATTCCTATCACATCTTAAAACATTTAGTGTAAAAATAAAATCCAAAAACGAGATATTACGTTTCTATGGTTTTTAAGGATTTTTCTCGATTTTATTAATTTCTCTTAAACTATTGTAATTAGAGCCGGCGGAGTTTTAATGAGAGTTTTGTTTGATTGTTAGCTTTCCAAAAAACACATAAAATGAGCATGTCCGCAACTAAGGCAAAATTACACACTGTGCGTGGTCATTTTTCATTTACATGACAAAAGAAAAAATACGTGTCCAATATTTTTTGATAATCTAACTGACGGACTAAATAGTTTTTTTCAATCAAATATCCTAGTATAGATTTTTATTAAGTCGCCGATTTATCTATTTATCTGATTGATTAAGAGTGTTAGATGAATGTTTTTGCTACTGTATTTTTACATAATTTATGTTTCCATCACTAGATATTGAAGGTGAACTTATTATTAATCGCATATTTAAAACTTGTATCGAATAAATATGTATTGATTAGTATGTAATGAATATCGAGTAGGTTGTTATGTTGGTCTTAGAAGTTAAACCATGATGTAAGTAGCAGCTGGTATGTCGTGGGATAAGACTTTTTAAAACAATGGAATGGAATTATAAGCCCTAAACATCGTTTGCATAAAGGACGGTTTGAAAAACTAGTGTATCCTAGTATGACTTATTTAGTAAATAATGAAATAGGTTCTCTGTGGTATAAAGAACTGACATGATGCAGTCAATCAGACATTCAATCAATGTAGCATGTAGCATCCATACTAATATTATAAATGCGAAAGTAAGTTTGTTTGTTTGTTACCTTTTCACGCCTAAACCACTGAACCGATCATCCTGAAAATTTGCATGTACGTTTTCAGGTGTATAGAAAGGGACATAGGGTACCTTTCATCCCGACAAAAAATACTGTTCCCAAGGAAAACAACAATAACGTTCTTATGATAATAGATGGCGCCACGTTTCTTTCGAATTATGATTGAATTATTTTACTACAAGCAGAGTACAACTCGAATTGATTGTCAAATTCTAAATTAACGCGAGTGAAGCCGCGGGCAAAAGCTAGTGTAGCATAAATTGTAGACAGAACTAGGAAACGCCGAAAATCAAAAAACATTAAGCAAGATGCCTGCAGTAATATAAACTAGATTACCTTTAGAACTAGATAAATGCGCATTGCGACAAACAACTTAATGCGTAATTCGATTAAATATTATAAAGGTTAATTATCTGATATTAACACCCGTCCTATAAACAAGACAACTGATTACTTGATTAAAAGTAATTATTTAAGACAAGCTGTTGCTCGCAATTTCAAGGGTTTAATTTTTTTGCACGGAATCCTAATTGTTTTTCTAAAATAAAAGTAGCTTTACTTACTCCTTATAACATCAGCTATCTGTCAGTAAAAGTCCCGCCAAAATCGGTCCAGACGTTTCGGAGATTAGCCGGAACAAACAGACAGACAGACCGACAGAGACATACAGACAAAATGTGTTTTTGTTATAAGTACCGTAAATACTTTCATATGTATTCAGTAAAAAGCTGTTATTTTCATATTACAAATAGACACTTCAATTTTATTTATTTTTATGCTGTAATTTAGTAATTGCTTGAAGGAAGAACTGTCAAAAGTTTAAATTCTTAGCTTGCTTTCTTTGATGGTTCTTACTTCAAATTGTTGTACTCGTTCAATAAGTTATTACTTAAACCTAAGTCATTATTTTAACTTGACTATAGATACAAGTGTTAGACTTAACCACAATGGGGTATTTTATTTTTTAAATCAGCATTTTACGGTGATTTTGCTTTTTTGTTTTTGCAAAACGTTGCCCCACACCAGGAATTTCTCCTGTATCGTGGGTGCGTTTACAAACATTTAAACTCACATACACAAACAGCCAGACCCGGAACAACTATTTACGCTTTAGATTTTAACACTTGAAATCTCTTTGGTATTGTCTTCCTTATTCTAGTAGAGCTAAGTCTAGTTTCCATACCTTTTGAAAGTTGGGTCAAATTATAAAATGCTAACCTGACATACAATCAAAATGGCTTCTATCCAAGTCGATCTTTCAACCCCACTATCAACCTTTTCTGATTGGCCAAACTTTTCACTATGATATTACATGGGACTTAAACATAACTGGCGAAATGTGGGTTTACTGTTAGATACAGTTCTGTCTCACTCTTCACAAATTGCAAGGCATGATGGTCTATTCTTATTAGGCTCCTGACACATCACTCTGCAGCCAGGACTCCAAGCCATACTCAAATACCAATTCTCTCTTCCAGATTGTATCCGCCTTCCTCGCCGTCGCGGCCGCGGCTCCCTCTGGCCTATTCGCACCAGCCATAATACCAGTCATCAGAACTGTGGCTGTCCCAGCGGCCATCCCAACCATCTCGCCCGGAGACATCCAAGCCGCAGCCATCGATGCTCAAGTCCAAGCCCAGGACCAACTACAAGCGGCCGCTGACAAAGCAAGGGAACTAGCCGAACAAGCTACCGAGAACGTCAACGAGAAAGTGATTACAGACTCAACAGTAAACAACGAACAGAACTTGGAAGCTTTCTGGTCTGCTGAAGACAAGAAATGGCAGGCAGTCGATGCTTTGAAGACTGCAGAAGCTCAAATCGATGGTGCTGTCGCCAACAACGCTAACTTGATCGCTAAATCTGCCGTCAACGGTGCTGTCATTCCTTATGTAGCTGCTGTAGGTCCTATTTCACCTATCGTTGCCCCAATCCCGCCAGTGGTATACTCGCCTTACGTTGCTCCTACAAGCTACTCCACCCAGACTTTGATCACTGGTCAAGAAATCAAAACTGAGATTAAAGAAGAGAACAAAGAAGCTGCAGAAGCTGCAGTTAAGGCTGCTGAACCTGTTCAGGCAGCTGAGCCAGTCCAAGTAGCTGAACCCGCTGCAGCTGAGAAGACTGAGGAGAAAACCGAAGCTACGCTATCTCCTGCTTTCAAAGGCGCTGTGAATTTGAACGAGAAGCCTGCGTTGATCGCTCAGCCTTATTTCTCGACGGCCCAAATTGGTCTACCTAATGTCTACAGATATGATGTGGGTGTCCCAGCTTTGGGTCACGTGATTGGTCAGCCGATATTGAAGTACGCTACTGCAGTGCAACAGGTCCATGGAGTGCTTACTCCTACGTTTGTGAAGGCTTGGTAAGGTGGAGTGGAGGCGGATGAATTAAAATGATTTGACGACAAGCTTCCTGGTTTTATTTGTGTTCTTCCTACACCATTGATACGGCCTTTGATCAGCATCTTAGATAAGTTTTGCATCCACCCACGTTAAGTCAAGTAGTGTTATCGTCCTATACACATGTGGCGACATCTCATCATCGTCATCTGCCTAGCGTTTTCCCAACTATGTTGGGGTCGGCTTCCAGTCTAACCGGATGCAGCTGGATACCAGTATTTTACATGGAGCGACTGCCTATCTGACCTCCACAATCCAGTTAATACTAGGTAATACGATACCCCTTGGTAAGACTGGTTGTCAGACTTTTTAGGCCCCTGACTACCTAACGACTGTCAAAGATCTACAAATAAAACCCGGACCAACGGCTTATCGTGCTTTCCGAGGCACGGAGGAAACTCGGTATGTAATGGGTGGTCATCCATCCACAGACCAAACTAGGCAAGCACAGCTTAACCTAAAGATCGACCCGAGCGACTCTTATTATTTAGCCACGAGCGACATCTACAATATAAGAAATACAACTGACATCCGCGACTATGTGGTTGTGTTACCCACTTAATTGCCCACCAGATACCACACTCGTCTGGTGGGAGGCAGTTTCTAGCCTGTTTCTCATAT
This sequence comes from Noctua pronuba, assembly GCA_905220335.1. Classification (NCBI taxonomy): domain Eukaryota; kingdom Metazoa; phylum Arthropoda; class Insecta; order Lepidoptera; family Noctuidae; genus Noctua; species Noctua pronuba. The sequence goes on along the minus strand of LR999919.1, from coordinate 3,042,000 downwards.
ACACTGGAACGCAAAGGAGTTTTCCTACTCGTTCTAAACCTAAAGGTTAAGTCGCAATGTTTTACGAGCCTGTAATTTAACCGGTATATCTAAGCAGGACAAAACAATGTTGATTGCAGCAGAAATACAAATACCCCTGAATTTATTAATGACAAGTGGCCCGTCCCGGCTTCGCCCGGTGGTAATTTTTTTTTAAATATAACCTATGTTACTTAGGCTGAATGTAGCTTTCTAATGGTGAAAAAAATTTTGAAATCGGCTCAGTAGTTTTTGAGTTTATTCATTAGAAACATACACACACACAAAAATACAAATCTTTCATCTTTATAATATTAGTGTAGATTTCTTGCTGATTAGAGACCAACACACTTCGGGGTTGCGGGACTGTTCGAAAGAGATACCGCGGCCCTGGAACACAAAGGGCAAAGAAGGAACATGGATGGGTTTTAGTCAGTAAAAGTCTGACACTCCCTTCCACTCCGCCCAGAACGGGGGGGGGGGTCATTTGATGATTTCCCATCCGAAAAAAAAAGGCCAACACACTTACACCTCTTGTTTCTTAAGTACTCCTGGTATTCAAAACATTGTGTTTATTACAAAACACTACTTACGACTTAAAACCGCAAGACACTTTTAAAAGTGACTAGACCAGTTAGTGCATAAGTCTAGAAAAAAAAGCACAAACTAGTTACTTCTACCACAGAGATAACAAATAGTTATTTCTAGTAACTAGTTACTTTTTACTTATTGCGTATAATTTTTTGTAGGCGTATTGAAACACAAGATTGTTCTGCCAAACATACAAAAAGAAAGACTTGATAAATATATATGTATATATATACTAAATCTAGACGTTAGCAGCTTAAGTATTTTAATTAAGAGCGTTCATCCAAAAAGTTGGTAAAGTCGCAAATAGCTGTCAAATATTTACCTGTTTTAATAATGATTGCAATCAAAACACTGAATTTGATGTTTTAACCGTTGTAGGTGTAAAAAACGCATTTAGAAAGTTTCCAAATACTTTTTTTACATCTGAAACCAAATATTCAGTGTTACGATATTAATTATTGCATTTCATAATCAATATTTTAGTTCCCTAGTTAGCCATATTTCTTATTTCCATAGAGTAATTTTGCCAAATTAATCAAAACAGCGAAATATTTGACAGCTATTTGCGACGTTGTCAACTTTCTGTTTAAACGCTCTTAACCGTCACAAGAAAATGTAACTCATTATGCTATTCCAACTATGTCTATCATCATTATGGCTATGTTTCCCAATTATGTAGGCGTCTGCTTCAAGTTTAATAGGATGCAGCTGAGTACCAGTATTTTACATGGAGCAACTGCCTAGCTCATCTTATTAATAACAACGTGAAGTTTTTAAAAATAAATTAACGCCTTTTTTTTTAAGAATGGAAAATCATCAAATAACTCCTCCCCGCTCTGGGTGGAGTGGGAGGGAGTGTCTGTCTTTTACTGACTAAAACCCATCCATGTTCCTTCTTTGCCCTTTGTGTTCCAGGGCCGCGGTATCTCTTTCGAACAGTCCCGCAGCCCCGGCAGGCATCGGCCCTTACGGGCCCCTTCCTGGTTGCTGACATCTCTTTGAGGCGCGCGTGGAACACGAACGCGCCGTTGATACGGCCTGTTGTCATAAGACGGACGGACGGCGATCGGGCCCAATACTGACCGTCCACAGGTCAAATTAACGCCTTGGATGGCTTTCCCGTTAATTAGCAAGAAGAGGCGCAACATCGAGAAAAGAGGAAGGAATGGGGGGAGATCTTTGCCCGGAAGTGAGACAACTCAGGCAGAAAAGAAAAAAAAATAATTAAACAATCAAGTGTAGCGCCTAGTAGAATATTGTTACTTTGATTCAGTTACCGAGCGATACGAAATAAGCAACTTCTCAGTAGGACTAATTGCCGGTTTTTGATTTAAGTATTATAGTTGACTAAATACCAAACTGTAGTATTTAATTTTGAATTTCTAAGGAATCGCCTTGAGTATGCGAATATAAAGTTTAGAGTCCTATTGTCGTCGTTATAAAGGGTGTAAAAAGACCCTTAACGAAGCCGAAGGGCACTTGTTCTCCCCGTTATTGCGATCATTTTTTTGTTCTAGACCATACCTGGGAACCTTCTAGTTGCGGAGATATTGGGGGTCAAAGTTCCAACTTTTTCACAGGTTTTTTTTTTAATCCATGTTTCTAATATATGTTTTTTACTTTAAACACCTTCACGACCCCCGTATTATTCAAACCATCCATCAGCACAATGTTTTGAGTCCGTTACATTGAGTTTTACCGTAAAATGTATTTTTTCACCCCAAAAAAAAAAGTCGTTTCCCAGCAATAATTTTTGCGTAAAGTTACTTAGTTTGATGTACAGAATGCTTGGTTGACGGCTTCGTGAAGGGTCTGTTTATACCCCGTATACAAGGTAGACACTTTCAGCGGGGCAGTTAGGGGAAGTACCTTAATAGTTGCAGGTACACGAAAATGGCCTTAGGAGAATATTCATAATTAAAATTAATATACATATATTCATAACTAGCTGTACCCGGCATGCGTTGCAATGCAATTTTTTCTACGTAGTACTACCTCCTGTATTTTTTACTACTCGGCCCAACTGCCTACTACCTACCACCTACCTACCGCCTACCTACTACCTACCTACCACCTACCTACCTCCTACCAACTGCCTACCTACCTCCTACCTACCGCCTACCTACCGCCTACCTACCGCCTACCTACCGCCTACCTACCGCCTACCTACCGCCTACCTACCGCCTACCTACCTACTACCTACCTACTACCTCCTCCGATCCTGTTTCTAATACTGATCAAATAGTTATTTGGAACCAACCCAGATATGAGCATTAAATAAAAAAAAAATGGAAATTGCAAAAAACTTTTCCCTTAGTTATAATTTTATTTTATGTTTAACAAAAAAAAAACAGAAAAAAATCTGGACATTTCTCAAAATGTCACTCTATCAAACATTGCCAGCAACATATTATACAGCATGCTACAGTTACATCGATAAACACATTGTAGTACCCGTTGACCTTTACCGGTATGCGGTGCAAAGTAATGATCCTTTATACAGGGTGCACTATATTTTATCTTTATTGATTTAAAATATCAGGCTTTTTATCGGGTTGTGGATGTTATGAACGGTTGAGATAACAGTTTCATGTGAATATATTGTTTTTTCATTTTGTAGACCTTCACGTTTCTGTTATCAACCATTATGGGTTTTTACAAATTGGAGAGCGAGGTTTACTTAACAGTCCACCTGATGCTTTTGATTATCTTTGCGGAAAGTAGCTGAATTTTACGTGGGTAATAAAAAAAAAAACAGCTGTTTTTTTTTACCGTTGAAAAATTTATACAGGGTTTAAACGGAACCTTCACGAAGCCACCAACCAAACTAAGTAACTCTACGAAAATTATTGCTGGGAAATGACTTTTTTTTGGGGTGAAAAATCACGTTTTACGGTAGGACTATATGTAACTCACTCAAAACATTGTGCTGAAGGATGCTTTGAATAGTAAACGGGTTATAGAGTTAATTAAAGTATACTTAAAACCTTTAAAAATGGTATTTTAAAAAAAACTTGTGAAAAAATTGGATCTTTGACCTCCAATATCTCCGTAACTAGAAGGTTCCCAACTATGGTACAGAACAAAAAAAATATCGCAATGACGGGGAGAACAAGTGCCTTTCGGCTTCGTTAAGGGACTATTTACACCCTTTACATGGGGGGTTCAGAATGATATACTGGATTCGTGGTAACCGTTTGTGCGCCAGTGTCCCTCCCACCCTGTATAATATGTAACATATGTTTTTAACTAAGCTTTCATTGTAGATACAAATAAAAAAAACGACAAACAATACCTATAAGGCGGTCATTAATCAGCAGTAACCGATACCTTAATGCGATGCGATGTGTTAATGCAAGGAAAGCCTTACATGGCGGCAGAAATATTAATAAAAACAATTATAGAAAACTGGGGTGCACTGAAAGAGCCTTCATGAGCATTTGTGTAGCTCGTGATAATATCAGAGGAGGGCATATAAATAGAAATAATGTAAAATAAAGGGTGTAAAAAGACCCTTAACGAAGCCGAAAGGCACTTGTTTTCCTCGTCATTGTGATCATTTTTTTGTTCTAGACCATACCTGGGAACCTTCTAGTTACGGAGATATTGGGGGTCAAAGTTAGAACTTTTTCACAAGTTTTTTTTTAAATACTACTTTTTAAGGTTCTAACTTTACTCCAATTACCTCCATGGTCCGTTTCCTATTCAAAGCATCCATCAGCAATAAGTTTTGAGCGCATTATATTGAGTTTTACCGTAAAATGTGATTTTTGACCCCAAAAAAAAATTTCGTTTCCCAGCAAAAATTTTTGCGTAAAGTTACTTAGTTTGATGTACAGAATGCTTGGTTGACGGCTTGGTGAAGGGTCTGTTTACACCCCGTATAACTTCGTCACCGTTTTTCGCCGAACAAGGCATACTCTTTCGAACCCGATGACCCCACCAACACTTCTTCAAGAGAGCTGTAGGGAAACCAGCTTCGTTAGAAAACATAGATAAAGACCGAGGCCCATCGTGTCCTGCTTCCGAAATTGTAATTTAGTTTGATCACCGATCGAATAGGCAACACCACCATACGCTCCAAGACAGGCATCTCCGATGTTGGCGATAAGTCTGCGAGGTTAAAATGGGACTGGGCGGGCCACATTTCCAGGATGAGTCAGGACAGATGGGCCAGAATCGTCACACAGTGGGTGCCTGAAGATGGTCGTCGTCACCGAGGCAGGCCCAAGAACGCGCTGGCGTGACGATTTGGACTCGTTCCTGACTGATTGGCCAGAAGAGGCAGAACACCGGGATAGCTGGAAAGAATTGGGAGAGGCCTTTGCCCAGCAGTGGGACAGAATAGGCTGATAAAAAAAGCCCTGGCTGGGGCCTCACATGATAGACCGGTTGAGAAAAAAACCAGAATCCGTACTGAGAAATTCCTGATGGAAAAACCTAATAACAATTTACCCGACCCGGGAATGGAACCCAGGACCTCATGCTCAGCAGGCGCGATTGCGACTACTAGACCAACGACGCAGTCCTAAAAAAAAGAAAATCGTCTCTCAGCGAGGTAAAGAAGGCGATGGACTTAAAGTAAACTGAAGACGAAGAACAAATCGCACTTAAAAAGCGACGTATGCTAAAAAAAACTCTAAGAAAACTACATTAAGGTGCTTTTTAATAGAAACCCATATACCCCAGTTCCTGGACCACACAACAAAGCTCGTGCTACTAACAATTACGGCTAATTGCCTAGCTTTACTTAAACGTCTAGGTAAGCCAGTAGTTGACCATTTCCTTGAGCCCAGCCCACATCATTTGTCAATAAATTATAATTGTTATGTGTAATCTATGTATCTATTACGAGAAATTCTTGAATTATTTATAGGGATACACGCCCTGGTACAGTATGTTGTTTTTTTCTACTACTTTTTGTGATTAAACTTATGCTGTCTTGGCTTGGCTTCCGTACGTTTTTTCACGGGTGACCACTGAAAACCAGCGCCGTGCTGTGGGTCCCCATAGCACAGCATCATGCTGAGTGGTAACCTGCTTGTCACAGTCACGACGTTCAAGCTGTTAAGGTTTTTTTTTTCTTTTTTGTCCCGTCCTGTTGAATTTATAAATATTTGTTCTGCGTTGTATTTTAACTGTATTTTTTTTTTCATTTTGTATGATGCACGTCATGTCCCTGCGACAAATAAATATTTTTTCTTTCTTTCTGTCATTTAAGGGATATCTCCCGTGATTGTTCATTATTTTGAGCTCCCGATATTTCAAAGCCGTTACAAGCGTCAGGATCGCGGGATAACTGGAGAATGCGGGTGGAAGGAAAATAAATTGTTAGCTGCATGCAAATCTGTCTACCCTCTTTCTTTGTCTCACAGTATCACCAGGTTTTGTGGAGTCCTTATTACGATGCCGGCTGCTACTTTTGAGCATACTCAAAACTAGATTCCACGTACTTGATAACTTGAAACCTCTCGATTGAAATTTTCGTGTTTTCGAGACTTTCTGGGATTCTTCATAGTCATCATGATTCTGGGCTTATCCCTTTTTTTTGGGTCGGTGCAGTATGTCTTCTTCTTCCATTCTTCTCTATTACTCGTCATCTCAGCAGTCACCTCCTTTCTAGCCATATCATCCTTCACACAGTCTATCCATCGTTTCTTTGGTCTTCCCCTACTCTTATAGCCATCCACATTGACATTCAAAACGTTTCGTACGACATTTATGCTCGTGAAAACAATTTTTTTTGTTCTTGTTGCCTAAAATGTCAACCAAACCAACAAAAGCCACCGATTTCCGAAGCTAAAGTTACTTTGCACTTTTAAGTGATTTATTTTGAAAATGATTGTATTTTTTTTCATCATCATTTTTGTTGGTAACGTCATCATCATCATCTGCCTAGCCTTTTCCCAACTATATTGGGGTCGGCTTCCATTCTAACCGGATGCAGCTGAATATCAGTATTTTACATGGAGCGACTGCCTATTTCACCTCCACAACCAAATTTTTGTTGGTCAAGTTCTTTAGTTCAGTATTACAAAAGGCAGTCCTAGAAAACCTACTCTTTACAACTAAACTTATACTGTCACTTACGGGATATCTTCCGTGATTAAAACAAACAAAACAAACAAAGAGACAAAGAAAGAGGGTAGACAGATTTGTCTGATTTCAACAAGTTATTTTCCGTCTACCCGCATTCTCCAGTCAACCCGCGATCATGGCGCTTGCAACAGCGTCGAAATATCGGGAGCTCAAAATAATGAACAATCACGGAAGATATCCCGTAAGCGACAGTATAAGTTTAGTTGTAAACCGTGAAAGCTTAAAACACTACTGTTTACAGATTCCTAGATAAATACAAAATTCAGATAACGCCTATCCGCCAATACCAATCAAATGCGTCACCTGCATAACGCACCTAGCTACACCCTTTTAACATTCAAACCAATGCCACAGTCACTCGCAAAAATAGGACACTACAACAACTTACTAAGTCAAGGTTAACTTACTAGTCTTTCCAAAGAATAATAAACGTGTTCGCGAACTGTGAAAGACAAGTTTAAAAGTACTAATTAAAATAAATATGCTGTAATTACGATAGTTAGTTTTTTTTTGGACAGTGTCATTGGTTTTTTTTTGGCTAGAAATTGTGCAACAATTTTTGACTAGTTAATTAGTTGAATGCCTTCATGTGTGCTTGTTCGATTGGCATTCTAATATGACTTTTTTAAATTAAACTAGCTGTTGCGCGTGAGTTTCATCGCGTGAAATTATTATAAAAAAATAGGTACTTCCCTTTTTGAATCGAATTTTGTTACCTATTTCAAGGGTTTTAATTTTTTTGCACGAAATCCTAATTATTTTTTCTAAAATAAAAGTAGCCTATGTTAGACCTTAGAACAACAGCTATCTGCCAGTAACAGTCCCGTCAAAATCGGTCAGATAGACAGACAGACAAAAATGAAAAAAAATGTGTTTTTGTACTGGTTTTTGTTATTGCATATATTTTCATATGCATTCAGCAAAAAGCTGTTTTTTTATATTATAGACAGTTCAATTTTATATATTTGTATAAATGTATGGATAAGTGCAGTTTTTACAACTTCAGAACGCGGTCTTACCGGTGAGACCACTACAATATTTCTCGGTATTGTTTTTTTTTAAGCCATCAGGATATTCTGGCTTTTCCTTATGACGTTACAAGGCTTACGTGGCTTCTTAGCTCCACCAAATTCAATGATCTGTTTCATGAAGAAAAGTGTCAGACTTCATTAAATAATGTCTGGTGAAGACTTGTAGTCATGCTTTTGTGCGATGCGAATGACAAACCAATTCATCTATCTATATCTAAAATTAAAATCGCTTTTTGTGTCTGTTTGTGTGTTCGCATTGATCTTCCAAACAACGCAACAAAGGAGAAGGGAACGTCTCCATAGTTTCCTGGGCCCAGGTGTTAACTCAATCAAACTAGTCTTATTTGTAAGAGGATATAATAACAAGGCCTCACTGAAAATTTGGTGAAATTTGGCTATCCAGGAGTCAAGTTATATGGAGTATAGTAAAAGTGAGGTTACATTAAAAATATGTAGTTTTTTGAGGTTATTTGACAAATATTTAAGGATGGCTTCGGTTGTGTAATGATTTTATACATGGAGTGCAAGTAAAGAGCATCTACGTGCAACATGTCGAAGATCTGACACGTTTGGCACGCCCTGCAGGCGTAGCATGACCGCCGTAGACGGGTACTGGTACGTAAACGGGTTTTGTCGACGGAGGATTCGACAAAATGTCAGATCAACAAAAAAAATCTGTCATTTTGTCGATTCTTCCTACGGATGGATAGTCGCTATAGTCTCTACATCCAATGTCCTGCACTTAGAAGCTGAAGGTACTTTTTTAAAAAGAGAGAAGAGGAAGTAAAATAAAACATCAATATTTATGTATAAATATTTATTATTCATCTTCAATAATTATGATTATATCATCTAAGAATTGTAAAAGAGGTACGATATTTTCTTGGTATCTTTCCCAACTGAAATACCATATGCGCACATTACATGGGCACAGCAGCCTACAGTCCTGCAAAAAGGCAAGGCAAGGCAGCAGCGTACAAGAAGGTGGTTGTACCGCCGCACAGTGGTGCAAGTACTACGGGCATGCGGAAAATATTATTTTTAAATGAAAAGACGTTGCGTTTCTTCATAATACTTTATTAAAATGATATAATGAATGTACCAGTATACAAAGAGAAAGATATAATATACGTAATTTTTTTTTTATTAACATGAAAATATTCATCATATTTTTTCACATGAATTCAATTATAAATATTATGCAAAATATAGTCTTTAAGCATTTCTATATAAATAAATATTAATAAACTAAATAATAAATAGAAAAGATAGTTTTAGAGATGGGTACTATCCACTAATAAAGCTTTGGCATCATCATGAAGAGGATAGTATTTTTTATTCGGTATTGCACGTAAACTGTTGATAAGGGGATCTGAGGTAGCTAAGAGCATATTCATTACATCTTCATTACATGATAGACGAGAACATTTTCTTGAATGACCTAACCTGTAATTGCGGTAATCTTTATTTCGCGCTTCTTGAGCTTCCTCAGATAACATCCCAATAGGTAAGGCAGCAACACTTATTATTTCTTTGCCATGCAACAAGATTTTATGCACTGTATTTGGCATAATATACCAGCTGTACAGGCTTATGTATAGTTCAGCAGTCTGGTAACAATAACTACCAAACTTATCCGAATCAACTAATGCACTAGAATTAATTGTTTGCAATATTATACCAAACCGATGAATAAGTTCTTTATCGACTCTTGTGACTTCAGCTACAATGTCTGCATTATTGAAAAATCTTCTAGACGTGTTTACATCGTTAGATGTTCCCATTCCTTGCTTTACAAAATCCACTTTTAGGCCTAAACGTTGAAACAGCTCACTTTGGATTCTTTTCTTCTCTTCATCTTTTTGTTGTTTGGTAGTAGCGTTTGTTCTCCAACTGGTGAATGACATATTGTACGCAATATGTAATATGCATTCCATAAATTTAATCCGTGCATGAAGCGGCGATAAACCGACCTTGAGAGCCTCCGTATCCACAGTTTTATTTCGCACTTGGTCAAGGTTATTCATTTCTGATGGCTTTGACTTGCATATAAAACACACTGCACAGGATGATGTGTCCGTAACTGTCTGCGCTATTTTGCCATCTATCATTGTGAACACAAGTTTATGGTAGACTTTGTAAGTCTTTTCCTTTAAAGTAATAACAGTTTCATTCATGTTTGCTATTTCAGATTCCATTCTAGCAATTTCATTTTTCGTGGATGCTGTAGTTTCTTTTTGAAATTGGAATTGAACCGGGCGACAACACCTTGTAGAAGAAGGAGTTGCATTTGTCCAATACACAACAGATTTATTTTCCTTTTCATACAGACGCAGTGGAACTAATGATGTCAAAAACATATGTGAATCTGACACATTTTCGTCAATAAATGACTGTTTGTACTCAGCATGACCATCACATCCCCACTTGTGTAAAAATGTTGAATTTACACTAATCTTTGTAAGGTCGTCTTCAGACATTACTTCAAACAGTCTTCTGGTTGTGTGGTCCAGTAATGACTGCAAACCTACACAAGCGTAGCTTTCCGTTACATCAATATCCGTGGGGTAGCATTGCCTTTTTGCTTCAAGTACTTTATGATAATCGGGAAAAATATCACACCCAATACTTTTTGCTGCATTTCTCAGTACTTGATATTGATGTTTTGAAAGTGATGCATCAAGTAATAATGCCAACGCTTTTTCTGGAGTAAACTTGATAGTATCCGATGATTCTTCTTGTACGAGTACCTTAGAGGCAGCTTTCTTAATCATTTCTTCAGGAACGCTTTCACACAATCTTTTGACTTTATATCGCTTTGTTCGATCGCAACATTCATCAAATGATTTCTCTGGTCGTCCTGTATGAAAGCGTTTTGATGGCCCTGGAACATTACTGTCACAATTCACCATATCAGCTTGCACCGAAGATGTCTCAATGGTAAAAATATTTTCCAGCCACTGTTCATTTTTTGCCATAAAAGCATTTTTGTTTCTCGCTGCAGTTTGCCACTTTTTCGTAAATACGGGTAGAAAATTACGACTCAACTTTTCATAAACTTGTTTCCAAACACTTTCTGTAAGCTGTGGATACATAAGTTTTAAATTTTCGAGGCATTTATGTATCTCACGATTACTTGAAATTATGATTTCCACTAAATCGGCATAGGCAATAGTAAAGCTATCCATCACTAAATTAACACTGTTATCGTAAGAGAAAATAATTGTAAATGAAGTTAAAACTACCGTTCAATGCTATTTATACTTACACGACATGATAAAGTGTTAATTTCCCTCATTAGAAACACTTAAAACATAATGCACTTTTTCTTAATTACCGAGCGTCATTAGTTAATGACCTGGTATTTCCAAGATCGCAGGTTTTAGCAGCCAAAAGTAATGTATTCTTAATCTATAGGGTCTAATTAATCTCCGGAAGTAGATTATAACGCAACGGTCGATAACGGAGATTAGTTATGATCTCATTATTGAAAACAAAAGGTTCCAAATGACCTTCTTCACTAAAAATGTAATAGCAAGTAATTACTCATTATATAATGACATATGATTACGTATTTTATTAATACACACAATAAACTTATGACTAAACTAAAAATAAAAGTTGATTATTATAGTATTTAGGTTCTATTCATACTTGAAATAACAATATTTTTTGCACGAAATTTGTTAATTCTCGAACACCCTCCTTTGGCATCATATAATTAAATACTGCATAATTATTTACCCGTATTAATTTTAGGACTTGTTTCTACTAACATTCTAGTATGTGTGTACCAAATTGTAGACATTTTAAACAAAGTCAAACCAAAGGACTTTTTTCCGCCCTTGAACCATTGTGCGCCGTGCTTACAGTGAACGACCGCAACGAACACAAACACTGCAATGGCCAATTTGGGTTGGTGCTTCGGACGTCTCCCAAGAATCACATCTTGGGCCAAGTTCCATCATCCTTGGCATACATATGTAGTTCTCACCGGTTATCTGAAATAAATTAACAATTTAAATCATGTTCAACCATAAACAAGCTTCATTATATGTACCTAATCCGAATGCAACGGTCAAAGGCACATCCCATAGATTCGTATGGCTAAATAATCAACTAATAAGCTATTAAGTATTGTTTTAATATATGCTATCTACAGCCGACAGACATGACGCTGGAGACCGTAATCAGTAGGTACATAACATCACACACAGTAGGAACATTTTGTTCTCTTGATGGGCTAAAAGCACGGTAATATTATAATACAGTAGTGTAACTCGGCCGCATGATAGAAATAAATGCCTACAGCCGCGCGGTACGTAAACATGCGTTAGGGCTGCCCGTCTCCAGCATTTTAATTACATTTGCCTACTTTCTGTTTCTATTTAGTTTTGTGATTGTAAATATCCTTTTTATATAAATAAATGAAATACTTTGTATATTGAATAGGAAGTGCTCAATAAAAATGCGTGTTGTTTTTTGATTGGTAGATTTAATTAAAAAAACATGTTTTTGTTTGAAAAACAAATCGGGCTTATAAATTTGCGACCGAAAAATATTTGCGCCTCGACTGAGTCGTACGAAATGTTTTATTGTTTAATTTTAAAGTATAATAAATCCGCATTCTTATATAAAGCTAAATTAAAAATTGTTTTGGGAAACATGGCCAAGGTGGAGAAAATGGAATATCTTTTACTTGGTTATACAAGGTGTAACATAATAAACGCAAGACCTCTCGTGTGGTCTTTCAGACCATGAAAATGAACAACTTTTGTTCTATGGCTTTTGGAAATTCGTAACTTATTTTTTTGTTTTACCATACATTTTGATCAGCTGATCGCGTCAATTCCTATAGAAAGTACTTTTTTTTTTTCGAATTTCGAAGAACTCGTAGAACAAAAGTTGTTCAGTTTCATGGTCCGAGAGACCACACGGGAGGTATTGCGTTTATTATGTTACACCTTGTAGATACCTGCAGCAACTTTACAATTTGCATGTTTGGTTTTAAGTGAATTTCGGAATATTTCCTCCATTTTTTTCTTTATATTCCACAAAATCATCGTTGGATACAATCAAAAAAGTTCGCGAATTAATCTTACTGTAGTCCCGGTACCTTAAATACCGACTCTGTGAGCTGAAATTGTGGCTTTTTTGATCGGGTATCACATACGATTTCAAAGCATGACAATCATCATGTTTCTCCAAACAACGCTTAAGAAGATACCCACAAATATAAAAAAGTGATTTTTTTTCCGGTTTAAAAATACTTATGTCTGGATGCGTTATTGACGAATTCATACAACCAAAAGCAGCACAATATTTCCTACTCATCATATTAACTGATTTTTAGAGAAAAAATCGCGCGGTTATTGTTAAAAAAACAACACACCGTCCGTTCGACACTGCGGTACAGCCGTGACTGTCTGCGCCGCGAGCGCACCCCGAAATCGAGGCGCATAGGTATAGCTCGCGCTTCGTCCGTTTGTATGAAGTTGGAGTACTGTATTATAATATTACCGTGCTAAAAGCTTGATTTGAATAGGTACTTACAGGCTGTCATGCACGCCACTGACGAATAACTGATAAAATCGCCCCATCGTCCAAGACTCTTCTGCCAATAGAATTACTGCGACCAGTCCCAGTCGCAATGGTATAATTCCTCAGCGATCCATGTCGTCAATATCTGACCGATATTAGCAATCAGGAGTAATCAGTTGTCCAAAACAGAGAGTCAGGTAATTCAAAGTAGCAGGATCCGTCGAATAGTCAGTCCTTTATAATTATGCAAAGCCGAAGTCGTGGAGTTATACAATAAAAACATGGAAAATACAAGCGTACTCAGAACGAAAGAAAATGAACAAGGGCCGGTTTTTTTCTGCCTGTCATCTGTCAGTCGGTGACCAGTGTTGCCAAATGAAGAAAAATTAAAGGAACTCGATTCGCTACGAATCGATTCCACGAAACGATTGATAAGCACTTGTCACTTGATTTTCATACATATTCTAAGATTTGACCGATTCATTCATTATCGATTACTAAGAATTCAAACATGTATTTAATCGAGTATATAGTTTCATAACTTAATTTAACTTTTCTCGCTTCCTAGATAGAAACATGGTACTGTATTTTGTGACTTCCTTTAGAAAAATGTAACGGATTTTTTAATACACATTTCAACTAGTTAACTGCTGGGCCCAGAAATTCCCCTCTCCTTTTGCTACAGTTTTTACCATCATTTACAAAATGTATTCCGACAGGTTTCCGTGTATAATACAAAAATAATAAAATTACACATAATAAAAGAAATCTCTATTTTTTTCTTGTAAAACCTTGCGAAACAGAGGCGTGGCTCTAGTTTGATAATTATGAAAGGTTACTTTATATCAAAAATATATAATTATGATTTAAACTAACATTGACACTCGACACCTCTCAAAGCTCTGCTGACCACAAAACTTCCAAACACGGTAACATGAACTTCGCTCCACGCCCCAGTTAAACTGGTATGCTCCATTGTGATCTTGCCGCATACTTCCACAATCGACGCCGACGCCGGCGCAAGTAGGGTTACCATTGGACGGATAGATTTTTCTTCAAATTTCGGATTAAGGGGGAAGCGCTAGGATAGCCAGCGAAACTCAATTTATCTTACGTTTTTAGGGTTCCGTAGCCGAATGGCAAAAAACGGAACCCTTATAGATTCATCATGTCTGTCTGTCTGTCTGTCCGCCTGTATGTTCACAGCCACTTTATTCCGAAACTATTAGGACTACACGGTTGAAACTTGGTAGATGAACCGCTTGGTAGATGATGATGATGATTCTGTGAACCGCTTTACGATTTCACAAAAAAATTAAAAGATCAAGGGCCTCCCCATAAGTGGAACTGAAACTAAACTTTTTTTTTTATCAAATCTATAATTGCGAGGTGTCTATAGATAGGTCTTTAAAAATGACATTAAGGTTCGTTAAACCATTTTTTTTTCAATGGGATGAAGACGAAGAAAATTTGAATTTCGCGGGCTACGCTGACGCTTCCACCTTAAGACAGAGCAGTGGTGGCCCACTGCTAACTACCTGACGATTGGTAGGTCGTGGATTCGTTCCCAGACAGGTGTATTACTTTATGTCATTTATTTCAGCACCACTGCTCAAAACGGTGAAGGAAAACATAGTGAAGAAACCGGCATGACCTAGAACCAAAAATTTGAAGACATAAACCCGCACTGGGCCAGCGTGGTGGATTATAGCCCATTCTTTCTCATAGAGAGGAGGCCTGTGCCCCAGCAGCAACTGATTATGCTTATGGCTATCAAGACAAGGGGTTTCCTTAAAATAAAAAAAGTTAAATACATATTATTTTCACTTTTTTATTTTTTACTATCTGTTTCTTTGTTTGAATTTTTGTTCTTTATGTTCTCTGTAAATTGAGAGGTCTGGCTCTTTTGATACAGGAAACCCTAGTACAAGAGCCAGGGCTACACTGATGTTTAAGCAATCACTTGTCAATAAAGATTTTATTTTATTTTATTTTTGATTATTTTATTTTACTGAAAAAATATTTTGCATTGGCTTACGAAAGGTAACCCTAGGCACAAGAGCAATTATTTCCGAGTTAGCTATCAATAAATCGGAGCTTTCGACTCTTGAGTGGATACTACAGCTAGATTAATTTAGAAGTCGAGGTTTATTTAGGTTTATATTGGTAGCTACTTTATTGTCTATGAACATTCTCTGGGCATTGGGGCTTGTTAATAAATCAAGCACGTCACCAATACATTTATTCTTATTGTGAGGTTAGAATAGAGGAGCTCGTGGCGAAATAATAACAGCCGCTCGGGTCGATCTTTAGGTTAAGCCGTGCTTGCCTAGGTCGGTCTGTGGATGGGTGACCACCCATTACATACCGAATTTCCTCCGTGCCTCGGAAAGCACGTTAAGCCGTTGGTCCCGGGTGTCATTTGTAGATCTTTGACAGTCGTTAGATAGTCAGTGGTCCAAAAAGTCTGACAACCAGTCTTACCAAGGGGTATCGTATTACCCAGTACTAACTGGGTTGTGGAGGTCAGGTCGCTCCATGTAAAATACAAGTATTCAGCTGCATCCAGTTAGACTGGAACCCCACCCCAATATAGTTGGGAAAAGGCTAGGCAGATGATGTGAGGTTAGAATAATACTTAAAGATTTTTGTAACTGAATAAATCGTAATTCCTTTCTCTCTTTATTTAATCGAAATCTTATCACAGGTACACACGGCGATACATCAAGCTATCCATTTCCAGTATAACTATCCTCGCTTTGTATAGATTTCCAATACAGTGTGAGATCCGCATAAACTGGTTATGTATAGTTAGATTGGTGGCCGTGCGTACACTGGATCAATAGAAGTTTTTTGTTTTTTTTCAGTAGCCTTGTATGTCCCACTGCCGGGCAAAGGCCTCCCCCATATCCTTCCAGGTGCTCTTCTACTGAATAGAAGTTATTACTACCAAATTAATGATCTGCTGAGAATTTAATTTAAAGTAGACAATTTGTTCAATGTTAAACTAGTCTCAAAATCAGCACTTTTTAACGTCAAAAACTCCCTCCTCGTCTACAGGGAGATTTTTAAACATCTATACTAATACTAGCTTATGCCCGCGGCTTCGCCCGCGTGGAGTTCGGGAATTGCCCACGGGATCTTACTTCTGGGATAATAAGTAATCTATGTATGTATAGTAGATACATGCTTTTTATATAGTTGCTTATAACTTGCAAATATTAGTTCATAGTAATATCAATTAGGTACTTTACATATTGTTTGTTTGAGATTGGACACCGGTGACGAAAATCAAATGATTAATTAGGAATCTATTTATAGACATAAAACTTTTACATAATATTTAATATCAATGTCGCGTATCACGAGCCAACGCGAAAATCGGTGGAATAAACCATATTTACAGACGTCTACCTCACAAAAATCCTACTTACTTACTTAATAGGTAAATACTCCCGCGCCCCGCGCAACAGTGCGCGCCATGCGCCGGTCTACGTGAGCTTCGAAGCCATATTTGACTCTGTTGGGGGATGATTTTGATTTTTGAAAAAACTGTGATACACGTATCTCATAATTTTAATTGAAAAGTATGTATAAAAATTTTCAAGTCAATCGACTCAGAGAATAAAAAGTTTCACAGAATATTAAACAACCTATTTCACCATCTTAGGGGTGGAATTAAAAAAAACTGTTTCTTAGCGGATACTTACTCTTCACAAAGAACGCACCCTCCAAATTTTATGTCTCTAGAACCAGCCGATTGGGCTGTGCGTTGATGTATCAGTCAGCCAGTCGACATTGAATTCTTAAATTGGGGGATGATTTTGGAAAAACTGTGATACATGTATCTCATAATTTTATTTGAAGAGTTTGTACACAAATTGTCAAGTCAATCGACTGCGAGAATAAAAAATTTCATAGAAAATTCAACACCCCATTTCACCCTCTTAGGGGTGGAATTTCGAAAAACCCTTTCTTAGTGGATATCTACCCTTCACAAAGAATACACCCTCCAAATTTCATGTCTCTAGGACCAGCGGTTTGGGCTGTGCGTTGATATCTCAGTCAGTCAGTCAGTCAGGACTTTGAATTTTATATGTATAGATTATAAAGCTGCAGTGTTTGTTTGTTTGTTTGTTTGTTGGAACGCGCTAATCTCTGGAACTACTGGTCCGATTTGAATTATTCTTTCAGTGTTGGGTAGTCTATTTATCGAGGAAGGCTATAGGCTATATATCATCACGCTACGACCAATAGGAGCGTAGCAGCAATGAAAAATGTTGCAAAAACGGGGAAAATTGTATTTTTAATAACTTGACGCGGACGAAGGTCGCGGGGAACAGCTAGTAAGAAATAAACCCAAGAGACACACAAACAAGTTAAACCCAGCGTACAATCCCTTAGACCCAAACGCACAAAACAACTCACGCGCAGCATTCACGCACGATCAACTTCACCTGCTCACAGCTGACAGCTACATCTTTGAGATATCACGTCAATAGTTTTCACTAGTTGCGCTCCCCAGTTCGACCCACCGTTTCACGCTTTGCTCGGCTCTTAAGGGCGGAGCGTGAAATAGCCTTCCTCAAGAATTCAAAATCAAATGCAAAATAGTATTGATTTATATGAATATAGAACAAGATAGTCACAATTGAATTCCAAACGCAGCATGGGTTTCTAGGGCCCCCCAAACGCAGCGAAGGAAGTCTGAGTTAACTCCTGAGTATAGATGCAAAACGGGTTTTAAACGTTTTAAACCATTTGGTTTTAAACCGTCTTTTTTGTTTAAAACGATTTAAAACCACAATTAGCGGTTTAATATGGTTTAAAATGTTTTTGTTTTGTTTTTATTGTGTGCACTTGTGGCATGTGCCAAATAAATGTATTTTGTTCTGCTTCTTTTTTCTTCTCTCTCCTCATACCCTACGTTACGATTTTGGTAGCAAATTGCAAAATAAAAATACGGCATTGCCGTTATATTTTAATAAACACGCATTTCATGATTGTTTTCAGTCTGTCTAATCCTAAAAAGTAGTATAAGTATGATATATGACTTCACATATATTTATTTATTTATTTTACTATTTATGTACACACAGTAGACAACACAGGAAAATAACATTATAATACATGATTATAATACATTTATATTAATAAAAATGCTAAATGATTTCAATTAGCCTTTTAAAATAATTTATAATCAATGTACGGCCCACGTGGTCGTGGTTTTAAACCGTTTTAAACCGTTTTAAACCAATTTAAAACCGGTTTTAAACCACAGATTTTGGTTTAAAACGGTTTATTTACAACTATACTCCTGAGCGAAGCGAGGGAGTTAAGTTCTAGAATCCTGAGAGCAATGAAGGATTTAAGCTCGTCCAAAGCGAAAACACCTTTATGCCTGCCTGTCTACTTTTCACACCTATTGCAAGAAAATAATACCAATCCAATTTTCAAGCTCAACATTCTACTGTGGGGTAAGCTACACAGCAGCCGATCAGCTGTTGCGGTGATTTGCCGCCATTACCGCCACAGAGAACATAGAAACAGCGTAGGATGATTTAATAATTCAGCAAAGAGAATTTTTCAAATCCGACTGGTAGTTCCAGAGATTAGGACATTCAAACAAACAAACTCTTCAGCTTTATTATATTAGTATAGAGTAGCACGGCAAGCTGTGATACTGTGTCAAGAGCAGGGGAAGCAGTGGACTGAAAGGGACTTCATTAATTATTGATTAATTTATTTAATAAAGCTATCTGGCAGCCGGATCAGCCAGGAGTGTTTTTTTGAAATGTTACTTATTTTATTTATAACTAGCGGCCCGTCCCGGCTTTGCACGGGTGGACATTTTTTTTTTAAATTTTGGTATTAAATATAGCCTATGTTACTCAGGGATAATGTAGCTTTCTTATAGTGAAAACATTTTTGAAATCGGCACAGTAGTTTTTGAGTTTATTCACAAACATACAAATCTTTCCACTTTATAATATTACTAAGATTGAAACTCTTCAGCCAGCTCTTCCACTATCTAGGGAACTTATAACAGTGGCAATCTGACGTGACTTAAAATGTCATTGACCTAAGTTTTTATTATATTTTTGGCATTTCTATACAGGGTGGAAGGAACACCTACGCGCAAACGGTTACCCTGTATTCAGTACATCATTCTGAGCGTCATTATTTCTCACATAGAAATTTTTGCTGCATTTTGACGTGTAGGTATTGCACTTTTGTAGCAAACAGCAGATTTTTTTAAAATTACCAATGAACATTTCTATATAGTACATAATATGTACAATTGTATGAATATAAATGTTGATAGATGGAGAGGGATAGGAAGACCAAGGAAACGATGGATGGAATGTGTGAGGAATGATATGAAAGAAAAAGAAGTAAATCTTAGCGTGACGGTTGACAGAGGAGAATGGAAGAAAAAAACGTGTTGCGCCGACCCCAAGTAACATGGGACAAGGGCAGGAAGATGAGAAACCGCAGCCCTGGAATACAAAGGGCAAAGAAGGAACATGGATGGGTTTTAGTCACTAAAAGTCTGACACTCCCCCCCCACTCCACCCAGAGCGGGAGGAGTTATTTGATGATTTACCATCCGTAAAAAAAAGGGCAGGAAGATGATGATGTACTCGTATGTCGAGTGAAGAAGAAAAGCTACGTCACTCAACAAACACAAAAACAGAGAGAGAAAGACGGAATAAGCCGTCTTTGACACCAAACAGGTCTGTAAAGAAATACCAATCCTACAATAACACTTAATATGTAATCATAACACAGTCGGTAAAACGAGAGTATGTCAAGAGCAAAGCATCGATCTGTTGAGGCAGGTCCGCGAGTCGTCAGGTAGTTATGGCGATAACTACTTATTATATCACTTGTATTGGAATATTAAGTTTAAATGTAGACTTCAATATTTTTGTACCTGGAGAAAGTTGCGTCAGCCCCGCTACCTGGGCTGCGGGACTGTTCGAAAGAGATACCGCGGCCCTGGAACACAAAGGGCAAAGAAGGAACATGGATGGGTTTCAGTCAGTAGAAGTCTGACACTCCCTCCCACTCCACCCAGCGCGAGAGGATTTATTTGATGATTTCCATCCCAAAAAAAAAAACCCCCGCTACATCACTCATTATTTTTTTCCTTAATTCATGAGCTGTTCTTTAAAAGTTCGTATACACATAACATAACATCACGCCTGTAATCCCCGAAGGGTTAGGTAGAGATGTACCTAATAGTACACCCACATTTCACCAGTTATGTTTAAGTCCCATGTAATAGGGGGCGAGTCTCTTGCCATCAACCGGGCACAAATCCAGACTCCGTGGCTACTACTGAGAAATTCCTAATGGAAAAACCCAATGACAATTTCAGGTCTAAATGTCAAAGATTAATGAATGAAAGCCGGAACCAACAGGCTTACCGTGCTTTCCGAGGCACGAAGAAGTCTCATCATGGTAGGGATGGCCACCCATCTAGGGACCGACCTTAACACCTTCGCTTCCTTCGGCTCAGTGTACGTTTACCTTAATTTCACCTTTGCATCACCAGTCACGAATACACAGGCGTATCATTATGATGTCTGTCGATGACCGGTAAGTAAAACGACTAGATTGGTATTTGTAATTTTTTTTTTTTTTTATGAGCCTATTGTGTCCCTCTGCAGGGCAAAGGCCTCCCTTCCCTCTTTCCATTTCTCTCTGTCTTTGGCTATTTGGGCCCAATCCTTTTGACAAGAGTCCAGCTCGTCACGCCATCTCCTTCTGGGCCTACCGCGTCGCCGGGTTCTGTTGTTCGGAACCCAATCTGTTGCCACGTTGGCCCAATTTTGATGCGACATGCGGCAGATGTGGCCTGCCCAGTTCCATTTTAATTTGGCGGCTGTGTTGCAAACGTCTGCGATTTGAGTCTTGGATCGAAGTATACTGTTCCGTATACGGTCAGAAATTTTGACTCCTAGTAGACTTCGTTCCATGGCTCGCTGGCAGTATTTGTAAATAGTACTTGTTAAAAGTAAAATGTATTCTTATTTACCTTAGCGACTATCTAGTTAAAATACTTGTTAAGTGACTCAGTGGAATTTGCATACGGTATGTGAATAGACAATCAAGTACGACCAGAATAGGCTGTTGATTGGTAGATTGTACAAAGCGTACCGCGGATAGTCTTTATGTAAAACATGGATTTAATATACAAGGTGTAAACAGAGTCTTCACGAAGCCGTCAACCAAGCATTCTGTACATCAAACTAAGTAACTCTACCCAAAAATTATTGCTGGGAAACGACTTTTTTTTTTGGGGGTGAAAAATCACGTTTTACGGTAAAACTTAATGTAAAAACATTGTGCTGATGGATGGATTGAGTAGTACGGGGGTCGTGAAGGTGTTTAAAGTAAAAATCTTACATTAGAAACATGTACTTATTTAAAAAAACTTGTGAAAAAGTTGAACTTTGACCCCCAATATCTCCATTACTAGAAGGTTCCCAGGTATGGTCTAGAACAAAAAAATTATCGCAATGACGGGTAGAACAAGTACCTTTCGGAGTTTCGGCTTCGTTAAGGGTCTTTTTACACCCATTATAATAACAATAATAATATTGAGTACAGCAGTCATTGTGCCGATAGTCGTGTCCGCCAATGGCTTAATTGCCAAGAGCCTCGACCAACACCTGAGGAGGCTCGCGCTTGGCAGCTGCATCAAGGGCTTGATTCAGAAAGCGGTACTCCTGGACACGGCGCGTATTGTTAGGAGGTTCCTCTCTCAAGAGCCCTGACCAACGGCGGCTCGGAATATAATCACGTTTTACGGTAAAACTCAATGAAACGCACTCAAAACTTAGTGCTGATGGATGCTTTGAATAGTAAACGGGTCATGGAGTTAATGGAGTACCCTTGGAAAAACCATTTGTCTGACATTCAGTGTCCTGTCTCCCCGTAACGAATGTCAAAGATAACATAACATCACGCCTGTAATCCCCGAAGGGTTAGCAGAGGTGTACCTAATAGCACACCCACATTTCGCCAGTTATGTTCAAGTCCCATGTAATAGGGGGCGAGCCTATTGCCATGAACTGGGCACAAATCCTGACTCCGTGGCTACTACTGAGAAATTCCTAATGAAAAAACTAATAACACTTTGCCCGACCCGTGAATCGAACCCAGGTCCAAATGACAAAGATTTATGAATGAAAGCCGGAACCAACAGCTTACCGTGCTTTCTGAGGCACGAAGAAGTCTCATCATGATAGGGATGGCCACCCATCTAGGGACCGACCTAAACAGTTTTTAATTTTTGAAGAACACATTAATTGGCCAAATAATAACAGCCGCTCGGGTCTATCTTTAGGTTAAGCCGTGCTTGCCTAGGTTTGTCTGTGGATGGGTGACTGCCCATTACATACCGAGTTTCCTCCGTGCCTCGGAAAGCACGCTAAGCCGTTGGTCCCGGGTGTCATTTGTAGATTTTTGACAGTCGTTAGGTAGTCAGTGGCCCGAAAGTCTGACAACCAGTCTTACCAAGGGGTATCGTATTACCCGGTAATAACTGGGTTGTGGAGGTCAGATAGGCAGTCGCTTCATGTAAAATACTGGTATTCAGCTGCATCCGGTTAGACTGGAAGCCGACCCCAATATAGTTAGGATTATGATGACGTTAATTTACACAGAACAAAATTATCCATACGTTACACACAATACCAACCAGTCAACACCGCATATTCAAATACCCAACAATTTGCATACAAAATGAACGCATCCGGACGTTTCACGAAACGTCTAATTTCACAACATGCCTGCAGCATTAGCCAAGACCGAAAGTGATACACTTTAGTTCACTTGTTAAATCATTCATTCATTGTCATTCTCAACACGTATTGAACGAAATCGGGTGACCGGGACAGTATTATGTAATGGAATGTGATTTGAATTTGTTTATGGAAAATTCGGCAGTGAGTAATTGTTAACGGATCTTTTTAGAGGGAAATACTGGCTGGCAAGGACAAGGTGACGTTTCTGATTGGTGGTGTGCCTGTCATTAATGTCAAAAATTGTTTTTTTTTATGTTTTGTGGCTTTTGTGGGTCACTAGGCTGCCACGCTTGAATGGAAGTTGGCTGGCCACATCTGTCGCATCTCGGAGGAACTATGGGTCCAAAATAGCAGTAATAAGCATCGGTGCAGGCCCCAAAGACTGGGAGCAAACTCTATTCTCAAACATAGGCCATAAACAGCATTTAGTGGTAAGCGATTACCACAGCAGCCGAAGAACTTATAAAATACCAGAGACGGAGCTGAAGCATCACGTGTATTTGTAGTTACACCGGCATGGTAGATATCCCAAGAGTCCTCGCAGACTGCAGACTTTCTATCGGCCGATAGTTTAGTCGGGTTGGGTGACTAGTGCGCACACTAGGGTAACTAAACGGTCTGGTTGGTGACGAGTGCGCAGATAGTCGGTCGATTGCGCTCGAACAACCTGCTAGTTGGTAGACGGCTTTTAAAGAGAGCGCAGGGTGGTCCGATTAAACAATCGGCAAGTGCGTGAACGGGATAAGAGTGCCATACTGATCTAGCAGTTGGTTGATAGTTTGCCAATAGTATAGATTGAGGGAAATCGCGTCGCCCCTCAAACTGATTTATCTTAAAATAAGACGACGTCTTCACACCTCGCTAAGTTTGACAGTTTTCGACAAATCGACACCCAATATAAAAAGCAATCTATAATAAAATTAAATTTAAAAAACCACCAACGAAAAATTAAAGAAGAAATATTAATACCCACTTTCATCCCCCATACCTATTAATGGCTGCACAGATTTTGATAAAACGTATCTAAGAACCATTGCCAAAAAACTAGCTTTCAAATAAAAAAAAACTGTATCCAAATCGGTTCGCTCGATTAAGAGCTACTGTGCCAGAGACAGACATAAAGGGTGTAAAAAAACCCTTAACGAAGCCGAAAAGCACTTATTCTCCCCATCATGGCGATCATTTTTTTGTTCTAGACCATACCTGGGAACCTTCTAGTTACGGAGATATTGGGGGTCAAAGTTCCAACTTTTTCACAAGTTTTTTTTTTAAATACAAGGTTTTAATGTTGCAAATTTACTTTAAACACCTCCACGACCCCCGTACTATTCAGTCATCTATCAGCACACTGTTTTGAGTGCGTTATTTTGAGTTTTACCGTAAAAAGTGATTTTTCACCCCCAAAAAAAAAATGGTTTCCCAGCAAAAATTTTTGCGTAGTTACTTAGTTTGATGTACAGAATGCTTGGTTGACGGCTTCGTGAAGGGTCTGTTTACACCCTGTATACACACACATTGCGGTCAAACTTATAACACCCCTCTTTTTGCGTCGAGGGTTAAAAATACCTATGATGATCATCACCCACAAACCAATTTTATTTATTTCAGCATCAGTTGGGACCCAAACAAAATGGCGCCTATGTCAATCACGTTTTTGTGAACTTAAATGTCAAAGACACGATTGATGGAGAATAAATTAACTTGCATTTTTTGTTGACAGTTTCTATTGTAAACACATTAAGGAGTTTAATGCCACTGGTATGCCGGATGCTGATCAGCCATTGTAATGAACGACCTTCAAGGACATTTTTAGTTAACATAACATCACGCCTGTAATCCCCAAAGGGTTATGCAGAGATGTATACAGGGTGTAAATAGACCCTTAACGAAGCCGAAAGGCACTTGTTCTCCCCATCATTGCGATATTTTTTTTGTTCCGAATCATACCTGGGAACTTTGACCTCCAATATCTCCGTAACTAGAAGTAGTTACGGAGATATTGGAGGTCAAAGTTCCAATTTTTTCACAAGTTTTTTTTT
This sequence comes from Noctua pronuba, assembly GCA_905220335.1. NCBI lineage: Eukaryota > Metazoa > Arthropoda > Insecta > Lepidoptera > Noctuidae > Noctua > Noctua pronuba. The sequence continues at coordinate 3,016,863 of LR999919.1, read as the reverse complement.
TTAATACTAATTTTTAAGGTTATAACTTCACTTTAAATAACTCCATGACCCGTTTACTATTCAAAGCATCCATCAGTACTAAGTTTTGAGTGCGTTACATTGAGTTTTACCGTAAAACTTGATTTTTCACCCCAAAAAAAAAGTCGTTTCCCAGCAATAATTTTTGCGTAGAGTTGCTTAGTTTGATGTACAGAATGCTTAGTTGACGGCTTCGTGAAGGGTCTGTTTACACCCTGTATATATTTTTTTTTTTACAAAATGGGCCTGCTCTTGACCTCGATCACGCCTGATGGAAAGCGGTAGATGAGGTCTATGATGGGACGAGCGTGCCCAGAAGATGACTGTTCACTCTTGCTTTGAAGGCAGATGGGTTAAATGTGGGAGGGAACACAGATGCCGGCAGAGAGTTTCACACTTTGGCTGTGCGCATAATAAACGTGGAGGAGAAGCGCTGAGTACGACTCGTCGGGATATAATAGTACACCGACATTTCGTCGGTTATGTTTATGTCCCATCTAATAGGGGGCGAGCCTATTGCCATCAACCGGGCACGAATCCAGACTCCGTGGTTGCTCCTGATGAAAAACTAGCGATTTTCGGTGTAGTCAAAAGATACACAATGAAACTACGAACGGAAACTCATTTTCTTTAGTTTTCAGCTAGCCCTTAATTAAGTATTCTATGATTTTTGACCTGCACCCGTAGCATGACCACCGTAGAAACGAGTTTTGTCGACGGAAGAATAGACAAAATGACAATTTCTTTTGATGATCCGTCATTTTGTCGATTCTTCCATCGACAAAAACTGTTTCTACGGTGGTTATGCTACGCGTGCTGATTCCACTAAGTATTACTAGGCATTTTTTTTCTCTGTTATGTCTCTGACACTAAGGACGATATAATCTACGAAAAAGGCCTATATTGGCCTATGGCCTGTATTCAGCAGAGCACATTATTAGACTGGTTTCACGCTAATTATCGAAGGGGGAGGGCCGAGTAAACAGCAAATTGAATTAACAACACTAACTGACGTGTACAATTCAGAAGTCGACCATTCTTTTACCTGCATTCTGATACTGAAATAAGGTCACTAGACGTCCTCAAGGAAGCAGTCAGATTGATAATACAACTTTCTTTTTAAAGTCCAGCCCAGTTAAAGGTGAACTTCATAATACAGCAATGTCTCAATAATATAGTGGTACAAAAAGAAATTATATTAACGGCCGGAATGCAAGACTATATTTGGTTACAAGTCGGGCCAGAATAAAGGCCACGCACACGAATTTAATAATCTTTATGATCGCTGGACGGTGTAAATTCTTTAAGGAGGTGCAAGGTCAAGTAATAAAAGTGCAAAATTGTGGAAATTACGAAAATAAGGCGCGACTTCTGACTATCTTGATCCTGGATTTCAGTAGCAATCTAAAACTTGGGTGGTTGTCCTTTTGAAGGCACTTCACATCATGTCATCATATCAAACTTGACATCCGTATAATTGCATGTCACTCTGGATAATTAAGAAAAAGGAGGATGTGTATTATTGTACTCCTACAAAGAAAGACTGACATGAAAGAGAAAGGAGTAAATGATGCCGTGACGTCTGACAGGGGAGATTGGAAGAAGAAAATGTGTTGCGCCGACCCCAAGTAGAATGGGACGAGGGCCGGAAGATGATGATGATTTTGCAACTTAAACATCAAACTCGAATGAATGAGAAGGCTTGCCTTCTTATCCACACTCCGGGCCGCAGATCAAAGCCTTCCACTTGGGCATGCTTTGCCGTGGCCGACTTGGGAATATCCAACTAGACTCCGAAACTAAGTCGGCCGTAGCAAAGACAATCTCTACAAACGGTTCATGGACGGCTCAGATCTCAAGTGCGTATGCGGCGTGTCTCCACATACAATGGCCCACCTTCCATCTTGCGTTGCTTGTCCTGACACCTGCACTCTAGACGATCTTATGACGGCATCAGCGAGCGGAGTTCGCATAGCTGAATTTTGGGCCAAATATATTTGAAGAAAATTTGCCATCGATCGAAAAAAGATCACGAATATGCTTAATTACTCAGGAACATGAATATCTTAGCGTTACCCTAAATATATCCGGCAATGTATCAGCACCGAGACCACGATTCGGAAGTTCGCGTAGAACAAAAGCTGATGAAATACTAGCCATAGATTGCTGGAAGTGGGCGCGCTTGCGAAACTCGCCCTCTTTAACATGGGACTCTAGATGACTGGTGAAACGTGGATGGCACCACTATAGGTACATCTCTGGACAGAACCTTCGAGTACAGGCGCGTGCAAAGAAAAAATCTACTGCCAAGAATTTCCTTGATATCTCAAAAACAGAATATTTTATAAAAATGTAGGTTAGGTTCGGGTTGCATGTTACATGCTAATTGCCACATTTTCTGAATCTGTTAATTGCAAAATTTTTTGAATCTGTACATTTTTGAGGGTGAGAGGGCGATACTGCATCCTGCATGCAAGTCTGACCAAAACTCAATATTCTTGCATATACATATTATTAAGGCTGGTTCGAGAAGGCACGGGAAAAGAGCACTTGGAAGGAATTGGCCTTTTTCTCCTTCATTGAAGAGGCCTTTGCCCAGCAGTGGGCAGGTCAGGCTAATAAAAAAAATAAAAACATTATACTGGTTTTCTGCAAAGTAAAGCCTGGTTCCATTACTTTGGTGCTACCCTAAATACATCCGGCAGTGTATCCACATTGTGCCCACGATTAGGAAGGTCGCGTATAATGAAAGCTGATGAAATACTAGCCACGGATTGCGGGAAGTGGGCGCGTTTAGAGGCGGGAGGGGGGGGGGGGGGGCAGTATTGACTTATACTCCTTTGTACTCTACAGGTACTGGTAGGTTCTAAAGTTTGGCCATTTATGTTAATCTTGATAAAACTATAAAGGACTGTAAAATGATAACGGTAATTAGGTTCGCCAGAGCTGGTGATATGTGGGTGTCCCAAAGTTACACCTCTGTCTATCCCTTTGTGGAATGCAGGCGTGGTGTTATGACGTTACACCGGTAAAGCTTATACTCCAAAAAATATAGTTGGGACATTCAATGGCAAAACTTATTTGATCAAAGAAAGATAGTAAAAAATCAATTACCTACGTCTGTTCTATTATACCTGAAAGTAGTAGTAACAACAAATTTTTAATGTTTAAAACTTCATGCAATTTATCTTAAATTCATCGATCAACCAAAACAAAAAAAAAATCTCTCAATTTAAATAAATTCATGTCAGACAACACAAATACCAACTAATACCAACATTACAATAACCAACAAATTCCATAACTAAAACCACAGATAAAAAATATCTTCTATACAAGAACGCGACTTGTTACACGAACAATCTTCAAAAGGCAAATGACAACAAATTTAAAATTCTTTTTACCATTGCCACTCGAAAAGGGGCATTTTATTCATCAATAACAGTGAATAAAACGCTCTTTTACTCACTGAGTGAATAAAGACTTTTTGAATTTGGAACAAGCACGAATTATGAACAAAAAATAAATAAAACGTGCCGACAAGACTGAATTTCGAAAATTGTTCTAATTTCACAAAAAAAAAATGTTTATATTCCTTTGTATGTTTATATTCCTTTGTTCTCTTATGTATTACCGATAATATAATAAAATGTGGTAAATACTCATCTGCCTAGACTTATCCCAACTTTATTGAGGTCGGCTTCCAGTCTAATCAGATGCAGCTGAATATCAGTATTTTACTTGGAGCGACTTCCTATCTGACCTTCACAACCCAGTTAGTACTGAGTGGGCTATACGGTATCCCTTGGTAAGACTGGTAGTGAGACTTTCGGGTCACTGACTTCCTGTAACGACTGTCAAGGAAATGTAAATGACAGCCGGGACCAACGGCTTTTCGTACTTTCCGAGGCACGGAGGAAACTCGGTATGCAATGAATTAGTGGTCACCCATCCACAGAGCGACCTTAGTAAGCGCGGCTTAACCTTAAAGATCGACCCGAGTGGCTGTTATTATTATTAACCCAAGAGAAATATAAATACTATACTTCTATTTATTTTCTCGCAGTCAATGGTAAAAAGCAGAGTACACAACTCGTGAAAAAAAAATTCATCTCGGTTCTTGTATCCCTCGCTTCGCTCAGGATTCTACTCTAGAATCCCTTGCTACGCTCGGGATTCTACTCTAGAATCCTTCGCTGCTCTCGGGATCCAATTTAGTCCCTCGAATTAAATTCCCTTTTTTTTCACTTGTTGTATAATCTACTATTATCACTCAGTTGAGACAAGCTCATTCCTTTACGTCCTTATAATTAACACGGTACATGATTTTATTAATTTATTATATGTCCAGTTTATTTTGAACTACGGTGTCATACCGAACATTCATCCATACAAGACGATTCCTACCGGCTTCCCTTTGAAAAATGGCACAGTCAGTATTCTATGGATAAATAATATTGATTATATTAAAGATATGTACTCCGGCTTACCTCTTACAAAAATTGACCGACTGGTCCGTAGTCCTCAAGCCTTAGGCAGAGGTGTACCTATAATACATCCAGATTTCACCAGGTATTATTAAGTCATCATCTGCTTAGCCTTTTTCCCAACTACGTCGGGGTCGGCTTCCAGTTTTAAAGGATTCAGCTGAATACCAGTACAGTTAAGTTTTAAAAAAAAACAAAATGGTGGATTTTTGGCGCTAAATTATTGTAAGTCGTTAATAAATTTTTTTTCAAGCAAACCTATCGAATAGGGTATCGAAATGAATGACATTAAAAGGAGACTACAAATACATGTAATTATATATTAATATAGGTACAAAATATAATTAGTAGTCGGGTTTTTTGATACTTCTAATTCAATGTTTCTTGTTTAAAAATTGGAACCTTTGACCTCCAATATCTCCGTATTAGAAGGTTCTCAGGTGTGGTCCAGAGAGTTACACCCATGATCTCCGGAAAGAGCTGATAGTTGATGACAGCATATTGGAATTCAATTTGATTTCATAACTGCAAGTCTATTTTAGTCCATAATAGATTTAAGGGCTTGAATTGGCGATCTAGAATTTGACATATCGCTGAGTTTTTCCTACAATACCCAGCGCCATCACGGTAGACCAAGATACACAAGTCACTAAAGGAGTTATAACAATTAAAAATGCAACGTAACGGTTGTCCTTAAAACTAATTGAGTTGATTTCCTTATGTCACACCGACATGTTACGAATAGCATTGATCTTACATCTACACGAATTCGTATCGTATCGTATTTATGTTGGCTTGGCTTCCGTACGTTTTTTCACGGGTATCCACTGAAAACCAGCGCTGTGCTGTGGGCCCTCATAGCACAGCATCATGCTGAGTGGTAACCTGCTTGTCGCAGTCACGACGTACAAGCTGTTATCGTTTTTTTTTCTTTTTTTGTTCTACGTCCTGTTGAATTTATAAATATTTGTTATGCGTTGTATGTTTATTGTATTTGTTTGTAATTTTGTATGATGCACGTCATGTCCCTGCGACAAATAAATATTTTTTATTTCTTTCTTTCTTTTCTTTACACTAATAATATAAACTTGTAACGAATAAACTCGAAAACTACTGAACCGGTTTCAAAAATTCTTTTAAATATAGAATGCTGCATTATCCCTGAGTAACATCCTTACTAACATTATAAATGCGAAAGTAAGTTTGTTTGTTTGTTACCTTTTCACGTCTAAACCACTGAACCGATAATCCTGAAAATTTGCGTATACCTTGTCAGGTGTACAGAAACGGACATAGGCTACCCTTCATCCCGAAAAAAGGTACTGTTCCCGAGGAAATCAACAACAACTTTCTTATGACAATGACAATGGATCGTCCACGTTCATACACGCAATTCGAATGGCATTGATCGCTATGTGAGTATTATGAGTGAATAAAATAATTGCTTCTGAATATTTGCGGTTAGGTTCATGATTGCAAATCATTAAGGTGTTACCTTTCTAAATTAGATCACTATTTTAAGATTGATATCCTTGGGAAAATGTGGTTAATTTTGCTTTACAAATTTCCTGGTTGGCTACCTATTTATTGAGAAACTCTTTTACCATGGTAAGGAAGAAAATATCTTATCCGAAAAGACTTGAATGACTTTCAAATAGAAAAAGAGATTTGAAATGCATGCTCATGTTGCATCTTTCAGCCACAACGAATTATAAGCATAGCTCATTCGCCAAAACACATTTCCGTTCAGTACCCGGGCTTTAATATGCCACTATTTCACTTCGCCCGCCGCAAGAGTTGTAGTAGCTCTGCTAATATGCATGATATAAATATAATTTATAGCCTATAGCATCCACAAATAATTTAGCTTTCTGCCTGCGAAAGAATTTTTAGAATTTGATGATTAGTTCCGGGGATTATCCCCTACATACAAACAAATACCTATTTATAATGATTAGTATAGATGTCGATTTAGGAAGAGACTGTCTCAGAATTAGGTTCCAACGAAGATGTAGACGCCGCGATTTATAAATCCGAACTTTTCCATAAGTCTGTCACTCATCATCTGCGTTGCCTTTTCCCAACTACATGGAGAGCGGCTTCCAGCAATTTAACCAAGTTCATACCAGTATTTGAGATGGAGCGACTGTCTATCTGATCTCCAAAACCCAGTCTCCTCCATAAGTCGATGTGCCAAATAGCACAGCAGAAGAATAATCGTCATTTCACCACGCTCGCTACGGTGTGAGTAGCATCCGTGTATATTCCTTTCGCCTTAAATGTCAGTACATACTGTCACAGTATTTTTTCTCATTTGATATATCAAAAAGCTTCCTGCTCCACCCAGGTGATCAGCTGTTGCTATAGACTTACTATGGGTTAGAGGTGGCGGTTTATTAAAATGGTGTAGTTTTAAGTATGATTAAAAATTAAATATAAAATGTTCAGTCAAATTGAGGACGAAGTGGACTGGATACTGGGGTTCTAAAATGGCCGCTTTAGTAGAATCATAAACTATACTAATAAATAAAATCGTAGTGTCTGTTTGTAATTTTAAAATAACAGATTATTACTGAATGCATATGAAAGTATATACGGTAGTTCTACATTATTTTTTAATTTTTGTTGTCTGTCTGTTTGTTCCCGATAATCTCCGAAACGGCTGGACCGATTTTGTCAAGACTTTTACTGACAGATAGCTGATGTTTTTATTTTAGAAAAAGGACAACGACGGACTCCGACGGACGGTAGGGCTCATTTAAATGTAAATCTTAATAAAATCCGATTCAATTAGGAAAGGCGGGCAACAACAACAACCTATTTATAAGACCTTAATGTAGGTACCATGTTTTTACAAAAAAAAAAAAAAACAATTTTATTCTATTCTAACAGCTAGTACCAAAAAAATTGGGGACACACAGTTGAGATCGAGGATAAAACTATTTTACAAAAATACCGTCAAAATCTTGTAAATTATACAAGAAACACGAAATAATTTAATTCGTCGGCATATGACTAAGGGCTCATTCACACTGGATCCGTCAACGACGATTCGTCAAAAAAGGCGATACGTAATGACGGATGAACGTTCACATTGCATACGGAATCGAGTTTTTTCACGAAAAAAATATCCGAATAGATATTCACACTGAATTCGTGATTCAGACTTGGACGAACTATCCAACACGATGGATGTGAATATGACTATCTTGTGTTGGTATTACCTTAATTATTTGCGCGACATGTCTTTACAAGTCAACGAACGGTCATAATGTGTGGGTGCAGTGCAAGGCATAGTCGTCCCGACCGATCCGTCATAACGATTCGTGATTTAAAACTGAAGGTTTTTGAAAAAAGACCAAACGTCATTTAAGACGTATCCGTCATTTTTCACGATTCCGAAATAGTGTGAACACAGGCAATTAAAATGTATAGCCGCCCATACAAACCAAAATAACGATTCGTGAAAAAAGACGATTCGTCAAATATACGAATCGTCTTTGACGGATTAGTGTGAATGAGCACTAAGTGAGATATTTTCATCACGATGACATTGTACGTCAGTATTACGCCCATTTTTTGGTCGATGTTCGGAATACTAATCAGTTGGAATTACCATATATAGGGCAACCGTGACGATAGGTTTGACAAATGTAAATGCCATGTGTAGTTTGCCGACATTTTGATCTTGCGATTTTGATATGGAAATCTGGAAAAACCCAATTCAAATCAACAACACGCAAACAGATTTTACTTAAAATTCGAAATGATCTCGTATTATTTACATAGTTTTATCAAGCTATGCCAAACCAAATTAAGCTGATCTCTCATCGTACGGGAATATCATAGAAAGCGAGGTCAGGTTATACTGGTTACGTGTAACTTGACGTGCTGCCGTATGTACACAGTGTCAAAGTAATGCAGCTTTTGTATTTTAGTGAAATTTTGAAAAACTACAGAGATTTGCACAGGATAAGGTCAGAAAGTCCGGGACAGGGGAATGTGGGAAGACAACCAGCTAGGTGGACACACGATCTCATCAAAGAAGCCGGAAGAAACTGGATAACTATGCCAAAAAAACCACCAAAAGTGGTGATTTGGAAGAGACCTACTCTCAGCATTGGGTGACCAAAATTTAAAGAAGAGAGAGAGAAGAGAGACAGAAAGAGTTTAACACTAGGCAGCAATCAACGTCAGCATGTGCGCGGTTTTTAGTTTACTAATTTCAAAAAAAAGTATGAGAACCAGACTTACCAAGGGGTATCGTACACGTACTAACTGGATTGTGGAGGTCAGATAGGTAGTCGCTCCATGTAAAATCCTGGTATTCAGCTGCATCCGGTTAGTCTGGAAGCCGACCCCAATATAGTTGGGAAAAGGCTAGGCAGATGATGACTCATTCTTAACCAAAATTACATTAAGGTGAGACTTTAAAAGCCCTACTTAACCCTGTCTAGACGTTCCGAAGCATGTACAAGCCATTTATTTATAAACATTACAAGTATAAATAAATTCTTTACGTTTATGACGTAAATTGTATCAAGTGCCCGTTAATTATATGACTGAATACCAAACCATCAACTACCGATTCTGTTTAAGTAAATGAATGACATCCAGAAAATAACATAACATCACGCCTGTAATCCCCGTAGGGTTAGACAAAGGTGTAGCTATTAGTACACCCACATTTCGCCAGTTATGTTTAAGTCCCATGTAAGAGGGAGCTTATTGCCACGGAATCCATGGCTGCTACTGAGAAATTCCTGATGGAAAACCTAAAAACACTTTGCCCTCATGGCTAAATAACAGCCGTCAAACTCAGGACCTCATACTCAGTAGTCGCGCTTGGCATCACTCGACTAACGACGCAGAAAATAATACTATACTAATTAAGAAAAATTATGAATATTAAATTGGAATGTTAAAAAAAAACTTGTAACGCTGTCATCAACCTTCAAAACATATTTTACATGTCCTCTATTATCCCTATTTGTCCTCTATAGTCCCTTCTTCTGACAAAAATAAAAAAGTGATATAGCTATAAGTAATCACCACACTTAGCAATCCCAATAATAAACTAAAATGTTTTACATTAACACTCATCATCTGCCTAGCCTTTTCCCAACTAAAGGGTGTAAAAAGACCCTTAACGAAGCCGAAAGGTACTTATTCTCCCCGTCATTGCGATCATTTTTTTGTTCTAGACCATACCTGGGAACCTTCTAGTTACGGAGATATTGGGGGTCAAAGTTCCAACTTTTTCACAAGTTTTTTTTCAAATACATGTTTCTAATGTAAGATTTTTACTTTAAACACCTTCACGACCCCCGTACTATTCAATATATCCATCAGCACAATGTTTTGAGTGCGTTACATTGAGTTTTACCGTAAAACGTGATTTTTCACCCCAAAAAAAAATCGTTTCCCCGCAATGATTTTTGCGTAAAGTTACTTAGTTTGATGTACTGAATGCTTGGTTCACGGCTTCGTGAAGGGTCTGTTTACACCCCGTATATTGGGGTCGGCTTCCAGCCTAACCGGATGCAGCTGAATACCAGTATTTTACATGGAGCGACTGCCTGTCGGACTTCCACAACCCAGTTAGTACTGGGTAATACGATACCCCTTGGTAAGACTGGTTGTCAGACTTTTTGGGCTACAGACAACCGGGACCAACAGCTTAACGTGCTTTCCGAGGCACAGAGGAAACCCGGTAGGTATGTAATGGGTGGTCACCCATCCACAGACCAACCTAGGCAAGCACGGCAGGTACTAAACTACAGAATAAAAATTGTTTCTTAAATAATGCCTTTTAATCAAGTAAACACCTTGACTTGTTTATAAATACGGGCCATATTTTAGCAGGGATCACACACAATCTAAAGAGAACTTATATCTGATACCGTTACAAATAACCTAAAATAATTGTTTGCAAAAAGTTTAGAATGCATGAATTATAAAAAATCTAATGTTGGACAACCCCTGATAAATCTGAATGAATTATGTTCTATTCAAAGATTGTACGCTTCAATAAACAAGTATCAAATTAACATGACAGCTCAATCTGAAGTATACGTGCCAAAAATATCACATTCCTTACTCTCAGCTTCCTCTATCCAATGTCATAAGAAGTCGGAGCACTTCCTCAATTAATAATCACTTAAAGGAGAAAGATGATCGATTGGTGGTTTTCATTTAATTGCCAAAATAAGGAAAAGAGTTGCCCTTGATGAAACCCATCTGAATTTTTGGCCATTTCTCAGGAAATTTCAACTACATCTATCTTTAAAAAGAACATGACGCGTAAAAGTGATTTCGATAACTTATCTGCAGAATAAATCCTTCGAAGCCAAAGAAGAGCTATGACAGAAACCACCCCCAAAATACATCAACAAACACAAACATTGAAAACAGAGCGAACCCTAGCAACAGCCAAAACCATTCGCGCCAAATCATCGGCCATTTTCACTCCCGCGTTCCAAAAAATTCAAAAAATGTCAACGTCACAAACGTCAACTACATTTTTTTTTTTTTGAGACCTTGTTCGTATCAGTGGACCGCCTAGTCTAATCCTTCATAGTAATATAACAGGTACTTGACTACACTTTCAATAACACTATACAGCGGTTGTACTAAGTATAAAAGACCGGTGTAACACCACCAAAGCATTCAGTAGCTATCCTGCAGTCAAACCAAGAAGTGCAAGATGAGATTTCTGGTAATATTTTATTTTTTATTTCGAGGATAGTGATAACAGAACGTTTTGATAGTGGCAACAGTGATAATCTTAGAATTTGATCATTTTTCAATCAATTATATTTAATCTTTTTAAAATCACAAAAATCCCTATTTCCAGCATCAAAAATTAATCCAAAAAAAATAATTTCCCAAGTGTAAAGTTGGCGCCAAAATCGTACTTCCAAACTTTTCTCTCTGCCACTGTCAATTTCCCCGCCAAGATCATTACTTTTCATTAACCAAGGAAGTGTTTCAAACAGCATTAAAAACGTTCCGTTACAACTATTTATTAAGCGTTTAACTAATGAAACCTTGTCTCATTAATAAGAAAAAGCTTATAATGTTAATTTTTCCCATTAATCCTTTTAATTAACTTAACTATGCCTACAGTAGCAATAGATCTTCCGTTTATGGTATTTAAAAGCTTCAAGACCGCATGAACGTAATACCTTTGCCATCCATATTGATACAATTAAGAGTTACTAGCAATTTCAATTAGTATGACAAGGTTGTAAAGCTGAATAAATTAAATTGTTACACCTACAAACCTGTTTCTCGTAATGTCATGTGGCTTATAATTACTTACTTCGTTAATCTGGTATTCTTTTTAAAGGACTTTTAATTTATTAAGTTATCCATCTGGGACTACAGTTTGAATTAATCACATTTATTTCCCTTTTAACGTACTTCCTATTTCCATTATTTCTTCATCATTCTCCCGCCCTTATCCCAATTTATTTGGGGTCAGCGCAGCATGTCTTCTTCTCCCATACTTCTCTATTACTCGTCATCTCATGGCCTTCCCATTTCTAGCCATATAATCTTTTACACAGTCCATCCATCGTTTCCTCCCCTACTCTTAAAGAATTCCTTAATACAGCAGAAATGTATCAAAATCTATTACGCCCAAAATGTCCCGCATTCTTGAACAAATATCTCATTTCGACCTACTCAAACAACTATTTAATAAGCCGATACATATTAGTATTGCAAATCTTATCCCCCGCAGTGACAAGCTATTCAAAATAATGTCCTAACATTAAAACTATATTGCAAAACAATAATCATTCGGTCACATTATCATACAAATTGTCTATGACTAAGCATTGTTTATCTGTGGCGCGACAATACGCGTATAAAATGTCAATCATCTGGTTTATGGTATGAATGCTGGTTTAAATTATCGAGGGATTAAATTACATGATATTGATATATCAATTTGTGTGTATTGCATTAAAAAATACTGTTTTGTTGCTAAGGAACATTCGATGAAGTTGAAAGAAAAATGGTCTGAAGTTACATACGCGAAATTTAAAAAAAACTCGCCATGGAATTATGGTTTACAGGTTTTATTCTAAAGTGATAAAGGACTTGTATAATGTAGTATAAAAAATAACGCAGGAAAAGGTTTTCAAGCAAGTCAAGTTTCAAAATTAATATCAAAACTCCCTAATTATCCAAGAAAAGACAGTTTAAAGCTTATTCTTCCAGAAATTCGCGCCAATTCCTAAAAAAACGCTACCTCGTGATAATATAACTTAATAGCAAACAATAAACGAATTATTATTACATTCTTCCCACTATTCGTAGAGAGAAATAATCGATTAAATTAAAACGCGATTAGCTCTTCGAATCACTTTTTTTCACGTTTTCACAATAAAAATGATTAATATGGGAAAAGTCTGAATGACGTATAATGTTGTTGACGTATACTTGCGTGACTAAAAACAATTGAAGTTTTATCGTGATTGAATTAGTATTGTTATTGAAAAAATATCTTGAACTTGATTTTTTTATATTGATGCTTCCATTAGACGTAATATTAACATATTCATTTTCACCCTGCAAAGATGTTTAGATCGTCAGTTATCGCAGAATATGCAGTTGGCCAGGGGATTACGTCAGAATCATCGAGGCTGTGACAAATATTGTCGTTTCCTCTTTTTTCGCCATTCAAATGCCATTAAAATACCAATTATTTATTGATGCTATATAAAATCGGATCTCTTGTACTTGATGCATATCCAAGAATTTGTCGTAGGTGGTTAAAAAACTAATTAATTTATCTGTAACCGCCTCCTTTGAAAAAGATATTCTAAAACTTGTTCTGTACACCTCTGCTTACCCCATTAACTAAAAAGATAACCACGCCCTCTTATAACTTCCGTGTTCTTCATACCAACAAAAAAATCTTCTATAAAAAGATAAATCTGATCTCATACCTGCACAACCCAATCAAATTATTCAAAATCCAATCAGAGCGTGTCATAAAAAAAATGTCAATCACATTCCGTTCCACGCAATGTCATTACCAAGGCCACAGATAAAAAATCGGACCCTAAACGATATGTAATTATTTTTATGAGGTGGTTAACGTTCCGTTTTTGTTTGTTTGCTAATTTGGTTGTAATTAATACGTGGTGAGCATGCGAAATTGCGATGATTTCAAGGTTTAGTGATTAAAATAAAGTAGGTGGATGAACTTGAAAAATTGACACTAATTGATTTAGTATTTTGTTTTGATAAAAATTCAAAGATCGAAGTTTTCTCGGACTTCCGAAATTGTCGTCAACATTTATTTATTTAACAATTTATGTACACACTAAATACAGAAAAGAAAAAAGGAACAGAAAATAGTACAAAGGTGATGCTTATTTCTAAAGAAATCTCTTCCAGCATACCTGCCAACATTCTCCTTCACTTATCCCAATTTATTTAACGTCGACGTAACATATCCTTTTCTTCTATACATCTCTATAGGACATACCAGTATTCACCCCGTTTCTAGCCATTAGTATCTTTCTCACAATACATCCCCATTTTTCTTGGTCTTCCCCTACTCTGACAACCACATAAATACAAAGCCTGTCGAAAATTTCTCCAAAATGTCTTCCAGCTCTCACTGTATACCCAGTTACTTCCCAATATCATCAGATACCCAGTCCAGTAAAGTTTTCTCAACCATAACGCAATACCAAGCCAATTTTCACACGTCAAATCTAGCACAGCACTACGGTCCACGCACAATATGTCATAACGCACGTGTGGTGTCAAGGTCCCTCATTGTAATTCAGAATGCAGCACATCACTTTTGTTGTGTTCTAAAAATGAATCATGCATTCCGTTATATTTGGAATGAGTAAGGTCGAGAGGAAATTGATTCAGTCAATGAATTTTTGCGTAGATTTTTAGATTGATAGACAAGATCTTTTGTGATTACTATTTACGATAGAAATGCTCTACGCACGACGACCAATCTCTCATCCTACGGGAAGCTCATATAAAGCGAGGTCAGATTATACTGGATATGTATAGCTTCATGAATCGCCGTTTTTATCTATTTAGTCTTGAGAGCCGCTATCGTGTATAAAAATCTTCAGCATTGACTTACTACGTCACAATACCCTCATACCCCGTTCTCGGCCATCCGCATTAAACCTGACCCAGCCACCTTTCTGAGAGCTTTGGTACTTCGAGTGTTTTCAAACTCTTTCACCAGACCTATTCAAATCGATTCTCCCGCTTCTTTTCACGCAGTAAAACTAAACATGGCGTCCTTTTGTCTTCCAAAATTCAAATACGTCAAAAGCATTCTGTCACGTAAAGAAAATTTTAGGCCAATGCCAAAAACCATACAACCTAAACTGTCAGTTATTGTTCCAAGATGGCGGTTGCGAAATACTTTGACTAAAACATTCAAGGCGTTGCCCTGTTCTAGAACTGTTAGTTGATAAGGTTTATTACGATATTGTAATTGTAAATTGAGTTCAGGTTAGGTTATTTGTAAATTAGGCTTGGGTTGGACCTGTTCCGAAGTACTTACCGTATATTATTCAAAGGGTTTAGAAATCGGCAACGGTTCAAAGATCTTTGTCTCTCTAAACGTGATATATGTAGATTTTTATTTAAATATGTTGCCCACTTTCTGTAATTTATGCTGAAAACCTTGGCCCTACTATCTGTCATAAATATCGGTTCTGTGGTTTAGGCGGGAAAAGCCATCACGAAGAGAAAAAGAGTTACTTTCGCATTTATTATATTAGTATGGATTCCTAACTATTTATTTAAAGAGAAAACAGTGTTACCAGACACACACCGTTTAAAAATCGCATCACATCGTAAGAAACATCACCTAAATACGCAAACTAAAACGAATCGATACAGAGAAAAAAAATATACCACATTTTACACAATACCAAGGTACTGTAGCGTAGTTCCTGTTAACCGATTAGCAAAATTAACATCAAACTGGCCATTTCGCAACGTAAACCTCGTGCGAAAAAAAAACTAGAGGCTGGCAACATAAAAAGTCGCCATGTAAAATATTTATGATGATTTGTACTGACACTAAAAGGAGGCTTGTTACACCTAAGTGACAGGTTTGAAATTGGAATTGATAGCTTTGTTTTGAATGATTTATTGATGTTGCCAGTTTGAGTAATGGGCAGATCAATTACTGCATAAGTGTGGATTTGATAAATGAATATTAGACGATCAATTGATTCATTTTACACTTCGATTTGGTTAACAGCTCTTTGAGAGAAAGCTAGGCAGATGATGATGATCAACTCTTTTCTGGCAAGCCACAAAAAGTTGCCCAACAATGGCTCGAGTATAACCACACGCTAATTGAATGCTAATAGAATTTTGTCATATCAATTTTTTCGGCTAATTTCATTATAACGCTACCAGCAATCAGTTTTAATTACCAATATGGTAATGAAAAGTAATAACTCAGGCCGGCATTATTCGGCCTAGCAAAAAACAGGAAATATGCAAGAACTCCGATAAAGTTAGTCTACTGTTTATGATTTTAGTTCAATCATATTAAACCACGACCCTTTACACACTGGACCAACATGGCCCATCATTTAAAAAGGATATGCACGACCAAACTCGTTATTATAACGTCAACAACTAGTTAACTAGTTATTGTAACGGATAACTATAATAACGGAAGCACGCATTGAGTTATTAAAACGATAGTTATTTCCTAATCCGCATACGTTATTTCAAGGCATTAACGCAATGAAGAAACGTTATAAAACGTAGCGAGAATTCATGTTAATAATTTAACGGTTTGTTTGGCTGCTAATTATATGTTTTCTTCGTTATAAATATACCTTGTTTATGATCTGATAATAGTTAAGATGTAACATGTGTTTTTGAGCAACTGTTTTTTAATTTGATTGATGATTTTCACGGCAAAGGTTTTTGCATAAGTGCAATTTAGTGATTAATTGAAGCACTTTAAATTACCAATAATCCGGGAGTTTGAGATTTAAATACACAGAAGGTAGTGTTATAATCGAATCACAGATAAGCCATGCTTAGACTATTTCGACAAGTCGTATGTCTATCTTTTTCTGGCATAACGAAAGCGAGCGAGATAGACATAAGACTTTCCGAATCGACATCGAATCGGAGCGTTATCTTCAGTATTCCTAGTTGACCAAACCTTTCTACAAATCCAGACTCTTCACCACCCCTCTAACCATCACCTCAACCAAAGACTTGGAACTCTATGTAAAACGGTCCTTCCTCTCTTCCGCAGATCGCCTTTGTCGCCCTCGTCGGCTATGCCTCCGCCAGCGTCATCAGCCCCCTAGTCTACGGGGTAAACGCCGGTGATGCTCAGGCCGCCGCCATCGACGCGACCGTAGCCGCCCAAGACCACGCCCGCGCCTGGGGTGAAGGCCAGGCCCGTGCTGCTGAGGCCGCGGTCCAATACAACACTGAGGCAGTCCGTCAAGTTGCTGAAACCAACCGAGACCTCCACGAGAACGCTTACTGGGGCAACCTTGCCGCTAACCAGAACGCTGTCGCCGCTGCTCAGTCCCACGCCGCTGCCGTAAGCGGAGTTGCCGCTGCCCAAGCTGGAGTCGCTGCCGCCTACGCCGGTGCCGCCCCCTACGCTGGATACGCCGCTCCCTACGCCGGTTACGCTGCACCCTACGGCATTGCCGCCGCTCCTTACGGCATTGCTGCTCCCTACGCCGCCCACGGATACCGCGGCTGGTAAATCGATAACCGTTTCCAATAACCGTTATTTTAAAAATAACAGTTCTTTCAAAAATAACTGTTACTTTTTTTATAACTGTTTTTGGTAGCCTTTGTCGGTTGTATTTGGCAACACTGGTGATGTGTTTTTTATATCGTTAGTGTTGCCAGGTAATGGTTGGCTGAGGTTGTAACACCACCGCTCAAATGGAAAGAATCATGCTCAAACGAACTAAGGTCTCATATAGTAACTCTCTTTGTAAATAAAAGTAAATAAAACATGCCATCACTGCCAAAGTGTAAATAAACACGTTTTTACAAAACAAATGCTATCTATTTCATTTAAACCTCCTTTTTATCCAACCTTAGGACTCCTATACATCCGCTAGAAAATACACACCAAGTAACAGAAGTTGCTAAACACATCTTTATTTTCACAAACTCCACAATTATTCTGAGATAGTCACATCATCATGACATCATCCCCCGGCCATCATCACAATGTAATACCTATCAGCATTCATTATTTTCTTTCTTCTTCTTTAAAATTACACCAAGGAAACCAATCACTCATCCATACCCTTGACTCTGAATCTTTACTACAACTTTTTCAGCAATATTCACACTTAAAACACCAGCGAAATTATCAGAGAAGTTTCTATAGCGCCATTTTTCTGACCGTAACAGTTATACCAAATCGAACTTCTTAGCGTATCGACGACAATTCAAGTTGAGTCAGCCCAAAAGGCGACGAGTTTGGCACTTTCAGTAGCGTCCATCAGCTCCTGTGATGTGCTAGCAACAGGATAGGCAGGATACGATATCAAGTGGCCCATCGTTTGTGAGGCAACACCACATTTACACTCCAGAGCAGAGTCATCTATGAATCTCCACCTGACCAGGTTTCCCTTACTTCGGCAAACCTATGTCCGGGGTCTATTTAAAGACTTCCAGCACGCGTAGCAAGACCACCGTAGAAACGGGTTTTATCGACGAAAGAATCGACAAAATGACATTTCTCATCTGTCATTTTGTCGATTCTTCCGTCGACAAAACCCGTTTCTACGCGATCTGTCATTTTGTCGATTCTTCTGTCGAAAAAACCTGTTTCTACGGTGAACATGCTACGCATGCAGGTCAGCCATGGCAACTGGAGCCCAGGCCAAATCAGATAATAATCACTAACTTGAATTCAACTACACCAAGTTGTACAGTACATGTAATTCTATATCTGCAAGTAAAACTATGAATTAAATCGAATAAATCCAAACCGGTTAACTAATGGATACGTATCTATTGAAATTTAAACTAATTACAAGACATTAATCTGTCAGACATAATGGGCTTTGACATAAATCGATTCAAACTTAAGCATAAACCTTGGACTAGTTTTTATAAAAATAATAAAAGCTTAAAACTGGCAACACTGATACAGGGGATGCGTGCACCCTAGTGCATCCAAATGCCCTCTTTTTTTTTTTCTTAGCCTGCTCTGTCCCACCCCTGGGCGAAGTTTTTTTTGTTTTTTTTTTTAAAACGTTGCCCCACACTAGGAATTTCTTCTGTATCGTGGGTGCGTTTACAAACATTTAAACTCACATACACAAACAGCCAAACCCGGAACAACTACTTGTAGGCCATACAAATATTTGTTCCGTGCGAGAATCCTCCCTAATATCCTCTTACGGTGCATTAAAATAACCCCAATGGTGAATTAAACCTTATTGAATGTGTTAAAGTATCTCCAAGATTAAGTGACGTGTAATGGGAAAAACCTACTTACGAGTACAACGAGCATTGTGTGGATACTCATCCTTTTCTTAAAACACTTGAATGTCATAAGAAAAGCTCAGTATTGCCACATATAGCTCGGTATTATACTTTTAGTAGAAAAGCTAGCGCCATCTATCGAGCACTGTCCGAATAATAGATTGGGTTCTCTTAAAGTACCTACTTTCAGGGAAACCAATATCACCGAACTTGCTTATTAATTTTTATATCACGTTTACGACACGATTGCCGCAGTGGCTGAGCTATGGGCTGCTGCGCGCGTGTCGCGGGTTCAATTTCCACACGGAACAAATATTTGTATGGCCTACAAGTAGTTGTTCCGGGTCTGGCTGTTTATGTATGTGAGTTTAAATGTTTGTAAACGCAACCACGATACAGGAGAAGATCCTAGTGTAAAGCAAAGTCTAAAAATAATTTAAATTAAATTTAAAATTTACAAAACCCCCACCGAAAAAATAAAAGATGAAAGATAAATACCAACCATCATCATCTCAGAAGCATCGCCAAGAAACTAGCTTTCAAATAAAAAAACTCCATCTAAATCGGTTCACTCGTTTAAGAGCTACGGTGCCAGAGACAGACACACACACACATTGCGGTCAAACTTATAACACCCCTCTTTTTGCGTCGGGGGTTAATAAGGAAACTCTTCAGATAAATTAGGCTAAATGGTGTAGTCCTACCACAACAACTATTTTAATATTAGGTGTAGTGTTGTAATAGATTATACCTACAACTATCAAGACTATTCTTTTTCTTAGCGTATGGCAAAAAGTTTAAATATGTTTAGCCCAAAACTAAGCCACGCGAACCCCGCTCACTGATGCAGTAAATAAATCACCAAGAGCGCAGGTGCAAGATGGAGGGTGGACCATTGTTTGTGGGGAGACGCCGCACACGCACCCGAGGTCTGAGCCGTCCATGAACACCCATCTGCAGAGATTGTCCGACTTGGGTTCGAAGTCTGTTTACAGATTTCCAAGTCGGTCACGGCAACTCATGGGGTGCATGAAAGGAACCTCCCTGAGCGACGTACCCTCAGACCTCCTGTTACGTCCGGCGCTCCCTGGGCCCTAATCCTTTCACCACGATGGCAAATATAAATCAAGACTATTAAAATGACTACCCTATACTTTATGACACTAGTTCAGTAATAATAAAATTATAGCTCTCATAAAACAGGTGTACAGCACAGAGTACTATAATAATGAAATACTATTCATAGCATTCTGCGTAGTGACAGGTTGTCAGCCAGCTGTCTATTCGCTATTAAGCCATTGGCAGACACGACTATCGTCACAATGACTGCTGTACTCACATCCCACATGTCGACAACCTCGCAAGCCAGATCGAGATATTTGAATTGTTTATCTTTCTCTGCTTTCACGAGGTTCTCGTCATGCAGAACCGTTATTTCAACAATCATTGGGCGACGCTCCAATCGATCTAACACCACAATATCAGGCTTATTGGCCACAATAGTCCTGTCAGTGACGATAGGTCAATCCCAGTACTACGTGATATTACCATCATCGGCACTTCTGATTCCACAAGGTTGTACTTCAAAGCAAGTTGCTGGTGGATAATCCTGGCTACAAGGTTGTGTCTATGCAAGTACTCACCGTTAGCCAGACGAGAACACCCAGAAATAATGTGTTGGGTCGATTCTCCCGGACGGTGGCATGCCCGACATATGTCAACCGTGCCATCCTTCACATTGTATTTCTGGTAGTTATTCGTCATCATAACTTCATCCATAATTGCACAGACAAAACCTTCGGTTTCCCCGAATAGGTCACCGAAGCGCAGCCAAGATACGGACGCTAAGAAGTCTACATCGGGACCATGTAGAGCCCGGTAAAAGCGTCCGTGAAGCTCCTTGCCCTGCCATACCTCCTTGCGATCATTAGTGTTTAATACTCTAGGTTTGCGCCAGTTCTCGTTAGCCAGGGAGAGCGGGGTGACGCCCTTGTCCACTGATACTACATCTCGGCGCATCCCCACGTCGGCTTCTAGGAAGTATTCCCTGAGACTGCATACCTCACGGTTGTGCAGGGTCTTAGCGTTTAAAAAGCCTCGACCCCCTCCGCGGGATATACAGTCTCATAACCGAAGAACGCGGGTGATGCATTCGATATGTCGTCAACAGTGTACGGACCCTCCTATCCAGCCCCTGCAGTCTCGACATAAGATAGCGACAAAAATCGGTCGCTAAGTCGTATCGTTGTCAAATTCCTTTAATAGATTTTCTACTTTATTTCGAAAGCATAAGGTTGAAAATCTATTAAAGAAATTTGACATCGATTACACTTAACGACCGATTTTTGTCGTTATATTTGTCGAGACTGCAGGGCCTGGGCGTCTAGTTCTGTTTGAGTCCATTTGAGTATGCCGAAAGAGTACATCAAAACCGGCATGACCCAGCCGTTGAAGGCACGCACCTTATTTCCGCCTGATAAAAGACTAAATAATATTTTTATTATTACAATAATTTCACGCGGAAGAAGCCCGCGGGCGACAGCTAGTAATCAATATAAAAACCAAAAAGATAAAAATATCAACCACTCTAGATCCCAATAAAAACCATTTCCTGAACAAAAATATCGTTCAAAATGCCACGAAGAACAAAGAAGCCATTCTGGCATATTTCGCCAAGCCCTGTTAAGAAATGGCAGGTCATTATGACCTTTAAGGGAATGATAATAAGAGCCAATTAGGTTTGTATGTGTGCGGTGAAACAAGTTACTTGATATCTAGACTACCTTGGTGAGGGCGTAGGCTTTTGTTGGTAGTGACATACGGCCGGAAAGGATGAAGAACTTTGTTGGCTTTGTTAAAGATATAAGGTTTATTACAAAACTAGTGCTTGAAAGAAAGAAAACTGTCGTATATTACTGGCTGTGAGGGTTTTTTCTTTTGATAAAATTGAGGTACTTATCACAATATTATTTAAAGCATAGCCCCAACTGCGACTTTTTTGTTGGTATGTTAGTTATGGTAAATGCATGAAAGGAGCCTTCCCGAGCTCAACTACCTTCTGATACGTCCGGCGCACCCTGGGCAATCGACCTCTGTCAATTGGCTAATCCTTTCACCACGATGGCAAATATGAAAATTCGCCATCGACACTCTAAGAAGAAAAAGCTGTGGTAAATATGAGACACCACTCAAAATATTATGAGGAATCCTGGTATGTATTTAATATGTTATCCTGCTATGTAAAAATCACAGCACAGCAAGCTTGATCAAAGTTCTTTTGTTCTCTGTGTAAAAACCGCTTTTTTTCAGGATAACAGTCAAACAGCTTAAGACTAGCATTATTTGCGAATAAGTTTCACATACGAATGCCAATTAAGTTATTTTAGTGGAAACTTGAACTTCCATTTAGACATTACACATTTTATTTAGGCGCAGCTGTGAGACACACAATATTATCTCTTTTTTCTGTTTGGATTTAAGTTTTTTTTTTTTGTTGTGTGCACTTGTGGCATGTACCAAATAAATATGTTTTCCTTCTTTTTATTACTTACAACAGTGTTACGTGTGTTTGGGTTTGAGCCATTTTCAGTATAAAGGACAGATGAAAAGGGTCGTTTAAGTTTTCTTAGCTCGCCGTTCTCCACGCCCGTATGTCCCAAAGTACATTTGGACGAAATAATTTATGAATGTAGATCACCTTGGGGACCGTGCAGAATGAATAAAACAAGATCTCATTACGCATATATAATTAACATAGTATATATTTGCAAGCTGTATTTACTTCGCACTTCCTCTATAAATATTTTAAATGAGTAGCAGTGTCAATATAAATAGGCCGAACTAGTGTTGCCTGAGCTTTACTTTGACTGACATTCGCAGGCCGAATGGTTTTGAGACCTTTTCCTGATTAAATTCGAATATTTGAACAACATTTTGACAAGTGTGATTGATTTATTTTTGGTGGTAAATTAGAAACTTAAGATTTTTTATAAAGAAGAAGGAGCACGGTCCTTACAAAATTAACGCACGTCCTACAGCAACGAGAAGTATCTCAAAAAAATGATAAAAATGGGCTTAAAAAATGGCATACTTCCAAACTCCATCCTTACAGTCCACCACATAAAAAAATTGCTATGAAAATTCGTTTAGGGGCAGTAATAACTAAGGCATGTTTCTGGGTGTGTTAATTAATACAAATAATGCAATCATATTATTGTGGGTGTACTTAAATACGTTAATAACAATATTGTAAGAAATTTATATTTTAATTTAATAGCAGGGCCCACTTGTATAATCAATTTATTTTTAATTTTTAATAATTTATATGTCAGTTGGCAAAACATAGCGAACAACCTAATTTTTAAGATCTGTTTTGTAATTATTACCTATGTTTATGAATAAATGATTCTGATTCTGATTCTGATTCTGGGATGAAGCTGGACAGATGGGCGAAGATAGTCACACAGTGGGTGCCTGAAGATGGCCGTCGTAACTGAGGCAGGCCCAAGAAACGCTGGCGTGACGATCTGGACTCATTCTTAACGGATTGGTGGGAGAAGGCAAATTTTAAACAAAATTGGAAAGCCATGTGGGAGGCCTTTGCCCAGCAGTGGGACAGAGCAGACATAAAAAAAACTTTGATCACTCTATGTAACATAACATAACTTCACATGACGCCAGAATTCTGCGAAGGGATAAATAAGCACAAACATATCGTCACTTAATGTGTAAGTCTCACATAATAGGAGTCGCGCCTATTGCCATCAACCGGTCACAAATCCAGGGTCTAGGCTATCTATCTTTGCTTATAATAAAGAATATTAAAACAAATATTATAGGTTGGCAAACAAGCCGAGAACACACCTGATAGGGCGTGGTTACCGCCATCTGGTATGGACACCTGCAACACCACGGGGTCTAAAACTAGGGGCCTAAAATAGCCGCTTTAGTAGAATAATAGTAATATAAATTACGTTACAACACGTAAAATACAACAAAAAACTAATTTTAGAATTCATAAAATGGTCACAAAGTGTCAATTCATAATATTAACTGCGTCTGTGATAATTTTAAGAATTTTAACGTGATTCATACAAGGTGTAAACAGACCCTTCACGAAGCCGTTAACCAAGCATTCGGTACATCAAACTAGATAACCCAACCCAAAAAATATTTCTGGGAAACGACTTTTTTTGGGGTGGTGGTCCTTTCTCTTTCATAACATTCCTCACACAATCCATCCATCTTATCTTTGGCCTGAATGAGAGAGAGAGGACTCTCTCTCCATCCATCAACATTCATATCCATCACTCTTTTAGTCACATGCTTGTCATCCCTCCTCGTTATATCTCCATACCAAGACAACGACTTTCTTACCAAGAATTAAATGTACGAAATATGTCACAACATGACTTCGACGGCATTATTTACGTAAATGTTCGACAATATCGGGCCTACACAAATGTAGCAATAATTCAAAGATCACAATATTACATAGATATCTGACCATTGTAGTCTTAAATCAAAATTGCCATGCTACACATTAATTCCTAAATGTGTGTTGCGGTGTAAGTGTTAAACCAGATAATGTTTGATTTGTCTGAATGATATACAGGTACTACCTAGTTGTAACTAAATGGACGCTGTGTATACCATATGGGATCCCATGAATCGGCAGCAGCTATATCATCATCTGCCTAGCCTTTTCCCAATTATATTGGGGTCGGCTTCCAGTCTAACCGGATGCAGCTGAATAACAGTATTTTACATGGAGCGACTGCCTATCTGACCTCCACAACCCAGTTAGTACTGGGTGATACGATATCCCTTGGTAAGACTGGTTGTCAGACTTTTTGGGCCACTGACTACATGTAATGACTGTCAAGGATCTACAAATGACAGCCGGGACCAACGGCTTAACGTGCTTTCCAAGGCACGGACGAAACTCGGTATGTAATGTAAATTAAATTTAAAATTTAAAAAACCCCCAAGGAAAAAATAAAGGATGAAAAATAAATACCCACTTTCATCCCCCATATCTAGTAAATGGCCAAGAAACCAGCTTTCAAATTAAAAAAAACTGCATTCAAATCGGTTCACTCGTTTAAGAGCTAGGTGCCAGAGACAGACACACACACACACACACATTGCGGTCAAACTTATAACACCCCTCTTTTTGCGTCGGGGGTTAAAAAAGAACAAATACTAATCCCTACTAAACTTTCCTACCATCACAAGACACTCAGACATTTTCTAAAAACTTCGCATTCCAACTCACACCGCAGCGCATACATTTAAGTGGGCAAACCGGTGTACACAATACAAGGCTGTGAACCACGCCTAGACGAGTCTAGACTCGTTATTGTTGTACCTAGGTTGCCTGGACAACTACTATCTATGTAGGTTTGAAGTAAACACCTTTGTAGCGACATCTATCTCGTTACATACGAACTAAAAGTCCTGCATGGCGCAAGCGTGAATCAAACAGAGAGCGGCAGGTCGGGTGCAACTTGACAGGTACTATTTTTTATAGTTTTAAAAATTGGGTACGAGTACATACAAGTATGTTTACGAGCACTTTCTGTAATTTTTCGTTAGGATTCGAAGGAACTTTTACAGAAAAAATATTTAATAAAAAAAAAATGTTAATAAATACAGTAAATATTTTTTATAAAAGTTTACGTTCAAGTTTTTGTAAATCTAAAACGACGCCCGTCCCGACGACGAATTTAGCGACGCTCCACCAGCTCTCGACCCGCTCGGTGTCTGTGGTGGCGACGGGCGCGTCACCCGACCCGCTCACGCTGTTTTTTTTTTCGAAATGGCATTTCGCAGTTCAACCAAGGAGGTTAGCGACTACTTAACCGGACTATCCTGTGGGTGCCTTGAGTGTAAGGCCTCAAAGGCGGGGTGTCAAACATAAAAATTTTTGGTGATCTAACTCACGGACAATTTTTTTTTTTTCGATTTTCTCAAATAGCCTATTAGCAAATGCACAAAAGTCGATACATACGTATACAATTGTGACTCCCTCTAGCACAAAAACATGTACAAATTAAGTCTCTTATCTCTTAGTTTATGGTAAACGCCCACTGATTTATGCGTCAATAGTATAAAGTGCTGAGATAAAGCAGACCAATTTATTTAGTAAATTAGATATGTTCAATTAAAGCTGAAATGTACACCACAAGTATGCCAGTATTGTTAAGACTTGATTAGCGCCGTCGTGCGTAAATGTCTGTTGTTAACATTGATTTATATTATAAACTAGCTGTTCCCCGCGACCTTCGTCCGCGTAAAATCCCGTCCCGTTTTTGCAACATTTTTCATTGCTGCTCCGCTCCTTTTAGTCGTAGCGTTGTATAGCCTATAACCTTCCTCGATAAATGGACTACCCAACACTGAAAGAATCATTCAAATCGGACCAGTAGTTCCAGAGATTAGCGCGTTCAAACAAACAAACAAACAAACACTGCAGCTTTATAATATTACTAGCTGTTCCCGGCATGCGTTGCAATGCACCTTTTTCCTATCCTACCTACCTATCCTACCTACCTACTTACCTACCCTTCTCTACCTACCTACTTACCTACCTACCTACTTACCTACTTACCTACCCTACCTACCCTACCTACCTACTTACCTACTTACCTACCCTACCTACCTACTTACCTACCCTACCTACCCTACCTACCCTACCTACCCTACCTACCCTACCTACCCTACCTACCCTACCTACCCTACCTACCCTACCTACCCTACCTACCCTACCTACCCTACCTACCCTACCTACCCTACCTACCTTACCTACCCTACCTACCCTACCTACCCTACCTACCCTACCTACCCTACCTACCCTACCTACCCTACCTACCTACCCTACCTTGAATTTTTCTCGCCGTAAAAACCATCTTTGAACTCCAAAGAACATTTTAAAAAAAAAATTGGCCAAATTGGTCCAGGCGTTGTTGAGTTATGCGCTTACCAACACATTTTGCGATTCATTTTTATATTATAGATAGATGTTGAGCTTGAAAATAAGTCTTGTTAAATCAGTACCTTGAAGTATGAGCCCGAGCGGTCGACGAAGGCCGGCCATACACGGACAGCTTGAAGCAGTCAGGATGGACTGGTTCAAGCTGCGACTGCATAGTAAACTACAGTCTTCTACTTACACACATACATGGAACCGCTCGAGCAGTTGCAACTGCTTCGGGCGGTTGGCAGCGCGGTGATATTTTATCGTGCGGTCAAGCAGTCGCTGTTGACTACGAATGCAATAGCGGTCCGTGTATGTTGATCACTGGCTAACGGCTCGAGCAGTCCGTGTATGGCCGGCCGAACAAGTGTCGAGAATATCATCTATCATCATCATCTAGGAGCAGGATGCAGCAAAACCCTCCCGCAAAATTATGAGCATGCAGAATATGCACAAATTTTCGTACACCAGCAGAACATCTTCCTCCTGGACAGGAACTGCAGTGGCCAATCTGGAAATCACTTAACCGTTTGCGGGCCCAGGTTGGCCGCTGTAGAAATAATCTGGCCAAATGGGGTATCATCGACCCGTCCCAAACACAATGTCAGTGTGGAGCCCCTCTGCAGGATATGCCCCACCTCCTTTCTTGCCCGTCCTGCACAGCCTCCTGCACCTTCCAATATTTAAACGAAGCAAACGACAGAGCTGTGCAGGTGGCAATATACTGGTCGGGTATTATTTGAATCTGTCGACACGCAAAGAAGAAGAAGAAGCGTACTCTATGAACCAAACCTATACTTTTTTTTTCGGATGGCAAATCATCAAATGACCTCTCCCGCTCTGGGCGGAGTGGAAGGGAGTGTCAGACTCGTACTGACTAAAACACATCCATGTTCCTTCTTTGCCCTTTGTGTTCCAGGGCCGCGGTACCTCTTTCGAACAGCCCCGCAGCCCCGGCAGGCATCGGCCCTTGCGGACCCCTTCCTGTTTGCTGACATCTCTTTGAAGCGCGCGTGGAACACGAACGCGTACTTGTGTATACGTGTTCGCCCCTCCACGGGACATCTTCAGGAGATGTTGACTCGTCTACCGCTTGGGCTTGGGTTTTTTTTTCGGGGTTCAAAATGATATAGGTACCTAGCGAATAAACGGTAACCGTTCGTGCGTCAGTATCCCTTCCACCTCGTAAACTGTTATAAATGCGAACATTTGGATGGATGGATGTTTGTAACTCAATCACGCCAGAACGGCTGAACGGATCTAGATGAAATTTGGCACAGAGATAGATTATAGTCTGTACATTTTATTATGGCAATTCCCAAACTCCACGCGGGGGTAGCCGCGGGAAAAAGCTAGTATGTAATAAACACTACTCACGTTTTGATAAGTTGATTAAAAAATACAGTCTCGTGATGAAAAATTTTACGTAATACCAACTTATACTTAAAATAGCTATAAATTACAGACAAATAAAGTGTAATGAGCATCAATTAATTTGATACGGATAAACGTTTAATTGCCTGTCCCATCACTTACAGAACATGTCCAACTTTTTATGAAGGAAATCGCTTCAGTGAAAATACCACTAAAGAACTTTATTTACTGCTCATTAAAATGGAAGAAATTCATTGGTTTAAATACTTCAGTATACCTACTAGTTAGTAATATTTTGTTGATTGTTTCAGATTTACTAAGACAAAAATATATTTTTTAAATTATATTGTTGTGTTCCGCAGCCAGGTAAAAAAAAAAGACGGAAAGGAAACGAGCTCCTCATTCGCGAGAAACTAATATGGTTTAAAATATACCAGTCTACAAAGTATTCTCTATTTTTACTACCAACCTGCTTATTGCCGACTGCACATAATTTCGCCCAAATGAGCGAAATTGCGTCTCCAAAACATATTCCTTTACCGCGGAAAACCCATACCCCGCAATTATTTTATACAACGTGTTTTTTTATATCCCATAACTCTAGGGTTATATTCTATAAGTAAAAATAATACAAAAATTCCTAGAATATGTGGCCCAAAAATGCATAGTTTGGAAGACACCATCAATCATAATTAATTTAGTTCAGTTCAAATTTCATTGATAAATACGAGTAATTCATTTTCATTTCATATGCCAGTTTAACCCGTCTGCCTTCAAAGCAAGAGTGAACAGGCATCTTCTGGGCACGCTCGTCCCATCATATACCTCATCTACCGCTTTCCATCAGGCGTGATCGAGGTCAAGAGCACCGCAAATCGTAAAAAAAAGTTGATTCTTTGATATGGTGTCCTTCAAACCCTAGTTTTTTTTTAGTTGTCTCTACTGTCCCACTGCTGGATAAAGGCCTTCCCCAATTCCTTCCATGTGCTCTTTTCTCGTGCCACCTCGAACCAGCCCTCGCGGTACGCGTCCAGATCGTTTCGCCACATCTTTCTGGGCCGACCTCGGCGGCGCCGTCCGTCTTTCGGCAACCATCGCGTGGAGACTTTTGCCCAGCGGTCATTGTGCATGCAGCTAACGTTATAGATCCCTAGAGTTATGGGATATACAAAAAAAACACGGTGTATAACAAAATCTACACATTTTTTGTCAAAGGACTGTACGTAGACGCAAATGTCAACCATCGATGCCTTGACCTGTTAGGTACTCCACTTCCTACATATCCGCTGCACTGCTGCACCTACAAAGCACCTACCTTTAGCCTCGACATGGCCCTTCAGTTGCTCAGCCTTCGCCTGCAGTTTAGTCTGCATATTTTCTGCACCCTCCTTCATTTTAGCCAGTATACCTGCAGGGAGATACTGTGTGTTAGTTTTGTCGTCCATGTCCCTGATTTTAACTTAGTTAGAGTAATATATAACATAAATATAACATCACGCCTGTAATCCCCGAAGGGCTAGTCAGAGGTGTACTGGGGTGTATATAAGGTCCCATTAAAATAGATGGACAAACTTTTAGAAATCATTCAGACCACCATTGTAAGGACAATGATTAAAAAAATAAGAAAAAAAAATCAGCTAACGAAAATACACTAAAAATGTTGGTTACCCAATGATTTTAGGTCAAAATAAAATCACTTTAATCAGTGTTTTTTTCGCTTTGATACCTTTGGTTAGACGTACTGAACCCTATGTTAAAATTTGTCCATCTATTTTAATAGTACACCCACATTTCGCCAGTTATGTTTAACTCCCATGTAACAGGGGTCCAGCCTATAGGCATCAACCGGGCGCAAATCCAGCTCCCGTGACTGCTAAGTCCTGTGAAATTCCTGATGGAAAAAACCAGTACTACTCTGCCCGACCCGGGAATCGAACCCAGGACCTCATGCTCAGCAGTCGCGCTTGCGACCACTAGACCAACGCATCTAACGAGTATTCGTCAAACAATGTGATTTAAACGTCATCAAATAAGTATTAAGTTAACTTGAAGTGAGCTTGGGTTTTTCCATCAGGAATTTCTCAGTAACAGCCACGGAGTCTGTATTTGTGCCCGGTTGATGGCAATAGGCTCGCCACCTATTAAACTCAAACTCAAAGCATTTATTTCAATTAGACCAATAAAGAAACTTTAGAATGTCACAAAAAAACAAAGAGCGAAGCTACAGTCACAGATACAAGGCATAATAACTTGTGAAAGTACTGTAGTTGCCCATTCCAAGGCGTAGATCTCTATGGAGAAGAATGGGCAAGAAACTCCATGGACACTCTTTTCAATCAAAATATTGTTACAAAATCTTGGTTACATCATTCAAGTGGATACTATACATTTATGTGAGAACGATGTATAAAGAAGTGCAAGCTAAGAGCGTCCAGAGTATAAATTACATGGGACTTAAACATAACTGGCGAAATGTGGGTGTACTACTAGGTACACTCGCATTTCGCCTGTGCCTCTGCCTTACCGTAAGGGGATTACAGGCGTGATGTTATGTTATGTGATGTGAGCTTCATGTTTGCGACGGTTATACATAGACTAGCTACTTCCCACGACCTTGATCCGCGTGAAATTATTATAAAATACTATTTTCCCCGTTTTTGCAACATTTTTCATTGATGCTCCGCCCCTATTGGTCGTAGCGTGATGGTATATTATTATAGCCTTCCTCGATAAATGGGCTATCTAACACTTAAAGAATTTTTCAATTCGATCCTGTAGTTCCTGAGATTAGCGCGTTCAACCAAACAAACTCTTCAGCTTTACAATATTAGTATAGATATAGATAATACCCACCATGTTTATCTTTTTCTTTTAATATCCTTTCCATATCTCCTGCTTTATCTTTGACGCGGCCAAAGAAATCTATCCGTTAATGTAAGCATGTGTAAAATAAAGTTTTTTTTAATAATTTGATGAAAGACTGCTGTCATTCAAAAATGAACTTAATCTACAAGTCATTAAGTTGATATTATTTGGGTTGCAATTGTAATATCTGTTTTTCAGTAGCATTTATTTATCATTCTGAAGTGGACCTTACATACAAAAGTTTAACGTTGTTATTTAAGTACAAACATATGGCTATCATTGCCTTAAAATATGTCTTATTGGTTTGGGTCATTTTAGTAGTTCAAAAATGAACCTTACGTGATGTACGTAAAGTTTTTTATTTGTTAAATTCCACGTATTCCAGGGACTATTTCGTCACAAGACAACATTTTGTCAACCGATAATGGACTTTATAGTGAAAACATAAAGTTATTATTTATTTATTTATTTATTGAAATCTCCCTTACAACTATCATTACAGGTGTATTCCTAATGCGCTAGTGCGGTCTTGAGTTGATATTTAATTAAACAAGTAATAATCACCTGATATTCTTTTGGTGGCGTCCGGGCTTGCCGACTGCGTCAGGGCTGCTACCTTCATGTACTCGCTCGTTATCAAACCGGCAGCCTACAACAAACGTACATAATATTAGAAATGAAAGAAATAAAAAGACAATTTTATCAAAGTCAGTGTAGTTTGAATCAAATACAATAGTTAAAAAAAAAAAAACTAAAATACGCGCTTTAGAGTGGCGTCATTTTATTTCTCGTATTCTTCTCACCATTTCCATGACCTGGGTATCAAATGAACATGTTCATTCTTAATTAAATATGGCGGACACGCAAACAAGGCGGACTAGTATTTTTTATATGTACTGGGTAATACGATACCCCTTGGTAAGACTGCTTGCCAGAATTGGGTCACTCACAAATCTACAAATGACAGCCGGGACCAACGGCTTAACGTGCTTTCCGAGGCACGGAGGGACTTCGGTACGTAATGAGTGGTCACCCATCCACAGACCAAGCTAGGCAAGCACGGTTTAACCTAAAGATCGACCCGAGCGGCTGTTATTATTTAGCCACGAGCTCCTCTCTTCTGTGAACATCAATGGTATGGAACAAAAGTGAAGTAGAAAAAACTATAATATAATTTACCTCCAAACTAGCAGGACTCATGGCAGAATACTCCTCACTGAGGAGTTCCACAATCAAACCCTCGATATCGAAGAATAGGATGTGGCTCTCAGGATCTGAGGAATAAAAACAAAAGGAGAACTGACACAGAAAAAATAATTTAAGGATGTTTTAAGTAGTTCCAGAGTATACAAGGTGTTAACGGACCCTTCACGAAGCCGTTACCCAAGCATACTGTACATCAAACTAAGTAACCCTACGCAAAAGTTATTGCTGGGAAACAACTTTTTTGGGGTGAAAAATTACGTTTCAATGTAACGCACTCAGAACATTGTCCTGGTGGATGCATTGAATAGTACGGGGGTCGTGTAGCTATGTAAAGTAAAGTTATAAGAATAAAAAATTGTATTTGCAAAAACAAAATATTGGAACTTTGATCCCCAATATCTCAGCAACTAGAAGGTTCCCAGGTATGTTCTAGATTCTGGACCACTCCGTCCCAGAGCGTCATTGCGATCGTTTTTTTCTAAACACACAAAAAAATGATCGCAAGGACGTCGAGAACAAGTGCCTTTCGGCTTCGTTAAGGGTACTTTTACACCCATTATATAGCTGTTCCTCTACCTACTCTAAATCATTCTTCTTCTTTCACGCATGCTTTTCTAGTTATTTGGTGGCTATTATTAGGTACTAGCAGAACTTCTGTACCCAGCAGTACTCACTCACCAGCAGGGTTACTCCTGAAGCCCTGTACAGTGAGCTGTGCGCGGCGGGCCCGCGCGGGCTCGGCGAGGGGTCCCGCGCTGCCGGCGGGCCCGCTGTGCTGTAGGGCTGCGAGGCCGCGTTGTGTTGCGGCCCGCATTGCTGTCAGGTTGCGGTGGCGGAGGCCTCTGTGGAGATGAGAATGTCAATATTAGGTTACGTTTTGGTCGCAGGTATGCTTTGAAAATAGGTATGTCGGATCCGGTCATTAGTGCGTACATAAAATGAAACGCAAGCGCGTCAGTGGTAACATCACGCGACCTACTTACCAGTGTACCCACACCACTATGTGCTTCTACGGAGTCGTGATGTTTCCTTTTATCCTGACAATGCGACATGTTTAACCCTGTCTTTTCTCTTGCGTAGTCTACCCAACCGAACTGATTCCCCGATAAGAATAAGAAACACATAGAGAGAGATCCCGCGACTAGTTAGATCTACGCCATTATTCTGCGGAAGTACTGTGCTACACGTAAGAACGATTGGCTATTATGGAAAGTCGGTCGTGAAGGCTTTGGCAGATATCAGGTAACAAAGGTATGCTGAGCAGCTACTAAGTTGCGCCATACTGTAAACCGTGTATTTAGTTATTACATATAGGATAGTTTAATGATTCTCCTCCTTCACTGCCAGACACTTTGTATGGTGGAAACCTCCCGCCAGACCCCTTTAAAGTATGTTAAATTGCAAGTGAAATTACGTCATTTTGTAAAATCTGAATTTTATAAATATTATTTAACTCTTTGTGTGTGTATTGAAAAAATCTATAACCGGCACTAAAACACTCGGGTGCGTGCGACGGATTTTCTAAGAATATTTTAAAATAGCGGGACCTCGCATCGTGCACTCGCGCATGTTGTAAGGGGCGCCTTAAGACAACTAAAAACTTGAACTAAGAAATACAGAAAAGTTATTACAAAAAAAAACCAGCAAAAGAACGTACTCCGACTTTTGTCCATTCTTCAGCAAAAGGATATTAGGTTTTTTTCTAATTGGCAAATATCTTTTAACCACTAACTTACCTAAAGAAATGTACAGCAGGATTAGCCAGTCCATCACTGGATCCAGTCGACAGCGAGCCTCCCAGGTCGTCAGCTATAGCCTCGTCGCACGCCGCCAATACTTCCTCAGCTATCATACCTGAACACAAAACGGAGAAGTTATACATCAGATTTTTTTAAATGGCTATAAATCTAAAAAAAATCATGGACATGTGCATTCTTCCCATTTTGAACTATGGATCCCAGACATGATCTTTGACAAATATTCAAAAGTTCAAACTCAAGGTCTGCCAACGTGCAATGGGGCGCAGTATTCTAGGCGTCAATCTAACCGACCATGTACGCAACACCACACTGCGCTCCAAAACAAAAATTACTGACGTAGCTCAAAAAGCCGCTAAGCTGAAATGGGGCTGGACTAGCCACGTTTGCCTCATGCCCAATGAGCTGTAGGCCATAATAACCACTTTCTGGAGCCCTGACATAGCCAGAAGGCGTCGCCGTCGCGGACCTCGTAGAAGATGGCGGGACGAGCTGGACAAAACCAACGACCAGTGGCTCACGTTAGCCCTGGATCGAAACAAGTGGAACTCATGGGGAGAGGCCTTTGCCCAGCAGTGGGATGACGCAGGCTAACAGTATCAGTATAAATCTAATATTTATCTACCATAATACTTAATAAAACAATATTTTGTGATTGACTTTGAAGGATTGACAAGAAAAATGTTTTTTCTCGAAATTGTGATATGCATCATCATCTGCCTTTTCCAAACTATGTTGGGATCGGCTTCCAGTCTAACCGGATGCAGCTGAATACCAGTATTTTACATGGAGCGTCTGCCTATCTGACCTCCACAACCCAGTTAGTTCTGGGTAATACGATTCACTTTACATATATAAGGTCCCATTAAAATAGATGGACAAACTTTTAGAAATCACTCAGGCCACCAAAATAAGGACAATGGTAAAAGAAAGTAATAAGAAAAACGCATTAGATACTTAGAAGAAAAAAAATCAGCTAACGAAAATACACTAAAAATGTTAGTCAACTTAAAGTTACTATGGTTAAATACAGTATGATATTAACAGAACTGACTGGGTACCTACTTAGGAAAACGCGCGCGGCGGGCCGCGAGTGCAAGTACCTACCCATAATGGATATGTTTATTCTAGAGTGCCGGAAAATTATTATTTTAGATCAAAATAAAATCATTTTAATCAGTGTTTTTTTTGCTTGGATATCTTTGGTTAGACGTTCTGAACGCTGTGTTAAAATTTGTCCATCTATTTTAATGGGACCTTATATACATTTAACTACTCAACACATAAAAACTCTAGAGTGTTCTAGAAATAACCACTTCTGAATAAGAATATTACGACCTTTAATAATGTAACTCAAAGATCTCCCTTCCTAAAGTGTCCTGCATCTTTGCTATTTATTCTTCTGCGAGCCCAAATTCTTTTCCCGTACCATGCAAGACTGTATCAAGATGGCCGGTCTCCATATCCACACAAACACTGTGCCACTGGAACACCTGACCACCATAAAGTGGTCCAACCACCCCCTATAGTCAGAAAGTGGTCCGACCACCCCACTACTGTCACTGGTGGTTCACTAACTACTTTCCATGCAAGACCCTGTTAAGATTCCGGTTTCCAATTGCCACACGAAGACTGTGCCATCGGAACAACCGACCACCTAGTGCTGTCGAAAAATGGCCTGACCATTATTCCTGTCAGAAAGCAGTTCGACCACCTCCAGCTATCAAAAAATCTTCAAACCAACCAAGCACTACTATCAGAAAGAGGTCCAACCACTTACCATGCAAGACCCTGTCGACATGACCAGTCTCCATCTGCCAAACGAACACTGTGCCATCGGAACACCCGACCACCATGAAGTCGTCGGCTGGTCTCCATTTTATGGCCAGGACGGGGAACAGGTGGCGCGAGGCTAAGGTCACGCATTTACGTTCTGTTAGACCTGTGGAAGGCAAAAAAGGGGGGTTAAAAAATTAAATTAATAGAATCATATTTTCGCCGTCGAGGTAGACCGAGGCGAAGGTGGTGTGACGATCTGGAGGATTACTATGACATCTTAAAGCAGGAGTAATTCCAGTGTGGGAAAGAGACAGAGCTATACAGGTCGTCTAGCGCCATCTCTTTCCCACACTGGAATAGGGTATTTGACTGAAAAAATCTATTTAGTCCGTCAGTTAGATTACCAAAAAATATTGGACACGTATTTTTTCTTTTGTCATGTAAACGAAAAATGACCACGATACAGCTCGTTGAAATCTCGCGTGACGTCACAATTTCGCTGTATCGTCGTAATTTTAGATTATGTGATAAAAGAAAAAATACGTGGCAACATTTTTTGGTGATCTAACTGACGGACTAAATATTTTTGTTGTTTTTTCGATGTTGTCAAATAGCCTTTTACTCCTGCTTTAAGACGTCGTGGTAGGCCACCAGATCATGTTTGCGGGGAGAACATGCCCTGAGATCGCACAAGATAGAGAGGTTTGGAAGGAGAAAGGGGAGGCGTTTGCCAGCAGTGGGACACATAACAGGAAAACAAAAAATATATGAGAAACAATTTGGAAGTCTGTGCAATCAATTTGACTAACTTAAAAATGCAACAGGTCGACTTTCGAATATTGTTATTTCCACTTCTCCTTGGGTGAAAGCACAAAGGTAGCCCGCAAAATTAAACAATATTTTTTCTACGATTTGCAGGTAAAACAAACTGAGGTAACAGCCGAATAAAAACTAAACTTACTCAACAAAGTCACACTGTGGTCCGAAGCGACAGAGCAGATACATTTTTGTATACGGGGCTGCAACAAAAAAAAACATTTTTGATTTCTTCCAATATAAAAACACAAAGCCGAGAGTTGTAAATCCAATGAGCAGTTACACAAACGTTACCCATACAATCAACCCTATTTTTTTTTAATAAATGTAATCATGTAATGCAATGTGTGTATGTAATGTGTGTAAGTAATGTAATGTGTATATGTAATATAATGTGTATATGTAATGTAATGTGTGTATGTAATGTAATGTGTACATGTAATGTAATGTGTATATGTAATGTGTGTATATAATATGTGTATGTAATGTAATGTTAAAAGAAGGTCACCCATACAAGTGTCTAATAGGTAGGAAAACTGCGGGCTGCAGGCAGTTGTGAATAAATAACTAATACTCACGCTACAATTACTCGGTGGCACGATCAGCTGCGTGATCTCCCCGGCGTGCACACAGAACCTATGCAGCAACGCGCCGCTGAACAGGTCCCACAGACACACTGCGAAGTCTATGCCACCCGATACTAGGTGGGACTTGTCATATCTGTTGAAGAATTAATTAAGTATAATATTAAGTTACTGCTTCGTTGGTCGAGTCGTCGCAAGCGCGTCTGCTGAGCATGAGGTCTTGGGTTCGATTCCCGGGTCGGGTAAAGTGTTATTGGATTTTTCCATCAAGAATTTCTCAGTAGCAGCAACAGATACTGGATTTGTTCCCGGTTGATGACAATAGGCTCGCCCTCGATTACATAGGACGCACCCTATTAATAACATAACTAGCGAAATGTGGGTATACTATTAGGTACACCTCTGCCTAAGCTTTCAGGGATTAAGGCGTGAAGCTAAAACTCGGCGAGAATCGGGGAATCCGAAGTAGTCTCTGTCGAAATTATCCTTG
Source organism: Noctua pronuba (assembly GCA_905220335.1). NCBI lineage: Eukaryota > Metazoa > Arthropoda > Insecta > Lepidoptera > Noctuidae > Noctua > Noctua pronuba. The sequence goes on along the minus strand of LR999919.1, from coordinate 2,979,001 downwards.
ATATCGATGACATCTCCTGCCGGTTCATCGGATGCTACCACAAATTCACACGAATGTGGTAACAAGAATAGTTACATGAATGAATGTTCTGTTACTATAGGGTGGAATTTTTTTTTCAAGATAAATGTAATTAAAAAACGGCAACATTTATTACCTTTGATGGACATGGTGTGGGTAAAGAAGACAGTTGACACGGCCGTTGTGGCCTAGCAGTAACTGATGTGGAGGCCAATCTGTAACAATAATCATGAGATTTCTGAAATTATAGGCGTAAGTGACAATTCTATCTATAAAGAGACTTTTGCCTTTACTAAAGATAAGTTACACACACATTAGTGTTTTGTATTATGAAAATTTACTTTATTCACGCGAAATTAATGTCTATATTTCAGTAAGCGACTGTGATCTGTGTATCTGCCTTACATTTTTACGCAAACTGTTTTCAGATGTATCTGCCTTACATTTTTAAGCAGATGTATCTGAAAACAATTTGCGTAAAAATGTAAGGCTAATTTCATACGAAAATGAACCCGTTACTAGAAGGCTGTGTCATTCAATTTTGGCTAATCGTATTAAAAAATGTTCTAGTAAGACGTCAAAACACACTCAAAAAGGGACAAAAACTGCATGAATGAACATAGACATTTAAATATCATGATAATTACCATCAAGTTGCTGATGATTGCCATGCAAAAGTTGCAGTTGCACGGTATGCGTTGCATTCACTATGACGATAGATCCATCTTCCCTGCCGACCACCAAACGGTTAGCAGCTAGTAGATATATTGATGCTGTAAGTTTTATTTCTGGAACAAAAATATCAAGTTATTAACAGTTTATTATATTGGGTGACTGGTAATTAGTGGCCGATACTTAAACACGTGATCGATTCAGGATAACAAACGAAAACATTTTTTTTTATACTCATTCACTATCACAATAACACAACAGCCGTATGAAATTCGCGCGCGCGCGCCTTTGACCTATCAGCTGTTAGCCGCGTGACTCAGTTTTGTCTCATTACTATCGTACTGTGCAGCAGTGGGTAGGCAGAGCATTTCATTCGGCTGGTGTGTTATAAAAAAACAATTTCTTTGGGAAAGTTGTTTGTTATCGTGAGTACAATCACGTGTTTAAGTATTGGTCACTAATTACCAGTCACCCTATATGGAGGAGCCGCAAAAAAAAACAGGTGGAAAAAAAACATGCTGTCAAAATTAGTTTTCCGACATAAGTCATGTTAAACTAAAACACACTTTAAAGTAGAATAGCCAGGGTAACTAGCGAAATGAAAATTTTCTTAATTTTTTTGCAATTTGCCAGTCAGTGTCAGTGCTGGCTGTATGTTGAACAAATTATGAATCTTGAAAATCATCAACACAACCCTCTAAGTTCATTTCATCGCATTGAATGACTATTTTATGAAAGAGTTAAGTGAAAATGCAAATTGCAAAAAACGTTAGAAAATTTGAATTTCGCCGGCTATCTTGGCGCTTTCCCCTTAAGTAAATTAGTTGCACCACGTGCACTACTTATGCCATCCAATAACCGAAGTGACCAGGCAAACCCAGCACGGATCGGACTTGGACGCAACGACCAAATGAACGCAACGACCAAATGAACGCAACGACCGTAGTATCAGTACCATTCTGAAACACATTGTTCGATTATTCACCGGCAATTTAAAAAACAGCTGTCCCATACGTTTTCGACCGTGTAGATCGTAGGAAACAGCTGTTTTTTATTTAAATTGCCGTTGAAAAATTACTACGAGCATATTTGATTAAGAATGATGTACTGAACATGTGGTAATCGTTTGTGCGTCGATGTTCCTTCCACCGTGTTCACCGCGAGCCATTAAGTTGCCTATCCTGAAGTTTGTGACAAAAAATTGTTCTGCAGAGGTTCAGACATTAAACCCTCAGGTTAGCCAACATAATAGCTAGCGGTAAATAAACTGTGAAAAGACTATACTTGCGGCTTAATGAGGGCTATCATTTTTGAGCTCACCAGATGGCGCCACTGTCGAGTAAGGTCCTGTCATTAATTCTATTTTATACTTTAAAGTACCGATAACTTTATTAAAAGTTTATTTTCTTACGTATAACAACAAAGTGTTAATTTCAGATACATATTTACAAAATTGTCCCAAAAATTAGCAAGCATTAAAAATGTAAAAATCGTTCTTCATCCAAGTACCTATTCTTCAAGTCATAATTAATCAGGAATGGCTAAATCTTGACCACGATCGTGAATATTAGTAAAAATACGTGATAAAAAGCTAATCGTGAATTTTTGTAAAAATACGTTATAAAAAGCGCGCAACACTCTATGACATCTGACATTTCTAAAGACCTTACGCTACACGAACGCCTCTAGCGGCTAATTCAGGCGCGATAGCCCCCATTGTTTGGTCGAAGTACTGCGACCAAGGTTTCGGCCACGATAGCGACCAGCCGTGGTCATGGTGTGAGGCTACTTACACTACACAATAAACTCCATACTGTTAAAATTTTAATTCAACCAAAATTCACAGGCACCTTATTTGTCATTAACACATTAAATGAAAACAACAAAGTATTTTGTTACAGTTAATGTCGGATTCTCCTTGCTTATATACTTCGTTAGAAACAAGCATTCCTGTATACTTACTACTTTGTACTCTTTTCTTTCTTCGTAACCTTCCTAAATGGTAAAATAAAATATATAAATAAATAAAACATAAAGGGTGTAAAAAGACCCTTAACGAAGCCGAAGGGTACTTGTTCTCCCCGTTATTGCGATCATTTTTTTTGTTCTAGACCATACCTGGGAACCTTCTAGTTACGGAGATATTGGGGGTCAAAGTTCCAACTTTTTCACAAGTTTTTTTTTAAATACATGTTTCTAATGTATTTTTTTTAATTTAAACACTTTCACGACCCCCGTATTATTCAATCCATCCATCAGCACAATGTTTTGAGTCCGTTACATTGAGTTTTACCGTAAAACGTAATTTTTCACCCCAAAAAAAAAAGTCGTTTCCCAGCAATAATTTTTGCGTAAGGTTACTTAGTTTGATGTATAGAATGCTTGGTTAACGGCTTCGTGAAGGGTCTGTTTACACCCCGTATTTAATAATATATAAGGACAACGTCATATACAGTGGCGCTCCTCAACGGAAACCAAGTAGAAAAAATATGATTTTAACAATTATATTTATCGTTATTTGTTTTTTTTTTTTAATTGTCCGTGACCGCGACACTTGGCACACATTACATTATTTTTTTAAATGTCGTGGCACCATGCCTGGGCCTTTTGGCCTCGTACAGGACCTATATATAATTCGTTTAATTTTTATGTATTAGTTTTAAATTATTTTTATTTTTTCCTTTTAATCTCATTTTACAATTTTAGTTTTATATTTCCTTTGTTTTCTTTCTCATATTTTATTGTTTGTGCGATTCCAATAAATACATTTTCTTTATTCAAATACGCAGTAAATATTATAGTGCGCAATTGTGTGCGCAAATACGGTAACACTCACTACCAAAGTCCGTTGGGTCGGCAATACGTCACGAGCGAAGAACTATCTTTTCATGCTTTCTCTATTTTTGTTTTCTCTGTCTCATTTGCGATGTTTGGCAGAAAACGAGTCGAGCTAGCAAATAAAAGCTAGTTACTCGCACAGAAGAGTAGAATGAATCGAGAGAAAGAGAGCTCTAGCTGGCAGTGTGAATAATCAGCGATCAGCTGCTTTCATCATCTGTCTAGTCTTTTGCCAACTATATTGGGGTCGGCTTCCAGTCTAACCGGATGCAGCTGAATACCAGTATTTTACATGGAGCGACTACCTATCTGACATCCACAACCCAGTTAGTACTGGGTAATACGATACCCCTTGGTAAGACTGGTTGTCAGACTTTTTGGGCCATTGGCTACCTAACGAGTAACGACTATCAAAGAACTACAAATGACACCCGGGAGGAAACTCGGTATGTAATGGGTGGTCACCCATTCACAGACCTACCTAGGCAAGCACAGCGTAACCTTAAGATCGACCCGAGCGGTTGTTATTATTAAGTCACGAGCTCCTCATACCTGTATAGCGAGACCTTTTTCTAATAATGTTTAATAATTTAGATGGAATTAGCAACTAACCTTGTTCTTCAGGATGGTTCAACTGGTCCAGTATACCGACTGGACTGGGGTTCATATCCTCCCACGCTATATCCAGACTTGTCACCACGATCGGCGCGTGCGCTGTGGACAACAAAATATAAAATTAAAATAAATATAGTAACAAAATACAAAGAAAGAAAGAAAAAATATTTATTTATACATATACAAGTGCACACAACAAATAAAAAACCATAAATCTACACAATATAAAACGTAAATTAAACAGAAAAAAGACCAAACCAGAACCATACGGAGACTACGCCGACCGAGTCGGTGCGTAGCCAAAGGGGGCGTTGTTTGCCGCCTGCTGAGGTTATTCTCTATAACAACTCACTTGGCGTACGATGTGGCGTGGGCTATGCGGTGTCATCCACATTACAAACGGACACTACGCCGGCTGAGTCGCCACGCAGTATAAGGCGACGTTGTTTATCTACACGTTATTCTCTAAAACACTCACTTGGCGTAAGATGCGGCGCGGGATGTGCGGCTTCATCCAGATCCCATACGGAGACTACGCCGGCTGAGTCGCCGCGTAGTAAAAGACGACGTTGTTTGCCGCCTACTGAGGTTATTCTCTATAACAACTCACTTGGCGTACGATGCGGCGTGGGCTATGCGGTGTCATCCACATTACAAACGGACACTACGCCGGCTGAGTCGCCACGCAGTATAAGGCGACGTTGTTTATCTACACGTTATTCTCTATAACACTCACTTGGCGTAAGATGCGGCGCGGGCTGTGCGGCTTCATCCACATTCCATACGGAGACTACGCCGGCTAAGTCGCCACGCAGTATAATTCGACGTTGTTTATCTACACGTTATTCTCTATAACAACTCACTTGGCGTAAGATGCGGCGCGGGCTGTGCGGCTTCATCCACATTCCATACCGAGACTACGCCGGCTGAGTCGCCGCGTAGTAAAAGACGACGTTGTTTGCCGCCTACTGAGGTTATTATGAAACGCATGGCAGGTGGGCATGATAAGAGCTGTGGACGAAACAAAAGATTTATTAAAGTTAATAATTAGTAGCTAGTAGTAGTATTAGTAGTCAATTAAAATTAAATTTTAAATTAAAAAAACCCCCAACGAAAGAATAAAAGATGAAAGATAAATACCCACTTTCATCCCCCATATCTAGTAAATGGCTGCACCGATTTTGATAAAACATGTCTATTTTTAATTTACACATCATGCGCTTTCATTTGATGCCCCACTTGGGTATATTTGAAAATATTCGATTTTTAATACCCGCTTTCATCACCCATTTCTAGTATATGGCTGCACCGATTTTGATAAAAACTTATCTAAGAATAATCGCCAAAAAACCAGCTTTCAATTAAAAAAAAAACGGCATCCAAATCGGTTCACTCGTTTAAGAGCTACGGAGCCAGAGACACACACACAAACACGCGGCGCCGGGGGTTAAAAATAATCAAAAAGTCAACAATACCTTGTTATCTGGATGCGAAAGTATCCCAAACAGTAAGGGACTGTCATGGTCCACTGTTGGACCGTGGAAGCCTTTGTGATCCGGTACCGAGCTATAACATAACAAGTATTTTGTTTAATACATAGATTTTATTGTTTTTTCAATGAGCTTTCTTATAAGACGTTTTTAGGGAACGGTGAACATCGACACACTTAATTTTTTTATTTTGCCCCACATTTGGATATTTTCCTGTATCGTGGGTGCAACAAACAATCAAACTCACATACACAAACAGCCAGACCCGAAACAACTACCTGTAGGTCATACAAATATTTGTTCCGTGCGGAGATCGAACCCGCGACACGCAGCGTACCAGCCAATCGCTCAGCCATCGCGTGAACCGTGTTGCCAAATATGATATTAGGTATCATGTTTTTGTTAGTTCATTACAATAGGGATGACTCCTGAGTAAAAAATATGATTATATTTAGTCCGTCAGTACGATTATCGAAAAATATTGGATACGTATTTTTTGTTTTATCAAATCAATAAAAATTGACGAAAATAAAACGCATCAAAGAACATGAGTGGGGGCTTATGACGTCACTTTCCGGTAAAAAGTGTACCAAAATGTGAAGTGACACGAGTTTTCGACGCACTGTATAGTCTTAATTTTTTTTTTTTACGTGAAAATAGTAAAAATACGTATCCAATATTTTTTGGAAATCTATCTGACGGACTAATTAGATTTTTTTGGTCATCTCCCTATTCTTGGGTTATTTTTTTTTCCATGTGGCAACTGACTATTTTTATTGTATTGACATTAAACATTATTTTGTATTAAAAAGTTATAATACTCTGGTCGTAATGACATCACATGAGACCTAATAACATAGCGGTATTAAAAGGAAAAACGTTCAATAATAATTCAGAAAATAAAATATCAATTTGAATTGAAACACAATACAATATTTTTAAATATGGAAACGACTTAAATTCAGGGGGTATTCCTCAAAGCGCAACTATTTTTAAGCGCAACCAACTAAGCGCAACTAAATTATTCCTCGAAGCGCAACCATTAGTTGCGCTCACAAATTCAAATATCGTTAATGAATCCATCATACCCATCTCTATTTTTCATCATGGTTGCGCTTTGAGGAATGAACAAATAATATTTTAAATTTGAATTTGTGAGCGCAACTAATGGTTGCACTTCGAGGAATAATTTAGTTGCGCTTAGTTGGTTGCGCTTAAAAATAGTTGCGCTTTCAGGATTACCCCAAATTCAGATTTGGGACTAATACTTATCGGCGTTTTAATAACTTTACAACCAAAATATCTCGCCATATTCCTTATAAAGGGTAGGCAGAAACTACAATACTATCCTCTGATTTTTGAAATCATATTCAGTTATACCCGTTATTAAATCTAAAGTCAACTTATACATGGTGTAAAAGTACCCTTAACGAAGCCGAAACTTGTTCTCCCCGTCATTGCGATCATTTTTTTGTTCTAGACCACACCTGGGAACCTTCTAGTTACGGAGATATTTGGGGTCAATGTTCCAACTTTTTCACAAGTTTTTTTTTTTAATATAAGTTTAAACTTATATACTTGACCCCGTACTATTCAATGCATCCATCAGCACAATGTTTTGAGTCCTACCGTATAACGTGATTTTTCATCCCAAAAAAAAAGTCGTTTCCCAGCAATAAGTTTTGCGTAGGGTTACTTAGTTTGATGTTAAGGATTCTTGGCTGACGGCTTCGTCAAGGGTCCGTTTACATCTTGTATGATCGGCTACTGTTATTTCAATCAATAATTAACATTAGATTTAACAACAGATGTACCGACTAGGTTACCAGAAACCAAGGGTCTTCTAAAAGCCATACATACTTCTTTTTTTTCATACTTTTTCATACATTATTTCATCCAAGCTGGTTGCGAGTACTACGCAACTAATTTTTTAAATTAATTACAATAAATACACAAATAAACGATGGATATAATATGATAGTGCAACCGCAAATGAAAAATAATACGCTCTATATCAAAATAAAAATATTTTTAGATTTATATATTTTCTTTTTATAAAATAAACGGGGCTATAGATATTTGGCGGGGAAAGGTATTATCATACGAGAGGCGATAACAATCAGCTATACAAAGTGGAACGGACACCGAAACTAAAATGGTTACCACGTATTCTGTACATCATTGTGAACCCTCCCATATAGAAATTTTTCATCGGTTTAAAAAAAAACAGCTTTTTCCTACAAAAGTGCAAGACCTAAATGGTACACGGTCTAAATGTATGGAACAGATTTTTTTTTTTTAACCTGTGAAACATTTCTATGTAGGGAGGCTCAGAATGATGTACAGTTCGCGTCACTTAAAAAAAACGCTGACCGCTCAAATAAACTTTCTCAATTTTTGTTATTCTAGCCTTTTCCAAAGTACTAAGTAGCTAGTAAAGTACCTATTACGATTCTACAATGAAACAATTATACTTATATTATAAAACAATAGCTTAGTACTTTAGGACGAGACTGTATAACGTACGCAAACACATCCCCTCCACTGTCGCTCAGCGTTCTTTTTACATGACGTGACTTACACTGGATACGTAATTTTTTTTTTAAATCGACCTTTCCGTATATTTGACCGTGTAGTGTAGGTAAGCAGTTTTGTAGGAAACAGCTGTTTTTTTTTACTAACCGACGAAAATTTTCTATGTGGGGCCATTCAAGTATTACCTAAGCACTACAGGGGGGCGGGGGGTACTTTGCTTTACTTATTTTTGATGACATGGGGATGGGGGGTCTGGATGGTGATTACGTCAGCAGTTTTTTTTTTACTTTTTCGGATTTTCTACAAAATTTTGTCGATTTCGGTTTGAACACATATGGTAACCAACCTATTCGTTATAATTTATTCCTAGACTTATAACTGCTGCTCACGAATCAATGAAGAAACCAGAACACATCGAAAAATGCGTGTACCAATGTTTACGTAATCATGGGAGGGGGTCGGACTGCCAAGTCATAGGTCTCGAGTTCGAACCCAAGGCACGCACCTCTGATTTTTCGGATTCATGTGCGTATAGTATAATTATCACTTGCTTTTCGGTGAAGGAAAACATCGTGAGGAAACCAGCATGCCTGAGAGATATTTCTTGACGGCATGTAAAGCCAAGTCAGGGGCGGCATAAAAACTCTGACACCAGGTTACGAACTAACCACAAGATAAAGAAGAAGATGGGAGGGGGTAAGAGCTTTGCTTACTTTTGCTGAAGGGGGGGAGGGGGGATTAATAATACCAAAAAATCTGCTTACGTAATACTCGAACAGCCCCTGTGGGGGGGTTCAGAATGATGTACTGAACACGTGGTAACCGTTTGTGCGTCTGTGTCCCTTCCACTCTGTATACAAAATTTCTATCGCCACAAAAAAAAAAACTACCCACTAACTAAAAAAATAAAAAAAAGCCTTCAAATAGTGCTAGCAAAAAAATAACTCTATCTACATACAAAATACAATTACATAAACAGACAAACAGTGTGCTGACCTACTTATAGCCCGGCCTCGCAGTCTGCTATAAAAAGAAATGTTTATATCTTCAAATATTATCGTATGGCATAGCTTTATATGTAGCTTAAGGTTAAGCTTTTTTGCCTTTTCGGCAGTTATACTTTTGTTTTTATGTGGACGGAGTTTCGGGTTATTCATAAACAATGTACGTAAGATTTTCATATTGAAAAAAAAATCTGGAGATTTTTTGCAATTTATTCTGATATTTCGTGTTTTTTCGTCGACTTCTAGTCTAACGTCGATCTTTAGGTTAAGCCGTTCTTGCTTAGGTTGGTCTGTGGATGGGTGTGTTCAGTACATCATTCTGAGCTACATAGAAAATTTTCACCAGTTATTATAAACACAATCAGCTGTTCCATACATTTTGAACGTGTAGGTATTGCACTTTTGTAGGAAACACCTGTTTTTTTTAATAACCGATGAAAAATTTCTATATGGAGGGGCTCAGAATGATGTACTGAATACGTGGTAATCGTTTTCGCGTCGGTGTCCTTTCCACCCTGTATAAATATTCTACTTTATAAATAAATAAATATTATATTATTTTATAAATATTTGTTATGCGTTGTACCTACCTGTATTTTTTTTGTTATTTTGTATGATGCACGTCATGTCCCTGCGACAAATAAATATTTTTTCTTTCTTTCTTACTTTTATTGAAAAAAAGTACATTGTTTATGTAAAACCCTTTAATTATCCAAATAAACATCTATAACATAGGCATATAGTGCTCCAATGAGTATCTAGATGATGATAACACTGTAACCAATGGCATGCCAATCGAAACTAAACGCTTAGCGTTAGGTTAAAGGTCTATATTTGAACGCACGCTTGAACGAGATAGTTGTTTTTCTGATTTGAAGCCAATCCCTATTGTTCAAAACATTACATACATTCTGTACATCAAACTAAGTAATGATGTACAGAATGCTTGGTTAACGGCTTCGTGAAGAGTCCGTTTACACCCCATAGGCGGACAATGTGTGAGCTCTCTCTCTAAACACTCTTCTATCAACTTTATTCACACTAAAATTGATATCCGTTTAAATGGATGTTCTATCAGTTGGTATCACGGACTTTAATAGACTTTAAAGATAAGGCTGCTTTTGATTTTGCCGAATTTCTTGAAAAGTTTTTCTTAAATCTTGATGACACAGAATCGAAATGTTGGCCCCCCATCAAAACAAGTTGAGCAGCCTTGCTTTACAGCATGGAGAGTTGTAAGTTATGAGGGCAAGCCAAGCTTTCGACTTCTATGAAAGTACCACTAGGTATCGTATCCACCCAATACCCTTTTTACATTTTGAGCTTAAAAGCAAGAAACACCAATATCTCATTTAAGCGTCGTGTTCAATATACACCTTATCCATTTTTTTTATAAAGTTAAATTTTGATTGATTCATTTTGTAATTAGTTCCTATCATTCTTTATTTGCAATCTCAAGTGACATAGATCTTGAAATAGAATTAGAAATCTCTATCAATATTGTTTTTTTTTTATCGCTTGAGATCGCAAATATTAGCTTAGTTAGCGCAAATAGTGGATAACGATCCTTTTAGCATCATAGCCAACTTCGTCACTTAAGTCTTTTTAAGTCAAATCAGAGATATAAACCAAAATAGTCAAACAGTCACAAAAAATCCAAAATTAGTCAAAAGTAAATCTATTATAATTGCCAAAAAAAAACATTTTTTTGTCAACAATAAAAAGAAATTACTCCTTGACTATAATAGTCAATGAGTCAGCTTAACATTTAATCAAGATGTCAATTTAGGTAAATGTCACGCTGAAGTGTGATACCGACTGTCTACAAGACAGACAGGACCTTTCAGCTTAGTCAAGGAGTCAGTAGATCGTTTAATATTGTCAGTTAACCTTCTAAGTTAATTAGTCTCAATAGTCAAGGAGTCACGAAATCAATTATCTATCTCATCGAAGGTTAGTATAGCCACATTTCCTAACACAATAGACTAATAACTTACTTGGCGGGCAGTCTGTACAGGTATCCTTTGCCCTCAGTGGAGCACACGAGCACTCTGTCGGGCGCGAGGAAGTCGCCCGACATCCAACGCTCGCCAGATGGCGCTTGTATCGAGCAGAGGACTGAGAAGTCACCTGGAAAGAGAAAAATATGATTTATGACACATGTCGAAAGAGAAAAATATGATTTATGACACATGTCTACAATACGGGGTGGAAGGGAGACCGACGCGAAAACGGTTACCACGTATTCAGTACATCATTCTGAGCCCCCCACAGAGAAATTTATCATCGGTTATTAAAAAAAAAAAACAGAAATTTCCTAAAAAAGTGCAATACCTACACGGTCAAAATGTATGGAACAGCTGTGTATTTTTTTCAATAACCGATGAAAAATTTCTATGTAGATGGGCTCAGAATTATGTACTGAATGAATACGCGGTAATCGTTTTCGCGTCGGTGGTCCGTGCCACACTGTATAGAAAAATACATTTATACTGCCACTTGCGGGATATCTTCTGTCATTATCTATTATTCTGAGTATCGGTTATTAAAAAAAAACAGCAATTTCCTACAAAAGTGCAATACCTACACGGTCAAAATGTATAGAACAACTGTTTTTTTTTTTTAATAACCTCGCGCCTATTTTAGACGTAATGGGGGGAATTTTACGCCTCGCTCTCCACCAGGACGAGGCCGGCAGGCCGACTCTAGTCCAGGGCAGCAGAAGTCGCATCAGATCCTACTGCTCGACGACCCAAGAATGCGAGGAAACACAGATATGATTTTAGTCAGCACGAGTCTGACAGACCCCTCCGCTCTCTCCAGGGCGGACGGCATGCATTGAGGATTTCCATATTGAAAGTAAAAGTAAAAGCATACGGAAGACAGTGGACCAGGGCTACGGGACTGTTCGAAAGAGATACCGCGGCCCTAGAACACAAAGGGCAAAGAAGGAACATGGATGGGTTTTAGTCAGTAAAAGTCTGACACTCCCTCCCACTCCGACCAGAGTAGGGGGGGAGGGTTATTTGATGATTTCCCACCCGAAAAAAAAAGGCAGTGGACCAGGGTGAAGTGGCGCCGCTTGGGCGCCGATTGGGCGACGCCATGTCCAGCAGTGATCTGCGATAGTCTGAGAAGATTGGTATGTATTGTATTCTTGAACTTACCAGCATCATAAATCTGACAGTACTTGGCGCACACGATCAGCACGGTCCGTTGGTTGTAGGCGCAGCAGTTCAGAGACAAAGCGTTCAGACAACGAATCTGCTTCGATTCGTTCTCGTAGATCGGTTCCGATTGTTTGTTCTCGTGGCCAAGGAGGGACCATACCTGTGGAAAAATACAAGTTATTTATGTCATTCGGTTGCTGATTGACAAACTGATGAAACAGATTAAATAAGGCAACCATCCAACAACCTGGACCATCCATTAAATACCGAGTTTTACTTCGTGCCTCGGAAAGCACGTTCAAACCGTTAGTCCCGGCAGATCTCGCATGGTGGTGGCCCGAAAGTCTGACAACCAATCTTACCAAGGGGTATCCATACTTACTTAATACTTAATATTATAAATGCGAAAGTAAGGTTGTTTGTTTATTACCTTTTCACGCCTAAACCACTGAACCGATCATCCTGTTTTGTGTATACGTTGTCAAGTGTACAGAAACGGACTAGGGCACCTTTTATCCCTAAAAATAGTAGTGTTCCCGAGGAAAACAACAATAACATTCTTATGATAATAGATGGCGCCACGTGTGTTTCGAATCATGATTGAATTATATTACTACAAGCAGAGTACAACCCGAATTGTTTGTCAAATTCTAAACTAAAAGGCTAGACAGATGATAATGATGATCCAACAATCTGTACTGTGCCCACATTGTGGATTACAGCCCACTCCCTCTTGGAGTAGGCTTGTGTCCCAGCAGTCATCATCTGCCTAGCCTTTTCCCAACTATATTGGGGTCGGCTTCCAGTCTAACCGGATGCAGCTGAATACCTGTATTTTACATGGAGCGACTGCCTATCTGACCTCCACAACCCAGTAAGTACTCGGTAATACGACATCCCTTGGTAAGACTGGTGAGACTTTTTGGGCTACTGACTACCTAACGACTGCCAAAGATCTACAAATGACAGCCGGGACCAAGGGCTTAACATGCTTTCCGAGGCACGGAGGAAACTCGGTATGTAATGGATGGTCACCCATCCACAGACCAACCTAGGCAAGCACGGCTTAACCTAAAGATCGACCCGAGCGGCTGTTATTATTAAGCCACGAGGGCCTGTGGCCCAGCAGTAGGAACCTTATATGCCGAGTACGCTAAGATTTTGCACAGATATACAAAAGATAAACTATTGGATGCTACTGATAATGCAGAAGTACTTGCTTCTATTTGCGATAGATAAGAATGTTATAGATTAGTTTAGATTATACTAACTGTTGTCCGCGACCTTCGTTCGCGTGAAATTATATTTTTTTTAAATATTACTTCCCTTTTTCAATCGGATTTTGTTACCAATTACAAGGGACGGAACCCTAATTATTTTGCTAAAATAAAAGTAACCTTAGTTACTCCTTATAACATCAGCTATCTGCCAGTAAAAGTCCCGTCAAAATCGGTCCAGCCGTTTCGGAGATTAGCCGTTTGAATCGGATTTTGTTAATAATTTCAAGGGTTTTAATTTTTTTGCACGGAACCCTAATTATTTTTCTAAAATAAAAGTAGACTAAGTTAGACCTTATAACACCTTACAAGATTCTATCTGCCAGTAAAAGCCAAAATCGGTCCAGCCGTTTCGGAGATTAGCCGGAACAAACAGACAGACAAAAATTGGAAAAAAATGTGTTTTTGTTATAAGTGCCGTATTTATTTTCATGCATATGAAAATAAATACGGCACAGTAAAAATCTGTTATTTTGATGTTACAAACAGACACTTCAGTTTTATTTATTTGTATAGATTTTATTTTATTTTATTTTATTTTCGTCGTCGCCGAGCGAGAAAACGGTGGCGTGATGACCTGGAAGCGTTTATGACCAAAGAAAACCGCACGGAGAGAAAAGTGGAAGGCTATGTGGGAGGCTTTTGCCCAGCAGTGGGATAGTGGTGGATAAGTAAAAAATAGATTTTATGCTTACCTTAACAGTCCCAGTTATAGAAATAGCTAACACAACATCATCTTTTCTTGAAGATGGACGGAGGACCTGAAAATTTACAAAATAATATTAATTATCTATCATTGAGTAAAGCCACAGTCATTGGGGAGGCTTTTGCCCAGCAGTGGGGCAGAACAGGCTGATAAAAAAATTCTAGTAAAATAAGTTATACCATGGAAAATGAAATTAATGTGAGGGCTTTTTATTACGATTTGATACAACAAATCTGAAGCAGTTTTGGAGAAATTGAGCAGAGAATTATGTTGGTATGGTTGGTAACAAATAAATAATATAAAGGGTGTAAAAAGACTCTTAATGAAGCCGAAAGGCACTTGTTCTCCCTGTCAATGCGATTTTTTTTTTGTTCTAGACTATACCTGGGAACCTTCCAGGTACGGAGATATTGGGGTTCCAGTTTTTTTTTAAATACATGTTTTTAATGTAAGCTTTTTACTTTGAACATCTCCTCGACCCCCGTACTATTCAATCCGTCCATCAGCACAATGTTTTGAGTGCGTTACATTGCGTCCTACAGTAAAACGTGATTTTTCAACCCAAAAAAAATGTCATTTCCCAGCTACTTATAATTTTTCCGTAAAGTTACTTAGTTTCATGAAGGGTCCGTTTACACCCTGTATAGGACAATGCAAGGTTAGAAAATCAAATACCTATCTTGACCGGCTTTCTCAAAAAGGTTGCCAAGATAATACATTTTTTTTACTTTTGCTTGAAATTAAATTACAAAATTTGTAAACTCTATATCTGTGTAACATGGTATACTCACATGTAAAGCAGAAATCCAATCAGGGTTCATCTTAGAGCTGAGAGAAAACAGTATCTCTAGCGAGAATGGGTCCATGATCAGAATCTCCGCATAGTAACCATTGCAGAATAGACGTAGATCTTCACTGTTGCACATATGATACGCCTGAAAGTAATAGGAAATAATTATTTATCACAACTGTTTTTGTTATAGGGGTATGTAAGAACATTATGATTATGTTTGATTTTATATTTCTTAACTGTTTTGATGAATACCACTTTCATTTACTTAGCGCTTACATTCAGAAGTACAGACATCATCACATTTTTTTATTATTTCTTTTTATTACAAAATGGGCCTGTTCATGACCTCGATCACGCCTGAAGGGAAGCGGTAGAGGAGGTCTATGATGGAACGAGTGTGCCCAGAAGATGCCTGTTCACTCTTGCTTTGAAGACAGACGGGTTAAATGTGGGAGGAAACACAGATGCAGAGAGTTCCACACTTTGACTGTGCGCGTAATAAATGAGTGAGACTGTATGGGTGGTATACTTTGGAAAAAATATTGGGCTTATTCAAGTCTTTAGTAAAAAATACATTATCAGGTTTTCTGAATGTCAAGCTCATGATTTCTTTCTCCAGTTTGCCCTCAGTTTTTCAGAAGTTGTGTCAAAAAAAAACATTTTTTACCAAGAAGAGAAATAGAAATAGTAAATAGTCCAGATTTCATGAAACCTTTTTCATGTAAAAAGCTATAAAATACTACTAACCTGTATATTAGTATGTATCTGCGACAGTTTGACACTCTCCCTGCATTTTCCATCAACCAGATCCCAAGTGCACATCTCACCGGCTTCAGATGATGATACTATGAAGTTATTATCCTGAAAAGATAAATAAAATTAATTATAATTACTTCGAATAACAATAAATGGCTTTGTTCAGAAACAAAAATCTGGTGATATTTGGAAATTAATTTGAATAAATATGATAATTATATGTTGTGATATCTATTTATCTGAATAAAATGAATTAATTTATTATATTTATTTATAATCAATAATATCATATTATAATATCATATTATCATATTATTTTTATTTATTTTTCATAAGTACTCAGTCATTCGGAAAACAACTAAAATTACACTTCTGTAAAGTTCATATTGATTTGAATTTGAAAAATTCCGAAATTCAGAAATTCCTAGTGTGGGGCAACGGTTTTATATATATGTATATAAAAATTTATTGTATATATTAGCTATTAAAGTTAGTAATTATACAATTTCTAATATATTTTATTTTCTAATATAGTTTCTATGAAACAAAACAAAGGAGATGTTTTTTTTTCCCTATAATTATGGCCCAACAGTGTACCTTAAGAACAAAAGTACTGCATTACAGGAAAAAAATTGCTGATTCTGAAAAAAAATATATTGAATTTATTTGCGCATTTGTACCACCTGAAATTGTCGATCAAAGATGTGCGTGTGTGAAACTTGCAACCCAAGAATTTCAATCTGGCAATCCCATGATTTACTTTTCCGATGATGCGTTTCGTTACTTCATTTTATAAACGTGTGAAAACTGAAAAATGTACTGTTTAGAATTTGTTTATGTATTAGAGATAAGATTTTTTATCCAGCACACATTTTTTGCGAATTATTATACGAACAAGAATTTAAAAAATACATTTATATCACATTTCATATAATTTTTTGCGTTTGGTTATCGACTTGCCAAAAGACAGGGCTCCAGGCCAGGGCCGATAGTTTTTTTTTTCTATTGTTGTCATTGATGTCATTCCGTTTCGGTTACCCGCATAGTCTACTATATTTGGTTACCCGTTTCTGGAGTGCTATTTCGTATGCGTGATTTCCTTTTTGGTGACTTTGCTTTTCTGCTCTGCACTTCCGATAGATTTCTTTTCACTTGATGATCTGGCTAACTCATTTGGACTCGATACTGATTTGGCTGCGATCGTTTTCTCGTTGGATCTCAACAACTGTGCGACATACACTGGACTCTGATTACTGACTTTTCATATCAGCTTTGCGTAAGTATATCTCTTTATCACGGTTTTTCAACATTAACATATTATTACTGATTACAAAAAAATAAATACCTTACTTGCTTTGACCAAGTTTTTTTTTTGTTTTAGTGTATCTGAGCTGTACAACAATGCACTGCTTTTCGTGCCATATTCTGTTGAATGATGAGGTGCAGTATTATATCATATCGGAAATTGGCAGTGACATAAGCTCAATTGTTTTAAGAAATCTAAATCGTGAGGTATGTATTTATGTTGTTAAAACTATGCTTTATATTATGTTAATTAAGTGATTTGTAGACGCTGCAGGAATCCGATGGCTGCGGAAAGCACTGGGCCGGTCAAAGTGCTTGGCCTATGTCCAGCCTGGACATCTTTTAGCTGCAATGATCATGATTAGAGTAAAACAGTTGTTTTTTTCTTTTTAGATTGACTACAATAGTCTTTTGTGTGAAGACTGCTTTACAACAGCTGCAAATCAATTGTCTTCGGAATCTAGAGCTGTCTTGGAAGGTCAATGTGTGTGGTGCCAAAAGTCCATTGTTAATTGTCACTCTCATTCATTGCCCAACGGTTCTGAAAGAGATGATATAGCTCGCCGTATATTGCCTCGGCAGGTAAGAAGTATAGTATTGACAGACTGACTATCACCTGTGCTTATTTTTAAATTAACATTATAAAATTAATTTTACATTTTAAAATCTATTTCATTTCATTTGTCTAAGACTATTCTTTGTCACGATACTTAAGTTATGATGTGTTGTTTTAATTATGAAAAGCATTCATATTTCGTTTTTAGATACAACCTGGAAATAGAGTGTGCTATGCATGTTGGCTCGCAGCTCGTAGAAATGTTCAACGAGCACAACACCTGGAATTGATGAGAATGTTACCTCCTGCACATCAGCACTTCACTTCAAGCACTCCACCTTCATTGACTCAGCCTGAACTGTCAACCTCACGACCTGAACCCTCAACCTCACAGCCTGAACCCCCAACCTCACAGCTAGAACCCTCAACCTCACAACACGAACCCTCCACCTCACAGATAAACACACCTCAAGATATATCCTATGATCCTAGGTGTGTTTGGTGTCAAGCATCACTTGCTAGACGTCATTCCCATTCTTTGCCTGAAGGATCAGAAAGAGACTATATTGCCCAACGAATTTCTCCAAGACTGGTAATTAACAATTACATACTATTTGTTTTTTATCCGTTCTTGTAAGCATAATGATGTTTGTTAAACATATGTTTTTGTTTTCAGATTACAACTCATAGCAGAGTGTGCTATGCATGCTGGTTATCAGCTCGGAGAAATAGCCAGATGGTAGTTGAAGAAGTTGCTGATGTACAAACAAACGACAATGTTGTTCCACTAATCACTCTACACAATTTTAGACGGACAGGTAACTCAGGAAGGTCATGTTTTGTACATGGTTGCATTAATGTGGAGCGACATGTTGTACCAAACTTTTTAAGAAATCGCATATTAAAATTAAATAAATTATATATAACAGAAAATGCTCGCATATGTAGCTATCATTTGGGGGTTTATGATTGGGGGTTTCTGAATGACTATGGCTATATTAGCCAGTTTACTCCTTCTCAGTTAGAGGCAGTGATATCACTGGCCCTAACAAATGAAGAAATAAATAAATTCGATTTTGAACAAGTAGGTGTTATGTCTGATGAACAATGCCATTACTGGACAGGCATAACTAAAGAAAAATTCATGACAATAATCAATGAAGCTCCCCTGTTAAGAGAACAGTTTAAAAAGTACAAGACTGCTCTTGCAATATTTTTAGTTAAATTAAGGACAGGGGAGCCACATTCGAGATTAGGACAAATGTTTGAAATGTCTAAATCATCTATTTCAAAGACATTAACTATTGTGAGAAATATTTTAAATGAACAATTTGTACCACTACATATGGGCATTGGTCATTTGCCAAGAGATGAAATAATTAATCACAATTTAATTATACCACAAGGTCTATTTGGTGGTGAGGAAGGAGGCAGTAGGAAGTCTATTGTTATCTGTGATGGGACATATACTTATTTACAAAAATCATCAAATTATTTATTTCAAAAACAATCCTACAGCTTACATAAATACAGAAACTTAGTAAAACCTTTTTTAATACTAACAACAGATGGTCACATACTTGATATTTATGGCCCTTATGCGGCAACTGTGTCAGATGCTAATATAATGTCACAATTGTTTAGACATGAAAGTAATGAGCTGCGGCAATATTTTAGAGGAGGAGACGTTTTTATTTTAGATAGGGGATTCAGGGATGCAATTCCATTACTAACATCTTTAAATTATAATGTTTATAAACCTGAATCCCTGGAACCTGGTGAGACACAGTTGCCTACTTTAAGAGCAAATAAATCTAGACTCGTAACAATGTGTAGATGGGTAGTGGAAGTTGTAAATGGTAGGTTTAAGAGAGATTACAAACTAATAAGAAATGATTTCAGCAACAACGCCGCTACCCATCTAATGACTGATTTTAGAATAGCAGGGGCCATGATAAATGCTTTCCATGTTCCCATTACGGATAGACCAGATGCTTCTTTACTTTTGGAGCGTGCCTTGCAAAAATTAAATCAACCAAACTTATTAGCTGATTTTATTATTGAAAATAATATAAATAGGAGAAGAGCATCTTTTGAAAACATCAATGCTGATATACTTATAGATGAGTTCCCAGTGATGACAGAATCAGATTTAATTTTATTTGCATTGGGAACATATCAGATAAAGCAGGCACGTTCTTATTACGGAGAACATATTAGGCAAAATGGAGTGTTCGAAATTGAAGTTTGCCATGATGTTGAGAGTCTTCATATACCTGATTTAGAAAATGAAATGTCTTTATTTAGGGGTAGAATTAAATCAAGACACCGTAGTGGAAGGGCATATTATACCTATATATTATTAAATATGCAAGAAAGCAGTTGGGAGCGCAGAATCCACGGTTATTACTGTAACTGTATAATTGGAAAACGTACCGTGGGTTGCTGTGCTCACATCATGACTATTGTCTGGTATATGGGGTGGGCTCGACATCAACAGCATATAACAGCACCTGCCTCCTTCCTAGATGATATCTTAGTTAGAGAAGATTTTGAAAATGAATAAATGGAATAAAAGAAAATTATAAGAATGTTATTGATTTTATTTCAAATATCCCTAGTACATAACAAAATTCCCATTGCCATACACTCTATTCAATTATTAATTCCTTGTACGTTGTCTTTACTAGCCTTCATAATGAAAATAGAAGAATCCAATACTATTATGCCGACTACCTATCTTCAAGATAATCTTTTAGTATATGACGACAAACACGTCTTTTTATTTATTTATTTAGGATCTCCAACAAAACATGTACACAGTATAATAATAAACTGAAGATGACAAAATGGTATCACTTAGGTGTACTCCTTCACTTACAGGAGACCACAGCATGTCATCATCATTATCATCATCTTATTTTATATCCTCTTGTCAGACTTCGAAAGGGTGGGTATATAGCTTTCTCTGCCTATTTCCGTCTACGGTGGGTGGGTATAGTGAATACCGATGTCATATTTTGACAGATGGAACAGATTGACAGCCGTCAACGCCGTCATGAGCGTTTCTTAGAACGCAGTTACGTTGCGAGGGAGTGTTTCTTCATATTCTTTTATTTCTTAATCTATCTAATATTGAACGATTTTAAATACTGCTAAAAATACAAATTATTGGAAGGAATTTTAATAGTAATTTGTACCTCGGTACATGTTTGGGCCGAAAAAAAAACACCTCCTTTCTTCAATAGAAACATTTACTACCCACCTGAATAATTGAAGCCCTGGATAAACACGTAACCGGTGCAGTATGTCCCACCAGCAAACACCGTGGTGTCATCTTCAAGCTCTCCGGATCCACCTGCCATATACAGATCTGTCCATCATAGCAGCCCGTGACGAGGGTCTTCTGGTCCCGGGAGAGGTAGACGGAGGACACACAGTGGGTTGGGGCGTGCTTGCCCCATAGCACGACGGGTACTATGAGGTTTGTGCCCGGCATGACTGTGGAGAAAAAAGGTTTAGCTTAGTAATATCTTTACTTAGTATAAAACAAAGTTTCTCCCACTGTCCGTATGCTGAGATCTTTTAAATTACTCAACTGATTTTAATGCAGTTTTCAGCAATAGAGAGTGATTCAAGAGGAAGGTTTATATGTATATGTGTATCTACATTGCACCCGTGCAAAGCCGGGGTGGGTCACTAGTTTAATTATATAATAATAGTTTATAAGTGATTTTTAGTCTAGAGGTCGTAAGTACTGCTGAGCATGTGGTTCTGGGTTCGATTCCAGATCAGGCAAAATGTAATTAATTTTTCTATCTGGAATTTCTGTGTCAGCCACGGAATTTGGATTTGTGCCTGGTTAGTAGGAATAGGCTCGCCCCTATTACACGGAACTTATATGTAACTAGTGAAATGTGGGTGTACTATAGGTAGACTTCTGCATAACCCTTCGGGGATTACAGGCGTCAAGTAATTTTATGTTTTCGTTGAAATAATGTTAATAAGACTGGCAATTGTATTGTAGAACTGGCTGGTATCCACAACTCCGTGTTAAAAGCACATACTTTGGTCACTGAGGTTGGATATACAAAGGAACGGATTTGACTCTAATGCTAACATAAAATCTTGTCTGTTTCCCTGAAAAATTAGGCAGAGGTGTATCTTTGTTTAAATTTCTTGTAAAAATAGGGGGCCAGCAAATTGCCAAGCAACATATGCCTGATAAAGGCATGCTTTTAAGTATGTGTGTATTGCTGTAGTGCTGGTTGGGAGTGACCTATTTCCAACAGTGGACTATAATAAACCTATCTAATACAAGCATAATCTCAAAATAGGGGCAGACAAGCGAAGTGCTATGAAAGTATAGAAACACTCTTTTATGATGTAACATTTAAAATCTTTAACTATTTCCCCTTTATTGGATAAAGTCTGAATTAGTTGAAAATAGAGGCTCTAGGAAATATTACAAATAAAGAATAATTTTATAGAAATTAGTTGAATATGTATGGAAATAAATATATTAGTCACAATAGGGTAGTTGACACCATTCAATAATAATTCCAAGACACAACTTCTCTAAAAAAACTCTTTATTTTAGACCTGATAACCCGATTAAATTTCAATTAATTTCAAAATTGGATTTTTTGTTGCTTTGAAATCAATAAATAGTTCGAGTTATTGAGTTGAATAAATAGTGACGTCACAGCGTGCTATTGCCATACAAAATATAAGGGGGAATCGCGTTTTGACAGCTTATAAAAAGTATGTCAATTGATTGGTGTGTCAACTACCCTATTATGGACCCTGTCGGGCACAGCATAGATAAAGTAGGAGAGAGGAGGAAGAACACTGGCTGTTTAGATCTTTCAACCATTTTTTGCTATCCAACACAGATTAAAAATTGTACTATATCAGCCACTCTCTAATGATTTTAACAGGCAAAAGGGGTAGAAAAAGAACTCTAAATGTAAAGAAGAGAAATCTAAGGAAATGGTATCCAGCAGAGAGTGATAAATTGAAAAAAATTCAATACAGAGTCATAATTATCTCAAAAGCAGTGAGTATTGATAAGAGATTTCTGTAATATTATATTTAGATGCAATTTATAGTCGGATACAGTACTCAAGAGGACAAATAGTAAACAATTATTTTTCCATTCAACTTGTCATCTGCTAAAGATTCTTATTAGACAAAATCATGTGACCAAATATATTTTACATAGGTGCGTTAGGTAACTGCATAAATAGCACACGAATGTACCGTGAAGAGGTTTTGTTAGCAAAACAATATGATAAGACATGGCTTTTGAGGATCATCTGCCTGTAACCCAAGGACAAATCAATTTATTACCTGCCAAGTACTCTTAGCAACCGATAAAAAGGTTTCAAAAGCTTCCGCAGTCTTAAACGTCCATGAAGACTACCAGAACTTCCACTGAAATGCACTTATACAATTCTAATTTAATAAAAACACGATTACTGCGACAAAAATCAATCGTCTCTGCTGTCACTTTTTTGACAGCTAGCTGATTTCATCTGACGTTGACAGTTATAATCGTTATGTTGGCGATGTTGTAGTCTCCCCCTGTTACACGAAATGAGAACAAACGATTTCTTTTTGGTTTGAATTCAGTTGCTTGCAATGCTTGCTATCCATGGAGGGATTGCTAAAATGATTACACGGTCGCAAATGAAATCGTTTCTGGTTTCATATGGGGCGTTTAGAACCCAACGACCGTCCATAAGCTTCGTATCGTTTGAACAGTCACAGTCTATGTAAATGCGTGGCAACTTTAAAGAGTGATTTTTTCCTACTGTATTGATTAACGTTTTCAGGAACATAGTATTATACTGGAAACCATCATCATCCACAGTCCGACTTTACGCACTGCTAGGTATTATATGCCTCTCTTTGCTTGTGCAAAGTTCTTGTGCCAGCCTTGCCAGCCTCATCCTGGGTATTCCGACGACATTGTTGCAATGGCAACAATGTCGTCTGATCATCTTGCTACCGGATGCCCAACATTTCTCTTTCCAGTCCTCGGACGCCATTCGGTCACAGCTTTACTGCACCTGCCATCCCCATAGGCCCAACCCCATTTGAGTTCCATTACGTGATTTGAGATGTCCAATATCGCCGACCTCGTACGTCTCCGGATTTCTTTTGGAAACCATACTATTAAGAAATATACTCAATGTAGAAATAATTATTTCATGAGTAAATCGCTTTTCGAATTTTGCTTAATGCATAATAGTGATCGTGATCGTGTTTCATCCACGTTGCTTGTGTCAATTTCCTCGATGTATACAGATCTACATGAACAGGTTAACCGACAAAGGAGGTCTATACACTGTACAAAAGAGGCATCCAATAAATTTTAAACCTCGAACAATATTTGACTCATTATGTCAGTTTTCATTACTCAAGGGAAATGCTGATATTTTATTTACACTTTAAATACAACAGAATAAACAAAAACAATGACGGATAAATCAAAATCTACGCGCTCTAAGCCGAGCGAGAAAGAAGAGAAAACTGCAGATTTAGCTGCTAAAATTGACGAAACTGACGAGATGAAACTCAAAATGCTGGCTGCTTTAGACAAAGCTGAGCCCGGTGATAGTTTGTACCCACCAGAACTGAACGCCCATTTGCTTGAACAACTTAAAGTAGGTAAAAGTTATTTTTGTAGTGAAAAAATTAAGTACTATACCTTTCATCTAAATCAGTTGGTACGGTAGGATGGTATAAGGTGGATTGGTACAAAATACCTTGTGGCATTTAGTCTACTTATGTACTAAATTGTACATGAAGTTAAAATAAATTTTCAAGATTTTACTGATCCAACATGTAATTCTCAGGGTTTTCATTCTAGGGCAGCAACGTTGTTATTTATAATCATAAAATAGTAATATAACGTCACGCCTTTAATCCCCGAAGGGTTATGCAGAAGTGTAGATTGATAGATGAATACTCTTTCTTTATTATGTACACCATAGAAATTACGAGTATTACAATATACAGGATGAAAGAGACACCGACACGAAAACGGTTACCACTTACTTACCACGTACTCAGTACATCAATTTTTCGGATCATTCTCACTAGTTCCACCAGCAATTAGTTCCATGGAACTAGTGAGACTTTTTTTTCTCAGTAGTTCCATGGACTTTGATAATGGAACAAATGAAACAAAACTTAATCGAATTCGTCTCACTAGTTCCACCGTAGTTTTTCCATGGAACTAGTGAGATTTTTTTTCTCAGTAGTTCCATGGTTCTTCTTAGTGGAACAAGTGAAACTAAAGTTAATCAACATCATTCTCATTAGTTCCACTTTCTAAAAAAATATAATTAAATATCAATAAATGAAGAAAACACACCAATATGAAAAAAAAACAAGTGAAACATCTATTTTTTCTTTTAAAAACCTGTTTCTTTTAGTAGAATCGGTAATTTTAAAACCCTCATAAGCCACACAATTAGAATAAAAACTCACATTCAAATACGGCAAGACATGGTTTCACATGTTTTCATTTGGAAGAAATATGTAAAGAAAAATAAAAAAGAAGAAAACGCACCAAACATCTATTTTTTCTTTTTTCTTATTTTTTATGTTTCACTTGTTTTTTTTTTATTTTGGTGCGGTTTCTTCATTTATTCATATTTAATGATATTTTTTAGAAAGTGGAACTAATGAGAATGATGTTGATTAACTTTAGTTTCACTTGTTCCACTAATAAGAACCATGGAACTACTGAGAAAAAAAAATCTCACTAGTTCCATGGAAAAACTACGGTGGAACTAGTGGGACGAGTTCGATTAAGTTTTGTTTCATTTGTTCCATTATCAAAGTCCATGGAACTACTGAGAAAAAAAAGTCTCACTAGTTCCATGGAACTAATTGCTGGTGGAACTAGTGAGAATGATCCAATTTTTCGTCGTTAGCTTTTCCAAACATTTTGACCTATAGGTGTTGCACTTTTGTAGGAAACAGCGATGAAAACCATATATGGGGGGGGGGGGTTAGAATTATGTACTGTGTACATGGTAACCGTTTTCGCGTCGGTGTCCCTTCCATCCTATGGTGACACAATGGGTGGTCTTACCACTAAAAGCGAGGTGTACCTAATTGTACACCCACATTTCGCCAGTTACGTTGAAACAGAGGGTGAGCTGCCATTAGACACAAATCCTCCGTAGCTGCTACTGAGAAATTGCCTAAAACATTGCCCGACCTAGGAATTGAACCCCGGACGTGCTCAGCTCATGCTCAGCAGTCGCGCTTGCGACCACTAGACCAACGATGCGACAACTGGTAGGTGCCAAGTAATTCTACATTTATCACATTATTGCAGGTAATGACTTGTGAAAACAACGAGCTACGCAAATGTGTGTTCTTGAAAGACCAAAATGCGAAAGAGCTGAACAAAACCATAGCCGATCTGAACCAACGAATACGTGACATAATTTCCGGTACTGGCCCTGCCATATCCTCAAAATCAGCTGGCATTATCAGCGCAAAGATCACTGAGCTCTGCAAACAGAACCGCCACTTGGTGTCCGAAACAGAGAGTTATAAGACAAAGAACGCAGCTTTAGAAAGAAAAGTTATGCAGCTCGAAATCTTGAACAAAGAACATGCGAAACTTGACATTTGCTTGTGCAAAGACGAGCCAATGGAGGCAAGCCCTGATGAATTAAAAGAGCTCAATAACAAATTATCGACAGTTAACAAAAAGCTTTACGACAGTAAGAATAGGAATCTGGAGCTAAAAAATGAAATTCTGATGGCTTCGAAGGTTCTTCAAATGGAGTTAGGGGATAAGTTTACGAGTATCAAGGAGTTACAGAATGATGTGGCTGGTTGGAAAGGCAGGGCCCAACAGATTGTGTTGCTGCAAGCTAAAGTTAGCGATCTTGAGAATAAATTGAATGGAAAACAGCAGTCAGACTCGCACTTGCCTGACAAGAGGAAGGAACAAAGTCAGGTATGGTAACGTTGTAGGATGTATACTGAGGTATTTTTTGTCTCGTATAACTTAGAATGTTTTTTTTCTGCTGTTTTATTATTGTAATTAGACTTCAGTAAGTCCCAGGGCAAGACCAAGGCCTCCTTGCTTTCCTTCCACATATTATTATTTATTTATTGGGTACAGTATAAAAGCTTATGTAAAAATGCAAGGTTAACTCAGAAATGGGTTCCGTTACAGCAAACCTTAATTGTTACAGTGTGATTATTTTTCTTACCCCATATTCACAAACGCTCGGTCCGAAATGTCGATTCAGATAGTCTGTCTGTCTTTTTTGACATAACGAAATTGAGCGCATAGACTTTCCGAATCAAAGTCTCGGACATAGCATTTGTAAATATGGGGCTTGTCTTGTGTTGTTTGTCGCCAATCTCTATGTAACGAGTCAAGTTCATCAATAATTTTGGCACAAATAAAGAATTTTGCTATATTATGTACCTCATTCCCATAGATTATTCGAGAAATAGAACTTAGAAGAAAGAAGGAGGTAGACCTAGCATTGAAGGAGATGGAAAGTCTTAAAGAACAAAACCATGACCTTAAGAGAAAGCTAGAAGGTGCGAGATGCAGGATTAGAAATTTGGAATGCGATGCAACTACGATTAGACAGAAGATGTACACTTTTGTTGAGAAGAGCAGCCATGATGACTTGCTGATCAATGAACAGAGGGTGAGTTAAAAATCCAAAGCATCACGTTTCTGAAACAAAAGCTGTCAAAGTTATACCGATGGCGTCTTTAGTGAATTTGTTCTGACTGTCGTTTAAATCTCGGAAATATAACAGGTTTGAGAATGAAATACAATGGCAGACAGGCCCGCTTTCAAATTATGAAAATATTCAAACCACTATAGAAAGCACCAACTTTCAGTTCGCCCGAAATATCCCTTAAATTGTTGACAATTTACCAAGTATGTAGGTGACCTATCTAAATACCTACTTAACTTATTATTTCGTTTTAAATTCGCTTTCAGAATCAAATCAAGACATCAGAGCTTTATTATCAGGATATCCTGAAAGAAAACACTGCGAAAATGAATAAGATGAACGTCGAAATCGGTGAATACCAAAAACTAACACAAAACACTGCTGCGAAAATTGACGCTTTACGAAAACAGGCTTCTGAAAAGGCAGCTAAAATCGAAGAACTAAGAGCCCAGCTTTTGAGATATGAAGAATGTTCTCTTCAAAGCATATTCTTCACTCCAATGAAGACTGCAACAGACAACGAAATAAAAAAACTGGCTGAACTAGTAGTGGCTTTAAATTTGAGATTAGATGCGGAAAGACACAAATGGGATGAGCTAGAACTCGACCACAGGAAACTGAAAGAAAAGAAAAGGCGATGCGAGCGAAAAATAACGAATTTGGAAGACGAAATAAGGTCCTTGAGAGATTCCAGAAAAGGCTCCAGGATGTCAAAGATTTCGATCCTAAAGGAGCAAAATAACGACATCCATAATGGATCCTCCACGGTGGTTAAAAGGTCTTCCACTGAAGCGAGCGGTGATAAGCGTAGTGAGACTACAGGTTCCGATTCTCCAGTCGAAGAACTGCTTGATAAAGAAGATTTGAAATACAGACTAGAGTTGACTGAAGAGAAATTAAAAATTCTAGAGGATAAACTAAAAATGTTGGAGGAAGAAAAACAACACGATTACCAACACTTGACTGATATGATACAAACGTCGAAACAGTTGTTCCATGAAGCGCTGGCGGTGCTCCAAAAGGAGAAGTGCCGATGTGCGTAGTTAATTTTTTACCCTATTTATTTTCTTTTGTTTTAATTACATAGATTTGCGATACATGCGATTTCTTTAGCTATTTAATTTCTTAGTAGAAATCTTATTCCTAGCGTAACTACACACAAGGTAATTAATAAAATATATTTATTTTATTTGAAGGTAGTTGAAACTTGGTGACATTCATGTTTTTCAAATGACTATGTGGCAACATTTTTACTGGTTTTTTCTTGGTAGAAAATTTTGTAAGGTTGGCCACCCCAACCGCCGCCATTTGTCATTTTTTTGGCATGCGCGTACGGAGATGCTACGAAAATCGTGCTCTTGAGTGTTTTCTTACAATACCGAGTTTTGAACTTTGTTTGTGAATCGTGAAAACCCGTGTTGCTCTGTGAAATATCAGTGCTTTATTATATTTATTGTGTTTTTGTGTTAAAACATTCATCATGAATAAAACTTGCGCAAGGTGTGAGAAAACAGTTTATCCGACTGAGGAATTGAAATGTTTGGACAAGGTAATTTTCACTTGTACATATTCCTTTTTAAAACCTATTACAAACCGGTTGACTTTTTACTGCATATTTTTACGAGAATTGCGATAGAAATGCCGATTTGAAAGCTGCTCATTGCATTTAATTTTCAGTGTTCTAAATTCAATTCAACGGACTAACTTTTTCGTAACTATTGTCGTGTGCCGGGCACATCAATTCATACAGCCGGACGCGTGACTCATTAAATTATATAAATTGCTGCTGATATCATTGTGAGCTCTTTATAATACCACATCTGTACTTGCATCGACCTTTTTACCTAAGTTGAGTTGTCTTAGGCAATACGCGACCTTGTGTCACATTATTGCATCGATTGTATTCAAATGATAACTCTTGGAAGAATGGAGTTAATTCCTTTGCCAATTAGTTGAATGAGACGAGATAAAATTTGCGACTATATTCTCGTAAATTGTGTATACATTACACTCTAATTCTATTGTATTGCTTGCTTATTACTTTATCTTTAAAAATATGAGCTGATATTATGTACTTTAGTCTCGAAGATTAGATTAAAAATCTTTTGAATGTCATGAAAAGTGATTTTTCTTGGGCAAAAAAGTTGTTGACAAACTTTGATGGAAGTTTCAACCTTTAAATGTAGACATTCAAAATCCAATGTCACAATTGTCTCAATTGACAAGAAAAAGTTTGGCAATGTAAACATTGTTTTCATAATTTCATTTATAAGCAAAGGAAATGAATGTTGTTTATGCTACGACATTCATTAGGGGTGCAAAACAACCTGTTTGGAACACCTGTTCTGTTTTGAATATAGGTATTTACATTGAGAACAATTTAGCAGGAATTTTGTCCCAATAAAACTAGCAAAATGGTGAAATTCTTTTATTAAAAACACAATGCTATGCTTTGTATTCAGACATTTTTTGCCAACTCAGTCATCGGTGAAGGAAAACATTGTGAGGAAACCTGGACTTATAATTAATATAAGTCTGAAATCGCCAACCCGTTTTGAGCAAGCACGGTGATCAATGCTTGTGCCTTTGTATGAGAAGAGGCCCTTGCCCAGCAGTAGGACAGTAACAGGCTGGTATTATTATTGTCTTTTGATTATTTTTATAATATTATAAAATATGAAAGTAAATCTATCTGTCCATTACCTTTTCACACCTTAAACGGATGAACGAATTTTGAGGAAATTGTGGTACAAGTAGACATCACTTAGGACAATGGATACTTTATATCCCAGCTCCACATGGGCAAAATTGCCGGGTAAAGCTAAAAAATTCTAAAGAAAATAAAAGACTTCCGCTTCTAAAACTATTCATCTTCAATATCAGTTATTTAAGAAAAATAATTGAGTAGGCAGATAATAAATGGACCAGTCTATAAAACACGTACTTTTATGGATTTTCAAGTTCCACCAACGCAAAAACGTTGGTATTTATGAATAACAAAGAATGTGCTAATTTCAATATCTGGTTTGAAATCCATATATTTTCCATGAGGTCTTGTTAACCTCACTAAACATTCCAAAGGCAGGAGGTTTTTATAGCCCTCAACTTTTCCCAACTTTATAATTTCCAGTCTAACAAATGCACCTGAATAATGCTCCATGTATTTTACATGGAGGGACTGCCGATCTGGCCTACAGCACAACTATTCACAAACACTTCAGAATCAGAAATATTTATTTGTAAGAATGTAGTTTTAAATAGTATGGTGTACATATTCCTTTTAAGGACTTAAACAAACCCGTATTGTTTAAGTCCTTAACATTATACCACAACATATGCTGTACAAATATTCAGATGTCACTCTTAAATAAATTAAATAAGTAGTAAAAATAATAATAATAATACCAGCCTATTACTGTCCCACTGCTGGGCAAAGGCCTCTTCTCATACAGAGAAGGCATGAGCATTGATCACCACGCTTGCTCAAGACGGGTTGGCGATTTCAGACTTATATTAATTATAAGTCCAGGTTTCCTCACAATGTTTTCCTTCACCGATGTCTGTGATGTCAAAGATAAACTTAGAAAGTACATATGAATTGAAAAAGTCACATTGGTACTTGCCCGGATTTGAACCCACAACCTCATGCATGAGAGGCGAGACCTTAACCTCTGGGCCATCACAACATTAGAAAAAAGAAAATTATTCATTAGAAACTACAATTATTATACAATTATTTTATGATTTGTGCTATATTCTTCTATTCGATTTCGATTTAATAAGTAGTATGTCTACCGTTTTTTGGCATTGCGAAATCGAGTAAGATAGACATACGATTTTCCGAATCAAAGCGTTTGTGAATAGCTATGCTCATCCTAGTTACTGGGAAACAGCTTCTTCCCATGCCATACTTACAATATTTAAAGCCTGTTTGACATCCGAGACCCAATTCCTCTCACAGAGGGAGGCTTGTGTTCCAGTAATGGGAATATTTTATGCTGATTATTTTGTTGTGAATGGTAGTCATAAAATTATTGCTATTATTTCCTTTATTCATAACTATACATATAAATTACATTTTTAAACATTTCAATCTCAAAAAAAAAGAAACATTAAAAATATAAAAAATAGTAGCCCACCAGTATTGGGTCCAAGCTGTCAGGGCTCCAGAGTGAGGAACCTCCTATACTATACGCGCCGTGTCCAGGAGTACTGCTTTCTGAAACAAGCCCTAAACCACCAAAAAAAAAAATGATATTATTATTGAATTTTTAGTCTTATTCCGTTTACCTTAACACCGAGTTTATTACTAACTATACTTATTAAAGTTAATAAATCATGAGGTGAAGTCATACTACCGTCATAGTTGGTCATTATAATCTTATAGGTAATCCATGAGGTAAACCTATAATAAATCCATTTTAGCCATGATATTACTTGTAGAAGGATAAATCTTCAATATTCTCTGGTTACCATGAATTGTTTACTAGTCTTAACAAGTTATTTATGATTTCTGTTATTTTTAGTACTCTAATCTCAGGTAATGGAATAATGTCCTGTTTCGTATGAAAAATACGTAGTACTTGCAACCGGAGTATAGCAGTGAGCTGAGAGAAGTAGGTATTTTAAGGATTGTTGCACCCAGTGTACTGTACTTTCTGCCTACATACACCACCTGATTGTATGAAGTATAAAAATAAATAAATTAAAAAATTATACTTTCAAAAATTTGATTAATTATAACAATTAGTAATAATATAGACGTGAGTACAGCAGTCATTGTGCTGATAGTCGTGTCGGCCAATGGCCTAATTGCCAAGAGCCTCGACCAACATCTGAGGAGGCTCTCGCTTGGCAGCTGGATCAAGAGCTTGATTCAGAAAGCAGTACTTCTGGACACGGCGCGTATTGTTAGGAGGTTCCTCTCTCAAGAGCCCTAACCACTGGTAGTCCGGACCCTGTCCCCTTTGGCTACTTTTTTTTTTTTTTTTTGCTAGCCTACCTTGTGTCCCACTGCTGGGCAAAGGCCTCCCCTTTCTCCTTCCATGCCTCTCTATCTTGTTCGATCTCCGGCCAGGTGGGCTACTATTTTTATATTACTTAAAATTGTATAGAAATATTTAAAAATGTAAATAATATGTTAGAGATATGAATAAAAGATTAATATAGAAAAAATCTCAAAATTAGGGAATTAAATATAGTTCTAGTTTACAATCTCACAGTATGTGATAAATTATAAGATAGAGTTTATTTACTACTCTATAGGCATATGATATTTCTGTGTCAAAAAATATAAATGGAGCTAAAAATATCTTATATCTATTTTTATCAGATTATCTTTAATTTTGCACTAAGTGGACAAGCCCTGTTTGATAACTTTCACTTGTTAAATTTGGTTAACTGATAAGAAAAAATGAACCAAGTTTAATACCGAATGTTAAATGAGATTTTTTTTTTTAATAGGAACCAATTTTCTGGACTTTTTTTTTTATGTAATAACTGATTTCTACTCAAATAGAGTTAAAAAACTCAATAACGGTTACAAAATAATAATTTATCCAAATATTGAAGTCACAAAAAGATATGATTCCGGCCAGGATCGAACTGGCGGCCTTCTGCGTGTAAAGCAGATGTGATAACCACTACACCACGGAACCAGTTGTGTACTGCTCCAAATTCGCGACTACCTTGTACAACCCGCTTTCGTTTTTACATTGAATGGTTACGTCATACTATACCAAATTGTACGATTGGTATTCAGTCATGTGTTTTGTTCGTGTCAGGCGTTGTGTTGTAATATTCTAATGCTTGCTTTGTTGATAAGAAAGTGCGGGTATGTTAATTATCTCTACGGTTCTATAATATCTACGCAGTAGATATCTGTAGGTACGTGATGTTTACGTGAGTTTTTCATAGCACCGACGTGGTTTCCTAATTCACACGATATTGTCGAAAACGCGCAATCGATGTTCTGTTCCATTGCTCAGAATAATTGTAGCAAAATTGCGTTGAAAACTTTTTTACTGAAGAATTTATCGATGTTTTTTGTGCGAGTTTGTGTTCAAGCTTGTACGCACGACGACCAATCATCACTACATAGTATAAAGCAAAGTCGCTTCCCGCTGTCTGTCTGTCCCTATGTATGCTTAGATCTTTAAAACTACGCAACGGATTTTGATGCGGTTTTTTTTAATAGATAGAGTGATTCAAGAGGAAGGTTTATATGTATATTGCAGCCGTGCGAAGCCGGGGCGGGACGCTAGTGCTTTATAAACCAAATTAAGCTGATCTCTCATCGTGCGGTAAACTCATACTAGCGAGGTCAGGTTATACTGGTTATGAAGCTTGGTGTGTCGCCGTGTGTACGTATTTAATTAGTCTTTTAAGATCACTTGGTCACAGCAAAATATTTGTCTAAATAAAGCCTTCAAGAGCCATCATCTGCCTAGCCTTTTCCCAACTATGTTAGGGTCGGCTTCCAGTCTAACCGCATGCAGCTGAATACCAGTATTTTACATGGAGCGACTGCCTATCTGACCTCGACAACCCAGTTCGTACTAGTTAATTCGATACCCCTTGGTAAGAGTTGTGTGACTTTGGGCCACTAACTGTAACGATTGTCAAAGATCTACCAATGACAGCCGGGACCAACGGCTTAACGTGCTTTCCGAGGCACGGAGGAACCTCGGTATCTAATTTTAACCTCTTCGCCACCTACGGTTAAAACTAGATTCGAATCTTCCTTTGTCGGGCACAAAAAATGTAAACAAACTATCGTAACATCTACT
Organism: Noctua pronuba; assembly: GCA_905220335.1. Lineage (NCBI taxonomy): Eukaryota > Metazoa > Arthropoda > Insecta > Lepidoptera > Noctuidae > Noctua > Noctua pronuba. The sequence continues at coordinate 2,944,738 of LR999919.1, read as the reverse complement.
TTGACCACGTACCCTACAAACATGTCCCTTACTTGTCAAACAAAACGCTGTCATATCCGATTTCCGATACCTTACTCGCTCAGCTCACAACATAATAAGGTATCAATGAATAATAAACGATACGGTGTTAAGTAACCAGCTATTAAAACATTTATCGCAACATTGCAAACAAATAAAGCGTGAAAGTGCACATTTACAGACCATAGACACATTATGACGTTGAAAATGGCGGTAATTAGCCGCCATTTTTGTTTGTTACGACTTTGACATAACTTTTAGGAAGCGAAAGTTGCTTTCGTAAATCTAAAAGTAGCTCAATTTCGTATTAAAGAAGCGCACTAAAAGCTAACTTGGAATGAAATAAAATAAAATAAAAACGAAAAAAAAATCTAAATGTTGACGTGGTCGACCGTAGATCGTTAATATCAAGATTGCCCGCCCAAATTGGGACACTTTTTTTTCTGTTGGGAAATCATCAAATGCCCCTCCCGCTCTGGGCGGAGTGGAAGGGAGTGTCTTTTCGTCAAGAGCTCCTCCTTTAGGTCTAGGAAAAGCACTTGTTGGATTAAATGTCCTGCATGGCAAACATTCCTGGGTATTGTTTTATGACGTACTTACTACTTAGAAGACAAACAAAAACCAGACTGAAGGTAAATGAAGGTAATTTGCTTTGCAATCTACAGATGTACGGTAGATAATTGAGTATTATACACTGTATTTATATTCTGCCTGCGTCTAACAATTGTTGTATTGACATGCTGGGTTTGACGCAGATTGTGCACTTCGCAAAATGTGCACTTGACGCAAAATGTTCACTTCTCAAAATAAGCACTACTCAAAGTGAGCATGTATTGAGAATATCAAATAGTTGATAGTTTGTTTCAAAATTTCAGGCAAAACCTGCTCATTTTGAGAAGTGATATTTTGCGAAGTGGACATTTTGCGTCAAGTGCACATTTTGCGAAGTGCACAATCTGCGCCAAACCCGACATACTGATACTGATACTGTTAGCCTGTGTCATCCCACTGCTGGGCAAAGGCCTCTCTACATGACTTCCAAATTCTTCGATCCAGAGCCAATGTGGACCACTGGTCGTTAGTTTTGTCCAGCTCGTCCCGCCATCTCCTGCCAGTCTACCGCGTCGCCTTCTGACTGTGTCAGGGCTCCACATCGACATAATTCTATAAAAAAAGTTGGCAATTTTCAATGGATATCCATTGAAAATTGCCAACTTTTACGAGTTACCCCCGTTAATTAAAACCATTACACAGTATACGTAACTTAGAAACTAAAATACGTGTCGAAAGCATTCATAAAACTAGCTGAAAATCTTTTACCAACGAAACTAAAAATCTAGTGTCGATAAAAATATTTCACGAGACTGCGTCCATTGCTCTTTTAGTTTAGTCTTAATGATCCGTAAAACAATAGTAATTACACTGCAATGTGTTTTGAAATAATTTTAAGCTGACATTTTGAATTTTAGCCGCTGTTAAAAATATCTTACCTTCACAAACATTAGGATTGGTTCAGCCAGCTTGATTCATTAGTGCCAGATGTGAAGAAATTCTTAATCTATTGTGTTGTGGGTCATAATCGCTTATTATTTGCCAATTAAGAAACAATGTGTGGTTTTCATTAAGTTTTTTATTACTTTGAACACTGATTACATGTTTTGCGTGTTTCATATCGCATGGGGTAACCAAAACTTAGATTTGTTTCAAGACTGTCTAGGTTTTTAATTGCTTTTCGTTGAATTTACTTCGTGAAAATCTGAAAACTCTTGCAGATTTAATTTTTAAGTAGTTTTGTAAAGTTAAGTTTTGCCCGGCTGATGGCAATAGGCTCGCCTCCTTTTAAAATTAAATTTAAACCTACCTGGCAAAATTTGGATGTTCTAAAGATACCATACACCTCTACCTCGTAACCCTTCGGAACTCACAAGCGTGATGTTTTGTATGAAGTGTGTCAATATAAAAAATTGCGTATTTTCCCTTTGTTCCCACTAGTACCACCGAACTGTACCACCGGTGGTACCCTTTGTTCCTACCTGTTTTGATGACTATGAAAATGTAAATATATTTTTTGTCTCTGATGAATGAAAAGGTAAAAGCGGAGAAGCTCGTGGCTAAATAATAATAGCCGCTCGGGTCGATCTTTAGCTCAAGCCATGATTGTAATCTGCGGATGGTTGGCCACCCATTACATACCGAGTTTTCTCCGTGCCTCGGAAAGCACGTTAAGCCTTTGGTCCCGGGTGTCATTTGTAGATCTTTGACAGTCGTTAGGTAATAGGGCAAAAAGTCTGACAACCACTCTTACCAAGGGGTATCGTATTGCCCAGTAGTAACTGGGTTGTAGAAGTCAGATAGGCAGTCGCTCCATGTAAAATACTGGTATTCAGCTGCATCCGGTTAGACTGGAAGCCGACCCCAATATAGTTGGGAAAAGGCTAGGCAGATGATGATGATGAAAGAAAAGGTATTTCTAGTAACGAACAGGTTTTGCCCAAACCAGTAAATACGCCAGACACTCTTTTCAATATCACGCATAAAATTGAAATTCTCCAATAAATAGAGCAGAAAAAGCGAGATTTATGAAATAACTAGTCCACGATCGCGGCTTTCGTAAAAACTGCTTACCGCCATTGTGGACATAGCAACTAGCAAGGTCGAATGATAAGAATATTATGTAAATAGCGATAACACAGAATATGGAGACACTATTTCTGGAATATAGTTGCGAGATTTGTCCAGAGGGCACAAATCATAATTGAAAGAGGTGTGGTGTGCAACTGTAAACATTGCCATGTTCAATTAATTTAGGTATTAATATTTTTACTGGGTGAATTTTTACTTATTTTATTTTGTATGTTTTTCTATTTTGTGGGTTTATATTGTATGTTTTTATACATATTATATGTCTTATAGCATCGTATTGGACGAGTCTGTAATGGTGTTATAATTGGTGGTAAATAAATAAATAAATAATTATACTGATAAGTCAAGTAGCTGATGTTGGAGTTAAAACAGCCAAGCTAAAGTGGGAGTCGGCTGGCCACGTCGCACGGATGCACCCGGAGAGGTGGACAAACATCGTCAACGCCTGGAGGTGGACATCGCCGACGAGGTCTACCGCGGCGCGGTGTGACGATCTGATCATGTTCGCGGGGCAAGCGTGGCCAGAAATTACCCAAAACAGAGAGGTTTGGAGGGAGAAAGGGGAGGCCTCTGCCCAGCAGTGGAACACAACATAGGCTATGAAAAAAAAAATACAGGGTGAATTTTTCAAGTGGGCGTGGATGGCCAAATACGAAACTATGAGGAATAGCGAAAAATACTCAAAGGAGTCTCGAGATCAATTTTGACGAAAACTAAAACTGCATCATTAGATTTTTGAAAATTCAATTCAAAGCCAGGATTCGAACCCATTGATATCATATTATTACACCATCTGATAGTGTCGCTAATAAGGATCAAATTCTGGGAAATAATGACATAATTTACAAATTTTAGGTTTTTTCATATTTTAAATTAATTTCCTTGACAAACATTCGGGATCAAAATGTCCGCTCTATAAGCCCTTTAAATCACTTTGGCTTAAATTATTCAATTAATAAATCTGCAATGGACCGACATGATAGAAGACGTTACCTGCCGTTTATCTTGAACCCATTTGGCTAGTACAGTCGCCATCAGATATATCGTAGCGGGCGAGGTACTTAAATATTTCGGAGCAGTATTACTTTTCAATAAATTCGTTACACTAGATATGGCCAATAACATCAGAACATGCAATATGTCATAAATATAAGAGCAGCTACTTTTCAATACAGTTTACTATTTTTGACAACTTCAAAGTCAATATAGCAACGAATTTAAACTGTGTAATACAGACTTAAGGTATATTTTCCATAAATGTTCCGATCTTTATGATCATCCTGACTGCGTCGATACCTTTGTAGTTCTGTGCTTTCTGATATTTTTAGCTCGTTATGTGTTCCGAATTTATTGAAAAGTAATGCTGCTCCGAAATATTTGAGTACCTCGACCGCTACGATATATCTGATGGCGACTGTACCGTCACCGAATCAAATAACTAAAACGAAAATATTTCGCCTTTTAAGGAACCAGGTGTAAGCTGTGGTCACCTGTAATTGAGTGTGCATTACAAGACGTTTTGTAACTTGTAATAGTTTTCATATTATAAAGGGTGTAAAAAGACCCTTAACGAAGCCGAAAGGTACTTGTTATCCCCGTCATTGCGATCATTTTTTTGTTCTAGACCATACCTGGGAACCTTCTAGTTTCGGAGATATTGGGGGTCAAAGTTCCAACTTTTTCACAATTTTTTTTTTAAATACATGTTTTTAATGTAAGATTTTTACTTTAAACACCTTCACGACCCTCGTACTATTCAATCCATCCATCAGCACAATGTTTTGAGTACGTTACATTGAGTTTTACCGTAAAAGGTGATTTTTCACCCTAAAAAAAAAGTCGTTTCCCAGCGATAATTTTTGCGTAAAGTTACTTAGTTTGATGTACAGAATGCCTGGTTGACGGCTTGGTGAAGGGTCTGTTTACACCCCGTATAAGATCAATTGTAATGTAACTTGTTGGTGATCCTAAATAAATAAATAAATAAACCACTACCACTTACCACATTTAAAACCTTCCGCACATTTTCAACTCATGCGCCAATTCATCGAACCGATTCCATAGAATTAACTCACATCCACATTCGTAGTAACACTATAAAATGGGGCTATTCCCTATATTTCCCGTTCCGATTTCTGTCCCTATCCAGATCATACGCTCTCCTATTGAACATATGCCTCCCCCAAAATTTTGACAATGAACAGTTGCAACACTGAGGGGAGTGGTGTCGATTTATCTTTATCTAAGGGTGATGGTGATGGGGTCTATTCTTGGCTATTTTAGAACGTTCCTGTTTGGATTATCGTTCAAAACTATGTGTTCGGGTTGTTTTTAAATTGGTATAACGAAATGGAAAAAATCTAGCTGTGCGTAACACTCTCGCTTTCCCAATGCATTTTAATATGTCAGTAACATTAATTGCGTTTTTACCAAAGACATTCAAATATTTACGAATGATAGACGGGACATGACGCCGAAAATCGTAATCCAATACTTGTTACTACTTAGTCGTTCTGTCTAGTGTCATACGCCCGCTTGTCGGGTAGCATTCGTGTGTCAAAATCGAAAATGTGTGTGTTTAAATCTCTTTGGTGTTTACCTTCTCGAGCAGACGAATTTTCAAACAAATAAAGCAATGTATCCAAATTTCCTTCAAAATCTTTTGGATTGGGATAGAAAAGTGTGTAACGCAATAGGGTGCTATACCTAATTCAAATCTTAAACATATTGATTCACTGACAAACAAAACACAGCTGAAACCGCTAGGTCTAGAATCTTGTAATTCTGCTCAAGAGTTACTTATTAACGAAGGTGAAAAAAATTATGCCTTAAATATAGGATAGAAGATCATCATCCGGGGCTGCGGGACTGTTAGAAAGAGGGCCCTGGAACACAAAGGGCTAAGAAGGAACATGGATGGGTTTTAGTCACTACAAGTCTGACACTTCTTTCCGCTCCGCCCAGAGCAGGAGGGGTCATTTGATGATTTCCAATCCGGAAAAAAAAAGTTCATCATTTCTGTTGATGAAAAATCCAAACTTCCAAAGCTCGTACAAGTAGCGCGTGTGGCAAAGGGCGCGCGATTACGCGTCTACACGCGCTTCCAAATACGCGTCAAAATACGCTAATCTGAAACCACCCTAAGAGTCAGCCAATGGTATCACCATTGAGCACACGGCTTTTCAAATCTGGAAACTAGGGCCGGTGACAAGATTCTTATATGAAACCTGTAAAGAAAGTAACTGTCTCTTATCGAAAAGTAAAGAAGTGGAACATTTTCAATCAGTAACCACACTATCCCATCATCCGACCATATCATACACCAGAGATAAATTCGCTAATTTATACCGAGCTGAGTAATGTAGAATGACAACATTTTGTGACCGTTGCCGATCTCCCTCTCGGCTAACGCAGTAGCTTCTTTCAGTTCTTCTCCACCAGATTGGCTCCGAAATGCATGCCATGAATGGTCACTACCTAGTATTGTGTGAAGACAATTGTGCAGATGTTTCCACTACTTCCAGCTAATCGAGTATTTCGAAAAAAACATCGACAGTTTATCGTTTTACCCAGTTACTGGATTAGGGAGCCACCCCACGTAAAATACTGGTAATCAGCTGCATCCGGTTAGACTGGAAGCCAACCCCAACAAACTTGGGAAAGATTTTAGCTGGATGAGCAATCACCTCGTTTAGGAAACAAATGGCGCTTGTGGAATTTTGAAAGTTAATATTAATGCAAAGAATGTCGTCACTGTTGGGGGTATGCCTCAAAGCGCAACTATTTTAAAGCGCAACCAACTAAGCGCAACTAAATTATTTCTCGAAGCGCAACCATTACTTGCGCTCACAAATTCAAATTAAAAATCATCATCTGCCTAGCCTTTTTCCCAACTATGTTGGGGTCGGATTCCAGTCTAACCGGATGCAGCTGAATACCAGTATTTTACATGGAGCGACTGCCTATCGGACCTCCACAACCCAGTTAGTACTGGGTAATACGATACCCCTTGGTAAGACTGGTTGTCAGACTTTTTGGGCTACTGACTACCTAACGACTGCCAAAGATCTACAAATGACGGCCGGGACCAACGGCTTAACGTGCTTTCCGAGGCACGGAGGAAACTCGGTATGAAATGGGTGTTCACCCATCCAACCTAGGCAAGCACGGCTTAACCTAAAGATCGACCCGAGCGGCTGTTATTATTAAGCCACGAGCTCCTCAAATTCAAATTAAAAATATTACATGTTTATTCATCAAAGCGCAACCATGATGAAATATATCGTTAATGAATCCATCATACCCATGACTATTTTTCATCATGGTTGCGCTTTGAGGAATAAACATATAATACAGGGTGTAAACAGACCCTTCACGAAGCCGTCAACCAAGCATTCTGTACATCAAACTAAGTAACTTCACGCAAAAATTATTGCTGGGAAACGACTTTTTTTTTGGGGTGAAAAATCAAGTTTTACGGTAGGACTCAATGTAACGCACTCAGAACATTGTGCTGATGGATGGATTTAATAGGTAGTACGGGGATCGTGGAGGTGTTTAAAGTAAAAATCTTACTTTATAAACATGTATTTAAAAAAAAACTTGTGAAAAAGTTGGAACTTTGACCCCCAATATCTCCGTAACTAGAAGGTTCCCAGGCCCTGCAGTCTCGACATGAGATAGCTACAAAAATCGGTCGCTAAGTCGTATCGTTGTCAAATTCCTTTAATAGATTTTCGACTTTATTTCGAAAGCATAAGGTTGAAAATGTATTAAAGAAATTTGACATCGATTACACTTAACGACCGATTTTTGTCGTTATCTAATGTCGAGACTGCAGGGCCAGGTATGGTCTAGAACAAAAAATTATCGCATTGACGGGGAGAACAAGTACCTTTCGGCTTCGTTGAGGGTCTTTTTACACCCTTTATGTTTATTCCTCAAAGATTCATTCATGATGAAAATAGACATGGGTATAATGGATTCATTAACGATATATTTCATCATGGTTGCGCTTTGAGGAATAAACGTTTAATATTTTTAATTTGAATTTGTGAGCGCAACTAATGGTTGCGATTCGAAGACTAATTTAGTTGCGCTTTGAGAAATACCCCCACTGTTGTATCTTGAAAGTAGCTCTATTCGAGAATACTCTCAGCCACATTCTCCCATCAACCAACCATATCAGCCAAGAGATAAATCCGCTGATTTATACCCAGCTTAGTAACATAGTATGTCAACATTGGTGAGCGTTGAAGCGACAAGAGTCATTGTGCCCATGTTTAGCACCGTGACGGAATGACGGTAGTACGGTGACGATTCGTGGCCGTTTTGTAGGACATGGAGGAAGTTTTGTTATACGGGAATGAAAGAGCCGTGAAAATGAGTCCATGCAGGAAAGATTATCACCTGTTTTACTAACCAAAGACATTCAAATATTTACGAGCGATAGACGGGACAAGACGAAGGAAATCGTAATCCAATACTTGTTACTACTTCTACTACTTGTTTGTGTCTAATGTCATACGCCCGTTTGTCAGGTAGCATTCGTGTGTCACAAAGAGATTTAAAACACATAAAGGGTGTAAAAAGACCCTTAACGAAGCCGAAAAGTACTTGTTCTCCCCATCATTGCGATATTTTTTTTGTTCTAGACCATACCTGGGAACCTTCTAGTTACGGAGATATTGGGGGTCAAAGTTCCAACTTTTTCACAAGTTTTAAAAAAAATACGTGTTATTAATCTAAGATTTTTACTTTAAACACCTTCACGACCCCCGTACTATTTAATCCATCCATCAGCACAATGTTTTGAGTGCGTTACATTGAGTTTTACCGTAAAACGTGATTTTTCACCCCAAAAAAAAAAGTCGTTTCCCAGCAATAATTTTTGCGTAAAGTTACTTAGTTTGATGTACAGAATGCTTGGTTGGCAGCTTCGTGAAGGGTCTGTTTACACCCTGTATAGAGAGGACATTGGGAAGATTTTCATACAATAATTTTCATCCCGAATATTTTCGATTTTGACACACGAATGCTACCTGACAAGCGGGCGTATGACACAGATGACACTAGACAAAACGAATTGTTACTAAGTAGTAACAAGTTTTGGATTACGATTTTCTTCGTCATGACGTATAGCTCCGGAATATTTAAATGTCTTTGTGTCATATGAATGCGACCTGACAAGGCGACGTATCGCACTGGACTGATCGACTTGTTACTAATTTGTAACAGGTTTTGGAATTGTCAGTTTCTTGGTCTTGTCCCGTCTATAGCTAGTTATATTTGAATGTCTTTGGTGTGTCAATATCAAAAATGTTCGGGATCAAAATTTTTGTATGAAAATATTCCCAATGTCCGCTCTATAAAGCGCTAGCCACACATCCGGGAACCCGGCTCTGCCGTGTTCTTTCAGGGACGGGGAAAAATCGGCTACATACAATTTGTACGAACTGGTTCACACAGGTCCGTGTCAGGCATATCCGGATCGTCAGTGTCCCGGAGCACGCTCGAACACTGAACACTGAATACGGATAGCCCTGACCCGGATATGTGTGGCTGGCGCTTCAGTTTTTTAAATCTCTTTGGCTGTACATGACAGTTTTTTTATTAACAAAATTATACTGTTTTTTACCTCGTTCAAATGTTGATGGGTGGAGAGGGAGAGGAAGAACAAGGGCAGGAAGATGATGACTGTTTCTACCTCGCCTGGTTGTAGACCTACTAGATGTGTGGATAATCTGTATTTACGGCAATTTTTTTTCTCTCTTTCATTTTGAAACCTCTTCTACAGTTCATAAGCCCACATAGTCTTGGTGTGTGGCAATTTTTCGTTTGATTAAATCAAGAAGTGCTGCAACACCAATTTCCCCTTAGATTCCAAAATATTCATTACATTGTCTTCGTTTTATTTTCTCGTATCGTATTTTTATTGTCATCCTTGATTCGAACGAGACATTATCCTCAGTTATGATCAACTCATGGTATCCCCCATGTCATCGGGCGCGCCTACGAACACTATTATTGATTTAATAATTCAATTCAGAGCACTATGTCTTGCGGTCACTGCGCAGCTCTTTGTTATAATTGTATCTTCACGACGATTGAAAGATTTTGTGTAAGTACCATTGTACGGGATTACAAATCTGTCGGTAAAAGATTTTGGTTTTTTGGCTCCTGAAAAAATGTTTAGGAAATTAAACTTATACATCGCAGCACCATGTTCCTTACATAAAGGGTGTAAATAGACCCTTAACGAAGCCGAAACGTACTTGTTCTCCCCGCTAGTGCGATCATTTTTTTTGTTCTAAACCATACCTGGGAACCTTCAAGTTACGGAGTTATTGGAGGTCAAAGTTCCCACTTTTTCACAAGTTTTTTAAAAAATACTATTTTAAAAGGTTATAACTTTGCTTTAAATACCTACCTGACCCGTTTACTATTCAACGCATCCATAAGCACAATGTTTTGAATGCGTTACATTGCATTACTGTAAAAGGTTATTTTTCACCCAAAAAAAAAAGTCGTTTCCCAGCAATAATGTTTGTGTTTTACTTAGTTTGTCGTACAGAATGATTGGTTAACGGCTTCGTGAAGGGTCTGTTTACACCCGGTATAGTCCTCCTTACCGATTTCGGTAACGGCGACCCATAAATGCTATTTCCGGTCACAACTAAAGCAGTAGAGTTGACCGGTAGAGTTATAGGTGTAGTTATAGGAGGGCTTAGGTCTCTCTTTCCGTATTTGGCGCTTTTCGTTCAATGTATTGAGTCGCTGGTCTTCAAAGATTTTTCCCATTGGCAATGGTCGATAACCCGAAGAATTATTCGATCCTGTATTAAATACAGGCAAAACATCCCCAACATTACCATGGTATTCGCCGGTAAACGATACAAACAACATACTGTAATCACCGATACGCTTACCAAGCGTTATTTAGGTTAAGCCTTGCTTGCCTAGGTTGGTCTGTGGATGGGTGACCACCCATTACATACAGAGTTTCCTCAATGCATCGGAAACCACGTTCAGCCGTTGGACTCGGCTGTCATTTGTAGTTCTTTGAAGATCATCAAAGGAGATTGTCATAACCATCAGCATCTGCCTAGCCTTTTCCAAACTATGTTGGGGTCGGTTAGTCTGGATAACCGAATGCAGCAGAATACCAGTATTTTACATGGAGTGACTGCCTATCTGACCTACACAACTCAGTTCATCATCCACAGCCCGACTTCACCCACTGCTGGGTATAGGCCTCTCTTTGTTTGTGCCAAGTTCCACGGTCTTGTGCCGGCCTCATCCAGGATATTCCCGCCACAACTCAGTTAGTTCTGGGTAATACGATACCCCTTGGTACGACTGGTTGTAAGACTTTTTGCGCGACTGATTACCTGTAACGACTGCCAAAGCTCTACAAACGACAGCCGGGACCAACGGCTTAACGTGCTACGTGGTTTCCGAGTCATAGACGAAACTCAGAATGTTATGGGTGGTCACCCATCCACAGACCAACCTAGGCAAGCACGGCTTAACCTAAACACCGACCCGAGCGACTGTTATTATTTAACCACGAGCTCCACCACATAGCCGTCATAGATCACTAAGAAAAAGATTTCATAACCTTCAGATTACGTTACCGCTTTGACATCAAAAGGAACATGACCTTATTCACAGCTAAACAAGTCCTTATAAGTCTTGAACAACAGTCGTAAACCCAGCTACATACAGATGGTCGTCACAATATAGAAAGTAGCAAGTAAAGCGACCCGTGAGTGGCGCCTGAGGTTAAGCGCCGGTTGCACAGTTGTAGGTAATCTTTTGTTTAGCTGACGCTGTTATAAACCCCGGTTTATTCTCATGGCTGTGCAAGAGCAGGCGATAAGGCTCCTATAGGGGCTAAACGCCTAGAGTGCACTACTAACCAAGGATTTATATTTCTGCAATATCACTCCTAAAAGAGGCTACCTACCTTCTAGTAATTGAATTTGGACATGCTTGAGCTGTCAGTGTGATATTCCAAAACAATGATACCACTGACAGCTTGTAAATGCGCTAGACATGTGCTGGTCGCGTTGAGTTTCCTTGGAGAAATTCGTCTTTAAGGTGGAACCGCCAGGGTATCCTGCGAAATTCAAATTTTCTTATATTTTTTGCAATTTGCAGGGCAGTTTCAGGTTGTATGTTGATGAAAAATGAGTCGCGCAAGTAACACATATGTAGTTACAGAATTATAATCATTAAAATCATCAATACAATCCTCTTAGCCTCTAACCCCATTCAATAACTATTTGAAAAAGTCATACAATGGAGTTAAATGAAAAGGGTTTGACGCAGAATGTGCTCTTCTCAAAATGTGCACAAAGAAATTACTGTTATCGTGCTAAAATCGTGCAAAATAATTTAAAAAAAAATAGTTAGCAAACGTTTATTATTTTGACCCATTGTGATAAAATTCACACTCATTTTGAGTAGTGCTCATTTTGATAAGTGCTCATTTTGAGAAGTGCACATTTTGCGAAGTGCACATTTTGCGAATTGCACATTTTGCGTCAAGTGCACATTCTGCGTCAAACCCAATGAAAAACGTAAGAAAAGGATCATGACCACGACAATATGGACCACGGTACAGATTTGCGTCAATTCCAAAGTTGTTTTAGATGGTTTATAAATTAACCAAATAACCATCTACAATTGCCATTTTGGAATCAAAACCCGCATTTCCAAGTTTTTTTAGAAAACGTAACTTAACCTCAAAATAGAAATATCCGTCGTGTATAGAGAGGTAAGTAAGGTCGTAGTTTGGAGAGCAGATTAATTAGCATATCTGATGGGATAGAGACTTAAATAAATCAGTACCTTGCCTTTATATTTCCTGTTAAAACAGTTACAAATACAAAAAAAAAGAGAGCTGTAAAAAAAAAAACAATAGAATTCAAAGAGATCTTTAATTTGATCCAGTGACACTGGTAGCACTTTAAATATGTAGGTAGGTATATAATCAATCATAGTATATCTAACCCTTACAGTAAGTAGGTAGGTACCTATTCATATAGGAACAGCGAATGACTTCATTCATCATTTTCATTAAAAAAATCATCTAAATAAGATGCTGGAGCAGTGATATCATTGTATCGAGCCCAACTCAAAAACCACACCACTGTCATTATGTGAGCACAGCAGCCAACAGTTCGCTTACCAACAAGGCAGTTGCAACAATAACCTACTATGGCTTGCAATGTATTTGCTACAGCATCGTCTCTGCTTATTAATAAATACGTGTAATATGTACGACTGTTCACATGCCTGGATTTAATCCTACCTCTTAACAAATAATTATTTAGGCCTAAAATCAGAGGAATATCCTCATCAATTTCAGTATTCACTTCCACTGAATATATTCCAGACTGACGAACATGTTCCCCGAAGTAAGATCTGGCCTGTTTTAATTGATATGTACCTAGAGCAAACCGCTTAAGGTCAGTAATTGTGAGTCGTGGGAATCTATCCAAATGAGGATGATTGCCATCAATTGTTTGGAAGCTAGCTCTCCTTCTGTTAAGATTTTCTTGCTCTACATATGTTGCCAGATAGTTTACTAGAAAAAGTCTACTTTTAGCTATTGTAACATATTCCAAAGCCTCCGGTGGGTCATCTATGGCAACATGAAACTTATTTAATAAGGCACAACAAATCCTAAAATCATCACTGAGGTGCATAGCAGCTCTATTATTGAATACATGACGGAATAGTCTATAGTCTCTTTTTATCCTACCATTGACTACTTCTACAACCCAGCGACACATGGTTACTAGACGAGACCGATTTGCCTGCTGGGTTGTTAATTGGTGTTCATTTTCGAGGAGAGACTCTGGCATGTGGGTGACAAAACCGTGTTCTTGGAGTTCATTTATAACATCTCGAAATCCTCTATCAAGAAGAAAAATATCACCTCTTCTAAAAAATGAACTTATACAAGATCCCTCATTATTTAAGTTTAAACTTGTGATTGTAGCATCATTAAGAGTGGCTTTGTATGGACCAAGACATTCCACAATGTGGCCATCGCAACACACAATCAAAAATGGTTTAACTAGGTTGTCTAGTTTTTGCAAACTGTAGGTTTGTTTCTGAAACAAATAATTTGAACTACTTTGCACAAAAATATAGGTAGCATCACATATAACTATTGCAGGTTTAACATCTGTTGGCAAATCAGGATTACTAAACAGTCCTTCTGGTATAATCTTATTTCGAGAAGCAACATCTTGTACAGTAAGATGATTAAATCCTAAGTGCAAGGGGACAAAATCACTCATTAAACAATTTCTTGCTTTTGACATCCACCGTTCTAAAGTGGTTCGAGGTTTATTAAAAAGAGTAGCCAACCTTTCATTACTGTCACCAGTTCTTACCTTAACTAAATATATGCACAAGGCTATAGAAGCATTTGGTACCTGTTCTGCTAGATTTGGGATACTGTTAAGTAAATCATAAAACTGGTCAGCATTGAATCCAAGCCAATAATGACATAAATATGGAGGCATCATCCTAATATTAGAAAAATCAAATCTGTTATTAGCTGCTCGCTGCATCATAGTCATAATATTATCAAATTGACTACCAGTAAAATCCCTCAATTGGGAGGTTAATTCATTCCAAGAACCGTGATCCAAGTGGTGACGACAAACACGTGCACCAGATGGTACATAGAATTTATAATGATACAATAATAAATCTTTTATAGCACATGGTACAAGTAGACGTTCATTTTCAAAACAATTAACGAATATGCAGTGGCCAGATGTGTTTGCAGCACGTCTATATAAAGATGATGTGATTTTTGGTGCCGCTAATTGAACTGCTATTGGTCTTGAAGATGGAAGTGGAGGTGGCTCAGGAATATTGAAATCATCACTTGACACAGCATGTGCTACAGTAGGACGATTTGAATCATGCTGCTGTTGCCTCTGTACTTCTCTCATAGCTGATCTCCAACATGCAGCACATACACGTTCCATTCTGGAAACCTAAAAAAAATGAGGTGCTTAAATATTTTTTCTGTTAGCCCAAGTAGACAGATTCTGTATTAGACACTCCATATTTTCAATAAGATACTAATAAATATTTACCAAGTGCAGTGGAACCAGTCTCATTAAAATGTTTCTTTCTTGTCGATCATGTCGCACAGGGTATGTTCTTGGTGCTCGTAAGATAGAATTTCCACAAGGAAAGCAGATTCTTCTATGTCCAAGAGCAGGCAAAGGCATAGCACTTCCTTCGCTCATTGTGTTAACTCGATTTTGAAGCAGTCCAAAACACTCGGAACAAATTATACTTCCTGGAGACAGCTACAATCAAAAAAATATATTTGAAAAGAAATATAAAAAAAGGTCATTAGAATATAGTATAATAGAATGAGCAAAGGAATGTCACAATCACCGCCTTCAAGTCTAACTGAATGGGCCGCACATCATAATTATATTTTGTGCTTAAAGCATGGAGTGCTTCCAACGTCAGAATTGTGACATTGATTTTATGCTTTCATTTGTCTATGTTTTTAATATGTGATTTATAAAAAGCAAAAATTAAAATATAAAATCGAGAGAATGACTGGGTAGGTTTAAACTGTCTGAGAAATCAAGAAATAGACTGATAGGTATGAAAACGTCAAAAGAATGTGCTTACCTGAGTAGGAGTTATCCATGACTGTAACACATTGATCATCTGAGTAGTAGCTTGTTCCAAAGAATACCTGCGTTGGTTTCTTAGGATTGCAAAAGAACAGTTGATACACCGGTTTCGCCGGCCGATTGTTCTTGTTGTCGGTACCTCACGCGAAGTGGTCGACATTTTCAGTAGTCGCTAAGTAGTACAGTACAGTACAACAAAATACGAATCACACACAAACTTCAAACAAAGTGAAAACTTCCTGGCGTAAAACGTCCTGGCGTAAGATTCACAATTTCACATTAAAGTTAGCGATAGTGATTGAAAACAAGAAATAAACAAATAGTTACAATGAATATCACAATTACTGTGGAGAGTAGGACTCGATCAACACAAAACAACTGTAATACTTAAATCGCAATGAACAAACTTAGCATGCAGTATGCACCACGCGCAATTGACATTGGACTTTTTGACAATGACAATTCGATTTGAGACACCAACACCAATGTTGCCACTTTAGATTTTAAATGAAAATCGATTACTCGAATAAATACACTCGACACATAATTATTTCAAATGACTGATTTAGTTCTATAATCATTAATTTATTAAAAAGGTTCGATTTATATCAAACCGAAGCAAGATAATTAAAAAAAATCTATGCAATCATTCATATATTATGTATCGTTAGCCAACAAAGTGAAATTGCTTTAAAAAGTTTTGAAAGCAAAATAATAAGACTACTGTGAGACTGTGTGTGTGAAATACTAATTATTTCACACCACAGTAGTATCATCTCGTTTTATTATGTATAAAAACCCCGCGATTTACCTTTCCAATGACTTTACATTTATATTAATTTGTAATCGTATGCAAAAAAAATCGATTAGAGTTGTCAATATATTTACTTATTTTGATTTTGGCAACACTTTAACGTAAGAATAGCCGGCAGTAGGTAATTCATTTTATCAAAACAATTTCATAACTTATTAAGTTTACAAAATAAACCCCTATACAAAATTGACATTCTAATTGCAGAATGACTTCAAAAATAAAGAAAATAATTGTAATATAATTTTTATCTTGATGCATGAGAAAAACCAGTACCGTTGATGGTCATGATCCTTTTAATTTCGCGGGCTACCCTGGCGCTTCCTCCTTAACAGTTCTGTTTAATCTCAGCTGTGTGAGCTAATAAAGCGTTACAGATGGTCTTCATAATATAGAAAGTAGCAAGTAAAGCATAACTGTGACCCGATCGTGGCGCCTGAAGTTAAGCGCCGGTTGCACAATGTTAATCTTTGGTTAACTGACGTTAGTTTGACATTCAAATGCGGTTTATTGTTGCTGTTTGAACTGTAACTTTTTGCCCAAATGTTTGCAATCATCATCTGCCTGGTATTTCTCCAACTATGTTGGGGTCGGCTTTCGTCGGATGCAGCTGAATACCAGTATTTTACATGGCTGAATACCAGTATTTTACATGGAGCGGACTGCCTATCCGACTTCTACCCAGTTATACACCGTGACTTTTTAGTCGTCTTACAACGGCAGCCCACTTCGTGTATCCAATGACTACTAAACAGTCATAAAAATAAAAATATTATTCAGTATTAATTATGACGCATGACATAGTTAAAACACCCTGTTGTGAGCGATGATCTACTGGACTCGAGCGCTGGGTAGGTATGTTCTCCCGTTTGACACGTAAACATCATTCAACAGGATATTTCATATTTTTTTCTAATGTTTTATTTATTTTTCTTTGGGCCTATTACGGTATGTAAAAAAAAAATAGTAGAGCTATTTTATGTCGGGCACATTGAGTGGACCACCTTTGTAGAACGACTAAAAAGTCACGGTGTATAACCGAAAAACAGCTAACTGTCCAATACATGTTACCAATACATTTATAATTCGGCATCCGGATGCTTATATGCAGTTATATGACACCCAGATGTTGGGTTCGTCTGACTTGTATCCCTGTTGAACTGAAAATAAAAGAACCATGAATCAGCTGTTCAAGTTGCAAGCTGTTTAACGTACACAATGTACTTACAATGTTAACAGCCATTTATATTTCTTTGTTAGAAAATTAAGAATCTGGAAGCCGTTGTAAGTTGAGTTTTTTAAATGTAAGAAATCAATTTAAGAATGATGTTATCCGATTTAAAAGATGCTTTTACTCACATAGGATTATTTTTGATACTTCTTAACATGTCGATGGCAAATTTTGATCTTACTAATATTATAAAGCTGAAGAGTTTGTTTGGTTGAACGCGCTAATCTCAACAACTACTGATTCGAATTGAAAAATTCTTTTAGTGTTTGATACCCCATTTATCGAGGAAGGCTATAGGCTTTATAACATCACGCTACGACCAATAGGAGTGGAGCAACAATGAAAAATGTTAAAAAAAAAACGGGGAAAATAGTATTTTTATAATACTTTCACGCGGACTAAGGTCGCAGGCAACCGGTAGTTAAATATATTTGGGCCCAAAATTCAGCTATGCGAACTCCGCTCATAATGAATGATTATGACTAGTCAACTAAACGGTAAATGTGCCACGATTTTCTTTCAAATACTCTGACGCCCTTTGGGTGCTACATTAGGCTTTGAAATTCTCAGTCTAACAATTTCGTGAATAAACAAGTTTACCGCTGCAAATACACGATCTCTTGACTTAGTTCTCGACACATACCTTTATCATCATCATCATCGGCCTAGCCCTTTCCCAACTATGTTGGGGTCGGCTTCCAGTCTGACCGGTTACAGCTGAATACCAGTATTTAACATGGAGCGACTGCCTATCTGACCTCCACAACCATTTTATCGGCATATTACTCCTCAGTAGGCTGGTTGCCAGACTTTCGGGTCACAGACTACTTGTCACGACTGTCAAAGATCTACAAATGACAGGAACCAACAGCTTAACGTGCTTCCCGAGGCACGGAAGAAACTCGGTATGTAATGGGTCACCCATCCACGGACCAACCTAGTCAAGCGCGGCTTAACTTGAAGATCGGCCCGAGCGGCTGTTTTTATTTAGCCACGAGAAAAACACCTTAACTTCACTAATTTTAGACCATCGTATAAAATCAAAGAGATTTAAAACACATATAGAGAGGACATTGGGAATATTGTCATACAATAATTTTCATCCTGAATATTTTCGATTTTGACACACGAATGCTACCTGACAAGCGGACGTATGACACTGATGACACTAGACAGAACGAATTGTTACTAAGTAGTAACAAGTTTTGGATTACGATTTTCTTCGTCATGACCCGTCTATAGCTCGGAAATATTTAATGTCTTTGTGTCATATGAATGCGACCTGACAAGGCGACGTATCGCACTGGACTGATCGACTTGTTACTAATTTGTAACAGGTTTTGGAATTGTCAGTTTCTTGGTCTTGTCCCGTCTATAGCTAGTTATATTTGAATGTCTTTGTATAAAATCAAACATAACTTCTATGGTTCAATTCATAACCAGCCGTTCACCTTAACCGAAGTTTACCTTAACCTCATACGGTGCGCTCGACAGTTACAGTTAGTCACTTTTATCTTGGAATCTAAGTAAACTGTTCAATTGAACGCTGCTTGGATGGAAATTGGGTCAAATTATGTTGTTACTTATAGCTGTTGTGTGGTATAGAAAATTATTGATGTCATCGTAACCTGGATTCTCTTTCTCTTGTGTCGATTCGAGAGTAGAGAGTAGCTCATACTATGGTGCAGTGGCGAAGGTTCCATACAACTCGATTCCTGCCTGTTGAGTGGAGTTGAAATAAAGCGAACCAATATAATTAATTGAGCTTTTAATTAACACTTTAATACAGTTAGAAAAACGAGCGCGAACTGAGTGAGCGAGAGCAGTGTTGCCAACACAGAGTAGTAAAAAGGCGGGAAATTTAAATACATTTTACACACCCACCAAATTAAAGCCTTCTCATTACTAACATACAAATGTAGAAATATAGAAATTATGACAAATCATACAGATGTTTAATAATAGTATGCTGATATGTTATCCAATTATATTGATAAAAAGAACTATTTGTTTAAAGTTATACCAATTTTATCTCTGAGATATTGAAATCTCACACGAGCAAGAGCTTTTGTAAACATGTCAGCACACTGTTCAGTAGTACATAGGTACTTTACATATATTTCTTTTTCTTGACACTTTTCTTGAATAAACTTATATTTAACATCAATGTGTTTACATCTTTTATGAAAGTCCATATTTTTAATCACTGATATTGCACTTTGATTGTCCACATTTAAACTGATAGTGTCCTGATTATATGCACCAATATCAAGTAGTAGTCTTTTGATCCACAATGCCTCTTTTGTAGCTGAACATGCAGCCATAAATTCTGCTTCTGTTGTAGACAGGGCTATGCTTTGCTGTCGCTGAGTTGCCCATGTTATAGCTGCAGCATTCTTAGTAAAAACATACCCAGTTGTAGATCTTCTTGTGTCACTGTCAGCTGCATAATCAGAGTCACTATAGCCCTCTACTATATTGTTCTTCACTTTTGAATATAGTATGCCCAACTCTTTGGTTTCTTTTAAGTACTTTAATATTCTTTTTACAACAGCCCAGTGAGTACTATCATAACAGTCTAGATATCGACTTACTAAACTTACTCCAAACATAATATCTGGTCTACTCACTATAGCAAGATGCATGAGCGAACCTACTGCTTCTCTGTATGGTATCTTTTCTTCAGGTACTATATTTTTCTTCTCCAGTTTAGTGTGGGGATCTATTGGAATATTATTTCCATTTGCATTAATCATATTAAACTTTTGTAGTAATTTTTCAATATATTGTTTCTGATGAATAAATATATTGCCATTTGACCGTTCTATCTGTAATCCCACATAATTTGTAGGCTCCATGGTTTTTATTTCAAAATATTGCTTAAGATCATTTATAACTTTGTTAATAGCATCATCATCTTTAGATATTATCAACCCATCGTCCACATACAATAAGAGATATATTTTTATTTTGTTTATATGACCAGTAAACACACATTGATCAGAGTGACTATTAACAAAACCAAATTTATGTAATACAGATTTGAATTTGTTATTCCAACATCTTGGGGCTTGTTTTAAGCCATATAAAGATCTGTTCAATTTACATACAAAGTTTGGTGGCGATTCTATTCCTTCAGGAGGATTCATATAAATATTTTCTTTAATATCTCCATAGAGAAATGCTGTTTTCACATCAAACTGTATAATTTTTAAATCATATTGACATGCTTCTGAGAGTAATATTCGTACAGAGTCATATCTCACCGTGGGAGAAAATGTTTCAGTATAATCTATTTGATAATGCTGAGAAGCCTGGATTTGTATATTGTACCAGAAGGATCGTTTTTAATACGGAACACCCATCTGCACCCAATTGTCTTCACTCCAAGAGGCTTTTCCACCAGGGTCCATGTTTCATTGTTCTCATGTGCTTTTAGTTCCTCCTTTATAGATTGTTTCCACATCTCTCTATTTGGTGACGATATGGCTTCACTGTATGTCTGTGGCACATCTATTTCTGAAATTCCTTTACAGAGATAAGTATTATTATCTTGTTTCTTTGCTTTAGATCTAGTTGTAATATAGCTGTCATGTTCTAAGCTAATTTCAGTTTCAGGAATATACAGAGAGTCATCATTTGAATGAAATGAATCATCATTGCTGGAGCTTACAGAAACATTTGATTCAGAACTGTTATTTAAATTTTCTTGTAACTCTGGACTAAGCATTATCTGTTCATTTTTATTAACCTCATTTTCATCTGTAATTAGGGGCACAACTATATGGTTTTGGGTTAATAAACTTTCCATAAAAACAACATCTCTGCTACCACTCAGGTGTAGCATATGACAGTGCACGGGTAGGGCAGCGGTTGGTGATGTAAGCTGCTGTGGATACTGCTTCAGCCCAATAACATTTCTGTAAATCAGAGTTAATTAGCATACAGCGTGCCCTTTCCATAAGTGTTCGGTTCATACGCTCAGCTAATCCGTTTTGTTGAGGTGTGTATGAATTAGAAGTCTGATGGATTATGCCTGATTTCTTTAAGTAATTGGAGAAATCATTACTTAGATACTCTCTACCATTATCAGAACGTAAACATTTAATTTTGAAATTAAGCTGATTCTCTACTAAGGCTTTGTATTCTTTGAATTTTGAAAATACTTCTGATTTATTATGCAAAAAATATACATATACTTTCCTTGTATAATCATCTATGAATGTGAGAAAATATCTGGCCCCTCCAAGGGATTTCACCTCCATGGGTCCACAGACATCAGAATGTATCAACTCCAGAGGTTTCTTCGCTCTGGAACCTTCAGAAGGAAATGGCAACCTGGATTGTTTTCCTTTTTGACACAGCTCACAAACCATTTCATTTTTATTTTGAATTAATTTCACTCCATCTGTACAATTACTTAATTTATTTAAATCATGAAAATTTAAATGTGCCATCCTCTTGTGCCACAATAAGAAATCAGTCTCATTCATTTTACAGCTGTATGCTGTGATAGTGTCAGTATTCAGCCGGTACATGTTATTGATGAGATTTGCCGCTGCTATTTCAGTATTCATCTTGTTGAATATTTTACAGCCCTGTTTTGTAAACTGTATGGAGCATCCATTCTTTATAATTTGGCTGACAGACAATAAATTGGTTGTCAATTCAGGTACATACAGAACATTTGTAATTTGGATAGTTTGTTTGATACTATTTGGACCAATTATATTCAAGTCTATCTTGCCACAACTTTTCACCGGAAGCATTTTGTTATTTGCTATTTTTATACTTGTGATCGGAGGGGGTACTTCATCATAAAGCCAGTCTTGTCTCATGGTAAGATGCATTGAAGCACCTGAATCTATGTAGAACCCATCATCATACTTAGTTGCAGCAGAGAACACAGCTACATAACCTGAATCTTTATTTTTGTCTTGTTTTGCTTTCTTTGATTTGCAATTTTTGCTTATGTGTCCATATTTATTGCAAATAAAACATCTTGGACCTTTCTTTGGGATGTGCTGGGAATCTTTTGAGTTATTGTGCTTTGTGTAAAGTACTGTAGTATTTGTTGAATCAACTGACTTTACTTCTTGGAGTAATTTTGTCTTGATCAAGTCAGAACTAATTTTTACACCAGAGCTTTCTATTCCCATAATCATCGGCTTGTAGGAATCCGGCAAACCGGCCAACATTAATGTTCCCAGCCACTCATCATCGACATTAAAGTTGATGTTTCTCAACTTGTGAGCGGCAGACATTATTTTATTGACATATGATTCTACACTTTCACTCGTCTCTAATGTTGTGTTAATTAAGTCCTTTAATAAGCCAACTTTTCTAGTTAATCCACTGTCTTCAAATGCTTTTGTGAGGTTATCCCATACTTGTTTGGCATTTTCTGCTTGTTGGATGTGAACATATAAGATTGGATCAACCAATAATATTAATTTAGACTTCGCTTTAACGTCATCCCTCACTGCTTTTGAATCATTGGGATTTGGTTCTGACAATATGCAATTATGCAAGTCTTCGTGCTGTAGGTAAGCTTTTACAGCAAAACTCCACGTAGACCAATTTTCCCGTCCCGTCAGTTTGGGAATTGACATAGTTATGTTATTCATATTGCAATAAATCTGAAATAGCTGAAATATAGGAAGAACTCGCGAACCGGTAACTATTGAGGTTATGAACGCTTGGGTACTTTTCAACTTGGATTTTTACTGTTCGACTTTACTGCAATACTGTTTACTTTTGCAAAACAACGCGTTAGAGCTATCTGGGCCCATAACCTGTTGAGTGGAGTTGAAATAAAGCGAACCAATATAATTAATTGAGCTTTTAATTAACACTTTAATACAGTTAGAAAAACGAGCGCGAACTGAGTGAGCGAGAGCAGTGTTGCCAACACAGAGTAGTAAAAAGGCGGGAAATTTAAATACATTTTACACTGCCGGCTTCCCTTTGAAAAATGGCACAGTCAGTATTCTAAAGACAAATAATATAATCACATTAAAGATTTACTCACTCCGGCTTACCTCTTACAAAAATTTACCCTTCGCTACTGCTTGGCAGCTAAGCCAAGGAAGATAAATTAAAAAGGTGATAACTCTGATGAATTGAAAGTATTTTGAATGCATTCTATAAACCTTTCGGGCGTAAGATACGCCCAGTCTGTTTAAGAAGGAACGCCATGTTAGCCCTCTAAATTAAAATTTTCTTAGGTTTTTTGCAATTTTCATGTCTGGGTCAAGGTGTTGATTAAAATACATGTATTACTGAATTATAGTCATTAACTTACAACCTAACACTTGACCTGCAAATTGCAAAAAACTTAAAAAAAAACATGAATTTCGCGGTCTACCCTGACCCTCTCCCCCCCTTTTTTTTGAATGGGAAAATCAAATAACGCTCCCCCGCTTTGGGCGGAGTGGGAGGGAGTGTCAGACTTTTACTGACTAAAACCCATCCATGTTCTTTCTTTGCCCCTTGTGTTCCATGGCCGCGGTATCTCTTTCGAACAGTCCCGCAGCCCCGGCAGATCCCCCTTAATCTATTAATTTCAATTGTTGAAGAACTCTTCAATTATACATAAATTTACTTTAAAGAGGGACTGTTTGCAAGTTATATTAAACTACCTTAAACCAGAGTACCAAATGCGAACTCGATGATAACTTTATAACCACGCATTTCTTCTCTCACAAACACTAACCTACAGTAATAAATAGGCTACTTAGACAACAATAGCATCTGT
Source organism: Noctua pronuba (assembly GCA_905220335.1). NCBI lineage: Eukaryota > Metazoa > Arthropoda > Insecta > Lepidoptera > Noctuidae > Noctua > Noctua pronuba. The sequence continues at coordinate 2,920,589 of LR999919.1, read as the reverse complement.
AATAGCTAGTTAACTGCCCAACGGTCAAGTACAGTAAATTGACCCATTTACCTCGGTCCGACGTACAAATTGCGCAGGATGATCGCTCTTAAACCCTGCCCGTATGCTATGCGGGTACTCATGAACTGATGATGTCAGAGGGACAACAACGCTTTGGTGTTGCTGGTTGATTGGTATGAGGATACATTTAGAGCTCGTGGCTAAATAATAACAGCCGATCGGGTCTATCTTTAGGTTAAGCCGTGCTTGCCTAAGTTGGTCCGTGGATGGGTGACCACCCATTACATACCGAGTTTCCTCCGTGCCTCGGGTCCGGCTGTCATTTGTAGATCTTTGACAGTCGTTACAGATAGTCAGTGGCCCGAAAGTCCGACAAACAGTCTTACCGAGGGGCATCGTATTACCCAGTACTAACTGGGTTGTGGACCTCAGATAGGCAGTCGCTCCATGTAAAATACTGGTATTCAGCTGCATCCGGTTAGACTCGAAGCCAACCCCAACATTGTTGGGAAAAGGCTAGGCAGATGAGATGAGTTAGAATGCTGGGTGCTATAAGTTTTTTGTGTATGTCATGTCATCACCTCTACTCTCAAAACGATGAAGTGACAATAACCATCATGAGGAAATCAGCATGTCCTAGAATCGAAAATTCGGAGTGATGTGACCTACCAACCCGCTCAGGACTCGCGAGGTGGAACCTCTCCATCCCACCTAGTAGGCCACACAGGCTAGTGTGATGGCATAAGCTGATTATGTTAAGTATTTTGGCCAAGAGACAAGATGCATTCAGTTCTCATAGTATGCGATCACCAATATGTCTGCTAATCCAGATTCTTCTTCTCGCTTGCGCGCGTTTGGTCACAGTTCTAACCTAATCCATTTGGTCGAGGTGTCCCAGCAATAAAAAGGATAGATTCCGGCCAGACCTAGGTATAGCCGGCTAGAACTAGGTGTAACCTTACTTCGGCTTTTAGCCGTAACATATACAAAGTATAACAAAATAAACGCAAGACCTCTCGTGGGATCTCTCGCACCATGAAACTGAACAGCTATTGTTCTACGAGTCCATGAAATTCGCAAAAAAAAAGAACTGTATGGGAATTGACGCGATAAAAAACATGTTAGAATTTCCAAAATTTTTAGAACCGTCACCGAATAGAGTCACCACATGAGAGGTCTTGCGTTTATTCTTTTACACTTTGTAGAATCGAGCCCATATGATAATTAAAGCCAGAACCATATTTATCATTGGAAGTTCAGAAGTTAAAAATTTAAAAAAAAAAAAAAAAAACTGTTAAACATAATAAATAGTTCAAGCTCCCTCCACACTAACGCCGACAGTCAGCGCTCAGTAACTGTCATAATTAAAAAGAAACACGATCCCAAGAGGAAATGGAAAGTTCGTTAGTCCTAAATGTAGGGCAAGTAAACTGGGCCAAAGAAATCTGTGCACTCCTATTTTTAACGGACTCCTAAAAAAGGAAGAGGTAATTGTGTATTCCACCAGCATCTTTTTTTTTGTTCATACCTCCACCAGAATTGCTCTGTGTGCAAAAGACGAATTAGAAGACTCATAGTGTGCTTTATAGCATTTTATTTATTACTAGCGGCCCGTCCCGGCTTCGCACGGGTGGATATTTATTTTCCTCTAATTCCTCCCTAGTAATTTTTTCTAGTAATAAATATAGCCTATGTTACTCAGGGTGAATGTAGCTGTCTAATGGTGAAAGAATTTTTGAAATCGGTCCAGTAGTTTTTGAGTTTATTCATTACAAACATACACACACACACACACAAAAATACAAATCTTTCCTCTTTATAATATTAGTGTAGATTTAATTACAACGGTTGTTAATTGCAACCAATTGTTGGCTGTTGGTACGATACAGGAGAAATTTCTAGTGTGGGGCAACGTTTTTAAAAAAAGAAAAGAATTACAGTAAATAAAATTATAAAAATAAAAGAGACAATTATAACACATATTAAAATATACAAAATAACAAAGTGAAGCAAAATTTGAAGTGAAAACATAAATAAAAGAAGGTTAACAACACTTTCATAAATTCCTCTCACAGTACTTCTGACATACCAATAAAATCTTCGTCCATCCATCAGCACACAATTTAATTATGACAATACAGGGTGTAAACGGATCCTTCACGAAGCCGTCAACCAAGCATTCGGTACATCAAACTAAGTAACTACGCAAAAACTTTTGCTGGGAATAGACATTTTTTTTTTGGGGTACAAAAACTAAGTAACTACGCAAAAACTTTTGCTGGGAATAGACATTTTTTTTTTGGGGTACAAAATTGCGTTTTACTGTAGGATTCAGTGTAACGCACTCAGAAATTGTGCTGATGGATTGATTGAATAGTATGGGGGTCGTGGAGGAGTTTAAAGTAAAAATCTTACATTAAAAACATGTATTTAAAAAAAAGAACTTGTGAAAAAGTTGGAACTTTGACCCCCAATATCTCGGTAACTAGAAGGTTCCCAGGTATGGACTAGAACAAAAAAATTATCGCATTGACGGGGGGAACAAGTGCCTTTCGGCTTCGTTAAGGGTCTTTTTACACCCTTTATAATTTTAGTAACGCCTGTGTATTTTGGACCTTACAGCCTAACCTACTGAAAAAATGCACTTTCGACGTTTGCAACCAGAAGGCTGACTCTTTTTCATTACTCTTACCATCAATACAAACTTGTTAGGGTCAGCGTCCAGCCTTAAGTCTCTTGATAAGACTGGTTTTCAGGATTTCGTGCTTCTGACTACCCACAAAGACTGTCATAGACACCAAACCGCTGCTGGTTTACCAATTTTACCATGGATTCCTTTCCGAGGCACGTTTTAAACTAAATAATAATTCAAATTAAATTTAAAATTTACAAAACCCCCAACGAAAAAATAAAACATAAAAGATAAATTCCCACTTTCATCCCCATATCTATTAAATGACTGCACCGATTTTGATAAAACATGTCTATTTTTATTTACACATCATGCGACTTCATTTGATACCCACTTGGGTATAATTATTTGAAAATTCGTTTTTTCATACCCACTTTCATTCCCCATATCTAGTAAATGGCTGCACCGATTTTGATAAAACGTATCTAAGAACCATCGCCAAGAAACTCACTCGTTTAAGAGCTACGGTGCCAGAGAGACACACAAACACACATTGCGGTCAAACTTTTAACAATTCTCTTTTTGCGTCGGGGATTAAAAATACAGATGATTTTCAAAATCTAATTATACCCATGAACACACCACCATTATGGTCATGATTCATAATATGACAGAATGTATGAGGTAACCCCCATGTATGAATGGCATCACTGACATGCCACGATAATGGACGCTGGCGCAATATGGATATTTCCTACGTCATCTCTACCTAGTTATAATAACCACTAATACCCGTTACCGCTAAGAGGAGCTCGTGGCTAAATAATAACAGCCGCTTGGGTCGATCTTTAGGTTAAGCCGCGCTTGTCTAGGTTGGTCTGTGGATGGGTGACCACCCATTACATACCGAGTTTCCTCCGTGCCTCGGAAAGCACGTTAAGCCGTTGGTCCCGGGTGTCATTTGTAGATCTTTGACAGTGGTTAGAAAGTCAGTGGCCCAAAAAGTTTGACAACCAGTCTTACTAAGGGGTATCGTATTACCCAGTACTAACTGGGTTGTGGAGGTCAGGTGTAAAAAGCCATGTAAAATACTGGTATTCAGCTACATCCGGTTAAACTGGAAGCCGACCTCAATATAGTTGGGAAAAGGCTAGGCATATGATGACCCGTTGCCGCTAAGAACTACTTAGATAGACTACTTAGACATTAGGAACCATCTGATTAGCCATCGAAGTGCTAAAGTTAATTTATTTATTTATTTAAACTTCATGTACAAAAGTGGTACATAGGCGGACTTAATGCCACAAGGCATTCTCTACCAGTCAACCTTGGGGTCAAATAGGACAGCATAGTGATAGAGTACAAAAAAATAAATAAGAAAAATATCATTTTGTTAACATAAATTGAAATACATAAATAGGCACATACTAATACATATATATACAAATAAAATTAAATAAACTAATATATATTATAATACATACAAATAGTCCAAAATACGAGAAACATTCTAATAATTACTATGACTACTAATGACAAGCTTATGAGCAATTTAGTCTGATTTCAAATAGTACTTCCGTACTGTTCTTTTGAAAGCCATTTTGCTATCAGCTTTTTTAATGCCAAGGGGTAGCGCGTTCCAGAGCTTTATTGTTGAGACAGCGTAAGAATTGGACATAAAACCAGTACGATGTGAGGGAATTTCAAGGAGTATGTTTTTAGAAGCACGAAGGTTACGATTGTGTGAACTGCCCAAAACTTTGAAATATTCTTTTAGGTAATCGGGAGCACGAGGATCCGTCATAATAGTGAAGAGCATACAGAGAGATCTGAGGGACCTCCTGAGTCGGATAGGCAGCCACTTAAGCTGAGAACGATATGAAGAGATATGATCGTACTTGCGAAGGCCAAAAACAAAGCGAATACAATTATTGAGAAGACGATCCAATTTGTTTAAAAGTTCTTGGGATAGATCAGAGTAACAAACATCAGCATAGTCGATAATGGGAACCACAAGTGACTGGACCAAAGTTAATTTAGTGCTAGATGGGAGAAAATGTTTGAATCTATAGAGAGACCGCAGTGAGTAAGTGACTTTCTGGCTAACCTGAGCCACCTGCTTATTCCAACTAAGTGTCTCGTCAATGTGCAGGCCCAAGTCTTTTACGTGTGGTGAGAGGGAGATCACAGAGTTGTCGAACACAAGCGGCATTAGCTGGCTAGTATCCAGATTTCTCAGATAGTACGAACTACCTATGAGGATGGCCTGGCATTTCCCGACGTTGACAGCAACGCCGAATTTAGCAGACCATTCTCCGATAGTTTGAAGATCTACATTAAGTAATGAGATGCAATTATTAATTGTTAATGACTCCCAAGTATAAATGTTGATACAATGTTTGAAGAGCCTTAACAACCAGCTGTCTTTTTTAATTCTCACCCCTTAATTCTGTTCGTTAGTTTACCCGTAATATAAATTTATGCTTTGGCCATAAAAAACGAAGGGTTTCGCATTGAAAAGAAACCGATTTGGTTGTATTGTATATTGAGCTGGTGTCCGGACTTCACGTCAAAGGCTCGCGTATTTTGCGTGCGGGTAATCGATTTGTTTATCGCAACATGTCATTAGCATTAAAGAGCAATGGCTATCTGCTTATCCATAAATCGCCAGTATCAAAGCCTAACTGATAAGATTACGTACTATTTCTATGCCAAATATAGGTCCGTATTTTTATAGACACCATGTTACGTAAACATAACTAGCGAAATGAGGAGCATCCTATTTTATTTGGGATAGGCGCAGCAAGTCCGCTTTTCTTACTGCTCATTGGTCTCACTCAGTGTCGACCCCTTGCTAATCATTCATACAGTCCACCAATCGCTTTTTCCCTTACTCTTATATCTATCCAAATTTATGCTAAAGACTTCCCTCATGACATCTTCAACTGGTAAATTGAGAACACCCTGCCCAAATGTATGCTTCTTCGGAAAATACGGGCACAAAGTCATTTTACAGATCACATGCACATACAATACCTCGACAGAAACCGATCAATAGCCGGAAACCACTGTAGCTCAACTCCGCAAAAGAATTTGAAACTCCATCTTAAAATTCAGCTCACATAAGATATACTTCGTAATATTGCATAACGGAGCCAAAATTACCCATAATCTCGCTTGAACGGAAACGCCAATGTTTACATTACGAGTTATTTGCGATGACTGACTCATATTAAGCGGTCCATTTATTTTCAGGGCTATTATTAATTTAACTGCCTGCTTTAGAATTAGTTTCGTTGGCAAGAGTGGTGGTGACAGAATTTATGCGGTTGGCGTAGATTTGGGTGTTATGGCGCAACTTGGGAGAGGCTTATGTCCAGGAGGAAATGAAAATTTTGTGCCGAAAGCCGATTTTCATCATCATCTGCCTAGTCTTTTCTACTATATTGGGGACGGCTTCCAGTCTAACCGGATGCAGCTGAATACCAGTATTTTCCATGGACCGACTGCCTATCTGACCTCCACAACCCAGTTAGCACTGGGTAATACGATACCCCTCGGTAAGACTGGTTATCAGACTTTTTGGGCCACTGACTACCTAAAGACTTTCAGAGATGCCGAAAGCTGATTTTGTCACTTCGAATATGTTTTGGGATGAATATTTGAGTGTTCTTAAAGGTGATGTCAGGAGAATATTTGGAGAATAAGCGAATGAGCAGAGAAAGAGAGCAGCGGTGGCCCAATGGTGGCGGCCCCGACTAATGAACAGTAAGTCGTGGGCTCGAACCCAGGCAGGCGCATTACTTTGTGAAATTTATTTCATCACCACTGCTCTCAGAAACCGTGAAGGAAAACATCGTGAGGAAACCGGCATGCCCTAGAACCAAAAAGACATGTGACATCTGCCAACCCACACTGGGCCCGCGTGGTGGATTATAGCCCATTCCCTCATAGAGAGGAGGCCGTTTGTTCCAGCAGTGGGAACATTATAGGCTGATAATGCTAAGCGAATGAGCAGTCTACTCAAACAAAGGACCCGTTCTTTCGGTGACTGTCGTCTCTGTCTAAATGCAATTATTTTCGGTTGTCAAAAAAGGCAATGCCGCTCGGAGTGCAAAAAAAGAGTGACGCCTTTGACTTCCATAATAACTTTGCCAGTTGCGATAAACAGGTCTACTCGTCTTCTTAATAAACCAAAAATCTTATCCTAAGGGGACGTCCAATAATTACGTGAAGCGTTTAGAGGAGGGGATGGGTCGAGCCGAATCACACCTAATCGCACGAGGGAGAGAGGGGGAGTCTCGGCAAATATCACGTATTTTTTTTCCCACAAGAAACAGTGTAAAATTGCGAAAATTCTGGGTTTAATTAAATACACAAATGCTTCTCCACTAAAATATGGCTTATTCCTACACAATAATATTAAATATTTAATATTCAATGAAAATAATACAAAGAAAATGTTTTTAACAAATCCACCGCAATCAAGCACAGATTAACGTATTTATATTAAACTACGCATTTTGATAAATCTCACGTGAGATTAGGTGGGGGATGAGGGGGTCAAGTCAAATCTCACGACATCTCACCAAGGGGAGGGGGGTCGAAAAACCGCCAAAATTTGCACGCTCCCTAACGGCTAAAATGTCTCCAAATCCTACAAAATCTTGCCAACCATTTATGACAAAGTCTACAACAAACTATTTATAGACCATGACTCATATAGCGCTCCATTTTATTCTGCCCGTGGTATTATATTGTTAACTATTGTCTGTTTTCGTATTAACTGGGTCAGGATAAAAATACTGTTTACCTAAGTTTGTGTGTGTTTTGTCGTGGCCAAGTGGACGTGAATGTCTCTATTTGACAATGACTATAGGTCTGGTGTCGTGGTGGAGCTTGGAAGAAGCTTTGGCCAGCAGAAAACTGCAATAAGCTGAGCTGATTGGTTGACAAGCCTTGTTAAGCAGTCCGTTGTTGGCAAAATACTCATAAGAAAACACCGATCTTTCCGTGGGTGTCGTAAAAGATAACGAAATATTTGTTTCCTTTCATGTAGTACAGGATCCTTTGGTCATCACCAAAGAGGTAACCCGTTAAAAGGTTGCGCAGTAGCTTTTTCCTGTATCCTCGTCCTTTTATGAAAAATACGCGCTAACACGTGGTTTAACGGATACCAGCCCGATACACAATACAATATCTCCTATAAAAATGTGACCGTGACCACTAATCTTATTGATAAGATTGGTAATTGATATTAGTCAACTAATCTAAAACCTGACCATTCGCTATTAGTACTGATAAAAACCTACAAAATGATGTTTCTATACACCAGGAATCTTCGTACACCATTTAAAACTTTGCTTAAGTCCAAAAAAGCCTAGAATCGCTTGATATTAGTAGGCACCAATCTTCTTCCAAAATCAGAATTTTATGGACGATTTTTGCTTGAATAAAAAGACATTCAAATATTTACGAGCGATAGACGAGACAAGACGAAGAAAATCGTAATCCAATAGTTGTTACTACTTAGTAACAAATCATTCTGTCTAGTGTCATACGCCCGCTTGGCATGTAGCATTCGTGTGTCAGATAGAAAATGTTCGGGATCAAAATTTTTGTATGAGAATACTCCCAATGTTCGCTCTACAAGTCTTTTAAATTGGGAAGGTATGACATATAACGAGTTTTAGACTTCGCTCGGGACACATTCCATTAAATAAGTTCGCTTTTATGATGGGCAAGGTTGTTTCATCGAACTGTAGTGAGTGCGATGTGGTAGAAGATGTTTACCACATATTGATGGAGTGTGTCCGGAACGAAGCCCTTAGAATTCTTTTAAAATGTAAAATTAATTTGATTCCCTCAGATGTGGGCTGGTGTAACAGCATTTTGTCCTTCCCTTTGTCGAAGGAGGCCAGACTTCTGTACAGGGTCGCTCAAATGGACATTAAAAATAGAATAGTTTAAGTGAATCTACGGTGTGATTGTGTTTTGAAATAAGTAAATCTCTTTGCTTGAATACAGTTTTGCAAACATGACTTTGAGTGTCCTTTAAAAATGTTTTCAAACTGCACCGAACATTGTATGGTCTAATCGCCACGGAATGTATGCGTATTGTTAGCAAATTGTTTTATTATGCGCCGTGAAGGTGCCACAACCGCCAGATGGTTAACCATTCATAAAATTCATTCGAGTCCAAAAGGAAAGCGCTAAGTGGATGAGACCTTCGAAAGTTGTTCAATGGTCTTCTTAGTTAGGAAGCGTTCTGTAAAAGAACCTGAGGACTTGCTAAATTGATGTCTGGCTAGGGGGACCAAAATATCGTGAAATACGGTATTTAAAAGCCTGCATCGGTATGTTCAGCTGCGTCCAGTTAATCTGGAAGCCGAGCCCTATGATAGTTGGTAAGAGGGGAGGCGGTTTTTTTATTTATTTTTTAAGGATGGGTATTCATCAAATAACTCCTCCCGCTCTGGGTGGAGTGGGAGGGAGTGTCAGACTTTTACTGACTAAAATCCATCCATGTTCCTCCTTTGCCCTTTGTGTTCCAGGGCCGCGGTATCTCTTTCGAACAGTCCCGCAGCGCGAGGCGGATCTGATGTGCAATTGTGCAGTAGATATCCAGAGATCGTTCAATCAATTGATGAGACGTATTGTGTGGTAGTTTTTTATTCCCCCAACCTTCCTCAACAAAACACAAGTTTTAAGTTGTTCTAGTGTTGTGATAGTCCCTTCTGCATTTGGAGAATCCCTAAAAAGATTCAACTTCGCGCAAGCTCCCAACAACGTAACGCCTCCTACGAAAGCCAATTCCCATCGCTAAAAAAATCTATCAATACCAAAAAAACATCGTCAGCATGAAACATTGTATAGCCCGTCCCATCCACAAGCGCTAATCGACGCAGTATACTGTGTATTGTTACCTAATTGTTGTATTATACGGTGTGAAGTGGGCCAACGTTTGCGAAAACGTCGCTTGCGCAATGCCCGATGGACTGTGGGGCTGTGGCTCAATATTTTAGATGTGATGTGACTGATATGATAGTGTTTGTTTTATCCAAAAACGGTGCGAATTTGGTTGGTTTTGGCACACTAAAGATTGACCATAATGTCTGACTTTGAAGAGACCTCGGCCTTTACACTGCTGTACGATTTATGATAGTCGTGTGGCCAGGCCATAGTCTGAACTCGGAACTTTCACCAACAGCGGTATTCTGACAATGACATACTAATACTGATACTGCTAGCCTGCGTCATCCCACTGCTGGGCAAAGGCCTTTCCCCATGACTTCCAGTTATTTCGATCCAGGGCTAATGTGGGCCACTGGTCGTTGGTTCTGTCCAGCTCGTCCCGCCATCTTCTACGAGGTCTGCCGCGACGCCTTCTGGCTGTGTCAGGGCTCCAGAAAGTGGTTATTTTGGCCCACAGCTCATTGGGCATGCGGCAGACGTGGCCAGTCCAGTCCCACTTCACTGACAATGACATGTAAGCTCTAAAAGAACCATGCTTAGTTTCTCTGCATTTTCGGGAGTCTTCCGGGAGCTAATCAATTGAAGAACACCAGCGCCATCTTGTTTTACGCACCAAAGACATCGAGTATAAAATGTTTGGATGGCTACTTTTTCTTCTATTGCCAATAGAGGAACTTCACACTTAGTTCCATCAACAAACAAAAACATTTTTTACCGGACACGCTGTTGCCTTACCGCTGTAGTATTGTCGGTAACGCGTGGAGATATCGAGTTGAAATTAAAACCATATACTCAGATCTACAGTCCCTTGAAGCTGTGAAAAAAATCAAAATTCTAAGTTAACGTAAAAAAAAGATACGGCCTAATCGTATTTTTCGACACCCTCAAGGGAATCAAAATTTATAGGGTACTTCCCGTTGTCCGAGAATCATGAAATTTGGCAAGAAGCAATTTCTTACAGCACATGTAAAGGAAAAAATCTGAAAACCGTTTGTTTGTTTGGTTGAACGCGCTAAACTCGGGAACTACTGGTTCGAATTGAAAAATTCTTTTAGTGTTGGATAGCGCATTTAGCGAGGGAGGCTATAGGCTATATAACATCACGCTGCAACCAATAGGAGCGGAGCAGTAATGAAAAACGTTGCAAAAACGGGGAAAATTGTATTTTTAATAATTCAACGCGGACGAAAGTCGCGGGGAACAGCTAGTACGTAATATAATAGCAAAATACCTACAAGTTTATACGGAACACTCGGTGCGCGAGTCCAACTCGCACTTGGCCGGTTTTTAGACCTTTCCATCACCGTTATCCCCAATAACAACGCCTTTCTGTCTCTAGGCATCAGTGGCGAAGGTTCCGTACAATTCCATTCCCAACGGATTCCCTTTGAAAAATGGCGCAGTCAGTATTCCATAGACAAATAGTATAATCACATTAAATATATAAGGTGTAAACAGACCGTTCACGCAGCCGTTAACCAAGCATTCTGTACATCAAACTAAGTAACCGTACACAAAAATGATTGCTGGGAAACGACTTTTTTTGGGGTGAAAAATAACCTTTTACGGTAAAACTCAATGAAACGCATTCAAAACATTGTCCGTATCGATGCATTGAATAGTAAACGGGTCATGGAGGTTTTTAAAGTAAAGTTATAATATTAAAAATGCGTATTTAAAAAAAAACTTGTGAAAAAGTTGGAACTTTGACCCCCAATAACTCCGTAACTAAAAGGTTTCCAGGTATGGTCTAGAACAAAAAAATGATCGCAATAGCGGGGAGAACAAGTGCCTTTCGGCTTCGTTAAGGGTCTATTTACACCCTTTATGTACTCCGGCTTACTTGTTACAAAAATTAACCCTTCGCTACTGCTAGGCATACCAACTGTTCCACTCCTAACACCCTAGGTGATTGACCAGCTTCTCACTTATGATAATTTAATGAACGAGTATTAGTAGCACGTGAAGTTAAGTACATTACATACGATATCAATTGAGGAAAATTGCTTAACAATTAATTTACAAGTGGGTACTTGACACCAGACTGTTTGATAGTAAAACTAGGTGTTTGCGTCTCAAAATAGCATAATCTCGAATTAAAATGTTTTTTTTTTTATATTTTATTATTTACCGCCCGTCCCGGCTTCGCACGGATGGACATTTATTTTCCCCTAATTCCCCCCCTCCCCCTATTTTTTTCTAGTAATAACTTTAGCCTATGTTACTCAGGGATAATGTAGCATTCTAATGCTGAAAGAATTTTTGAAATCGGTCCAGTAGTTTTTGAGTTTATTCGTTACAAACACACACACACGCACAAAAATACAAATCTTTCCACTTTATAATATTAGTGTAGATAATCTGTAGCCTATAAAGTGCTAGGTACAGGCCTCCTCTCCATAATCCATCAGCCGAGGACCCGGTTTCCTTACCATGTTTCCTTTCACCGTTTTGCGAGCACTGGTGATGAAATAAATTATTTATGGTGCCAGCTTGGGTTCAAACCTACGACCTAGAGCTCTGCAAATCGGGGCTGATACCACTGCTCTTGATCAAAAAGGTCGAGTTTAACATACAAGGTGTAAACAAACCCTTCACGAAGCCGTCAACCAAGCATTACATCAAAACGCAAAAATTATTGCTGGGAAACGACTTTTTTTTTTGGGGTGAAAAATTACGTTTTACGGTAAAACTCAATGTAGCGCATTCAAAACATTGTGCTGATGCATGGATTGAATAGTACGGGGGTCGTGGAAGTGTTTAAAGTAAAGTTCTTACATTAAAAACATGTTTTAAAAAATATCTCCGTAACTAGAAGGTTCCCAGGTATGGTCTAGAACAAAAAATGATAGCAATGACGGGGAGAACAAGTGCCTTTCGGCTTCGTTAAGGGTCTTTTTACACCCTTTATTAGCCTGTAAACTAATACTCCTGGAAAGGGCCTTGCAATCAACTTCATCCTCCTGCCCATATCCAATTAATTATTTGGGGATTTCCATCTTCTGCACCCATTTGTTTTATACAGTCATCGGTCCACTTGTGCGTCCCACGCTCTGCTTGCCGATTCAGGCTCTACACTTAGTGACTCGTCTCCATCGTCGGTCACCGAATTAGTCTTGTGATCAGTATCATCACGTCAGTAATCTGCGAAGGGTTGGGTAGCAGTGCCGAAGGTTCCATACAACTCGATTTCTACCGGATTCCCTTTGACAAATTGCACAGTCAGTATTATAAAGAGTGTTAAAAGTCCCTTAACGAAGCCGAAAGGCACTTGTTCCCCATCATTGCGATATTTTTTTTTGTTGTAGACCATACCTGGAAACCTTCTAGTTACGGAGATATTGGAGGTCAAAGTTCCAATTTTTTCACAAGTTTTTTTTTAAATACTTTCCTCTTTTAAAGATTTTAACTTTACTTTAATTAACTCGATGACCCGTTTACTATTCAAAGCATCCATCAGCACTAAGTTTTGAGTGCGTAACATTGAGTTTTACCGTAAAACGTGATTTTGCACCCCAAAAAAAAAAGTCGTTTCTCAGCAATAATTTTTGCGTAAAGTTACTTAGTTTGATGTACTGAATGCTTGGTTGACGGCTTCGTGAAGGGTCTGTTTACCCCTTGTATAGACAAATAATATAATCACATTAAAGATATGTACCGCGGCTTACCTCTTTTCAAATTGACCCTTCGCTACTGTTGGGTAGTGGTGTTAAGTGGTTCATCATCTGCCTAGCCTTTTCCCAACTATATTGGGGTCGGATTCCAGTCTAACCGGATGCAGCTGAATACCAATATTTTACATGGAGCGACTGCCTATCTGACCTGCACAACCCAGTTAGTACTGGGTAATACGATACCCTTTGGTAAGACTGGTTGTCAGACTTTTTGGGCCACTGACTACCTAACGACTGTCAAAGATCTACAAATGACAGCCGGGATCAACGGCTTAACGTGCTTTCCGAGGCACGGAGGAAACTCAGTATGTAATGGGTGGTCACCTATCCACAGACCAACCTAGGAAAGCACGGCTTAACCTAAAGATCGACCCGAGCGGCTGTTATTATTTAGCCACGAGCTCCTCTAGTGGTGTTAAGTGGTTCATTATGTTTATTTATTGTTTTTTTTTTCTTTACAGGTGTGGCACAAAGGGTGTTTTAAATGCCAGGAATGCGGCATGACACTCAACATGCGCACCTACAAAGGATATGGGAAACTTCCATACTGTGAATCGTAAGTATTTTCATTCATTATTATTTATACTGCATGAAGACCAAAGAACGATGGACGGATTGTGTGAGGAATGATATGAAAGATAAAGGAGTATATAGCGTGACGGTTGACAGAGGAGAATGGAAGAAAATACGTGACGCGCCGACCCCAAGTAACATGGGACAAGGGCAGGAAGATGATGATGATTATTTATACTGCTAGCTGTTGCCCACGACTTCATTCAGTTTCATACAAACTTTCAACCCTCGTTTTAACCTCTTATAGGGGATGAATTTCCAAAAATCCGATTTTAGTGCACACTTACGTCATTTAAGGAACGTTTGTGCAAAATTTCAGGTTTCAACGGTTTCAGCTGGTCGATCAGTCAGTGAATCAGTCAGATATGCTTGCTTTCTTATGCTCTTAAACGTCACAATAGTTAAATTCGAATAAATCGAATCCTATTATCAAATGTACTAATATATTTAGGATTCGGTTTTGCCCGAGGCTTCGCTCTCGTTAATTTAGAATTTGACAATCAATTCGGGTTGTACTCTGCTTGTAATAACATCTATTTCTTTCATTCAATCATGATTCGAAAGACACGTGAACCATAAGAAAGAGAAGTGGAGAAGAAGGTGGTATCATAAGAACGTGTTATTATTGTTTTCCTCGGGAACATAACATTTTTTCGGGATGACCCACTACCCTATGTCCGTATATGTACACCTTACCAAATAAATAGGGTGACTGGTAATTAGTGACCGATACTTAAACAGGTGATTGTTCTCAAGATAACAAACAACTTTCCCAAAGAATATTTTTTTATAGTCATTCACTTTTATCACAAAAACACAACAGCCGTATGAAATTCGCGCGCGCTCGCCTTTGACCTATCAGCTGTTAGCTGCGTGACGCTGTTCTGACGCCATCCATGGTTACATGTAGTAACACATTTAAAATCTACAAATTCCAATCAAACATAAAACAAGTCACCAAACAGTTTCACTTTCGACCCAACAATAATTATGTTAATTCGACCCATTACCTAATGTTAATAGTTGGCTGACCAGCCCATTCAAAGCACGCATAATGTCAAGGTTACGAACACGTTTATAATAGCTTTTAATTTAACCGACTAGCGTGGTGTTAGCAGAATTAATTAATGGTAAAAGGGTGTGGTTTGAGGAAATTGGGGTGAGCCTTATGAGAATAGGTAACGCTGTGTCAAATACGGTAGGGTAAACGTACCCTTCACGAAGCCGTCAACCAAGTGTATGTACATCAAACTAAGTAACTTAACACAAAAAATATTGCTGGGAAAGGACTTTTTAGGGTGAAAAATCATGTTGTACGATAGGACTCAATGTAACGCACTCAAAACATTGTGCTGATGGATGGATTGAATAGTACGGGGGTCATGAAGGTGTCTAAAGTAAAAATCTTACATTAAAAACATGTATTGTATATGTAAAAAAAGTTGTGAAAATGTTGAAACTTTGACCCCCAATATCTCCGTAACTAGAAGGTTCCCAGGTATGGTCTAGAACAAAAAAAACTATCGCAATGACGCGGGGAAAACAAGTGACTTTCGGCTTCGTTAAGGGTCTTGTTACAGCCTTTATAACAATATTTTATCGATGACTCGCATGAGTTCGCCTACGACTGAACACCACGACCGGTCGCAACTTGAATGAATGAATCACTGTACAACGTCACAAGAATGCCTGTTGACTGAAAAACAACGCAAATTCTTACAAGAACGGATACGTTTCGGTACACTTTAGTTTTCTACTATTTAAGAACAAGTTATCATCACCTGCCTAGCCTTTTCCCAACTATATTGGGGTCGGCTTCCAGTCTAACCGGATGCAGCTGAACCATGGAGCGACTGCCTATCTGACCTCCACAACCCAGTGAGTACTGGGTAATACGATACCCCTTGGTAAGACTGGTTGAAGAAGATTAATGCTAGTGGTAAATGTTTCAGGACGAAAAGAGCTCTAGGGCGATCAACTCCTCCAAAAAATATGTGGTGTCTAAGTTCCTGTCATTAAAACATGTTCCACTTCGACTGGTGAATACTTGAGTACGTCCAATGCATTCTGGGCGTTGAGTTTTTCATCACACTCTCTTATTGCCATTTCGGCACTTCCCATCTTTTAAATTGACACGACTGGTTTCTACATAAAGGGTGTAAATAGACCGTTAACGAAGCCGAAAGGCACTTGTTCTCCCCGTCATTGCGATATTTTTTTTTGTTCTGAACCATACCTGGGAACCTTCTAGTTACTGAGATATTGGAGGTCAAAGTTCCAATTTTTTTTTTTTTAAATACCACTTTTAGAGGTTTTAACTTTACTTTAATTAACTCCATGACCCGTTTACATTCCAAGCACCCATCCATCCATCGTCTTGAGTTTTACCGTAAAACGTGATTTTTCACCCCAAAAAAAAAGTCGTTTCCCAGCAATAATTTTTGCGTAGAGTTACTTAGTTTGATGTACAGAATGCTTGGTTGACGGCTTCGTGAAGGGTCTGTTTACACCTTGTATACATCCAGAACCTACGCAAATGCACCCCAGGAAAACAGATCTCGGAAGATGGATCATCAAAGTCGAGATGACACTAGTTTTCCTCGTCAAATTCCTAGACAATCCGCCGGTTCTCATTACGTCTGACGGCTAAACCAGTGTCTTTATTTATGCGTCGTTACTCATAGCAATTACATGCTTACTCACAACAAAGTTGTTACGCTACAATGCGTTGTGTGACTCACGCGACTGCAATGGCAAAGAGTTCTTTTTGAGAAATATACACTGAAATTAATGGATAAATATATATTTGAAGAAGTGAAGAAGAAGCAGGAGCTCGTGGTTAAATAATAACAGCCGCACGGGTAGATCTTTAGGTTAAGCCGTGCTTGCCTAGGTTGGTCTGTGGATGAGTGATCACCCATTACATACCGAATTTCCTCCGTGCCTCGGAAAGCACGTTAAGCCGTTGGTCCCGGGTGTCATTTGTAGACCTTTGACAGTCGTTAGGTAGTCAGTGGCCCAAAAAGTCTGACAACCAGTCTTACAAAGGGATATCGTATTACCCAGTACGAACTGGGTTGTGGAGGTCAGATAAGTAGTCGCTCCATGTAAAATACTGGTATTTAGCTGCAAACGGTTAGACTGGAAGCCGACCCCAATATAGTTGGGAAAGGCTAGGCAGATGATGATATATTTGAAGAAGTGGGCGGAAATGAATGATGGACCTTCCTGAGGTTCGCGGTTTCTCTGTTTATCGTTTGTAGCCAGGCCACTGTTGGATGTAGACCTCTTCTGAGCTCGTTCATTAACCAAAGGGATTAGGCGACTGCAGGACTGTTCGAAACAGATACCGCGGCTCTGGAACACAAAGGGTAAAGAAGGAACATGGATGGGTTTTAGTCAGTAAAAGTCTGACACTCCCTTCCACTCCAGCGAGAGCGGGGGGGGGGGGGGTCATTTGATGATTTCCCATACGAAAAAAAAGGGGGTTAGGAGATCCTCAACTCTTCTGATGTATGAGAGCATCTACTACCTTGAGATATGATAATCTTCGCTCTACCTCGTCCAAGTACTAAACTGTGTGTGTCCATTCGCAGTCTACATTAAGGTCAAGCCTGCTCCAATGGCCATCAGTGTGGGTGTCGCTGATCGTATTTCAGATATGATTATTTAAAGAAACTTCAAGGGTCTACCCAAGTCAAGCACCTCTGATTTTTTAGATTCATGTGCTTATTGTATTATTATCACTTGCTTCGATGAAGGAAAACATCGTGAGGAAACCAGCATGCTGAGAGATATTTCTCAACGGCATGTAAAGCCAAGTTAGAGACCCATGGGCGGCATAAAACTCTGACATCAGGTTAGGCACTAACCACACGAGAAAGAAGAAGGATATATCTCTTATCATTACCCGAATACTTCATGCATACGAGATACGCCACCGAGGCAGGCCCAAGAAACGCTGGCGTGACGATTTGGACTCGTTCCTGACTGATTGACCAGAGGAGGCAAAACACCGGGATAGCTGGAAAGAAATGGGGGAGGCCTTTGCCCAGCAGTGGGATAGAATAGACTGATTAAAAAAAAAAAACGAGATCATACCTTGTAGACACTGAGTAGCAGTCACCTGTGGCTGGTCGAGGCTCTGAAGAAACCAATGTCACATAATTCAAGGTCATATTGAAGCGCATTTAGTTGCGAACGTAATTTGTAATCGCATTTTCTTTTTCAACGTGGATAAGGCTGCCTCAGCTTATAAATAATACTTTAAACCTTGTGTCGTTCAGTGGTAGTGACGGGCCTGGACTACCTTGACTCCTCTCGAAAGGACTGGCAGTATCACAGGACAGAATTGCATCCCAGGATAAGGGGGGCTCGTGTAGAAGAGCTAATGGCTAGATAATCAGACGCTCGGATCGATCTTTAGGTTAAGCCGCGTTTGCCTAGGTTTTCTGTGGATGGGTGACCACCCATACTGAGTTTCCTCCGTGCCTCGGAAAGCACGTTAAGCCGTTGGTCCCGGCTGTCAATTGCAGATCTTTGACAGTTGTTACAGGTAGTTAGTGGCCCGAAAGTCTGACAACCAGTCTTACCAACGGGGTAACTTATTACCCAGTACTGACTGGGTTGTGGATTCTAATCCAACAGATGATCTGTTTGGTGATGGATGGACGAAGATTTTATTGGTATGTCAGAAGTACTGTGAGAGGAATTTATGAAAGTCGTGTTAACCTTCCTTTATTTATGTTTTCACTTCAAAATTTTGCTTCACTTTGTTATTTTGAATATTTTAATATGTAATATAATTGTCTCTTTTATTTTTATAATTTTAGTTACTGTAATTGGTTATAAACACAACCGTTGTAATTAAATAAATAAATAGGCAGTCGCTCCATGTAAAATACTGGTATGCAGCTGCATCCGGTTAGACTGAAAGCCGACCCCAACATAGTTGGGAAAAGTCTAGGCAGGATGTAGTAGAACATTGAAGGCAAGTTAAAACGTTGAAAAAGAACTATTTTATGCATCATCATAATTCTTATTTATTTATTTATTTAACAATTTATGTACACACTAAATACAGAAAAGAAGAAAGGAACAGAAAATAGTACAAAGGTGATGCTTATTTCTAAAGAAATCTCTTCCAGCATACCTGCGAAAGGAGATAATAAAAAAAGAGATGTAGACATAGTGTGTAAGAGAAGAAGAGAAAATTTAATACATAAAACAGAACTATATAAAAATAATATACCAAATATTATGGTATTCATAAAACAATATACTAACAAACTTATAAATACAAAGACAAAACATATCACAAAATAAATATTAATCTATAAATACAATAAAATAAATGATGATAAATACTTATGCAACTATGACGAAATGGAAAGATAATGTTCTTTCACTCTTCTTTTGAAAACTGCAACAGTTTGGCAGTCCCTAATGTCAGGCAGGTAATTCTTCTGCCCTTATTCCATTTTATTTGTGGTCGACGTAACATGTAGTCTTCCAAACTTCTCTACAAGTCGTCATCTAATGTCATACGACTGTAAGAATATTCTCAAGTGACATAACGATGCGTAATAAACAGACAAACATGTTCGTTACGTATATTACGTCAAAACGGACTGATTTCAATGTAAATGACTGACTGGTCAACAACTTGTTAGTAATTATGCAACGAGATTTTATCCCACTATGGTTGCTGTGAATAGGAATATGGTGTAAAAGAAATATTATCGATATAAAAAGTACTATAAGTTTTTAAACTGACATGTTCACTAACATTATGATTAACTCTAGAAACGCTGTTGCAAGCACCATGATCACGGAACACCCACCCGCAATAACTTCAGTTTATCCGTGATCATGGTGCTTAAAACAGCGTTACCGCCGAAATATCGGGAACTCAACACAAACAGAAACATGGTAAATATCCCGTTTCTAAAGTTAATGATAAAAAGTACTATCATAACTTCCTAACTAATATTTTAAATGCGGAAGTAAGTTTGTTTGTTTGTTACCTTTTCACGCCTAAACCACTGAACCGATCATCCTGAAATTTTGCATATACGTTGTCAGGTATACAGAAACGGACATAGAGTACCTTTCATCCCTAAAAAAAGTACTGTTCCCGAGGAAAACAACAAAAACGTTCTTATGATAATAGATGGCGCCACGTATCTTTCGAATCATGATTGAATTATTTTACTACAAGCAGAGTACAACCCGAATTGATTGTCAAATTCTAAATTAACACGAGCGAAGCCGCTGGCAAAAGCTAGTTACCGATAGCCTTTTTCCAACTACATTGGGGTCGGGTTACGATCTTGGATGCAGCTGAATACCAGTATTTTACATGGAGCGACTGCCTATCTGACCCCCACAACCCAGTTAGTACTGTGTCATAAAATACTCCTTGGTAAAACTCGTTGTCAGACTTTCAGGCAATGACAACCAACGGCACAAAAGTAAATAAAGTAAAAACGAGAGCAGTAGTGGCCCAGTGGTGGCGGCCCCGACTTACGAGCAGTAAGTCGTGGGTTCGAACCCAGGCAGGCACATTATTTTGTGTAATTTATTTCATAACCACTGCTCTCAAAACGGTGAAGGAAAACAGCGTGAGGAAACCGGCATGTCCTAGAATCAAAATTCGAAGACATGTGACATCTACCAACCCGCAATGGGTCCGCGTGGTGGATTACAACCTATTCCCTCTCATAGAGAGGAGGCCTGCGACCCAGCAGAGGGAATATTATAGGCTGATTATGCATTATGCAAAGTAAAAATAATAAAAACCAACACAGCTCCGGTATCGATACATTTCCCAGCCTTGCTTAGTTATGAGGACTGCAATTCTGCATTAATTAGTACTTATTACGTCAGTATGTCTTCAATGGTGGGATATAGTAGAAGTCGGACAGACCTTGACTTGATTCCCATACCTATTACCTATTTAACAGATACGTAATGTCTCCTAACGAAGAAATTATAAGAAACTAGCTGTTCCCCGGCATGCGTTGCAATGCACCTTTTTCCTATCCTACCTACCTACCTACCCTACCTACCTACTTACCTACCCTTCTCTACCTACCTACCTACCCTACCTAACTACCCTACCTACCCTACCTTTCTTTTTCTCGCCGTAAAAACCATCCTTGAACTCCAACGAACATTAAAAAAAAAAAATGGCCAAATCGGTTCGTGCGTTCTGGAGTTATAGCGTCAGGAAGGAAAACCCGACTTATTTTTATATAGTAGACTAGCTTTTGCTTAGGCGTCGCTCGCGTTAATTTAGAAGTTTGGAAGTCTTTATTAGACTCCGGACCCAGGTTGGTCGCAGCAAAGAAAACCTGCTCAGGTTTAGATTCATTAATGACTTCGACCTAGAGTGTAAATGTGGTGCTGTTCTACAAACAATGGGGCACTTAATATCGTGTCCTGCGTGTCCTGTTGTTTGTTCACTACAGGAACTGATGGACGCTACCGAAAGCGCCAAACTAGTAGCTCAGTTCTGGGCTGACACTATTTAGATTGCCATCGACACGCTAAGAATTTAGAATTTGACCAATTCGAGCTGTACTCTGCTTGTACATATAATTCAATCATAATTCGAAGTATACAGGGTGTAAATAGACCCTTCACGAAGCCGTGAACCAACCATTCTGTACATCAAACTAAGTAACTCTACGCAAAAATTATTGATGGGAAACGACTTTTTTTTTAGGGGTGAAAAATCACGTTTTACGTTAAAACTCAATGTTACGCACTCAAAACTTAGTGCTGATGGATGGATTGAATAGTAAGGGGGTCGTGAAGGTGATTAAAGTAAAAATCTTAGAAACAAGTATTTTAAAAAAAACTTGAGAAAATGTTGGAACTTTGACCCCCAATATCTCTGTAACTAGAAGGTTCCCAGGTATGGTGTAGAACAAAAAAATTATCGCAATGACGGGGAGTACAAGTACCTTTCAGCTTCGTTAAGGGTCTTTTTACACCCTTTATATTCTGATACTTATATTTATTAATAAATATAAATGTTGTGTTTGCTTAATAAATTATTTAATTGTATCTGGACTTATCTCGTCTTTATCATAAAAGTAAAGTATCAGTTTTATTAGGTCACTCTCTCTACATTACCACTACAGAATCTCCCTTTTTTACAAGCCGGTAAAAACACGTGGTTAGTTAGCCTTACCCTTGAATAAAAAAATATACCAAACAAACTTGCCGATAAGATAACAGAATGCACTCCATCAATGTTACATTATTTTATTGTTGATTGGCCGATAAGGATATAATGCAGCAATGTAAAATAGAAAGATCATATAATCATATTTTTTTTTTTTTTATAGATCATTTATTTGCCAATAATGTAGGTATATTTCATTTATTCAATAAAAAATTTACATTGTGTCTGAATGTGTTACATAAAAAAAGAATTGTTAATTAAACAGAAAAAAAATAACTCGATAAAAAATCATCTACATAAAAATTCATTGAAATATTTACATGTTATACTTACAAGAAAAAAAACAAAAATTTCAATATAAAAAAAAATATCCAATGCAAAATTATATAACATAATAGGTAGACAAAACATAAAAAAAGCATTCCATTCACTAAGCAACATTACTATCATTATTAAAAAACTGGAGTAACTTTGTGTTGTAAATCAAAGGATATGTCCATTATTTGCAAATATCCTTAATTTTCATACAATTGTTTCCTTACGATCTTTAATAGTGTTTATAAGTCAGTTAAACGTAAGTATATTGTATGGTCCGTTTGTTCCGACTAATCTCCGAACCGGGTGGACCGATTTTGACGGAATATTTTAGAAAAGGGATTAGGGTTCCGTGCAAAAAAAAATGAAAACCCTTGAAATTTTTAACAAAAAAGGGAATTTATATAATCGTTTCATGCGGACGAAGGTTCCGAGCAACAGCTGGTTTAGTAATATGGCTAGACAGGGGATGAAGACGGCTGATAGATGCATGGAAGAAGTCATGCTGTACGACTCCAAATAATTGAGTCAGGACACAGCACAGAGGAGTCTTGGTATCCACGACTGGGCCTGGGGGCGTTATTGTCAACATATACAACCCCAGCGTGTCACCGCTTACCCACTCTGAAATAAAGAAACTGACAGCTTTGAATGGCACTGGGTACTTCTGACACAAACTGCCATACAAAGCTGTCAGTTTGTGTCAGAAGTACTTTCGACACCACGCACTTCGTCTGTACTATTCCTAGATATTACCGGCGCGGAGATTTCGTACTCTGTGGAGTAGGAAAAGGTCGACATTAATACTTAGTACTTGTCAAGTTTTGGAACCTACTATTCAACCCTTTTTTTGGGATGGGAAATCATCAAATGACCCTTCCCGCTCAGGGCGGAGCGGAAGGGAGTGTCAGAATCGTACTGACTAAAACCCATCCATGTTCCTTCTTTGCCCTTTGTGTTCTAGGGCCGTGGTATCTCTTTCAAACAGTCCCGCAGCCCCGGCAGGAACCCTTTAGGTTCATAAAAAGAGGTTTCATAAATTACTATAACCTTAAATAAATAGAGAAAGCGTAAATAAAATTCACAATTATAGCGTAAAAGTCCCTGACCTTACCCAACTTGCATGCATGCATATTACAAAACATTACGCAAATTAACACACAGTATTAGCATAGTATTGTTGATACGGAATCAAACTAAGAATACATTATGGTATGTTAGTCATATCAGCTGTGGACACCTTATGTCTGATCTTCAAAAGGATAGGCAGAACTACTCTTTAGAAGCATATTACCATACATACTTAATCTGTGGTTGTGGAGCTGTGTCGCAAACTATGCTGCACCTCCTATCCTGCCCTCTTAGCCCAAAAACATGCAGCAGAAGTGACCTTTGCGTTGCCCCCGACGACGCGACGTGGAAGTAGCGATGTTTTGGGCTAACAAAATATAAAATTTGTCGTGCCAGCGATACGAAGAAGAAGAAGAAGACTTAATTTAAAGTTGAAGGTACGGCTCTATGTGAAGGACATCGTCCAGGCATATATCAGCAAAGCAAAAACCTGCTTATCGTAGTGAAATCACAAAAAACTTAGAAGGAAGACATGTCTGAATGACTCTGACAGGTGCGCTGATTGGTTAACAGCTAACATCGAGCAGTGGCGGGCCCAACAATACGGCAAGCCCATAAGACAAGCAGACTGTTCAGAAACCCTAACATCATGAAGAGAAGTGGTCATAAGGAAAGAAAGAAATAAAAAATATTTATTTGTCGCAGGGACATGACGTGCATCCAAAGAGATTTAAAGACTTACAGAGCGGTCATTAGGAATATTTTCATACAAAAATTTTGATTCTGAACATTTTCGATTTTGACACACGAATACTACCTGACAAGCGGGCGTATGACACTAGACAGAACGATTTGTTACTAAGTAGTAACAAGTATTGGATTACGATTTCCTTCGTCTTGTCCCGTCTATCGCTTGTAAATATATATATAAAAAAAAAGAAATATAATATATATAAAATTACAAAATAAATATACAACGCATAAAAAATATTTATAAATTCAACAGGACGGAAAATAAAATAAAAAAAGTAGACTGCGAAAAGCAGGTTACCACTCAGCATGATGCTGTGCTATGGGGTCTCACAGCACAGCGCTGGTTTTCAGTGGTCACCCATGAAAAAACTTACAAAACGCATAAATGTTTTTACATGAATATGAAAATAAAATAAACAGTACTTGGGTTAAGGCGAGCCAAGCTTTTAACCTTGTATGAAAGCACCGCACTCATGTAAATGTTGATGGATGGAGAGGGAGAGGACGACCAAAGAAAAGATAGACGGATTGTGTGAGGAATGATATGAAGGAAAAAGGAGTAAATGATAAATGTAGAGGAAAAAAAGGTGGCGAAAATTTTTGTTAGTTTCCAATAATCCGGTCCATACTATGATTTTCGCAAGAATTGAAAAGTAAAAGATACGTGACTTTTTAGTGGTCTTACAAAGGTGGTCCACTCAATGTGCCCGACATAAAATAGTTCTAGGCGTTTTTTTTTTTTTACCTCACTTAATAGGTACAAAGAAAAAATAAATAAACATTAAAAAATATGAATGTTAATGATGTTTACGTGTCAAAAGGGAGAATATACCTACCCAGCGCTCGAGTCCAGTAGATCATCGCTCACAACAGGGTGTTTTAACTACGTCATGCGTCATAATATTGAATAATATTTTTATATTTAAATTATTAAAATCTCATAAATACCAATTTTTTTTTATGAATGTTTAGTAGTCATTGGATACATGAAGTGGGCTGCCATTATAAGACGACTTAAAAGTCACGGTGTATACAAATAGAGATTACGATCTACAATTATTTTATCAATAAAAAAATACTGTCAATCGATCTACAAAATCAGTGCGTGACTTTGTCACCGAATGAAAGTTGTTCGTCAGATATTATTCACACTTTTACTGCCTAGATCGCGGAAACCGTTTACTTTTTTGCCAACGTCGCTAATTTTACGCTTGACGGCAAATAGTTTTGATATAATTAACCACGAATTGTCAATTATGTGCTATTGATCGTTTGGATTAAAAGAAAAAAATATGAGATGGAATTTTCAAAACTGGGGTTTTTTGTTTGAAAAGAAATGGTTAAAGTTTAGTTTTCCTAACCATAACGTAACATCACGCCTGTAATCCACATTTCACATCCACATTTTCCCAGTTAGTAATAGGGGGCGAGCCAGTTGTCATCAACCGGGCAAAAATCCAGACTCCGTGACTGCGAAATTCTCCATAACATTTTACCCGACCTGGGAATCGAACCCAGGACCTCACGCTCAGCAGTTGCGCTTGCGACCAATAGACCAACGAAGCAGTTTTCTTAAGCAATTTAGTAATATCTCAATTTTTTGAGATATTCCTAAATCCAGATTTTCTTATTCTTATGCTTTATTGCACACAAAACAACAAAAATATACATACAAATTGCAATAACATATGTACAATGGCGAGCTTAACCCAGAATTGGGTTTTCTTACAGCAAACCAAATTTCGATAGCGAAATTTGCATAAGAGGATATACCTATGTGCATTAACATAACATCTCATTACTCTCTCATTTTGTTTTTAATACTGCAGAAAACTAGACTAGAAATCCTTGACCGATCGTAAAATTACTATCGAGCTACCTATTTGACTATTAACTATATAAAAAAAACCATTTTCTTCCGTGAAATTAAAACTTGAAAATAACTGTACTTCTCTGGGTTCCATCGATTTTCTGTTCATCATAAAATTATCAACCGAATGACGTCATATGCTGGACATAGGTCATAGGTTTTCCTCAATTGTCATCATATTCCTCATATTAGTCATTAAAATAGGAAAACTACTCTACAAACGTCACCTTTTGCTTACCACAAAATAATAACAGCCGCTCGGATCAATCTTCAGGTTAAGCCGCGCTTGCCTAGGTTGGTCTGTGAATAGGTGACCACCCATTACATACAGAGTTTCCTCCGTGCCTCGGAAAGCATGTTAACCGTTGGTCCCGGCTGTCATTTGTAGATCTTTGACAGTCGTTACAGGTAGTCAGTGGTCCGAAAGTCTGACAACCAGTCTTACAAAGGGGTATCGTATTACCCAGTACTAACTGAGTTTTGGAGGTCAGACAGGCAGTCGCTCCATGTAAAATATTCTACTGCATCTGGGTAAATCTGAGGAAATCGCCGTCGAGGTAGACCGCGACGAAGGCGGTGTGACGATCGGATCTCGTTTGCGGGGCGAATATGACCAGATATCGCACAGGACAGAGAGGTTTGGAAGGAGAAAGGGGAGGCCTTTGCCCAGCAGTGGACACTCAAAGAGGCCAACAAAAAAAGAAAAAACTGGGTACATTGGAAGTCGATAACCATATATGGGAAAAGTCTAGATAGATGATCTTTTTAATACACAAATCTTTCCTCATATTAAAGATTAGCTGCGCCCTGCGGTTTCACCCGCTTGAGTTTCGGTTCAATTTTTATGTATCAACAGTTTTCTCAGCGCATCCCATTTTATAGGCAAAATTTTGCTACTTTGCGTTACATTATTGCAATTTTCTTAAGTATCTCTTATTTTTCATTTGAAAACAAATTATATCCTATGTAACATCCTGATAATTTAGCTATTGATGAACAAATTATTAAAATCGGTCCAGTAGTTTCGGAGCTCATTCGGTACAACCAAAATAATCTTTCCTCTTTATAGACTACCATTAATTATTTACAGACATGTACCAAAAGCGAAGCACACGACGATGGCGGAGACGCCCGAACTCAAACGAATAGCCGAGAACACGAAGATACAGAGCAACGTCAAGTATCACGCTGACTTCGAGAAGAGCAAGGGGAAGTTCACACAGGTATGTACACAGTGGCGTGCAGTGGTTCACCACGGAGGGTAGGCCACCGCCACGCACATAAATCGCGGGTATCGGTATTAAAAAAAAAAAAGAAACAAAAAAAAAATGAAAAAGAAAAAAAAAAAAAAAAAAAGAAAATCAGCCTGTAAAAACAAAAGTTATAAATAAAGAACTCACCACTTTATTCAAGGTTCAAATCACTATTTTCTGACGATGCAAACAGAAGAAAGATTCGGCCACCTCAAATATCTAATCCAAGTGGGTGGGTGATAGTTACAGAACACGTCACTTGCAAGATATCCGAAGCGGCCTGTTAAAAATGAAATGAAATGAAAAATATTTCTATTCCTATCTACTTTAGAATTATGCTTTTCTATATCTAACCTTAACTGGCCGTTAATACTAGTTTCAATACGTGATTTACCAAATGTATTTAACTTTAAGCAAGCCTCTAGATGTTTTTCTGATAGGTCATGCTTTTTTGCCGAGGAATGAAAATTATGCAAATCAATGTACCCCTCACTCCACTTACTGGAAGTATTAAACAAAATGCACGGAAAACAAAATAATTTATTTGTGTGTATACAACCACATAGCCAGCTGAATGTTGCATAATTTTGAGTACGAGCGGGTACGGGCTGAATTATCAGATTTTTGGATTCATTCTCGTAATTCGGGTGTACATCTACCTTTCGACACCACAAGAATCTTATCATTAAACGATAATTGCGAAAACTTACTGCTTTTAACTTCTAACAAACACACATTTTCTGCGCAAGTATCACAACAGAACACCATTTTTAAGTAAATAAACAAATACTAAACAACAAATCATATTTACATTAATGTTCGTTTCAAAACGAATAACTGATAAGGTTTAACTTGGTAAGATATGATAACATTCAAAATCGCATTTAAATTTGCTTGTCACATGAAATAATAATGGCGTGACTAGGAAAAAATTAATTCGTAATTTGTTAAAAAAAACACTTCCAAATTAAATTGCATCATTGTCATACCTAAATCATATGTAAAATCTGTTAACAAAATTTTGCCGGATAATACTGAGTCTGACAGCACGTGCTTGTCATACTTATTTTAAAAACTCCCCGAAAATCAAAGCGAAAAATAAAATTCATATAGTTTTTAATTATTTTTATAGGCCTTTTGCTATTTTTTAGGTATAAATTCAAAAATACCACCCTATTTTTTTAACTGGTTATAGTAGTCATTAAGAAAACTATCGTGTTTGTGTGTAGTCTGTTTCTCGAATTCGCCGGAATTTCGGTTTAATTTCTACAAATGGCAACTCTGATCTTCATTCATGTTAATCTATTTAACCAATCACAGGCCGTCTCCTTTCCTGGGAGACACGCCTATAATCTAGACATGTGTGCCGTTTATACACACGAAAATATGCACCAGTGTGCGTAAATTTATGAATCGAAAATACTCTACAACCGATTTCGCCTTACAATTGACGACGCGTGGTTAGCTCACAGTATTGTGTGAGTGTTACGTCACACGGGCGCGACAAGTTGCTATAAGTGTTATAACAGGAGTTTTAACTTTTAAAATGATTTTTATTACAAAGTTATAATAATTGCACTTGAGTTGGCGTTTATGATAGGATTGATAAGGTAGGCTAGGCCTAATTGCCTCTATGGACGGCACGCCCCTGTATGTACAGCTCCACCAGAAAAGCATGCTTGGATGTTCGTGCTTCCGAATTTAAGAGAAGGAATGACATAAGTCCCAGCACACATAACAACTCGGAAAGGGATCAGCACCGTATAGCCTTTCGCCTCGCCGCGTCGCAAACAGGCGTCAACGTAACGTAAGCAAGCGGATCAGCAGCTCCGATACGTCTCGCCGACCGCTGGTTGACCTAGCTGGCACCAGATCAGTTTGAATCCGATCGTGAAGTGTAGCGCACGGTTATGTCCCGGTTCACAATACGCGAGATGGCTATCATAGCCATAGCACTGGACGACGAGGAAGAAGAAGAAGAAAGAGCAACAGTAGTGTGCGTAAGGGTGGACGAAGAGACGTAAACTCGCGTACGGAGAAACGTAAGCGCGGGGACGGCGAGCCGATTAGTGTGCGTTGCAGTAGGGAGTTTCATACAAAGAATACTGAGCGGTTCGAGTTGATACGGTGCCGATCCCTTTCCGAGTTGATATATTTGCTGTGACCTTTAAAGGGAAAATCACAAAGGCATGTATCTAGTGCTAGTAGATGAAAGAAAAATAGATGAATTGTTTGATGTCATGGTTAGGTAGAGAGTGAACTGGCCCAAAGAGGTCCTTCATGGAGAACGTGCGGTGGCTGGCCGTACTTGGTGATGGGGCTGCACGGTATGGCGGGCTGATACCAGTAGTAGTTACTAGCTGTGTCCGCGTGGACTTGACCGAAGCTCTGAAAAATAATAATTCTCCCCGTTTTTGCTCCTTTTAGTTGTAGCGTAATGATATATAGCCTATTCCTTGATAAATGGGGTATCCAACACTAAAAGAATTTTTCAATTCGAACCAGCAGTTACTGAGATTAGCGCGTTCAACCAAACAAACTCTTCAGCTTTATAATATTAGTACAGATGATGATTACCCCTTACCTCTTGGCATTAAAAGAGCTGAAAGCAAAATGGCTTTCAAAAGAACAGTTTGGAAGTACTATTTGAAATCAGACCAAATTGCTCATAAGCTAGTCATTAGTAGTCATAGTAATTATTATAATGTTTCTCGTATTTTGGACTATTTGTATGTATTATAATATATATTAGTTTATTTCATTTTATTTGTATAAATGTGTATTAGTATGTACCTTTACAAAATGGTATTTTTCTTATTTATAATTTGTACTCTATCACTATGCTGTCCTATTTGACCCTAAGGTTGACTGCTAGAGAATGCCTTGTGGCATTAAGTCCGCCTATGTACCACTTTTGTACATGAAGTTTAAATAAATAAATAAATTAACTTTTTTCTTAAATAAATAAGTTAACAAAATACTGTGATTCCCAAATACAGCAATTAACATTATTAACATATAAGCTTTCCTAAAATTGCAACTCGTGAAGGTCAGGTTGCAATCACGAAGACACAGCTATGACCTTCAATCCAGTACAAATCTTACTTGCAGGTCGCAGACGACCCCGAAACCCTCAGAATCAAAGCCAATACGAAAATTATAAGCAACGTGGCCTACCACGGAGAATTGGAGAAGAAGGCTCAAATGGAGAAGCAGCGGCAGATCAATGAGAATGGAGAAATTGTTGGTGAGTTGGTTACCAATGTTGGTAACAGATGTTGGTGTACGCTTCTGTTTTATGTTGGTTTTGATGTTATGTTGGGTATGTTGGCACTTTGGAATGAATCTGGATATAATTTTAATAATCATTGGTTTTTACATGGCAATAAATTTGTTTTCTTATTACGTGGGAATACTTCACATCACTGCCTTCCCCTTTTGGGAAGTTCAAGCGTGATGAAAATTATTCATCATCATCTTTATAAGCCCCATAAACAGTGTCCATTGAGTTTCTTGCCCATTCTTCTCCATAGAGATCTACGCCTTGGAATGGGCAACTTCAGTACTTTCACAAGTTATTATGCCTAGTGTCTGTGACTGTAGCGCGAACTCTTTGTTTTTTGTGACATTCAAAGGTGCCTGTAATGGTCTCATTGAAATAAATGGTTTGAGTTTGATTAAAACATTAATTTTAGAAAATAGAAAAATACCTCTTGTCGGCCATAGTAATATTGTCATACGAGAGAAAATAAAGATAGTACACCACTTAATATTTTAACGTTTCATAAATTAATTCTAAGTCTCGATCAACTCTTTTAATGACTTATAGAAGATAGTAAACACATTACCCCATTAATAAGTAATTAGGATTATCCAGATTCAGTCTAAGCATATTAAAAATCAATTTACATGGATCAATACAGTTACGACCGTTACAGCAAGACTAATCGGTATTTAAGTTTCTATATCATTCTATTATTTTGAAGTAATAATCAGTTAGTTAAAACTAACAACTTTTTACCCCCCCCCCCCTCCACATGGTGATACGTGGTGAGGATCTTTAAATACAGGTTAACAGCTATAATCTAATTTAATACTGGAAAATTAAGCCGCTGTAAAAGTTTCAAGGTCACGCACCGCTTTTCGGTTTACAAATGGAAGTTCAAAAAAAATACTCGTGATATCTCACTACACCCCCCCTCCCCCCTAGTTATATTTTGTGATTTTTCCGAACCCCTCCCCCCCCTTTCGAGCCTCACGTGATTCATGGACGACCCTTTTATCGTGTGTTTTTTTTCTTTTTTAGTGCCTAATCTGGTGTCAGAGTTTTTATGCCAACCATTGGCCTCTGACTTGGCTCTACATGCCGTCGGGAAATATCTCTCAGGCATGCTGGTTTCCTCACGATGTTTTTCTAGTAAAAATGATTTTTATAGTCTTGCTCTAACGGAATCTAGCTGATCAGAAACACACATATCATGATGCACAGTCACAATCGTATCAATGTGGTTTTATGTACAATCATAAGGTTTTTGACCATATGTTGCTAACTTTCATTATGTCGTCCTAATCGGAAAAATAACATTTACATTCGAAATATAAATCTACATTTTACATACTCATAATTTACTGATGGTCTGGTGGTTGCAAGAACTGCTCAGCGTGAAGTCATTGGTTCGATTACCGGGTGAGAAAAGTGTTATTGATTTTTGACACTAGGAATTTCTCAGTAGCAGCCACAGAGTCCAGATTTGTGCCCGATTGATGGCAAAAGGCTCGCCCCCTATTACATGGGACTTAAATATAACTGGCGAAATGTGGGTGTACTATTAGTTACACCTCTGCCTTACCCTTCGACGAGGATTATAGGCGTGATGTTATGTTATGCTATGAAGTTCTCAATATTGGTTCCGGAGCCTTGATAATTACCCAATTGATAACAAGAAGCTCGTCATCTAAAGGGGTTTGACGCAGTATGTGCACTTCGCAAAATGTGCACTTGACGCAAAATGTGCATTTCGCAAAATGAGCACTTCGCAAAATGTGCACTTGTCGCAAAATGTGCATTTCGCAAAATGAGCACTTCGCAAAATGTGCACTTGTCGCAAAATGAGCACTTCGCAAAATGTGCATTTCGCAAAATGAGCACTTCGCAAAATGTGCACTTGTCGCAAAATGAGCACTTCGCAAAATGTGCACTTCGCAAAATGTGCACTACTCAAAATGAGTGTGGTGAGTAGTGCTCATTTTGAGTTGCGTCAAACCCATCTAAAGTCTTACATGAATATAATAACTGTTGAAATATGAGAAATCTTTGACACCTGCCTACCAACTCAGAGAGCAAAGGTGTGATGTTATTGCAAATAGTATTCTATTTTAAAATAAGTAACTACTCAAGGAAAAGTGCTAGAAAAACTATTTTCCTGTTGCAAGAAAATAGTTACAATTATGCTCCAAATGAATGATGTAACCAAGATTTTGTAACAATATTCTGATTGAAAAGAGTGTCCATGGATTTTCTTGCCCATTCTTCTCCATAGAGATCTACGCTTTGGAATGGGCAACTACAGTACTTTCACAAGTTATTATACCTTGTGTCTGTGACTGTAGCTTCGCTTTCTTTGTTTTTTGTGACATTCAAAAGTGCCTGTAATGGTCTAATTGAAATAAATGGTTTGAGTTTGAAGGAAAGAAATCACTACCTAAAACATCTGAGTAAAGCATTATGTCATGTTATTAGCCCAAAGGATAAACCAGATTAATGCGTTAGATATCCATAATTAATTCATGACTACCAAACAATAATAATTCACATAAATGGGAATCATTTATTTCTACATCATGGGAAACATAACGCCTAACAGTTTTTTTGCGAAGGGAATCAAACCTACTATCTTTCGCTCGACAGCCACGCATGCAATCACTGGACTAATGATCAGGGAATAGAAATTGGTGGAGTATGTTTACCTATATTTCGGGGAAGTAATGTAGGAGCTCGTGGCTAAATAATAACAGCCGCTCGGATCGATCTTTAGGTTAAGCCATGCTTGACTAGGTCGATCTGTGGGCGGGTGACCGTCCATTACATACCAAGTTTCCTCCGTGCCTCGGAAAGCACGTTAAGCCGTTGGTCCCGGCTGTCATTTGTAGATCTTTGACAGTCGTTACAGGAAGTCAGAGGCCCAAAAAGTCTGACAACCAGTCTTACCAAGGGGTATCTTATTACCCAGTACTAACTAGGTTGTGGAGGTCAGATAGGCAGTCTTTAGTATTTATTGACCCTTTTTCGAAACAAAAAGTAGGGCCCTGCCTGAAGGGCTCCTGAAACTTTTCATAGTATCAATTTAACGTTCTTATCACGCCAGCTATCAAGTTTTCTTGCTAAAATACCATCTGGGCTACCAGCCCCCCGCAAAAGTAACTACAGGATATTAATTCCCTGTAATTTACAGTTTTATTCCTGGATTTTAAAGGGAAGAATCCATTTGTAATAACTTCCTTGAAATTTAGGCACACACACTACCTATACCAATCTCTGCTAGTAAAACCAATGAGTAAAAAAAATTAAAATATCAATGTTATTTTTCCGACCCCCCACTCATATGTTTCTAATACATTCCCCCCCCACTTAGAACTACCATCGGACAACTATCACCAACAAATCGATAACTACGCAACAGAAATGCTGGCACCAAACGTACCACCACCGAATCTGCCACCCAAGAACCATTACCAGACGCCATCAACTCAGTACCACCCACCACCGCCCCAACAACAGCCCGTGGTGCACCAACAACAGCAATCTGTGGCCCATCAACCGCAGCAGCCGCCCCACCAACCTTCAGGGCACAACAGACAGTACCAGGAACAATACTATAAGCCCAAGGAAGAATATTACCCCCAGTATCAAGAATATCAGGGTCAATATTACCCCCAGTATCAGAATTACCCGGCTCAACCACAGAATCCGTCGCAGCAGTCTCAACAGCAGAAGATTGGGAGGATCCAGGATTATGACCCTATCAGTGATGGGCCTAGGGCGCCTCCTAACACGCAGAGGGCGTCGGCTACGCTTATTTATAATAGCACTAGTGATGGGAAAAGAGGTTTGTTGTTAGATACAGTGTTTCTTTTTTGACTATTTTTGAATGAAAACTGTATAGTTTTTTTTTTCTCGTATATATGGACCTAAGGGCTTAAATCGTTAGATTTGGTCCACCCAAAGACATTCGAAGAAAATCGTAATCCAATACTTGTAACTACTTAATAACAAATCGTTCTGTCTAGTGTCACACGCCCGCTTGTCAGGTAGCATTTGTGTGTCAAAATCGAAAATGTCCGACATCAAAATTTTTGTATGAAAATATTCTCCATGGCTGCTCGATAAGTCTTTTAAATTTCTTTGGGTCCACCACATTACGATTCGTGGTCGCGTTCTGTCGCCTCTGACACACAAAATGCTGCTGGTTGCCATGGAAACGCCATGTCCAGCATGTACTGAAGTGAGCTGTCGTGTTTCTGACGATACATATAGGGCGGAAGGGACATCGACGCGCAAACACGTATTTAGAATTCACATAGAAATATTTCATCGGTAATTTAAAAAAAAAAACAACTGCTCTATACATTTTGACCGTGTAGGTTTGCACAGTAGAAAATAGCAGTTTTTTTTTTTTTTATCAGCCTGTTCTGTACCACTGCTGGGCAAAGGCCTCCCACATTCCTTTCCAACTATCCCGGTGTTTTGCCTCCTCTGGCCAATCAGTCAGGAACGAGTCCAAATCGTCACGCTAGCGTTTCTTGCGCCTGCCTCGGTGACGACGACCGTCTACAGGCACCCACTGTGTGACGATTCTGGCCCATCTGTCCTGACCCATCCTGGCAATGTGACCCGCCCAGTCCCATTTTACCGATGAAAAATTTCTAAATGATGTACTGAACACGGGTTAACCGCTCGTGCCATCCGACAATCTGCCATCCGCAATGGAAACTCCAAGAATGGGATGTTTGAAATCATATTTCTCAGTATTGACACTTATCGCTCGGCATAAGTATAGTAAGAGCAAATCTAACTATTTAAATCTTTGGTATGGACTCTTTTGAAATACTACACCTAACGTTTTGATGAAAAAATAGTCAAATACCCTACAAAAAATATTTTTTATTACCTTATTTTATGTTTTCAGTCAAATCTTCACTCATTCTATGTTTTTCATTATTTTTTGTGTTCACTTGCCTACATGTCTCTTGGTTTTGGGAATGTTGTTTTAAATAACGCTTGTAACGAAACTGCGAAGTTTCTCAGCACTTGACGCTTTGCAACAACTTTATGTGTCGTAAATGTCTTTGTATTACCACAAAAAGTCTATGGGGATACTTTCAATAAGGTGCAAGACCCCCAGGGTTACGAGCCATCCGGATTTTTGCCCCCCTATCCGGCCTTTTGCCCCCCTATCCGGCCTTTTGCCCCCCTATCCGACCTTCTTAAGTTTAGGAGTTTTTTTTTTAAGAATAGAGACTTAAATTCTTACCAAGGGGTATCGTATTATCCGGTACTAACTGGGTTGTGGAGGTCAGATAGGCAGTCGCTCCATGTAAAATACTGGTATTAAACTGCATCCGGTTAGACTGGAAGCCGACCCCAACATAGTTGGGAAGAGGCTAGACAGATGATGAGAGACTTAAATTACTACTGAAAAAAGGCCCAGTTGATGGCAACAGGCTCACCCCCTATTACATGGGACTTAAACATAACCGGCGAAATGTGGGTGTACTATTAGGTACACCTCTGCCGAACCTTTCGGGAATTACAGGCGTGATGTTA
The DNA here is from genome assembly GCA_905220335.1 of Noctua pronuba. Lineage (NCBI taxonomy): Eukaryota > Metazoa > Arthropoda > Insecta > Lepidoptera > Noctuidae > Noctua > Noctua pronuba. The sequence goes on along the minus strand of LR999919.1, from coordinate 2,884,455 downwards.
TGTGAAAAAAAAGGTAAAATGTCCGCACTTTTTTGCTTTCCAACTTTTTGGCAATCTTACTCAAGGAGAGCTGGAATCAATTAGTTATTTTAACCTTTTGAACGCTATTGTCACCTATACGTGACAAGCAACCGCATGTACGCCAACGACACAAATATGTGACAAAATGGTAGGTGAAATTGTGGCTTGGCGTGGACAATCAGATAGAATCTCTTTGGTTTCTTCGTACAGAACTTACATTTAAACAGTAAGGTACCTATTGTACCTAATATCTTCACGCTGCACCACCAGGTTCTCACCAGCAACCTGTGCACCAGCAGCAACAGTCCCGTCAGATCGGTCGCGTGACAGACCTGGATCCTCTCGCCAACGAGCTGCCCAGACAGACTGCCAACCATCATAGTCAGAATCAGGTAATAGCGATAACATAAGATACAGTACCTTATGGCTGCCTTTACAACAGTGATGCGCAGGATTCACAGCGAGGGATTTGCGTAAAATTCATAAACACATAGCTAGTTTAACTCAAACTGTAAATAATAAGCTATAATGGATCTAAAAAGACCCTTAACGAAGCCTCCGTGAAGGGTCCGTTAACACCTTTTATTATTGCTTATTTTCCCATAAATCCCTGGCTACGCAGCTTCGCACATATACAGGGTGTAAACAGACCCTTCACGAAGCCGTTAACCAAGCATTCTGTACAGCAAACTAAGCAACTCTACGCAAAAATCATTGCTGGGAAACGACTTTTTTTTGGGGTGAAAAATAACTTTTTACGGTAAAACTCAATGTAAAGCATTCAAAAGATTGTGCTTATGGATGCATTGAATAGTAGACGGGTCATGGAGGTATTTAAAGTAAAGTTAACATAAAAAAATTGTATTAAAAAAAAATTGTGAAAAAGTTGGAACTTTGACCCCCAATAACTCCGTAACTACAAGGTTCCCAGGTATGGTCTAGAACAAAAAAATGATCGCAATAGCGGGGAGAACAAGTGCCTTTCTGCTTCGTTAAGGGTCTATTTACACCCTTTATACACAAAAAAAATCTTACGTTTTTTGCAGTTCGATGCAGGTCAGTGTCAGGTTGTACGTTGATTAAAATATGATTCGCGTCCGTAACAAATATGGCTTTACAATCATTAAAATCGTCAATACAACCCTCTAAGATCATTTAATCCCATTGAATGACTTTCTCATGAAATAGTATATAGTCATAGGGAGTAACTAGGGTTACTTACCATTAATTACGTTAGTCGATCCCCTTCTCTGTGGTGAGATGTCGTGAGATTTAACTTGATCCCCTCGCAATCTCACGTGAGGTTTTTCAAAAGTGTTTTATAAATACGTTAATTTGGGCTTGATTGCGTTGGATTTATTTAAAAAACATAATTTGCTAAATTATTTTAATAATAAAAATAAAAAAACCATATTCAATATTATTTTGTAGGATTTAGATATATTTTAGTGGAGAAGCATGTTTACTCATAATTTCACACTTTGTCTTGCGGGAAAAAATATACGTGATATTTGCCGAGACCCCCTCTCTCCCTCGTGAGATTGAGTGATATAGGGTTAGACCCCCTCCCCCCCTTCAACGCCTCACGTAATTAATGTTTAGTTGAAAAAAAATGAAAAAAGTTGTATACTTTTATTCAATTTAATATAATATTAATTGTATATTTTTTCTAATTTCAGCGGGTATACGTTGCCATGTACGACTACGAAGCGAGCGACAGCGATGAGGTAATTCCATTTATGCTAATATTAACGTGATACAAGCAAACTGCACAATGAAAACACCTGGTATTGCTCACTATAAATGATCAGCACTCATATGTAAATTATTTCATCACCACTGCTATCACGGTGAAGGAAGATATGGCTTTCACCGATCCGCACCGGGCCCGCGTGGTGAATACGGCAAACTTCCTGTAAGTGGAGGTTTGTCGTATCCACCACCCTTGGGGTAAAGTACCCCAGTAGTGAAAACGTTGTTGGTCGATTTGTAGGAGGGAGGGAAGTGACATCGAAGCACAAATGTATTCAAACCAACCTACCAACCATTTTGCAGTAAATCATTCAGAATCTTCCCACATAATTTTTTTTCAAAGTTAATAAAAAATACGCTCCAAGACGCCGCATCGCTGATGTTGGCGATAAGTCTGCGAGGTTTCGTTCGGAAATCGAAATCGGAAAAAAATGTGGTATGCATGAAAGAAAAGATATCTTTGCTCATACTATTTAATCACTTTTCAAGGTATCATTCCGCGAAGGCGACCTGATCTCAAACGTGACCTCAATCGACTCCGGCTGGATGACAGGCCAGGTCCTCCGCACGGGCCGCACCGGGATGCTCCCAGCCAACTACGTGGAGCTGACGCCGTCAAACTCAGTACCGCACTATGACAACTGATTGCCCTTGGAGCGACCGGACGGAGTATATTGGTTGTGCAGTAGCTGATGGTTGGTATGCTTTGTAGTTTTTGGTTGTTAGGTTGCTGTCAGAGTTATAATAACGTGTGTTAGGAGGGTTTTTTAGAAATATTGGGTACTGGGTAGTACAATGCATGCCGTATTGGGCTACCCAGCATCCAAGTGTTCTTTCTTTTTGTTTATTAAATATCTAACTAATATTTTTGCACTGAAAAAAATATAGAAAACGTTTACCTTATCCACATAACATCATGCATAGGGTGGTTTAGTAACCAATCCTTTAAATAAGTACTGGTCGAGCTTAAAGTTTTATAGCAAACGGTTAATTTTGGTGAACCATCCTAGTAGCAGGAGTTTTTCGTCAACCATTTACTTCTTAAATATCATTTGGTTGACCATTTATCTTGGACACATGTGACTGACACAATCGTAGCAACCATATGCTACAAAATACTTCCTCATTCAATTCCATATAGTCGTTGAAAACCGTAAATTATGATTAAAAATATATTGCAATAAAACTGTAAGGTTAGGCTTTTTATAAATCTAAGGGAATAAAGTAATAAAAATGTATGTGCCTTCAGTACTAAAATATTCACGATTTTTACGAACTTTTTAAATTCTGTTTAAAAGCAATAATGTTTTACTAAAAAAGTCAGGATTTTTGGCACTTTTATATCTTTAACCTAACCTTAATTTCTACACCCTGTAGATTATTATAATAATTATACCATTTTAAACTTTTTGTCGACTATGCAAAATATTTTAACCAACTGGCTGGACCAATTTTTTATGTCAAAATTTTCACGAGGTATTTTCATAACTTTTGCAGCAAAAATCATAAGAATTTTAGCTTTTTATAAATTGCCACTAGCATTACATTATGTAAAGATTTTTATGTATAAATAATAAGCAAATAAAATTTACTTTTCGCGAAAATTATTTATAATATTAAGATTTAAATAAAAATAAATCGAGGGCATATTCGCACCACCTCTTAAATAGTTACTTACATTAAATCAAAATCATACTCAACAATTCTTTTTAAAGGGTGGCGCAAATAAAAAAACTCTGTTTTTAATTTTCATATAAATTATGATATAATTTAGATTTTCGACGAGCATGAATATTTTAGTCTAATTGTGACTGAATTGAAATAAAAAACCTTTTGTGAAAGGCTGCACTATTGTACTGTATAGAGGCCTTAAGTTTTATATAACTTTTAGAAATAAAATAACATTAAAAACTTGATATTAAAAAAAGTATTTAAACTACTTGCTTTTCCATTTTTAATTCTGACTAAGTCTTAAGCCTAAATTTTAGCAGTTTTAAAATATTTATTTTTACTTTTAAATTAAAATATTTTAGCGAACAAATTCTGTTTTGTCGTAAACTGTAAGCTTTTAACGCTCATTCCATTTTATTTCTTTATGAAACATTGCTTTTATTTAGATCATTCCGATATACATATTACTGTAAAACATTTTATCCATAAAATGTTGAGCGTCACAGAGATATGATTTTTTTTTCTCATTCTTAGTTTAGGCAAAAATACTTTGAAGATTTCTTATGACAGAAGGTGGCTCGATTTGCCGATGAAGGCATTGCTTTTTTTAGTAAGTATTTATATTTTACTGTGTAAGAGAGTATATCGGGCATTTTTCCTAACAAAAAGAAAAGTTTTTTAAGTAAAAAAAAATTTTTTCTCGGAGAAATCCTTAAAAAAAAAATTATGATACCTAGAAATATGTCCGATACTAAAAAACATGAACTATGTTATAACATTGCTAAGAATTAACATTAAAAGTACCTGGTTACCCATAAAGGGCAGGTCCGGAGCTTGTAAATACACTTTTCTAGTTTTTAAAATATATTATGAGTTTAATAAAAACTCTTTTGACACAAGATGTAAACACCTGCATAATATAGGCACTGTTTTATATATAACATTCCATATTAACTTTTTTATGACAATAATTAAGAAGCAGGTTTTTGGGATTACATAGAGTAAGAACTGAATAAAATATCTTTACAAATGTTTATGTAAAAACATTGAGATTATTGAAAAATATGCACTTGAATTTGCAATTTGCAAGTCAATAGTTTTTTCTTGTAGTCAGACTGGGGTTAACTTAAATATCGGTTGGGGTATTAGTAAGCCCTTGATAGGGTCAATTTTAATCCAAGCTGGGGTCGGAGCTGATCCTTAGAGAGTTTGGTTGTTCATAATCGGGGTAAATATGACCCTGTTATGGGGTAAATATAGTTCGCTAAATGGGTATAACTGTTACCCGTGGGGTAAAACTAGCCTTATATTGGGGGTAATATTAGGCCCCTATGGTGGGGTAAATATTAGGCCCCTATAGTGGGGTAAATTTAGACCCCTTAAGGGAAAATCAAGATACACTGTTTAAATTATTTCCTCAATATATAAACTGTATATTTTTCTAAATGTGTTTATGTCGCTTCAGATGTTAGCCTGTTATAATAGGTGTTAGCAATAACTGCATTGTTGAACTAACTGTTATATCTTAACCATCACAAATAAACGCTATATATTATATAGGACCAGTATTAAGTTACAGTGCCTTTTGTAATATTTAATAAATTTTATAAGCAATTTTTATGGTTTTATTTGAGTTCTTCCCCCCTTATCTGTACAAACGCGTGGCCTGATTTTGGGTACATTTAGCACACTTGGTACAGCTTCTCAGGCAGGTCTACCGTATCTCAATCACAACAAGAACGAGAGAGTGCAAGAGAGTTCAATATGTTAAAAAAAAACTGTCCGATCTGTGATAATATTATTAGGTGTGTAGCCATGTAAGTTTCCTCATTTGAGTACATTTTATTTTATTTTAATCAATTTTTCTTGTTATACAAAAAGAAACAAATAGAATCTAATCTCGATAGTATGGTTGGGTTAGTTTGTCTATAGTTGCCCGAGATTTGGGGGGGGGGTTTATCATTGAAAACCCACTGCCTACGGCCTTCCGCTAGATGGCATTCAAACCAAATGAAATCAGGGCATGATATACATGGAGCCTAACTATACTACTCTGTCAAGAAAGTATCGAGTATCGAAATGTTAGTTATTCATCCAAAGTTATTTTATTGCCTTCAAAGAATGCTCCTTTAGAAACAATAAGCTGGGAAACGACTTTTTTTGGGGTGAAAAATCACGTTTTACGGTAAAACTCAATGTTACGCAATCAAAACTTAGTGCTGATGGATGCCTTAAATAGTAAAAGGGTCATAGAGTTAATTAAAGTAAAGCTAAAGGCTTCTCTATTACTCATCATCTCACCAGACACCTACTTACTTCCGGGGCTGCGGGACTGTTCGAAAGAGATACCGTGGCCCTGGAAAACAAAGGGCAATGAAGGAACATGGATGGGTTTTAGTCAGTAAGAGTCTGACACTCCCTCCCACTCCACCCAGAGCGGGAGAAGTCATTTGATGATTTCCCATCGGTAAAAAAAAAAAAAAAAAAAAAAAGGCTTAAAAAGTGGTTATAAAAAAAAAAACTTTTGAAAAAATTGGAACTTTCACCTCCAATATCTCCGTAGCTAGAAAGTTCCAGGCATGGTCTAGAACAAAAAAAATATCGCAATGACAGGGACAACAAGTGCCTTTCGGCTTCGTTAATGGTCTTTTTACACCCTTTATGTTCGTATCTCTCCGTGCCCAACACAGCGACTCGCTGCTAATGAGGTAGGTGTAACAATATTAAACTCAAAATTGCGTCTTTTATACATTTATTGACTATAATATACTTCATACAATGACTAACCTAAATCATGCAACATAATATCTTATTCCAACACTATATTATTTAATAATAAAACCTTATAAAATATTCTATAACATAATACTCCGTGAAGCAACAGCGCGAACCTCAGAGGTCGTGTTCAGGCACTTCTTAAGGCACCATTTTTTAAAAATAAGTTTCAAGTTATGATAATATGTTAATTAATTGTATTTTTATACAACACAAAACCTCCTGAGTGGTCTCTCGGACCAGGAAACAGAACAACTGTTGTTCTAAGAGTTCTTAAAATTCGAAAAAAAAAAAAATAGGAACTGACGCGACCAGCTAACCAACATGTATGGTAAAACTAAAAAAAAAAGTGAATTTCCAAAAATTGATCAATTTCATTGTCTGATACCACACGAGAGGTTTTGCGTTATTATGTTACACCCACTATAACTGCTAATCAGTTGGTTTTCTGTGTTATAAATTGTTAGAACATTTCTAGAATGATTTCCTTCCTTTCTTGGTATACTTATTGGCGTTATGGAGTTATGGTGATGTATGTTTCAAGCATTGTCGCCAATTGACATTAAGATTGAATAATTTTGAGAGTCTGAAAACTATAAAGAGACTATATACTTATCCAAAGTTTAATGTGTTTTACCCTTTGGAAGGGTAATGAACATTAAACCCGGGTAACAAATAGGTTTCGTGGGTGGCAAACGAGCAGGCGGTATGAAAGAAAATAAAGAAAGAAAGAAAGAAAACATATGTAGTCAATGCCCCCTGTGAACACCAGCAAGGCGTTGCTGAAATATGTCTAGTGCCGTTTATTGCACCTTTAAGAATTTTACCCTAAAGGGTAATTAAAATTAAATTGCGTGTAGATTAGAATATAAACTTGAAACTTATTTGAAATAAAAAAAAATATCTTTTATTTATAATAAACATGCATGTCGCCGAGAGGCGACTTATTAGACATTACTTAAATAACAATTATAATCTGTGATTACATAACAACCGAATTAAAGTTAACTAACATAATATGGTGTGTAGCTGCCTTTATTTATGACATCTATTTTGTGGCGAGACCTGGCGATTTTTTTAGAATATGGCAACATTTCTAAAATCTGGAGATGAATCTCATGTAATGAGTTGACATTAGGAGCTCACCCCCTACTATGTTGACTGGCCAAAAGAAGGTGAGTAATACAGGTATACCTCTGCCTAACCCTTCGGGGATTACAGGCGTGATGTTATATAAATGGGTGTTCTAGGTCTCGCACACTACTAAACACTAATCAACACGTAACCCACGGCAATCATCATTTTAACACTGGCAACTGACCAGTAATTTTATCGTAATCTTCTAAGTTAAGCAACGCATGCCGAGGTCTGTCCGTGGATAGGTAACCGTCTATTAAATACCAAGGGCCCTCCGTGCTTTGAAAAGCACGTTAAGATGTTAGCCCCGACTCACGGCCGTCACATTCGTAGATATTTGTGAGACACAGGTAGTCTGACAACCAATCTTACCAAGGGGTATCATACTGCCCAGTGCTGCTAAGTTGTGGAGGTCAGATAGGATACAGGTCAATCGCCAGCTTATTACACTAATTTATAATACGGAATTATTAACTTAACTAGTTTTATAATAATGTAAACGAATTTTTATAAAAGATAAAGTTTAGTCACATTGTACTTGAAACAATATTGCCACTTGGGTTCTCCCTTACAACAATATTGAATATTTTTTTGTTTAATCGATTTGAAATTTCGACATTGGAAATTTTAAAAGGCTGTAATAGACATTGCGCGTGAGTTGGATTATCAAGTTCCAACTCAGTGCTAAAAGTTGAAAATCCATCAAAAGGCTCGAGCCTAAAGACATTTAAATTTTCCACTGCCATTAGTTTACATTATTGTAAAAATACTTACCTAACATATAGAGTATTTATAACTAAGCATAGTTTGTTGAAAAACTATACAATAATCTCTTAAAAAACTATACATTTATAAGATATACAGTACCCAGACTTAAAAATACGACATATCTTTGGTCGGGTACTGGCTATATAATCTATTTTGAGTAAGAATGATAAATGAGGTGAAACTTGATGACAAGAAATACTCCATGGCCCTGCATTCAAAATATCTTTCCTTTTACGAGCCATCAATCAATCTAATATTCTCTCTACGAGTTCCATATTGAACTTTTTTTCACAAACATTTTTTTTTGTCATATCCTTGAAATATAAAACAGTATCGACAAGTCTAAAATAACCTATTCACTAACTAACAAGCAGTACACTGTCGTAAGTCGCTAGCATAGTGAATAGACTGCTTTAGGATAATCACAAGAGAAACCCTCTTGGTGCGCGCGCGCATATTGGCTACTAAAATCGAGTAATTCTTGGCAATTTTTACAAATAGATGATATCGACACCTGCAGGGAATAATATCGTAACTCAGTTTTTGGCAATTTTGAGTTACAATCTTATTCTTGCTGAACAAAAATGCAGTTTTTTTTTTTGCATCACCCCTGCAGCTAAATTCCTTTACGTAAAGATAAGATAAGATAGCGGCAGGGGTGAGTACAAAAAAAATCTGCATTTTTTGTACAGCAAGCATATTATTGTAACTCAAAATTGCCTAAAACTGGGTTACGGTGTTATTCCTTGTAAAAGTCATAACAATAATAGACAATTTACAGCGATTGTCAACATACAATACACGTAGTCTTTCGCCCACATTTCAAATCCTGGTTTTAAATTCCTTATATTTTGTAAATAATCTCATTTCTTATAGCTAGTCACCAATTTGTGCAACGGTAACATAATTTTTCTTATACAAGCATACAGTGCACATCAGACAAAATTATGTCATGGCCGTATGAACCATGAAAAAAACATCTTATTTTTAATTGTATTTTGTAAGTTCCGAATTAATCTACCGACGAATAGTCCTTTATATTAACCTCTGATTTTAAATTCTTATCAAAATCACTGATTCTAAATATTTTGGGCACTTATGAAACAACAGATGACAGGTGCATGGTTCAAATTACTTGTTTCGTATGGAGAAGAACCGGCAATATGGCACTTCCATACTGCAGTTGATTTTAACCGTATGAACATTGGGTTACTGACGTGTGTTTCCAATTTTTACTTTTGTCAAACATCGTGCGTGTCAGTAAATATTTATATTATAATTTTTGCAGTCAGAGGTAAATAACAAAGGACTATAGCATCCATTTACTTGCCCTAGTTATTATTGGTAGCGCATAAAAGTAATGCACTGCAGTCATCGACTCTCTCAAGTCTGTAGGTAGAGTTGTCCGGCATGTGTCGGACGAGGTCGTCCGTAAGACGAACGCGAGCGCCGTTCGGGCCCGAAACTAGCACCGTCTCGCATTCCTGTGGACCAAGGAATAATAGTTAATTAGTGAATTACGTAGATCTTGAATGCGTGAATCATCATCTGCCTAGCCTTTTCCCAACTATATTGGGGTCGTCTTCCAGTCTAACCGGATGGAGCTGAATAGCAGTATTTTGCATGGAGCGACTGCTCATTTGACCTCCACAACCCAATTAGTACTGGGTAATACGATACCCTTTGGTAAGACTGGTTGTCAGACTTTTTGGGCCACGGTTCAGTGGTTTAGGCGTAAAACAACAGACAGTTAATTTCACATAATTATAATATGAGTATGCTACCGATTGTGTATGAATGGCAAAAGGTATCAATCTATCATACTTTGCGATAATTTTGATAATTTTTGGACATTATCAAACAAAACTACTTTATCAAGATGTCTTTATCAATGAATTGAATTTATGTTGTTGAATTGTTATTTTTATTCATTGACATTACTGTCTTATAACTTATTAATATTTACCAGTGAGGCGCCGCGGCATTCGGATCATTTTAATCGGTTTTCATTCAACATGTTTATTCGGCACAGTTTGGCATAAACCTTCGCTGGATCCAATGTTTCAGTTGATTTTTGCCGAGTGGTACACATACACACTGGACATAATATTATACCTATGATCTATTTCAAAAGCATCTGCATAAACATCACGCCTATAATCCCCGAAGGTTAGGCAGAGGTGTACACCCACATTTCGCCACTTATGAAACCCTAATAACAATTTGTCCGCCCCGGGAATCAAACCCAGGACCTCATGCTCAGCAGTCCGCTATTATGTTTCAAAATAGCCGTCAGACTCGTACTGACTAAAACCCATCCATGTTCCTTCTTTCCCTTTTGTGTTCCAGGGCCGCGGTATCTCTTTCGAACAGTCCCGCAGCCCCGGCAGGCATCGCCCTTGCGGACCCCTTCCCGGTTGCTGACATCTCTTTGAGGCGCGCGTGGAAAACGAACGCGCCGTTGACACGGCACCATGATACCTCTGCCTATACCTTCAAGGAATACAGGTATATAATGGTGTATATTTACCTTAGAAGCATGCACAAGTGTGTTCAGCTTGTGCAGCAGTTCGTGCGCTCTGCACGCGTGCAGGTACAGCGCGCTGTATATGTTGCTGCCGGCAGGACACACGTATACTGTGAGTTTTGGCTCGATGCGTCTGGAAAAAGTAAAACATGGTTAATGCGGACTGACTTGGAATCTCGGACCGAAAAGGTTACCCTTATAAGGGTTATTTTTTTAGGGTTAGGTGAAAATCCCTAAAGGTAAACCCGTATTCTCGTGAGTAGGGTTATTAAATCAATAACTGGTTCACTCAGAGAGTTCGTTTTAGTACTTAAAAATAAAACGTTACCGTGGGAAAACGCACGTAGCGAACGGCAAGCGCGACGACGAGTTCGATGAACTTTGTAGCTAGGCAGGAAGTGAACAGCTGATTTTACACGTCGTTCGTTAGAGTATTTCAACATCCACTGTTAGATTTTTAATTTTAGCCGTATTATTTACTTAAATGGAGTTCGGCGTACAGGGAATGTAATATTACATTGAAAAAAAAAAATCGGTTGAATATGATTCAAAATAAGGAGTTGAAAGCACCCTGTCAGTTTGTGGGTTAACCCGTTTATATTTTCTTATATCGACACTATTTACGCCTTCACAAGTATTCTGGCATAGCATTAACTTTCCGCCATAAAAACTGGCTTCATTTAGAATGATTAAATTTTATACTAGTATCAGATAGATTTCTATTTCTGGTTGAATTGGAACAGCTCCAAATTGGCGGTTAAGTTCGTGTCATTCAATTAGAAATGTGCAATCACTGTGTGTTTATCGGTTACATTACGAAGCTGAAAAACTTTGGAAACAGGAACTACCCAGCGTGTAAACGGACCCTTCACGAAGCCGTCAACCAAGCATTCTGTACATCAAACTAAGTAACTTTACGCAAACAATATTCCTGAGAAACGACTTTTTTTTTGGGGTGAAAAATAACCTTTTACGGTAAAACTTAATGTAACGCGTTTAAAACATTGTGCTGATGGATGCTTTGAATAGTAAACGAGTCGTGGAGTTAATTAAAGTAAAGTTAAAACCTTTAAAAGTGGTATTTAAAAAAAACGAGAAAAAATTAGAATTTTGATCCCCAATAACTCAGTAACTAGAAGGTTCCCAGGTATGGTCGAGAACAAAAAAAACTATCGCAATGACGGGGCGAACAAGTGCCTTTCGGCTTCGTAAGGGTCTTTTTACACCCTTTATATTTAGAAGATATCAGTGAGGAAGAGTAAGGCTACCAACGCTATTTTACTTGTTTATTAAAAATACTTACTTGGCATGCAGAGCGTTGAATAGACGGATGCCGTCCGCCAGGCCACAGATCTGGATGATGTCATCCCGGGACAACCTGTATAGAAATGCAAACTGGTTAATTACTTTATTTACAAACTAAAAAGACTCGAGTTTGAGAAAATTCTATGAGCTGTTTTGCTGTCTGTATTTCCTATCTCTACATTGTGCTCACATATAGAAGCAAAAATATTGTACCCAGGACTATGTAATATATAACTTGATTTGAAAAGAGTGTCCATGGAGTTTCTTGCCCATTCTTCTCCATGAGATCTACTATTTTCGAATGGGCAACTACAGTCCATTCACAGTTATTATACCTGTGGCGGGACTGTAGGTAGCTTATTTTTGACTATGCAAAAGTGCCTGTCACGGGTCTATTTGAAAAAAATGCTTTGAGTTTGCACGGATTCCTTTTTTCAAATTAAAAGTAGTCTAAGTTACTCCTTATAATTTCAACTATCTGCCAGTCAGAATTTATAATTACTGACTGGTAAAACCAAGGAATTATGGGGGTTACCTCAGCAGATCAGCGCCTGAGAAATTGGTGAACGTAGCGGCGTGGTGGGCGAAGCGTTGTCGCGCCAACCACGCTTGGGTCTCCGATGACGTCGCCTCCTTCGACAGCCCCGAGTTCTGTAGCAACAAAACAAAATTTAATCCTCTATCTCTTCTTTATTTATCTTGGAGGTCTCAGAGATCACGGCTGTTATCACGTAAGGTTAGACAGATGTGTGTCTTTGCTACACCCAGATTTTGCCAGTTATGTTTGAGATGGGTGCGGTCCTAATGCCGTAACCGGATCACAAATCCAGCTTCTGGGAAATTACTGATAGAAAACCCTAATATGACTGTTTGACCGAATCGAACCCAAATCCTCTTTTTTTTTTTAGATGGGAAATCATCAAATGACCCCTCCCGCTCTGGGCGGAGTAGAAGCGAGTTTCAGACTCGTACTGACTAAAACCCATCCATGTTCCTTCTTTGCCCTTTGTGTTCCAGAGCCGCGGTATCTCTTTCGAACAGTCCCGCAGCCCCGGCAGGCATCGGTGCTTGCGTACCCCTTCCTAGTTGCTGACATCTCGCGTGGAACACGAACGCGTCGTCGACAAGGCACTCAAAACCTCTAAGTGCTTGTGGTCACCGACGAGGGAAAAATAGAAAGATTTTAAAATGAATGACGAGTAATAGTGATTCCGATATCCTGTTCACACAATAGACAACTGATGTTTATAGCTGAGGATAAAAAGCAGGAACGCTTTTAAACAACCACATACTTCGTATTTGTAAGACAGCAACCATAATATAAATATACATACATAATAATGATCTTAGGAATTGATTGGTTTCTATTCAGCAACCAATGTCTATTTATTTCTGAACTAAAAACCTTTCCCTCCGATGCTATACGACTGAAGTGATACTGCCGTTACTTCATATTTTTTGTTAACCAGAAACTTCAGTTATTCTTGTGGGCTCAGGAACCGATCGCTACGATTGTTCTGATTGAAATTGACTCAAATGTGTAAGACTGGTGCTACAAAACAACTACAACTGCCAAAGATAAATGGTTGTCAATTTACTCTGGTTGCTGACAACGCAACTAGCATTAACGGTGATTAAATATAAGCAAAAATAGAAAATATACGTACTGAGATATTTTAATAGGGTATTTGCCTGAAAAAATCTATTTAGTCCGTCAGTTAGATTATCAAAAAATATTGGACACGTATGTTTTCTTTTGTCATGTAAATGAAAAATGACCAGGATTTTTGTTACTTTTTACTGTCCAGTAAAGTCACGTCGTAATTTTTTGATTATATGACAAAATAATAAAATACCTATTTGTAATCTCCTTTTAATTTCATTCATTTTTATACCCTACTCGATAGATTTGGTTGAAAAAAAAAAATACGACTTACAAAAATTTAGCCCCAAAAATCCGCCATATTGTTTTTTTTTAAAACACCTATCTAAGGACACGGGTTTTTTGACGATAAACGACCTAATGATACCTTAATCATCGAAATCCATCCAGCCATTTGGAACATACCGAGGTAATAAAGAAATGTACAAAAAACAAAGAAACATGCAAAATACGAACGAAAAGCATAACCCTTCCTAGGCATTGGGGTAACAAAATTGATTTTTAATGGCCATCATATGTTACCTTTTCAGGATCCTCGGCAGGTTGTGGCAGGTCCGGCAGTATGGCGCCGGGCGAGTGGCACGGCGGCGAGTTCACCTTCACGTCGCTCGTCCTGGACACAATACACGATAACATTTAGAGGTTTTTAATGATAATAGGCTGATGTTAAAGCCAGAATGTTTTATTTAAAAAAAAACTTTTTGGAAAGAAATTCGCTTACTCAAGTTTGCAACTCATTTTATTTGTAAAAAAAAATACACGTTGGAGTGAATGATACGCAGATTCGATCTAGACTGTTGTTATATTGATTATTACAGGTAGCACACATTATTAGTTTTTTACGAGTACCCACATGACATACAATACACGTCACACAACAAATGATTTTTTATCGTGTCACGAAAAATACATGCGAGTACCCCCCATAATGTTTTTTCAGCCCACCCTGTTAGGCGCGAATTACACAGAAACGGTGTAAGGTGCGGCGCAGGCGTGGAATTTATAAGGAAACGACGAACGAATTCACGACATGTCGCCTACGAACATTTTGTATGAAAACGTTTTGAAGCGGCATCATGCCTGCGCCGCGCCTTCACCGTACGCCTTTTCTGTGTAAACCGCCCCTTAGATAACTACGTAATTAAAGGAAGACCCCCTAGGTCCTAAGACATAATAGATTGGTACGACCTACCCACGTATTGCATCCATAATACTAATATTATAAATGCGAAAGTAACTCTGTTTGTTTGTTTGCTACCTTTTCACGACTAAACAGCTGATCGGATTGTAATGAAATTTGGCGAGCAGATAGATTATATCCTGGGGAAGGACATAGGCTATCTTTTTTTTTCCTCACTCATACTCATCAAAATTACCACGTGAGCGAAGTCGCGGGCAACAACTAGTTTGTAATAATGGCAGAAGACTTTTCGTATCACAGGGTGAATCATCTACCAGAGAAAAATAAAAAAACTTTTTTGCAAAAAATAAAACCGACTTCAAAACCACAGAAAAGTGAAAAATAAACTTTCAGAAGTCGGTGACTTTTGTTTGTTTGATACAGTTATTTTTGTCAACGACTACAAAAAAAAGAATCATCAAAATCGGTTCACAATTGGCGAAGATATCGCTGAACATAGACACAAAAAAAAAGATTCAGACGACTTGATAACCTCCTCTTTTTGGAAGTCGGTTAAAAACAAAATAAAAGAATTGCTAGCAATAACAAGATCTAAATCTATGTTTATGCTGAATCTCTTAACGGCTCTGACAATATAAACAGTGCAAGAATCACGGATGCTGCCAAATTCTATATTTATGTTATTCGCGAACGGCCTTCTGACTGACCGAGTTACACTATCTCTGAATTGTGTTTTTATTTACATTTGAGTTCGCTCGCTTTTTCGGCGACTTGGTTATTTTGGCGTTTGCAAACCAGCTCAAAGTATACAAGGTGGAAGGGACACCGACGCGAAAACGGTTATCACGTATTCAGTAAGTACATCATTCTGAGCCCCCACAAAGAAATTTTTCGTCGGTTATAAAAAAAATCCATCTGTCAAGCCATATTTTTTACAGCCGTGTATACCTGCTAAGTGCAAAAAACATAAGAAAATTTGAATTTCGCGCTGGCGCTTCTTAAATGGATATCGAAGAATAGGTGGAAAATCTAGGAATCTGCGAAAATCACGAACCTAAGGGCAGTGTGTTTAGGCCTATTTTAAACTTGTATAATGATTGGCATAGACAAAAGTCAATTCATAACATTTTTATTCTCTCCTTTTTAATAGGACAAGCTGTTAAGAAATATTGCTGGTATAAAATACAGTAAAAAGTACTCACTCTTGGCAATACGACGGCTTCATTTGATTGTTGGAGGCAAGGATTGCTGAAACAACACATTCACAAAATTAATCTATACTTAATATTATAAAACTGAAGTGTTTGTTTGGTTGAACGCGCTAATCTCAGGAACTACTGGTTCGAAATGAATAAATCTTTTAGTGTTGGATTGCCCATTTATCGAGGAAGGCTATAGGATATATAACATCACGCTACGACCTATAGGAGCGGAGCAAAAATGGAAAATGTTGCAAAAACGGGGAAAATTGTATTTTTTAATAATTTTACGCGGACGAAGGTCGCGTGGAAACAATTCCTAGGCAAACCATTTGCTTTAACAAAAACTAAAAAGATACTAATCGTGAATAAGAAGAGACTGCCTTATTGGTCGAGTGGCCGCAAGCGCGACTGCTGAGCATGATGCCCTGAGTTCGATTCCCGAGTTGGGCAAAGTGTTATTGAGTTTTTCAATCAGGAATTTCTCAGTAGCAGCCACGGAGTCTGGATTTGTGCCCGGTTGATGGCAATAGGCTCGCCCCCTATTACATGGGACTTAAACAACAGTGGGTAGGCACATTACCCGCGCGGCTCGAAAGCCCGCTCCGTGAGTTTTGTTATTATTGTTTTATAGCCACCTCACCACCTGCACAGCAATACTCAGGCTGTAAATAAGTTTGGCTAGTTGTAGGTAACAATATACTCACCATTATGTGGTAAAACGGGCTTGTTGACCACTATTGGGCTTGCAATCTTCGGGGCCACACTGCAACAAAAAAACAAATAGGTTTAGTATTTTGTAAATTCTCTTTCAATAAGTTATTTCACAATATCGACAAAAATTATATATATTTAGTCCGTCAGTTAGATAACCAAAAAATATTGGACAAAATTTTTTTTCTTTTGTCACATAATCAAAAAAATACGACGATACAACGCATCAAACTTCAAGAGAGGGGGCTTGTGACGTTACTGGACAGTAAAAAGTAACAGAAATTGTGACATCAAACGAACTCGCGCTTCAACGCGCTGTATCGTGGTCATTTTTCGTTTACATGACAAAAGAAAAAATACTTGTCCAATATTTTTTGATATTCAAAACTTTTTTTCAACACTATCTTTCAAAGACATATCACCAAAACCTTACAGAATCCTGTAGGATGTTACGAACTATATTTAAATAGTACAATCAGCAAAGCTGTGGGCCCGCATATTGCAAAGCTGTGGGCCCGCATATTGCAAAGCGGGTGCCCTGAGACAGCTAGACGAGGTCACGGCAGACCGAGGAGAAGATGGCGGGAGACCTTGGATGGCTTTCTCGTTAATTGGCGAGAAAGCGCAGCATCGAGAGAAGTGGAAGGAATGCGGGGGAGGTCTTTGCGCAGGAGTGTCAGAGAGTGACAGTCAAGGATGAAACAAATTATATACACCAGTGGTGCTCAAACAGTCGTTTGCGGGAATCTGTTTCTCTGATTTCGATGAACTGAAAAATATTGCATCTTTCACGAGTTACCCATTTTCTTGTGAAGCCTTCGAACAATTTGCTACTCAAATGTCAATCATCTACAATTCCCAGTACTAACTGTGTTGTGGAAGTCAGATAGGCAGTCGCTCCATGTAAAATATTGGTATTCAGCTGCATCCAGTTAGACTGGAAGCCGACCACAACATAGTTGGGAAAAGGCTAGGCAGATGATGATGAGAGGAACATCCGAAAATGAAGTTTTATGCCGACCATTAAAGAACACCATAATCGAACAACCATTTTAGTTTCTTATCACTGCTCATAACACATAATATGTACCTAATCTGCGTAGGCTATTTCCTGAATTAAATCGTATTTGTTTTGCGCTCTATCTGTAAGTGCTTTTATCCATGTATGGATGGCAATAGGGTCGCTCCATAATATTACTACTACTATGTACCTACATCTCTGCCTAACTTTTCGGGGATTTTGCGATAATTATCGGACAGTTATCAGATAATTATACACACTGATCTCTTTATATTTTGCCTTACCAATGATAATGTAACAACTAAAATATCATGTAAAGAAGGACATGTATAATTACTATTCTTTTTTTATTTGTACCCCCAAACTTGGCGCCCAAAGTTGTGGTTCAGGCACAATCGTAGCTTGCCTCTGCGCATTACAAATGCTTGAATGCTTCTTCAGCCGATTCAAGATGCCCTGCATTTCCTTTTTGCACTTTCGGCATCTCGCCCACAAACCGCTGTTTTTCTTTCTATCGCACTCGAATTTAGTCCAAACAGGATCTTTATTTCTCGGCATTTTGGTAACTAACACCATTGGCGTATCTAGAGATATTTTCCAGGGGGGGCCTGGCCAGCTTTTTTTTTCGATTGGAAATCATCAAATAATCCCCCCCCCCCCCGCTCGGAGTGGGACGGAGTGTCACACTGTTACTGACTAAAACCCACCCATGTTCCTTCTTTGCCCTTTGTGTTCCAGGGCCGCGGTATTTCTTTCGAACAGTCTTTCAGTCAGCAGAATTGTTGAGATACATTGGGTTAGACTTCATTCGGCTTCCTATTTACAAGTGGTCAATGAGCAGAGCACAACTAGCATCGTAATTCGTAAATTAAATAGCTCTACTTATACTTCTTATGTAGGTACCTTGTCGCTGTAAAGTCATGTTCATGCCTTACTTTACATGCTTGATCAGTGAAATGCCTCACAAAAAATTTCAAATCAGAATCACAAGGCCCACAAGGCGATTTCTTTACCAACTTGAGCTAGGTGTAGGAAGTAGGTACTTAAATTAAACAATTAATTAGTACGTTGCGTGAATTATGTATATTTCGCCTTTATTTACATACTAGCTGTTCCCCGCGACCTTCGTCCGCGTAAAATTATTAAAAATACAATTTTCCCCGCTTTTGCAACATTTTTCATCGCTGCTCCGCTCTTATTGGTCGTAGCGTGATGTTATACAGCTTATAGCCTTCCTCGATAAATGGACTACCCAACACTGAAAGAATCATCCAAATCGGACCAGTAGTTCCAGAGATTAGCGCGTTCAAACAAACAAACAAACAAACAAACACTGCAGCTTTATAATATTATATTAAGTATAGATTTACGTCGTGTTTACATGATGACGGAAAAATTGCACCATGTTATTGGTGCCATTTTTCCGTCCATAACAGTATTCCTAAATAACTTTCGAGATAATTAAATTTACCAACTATTTTTTGTGTCTAACCTAGAATTTCGAATCGGTAACCCAAAATCCTGGGGTGGGCACCAGACCATTCTGGGGTAGGCACGGCCCACCCGGCCCCCCCCCTATATACGCCTATGACTAACACTCTGGTCGTTTAAATAGTGGAACAGTAACATGCAAAAGTAAACACAGAGCACAAAAAATTACACAATTTTTGTGTCTTTTTTTTTTTAAGTTGACACTTAACGCCTTTGAAACGTGTGAAAGCAGCAAAATTCAAATAAATTATGTTTTTTTTTATTATCAAGTTAATTATCAAGGTGTATTAGTAAGATAATGATCATGATAATTATCAAGTTAATGATCATCAAGGTATAATTTACACTAATATTATAAAGAGGAAAGATTTGTATTTTTGTGTGTATGTTTGTAATGAATAAACTCAAAAACTACTGAACCGATTTTAATTTTTTTTTCACCATTATAATGCTACATTATCCCTGAGTAACATAGGCTATATTTATTACTAGCTGTTCCCCGCGACCTTCGTCCGCGTCAAGTTATTAAAAATACAATTTTCCCCGTTTTTGCAACATTTTTCATTGCTGCTACGCTCCTTTTGGTCGTAGCGTGATGATATATAGCCTATAGCCTTCCTCGATAAATGGACTACCCAACACTGAAAGAATCATTCAAATCCGACCAGTAGTTCCAGAGATTAGCGCGTTCAAACAAACAAACAAACAAACAAACCCTGCAGCTTTATAATATTATATTATATTATAGTATAGATAGACTAGAAAAAATTAGAGGGGGGGGGATTAGGGGAAAATAAAATATCCACCTGTGCGAAGCCGGGATGGGCCGCTAGTTATAAATAAAGGGTGTAAAAAGACCCTTAACGAAGCCGAAAGGCACTTGTTCTCTTCGTCATTGTGATCATTTTTTTGTTCTGGACCATACCTGGGAACCTTCTAGTTACGGAGATATTGGGGGTCAAAGTTCCAATTTTTTCACAAGTTTTTTTTTAAATACTACTTTTTAAGGTTCTAACTTTACTCCAATTACCTCCATGGTCCGTTTACTATTCAAAGCATCCATCAGCAATAAGTTTTGAGCGCATTATATTGAGTTTTACCGTAAAATGTGATGTTTAACCCCAAAAAAAAATTTCGTTTCCCAGCAAAAATTTTTGCGTAAAGTTACTTAGTTTGATGTACAGAATGTTTGGTTGACGGCTTGGTGAAGGGTCTGTTTACACCCCGTATAAATATCACTTTGAACCCTACTTCTGATAATAACAATATTCAAGGAAGTACTTAGATATAGAAATGCTATCTTTGTTATCTAATAAAAACTTCAAGGTATGTACTATGCAATGTTGTTGATATATTTTATCTGATTATACATAAGTGTGATAGTTTCATCAGGTGGAGTAGTTGCTCAAGTTGCCTTTACTAGTTGGCTTCCCAACAACCAACTATGTTGGCTTCCAGTCTAACCAGATGCAGCTGTAGCAGTGTGTGTAGTACTATGTTACTTGGGATTAAGTCCAACCTCTATCCTGTAACGGCCAAAAGCATGTAGTTTATTATTAAAAAGGCTAAATTTTATAAGAGACTAGCTACTAGCAATGCAATTTTTTCTACCTAGTAGTACCTTCTTGTATTTTTTACTTATCTGCCCACCTGCCTACTACCTACCTACTACCTTATAAACCATCCCTGACCTATGTAGAACAACTGTGTAAAATTTCAACAAAATCGGTCAAGCCGTTTCTGAATTTTAGCGAGACTAACGAACAGCAATTGATTTTTATATATATATAGAAGATAGATAGATGATGGATGGACTGTGAAAGATAAAATTACTAGGTGGAAATTCATGAGGTGAGGTCTAATAGAAAAGTATGGAAGCGAAAGACATGCTCGCTGACACCAAATAAAGTAGGATAAGGGCTGGAGAATCATGATAGTGCGCAAAATGTGTGCCTTGAACGAGCAGTTGCAGATAATAGGCAGTGATACTAAACACGTGCAGACTGGTGAGGAAATTCCTACAATGTGAATCAGACAACCCGCACCAACATATCCACTTAAACATACCCTCATCTCTCTTTCAAGCTACAACGCAGAACCGTAATGTACCAATTACTACATCTTTAGCTCTTAACCCAGCTGATAATCACTTGGCTTAGGCCCGTGCTATCAGTAAATTCCGGCTACCAGGCTAGCCGAGCAAAATAAACATAGATCTATAATAATAATATAATAAATTCTTTTATTGCCATAAAAACAGGGTACAGAAAAATTTGAGACCCTGGCTCCAGAGCTAGGTTATAATACCTGTATTTCAGGAGCCAGTGACTTCTTCCATTTAGGTTACAATTGGGCAAGTTTAATGCAGCAACCGGTAACAAAATTTTATTACTTAAAATTAAGTTTAATATTTAACATTAAACATTTAATTATGCACTAAAAATAAAATTAGAAAAATTTGAATAAAAGCAAGTTAAATAATCCAATTAAATCAAACAAAATTATAATAAAAACATGATTTAAACAAATTTAGATAAAAAATTTAAAATTGAATTAAAAACAATAATAATTTTAAAATAAAGATTGTAGCAAAATAAAATCAGAACGAAAATTATAATAAAAACATGATTTAAACAAATTTAGATAAAAAAATTGAAAATTGATAGATTGATAGATACCAGCTTGATATACCTATATCAATCTGGTCGACCTACTACCGCGCTCACTGATGGTTGACCACTTTTAACCCCTATGCCCTGAGTAATAGGGTTGAATGAAAAGTGGTTGACCGTCAGTGAAGGCGATAGTATAATTAATATATTAGGTAAGGAAGCCATTACTCAACATACCAAAAGCAAATAAATACCAGAGCTTTAGATGCGTAGTTCACAACAATAGGCCAGAAACCTAGCTGATATAAAAGGTCAAATAGATTGAACTCAAGGGTCAAATCAAAAGATGTAGGTCAAATTATTATTGGGTACATTTTGTCAAGAAGATGCGTAGATATATTGCAGGATTTTTTTAAGAGCAGTAATGCCTATTGGTCACAGTCCTAACTTTGAGTTGTTGATTCCCTTTGCTGGGAGGCAGGCCTCTATATGTAACTAGCAGCCCGTCCCAGCTTTGCACGGGTGCACATTTATTTTCCCCTAATTCCCGCCCCATTTGTTTTTCTAGTAATAAATATAGCCTATGTTACTCAACTCAGGGTGAATGTAGCTTTCTAATGGTGAAAAATTTTTTGAAATTGGCACACACACAAAAATACAAATCTTTCCACTATACTTGGTAGGTCCGGAAAAATATTTGCCTTATAAGTGAATTTTATCACAAGAGGCATGAAGAACATTTTGCATTTGTATTAATTAAATAATGCCCTTAAAAAAAAAAACCGGGCAAGTGCGAGTCTGACTTGCGCATGAAGGGTTCCATGCTATCGTAGTAGGGGAACCCCCTTTATTTATTTTGTTATAGCGACAATGGAAATACACATTCTGTGAAAATTTCAATTGTCTACCAATTACTGATCATGCAATTTACCTGACCATGATCATGCTGACAGACGGACGGACAGCGGGTGCTTAGTAAAAGGGTTCCATTGGTTACCCTTCAGGTATGGAACACTACAAAACACCTATGTACTATACTCATGTTTGCAAAGAAATAAATTATTTGATTCAATTGAGCCCTAACCAAAGAGATTTAAAACACATATAGAGCGGACATTGGGAATATTGTCGTACAATAATTTTCATCCTGAATATTTTCGATTTTGAGACACAAATGCTACCTGACAAGCGGGTGTATGACACTAGACAGACCGACTTGTTACTAAAGTTTTGGATTACGATTTTCTTTGTCTTGTCCTGTCTATCGCTTGGAAATATTTGAATGTCTTTGGCCGTAACTGAATGTATAAATATATGTACTATGTGTCCAACTATGAAAAAAATTATAAAAAAGCATCTGTTCTTGTCAAGTCATACAAACATAAATTTTTCACCTATTCTAATACTTGTGTACTCGAGTGCTCTGTTACTGTGGAGTATAGTCATGCTTATTATGTTTTGGTGATGACTCACTGAAACTACTGGTTACCTACTTCATTGAAAGAAAAAATTTGGTCAATTATTTTATTGTTGTTGTTATGTTAAATTATTGAATCGTATTTGTTATTAACATAACAGTCCAAACATGTCAAATACACAAGATGCTGCTATAAAAATCTGAAATTAAATGATTTAAGTACTGAATAAAAAATTAATTAATTATAATTTGTAAAGAAGAATAGAACATCCAACATTCATCAAACTGCCTTGTTGGTCTAGTGGTTGCAAGTGCGACTACTGAGCATGAGGTCCTGGGGTAGATTCCCGGGTCAGGTAAATTGCTATTAGGTTTTGCATTGGGAATTTCTCCATACAGCCATGGAGTCTGGATTTGCGCCCGGTTGATGGCAATAGGCTTGCCCTTACATGGGACTTGAAACATAACTGGAGAAATGTAGCATAGCTCTACATCTCTGCCTCACTTTTCAGGGGCAACAGTTTTCTTAATAAAGCAAGGTCAAGAGATCCTAACATACCCTGAATTCAACAATAGGAAATATGCATGTAATTTTTTCTTCACTTAAATCAATAAAATACAAGTACTATCAACTCAAGAAAATAATTTAAAGTTAAGTTCAACTACTGCTTGTCGCTCAAAAAAAAATTTAACTCCTACAATTTTCTACGACAGTTCAAACATCCGTGACAGTCGCGGCCATTCATGTCATGTTATATGATGTCATTTACCTCTATCTGCCTTGTTTACATCAATTTTTTTACCCTTAATATATTAATTTATTTAATAATTATATTTGATTAATTTTACTAATTGTATGTGCTTTACTCAAGCAAACATAACAATATTATAATGAAATCTTACTGAAACTTTAAGTACTTTTCAAATAAAAGTGTTTCTTTGACACATAGACTTTGACATCATTACCGGCACAATCATGGGACAATGCATTTTGAGTTCTCATTCCGTTTCACCAAAAACCCGCTAAATAAAATATTAAATTGTAAAATAACTGTTTAATTAGAAAATTAAACAATTGTTCCACAATGTTTTTATGGGCCAATACAAGGCATTTTTAACAAATAAAAAAATATTTGTATTTCTTTGCATATTAAAACAAAATTGCCCAATTCAACTTTATTATTTCTTTTTTCATTTTATACATTGGCTGAAAACGTACAATCTGAGCCAATGGGTCTGGAAATATGAAATTGACATTACATCCCGCCTATAATCCTCAAAGGGTAAGCCAGAGGTGTACCAATTCGTACACCTACAATTCGCCAGTTATCTTTAAGTCCCATATATGAGGCGAGCCATTGCCATCAATAGCATTTTTCAGAAAAAAAAAAAAAAAAGATTTCTTGCATATCCTTATTGTTAGCTTTAATTTAATTATGATCATGCTGTTAATTTAAAAACCAGTTCCTAAATTGACAGGTTACTGGTTTTAGGCAGACATGGTGGCAGACACAACACAAATCTTAGACAGCCAAGGCAATAGACTGTTATAGTATTTCAGTTTATTCATTGAACTGCCTCCAGCGTAACCAAGTCTATAAAGTAGTTGTGTGATCATCATCTACCAAGCTTTTCTCAACTATGTTAGCTCAGTCTCACTGGATTGCAACTAAATACCAGTCTTTTGTAAAGAGGGACTGTCTATCTTCACAAGCCAGGATATATTCTCAACATCTTTAAGATACTGTCAAAATATTGTGTTGTTAAAAGCCACTATTTAAATGATTAGTTTTTCGAGTATATTCCTCAACTCACAAGTGAATAAAATGTATTTGGAAAAAAAAGAAAATAGCCTGCAGTATACTTTTAGCAACAAAAACATTTAAAAAGTATATTTACACCAATCTCGGGCGGCGGGCGGGTCTGACGTGAACATTCGCTGCATTCAGCCTCCTTGCGAGTTCTCTATACGTCGCCGGGTCAGCTTCGATCTCGACCTCCGCTTTTAAGAGCGAGAATTTCATACGCCATCCTTGGGCCTCAACGCCATGCACTAGTCGAGCACTGAGCACAACCCCACGCCCTAGGTGCCTCGCACTCAGTCTTTGCTCGAGGACGAGCATATTTCTCGTCAGCTATAATCCTGCCTCGTAAGGTTGAAGAAAATGAATGCACCAGATCCAACGCGATATGCCCGCCCGCGTGCAACCACCATAGCTAGCCTGCAGCTCGCTTCAACAACCATTTGTCACGATTATATTCGCACTATGTACACCACAACACTCTGTAAAGTCCTTTAACTGTTCGTAGCACCTTTTTACTTGTCCAACATATTTGATCAGTCAACTGCCCGCAGAAAGTGATACGCGAATGGCGATGATCGTTTAGGCAATGCGTTAATGCACACGGGATAACACCGGTTTGATTCGAAAATTCGACGATATATCAGCGGAACACAGCGGAAAAATAAATGTGAATAGAAACAAAAGGAGTACGTGACAGACGACGAAGCGCGAGCGACTGGGCGTAATGGCCGCTGATTGGTCGTGAGTGAGGCGCGCACCTCGATTGGATCAAAACCGGTTGGAATCGGTTCGTAGAGGCTGCGGCCGGCTCGGGTCGGTGCATCGTGCGCTCCCCGGGCTAGTGCTGTGACACGTATGTTTATATCAAACAGTTTCGTTTTTTTTTGCGTTTTATTTTTAAAGCGGTGCAAATGTTTTACGTACAATTAATTTTTCTTTTTTTAATTTTATAAAGGATTTATGATAGCTTCGTAATAATGAGAGCAGAATTGAGATATTTTTAAATAAACATTACCGTTAAGTGCCATTAATTTAAAACTAAGTCAGATCGGCAATAAACCGGATATAATAATCGCTATATTCGGTTTCGCCCAATTGTGTGTCAATTCATTGCAAACTCATGCAATCCGGTTTCTGCAACTCGAGTTTGTTTATCGCTCATTTCCAAGTACTAATAGACGTTGTTAAGAGCTATGTTATAATCTAAAATTAGCATGATCTTGTTGCTAGTACAGTCATGTAATGATTACTAAAGGCTTTAAAATATTTTGAAGCGTGTCGTTATTCAAACCACTGAATAACAACACAATAAATGAACTAAAAATAGCTGAACGGTTGAGTATTCTGTTTACCATATCGTTGGAATCAAGAGTGCCCCTTAAATGTAATTTAAATTTGGTAAGTGGGTATGATTCATGGTAAATTAGGAGTATTTTAAGTAGGCCCAGTACCTATTCGATTCTTTTTTCAGTTTTTTCTGTAGGGCTTTTAGTGATGTGATTTTATAATGTTTAATACTAAATCGTTATTAAAACATCTCATTGTAGAATTTTTCCCGATTTTTGCAAGTAGGCTACTGTAGGGATTTTACGATAATTTCAATAGCTCATTTACTTCACAAGTTTATTTTTAAGGAAGCACTTTGTCATTCGTAGACATTTCCGTAGGAGTCGTATATGTAAATTATATTATAAATGAACGATGGGTTCTATAGACTAAACGAAAAACAGGCGGAAACAGCATTGTTGTAACTACAAAAATCGTATCTCTTTTATAATAAAGAAGCCTTATTGGCTACGACCGCGATTCTTGCACAGTCAACTGCAACACATTTTATTGTAATAAGTATTTATCATTTTATGGTAATTTAGCTATACTGTCTGCTTTATTGCCTCGCCAATCTGCACTCGGCCTGTGTGGAGGATCCCTCTCACAGGGACTACTCCCTGTGTCCCAGCTGTGGGAACGATGTAGGCTGATTATGCTATTATGCTAGCCTAACTCATTATATACCTTAAAAAAGTAATTATTTTTATTTCTACGGTTCGCTAGTTCGAAAGCGGAGTTAATGTCAAGATACCGCTATCAGCGATAAGATCTCTATTGCATCCATTCAAAAATATTGTAAAAGAGCTGTGTAATCATTTAATTCGACTTATCTGAGGTCTGTGCTGCCGTATGAAGTTGAATGAGCCCCTGTAGAACATATTCAGATTAGCCATATAACTTAATAGCAAACGATAATTTAATATCTGTGAAAACCCTGTACATTCACGAATGCAACGTTCATTCAAGGCACAATTTTTGATAGGTAGAGTCCATATATCAGATAAGACGTTTCTGTGTCATTCTGTTGACATACAAATAAACTAAACTTTCCTATTGATAAATTCCTGATAGCGTTTTGATATCATTTCGTATTACATAATAACGAATTCATTCTTAGGTTCGATAGCACCCAAAGTGCGGCAAAAATCTACGTGTTTGACTAACTGACACTTTTTGTGGCACAAAACATTTTTGATCGGTACCGGGGGCATTTATTCACAATATATTACTATCCGCAACCCTGGCATGGATCGCTGTAAAGATTCTTCGCCTAGATCTTAAACTTCTTATCTGTCAAAGGACTTTCTTCTAACAATTTCCCTCACTATATTTCCACTCTTTGTACCACATAACAAGACTTTAATTTGGGAACATGGGAGACGATAAAAATCGAAGAAAACTCACAGCTGCACGCGTAGCATGACCACCGTAGAAACGGGTTTCTTTGACGGAAGAATCGACAAAATGACATTGTGAAAAGGAATCTGTCATTTTGTCGACACAATTGGTCATTTTGTCGATTCTTCCGTCAAAGAAACCCGTTTCTACGGTGGTCATGCTACGCGTGCAGGACGATGATGTAGGAGGCGTAAAGAAAACCAGCTATCGGCTTAATAAATCCACCCAGACTAAAATGCGAAAAAGGCATGGAAGGTGGTAATGATGACGTTTGACAAAAAGGCAGACCACGAAAAGGACAAGGTAATTTTCATCATAAGGTATTTCCATTTAAAAAAATACAGACGAAGTGCAGCACTATTTACTATTTAGAGATACCGTACCGGACCTAAGACAACGTCGTTTCTATCAACAATTTCTTCTGTCGTAGTATTGATACCACAACCGTTAGCGGCGATAAATAACTGCGGAACACAATAGCTTCACGGTTCGGTTTTGCGTTGTTTTACTGTTATTGTTCTTTTTTTGTATGTAGTAGTGTTTTTGCTGGATTGAAATTCAGATTAAACTGGTTAATTATTGTTTTATACGATGACGCTGTTTGTTTCTATTATTGGAATTTGTTGAATGTTGTTAAGTATTTTGGTGTCGCACTGTCGTCGTCGTTTCAAATCCTTAGTTACTCTTATGAGGCTTTCAATCTGCGTCATCTTCAAACTATTAACAGAAACAGAACCAGGTTTAAAATTCGTTTAGCTCTACATTAATTTAGTGAATTTTGGTGCAAGCGAGCCTAAATTATGTTATGTTATATAAGCATAATCAGCATATAATATTCCCACTACTGGGACACAGGCCTCCATCATTATTTCTAAGAAGTACGTATTGACGAGTTGTTTTACCGAGTAATTTTCAAGATTCCATCTACTGTAAAACTTATCAAATTCCTAAATGCAGAGTTCTCTCAAGAAGTCCCGATTAGAAACGGCGTAAGGTGCGGCGCAGGCGTGGAATTTATAAGGAAACGAAAGGACGGCGTGCTTGCGCCGCGCCGCTTGAGTGTAATTCACGATCACGACACGTCGCCCACGTACATTTTGTATGAAAATGTTTTGAAGCGGCATCATGCCTGCGCCGCCCCGTCACCTTACGCCTTTTCTGAGTAATTCGCGCCTTAAGAACCCACCAAAGCAAGTCTTATCTCCATGTCGCGGTCGACTCAATCTAATAGTAAAACAAAATAAACAACAGCATACACGTCACAAACACAGTCAAGAATGCGAGGGGTGCTCGTATAACCGCTGCTGGGTTGGTTTGGTTCATTCTGGTTAGCACCACCTTCACACAACTTTAGAGAAAAACTAATCGGTTACGCATTTAAAAACGAGCTGAAAGTAGGCTATTTTCTGTTGAAGTTGCCTCCGAACTCAAACATACAGAAAATAATGAGGAACAGAAAAATAGGTACTAAGGTTCAACTCAACTCAAAGCATTTATTTCAAATAGACCCGTGACAGGCACTTTGTGAGCGTCAAAAATAAGCTACCTACAGTCCAGCCACAGGCATAATAAGTGTAAATGTGAATGGACTGTAGTTGAATGTTGTTGGTTAAATTAGTTTGAATTCAGTCTTAAGTGTTTCAAAATTCTTTGTAATTTCCTAAAATAAATCTTAAATTAGGGATTTTTAGAGTTTCGCTAATTAATTTAATTTGACTCCGTAAAATAAAGACAGTTGATAGATAGCATGAGCACAAACCTGTACGGACAGATTGCGGACACCAGACTTTGATAGATATTTAAGTTGATTGTAAAATGAACAATGCGAGGGGTGGTCGCTGTAACCTCGGTGGGGTTGGTTCATTCTAGTTACCGCCACCTTCACACGACTTTGTGAGGAAAACTAATCGGTTACGTGTTTAGAAGTGGTTTGGGTCAGTTAGTTTATTACATGGTATGTTATTGTGAAACGTAGTAGGTTTAATAATTTCAGTATTTTTTGTAAACTTAGTACTACCTTTTTGCACTACGCTGCATTCTAAGCTTGACACTGACAGTATAGTCGCCATACGCTATGCCGTAAGAAGTTTTTATGTTTAGTTCCGTTGATGTATGACACTATACAATAATACATAGCATTAAGCTACGTTTAAGTTTTACACATAAGTACAATAAGCAGTAAGCATAACATACCGTAAGTCATAAGTCGTAACATAGGTACAAAATAATGGTATATCATTTACCGTACTTTAGATTACCTACATTAAGTGGAAATTAACTGAGGTACTTTAGTATTCCTTACTTTTACAAAACAGCAGTTTTATCAATCAAATTATAAAATAGAAGCCTGAAAATTACTTTACAATAAAAAGTTAAGCACCCATTAGAGCCCCAACAATCGCGCTGTGAAAACCAGATCGTTAAAGCATTTACGAAGAAACAATCCAATAATAACAAACTTCGGAGTAAGCACCGTTTTCAAAACTCTGTATTGAAATAGCGGATTTCCAATAAAAAGAAATAGCAGTTTTTAAATCTCGGACTAAAAACAACTGTTACATTACAGCACTTTTTTATCACAATACGTTTTTATGGCGTATGCGAAAACAACACTTTAGTACGAAAGCAGTGATGTCAAAGAACGAGTACTTCAAGGAAACGTGTAGACGGAGAAGGAAATGGTGTCGTATTTTGCGACTATTAGGTTTGAAGAAGCTAACAGTAAACAGCTTCTATTAATGCCTTTTCACCATCATCTTAATCTTCTCTATTAATCTTCAATTCGCCATCTCAGCTGTCATTTCCTTTCCAGCAATTTTATCATGGTTAGATGTGGATAGCCATTAGTCTGTAGAGTTTCTGAGCATCGAAATTTAGGGTCGGTGCAGCATGCATTCTTCCTCCATACTTTTCTATTAGCCATATCATCTTCACTCAGCCCATCCATAGATTCTGTGGTCTTTCCACCCGCGCTCTCAATAGTTTTGCTTTCAAAGAACGATTTTCAGTAACGCCAAAAACAAAACGAAAACTACATGATCATAGCGTCGCAAGTAGAACACCGGTATTGCATAAACTGCAAACCATGAAAGTCAACGACCTGAACAGACCCTGTATTCAAAATAGGTTACTACAGCTGAGAGCTTACCAATCAGAGCGTTAGAAGAGGACAGATATATGGTGCTATGCAGAAACTGAATTGTATTGCATACGGGGTGTAAACAGACCCTTCACGAAGCCGTCAACCAAGCATTCTGTACATCAAACTAAATAACTTTACGCAAAAATTATTGCTGGGAAACGACTTTTTTTTTTGGGGAGAAAAATTACGTTTTACGGTAAAACTCAATGTAACGGGCTCAAAACATTGTGCTGATGGATGGATTGAATAATACGAGGGTCGTGAAGGTGTTTAATGTAAAAAAAAATCATTAGAAACATGTATTTAAAAAAAAACTTGTGAAAAAGTTGTAACTTAGACCCCCAATATCTCCGTAACTAGAAGGTTCCCAGGTATGGTCTAGAACAAAAAAATTATCGCAATAACGGGGAGAACAAGTGCTTTTCGGCTTCGTTAAGGGTCTTTTTACACCCTTTATGTTCTTAATGGCCATGGGAGCAATGAGATTAAATCACTGGCAAGTGCATTGACGTTTGACATTTAATGGGTAAAATGGTGGGAACTTTCAGACTTTTGTCATGTACTGAGCATTTTATGCAGGTAGGAATAAGAACTAGAATTGAATAGGATACTTGTGAAAACTCTGGTAAAACATTAGGTACTACTTTGAAGATTGCATTGGCACATGGCGAACACTGAGTAATAAAATCTTTTGCTTCAGATCTAACAAGAACTTTTTTATTGTTCTTTTTCATATACATAATATGGGAAATATGAAGATGCAAAGGCTTAAGGCTTGATATCTAGTCAAAACTTTTTGTATCCAAGTCCAAAGATTCAATTCAACAGGGTGTAAACAGACCCTTCATGAAGCCGTCAACCAAGCATTATGTACATCAAACTAAGTAACCCTACGCAAAAATTATTTCTGGGAAAAGACTTTTTTTTTGGGGTGAAAAATCACGTTTTATGATAAAAACTTGTGAATAATCAAACTTTACGTCCGATACCTTCGTAACTAGAAGGTTCCCAGGTATGGTCTAGAATAAAAAATATATCGCAAAGTCGTGTATAACAAGTGACTTTCGGCTTCGTTAAGGGTCTTTTATACATCTCTTTTCTCAAAAATTAGAAGACTTTCAAAATACTTCTAAGATCCCACAGACTCCAAGTCAAAGGTTTCTAGTGACAGGTTACAAATACACTCCGCTTACAATATCATTACATCCTTTTAAATCCAGTCGAAACGAGTTACTAGTCTCGCTAGCATCTATTCCGTTCTAAATATAGTCGGGTACAATTTACTGAAATATAGGGTTGTCAACAGTTTTAGAAGAAATAAAGTTGGTACTTCTAATTTCAGTGGTAATGGTGATGGCCCTCACTGAATGATTACCGAGAGACGATAGAGGAAGTGTTGGCAGTCCAGCAGCCAGATGGCTGAATGACATTCAGCAAATTACGGGTAAGACGGTCCTGGTTGAGGCTCCCGGAGACCAGGGAAGCATGACACAAAGGGAGGGGGCCTACACTCAACAGTAACAAGGCGGCTGATGATGATGATATAAGTGAGGGTACATAAAGAGTTGTATGAAAAAGTATCCATTTCTTGGACTTATTCTGGAACAGCAACTATTTTTCTTTTTCTTTTTAATCAGTTTACCAATGCATTCTAATTCTTTAAATTGATGACGAGCTCAATTTTGATCAATTTCAATGAAGCCACGTTCCTCTCCTCGCGGCACTTTAAATTCAGTTCAAATTAAGAGTCAATATTAAAATAGTATTTTAGCGTACTCTCTAAGTAGAGTACAAATACTCTTTACGTATTAGAGTACGGTTGGCAACCCTACTGACTACAGTAATGGGGTCGCTAACTGCTTCAGATTCGTCTTGATGCAGGATGAATGGACGTGCCAGGTCGATTGTGTAACATTCAATTATGTAGTCTGGTGATATATTGAGTTTTGATGCTTTGTGTGAAGGGAGTGACCTTTTTTAAGAGCTCTGATGGATGTGGTATTTTTAGACGGAGGAACTTTTGACTCGGGCGAATAGAACTACAAATTAAGCTAGGATCTGGTAAGTCAATATTTAGGAGGAATAAAACTACTTATAAAGCGATTTACACAACAGTAAGGGCATTGTACTGGGGAACTACGGGTCATGAGTTCGAATTTTGCATCCCAATCGTTGTGCTATTTACGATGCTATTAAACTTTAGTGGATGAGTAATGTCTATTCTAGTAATGTAGAATAGCGAGAGTAAGTTTGAAGATATTTATGATTGTAAAGATCATTACTAAATCAATACCAAAATGGCTAGGGTTAACATACAAGTACCTGTGATTATTTAATTACCTACAAATACAACTGAGGCAAATAAAAGTCGGCGTCAAGCTCTCTACTGAGTATTCGATACACGAAACATTTATATTTGACGATCATAAGTGGAAACATAACGCTAAAATAAAAATAAAACAGCGACAATCTCACAACCACTAACAAAAAAACCTAAACCAGTTATTATCCCATCAAACATATTGCGTGCAACTGCAACTTTATATAACTTAAAAAAAACCTCCATACTAACAAACACGCTAGTAAACTATACAGACATGTTACTTCACGGTACACGCTAGGAAAACCAATTGCTATGCAAGTGTCGTCGGCTAGTCACGCGAAACATGACTACATGACATATTAGTAGGTATTAACATACAGTATTTCAACTAGGGACAACAGCACATAAAAAGTCAAAGAAAATATGGATGGATTGTGTAAAGAATTATAAAGGGTGTAAAAAGACCCTTAACGAAGGCACTTATCCTCCCCGTCTTCGCGATCATTTTTTTGTTCTAGACCATACCTGGGAACCTTCTAGTTACGGAGATATTGGGGGTCAAAGTTCCAACTTCTTCACAAGTTTTTTTTTTAAATACAAGGTTTTAATGTTGTAACTTCACTTTAAACACCTCCACGACCCCCGTATTATTCAATCCATCCATAAGCACAATGTTTTGAGTGCGTTACTTTGAGTTTTACCGTAAAACGTGATTTATTACCCCCAAAAAAAAATCGTTTCCCAGCAAAAATTTTTGCATAAGGTTACTTAGTTTGATGTACAGAATGCTTGGTTGACGGCTTCGTGGAGGGTCTGTTTACACCTTGTATTAAAGTGCAAGCGTCAGGGTAGCCCGCGAAATTCAAATTTTCCTACGTTTTTTGCAATTTGCCGGTCAAAGTCAAGCTATATGTTGAACAAAATATGATTTGCGGCCGTAATACGCATGTATTTACAGAATTATAATCAACAACCTGCGAGTCGCAAAAAATATGAATTTCACGGGCTACGCGTGTGCTTTCACCTTAAAGAAAAAGGAGTAAGTAAATATCCAAAAAATAAAGTGTTGCGTCGACCCCAAGTAATATGGGACAAGTTTAGGAAGACGATGACTTGAACTAGGAACAAATCGTCGTGATTTCACAAAAATCCTATCTTCTTCTTCGTAGTGTCGATGATTTCCCAATAAAAAATTAAATTTGTTTTATCCAAAACTCTGCCACCTCGACGGCGTTGGTGGTGGCCTCGGACAGGTCCCTCAAAGTGCACGTGGCCATAGTTTGCTCTGAGGCACCGCAGTCACACATGGCTTCATCGGAATACCCCCACCGGACCAGGTTGTATCTGCAGCGCCCCACCTGGCTTCGCAATCGGTTTAGGATCTTCCAGGTGGGCCTTGGCAGCAGGTTTTCCGCTGGGAGTCTTTCCGAAACTTCAATATAATGTGTCGGAGGCCTATATTAGGGCATCTTTCTTTTAGCGCCTGGCCATAGTCTGAACTAAATCCGCCATCTTGTTTTGCCACTGACAATTTCACAGTTTTTCAACAGCAGCACCCTTTTTACAATGTCATTTTAAACACAAAAAGAACCATGCTGTACTGTGGTTGGTTTATTGAATAACTTTTTATACTGTGGCATGAGATATCAAGGGAGGCAATTGTCCGGTATTGTACGATCAGCATACTAATTGTACCTAATAGGGATAGCATTGAATTAACGTGCACCGGACGGAATTAAACGTAACGTTATTTTTGTATCACTAGTGATGTTGCGATGTCCATAGTTTTTTTTTTGCGGTTGTTACCGGTTTTTGTTCAAGTCCGTATATTTGAAGTTTGTCGTTGCGGACTACAAGTCATGCTTTGACACTTGAATGACATTGACAAAAAGCGCTTTTGTGAAATTTCGTTGGTTCCAATTTTGACCACGGGGTAAAAGATCCTTGCACAACTTTTTATTGCGGGTTGTTTTACCGGCCTCTTTGCAAAGAAATCTGCAGACAACATAAAGTACCTAATAATCACTCTTAGACACATGCATTTACGGAACCAAACGATTTTTCCACTCATCATTTACAATTAGGCCCAATTTAGCATATTATACAAAATGTGAAGAAACTCTGAAGTAAATATACGCCTGAAATATCTCATTTAAATTGAAACTAAACGAACTGATTTAAATTAACGACTTTGTTATAACTGCAGTGTTCAAAAACGTGTGATTTGTTGCAAAAAAATTTGAAACATGATCATTGCCATCAAATTGACTAATTAAAAGTTTCATTATCGGACTAATTTGTTCCGTGGCTGGATGCCCCATTTAAAACCGAGTTTCCTCCGTGCCTCGGAAAGCACGTTAAGCTGTTGATCCAGGCATTTGTAGATCTTTGACAGTCGTAACAGGTAATCAGTGACCCGTAAGTCTGGCAACCAGTACTAACTGGGTTGTGTAGGTCAAATAGGCCTTCGCTCCATGTAAAACTGGCATTCAGCTGAATCCGGTTAGACTGGAAGCCGACCCCAACACAGGTTGATCATTTCGACAGGAAATGTTCCTTTATTCCTTTCTTGAACTACTACTTGTACTAACAAAGGGCTATCCCGCTTGGGATTTGTCATTCGAAGATCGATTTGACAGTCGCTACGTGATATTTGACAGGTTCAAGGTAAAATTCTGAAGGCTAACGCAACTGAAATCGGCAGAGTCGAAGCCACTCGATCGCAGAGGCAAACCGTAGCGATGAAACTGGTTTCTATGTAACGGAAGTACAGGCGGCCATGTTGACTTCTACGGCACCTACTACTACTAGCTGTTTACAGCGACCTTCGTTCGCGTGAAATTATTACAAAAAATATTACTTTCGATTTTGTTAACAATTTATTTCGCGATTTCACAAGGGAATCAAAACTACAAATTTACAGTTTTCAGATTTTTCCGTTAACCTAGAATCATGAAATTTTTTTTGAAATTTTTTGATTCCCTTGTGAAATCGCGAAATATGCGACATAAACGGTCATATCTTTTGATCGCGTTGACTTACAAGTTTGATTTTTTCACTGCTCCAAGGGGTAGCAGACCTGAGTATTTGATATTAAATTCAGCTTGATACCTCCACGCATTCCTGAGAAAAAGGGGCTTGACAGACGAACAGACAGGCGGAAAGCAAAGGACTGAGGTACGGGGCCCTAAAAATGCAAGAAAAAAGTAGATTGTTCCATAACTTGCGGCCCTAGTTACCAATGACCGCTAGTTATTCCAGATCACAGCCTAGCAGTAGCGAAGGGTCAATTTTTGTAAGAGGTAAGCCGGAGTACGCATCTTTAATGTGATTTTATTGTTTGTGGGAAGCCGGTAGCTATCGAGTTGTATGGAACCTTCGCCACTGTAGCCTATCTTCAATAATATTGCTTAATGCATTCCTATATCGACACAGAGGTCATACAACTTCAGCTCGTTGTCCGAAGGCGAATTCAATTCTGTGTGCATTTGAATGGAATACGAAAATTATACATAAAAAGAGCTACAAAACGTTCGTCATCGATTTTTGTATTTGGGTTAAGGACAGTTTGCTAACATTACGGAGCGCGGCGATAAGAAATATGTCCTAGATTTCATTGCTAATCTCAAGGTAAACAAAATATGATACCGAAATCGAAAAGAAGTCATTATCTGCCCAGTCTTTTCCCAACTATACAGGGTGTAAATGGACCCTTCACGAAGCCGTCAACCAAGCATTATGTACATCAAACTAAGTCACCCTACGCCAAAATGATTACTGGGAAACTACTTTTTTTATGGGGTGAAACATCACTTTTTACGGTAAAACTCAATGTAACGCACTCAAAACATGGTGCTGATGGGTGCTTTGAATATTAAACGGGTTATGGAGGTATTTAAAGTAAAGTTAAAACCTTAAAAAGTATTATTTAAAAAAAAACTTGTGAAAAAATTGGAACTTTGACCTCCAATATCTCCGTAACTAGAAGGTTCCCAGGTATGGTCTAGAACAAAAAAAAATATCGCAATGACGGGGAGAATACCTAAGTGCCTTTCGGCTTCGTTAAGGGTCTTTTTACACCCTTTATTAGGCTCGGCTGTCAAATGCTGCTGAACAAGTACTGTACAAGGAGCGACTGCTAATCTGACCATCACAACCCAGTTGCTAAAACGACACCTTTTGGTATGACCAGTTGTTAGATGTTCGGGCTTCTGCATTTGCGCATCTTCGATTCTTACATCCGTAGCGACTGCCAAATCAATCTTCGAATGACAAATCCCAAGGAATATCGTGTTACCCAGTTACTGGATTATGGTAAGATTTGTAGTTGAGTGTAAGGCCTCAAGCCAGGGCAAATAAAACTTACAAACTAAGCGACTACACGCTAAGGGCACCCCCTATGGGGTATGAGCCTCGGCTTAGGGCGTCGCTGGGGGAGGACAGCAAACAGACAGGCTGGATCTGAGTGGTGGCCATTTTGACATCTATGGCATCGTTTTTATTGAGTTACGTAGAAACCAATCATAGACAAGCTTTCAGATATAGTTGGTACCACAGATATAGATAGACCTAGATAACGCAAGTATCACGATCTGTATGAAAACCAAGCGTGCCATTTTTTGACTACCTTTTATGACGTCACAAGCACTATTTCTAAGCCGCAATGTAATACGAATGTTTTGTTTTTCTCAAATTTGTACAGATATACAGTTTTTACAATTTATATCAGCACAATTACCCATTCAACATGTTATACACCGATGCAGACTGAGCGCGAAAGTGGCCACTTACGATTTTTGTACGTAAGCTAGGCACGCGAAGCAGTTGCTCTTGCGTTATCTAGGTCTATCTATATCTGTGGTTGGTACATTGTAACAGATTTCAGTATGATCAGGTTAAATCATTAGCTCCATGGTATTGTCCCAGTAATTGACTCACATGATACCAATTGTTATTTATTGTTCTAAATTCATGGACATGTGACGATGATTTTATGAATTGCATGCTTGACACTTCGGGTTAAAGGTCAAATTGTGTTGTCATCTATTTATCTTTTTCGTATGTACTTATAGGAACAAGGGGCTCGTGGCTAAATAATAACAGCCGCTCAGGTCGATCTTTAGGTTAAGCCGTGCTTGCCTAGGTTGGTCTGTGGATGGGTGACCACCCATTACATACAGAGTTTCCTCCGTGCCTCGGAAAGCACGTTAAGCCGTTGGTCCCGGGTGTCATTTGTACATCTTTGACAGTCGTTAGGTAGTCAGTGCCCCAAAAAGTCTGACAACCAGTCTTACCAAGGGGTATCGTATTACCCAGTACTAACTGGGTCGTGGAGGTCAGATAGGCCGTCGCTCCATGTAAAATACTGGTATTCAGCTGCATCCGGTTAGACTGGAATCGACCCCAACATAGTTTGGAAAAGGCTATGCAGATGATGAAATAATTTGCGATTCAACATATATTTTGGTCCACTCACAAAGAAGAGGCTCGTATCCTGGCAGTGAGAACATTATAGGCTAATAATGCTAGACAATAATTCTAGGAAAAACATATACGTACAGTAATTAATAGAAATAAATATCAGTTGTCGTGGCAATTGAGAGAAATTGATATTCACGACGCAAAAGTCATTGATATCCCTAGTTTAACAAAACATATCACTGTTCCTGGAAAATAATACATAAGTTCCACGTTTCCGTATACAGGGTGGAAACGAGAACGACGCACAAACGGTTACCAGGTACTCATTACGTCATTCTGAACCCACATTTTCGGCACCCATTTAGCTGCCACTTAGTGTTTTTTAACCCCCGACGCAAAAAGAGGGGTGTTATAAGTTTGACCGCAATGTGTGTGTGTCTCTGGCACCGTAGCTCTTAAACGAGTGAACCGATTTGGATGCAGTATTTTTTAATTGAAAGCTAGTTTCTTGGCGATGGTTCTTAGATACATTGTATCAAAATCGGTGCAGCCATTTACTAGATATGGGGGATGAAAGTGGGTATGAAAAATCGAATATTTTCAAATATAACCAAGTAGGGTATCAAATGAAAGCGCATGATGTGTATATTAAAATTAGACATGTTTTATCAAAATCGGTGGACTCATTTACTAGATATGGGGCTTTAAAATGTAGATAAGTTTGCTTAGGTTACTCCTGCTGCATAAAGTTAAAAAAAAAGAAAATAACTAAGGTTTTGGTGAATCAAATTTCAACGACTGAAGACGCTGAACAGAATCTATAATCATACACTACTCCTGCTTTGCAGTAATTTAATAAAACTGTAAAAAAATAATCAACTACAGCACTATTACTTACCATAGATCAGGAGAATAGGGAGGTGACGTGGTGACCAAAGATGGCGGCGGCATTAAAGCGTCGTTTGACAGCTGTCAACAAGAAACACGTCATCAATTTTGGATGTCAGATCGAGCACCTACATAGGTCTTATATTTATACTTAACATCGAGCCTGTATTCTTTGGAGAGGTAAGATATAAAGTAGTAACAGTGAAAATTAATAGAGACACCTATAGGAGAATGTGTTTCTTTTTTTTTTGGGTGGGAAATCACCCCCCCCCCCCCCCGAGTGTCAAACTTTTACTGACTAAAACCAATCCATGTTCCTTCTTTGCCCTTTGTGTTCCAGGGCCGCGGTATCTCTTTCGAACAGTCCCGCAGCCGAGGAGAATGTGCTTTCATTTCAAACTGGGATGAGGGTTCCTATCATCTCAGATCTCTGCTTATCCCTACGTAGAATATTGGGGTGATTTTAAGCGATAATTACGGTTACCACTTATTCAGTACATCATTCTGAACTACCCAACATACAGGGTGTAAACAGACCCTTCACGAAGCCGTCAACCAAGCATTATGTACATCAAACTAAGTCACCCTACGCAAAAATTATTGCTGGGAAACGTTTTTTTTTTTTAGGAAGATAAATCACTTTTTACGGTAAAACTCAATGCAACGCACTCAAAACTTGGTGCTGATGGATGCTTTGAATAGTAAACGGGTCATGGAGGTAATTAAAGTAAAGTTAAAACCTTTAAAAGTAGTATTTTTTTTTAAACTTGTGAAAAAATGGGAACTTTGACCTCCAATATCTCCGTAACTAGAAGGTTCCCAGGTATGGTTTAGAACAAGAAAATGATCGCAATGACGGGGAGAACAAGTGCCTTTCGGCTTCGTTAAGGGTCTTTTTACACCCTTTATACATTTTTCATCGGCAATTCGTCGACCTCAAGTAACGTGGGACAAGGGCAGGAAGATGATGGGTTCCATACCGTAGTGAGGACAGTAGCTTCACATCCCGGCTGGTACTTCTCCAGGTCCGTGCGAGGTCTTCTCATCACCTTCTCTCGATCTTGCTTATGTTTCCTGTCCGCACCTTTTAGTTTGAAGACCTGAGGGCAAGTAAAGTAATAAAATGGTTAAAATATTTTCAGTTTTGCAGCCGATGGGATTACGACAAAAATTACGAACTGCCAAATAAATTTTCATTCCCCCCTTCCCTAAGTAACCCTGTAAGGGAGTGTCCATACTTAACGACGCAGAATCGGCTTGAGGCGACCAGTACGAGCAATAAGAACAATGCATAAAAAATCCGATGCGGAGTTGAGTCGTATCGTCCGACTGCTGAATTTGATTTCGATAAAATTTTAGCAAGGTGTACAGGGTGTAAACAGACCCTTCACGAAGCCGAATTCTGTACATCAAACTAAGTAACCTTACGCAAAATTTTTTGCTGGGATACGATTTTTTTTTTGGGGTGAAAAATCACGTTTTACTATAAAATTCAAAGTAACGCACTCAAAACATTGTGCTGATGGCTGGATTGAATAGTACGGGGGTCGTGGAGGTGTTTAAAGTAAAGTTACAACATTCAAACCTTCTATTTAAAAAAAAAACTTGTGAATAAGTTGGAACTTTGACCCCCAATATCTCCGTAACTAGAAGGAAAAAAATGATCGCCATGACGGGGAGAATAAGTGCCTTTCGGCTTCGTTAAGGGTCTTTTTACACCCTTTATAACCTGGTTGAGAACAGAAGTTACTTATTTTCTTCATCTTATCCCGGTGGTATGTTTCCCTGGGATACTTATAAGATCTTTCTGACTTTTTGCGACATTCACGCAGGCGAAACCGCAGATAAAAGTTTGTAAAACATCTGTTTTTATCTAGTCAAGTTATTGTCTGTGAATTACCTTAATCTGACAGGCAGCGGCATGCAGCCGTGTGTGCTCGTCGCTGGCGAGGTAGGTCTCCACTTGTATACGGAACGGGACGCCCTTCTCACCGCCGTGCTTCTTGGCTGTGAACTCCGTTGATATGCAGTTCACCTGCAGAAAAAAAGAAAATTAATTGGAGATTTCTATTGGAAATAAAGACTCTAAGTGTCTAAACATACTATGCCGAAGTTACGCGACCGAAGTTCGGCGGCTGATGTTACGTTCCGACGTATTCGGCTGATATGACACACCATAAGTGCCGAACTAACGCGGCAGAAATTCAGTTCCGCAACTTTGTGTTTGTATTCAGTGTCTCGAACGCTGTCGTGGCGTCCGCGTTGGGTCGTGTTATCTACACAGTTGGACAGACAGACGCAAA
This sequence comes from Noctua pronuba, assembly GCA_905220335.1. Lineage (NCBI taxonomy): Eukaryota > Metazoa > Arthropoda > Insecta > Lepidoptera > Noctuidae > Noctua > Noctua pronuba. The sequence goes on along the minus strand of LR999919.1, from coordinate 2,842,632 downwards.
ACAAAGGGCACGCGGGGCGCGGGCGGCTCCCCGCCCCCGGATCTTCGTTGGCAATCAAACCGAACTTCGGTCGCGTATAGTGTGCTCACAGAATAAGTTGACGCTGAACTTACGCCCGACCGAAGTTAGGCTGTACGCTATAAAGCGACGTAATTTCGGCATAGTGTGTCATCAGTCATTCAAATTCCAGGCGTAATTGTGCTGAACTTCGGTCGCGTAACTTCGGCATAGTGTGTTTAGACACTAACTCTTCGATACGCTGTTTTCGATGTAGCATGGCAAATTTCAATGCCCCTGCTGAGACAGCTATTCTTAGGTCACTTTTAATTATTTTTGGGATCGGAAATCATCAAATGACCCCTCCCGCTTTGGGCGGACGGAAGGGAGTGTCAGACTTTTACTGACTAAAACCCATCCATGTTCCTTCTTTGCTCTTTGTGTTCCAGGGCCGCGGTAACTGTTCCAGGATCGCGGTATCTAACCTTCGGTCACCGACAAGGTTTTCGGTAGGAACTTTTTATTTTACCTCAAGACGAAGCAGGATACCCAAATAGCCATGGCGAGATGGCATGTTAAAAATAAGCGGTAATTGATGACGTACCTTGATATAAACGCCGACATCTTTCGTAGGGTCCCAGTAGACGTGCAGCGCGTTCAGACAGGCCGGCTGTTCCACGCGGATCACGCCGTATGAGAGAGGGACGTCCACCTGAATATGGAGAAGTTCTATTATTATTCTTTATTGCACACAAAACAACAAAAAATACACATACAAATTGCAATAATATAGCTTATGTACAATGGCGAGCTTAACCCAGAATTGGGTTTTCTTACAGCAAACCAAATTTCGATTGCGAAATTTGCATAAGAGGATATACCTTTGTGCATTAACAGTACATTTTATTACTTAAATTAATTAATTTTATAAACTAAACTACATACATACGATATAATATACGTAATACATACAATATAATATATACAATACAATGCCTATAGAATCCTATTTACCTACATATTAATCATTTCGACAGGAAATGTTCCTGTATTCCTATGTAATATTGTTTTTTTTCTATGTAATAATGTCTTTGTCAGTCTCGTGGAAACGTGAAATGAAACAACAATGAACATTCACTCAAATAAACAGACTAGTTTTTGGTAGACTTAAAACAAAAATCAAGTTATCAAGTAACAAAACATTTTAAGAGTTTCTATAAGTCCCGTCATGTAAAAAGAACGCTGACAGACAGTGGAGGGGATGTGTTTGCGCACGTTATACAGTCGCGTCCTAAAGTACTAAGCTATTGTTTTATAATATACGTATAACTGTTTCATTGTAGAATCGTAATAGCTTCTTTACTAGCTACTTAGTACTTTGGAAAAGGCTAGAATAACAAAAATTGAGAAAGTTTATTTGAGCGGTCAGCGTTCTTTTTACGTGACGCGAACTGTACCTTCGTCTGTTAGAAAGAGACAGCAATACTTTAACATTAATTGTTGAAGTAACATTAAATTACCTCCACAATCCTCTCCCCGGGCCTCTCGTTGTGCCACTGCGCGATCTGCTCCCTCTCCATGTACTGCAGCCGACGCTCGTGGAAGCAGATCTTGATCACGCTCTGTTGGTTATTAGAATCAGTGAAATATAAAGGGTGTAAACAGACCCTTCACGAAGCCGTTAACCAAGCATTCTGTACATCAAGCTAAGTAACTCTACGCAAAAATTATTGCTGGGAAACGACTTTTATTTTTGGGGTGAAAAATCACGTTTTACGGTAGGACTCAAAGTAACGCACTCAAAACATTGTGCTGTTGGATGGATTGAATTGTACGGGGGTCGTGGAGGTGTTTAAAATGAGGTTCTTACATAAAAAACATGTAATTTTTTATATCTCAAACTAAATATTCGGTGTTACGATGTTAATTATTGCATTTCATAATCAATATTTTAGTGCACTAGTTAGCCATATTTCTTATTTCCATGCAGTAATATTGCCAAATTAATCAAAACAGCGAAATATTTGACAGCTATTTGCGACACAAAAAAAATGTATGCCTGGTTAGTCAATAAATGTTTCGACACGACCCAAGAATACCTTAGTTATACGAATCGAAAATTATTGTAACAACTCACTATGTTCCTATTCTCTCTAGTGCAATAATTTGTTAAGTTAGTACAGAATGATAAAGAGTACCTATGTACAGATATGTCACCCATTTCGTTTCTTTGTTATAAGCTTTTATTTTAAATTTCGTATACCAGAAATGGTCAATTTGAGGATTCTTACTTCTATATTAAGTAATGTAACATTTATATACCACCTACTAACCCATATTATACGAATAAATTATTCGATTGATTTAACGTTGCCCACTTTCTTTCTGTATAGACGCTCTTAAGGCATACAATCGAGTAAGGGCGTCCTCCCTCAGTGCTTACCTTGAGTATCTTCCCCTTGTAATGCGACAGGTCTCCCAACTTCTTGAGCTTGATCTCGTACGGCTGGCCCTGGTTGAGGTAGGTCAGGGTCTCTTCGTTCTGCTTGGTGGCTATGGATGTGGCCGCTGCCAGGACGTATTGGAATCTGTTGAGTAGAAAATCCTAAGTGAGTATTAAGAGGGCTATCACAAAATAAAAGAACTCAGTTTAGGTAAATTCGACGGCGTGCGGTATCGGATGCGCACGTGTGCGTCTAGCGAAGTACGCTACGTACACATGCAAACAGCTATGCCTCGGATACCAGGAACAAACCAACATGAGCCTTTGTCACTTTGCTTTCGATAAAAATTTAATTTGGTACTGTTACATATTATAGTTCATGAAATATTATTTGTACCGATTAATGTTATCACCTAAAACGACTTATATGAGTATGTATATCTAATATAGTTAAAAGTATATTTATTATAGTTGCCAGCCTCTCAGAAAGCGATCGCGCCGCTACTTATAAAAATACTTTTTTAAATATGTACCTACTTTTTTTTCGAAGTTTCTTTATACGGAATTTCAGTATTATTCAGTACATTGAATGCAATGTGATGTTGTTTCTACAGTTTGAATAATTCTATTTCTACAGTTTTTGCCGAAGGCCGAAGCTTCGGTGGGAGATTATTGAACCAATAAAGGAAAAATAATATAAACAAATAATAAAAAAATAAAAAAAATCTTAATACAAACTACTATATTTACGTATATGTTTATTTTCTATAATATATATTCGCATTAGAATATCATAGGAAAATACATTCAATACAATTATCTATATACATTACAATCAGATCATAACTAAATAAAAAAAAATGTTAACTTGTCTCAAAAAGGGTTAGTTGCGCTATATTCTTGGCGAGTTGGTAATATTACGCGGCGCACAAAGTAGCAACAGCGAGCGATACGTCCACCCTCAGTAAACGCTTCGCGCGGACTAAAGCTCAGGACCGCCCGTTCCGAGATTTATATTGATTTTTATCATTGCATAAAACAATTGTTTAAAAATATTATTTTACTTTTAAATGGACTGATTATTTTTTTCAAGCAAGGTAACATAGTAAACTTAGTTATTAAATACTTTTTGTTTGAATTTGGATTATAAATTCATAGATAAAAAATATAATTTCGGACGAAAAATTGTCAGTATCTCTCTGTTTTACGGAATTATTTTTGGTGTATTACTGTATGAAACATAATAAATTGAATTGAGCATTCCAAAGTACAACATTCAGTTGTACCATGGATATTTTTATATATTCTAATATTATTATATCTTCTATGTAACAAAGCATCAAAAGATGCCCAAAAGCAGAATTCTATGAAACATCCTTTGCAGAGACAAGGTTTTTACTCATTTATGTAAACAAATTGAAATATTTATTTAGAACACTCCCAAGAGAAATAATCAAACTTTCTCGAGCATATTTTTTTTTTAAGTTTGTGGCCATATCTAAACCGTAATCAAACATCAAAACTCGAGTCAAACGCTCAAATTCAAGAAAAATTGTGATAGCCCTCTTAAGCGGTTTCTGTCAAAATTGGGGCAAAGCTTTCGCACTCTGACTGCCAAATGAGAGCCCTACATCTACTACTTCTTACTTACTAATTACATTTTTGAATATTTTTATCAACAAAAATTATATAAAAAACATTTAAAAATATAAAAATTGTAGCCCACCAGCATCAGGAACAGGGTCCGAGCTATCGGTGGTCAGGGCTCTTGAGAGGGGAACCTCCTAACGATACGCGCCCTGTCGAGAAGTACTGCTTTCTGAATCTAGCGCTTGATCCAGCTGCCTAACGAGAGCTTCGAAAGATGGTCATCGGGGCTCTTGGCCATAAGGCCATTGGCCGTTACGACAATCGGCACAATGATAGCCGAGTCCACATCCCACATGTCGACAACCTCGTGTGCCAAGTCGAGATATTTTATTTGCTTATCTTTCTCAGCTTTCGCGAGGTTCTCGTCATGCGGGACGGTAACATCGACTATCATAACGCGGCGCGTTGATCAGTCTATCACCACTATATCAGGCTTATTGGCGACCATAGACGTTATTATTATTTACCTTGTGTCATCCTTGAAGCTGGGCTCGGAGCGAGTCTGTATGGGGGAGTGCAGGAATCCATCCAGAGAGCCCACGGGAGAACACATCAGCAGGCCAGCGTCTGTGGAGATCAAGAAAAATTAACGAGTTGAAACTCCTCGTGAGATTCGAGATTCATCATCTGCTTTCAATCTAGCAGGATGCACCTAAATAGCAATTAGGCAATCGACCGATTTGGGACGACTGCTTATCTGACCTCAACGATCCAGTTACTAGCCCATAATTATATAAAATTCCTTGGTAAGACTGGCTGGAAGGAATTCGGGGAGCCCTTTGGCCAGCGTTGGGACAGTACCAAGCTTCTGAAAAAAAAACACTGGCTGGGGTGTTGGTATGTAATGGATGTTCATTGTTCACCCATGCACGCATGCATGAAGAGTTTGTGGCTAAATAATAACAGCCCCTCAGGTCGATCTTTAGGTTAAGTCGTGCTTGCCTAGGTTGGTCTGTGGATGGGTGACCACCTATTACATGTCGAGTTTCCTCCGTGCCTCGGAAAGCACGTTAAGCCGTTGGTCCCTGGTGTCATTAGTAGATATTTGGCAGTCGTTACAGGTAGTCAGTGGCCCAAAAAGTCTAACAACCAGTCTTACCAAGGGGTATTGAATTACCCAGTACTAACTGGGTTGTGGAGGTCAGATAGGTAGTCGCTCCATGTAAAATACTGGTATTCAGCTGCAACCGGCTAGACTGGAAGCCGACCCCAACATAGTTGGGAAAAGGCTAGGCAGATGATGTTCATCCACGATAATCAACAATGCGACAAAAATGTGAAATTATCTGAATCAGAAGATAGCTGAATATTTTTAGAGTAGGGACTATGAGGCAGTCAAATCAACTCATCCTAGATGACTTTCTTGAACTTCCTGCACTCGTAGCATGACCACCGTAGAAACGGGTTTCTTTGACGGAAGAATCGACAAAATGACAGATTGTGAAACGTAATCTGGCATTTTGTCGACACTATCTGTCATTTTGTCGATTCTTCCGTCAAAGAAACCCGTTTCTACGGTGGTCATGCTACGCGTGCTGCAGGGAAGTATTGAAGAAGTTGGAGCAGGGCAGAGGTGTACGATTTATTTCCGCGATGTTTTTTTATCACGCACTAGATTTTCAACTTTGCTGCCGAGAGCTGAGGGTTGAGAATACGACAAAGCACAATCTTAGTGCGCTATTAAACAACTGCACTGTTGAATTTTGGACTCACGGCCTAACTTTAAAAATTGAGTAGATGAAAAAAAATCTCTCGTGCTTTCTTAGGGGCAATTCATACCGAAGTGGCAGTGGTCGGCAGCGCGAAAGACTCTGGCCGCGTGACGTCTCGCGGCGCCGCGAGCAGCCGCGCGTCCACAAACGATACTATGCATTTCCTAATGGAGGTAAAGCATAAAATGGCTTGACAGTGAAACTGCGCTGCCGACCGCTGCCACTTCGGTGTGAATTGACCCTTAGGCTAAGTATAGCGAGTACTACAGTGCCGATATTACGGTGTATACAGTCTAGATCTGGACATGATAAAGATCTAAGTCGTTGGTACTCACTCTTGTTCTCCTGTGCATTTGGTGAGTGATACCCGTTCATGGGTATCATGGTGCCAGGGGGCATGGTCGGCTGGCACTGCATGCTTTCTGGGCTGCCTGCGATTTAGATACAAAATGCATTATTTTAAGCATAGGCTAAGGAAATAAATTATACAGGGTGTAACAAGACCCTTCAAGAAGCCGTCAACCAAGCATTATGTACATCAAACTAAGTAACTTTACGCAACAAATTATTGCTGGGAAACGACTTTTTTAGGGGTGAAAAATCACGTTTTACGGTAGGACTCAATGTAACGCACTCAAAACATTGAGCTGGTGGATGGATTGAATAGTACGGGGGCCGTGTAGGTGTTTACAGTAAAAATCCTACGTTAAAAACATGTATTAAAAAAAAAACTAGTGATAAAATTGGAACTTTGACCCCAATATCTCCGTAACTAGAAGGTTCCCAGGTATGGTTTAGAACAAAAAAATGATCGCAATGACGGGGAGAACAAGTGCCTTTCGGCTTCGTTAAGGGTCTTGTTACACCCTTTAGAGGGGCCTTATTTACGTCGGTGTCCGGCAAAAGGGTCACCCATGATTACATGGGACTTAAACATAACTGACAAAATGTGGGTGTAAATAGGTACACCTCTGTCTAACTTCTCGGAGATTACAAGTTTGATGTTATAACTTGGGTACCGCGAACCCCCCGAACTGTCAATAGTTGCAATTTAAATCTTATGTCAATGCAAATAAAAGTCATAACGACTTGCGTTGTGATTTTTTAATAGTATTTTAATAATAATATTTAGGAAAACATTTATTATTAAGACTTTTGTCTTAAAACCATGTCTTTGATCATATAGTAATGCTGTGTAAAAAATGGCCACTCTTGAAAGTAAAATTTGATCACTAGTTCAGAAAAAAACTATTTTTAATTATGAAAAGTCTACTAATATGTCAATTAGTACTAAATCATGGGCACATTTACTAAATTATGGGGATATTTTGGGCATTATATCAATCAAAGATATGGGTTTAAGCTTGAATTTTTGATACCAAAGTACTTTTTGGTAACTTTACTTTTAGAACCATCTATCAACAAACATCAGAACTATTTCGCACAGTTTCTAGAAACAAATAACAGATGGCGCCACTTACCATGCTGCACCATCATGGTCCCATTGTGTGGAGGCGACTGCTCGCAACTGCCCTCCTCCATGGCGTCGCGATTGCCATCGACCACCATGCTGGTAATCTGTGTAAAAAGAAAGAGTATGACAATGTAGGTGATTTTGAAATGTACTTGAGTTTTTTAGCATTTAGGAAACTATGGGGAGATAAAATTTGCCCAGGAGTGACAACAGGCTGATATTAAAAAAATACAAGATAAGATGCCTTTAATAGTTTATGGGAGTTAATGGGAGTGGTCAAAGGTACAATTCTGAAGGCAATATTGATAAAGCCTCCTAATCTGTATAACGAAGATCGTTGCCTAGCAACTAAGAATGTACTTAGGTTTAAAGAAAAATCATCAAGTTTTATGCTAACAACTTTCGTTAAATTATGGTATTTCTAATTAATTGGAATTATTTCATTCATTCTCAGATCAGCTTGGATTTGGTTTCACATCGAGTTAGGAGGCCTAAAATGGCGCTTTAGCAGAATCATTATAAGAAAATAATATAAATTATGTTAAAAGGTGAGAATTCATAATATAAACTATGTCTGTGATGCAACCATTTTAGCCCCCAGTAATATTGAAGTTAAATATCGTTTGTCGAGCACTCTGAACTTAAACAAAGAAACATTTATTTCTTAAAAGGTGTAAATTTCCAATAGTGGTCTAATCTTTTGCAGTTTTTAACATGTAATCATCAAATTACAAATTAAACTTAAATTCTGTAAACATTTTGTTTTTAAAAACATGCAGTTAATTAGTTTTATTCTCTTAGCCATTATATCAGCGAATGTAAACATTAATGATAAGGCTAGTGAATGGAAAAATAATGTCAAATGGGCAGAACAAGACGGTTTGTAGTCGGAAATTTTTGTCTTAAAAATGCACATTACAGTGAAAAATAATAGACGAAGCAAAATGAGGATTTTAAAAATACAGAGAAGATCTATTACTATCTGTTAAGGCAATAATGCAAGCAGCACGCGTAGCATGACCACCGTAGAAACGAGTTTTGTTGACGGAAGAATCGACAAAATGACACATTGTGTCGACAAAATGACAGATTGTGTCGACAAAATGACAGATTTCTTTTCACAATCTGTCATTTGTCGATTCTTCCGTCAACAAAACTCGTTTCTATAGTGGTCATGCTACGCGTGCAGATCATATAAGAAACGTTAAAATTATCATAGGGGCGTCTAGAATGAAATTAGAGAATTATTTAACAAATATAAATAAGACAGAGCGTGGAAGCCGTAGCAGGCACAACGTAAAAATGAATTAAAAAAGGTTGCATTTGGAGTAAGTGGTGAAACGAAAAACGGGCTGAACAGATTTTTGTTAAGTTCCAGTGTCAAGCAAAAAGACAAGACATCAGCTTGAAGAAGATAATATATCCACCTCCCATAAATTCTTGAAATCCCTGTCAGTAACAGCATGTCCCGGCTGTATCTCTGTATATTCCGCACTGATCTGAGAAGTAGAAAGAAAACCATGGTCTATCAGTAGTCGGGATTATGCTACACAAGGGTACGCGATGACAGGCCAAATGTATAGAAAAAGAGGTCGGAGTAAGAATGATACATTGAATTTGAAAGAAAAGTACATGAGAAACGAAATAATTGTGCTGATAGAAGAATGATGAACGAATGTAAGCAATAATTAAAATTTAATTTTAAATTTAAAAAACCCCCAACGAAAAAATCAAAGATGAAAGACAAATACCCACTTTCATCCCCCATATCTACTAAATGGCTGCTTGGATTTTGATAAAACATGTCTAATTTTAATATACACATCATGCGCTTTCATTTGATACCCCACTTGAGTATATTTGAAAATATTCGATTTTTCATACCCACTTTCATCCCCCATATCCAGTAAATGGCTGCACCGATTTTGATAAAACGTATCTAAGAACTATCGCCAAGAAACTAGCTTTCAAATAAAAAAAAACTGCATCCAAATCGGTTCACACGTTTAAGAGCTACGGTGCCAGAGACAGACCCACACACATTGCGGTCAAACTTACAACACCTCTCTTTTTGCGAGGGGGTTAAAAAGACTTCTTTTACGTAAAGAAGTAGGCACTTAGGTCGGGAATAGAATGAAGACTATTTTGGATGAAGCGTAGATGAGAAACGAAAAAGTTGTGCTGAAGGAAGAATTACCGATTTATTTGCACGTAGTGTACGCGGCAAGATTTCAATTGCACGAAGATAAAAAGATTCATTAATGACTGCCCTGGAGTGTAAATGTGGTGCTGTTCTACAAACGATGGGGCACTTAATATCGTGTCCTGTTGTTTGTTCACTACAGGAACTGATGGACGCTACCGAAAGCACCAAACAAGTAGCTCAGTTCTGGGCTGACACTATTTAGATTGCCATCGACACGCTAAGAAGGAGAATTGCGACACGAAGTAGATAAAGGACTAAAGTATTTTGGAGACAGAATGATACGGTTTTATTGCGCGAAGTGTAAAAGTGAGACAGTTGTGTTTGCAGGACAGATGATACACTTAATTTGCACGAAATACACGCAATTTTTTTAATAAAAGGTGTAAAAAGACCCTTATCGAAGCCGAAAGATACTTGTTCTCCTCGTCATTGCGATCATTTTTTTGTTCTAGACCATACAGGGGAACCTTCTAGTTACGGAGATATTGGCGGTCAAAGTTCCAATGCTTGGTTGACGGCTTCGTGAAGGGTCTGTTTACACCGTGTATGTTCGTCTGGTATTTGCCACTTACCTTGCAATAAGTGTGTTACATGCACGCTAGAAGAAGTTTGCCTTTATCACAAAGAAGAAGACAAAATAACATGACGAAGCTGAAGATAACCAAGATTCGCAACACAGAAGAAAGCCTTAGTAGAAATATTTATCGTCAACAATAAAAAAGAAGTATACAAATGCAGATATACAAGGTGTAAACGGACCTTTCACGAAGCCGTCAACCAAGCATACTGTACATCAAACTAAGTATCTTAACGCAAACATTTTTGCTGGGTAACAACTTTTTTTTTTGGGGTGACAAATAACGTTTTACGGTAAAACTCAATGTAACGCACTCAGAAAATTGTGCAGATGGATGGATTGAATAATACGGGGGTCGTGGAGGTGTTTAAAGAAAAATCTTACTTTAAAAACATGTATTTACGAAAAAACTTGTGAAAAAGTTGGAACTTTGACCCCCAATATCTCCGTAACTAGAAGGTTCCCAGGTATGGTCCAGAACAAAAAAAATTATCACAATGACGGGGGGAACAAGTGCCTTTCGGCTTCGTTAAGGGTCTATTTACACCCTGTATAGACGCCAGGTATTCATGCAAACAAGCATGAAATTTATGGTTTTGTGGACCTTTGGAAAAGCAAAAGGATAAACGCAAGGTAAGCTACAAAAAAAAAACCCTACAAAAGAATAAACATTACTACAGTACAGGGTGTGTGTAATTGAAATTATTGGCCGTTATATTATTACAGTTTGCGTCAATCTGCCTTGTTATTTCTGATCAAAGACATTCAAATATTTCCGAGCGATAGACGGGACATGACGAAGAAAATCGTAATCCAAAACTTGTTACTACTTAGTAACAAGTCGTTCTGTCTTATGTCATACGCCTGCTTGTCAGGTAGCATTCGTGTGTCAAAATCGAAAATTTTCAGGATGAAAATTATTATATGACAATATTCCCAATGTCCGCTCTGTTCAAACTCAAACTCAAAGCATTTATTGCAATTAGACCATTACAGGCACTTTTGAATGTCACAAAAAGACAAAGAGCGAAGCTACAGTCACAGACAAAAGGCATAATAACTTGTGAAAGTACTGTAGTTGCCCATTCCAAGGCGTAGATCTCTATGGAGAAGAATGGGCAAGAAACTCCATTGACACTATATTTATTTTAAATCTCTTTGTTTCTGATTCAAATAACTGACAAAGAATGACAGTAGTAATTCGAATTTAAAGACTTGGTCAAATATGTTCATATGGATTAGTACTTACACCTATTTGAAGAAAGCCAATGATTCAAATTAAACCCTGCATAAAGGGTGTAAAAGTACCCTTAACGAAGCCGAAAGGCACTTGTTCTCTCCATCATTGACAATTTTCTTTTGTTCTAAACCATACTTGGGTACCTCTTAGTTCCGGAGATATTGGGGGTCAAAGTTCCGACTTTTTCACAAGTTTAAAAAAAAACAAGTTTTTATTGTTATAACTTTACTTTAAATACCTCCACGACCCGTTTACAATATTTTGAGTGCGTTACATTGAGTCCTAACGTAAAACATGATTTTTCACCCCAAAAAAAAGTGGTTTACCAGCAAGAATTTTTGCGTAGAGTTACTAAGCTTGATGTATAAATGCTTGCTTGACGGCTTCGTTAAGGGTCCGTTTACACGCTGTATTTCATCTACTTGTTTACCTGTCTTTCGTCAGGTCTTCGCGGAGGCCAAGCCCGTCGCGGCGGGGATAGGACGGCGCCTCCACCATTCGGCGAAAGCGCTTCCTGCTTGAACACAGCCAACGATGGCAGCGACAGCAGCGCCTCGCTACGGTGAGAAAAAGTACTACACGGTGAGTTTTTTGAGGGTTCGATAAGAGATGGCGCTGTACTAAAATATGTGAGACTGTAAGTAGCTTTCTATTTTTTTGGGCAAGGTATAAGTTTTTGTGTCCAAGGCATTGCCTAGTTACACAGTAATACTGTTTGGTGGGAGAAATAAATGAGATGCTATTCTATACTATTCAAGAATCTTGCATGAATGAAACTGAACCAACTGAAAGTGACTGCAGTAACAAAAGCGATTCGTTACGGTACAAGACCAATTATTCATAATTTGACGGATTCAAATATAGAAGGCGCTGTACTATATGAACTACATCGAACCAACACCAAGAACCCATTGCAAAAAGTTTGAACAACAGGCGCTGCACTAAACTAAGTAATTTCAAGTTTTAGTGATACTCACTTCATAGACAGCTCGCCGGGCAAGTCGAGATCGAGGTCGTTGACCTGCCAGCCGGGAGACATGTGGGAGGACGAGGAGCTGGTGCCGCTGCCACCCATGTCGCTCAAGGCAGCTGGAAGAAAATAACAGGTTATGAGTTACATGTTTTAAATAGAAGTCCCAGTTGGGGTTATGGATCGGCACCCAATTTGGTGAATACGAAACGAATGTGGTTGTTACCATAGCATGGTCCTTGCCAAATCCAGTTAAGGTTCTTGTTTGCTGGGGAATATCCATTGAAGTGCAGCTAAGCATTTCGTTGTATAGTCTGTTTATTAAATTTTAATTCTACTAATAAAATACATCATTTTGACTACCTTCTCTTAGATAACAGATGGAGCTATTAGAAATAAAATAAATACGATGCTTAATATGTTAAGTTGTTTTTTTACAAACAATGATGCAAGAGCTTTCGCTTTGCGGGCCATACAATTAGGCTTCAAATTCTAAAAAAAAACTCGGCTTTATACCTGTTGGTCATCATTACTATTTCGTGTATTGAGAGGTAATTACATATCAACCATTCCATTGAAGACCTCCAGTCCCATATTGTTATCAGTTAAACAAAAATAACAATAACAAGAGTACGTGTAAGCTTGATGAAACGCCCTCGTATCCAGAATGAGTTAGTTCGATATAGTTGACTTATTGACCTCCGATAGTTCTTGTTTACTCTTACTGGACGTTTGTTATCTTTGGAAGACAGAATTTTGGGTCTCATTGGCAAATCAGAAACTGGTGCGGTAGATCTCCCTATTAAACTAAAGCAATGTGCTGTTGATAAATAGAGAAGACCATCAAAGCAGACGAATTTCATTTAAGAAGGAGCATGTCGTGATGGCCCAGAGGTTAAGGCCTCGCCTCTCATGCATTAGGTTGTGGGTTCAAATCCGGGAAAGTACCAATGTGACTTATCTTGGACATCACATATATCGGTGAAGGAAAACATCGTGAGAAACCTGGACTTATAGAAATAATACAAGTCTGAAATCGCCAACCCATCTTGAGCAAGCGTGGTGATCATTGCTCGTGCCTTCTCTGTATAAGACGAAGCCTTTGCCCAGCAGTGGGACAATAATAGGCTGGTATTTTTTTAGGAACGTTATGAAAGTTAGCAAAGTTATTAAGTACACTGAATTAGGTGTAAAAACCGCTCGCAAAGTGTGTATTTCTATTAAGGCAATGCTTCCAAGCGTTTCATATTTCTACAGGATTGTCATGAGTGTCTCACGTCTGTTCGACTTATACATAACTAGCTGTTGCCCGCGACTTCGTTCGCGTGGTAATTTTGATGAGTAAGAGTGAGAAAAAAAAAGATGAAGCCTATGTCCTTCCCCAGGATATAATCTATCTCCTCGTCAAACATTACGATCCGATCAGCTGTTTAGTCGTGAAAAGATAGCAAACAAACAAAGTTACTTTCGCATTTATAATATTAGTATGGATCGTTATCATTGATAGAACATAGCTTTGTCTAAATCCTAAGTTCTACAAATAAAATACCTTGAAACAAGCCTCATTCCGAGCTCTAGCCCTCATTAAAATATCAATAAAGCCATTGAAACACGCGTTAAACAATCCAGCACTCTTGCCATCTTATCAGCTACACTTTGACCGAGTCGGTGTACTGAACTAGTTGTAACTACTTCGGGTATCTGTCTGTTTGCAATGAATTAATTTAGTTCGATTTGAATGATGATATTTTTGGTGGTGTTGCGTTGTTATGTAATTCCTTGGAGATTATTGGGAGTGGCAAGAACATTTTGCTCTGTTTTTATTGGTTGGCTGTAAGATCAACTTGTTACCGCCCAACTTTAATGCCAAGTGTACGTAATTAAAAAAGCCTTTTGATAAATTATGTTTATTCTATAAATAGGTTTTTACAAAGACTTTTACACATAAAAAAAATTTGAAAACCTGATGACGTTAGCATTTCCAATCGTTTACTCTAAGAAGAAATATAGAAATAAGCACAGAGGTCAGAGTCACTTTTGTAAAGTCCAAACATTGACTTGGTCAAATCATGTGAGAAGACTATGCATACTGTCTGAGTAGCACTCGTAGCATGACCACCGTAGAAACGGGTTTTGTTGACGGAAGAATTGACAAAATGACAGATTATGTCGACAAAATGACAGATTTATTTTCACAATCTGTCATTTTGTCGATTCTTCTGTCAACAAAACCCATTTCTACGGTGGTCATGCTACGCGTGGTTGTCGTCTATGGAAACAAATACTCAGATATGAGTGGACCTGTCCAATCAGAGCAAGCGTATGTCAGTAATTGCGTGTGCTCAACGCAGAACTTAAGGAGCTCACCGACCTTCAACAAGAACTTAAATTATTTCAAATATTGCAATTTTCGCAAGGGACAAGGTATCTTAATGAAAAAGGGGTTATTTATCGGCAAACAAGTCGGTTAATAACTCGGAACCGGCTTGCGTGTATGACTAGATGTATGAACGTAGACGGGGCAAAAGGAGTATCTAAGGATCGTCGTTCTGGCTTTCTGTGGTTCCTGCCTACCCCCAAAGGAAAAAAGGCGCGAGTTTATGTATGTATGTAAGTCGGTTAATAGCCAGTCCTTACATGCCAATAGCCCGACACCTCGAAAATAAAAGCTTTATCAATCGATGTTCTAAGCTGTGGTTACAAATATTCTTGAACGTTTTTCTAAGAAGCTGGTCTAGCCCAGCATATTATGATAATCTAGGAAGCTCTCTAAAACCATAGAATTGGCCCGAAATCGGCCTGGAATTACGTGGCAAACTTCCAAATTATCACCATTTACAAAACAAGTAAGATGCGAAAAAACAAGATGATTTCATAGCTCAGAATATTTTTTAATATCTGACCTGGTACTTGTAATAATGGAAAATTCCTACAGACACTATCTCTGTAGGCACTGGTACCGAGTCGCAATTACATAAACTACAGATAAGTACCATTCTGCCACTAAAAGTGCCACTCGAAAACATTTAAATGTGTCTTGCTACCTACATTCGATCGTTGAACTTTAAGAGCGAACAAAATGTTTATATTAAATAGGTTAATGGACATCAATTAAAGTGGTAACGAATGAGAAGAGTTAAGCGGCACTCTTATTATTAAGACTTATTTAAAAAAATATTAAATTTAATTGCTTAATTGGGACCATCTGGCAAAATAATATGATATATTAATTGCGAAACAGGAGTAGAATATTCTCAAATGTGCCAAAAAACAGGAATATTATAGCCAGCAGGCAGTAGTCGCAATAGAAATGACCAATTATTCTGCCATCTTAATAATATTATAAAGAGGAAAGATTTGTATTTTTGTGTGTGTATGTTTGTAATGAATAAACTCAAAAACTACTGTGCCGATTTCAAACATTTTTTCACCATTTGAAAGCTACATTATCTCTTAGTAACATAGGCTATATTTTATCACAAAATGTTTAAAAAGTAAATGTCCACCCGTGGAACGCCGGGACGGGCCGCTAGTGTAAAATAATTTTAGCGATTTTCACCAAACCTTTCATTCTTTCGATTATTTCATTTCGAAGTCGTTGTTCAGAATTTATTCTGCCGAATGGAATGAAAAGATCATTGGTGTGGTCTACGCTTCCTTTTACCAAAAGGTGACTACACCAAAGTGTGAATGTGACTTGGTCACAAGTAAATATCATATTCTATAACAGATACATCAATATGATCATATTTTATAAAAGATTGCATCATATTGTTGGACGCCAAAAAAAATGTTGGTATTTTCCAATGACAAAATATAAACACGGAAGCAAAGACAACAGTTCGTTACTGAAGGATTGAGCATAGGGATCGAGTGAGATAACAACAAAGATAGTTCCAATACATTTTCTAATAAATCCACACAAGACCAGCTGTTGTAACGAGTCATAAACCTGTATCCTGTGGACGTCTTTCCGCTATACGAGTATGCATCAGCTATATAAAAGTAGAAAGTAAGAAAGGAAGCAAAAAAGTACCGTAAGCATTATAAGTGATGCTGGCAAAAGCGTGAGCACCAAACTCCGTGAATCTCCTCCCTTCCCTCGCTTCTCTTGCAGCGAACTGCAGCACCGCAGCAGCGGAAACCCGGTCCTGCTGCGGCGTCGTATCCTCAACCATGGCCGACAGCTTGACGTCTCACACCAAGAGATGGCGCCACTAGTCGATTAGCAGTTCAGCAACTTCCCGCTAGATGGCACCTCAATGCGTTCCACTCTCGAAAGTTTTGGGGTAACACTAATAGATGGAGCTGTTTTCAATGAATCAGTTTCTCATTTCGAATAACATAGGGCTGTAGTGTCGGATGTAGTTTTATGTGAATTTAGAACACTATTTGATGGAATTTCACAACCTAGATTTGGTTTTTTCGGTTACTGTCAGAAGTACCAGTTACAAAACACACATTTAAACGTCCATGTGCTCGACTGGCTGACTATAATATTTCTATGATATTTTGTGGCGCTTCGAAAATGTTCGAGTGTCATTTTATTGAAGAAAATTTTATAGCACTTCACTTGTTTATTTATTGTTGTTTTCACTTCACTTGTTAAACTTTTGGTCGGGATTCATACTTGGCAACATTTTAAGGCTATTGATAGTTCTCTTTTACAATAATTTTAGTAGCCCGTAAACGACCACTGCTGTACACAAAATTTTATTTGTTAAAATGTGCACTTTCAAGTCTTATTTTGCACATCAAACTACTACAATCTGTCAAAATTCTTTAATAGATTTTCAACTTTATCGCTAAAGGATTAGGTTCAAGTTTGATTGAGAAAATTTGACAGTTTCGTGTAACTTGATGTGCTGGCGTCTGTACATAAGACTTGTAAGTGAACACTGCTTTGTACAAGCACACATAAAATTACTTAGCGAAACTAGGCAGCCTTGATAGGTATCGATATTTAAACGCAATAAACCAAAAAAACTCACGAGTTTTGAAAATATTTTTTTAAATTTAATTTTGTGTTTATATCGAAACCTATGACGTCTCTTTGGAGTTTTGCTACCGATTTAATTTTGACCTTGTATTAAATAGTCCAATGAAATGATACTAAGTATTATTTATTATTCACTACACTTTTTGCTGGATATTACTCTCTTAAGAATTGATTATGAAATGACTTTAGATCAATTAGTTGCTGTAAGTTTGACTTAATAAACAAATCATTACGAGATAATACGTGCTGATTATGAGGTAATGTACCCGTAGACCACGCGTGATACATTTGCAGAATTGCACATTAGTAAACGTGCAGGAGTAATAAAATAACTTCATAGAGTCAAGGAAATGGCGTTTCAAATGATAGCAGAATAGGAACTCGCAAGAATATGTGCGGCATTTAACAAGATTTTTGATCAATTTGGCAGGTTCTCTTTGGCGAAGCAAGATATGTTTCGATCTAAATTTCCAAATTCATCGGTTCAGTCCTGGCCTAATAATCTGCCTAGCTTTTCCTAGCTATGCTGGGGTCAGCTTCCAGTCTAACCGGATGCAGCTGAATACCAGTATTTTACATGGAGCGACTGCCTATCTGACCTCCACAACCCAGTTAGTACTGGGTAATACGATACCCCTTGGTAAGACTGGTTGCCAGACTTTTTGGGCCACTGACTACCTGTAACGACTGTCAAAGATCTACAAATGACAGCCGGGACTAAAGGCTATACATGCTTTCCGAGGCACGGAGGAAACTCCGTATGTAATGGGTGGTCACCCATCTACAGGCCACCCCTGGCCTATGCACCTTGGCCTACGCACTAAAAAAGCTCCGAAATAATAAAAGACGTAAGACCAAAGAAACGATGGATGGACTGTGAGAAAGTAGGTGACTGCTGAGATTACGAATAATAGAGAAGTACTTATGGAAGAAGAAGAAATTTATTTATTTGTGCAATAAAACAGATAAATCCAAGCCATTGCACAGACAAAACACAGATTAAAAGAAACATATTTACAATAAGGAATGGTCAAAATATTCTTAATAATAACAAGAAAAAGTCATCATTCATGCATCCTCTCACAGAACAAGCACGAGAAAAAAAATCATCTATCATTCATCTTCACAAAAAAACAAACATCCACGACATACGTCTACCCATCTCGAAGCAAATAAATCACACTCCGACAAGACATGTAGCGCCGACCCCAAATAAAGGACAATGGGCATCCATGTATAGGCATATGCCCCAAGGTCCAATAGCCATAAGATACACATAATTGAAAAGAGCTTTTTACAGAGAACCTTTGCTACTAACACGACTTTTGGCAATTCGTAGTACGTTCGGAGTTATTGAACTAAATATGTAACTAGTTGGACAACGAAGTTAAGATTTTCTTGGCATCCATTAAGGTTGTCTGGGTAACCAATAGTAAAAACATATAATCCATTTCATAGAGCTTTTCAAGGAGAACCTTTGCCAGAAACACGACTTTCGCCAATTCGTTGTCCGTTCAGAGTTATTGACCTAAATAGGTGACTATTTGAGCACCGAAGTTAAGATTTTCTGGGTGACCAATAGCAATAACATATACACCATTGGAGAGAGCTCTTCTATGACAACTTTTGCTACTAACATAACTTTTGCTAATTCGCAGTCTGTTCGGAGTTATTGACCTAAATAAGTACTAGTTGGACACCGAAGTTAAGATTTTATTTACAACCAATTAAGAGTGTACGGGCAACTAATAGTCATAAGATATACACTATTGGATAGAGCTTTTCAAAGAGAACTTTTGCTACTAGCACCACTTTTGCTAATTCGTAGTCTATTCGGAATTATTGACCTAAATGTGTGTCTAATTGAGCACCGAAGTTAACATTTTCTGGGTAACCAGTAGCTATAAGACGTACACCATTCGAAAGAGCTTTCAATTAGAATATTTGCTACTATACAACTTTTGCTAATTCGTAGTCTGTTCGGTTTTATTGATCTAACTAGGTAGTTGCTTAGGCACCGAAGTGTAGCTCCTCTCTGACTCTGAATCGAGAAAAGTTGTCAAAGCAAAAAATATTCTTCTCGTTGAGATCAATCCATTGATACATATCTTGACGCTATTGGGCGTTGGGGTTGTGTTAACGATCTATCCAAGTTACTGTTACAGTAAGGATTTGCTCCTAAAATAGCATTTTAAGATGTCAATATTTTGAAAATGATGTTTATAGGCTTATAATATGATGTTTGAAACGTACAGTATTAATGAAAGTTAGAAAAATGACGAAATAACAGTATTTAATCTAACTTAATTTCTCAACATTAGACCTCTGTAGCTCCTCTCTGACTCTGAATCGAGAGAAGTCGCCGTAATAAGAAATGTTCTTCTTAAAGAGATCTATCTATTGGTATATATCTTAACGCTATTGGACGCCAGGGCAATTCTGCCCATTCTCCTTTGGATAAGAGCAAGAGAATGTTGATAAGCCATTCCCGAAACATGATTGTAGCAGTCCATTAGGGGTCGTCCATTAAACACGTGATGTTTTTAGCACCTTTTTAACCCCACCCCCCTCCCCCACGGTGATACTTGGTGAGGTTTTAGATTACCCCTCCCCACCCTACCCAATTTTTCTTTGGAACAAAGTATCTTAAAAAAAATCGGAATAAGTATTATCTTTAAATATAGGTTAACAGGTATAATCTAATTGAATTCTGGAAAATTAAGCACTTTGATAAAAATGTCAAGGTCGCGCTTTTCGGTTTAGAAATCGCGCGTTCAAAGAAAAAAGAAATACACGTGATATCTCACTACACCCCCTCCCCCCTAGTGATACTTCGTGATTTTTTCCGAACTCCTTCCCCCCCTTTCGAGCCTCACGTGATTAATGGTTGACCCCTAAGGCAAGCAGACACCCTAACATCATGAAGAGTAGTAGGCTATAAGGGCAAGCCAAGCTTTTAGGCTTGTATGAAAGTACCGCTATACAGGGTGTAAACGGACCCTTCACGAACCCGTCAACCAAGCATTATGTACATCAAACTAAGTAACTTATTGCGCAAAAATTATTGCTGGGAAACGAAAAATCACGTTTTAAGATAGGACTCAATGTGCTCAATTGTGCTGATGGATGGATTTAATATTACGGGGGTCGTGGAAGTATTTAAAGTAAAGTTCTTACATTAAAAATATGTTTTAAAAAAATATCCCCGTATCTAGAAGGTTCCCTCCCAGGTATGGTCTAGAACAAAAAAATGATCGCAATGACGCGGAGAGTTGTGATGGCCTTTAGATTGAAGACAGAAGTCCTGAATTCAAATTGATCACGTATTAAAACAACCAGACAGCAACCCTATTGTAAAGATATTATAGATCACTCAGCATATTGACAGACTTGTCTGTGGAAGCATCTTAAATGCAACCTTAACTTAACAGAAATAAAGATCATTTTTAATATGACAGTGATAGAAAATCATCATCATCTGCCTAGCCTTTTCCCAACTATGTTACGGTCGGCTTCCAGTCTAACCGGATGCAGCTGGATACCAGTATTTTATATGGAGCGATTGCCTATCGGACCTCCACAACCCAGTTAGTACTGGGTAATACGATACCCCATGGTAAGACTGGTTGTCAGACTTTTTGGGCCACTGACTACCTAACGACTGTCAAAGATCTACAAATGACAGCCGGGACCAACGGCTTTACGTGCTTTCTGAGGCACAGAGGAAACTCGGTATGAAATGGGTGGTCACCCATCCACGGACCAACCTAAGCAAGCACGGCTTAACCTAACGATCCGAGCGGCTGGTATTATTTAGCCACGAGCTCCTCGACAGTGACAGAAAATCAGAGGTTAAATAAACTGTAAAAGGACTGGAGAACAGGAATCATAGCTTTTTTTTTGGATGAGAAATCATCAAATAACCCCCCCCACCCGCCCGCTCTGGATGGAGTGGGAGGGAGTGTCACACTTTTACTGTCTAAAACCCATCCATGTTCCTTCTTTGCCCTTTGTGTTCCAGGGCCGCGGTATCTCTTTCGAACAGTCCGAACACGAACGCGCCGACACGGCCTGTCGTTATAAGACGGACGGACGGTGAGCTAGCTCATTACTCAACGTCCACAGGTCCGCGAGGAATCATAGCTAAGATGTGATCCAAGTGTTTTTCCGTAAAAGATTTTTTAACAGTGCGACTATTTGCCAATTAGCAAGAAGCAAAGTCAAGAAGATAACACCATTTTCATAGGACCCAGCAAAAAAAAGTGGCAACTAAACTTACGCCAAAATATTCTTGGACCGTTGGAGTTTCAATTCTCTGCGCGGAGTAGACCGTTGAAAATGCAATAACACTTAAGATGGGACGCGAGCAAGACATAACAAATGCGACAGATACGAAATTATACAAATAATGAAGCATGTTTTATTTAGATAACTAGATGTTACGTCACACGCGATAATTGAACGTGATATAATAATACGAGTTGTGTACGAAAACTCTTAAATAAGAATGGAATTCTTAGGAAGAGGTCGATTCATAAATTGGCGATTATGAAATACCATTTGAGCGTCAAAAGATCCTTACACAACTTGTCATAAATTAGGAGTCTCCGGGCTACTAGGGTGCTTGATCGAAAAACCCAATAACAAGCTCAGGAGTCGACTACGACAGAAACGATATAGATCAGCCACCATCAACTTACCATCTGCTAGTTAATCTTCATCAGCCTAGCCTTTTCCCTAATATGTTGGGGTCGCCTTCCACTCTAACCAGCACTTTACATGGAGCGACTGCCTATCTGACCTCCACAACCCAGTACTAGGCAATTTGATACCCCTTGTCAGACTTTCGAGCCACTGACTACCTGTAACGACTGTTGATCTATAAATGACAGCCGGGAGCAACGGCTTAACGTGCTTTCCGAGGCACGGAGGAACCTCGGTATGTAATGGGTGGTCACCCATCCTCGGACCGACCTAGGCAAGCCCGGTTTGACTTGACGATCGACCATCTGCTAGTTAATTAAAAATTTTAATTTATTTTTCGACTGTGAGACAACGCACAGGCTAAACGGCTGGATCTCGAAGAAATTTTGCAAAAAAAAATCCTCGTGAAACGCAGGTGAGGATCTTTGAAAATTCATCCCCTAAAGGAATTAAATAGGGGATGTACCTAGTTTGTATTGTACCTAAGGAAGTTCTTTACTTTGCCGATATAAAAAGCCCTGGCGCACGTTTTTTTGGGATGGGAAATCATCTGGGCGGAGTTGGAGGGAGTGTCAGACTCGTACTGACTAAAACTCGTCCATGTTCCTTCTTTGTCTTGTGTTCCAGGGCCGCGGTATCTCTTCCGAGCAGCCCCGGCAGGCATCGGCCCTGGTGGACCTTTTCCTGTTTGCTGACATCTCTTTAGGCGCGCGTGGAACAATGGCGCTCGGCGCATAATCAAATAGGAACCAGAAGCCAGCAAGAAAGGCTAGAGCCACTCAAAACAAATATGAACAACAAAAGACGTAAATGTTTGTTCATTTTATTGTACAAATTGTCACATTTGTCATAGACTTGCACGTCACGCATATTAGCACTATCCTATGTAAACTGTTTTAAATGGTAGTACTCATATTGTTCGATGACAAATCTCGCTCTTATGCAAATTTCGCTATCGAAATTTGGTTTGCTGTAAGAAAACCCAATTCTGGGTTAAGCTCGCCATTGTACATAAGCTATGTTATTGCAATTTGTATGTATATTTTTGTTGTTTTGTGTGCAATAAAGAATAAGAATAAGAATCGATCGACCAGATACGCTAACGGCAAAAAAACCAACCACGCTAGCCCTTTTTTTTTCTGATGCGAAATCATCAAATAACTCCCCCGCTCTGGGCGGAGTGGAAGGGAGTGTCAGACTTTTACTGACTAAAACCCATCCATGTTCCTTCTTTGCCCTTTGTGTTCCAGGGCCGCGGTATCTCTTTCGAACAGTCCCGCAGCCCCGGCAGGCTATAGGATCCCCTTAACTGGCAAGTTTGTGCTATACAACACTGTCTCCTGCTATTTAGTTTAGATTCTTCTACATTTTTAAAAGCTCTCAAAAACCCATTATCCTCATCCTCAAGCAGATAAGAAAACTCATTATATTCGAACTCTGACCACGCGCGTGTCCGCCTGTTAGTTCTGAAACTGTTGGTAATAACGATCTGATACCAGGTGACCCTACGGCCTTAGACCGGGCATACTGGATGCGGAGCGATTTTATACTTTATAGGTTAATGAAGATAAGGTCTGTATGGACGTGTTTTAATTTGCTGTCACGCGAGTGTTCTCTGGACGATCTGTAGTGCAGCTAGCTTATCTGGCCTTTAATTGTGATTGGAACAGCCCTAGAAGTATGTTCCAGCCGGATTTGACCTGCAGTGGCACATGTGAAAAGCATTTAATCGACTAAACTTCCGTGATTGTTCATTATTTTGAGCTCCCGATATTTCGACGCTGTTGCAAACTGTGTCAACTCGCGATCATGACGCTTGCAACTGCGTTTGCAATTTGCAGGTCAAAAAAATATGATTTGCGATAGTGAAAAATATGGCTTTACAGACTTCATCATCTACCTAGCCTTTTCCCAACTATATTGGGGTCGGCTTCCAGTCTAACCGGATGCAGCTAAATACCAGTATTTTACATGGAGCGACTGCCTATATGACCTCCTCAACCCAGTTAGTACTGGGTAATACGATACCCCTTGATAAGACTGGTTGTCAGACTTTTTGGGCCACTGACTACCAAACGAATGTCAAAGATCTACAAATGACACCCGGGAAAAACGGCTTAACGTGCTTTCCGAGGCACGGGGGAAACTCGGTATGTAATGGGTGGTCACTCATCCACAGACCAACCTAGGCAAGCACGGCTTAACCTAAAGATCGACCCGAGCGGCTGTTATTATTTAGCCACGAGCTCCTCCTAGCTTTACAGAGTTATATTATAATCAAAACACTAAAATCATCAAAACACTACAACCCTCTAAGTTCATTTAATTTCATTGAATGATTTTTTCATGAAATAGTAGAATACAGAGTGTTACGGTCACGAAACATATTTTGTTCAACATACGAGTACAACCTGATACTGAACGGAAATAGCAAAAACTTCTGAAAATTTGAATTTCTACCCTGCGCTACCCTGGCGCTTCCCCCTTAAGTAAAGAGACCCATTTAATGAGATTCGAGTTACAAATGTTTTGGCTACCAAACAAAAATTCAAACTCAAAGCATTTATTTCAATTAGACCATTACAGGCACTTTTGAATGTCACAAAAAAACAAAGAGCGAAGCTACATTCACAGACACAAGGCATAATTACTTGTGGAAGTACTGTAGTTGCCCATTCCAAGGCGTATAGATCTCTATAGAGAAGAATGGGCAAGAAACTCCATGGACACACTTTTCAATCAAAATATTGTTACAAAATCTTGGTTACATCATTCATGTGGATACTATACATTTATGTGAAAACGATGTATAAAGAAGTGCAAGCTAAGAGCGTCCAGAGTGAAAAGATCATATACAGTACAAAAATAAAAAAAAATCAGATTCAGGACTGGTACAGAGAATTTACTAATGGAAGAACCAAATAACAATCACCAGGGGAACGAACCCTGGGGTTAACACTTTGCAATCGTATTTAAGACCACTCATCGTCAACTAGATCCTGAAGATAGTTCTCAAGGTGCTAGTAAAACGACTCAACAGAAGAGCAGAGAGAGAGGAAAGAAGCGGGTTTTACTGGAAGCCGACCCCAACAAATTTGGGAAAAGGCGGGCAGATGAGGAGCCATGGCGTGGTAAAGTTCTGATATAGGTCCCGTCACGTAAAACAGAACGCTGAGCGACAGAGGAGCGGATGTGTTTGCACATGTTATACAGTCGCGTCCTAAAGTACTAAGCTATTGTTTTATAATATAAGTATAATTGTTCCATTGTAGAATCGTAATAGGTACTTTACTAGCTACTTAGTACTTTGGAAAAGGCTGGAATAAAACGATTGAGAAAGTTTGTTTGAGCGGTCAGCGTTCTTTTTACGTGACGGGTCCTATACTAGTGCAATCTACTGGCGATCCCTATAGCCGCATTTGCCAGATTCGATTCTGTACAGAAACAAATGAATCGGAACTGTCACATTACAGACGAATGCTTCCGATGATGGAGAGGGATCGTCATAAGACTTCAAAACTTACCCAACAGTCTTTTGCGCTGTGGTGCATGAAGACATACGTCTAAACGACGACGACGCGTATTCATGATTGGTAAACTATTTAAAAAACTGACGTAATATTTGACAGATCTGGTCTCTGGGCCACTTTATCGGGCAAACTATAATACAATTATCGAAATGTATGGGTATCAAAAACCAATAAAAATGGAGACAAAAGCTGATAAATATAACAAAAGAAAACAGGTTATGATAATAGCATTTGAGGTGATTAACTAATCAATTACTGCACTAATTGGTGATGACTTAAGATACCAAGTAACTAATTAGTTATCTACTACTTAATGACTTCTATCTTGTAAAGAGACCGTTAGAAACACCAAGTCGTTGCTATCCTTGATTGGGGAGCTGGGGTGGATCAAACGATCAGTTCTCCCACCGTTTTGTGGGCACCAGCCCGATAAACAATACAACGGGTTAGGGCCAATCATGGGTTACTCAAAATTACAAAAGAGATTTCATCAATTTGAGAACCTCCTTAATTTTGCAGGCAGTTTAGTGATCGCAGTGACAAATAGAAGATGCTTCATGTAAAATACTGGCATTCAGCTGCATCTGGTTAGACTAGAAGCCGATCCTGAACTGACAGAATCCATTCAGCTATTAGAAGAACAAAAAGAAGGGCGATTAATTAGGTGAACAGACCATTTAATCAAAGTGTGCTGATTAACTTGAAAATCTGGATGACTGGATTTGAAGGCAGGACATTTGGCTGGCTGTGGTGATGGCAGTTGGAGGTCTAACAAAATGGTTGCCAGGAGAGGAGATTGCCGGGTGGGTTGGCAGACTAACAGCCAGATTTTTAGAAGATCTTCAAAATAACCAGGGTCAAGACTCGCACGGAGCAAGGAAGCCTGTCAGAAAATAGAAGAGTCTCATACTCGACAGAGGATGGACCAAGGCAAACTTACGGGCAATTTCATTTGCCTAGCCTTTTCTCAACTCAAACTCAAAGCATTTATTTCAATTAGACCATAACAGGCACTTTTGAATGTCAGAAAAACAAAGAAGGCGAAGCTACAGTCCCAGACGCAAGGCATAATAACTTGTGAAAGTACTGTAGTTGCCCATTCCAAAGCGTAGATCTCTATGGAGAAGAATGGGCAAGAAACTCCATGGAAACTCTTTTCAATCAAAATATTTTTCCAAGATCTTGGTTACATCATTCATGTTGAGATAATACATATATGTGACAACTATGTTGGGGTCGGCTTCCAGTTTAACGGGGTGTAGCTGAATACCAATACTTTACATGGAGCTGTAACCCATCTCACAAATTTACGCGATGCAATGGCTGTCATAATGGTTGATGATGAGTTGGATAAAGCACTAATATAGGAATATTGGTTTCGTGGCTAAATAATAACAGCCGCTCGGGTCGATCTTTAGGTTAAGCCGTGCTTGCCTAGGTTGGTCTGTGGATGGGTGACCACCCATTTCATTCCGAGTTTCCTCCGTGCCTCGGAAAGCACGTTAAGCCGTTGGTCCCGGGTGTCATTTGTACACCTTTGACAGTCGTTAGGTAGTCAGTGGCCCAAAAAAGTCTGACAACCAGTCTTACCAAGAGGGTATCGTATTACCCAGTACTAACTGGGTTGTGGAGGTCTGATAGGCAGTCGCTCCATGTAAAATACTGGTATTCAGCTGCATCCGGTTAAGACTGGAAGCCAACCCCAATATAGTTGGGAAAAGGCTGATGATGATATTTCTATTGAACAAACACAAAGACTTGAAGATGCTTTGAGGTGGTCCCGATCCTCAGTATCGAGGGACCAACGAAGAACAAGATTACATTTTACTATCAACAAAATAGCATGACATCATCCACATAGCAACAAGACGTTTGTATAGATAAAAATTTGAGGTATAAAGTTTACGAGGTTACGGATAAGAACTAGGAAATTATAACGATTCGTAAATATTATATCAACATTTAGAGAAAAATATTTATCATTTACTTTAATTAAGGACTTGTGAAATAGAAGAGCTCACTGATTATCTACACTCATATTATAAAGAGGAAAGATTTGTATTTTTGTGTGTGTGTGTGTGTGTTTGTAACGAATAAACTCAAAATCTACTGGACCGATTTCAAAAATTCTTTCACCATTAGAATGCTACATTATCCCTGAGTAACATAGGCTATATTTATTACTAGAAAAAAATAGGGGGGGGGTTGGGGGAAAATAAATGTCCACCCGTGCGAAGCCAAAAAATAAATATAAAATTCTCGTGTCACAGTTTTCGTTGCCATACTCCTCCGCTTGGCCTTTCCGCTTTCCTCCAACGGCTTGACCGATTTTGATGAAATTTTTTGTGCTTATCCGGTATCTATGAGAATCGGCCAACATCTATTTTTCATACCCCTAAGTGACGCAGACGAAGTTGCGCGGGTCAGCTAGTAACGTATAAAGATAGGAAATTAATTAATACTTTGAAAATAACTGTCAGTGCAAACTGGCGTCAGTGGCTGCGGATGAGGATATCACAGGATATCATAAGGAAAGTTTTGTTTATGAATGTCTATGGCTAGCTATAGGAATAGGGGAAAACCAAAGAGGCATTAGATCTATTAATGTGTGAACGACTATATAGGGTGACTGGTAATTAGTGACCGATACTTAAACACGTGATTGTGCTCATTATAACAAACAACTTTCCCAAAGATTTTTTTTTATACTCATTCGCTTTTATCACAATAACACAACAGCCGTATCAGCTGTTAGCCGCGTGTCGTCGTTCTGTCTCTTTACTATCGTACCGTGCAACAGTAGTGGATCTCCTAGAAGACCATTTTTGAATAACATTTGTGATCTGAAATTAATCCATTTACACTGCATAACAGAGAAGGAAAACATTTTCGATGGTACTCGCATCGAGATCTAGAAACGATGCTTAGCACAGATTAATTATGTTCCTGTCGCTGTCGCATAACTGTCAATCTGCAAGTGCAAGACAGTTAAAGCCCAAGCTAAGTTATGTTTAAAGATGTTGGCCTTAGGCCTCGAAATCTTTTCTTCAAGTGTAAATTTGCAATTGCTCATCACAAATTTGCATGAAGACTAGTGATCATATAACATAAGACCACGCCTGTAATTAGTTAAGAAGAGGAGAACCTAATAGGGCACTCCACAATAGTGGCGACAAGTCTCCTCTTTGAGCAGTGGCTATAGAGGCGCCACGGCGCTCTCACCGTCCGCCTGACGCACATCCTCACCGAACACGGTTGTTTCGGGAGGTTCCTGCAACGAATCGGGCGGGAGGAAACGCCCGGGTGTTACCACGTGAGGATCGTCCGGAGGACACGGTGGAGCACACCGTGGAGGTCTGCTCCACTTGGGCGGAGCACCGCCATGTCCTCGTAGCGGCGATTGGCAGCGGCGACCATTCGCTTCCGGCCCTGCTTCAATCCATGGTCCGAAGCGAGAGGGCATGGGGAGCCGTCACCTCCTTCTGCGAAGCAGTCATGCTAGCGAAGGAGGTGCGGGACGTGAGAGGGAAAGATCCTCAAGTCCCAGCCGCCGCGGGAGATGCCCCGGGCGTCGGAGGTCACGTGGTTGCTCCCGGCCATCCTAGGCGCGGGCCTGTGGACGGTGAGTAATGGGCTAGCTCGCCATCCGGTCGTCTTATGACGACAGGCCGTGTCGACGGCGCGTCCCTGATCCACGCGCGCCTCAAAGAGATGTCAGCTACTAGGAAAGTGAACCTAATAGTTCACCCACATTTCACTAGTTATGTTTTAAGTCCCATGTAATAGGGGGCGAACCTATTGCCATCAACCGAGCACAAATCCAGACTCCGTGGCTGCTACTGAGAAATTCCTGATGGAAAACCCAATAACACTTTGCCCGTCCTGGGAATCGAACCCAGGACCTCATGCTCAGCAATTGCGCTTGCGAACACTAGACCAACGAGGCAGGCATCAATGCCTTTCTAATACTAGTGATTAATGCCGATCATTTCTTTGCATGACAGTTCTACGCATTAGAATATCAAAATTCAAAGCAGATAGTTTGTTACTTTAATTTTTAAGCAAAAAGTGTAGTGAAATAAAAACTATGATTATGAAACCTCCCAACTAAAATATATGAATTATTCCGTCTTAAGATACCATTAATTTATTTCCCAATTCAAGTTCTACACACACCATTAATGTTTTTAAAAACACACTGTTTTTTTCAACTATGCGATTTTCACAACACAGCACTTTTAAGAATTGCGACAAAAAAATCGCAGACACGTTTGTCGTTCGAAACGCGTAGTAAGCCACTGTTTTGTGTATGTATTACAATTCATAACTCGTCATTAGTGTATTATCAGTAATGGCCAAAGATTAATTTTATAAGATGGTAGAGTATTCTGCCTAAAATGGGTTTCGACTCTGTGAGGCTATCGGACGAGATGTTTAAAATTTGTTTATCCTGTCCATAAACAAGGTGTAAACGGACCCTTCGCGAAGCCATTAGTACATCAAACTAAGTAACCCCACGTAAAAATGAAAGCTAGGAAAGTTTTTCTTTTGGGTGTTAAAAGCATTTAGAATCGACGAATTGGACTCGTTCCTGACTGATTGGCCGGAGAAGGCAAAACACCGAGGGAGTTGGAAAGGAATTGGGAGGCTTTTGCCCAGCAGTGGGGCAGAAAAGGCTAATTAAAAGAAACATTTAAAATTAAACTTCTGAAAAAGTTGGAACTTTGACCTTCAATATTTCCGTAACTATGAGGTACCTAGATAAGGTTCAGATAAAAAACACATTCACGGGGAGAACAAGTGCCTTTCGGCTTCGTTAAGGGTCTTTTTTACACCATTATAATAATTACTTTCACCAAATATCATCATCATATCAGCCGCAAGACATCCATTACAACTTATCACCCTAAAAACTTCGACAACCGCCGACCAGTACAACTTATCACCGTGAAAACTTCGACCGCTGGTCAAATGACGCCCCAAAGCGTCGCGTGCCCGCGTAGCATGACCACCGTAGAAACGGGTTTCGTTGACGGAAGAATCGACAAAATGACAGATTGTGAAAAGAAATCTGTTATTTTGTCGACACAATCTGTCATTTTGTCGACACAATCTGTCATTTAGTCGACACGATCTGTCATTTTGTCGGTTCTTTCGTCAACAAAACCCGTCATGTTCTTCTCGCATCCAGAGGATTTCGGTGGATTCCCGAGGCTTTAACCAGGACATGGATCCACCTTGTGGGAGAACTTCTAACGGTGTGTCCAACGGTACGTCTTCGCCTCTACAGAACCTTTTAGCCCCATCAGTCATCCGTCTGCGAGCAACTTGCCCTGCCCTTGCCTCTTAAGTTTATTAATTCTTCGCGTTGTGACGGTTATCATGTTTCTATTAGCAGGTAATTAGTCTGTTATGCCAATATGCTCTTTGACCATTTACTATTACAATACATTTACTGTCATTATAATGATAATGACATGGGGTATAACCGTATAAGATTACATCAATGGCAAGAAGCCACAGGGGTTATCTTCGCTAATTAAGATAAAAATTTAATGTCCTAACACATATTTTTTACTGAAATCTACGTGGATTGCAGAAAGATAATGCTCTGGCGCCTAAAAATCTCAGTATACTTATTGGCTGTAAAAATATCATACTGGACTGGAATTCAATGAGTGCCTTTCGTTTAATAATCAAATCACATATCGCCAAACATGTCAATATTTTTTTCGTTAATCAAGTCTTGATATTCGTCTTATACTTTTCACTAGATTATTTCATTTGTCCTTCAATAGGCTTACAAAACAATTTTATTCACCAAATCGAATAATCGTTATAATGTAAAGTATTGGGCCAAAAAAAGCTTCATTTAAAAAAAAATGCCATCGTCATGCAAAGAACATGCAGGTAAAGTAGGCATAATTCCTAGACCACGCTGTCCTATCTACGAAAACCATAATCTATGTAAACTCATCTCTGATTGGCAGACTTGTATCAACAAAAGTCGCGTCTCGTTAAATAATGGAGTTGATATAAGTTACGTTATATTTTGAGAGAGAGAAAATATTTAAATGTTTTAATGGATAAACTCATACTTAACAATGAAGCCACCTTCTATGATGCTTTGGTTACCGGTGGCGAAGGGTCAATTTTTGTAATAGGTAAGCCGAAGTACATATCTTTAATGTGATTATACACCGTGACTTTATAGTTGTCTTACAAAGGTGGTCCATTCAATGTGCCCGACATAAAATAGTTCTAGCCGCGAATTTTTTTTTTTACCTGCCGTAATATGTACAAAGAACAATAAATAAACATTAGAAAAAAATATGAAACACCTGTTGATGATGTTTACGTGTCAAACGGGAGAATAAACCTACCCAGCGCTCGAGCCCAGTAGATCATCGCTCTCAGCAGGGTGTTTTAACTACGTCATGCGTCATAATATTGAATAATATTTTTATTTTTAAATTATTAAAATCTCATAAATACCTAGGTATTTTTTTTATGAATGCTTAGTAGTCATTGGATACATGAAGTGGGCTGCCGTTGTAAGGCGACTAAAAAGTCACGGTGTATTATTTGCCTATAGAATACTGACTGCGCCATTTTTCAAAGGGAATCTGGTAGGAATCGAGTTGTATGGAGCCTTCGCCACTGTTGGCTACTAATCCCTTTATTTATCAACTAGCACTTTGCCCGCGACTTCGTCCACAAAAATTGTAATAGCTCGGCTAATATGCATGATATTAATATAATTTATAGACTACTAGCTTTTGCACGCGGCTTCGCTCGCGTTAATTTAGAATTTGACAATCAATTCGGGTTGTACTCTGCTGCATGGATGAAGAGAGATGTCATCAATTCGAATTTTTTTATACTTTTAAGTACAATTGATGTCGTAGAATGCAAGAATAACGCCATACGATTAGACACATATTTTCATACTTAATCATTACTAGTGGCTCCATCTGTTAACACGGGATGGTACTAAAGCTGTTTACAATATTTTGTCGATCCTAATTTCAACTATAGTTGCTGCCAGTTAAGATGACAAAGGCGGTCATTGACCCACCTACATTTATTAAAGTTCTTAACTTTGAAATCTTTTCTAATGAAAAACGATACATGGTTCATTTGTTTTTGTTCGTACGAAGAGATATTATGGAAAGAGCAATGACCGCTATTGCCATCTTAACTGGCAGCAACTATAGCTAGTAACACAAAAAAGACACTCACCCATAATCTTCTTAGGCGGGACCTTCCTCTGCTCCTTCTCCTCACTATCATCCCTCCGCATCATCTTCCCCTCGCCCTGCCACTTCCGCTTCCCCGCCCGCTCCCGCTCCTCCAAGTACATCCCGAGTTCCTCTTCCCTCCCCACCAAAGCTAACCTCACACTACTAGACTCCCAAGTATAGCTATCCTCTTTCCTGCTCTCATGCATACTATAGTCCTTTTCTTCTGAATAAAATTCCATCACAAAATTGCCATGCCAACACTTAAGTCCTTGAAAGATGAATGATAATGAATGAATGATTTATACAGAATGATAAACACGTTAAAATAAAACGAAGAATGAGTTGTATAACTTTTTGATCCCTGTCGTTTCTCTTTGGCGGTGACTTTGAAGTAGTTCGTTCTCTATTTTCATGGGCATGTTTCTGTTCGAGGTCGTGTGGTGGTACTCTATGTGGGGTAGGCCGGGGAAGTTTGTGCTGAAATGGCTGCGGGTCTGATGTGCTGGATTCGCGGGCGGCTCCATGTGGTAAAGGGGAGAACTGGTGAACCTCTCGATTCTTCGTAGCTTTAAGCCTGGGGGGCGGTGTACTACGGCTCCTGGAAATAAGAGAAGAAGGTTTTGTTAAGAGAGTCAGTTTGTTCCTTTGGGCTGAAGAGTTTACATCGTCCATCATAGTGATATTTCAATAACGGGCCATTGACTTTTTAGGCATACAGGGTGTAAACGGACCCTTGACGATGCCGTCAACCAAGCATTATGTTCCTCAAGCTAAGTAAATTTACGCAAAAATTAGTGCTGGGAAACGATTTTTTTTAGGATGAAAAATCACGTTTTACGGTAGGACTCAATGTAACGCACTCAAAACTTGGTGCTGATGGATGCTTTGAATAGTAAACGGGTCATGGAGGTAATTAAAGTAAAGTTAAAATCAATTTAAAAAAAATCTTGTGAGAAATTGGAACTCTGACCTCCAATATCTCCGTAACTAGAAGGTTCCCAGGTATGGTCCAGAACAAAAAAATGATCGCAATGACGGTGAGAACAAGGGCCTTTCGGCTTCGTTAAGAGTCTTTTTACACCCTTTATAACGACCATTACCAACAATATTCATAACTCCACCAGTCGTCTCCATTACCCTCATAACGACTAGGTACCTGTCCTAAGGTCTACGAGTCTAGACCTACATTATTCACTTAGTTTTACACGGGATGGCCTTGGACATCAATTCTACTTGCAATGCTATGAGCGCGACAATTGAGAGCCACGTGATGCGAAAATGGCGGTGCCAGAGATTTACGATATTAGAAACATTGAGCGCGGCTATCTGTAGAAATTTCATTTTCAGACGATTACTTACATAGAAAAAAAAACTTTTTACAAAAAAAAACCGACTTCAAAAAAAATTTTTTTGCAAAAAAAAATAATCGACTTCCAAAAACAGTGTTTTTTTTACTCTTTTCAGTTGAGATATCTTAAACAAAATAAAGAAACCGTCTTCCAAAAATCACAAAAAGTCTAAAAAAGTTTACTTTCGGAAGTAGTTGGCAAAAAAGTCAATGAAACAAATAAAGTCAGTGACTTTTAACTTTTTGAACGAAATGTCATCCGTCAATCAACTTGCCTTGACATATGGATTAAAAGAAGTACAGGCGCCAGCGCATCAATCTACCCGAAACTGACAAGATTGATAGATTTTTCTTATGCACTTTAAATTGGAATGACGCTCCCCTTCAATCATACGTTACATTAAAAAAAAACAGGCAAGTTCGAGTCGTACTCACAGGCACACAGGGTTCCATAGCACCAAATAATATAATTAAAATATTTTGCTCATTATACGAGTATGTATGAGCCTTATAAAATAAGTGTGTACAATTTGTAATACATTCAACAACAAAACTAAATTTGTTTTTAAACAAAGTTACTGCTGCAGTTTATGAAAAAGTCCCATATCTCGAAAATTAAACATCAAATCTTTTTCAAACTTATTTCCGTTGAAAGTTTTTTTACGTTCTACAATCCTACATTTATCAGAATTTTCTTCTTCTTACTTTAGAAATTAGAGGGAGGGGGGGCACATTTTACCACTTAGGACGTGTCTCTCATTCAAACGATTTACTTTGAGAAAAAATGGTTTTAGGAACCTCAATAGACATCCCGCACGTAAAGGTTTGAAGATTTTTTTTTTGTTTCAGTTCCATGTGCGGGGTGCCCCCCTTAATCTTATTTTTTTTTGTATAAAAGTCGTAAAGCAGTTCACAGAATACATCTACCTACCAAGTTTCAACTGTGTGATAGTTAGTGTCTAATAGTTTCCGAATAAAGTGGCTGTGACATACGGACGGACAGACATGACGAATCTATAAGGGTTTAGTTTTTTGCCATACGGCTACGGAACCCTAAAAACCATCATTCGTTCCAAATTTTCGCAGAAACAGCTCTTGGAATGACAGTGATTATCAGTAGGCACACATAAAAACGCTGTGCACATTGAATCACCATTTCTGCACAACGCAATTGTTGACGATTGTCAATGACAGTTCCATTGAAGCTCTGTCTGAACAATTAATTTATTGGGGGGGTCGAAGGTTCGATTCTAATAATTGGTGCATCTGCCTCATGCGTTAAGAAGATGCATCTTACAACTGTCAACATTCAACCCAATATACCGACTTCAGGACAAAAAGGAATGGAATGTACCAGGAACAAATAATTACTACTGTAACAACTCATGTACGTACCTAGATTCAATGCAAATAAATTATTTCTATTCTATTCTATTCTAAAAGTACCAAACCGCGTATTTTTTAATTGTAAAGGGTGTAAAAAGACCCTTAACGAAGCCGAAAGGTACTTGTTCTCCCCGTCATTGCGATCATTTTTTTGTTCTAGACCATACCTGGGAACCTTCTAGTTTCGGAGATATTGGGGGTCAAAGTTCCAACTTTTTCACAAGTTTTTTTTTAAATACATGTTTCTAATGTAAGATTTTTACTTTAAACACCATCACGACCCTCGTACTATTCAATCCATCCATCAGCACAATGTTTTGAGTACGTTACATTGAGTTTTACCGTGAAACGTGATTTTCCACACCAAAAAAAAAAGTCGTTTCCCAGCAATAATTTTTGCGTAGAGTTACTTAGTTTGATGTACAGAATGCTTGGTTGACGGCTTCGTGAAGGGTCTGTTTACACCCCGTATAGCTTTTTATCACAGACAAAAACGGCACGCAAATCGCAATTAAGCTGTTGACAGGCGCCGTGACATTTTATAAAATGTTATAGCACCATGCTGATATAGGAGCCTTGTAGCCTCATACAGGACCAATTTAGTCTAATGCATGTCTTATTGTAATCGTGGCCTAATAATAACAGCCCCTCGGGTCGATCTTTAGGTTAAGCCGTGCTTGCCTAGGTTAGTCTGTGGATGGGTGACCACCCATTACATACCGAGTTTCCTCCGTGCCTCGGAAAGCACGTTAAGCCGTTGGTCCCAGGTGTCATTTGTAGATCTTTGACAGTCGTTAGGTGGTCAGTGGCCCAAAAAGTCTGACAACCAGTCTTACCAAGGGGTATCGTATTACCCAGTTCTAACTGGGTTGTGGAGGTCAGATAGGCAGTCGCTCCATGTAAAATACTGGTATTCAGATGCATACGGTTAGACTGGAAGCCGATCCCAATATAGTTGGGAAAAGGCTAGGCAGATGACGAAAGCATGGCAAAAAGATTCGCAAAAAATGTCTCAGAAATATTTCTACTGGTACCAGTCTTGAGGGCCGAACGAAACGTCATGGAGATTTCCTTTCAAATGCTCCTAATTACTTAATTGGCAGCACGCTCAGTTAATTGTCTTCTCAGAACTTCCAGTTGTTTTGGTTGTTAATTCATTGAAACTTGCGAAAAATTAGTGTTTTGATTAAAATCACACGTTGCGCGTATAAGTCCCGTGCGACAGTGGAGTGGATGTGTTTGCGCACGTTATACAGTCGCGTCCTAAAGTACTAAGCTATTGTTTTATAATATACGTATAACTGTTTCATTGCAGAATAGTAATAGGTACTTTACTAGCTGCTTAGTACTTTGAAAAAGGCTGGAATAACAAAAATTGAGAAAGTTTATTTGAGTGGTTAGCGTTCTTTTTACGTGACGCGAACTGTAACTCGATAGTTGTGTGAATTTTGGTGTTACTCGTTGGCAATTGGACGAAGATCTATGGTCAAAGAGAATTGATAATTAATTGTAAATTGGTCTAGTTGTGGTCGATGATTACTGGCAATTTTATCAAGAAATGTGCCGATAGTTGCTGAAGTTCTTTATAGAAACTCAGAAATATTGCTTGACGGTAGAACTCTGATTATAGTCTACACTAATATTATAAAGAGGAAAGATTTGTATTTTTGTGTGTATGTTTGTAATGAATAAACTCAAAAACAACCGTGCCGTTTTCAAAAATTTTTTCACCATTGGAAAGCTACATTCACCCTGAGTAATATAGGCTATATTTATTGCTAGAAAAAATAAGGGGGGGGGGGGGGGGAATTAGGGGAAAATAAATGTCCCCCCGTGCGAAGCCGGGACGGGCCGCTAGTAATAAATAAAATAATAATGATGGTCAAGAGCCTCAACGAACATCTCTTGGGGCCTCAAGAAGGCAGTAATCCTTGATACGGCTCGCATTATGAGGAGGTTCCTCTCTCTCTAGAGCTGATCTACCTGATCTGACTATTTTTAATAAATTGAAATGTTTTAAGAAGTAATGCAGTCATCGATTATTTCAGATATTTTTCTACAAGAGGCGCTTGCGCAGGGTGGCCATTTTTAACTTATTATAATGTCATATTAATTAAAACATAAAGTTAGTATTAAACGAAGAACGACCTAGGTCTTAAGTGAATTAAATTAAAAATAATTTTCAAATTAGTAGTAGTATGAAAAGCAAATAAATTATGGTAATTAAACCTGTTCACATGACAGTATATAAAAGAAATACCTTCAAGAAAATAAAACCTCTGTCACACGCAAAAAAAATCACAAGAAATCCACATTTTCTCACCTTTATATGGAGTCCTTAACAACACAGAAAGAAAAATAACATTCAAAGGGGGTCCAAATAGTTTTGTCACAATTTTTGTTACAAAGCCATATTGGCGAAACACATATAAACTCTATGCCCACGACCGTCCCAATCCTTCAAAAATATCATGTCAGTCCACCATTTTGAAAAAAAAAAAAAAAACTCGAAATTGTTAAATTCAAATCACGCACAACGGAAATCCGTTCGTATTTTTTTCGAAATTCAAATCAAATTAACGCGGGCTGCCGACGGGCGCGGACGTCAAGACTGTGAGCGTCTATTGCTAAATTGACGGTTCGTACGAAGACGGTCAAACGAATAAGTACGCAATATTGTCATTAATTCTCTGGCCAATCGTGGCAAAGAACGAGGACGTGGTGTGGATGTCGGGAATTGGGTCCACTTGGCTCGCGCAGGGTCATACAATCGTCGGGTCAAGATGGAGTTGGGTACTGTTTTGTATTGAAAGGGGTTCCATACATTACATGTTGTTGTTTTAAAATTGCTGCGGGATTGCTGTCAGGGGTGGCGAAACGAATTGGACTGGTCAACTTTGAACCTGGGCATACGCTTTTAAATCAATTTCGCTTGTAATTTTGCCTTTCTACATATCATTTTTTATTTATTTATTCAAACTTTATGCACATAATGTACAAAGGCGGACTTAATGCCTTGGGCATTTTCTACCAGTCTACCTTAGGGTGATGCAGAGACAAAACAGTAGGTGCAATAGTACAGAAAATTACCAGAAAAAAAAACTGTGAGATTAGTAGGAAAGGAAATACACTGAAGAAATAATACTGTCTCTGCACTGGAACAGGAAAAAATAGGAAAAATGGCGTATTAAAACACGCCCAATGCGCAAGCGCATGTACCCATTAATTCGTCTATTTCCTTACGGAATAAAAGTCTTTACACTAATGTCTTTATCAAAAAATAGTCAGAATACTGACTTACATAATATAACGCTTGTAATCCCTAAAGCGTAAGGCAGAGGTGTACCCAATTATCCACACATTTCGCCAGTTATGTTTAAGTCCCATGTTATAGGGGGCGACCCTATTGCCATCTACCGGGCTCAAATCCAGACCGTCCATGGTTGCTACTGAGCATTTTGCCCGACCCGGGGTATCGAACACAGGACCCCTGCTTGTCAACTCATATTAGCGTCAACATACGAAAACTCAAGCATTTTTAATAACAGACCGCCATCTGCTTCTTTTGATTTGTCCACGATCATACGTATCTGTAGCGTTTTTTGAATTAAATCATCTGCAATGTTTTTTCAAGTCAATGTCCCGCCAAAAGCAGCCATATTTAATTCAAGATGGCGGCCGCTGTACACGAGTAATAAACAATTCAATTGCCGCCATTTACTACTAAGTAATGTATTGGAAAAGCTAGACTTAGAACTGTACTATATGAGCAATATAAATTGATAGGAAATCAAATCGAGACCAATCTATGTAGGTAACTTTATTGTAACAGCATGTTTTTTTTCGGATGGGTAATCATCAAATGACCCCTCCCGCTCTGGGCGGAGTGGAGTGACACTCCCTGTCAGACTTGTACTGACTAAAACCCATCCATGTTCCTTCTTTGCCCTTTTTGTTCCAGGGCCGCGGTATCTCTTTCGAACAGTCCGGCAGCCGTCGCAGCATGTCTTACATCCGTCATCTCAGGTTTTACTTATGCTTGTAGCCAAAACTTTCCTAAAGATTCCATTAGCTCATTACTGACAGAATTTTTAACATGGCCCTTTATAAGCGCCGCCATTTTATGACAA
Organism: Noctua pronuba; assembly: GCA_905220335.1. Lineage (NCBI taxonomy): Eukaryota > Metazoa > Arthropoda > Insecta > Lepidoptera > Noctuidae > Noctua > Noctua pronuba. Next base: position 2,803,022 of record LR999919.1, on the reverse strand, counting down.
GTTATATCGGGTGTCCCAAAAACGCAAGATTTCAATTTGCCGCTATTTTTACGGTAAAGGGTTGGCAACATAAAAAAAAAGACAGATTGACAGCTGTCGGGTTATAAAAATGGAGCACTACACGAGAGAACAACGCCATACAGCCCGTGAAACAATTCAATTCCTGCATGAGGCATTTCTTGGTCGTGTACCCTGTTGTTTCCATGATTATGGTTGCCCCCTAGATCATGTGGTTTAACACCACTAGTTTTCTTTTTATAGGGTTATTTGCAGTCAAAGATCTATGCCAAGAAGTCCAGAACCACCATGCGTGCATTGAAGGAGGCGATTCTACATTACGCTAACGAAATTTAGCCAATTAAGGGTGAGGCCAAACGAGCGTAATTTTTTGAGCTGTGAGTCGCGTAAAATGAGTCGCTGAATTTACGCTGCATTCGACCCAAAGGTTCTGCGTTTGACCCAAAGGTTGACTGGTAGAGAATGACTTGTGGCATTAAGTCCGCCTATGTATCACTTTTGTTTATGAAGTTTAAATAAATAAATAAAAAACTGTGTTTTCTATGGAATTCAAATCTTTCGTAAATGGGACACAGCCTTTGTATACCTAATGGTTCATGCCTATTAAATTGGTTTCGCATTTGCTAATTAAAGCAAATAATGGGCGCGGCCAGTTGGCCACACACTGAGCCAGATTATTGTAACAGCAGAAACGTCCTATAATAATAGGTGTAAAAAGACCCTTAACGAAGCCGAAAGGCACTTTTTCTCCCCGTCATTGCGATCATTTTTTTTTCTGAACCATACCTGGCCCTGCAGTCTCAACAAATATAACGACAAAAATCGGTCGTTAAACACTTAAAGATAATCGATGTCAAATTTCTTTAATAGATTTTCAACCTTATGCTTTCGAAATAAAGTAGAAAATCTATTAAAAGTATTTGACAACGATACGACTTAGCGACCGATTTTTGTCGCTATCTAATGTCGAGACTGCAGGGCCTGGCAACCTTCTAGTTACGGAGATATTGGAGGTCAAAGTTCCAATTTTTTCACTTTTTTTTTTAAATACCACTTTTAAAGGTTTTAACTTTACATTAATTAACTCCATGACCCGTTTACTTTTCAAAGCATCCATCAGCACTAAGTGTTGAGTGTGTTACATTGAGTTTTACCGTAAATCGTGATTTTTCACTCAAAAAAAAAGTCCCAGCAATATTTTTTGCGTAGAGTTACTTAGTTTGATGTACAGAATGCTTGGTTTTCGGCTTCGTGAAGGACCGTTTACACCTTGTATAGTGGTCCTTACATACATAACATCACGCCTGTAATCCCCCAAGGGTTAGGCAGAGGTGTACCTAATAGTACACCCACATTTCGCCAGTTATGTTAAAGTCCCATGTAATAGGGGGCGAGCCTATTGCCATGGCTGCGGTACTGTTCGAAAGAGATACCGCGGCCATGGAACACAAAGGGCAAAGAACGAACATGGATGGGTTTTAGTCAGTAAAAGTCAGAAACTCCCTGCCACTCCGCCCAGAGGGGGGGTTATTTGATGATTTCCCACCCAAAATAAAAAATACCCCTTGGTAAGACTGGTTGCCAGAATTTTTAGGCCACTAACCTAACGACACGGCTTAACCTAAAGATCGACCTCCTCTCATCCGTAAGAAAAATAACAAAAAATAAAATGAAACGCAACCAACTCCACGCCACCTCAATCCCAGAACTTCGCATGCTTAACCTCTAAGAACGTTTTCGCTAATCCAAAAATCTTCAAGCCACTAAGCAGGAGGGGACAGATAGACAATTAAATACAATCAGAAGTAATAAAGAAGCGTACATTACATCAAGAACACAATCATTTTAATTGATACTTATTGGAGACAATTAAAGAGCGCGAGTGGTGTGTTGCGAATTTTTAAAACTTGGGAATGGACGAAGGGATTTTGTACATTTTTTTATTTTATGTGTTGCCTGCGATCTTTGCTCGTGTGATCTTTTTTTTAATCAGTCTATTCTGTCCCACTGCTGGGCAAAGACGAAAAATCATTATAAAAAAATATTACTTCGCTTTGAATCAGATTTTGTTACTAATTTCAAGTGTTTGAATTTTTTTGCAAGGAACTCTAATTCTAACTGTCTCAGGGCTCCAGTTTTATGAAATGCGGGCCCACAGCTTTGCCGGCATCCAGCAGACATGGCCTGCCCAATCCCATTTCATGGAAACTGTGTTTTATTTTGAATTCAAATCTTGTTTAAGTTAAGTCGCGGCAGACCGAGGAGAAGATGGCGGGACGCTTTGGATGGCTTTCTCGATAATTGGCGAGAAGAGGTGCAACATCGAGAGAAGTGGAGGGAATGGGGGGAGGCCTTTGCCCAGGAGTGGGACCACTCAGGCTGACAAAAAAAAACCCTAATTCTTATTCTAAAATAAAAGTAGCCTTACTTAGTTACTCCTATAACATCAGCTATCTGCCAGTAAAATCCCGTAAAAATCTCGTAAAATACAATGTCGCCCATGCGCATGTGACCGCCCGTAATTTTCTGAATATTCATGAAGAATTGTCGAAAATAAACTTCAAAAGGGGGGGTCTATCTATAACATTTTTCATGTTATTCAATTTTGAATTTTTTAAGTAGAGTTTGTAGATTTGCTTTCATTTTTTTGACACATCTCCGAAGTTTATGGGTCGATTTGAATTCTGTTTATTATTTCTAAAAGCTTACGAGTTATTTTAATAGGTTAATTAACATTTTTACTAAAAAATATCGACGTCGAAAAAAAAAACGGAATCGAAGTCATTTTTTCGGTAAAAAATGTGTATTTATTTTAAAAAAACTAGTGTAAGTCCATAAATTATCCCGATAGGACGACTTTTTTAATCATTACTTGTAATCTACTACATAACAGCTACAAATGCTTAGAACATTGTTGATACCTATCTCTAAAGAAAAAACAAGGGCGGGTATAACAAATCATCGCAATCTCCATGTGTGGGCCACTGAAAATCCACATGTCATTAGGGAAACAACTTTCCAGATTCAATTTTCAATAAATGTATGGGCTGGAATGATTGACGATGAACTTATTGCCCCTTTTGTGTTACCAAACAGACTAGATCAACACGCGTTTTTAGATTTTATAGTCAATACGTTGCCGTTGCTTTTGGAGGAAGTACCGCTGCACGCTGGAAACAAGAAGGCGGATGTATCTGCAATTAGATGGAGCTCCAGCACACTTCGCACGACTAGTTCGTGATTATTTAAATCAAAATTATCCGTGGTGGATTGGCAGAAGAGGTGCCATTGCTTGGCCGCCGCGATCTCCCGACCTTACACCCTTAGATTTTTATCTTTGGGGCTACATGAAACAAAAAGTGTATGCCGTGCCCATCGAAAGCCGCGAGCAATTAACGGCTAGGATTTTTGCTGCTGCTGTGGAAATAAAAGAAAACCGTGAAGATTACGTACTACAATCAAAAGTGTTGCCATGAGAGCTTTGGTTTGTTTACAGGAGGGTGGGGGCCATTTCGAAAATCTACTTAATTAAAATTCTTGTATTTTTAATTTTTTTAGTAAAAATCTAGCTATTGCTTGTTTGTTTTTAATTCCATTATCATCCTCATTATTAATTTAACCTTTTAGTACTCACTGCTAAGAGCAACATTCAATTGACTTTAACATTTTCCTAAATTCTTTCTTTTCCTAAATTTGACTCATCAGAGTTTTAGAGTTTTACCTTGGATTTGGTTACAGTTAGGTATCAACAATGTTCTATGAATTTGTAGCTGTTATGTAGTATCTTACAACTAATGATTAAAAAAGTCGTCCTATCGGGATAATTTATGGACTTACACAAGTTTTTTTAAAATAAATATAAAAAATATTACCGAAAAAATGACTTCGATTCCGTTTTTTTTTTCGTAGTCGATAATTTTTAGTAAAAATGTTAATTAACTTGTTAAAATAACTCATAAGCTTTTAGAAATAATAAACAGAATTCAAATCGACCCATAAACTTCGGAGATGTGTCAAAAAATAGAAAGCAAATCTACAAACTCTACTTAAAAAATTCAAAATTGAATAACATGAAAAATGTTATAGATAGACCCCCCCTTTTGAAGTTTATTTTCGACAATTCTTCATGAATATTCAGAAAATTACGGGCGGTCACATGCGCATGGGCGACATTGTATATTCAAAAGCCCTACACAGGGTGTAAACGGTCCCTTCACGAAGCCGTCAACCAAGCATTCTGTACATCAAAATAAGTAACTGACCGCTAAAATTATTGCTGGAAATGATTTTTTTTCATGGGGTGAAAAATCACGTTTCACAGTAAGACTCAATGTAACGCACTCAAAACATTGTCCTGATGGGGGCATTGAATATTGCGGGGGTCGTAGAGGTATCTAAAATAAGGTCATAACATTAAAACTAGTATTTTTTTTTTAAACTTGTGAAAAAATTGGAACTTTGACACCCAATATGTCCGTAACTAGAAGGTTCTTAGGTATGGTCATCATCATCTGCCTAGCCTTTTCCCAACTATATTGGGGTCGGCTTCCAGTCAAACCGGACAGCTGAATTTACATGGAGCATAGCATGTATGTATAGTATTTTACATGAAGCACTGCCTATCTGACCTCCACAACCCAGTTAGTACTGGGTAATACATTACCCCGTACCGTAAGACGGGTTGTCAGACTTCTTGGGCCACTGACTACCGGCTTAACGTGCTTTCCGAGGCACAGAGGAAACTGGGTATGTATGTGGTGGTCACCCATCCACAGTGCTACCTAGGCAAGCACGGCTTAGGCTAAAGATCGACTCGAACGGCTGTTATTATTAAACCACGAGCTCAGGAACATTATGTCTATCTCGCTCGCTTTCGTATTGAATCGAAATGGCTTCGATAGAAGTGTTTGTGAATATGGGAGGGCTGGTCTGAAATTAAAGTTTATCGATTTCAAAATTAAACAATTTTTTTCCCCGTTCTTTTTTTTCTCGTATCGATCGGGGTAGTTTTGTCACCCATCCACAGACCAACCTAGGCAAGATTGAACCGAGCGGACTCTAAGGTATGGTCTAGAACAAGTGCCTTTCGGCTTCGTTAAGGTTACTTTTACACCCATTACAAATACCTAGCTCACTGTTCAGTAATCATCCGTCACTTATTCACTCACACAAACACACACAATCAAACTATTTGCTCAGATAAAGATCTGTAGCCAATTGAACGACACGTGTTTGTACTCATGACGTGGTGACATCATCATGGTGTATGTTCCAAGGGCATGGTGTTCAATGGTCAATGGTTCAATGGACAATGATGGGTGGAGCTGGTCAATGGTGGAAGGTTGGGTTTCGATGGCAGGTACTAGGTCAGCATGAGGTCAGAGGGTATTGAGGATTGTTGTTCAATGATAGTCGGTATCTCACATAGTAGTGTAGCGGCACTAAATCAAAATAGTACAAAATGTAGTACAGCGCCATCTATGCCGCAAATGAAGAACTAACATCAATTTCCAAAATGGCGACCACTCGAATACCGTAATTAAAGACACAATTAAAAAGTAATTGTGTCTTGCCCGATATCGCGTCGGTGAGCGAAGTATTTAAGTTATTAGCGACTTAATTTCTAGACGATTTTAAAGAATGTTTTGTTAAGAATATGAATTTCTTTACTTTAAACACTGTTTTAAGCTTTCACGGTTTACAACTAAACTTTTACTGTCACTTACGGGATATGTTCCGTGATTGTTCATTATTTTGCGCTCCCGATATTTCGACGCTCTAAAAAAAATCTGTATCAGAAGCTATTATCGGAGGCCTAAATAAACACAATAACAGCTGTACAAATCATTCGCCAAATTAATACAGCCTCATAAAACGAATGTGACAAATTATGGAAGTTTTCGGCCATAATCTTGTTTGTCAAACAGACAAACTGGTTTAATCAATGACTATTTATCATTCGTCATGATTAGTGGTCTTACTAATTGACTTAAAAGTACGATGTAAGGGATCTGCCATCATTCATTACCCTGCATGATTCCCAAAGGGTGTCAAAGGACCCTTAACGAAGCCGAAAGGCACTAGTGCTCCCCGTTATTACGATCATGTTTACGTTCTAGACCATACCTGGAACCTTTTAGTTACGTAGATATTGTAGGTCGAAGTTGCAACTTTACTTTAAACACCTCCACGACCCCCATACTATTCAATTCGTCCATCAGCACAATGTTTTGAGTGCGTTACATTGAGTCCTACCGTCAAACGTGATTTCTCACCCCCCAAAAAAAAAGTCGTGTCCTAGCAATAATTTTTGCTTTACTTAGTTTGGTGTACAGTATGCCTGGTTGACGGCTTCGTGAAGGGTCCGTAAACACCTTGTATTAGGTTCTCCCCTCTCTTGATAAGATGATTAAAAATGTTCACTTACCATTAACGACAAATGGCCGTTCTTCAAAAATATCTCCAAAAGTCAGTATAAGATCTTGAAGACAGCTAAGTCGATCTTCATTACACGTGCAATAGAGTTGATACCAATAATTTCCATTAATATTCTATGAAACGACGGATCCGTGGAAGTGTTGCTCTCTCTCTCTGGCACGTGACGTTTTGTATCTCTGCTTCTTTCTGCAAGCACCGTTGAAGTCGGCAAAGTGGCGCTGATCTATCTGTAATAGAAGAAATGGTATGTTCAGAATTGTCGCACAAAAACGAAGGTTTTACTGCTGGGCCTAAGGTCTCCAATTTATCAGGCCTCTAATTGCGCCAGGATTTGAATGAGGTAAACGACAGAGCTGTCCTGGCTGTCCTGCTCAGACCATTCTTCTTCTTCGCGTGTCGATAATTCCCACAATTATTTAATTAAATTAGTTTCGACAAATTCTGTGCAATCAATCAGAGTAGAAGAAGCACATATAACAAATGAATATGTGTGCTGCTGTGCCCTAACAGGGTCCATAATTGGTCGTAACCTTTAAGCCTTATAAAACCCTTTGTGACTACAATTATGGAACGCAAATAAATGAATCTGAATGCATCTTCATTAAAATGATATTTACGTAGGCAACGCTAACCGGAAACTACGTAATAAAGTTTTAAAAATATAGTGCAAAGACTGTTTGCACTAATTACCTACTGGTTTTTTTTTTAAACCTTACCTCAGGAATTTCTCTTGTATCGTGGGCGCATTTACAAACATTGAATCTCACATACTCAAACAGCCAGACCCGGAACAACTATTTGTGGTCCATACAATAATTGTTCCGTGCGGGGATCGAAGTCCCGATACGCAGTGAGCGCAGCAGTCAATCGATCAGCTAACCTAACCATGCCGTCAAAATTGTGTTCTGTTTTGCCTACATTATGTGCAAGCATAGTTCTTACAAACTTGAAATTGATACACTTCTTACGTCTAAGCTGATAGGATGAACAACACGGTCCCCCCTAATTATCCTTGAACTCCGCAGTGATCTATCATTGCGAGTTCAATCTGGTTTGGCCAAGTAATAGCCCAATAGGACTGCCTCGTCGCTCTAGTGGTCGCAAAAGCGAATGGCTTAACATCATCATCTGCCTAGCCTTTTCCCAACTATATTGGGGTCGGCTTCCAGTCTAACCGGATGCAGCTGAATACCAGTATTTTACATGGAGCAACTGCCTATCTGACCTCCACAGCCCAGTTAGTACTGGGTAATACGATACCCCTTGGTAAGATCTACAAATGACACCCGGGACCAACGGCTTAATTTGCTTTCCGAGGCACGGAGGAAACTCGGTATGTAATTGGTGGTCACCCATCCACAGACCAACCTAGGCAAGCACGGCTTAACCTAAAGATCGACCCGAGCGGCTGTTATTATTAAGCCACGAGCTCCTCAAAAACTACTGGCTTAACATGTGGACTCTAAATCAATCATCTCTGCTTATCACGGTACCCTTCTGAAAGTAGGCTCTCCCAAGCTACGCCACAACACCCTGTTCTCCACCTTCCTCATCCAGTATGTCCCAGACACCTTTTTAAGGTCGTAGGTCTACCTAGCTAGGTTGCGTCGCAGGCTGCAATTGCCAGGGACCTTGGGGATCTCAAATCTCAGCTAATCAGTTTTTCTAAATATCAGAAAAGCTGTTGTGATTGCTTGACCAGGATAACAGCAACCAATCAAATAAATTGAGTGAATTGACATGATATTTTCAGGTGAGTTTCAGGTCGTAGACGTTGTTAACGCTTTCCAAGCTGTTGTACGGAAAACAACTCCCGGTTTCGATAATTATCGTAAAAGAGGTTACTTTGCATATAATTTTGCAAACATTTATTGCAGTAGCTTTAGTTATTGTCATTGTCAGTGTATTATATTTAAAACTAACCGCGGACTACGGAGTGACATGTCACGTCAAAAAAGTAGGATCCCCATTAACTAATAGGCCTTGAAGCATCGCTTACCATAACAGGCTTTATCTAGTTTTTAAAGTAGCCGTGTGACTAGGAAATAGACGGACTACGATGTAACATGATCCTGTGTCTCTTGAAGCGTGATCAACCATATTGCGAAGTGGCTTTACATCCGATAATATCATGCTTGTATTGGCCGAAGGGCATGTATTTTTGCCAGAAATATCAAAAGTCGGTGTAGGGGGCAAGCCTATTGCTATTAAGCGGACACCAGCCACGTCCATCCGAGCTGTTATTGAGAATTTACTAATGAAAATCCTGAAAACACTGTTGATTGAACTCACAGACAGACAGTCTCACAGGCCCACTTGGGGCATAGTAGACCTGTGTATACATGGTGGAACAGACATCGACTTACAAACGGATGCCAGGTATTCAGTACATGATGCCGAACCCCTCCACCGAAATTTTCGCTCGGCAAGTTAAAAAAATTGCTGTTTCCTACAAAAGTGCAATACCTATACGGTCAAAACGTATGGAACAGCCGATTTTTTTTTGTAATTTCTGATGAAAATTTCTGTGTGGTTCGGAATGATGTACTGAATCAAAGACACGAGCGATAGACGGGACAAGATGAAGAAAATCGTAATCCAATACTTGTTACTACTTAGTAACAAATCGTTCTGTCTAGTGCCATTCGCCCGCTTGTCAGGGAGCATTCGTGTGACAATATCTAAAATTTTCGGGATCAAAATTTTCTTATGAAAATATTCCCAATGTCCGCTCTATAATTCTTTTAAATATATTTGTACTGAATTCTTGGTATATTCGTTTGTGCGTCAATGTCCCTTCCACTCTGTATAAAACCTTCGTGAAATCGTGACTGACTGATCGCGCATTTGCACATCCTAGCACTATGCGTCCTATAGTGAAAAAGAGAATGGGATGAACGGGCGCACCCATAGCTGATAGCTCGTGCCCTTTTCTTATAGAATATTTACTAGCCTATAACGTTCCCACTGCTGGAACATATACCTCCTCTCTTTCAGAGCTAGTGGGCCATTATCGCTCACCCATGGCCCAATGCGGGTTGATAGATATCACACGTATACGAATTTTTAGTTCTAAGGTATGTCGGTTTCCTCAAGATGTTTTCCATCACTGATAACAGACAGTTCCCGCTTTTCTCGTACGAAAGAAGAACTTCCAATAAATGATTACGTCATTGCAAAAATAGCGCCAAAACTGACAGCTAACCGGCGCCATTTTCTTATTCCTTTTTTAAAACCGTATTTTCTTTAACTGTCACATTTTCACATAAACATCATGTGCCACATACCTAACATTACAAACATGCGTTTATTGTCCACGTGAAGGGAAGACCGCACTTTTAATTTAACGAATGCCAATCAAAAACGTTCCTTGTTCACACGTATTAAGATACACGGTCTACATGTGCGGAAGCTACCAACTATGCTCCGTTTAAGGTACTTGAAAGCAAGACTTATTGTAATGGAATTCAGTATGAACCAGTTTTTGTCGACTGGATACGGTTATTTTTTCTGGAAAATATTTTTCAGGCATTTTTTTAAATATTTAATGTTTTTTTTCTGTATTGGTAGGCTATTATTTTCACTGTTACCTCATCAAGCTACCGTTGAAATTAAGAAAGTTTTTGTTGAAAAACTCATTGTCTATTATTTAATGTCAAAAAATGTCTTTGTTTTTTGTAACAAAATGTGGGATTCTTATACATATGACCTTGTCTTTAGATGTTTAATTAATTAAGTTTAATTAATTAGGTATTTAAACTACACTTATTTTTAATGATTATTAGAGATTATTAGATTATTTTTAACCTATGTAAGTACTGCAATATGCAGTACATACATAGATTAATAAGATATATATTTTATATCGAATCATTTGAATTTTAAACTCATCTCTTCATTATATTATTTAATTCTTATTCTTTATTGCACACAAAACAAAAAATATACATACAAATTGCAATATGTAGCTTATGCTTAGCTTTAATTATTTGTATGCCCAAGTGGCTGATCATGGAATGAACATTATTAGTATATAATTATGTAATGAACACCGGCATTTAACCCATGTATCACAAATAAACGATTTGATTTGATGTGATTTGATATGCATTCTCAACCAGTCAACCTTAGGATCATGCAGAGACTAAACATGGTAGGTCGAATAATAAATTGCTTATAACCCCAAAATAATTTAACGCAAAAAAACAGAAAAAGAAAAAAACTCACCAAAAGGCGTCATTCTCACGACAGACGCAGAGACAAACGGCCATTTTTTAAACCCTCAATTACCAGTCAACTTTTTAACGAAAAACTTTTTTCATAAAACAATCTCAGTACACAAATGCATGCGCAAGAGTTGCGTACAAATCCGGCAAGTGTCTGGATTGCAGTGGCCGGCCGTTGTTGTAGTGAGGGGGGATCACAATTGGGAACATACCCAATGAACCTAGTGGTCACATTATTTGGTGCAGTTTAAAAATGGTTTAAATTGATTTTTAGGCTCGTGATTGGGCTGTTTGGAACTTAGGATTTCATGGCTCAATAAGCACATCCATACTATCTATATATATAAAATTCAAAGTCCTGACTGACTGACTGATATATCAACGCACAGCCCAAACCGCTGGTCCTAGAGACATGAAATTTGGAGGGTGTATTCTTTGTGAAGGGTAGGTATCCACTAAGAAAGGGTTTTTTGAAATTCCACCCCTAAGAGGGTGAAATGGGGTGTTGAATTTTCTATGAAACTTTTTATTCTCGCAGTCGATTGACTTGAAAATTAGTGTACATACTTTTCAGATAAAAATATGAGATACGTGTATCACAGTTTTTCCAAAATCATCCCCCAATTTAAAAATTTAATGTCTTGATTGGCTGACTGATATATCAATGCACAGCCCAAACCGCTGGTCCTAGAGACATGAAATTTGGTGGGTGTTTTCTTTGTGAAGGGTAGGTATCCACTAAGAAAGGATTTTTCGAAATTCCACCCCTAAGAGGGTGAAATTGGGTGTTGAATTTTCTATGAAACTTTTTATTCTCGCAGTCGATTGACTTGACAATTTGTGTACATACTCTTCAGATAAAATTATGAGATACATGTATCACAGTTTTTCCAAAATCATCCCCCAATTTAAGAATTCACTGTCGACTGGCTGACTGATACATCAACGCACAGCCCAATCGGCTGGTTCTAGAGACATAAAATTTGGAGGGTGCGTTCTTTGTGAAGAGTAAGTATCTGCTAAGAAACAGATTTTTTAATTCCACCCCTAAGAGGGTGAAATGGGAAACTTTCTGTGAAACTTTTTATTCTCTGAGTCGATTGACTTGAAAATTTGTATACATACTTTTCAATTAAAATTATGAGATACGTGTATCACAGTTTTTTCAAAAATCAAAATCATCCCCCAACAGAGTCAAATAGGGCTTCGAAGCTCATGTAGACGGGCGCATGGCGCGCAGGGCGTGCGGGGCACGGGAGTATTTACCTATTAAGTAAGTAGGTAGGATTTTTCTGAGGAAGACGTCTGTAAATATGGTTTATTCCACAGATTTTTGCGTTGGCTCGTGATACACGACATCGATATTAAATGTTATGTAAAAGTTTAATGTCTTTAAATAGATTCCTAATTAATCATTTGATTGTTGTCACCGGTGTCCAATCTCAAACCAAGGTATCAATATTCACATAACAATATGTAAAGTACCTAATTGATATTACTATGAACTAATATTTACAGGCTATAAGCAACTATATAAAAACCATGTATCTGCTTTACATAAATAGATTACTTATTATCCCAGAAGTAAGATCCCGTGGGCAATTCCCGAACTCCACGCGGGCGAAGCCGCGGGCATAAGCTAGTACTAATATTATAAATGCGAAAGTAAGTTTGTTGGTTTGTTAGTTACCTTTTCACGCCTAACAGAACTGCAGCTGCCAAAGAAAAAGCCTCCGTTCCTCAAAAAAGGGTCTTGACTATAGATGCAAAACGGATTTTAAACGTTTTAAACCATTTGGTTTTAAACCGTCTTTTTGGTTTAAAACGATTTAAAACCACATTTAGCGGTTTAATATGGTAACTTGTGGCATGTGCCAAATAAATGTATTTTCTTCTTTTTCTTTCTTCTTCTCTCTCTCCTCATACCTACGTTACGATTTTGGTAGCAAAGTGCAAAATAAAAATACGGCGTTGCCGTTATATTTTAATAAACACGCACATCTGTCTAATCCTAAAAAGTAGTATAAGTATCATATATGACTTCACATAATATTAATAAAAATGTTAAATGATTTCAATTAGCTTTTTAAAGTAATTCATAATGAATGTATGGCCCACGTGGTCGTGGTTTTAAACCGTTTTAAACCAATTTAAAAGGGGTTTTAAACAACGGATTTTGGTTTAAAACGGTTTATTTGCAACTATAGTCTTGACAGACTGACAGCAAAGAGATCCTACAAGGCATCTGTCTTTCTCCTTAAAGGAAAGCATAAGGAGGGAGAATACCTGTTAGATCCCAGAACGATGTAAAGTTGATAGCATCAAAAAACTAAAGAACACCTTGATATCACATCTAGAACGCATAATTATATGTTGCGATAATAGTATAGAATTACATGAATGAGTAACATAAAAGATTACGTCAATACAATACCATAAGAATGGTAGGATTACATTACATAACGTAGAACATAGGTACGTTGTACCTTGCATATATCTGTAGTACGGACAGATGTATAAATTATTGCAATTAAAATACGGTAATATTTTCATAAGCATTTGTTAAACACTATTTTTGAGGACAGCATAGTTCAAAAACGTACTACAGCGCCATCTATGCGACAAGGGAGGAACTAACATCAAATTCTGAATCGCGCTATTAAAGCTATCCGTGACTTAAGACCCCGACATGTCGGGCAGTAGCTCACCAGACAAAACACCGTCTGGTCGCAGAATCTTCCCTTTTTTATGGAGGACTAGCTTTTGCCCGCGGCTTCGATCGCGTTAATTTAGAATGTAACAATTAATTCGGGTTGTACTCTGCTTGTCATAATTCAATCTTGGTTTGAAAGACCCGTGGCGTCATCTATTATCATAAGAACGTTATTGTTGTTTTCCTCGGAAATTGTATTTTTTTTCGGGATGAAAGGTACGTATGTCCGTTTCTGTACACCTGACAACGTATATGCAAAATTTCAGAATCATCGGTTCAGTGGTTTAGGCGTGAAAAGGTAACAAACAAACAAGCAAACTTACTATCGCATTTATAATATTAGTAAGGATGAAGAACTTTATACTTTGTCCACCTTCCCTATAAGCTCATGCCGTGGGGCTGACTACAGGCTGGTCCTGATCCTGGTGTCTGCTCAAGAAGGCTTACAAGTTTAGACGAAACTTCAGCATGTGTGTGCTGAAATCACACGTTTAGCAAAGGCTTAATTAACATCTCAAGATTGACAATTCTAAGATTCATACGTCTTTCTTTCTTTTCTCACCAGCAAGCGGAGCACCGTAGAAACGGATTTTGTCGACGGAAGAATCGACAAAATGACAGATTTCTTTTCACAATCTGTCATTTTCTCGATTCTTCCGTCAAAGAAACCCGTGCTGGTAGTAAAAGCAAGCAGATAGGTACCAATATTTTTACCAACAAAAAGTGACTACTTTAGTCTTCCACAGTGGCAGGCAATGGTCTTAAGAGTCGGCCTAGCAGTAGAACAGTTTTTAAATCAAAATCACCACCATTCTCCAAAATTTCATTAATCAAAAACCATTCTCCTGTCCTCATCCCAATTTATTTGGGGTCGGCACAGCATGTCTTCTTCTCCCATACTTCTCTATACTCGTCATCTCATCAGACATCTCCTTTCTTTCCATATCATCCTTCACACAGTCCATCCATCGTTTCTTTGGTCTTCCTCTATTCTTATACCCATCCACACTCATACTCAAAACTTTCCTCACGACATTTTCCTGACAAGGTTAGTTGAAATGCCTTCTCCAGATTTTTTTTCGAACATCTTAAAAAAAACCATTTAATTAATGTAGAGTAGACACTCCGATCCGCGTAGAGCGTATCTAAGTCATTCTGTCGCTGTAGGTACCTACCCAATATGTAATTATTTAAGCTAGTACTCAAGGCTAGCTTATTATTGGAGTGGACAAGCCTATTGGTACAGTTTACTAGCTCCAGCCTGCGCCTCCGCCCGCGTGAGTTTCTTCGTCATCAACTGCCCCTGAACGAATTTTCATAGCATTTTGTTATATGTTAGACTGTAAGGATGGAGTTTGGAAGTATGCCATCTTTTTAAACCCATTTTTATCTTTTTTTTGAGATACTTCTCGTTGCTGTAGGACGTGGGTTAATTTTGATCCTTGTTCTTTAACTTCTCTAAAATATTAGTGCGGATTTTTTACTTAGTACGCACGACGGCTAATCAAGCTATACAAAACCAGTTTATGCGGATCTCTCATTGTATAGGAAATCTATACAAAGCGAGGCCAAGTTATACCGGAAATGTACAGCTTCATGTGCCGCCGTGTGAACTGTCTACTATTTTTGAGGATTTCAGTAAATACGACCTATTCAAGAAAAGGTTCTCTGTAAATGTTTTGCATTAAATAAAATTGGCAGCACTTTCGATAAATTACTGGCAACATTATTTTTGCCTGTCTTTGCTCCACCGAAAAATCGTGAGGCAGTTACTTTATCCTACCTAACAGATATTATTACCCAGATCTTGAAAAAAAAAAATTCTTGTCAAAATAAATTTTATTGATAGGAATAACTCAATTCACATTTTAATAAACAAGTAGACAAAACGTCAAACAATCTATAAAAAGTCTGTAAACACTTCAAAATGATGGTTCAATGATGGCACACAGTGTAACTTTGTTTTTGAGCTTAGAGCGCCTTGGTGATTGTTATTGAAGCAAAAGAACACCCTGTTAGTCCTGGCATGTACCAAACCCATTGAACACATAATACAAGGCTCCCTAATCATATAAATATAGTACCCAGTACATAAATATGGGCTATCGGAAGCACTCATTCTGTTTTCATCCAAAACCTCCTTCGAGACATAATTTCTGGCGCCAAATTTGACATTTGGGAATTTATTTTTTAAATACAGAAGCAGATTGTTGTCTATTCCTGGTAAACTAGGGTCTTTGTTGACAGTTGTATTCCACGCGCCGCCATTTTGAGTTTTTGCTACATTGTCTATGGCCAACATGGCCGAATGTTGTATGGGATGAGTTTCTCTGTTATCAAAAGATATTGCTACAACAGAGCAGATTGTTGGATCCACCACAACAGTAGCATTGATATTTCTGAGTATAATATCTGAAAGTTCCAAATTACTGTTTGTTTCGCTTAAATAATATCTTGCAACTTCAAACGCAATGCCCATGTAACAGCGATGCTTCATAAGCTCAGCTTCCTCAAAGAATTCACTTCCACATAATTTTTCTAAGTACTCGCTAGGGTGGAAGTTACATGACCAGACTCTACTGTATTCCGTATGTTGCTTTTTTAATTTAGGAGGCAGTGATGGTAAACCCATTACTTTAAAATACTCAAAAGAGTCTTTCAGCTCATAAACTTTTTCTTCAACATACTCCTGGATTGATTCTTGAGTTATGGAGTTCAAATACCGAACTGGGCATAGTAAAACCTCCTTTTTCCGAGCTCTTTTCAGATGCTGCAATTCTTTTAGAGGTATTTTCTCATTTAAAATTGTAATTATTTTTGATAATTCCTTCACATTTTTCACTTGACCGACGTAAACTTTTGTAAATGCAATTGGCTTGACAAATTCATCACTTACAACGGCTTGAAGGTTCTTTTTGGAAAGCATGATTTTTTGTATAAAATTGTCTATGGTATCCGCCATCTTGGCTTTTTTTAATGGTGGTTCTGTTGTCTCTGACATAGTTGAGTATTGCACTATACAATAAAATTTCAAATAAGTACTAGTATGTCATTCTAGTATTACAAGTTTCTGCCGTAAATAAGGTTGGTTTTCCTGTGTTTGTTTAAGATGTCATAATTCCCTCGTAATTTCCAAGGTCTTCAATCTTGCTTTCTTCAGTAATTACTGAAAAATAAACAAAGAACAAACACTATTCATTACACACACTGCATTTGAACTGAATTTCACATGAAACAAAAAAAACTCAAAAATAGTATAACCATAATAAATAATTGACATAGTATCAATAGATCACTTTTTTTTCATTCAAATTCCGGATATATATTTTTATGTAATTTTTAATTATTTGTGTATTAAAATTGAAATATCAGTCATGTATTAGGTAACATAATTACTAACAATATTATGCAATACTTTTAAAATTGTAGTCACAATTTGTTTTATATTCTGGGTATAGTAAATTATAGCGTTTCAAATTCAAATTTGGAAAGTAGTGACGTGCTTTGCCCAACAACAAGTGAAGTAAACAAAGTTTTGACCTTGAATGATAGTCAAAGTCAAGATCATCTACCAAAGCCACAAAGAACATAGGTATGGAAGTATGATTATTTTTTCTTTTCTTCTTTTACACATTTAATTTGATAATTGACCCACACAACCAAAAGTATTGTTATAAATATTGGTCCGTCACAAATTCATAATAAAGATAAAATATAAAAGTTTCATCATAGAGCTTGGTTGCTGAGTTTTATTATCTAAGCCCAGGATAGGTATTAACTAAATGCAGCATAAAAACTCTTTTGAGAGTTCTTGTAAGACTCTATGATGATAACAGTATTTTTTTTTCTCATTAAGTAGTTCTATTTATAAATTAAACAAACAAGATAGCAGAACACATATAACTTGTCCAACGCATTGTAAAAGCATAAATTAGGAGTGTATGATAGTTAGATTTTATTTGCGTAGTATATAATCACGTCAGAACGAGATAATATGTCGAAAAACTCCAGATAAAAACGTTGTCGTTGATTTTCCTTTAAATTGTGGAAAAATCAGTCGCTACAACATTAAACAACGCTAATTACGTGACGACAATTTTACTACATTATAGATAATGGTCTTGCTTGTCAATTAAGGCGCCTTGTTGACAAAAAACTGATAATCATACCTTTTACGTTAGCTCACATACTAACTGCTAAATAGTGACGTTTTTCACGTAATAAGAGGTCAAACTTACAAATAAATACACCGGTAACATCTCTTTTCCCCGAACAAGCCGGAATTATACATTTTTAGCGAAAATACGCGTAAAAAATAAATAAAATAATCTTAGATTTACCTTCGAAATGGACTTCGGATTTAGTCGTCAATTTTTCTCGTAGACAAACTGTTTTCCCATAGCTTATGTTAAACTCTCACGTCAGATACTCGGTTAACACACAGTAAATCTTCTTTAATTGGTATAATACCAATTGAATTTTAATTTGTCACACACGTAAATCGCAAAAATGTAGCAGCCATTAGACAGATTAAGATTTGTTTTCGTGATTAAAACGTGGTTTTTAATCTTATTCGTGTTTTCTTATTGGTGCGATGATAAACAACCAATGAAAGGAACAGATTTTTTGACGTCTTACGTCCACAGATGGCGAATAAATACAAACGTCAATTTCTCATCATTTTGTAATTTAGAACGCACTTACGTTCCATTTCAAGTAGATGCACGGAAAATCTTTTTCATGACGTATTTTATTGATCTATTGATCACATGGTAATCAACTTCTGGGCCAAGACCACCTTTTGTATGTTTGTATACCAAACCTAGTACCAGTTGTTATTTATCTTATAACAACCGGTAACGTTGATTGTCACTGATTAATTTGAGTTTGCTTATTTCTTTTTGCCGACATCAGCATCTACATGTTTTTATCAATTGAAACATATTTTTCCTCTTCTTAGCGTGTCGTCGTCAATTCATGTGTCAGTCCTTAGAACATTATTCACATTGTTTAACGTATTTCTTAGTATCTATTGCTAAAAAAAACTGCAATTCTAATAAGTAATTAACCGTCGGTATTTATAAAAGGTGCAGATAACCTTTGGTTGTCAAGATACTTGAAGAATGTATCTCTTCACAAATGAATGTATAAATATAGGGACTATGTGTGTAAAAACTTTATTCCTCTTCCTTCTAATGGACAATTTACTCAAGTTAGAGACCATTAAACGGGCCAATTTTGTCCAACCGCTGTTAGTTTAGGAGACCATTAGCCGTAATCCGTGTACATACAAGATGAAATCTCAATGTCCCACAGGCAATCAACAGCGTTCTGACCAAGTCTCAAGTTGTTGAGTGGCCACACTTGCTCTGTGTGAATATTATAAGGCTTAGGACTCGTTTACATTGTTATCAGAAAATTTATTTTTAATTGACTATTACGTACTGATGACCGTGTCGTTGGTCTAGTAGTTGCAAGGGCTACTGCTGGGCAGAAATACTGGGTTCAATTCTCGGGTCGGGCTAAGTGCTATTGGGTTTCTCATTTCTCAGTAGCAGCCACAGAGTCTGGATTTGTGCTTGTTTGATGGCAATAGGCTCGGCCCATGTTACATGGACCCAATGAACCTTAAACATAACTGGCGAAATGTGGGTGTACTATTAGGTACACCTCTACCTAACCCTTGGGGGACTACAGGCGTGATGTTATGTTTTGTTATTTTTAATTCTCGATCTTTCAATGGTACGTTAGGGGTTACAAAACCATTGCTTGCTGGTGTCTTATTGTATTGACGCCCCATTCTAAGCTAGGCCTGCTGAAGTTCAATTTGTTACTATGTTGCCAATTACTCCACTCAATTCCTTTCTTAATTATGTTACCTGCAAAAGCAACCTTATATTCACTTCAATAAATCTTTATATCACCACTTTGATGCAAAATAGAGTTAAAATTACTATGAAATAACTGTAAACGTAAACGCTCATTAATTGTAGTTTTTTCTTCAAAGGTATCATTATTTTTGGAGGGAAACAAGGAAACAAACCGAAGTCAAAGATGAAATTATTTATTAAGATTATTTATGATTACATAAGTTTCTGACTAAATATTTTATGTAAGAACATTATTATCACATCATAAAAGGCTGAATATAAATATAAGTCAGTTGTTAATGGAGGAATGAGATATTAATTCACTTATTTTCTAAAGTTTGGTACCACGCCTGGCAGGTTTCGGCGGCAATCTCGCATAATGCTGACAGTGCTCTGCCTGTTGAGTCGTATTCTGAAACAGGGAAAGAGAAATATGAAATCAATTATTAGTTTATGTGGCTAAATAATAACAGCCGCTCCAATCGATCTTTAGGTTATGCGATGCTTGCCTAGGTTTACTTATTTATTTAATTACAACGGTTGTTTTTACAAGCAATTACAGTACTTAACTAAAATTATAAAAATAAAAGAGACAATTATAACACATTAAAATACACAAAATAGCAAAGTAAAGCAAAATTTTAAGGTTGGTCTGTGGATGGGTGACCACCCATCACGTTCCTACGTGCCTCGGAAAGCACTTTAAGCCGTTGGTCCCGGCTGTCATTTAAAGATCTTTAACAGTCGTAACAGGTATTCAGTGGCCCAAAAAGTGATAAACAGTCTTGCCAAGGGGTATCGTATTACCTAGTACTAACTGGGTTGTGGAGGTCAGATAGGCAGTCGCTCCATGTAAAATACTAATGCCGATCCTAACATAGTTGGGAAAAGGCTAGGTACGGTCTAGAACAAAAAGGCGATCGCAATGACGGGGAGAA
Organism: Noctua pronuba; assembly: GCA_905220335.1. Lineage (NCBI taxonomy): Eukaryota > Metazoa > Arthropoda > Insecta > Lepidoptera > Noctuidae > Noctua > Noctua pronuba. The sequence goes on along the minus strand of LR999919.1, from coordinate 2,782,819 downwards.
CAAGCGCCTTTCGGCTTCGTTAAGGGTCTTTTTACACCCTTTATATCCTAACGATGCAGATATAACTTACCAACAACACCTCGTTTGCCGAAGATGGAACCGTTGAAAGGGGGCTTCCTGTACGTGGCCTCAGCATTGTGAATGCACATGACGATGGCGAAGAGGCACAGAGCTATGATGAAACGCATCTTTGGGAGGATCTGGAAAATAAAAACCGGTTATGAATTTAAAGAAACACCTAAGGCGCGAATTACACATAAACGGCGTACGGTGAAGGCGCGGCACAGGCATAATGTCGTTTCAAAACATTTCGATACAAAATGTTCGTAGTTGGCGCAGGCACGACGTTCTTTCGTTTCCTTATAAATTTCACGCCTGCGCCGCACCTTATGCCTTACGCCGTTTGGGTAATTCGCGCCTAAGTCATGTCAGAAATGACTTTTAAAAATGGAATGTATAGGTACTTTATTCATAGTACCTTTATAGAAGCTATAGACCGATCGCTTTAATGAGTCCTCGCGAAGATATCAATTTAAATGGAATATTCTGAAGGTTGATCACGTATTGGTTCAATTAGTATCGTCATACCTACTTGGAGTATGGTTATTTAAAGCAAATAACCTGTGGGATATTGTTAGGACTTAGTGGACGCTTATATGCCTTTGATGGGGCAAGGCGGAGGACTCATTAAAGCGGTCGGTCTATAATTGTTGTTTGACATATATCTGTAATAGTTTGACATTGAATAATATTTTGAATGATATCCGGACAATATTTTTAACTGACATACCACAAAATTTAATTTTAATTCGTACCAACCTAATATTTTGTCTTGTAAAAATTATTTTCATGTACCGAATATTTGCACGCCACACGTGGCAGAATGTGATGAGACCACCTGATTAAACTTAAGACCATAAATAATGTACCATATTCTAACAAATAAATGAATTTGAATTTGAAAAAAATTGAAAAAGAACATCGAGTTATAGAGAAGTCTTATCGAAGAAGACATGCTGCAGTGAACACAAATTGTGATAAGAGCAGGCGAATGATGATGATGATGACTGTGTAATGGCTGTCTGGGAAGACCTATCATCACCTATCTTAAGCAGTACCTACATAAGTATATATCGTTCGGCTGAAGAGGAGCTCGTGGCTAAATAATAACAGCCGCTCGGATCAATCTTTAAGCGTCGCATGCCTTGGTTGGTCCGTGGATGGGTGACCACGCATTACATATCGAATTTCCAGCGTGCCTCGGAAAGCATGTTAAGTTGTTGGTCCTGGCTACCAATTATAGATCTTTGACAGTTGTTACAGGTATTCAGTGGCCCGAATGTCTGACAACCAGTCTAACCAAATAGTATATATATAAAGTATTACCTAGTGGTAACTGGGTTGTGGAGGTCAAATAGGCAGTCGCTTCATGTAAAATACTGGTATTCAGCTGCATTCAGTAAGACTGGAAGCCGACCCCAGTATAGTTGGGAAAAGGCTACGCACATGATGACTTTAATTGTAATTCCAGTAACAAAATTTATCACTTTATGTCAAGTTTACAACGTAAAACTATAACATTAAATTTAAAATTTAAAAAACCTCCAACGAAAAAATAAAAGATGAAAGATAAATACCTACTTTCATCCCCCATATCTAGTAAATGGCTGCACCGATTTTGATAAAACATATCTAAGAACCGTCACCAAGAAACTAACTTTCAAATAAAAAAAACTGCATACAAATCGGTTCACTCGTTTAAGAGCTACGGTGCCAGAGACAGTCAGACACACACACACGTTGCGGTCAAACTTATAACACCCCTCTTTTTGCGTCGGGGGTTAAAAATAAAACTTACTTGATAACAAACTCGAAAGTTCTTGAAGACTGAAGAGTTGAAGACCAACTGATGCATCAGCCCAGTTTCTGGCCCCTTTTATACCACAACTACCCTTCTAATCAAGTTTACAACCAATATACTGCAATTTTGCTTCCAGACGAAGTTATTATTGCGATAATGAAAGAAAATCGTGTTAGAATAATATGGGTTCAATAATTTTAGTTAGTTACTTGGACGTCCAATCTCTTTTGGATTTGGTTAAGTTATCGATCAGACGGTAGTAATCTATTTATCTATGACTAGCGGCCCGTCCCGTCTTCGCACGGGTGGACATTTATTTTCCCCTAATTCCCCTCTCCGCCCGTATTTTTTTTTAGTAATAAATAGCCTATTATATTATATTACTCAGGGTGAATGTAGCTTTCTAATGGTGACAATTTTTTTGAAATCGGCACAGTAGTTTTTGAGTTTATTCATTACAAACATACACACAAAAATACAAATCTTTCCTCTTTATAATATTAGTGTAGATTCGAAGTAAGTGATTGACTTGATTGATAATCAAAACGCCTGTTTTGGTTTGATATGCAAAACTTTCGTTCGTGAAACGGAAAAGCAAGGACGAGCTTTAGCATAACACGCTTTAATCACGCTTGTAATCCCCAAAGGATTAGGCAGAGGTGTACCTAATAATACACCCACGCATTTCACCAGCTTGCTTGCAATTGTCATAATCATCGTCCTCCTACTCTTATCCCAATTCATGTGTCGGCGCAGCATGTCTTCTTCTTCCATACTTCTTTATTACTCGTCATCTCAGCAGTCACCTCCTTTCAAGGCGTTTTTCTCATTCCTCCACATCACATGTCCATACCACAACCGATTACCACACAACTTTTTAGTCACCGGCGCTACTTTCAGACTAACTTAATACTCTTTCCTTATTTTATCCATTCGCGTTACACCACACATTCCCCTTAGCATTCTCATATCAGCTACATACAATTATTGACTTTCATTCATCCCTTTTGTGGCCCAACATTCTGATCTATACAAGACAGCAAGTCTAACCATGGTTTTATAAATCTTCCCCCTGAGTTTAAGTGGAATGCAGGAGTGGGAAGTGTTTTACACAAATACCCAGCTGTCATCTGTCTCTTATTGAGCTTTCCAAAAGGTCTTCTAGCAGCTAGAACCCTCTTCTTCTTTCTTTTTTTATTCATTTTTTTCCTTATCATTTTTTGTTTTTTTTCCTCTTATTATTTTCATTTTTAGAAACAAAGGCATATAAAACATTAAAAAAAAAAATGATGGTCCATCGGTATCAGAAACAAGTTCCAGGCTGCCGGTGGCCAGGGCTTCTGAGAGAGGAATCTCCTCACTATGCGTGCCGTCCAGGAGTACTGCTTTCCGAATGGGCTCACTCTCTTCGGGAATACAATATAAAGATATTATTGTTACGTTTCGTTTCACAGGTAACGATTTGAAAACTGTTAAAATATTTTGTTGCTCAATAACTTTAATTTTAACAAAGTAGATAGATATTTTACGTAGTATTGGGAGTTTTAAATACTCTTATGCTTACTATCACTTAAGGTATGTGCAGTCGTATTCATTTTGGTGGTGAAAAGGGAGACATTTTGGTACTTTTTTAAATCTAAAAATGGCCCCCAGCAAGCGTAGCATGACCACCCCCGTAGAAACGGGTTTCTTTGACGCAAGAATCGACAAAATGACAGATTGTGCCGACAAATTGCGATCATCTTTTTTGTTCTAGACCATACCTAGACCTTCTATTTACGGAGATATTGGAGGTCAAGTACAAATTTTCTCACAAGTTTTTTTTTAAATACTACTTTTTAAGGTTTTAAATTTACTTTAATTACCTCCATGACCCGTTTACTATTCAAAGCATCTATCAGCACCAAGTTTTGAGTGCGTTACATTGAGTTTTACCGCAAAACTTGATTTTTCACCCCAAAAAAAAAGTCGATTCCCAGCAATATTTTTTGCGTAGGGTGACTTAGTTTGATGTACATAATGCTTGGTTGACGGCGTCGTGAAGGGTCCGTTTACACCGAATAGATCTGAATAAGTTCAAATATTATTTTTAAACCATTTCCCATCATGCCCCACCTCAGCTATCAAGTGTTCGGGTTCCTTCTACGCATGCTAAAAAACATTTGGATGGGCTGGTATGTACTTCAATGGGCAATGTTTTGACTCGATGTCGCTGATCAAGGAGAGTAACAAAACAGTTTTTCTCAAACCGATTAGTTTCCACTTCCAAATCAAACTAGAATTCTCCTGAAATTAGTCAGAAATAATGTTTGAATACATAAATAAAGCTTTCAATAAAACATTGATTTTAAGCTCGCTGTCCACCCCTCAGCGATGTGTGTATAACCAATCCAATATGGCCGCCCTCAACACTCTATTCCAACAACTAATCTTATGCACTAACGAAGTTATAATCCTTTGAGAATACTCGGGAATCTCAGTCAATATGCGGTCAGTATCCAATAATCCAATAATTGGGTGGACCGCCGCCATATTTCCATTTCAGAGTATAAATTGGCGGGAAAATGGTCTCACAGCATCAGTTGACATTCAACCGCTTCAGTGTTACCAACAAGAAATACTTCACTCAATACAAGGTAATTTTTCCTTCTTTGGGTTTTGTGTGTTTTATTAACACATATTTTCATCAGTCGGGTTTTCTTGGCTCTGAAATAATCATTGATCATCATGCAAAAGTGAATATAAAATGCAATGAATGATTTTAGTACACCGACCACGCTTTCATGTTCATATTAATAAGTCCCATAAAAGAAAATCAAATCAATAATTTCACATGAAAGAAAAATCTTATTTAATCATCATTTAAAGTTTTCTCCCTATACTTTTTTTTTAAGAATCATTTTAGTTTTTTTGTATAGCTGGTAGTTTTTTAAAAGCGTAACTCCAGTCACAGCTTTCAATCACGAGTTTGCATTAGGCAAATTATTATAATAATTATTATTAGACATTATTTTTATCCTACACACTCACATTCTCAACGCTTTTGATAATTCAACAACATTTATTGCGTTCTCTTTAGTTGTGGACCAGACTTTTTTTCAAACATGTATGAAGCAATGTTTTTAAAGAATGAGTAATTCTTTAAAAACATTCAGAATGCGATGATGTGTTGATTCTTTTCCTTCCTTTTTACATATAGCAATTCAAATACAAAACTCATTTTGCTTTCTGTTTCAGATGTCCGGAGACATGATGCGTTTCACCATTGGAGTCGTCTGCTTGGTGGCGGTGCTCCTCTCCCTAGCCGAAGTCAGCGAAGCCAACTACAAGAACGCACCCATGAACGGCATCATGTTTGGCAAGAGGGGACCCACGGGTAAGTTATTATTACCTGTGAATTATGTTAATAGTAAGGGGCTGTTTCGCGATGTTCGAATAGCCACAATCACAGAATAAAAAAAAGGAACAGAATTTGCATGAAATGTATCTGACAAGTAAGTTAACGGGAACTTAATCGTAAGTGTTGAAAAAGGCGGACCGTCCTACCGTCGAACACTCGAGCGACTCTTTAGCATGGAGACGCTGTTAAGGGTATTTCTATAGCTACAATAAATCACGCCAGATCATGTCATCAAATACATTATGTTACCACAAACTGTCAAATTTTCTCATTGGATTTTGAACTTCACCCTCATCATTTTATGGTTTAAAATCATTTGAAGAAATTTGACAGTTAGTGGTAATTTGATGTGATGGCCACTGTAATCATGTATATTTAGTTGTATCTTGGTTTTTGGTCTCTGGTAATGCTACTTGAGCAGAGAATCTTTTGACCTACGAAATATATTTTTAACACATAAAATCTACTTCCACAGAATACGACCAACGTGGCAAGACTTTCACTGCCTTATGCGAGATCGCGACAGAAGCGTGCCAGGCGTGGTTCCCTTCTCCCGAAAACAAGTGAAAAACTAATATTTAGGACAAAATGCAACGACAATAGCATTCGGATATTTGGACTGCGGTAGATTAATTTTAATTTGTAGGAATGTTTTGTAACGAGCATTGCAACACTGATGCTTCCGCCATTATTTAAATTAAAAGAACGTTTTATTATTGTTTAATTTATCTATCATAAAGGCTGGGAAATTATGACTTAAAAATGTAGAAATAAATGCTTTTAAATTATTTAATACTTTTATTTACTTCTTCATAATAAAATTATCCTCTCTGTTCGGTCCCCCCTCCTAATCTCTTAGAACTGAGCTAAAAAGTAAGAGATGAGCAGGATCATAGGTTTCCTAACTATCCTCATGCAATCACAACTAACTTAAGGTGGAATTGCCAGGGTAGCCCACGAAATTCAAATTGTCTTGCAAATTGTAATAAACGTAAGAAAATTTGAATTTTGCGGGCTAACTTCGCGCATCCTGCTTAATTATAAACCAGTGAACGGTGGTCCGCATTCAGTCCGCAGTCAGGTTTCCAAGTAACCAATTACCTTGCCTATCCTAACTTAGAAAATATTCCTTGTTATTATTGTGTGGGTTAATAATTAAATACAAAGAATAGCCATGTCTTATATGTAATAAACACAACACACAACACCACCCCATTTTGTATTTTTCGGTCCGATAAAATAAAAGTACCTATAAGTTTCTAGTCTGCCTCAACAATTTCCCCGTCAAAGGTACACTCGACCAGACCAATAACAGTAACATTACAAAAACCACCATTTACGACTTTTATTCTCTATCAATGACAAATTGTCACTGTGATGTGTTGTTCACTGTACAAATGGCAAAAGGTTGGGGAAGACACAAACCGGCTTACTGAACCCCACCGCATACACATGGTTGATTGCCCGTGAAATGGACGAACAACACTCGTTCCTAGGACTTATGAAAAATCGTCACAGTGTTCAAAAATATTATGAAAACCTTCTGTTGAATATTCCCTTAAGTTTAAATTAAGAAATCAATCGATTCCTTTCAAAACGTTGCGTGTAATGAACCGTAGATTTGTCCTAAATACGCATATTTTATCATGGCAGCCCCGACCGTGGGAACTCTAAAGATAAGCGTAACTTTCGATTTGTATTGTTGTCAAATGTTTTTGTCGTACAACTAGATTCCAATAAGAATCACTTCCTAGTAGAAATCATGAAACAATCCCACAGTGAGTTGAGTGAGAAATCAAACAGTTTTGTGCATTAATTTTTATGTGATAGTGATAAAAAACTGATAACACTGAAAATAAAATGTCAATAACATTGCAGTGACGTTTCGCATTCGGAAAAATCGTATTTCGAATCTACCTTACTTTATTAAAATGGATTATTTAAGTTCTGAACTCGTGGTGAAATAATGAGATAATATAAATTATTTATTCAGTTAATCAAGGATTATATAAAACATCAATATGACTACGAAGGAGCTATACACGAAGGTAAAATTTTAAGTGAAATGTATTTGATTATATTTTTGTTTTTTGTGGTCGATCTATTTCGAATTTAGAATGCAAAGTTGATTAAACTTTAATCAACCCATGCATTTATTTATTCAGCCACCTCTTTAAACACTTTTTAGATCAATTATTTTAATTAATTGATATCGGAATTAGGGAGTGTTTACGATTGACCTTCTTCACACTATTTATTGAAGAGGACGTCATTTTCATTCGTTTACTCAGCGAACGCTAATTTTTGCAACATTTATAAATATTTCGCGTGTCAAGGAATATCGTAAGTTCCGGGATGACGTCATGTTGCAGTTCGCCCTACTGTTCCATTTTCAAAAACATTAAACAAACATAACACTGGCCATTCTTTCATTCAGCTTTCCAGAATTGTTTTTTTTTTTACGAGTAATCGGAAATCAATATGGTTTCCAACAATAATCATGTTGGGACTGTATAATAAATTAACATACTTAATCACTTTTGCTATCTCTAGATAAGTGATTTTTTTATGCTCATGAATTATTTATAAATCAAAATTACACAGTATTTAAGCGCTCACTGAGTATGAAGTTTGAACTACATACATTATATATACAAAACATTACCAAATTGCTACAATTTTTTAAAATGATTGTTATCTTGAAATATGTTATTAAATTAACTTATCACCTGTCTCACTGCATGTTGTGTTATCTTGATGGCAAAAATATGTCTTTTAATTGCGGTATTTGTATATTGGTGACATATTTCTCTTTTGTCATGCTTATGTAGGTATTTTTATCCAATGGCCTAGAAACATTAAAACAATATTGATTTACATTATTACGTACACCTATTAATTGGTCATGCTAAATTAATATTGAATCTTTAGAACTATCGCTAACCTGCAATCACACAAAATATTAGCTATTTACAACTTCCAAGAAAATTAAATGTAAACACAAGCGTGCAAACATGCATGTTTTGTGTGATAAATGACTTAAAATGCACTATAGGCCTTTCTAACTAGGTCAACAATGAACCAGGGCTGCCAGTAGATATTTTTCAATTATACGGCAATGTTTCTGAAATTATAAAACATTTTTAAACATGCAAAATAATGATTAATCACATGAACTTACATACATTATTTTTTTTATTTCTTATGGTACTCACAGGTTTAACGCGCATCAATATGGCAACTCAAAAAATATCACCATAGAAAACTGAGATAATAGAATTTAGGCTTTACATATCCAATTATACATGAGAGAGAGTCCAGGATTCAAGGAGGATACTATCAGTAACCAAATTATACAGTTTTTGTATCCAATTATACAATCTGGCAGCCCTGTAATGAACCCAACACGAAATAAACAACATTATTTTTAGACAATTTTGTTTGAACAAACTATTGTTACTTATGTACACACAAATAAGGTGGGTTGTCAGTCATAATTAATCTATTGACTCCTATACTCATAGGAGGCACTAGAACTATGGAAGCACGGTAGTAGTGGGGCTGATTAAAATATTTTCACTGCTGGGACGCAGGCTGTCTCACTATGAGCGGGGAGTGGGCTGGTGAAATTTTGGTTTTAGGTATCCTCTGGTATCTTATTGTAAACATAACATAACACCTGTGATCTCCAAAGGGTTAGGCAGAGGTGTACAGTGGTGTAACTTGAAGATAGGATCTTTTTAAAGTTGTTAGGTGTTTACATATTTGTGCTCGATACTGTACCTAATAGCACATCTTAATTTCGCCAGTAATGCTTAAGTCCTTTATAATAGGGGGCAAGCCTATAGCCTAAAACCGCGTATAATTGCAGTCTCCGTAGCCGCTACTGAGAAATTCATGGAAAACTTTAATAAAACTTGGCCCGACCCGGGGATTCAAACTTAGGACCTCATGTTCAGCATTCACACTTGTGACCAATAGACAATTGACTTACATAATTATTATATTTTAGCAAGTCAAGTAAAACCTTATGCAATATGTTTGATTTGGTTTTTAGGTCATTCTTAATTGAGCTAACGGAGTATGTTTTTTCATCTCCATTAAGATACAATCATTAGCGGTTGATTGAATAAGATTGGAAGAAACAATGATTATGCAATTCCTAAACATTTTTTTTGTCTAAGCAGTAAGAAGTATTTACTTTGAATCTTGATTTTTATATCTTCTCTATACATACAAATAAATAAAATTGAAGTGTGTTTGTAATTAAAAAATAACAGCTTTTTACTGAATGCATATTATTATGAAAGTATATACAATACTTAAAACATTTATTTTTATTTTTGTTGTTTGTTCCCGCTAACCTCCGAAACGGCTGGTCCAATTTTGACGGGACTTTTACTGGCAGATAGCTGATGTTATAAGGAGTAACTTAGGCTACTTTTATTGTAGAAAAAGGATTAGGGTTCCGTGCAAAAAAAAAACCTTTGAAATTGTCAACAAAAACCAATTCGATCAGGGAAGTAACGTTTTATAATAATTTCACGCCGATAAAGGTCGCGGGTAACAGCTAGTATGATTAATAAAAGAGTGTAGATAGAATTCAGTCATTGAATTTGATATCAAAACATGAATCTAATGTTTACTTACTTTTGTATTGAAAACCAAGTAATAGCAAGAATAAACACACTTGAAAAGATATTGAATTTAATTATACCGTTAAATTATTGCAACTTAAGTCTTATGTGCATGGATATAAGATCATATTTTCCTTGACACAGGCACACAAAAACTTCAACAGTGTTTGATTTTATGATATCATCCATTCTTTAAATAAATACCGAAAGGCCATACATTTAATGCATTTGCTAATATTTTTATTTAGGAATTGTGACTTCATTAGTCACAATCCCTAAATAAATTCTTAATGAAGGTCAATATTTCTGTTGGACAAAAACAAAATGTAACTATGTTATTATAGGGAGTCCGAAGCCCGAAAGTCAGACAGTCAGTCGTGCCTAGGGATATCATAGAACCCAGTAACTGGAAGATCGTGAAGAAACAGACTTGTAGGACAATATTGATCCGAAAATTTGAAAACATGGTGACATCCAGCAACGCGCGCTGGGTTTAGCTTGTATCCTGCTAGTTTTGATATAGAAACATGGCGCCTTCTGCTAGATACCTATGTCGTACTACGGGTACTAACGTTGTTGGTTATTGCACGAACTCCACTATGTATTTGTGTCGACGATCTAAAGGCGGCAATCGCTTTCAAAGTGACTTTCAACGGGGGGCCTTAAATCGCCGCTTAAGCAGAATCATACTATGAATTACGTTCAGTCGCGTACTGGATTATGGCTCTCTCGAAGAGCAGTGGGAACATTAAAAAGTAAAAACTAAAAAACCCGACTGAAAAAACTAAAAAGCATAAAACAAGCACATTTTAAATTAAACAAAAGCTGGTAGCAGGCAGGGCCCATTTGAATATAAAATTATGAAAATGGAATGGGGCCCGCCTGCTTCCAACTTTTGTTTAATTTACGGACTCCTAAACTTAAGGAGTTACGAGTGAACATAGAAACGGACATACATACATATAGGTCAAACACATAACCCTCCTTTCGGCTCCGCCGCAGTCGGGTAAAAAGAGGCTAATCACACTGCTTAGCTTGACAAGTGATTAATTTCAGTTTCACTTTCCCTTATGGAGTAAATGATGCCGTGACGTCTGACAGGGGAGAATGGAAGAAGAAAACGTGTTGCGCCGACCCCAAGTAGAATGGGACAAGGGCAGGAAGATGATGAATACTTTCCCTCTTTTTTTTTTCGGATGGGAAAACATCAAATGACCCCTCTCTCTCTGGGCGGAGCGGAAGGGAGTGTCAGATTCGTACTGACTAAAACCCATCCATGTTCCTTCTTTGCCCTTTGTGTTCGAGGGCCGCGGTATCTCTTTCGAACAGTCCCGCAGCAATACTTTCCCCTAATACAATGATTTTCATAGTCAACAATATTTTTACGACTGCCTCGATGATCTAGTAGAAACCGCAACTGCTGAGCATGAGGTCCTGGGTTCGATTCCCGGGTCGGGCAAAGTGTTATTGGGTTTTTTCATCACGAATTTCTTGGTAGCAGCCACGGAGTCTGGATCTGTGCCCGGTTGTTGCTCGCTATTACATGGGTCTTGTAAAATAACTGGCAAAATGTGGGTGTACTATTTATTCAGTACTCCACTGCCTACCCTTCGGAGATTACTGGCATGATGATATGATATTAATATTTGATGACATTCTATCGTTTTCACCCCGTTTTCAGTCATACCATCTTTCAAACAATCCATTCATCATTCCTTTTACTTAACTTATACTGTCACTTACAGTATATCTTCCGTGATTGTTCATTATTTTGAGCTCCCGATATTTCGACGCTGTTGCAAGCGCCATGATCGCGGGTTGACACTATCACGGAAGATATCCCGTAAGTGACAGTATAAGTTACTTATTTTCTTAACAATTTCTAACATATAATCTTGTTTCATGTACCAGGGCGCCCGAATATGGGTGGAGCATCCGGAGAAAGTATGGGAGAGCGCCGTGGTGACGTCAGACTACCGGTCTGGCGTCCTCATCGCCAAGATAGACCAGTCTGGAGAGATTCGGCAGATAAAGGTTAGTAATCATAGTTCTTATATATACAAGGTGTAAACAGACCCTTCACGAAGCCGTCAACCAAGTATTCTGTACATCAAACTAAGTAACTCTACGCAAGAATTATTGCTGGGAAACGACTTTTTTTTTTGGGTTGAAAAGTCACGTTTTACGTTAAAACTCAATGTTACGCACTCAAAACTTAGTGCTGATGGATGCTTTGAAAAGTAAACGGGTCATGGAGTTAATTAAAGTAAAGATAAAACCTTAAAAAGTGATTTTTTTTTAAAAACTTCTGAAAAAATTGTAACTTTGACCTTCAATATCTCCAGAACCTGTGGTTTCCCCGGTATTGTCTAGAAGAAAAAAATGATCCCAATGATGGGCAGAATATGTGGTTTTCATTTTCGTTAAGGGTCTTTTTACACCCTTTATTATTTGTCTATAGAATACTGACTGTGCCAGTTTTCAAAGGGAAGCCGGTAGGAATCGAGTTGTATGGAACCTTCGCCACTGGTAGTCGTTTTTAAATCAAGGTAGAAACTGAATTGTGTATGAAATGAAAAAAAATACTAAGTTGTATGACTTGTATGAAACGCCTATGTAGTTTTTTAATATAATAATAAATCGTTTATTTATTCAAAAGGGGCACATTTACAAAATATTTTATCAATTAAAATATATCACATTTGCTTATTTGCCTGAACTAGGTTGAACCTGTGATTCAGGCTACAAGGTGCGTAAATACCTACTTAGAATAAATAAATCGAAAAATATATGTAATACTAGCTGTTCCCGGCATGCGTTGCAATGCACCTTTTTCCTATCCTACCTACCTATCCTACCTACCCTACCTACCTACCTACTTACCTACCCTACCTACCCTACCTACCCTACCTACCTACTTACCTACCCTACCTACCCTACCTACCCTACCTACCCTACCTACCCTACCTACCCTACCTACCCTACCTACCTACTCACCTACCCTACCTACCCTACCTACCCTACCTACCCTACCTACCCTACCTACCCTACCTACCCTACCTACTCTACCTACCCTACCTATCCTACCTACCCTACCTACCCTACCTACCCTACCTACCCTACCTACCCTACCTACCCTACTATAATTTGAGATTTAAACTATCCTATCTCTCAAGTTGGATCGAACTGCACATGGTGTGCGAATTTTATTATAATCGGTTAAGTGGTTTAGGAGTCCATTGAGGACAAACATTGTGACACGAGATTTATATATATTAAGATAAGACTAGCTGTTCCCGGCATGCGTTGCAATGCACCTTTTTCCTATCCTACCTACCTATCCTACCTACCCTACCTACCTACTTACCTACCCTACCTACCCTACCTACCCTACCTACCTACTTACCTACCCTACCTACCCTACCTACCCTACCTACCCTACCTATCCTACCTACCCTACCTACCTACTCACCTACCCTACCTACCCTACCTACCCTACCTACCCTACCTACCCTACCTACCCTACCTACTCTACCTACCCTACCTATCCTACCTACCCTACCTACCCTACCTACCCTACCTACCCTACCTACCCTACCTACCCTACCTACCCTACTATAATTTGAGATTTAAACTATCCTATCTCTCAAGTTGGATCGAACTGCACATGGTGTGCGAATTTTATTATAATCGGTTAAGTGGTTTAGGAGTCCATTGAGGACAAACATTGTGACACGAGATTTATATATATTAAGATATAAAAATATGTAATAAATAAATCGTGCGTCTGTCAAAAAACTTAACTGTCAATATTACGCGTCAACCATGGAAATAATAAGTACTAAAGCGTCAAGCAATCACTATAGGAGACCGATTGTTTTCAAATACAAAAATAAATGAACCAATATCTGCGGTGATCGAATTTTGCTACCAAATGGGGCAGGCAGGGGAAAGACAAAGTTCACAGGTATTTAGTTTCGTAGATTCACTTTCACGAGCAATAAAATTAAAAGATATTTTCTCAAAACACATTCTTTTTGACGATTTGATTGTTTTGACAAGATTTGACAAGTCAACTGTAATGTTTTTTTCTTTTTTTAAACGTTATTTCGTAAAGAGTCTTTTCAGCTGATTTAACAACGATATTGCCATGTAAGACCATGTTCTATCGCAGCCTTTATTTACTGCGCACTGGATCTCCATCTCAAGGCGTCAAGCTGATAATTAAAAATCCAATATTTCGCGGGAAATTAGAAGTAAATAAATAAGTATGATTTCAAGAAAAACTTCTACATTTGTTTCCGTCGTTCAGAACCGTTATTTGCTAGACGAGAATCAGAGCTAAGGTGCTATCACACGCGGCAGCCTCAAAGATGCTCTCAGCAGCACGCTCTTTTGATAGATGCTCCTCTGCTAGATGAAGCGCAAACCTTAGGTTTCGGTTTGCTCAGTAACCCAAGCGGGCTTACACATGTTGAATCGTTCAGGTCAAAGGCGCTCGGCTTAGCCAGAACTGTACAGAGCAACCACGACACGAACAGTGATGGAAGGGAATTTTCTAATCGACACGATCTGAATGTAAGCCGAATATTGTCAAAAATCGAAAACAAATACTTACTGCAGAATCGAACGTGCCCACCCGAAGTTTTGACGAGTGGAATATGGCTGTACCTACTTTACCCTTTTTTTATTTGGATGGGAAATCATCAAATAACCCACCCCGGTCTGGGCGGAATGGGAGGGAGTGTCAGACTTTTACTGACTAAAACCCATCGATGTTCCTTCTTTGCCCTTTATATTCCAGGGCCGCGGTATCTCTTTTGAACAGTCCCGCAGCCCCGGCAGGCATCGGCCCTTGTCGGCCCCCTTCCTTTTGTTGACATCTCTTTAAGGCGCGCGTGGAACACGAACGCGCCGTCGACACGGCCTGTCGTCATAAGACGGACGGACGGTGAGCTAGCCCATTACTCACCGTCCACATGCCCGCGACCTACTTTATACTTCTGCTTACCTTTCTGAGACAACCATGCATAATTATAACCTTATGTATTCTCCACCAGATCAAGGATGAGGGCAAGATGCCGCCTCTTCGGAACCCCTCGCTGCTCATCGGTCAGAACGACCTCACATCGCTATCGTATCTGCACGAGCCAGCTGTGCTACATAACCTTAGAGTTAGGTGAGTGAACATTGTTGTCGACATCAGCTGCCTAGCCTTTTTCCAACTATATTGGGGTCGGCTTCCAGTCTAACCGGATGCAGCTGAATACCAATATTTTACATGGAGCGACTGCAGGTATCTGACCTCCACAACCCAGTTAGTACTGGGTAATTCGATACCCCTTGGTAAGACTGGTTCTCAGGCCACTGTAACGACTGTCAAAGATCCACAAATGACAGCCGGGACCAACGGCTTAACGTGCTTTCCGAGGCACGGAGGAAACTCGGTATGTAATGGGTGGTCACCCATCCACAGACCAACCTAGGTAAGCACGGCTTAACCTAACGATCGACCCGAGCGGCTGTTATTATTTAGCCACGAGCTCCTCCTGTATTGTCGAGCTGATATTCTGCCAAAACGCAAATAACATTTTTAGAAGAATTACAAAAAGTGACCGCCCCCATAAAAGGGGATTTCCTCTGCGATTCAGGATAAACCGACTAGTGCCCAGTTTAATGATAAACCCATACGTTTCCGTACCATATACTTTAAACTAAAGTCATGACGAAATCATGAATCATGGTATAGATAACGATTGATAAGGTTTGTATTGCTACAATGATACAATAGTTTATTGTATGTACCTACGTGAAATCTGTGCCATGATTATTATTCTAGGAATGTAGTACTACTGTCGGGGATCTACTATTTCACGAAAAAGTTATTCAATGGGGTTATTTGAACTTAGAGGGTTGTATTGATGATTTTAACTCTGTAAAGCAATATTTGCTACGGTCGCGAATCATATTTTAATCAATATACAACCTGGCTGACCTACAAATTGCAAAAAACCCTGGTGATGTGATGAGTGATTTACAAAATATAGACCAAAAAACTAAACCAAAAACAAGTTAAGTTCCATGTAACAAGGGATTGAGCCTATGGCCATCAATCCGGTACATATCCCGGTACAATTATCTGTAGGCCATACAAATAATTGTTCCGTACGGGGATCGCACCCGTGAGTCCCATGACACGCAACGCAGCAGTCAATGGCTCAGCCGCTGCGCCAACCGGGCCGTCAAACGTAAGGCTGAGAGATTTCGCGGGCCCGTGGACGGTGTCCGTCCGTCTTACGACGACAGGCCGTGTCGACGGCGCGTTCGTGTTCCACGCGCGCCTCAAAAAGTCGTCAGCAAAAAGGAAGGGCCAGTGCCTTCCGGAGCTGCGGGATTGTTCGAAAGAGAACCCTGGAATACAAAGGGCAAAGAAGGAACATGGACGGGTTTTAGTCAGTAAAAGTCTGACACTCCCTTTCACTCCGCCCAGAGCGGGAGAGGTCATTTGATGATTTCCCATCCGAAAAAAAAAGGTTGAGAGATTTCCGAAAATACCCCTCAATTCTACATGAAACTTTTTATTTATGAGACAAAGATTGGGCTGTAAAACGTTAGTAATTGATATATTA
This sequence comes from Noctua pronuba, assembly GCA_905220335.1. Classification (NCBI taxonomy): domain Eukaryota; kingdom Metazoa; phylum Arthropoda; class Insecta; order Lepidoptera; family Noctuidae; genus Noctua; species Noctua pronuba. The sequence goes on along the minus strand of LR999919.1, from coordinate 2,766,292 downwards.
TACAATGTTTTAACAACTCAATCGTTCAATAAATGATCATGCGCCATAATGTTTCTAATGCGCTATAAAATATACTTTTATTACTTAGGTTAACTGGGGTTAACTTGTCATGCGATTGTGGTCTTTGAACCTAGTTGATGCATTCAACCTGTTCGTGCGAATCATCATTATCTGCTTAGTCTTTTTCCAGCTATGTAAGGGTCGGCTTCAATCTTATCTAGGGACTAAAAGGGTTACCCGTAAGGGGATAAGGGGGTTAATCAGAGTAAGTGAAAAACCCTAGAGGAGCTCGTGGCTAAATAAAAACAGCTGCTCAGGTTAAGCTGCGTTGGCCTAGGTTCGTCCGGGTGACTACCAATTACATGGCGAGTTTCCTCCGTGCCTCGAAAACCACGTTAAGCCGTTGGTCCCGGCTGTCATTTGTAGATCTTTGACAGTCGTTACAGGTAGTCAGTGGCCCGAAAGTTTGACAACCAGTCTTACCAAGGGGTATCGTATTACCTAGTACTAACTGGATTGTGGAGGTGAGGAGATAGGCAGTCGCTCTATGAAAAATACTGGTATTCAGCTGCATCCGGATAGACTGGAAGTCGATCCCAATATGGTCGGGAATAAATACCTGGCAGATTAGTATGTCGTCATCGTACCTACCTAGACTAAGAAAGTAAAACTGTTAACCACTGGACACACTTTACCTTAGTTATGTATTTATTCGATAAGTGAACAATGTATGTTTTTTTTTTAAATAAATAAAGAATCTTTAAACCCACATCATGAGGTGAAAAGCCCTAGAGTAAAAGTTAACCCGTGTTATAAGGTTAATCAGCTTATAATAACCGGTCTTCGCACTGAGTTTATTTTTGTATATAAAAAAAAATGGAAGAAAGTGACGGAGTTAGCCCTCGCTTGGTGCTTTGTCTCTTTCACTCTGGTTAATATAGCAATATTTAACTCTTTAACACATATATGATAAGGGTTAACCCGTATAATGGAGAATCAAATATATGGGCTGTAGTCGGCTCGTTGGTCCAGGGTTCGCTTCCCAGGTCGGGCAAAGTGTTATTTGGTTATTCCATCAGGAATTTCTCAGTAGCAGCTACGGAGTCTGGATTTGTGCCCGGTTGATGGCAACATGTTCGCCCCCTATTATATGGGACTTAAACATAACTGGCGAAATGTGGGTGTACTATTAGGTACACCTCGGCCTAACCCTTCGGGGATTACAGGCGTGATGTTATGATATGTTATGTATATTTTTTGCCCATAAAACACAGAACCATTTTGCTGGTTTCGAAAAAGCATTATTTTATGAATAACTGGTCAAGAATTTCACACATATTCAAAAGACTCCGTAATTTTCATAATCTCTTAAGTACGTGCCACTTGTCCAAACACTGAATCACGTATGTCACTGTTTGTTTGTAAATATTTGTTGTTTTTTTGGCGAAATCTCTCTTTTGTCCGCAGGCATAGAGTTCAAAATTGTTTGTGATTATAATTTCTGATTTGACCTTGTGAGTATGTAGTATTTTAAAAAGATATGGGATTTGAGTGCGAGTCGTGTGCGCCGACCTCAAATTCCTTAGGATGGGCAGGCGCATGATGTTGATGATTTTTGAGTCCATATCTACGCTTTAAACAATCTGCTTGAAGATATGGTATTTATTAAAATTTTATGTAAAATTATGACTGCCTCGTTCGTTGATCTGGTGGTCCTGCGCAACCCTCCGTGGACCACAGGCGTGATGTTATATAAAATTATTTAGTAGTTTAATTTCGCAAAAACTAGATCCAGGGTTGTATGCAGAATGCGTCGCTGCCCGCAAAAATATGCATATGCAGGAAGTGCGATATTTATAATAAAACATGCTACCGAAACCTTTATTATACTGTTGTGAATTAAAATTTTAATATCATAGATTTCCACAAAGTAACGCACAATTCCATAACTTATATTTTACTTAAATGTCATTTTGTCCACAGATTCTGCGACCGCAACGCCATCTACACTTACTGCGGCATCGTGCTGGTCGCCATCAATCCTTACTACGATTTACCTATTTACGGTAGGTTTTCATTCTTCTAGTTGGAAATAAATAATATATATAAAGTCTATAATCCCTAGTCGAGATGTAAGAAGAAAAGTATCAAGCTAAATAATAGAGCTAATACATAGGGTGACTGGTAATTAGTGACCGATTCTTAAACACGTGATTGTAGTCATGATAACAAACAACTTTCCCAAAGAAACATTTTTTTTATACACAGAGTTTTATCACATTAACACAACACTCGCATGAAATTCGCACGCGCGCGTTTGTGACCTATCAGCTGTTAGCCGTTTTATAAAAATGTGCTCCCAATTAACAAAGAAACTTCCTTCAATTTCTTCACCAGGTGATGAAACTATAATGGCATACCGCGGTCAGGCGATGGGTGACCTAGACCCTCACATATTCGCCGTGTCGGAGGAGGCGTACACCAAGCTAGAGAGGGAGAGGAGGGATCAAAGCATCATTGGTGAGTTGTATTAAAAAAATTAACTAGTGTCCAGTAGCGAAGGGTTAATTTTTTTAAGAGGTAAGCCGGAGTACATATCCTTAAGTGATTTTGTTTTTTGTCTATGGATTACTAATTGTGCCCGTTTTGAAAGGGAAGCCGGTAAGAATCGAGTTGTATGGTACCTTCGCCACTGCTAGTTTCCAATGGGCGGTTTTATCGCACAAGTCGATCCTTACAGACAGGCATTGGACTACATTATGTATTAGGATAATTACCCTGGGCTGATAATACATAATAATAATACGCATTTATTTTTGATCTAAAAATAAATGCGTATTATTATGAATTTCTTTTTAAGTTTTTTGTTTACCACGGCCAGATATTTTTACACTTAACTATTCCAGTAGTTTCCACCTACCGACGGAATGAAGTCAAAATCCACATTTTCAAATTTACGATTTCTGCAAAATTGGGTTTATTTATTAGCTTTGGCTTTTGGGCAAAAAAATCCCTTTTTTCTTTCAGTGGTCTGTCCTTGGTAAGATCTCCGTTACTGTTACAGTTAGCTTGTGTCATCCCACTCCTGGGCGAAGGCCTCTCCCCATGACTTCCAAATCCATCGATCCAGGGCCAGTGTAGACCACGGGTCGTTAGTTCTGTTTAGCTCGTCGCGCCATCTACTGCTAGGTCCACTGCGTCGCCTTCTGGCTGTGTCAGGGCTCCCCATCGTGGTTTTTTCGGCCCACAAATTGGGCATACGGTAGAAATGGCCAGACCAGTCCCTCTTCAGCTTAGCGGGTTTTTGAGCAACGTCAGTGATTTGTAAGATCTCCGTATCAAATAAAATTGATTATTATGAGCCTGTTGTGTCCCACTGCCGGGCAAAGGCCTCCCTTCCCTCTTTCCATTTATCTCTGTCTTTGGCTATTTGGGCCCAATCCTTTTGACAAGAGTCCAGCTCGTCACGTCAGAAGGAGATCAAATTAAAACTAAAACTTATTCTTAACCTACAGTGAGCGGCGAATCCGGCGCCGGTAAGACGGTATCAGCCAAATACGCGATGCGATACTTCGCGGCAGTTGGAGGCAACGCGAGCGAAACACAGGTCGAGAGGAAGGTGCTCGCGTCCAGTCCCATTATGGAGGTAAACTAGTTTTAATAATATCCCAATATTTCCTCATGGGGAACCCACAGGACCTGCAGAACCCCACCTGCTACGATCTTACCAAACATTCTGCATAAAATAAAATCGAATGGATTTTATTTCATGTAAATACATACCAAAAACAATAACCTGTTCTTTCCAAAGTAAGCAGAAGAGAGCTATGGAAGACTGCGACCCTATTGTTTTTAACGTAAACGTTTGACATAAAAAAACTTTTATAAATGCGAAAGTTTGTGAGGATTTGTGTGATGGATGGTTCACGCAAAAACTACTGAACTGATTAGGGTGAAACTTGTCGCACGGATTGTTTAAAACCTATATTAACAAATAGGATAGTACGATCCCGTGGGATACTTACCGAACACCACGCGGGCGAAGCCGCGGGCATAAACTAGTTTGACATCAATGAGAAAGTCCTGTTCTTAAAGACGAACAATATATTTAAATTTCATGTTTAAAATGATAGTATAAGTACGAAAATAACAGCAATTTTTCTTCGCCAGGCAATAGGAAACGCAAAAACAACCCGAAACGACAACTCGTCCCGTTTCGGCAAGTTCATAGAGATTCACTTCGACAACGTGTACCGGATATCCGGCGCGAGCATGCGCACCTACCTGCTGGAGAAGTCGCGTGTCGTGTACCAGAGTTCCGGGGAGAGGAATTACCATGTGTTCTACCAGTTGTGCGCTGCGGCTAAGCAGATGCCTGAGTTACATCTAGGTAATCATAAAAAAATATACCACCCTGTATAAAAATATCATCGTGTGAAAACAACAACCTGTATATTGGGTGGAAGGGACGTTGACGCTTTTTTAAACGAATAATTAACGTAATTATTAAATTAATTACTGATGAAAAGTGTCTATATCCCCCCCCCCATAAAGACATTTTACATCGGTTATAAAATTAGGGGGGGGGGGGGGGGGCGGAATGATGTACTGAATACGTGGTAACCGTTTGTTCGTCGGTGTCCCTTCCACCCCGCATAACCAGCCTGAATCATATATCACCTAGTATTAAAAACACCCTGTATAAAACTACCTTGTTTGAAATACTGACTGTTTCATAATACATTTTTACCAAACAGTATAATTGCATACTGTATAATAATACCTTTCTGAATAAAGAAACTTCCCTATATTATGATACAGATTGGTAAACGAAATTCTTTCTATTGGTATAGAAAGAAAGAAAGAAAGAATAGAAAAAGTATTTATTAAACTCACCAGGACAAAACAAAAAAAAATGGTTGAATTTACAACAAAACAAAAATTATGTAAAAAAAGTAAACAAGAAAAAGATAAAACAAATGAAATAGGTCCTCTACGAGGCCAAAAGGCTCCTATCTCAGTATGGAGCTGCAAATTTTTAAAAAAAGGCACAGCGCTAACTTACCTTTTGGTATGCCTGGAACGTAGAACCACGCAATCCCATTATACTGCCGGAATGCAATCCACGACAAAACGACATCACGCCTTTTTTTTTAGATAACTTGAGTTTAGTACGCCGATCCACGTTCCAGGCATACCAAAGGCTAATAGCCCCGTTTGTTTCGTTGCAGATCATCAAGAATCGTTCCACTATTTGAACCAGGGCGGCAGTCCAAATATAGACGGTGTTGATGACCTCAAGACTTTTAATGAGACGAGATCTGCTCTCACCACGTTAGGTAAGAAGTATCAAGATTTTAGGGCATAGAAACCCACTCCCAAGGAGCTTGGATTTAGGCCCGGTTGATGGCAATAGGTTAGAAAGAAAGAAAACATATTTATTTGGCACATGCCACAAGTGCACACAAAAAAAAAAAACTTAAATCTGCACAATACAAAACGTAAATTAAACAGAAAAAAAGAGATAATAAGGTTGACCCCCTATTACATCATCTGCCTAGCCTTTTCCCAACTATATTGGGGTCGGCTTCCAGTCTAACCGGATGCAGCTGAATACCAGTATTTTACATGGAGCGACTGCCTATCTGACCTTCACAACCCAGTTAGTACTGGGTAATACGATATCCCTTGGTAAAACTGGAAAGAAATAATAATTGTTGACCCCCTATTACATGGGACTTAAAACATAACTGGCGAATGGTGGGTGTACTTTTAGGTACAGCTCTGCCTAACCCTTCGGAGATTACCGGCGTGATGTTATGTTATATTTTTCCCATAAAATTTTGCCATTTTCGACAAACTCCTTACTAATTACATCTTCTTATGCGCAGGAGTATCCGAACAAGAGCAGCGTGACATGTTCACGATCCTGTCCACTATCCTGCACCTCGGTAACGTGGAGCTGAACGCGGAAGACACCGACGCGCCGGAAGATGTGGACAGTGATGAAGGCGCTTATATCAGTCCAGTGAGTTACATGGCACATTCGGCCACTACTGGGTCACAGGCCCTTTCTCTGAGAAGGAATGGGCCATAAAAAATCACGTGAGCAGCATGTGAGCTTCGGTGTTGGCTGGTGGATGTCAAAATCTGGGCAGCAATTGCCAATGGCTGCAAATTCAATACAAAATATTGTAATAAAACAAGCAGATAAAATAAAACTGCCATCAATTTTATATATCTTTTGACGAGTGGACATCCATTCGTATTCTTCTTCTTCTTAGCTTGTCGATGGCAATCTAAATTGTGTCGTATAAGTGTTCGTATAAGGAGTTATATTAGCTTGATCTGCACTCACAGCGTTTGGCCCGAAAATTTAAACGACGGAAAATTTAAATCGAAAACTGACTAATAAGAGTGCATTCATGATCAAAGAAAAGATGCGTCGAAGAAATAAAGTAAAAAATCAACACAGTTTGGAGTGATTCTAGAAGTTCAATATTACTCACCATAAGGGGGTGAGCAATAATAAGTAATTAAGTAGCGTGATAATATATGGCCTAACATTCGAAGTCGCCTTTAAGGAATGTTTGAGCAAAATTTGAACAGAATCTATGCAGTAGTTGCAGTAGTTATATGTAAAGATAAAACAAGTAACAAAACGTTTTATTTGATGCAAATGTTTTTATTTTGTCCTGTAATTTAGTCTTCCTCTTACTTTCTCCATTTCAGCACTTTCAACTCTAGTATCTTATAAAGTCTTAATTAAAGTATCGAAAGTACCGGGAATCCCCGTTTGTGTGTACTGTACATCATTGGTAATACTTGCATGGAAAACTGCGCATACTGTTAAGTTCTGGGCCGGTTTAATCCAGATTGCCATCGACAAGCTAAGAAGAAGACCACGGATGTGCGACTTTATTCCAATATTGAGTAAAGTCTAGCCAGACTTTCAATATTCTGCCAACAAAACTCTTGAATATAATAACTGTTATCGTTTTGCAGGACGACAAGCATCTCTCCATCGTGTGTTCGCTGCTCGGCATACCTAAAGCTGAGCTGTCTCGCTGGTTAACACATAGACGAATAGCGTCCGCACATGAGGTACCTATTGTATACTGTATATTGTATTGTATATTGTGTGGGGAGTAACGGACAGCCCTCCGCAGACTGATGGGGTGAATTCAGTATATCATACTAAGATCACCGGTAAAATAAATTATTTCAGGAACGTTATGGGAATCCAATAATCATATTCCATATATGTATCGTTACCCTGGTAAAACGCATGTAGCGGCAAGCGCGACATGGAGTTTGATGAACTCTGTAGCTAGGCAGGAAGTGAACAGCTGATTTCACGCGTATTACTTTAGAGTATTTCAACATTCTCTTGTATATTAAATAATACGGCTAAAATGAAAAAAAACATTTTTCATTTTAGCCGTATTATTTATATAAATGGAGTGCTGCGTACAGAGAATGTAATTTTACATTGAAATAAAGGAATAGTAACTGAAAAAAAACGATAAAAAATATGATAATTTTCTTGAGAAAAATTCCGGTGGAATATGATTCAAAATAAGGAGCTGAATGCACCCTGTTAGTTGGCGGAGGGCTATCCCTTACACACCGTATTATTTTTTTGTGAATTTTCGTAGCTTTACACTGTCGAAAACATTGATTCTCCGGATTAACTGAAAAGTTTGGAACTCAAACGGAACCTATAATCATAAGCTGATTCATAGCAGCTCTTATAATGTAACTGTTTGCATTGCCATCGAATAAAACTAAATAAATTTTCTAAGCTGTGCCTTTGCCTGGAAGGATATGGGGGAGGCCTTTGCTCAGCAGTGGGACATACAAGGCTAAAAAAAGCTGTGCCTTTGTACTCTAGGTTATGTTATGATGTTTTCTTATTTTCTGTCTTGTGTTTTGTATATAAATGAAAAAAAAAAACAAAATAGCAATGTACAGTTACGACTGAAAATGAATCATCATCTGCCTAGCCTTTTCCCAACTATATTGGGGTCGGCTTCCAGTCTAACCGGATGCAGCTGAATACCAGTATTTTACATGGAGCGACTGCCTATCAGACCTCCACAACCCAGTTAGTACTGGTTAATACGATACCCCTGGTAAGACTGGTTGTCAGGCTTTTTGGGCCACTGACTACTTGTAACGACTGTCAAAGATCTACAAATGACACCCGGGACCAACGGCTTAACGTGCTTTCCGAGGCACGGAGGAAACTCGGTATATAATGGAACAACGACTACGACTGAAAATGAATGCGCTTCGGTAATTTTCGTGTTTCTGAATCAGCACGAACATCATTGCTATTGAATTTTTTCACCAGGAATTTCTCCGTTTTTTTTTGTATCGTGTGATTAGTGTCTAACCTGGTGTCAGAGTATTTATGCCGCCTATGGGCCTCTGACTTAGTTATTCCTCAGTCGCAGCTGCGGAGTACAGATTTGTGTCCGGTTGATGGCAATAGCTTCGCCCCTAACATGGGACTTAACCATTACTGGCGAAATGTGGGTGCACTATTAGGTACACCTCTGCCTAACCCTTCGGGGATTTTAGGCGCGCGTTTGGTTATCTTTGCGAGTTTTTATGAAGTTTTATTTCCGTTGGTTTACCTACTCCGGTCAAACCTCGTTGTCTGTCAACTCAAAAGATTGCCTTTTTCTGGTATAGCATCGAGCTGTCATTCGATAATATTCTAACTATGATATTACGAAATACCACCCATTTCTATGGTTGCAACATCAAAATGGATTACGTCATCGCGCGTTCGTATTTCCGAACGAAGATACACGATGATTGTCGAAGCGCACTCAATCATTTTTATTTTGTAAATGTGTCATGAAAAAGCAACATTTAAATATAGATCACACACCAGGTGTCCTACCATGACGTCTTAAAGCAGGAGTCATTCCAGTGTGGAAAAGAGATGGCGCTAGACGACCTGTACAGCTCTGTCTCTTTCCCACACTGGAGTTACTCCTGCTTAAGACGTCATATAGTCCATTGAAATGTTACATTTTTTAGGCCTTACCTTGCGTTTTTTAGAGGACGCAATTTTATTTTTTTGATGTGTAGGGGGGGGTCAGTGTAAAGCTATAACCAAGTTTGTGGGGTCACCACCCTTGCCCAACGGCCGCCATCTTGAAAATAGGGGTTGAAATGGTTATTACGATTTATCTCTTAAACTATTTATCTGATAAAAAAAATTGTTAACATTTTTTGTTGAAAATTGAATTCTCTACAATTTTGGTCCAGTATCTTTTTGTCGTAGAATTATAAATAAAAAGTTATAAGCGAAAATGTTCAGAAATTCGAGAAAAAATTTGTATTTTTCGATATAACTTTTTTTATCATTTTACGAAAAAATGATATCAGACCATTTTTGTAAATCGTTTTTTAAGGAATAACTTTTTTTTTTTTTTTTTACTTTTATAACTTTTTGCTTTTTTTAATTACTTGGATCCTGAACCGCTTTGGCACAGATGAAGCAATTGTTCACAAAATCAAAGTCTGGCTCTGGAGCTTCTGAAACTGAAGATAAATTACTGGAGCTGCTGCTGCGACGACGAACAACATTATCGGTTCGATTGTCCACGTAATAACAATAACACGCAATATGTACAGTTCTAAAAAACGCAACCCCAAATGTAACTTTTCAATGGACTAATAGTAATTCCCCTGGTTTGAATATGCTAGTAATACGAGCTATTTGTTTTCATGTCTCCAGGTAATAGTATCCCGCATGGACGTCCAAAGATCACAATTCGCCCGCGACGCGCTCGCTAAGAGAATGTACGGCGAGCTGTTCGCGTGGCTCGTACACGCCGTCAACAGGGCGCTCGACACGGGCCACGCAAAAAAACACTTTATTGGTGAGCAACAGTAGTAGTAGGGTATGGTGTACCCAGTAACTGGTTGCTGACCTCCACAACCCAGCCGGCAGTACCTCCCTTGAAATACTTGTTAACTTAAGTTTATTATCACGCTCTACCTCCGGATAGTCACTATTGGCGGTTCAGCACGGTTGGCGCAGTGGTTGAGCGATTGTGGGTTCGATTCCCGCAGGGAACAAATATTTATATTACCTACATGTACTTGTTCCGGGTCTGGCTGTTGTGTGATTTATTTTCAGACCAGTTTTTGCCTGAGGTTTGTGGTCTGCGGCCCATGAATCTTTTTTTGCGAGAACCACATCTCTGCCCAGTCTTTTGGAGAAAACACGTGTGATATTACCATTTTTCTCACATTATGTTCATTGTTCACAGGTGTCCTTGACATCTACGGTTTCGAGACATTCGAGATCAACTCCTTCGAACAGTTCTGTATCAACTACGCGAACGAAAAGCTTCAGCAACAGTTCAACTCACACGTCTTCAAGTTAGAGCAGGACGAGTATATCAAAGTAAGTTCATACTAATCGATTTCTCAAATTCATTCACTCATTTATGTAATTTTATTCAAGGCTGATAATCAGCACTTTTTGACGTCAAAATTTACACAAGACAGTCTCCCAAAATGCCCGCCCATCGCCACCTAATGTATTTGCTGGGAAGAAAAAATGGAGGAATAAAATCTCAACTCACTCACATACACCGAACAACCTAACCAGCTGAGTGAAAGCAAGAATTCCTTAAATTACAAAGCAGTACGGAAAGATTATATTATCGAAAAATCACCCCTAAAAGCGGTTATATGGGATGAAAGAAGAAAGAAGAAGAAACTCCAACCTCGTCAAGTGGGGCTACCGCAATGAAATAGCAGCGGGGTGTGGTTGTGGAGCTGTGTCACAAACTATGCTCCATCTCCTATCCTGCCCGCTTAGCCCAAAAAATGTAGCCCAAGTGACCTCTTTGCTGCTACCGACGACGCAGAGGAAGTGGTGAAGTTCTGGGCTAACAAAATATAAAGATTGTCGTGCCAGCGACACGAAGAAGAAGAAGGTTGAAAGTTTCGAAGTTACGGCTTGTTGCTGATAAAACGTAGTTTTGATTGTTGATAACTTCGTAACTGGATATCTATGTCCCTCCTTGCGTTAGATTCCCTCGCGAAACTAATATCGGCAATGAAAAAAATCTGTTCAGGAATTTTGAACATAAATCTTTTGAACTCCTCATTTCTATCCACAGGAAGAAATCTCCTGGGAGATGATAGAATTCTACGACAACCAGCCCTGCATCGACCTCATAGAAGACCGACTAGGAGTCCTAGCGCTTCTAGACGAGCAGTGCCGAGTGCCCGGCGGCAGCGACGCCGGCTTCGTGGCCAAGCTGCACCAGTCATGTGCCAGCTACCAGCATTTCATGAAACCAAGATTCGGGAACGCTGGTGAGTAACACTTGGCTGTAGTCAGTGTCAGTGACGCCGCTTCGTTGCCTACTATGTTGGGGTCGGCTTCCAGTCTAACCGGATGCAGCTGAATACCAGTATTTTACATGCAGCGACTGCCTATGTCCTCCACAACTCATTTAGTACTGGGTAATATGATACGCCTTAGTAAGACTGGTTATCAGACCTTTAGGCCATTGACGACTACCTGTAATATTAAACCTTTGCATAATTCAAAATATGTGTCATATAAGGTACTAGCGGTCGCCCGCGGCTCCGCCCGCGTGGATGTCGGTTACCGCTGCAAAAAACCTACCCAGGAAAGACACGGTCAGCAAAATGATTCCCAGGTCAATTCACAGACACCGACACTAACATCGACGACGCAGTCATTATCCGCAGGCTGCATAGATCGTCTTTATGTGGATGTTAAAGTTGTTAAATTGTGTAATTAATACTAAGTTTTCACTTCTGCCAGCAGTCCCGGAGTGCAACCCGTTGTTTTAGGATAGATAACTGAGTGGTCATTTACGGAGACGCGGCGCGTCGGGCGGCGCGTTGTGCGGCGCGGCCCGCTTTCAATTCAAACATATGGCGATGTATGAGAGCGTTTACGGAGAAGCGTTTTTACACGCGTTTGCTTGAAGTGCAGCGTTGCCCGCCGCGGCGAACGCGGCGGCGAACGCGGCGGCGGACGCGGCGGTGAACGCGGTGGCGAACGCGGCGGCGGACGCGGCGGTGAACGCGGCGGCGAACGCGGCGGCGGACGCGGCGGCGAACGCGCAAACGCTCAAATACGAACATATGGCAGATGACACCGCCGCATCGCCCGCCGCGTCGCCCGCCGCGTCGCCCGCGGCGTTAGCCGCGGCGGCGCACGCCCCGCGTCTCCGTAAACAACATCGGACATTGCCATATGTTTGTGTTTGGGCGTGTGATAACGCGGGCCGCTGCACGCGCCGCCTCTCCGTAAACGGAAAAAACGCGCACCGCGCCGCGCGACGCCCCGCGCTACGCGCCGCCCGACGCGCCGCGTGTCCGTAAATGGGCACTAAAGCGATTATTGTAGAGCTTCTCTATAAACAACATTTGACGTTAAATTATTTTCAGGTAACAAAATATACTGATGCTCGGGAGCCCGCGGGCTTATTAGCCCGTGATAGATCAACGTAAAGTTGCCCATGCGTAAAACATTATTTTCGTAAATCAATTCCTACTAATTTGAATGTTTGGCCCTGGGATTTGTTTATCGTTAGTGCGAAAGAAATTTTTACTGGAAATTGGAGCCTTTTGAAGGGTATAGGCAAATCAGTAGGGATACCCTTACTCATAGATCTAAACTCCCCTCCCGCACGCGCACCCCGCCACGCCCACTTCGCAACGGGCCGTGCAGCAGAAATCGTAATATTTTAATTTCGCCATAACTTCAAAACCAAACGTCCAATTTTAATCATTCAAAGACCAAATATTATCTACATAAACTTTACTTAGTGATGAAATAATTTATTTTGATAAGGATTATAGCATGAGTAAAATAAATGCGTTCAAATGTAGTCCAAAAAAAATTCAAGACAAAAAAATGGTTGTTGTACCTCACTCGACATAGATAGGTATAGTGTGTTGCGGTTTTTTTTGTAGATATTTATAAGATCTACAATTAATTACAACATTTTATGGTTCTATCTTTTATAGTTTAGGCAGCGTACGCAAAGTAAGTAACTTTTCTGGTTGATTTTTTACACCTTGTGTCCGAAAAACCCAAATATCTTACGGAACCCTATTTTTTTCAAAATAAAATTTAGCCTATGTTACTCGTGGATAATGTAGCTTTCGAATGGTGAAAGAATTTTTAAAATCGGTCCAGTAGTTTTTGAGCCTATTCATTACAACCAAACAAACAAACAAACAAAGTTTTCCTCTTTATAATATTAGTGTAGATATATGTTACGTGTAAGTTAGGTTACAACTGTGACTAAACGCTACACCCTAATTGGGTGCATTATAACAAACTGTTACCGGCCGCACCTAGGTATAGCCGACTACAACTATAGTTGCTGCCAGTTAAGATGGCAATAGCGGTCATTGCTCTTTCCATAATATATCTTCGTACGAACCAAAACAAATGAACCATGTATCGTTTTTCATTAGAAAAGATGTTGAAGATCACGATAGATGTCGATTCAAGACATGAACAGGCTTATTTGTGGATTTCAAAGTTAAGAACTTTAATAAATGTAGGTGGGTCAATGACCGCCATTGCCATCTTAACTGGCAGCAACTATAGGTGTAACCTTACTTCGGCTCTTAGCCGTAACATATATACGAAAACGTAGATTTTCTATTTTTATTCTATATCTACCCTTGAAGAAGTGATGTCTTCAAAAGTCTTTTAAAGTACATCCAACTCAATTAATTTGGCGAAATTGTTGTTTTTACATTGTCCTTTTATTCTTTTTTTCCTTCCAGCCTTCATAATCAAGCATTTCGCGGACAACGTAGAGTACCAGTCAGGAGGCTTCCTGGAGAAGAACCGCGACACAGTGTCAGAGGAACAGCTGGAGTGCATCAAGAGCGCGACCAGCTGTCGACTGATCCACACCATGTTCGCTGACAGGACGGTGGAGGTGTCCGCGTCCGCAACCCTCCCGCCGCCCTCTAAGAGGAGGACCACGCCCTCCGTGCCACTCACTAGCTTGACGGTGAGTAGACCTAGTAGAGGCGATTTGATGCTGATGCTGAACTTGTGTGTAGCAACCTCAACTGTCACGTTGACTGAATGATCATTATCATTGCTTTGTTGGCAATATCTTGCTCCCAGCAATATAACTATAACTAGGAAATCCAATCCCGCAGACGCGGGATCCCGCAATTGCGGGTACCCGCACCTTTTTTGCAGGATCTGAAATGCAGGATTACTCATGCAGGAACGTACGGGACGTTTGCGAGATTGAAAAAAATATGAGCTCAGACGACGTTCTGATTATTTTGAAGACCCAGCACAGCCTCATTAATAAGTGATTTAACAAATTTTCCCATGGAACTACGTACGTTACTTTTCTATAGCATTTGTATGGAAAATACTTTAGTTTTCAGGTTTTAACTTACAGCTAAAAAAAAAAGAATTTTAATTTTATGTTGTGTGAATCCTGTTTCGGAACGGAACGTAATCAATGACAGTTCAAATACTCTATGACTAGCCTAGTCTAGATTCCTCCACGGCACGGGGATTTACCTTCGCGCGTGGGAAATTGTTATATAATGTTATTGCGTCATTTGCCTCTTATAGGTGAAGTGAAAAGGTACGATACAACGATACAATTATTTTTGTTATAAACGTTTTAATAGCAAGTTAAAGTAGTGAATTTTTCACCTCTAAAGCATCATTTAATTCAATTGTTGATTAGTAATAAGTCTTAACTCTACTTAATATTAATAATGTTAATTTTATTTCATCATTTTTATTAAATAACTACTAAAAACAAAAGAACATTTAAAAAAATCTCAATCCCGCAAGTCCCGCGGGATCGCTTTTTTGATGCTGGATTGGATTCCCTAACTACAACTAAATACCCTCTTATTTGTCCACAGCAACCGCCCCGCCGCACATCCGGCCAGAAGCACACAGTCGGCTCCCAGTTCCGACAGTCACTATCAGCTTTGATGTCCACCCTGTCAGCCACGACCCCTCACTACGTGCGCTGCATCAAGCCTAACGACACCAAGGAGCCGTTCATGTTCGACAGCGCCAGAGCCGTCAACCAACTCAGGTGACAAATGCATTGAGATATACCTATGAAGATGGCATATTTTACTATACAAAGAATATTTATATAAATATCTATAACTAGCTGTTCCCCGCGACCTTCGTCCGCGTAAAATTATTAAAAATACAATTTTCCCCGTTTTTGCAACATTTTTCATTGCTGCTCCGCTCCTATTAGTTGTAGCGTGATGTTATATAGCCTTCCTCGATAAATGGGCAATTCAACACTAAAAGATTTATTCAATTCGAACCAGTAGTGCCCGAGTTTACCGCGTTCAACCAAACAAACAAACTCTTCACCTTTATATATTAGTATAGATATCGACACACACTTGTGAAAAACAGTTTTTTTTTCTTTTAATAAAGCAGTAGCTGCACAGGAAAAGAGAGACAACTACAGATTGTTACGTGCTTATTTTTACAACACTTTCGTGGGACGTCATAAGCTCAACATTGCGCGACCGCGATGCTATATTTTCTTGAATGATGATGAATGAAAATAAGGGCCATTTAGGCAGTCACGTTAATTCTGTAGGTATGACTAGTAAGTAGCTTTTAAGTCAGTGGATAAATGTGACAGCAAGAATGTGACATATGACTACAATGGTGTTATGATTGCATCCATCAACATTTATTCTTCGTTTAAGTCAAAGACATTCAAATATAACTAGCTATAGACGGGACAAGACCAAGAAACTGACAATTCCAACTGTTACAAGTTAGTAACAAGTCGATCAGTCCAGTGCGATACGTCGCCTTGTCAGGTCGCATTCATATGACACAAAGACATTTAAATATTTCCGAGCTATAGACGGGTCATGACGAAGAAAATCGTAATCCAAAACTTGTTACTACTTAGTAACAATTCGTTCTGTCTAGTGTCATCTGTGTCATACGCCCGCTTGTCAGGTAGCATTCGTGTGTCAAAATCGAAAATATTCAGGATGAAAATTAATGTATGACAATATTCCCAGTGTCCTCTCTATATGTGTTTTAAATCTCTTTGGTTTAAGTATACTTATTCCTTAATTTGTTACAGAGCATGTGGTGTGTTGGAGACGATCAGGATATCAGCTGCTGGATTCCCATCTAGATGGCTCTACCAAGATTTCTTCTTTAGGTAAGAATTTGTAGATTGTTAGTTGAGTTACTTATTTAGTTTTACTTCTTTGGTAAGTCAACGTCAAAATATGGAGCCGAATAAACTTGTCCAATTTGTCAATCGGGTAAACAAATGAACTGCACGCGTAGCATGACCACCGTAGAAACGGGTTTTGTTGACAGAAGAATCGACAAAATGACAGATTGTGAAAAGAAATCTGTCATTTTGTCGACACAATCTGTCATTTTTTCGATTCTTCTGTCAACGAAACCCGTTTCTACGGTAGTCATGCTACTCGTGTAGACAGCAGTTGTGCATTGTATTTGTCGGATATGTCAGGATTTATTCCGTAAGGCTCGTACATCATGTTAGCAGATGGGTTTTGTGCTATGAAAACACACCGGGTGCGATACACTGTTTCTATTAAACTAACAAATTACTTGAAATTACAATTTAACACAATAACACGGGGCACAATGAATCGGGTGCAGTTCCAAGACGTCTCAACTCCTCCGCGATTAGACATTGAATGTCGCCCTCGCCTCGAGCTGAACATCAGGGCTCTGTAGAAGCACGCTGTGGTGTGGGTAGACAGGTAAGTAGGTCTCTGGATGTCACCACTGCCGCGCTTGCGATCCATTTTATGTCCGTACCGATGACCGGATCCGACATATTAATTATGTCTTCACAGTTATTTTTTTTCTATTTGTCCAGATAGTTTTCGACATTTCGTTTGTCTCATACTTTTAATCATAAGGCAGACTTAAAGCCTCGACGTTATATCTGTCAGTTATCCGTGTGTTAGTTATTTATTTATTTATTGGTTTAAACGAAGTGTGTGCTAGATACGCTTCTCAATTCTTTAATTTTTTTTTAATGGTCTACTTTGGGCAGATATAGCCAGAATGCCTTTGACAGAAAGCCAATAATAAGGTCTACGATGGAACAAGCATGCTAAGAAAATGCCTGTACTTACATAATTTTATCTACAAGATGTAAACGGACCCTTCACGAAGCCGTCAACCAAGCATTCTGTACATCAAACTAAGTAACTCTATGCAAAAATTATTGCTGGGAAACGACTTTTTCTTTTGGGGTAAAAAAATCACGTTTTACGGTAGGACTCAATGTAACGCACTCAAAACATTGTGCTGATGGATGCATTGAATAGTAGGGGGGTCGTGGAGGTATTTAAATTAAAGTTGTAACATTAAAAAAATGTATTAAAAAAGGCCGAATTTTGACCCCCAATACCCTCTGTAATTGCAACAAAAAAACTATCGCAATGACGGGGACAACAATTGCCTTTCGGTTTCGTTAAGGATATTTTTACACCCATTATACTACTTCAAACCATCATCTGCCTAGCCTTTTCCAAACTATACGGGGTGTAAACAGACCCTTCACCAAGCCGTCAACCAGGCATTCTGTACATCAAACTAAGTAACTTTACGCAAAAATTATTGCTGGGAAACGACTTTTTTTTTAGGGTGAAAAATTACGTTTTACGGTAAAACTCAATGTAACGTACTCAAAACATTGTGCTGATGGATGGATTGAATAGTACGAGGGTCGTGAAGGTGTTTAAAGTAAAAATCTTACATTAGAAACATGTATTGAAAAAAAAAATTGTGAAAAAGTTGGAACTTTGACCCCCAATATCTCCGTAACTAGGGGGTTCCCAGGTATGGTCTAGAACAAAAAAATGATCGCAATGACGGGGAGAACAAGTACCTTTCGGCTTCGTTAAGGGTCTTTTTACACCCTTTATTGGGGTCGGCTTCCAGTCTAACCGGATGCAGCTGAATACCAGTATTTTACATGGAGCAACTGCCTGTCTGACCGCCAGAACCCATTTAGTACTGGGTAATACGATACCTGTCAAAGATCTACAAATGACACCCGGGACCAACGGCTTAACGTGCTTTCCGAGGCACGGAGGAAACTCGGTATGTAATGGGTGGTCACCCATCCACAGACCAACCAAGGCAAGCACGGCTTAACCTAAAGATCGACCCGAGCGGCTGTTATTATTAAGCCACGACCTCCTCTCCTGCTACTTCAAACCATGGCCCTCAAAATATTTCAGAATGAAGATCTATCGGCTAATACACCTATTTTCTTCACCAGGTACCGCCTCCTATGCCTTTACAAAGAGATAGACCGCGGCAACATAAAGGCGACGTGCGGCCGCATCCTCGCGCGACACGTCAAGGACCCCGACAAGTACCAGTTCGGAGCCACCAAGATATTCTTCAGAGCTGGACAGGTAACCACTTAGTTAGCTCGTCATCTGCCTGCCTTTTCCTAACTATGGTGGGGGCAGCTGCCAGTCTAACCGGATACCAGTATTTTACATTGAGTGATTGCCTGTCTGACCTCCAGAATCTAGTTAGTGGTAGGTACTGATACTGTTAGCCTGTGTCATCTGGGCAAAGGCCTCTCTCCATGACTTCCAAATTCTTCGATCCAGGGCCAATGTGGACCATTAGTCGTTAGTTTTGTCCAGCTCGTCCCGCCATCTCCTGCGAGGTCTACCGCGTCGCCTTTTGGCTGTGTCAGGGCTCCTTATCATGATTATTTTGTCCCACAGCTAGTCGGGCATGCGGCAGTCATGGACCCACTTTAGCTTAGGAGCTTTTTGAGCAACGTCAGTAATTTGTGTTTTGGAGCGCAGTGTGGTTTTGCGTACATGGTCGTAATACGATAGAATATATCGCGTTGGCACATAAGAGAGAGAGGGTTAGAGAGAGTGGGTCGTAGGCACCTATAATACAATTCTAAAGGAGCTGAATTTCTTTGTTTTATAAAAAAAATCCCCGTTTTTGTAACAATTTTCATTGATGCTCCTGCTGGTCGTAACCAATGTTATATAGCCTATTCTTCGATAAATGGGTAATCCAACACTAAAAGATTTTTTCAATTCGAACCAGGAGTCCCAGAGATTAGCGCATTCAACCAAACAAACAAACTAACTCTTCAGCTTTATAATATTAGTATAGATGTTACAGTCAAAACTGTTTATCGGTCAAAACCACTTTTGATTGGTGTCAGTCAAAATCCTTAGTTAAAATGCGTTTTCTCCATTTAAAATATGTTTTTTCAGAACGTTTTAATTACCTAGTCCTAGAATTACTACAACATAATGTTTTGCAAAGGGTCCCAAAAAAAACCTAATAAGTTTCTAAGTAAATGTTAGTTATTGTTAAAATAGTTTTCACCGGTCAAAAAAATGTCACTGATTAACAGCAGTCAAACGTAGTTTTGACTGATCAACAGTTTTGACTGTGACATAGATACAAACTTGGTTGAAACCTCAACTTCGAACAACAATACCATATTTATTCCATTTCACGAGCGTCCCACAAAGATTGTCATTTAAGCCTTATGTCAATTAATAAAATTCAAATTCTGTCATGACATTTGATTGTTTCAGTTGTCAATAGGCATGCATTTTCAACCGTCTGCCGCTTTACCATCCAAATCAGCATAAAAATGGAATTTGAATTGTAAGTTTCGACTTCTATAAAGTTTTCTTTCCGCACAGGTGGCGTACTTGGAGAAGATCCGCGCGGACATACAACGCGAGTACTGCGTCCGCGTACAGAGCTGTGTGCGCCGGTTCATCGCGCGCCGGAAGTATTTGAGGATCATGTCTGCTCTGAGGGCGCTGCAGGCTCGCGCCAGAGGATTCCTGGCTAGGAGGTAAGAGAGGAAGAAAGAAATTCTTTGCAACCAACTAGGCTAAAATGTACGGCAACCATATGCACGATAATCGCCAAATTCTCCACACGATGGTTGCCGGAAGATGGACGGCGCCGCTGATGCCTAGAAAGAGGTGGCGAGACGATGTGGACGCGTACCGCGAGGGCTGGTTCGAGGAGGCACGGGAAAAGAGCTTATGGAAGGAATTGGGGGAGGCCTTTGCACAGCAGTGGGATGGTACAGGCTGATAAAAAACATGACGCAAAAAAACCAAAGTATAAAAGAGCCGTTCACAAACTATGTTGGGGTCGACTTCCAGTCTAATCGGATGCAGCTGAACAGTATTTTACATGGAGCGACTGCCTATCTGACTTCCACAACTCTAACTGGGTAACACGATACCCCTTGGTAAGACTTGTTGTCAACCTTTCTTGGTTTCGAAATATTGCTTTTTGTGGTTCACCATAGAATGGCGATTAGTTTTACTAATTGCATAAGAAAATACGAACAACTAAAATGTTTTAGAGCAAAAATGAACGAGCGAATGGGAATTTTCACTCAAGTTGTAAAAGTATAGATATTTTTATAAGACTCTCCTATCTAAAACCCCCTTTTCTCCCAACAGACGAGCCCAAGAGATCCGTCGCAAACGCGCCGCCATCAAGATCCAGCGCAACGTCCGAAGCTGGCTAGCAAGACGCAAGTACCAGAAGCTTCGTCGCCTAGCCATCGGGTTGCAAGCTCATGCTAGGGGTTATATGGCCAGGAACCTGTACAGAGATCGGAGGAAGGTCAAAGCGGTAAGTCAACATCATCTGCCCGGCCTTTTCCCAACTTTATCAGGATCGGTTCAGTTTAACTGGTTGCAGCTGAATACCAGTATTTTACATGGAACGACTGTCTATCTGACCTCCACAACCCAGTTACTGTTAAAAAGGTACCTTTGGTAAGACTGGGTAACAGAATTTTGGGCTTCTGACAACCCGTAACGAATACCCACAACTTAGGACCCATTAATGACAATATATATATATATTTAAAACCATACAATTTTAATGGGATTATGTGTATAATGATGGCATGATTATGATCAATAATTATTTTAAATAAAATAAAATAATATGTAACTTAATTTTATATTTGCGCGCCGAAATTAAAGGCAGAATAAGAGAACAATTCTATACATTTTACCAACCTTCTGTACCTCATTTATGCAAATAAATTATTTTGATTTGATTTGATTTGATAAGTGCGGAAATCTATCTCTATAAAGTAGAATTAACCTGGTTTTGGTCACTTAATATTAAGTTTGGTTGCAGGTCGTCACTATACAACGTTACGCGCGTGGCTACCTCTCGCGTAAACGCGCAAAGAGGCTGAGGAGACAGATTGTCATTGCGCAAGCTACTGTAAGTATAATTTATATTATTTTTATTAACCGTCTTCACCAAAAGGAGGAAGTTATGTTTTCCGCAAGTATAATTTTTTAATATTTGTGTGTAGTGGAAGACGAAAAAAATCAACAAAAATCAATGAACAGCTTTCTTAAATAAATTGAATGTTATGGATACTAAGGTCGCAGAATGAACTACGCCGTAGCGCAGATTTGGTTACTCCGTAGCACAGAATGAACTACGCCGTAGCGCAGATTTGGTTACTCCGTAGCACAGAATGAACTACGCCGTAGCGCAGATTCAGTTACTCCGTAGCACAGAATGAACTACGCCGTAGCGCAGATGTGGTTACTCCGTAGCACAGAATGAACTACGCCGTAGCGCAGATTTGGTTACTCCGTAGCACAGAATGAACTACGCCGTAGCGCAGATTTGGTTACTCCGTAGCACAGAATGAACTACGCCGTAGCGCAGATTCGGTTACTCCGTAGCACAGAATGAACTACGCCGTAGCGCAGATTTGGTTACTCCGTAGCTAAAAGCGTAGCAAGAAGCGGAAACGCTATGCGGTTTTCAATCAAAGAAATTCTTCAAGCTATTATTATTTGTGGGAAAGTTTAAACTACAGGGTGTTCACGAAGCCGTCAACCAAGCATTCTGTACATCAAACTGAGTAACTCTAGGCAAAAATAATTGCTGGGAAACGACTTTTTTGTTTGGGATGAAACATCACGTTTTACGATAAAACGGACTCAAAACATTGTGCTGATGCATTGAATAGTAAGCGGATCATGGAGGTATTTAAAGTGAAGCTATAACCTTAAAAACGAGTATTTAAAAAAAAACTTGTGAAATGGTGGAATTTTGACCTCCAATATCTCCGTAACTAGAAGGTTCCCAGGTATAAACAACAAAAAAAATATATACAAATTGCAATAATACGGGGTGTAAACAGACCCTTCACGAAGCCGTCAAACAAGCATTATGTACATCAAACTAAGTAACTTTACGCAAAAATTATTGCTGGGAAACGACATTTTTTTTTGGGGTGAAAAATTACGTTTTACGGTAAAACTGAATGTAACGGACTCAAAACATTGTGCTGATGGATGGATTGAATAATACGGGGGTCGTTAAGGTGTTTAAAGTAAAAAAATTACATTAGAAACATGTATTACAAAAAAAACTTGTGAAAAAGTTGGAACTTTGACCCCCTATATCTCCGTAACTAGAAGGTTGCCAGGTATGGTCTAGAACAAAAAAGTGATCCCAATGACGGGGAGAACAAGTGCCTTTCGGCTTCGTTAAGGGTCTATTTATACCCAATATAGCTAAAACCATTAACCTCCTTTTGGGCTTAGCCGTAGTTGTATAAAAAGCAAGTTTTACTAAATTTCCTATCTATTACACTATTTTCCACAGATCCGCCGCTTCCTCGCCCGCCGTCAATACAAGCGCCTGCGCATCGAAGCCCGCAGCTTGGACCACGTGAAGACCCTCAACAAGGGTCTGGAGAACAAGATCATCAGCCTGCAACAGAGGCTGGGAGACGCAATGGAGAAAAATAAGAGCATCGAGCCTCTGCTGGCGCAGATTGTGGATTTGAAGTAAGTAACATCTGCCTAGCCGCTTCCCAACTTTCAATCTACATGGATGCAGCTGAATACCAGTATTTTACATGGGGCGACTGCCCGGAGGTCAGATACCACCACAACTCAGTACCTTGGTAACGCAATACCCCTTGGTAAGACTGGTTGATAGAATTTCGAATTTCTGACTTCCCGTAACGACTCAAAGATGACTACAACTGATAGCCGAGACCAACAGCTTAACGTGCTTGCCGAGGCACGGAAGGGTTTACGTTAACAATACCGAACATATGAAATTGAACTTTAGGGGAATGATGAACAGGGTATAAAGTTGTTCATTCTCCATAGAAAAGGGAGGATCCTCCGACCAGACGGGCGTTGTGTCTGGTGGGCTACTGCCCGACAGTTGGTGTCGGGTTTTTCTATATAGTTTTAAGTTGCGGATAACTTTAAGTGCGCGATTTAGGAATTTGTTGATAGTTAGTCATCTGTGTGATAGATGGCGCTGTAGTACTTTTTGTTATGTTGCTGTAGTAATTTTTTTAGTGCCGCTACAGAACCATGTACTATTAGCATTAAGATCTTAATCCCAAAGCCTGCCTATTTGTAACATGATTAACAAAGAACTGGTCTTCCACAGGGCAAAACTAGAACTCCTGAAACTAGTAGAAATAGAAGCAAAAACGCTCAGAGTGGACATATTCAGCAAGGCCGATCTAATCACCTCTCTCCAAGAAGAGCTGGTGAAAGAGAAGGATAGCAACAAACAGCTGGTGTTAGAGAAGAAGACGCTGAAAGAGGAGTATGAGAAGAATAGAGTTTCGTGGGAGGGAGAGAGTGAGAAGCTGGCGAATGAGTTGAAGAGTATGAAGGAGCATTATGACCTGGCCATTGAAGGTGAGTTTTCAACTATTTTCTAAGCGGGACATTTCCAAGTCGGCCACGGCAAAGTGTGCCCAGGTGGAAGGTTTTCTGATGGATCGTTGAAGTTGTCAGGGGGTTTAAACCGCTCCCGCCAGAGATGAGTGCGTATGCGGCGTCTCCCCACTGACAATGGCCCACCTTCCATCTTGCACCGCATGCCCTATCACCTGCGCACTTGATGATCTGCTTACTGCATCAGTGAGTGAGGTTCGCGTGGCTGAGTTTTGGGCTAAACAAAGCATTTGAATTTTTTGCCGTTGACACGCTAAGAAAAAGAAGCGGAACATTCGAATCAGTAGTATTCCTTGAGCAAACAAGGTGACCAAAACCAAAAACTACATATTCGGCCTGCATTCGTCTCGTGCCGAACGGCAAACTGTTCGGCAACTACCAACGCTGAATCATGTTTGAGTCGGTTCAGCAGAATTCGAGCCAAGCGTCATCTTCCTGGCTGCGGGACTGTTCGAAAGAGATACCGCGGCCCTGGAATACAATGGGCAAAGAAGGAACATGGATGGATTTTAGTCAGAACAAGTCTGGCACTCCCTTTCACTCCACCCAGAGCGGGCGGGGGGGGGGTCATTTGATAATTTCCCATCCGAAAAAAAAAGCGTCCTCTTCCTACCCTTGTCCCATGTTACTTGGGGTCGGCGCAACACGTTTTTTCTTCCATTCTCCTCTGTCAACCGTCACGCTACGATTTACTCCTTTTACCTTCATATCATTCCTCACACAATCCATCCAACGTTTCCTTGGTCTTCCTCTACCTCTCCATCCAACAATATTTATAGGTATTCATATTTCGTATTCATGCGGGGTGGTAACATCGACTCATCATTACTCGGCGCGCTGATCAGTCTATCACCATTATGTCAGGCTCTAAAAAACAAACGAATAAACTTATAATTATGTAATCAATACGTGGCAACCGTTTGTGCGCTGGAGTCCCTTCTATTCTGTATTGTTTGAGCCAACAAAGTGGCCAGGGAAGGAAAATAAAATCTGAATGCGATACCTTCCTACTTAGTTTTTAACCCCCGTCGCAAAAAGAGGGGTGTTATAAGTTTGACCGCAATGTGTGGGTGTGTCTGTCTCTGGCACCGTAGCTCTTAAACGAGTGAACTGATTTGGGTGCAGTTTTTTTTATTTGAAAGCTAGTTTCTTGGCGATCGGCGATCGGTGCAGCCATTTACTAGATATGGGGGATGAAAGTGGGTATTTATCTTTCCATCTTTTATTTTCCGTGGGGATTTTTTAAATTTTAAATTTAAATTTTACCGTCTCAATTTTGCGTTTACTCAATAATACACGCATTCCACAAAAAACAGCCCGTTTGCAATAACATTGTTATAATCACCTTGAACCAATTAATCATTTTAAAATGCATGTAGCGAAACTTTATCTTGTAAAGTTTTTTATGATAATGAGTGTGACGCGCTCTTGTCCGACAAAGTAATTCAAGAATTGATTAATTAATAGATATAAGGAACATAAACAATGAAAAACGATTAACTTTCTTGTTTTTGAGAGGCACGATTAACGTATACTTTCCTAAATATATCCAAGGTCGAATTAATTACTTAGCAAAACGCTATAGACGTCATGGTGCGAAAAAGACGAAAAAAAAATTGTGAATATGTTTTATTTGAGTGACTTGAAGTCTGCGTCTAAAATTGTTTGTCTATGACATATTGACATCTTGTGGCTAAATAATAACAGCCCCTCGGGTCAATCTTCAGGTTAAGCCGCGCTTGCCTGGGTTGGTCCGAAAATGGGTGACTACCCAATACATACCAAGTTTCCTCCGTGCCTCGGAAAGCACGTTAAGCCGTGGTCCCGGCTGCATTTGTAGATCTTTGACAAGTAGTCGTTGGCTCGAAATTCTGACAACCAGTCTTACCAAGGGTATTAACCAGTACTAACTGGGTTATGGAGGTCAGATAGGCAGTCGCCCCATATAAAATACTGGTATTCCGCTGCATCCGGTTAGACTTGAAACCGACCCCAACATAGTTGGGAAAAGGCTAGACATATTGACATCTGTAGAGTTTCGCTATCTAACTTAAATTAACCTTGAATTATTAAAACTGCAAGTAATAAAAGATTTTCGAAAAAATTTAAGACATCGAAAAATATTTCTATTTTTAAAAGGATATTGAAAAGGACACAAAGACCTCCAAAAATATTATTATTTACGATCCTGTAATAATTTTGATAAATGTATTGATAAAGCCAAACATTCAGTTAGATAACAGTTGATAACAAATTAGTGATAACGAAAATACTAATTACTTCCATGTTCCATCGATTTTGAAGCAGCCGTGTTGGCAAATATTTCGTTTATTGTTCGCGCAAAAATATACGTGTTTTTTTATTCGGAAATCTGACAACGAGTCTTACCAAGGGGTATCGTATTACCCAGTACTAACTGGGTTGTGGAGGTCAAATAGGCAGTCGCTCCATGTAAAATACTGGTATTCAGCTGCATCCGGTTAGACTGGAAGCCGACCCCGGGAAAATGCTAAGCAGATGATGATTCAGGAGTGAAATAAGTGTAGTTTTATAATGCAATAAAGTGATTATTGTGTTTTCGTAATGTGACAAATAACACGCATACTGATATATTTGGTGAAGTTTTTTGACCTGTTGATGTCCCGCTCACCCCCTATTACATGGGACTTAAACATAACTGGCGAAATGTGGGTGTACTATTAGGTACACCTGAGCCTAACTCTTCGGGGATTACAGGCGTGATGTTATGATATGAAGTTGCTATGGTGTTGTTTACACTATTTCGCTATCACAGCATATGGAAGTTTGTAAAGGGCTGTTTCTAGCGATAAATTGGGCCTAAACAAAAAAAAAAAGGATTCCAAAACACAAAAAAGTGCAAAATAACTTTAATGTCAAAAATCAATCGGTTTTATTTTGTTTCTTGCTACGTGAACGAGAACAGAGAAATATTTAATTATAATTGTCTATCAGATATCAAAAGTACATACCGAGTTTCCTCCGTGCCTCGGAAAGCACGTTAAGCCGTTGGTCCCGGGTGTCATTTGTAGATCCTTGACAGTCGTTAGGAAGTCAGTGGCCCAAAAAGTCTGACAACCAGTCTTACCAAGGGGTATCGTATTACCCAGTACTAACTGGGTTGTGGAGGTCAGATAGGCAGTCGCTCCATGTAAAATACTGGTATTCAGCTGCATCCGGTTAGACTGGAAGCCGACCCCAATATAGTTGGGAAAAGGCTAAGCAGATGATGAGATATCAAAAGTATGCATGTCATATAGAAAAACTTACTCACCTACATACCGAAAGTAACCAACTACTTAAATTCACGACGTTTTCCATGGGGGTAGACAAGAGCGTACAGAACAGTATCCATACAAACTTCTTCAGCCTCAACCACGTTCATTCATCTACTCATACATGCACCTGACCTAAAGTGAGGAGCCAACAAAAATAAACAAATAGAACTTGTGTACGAAATGTTATAACAATAAGGAACAACAATGTTGGTGTCAGAAGTGATCAGAGACGTGCCAAATAAACAATACGAGAGTAGTAACGGGTATGAAAATGCCCTGGTGGAGTGGTCGCAGGAGTTCAAAAGTCGAGCGCAGTTGTGGAAAGGTATTACAAATGTTGGACGGATTTTGTTTAGAGCTATATAAGGTGTAAACGAACCCTTCACGAAGCCGTCAACCAAGCGTACATTAAACTAAGTAACTTTATGCAAAAAATATTGCTGGGAAACTACGTTTTTTTTGGGGGTGCAAAACCACATTTTACGGTAGGTCTCAATGTGACGCAATCAAAACATTGTGCTGATGGATGCATTGAATAGTACAGGATTCGTGGAGGTATTTAAAGTGAAGTTAAGTAAGAAGGGAGGTAGTTAAAATGTTATAAGATTAAAAACCTGTATTTAAACAAAAAACTTGTGAAAAAGTTGGAACTTTCACCCCCAATCCCCTATCCCCTATCATAATCATAATTTCCCCTATCTCCGTAACTTTGAGATTCCCAGGTCTAGAACAAAAAATAATGATCGCCATAACGGGGAGAGTAAGTGCCTATCGGCTTCGTTAAGGGTACTTTTACACCCATTATGTGTGAATTGTCGCTTGTAAACAGGGTTAACAAAAGAGAAACCCACGAAAAACTATAAACCAGACATCCAAAAGATAATGCAAATTAGATTAGCTAGCGAAACTCAACAGACGTGATGACGGATCTTATCATTGGAAAGACTTTCTATTTATGAATAATGCAGTTTTTCTTACCAATTAAACCATAACTGCTGAATATGTGCGTGTGCTCAATATATTCTTAAGTTATTTCCTTGGTTAAGAGTAATCCCTAAGACAATTTTTACTTAGTCAAGCCCCAGTTCATCATCATCATCATCCACTGCCTGAATTCACCCACTGCTGGGTATAGGCCTTTCTTTTCTTGTGCTGATCTCCACGTTCCTGTGCCAACCTCATCCAGGTTTTTTTGTTGTTAGCTGCCCCAGCTCACCATCATTTTTTCCAACTGATGAGACCTAAACCCAGCATATACCTTTTGCGAATGCTTTAGGTACCCTCTCTTAGCAGTTCCGACCCTGGATAACCATTGTGATATCAGCCCATGATGTCCCACTGCTGGGCAAAGCCTCCCTGCATGCTTGCCACTTCGCGCGGCTGCCCGCTGCCGTAGGCTTCGTAAAGCGGCTTTATTTCCTGAATCTTATTGAAAACCTACATTTTTTTTCCGCAGAACGCGACAAACAACACGAACAAGAGAAGAAGGCGTTGAACGCTGAACTAGAAGCAGAGAGACAGAGTCGACAGAAGTTACTGTCAGCGCAATACGAGTTGCAGGAGAGGATCGACTCTTTACAGAGGTGAGTTAGATAGCTCTACAAAAGTATCGAGAAGTTGATGTTCGATGACCGTGCGTAACCGCAGGCCTCGCATTTAGGGTCTTCGAGCACGATGCGGCCACGATTAGTCGCAAGAATGGTTGCCGGCAAATTTTCTTGTCGGTCGATGTTTTTGTGGTCAAGATTAGTTACTTCATCTATTCACACGTAAGTACGATTAAACTCCGTCAAAATTAAGGTTGTGGAGTCGTTGATTTTTGCGAGAGCTTACCCATAACATTATGTTTTCACTTAACTGGGAATGCATCAGCGTTGTATCGAGTTAGAGAAGCAAGCAGGTGATCTAGTTGAAGTTAAATCTACAAAAACTTTTATGTAAAAAAAAACCGACTTCCAAAACACATTACAATCGCGAAAAATAACTTTGCGTTCAGAAGTCGGTGACTTTGTTTGTTTCATTGACTTTTTCGTGTTTGGAAATCGGTCAAAAATATCATGAGACGAAGAAACGGACGGTCGGCCGTCACGTTAAGTCAAGTCCTATAACTCTTCACAAATTGCTTTTGTTTACAGTAAACCAGTACCGAAGGAGCACAGGAGATCGTTATCTGATGCCAGCAACAACTCGCAACAAGAAACTACGGTGGAAGATGTAAGTTATTGCAATCATAATATTATCTTATTTCTCCGATACTCCAATATTTCCTTTAATAATATAATAATACCAGCCTGTTACTGTCCCACTGCTGGGCAAAGGCCTCTTCTCATACAGAGAAGGCACGAGCATTGATCACCACGCTTTCTCAAGACGGGTTGGCGATTTCAGACTTATATTAATTATAAGTCCAGGTTTCCTCACGATGTTTTTCCTTCACCGCTGTCTGTGATGTCCAAGATAAACTTAGAAAAGTTAACTTAGAACTTAGAATATTTCCTTTATACTATTTATATTATTTTTTTTATACTCATTCACTTTTATCACAATAACACAACAGGCCGTATGAAACTCGCGGGCGCGCGCCTTTGACCTATCAGCTGTTAGCCGAGTGACGCCGTTCTGTCTCATTACTATCGTACCGTGCAACAGTGGGTAGGTAGAGCACCCGCGCGGCTCGCAAGCCCGCTCCGTAAGTTTTATTGTGATAAAAGTGAATGAGTATAAAAATGTTTATTTGGGAAAGTTGTTTGTTATCATGAGTACAATCAAGTATGGGACCCTAATTACCAGTCACCCTATATAGTAAATTATCATTTTATTTTCTTTTCCCTAGGATTATGGCTACGGCTCGGTCAGATCGGTGGAAAGCACTCGACCAGCCCTGGAGGCTGTCAACTGGTCGGCGGGCTCACACAATGGACCAACACAACCGGTAAGTACTTATTTATAGGCTCATGTATCTTCTTCTATAATGTCCGCACGGAACAAATATTTGTATGGCCTACAGGTAGTTGTTCCGGGTCTGGCTATTTATGTATGTGAGTTTAAATGTTTGAAACCCACCCACGATACAGGAGAATTTCCTAGTGTGGGGATACGTCATTTAAAAAAAAAAAGCTATACGATAATGACTGTGGTCAAAATATTTATCCATTAGTAACGAGGCTCCAAAATTTGCGTCCATTTGTGGAAATCAGTAGGTAACTGCCTTGATCGTGTAGTAGTTTCAATGGGATTATGCGACAGTTAGCCTTGAGCACCTAGGTTCAATCCTTGAGATTGGGCATTGAGTTATTGATTACCTAGTTAAGGACAATTTGGACCGGAGTCGATGGAGACAGATTTTCGATTTAAACGGGTCCAGTGACCACGATCTTCAGTAATGAGGGACTGATTGAAGAAGACAGAAGTTCAATTTATACCTACCAGTAGCAAAGGGTCAATTTTAATAAGAAGTAAGCCGTAATACTGGCTGTGCCATTTTTCAAAGCTAATCCGGTAGGAATCGAGTTGTATGATACCTTCGCCACTGATACCTACTTATAAAATAGTTTGTCCTGATTGACTAACAACACACAGCTCAAACCACTGGACGAATCGGGCTAAAATTTGGCATACAGATAGTTACATGACGTAGGCTACCGCTAAGTAAGGATTTTGGAAAATTCAACCCCTAAGAGGGTGAAATCTGGGTTGAAAGTTTGTACGAAAATCCGTTACCGGTCAGAGCTGGTGTGAGCTTATGTTTATGGTCACTGGTGCAGTCACAAGGCTATTGTTATGAAGGCGCGGTTGGCGCAGGGGCTGAGCAATTGACTGCTGCGCTGCGTGTCGCGGGTTCGATACCCGCACGGAAAAAATATTTGTATGGCCTACAGGTAGTTGTTCCAGGTCTGGCTGTTTGTGTATGTGAGTTTAAATGTTTGAAAACGCACCCACGATACAGGAGAAATTCCTAGTGTGGAGCAACGTTTTTAAAAATAAAAACTAAAACGCTCACCAAATAGTATTCTAGCCGCAATTGGCGGTTCTTCAAGTTTGACAGATGATTCGATATGAAAGCCCTTGAGTCTCGGGCGTTTGTGTCAATTTATAATAAACTATAGCAGTCAATGTGTCTAATGGGCAAGCTATTAAGAATACCAGCCGGTTTTGTTGTAACTTACAATCAATTTTGTAATGTCTCTCCATAGGTGGCGGATGCGGGTCTGGTACTACGCATGAGGAACAGGATATCGGCGCTTCAGAGTGAACTGTCGCGCACACAGAAGAGGGCTGCAGACCTCGAGGAGAGGATTATGAGTAAGTTTTAATTTCTTTTTACCTAACTGTGTGATAACAAAGACAGGATTATGTTGTTGTCATCTTATTTGAGATTCAATTGCCACATTCTATTCATTCGTTGGTGATTGTTGATGTGGTTTTTTTTTAAATATTAAATGGGCCTAATTTGACCTCAGTCCAGTCCTCAGGACAGAGATGAGGTGGGCTGCGGGACTGTTCGAAAGAGATACCGCGGCCCTAGAACACAAAGGGCAAAGAAGAAACATGGATGGGTTTTAGTCAGTACAAGTCTGACACTCCCTTCCACGCCTAGAGCGGGGGGGGGGGGCAGGGGGGGGTCATTTGATAAATTCCAATCCGAAAAAAAAATAAGGACAGAGATGATGTCGACGATGGAACGAGCTAGCCCAAAAGAAGCCTATTAACTCGCGACTTAAATAGATTGGGGTCATATGAACTTGTTGGTTTTTTTTTTATTACTTTAAACGTAAAGTTCAACTCGCGTTGCAATTTCAGATTTGATGAAATTTTCCGTCAGTCTAAAATCAACTTAACTTACATTGTCATAAAGTAAATATTTCTTTAATTGGGAATAAAATCATCAATTTGAAAACAAGCATTTCCGTAATTAAACTTTAAAGTCTCTCACAGCATGCCATGCAGTTCTGTAAACCAACTGAACATATTCCGATGTCAATGTAATGGTCGTGGCTAAATAATAACAGCCGCATGGGTTGATCTTCAAGGTTAAGCAGCTTGCCTAGGTCGGTCTGTGGATGGGTGACCACCCCTTACCTGCCGAATTCCCTCCGTGAAAAATTTCATTTCCCAGCAATAATTTTTGCATAGTTGTTTAACTATGCAAAAATTATTGCTGGGAAATGAAATTTTTTTTGGATTTGAAAAATGCTGCACGGGTACACGATGACCAGTGGATAATTTAAGAAACCCACGCGAGCGAAGCCGCGAGCAAAACTTATGTAGCCTATACCGACCCCACTGATGGGACAGTCCTTCTCTCTGTGAGAGGATATTAACAGATAACAATGATTAATATAACAATAAATATTTATCATTTGATTTAGTCTTTTATCAGTAAATCGTGTTAGCAGTTCGTCGAACTTAACAAGAATAAATCAAATCACATGACATGACATTTCATCATCTGCCTGACCTCCACAACCCAGTCAGTATTGGGTAATACGATACCCCTTGGTAAGACTGGTTGTCAGACTTTCGGGCCACTGACTACCTGTAACGACTGTCAAAGATCTACAAATGACAGCCGGGACCAACGGCCTAACGTGCTTTCCGAGGCACGGAGGGAATTCGGCAGGTAAGGGGTGGTGAAAAATCACGTTTTACGGTAGGACTCAATGTAACGCACTCAAAACATTCTGCTGATGGATGCATTGAATAGTACAGGGTTCGTGGAGGTATTTAAAGTAAGGTTATAACATCTAATTTATATTAAAAATAAATACTTGCAAAAAAGATGGTAGATTTGACCTTCAATATCTCCATAAGTAGAAGGTTGCGAGGTATGGTCCATAACAAAAAAATGATCGCAATGACGGGGAGAATAAGTGCCTTTCGGCTTCGTTAAGGGTAGTTTTCCACCAATTATTTGGCGATCTTCCATTGCAACAAGCAGTCAAACAGTTACTTTTGCATTTATAATATTAGTACGGATTACGTTATCCGTAAATCGCTAATTGTATTTATTTTCTCCACCAGACCGCCATTCTTCACCGCCTACGAACCCCAACATAGACCGCTACAAGCTGGAAGAGCTGGAGATTGAGAACAAGAAGCTTCGAGAACACCTGGATAGGCTGCGGGCAGCTGGAGACACTATGCTCGTCTCCAAGGAAGTTATAGGTAAGAATTACCTCCAATTGCACCTGATGATAATAAATTTGAATATAATTGGGTAAATTCAAATTTTCTTGGGTAAATTCAAATTTTCTTGGGTAAATTCAAATATCTTGGGAAAATTCAAATTTTCTTGGGAAAATTCAAATTTACCTGGGTTAATTCAAACTTTCTTGGGAAAATTCAAATTTTCTTGGGTAAATTCAAATTTTCTTGGATAAATTAAAAAAAAAACTATATCTTTTCTCAATTTTCCAAAGTTTAATCTTGATCGAACCTGTAGCCCTAAACTCTTATATTATGTTAAAATGTTTATTGTTTTATGTTCTAGAACAAATGAACGTGATGCAGAAAGAACTGGACAGACGAAGAGACGAGTGCGTTCAACTGAAGAGTGTACTCACGAACCAGGTATGTTTCCAGTATTATAGCAATTATCCTGAATGACTGACTGCGAGAAAGGAAGACAAAATATTTATTTGTCGCAGGGACATGACGGGTGTAAGGGACAGTCCTCCGCAGACTAATGGGGTGAATTCAGTATATCGTACTAAGATGACCGGTACTAGAAATTATTTCAGGAACGTTATGGGAATCCAACTTTGTTCTATTTCCTCATACGCAATGTGTCGTTACCATGCCAAACGCACGTACCGAACGACAAGCGCGACAACGAGTTCGATGAACTCTGTAGCTAGGCAGGAAGTGAACAGCTGTTTTCACGCGTCGTTTGATTTGAACCGTATTATTTACATAAATGGAGACCTGCATACAGCGATTTTACATTAAAATAAAGGAATAGGAACTGTAAAAACGTTTTTTTTTTTTAAATGTTTCTGAGAAAATTTCCGGTGGAATATGATTCAAAATAAGGAGCTGAATGCACCCTGCCAGTTTGTGGAGGGCTGTTCCTTACACCCTGTATACAAAATGATAAAAAAAAACTTACAACACATAACAAATATTTATAAACAATAGGACGGAACTAAAAAATTGACAGCTTGCACGTCGTGACTGCGACAAGCAGGTTACCACTCAGCATGATGCTGTGCTATGGGGGGGCCACAGCTCAGCGCTGGTTTTCAGTGATCACCCGACAAAAAACATACGGAAACCAAGTTTTGGGGTCTTGGGATTAATTCTGGGTCGACAAAGTGTGATGAGGTTCTTCTGAGGGTTAGCTCTGAGTCTGAATTTGCATTGGTAGTAGACTCGCCTTCTATCGAATTACAAGAGAACGCCTAATTATAAAAACGTGGGTTTTGTGTACACTTCTGCTTACCCCTTCGGAGAAATTAAGCGCGTTCATTAGTCTGGTCTTGTGACTTGTTGATGGCATTAGGCTCACACCCTGTTACACAGGACTTTGACATAACTGGCGAAATATGGCTGTACTAAAGGTACAGTCACGAGCAGCAACATGTAAACACTTTCTTAAATTTAAAAGCTATTTTCGCTACAAATAACGATCGTAACTTGGAGATAGGATCTTTTCCATAAAAATATGAGTCTCAGCATACTATATTCGTAAAAACATGAAATTTTAATCAGAACAGTATTAGAATAACACTTTAAAAAGTTGTTAAGTGTTTACATGTCGTGACTGTACACCACCGTTCAATCCTACGGGGTTTTTAGGCGTGATATTAAGATATGTTATATTTAAAATAAGTTAATCGGCACTTATGCTGAGGTGCCGAAAACGCCTTTTTAGGGTTGCGTACCTCTGTCGGCAAAAAACGGAACCCTTATAGGATCACTTTGTTGTCCGTCTGTCAAGACCCTTTTTCTCAGGAACGAGTGAAGGTATCAAGCTGAAATTCATATCAAATACTCAGATCTGCTACGCCTTGGAGCAGTGAAAAAATCAACGCGATCAAAAGATATGACCGTTTATGTCGCATATTTTACGATTTTCGCAAGAGAATTAAAACCTATAGGGTACTTCCCGTTGACCTAGAATCATGAAATTTGGCAAAAAGCAATGTCTTACAGCACATGTAAAGGACAAAAATCTGTAAAACCGTAAAAATGTATTTTAATAACAAAATACCTACAAGTTTATACGGAAACCTCGGAGCGCGAGTCCAACTTGGCCGGTTTTTAAAAAAGGGGGCTACTGTTGATCTCAATCTCTCTTGAAAAATTCTTGACTATCTTCAAAACGTTTCAGATCTGCTTTCAATCAGAATAACATTTATTACTTAATTTACAAAATACAGGCTATGTATACATACGTCACGCTGGACGTTCTTATCTAAAAATGTATCCTGGCTGTCACCCACAAATCTGTGATAAGGCGTGATAACAATATCAGAGGTGTTTGCTCGTGTCACAGAAAAATCCGTATATAAAATGTAACTTTTTCCGTCTGAACATTCCGCCCTTATTACTTTACTAGTTCTTCTGACTGCCTTGTTCGTCTAGTAGCTAAGAACCATCGAGGTGAACACATAAGTTCACAAAAAAAAAAAACATGTAAATCGGTCAAGCCGTTTAGGAGGAAAAGAATTATGAATACACGCACACCGGATTCTATACAAATAAATCAAGTTGAATTGTCTGTTTGTAATTTCAATATAGCAGCTTTTTACTGAATGCATATGGAAGTATAATAAAATATCGTTTTATTTTTATTTTTGGCTGTCTGTCTGTTCCCGCTAATCTCCGAAACGGATGGACCGATTTTGGTGGGGCTTTTACTGGTAGATAGCTGATGTTATAAGGAGTAACTTAGACTTACTTTTATGTTAGAAATAAAGGATTAGGGTCCCGTGCAAAAAAAAATGAAAGATTATAAAATCCGATTTAAATAGGGAATTAATATTTATATAATTTTCGCGCGGACGAGGGTCGTGGGCAACAGCTGGTTATAAATAAAAATGCTTCCAAAATGTGGGTGTACTGTTCACGTTTGCCTAACCCGTCAAGAGATACAAGCGTGATGCTATGTTTACCTCTCAAAGAACCGAGAAAAAGTAACCTAAATTAACTTTGAAGATGGGTAGGCCTTTAGTGTGGGACGCAACATGCGTCGATACTCTTGCACCATCACATCTTCCAAGCTCATCGTGCTGTGCTGGTGCTGCCGCTGCGGCTACAGAGAACCTCAAGCGGCGTAAATATAGAAACCTCTGTGGAAACTATATTTTCGAGGCGTTTGGGGTTGAAACTCTGGGGTTCAAAACGCCTAGTTGACGCTTCCCGTGACCCAAGGGCTGGCTTTTACTTTTAGTTAGTTTACTGTACTGATTAAAATACTTTCAATTTTATAAAAATTAAATAAAATTAAAAAAAACAACAATAATTAAATAAATAAAAAACTTTTCAGTGATGATACAAAATACTGAATGAACAGACATAGCCGAATAATAACACTAGTATAGAATCCAAATATTTTACCTTTTCGTAACATTGTGTATTTGTTTGGATCAAAACTGACACATTTCTTTGTAACAAGCGGAAATACAAAGCGCTGTGTTTATTTTGAAAGAATTTCACAACACCGTGTCTCATTTTTATGTTTACTAAAAGTGATATTGTAAGAAAATACCTTTGCCGCGATATATTGTTTTTAAAAACTTACGTGACAGTTTGAAATTGTTCTTTTTTTAAGATTTTACGGTTTTTCAGATGATTTAACGTGTTTGTTTGCAAAATATTTCTTGTGGCGGGAAAACTACACTAGACAGAATATTTTCTATTTAGTGTTTAATGAAGTGTTTAAAAATGCTCTTTAAACTTCAATAAGTGATTTGTGTGACTAATAATTAAGTTATCAACTTTCGAATAGTTTTACAAAGTGACAAAATTACACATTTCTGCATTTTTAAGTGATTTGTGCTGCAGTTCTAAAAATATCAAAGTTTAAGTACATATGTATATAGGGTGTAAGCATACTTACGCAGGCTGATGGGCTGAATTCAGTATATCATACTAAGATGACTGGTACAGGAAATTATTTCAGGAACTTTATGAGAATTCAATAAATTTGTTTTTTATTTTATTTCTTCATACAATGTATCGTTACCGTGGCAAAACGCACGTAGGAAACGGCAAGCGCGACAACAAGTTTGATGAACTCTGTAGCTAGGCAGGAAGGGAACTGTTGATTTCACTCGCCGTTTGTTAGAGTATTTCAACATCTATTGTTGGTTTGTTGATTTGAACAGTATTATTTACATAAATGAAGTGTTTCGTACAGAGTATGTAATTTTACATTGAAATAAAGGAAAAAAAACAAAATTATACTGAAAAAATGAAAATTTTCCTGAGAAAAATTCCGGTGGAATTTGATTCAAAATAAGGAGCTGAATGCACCCTGTTAGTTTGCGGACGGCTGTCCCTTACATGTCTGTGTTGTAGTTGTGTTAAAGTGACTGGTCTCAAAATGCATAAATAGTAACTATATACCGGTTAAACAAAAAAAAAACAGAATGTGTAAAACCATTTGCCTGATATATTAACGGGAACATTTCCAGATATAGTGAGACAAGCCCCAAGTGTTAGTTAAAGTGCTAAGTGTGAAATACTGTCAAAATGACTTTACCATTGACTGGAGTGAAAATGTCAAAACAACTGTACATAGATCAGCCAGTACATAGAAGTAACTACTACTATTGTCAAAAAGAGGTACGGAAGTTTATAAATCGTTAACTAGCGTTTTAGCGTATCTATAGAGCACACACATTTTGCCAGTTATGTTTAAGTAATAGGGGGCGAGCCTATTGCCATCAACCGGTTAGCAATAGGCTGTTGACAATGAGGTCAGAAGTATATGAGAGATTTCTCTTGTATAGCAACTCACCTACGATGTCTCTGGACCCCCTAGATAACGCAAGTATCACGAGCCGTATGAAAACCAAGCGTGCCATTTTTTGTCTACCTACTATGACGTCATAAGCACGATTTAATTACTATACAAACAAGTTACTGTACAAAACAGACTACGCTTTTGTTCTTTAAATGTCTAGAATTAAGTTCTTGAGTTGTACGACGAACTGTGACAGTAGTCACGTTAAGCATAAAATGCTTAAGCCGGGCACGTGAAGTAGGTGCTCTTGCGCTATCTAGGTATATCTAAGCTCTGGACCATCCGTGGACCTTCGCCTAGTTGCCCATACAATGACATGAATAAAGGTTCCGATTTTCATTTGTTCGGAAACCTAAAAAACATAACCTTCCTGTTGGGAAAGTCGGTTACAAAGTT
This sequence comes from Noctua pronuba, assembly GCA_905220335.1. Classification (NCBI taxonomy): domain Eukaryota; kingdom Metazoa; phylum Arthropoda; class Insecta; order Lepidoptera; family Noctuidae; genus Noctua; species Noctua pronuba. Next base: position 2,727,784 of record LR999919.1, on the reverse strand, counting down.
TGTCTCTAAATAAACGTATTTTTCTTATTGCAACACAGAAACCGTGGTTCCAAGCTCTGAAAAACGTTGTGAGTAATCGAAACGACTGTAGAGATCAATGTCTTATAATTTAGGGTGGTAGAGACACCGACACACAAAGAATACGGGGGGGGGGGTCCAAAATGATGTACTGAATACGAGGTAACCGTTTTTGTGTCGGTGTCGCTGTTACCCTGTATAATCAAATGCTTGTTTAGATGTTTTTAGTTAACCATTGTTTTTATTATAATTTAGCCTTTTTGTGATAAAATGATTTTTTTTACTTGATTATAAATAGGAGTCAACAAAAGCTTTTTTTAAATTGTCTTAATGTTTAATATAAAAGATTATTTTTATAATTTTTTTCGTTGTTTCTTAAATATACATTACGTTTTTCAAATATTTTTATTATTTATTTTTCTTTTTCCATGCCTTCTGTGGCTGTCATTGCATGGTACATATTTTTCAACATTTATTTTGGTAGATGGTAAATTAAAAAAAATATTGTTTTGCGTGGTTTTTTATATTAGTTTAGTATCAAGCACTAGTTTTTGGTAAGATATAATTATTTTTACTGTGCACATTTTTTTAAAACCTCATTTTACATTAATGTTGTGTTTTAGAAATGATTTTATTTAGCATTTAGAATTATCTTACCTAAGATAACAGTTATTCAGAATTTAAAAAAAAAAAACCTAAAGTTGCATTATTTGTAGACTCGTCGTATTCTAACTTGTAAATAATTTGCAAAAAATAGATTATTTAACTATTAATATCACAAACACAAGTTCTATGCTTAAAGTAGTTAGTCGTCAGTCCTATATGCTAAATAATCTACTTACCAAAACGTCTATAAACCTACATTCAATTTTGAATTCTATTCCAAAAGACGTTAAACTTAAAGTCGCTACGTACATCAGAAACGCAAGTATTACACTCAAATTACCTCCCTGGACCATATATCCTACTAACACAAATCTACCCATAAACTTAAATTCAAAAATTCAATTTTAAACTCTATTCCAACAGACGGTGAACTTAAAGTCGCTCGCCACATCGAACTACGGATCGGACGTCGATATCATCAACGAAGATGGGGAACTGGCGACGGCTTATGAAGCACAGAAGGGAATTAACAGGTAAGACCCGCTTATTTTTTTTTCATTGTCCTTGTATGTCCCACTGCTGGGCAAAGGCCTCCCCCATATCCTTCCAGGTACTCTTCTCCTTCTCTTCGCCCGCCTAAATAAGAATAAAAAAACTTTTTATTTCTAAGACTTGTATAGATGATGACAATATGATGATAGGAAGTACCTTTTGTGCAAAAAATTGCTTGTATTAGGTGCTCCCGCTCATGTGGTTCACATTAACAATACATAAGTGAGAATTTGAAAAAAAAAACCTAAATATTGTAGTGCAGTCGCTAGCACATCAAGTTACAACAAACTGTAAAATTTTCTCATTCGATTTTGAAATTAACCATCAACATTTTATGGTTTATTATTTATTAAAGTTATTACCTTAAAAACTAGTATTTAAAAAAAAACTGGTAAAAAATTTGGAACTTTGACCCCCAATATTTCCGTAACTAGAAGGTTCCCAGGTGTGGTCTAGAACAAAAAAAATATTGCAAAGACGGGGAGAACAAGTTCGTTTCGGCTTCTTGAAGGATCTTTTTACACCCTTTATTTTAACCAAAAAAAAAAAATATATAGGTTACTTTTTTTGGACAATGCCCATTACATGGGACTTTAACATAACTGGCGAAATGTGGGTGTACACACCTCTGACTGGCTTCTGTGTAAATAATATCTTCTTATCTTTTTTTCACAGACAACTGCAAGAAGAATTGATAGCAGAGAAAAAATTCTATTCGGAACACATATCCAAATCGAAATCTGAGATCGAGAAGTTAAGAGAGGAGAATGAGAAATATCAAAAGTGGGTACTATATTATTATTTATTTGTTTCTGTAAATAATGTATCTGTTATACGTGTGCGTCTGGTAAATGTTTAGACACTGTGTTGTGGATATTAGTCTGCGTAGGTATAAGGGTTCAAACTTTATGGCGGCTCGGAACACCTAAAGTAGGGCTGCGCAGATCACAATTTTTAGGTATCAGCGGGGCGCAGAGGGCCCATCGTTTTGAGTGTATAATGCACAGACCGTCACTCGCAGCTAACCTCAGAGCCGTCATAAAGTTTGAACATAACTATACGTGGTGGAAAGGACACCGACGCGAAAACGGTTAGCACGTATTCAGTACATCATTCAATCAGCAGTATGCATTATCTATGTATACTTGAATTCAGAATCTTAAATAATTTACTTTCATTGTTACCTTAGATTTTTTAATGTCAATTTTGAATTTAAAAAATCCGGAACTCCAAATTGATATTATATTATTTACATTAAGGGGAAGCACAAGGGTGCGACCGCCAAATTCAAATTTTCTTACGTTTCTTGCAATATCAGTGTCTTGGATTGCATGACTTTTTCATGAAATAGTCATTGAATAAAATGAATTGGATGAAATGAACTTAGTGGGATTGATAATGTTACTGATCATAATTCTGTAACTACATACGTGTTACGGTCGCGAATCATGTTTTGTTCAAAATACAGCCTGACAATGACCTGCAAATTGCATAAAACGGAAGAAATTTTGATTTCGCGGAATTGAAATTTCGAAATTTTGAATTTACCCTGGGGATTACACCTTAACAATTAAATGCCAACTTTGTTTTGTTACGATTTAGAGTCCATTTATACAAAATCTGATAATTATTTGAGATTCTGAACTGAAGTTTAGTCATTAGTTATAAAATCTACATTTCAGTGGCGAAGAATACACAAATATCCAAGTTGAATTCCGAAGACATTGCTTTAACTGCCCGACGAAGTATATTACATGTACTTGCACACAAGTTGTCGTACATTTGACCTTGACTGTATTAAAAATCATATGTTTTTAGTTGATAAGTTGTTAATTGGACATTTATAACCGTTATGTTTAAGTTTGAAGAGTATATTTTTTATTCAAATAAATGTATTTTTTGTTATTTAAGTTGGTAGCTTCATTTTCATCCGTACAGGGCCTCAAGTCTTCTATTACAATAGTGTCAGAATGGTCTATCATTGATTTTTGACAAGTTTGGTAATCTACTAATATAATGGCGTCATTATGACTTTCCAATAGTCAAAACTGACACTCCATTGAAAGAAATGGCATAGAATGGTAATCTCGTACATAATGACAAATGAATGACTGACTTGGGCGGTAATCTGCTAAAATTTTGACAGTTGCTTTGATCAGTGACCTACCATTAGATCGTCATTATGCAGTAATTGGTTTTAATTCCTTACGAGTATCGTGTTATCATTATAACAATGACCGACCAATGATCGACCATTATGAATTTAGCAGATTACGAACTTTTAGCAAAATGACAAAGGGATCGTGTTGAAATGATGAATTTATAAAAAATAGCAGACTTGGGCCCCTGTTGCTTCATCCTCATTATTATTTTATTTTGGTTCATGCTTAGCTCCACGGAGAAAAGAAGAGAGAAGAGAGAAAAACATCATTTCAACCCTCTAAGTTCATTTAATCCCATTGAATGAGTTATTCATGAAATAGTCAGTTGATGATTTTAATTATTATAACTCAGTAAAGTTATATTTGTTACGGTCGCGAATCATATTTTTATCAACATACAAACTGACAGTGACTTGCAAATTGCAAAGAACGTAAGAAAATTTTAATTTCACGGGCGACCGTGAGGTTTTCACCTAAGGCGCGAATTACACAGAAACGGTGTAAGGTGCGGCGCAGGCGTGGAATTTATAAGAAATCTTAGGAACGGCGTGCCTGCGCCGCGCAGCTTGAGTGTAATTCACGACATGTCGCCTACGTACATTTTGTATGAAAACGTTTTGAAGCGGCATCATGCCTGCACCGTGCCTTCACCTTACGCCGTTTCTGTGTAATTCGCGCCTGAACCCTTAATTGCATAGAGTTTTTTTGATTATAAATTTTAAAATAAGAAAAATATGCAGCATGTAGAAAAAGTGTCTTTATTATACAAAAAAAAATACGAAGGAAATTTACATCACCATGCATTTAAGAGTTAAGCATTGTAATTTAAAACTTTTGTCGCTATCAAGTCAAGGAAATTAATTGTATACCTTCTACCGACTTGAATTCTCCGTAAATTCAAATCACCACAACACTTATTTTTCAGTAATATGAAATGGCTATAACACGACCAATTGATATAGTGGGTCAAGTCAGTAAACAATTAATTTCTTTGATTTTACATAAAATTACCATGACTTGTTGGTTTTGTGAGAGATGAGATCTGTTTGCCGTTATATGATTTATTTCTGAAGAAAAACGGGGGAAAACAATTATCAAATTGAAATACCCTTTGTGTTATAGGCTCTATTTTCGAGGTCGATCTTTAGGTTAAGCCGCGCTTGCCTAGGTTGGTCCGTGGTTGGGTGACCACCTATTACATACCGAGTTTCCTCCGTGCCTCCGAAAGCACGTTAAACCGTTTCCGGTAGTCAGTGGCCCGAAAGTGTTTCTAAAGGGTATCGTATTACCCAGTACTAACTGGGTTGTGGAGGTCAGATAGGTAGTCGCTTCATGTAAAATACTGGTATTCAGCTGCGTCCGATTAGACTGGAAGCCGACCCTAACATAGTTGGGAAAAGTTTAGGCAGATGATGACTCTATTTTTTAAATAAGAAAGGTTAACCAAAAAGACTAGTGGAAAGAAGATTCTACAAGTATGAACCCAGAATAGGGTGCCTGATATAATATTTTAAAAGATAAGCGCCAATCAAAAATATTATTATCTTTTCCCAAATGTTCTAATCTTAAAAGGGTGCTACCAACAAAATGCATGTTCTGTTATATTATATTCCTACTGTAGTCTAGATCTTAACAACAATAAATGAATGTATTTTTTAAATATGCCAACTAACATTATTTTTATTAAAAAAAATATTCTCTATAGCAAACTACATCTACAAATGGGCTATTTTCTTCATTAAAATATATACCTACAATATAAATAGTTTAGTTACGATTGGGTTATACTTATTGATTAAGAAGATAAAAAAAAACTTACTCATAAATTATTCTTTGTTGTAGGTTACTCAGTACAGACTTGAGCGCGGAACCCAAGAACAAAACTCAAGAGTTTGCGCAGAATGAAATCATCAGACTGGCGGCTGAGAGCTTGGCGTTGCAGGTAAATAACTCAAACTTAAAAGCATAATAATACGCTTGTATCCTCCACAGGTGCAGGCATCTACATCCCCACATACAACTTACGTATCATACCTAAGAACACGCAAATCTTACTTCGTGCAACCAGAGTTATCCGCGATATAAACTTAACCGTTTCGGTGCCCAGCACCCAGCATATGGGTCCAACAATAATTTATTCGTGTGCCCACAACCCGTATCTGAGTCTTCGTTGTAATTAGCTATAAATTACTTGTATTTTAAAATTACCATTTTTGAAGTAAGTGACTTGGGGAGTAAGCTGGCGAACGCGTGACGTAAGCGTTACGAAAAGTGTGATCAGGCGAGGCGAACGGGAATTGAGTGGGGGATATAAGCAAGAGACAGCAGTGCGCGCGCACATTTTCTTTCTCTTTTCCTCTCATAGCCAAATAAATAATAAGAAGTCCCGCAGCCCCACACACTAAAGCACTTGGCTTTAGTTTTTTTGCACACCTATTTCTCCGTGATTTTATTAATCTATGTTAAGAACAAATTTATAATTATCTTTTCTACCAACAGGAACGTGTGGACAAGTTATCGGAAAGCTGTCGCCGGTACAAGAATCAGATACGACTGCTGGTCAACAAACTGAAGGAAGTCGGCATCGAAGATGTCAACGATATACTTGATAATAATGGTAAATACACATAAAATCGTGAACCAGTTTCTGTTTCTCAATCTTTTGAAGATAGAATGATGTTTTAGACATATCTAACTGCATTTAGTATTTTGTGGTGATTTTAAGAGTTACGCTATGAATTCTAAAAGCTAAGTCATAAGTCATTTATTTCTTAACAAAATACATTGTGTAGAAAATAACTTAAAATTAGATTAATAAGAATTAGAAAGTAATAATCAAAAATATTAAAAAGTAAATAAAAACAATTACAAATTTTTACAATAATAAAATTAATAGTCATTTAATAAAGAAATATAATGACAAAAGATGAAAATAATAAAATTAATAGTCACTTTATAACCTAATAACTAAACTTAATGCCCCCGAACTGGCGACATGCGCCGGCCAGAGGGATCGCTTCATACAGTTCTACGTCATCGTAACGCCCCACCTAACGCTAGACCCTCGACTTACCGAGGGACACTCGCTTGTCGTTACTTACCGCGCATTCATTTTCATACAAACAAACCTTCTTTCTTTTTTTAATAACGTTGCCCCACACTAGGAATTTCTCCTTTATTATGGGTGCCTTTACAAACATTTAAATTCACATACACAAACAGCCACTACCTGTAGGCCATACAAATATTTGTTCCGTGCGGGAATCGAACCCGCGACACGAAGCGCAGCAATCAATCGCTCAGCCACTGCGCCAACCGAGCGTCGTTTTTACAAACCTTGTCCTGATAAAAAAACGGAAAATAAAACAGCCAAATCGGTCGACCCGTTCTCATATCATGATTCTTCATACATGAGGCAGTTGATTTTTATTAATAACGATTCTTTATTACTTATTCACAGACTCAACAGCCCCTGCAAACGCATCAATGACATTAGAAATGGCGGCGGTGACGCGCAAGAAGGAGCGCGAATACCTCGGCATGTTCGAGTACAAGATACAGGACGAGACACTCATTATCAAGAAACTCATCTCCGGTAAGTTATTGCTACGCTTGCCGAGGTCGCTCTGTGGATGGGTGACCTCCCATTATATACCCCTCCCACTAAAGCACGTAATTACTCGTCATTCGCAGAATCCCGTGAGTGTTACCCGAAAATTGATTTTTGGAGGTCAGATAGGCAGTCGCTCAATGTTAAGTACTGGTATTCGGCTGGATCCAGTTAGATGGCGAAGGAAAGGATAGGTAGATGGTGCCTAGCCTTTCTAGCTGTATAAAAAGTGTAACAAGACCCTTAACGAAGCCGAAACGCGTTGGTTCTTCCCGTCAATGCGATCATTTTTTTTTGTTCAAGACCTTACCTGGGAACCTTCTAGTTACGGAGATATTGGAGGTCAAAGTTCCAACTTTTTTTAAAACATGTTTTTAATGTAAGATTTTTACTTTAAACACCTCCAAGACCCCAGTATACTATTCAATCCATCCATCAGAACAATGTTTTGAGTGCGTTTCATTGAGTCCTACCGTAAAACGTGATTTTTCACCCCAAAAAAAAATTTGTTGCCCAGCAATAATTTTTGCGTAAAGTTACTTAGTTTAATGTTCATAATGGTTGACGGCTTCGTGAAGGGTCCGTTTGCACCCTGTATTAATGCGATTTTGAGCGGGACATTCGATTCTAAACGGTGTTATTTTTATGATCTCCACTATTTAGGATATACATTTAACAATATACATTTTAAAACAACTTCAACTCTATTACCACAGACTTAAAACCCAAAACAGCAGTCACACTCCTCCCCGGTCTCCCGCCTATATTCTCTTCATGATTCACGTCATGCACCTCATAGACAGATATACTAATCAATATTCAACTTTATTCCCACAGATTTAAAACCGAAAACAGCAGTAACACTCCTCCCTGGACTACCCGCATACATTCTCTTCATGATGTTACGACATATGGACCACGTAGACGACGAGCCTAAGATGCATCAGCTCATGAAGGCGGTCAGGACAGCCGTCAAGAAAACGCTGAAGAAACGCGCGGAAAGCGTCGAGTATAACGCGCTGTGGCTCGCTAATATGCTTAGGTAAGTTCCAACGAAAAAACCTGACGTAAAATAACATCATAATAATATCTAAATTCTGTACCGATTTGTAGTGGTTCTAACAAATTTAGTACTATGATTTGATCTTAAACTCGAAATCTAAATTTTCCGAAGATGTTTTTCATTTTTGACATTTCTGAATTAAATTTTTCAACCTCAATTTTCATCAACGATTTTTGAATAAGAACTTCATGATGAAATTTTAAAAAATCTAAGTTGTACATGAATGTTCTACTTTAGTGACTGTTAGCATAAGAAGGTTTGTTTGCTCTTTAGCCAGATATTTTTGGAAGAGACTAGATTTTCCATTTCACGCTGATTGATATCTGACGCTGATATTGGTCCTGTTTGCCTTGCATAGGACATTTCTCACCTCTTTTTCTCTCGTTCTTAAGACAAAATATATGAAAAATAAAGTAGGTAGACAAAGTTGGTCCCAGATGTAACCCTTGTGGCACTCCAGAGGCGATATTATTTACGTTAGATTGATAAACGTTTACAACAACAAAGAAAGATATATCTGCTAAATATGAAATGACACATTCAAGCAAGCTCTCTGTGAGTCTAAAGGCATGCAACTTATAAGAAAGGCTTTTGTGTTATACTTTATCGAAGGCCTTGCTGAAGTCAATATAAATGACGCCAGCCTGGCGACCAGAATAAAATTAAATGTTAATGTCAATAAATTCGCTACATTTTTCTATTCTCTTCTTGCAGACTCCTAAACAACCTGCGACAATACAGCGGCGACACAATCTACCAGTCAGCGAACACCCCTCGTCAGAACCAGCAGTGTTTGCGCATCTTCGACCTGTCGGAGTACCGGCAGGTGTTGAGTGACATCGCCGTCTGGATATACCAGGGTAAGAAACCCAGCCAAAATAAGCCTTTAGCTTTTCACATCTAGTGGATTCCCGTGACCTTCACCAGTTCAACAAGTAACCTTCTTTATGTCTCTGCGGTCCATATACTATCTCTATGCTCAAAATCACGTAGATCCGTTTTTTGAGATAGAGGAATGAACCTAGAATAGTAGATTATACAACAAGAGAAAAAAAGAGAATTTAATTCGAGGGATACAAGAACCGTGATGATTTTTTTCCCCGAATTGTGTACTCTACTTTTTACCATTGACTGCGAGAAAATAAATAGAAGTATAGTATTTATAGTTCTCGTGGATTAATACTAACAGCCACTCGGGTCACTGTTATCAATGAATAAAATGCCCTTTTTTGAGAGGCAATGGTAAAAATGCAATTTTACTTGTACGATGTCACATCCTTCTCAAACCGTAGTTGTTAGGTGTAATAAAATACAATCGTCATCAAAAAAAGGTGCATGCTGTAACTTAGCAACGTCGCAAATATATGTCTTATTTTTTGTTGTTTGGATGAGTTTGTTGTCAATTCGATACTAGACAAAGAGTAGTAGCTATCAAGTTATCTTACTTCTTAGTAATACTATAATGAATGCGAAATTTTGTGAGAACGGATGGATGGATGTTTGTTACTCTTTCACGCGAAAACTACTGAACGGATTTGGATGAAATTTCGCACATAGATTGTTTATAACCTGGATTAACATATAGGATACTTTTTTATCCCTGTAGTGTGTTCCCGTAGGACAGTTATCGAACTTCAAGCGGGCGAAACCGCGGGCAACAGCAAGTTAAAAATAAATTTTCATTGACTCCTCAATGCTGTAGCTTCAAAAGTATTCTATCTTGACTTGATACCCTGTGCCTTGAGGCACTTTGCCGAGCCTGCATGGAGGAAGACGAGACAGCAGCCTACGTGCTTTCGCACTGCCCAGTGGTTGCAACATACAGGGCAAAGTACTTCGGTAACCCAGGTACTCTCCGCGAGATCGTCAGCAACATCAAGGCGCTGCTGGGCTTTCTCGCGCTTTGACGTGGAGTTGCGGAAACCAGCCTGTTATACAATACAATACAATCTTGACTTGATAAAGAAGCGAATTTGAAACCTGACGAAACTTGACTGTACAAGTCGTGAATGTTTGTCTAACAAAAACACATTTCAAAACTTACTTTTATATTTTCTTACCAAGACCTGCATTTAAACATCAAATCTCTTCCGCAGGTCTAATCCACCTCTTAGAGCGTCAACTGGAGCGCCTCATAGTCCCGGCGATCCTGGAGCACGAGGAGATCAGCGGGCTGTCGGGCCCGGCCGCGCGGCCCCCGCAGGCGGGCGCGGGCCCGCACCGCCTCAAGCTGGAGCTCACGGCCACGCACGACCATCTGCACACCTTCGCCGTCGACCAGCCGCTCCGGCTCATGATATTTAAACAGGTAATATTACGCATATACACCGTGACTTTTTAGTCGTCTTACAACGGCAGCCCACTTCATGTATCCAATTACTTCTAAGCATTCATAAAAAAAATAGGTATTTATGAGATTTTAATAATTTAAAAATAAAAATATTATTCAATATTATGACGCATAACGTAGTTAAACCACCCTGTTGTGAGCGATAATCTACTGGACTCGAGCGCTGGGAAGGTATATTCTCAGGTATGACACGTTAACATCATTAACAGGATGTTTCATATTTTTTTCTAGTGTTTATTTATTTTTATGTCGGGCACATTGAGTGGACCACCTTTGTAAGACGACTAAAAATTCACGGTGTATACGCTATGTTGGGGTCGGCTTCCAGTCCAACCGGATGCAGCTGAATACAAATATTTTACATGGAGCGACTGCCTGTCTGACCTCAACAACTCAGTTACTGGGTAATACGATAACCCTTGGTAAGACTGGTTGTCAGACTTTCAAAGGTTAACATAAGACAGCCAAGGACCAACGGCTTAACGAGCTTTCCGAGGCACGGAGGAAACTCGGTATGTATTAGATGGTCGCCCATCTACGGACCGATCTTAGCAAGTGCCGCTTTACCTTGAACGTCGACCCGTGCGGCTGTTATCACCGAGGGAACTCGGTATGTAATAAATAGTCACCCATACACGGACCAACCTTGGAAAGCGTCGCTTTACCTTGAACATCGACCCGTGCGGCTGTTATTATATAGCCACGAGCTCGGCAGGTACAACAGGTAAATTGCTTTGGTGGAGAAATGAATTTCAACTTTTGGCGATCACTTGAACGTTGCCAATCGCTAAATTAAATCAGCCTCGTTGGTGTAGTGTTCATGCGGTCCTGGGTTCGATTCTCGAGTTGAGCAAAGAATTATAGAGTTTTTCAGGATTTTTTCAGTAGCAGCCACGGATTCTGGACTTGTGCCCGGTTGATGTCAATAGGCTCGCTAACTATTATATGAGACTTAAACATAACTGGCGAAATGTGGGTGTACTATTACGTACACCTCTGCCTAATCTTTCGGGGATTTCAGGCGTTATGTTAGGTTCTGAAATTAAATCATTTTCCTTCTCTTCCAGCTATTCTACTACATCTGCGCGTACAGCTTGAACCAGCTGCTCCTCCGGAAGGACCTGTGCTGCTGGGCCAAGGGGCTGCAGATCAGATACAACATCTCGCATCTTGAGACTTGGATCAAGGAGCATCTTGCTGAGTATGGCCAGAAGAGTGTAAGTACCTTGTTCACTGAGATATAATAATATTAACACGTTAACTGCCATGTCAGGCACCGGTGCCTGACAGACTCACTGTCTGTTCAGGCCATGTCAGTCACCGGTGACTGACACCAAGCATCAAATTCAAATGACCGCAGTGTGCCGCCTGGCACGTTTACAGTGTTCTTTTCTATTAAAAATAGATGGCCCCAAGAACATATTCAACATGGTGTTAGAATTTTTTTTATCAAAATAAATTGAAAGGGACCACTTTTTATACATAATTATTCAATTTGGAGGATACAGTAAATATATCTTGGCAGTTAACGTGTTAAGCTATTTGAGCAAATCAAATCTAAAATCGATTAATTAATATAAGGATGAGAATCAACACTTTTGAACACGCTTTTATTAGCTTCACCTGTAACTAAGTAAAAAAATCTTAGAAGTAAAATTTGACCCACTTCCCGGTTTCCCATTGAGCTAAAATTTTGCTTACATGTTTAGTTTGAATGACAATGCATGGTTAGTTATGTGACGCCATATTGTTAGAGCTCCGGCAGCCTGTGATACAGGATTATCCTAGTACAGGCATCATACATTATTATACCTAGATTGTTAATTTTAGACTCATATTGTATTTTAGCTTCTAGGATTCTGAATAAAGATTTATTTATTTATTCTAAATCCAATATGGCGGACTCCCAAACATGGCGGATTCTCAAAGATGGCGGACTCTCAAAGATGGTGGACTAGTAATTTTTTATGCATTCCTCTGATATGAGTATCGAATGAAAGATTTTGCTGATAAAAGTGATAATTTATGTCTTGAAAAACAATAGTTACACGTGTCAATCTCACTTTAAAAAAATATCTTTTTTTTTGTATTTGTTTCTAGGTGGAAGAAATCTTAGGCGTCCTGAAGCCGATAACGCAAGCCGTACAGTTGTTACAAGCGCGCAAGTCGATGCAAGACGTGCAGAGCACCGTGGACATGTGCGCCAACCTCAACGCGATGCAAGTGTGCAAGGTAAGGCTTTCAACTACAGAGTACAAACATTTTACTGCCTTGTGTTACAACACAACTCCATACATGCTGTGTTCTATGGATCCGTTTGATCCTTAACGAAGCTTTCAACCAAGCATTCTGTACATAAAACTAAGTGAATGTACGCAAAAATATCGACATTTCAAAAAAATGCATTAATTTTTTGGGGCTGATTAGCCAAATGGAAAAAAACGGAACCCTTATAGATTCGTCCTGTCCGTCTGTCTGTCCGTCCGTATGTCACAGCCATTTTACTCCGAAACTGTTGGCACTACATAGTTGAAATTTGGAGAGCAGGGGTCTTCTATAAACCGCTACACGGTAAAGAAGTTTGAACTTTGACCCCCCAATATTTCCGTAACTGGGGACTGTTCGAAAGAGATACCGCGGCCCTGGAACACAAAGGGCAAAGAAGGAACATGGATGGGTTTTAGTCAGTACGAGTCTGACACTCCCTTCCACTCCGCCCAGAGCGGGAGGGGTCATTTGATGATTCCCCATCTGGAAAAAAACATAAAATATTCCCAGGTATGGACCAGAACCAAAAAAAAATCGTTATGACGGGGAGCACAACTGCCTTTCGGCTTCGTTATGTCTTTTTCAGCCATTTCAATCGCATAATCTTAATTAAAGACAATAACACTTTTTATCGGTAATTAAAAAAAAAAACAGCCGTTCCATACATTTTGACCGTTTTGACCGACAATTTCTAGGTTCAAAATGATGTAGTGAATACGTTGTAAGCGTTTGTGCGTCGGTGTCCCTCGCACCGTGTATAGTTTTTGACATTTAGGGTAGAATTGGACGAAGAAATTAGGAACAAAATTTAAAATCCATAATTCCTCTAAAACGTAGGGACACTTGACTGGTTTCAGAATCAGAATCAGAACTTTACTTGCTTTGAATGTAGGTACAGGTATAAGATGTTGTACATTAATTAATGAGATCGGCTACTGTCTACCTTACGGCGTGCAAATTATTACACATAAATTAAAATATCAATCAAAATAATCTCGTTCAAATAAAAGAATAATCCAATAACTCATACTCATTCTCCTGTGTCCCCTCTAGATCCTAAACATGTACACTCCAGCCGAGGAGTACGAGGTGAAGGTGACGCGCGAGTTCATCCACGAGATACAGAAGAAGATGCTGGAGAAGGCTGGCACCAACCCCGACAAGGAACCGGTGAGATATCCCTTTAACCTTTTACGCCTTGAACGCCAGAGCATAAATGCACGCGCGTGCCCTCCACGCCAAATCACAATTTCACCTACCATTTTGTCACATATTTGTGTCGTTGGCGTACAGGGCACGCGCTTACTTGTCACGTATATGTGACAATGGCTATACTGTTTGGATGGATGGATGGATGTTTGTTACTCAATCACGGCTGAACGGCTCTGGATGATACTTGCCACAGATAGATAATAGTCTGGAATAGCATATCTAGGCTCCTTTTTTAACAATATGTTGGCCATTCGTTTAAAGACTGAAACAATGATTAGATCGCTAGATTTCAGTTCTAACTTTGTTACCCCATGGCAGAAATAGACAAGAGTATTTTTTTTTCTGGCCGATACTTATTTTTTGGTACGAAAAGAGTGATGATGTGGTATGGATATGTGATGCGGAAGAATGAAGAAAATGTTGAGTATGAATGTAGATGGCTATAAGAGTAGAGGAAGACCAAAGAAACGATGGATGGACTGTGTGAAGGATGATATGGCTAGAAAGGAGGTGACTGCTGAGATGACGAGTAATAGAGAAGTATGGAAGAAGAAGACATGCTGCGCAGACCCCAAATCAATTGGGATAAGGGCAGGAGAATGCTGATGAAATAACTGATGTCCTTTAAAGCAAAATTATGTTTGAATACTGTTAATTAGACTCGAACTAACCAGTTTTTTTTTTATTACAGCAAAACCTTCTAATGGACTCAAAGATGATATTCTCGGTGCAATTCCCCTTCAACCCATCATCTATACGTCTGGAAGCCGTAGAACTACCCGAAGTGCTAGAACTGGAAGGTCTACTCACGAAAATATAAGAAGACCAAGTAGACCAAACGAAATTACCGTCGGAATAAGGTGAAAAGACAAGCCTTTAGTTGTTATTATTTTATTTATGAACTTTTTGTACTGGTCTACTGAAAAGAAGTAGTAGGCCATGAGAAGACCGTGGCAGAAGATTGTGTCAACAATGTTTATTATTATTTTATACAGATTTTGTTCATAGCTAAGAAAAGACATGATATATTTAGAAAACCGTAGAAATAAGAAGGTAAATATGTTCAAACAATAAAATAGTTGGTCTTCTTAAAAAAACCTTGGTCTTTTCACTAGAAGACCGAGTAGACCGTAAAAGACCATAAGAAAAATTACTTTAAAACAATAGCTGTTATTATTTGTAAATGTAAAAAACGGTCTAACTGCAAGAATTTGTTAAAAATAATAGATTTAATAACACCATAATAATAGATTTACATTAGTTTCACATTTTATAATAATGTTTAAAAAGGTATGTGTCCATTTAGGATTTAGTTTTTAAAATTACCGATACAGGCTTTTTGTATTTTTTTTTAAATTATGGCTGCCTTGAAAGTAACATATTATATTGCTCCACCCTTGTATCACTTTCAAAACCACAATGATCTTTATGCTACTAGCCATAAGGTTGTTGTTGCGTTGCTATCATTGGCAAGTTTGTAAACATAATAGTGATATTTTTTTTTATGCCAATGGACACAAACTTTTGGAATCATGGCTTGCCTTTTATACTTCAAATTAGCTCAACTTTTTCGTTCCTACATTTTTATTGCCATACGAAATAATTGTTCAATATGGTGCCATTATTATATTCTTATTAATTGGTGTTAAAACAATTTTATAATTATTATACTCGAGTTACACTTACATTCCTACATATTATTATTATTGCTTTATTTCTTTTAATATGATTCTGATAATTTTTCGCGGGTTCCGTTTTATACAAATTAAATCTATAATATAAAAAGTATATTTAAATTGAATGTATGCATTTACTTAAATTGTTTGATAGGCATTTTTACATATTATGTATCAATACAAACATGTGTGAACGCCGATCACTGACGACAAAATATTTTGTCTTTTTGCAATCGTGTCGTATTGAATACTACAATGCATTACCGTTATTAATCATTTGTCGTATAGCGATCGGTGATCATCTATACAAAGTGAATTAATTATATTGTATTCAAAATTAGAACTAATCACGAATTACTAGAGTTCATTATGGCTTAAAGAGATAGATATCAGCAACCGCAGGAATAATATAAAAGTAGTACAGTTAGTTTATGACTCTTAAGTTAATTTCTATTGACTTTTGAGTTTTTGTGAGCTGAGATATAATAAGAAAGAAAAAGCTTTTTTATCTTTTGTATATTTCTTCATCTTACAAAATATTTTTCTTTATTAAATATTCATCGGTTAGCCTCCTCTTTTGTGTTCCTGTGAAAGTATGTAACTTTGATAACTGATAATTGTTATTTTTAAAACATAAAATGAACATACCTGTCATTATATTTTATTCTTAATTAAAAAAAGTATCAAAACTTTAAATGGAAGAGACTCTACGCATACTTAAAAAATGTGAATGTTTTTAAAAGAGTTTTTCTTGTGTTTGCCAAAAAAGTCATTAATCAGCAGCTTCCATTAATAAGTCTTCCTTTTGATAAAATAAACAACGATTCTTTAGTCATTCTAATTTATTGTGAGTTGGCTTACTATATTTTTCAGGTCAAGAAAACCTTATATTTCTATCTCAGCCATTCCTATATAAATTAAGTTTTAAATCAACGAAGTTAATTTGTTTTAAATTAAGGTTTATAATTTTTTATGATAAATAACTCAGTTTTATTTTTATTTATACTGATTAGTTCAAATTGTTCACCACTGTTGGACACCACATTTTTTTTAATGATTTTCAATCAACCTCTAATTTTACTACTACATAAATTAACAATGATTCAACCGAACATTAAGAAAAACCAACCAATCTTAACAAGAGGTATCGTGTTAACCAGCAGCCGAGTTGTGGAGGTCATATAAACAGTCACTCCATTTAAAATACTGGTATTCAGTTGCATCCGGTTAGACTGGAAGATGACCCCAACCAAGTCGGGAATAGGCTTTGATGATGATTAAGGAAAACTAAATTATACTCAAACAAGCTATTAGTGTTGTTTATAAACGTTGTTAAAGATATAATCTATATTGCTTTAAGCTCATGCAGCTATGGCATAAAGGCATCTATCTATTCGATCATAAGAGTGAAAATGGCAACACAGACGCTGTCTGCAAAATCTAAGATAGAATAGTATATTGAAAATTCGCACTGCCGAAATTGAACCTTATGTGTCTCATGCTTAAAATAATATATGTGTTCGTCGTGAATAGATTCCTTATATGTATATAACAATGTTGATATATTAAATGTGGTAAAATTGTGGTGAATTGTCGATTTGTCCAAAAAAGCGCTGTATTTGCTGAAAATACGTCGAAATAAAAAAATGCTGCAGCAGCTTTGTTGACAAGCGTTTTGTGTCATTCCATTATATTTAATTTAATGTTATTGTAGCAAATAAAGTTTATTAGAGTATTGTTGTATAGAAAAATTATAGTTGATTTTGGAAAAGTTTCAAAAATATTTAAAACCTTCATATATTTCAGATAGAATCTGCATTTTTTGATATTGCAAATATCACTTCAGAATCCACGTTATAAGCCTTAAAAAAAAACAATATAACTACGCCTGTAATCCCCGAAGAGTTAAGCAGAGGTGTAAATACCTACAGTACACCTTAAAAATATTCTTGCAACTTTTTCAAAAAAATATGTGGACTCAATAAATAATAGAGAATATAATTAGATAATATTAATGTAGTTATAAAACAGTGTTACCATTTGCGCTAGGTGCTTTCGAAGCTACACTATATATTTATTATTATAACTGCTGGTTCGAACATGTGCTGAAAAACACTGCGCGTTATATATGATGCCCAGTTTCTATGACATATAAAGTAAAACTTCAGAACTAAAGTTGACAAAGACCTGCCTAACTCCATAAAGCTCGCCTAATGACTTTTAGTTGATTGGTTAGATTAAATGCGGATGCCAAACAGCATAAATCAGGAAAATTCATGAATAGATCTTTTCTCTTTGTCTGGTTTCTTGAAACTTTCAATCAATATTATATTTCGCAGGTTTTTAGTACGTGTTCAAATTAGCTGCTAGACTAGTAAACGTCATTCCACTGGCTAGAAATCATCTGTATATTTTGTATAAAATGACATGTCACATGAGATAATATCATATTCGTTTTTGGCCAATAAGGTGTGTCACAGATGAACGATACTTCATGTCGATGACCTTAGCAAACGATGCCGCCTATCGTTAGCCATTGCCGTCGATTTGAAGATAGTGTCGTTTAATTGTGAGCAGCCGAAGTGTGTTTTGCTTCACGTTAAATTATATTCGAAGTTGTAGCCTGATGTTAATGAACGTTCATATTTGTCGTATCATATTAATCGTTTATAGTATACATTTATTGGTGTTGATGACAGCTGGTATTATGTTTAAAATAGATATTAAATAATAGAAATACCGTAGTATTTGAAATAGTACGTTATTACGCAAAAGCAGGCACTAAGTACTTATTTAGAGAATTTTATAAATCAGTATTTTGTATGTAATCGTTATTATTTATTTATTTATGTGTTATGCATTTACGACATACGTTAATCAGTTTTTTCTTCTTTATGTAAATTTTGTCGTATTCCTTACTAAAAGTGTAGTAGTGTGATATTTATGAATTACTACTCCTTGTTGTACTTAATGTATTAAAAAAATAGAGAAATATATTTATGTTGTGTTGTATTGTATTGTATACTTACGTGAATTATATTTATTAGGTGCTCAAGTTGAAATTATTCGAGTTTATAAATGCATTCCAAATATATACAAATGTACTTAATTCGTCAATTTATTGAAAATGTTATATGTATAATTCGTTGAAAACTATATCAATGTAATTTAAAAAAAAATGAAAGTAAAGGAACAAAAAAGTAATAAATGAAAATTAAAAAAATCGATTATGAATATTGATGAGCTATCCTAGCATTTATGGAATATTTACTACAAGTTAGTAAATAATAATATTCGATATGTAACAGCCTATCTCGCTAGCAGCTACAAAAACAATGCCATAAGTTTAGCCTCCAAATTAATGTTTGTTTAAAACGTGAGTTGCAAACGTATGCTAAACTTTTGGGTTTCGGATATTTAAAAAAGGGTAGTTTATCTGCAATTAATATACTGCTTCGAAAAACGAGAGAGAGTGCAGACAAGTGGCAATACTTTTCCAAGCATAGTAGTTTCGTATTTATACAACTACATTTGACAGGTTTAACCTAGACTATGTGACCAGTAATCTAACTACTGAAAACTGGATAATCTAATATTAAACTATGAAGATTATGTTAATACAACACATTTTTGACGTTCCCATCATCGTTATCCCTGATAGTCACTTGTCTAGGCTCACAGGAAAAGAATTGCTATGGAAAAATAGTGCGTAAGCACAAGGAAAATGTTTAAAAATAGAACCAATTTGCCATGAAAGCCGTGACGGCGTATACTACGCAATGTCATAAAAAAAAATTGTGTCATAAATGCTATGTAAATGTTACAAAGATATTAAACGTGTACGCCATGTTATAAGCGCTATGTCGTAAAAATAATCGTTCGTCATATAGTGCAAGAAACTACACAGACAAAATCATTGATTTTAATCCCTTGTCGTATCCTATACGACATAAGATTAACAGATCTCTGTTGTCGTTTTATTTGAAATAATTATAAAAAGCAATACATTGCATATCTATTTAATTATTTTAGTATATAATTATTGAAACAATCTTATGATTACCAAGATAATTGTGGATTTAAAAATCATAGAGAATTATGTTGAAATTATTTTACGTGTTAACAATGTTTCCTGTACTGTGAGCACTATACATTCCCTATAGATGTTATGTTATTAAAATCATTTATTAAATAAACTTTGTTTTTATTTCATCAGTGTGTAGGTATCTCTATGTTGATGGATGGAGAGGGAGAGGAAGACCAAAGAAACGATGGATGGATTGTGTGAGGAATGATATGAAAGATAAAGGAGTAATAATGATAGCGTGACGGTTGACAGAGGAGAATGGAAGAAAAAACGTGTTGCGCCGACCCCAAGTACCTAACATAGGACAAGGGCAGGAAGATGATGTGGAGGTATACCTCTGCCTAACTCTTCAGGGAGGCAGAGGCAGGATATTATGTTATTAATTCATCTATACCGGTTTACCGGCAATAGATTAAAAAATAACTAAAACACTTATTGTAATAAGTGTTTTAGTTATTTTTTAGTGTGGCTGACTCTGGCTTGCCCACCATCACGGATTTCAATTTTGATAACACAAAAAATTAGTCGCTAATTAGTCGAAATTTGTCGCCAAATATCAGAATTTGTCGCTCACTGGTTCAAAAGATATAAGGGTTTATAGGTGGCCGATCTGGAGAGAGTCTCCCCAGCTTGGCCACATTTATATCTCAAAAACTAGGGCACCTAGGGAAGATCTGTTTTCTCCCATATTTAGTCGCCAATTAGTCGGAATCAGTCGCCAAATATCAGAATCTGTCGGTCACTGGTTCAAAACTTATAAGGGTTTATATGTGGCCGATCTGGAGACACTCTCCCCAGCTTGGCCACATTTAGATCTCAAAAACTAGGGCACCTAGCGAAGATCTGTTTTCTCCCATATTTAGTCGCCAATTAGTCGGAATTAGTCGCCAAGTCACAGATTTAGTCGGTGTATAATTAAAAAAAATAATTAATGAATCAATTTCCCCATACAGTGGTACAAGCAAGTACAAAATACTTTAAGTAGTTTCTAGAAAGTATCTATGACGTCTTATGGAGGAACGTTTGTTTCGAAATATATAAATTTAAACTTATTCTATGATTTCAACCCACCAAATAAAAGCTGTATTCATTACCTATAAACAGATCTACAATAAATAAGTAATTATTTATCGAACACAATGTACACTTAGTCGCTGGCAGATAGATCGCTGCGCTCCTTTTCATTTACGGTAAGTTAGAAAGAGATAGATGCGCGTGTACCACAGACGAGCTACTTAGAACGAGTTGCCCGTGACGTAAGTTATAGTCAGCCAGTTTAAAGTGGGACTTATTTTGAATAGTTAGGAACTCGAGTGTTTTATATATTTCTCCTTATAGGTATATCTGTGTAAAGCAACATTAACAAAAAACATAAACAGAGGAAGCCTTTGGATAACTTTGAAATGATACGCTTAGTGTGCATTGATATTTAAAAAGGAAATTTTAAATCAATGTTAGTGTGTTAAACTCTGAACGCAAAAAAATAAAGTAAGTAAAATAATCTAGGTTATTAGGTACCTAATTTGAAAAATGCCCTTTGATGAGATATTTTTATTCCAAAAATAGCTATTTACCTAGAATCTAGATAAATCTCACATTCGTACATAGCTTTGTTTAAGTAGTAGTGCTGCGGCTGACCTACGTAAACATGGCTACGTATTAATAAATTCTGTATCTATTTACGAAGCTTAAAATTCCACTCAAATTACATAGAATCCTACTAGGTAATTTGAGTGGAATTTTAAGTTTCGTATTTCGCTATTACTGTTTTTTTTTTTATTATTATAAAATCGATCTCGCCTGATGGAAAGCGATAGGCAGATGAGAACTAGGATGGAACGAGCTTACCCAGGTGCTTGTTAAGGCAAGGTTAACCCGAGCGCACGTAGGCATTATAGCTTACCCCAGCCCGCGCAAAGAGACTCGATACGTAACAAATTACGCTGCGGAGTAGAACAATGCAGTAAATCAACTTGAATTGATAAGTATACGTTCATTTTGTTTTGTTTTTCTAGGAAGTATTGGTTATACATAGATTAGGAACCTACGTACTGTATGAACTTAAACCTAATTACTAATAATTAAAAATAAGTTCTTAGGTAGACTTATTTATTTTTGTGAATAAGGTAAATTTAAAATCTGATTGACACTAAGATCATGAATACGGGTATGATTCAAACCTACACGCCGCGCGCCATTCGATTTTTCATAAGGGTGCGAAATCTTCGTGTCCTGGTATAAAACATGAAGCAGTAGGTAGGCACACTTTCTTTAGGCGAATATTGTATTACAATTCTTGAATTATTAATTATTTAATTAATGAAATAATATCAATAGTATAATTCAAGAAGGGTTAGAGGTACCTATAAATGGTTATTTTGTGTAAAATTTAATATGAAGCGTCGCCCGCCTAGCCTTTTCCCAACTGTATTGGGGTCGGCTTCCAGTCTTAACCGGATGCAGCTGAATACCAGTATTTTACATGGAGCGATTGCCTATCAGACCTCCACAACCCAGTTAGTACTGGGTAATACGATACCCCTTGGTAAGACTGGTTGTTAGACTTTTTGGGCCACTGACTACCTAACGACTGTCAAAGATCTACAAATGACACCCGGGACCACCGGCTTAACGTCCTTTCCGAGGCACGGAGGAAACTCGGTATGTGATGGGTAGTCACCCATCCACAGACCAACCTAGGCAAGCACGGCTTAACCTAAAGATCGACCCGAGTGGCTGTTATTATTTAGCCACGAGCTCCTCGCGTGGGTTGTTAATAAATAAATAAAACGTTTTGTTTTGTTTTTAGTCAAATAGTTACACTTACTAATAAAAGTAAACACTTTCCAAAATCAAAACATTTATTGAAATAAGTGTTTTGATTTAAGTACGCCAGTTACAGGCACTTTTGAACTGTCGAAACAAAGATAACAATAAAATTAAGCTACAGTCCCAGTCAAAAGGCATAATAACTGTGAAAGAACTGTAGTTGCCCATTCCAAAGCTACCGAAAATTATAAATAATATTTGTACGAAATGGTCATACTGTCACATTTCTACACTACGGCCACGATTCAAAATTCAAATTCGAAATCATAAATAGCGGTCGCGGTCGTGACGGTGGCGAAATGAAGAATGTAGCTGTCGGTGACGTGTCGTCGAGTCGGTAGGTATCGATAGGCATCGGTGTTGGTTTCAAGCAGGGTTGTCCAATGAAGAAACATTCATTGATTTTTTTATTGAGAGATATAATATATACCTAACTAGCTGACCCGCGCAACTTCATCTGCGTCGTATAAGAGAAAGAGCCAAAGCAATAAATTTTCCCCGTTTTTGCAACATTTTTCATGTTCCGCTCCTATTGGTCATAACGTGATGTTATATACCCTATAGCACTCAGGGATAATATACCTTTCAAAATCGGATCAGTAGTAGGTACCGGAGAATATCCCTAACATCCAAATTCACAAACTTTATCTCTTCATAATATTAGTACAGATAGGTATCCAGGTACCTACATCTTTGACTAAGTAGGTCTCATTATCTGTAAGTACAATAAGTTTAAGGTAATAAATCATTTTATATTTCGACATCAGAAGTTTTATTATTCTAACCTAAATTAAGATAAAATAAAAACTCAACATCCGTCCTTACAAACTCTACATAAAAAACACAACACACACACCCACAACACAACACTCACAATCACCTCAAAATACACACGCATACACAACACACATCAAACCACCTTTTTGGAAAATCTATTTTATAAAATAATTTGATTTGGTTTTGATTTATTATTTCTGTACATAAAAAGCGATTAACTGAAAAATGTCTAACCGCTCATAACTCTGAGAAGAGAACTGTGACCTGAAATACAAGCTCCGCCTAGCTCAAGCGCAGTCGATCATATTTATTGGTTATGCTTAATTCTAACTGCATTTAAATACCTACTGTTCAACATGTTATATTTCTAAGGAGCAATAAATACTAACTTATTATTAAACTTATTAAACCTTAATAAAATAATTACCATTAATGCTCATATTAGGTATCTAAATATTTACATCTTTGATTAAAGATTATTAGGTAGGTATTTTTTGTAACGTATTGTAGTGTATTTCAAGCAATGGGTTGATACTTACAATACGTTTTCAACGTTTAAGTATTTTAAACGTTTTGCTAAAGGTACGATAATTTTAACTTATTTTATTATTCTAACGTAAATTAGAGCTTAACATTGTAAACTGGTAAAACAGTTGCATGCGACTGTACAACTTGACACCAAATAGACCAAGAGCAAGGTTTAATGTTTTCAAATAAGTTTAAGCCACTCTAACCAAGTAATTTAAAATATAAAAACATGTATTTAATTGAGAATTTGTCTCTCTCGGACATTTTTAAGGACTTTAGACCGATAAAACTAGAAGTATATTACACATATTAATAGAAATATTTTTTCTTGGCAATTTTTCGTGAACTCTTTGATCTAGCTCTTGGACTATACCTTAATAATTGGACTCATTATATCTTCTTAACTAAGACCCGACTAAATCTGTGACTTGGCGACTAATTCCGACTAATTGGCGACTAAATATGGGAGAAAACAGATCTTCGCTAGGTGCCCTAGTTTTTGAGATCTAAATGTGGCCAAGCTGGGGAGAGTGTCTCCAGATCGGCCACATATAAACCCTTATAAGTTTTGAACCAGTGACCGACAGATTCTGATATTTGGCGACTGATTCCGACTAATTGGCGACTAAATATGGGAGAAAACAGATCTTCCCTAGGTGCCCTAGTTTTTGAGATATAAATGTGGCCAAGCTGGGGAGACTCTCTCCAGATCGGCCACCTATAAACCCTTATATCTTTTGAACCAGTGAGCGACAAATTCTGATATTTGGCGACAAATTTCGACTAATTAGCGACTAATTTTTTGTGTTATCAAAATTAAAATCCGTGATGGTGGGCAAGCCAGAGTCAGCCACACTATTTTTTAATCTGACTTCTTGGCTGACTTAAGTCATCGGCTTTAAGTCGCCAAAACTATCCACACATAAAATTCAGTTTGTACTACAAGTTCTTTGACCAGTAGTTTTTGAACAAAAATTCGGTTCTGAAGCTTTGATGTATACCTATGCAAGTGATGCTGTTGATTACCTAATCGTGACCACAGAATAATTATTGATAATAACGGTAGATATCCCGTAAGTGACAGTATAAGTTTAGTAAACCGTGAAAGCTTAAAACTTAAAACAATATTGTTATTCATTTCTCAACATGAATGATGTAACCAAGATTTTGTAACACTATTTTGATTTAAAAGAGTGTCCATGGAGTTTCTTGCCCTTTATTCTCCATAATCTATGCTTTGGAATGTGCAACTACAGTACTTTCACAAGTTATTATGCCATGGGACTGTAGCTTCTCTTTTTTTTTGTTTTATTGACATTCAAAAATGCCCGTAATGGTGTCATTGAAATAAATGCTTAGAGTTGAGTTCGTATTATTAGTGGAGACTAGTAATAATTGACCTTATTTCCACTAAAGTTACCATTCTTTATCATTAGCTGTTACTTTCCCAATAAAATAAGAAATTATCAGTCAACACCCCCCTTACCTTGAGCATAGATAGATAATTAGTAATCTACTGTGAATTACGAATGGACATGAGATATCTTAAAAACATTATAATTTATTAGTACCTACCTGAGTTATCTTAGGCCATAGATAATGTCACTAAGCAAGGTAGGTATGTACTGATAATATTTGAGGTGGTTGGGAACAAAAAGTGATTATTATAGGATCATTTTGTCTTCCGTCTGTCTTTTCGTTTTTCAAGACTCTTTTTCCTAGGAACGCTTGGTGATATTAAGCTGAAATTAATATCAAATACTTAGGTCTTCTACCTCTTGGAGAGATAACAGATGATTATGACCGTTTATGTCGCATATTTTGCGATTTCACACGTGTACCAAGACGGAGAATCATGAAATTTGGCAAGAAGCTATGTCTTACAGCACATGTAAAGGAAAAAATCTGAAAACTGCAAATCATCATCATCTTTCAGACAGACTTTCAGGCCACTGACTGACCTGTACGACTGTCAAAGATCTGAAAACACCAATTTGTTTTATTTTCATAATAAATTACTTCTGACATCATCATCATTTTTATTTTTTTATCAGTATTGTACATTAATCAAATATGTCTAAAAATATAAACAAATATTAAAAAAAATAAAGGGTGTAAATAGACTCTTAACGAAGCCGAACGGCACTTGTTCTCCCCGCTATTGCGATCATTTTTTTGCTCTAGAGTCTAGAGCAAAAAAGTCTAGACCATACCTGGGAACCTTCTAGTTACGGAGTTATTGGGGGTCAAAGTTCCAACATTTTCAGAAGTTTTTTTTTAAAATACCTATTTTTAAGGTTATAACTTTACTTTAAATACCTCCAAGACCCGTTTACTATTCAATGCACCCATAAGCACAATGATTTGAATGCGTTACATTGAGTTTTACCGTAAAGGGTTATTTTTCACCCAAAAAAAAAGTCGTTTCCCAGCAATAATTTTTGTGTAGGGTTACTTAGTTTGATGCGCAGAATGCTTGGTTAACGGCTTCGTGAAGGGTCTGTTTACACCCTGTATATAATTATATATATAACCTTCAAAAGAAATTCTCATTTTTCTCTAAAAAAGCAAACATGTAAATTATCACTTTTTGTTCCGGACCTCCTCATTAGTCATAGATAGATTATAATATTATTAGATAAGTAGGTATATGACGATATTTCGGATTATTTTACCCCGAATTTTATGACGTTTTATCGATATTCGCGCACGTGCGAGATATCAAGGTAGAAGCGTATCCGCGTATACATCATTTACCCAGCCTTTTCCTAACTATGTTGGTGTCGGCTTCCAGTCTAACCGGATCCAGCCGATTACCAGTATTTTCCTTGGAGCGACTGCCTATCTGATCTCCACACACCAGTTAGTTAGTACTGGGCAATACGATTCCCCTTGGTAAGACTGGTTGTCAGACTTTAGGGACAGTAGACTGCCCATCAGTTCCCGACTTAGGGATCCCCATTTTATTAAAATACCTACCAAGTTAGTTAAAACAACCTACTCCTCTATTTAAGAATAAATTATATACCTTTCTAATTAAAAAATGCTATTATGATGTAAAAGACTACCTATTTAAAAGATAAAGATATTATATTTTAATAATAGAATTTAATTGTGCAATATTTAAATATGATTGATAATCTAATTACAATGACATTATTAATTTGCATGACATTATTATTTCTTATAAATTACTGACTCAAATATTAATTGTATGTGTTTGTAATTGTGTGTATATTGACCGCCTATAGCCTGAATGACACTGAACTTAATAAACTCTGAATATGAATAAACTAGCTGTGCCCCGCGGTTTCACCCGCGTTTTTCTCGTTTCCGTGGAAATACCGAGATAAAATATTGCCTATATTATAGCCTCCCTCAATAAATGAACTATTGAATATTTAAACAGTTTTCATATCAGATCAGTATTTCCCGAGATTACCGCGTTCATAACAAACAACCAAACTTATCAGCTTTATAATACAGGGTGTTAACAGACCCTTCACGAAGCCGTCAACTAAGCATTCTGTACATCAAACTAAACACTCTGAGCAAAAATTATTGCTGGGAAACGACTTTTTTTTTTGGTGTGAAAAATCACTTTTTACGGTAAAACTCAATGTTACGCACTCAAAATTTAGTGCTGATGGATGCTTTGAATAGTTAATGGATCATGGAGTTAATTAAAGTAAAGTTAAAATCTTAAAAAGTGGTTTTTAAAACAAAACTTGTGAAGAAATTGGAACTTTGACCTTCAATATCTCCAGAACCTGTGGTTTCCCAGGTATTGTCTAGAAGAGGGCAGACTATGTGGTTTTCGTTTTCGTTAAGGGTCTTTTTACACCCTTTATTAAGAAAAATATAGATTAAGTTAAATTGTATAAGTCGCAGGCAATAGCTGTCTATCTGTTCGACATTCAGCCAGACACATAAGAATTACGACTACAGGCGGGAGTGTCCGTCCACTTTAAACCGGGTTAAAATATCAGGGGTATAGAAACAAAACTGGTTATGTCCTTAGAAAAAAAAATCACAGTATATAAAAAAAACGTATCATTTGTATTCCCAACGCTTTACTGCCACATACTAAATTTAAATAAATGAAGAGTAACGTTCTCATTACAATGGTATCAAAATATTGTGCATACTATAACAGAATTAAGCAAAAAAATTAAATAATTGTTGGACGTAACCAGTTTTGTTCCCAAGCACTGGACATAACCTAGTTTGATACCAAATTCTCAGGACTTAACCACGTTTGATTCCAACACGTTAACAGGGTCGGATTTAGGAACTAGGACTTAATAATAAAATAAAGCTTATTTTATTTAGGTAGGTAGGTACCTACATATTTTTATTAAAATTATTAAATAATTAGACAGCATAGAATATTTCTTAAACCTAACTTAAATTAATAAAAGTGGTGCCTCTTCTCTGGGTTCGCATTCTAATTCTTCCGCGTCATTTATTGCTTCACTGGGTTGGATTTCAGCATTGTTCACAACATATGAATAAAACTGTAACTCCTCGAGATCCTGCCAATTTTCTCCAAAATGTTTTGAAAGCAAAGTCTTTACATCCCTGATTTTTAATTGTTTCACAGGTATATTTGGATGTATTACGCTAGGATTGACCATATTCATCAGCTTACCTTGCCTGCAAACATTTTCATATTTTGCTATTTTAGTTTTATAAAACCTTTCCGACTCCACCAACACATTTCCGGCCCTCTTTGATCTTTTTATGAAAAATCTTTTGCACTGTGCAAACTGCACTTTCCATTGCCCAGGAGGCTTTATAATAGTTTCTGCTTCCTTTTTAAAATCATATACGGAAAAGTCTTCGCCCACTTTTATGATAGTCGCCTGCTGTGAAATTATATCCATATATTGGTGTGGTGATAGAATTGTGTCCATTTTAAGAAAAGCCTTCTCGCTGTTTCCGAAAACACGGTCTGCGGGCAGATAAGAGTGGCCAGTCACTGGAAACACGAGTTCGATGCTTTTGATTGTGGGTTGTTCCAAAAGCCACTTACAACACATTGTAATCATGGTGGAATTTTTATTTTGACCTCCACAACCATCTGAAATTAGTCTGACAGTTTTTATATTGGTCAAATCACATTTGTTCATGTGGTTGTAAACTGCAGATGCTATTGTGTTTGAATTTTTTGCGTAGGTGTTTTCTGTCCAAACATTAGCGAATACGTTGTTTTTATTTAGCGGTGCTTTGGAAGTTCCTTCTACGATCGTAAAATTGTAAAGGTATAGCTGTCTGCTGTAGTAACATGATTGATCTGGAACTTTAGGCAGGTTCAAGTTCTTTTGACAGTCATATGAAATTATTTTAACACCTTCTTCTTCTGTCTTCAAAAGCGAAAAAAAAGCTTTTGCCCTTAAGCTATGTACTCTTTTTTCTACCCTCTACTGGTCTTTCTTCCTTTTGTCTTTTTCTGTTTTTATTTTTTCTAGAAGCTGTAAGCACGTGGAACACATGTCTGTTTGAGGACTGCCAAAACCTATATTGTACTCCGTGTTGAAAATGTGTCTAAAATAAGACTCTTTTGCTGGGTCTGGGCATGAAGACTTATATAGTTTGTATAATTTTCGTATGTTCAGTTCGCTGGGCAAATATTTGCGGATAGAAGATTGACTACGGCAATAGTGTGGTTCGGAAACCTCTAGTTTTTGTATAAATGCGTGTATTGTTGTCTTTTTGTCCCTATATAAATGGCTTTTGTGATCTCCTCCTCGTTTTTCTACAGGAAACTCACCAGTTTCAAAAGATCTTGCAACTAAATTTACAACGCGTCCTTTCTTTAAACAAAGAGCTGCTAAAAACATTTTTTGGCACACATGTACAGATTTTCTGTCGACTTTTATATTATATTTTATCGTAAACTGCTTGGTGGCTTTCGAAGAGGTCTGAGTCCTAGGTCTTTTTCTTCTTATAGGAATCGCTTGGCAGCATTTTAAAATAATTGCATCTTGATAAGATTTCTTCGCATTTTTATAGAATGCCGTATTAAATTTGCGCAACACAAGACCCGTAATTTTATTACACTCAAATGCTTTGCTTTTATGTTCGCAACGTGGTATTCTTGGCAAAGTCTTTGCAGTATACCTAAAACAAAATAAAAATGGGTTAGAACAAAAAACATTCCTTGGAATAAAATATAGTTAACGAAAAATAATCAACATAAATGATCCTTTACAAATTTTGCGCAATTTAGCCTTACGTTGTTTTTCATCATGCATAAAAAAAACATTCGTCTAAAGTTTCGCATCAGTCAAAATAACAGCCATAATTTTAGACAACATAAAATAATCTTGTAACATAAAACTACTATTTTCATAAAATAATAACAAACAGTCAGGACCAGGAATGCGGCCCTGGAAAATTCAAACTTACCTCAGTTTTTTTGCTTGATTTGCTTTCCATTTTTCGGGCTGTGGCGTTCGTTTTCTTGCATTATTTTTACCAACAGGTGTAGGATTTATATTCATTTTGAGGATTCACAATAGATAACACACTAATATTTGGTAAATATTATTAAACATTGCACAAAAAAAACGAGCTCTTTGCAAAGAATCTAAAGAGCGGCCATTACTGTTTTGTTTCAAATGGAGCACTCCCATTGGTTAATTTGGACGTAACCAACTTTGAAACTCAATTCAAAGGGACGAAACCAAGTTTGATACTAAACCTATTTTTATATTCAAAATTACTAGCAACAGAGCCATGTTTGATACTAAATTGTTTTTTGAGGTATTACGCAGTCCCGAAATGAAAATGTTACCATTAAAAAGACGTTTTATAAAATTGGTGGACACAACCAATTTTGATTCTATACCCCTGATATTATTTTAAAGTACTTCTGAGTAAATTATATTTTTCGTTTTATTTTCTTGTGGCAGAAGAATATATTGATTGTTTCCGCAACCTGATCTTGACAACGCGACATAAAGGGTGTAAAAAGACCCTTAACGAAGCCGAAGGGTACTTGTTCTTCCCGTTATTGCGATCATTTTTTTGTTCTAGACCATACCTGGGAACCTTCTAGTTACGGAGATATTGGGGGTCAAAGTTCCAACTTTTCCACAAGTTTTTTTTAAAATACATGTTTCTAATGTATTTTTTTTACTTTAAACACCTTCACGGCCCCCCTATTATTCAATCCATCCATCAGCACAATGTTTTGAGTCCGTTACATTGAGTTTTACGGTAAAACGTAATTTTTCACCCCAAAAAAAAAAGTCGTTTCCCAGCAATAATTTTTGCGTAAAGTTACTTAGTTTGATGTACAGAATACTTGGTTGACGGCTTCGTGAAGGGTCTGTTTACACCCCGTATAGTTGGCCGTGCGAAAAACAGTCTTGCCGTAAATCTAATCCTACATATTTAAATGTTTGCCCCTGTGATTTATTTATCGTTACGGCAAAAGATAATTTAATTGGGAATTGGACTCTTTTAAAATGAAAAGGCAAATCATTTGGAATCATTGGGATCCGAGGTATAAGTACTGTTTGACCAACCGCTGGACCAGTCAAAACTGTTGCAACGATCACGTTATTGCGAAGAAATTTAACCTGAAGTCGAGTCCCGTTACATAAATTTGGTGGCTTAAGATTTCTAATTAAAATAATTGAGGCACCAATTTTTAACTTGAGAGAATGTGGGGGGAGGCCACTCGGGTTTAAAGAATTAAGAAATTCCTGTGGATAATGGACTGCATCTTCTTGATCCATTACATTATCAATAGAAGTGTAGGTGACTATATCCCCTGGAAGCAAGCGCGGCCTCCTCGTCTCGCGCGCCGCCGCGCCGCCAGCGTCTCGTCTTGCTTGCATCAAGCGCGCGTGGATTTCCTTAGCAGAGTTATTTTAGAAATGTATTTATTATACTCTTCAAAGATCTTATACTTACAATCATCAACAAATATATTTCGAAAAAGATTATTACAGGATTTTATGTTGATAAAAAACTCTATGGCCCATAACTCATTAAAAGGTACCAACTCTTAACATCTTACACACGTGATAACTTTTAAACGAAATATTCGATTGAGATGAAACAAAAAGTATTTTACTTCTACATAAATACTCTTGATAACATAAAGCTTAATTTCGATAAAGATTAATATTACGATACATATTTAACGTAGTTTTTTTTTCTTCAGACGATTTAATAATTATTTTGAACACAAAATCGGTTATTGTGATTAAACCATGATAGCTAGATATATGTTCTCGCGGACTTTTTTGTAGGTCTTAATGGGATCTACAAACCCGTAGTACATCATTTTGTTCTATTGTCAATAGTTTTTGCAGCGCACGCAAAAATAGGTTTTTGATTTTACACCTTGTGTTACAAAATAGCAATTTTATTACGGATCCCTAATTTTGTAAAAAAAAAAAACATAGCCTATAGCCTTCCTCGATAAATGGACTACCCAACACTGAAAGAATCATTCAAATCGGACCAGTAGTTCCAGAGATTAGCGCGTTCAAACAAACAAACAAACAAACAAACAAACAAACAAACACTGCAGCTTTATAATATTAGTATAGATTATAATCTCATAATGTTCCTAACATATTTGCACACCTGGCATGGTTATAATACAGTGTACCTTATGACCCTTTTGTAACATCCTCTCAACCTGTGTTATGCAAATAAATGATTTGTATTTGTATTTGTATTTGAACAAATTGTTAGCCACGTTAAAGTCATTCATCAACTTATCCCAATTTATTTGTGGTAGGCGCAGCATGTCTTCTTCTCCCATACTTCCCTATTACTCGTCATCTCAGCAGTCACCTCCTTTCTAGCCATATCATCCTTCACACAGTCCATCCATCGTTTCTTTGGTCTTCCTCTACTCATAGAGCCTTCCACATTCATAGTCATTGCTTGAAAGAAAACTGAATGCCTTTAAGAATGACTTAAACCCATATATATTATGTCTTCTTCTTCTTTCATATAAATGTTTCCCCACACTAGTAATTTCTCCTGTATCGTGGATGCGTTTACAAACATTTAAAACTCACATACATAAACAGCCAGACCTGGAACAACTACCAGTAGGCCATACAAATATATGTTCCGTGCGGGACAGGAACCGGCAATACGTAGCGCAGCCATTCATTCATTCGCATTTGTATGTTCCGATACCAAAAGATTTTTAAGTTACCCCATACTAGGAATTTCTCCTGTATCGTAGGTGTCAACATATAAACTCACATATGTACATAAACAGCTATTCAATACAAGAGATTGTAACATAAAACGGATATTTTAGACCGTTTTCTCTCCTTATAGAGACATTTCCACTTTCTCCGTGACAAATTTCGATTATAGACTTGTAATCTTTTCCCAAGAAGGATAGAGAAGTAATAAAGACTGTCTGTAGACTAATCTACGATGAAACGGAACTGACCTACAAGTTCAAATTAAATTAGGTAGCGAAACAATACAGGTTTTTTTTTCTCTTTATTAACAAAAAGGGGGTTTTTATCCATACGGATATGCCAACCCCATCGTACCTTATTAACTATTTACAAATGTGGAATACTTACTTACAATGTACCTATTAGAAGGAGAATCATTGATAACACATCCTCACCAAGCCACACAATCTATTTGCAATCGCTGATGTAGGGTTTGCCAAGATGGTTTGAATTAGCCCAACGTCGAGAATGTTTAATTCAAACCAAAGAGATTTAAAACACATATAGAGAGGACATTGGGAATATTGTCATACAATAATTTTCATCCTGAATATTTTCGATTTTGACACACGAATGCTACCTGACAAGCGGGCGTATGACACAGATGACACTAGACAGAACGAATTGTTACTAAGTAGTAACAAGTTTTGGATTACGATTTTCTTCGTCATGACCCGTCAATAGCTCGGAAATATTTAAATGTCTTTGTGTCATATGAATGCGACCTGACAAGGCGACGTATCGCACTGGACTGATCGACTTGTTACTAATTTGTAACAGGTTTTGGAATTGTCAGTTTCTTGGTCTTGTCCCGTCTATAGCTAGTTATATTTGAATGTCTTTGATTCAAACTCTCTAATCAATGATTCCCTTTCATTCTTGCTCCGAACGCACTCCATCAGCAAATGTTGTACATCTTCAATTTTCTTGCATATTTCACAGTTAGGGCACAATGCAGGTGTAATGGAAATCTAAACATGCTGTTCGCAGGTATCGTGCGTCATCATCATCTGTGTAGCCTTTTTCCAGCTATGTTGGTGTCGGCTTCCAGTTTAACCGGATGCAGCTGAATACTAGTGATTTACATGGAACGACTGCCTGGGTTGTGGAGGTCAGATACCTTCACAACTCACTGGTCTGGTCGTTAGACTTTCGGGCCACTGACTGCCTGTAACGACTGTCAAAGATCTTCAACGGCTAAACATGCTTTCCGAGGCACGTAGGAAGCTCGGTATCTATGTGGATTATGACTGATCTTGGCAAGCGCTTCTTAACCTGAAGACAGACGCGTGCGGCTGTTATTATTTAGCCACGGCTTCCTCTTACTACTGCTTCAAATACCTAAATATAATTCAAGTAAGTAATTGAACTAACAACTATTATTCTTTAGCTATAATAACGAACTATATTTTCGACACATTTGGCTTTGAAACTCTAGGACCGTGGGGTCCTAGCTCGCCGTCCGGCCGTTTTATGACGACAGGCCGTGTCGACGGTGAGTTCGTGTTCCACGCGCGGCTCAAAGAGATCTCAGCAATCAGGAAGCGGTCCGCAAGGGCCGATGCCTGCCGGGGCTGCGCTGATGCGGGACTGTTCGAAAGAGATACCGCTGTATGAAGTCTGGATCCGCCCTTGACCCCACATTGAAAATTTTCAAATCATCGCCGTTATCGCTTTGTTTGGCGCCAAGTTCTTCCTCTAACTCATTAATCAAATAATAAGTTATCAAATATCGAAGAAATGAAACTGTTTAACATAAACTACAGTTAAACAGTGACGCAGTTGGCATCAATTTAACTGTTTACACAACAGTAGATGTGTTGAAATGACACTTGTGTCTCATCTCACTGTTTTGTCATTCGATCCGGATAAAACAATGTAGTGTTTCTTATTCGGTAAACACACAACGTAGAAAATAGCAAGTTTCCGCGTAAATCATGTCACCTCTTGGAACGTATCGATCTTTGTCAGGACTTAGGAACGCAAGATACGTCTAAACATATGTATGTATTTATAAAAATTACGAATCACGACGTTCGTATACGCTAATCTCCGAAAGTAATCAACCGATTTCAATGAAATTGTGAATGTGTATGGTTGAAAGATAGGATATTTTGAACCCGATAGGTGGCGCCATGAGGAGGACGGGTAGGTCGCAACCTCACTAGTCCTTACTAATATTATAAATGCGAAAGTAAGTTTGTTTGTTTGTTTGTTACCTTTTCACGTCTAAACCACTGAACCGATCATCCTGAAATTTTGCATATACGTTGTCTGGTGTACAGAAACGGACATAGGGTATTTATTTAATTTATTTATTTAACAATGTATGTACACACTAAATACAGAAAAGAAGAAGGAACAGAAAATAGTACAAAGGTGATTGAATTACAAGCAGAGTCCAACCCAAATTGATTGTTAAATTCTAAATTAAAGCAAGCGAAGCCGCGGGCAAAAGCTAGTAATAAATAAATCGAAGATCGAAATCCCTCCCAGTTCTAAAGTCTATCCTTGATCCTTTATGTTATTTCGATACTGTCGAGGTAGATTCCAAATGCAACGATGCGAACAAAATCAAATCAAAAGTCACTGATTTAAATTAGGCTTATAATCAGGACTTGTTGAACGTCAAAATTTACATTAATTGTCCCTCAAAACGAGCGCCCTTCGCTACGTACATTTGTGATTATGTTCTTTTACATCTACACAGTGAATCGGCAAGCGTAAGGTGGGACGCCCTCAGGCTCGGTGGAGCGACGATCTTCGCGGGGTGGCTGTTAGCAACTGGATAAGAGTTGCCGAGAATTGATTTGTGTGGCTTGCGATTTAAGAGGCCTATGTCCAGCAGTAGACTGCTGTAGGCTGGATGATGATGACATCTATACAGTCCACATATTGAAGCGGTTGATTTACGGAAAATTAAACGAGCGTACAAAATACACTTAGTTTCTGTGAAACAATATCCCTCACACCAAAAAAACCTTAAACAAATGATCCTTCGAGCCGGATTGTGTCACCTATGAAGTTGATTTTCCAAAAACACATTATTTATTTGTTTGTTTTTCTAACATGGGACAAAAACATAACATAAATTACGAAATGTGGGTGTACTATTAGGTACACCTCTCCCTTCGGGGATTACAGGCATGATGTTTATAATATTTGTTTACATGTTTGCAAAATAATTCGTGTATTTTCGGAATGTGCAAGTATAATTCATTACAGACACAAGAGATATTATCCTGCCTTTCATCATAATATATGCCTAGCCTTTTCCCAAAGAGGCTGGAAAGGCCGTCGGCCATATCGGCTTCCAGTCTAACCGGATGCAGCTGAATACCAGTATTTTACATTTTCTCCTACCCTTATAATGCTGAGACTCTCTGGAACAACCCTGCAGATGTCAGATGTTTACGAAAGACGAGTAGCAAAACAATATGTGTAATAAAATAATATTTTTATTATTGAAAACTTAACAGAGATTATTGTTTTGTTACTATGTTGACAGATGTCATAACACAGTACATAAACCTACGCGTGTGTTGAAAATTTAATTGTTATCGTATATGCACGTCATCCACCGTTGAGTAGGCATGCCGTACTTACTTTTATTTTCAGAGGGCCAAAATCAAAATATTTAATTTCACATAGGCCCAGATAGGCATTTATAAAACGTCGACAAAAAGGTGCACGGTTCGGGTTGGTCGTCTCCTATGGAGAAGAACCGGCAAGAAACTCCATGGTTACTCTTTTCATATCATTTGGTATTACAATATTATCACGGTTACAGCATTTGTACTTAAGTATGGGGGGACAGCGTAGGCCCGACAATAAGTCGTTGTTTTCTACAAAAGATGTAAAAAAAGATACAAAGATAACAAAAGTTAACAAGCAGCTGGAAATCTACAAAGCCTACAATGTTCACGCATTCACAAACAATCGGTAAAAAATAATCTACACAAATGTAAGAAAATATTGTAAAATACTAAATTAAATAGTGATGGGTAGCTATAGCCATAACTAGCTAAATAACGGCTATTAACAAAATAGCCACGGTTACGATATCCGTCAACACTATAACTAGCTATTGGCTACTGGCTAGCTAGAATACGGCATAGCGGATAGTAGCCACAGAGTATAATATAACTACTTCGTTTTGCAGCCGTCCCGGTTTTCGGTAGCCGGCTAGCCGGAGTAGCCGAGTAGCCGATAGCTGACTTAACTGTGTGCCCGCTACTGCGCTGAGTTGTGCGAGACGCAAATGCCAACTTCACGCACATCTCTTTCTTACAATAGTTACAAAATAGATTAGAGAAAGAGAGGGCATTATACTTAGTACCAGGCGAAATAATATTAATATACCATGATTTTAGTCAAAAATTGGGTTTAAATCGTTTAAATTATCAGGAGCAGCGCGACATCTGTAGTTTACTTGCCTTATGCCTAAAAGTGACCTAAAACTACAGTCTGAGTCGATGTAATAATTATAAAAGTTTTTTTAGTTCATACCTAAAAATGGAGGTGACTCTATTGTTGATTTTCGTTTTCTAACAATAATAATACGTACGACCTACGAGGGGAAGTCATTTCTTTTCAAAAGATTATAAAATAAAATAAAAAGTAAATGAAAAACGAAATCAAGACATTACCTAACTTATTATTCACGTTTAGACTTGTTGCCGCGGCGAGGATCGAACTCGAATCGCAGGACAGTTGATCGTTATTCATTCAATTCCCTAGTCCACCTAGCTACGCCGCTGCGCCGCTAGCGAGCGCTAGTCGTTATTGTTCAATAGCCAAATAGCCAAAATAGCTGGCTAGCTAGCTGGCTATTCCACCACAAATAACCGGCTAGCTAAGCTATTGAAATTTCGGCTAGTTACCCATCTCTAAAATTAAACAAGTGACACAAATATTGTCATCAGTGCTGTAACTAGTCCAAGCAAAAGATGTATAAACGATTTGAAAACGATTGTAAAAAATCTGATTAGAAAGAAGAGAAAAAATGAGATTGAGAATAGATAGAGACATCCACATAGGTATAAAGGCCTGTATTGAAATCCCAAACTTTACCAAGTAAGGTCTAATCTGATATCTACAGGGTATAAACAGACCCTTCACGAAGCCGTCAACCAAGCATTCTGTATATCAAACTATAGCCTGCTTTTTAATCTCGAAGACTAAATTGACAAGTGAAAATGTCAAAACTGACTTAAATTCTATTGAAATCTATGTCAGTTTGCCATTTGTACTTGTCAATTTAGTCTCCGAGATTAAAAAACAGACTTTAAGTAACTTTACGCAAAAAAAATTGCTGGGAAACGTTTTTTTTTTTGGGGTGAAAAATCACGTTTTATGGTAAAACTCAATGTAACGCACGCAAAACTTAGTGCTGATGGATGCTTGGAATAGTTAACGGGTCATCGAGTTAATTAATGTAAAATTAAAACCTTTAAAAGTGGTATTTAAAAAAAAACTTGTGAAAAAATTTGAACTTTGACCTCCAATATCTCCGTAACTAGAAGGTTCCCAGGTATGGTCTAGAACAAAAAAATGATCGCAATGATGGGGAGAATAAGTGCCTTTCGGCTTCGTTAAGGGTCTTTTTACACCCTTTATATCTAAGTCCTATCTGATGCTCATGAGCCGAGACGGCTGGTTCAGTTTTCGAGGAAATGTATTGAAAATTATATTCCTTCAAGCTTGTTGCATCGCTTTTTTGTCAATGTTCTACATCTGACTGTGATACGAACAAACTGCGCATCATATTTTATGGGAGCCATGATATTATACACAAGATATGTTACGTTCATAGTAATAAAAAAATTGTATAAAAAGTATACTCGTACATAGTGCGTAGTTCGCCCTGCTTGACGCGGACTAACGACAACTAAAAACATATCGATCTGCCTCATTTTTATATGACATCATTTATTTATTTATTTTATGGGAGTATATTCTTAAAAGCACAATTAACGCAACATAATATTGAATCGTGTACAGGTTTCATTCGGAGGTATTTACTATACGGACCTTGTAGAAACTAGTTTCCGTGCCCTTAATCGTTTTTATTGGAATCAAATTTATCAGATCACGATTAATTAAGGACCCATTAATATTAATAACATTTTTAATCTGTGGTGCTAGGCAACTGCGCTTATCCCTTAGGGCATATTGGCCTTGCTCTGTTCCGTCTTCTGATTGATATGGAGGGAAGTAGAAATCATTTTTAACCCCCGACGCAAAAAGAGGGGTGCTATAAGTTTGACCGCAATGTGCGTGTGTCTGTCTCTGGCACCGTAGCTCTTAAACGAGTGAACCGATTGGGATGCAGTTTTTTTTATTTGAAAGCTAGTTTCTTGGCAATTGTTCTTAGATACGTTTTATCAAAATCGGTGCAGCCATTTACAAGTTATGATCTTTCATCTCTTTTTTTTTCGTTGGGGGTTTTTTAATTTAATTTTAATAATCTTCTTAGTTTTTCCTACGCCTCCGCTACTCTTTTCTGATTACTTTCGTTGCGG
Source organism: Noctua pronuba (assembly GCA_905220335.1). NCBI lineage: Eukaryota > Metazoa > Arthropoda > Insecta > Lepidoptera > Noctuidae > Noctua > Noctua pronuba. The sequence goes on along the minus strand of LR999919.1, from coordinate 2,688,292 downwards.
GATCCAAGACAGTTAAATTGTTTCTCCGGGACTTCGTCGAGCTTCATTGTCTCGGCGCTATTCTGGCTTTCAGGAGTTACAATGGTTTGCTAATAGTGTCTATGGCTTGTCCAAAAAAAAAAAACGGCTTGAGTATTCTGTGGGCTATAAAAGAACGATGTTTCTATGTTCTATGTTAAGGGATTTGGTTTCCGCACTTAGTCCTTAAAGTGGACCATTGTACGTGAGCCATGGTGGCCGTTACTCCAACCAGCCCACCTCCCTCCAGAAGCAGATCAAACTTAACGGTCTTCTCAGGACATCCGCAAGGGATCTTGGTGTTCCAAGAGTCTCCTCGCGGATCTGGGTGACGCCGGTGCCGAGGAGTACATGCGCCACCGTTTCCTCCGCCTCCATGCACGCTCTGCACAGGGGACTGTCAGTGATACCTAGGGTGTGGAAGGGTTTGTTCAGTGAGCATAAAAGAACGATGTAATGTAACTAATTTCAAAGTTAATATCGGATAAGCCAAGGTGACGGTTTCAATGAAACGTCTTATAAAACCTAGATTAAGTGGTCAATTAGTACCTAAGCGTTAATGATCAATGTTCGTTCATAATAATTGTCCGTTCTCGATAAGGTTTTTTCCTGAATTGGGGACGGTTAAATTACAAGCTGAATGAAATGGTTTTAATTATACTTATTATTGATGGGGCTGGCCTTATCCGGTGGTTTCAAATCACTAGAATTATTACCTGACAAATCAGAGCGATTCTAAAGCATGAAAATGCCTACCTATTTATGTATATCAGTTTATGTTAACAAAATGGTATTTTTCTTATTTATTTTTTGTACTCTGTCACATTGCTGTCCTATTTGACCCAAAGGTTGACTGGTAGAGAATGCCTTGTGGCATTAAGTCCGCCTATGTACGATTTTTGTATGTACATGAAGTTTAAATAAATAAATAAATAAAATGCTAGACGGCTGTTCTTTTGTTTGTGTAATCCTAACTAATCCTAACTTAATATTATAAATGCGAAAGTAAGTTTGTTTGTTACCTTTTCACGCCTAAACCACTGAACCGATCATCCTGATATTTTGCATATACGTTGTTAGGTGTACAGAAACGGATTTAGGGTACCTTTCACCCCGAAAAAAAGAACTGTTCCCGAGGAAAACAACAATAACATTCTTATGATAGTAGATGGCGCCACGTGTCTTTCGAATGATGATTGAATTATATTTTATAACCCGAATTGATTGTCAAATTCTAAATTAACGCGAGCGAAGCTACGGGCAAAAGATAGTTACTAATTAATAGCCGTTTTAAAATAATTTCTAATTAGTTTGTAAATATGACTGACTTGGTAAGCGGGACTCCTGAGCGTGTGGTCTTTGGTTTGATTTCAGGTCGAGCAAAGAGTTCTTGAGTTTTTTGATCAGGGATTTCTCAGTAGCAGCCACAGAGTCTGTATTTGTTTCCGGTTGATGGCAATAAGATCGCCTTTTAAGTTACATTATCTTAATACACCAAACTGCGCTCCAAAACACAAATTGCTGACGTTGCTCAAAAAGCCGCCAAGCTGAAGTGGGACTGGACTGGCCACGACTGCCGCATGCCCAATGAGCTGTGGGCCAAAATAACCACTTTCTGGAGACCTGACAAAGCCAGAACTCGTCGCGTCGCGGCAGACCTCGTAGAAGATGGCGGGACGAGCTGGACAAAACCAATTACCAGTGGTCAACATTAGCCCTGGATCGAAACAACTGGAAGTCATGGGGAGAGGCCTTTGCCCAGCAGTGGGATGACGTAGGCTAAGAGTATCAGTATCTTTATTAAACTTAAAAATAAATGGCGAAATGTGGGCTTACTGTTTGGTACGTACACCTCTGTCTAATCCAAAAGATATAACAGGCGTGTGATCATGTAAAAAAAGTATTTTATGTTGATTCTGCAAAAATGCGGCAAAAAGTTGTAAAAATCTTCAAAGCATCATTCGTTAAGATAGCCATTGATAAGGCAGGTACGTACAGGATTCAGTTAATAATAAAATAATGCTTTGTTTAATCTTTATTGACGCGCGAAATCAACTAACTCTGTATACAAAATGAAAACGTTTCTACGACTCGTTGCAAAATATTAAACAGTGTGTCTGAGCGATTGGCGCGAAACGGACGCGTCCGCCCTCTTTACCATAGACTTACCGTGTGTTAATTACTTTTTTAATTAAAGTGCGGCAAGAATTGTTATTTGAATTGATTTTTTTAAAGAGGTGCGTTCATATTAGTGTTATTTTCTTAAATTCGTTTTTTGCTGATATAATAGTGTTGTTTGAGTGTTTCTGTTATGTATTAAAGGTAAGCAAGGATTTAATACACAGTAAAATGTTAGTTATAGTGCAAGAGAGTGATCTAACTATTACGTATTTTAGAATATATTAGCGAGATACTGAGAAGACACGTACTAAAGTTGCAAAATCAGTATCGTTTCGTCTATAATATTTTAAAGATTTTTTAAATACTTGTTTCACTTTAATTTACCTACTCTTTTCCTTTATTAATTTTTCTACACATTTAAAACATTTTTTAAATATTTCTTAAAATAAAAAACCATATAAAAACTTTAAAAATATAAAAATAGCGGTCCACCGGTGTCGGGAGAAGGGTCCAAGCTACCGGTGGTTAGTGCTCCAGCGACAGGAACCTCCTCACAATACGAGCCTTATTGAGGAGTACTGCCTTCTGAATCAGGTCCTTGATCCAACCGCCTAAGGAGAGTTAATTTACCTACTCTTTATTAATTGAGTAAAAATAAAAACTATTAGAAATTGTGTCCAAAACTGTGAACCTGGATAGTTGCAGACAAAAAATAATTCAATTCTCACATAATTTCTATTTCATGTTATCACCTAGCTTGTTTTCTACTTATACAATAATTAAACCTATAAAACAAACGTATAAAGCCGCAAAACAGCCTGATATTCAAAATGTTTGGAACACAAAAATATATATATAAATTTTGATTTGTTGATATTTTATAAATATTCATAAAATATTTAACCCTATAAAGGCATGCTCCTCTTTGTTGAGATTTAAAAATAACACACGTAGAAATAAAAAAAACCACGAGTGTGAAATATACTGCATTCTGAACATAATAATAGTGCAATAAGAAAAAGTTTTCGACGAAGTGTATTGAAAAAGAAATTATCCTCAATGGTTCTATAAAAAGATAAGGTTTTATTACATATTCATATCTTGTAAGCATGGATTTAAAAATTATTAATTTATTCAACTCACGCGAATTTATGAGATTACGATAATCCATTAATCTACACAGGTACTTAGGCTTGAAGTTAATATAAAAAATAATCTACATCTTATTACTTTTTATATTAACATAATAGGATAATAAAATAAGTATGTGACATATATGGCTTTTGAGGAATAAGTAAATAATTAAACTGTAAGTCGAAGGCAAAGAATATCAAGTAGTAAGTATCACGAGCTCCTCCGCCAAAGCATAGCTGTCAAAATTACAGTTATTTTTTTTCTTTTGCAATTCGACCGATATCGACTATTCTGCCAGCGTCATGTGACAGTGATGGTTATCGTCGTAAAGGGTGTAACAAGACCTTTAAAGAAGCCGAAAGGCACTTGTTCTCTCCGTCATTGTGATAATTTTTTGTTCTGGAGTGTACCTGGGAGCCTTTTAGTTATGGAGATATTGGGGGTCAAAGTTCCAACTTTTTCACAAGTTTTTTAAAAATACATGTTTTAATGTAACATTTTTCCTCCACGACCCCCGTACTATTCAATCCATCCACCAGTATAATCTTTTGAGTGCGTTACATTGAGTCCTTTCGTAAAACGTGATTTTTCACCCCAAAAAAGAAAGTCGTTTGCCAGCAATAATTTTTGCGTAAAGTTACTTAGTTTGATGTAAGTACATAGTGCTTGGTTGACGGCTTCATGAAGGGTCCGTTTACACCCTGTATATTTGTATGCAGACTGGGAACGTTATGAGGTAATATTATGCAGTTAAATTTAATGTCGTATTGTCGGCACCACTCTGTAGATGTGATGTTATGTTAATCGAATCATCGAGATACGATTTTTTGTTTGTTAAATCTGAAACAATAATATAATAACAATTTAATCTCTCTATCAAGATTTTTAACCCGAAAATATTTAGAATATTTTTGTTAGTAAAATCTTTTCTTGCAAACTCTTGTTTCCAATCAAAGACATTCAAATATTTACCAGCGATAGACGGGACAATTAGTAACTACACGCAAAAATTATTGCTGGGAAATGATTCAACGCGCTCAAAACATTGTGCTGATGGATACATTAAATAGTAAGGGGGTCAGGGAGGTATTTAAAGTGAAGTTATAACATCAAAAACAACTTTTTTTATCCTCCAAACCTCCAATATCTCCGTAACTAGAAGGTTCCCTGGTATTTTCCAGAACAGTACATACAACACAGAACAAGTGCCTTTCGGCTTCGTCAAGGGTCTTTTTACACCATAGATAGGTATTAGATTTTAATGGGTATCTATTCTATCTGATGATTAGATAATTAGGTTAAAAATAGAATATACTTAACTCAAGTACCTAAGACACACCTTCAGTAATTACTGATTTATAAACTCATGAATTCCTACATGCTAATATTATAGAGTCCGGATTATATATCAACATATGCCTAACCTTTTCCCAACAACATATATTGGGGTCGGCATCCAGCTGATTGCCAGTATTTTCCATGGAGCGACCGCCAATCTGAGCTCCACACACCAGTTAGTTAGTACTGGGCCCTACGATTCCCCTCGGTAAGACTGGTTGTCAGACTTTAGGGCCACTGGACTGCATGTCAGTTTCCGACTTAGGGATCCCCATGTTAATAAAATACCAAGTTAGTTAAAACAACTTGTTAGCCGCGCTATCGCGCATCATGCCCTTATCCAAGTTTCAAGTTTATACGGAACCATCGATGCGCGTGTCCAACTCGCACTTGGCCAGTTTTTTTCAGTTAGATTCAGTTAAGATTAAATTAAACACGCTCAAATATACACGAAATGCCAATTTTAGCAAAAATACGCATTATTTAAAAAAAAAACAGCCATAATACGCAAATGCATAATTATGCAATCATGCTTTTGCGTAAAATCCGGTCTCTACTCAATATTGATACTTACCACGTAATTGATTAGACATTATACGAGTGTTTCCCTCATAATTAATGATTACAAATGCCTACTTAATCGTGTAATCAATTAGGGGCGCTATAAGGAAAGGTGATAATCACGAAATCTTATCATACACGAATATGTGTTAGTATTTTTGTTTCTAAACGTGGAAATAAGCAAGAGTTTTTGGAAAAAACTCCGATTGGTAGTTCCAGGGGAAACAAACTATTCTACTTTATTATACAACGTGTAAACGGACCCTTCACGAAGCCGTCAACAGCATTCTTGTACATCAAACTAAGTAACTCTATGCAAAAAGTGAAAATGATATTTTTCTTATTTTGAATAGTAAACGGGTAATGGAGATATTTAAAGTAAATAAAGTAATAACATTTCAAACTAGTATTTAAAAAAAAACTGAGAATAAGTTGGAACCAGGAGGTTCCCAGGTACGGTCCATAACAAAAAAAATATCGCAATGACGGGAAAAATAAATGCCTCTCTGCTTCGTTAAGGGTGTCCCTACACCCTTTATGGCCCTTTAAGGCCGTGTTTTCATGAAAATGAACAATGTTTACTAGAACCGACCATGAAATCGCGACAAAATTATCGGCTGCTACATTTTTCGAGTTATGCGACCAATAATGCGGGTAACAGCGAGTCAAAGAATAACATTAGTCATCCTTTAGGTATTTATTGGCTTTCATTAAAACTGGGTTAGTAAACGGAAAAAAATTAGCGTTTGTTGATATGACACATATGTTCCCCAAAAAGTACCAGGCTGGCATGAGCTCTGGTAGTGGTGGTGGCGGTGGTATGCATTTTAATAATTCTGGGTATAAAAAAATATAAAAAAAGGGTTAAAAAGACCCTTAACGAAGCCGGTTCTCCCCGTCACTGCGATCATTTTTTTGTTCTGCATTTTTGCGTAGAGTTACTTAGTTTGATGTACAGAATGCTTGGTTGACGGCTTCGTGAAGGGTCTGTTTACACCTTGTATGTACGGTCTTCTAGTAATAAATAGCTTCTTGGATTCATGCCCGCCTATTACTGTTCGTAAGGTAAGGTAAGGTATAAAAAAAAAGGCCCATAACTAGCACAACTACTCGTTCCCATGCAATGTTTTTGAGTAATATTTTATTACTTAAAAATACGGTGTGACCAACGGTAACAATTTAATTATTTTGGTTAATTCCCACAGGCCCCACCACGGGGGACCACGGGCGGTGGGGTCAACTGGAATACACCGTGGTAAATTTTTTTTTTCAAATTATAGCTTTGTTCAGATAGGGGAAAAACCTTTATTTTTGTCTAGAAACTAAGATCTAGTAAATATAAAAAAAACAGGTAAACTCGCTAATAACTAAATTACCGACGCGATAAGGAAAAATTTGCTTTAAAAAAATAACACTGACGTTTTTGAGGTTACTTTGTTAAAATGTCAGTAGGTAAGATATAACCTTCATATCAGTGAGTCAGATCAGGTACAAGCTGCAAGTTGTCGTCAGAATCATCATTCTTAGCCCCCGTTCACGACCTCAGGTCATGTGATTTGCAACAAGCGACTCGTGGAGCTCTTGGCTAAATAATAACAGCCGCTCGGATCTTTAGGTTTAGCCGTGCTTGCCTTGGTTGGTCGGTGGATGGGTGACCACCCATTACATTCTTAGCTTCCTCCGTGCCTCGGAAAAAACGTTAAGCCGTTGGTCCCGGCTGTCATTTGTAGATCTTTAACAGTCGTTACATGTAGTAGTCAGTGGCCTAAAAGTCTGACAACCAATCTTACCAAGGGGTATCGTATTACCTATTACTAACTATGTTGTGGAGGTCAGATAGAAAGTCGCTCCATTTAAAATACTGGTATTCAGCTGCATCCGGTTAGAGTGGAAGTCGACCCTAATGTAGTTGGGAAAAGGCTAGGCAGATGATGACTCGTGCGCGCGATTTTCTTGTAATTGCAGAAAATCGCGCGCACGAGTTGCTGGTTGCTAGTCACATGACCCGAGGTCGTGAACCTGACATTCTATAGTGACTTGTTAACCTTACATTGTTTTAGACAAAAACTAAAGAAATTCCTGATAAATAAAGCCTAGTATTTAATAAATGACTTTTTAATAACAAAAATACTGGTGACCACACCTTTAGATAAGCTGTGCTAATGACTGAGTAATTGAATTCCTATGACATCAATAAATAATTTAATTTTAATGAAATCAATTAATAAAAATAACTACAGTTTTGAACCGTTTGGGGTCGAAACACTCGAGTACTTTATTTGTTTAAATCTGACTATGAGATTGAATAACGGATAGATACGTATATTTAAAAAATTGCAACGAAATAGAAACGTGAACATTTTTTGACGTAGTATGGCGAATCTATGATTTAATTCTCTGATCAGAAGTCACTTGCCAGACGGTCCCATTCTGAAGTTATGGCCAGCTCACTGTTAGCTATTAAAAGGCCATTTGATTTCTCGTGTGCCATATCAAACGTCACCTGTTTACGTCTGCAAGTCACGTCGCGGTGACTTGTTAGTGAGTTTGTGACACGGTTTAAAGAAGATCTGTCATTTGTTTTTCCGCTGTCGCAAGACGCGCCATGCGACTTGAAATTGTAGGTCGTGTCCAAGGGGTAGAGCAGTAAAGAGATGTAGGCAAAAAAGAAGGGGCCCCGCATGGGCCGATGCCTGCCGGGGTTTCGGGACTGTTCAAAAGAGATACCGCGGCCCTGGAACACAAAGGGCAAAGAAGGAACATGGATGGGTTAGGGTTTAGTCAGTACAAGACTGACACTCCCTTCCATTCCGCCCTGAGCGGAAGGGGTCACTTGATGATTTCCCATCCGAAAAAAAAAGGGGTAGAGCAGTCAAAGTAAGTCGTTGGAAGTCAGAATCATCTTTCCTAGAATGGAACTGTGCGGTCGAAATTACGGAATTACCAAGTTCCTGGGGGTTAGGGGATTTTTTTAAACTACTTACGTAGGTAAAAGCCCCAACGGAAACCGTTAAGTTGGTACAATTTTCGGACCACATTTTCATACGGCATTTCTTTTAACCATAATGATCAGCGAGATGTTGATGTGTGATTCCAAGTTTTTACCGTAAAATATCGACATAATTGCACTGCCTACGATACAAAAACAACTATTTCATTCTTGGAAAACCACACGTTTTCCTTATTATTAAAAAAAAAATACCTTAACAGAAATCTCTAACTAAACAAGCTTATTTCAAAACAATCTTAGAACAGGAAAATTGCACACAGTCAATGTACAAGACGACAATTTCTTTAATAGATTTTCAACTTTATCTCTAAAGCATTAGGTTCAAGGTTGATTAGGAAAATTTTACAGTTTCGGGTAGCTTGATGTGCTAGCGTCTGTACCTACGTCTACTGCCTTAATTATCATCATTTCATCAACTCTGACAGCTGCAGTTCATGAACCTGGTGTATTCCCGTTGACCCCACCGCCCTTGGTTCCACTGGTGGGATCAGCGGGAATTGATTAAAATAATAAATAAAAAAATCCCATTGTCCCCACCCAGTGGGGCCACGGGCGGTGGGGTCAACGGGAATTGATAAAGTAATTCAAAATTGTTCAACAAAAATGCAGACTTCCCGTTGACCCCACCAGTGGGGTAGGGTAGTGGGGCCAACGAAACGACGTTTTTTGATTTTTCTCGTTGACCCCACCAGTGAAGCCATCCAGCGGGGTCAACGGCAACACACCATCAACCGTATAGCCCCGATAAAGATCGCTAAAATTTTGACAGACTTGTCAGTTATAGTTACCTAAAAACAACTTTATGGTAACCAGCATAAAGTTGAGTGTGAATTGACAGCGATGTAAGCAGTGTAGAGAAACTAACTGTGTAAAGACTGTAGGCATAATAATTTTATTATTGATGCATACGGACACGTGTAACAATCTCAGGGTTTCGTAGGTACTTGTTTAATGTTTTGAATCATTACATTTTTGCAGGACTTGATTTGATAAGATAATATTAGGGGTTAAAGTATGAAATTGCCGATTTGTATGGACGATTTCGTGAAAAGTGATATTTCCATACTAACATTTTTTTATTTTTCTTGGAAACGTCTGAACCGATTATGTATGATGCAATTGCAAACAGTTAGAGTGAAAAAAACTGCGCTGCACTGCGTATCTTAAATTCTCAAAACACAGTCTATGACAAAAATATACCTACTTGAAGTAGTGAAACCGACGGCACATTGAAACAGGTGTTTTGACACACTACCCTATGAGGTAATATACAACTGCTAGTACGGTTTTTAAACTCTAAATGTTACGTAATTTAACAATTAATCCAATAAAAATGAAATTAGGAAAAAATATAACTATACGCCAAAGTTACAATCAGAACAAAATGTGAGAAAAAAAACGGCAATTTCACTGTCATGAACCTATTATTTTTAAATTATGAAAAAAAGCAAGCAGAACCAATAAGATTTCTCACGGAAAAAAAAAATCTAATAAGGAACTCAAAACTATTATTTCATGCTTTTAGATCCAGCAAGTTAGGTTTGCAATGTCTGTCAGTACATTTTGATACAACTAGGGAACTTTGTTATTGCAGCCGAGGCGGAATACATACCCGAGCCGCAGGCGAGGTAGTTATGGATCCGAGAACTGCAGTAACAAATGCCCTCGTGTATGAAACGACGTTTTTCACACTTTCAAAGAAATAAAATCAAATCAAATCAAAAATCATTTATTTCTTCAACATAAGTTTTTTACAAAAACAGAATTAGTGATTGGAGCCTCCCTTTAAGCAAGTATTGCCTGTATTGGGAGTATTTGGGAGACTCCGCCAAAATTAATGTTGGAAGAGCAGAGTCAGAGGTCGAAAATTAATTTTGGCATTAATTATTAGGAAACTACGATATATTTTCTACGTTATGCTTTCGTCCTTTCGCCAGGTTGAAGGACAAGCAAAGGTACGAAGCCGCTAAAGCCATTGACCGCTTTTAAATGAGTTTGACCACTTTTTTGGGACAAAATGACGTCGGAAATATTCGCATGAGTACTATAATTAAGGCATGGGGAATACTCAAAAAACTCAGGTCAAGAACCTTTCCATATTCCGGCCAACTTTATAAAACACTAGCTTTTGCCCGCGGCTTCGCTCGCGTTAATTTAGAATTTGATATTTAATTCGCCCGAATTACTATTGTACTCTGCTTGTAAACACACGTGGTGCCATCTATTATCTTAAGAACATTATTGTTGTTTTCCTCGGGAACAGTACTTTTTTTCGGGATTAAAGGACTACCTGTAAAGACTGTCAAAAATCTACAAATGCAGCCTGGACCAACGGCTTAATTAACGTGTTCCGAGGCACGGAGGAAACTCGGTATGTGTTCACATAGTTCACCCATCACCGGACCAACCTAGGCAAGAACGGCTTAATCTGAAAATCGACCCAACCGGCTGTTATTATTTAGCCAACAGCTGCTCCTGTTGTCCATATCACGGAGTTATACCTGCCATACTCTCGACCCGGCACGTGCCCGACCTGCACCAGCCCTCTGAGCGTTTCACGCTAGACTTGCTACAACAATAATTATATTATCTACAGTTTACTTAATAAAAATCTTTGTCTAATTCAATGTCAGAAAACGCACAGCCTACTAGAAGCACGGAGTTCCTCAAATAACAAAAGTAAGCAATAATTCGCGTTCCGTTGGGTGTAAGTTTACTCAATCGTAGCGGAGGTCAAGGATGAAATTCTTAAGCGAAACGATAAACAAAGAGATGGTTCATAATATTAATTGTTTTTGCGACTATTTTACGAATTGTAACGTAATTCATGTTATTATTCTATTATGATTCTGGTAAAGAGGAAAATGTCGTGAGAAAAGTGTTGAGTATGAATGTGGACGCGGGCCTGCGGACGGTGAGTAATGGGCTACCTCACCGTCAGTCCGTCTTATGACGACAGGCCGTGTCGACGGCGCGTTCAAGTTGCACTCGTTGCGTTCAAGTTGCCTCAAAGAGATGTCAGCAACCAGGAAGGGATCCGTAAGGGTCGATGCCTGCCGGGCCTGCGGGACTTTTCGAAACAGTTACTGCGGCCCTGGAACACAAAGGGCAAAGAAGGAACATGGATGGGTTTTAGTCAGTACGAGTTTGACATTCGCTCCGCCCAGAGCCGGAGGGGTCATTTGTTGATTTCACATACAAAAAAAAAAAGTATGAATGTGGATGGGTATAAGAGTAGAGGAAGACCAAAGAAGCGATGGATGGACTGTGTGAAGGATGATATAGCAGGAAAGGAGGTGTCTGATGAAATGACGAGTAATAGAGAAGTGTGGAAGAAGACATGCTGCACCGACCACAAATAAATTGGGATAAGGGCAGGAGAATGACTATGATGATTCTGTAAAAGCGTCCTTTTTAGGCCACCAGAGCAATTCTGTTTTGTGTACGATTATTATTTATGTTTGGTAGTAGAAATAATGTTATCTAATCGTGTGGAGTTCTTATATTCGGGACTAGAAAAAGTCCGTGAGAAAACTTTAAGTTTGAATTGTGCTGGAGGTGTAACTGGGTGCATTTAATACCAGTATTTTACATGAACCGACTGCCTCTCTATACTTCACAACCCAGTCATTGGGTGACTTTACAACACGATACGGTTACAGGAGACAAGGCAGAAAATAACAATTACTTGTTGTCACCGCTGCGTGCAAAACAAACAATAACTTGGGGTCACTGCTGCGTACAAAAACCAGCTGCTCCATACATTTTTAACACACAATTCGATGGTGTTTTGACCCCTTTCTGGTTTTCCAATTTTATATTGTAGAAAAATTAAAATGTCTTAGATACTTCGGAGAGTAGACGCTCTATCTGATCTCCACAACCCAGTAAGACTGGGTGATACGATACCCCTTGGTAAGACTGGTGGCCATACTTTCAGGCCACTGACTACATGTAACGACTGTCAAAGATCTACAAATGACAGCCGGAACTGACGGCTTAACGTGCTTTCCGAGGCACGGAGGGAACTCGGTATGTAATGGGTGGTTACCCATCCACGGACCAATCTAGGGAAGCGCCGCTTAACCTGAAGATTGATCCGCGCGGCTGTTCTTTTTTAGTCACGAGTTCCTCCACGGCTTATTCGCTAGTATATAATATACAAAATCATTGTTATTTTCCCTATCATGCAATCATCATCACACGATTACGTAGGTCATATCAATCGATTTGCGCCCGCATCACGATTACGACGCGACGTAAAAGATATAGTTTCACTCGCTATAAGGGGCGCTACACACTAGTAATCTCGCATGTATTCGCCGCTAGAGGCGTTCGTGTAGCGTAAGGTCTTCAGAAATGTCAGATATCTTGAGGTGAGTGTTCGCGCGTTACGTAATTTTTATCACGTATTTTTACTAACATTCACGATTGTGTTCTATATTGAGCCATCATCATTATCTGCATTTTCCCAACTATGTTAGGGTCGGCTTCCAGTCTAACCGGATGCAGCTGAATACCAGTATTTTACATCTGACCTCTACAACCCAGTTAGCACTGGGTAATACGATACCCCTTGGTAAGACTGGTTGTCAGACTTTTTGTGGTCTATATTGAGCCATTCCTGATTAATGATGACTTGAAGATATTAAGTAATCATACAAGGGCACACGCAAGGAAATAATAGCTTCGCCAAAAAGGGTCGCCGTTACCGAAATCAGGTAAGGAGACTTATAATGTAAACGGTGTAAAAAGACCCTTAACGAAGCCGAAGGGCACTTGTTCTCCCCGTCATTGCGAACATTTTTTTGTTCTGGACCATACCTGGGAACCTTCTAGTTACGGAGATAATTGGAGGTCAAAGTTCCAATTTCTTCACAAGATTTTTTTTAAAACCACTTTTTATTGTTATAACTTTACTTTAATTAACTCCATGACCCGTTTACTATTCAAAGCATCCATCAACACTAAGTGTTGAGTGCGTTACAATGTATCAAATGGTCAAAATGTATGGAACAGCTGTTTTTTTTTAATAACCGATGAACATTTTGCTGAACTGAATACGTGGTACCCGTTTTCGCGTCGGTATCCTAATAATGTACCTACTGAATACGTGGGAATCGTTTTCGCGTCGGTGTCCCTTCCACCCTGTGTAATGTAGTAAGTGTGTCGAAACGGCTTTGTTGTTCAACATAAAATACTACCTTCAAGAACAAGTGAGTTATGCACCTTACGTATTCACGCGAAGGAGTGTATTGTAGTATGTGATTCATAAATGATGTGTGATTATGATTACGGTAGCGTGTGATCGCGACCGCGTGTATTGCAGCACGTGGGCATTTTGTTATTTTTTCTGTTAACATAACATCATAACATCACGCTGGGGATTACCCCCGAAGGGTTAGGCAGAGTTATGTTTAAGTCCCATGTAATAGGGGGCGAGCCTATTGCCATCAACCGGGTCCCACGTTCAGCTTTCCCTTTCTGACTTTGACTAAAACCCATCCATGTTCCTTCTTTGCCCTTTGCGTTCCAGGGCCGCGGTATCTCTTTCGAACAGTCCCGTTATTTGATTTGAAGTAAGTATGTCATGGTGTTAATATACTTCTTTCGTAAATATGTTTTTCTTTTCATTATTGGCGCCTTGTTTATAAAGGGTGTAAAAAGACCCTTAACGAAACCGAAGGGTACTTGTTCTCCCCGTTATTGCGATAATTTTTTGTTCTAGACCATACCTGGGAACCTTCTAGTTACGGAGATATTGGGGGTCAAAGTTCCAACTTTTTCACAAGTTTTTTTTTTAAATACACGTTTCTAATGATTTTTTTTTACATTAAATACCTTCACGACCCCCGTATTATTCAATCCACCCATCAGCACAATGTTTTGAGCCCGTTACATTGGGTTTTACCGTAAAACGTAATTTTTCACCCCAAAAAAAAAAAAGTTTCCCAGCAATAATTTTTGCGTAAAGTTACTTAGTTTGATGTACAGAATGCTTGGTTGACGGCTTCGTGAAGGGTCTGTTTACACCCCGTATATCAATGTAACGCATTCAAAACATTGTGCTTGTGGATGCATTGAATAGTCGGGGGTCGTGGAGGTGTTCAAAGTAAAAATCTTACATTAAAAACATGTAAGTATTTTAAAAAAAACTTGTGAAAAAATTGGAACTTTGACCTCCAATATGGGTGAATATCACAGCAGCAAATTTTACGTGTCCACGTTGAGAATCGAGGTGTAAAATGATAGGATGTTTCTTATTTATTTTTATAGTGAACTACGTAACTTGGTTCAATTAGGGCCACATTTTTTGTTTTTATAAGTATATATAAATAATCAGGAAAAAAAAAAAACTCCTTAAAATTCAAGTTTGGTGGCTTGTCCCAGTTCCATTTTTTGATATAATTGCATTCACCAAAGTAACAATTTGGGGTAAAATAGCAAATAAACAATTTCCTTCGTATATGCATAAGGCACACTATCTAAAAACAATTAAACCATATTAGGAAATCTAATTTAAAAGCATAGGACACTCGATCAAAGTTTGTCCAAGCAAAAACCAAAATTTTCGTGGCACTTTTTCAATTTACTATAACATGAAGTTTCGGGCGTGTGTGATCAATCGTGTTTTATTATTTCGCATCTCTAAGTCTTGAACCAGCAGTTTCGCGTAACAGGTATGTGATTAGTGCTGTGATTACCCCCCAAAAACGTAAGTACTCACCTTGGGTGGGAAGGGGGACAAGAATTGTTCAATTTTGGTGGATCGATTTGCTGTCGATTTTAAAGTGTTTTAATAGTAAGCTTCACGTTATAGCTAGTGATTAGGGTTTCGTATAAATCAGTAACATCAATTTAATCGGAACTTAAAACCCCTATTTTTAAAGATTTTTTTTATGCCTGGTCCCAATTTTGGTGGCTCAATTTTGGTGGCTTTGGTGGCGTTTTCCCGCCACCAAAATTGAAAACGAGCCACCAAATTTTAAGTATGTACTGTATATGTATGGTTTGTACCTATATAGCCAGTTTTTACGTTGCAGGACAGTTTTATTAGCAAACAAATAAATGTTATGTACTTGGCAGTAAGTAAGACCAATTATTATAAGGGTGGCATACGATGAGAGAAGATTTATATTTGAAAACTTTAAATTCCTTTCTTAGATTTAAAGACTGATTGTAGAAACCATTAATCTAGTCTGGTGATTAGCATCCAAATATTGAGTTAAGGTTTTTTAGTTTAACTGAAATCTGCAGAGCGTAGTCACTAGAGCGTTGGTGAAATGGTAATGATCTGTTTGCTGTTTCACTGTGTCTCTCCTTGGATTTAATATTTTTTATTTTTTTTTAAACAACAAAAAATTACATCATATAGCATTGAGCCCAAGCATAGCCCTTTCCATAGCTCGCTGAGCGACCCCGAATTTATGGACCAGCCGTACCGAGAGTGTCCACGTTTCAGCCCTATAAGTCATAACAGGCAGGACGTACTGGTTGAAGACCTTAGTCTTTAGGCTCTGTGCAATACGCGACGAGAACCCCCGACGAAGTTTCCCAAAAGTTGTCCAGCGCAGCTGAATTCTTCTGTCAGTCTCCCTCTTAATGTTGTTCTTACCAAACTGCAGAGTTTCCCGAGATAAACATATTCTCGAACAACCTCGAGAGAACCGCCATTGACAATAGGTCCTGGTTCCGGGTGACGTGTTCCTTGAACATAACCTGGGTTTTGTCCAAGTTCACCCTGAGATCAATGCGTATTGATGAATCCATTAGGCCATCCAGCATGTGCTGCAAAGTCGAGCATCGCTTCAGCCAGTTTGACGATTTTAACTGTAATGCAAATCTCAAGTTTAAGATGTGCTCGCCGTTGATGTTAATGCCAGGTGCGTTGGTGAGGGGCTGCGGGACTGTAAGTAACATGGAAACAAGTCTGACACTCCCTTCGAATCCGTCCAGAGAGGGGGGGGGGGGGCATTTGATGATTTCCCATCCAAAAAAAAAGGTGCGTTGGTGAACTATTTTGGCTAAATTACGTCCCCTTGGCTCACCCCCTGACGCAATTGGATATGCTCTGTTTGCTGGTTCTGAGTTTGAATGGTTATTGTGGTGTTTTCATAAAGAGTTCTCAGCACTTGGATATATCGCCAGTCGACTTGACATCGCTGCAGAGACTCCAGAACTGACCAGATCTCGACAGAGTCAAAAGTCTTCTCGTAGTCCACGAATGTAAGACACAGCGGCCGATATACTCTTCGAACTTCTGTATGATCTGCCGTACTGTGTGGATGTGGTCTATGGTGCTGAATCCTCCTCGAAACCCGGCCTGCTCCGGTGGCTGGAAGTCGTCGAGTCTTCGCGCTAGACGATTCGTGATGACATTTGAAAACAGCTAATACACGTGGCTAAGGAGCGAAATGGGTCAGTTATTCTTGAATAGGGTCTTGTACCCCTTTTTAAAGAAAAGAACGACCACGCTCCTTCATCACGCTTCTGGAGTTCTCCCAGAGAACAGGACCGAGTTGAAAAGCTCCCGTAGCTTTCTTAATACAGGACTTCCTCCCGCTTTCAGGATCTCAGTCGTTATCCCATCCTCACCAGGCGTTTTTCCATTTTTAAGCTGTCTAAGTGACGCCCCGATTTTGTTTTGGCTGAATTCTGGTAGGTCTTTTGTGGAATGGGGGGTTAAGGTGGCTTTGGAATCCTTATTTTCGGGATCAGGTCGAGATTCATGCGATGCGTACAACTTGCCGTAGAAGTTTTCGACTTCCGACAGAATCTCCGGCTTCGAAACGACCTTATCTCCACTAGATTTGGTATTTATTACCACTTGGTCTTTATTATTAATTTTGTTTAAAATAAAAATATTTATGTTTTTTGTTTTCTTTTTTTTTTGTGTCATAAACTCATAATGATAGATCAGATAAATAATAATAAATATTTTTTAACAACTAAGAGTTTTATTAACCGATGAAGTTATGAGAATGAGAATTTGTGAGATTAGAGATTAGATTTCGATTGATAGATGATTTAGATTAGATTACATTGAGCTTTATTAGTGAGATTGAGGTTTGTGACGGAGAAATTAAATTTTGGTGCCACTGATTTTCAATTTTGGTGGGCACTTTCGATTTTGGTGGGCGATTTTCAATTTTGGTGGCCACACTAGACTTTGAACTTAAATATCTCAAAAAGTTATCGAGATTTTCTGAGCCCTCTTGAAGATCCTTCCAGCTTGGAGTTTCTTTTCTTATGACAGCCCCTTATTTTTCACGAATAATGAAGAAAAAAATTCGCCACCAAAATTGAATAAAAATGCACGTTGTTGATATTCACCCATATCTTGTAACTAGAAGGTTCCCAGGTATGGTCTAGAACAAAAAAAATATCACAATGACGGGGAGAACAAGTACTTTTCGGCTTCGTTAAGGGTCTTTTTACACCCTTTATAATTACAAGTTTTATTTTTGCAACCCTAGATGTATGTTTATAAATTATCTGCTTAAGTAGTTTGTTCAGGTACCAACTTATCTAAACTAAATACTAAAGCAGGTAATTTATAAGGGGAAATAACAAAACAAAACTCAAACCCAGATTACAATTTAATCACATATTTCAAATATTCGATAACAACTCGATTGTTTGTCGATTCGATTCACGTTTTTCTGATTGGTTATCAAATTAATATGGCTGTTCGTATCTATAAGAATTATAATACTACTATTACTTTTAATCCTGCTATTTGGTATTCACTGAGTGGTAATTTTTGCCCATTGCGCCTCCGACATGCGGCAGATGTGACCAGCCCAGTTCCACTTCAACCTAGCAGCTGTAAGGCCAGCATCAGCTATTTGAGTTTTGGAGCGAAGTATGGAGTTTCTGATGCGCGCAGAACGCGGCAGGCCCAGAAGGAGATGGCGGGACGAGCTGGACTCTTTCGCAAAGGATTGGCCTACAATCGCACTAGATCGCGAAATGTGGAAGGAGGGAAGGGAGGCCTTTGCCCTGCAGTGGGACAATATAGGCTTATAATAATATAATACGCCGGGTTAAAAGCAAAACCAACTATTTCGTCCAAAAAAGTCAATGTAAAATTTTCCGTAAGGGCGTTTACAAAGTTTGCAATTAAAATTAAGTCCTTAGTAATAAAATTATATCAGTCGCAAATATATGAGCGTGTTCTATAATTATCTTATTTTCTAACAGTTACATACTAAACACAAAAAATAACTTAATTTGTTCAAAAAATAAATAAATTAACATTAACCCCCTCTTTTAGTTGGTTTTGCCTTTCTAGTACAAATACGAGCATATCTGAAAAAGTAATGGTCCTGTATCTCACAGACTTGGCATTTACGTGAGTTAAAGTATTGTCTTGATAACTTGCTAGTAAGGCTGATTTTAGGACCATTCGTTTTGAAATAATTTAAAAAATACGAAAAAATAGTTGGTTTTGCCTTTCTATTTCATAAGACATGTCTTCGAATGTAGAATGCAAAATTGTACTAACATTATAAGTTACTGATTTGTATTGCTTAAATCATTCAAATTGTGTATTACTAGCCAGTATCAGCCAGTACAAGAAAACATTCAGAAAGTAAAACTGAAAGGTCACAAGAAGAAGCATTTATTTTATTGATATTTTACTTTGTATGAACATAAAAGTTTCGTAATCTAAACAAACAATAATTGGCCTTTAAAAATTAATTAAAAAAAAAAAATCACTTAGTCATCCGAGTTCTCCGGGTCCTCTGATTCTTCAGAAACCGTAACATCAGGTAGACGATCCACTTTTTGGCCATCAGCTCTCAAACTTTGGAACCATCGATGATATTCGTCAGGAATGACTCCTCTTTCACAAAGTTTCAATAGATCGGCTTTTTGGCTTTTGAAATGCATAATAGTTCTATAAATAACGGGGACAGTATCTGTGGAAAACATGGTCGTTTGTGGCTTGTGGTGGTGGTTCAGTGACAACTTTTTGGACTGGCTTGACTTTGCGTGCTTTGACTGGAGTCTGCCGCTCTTAGCTTGTACTTTAACATCGTTCTTACA
Source organism: Noctua pronuba (assembly GCA_905220335.1). Taxonomy (NCBI): domain Eukaryota; kingdom Metazoa; phylum Arthropoda; class Insecta; order Lepidoptera; family Noctuidae; genus Noctua; species Noctua pronuba. The sequence goes on along the minus strand of LR999919.1, from coordinate 2,669,058 downwards.
TAAATGTGTAGTCTCCACATGAATGATGTAACCAAGATTTTTTAACAATATTTTGATTGAAAAGAGTGTCCATGGAGTTTCTCCATAGAGATCTGCGCCTTGGAATGGCCAACCACAGTACTTTCACAAGTTATTATGCCTTGTGTCTATGTCTGTAGCTTTGCTTTCTTTGTTTTTTTGTGACATTCAAAAGTGCCTGTAATGGTCTAATTGAAAAAAGCTTTGAGTTTGAGTCGAAAATCGCTTCGCTGGAGAGCTAGACAAGGAACAACCTCCCGAGCAAGCAGGCTTCCGTCCCGGACTTTCTACCACCAACGGAGAGAGAAGAGAATACACTATGTCCAAGAATATAATCTACCTGGGCCAAGTAATCTCCTTCCAGGAGAGACAAGACAAAGAAGTTGCAAGACGCACGGAAAACGCCTGGAAGAGATACTGGTCAATGAAAGAGCTATTCAAGGGCGATTTACCCATCCCCTTAAAACTTAAGCTAGTAGACATGTGTATTTTCCCCATACTGACATATGGTGCACAGACTTGATCATTGACTAACATCCAGAAGTCCAAACTCAAGGTTTGCCAACGGGCAATGGAGCGCAGCATACTTAACGTTAAACTTACCGATCGAATAAGGAATACCACACTGCGCTCCAGAACTAAAAATGCTGACGTCGCTCAAAAAGCTGCTAAACTGAAATGGGACTGGGCAGGCCGTGTCTGACGGATGCCGGAAAAGCTGTGGGCCCGCATATCACAAAACTGGAGCCCTGAGACAGTTAGACGGGGTCGCGGCAGACCGAGGAGAAGATGGCGGGACGCCTTGGATGGCTGCCTCGTTAATTGGAGAGTTAATTCGAGAAAAGTGGAAGGAATGGGGGGAGACCTTTGTCCAGGAGTGGGACAATTCAGGCTGAAGAAGTTTTGGCATATCTGAGATTTTACGGTTGTTTATAGAAAAAATACTGCTTTGAATTTGATCTCTTTGTAGTTCGTTTTCTATTAAGAAAAAGTCTGACAACCAGTCTTACCAACGGGTATCGTATTACCCAGTACTAACTGGGTTGTGGACGTCTGATAGGCAGTCGCTCCATGTAAAATACTGGTATTCAGCTGCATCTGGTTAAGACTGGAAGCCGACCCCAATATAGTTGGGAAACGGCTAGGCAGATGATGTAGTTCGTTTTCTATAAAGCGCAGTTGTTTTAGTTGGTTTTACTTCTATTAAGTTCAAAATCATGTTTTCTTTACAGTATAGCTTTGAGCCGAAAAATGCACTGTATGACCTCGTCGTTCGCTGCGCAAGATTCGACTCAATCCCCGTAAAGCCTTCGCGCTGCTGTTGTCACCCTCCCGCGACAGCGGCAGCGCGGGGAAGTACCGACTATAATAATTTAATCGGTTTTGCTTCTAGGCAATTCGCTAAAAAGAAACCGAAATACCGAATGCCAAAATCGACTATATTTATATAATATTTATTTAGTTTGAATTCAAGAACAAAAAGGTGCTAATCCAATATATTATTTTTTACCACTAGTGATTAAGACATTCCTTTGACATTATTGTAGGACTAAAAACCACTAAAAACGTTTGGTATTTTTTGCATCTATATTTCGAAATATTCCAGACAAATTATTACGAATTATAGGTTTTTAATTCTCTAAAAATACACTATTAACTATATAACCGGTTTTTACATTCGATAACTCGGGAACGGTAAGTCCTACGGTTTAGTTGGTTTTACCATTAGATAGAGAATAAAATACCGATTCGAATGGTATATTAAAGTGAAAAACTGCAAAAATCACAGATAGTCGGTTTTGCCTTTAACCCGGCGAATATTACTTTTAATATACTCGTACTAATTAATGCTTTAAAATATTGATTAGGTACCTACGAATCATATGATGAAATGACCCCCATGGGCTTGAATTGAAACGTTAGTTAGAGCGTAATATTGTATTACTGCTGTGCCTGTCGCTGGCATAATCAAGTACACAAAAAGTACGCTAGCGACATCTATGATGCAAATGAAGAACTAAAATCAAAATCCTGCATGCGCTATTAGAGTTATCCGCGATTAAGAACACAGATAAAACCCGTCTAATACTTAGGTAATTTTCTGTTAATCTATGTAGGTATACATACTAAATACAAACATACAAAATTAGCTGTTGCCCGCGACTTCGTTCGCGGGCAACAGCTAATCTATCTGCTCGCCAAATTTAATTACGATCCAACAGCTGTTTAGTCGTGAAAAGGTAGCAAACAAACAAATAGAGTTACTTTCGCATTTATAATATTAGTATGGATAGAAGTGTCTGTTTGTAATTTCAAAATAACAGCTTTTACTGAAACCTTTTTAACACTACGATCAAGAAACAATGACCTAAGTCAACTTTCTATTGATGTAAAAAAGGTAGAATGTTTAGGTCATGTGTAGATTCTTTTTACGTTTTGTTGATAATAATCATAATAATGTCTAATAATTATTATCAATTAAGAATTAAGTCAAGGATTTATAGATAAAGAAGTATTTTCGCTTTTTGGTGTCTACTTTCGAAATAAAACCATCCTAAGTACTTACAAAATGTTGATAAGTAGGTATTCAATGCAAGAGTTGCTCTGTCTGTGTGTTACGTTTTTAAAGTTTGGCCTTGGTTTAAAACCTCGATGTTAAATTCTTATATTGTTAAATTGTGTGGTAATATGATTACCTACCACGGTATAAGAGTTCCAGTTTAATCCGGTTTATTTGGGTTTATTTACGTTTCGATCATAAAATATGCTCTAATTGAAATTACGGCTTGTTGACTTTATTCGCCACACATCCAGCTATGAACCTGGATACGATCTTTCCCTACCTTAGCATATGAAAAGGTCCATTTAATTATCTTTCACTTTGTTTTTTAACTTTTATAATCCCACAGCTGGGCAAAGGTCTCCCCCATAACCTTCCACTCTTCTCTCCGTGCGGTTCTCTCCAGCCAATCTCTCACAAAGGCTCTAAGTCGTCACGACAGCGTTTTATATGCCTCCCTTGGCGATGTCGCCCGTCTTCTAGCACCCACTGCGTGACGACTCTGGCCCATCCTTCCTGATGCATTAGTGGGGTTAAGCGACGCTTGCCGAGATCTGTCAAAGGATTGGTGACTATCCTTTGCATATAGAGTTCCCTTGGCGCCTTGGAAAGCACGTTAAGTTGTCATTATGTACATATTTGACAGTAGTTGCGGGTTACCCCTTGGTAAGACTGGTTGTCAGACTCTCGGGATCGGATCAGTCTTACCAAGGGGTATCGTATTACCCAGTGCTAATTAGGTTGTGGAGGTCAGATAGACAGTTGCTCCATGGCACGCACTGGTATTTAGTTGCATCCGGTTAGACTGGAAACCCACCAACATTAGTTGTAAAATGCTAGGCCAATGGTGATACTCATTCTAATTAATACTTATGATAACGTTTTGCCGGTACGCAAATCTTATCTTCAACAATAAAACCTACAAATTAACATACGTAGGTCAGGTAGTTGTAATGAGTCGTCATTTAGGTACACAGCCCGTTATCTTATTTAATATTCAGTGATATCTCGAGATTCTGTGGTGTTATCACAATACAAAATGCAGTGTGTGTCCAGATAGCATACGGTATGTACCTATCACTTACTCTCTGTTTTACAAAGAGATTTCAAAGACTTATAGAGCGGTCATGGGGAATATTTTCATACAAAAATTTCGATTTTGACACACGAATGCTACCTGACAAGCGGGGCGTATGACACAGTGACACTAGACTAGACTTGTTACAAAATGTATTGGATTACGATTTTCTTCGTCTTGTATAAATATTTACGAGCAATAGACGTGTTGCTCGTAAATATTTAAATATCTTTGCATAGTTATATTATTACTTTTGATGCTCTAGCAGGGCCGGTCAGTGTAAAGTTAACGTAAATACGAATATTGAAAATGTTCGTTTCACATAATATGTAATATTTACTGGCAACACTGCCTGTCTTTTGGGTACATTGCGGATTGACAGCGTTGAGGAGTTTTTTTGTTAGGTACTATATTTTAGGTTATTTTATTGCTTTTTTTCTTTATTTATCTTTCCTACATTTTTTAAAATTAATCTTACAATAAACATAATTGATACTTAAATACAACATGAATGATGTAACCAATATTTTGTGACAATATTTTGATTTGTTAGTGTTCGTTGAGGTTCTTGCCCATTCTTCGCCATAGAGATTTACGCTTTGGAATGGGCAACTACAGTACTTTCACAAGTTATTATGACTTGTAACTGGGACTGTAGCTTCGCTTTTTTTTGTTTTTGTTTACTTGACATTCAAAAGTACTTGTAATGGTCTAATTGAAATAAATGCTTTGAGTTTGAGTTACATTATTTCGATGACTTAGTTACCTACTCACAACTTGTGTTCCTACCTAATAGTAACATCCTCCAAACTGCGCCAAAACACAGCACTGTATGTATACCTTACCTAGACCGTACCAACAAAAAAAAAAGTTAGTATCGCTCGTTAAAACGTGGAAACAAAATCAGGAAACCGATTTACATACAGCCATTGTGTGCGACAGAGCCGACGGACATAATCACTTTAGTTTATTGTTGTTACTTAATAGTTTACTTAGTCAGTACGTGCATTGTTGATGTAATGTCAAGGAAGTTAATTGTTTTAACTGTATGTCGTCCCCGTAGCGCGAAAAGTCACTAAGTTGGAAAACCTTGTTTTGAGATATTGAGAGTTAAAGTTTTTGAAAATATTTTCAAATATTCATAACTTCGGGTTGTCATTACGTAACTTAGTGTTCTTAGCTTTATTTTGAAGATAATAAAATAATGTTTATAATATAAATGCTATAGCACATTTAAAACTTATAATATTTGAGAAAAATAAAAAAATAAACTTAATTTGTTGTTCACTAAAAATTCGACTGACTTAGTTGAAAATTAGTGAGGAGGTCGTGGCTAAATCATAACTAACAGCCACTCGGATCGATCTTCAGGTTAAGCAGCGCTTGCCTAGATTGGTCCGTGGATGGGTAACCACACATTACATGCCGAGCTTCCTTCGTGCCTCGGAAAGCACGTTAAGCCGTTGGTCCCGGCTGCCAATTGTAGAACTTTGACAGTCGTTCCAAAGATTCAGTGGCCCGAAAGTCTGGCAACCAGTCTTACCAAGGGATATCGTATGGTTGTGGAGGGCAGATACGTAGTCGCTGCATTTACAATACTAGTACCTATTCAGCTGCATCCAGTACGACTGAAAGCCGACCCCAACATCTTATTCTTATTCTTTATTGCACACAAAACAACAAAAAATATATATACAAATTGCAATAATACGGGGTGTAAACAGACCCTTCACGAAGCCGTCAAACAAGCATTATGTACATCAAACTAAGTAACTTTACGCAAAAATTATTGCTGGGAAACGACATTTTTTTTTGGGGTGAAAAATTACGTTTTACGGTAAAACTCAATGTAACGGACTCAAAACATTGTGCTGATGGATGGATTGAATAATACGGGGGTCGTTAAGGTGTTAAAAGTAAAAAAAATACATTAGAAACATGTATTTAAAAAAAAACTTGTGAATAAGTTGGAACTTTGACCCCCTATATCTCCGTAACTAGAAGGTTCCCAGGTATGGTCTAGAACAAAAAAATGATCGCAATAACGGGGAGAACAAGTACCCTTCGGCTTCGTTAAGGGTCTTTTTACACCCTTTATAGCTGGAACACATCGTTGGGAAAAGGCTTGGCAGGTGATGATATCTACTTCTTCTGCTTCTTCTAACTCTAATTTTCTTTCTTTTTCAGATAAAATGGTGCACATCAAGTTAAAATACTTCTCAGCGACACACAGAGACTTCGTGCACTTAACACGTGCATAAACAGACAGTGTAACAATTTAACAATAATTTATTAAAACAGTGTACAGTGATATTAGTTCTAGTCAATATTTATTAAAAACTATTTAAAAATGGATAACTCCGATCCCGAAGCTAAGCTAGACTCGGTAAGTGTAATTCAATTTATTTATTTATTTAATATGGTTCTTCAACATACATATTTACATACATAGGCAAACAATTGCAACTTAGTCTAAGTGCCCCAATGATATAATAAATAAAAAGAGGTATATCGCACTAGAAAAAAGTTATCAGTGAACATTTTCGAACTGTCTTTTAAAAGGGTTCCCTATATGAGTTCGAAATACTATTCTGCGAAAATTGTTTCATCGATGACTATACATCGATGCCTTGATAATACGACGTTATGTTTTAACTACGCCTTTTTTCTTCGATGTTTCTTAATTTCGATAACCTTACGTCGAAGCCTTGTTTCTTCGACGTTTGTTTGTTCTATGTAACGTTACTTCGAAAATATTTGGCCAATACATTGGCGCACGCACGAGGCACTTTTCATACTTCGTTCGACTCTTTATAGTATAGTTCGCGGTGTGAACCAAAGTATGAAAAGAGGTGAAACGATGCCTCGTCCGCCTCGCTCGCTCGCTTGCTAGCTGGCGGTATGGCCTGCGCTTGAAACGTGTTTAGAGATGCCTGCCGGGGCTGCGGGACTGTTCGAAAGAGATACCGCGGTCCTGGAACACAAAGGGCAAAGAAGGAACATGGGTGGGTTTTAATCAGTACATGTCTGACACTCCCTTCCACTCCGCCCAGAGCGGGAGGCGGCATTCGATGATTTCCCATTAAAAAAAGGCAAAATTCGTTAAAATGTTTATTAAAACTTGGAAACGATTCAGTTCTACATTACATCCACTGAGGTCAATGGGCACAATTTGAATTTACGAGCTTCATTTGAGGGTATCAACTTTGGGACATTTCTCCCGTAAGGAAACTTGTCTACATGAATTATATGCAAATGCATAAGCAAATGTGCAATTGCATATAATTTGGTCTCTAGTATTTAGCATAGTTTCACTTAAAAACAAGAAAAAGTCCCCCAATCATTAAGTTATTTAAGACTAGCGGCCCGTCCCGGTTTCGCACGGGTGGTAATTTTCAGGGTGAATGTAGTGTAGCTTTCTAATGGTGAAAATTTAAATCGGCGCGTTTTTGAGTTTATTCATTACAAACATACACACACACATATATACACATATTAGTGTAGATAACACTAATAACGTGCAGATTATAAAATTCGATTAAAAGGTTTACTTTTGATCTACTTACAAGGGATCAAGTCACTTTCAAAATCAAAACAAAGTCATTTTTAAAGTGATTAGCACACTTAACAAGATAAGATCTAGATTTCGATTAAATGCTACTTAATTGCAATTTTTGTAATTTATCAAAAAAAAAGAGATTTTTTTATTTTTTTTCGCATTCTGCACCGTTACCATTGACGTATGAGCCTAATTTTAATATAATACCTTTAAGTATTTCCGTTACTTATTTCTGATTACAATACGAGGTCTTGCAGTGGTAACGGCTGGGTATAGCCTTAGAGGCGCTATGGAGCGCGGAGTTAGAAAAAAATTTGGTCTTAGAAATTTTTTAGTTTTTTTTTTCCAAAATTCCTAATTTTCTTGCAGTATCGGAAAACTAAAAAAAATTTAAGTATTTTTTTAACTCCCAAAAATGTTTTTTGCAACATTTTTTGTTTTCATTGCTGCTCATAGTGCCCTAAGCGTATACTCCGACTCCTACAAATCCGCCCCTAGGACGATCCACTGACCAATGGCTGAAAGTTACAAATTATTTTAAGGCTGGCAACACACAACTAAGTAAAATAATAACAGTAACGTTAAACTTTTCATATCCAAGGCTGTACACTGATTTTAGACTGATCTGATGGTTCAAATTACATTCATCATCATCAGCATAGCCTTTTACCAACTATGTTGGGGTCGGCTTCCGGTCTGACCGGATGCTATTAAATATCAGTATTTTACATGGAGCGACTGCCTATCTGACCTCCACAACCCAGTTAGTACTGGGTAATACGATACCCCTTGGTAAGGACCATGGGCGTACCCAGCCTTTTTTAAAGGGTGGGGCAGAAGTAAATAAACTAAGTAGTAGGAAATTATAAATGTTTTTTTATTTACTGACTGATACGTTTTATTGACTTCACTACACCTTATTTCAATAACAACCTGCGAGGGTTCTGGCTAAATCTAGCTAAAATATCGTTTTCAAATGTATGTTGTGCTTGCAGAAACCTCTTGCTATGCACACTCATCGTACAGAGGCCGACAAGACGGTTTTCTGTCATTGTTTACCTTATCCAACCCAAATGAATACTTAATTTTGTCATTATATTAATTTTGCCTGAAAATTCTTATCTTCGGGTCAGAGAGCAGGGTGGGGCAAGCACCCCAACCGCCCCACCGTGGGTTCGCCCATGGTAAGGACTGGGCTCCTGACGACCCGTAACGACTGTCAAAGATGCAAGAATGACAGCTGGAACCAAGGGTTTAACGTGTTTTCCGAGGCACGAATTACTAAATGCGTTTGGCACTTTAACTAATTTAAAGCAACTTCAAGTGATTGAAATAAATATAACGATATTTTAAAAAGACATAGCGCTATCCATGATGTATGATTTGCGCTGCCGCAAATCACCGCAACGAAAATTACCGTAAAATAGAAAAATAAGTGAAGTCATATGAAAATAAGCTGATATCGATTTCAATAACGACTGAAACAATTTATAATTTAACGACAAAAAGTCGGTTTTAATTTTAACGAATGCAATAAAATTCGTCTTGATTCATTAATATTTTTTGAATAACAATAAATTTCACATAGCGCAAACTCAAATCAAATGAAATCGTTTATTTGTGATACATAGGTTACATGCAGGTGTTCATTACATAATTATATTATTATAATGTTCATTCCATGATCAGCCACTTGGGCATACAAATGATTAAATAATAAAGGGTGTAAAAATACCCTTAACGAAGCCGAAAGGCACTAGTTCTCCCCGTCATTGCGATCATTTTTCTGTTCTAAACCGTACCTGGGAATCTTGTAGTTACGGAGATATTGAGGGTCAAAGTTCCAACTGTTTTACAAGTTTTTTTTTTAAATACATGTTTTTAAAGTAAGATTTTTACTTCACCTCCACGACCCCGTACTATTCAATCCATCCATCAGCACAATGTTCTGAGTGCGTTACACTGAGTCCTACCGTAAAACGTGATTTTTTACCCAAAAAAAAGTCGTTTCCCAGCAAAAATTTTTGCGTTGAGTTACTTAGTTTAATCTACAGAATGCTTGGTTGACGGGTTCGTGAAGGGTCTGTTTACACCTTGTATAATGAAAATATGAGTCTAAAATTCTAATGATTTACTTACTAGGATACTAATTTAGGATACCGTACCGGGCGTACCCAGCATTTTCTAAGGGGTGGGGCAGAAGTAAATAAACTAAGTAGTAGGAAATTAAAAATGTTTTTTATTTACTGACTGATACGTTTTATTGACTGCACTACACCATTTTACCTGCGAGGGTTCTGGCTAAATCTAGCTAAAATTTCGTTTTCAAATGTATGTTGTGCTTCCGGTACCCTCTTTCTATGCACACTCGTCATACAGAGGCCGTTAAGACGGTTTTCTGTCATTGTTGACCTTAAACAAGTTTTTATTTTAATGTGAAAAATGTTAAAGAACCCAAATGAATATTTAATTTTGTCATTTTCTTAGCTTCAGGTCAGAGAGCAGGGTGGGGCAAGTGCCCCACCTGCCCCACCGTGGATACGCCCATGGTAACCCCAAACAACCTGTTAAAGTTCCATTAACTTTGGAATACTTTCCAGGAAGTACATAACTGCTGGGCTGGTATAAGTATAGGATAGGGTAGGGTACATTGCGATAAAGTAACCTAGAGTCCTTATAATCATTTGTGATAGTAGAATAGGTACTCTTTATTACAAGTGTGTACTAAAATTATTGAGTAAATGGTCCGCGAATTATTTTCCAAACATGTTAAGTTTGTGTTTTTGTTAAAATCACTTTAAAACTTACACTTGTTTAGTTATTGCCACAACTTCCAAGACTTTTTCAATAGTACCGGTATTTCTGGAATCAACTTAATTTACACCTGTATACGGTTGATATTCATCTAAAAAGCAATTGGAAACAAGGTTTTCAATAGACTTTACCTATTATTTGTTCAGAAAAAAACATTAGCTATGGTGATCTGAAGGCAACAGTCATTGTGTTAAAGCCAATAGTAATATAATAACTTGTAAACGTCTGCCATGAAAAACTAATAACCATACCATGACAACTTGGGTAATGGTCCAAGGCGAATTTGTATTGTCTCCAAGAATTATTCATTACGAAGATGCAAGCGTTTAAATAACCAAGAGTCTAGGTAAAGTGACATTCTATCAGATTAACAATGAAGGAAAACATTCTTATTCTTATTCTTTATTGCACACAAAACAACAAAAAATACACATACAAATTGCAATAATATAGCTTATGTACAATGGCGAGCTTAAACCAGAATTGGGTTTAACACATCGTGAGGAAACCAGCATGCCTGAGAGATATTTCTCGGCGGCATGTAAAGCCAAGTCAGAGGCACGTGGGTGGTATAAAAACTCTGACACCAGGTTAGGTACTAACCACACGATAAAGAAGAAGAGGAGAAGAACAATGAAGGAAACGTCAAAACTGTATTAGACTGACGTAGCTCTCAAAATGGTGAAGGAAAACATCGCGAGTAAACCCAATGACCAAAAAAATTCGAGGACATTTAACGCTCACTAACCCACACTGCGTGCGGTGCGTGGTGGATTACATTACATTTACACCCCATTCCCTCTTATTGGGAGGTCCGTGTCCAAGCAGCGGGTACATTATAGGATGACTTATGCTAGGTTACCAAAAACCTTATGACTATACAGGGTGTAAACAGACCCTTCACGAAGCCGTCAACCAAGCATTCTGTACATCAAATGAAGTAACTTTACGCAAAAATTATTGCTGGGAAACGACTTTTTTTGGGGTAAAAAATCACGTTTTACGGTAGGATTTAATGTAACGTACTCAACACATTGTGCTGATGGGTGGATTGAATAGTACGGGGGTCGTGGAGGTGTTTAAAGTAAAAATCTTACATCAAAATCATGTATTTACAAAAAAACTTGTGAAAAAGTTGGAACTTTGACCCCCAATATATCCGTAACTAGAAAGTTCCCAGGTATGGTCTAGAACAAAAAAATGATCGCAATGAAGAGTAGAACAAGTGCCTTTCGGCTTCGTTAAGGGTCTTTTTACACCCTTTATGAGTAGAGGAAGAGTAAAGAAACGATGGATGGACTGTGTAGAGGATGATATGGCAAGAAAGGAGGTGTCTAACGAGGTTACAATATTGGGGATCAAAGTTCCAATTTTTTACAAGTTTTTTTTTAAATACTACTTTTTAAGGATCTAAATTTACTCCAATTACCTCCATTGTCCGTTTACTATTCAAAGCATCCATCAGCAATAAGTTTTGAGCGCATTATATTGAGTTTTACCGTAAAATGTGAATTTTGACCCCAAAGAAAAATTTCGTTTCCCAGCAAAAATTTTTGCGTAAAGGCACTTAGTTTGATGTACAGAATGCTTGGTTGACAGCTTGGTGAAGGGTCTGTTTACACCCCGTATACCCATCCACATTCATACTCAAAACTTTCCTCACGACATTTTCCCCTCGGACCTCGTTGTGAGTCAAGCTGAATCATAAATTGTTATAATAGTCTAGGAGTAGCAGAAATCTTATAACACACCTGCTTCGCCTTTCTTTTGGTCCTTCGAGCCGGATATTTGTGGGCCAATCATTAGAAATACTGTCGTAAAACTCACGTCACTCAAGAATTGAATATAATATAAGGCTCTGAGTTCCGTTTAGTATTTTTATTTATTTATTTAAACTTCAATGTACAAAAGTGGTACATAGGCGGACTTAATGCCACAAGGCATTCTCTACGAGTCAACCTTTGGGTCAAATAGGACAGCATTGTGATAGAGTACAAAAAAAAAATAAGAAAAATAACATTTTATAATTTAATATTCTATAATATTCTGGTATAATATTCTGCTCTTTGGCTCTGAGTTTCCTTTCACACGGTGATGACCAGTACCTTATCAATACTGTATTATTTTGGGAACAAATGGCAGTTTCATACTTAGTTTAATACTGCGTTTGTTATCAAAAAGTGTTAATAAAGTTGATTAAATACTAATAGTAGAAACTATAGAAAATGTCTGAACAAACTGAACTGTAGGTTTTAAAATAGTTTTCCTAAAAACATCTGTTTGGTTTTTATTTACAAACTTGGAAACTATTATCGAATGCATTGCACAATGATTAAATAATTTGTTGACAGCAATTGGCATGTTGTATATTATAAAAAAAAACAATAAGCTGAACATATTGACAAACATGTAACGTAAAATTTAAATAACAAAAATAACTATTGAAACGATAAAATAAACATATTTCATTCGAGTGTTACTTTGTTACGCAGTAGTTGTGTTAGTAACAATTTTATTAGTGCAGTGTGTCGATAAAACTATATAAATTTAAAGAAAATACATTCCAATTAGAGCCTTTTATTGCTCCAATGTTTTACAATTGTGTGTTATTTAGTTATAAGTGTTTAAATTGCAATTTGATACGAAGAGGAATTACGATACAGTGTCAATTTCAAGGTACCATATTATTCAAAATAACAACAGCCCCTCGGGAACACCTTCTGGTTAATCCGCGCTTGCCTAGGTTCCTCTGTGCCTCGGAAAACACATTAAGCCGTTCGTCCCGGCTGTCAATTTGTAGATTTTTGTTAGGTACAGCTAGTCAGTGGCCAAAAAGTCAGACAATCAGTCTTACCAAGGGGTTTCGTTATTTCGTATTAACTAGTACTGACAGGGTTGTGGAGGTCAGATAGGCAGACGCTGCTGAATCCGGTTAAACAAGCCGACCGCATTATAGTTGGGAAAAGGCTAGGCAGATGACATTGGAAATAATTCTGCTCCAAATCGCAGTGAATAATTGCTATAGCATGTCGGTCAAAATCTTCAATAAAATACCGAAATAAATCAGAGAACTACCAATTAATTATTTCAAAAAGAAACTGAAGAAATGGCTCTTTAATAACGTGTTCTATACAATTAATGAGTTTTTGACTTATAAACCTATTTCTAATGGTTAAGTAGCTTAATTATTTTCCTATTTTATTGATGTTATCTAGTCTTCTGAATTTGTTATTTTTCTAATTTTATTACATTATCCTACAAGAGTATTTTTAATTCTGAAAAAATATAATTGTCAAAGATAATATTAATTTAATTTTAATGTATATTTATATGTAATGGGTGGTCACCCATCCACAGACCAACCTAGGCAAGCACGGCTTAACCTAAAGATCAACCCGGGCGGCTGTTATTATTTAGCCACGATTGTAATCGTGGCTAAATAATTACAGCCGCCCGAATTTGAAATAAAGAACAGTGTAAACACTGTTCTTTATTTCAAATTCTAATTATAAAAAGCATTTTGATTGTGCATATTTCGCCCTTTTTTAGTGTCTATTATGGCATTTTGATAGTGCATATAATCCGATGTCTTCATCTACATCATTATCCAGATGTGTCGCTGTGGTTTCTCAATGCGATTGAGCAGCTTCTGAATGCGGTGGTCTTCGGTATCATACCTTACTAAACCGCATTAATCGTTAGTTTAGCGTACAGTCACGATCACCAATATGTAAACACTTAACAACTTTTAAAAGTGTTTTTCTCCTACTGTTCTGATTAAAATGTCATGTTGTTTGAACTAAATTCTGTCTCCAAGTTACAGTCGTTATTTCTCTGGAAAATTGCTTTTAAATTTAGGAAAGTGTATATACAGGGTGTAAACAGACCCTTCACCAAGCCGTCAACCAAGCATTCTGTACATCAAACTAAGTAACTTTACGCAAAAATTTTTGCTGGAAAACGACTTTTTTTTTGGGGTCAAAAATCACGTTTGACGGTAGAAGTCAATATAAGCCACTCAGAACATTTTGCTGATGGATGGATTGAATAGTACGGGGGTCGTGGAGGTGTTTAAAGTAAAAATCTTACATTAAAAACATGTACTTAAAAAAAAACTTGTGAAAAAGTTGGAACTTTGACCCCCAATATCTCCGTAACTAGAAGGTTCCCAGGTATGGTCTAGAACAAAAAAATGATCGCATTGACGGGGAGAGCAAATGCCTTTCGGCTTCGTTAAGGGTCTTGTTACACCCTTTATATTGGTGCTCGTGACTGTATAGGTTTAGCGTGACCAACTAGAACGTGAAATGATAGGTATGACGCGGAATACAAAAGTCATTAAAATTGAACGGTGCAATTTGCTAAATAATAATTACTATTAAGTTATTACAGATTTGTGATTAATTCTAAAGGTTAGCCGTGGCATTTGGATAGTTGCCATCCGTGCCATTTGCAATTTCGAAACGTTTGGCGCGAATTACACCGAAACGGCGTAAGGCGTAAGGTGCGGCGCAAGCGTGGAATTTATAAGGAAACGAAAGAACGGCGTGCCTGCGCCGCGCCGCTTGAGTGTAATTTACGACACGTCGCCTACGTACATTTTGTATGAAAATGTTTTGAAGCGGCATCATGCCTGCGCCGCGCCTCCACCTTACGCCGTTTCTGTGTAATTCGCGCCTTTAGTAGGTCTAACCAGGACTAGAGCTCTTTGTTAAGGCTATACAGATAAATTACTAGCTACCTACCAGTGGCGAAGGTTTCATACAACTCGATTCCTACCGGCTTCCATTTCAAAACTGGCACAGTCAGTAAAATCACATTAAAGATAGGTACTCCGGCTTACCTCTTAAAAAATTTACCCTTCGCTACTGCTACCTACCACCATATTTTACACTGTGGAAGGGACACAAATGGTTACCACTTATTCATTACTTAGACTTTTTTTTTAACCATGATCCTCATTCTTTTTACAGCGAGCAGAGTTCAATGAAGTCGAAATGGATGATGTCCGGAAAAATGGAAACGTAAGTGTATCCTATTTTTATTAATAACGATTATACGGGGTGTAAACAGACCCTTCACCAAGCCGTCAACCAAGCATTCTGTACATCAAACTAAGTAACTTTACGCAAAAATTTTTGCTGGGAAACGAAATTTTTTTTTGGGGTCAAAAATCACATTTTACGGTAAAACTCAATATAATGCGCTCAAAACTTATTGCTGATGGATGCTTTGAATAGTAAACAGACCATGGAGGTAATTGGAGTAAAGTTAGAACCTTAAAACGTAGTATTTTAAAAATACTTGTGAAAAAATTGGAACTTTGACCCCCAATATCTCCGTAACTAGAAGGTTCCCAGGTATGGTCCAGAACAAAAAAATGATCACAATGACGAGGAGAACAAGTGCCTTTCGGCTTCGTTAAGGGTCTTTTTACACCCTTTATATATAATAAGGATTACACTTGTGTCACGGTGTTTGTGGTCGCACTCCCCCGAAACGGCTCGACCGATTTTTATGAAATTTTTATGTATATTTGGTAGGTATGAGAATAGGTCGTAAAGTATATTTCACTCCGCTAATTTCACGCGGACGATGGTCGCGGGGCACGGTTAGTAATTAAAATAATTGTAAATCTCTTCACAAATACTTTGTTAATAATACCAAGAAATATCTTGAAAAAATAACGCATTGTGTTCACATTTAACCGGACAAATTCAATAACACAGATTGAAATAATAATTGGCCCTGACCGCCGCCACGGGTAGCTTGGACCCTGTTCCCGACACCGGTGGGCTACTATTATTATATATTTTTAAATTTAATTAATTTGTAAAGAGATGAATAAAGGAAAGTAATAACTATAATTAGGACCTTGACGTATTTGAGAAATTTTACAGCCGTGGTGGGTTCGATACCTATATGTCACAGTCAATACCTTTATTCAGTCAAAACTACTTTTGACCGGTGAAAACTATT
Organism: Noctua pronuba; assembly: GCA_905220335.1. Taxonomy (NCBI): domain Eukaryota; kingdom Metazoa; phylum Arthropoda; class Insecta; order Lepidoptera; family Noctuidae; genus Noctua; species Noctua pronuba. The sequence continues at coordinate 2,653,050 of LR999919.1, read as the reverse complement.
TTAAAAATAACTAACATTTACTTAGAAACTTATTAGGTTGATAGGTTTTTTTTTTGTGACCCTTTGCAAAACATTATGTTGTAGTAATTCTAGGACTACGTAATTACAACGTTCTGAAACAACATATTTTAAATGGAAAAACGCATTTTAACATAATAAGGATTTTGACTGACACCAGTCAAAAGTGGTTTTGAATGATTAACAGTTTTGACTGTAACATAATTATACAGAGTCTAAAGAGACCCTTCACGAAGCCATTAACCAAGCATTCTGTACATCAAACTAAGTAACCCTACACAAAAATGATTGCTGGGAAACGACTTTTTTTTTTGGGGTGGAAAATAACCTTTTACGGTAAAAGTCAATGTAACGCATTCAAAACATTGTGCTTATGGATGCATTGAATAGTAAACGGGTCGTGAAGGTGTTTAAAGTAAAAATCTTACATTAAAAACATGTATCAAAAAAAACTTGTGAAAAAGTTGGAACTTTGACCCCCAATATCTTCGTAACTAGAAGGTTCCCAGCTATGATCTAGAACAAAATAATGATCGCAATAGCGGGGAGAACAAGTGCGTTTCGGCTTCGTTAAGGGTCTATTTACACCCTTTATAACACGCTGAAACAAAAAAATAATTTTACTGAAAAATAATTTCCTTACCTACCTTGTAGATCCAATTAAATTAACTTGCGAACTTGCGCAGACACGATGGGTCGATACGTGCAATGGAGCGTAGCATTCTTGGCGTCAAGCTACCATAAAAATATAATTACTGACTTTGCTCAAAAAACCGCTCAGCTGTATTGGGACTGGGCTGTCCAGGTCTGCCGCATGCCAAAATGAGTTGTGGGCTAAAATATCCACTGTGTGGACCCATGAAACAACGCGGCAATCCTCGTAGAAGACGGCGGGACGAGCTGGACAAAACCAAAGTCCTGTGGTCCACCTTAGTGCTGGATCGAGAAATCTGGCAGTCACGGGGAAAGGCCTTTGCCCAGCAGTGGGATGACTCAGATGAATTATAATTTTATTGTGTTACCCCCTAACCAATACCATCCTTTATTTCAGATCATAACCCATGAATACCTAGACTACGAGCCGTCCGGTTGGCTGGAGACCACCCTGATGCGCGTGGGCAGCTCAACGGATGACTTCATCAAAGAGAACCGCAGTACCATGAAAACGGTCTCAATGTTTGTCTTTAACGGACTCGTGTTAGGATTCTTCTTCGGTAGCCTGTATTATTGGCTTACTTATAGTAAGTATATTTTTTTGTCTCCTTGAGGAGCTCGTGGCTAAATAATAACAGCCGCTCGGGTCGATCTTTAGGTTTAGCCGTCCTTGCCCAGGTTTGTCTGTGGATGGGTGACCACCCATTACATACCGAGTTTCCTCCGTGCCTCGGAAAGCATGTTAAGCCGTTGGTCCCGGGTGTCATTTGTAGATCTTTGACAGTCGTTAGGTAGTCAGTGGCTTAAAAAAACCTGACAACCAGTCTTACCAAGGGGTATCGTATTACCCAGTGCCAACTGAGTTGTGGAGGTTAGATAGGCAGTCGCTCCATGTAAAATACTGGTATTCAGCTGCATCCAGTTAGACTGGAAGCCGACCCCAATATAGTTGGGAAAAGGCGAGGCAGATGATGGTTTGTTTGTCTCCTTGGTCTGGTCTAGTGGTCGCAAGCGCGACTGCTGAGAATGACGAAGTCTTTCTTGGGTTCAATTCCCAGCTCGGGCATCAATGTAGCAATTACAGACTGCTCCGTCACTCCTGATTTCGTCACTTCTGGCTTTACCGCTGCTAGACTGGAAATATACTCCAACATATTATTGAGGAAAGGCTAAGCAGAGGCAAGGCAGAGAGACAGTCTTGTAAGCGATACTATTGAACTTGGAGTCAGCAGGCCAATACTGGCCTTGTGCCCCGTTCTTGACTAATAAGCAACCTGCTGCAAGGGACTTAAAGCATCACTGACTATGAGAGAAGGTGCGATACACCTCTACAAACCCTTTCCTCAAAATTTAGACCTTCAAAATAAAACAGCATTTATACCTTTCGATTTTTTGGTCGAAGTACCTACTGTCCCCAAACGAGCATTTCTATGTATCTTTACAGCTACTAATACTCTTCAAATCATTTTCTTCAGGTACTGACCCCCTAGAGCTATGCCACGGCTTCGGCAGCCTGATCGCCTTCTTCAGCATTATATACTTCTTCATCGTATACTTCACGGTGGTGAAGAGGTACTGTGCCACCTGGTTCCAGAGGGTGGTCTGGAGTAAGGTGGAGACGTTCTGCGGGAAGATGTGGACTATGATGTAAGTAGACTGGTGCAATAAATAAATAAATAAATGAGGAGCTCGTGGCTTAATAATAACAGCCGCCCGGGTCGATCTTTAGGTTAAGCCGTGCTTGCCTAGGTTGGTCTGTGGATGGGTGACCACCCATAACATACCGAGTTTCCTCCGTGTCTCGGAAAGCACGTTAAGCCGTTGGTACCGGGTGTCATTTGTAGATCTTTGACAGTCGGTAGGTAGTGGGCCAAAAAGTCTGACAACCAGTCTTACAAAGGAGTATCATATTACCCAGTACTAACTGGGTTGTGGAGGTCAGATAGGCAGTCGCTCCATGTAAAATACTGGTATTCATCTGCATCCGGTTCCACTGGAAGCCGAGCCCAATATGGTTGGGAAAAGGCTAGGCAGATGATGAGACTGGTGAAATAACATATTCGAGTTCCATTCGGCTCCTGTCGATCGGCGAAGTCCGTTCGGTGTCATCCTCGCTGTGTCATTTGCGGGTCGGCTTTGCATAATGCAAGGTGTGCTAATGGCTCTTTCCTGTGACTATAAAAGGTGTAAAACACCCTAAAAGTCAGCGGAGATCTCCAATTTTTTTCATTCAAAGTGTTTCACACTTCTTTTTTTATTTATACAAGTTTTTTAATATTGTAACTTAAGCACATGTAGTGTAGGAAAGCAATAATAATGTGTATTATTTTCGGGCGGGAGGGTGCTGCATCCTGCATCCAGGTCTAGATCTTTTTCGATGAATTAAATACATTAATTGTAACTTTAGGTACTTTAAATTTACCGGCCTTGATCCCTGTACTATTCAATGCATTCACAAGCACAATGTTTTGTGTGCGATTTATTGAGCGCTACCATAAAACGTGATTTTTCACAACAAAAAAAAGTCGTTTCCCAGCAATAATTTTTGCGTAGAGTTACTTAGTTTGATGTACAGAATGCTTGATTCACGGCTTCATGAAGGGTCTGTTTACACCCTGAACATGTGAGACCCGTATATTAATGCTGCAGTTAATATGTCACTTTTTTGAGCATGACTTAGCTTGGGTAATCGGGTATTTAGAATAAACGATCAGGTCGAGCAAATTGACTATTTAGATACAATTGACGACCTGTTACAAAAATACCATATTAAATAAGTCATCCATCCGCCTGCCTTTTCCCAACTATATTGGAGTCGGCTTCCAGTCTAACCGGATGCAGCTGAATACCAGTATTTTACATGGAGCGACTGCCTATCTGACCTCCACAACCCAGTTAGTACTGGGTAATACGATACCCCTTGGTAAGACTGGCTGGCAGACTTTTTGGGCCACTGACTATGTAACGACTGTCAAAGATCTACAAATGGCCCGGGACCAACGGCTTAACATGCTTTCCGAGGCACGGAGGAAACTCGGTATGTAATGGGTGGTCACCCATCCACAGACCAACATAGGCAGGCGCGGCTTAACCTAAAGACAGGCCTGAGCGGCTGTTATTATTTAGCCACGAGCTCCTCACTACTTTAAATAAATTACATCACGAAAACAATTAGTATTCAGTAATGTCCTCAAACGCAATCGTTAACTAGAATCATTGACCGGGTGATTAACTCAAGTAATTACTATACTCATACAAGAACAAATTGATCCAATGAATGTTTTTTTGAAGTTCGCCGACAATCACTACCGTGAACGTTTCACTCATTTGTCCGTTTGATGTATTGTGAACAATAATTGACGATCCTTTATATGAAGTAGATATAACTGGTGAAGTAATTGACATTTTTTTTATTGAAGTTTCAACATTTGAGTACGGTGTTGTTAAACTGTTGGTAACTGAGATGACGAGTAATAGAGAAGTATGGAAGAAAAAGACATGCTGCGCCGACCCCAAATAAGTTGGGATTGGGCAGAGGAATGATGATTCAGCTGTGATTGAGCTGGTGAGACTGGAAGCCGACCCTAACCTAGTTGGGTATCTCTCTATGGAGCACCAAAACACTTCATCAACCCCATGAATAGGTACCACTCAGACACGCGATTACAGCAAAGCCAAAATGAATGGTTATAATTGAGTCGTAAGTCTCTTCTCGTTATCGTGTGGTTAGTGCCTAACCTCGTATCAGAGTTTGTATTCCGCCCATGGGCCTCTGACTTGGCTTTACATGCCGAGAAATATCTCTCAGTCAAGTCGCATAAGTAAGTTCTGGATTTTTTCTTTCACAGGTGGTTCCGGTGGGTTGTCTGCCTAGTTATCCTGGGTCTGATTGCACTCTACCTGTTCCTGGATGCAAGGCATGACCCCGAGAGGCTCATCTCTTTGCTTGGACTCTGCATTATACTGCTTTTAGGTGAGTGGAATCATTTCCTTTACTGATGGAAGAATATTGTATTGTTTCTACGACGCAAGTCAGACAGACGTTGGACAGATTTTGGACTGGCAGCAGACACCATGCACTTACAAACTCTTCAGTACAAATTATGTACCATGTCCGGGGCCGTGTCCACAGTTTTTCCGGTGTGACGGAATCTTACCCTTAAACCACCCCGCAGTTCCAATGCGGGTTGGTATTTGGATGTCATATGTCTTCGAATTTTTCGGTACCAGGTAATAGTTACATGTCTTCCTTCAGTGTTTGAGAACAACCCATCATAAAACATCGTGAGGAAATTAGCACGTCCCAACTTGTGACTTCTACCAACCCGCACCCACGTGGTGGATTAAGAGCACTCGTTCTTGCAGAAATCATCCTCCATGATAGAATGAGTGTTGGGCAGTTCACACAATCGTAACCTTCGAGCTTCTAAAAACATACTCCTTGAAATTCCCTCACATCGTACTGGTTTTATGTCCAATTCTTACGCTGTCTCAACTATAAAGCTCTGGAACGCGCTACCCCTTGGCATTAAAAAAGCTGAAAGCAAAATGGCTTTCAAAAGAACAGTACGGAAGTACTATTTGAAATCTGACTAAATTGCTCACATGCTTGTCATTAGTAGTCATAGTAATTATTATAATGTTTCTCGTATTTTGGACTATTTGTATGTATTATAATATATATTAGTTTATTTCATTATATTTGTATATATGTATTAGTATGTGCCTATTTATGTATTTCAATTTATGTTAACAAAATGATATTTTTCTTATTTATTTTTTTGTACTCTATCACTATGCTGTCCTATTTGACCCCAAGGTTGACTGGTAGAGAATGCCTTGTGGCATTAAGTCCGCCTATGTACCACTTTTGTACATGAAGTTTAAATAAATAAATAAATAAATAAATGAGTATGTGCCAGCAGTGCAAATATTGAAGGCTGGTTATGCTATGCCTCTTGTCTTGTCTCCAGGATTCGTGTTCTCCGCCCACCCTGGCCGAGTGAACTGGCGGTCAGTGTCCACAGGTCTGCTGATCCAGTTCGTGTTCGGCGTCATATTTATCAGGTGGACACCTGGGAGGATCGCGTTGCAGTGCTTCTCTGATAAGGTAGGCCTCGAAGTGCATTACTCTCTAAACTTTTGGCTCAAGCCACATGCGTGTTGCGGTAACGACTGAAAAGATTTTGTTTCAAGCTAGCCACGAGTCACCATCAGTCACCACTAAGCGCACGAGTTGCTTGACGCAAGTCGTATTTAACTGTATTTGTCAGCTAACGAGAAAAGAGCACATGGAAGGAATTGGGGGAGGCCTTTACCGAGCAGTGGGACAGTACAGGCAACTAAAAAATAAAAAAACGGGGTTTCTGCCTAGTTTTGAAGTTTATGACAAAATTAGGGACTTCCGCGATGGATTAAAGATATCTTCGAAGCTTGCAGGAGTCCGTTAATCATCTAACCACTCCACAGTCTTTAGTAAACCTTGTTGCTCTCTCGAAGATCCTGATATCCAGGCTGATGAAGGTAAAGGCAACCGCCTGGATCGAGAGTTTCGTTTTCTTCTTAACGTTTACGAGTACTATTTCTTTCCTTAGGTAGCGACATTCTTGTCGTATGGTGTGGAAGGTGCTGCCTTCGCGTTTGGAGACCTGCTTGTGAGGACTGAGGGAGTCTTCGCGTTCAGTGTGAGTTGAGCTTTACTGTTCATTTACCAATCATAACATACATGAATCAATCAATCATTAACACGCACACACACCTATTCACATTCACGCCCCCCCTTCACACACACACACACAAACACTACACATACCGGAACTTGCTACTATAACTTTGTAAAATCCTAGTACCTAAACCTTTTATTACTTTTTAATCATGTCTCGAAATGGTTAATTGTAACTCATGGGAAGTTGCAAGGTAACCCCATCACAAGTATTCTTATAACTTACCGGGGCTGCCTCAATTTTGTGCTGTAGAACAATTGTATGAGAAACAATTAAAAAATCTTTTTTTTTTACTGGGCAATTTATTACATGGGTCAAATCCCAATGTCAAATTTCTAATCCATCTTCTTCTCTTCTAGACCCTACCAGTGATATTCTTCTTCAGCATGCTGGTAGAGATCCTGTTCTACTGGGGGGCGCTGCAGTGGTTCTGCTTGAAGTTGGGGCTCGTCCTAAGGGCAGCCACCGGCACGACCGTGTGTGAGAGTGTCATCGCTGTTGGTAACGTGTTTTTGGGGATGGTGAGTTTAAGATATGAGCGAATGGGTGTAAAAAGACCCTTAACGAAGCTGAAAGAATCTCTCTTTGTTATCCACGTCGTTGTGATATTTTTTTTTTGTTTTGGACCATACCTGGGAACCTTCTAGTTACGGAGATATTTGAGGTCAAATTTCTAACTTTTTGTCAAGTTTTTCAAATACAAGTTTTTAATGTTAGTATGACTTTACTTAAAATACCTCCTTGACTGCTGTACTATTTAATGCATCCTTCACCAAAATGTTTTAAGTGCGTTACATTGAGTCTTACCGTAAAACGTGATTTTTCACCGCAAAAAAAAGTCGCTTCCCAGTAATAATTTTTGCGTAGAGTTACTTAGTATGATGTACAGAATGCTTAGTTGAGGGCTTCGTGAAGGGTCCGTTTACCTTTTATAAAGAGATGGTTTTATCCAACCCACCTGCTTTGCACGCATTCATGAAACAAAGGAGAAAGGGCGGAATTGCCCTGGCGTCCAATAGCGTTAAGATATATACCAATGGATAGATCTCTTTAAGAAGAACATTTCTTATTATGGCGACTTCTCTCGATTCAGAGTCAGAGAGGAGCTACAGAGGTCTAATGTTGAGAAATTAAGTTAGATTAAATACTGATATTTCGTCAATTTTTTAACTTTCATTAATACTGTACGTTTCAAACATCATATCACAAGCCTATAAACGTTATTTTCAAAACATTCACATCTTAAAATGCCATTTTAGGAGCAAATCCTTACAGTAACAGTATCTTGGACCGATCGTTAATACTACCCCAACGCTCAATAGCGTTAAGATATTATGTATTAATGGATTGATCTCAACAAGAAGAATATTTCTTGCTTTGACAACTTTTCTCGGTTCAGAGTCAAAGAGGAGCTACAGTTCGGTGCCTAATCAATTACCTAGTTAGATCTATGGAACCGGAGAGACTACGAATTAGCAAAAGTTGTATAGTAGCAAATATTCTAATTGAAAGCTCTTTCGAATGGTGTATGTCTTATAGCTATTAGTTACCCAGAAAATGATAACTTCACTGCTCAATCAGACACACATTTAGGTCAATAATTCCGAACAGACTACGAATTAACAAAAGTGGTGTAGGAGCAAAAGTTCTCTTTGAAAAGCTCTATCCAATAGTGTATACCTTATGACTATTAATTGCCCGTAAACTATTAATTGGTTGTTAACAAAATCTTAACTTTGGTGTCTAACTAGTGACCTATTTAGGTCAATAACTCCGAACAGACTGCAAATTAGCAAACATTATGTTAGTAGCAAAAGTTCTCATAGAAAAGCTCTCTAAAATGGTATATATTTTATTGCAATAGGTTTCCCAGAAATCCTTAACTTCGCTGCTCAAATGGTCACCTATTTAAGTCAATAACTCCGAACGGAATACGAATTAGTTAAAGTGATGCTAGTAACAAAAGTTCTGTTTGAAAAGCTCTATGCAATGGATTATTTGTTATTACTATTGGTTACCCAGAAAACCTTAATTGGTTGCCAAGAAAATTTTAACTTCGGTGTCCAACTAGTCAGCTATTTATGCCAATAACTCCAAACGGAATACGAATTAGCAAAACTCAAAAAAATGGCAAAGGTTTTCCTTGAAAAGCTCTATGCAATGGTGTATATCTTATTGCTATTGGATACCCAGAAAATCTTAACTTCGGTGCTCAAATAGGCACCTATTTAGGTCAATTACTCCGAACCGTATACGAATTGGCAAAAGTTTTGTAAGTGGCAAAGGTTCTCCTTAAAAAGCTCTATCTAATGATGTATATCTTATGACTATTTGTTGCCTAGAAAATCTTAATTTCGGTGTCCAAATAGTCAGCTATTTAGTTCAATAACTCTGAACGGACTGCGAATTAGCAAAAGTTATTTTAGTTGCAAAAGTTGTCATTGAATAGCTCTATGCTATGGTATATATGTTATTGTTATTAATAATAATAATAATAATAATAATTTATTTAATTCAGACCATTGATCCATATAGTGTTAGTAAAATCTTAACCTATTGTTAGTACATAAAAAGCTTAAATTAATTGGCGACATGTACGCCAGTACGCACATGCCTAGCTGCCCAGTGCCTAATGAAAGGCCCATCAATTTTGTCCGCCAGTGTAGCCAGTATGTTGTTGGGGCTACCCCTGAATCGCTTCAGCATACTCGCACAACGCTTGCGCATAACGGCATAAAAATCATCTACTCTCGCTTCAGCGAACATGCCAGACGCGCTACAAAACCGAGGTAGCCCCAACAATATCCTCAACGCATTGTTATACTGAACGCGCAGAGCGTTGTAAGCCTTCTGCGTATACCTTACCCACAGGCTGCACGCGTAAAACGATTGACAAAACGCTCGAAAAAGAGTCAGTTTCACCCCCTTAGTACAACGTGCAAACCTGCGAGCCAGCATATTGCATCTGGCTGCCAACGCTCTGCGCTCCCTATCTAAATCTTGGTCATCCATGAGAAAGTCCGTGACAACATGACCTAGGTATTTAAACTGCGTAACGAACTCCAACGGAGTTCCTCGTAAGTTAATAGATGGAATATTAACAGGTGTATTGTTGCGCACTCTAAAAACAATTACCTTGCTCTTGGAGGCATTATACCTCAAGCCATGAGCCTCCGCGTACCCCTCACAGATGGCCAACAATTTCCTCAGACCACAGATTGATGGACTGAGCAGCACCATATCATCAGCGTAACTTATGTTGTTGATCATAGTTCCATCAACAGAGCATCCGATCTTGGTGCCGCTCAGCTCACCAATCAGCCGATCCATATACACATTAAAAAGACTCGGTGAAGTCAATCCCCCCTATTTATTGGTCACCCAGAAAATCTTAACTTCGGTGCTCAAATAGTCACCTATTTAGGTCAATAACTCCGAACGGACAACGAATTGCCGAAAGTCGTGTTTCTGGCAAACGTTCTCCTTGAAAAGCTCTATGCAATGGATTATATTTTATTACTACTGGTTACCCAGAAGACCTTAATTGGTTGCCAAGAAAATCTTAACTTCGTTGTCCAACTAGTTACCTGTTTAGCTCAATAACTCCGAAAGTACTGCGAATTGCCAAAAGTCGTGTTAGTAGCAAATGTTCTCCTTAAAAAGCTCTTTTCAATTATGTGTATCTTATGGCTATTGGACTTTGGGGCAGATGCCTATACATCGATGCCCATTCTCCTTTCGCAGGCGTGGGCGCAGACATAGGTGTGCTCTCTGTTCCCTCACTCTCATAGTCCGATGTTACGGCTATCCGTCACGACCGGAGAGATCAGGCACAGGACCAACGGCTTAACGTGCTTTCTGAGGCACGGTGGTATCATACCGCCAACTGTCAAACTCTGGGCTACTACTGAGAAATTCCTAATGGAAAAACCCAAAAATAGTTTTTGCCTAACCCGGGAATCGAACCCAGGACCCCGCGCTCAGCAGTCGCGCTTGCCACCGCGACCGGGTGCTCCTGTCCAGACCATGTCCCACTGGCTTAAGTGGCCAAGGTAGACTTTAGAAGACATAAAAAATGCCACTGACGTAGTGATAAAAGAGTGGTTTTTTCTTCCTGAAGGAGAATAATGAATAATCCTCATTGTGTTTGCAGACAGAGTCAGTGCTGCTGGTGAAGCCGTACCTCGCTCTGCAGACACCTTCCGAATTACACGTCGTCATGTCTTCTGGATTCGCTACCGTATCGGGTAAGACAATACTTAATATTTTGAGGTTTCTAATAAAAACTAGATGAGTGGATAAAACCTACAAAAAGGCACATGAAGTTTCTTTTCATTATGTTTATAAACTAGTGATCCGCCCCGGCTTCGCACGGGTGCAATATACATATAAACCTTCCTCTTGAACCACGCTATCTATTGCTGAAAACTGCATACAAATCCGTTGCGTAGTTTAAAATATCTAAGCGTACAAACAGCGGGAGCGACTTCGTTTTAAATACTGTGTAAAGATATGAAGAACATAAAAAATACGGGTTGGTAAAATAAAATCAGATTAAAATCGTGAAGTAAAAATGGCGCATGTACCATAGCGAATTAAATTATACCAATTACCAAACAAAATCTGTCATTTTGTCGATTCTTCCGTCGACAAAACCCGTTTCTATGGTGGTCATACTACGCGCGCTTGGATACCCTAAAAAATACTATTTTGTACCTAGCTCTAAAAAATCTGTACCATCTTAAGAACAATTTTTTTTCGAAATTAAGGTGCAACCGACATATTGACATCAAGATGGCGGGTGTTCTTTAATATTTTATTATTTAACCATTACTCATAAAATATAATCACACCAAAAAATTGTACTTAAAAAGTACCTCAAGTAAAAAGAAACACACACTTGATCAGTTAGATAGTTCCTGAGACACGGTTGTTTTATTTCTCAGGAACTATCCAACTGATCAAGTCTTGTGTGTATTTATTTTTACTGTGTACCTTATTTTCGAAATAATTTTGTTCTGAAGGTGGTACCAATTTTTTAGAGCTAGGTACTAAATAGTATATTTTAGGTACATTTGTTTGGTAATTGGTATAATTTAATTTGTTATGGTACACCCGCCATTTTCACTCTAACTTTAAAATCTTATAGGTGAAAGTAGTAATAAGATGCTCTTGGATTTCTTTAATAATTGTTCTTTTTAAGTCTGATCCGCGAATTTTGCCCTGGAATTCGATACACGGATTGGAAAATCTATTTTTCGTCTTTGCGAATATCGTTCTAATACAACAACACAGGTATTTCTCACAATAGATAACTGAACGTTATCGGTCGAATCGGATTATGGTGTCATCCGGTTTTAACTGGGTCAAACGTCTAGAACCATCAGTTCAGAAAAATCTGTTCGGCAAGAAAACTAGAAAAGTTGATATGAGCAATCTGACTATCAACTATCACACAACGTGGAAGGCACCGACGCGAAAACTACCGGGTACCTAGTTACCACGTACTCAGTACATATTTTTTTTTTTTTTGCATTTTTTTAACGTTTATTATTAGGTAAATATTATTAAAAGGTACTTTTTATTTCAAAATCAGATATTAAATACATTAATAAATTAAAATAACCTAAAGTAACTAACTTAAAAAATGGCGTCAAAAAACTCCTCCTCATCATTTGAAAAAAAAAACTATGTGGGGGGGGTACTCAGAATGATGTACTGAATACGTGGTAACCGTTTTCGCGTCGGTGTCGAAGGGACCACCCTGTATAAAACACTCGATCTATGATCTCTATTATCGATACCTGTTTTCATCTCTTGTCTCTATTTGTACCTGGATAACAAACATTTGTCTAATTTCTATTAGGCAAAATCATCATCATCATCTCGTGGCTAAATAATAACAGCCCCTCGGGTCGATCTTTAGGTTAAGCCGTGCTTGACTAGGTTGGTCTGTGCATGGGTGACCACCCAATACATACCGAGTTTCCTCCGTGCCTCGGAAACCACGTTAAGCCGTTGGTCCCGGGTGTCATTTGTAGAAAGTTTGACAGTCGTTAGGTAGTCAGTGGCCCAAAAAGTCTGACAACCAGTCTCACCAAGGGGTATCGTATTACCCGGTACTAACTCGGTTGTGGAGGTCAGATAGGCAGTCGCTCCATGTTAAATACTGGTATTCAGCTGCACCCGGTTAGACTGGAAGCCGACCCCAATACAGGGTGTAAACAGACCCTTCACGAAGCCGTCAACCAAGCATTCTGTACATCAAACTAAGTAACTTTACGCAAAAATTATTGCTGGGAAACGACTTTTTTTTTGGGGTGAAAAATCAAGGTTTACGGTAGGTCTCCATGTAACGCACTCAAAACATTGTGCTGATGGATGATTGAATAGTAAGAACATGTATTTAAAAAAAACTTGTGAAAAAGTTGGAACTTTGACCCCCAATATCTCCGTAACTAGAAGGTATGGTCTAGAACAAAAAAATATCGCAATGACGGGGAGAATAAGTGCCTTTCGGCTTCGTTAAGGGTCTTTTTACACCCTTTATAGTTGGGAAAAGGCTAGGCAGATGATGATTGGTAGACACTTGCTCACATTCGCATGCGTGTATAAAATTACTGCTTTTTAGGGTTCCATAGCCAAATGGCAAAAACGGAACCCTTATAGCTTCTGTCTGCCTGTCCGTCCGTATGTATGTCACACCCATTTTACTTTGAAACTGTTGGCACCACACAGTCGAATTTTGGAGAGTAGTATGTGTGTGTATTAAGAAAAATTGGGTGGCTGACCATACCAGTCACTGAGGGTTGGAAAAAATACAAATTTCAATATACATAACTGTGTAGAAAATAGCTAACTTAATTATTATATTATAAGCCTGTATTGTCCCACTGCAGGGCAAAGGCCTCCCTTCCCTCCTACCACATTTTGCGATCTAGTGCGATTGTAGGCCAATCCTTTGCGAAAGAGTCCAGCACATCCCGCCATCTCCTTCTGAGCCTGCCGCTTGTCGTTTCCTGCTATTTGGTATCCACTGAGTGGTCAATTTTGCCCATTGCTCATCCGACATGCGGCAAACGTGACCAGCCCAGCAAACTTAATTAATAGATTAATAAGATGATCTTGGATGTCTTCAAATTCTTTTTTAAAAGTCTAGCCTGTGCATTTTGCCCAAAAAATTGATGACTACCCAATTCTCGGCCGCTTATTGCAGAATCTTACGTCTGTACCAATATCGTGCTAATATACGATATCACAGGTATTTGTCACAATAGGTAAATAAACGCTATCGTGCAAACAGGATTATGGTGTCAATCGATTTTAACTGGGTCAAACATCTAACCATCTGATCAAAAAATCAGCAGTCGAACAACCAACAATGTCAAACGAATCTCGTTGCTATCCGTACCTACGTAATACATACCTACAAAAGATTAAAAACTTTTATCAACATACAAATAAAACTAACTTATCATTCTGTTATCAAATAATAAAATACTTTACATATCTCTGTATTTATCTCATAAATAAATAATTTATATTACAGCTGCAATTATAATAAAAGTATGCATAGATTGACCCCGTTCTTAATCTCTAATTGTATCTAAAAAAATATGTTATACTTTTCAAGGTGAGGTAGTTTTCATTGACTTTGACAGTTGACAGCTGTCAAACGAAAACATGATTAGTAAATTGTAAATGAAAACAATGGACTAGAAACAATGGAGTAAACTGTTGTCTTAATTGACTTTGTTACCTTAGATGTCTGGTGGTTTTAAACACGCTTTAATTAGCTTTTCCTTTAACTATGTAAAAAATCTTAGAAGTTAAATTTGACCCACTTCCCGGATTCCGATTGATCTGAAGTTTTGCATATATGTTTAATTTGGATGACAATCCATGGTTAGCTAAGTGACGTTATTCTAAATCAAAGATGGCTGAGTAGTTATCTTTTATGCGTAAACAACTCGTGAAAAAAAATCATCTCGGTCCTTGTATCCTTCGCTCCGCTCAGTATTTTAATCTGAAGGATTCAGGATTCTACTCTAGAATCCTTCGCTGCTCTCGGGATCCAACTTAGTCCTTCGAATTAAATTTCCTTTTTTTCATTTGCTTTATAATCTATTATTTCTCCATAGCGTGTTGTTGGCAATCTAATAAAAACCTTGATTCGTTTTAAATCCTTATACCCTCATCATCAACAGGTACAATCCTGGCCTCCTACATCGGTTTTGGCGCGGAACCAGCTCACCTGGTGACGGCCAGTGTCATGTCGGCCCCGGCTGCTATCTGCTACTCCAAGCTCCTGATGCCAGAGACGAAGAGGTCGCTGACTACGGTGGATAATATCCAGCCTGTAGTGTGGTAAGTGGGGAATTGTAAACTTTAAAAAGACTCCTTTGCTCAAAAGAAAACTGAGAGTAATCCACCCACCAACCTGCACTGGGTCCGCGTAAAGGGTTACGGAACGACCGCTGCCACAGAAAGGAAAGCCTGTATGCCAGAAGTCGATATGCTTACGCTATACTATGTGAATGAGAGCATATTCATACCTACTTCTATTGAGTATTGTCCGTTTCTCTTCCTACCGCCACGAACAAATAAAACAGATCAACCACCTCGTAGATGGAAATTGGTAACAGCTTCGAATCCTGCCTACCAAGGCTTTTCCCGATAAATAGTCAATTTTAACGACAACTTCGAGTTGCTAATTTAACAAAAACTTGAAGGATAAAGTCGTGTGTGTGTCTTACTGAGATTATCTAGGCTGATGGGATGAGGCTATAATGATATGCTGTAATTTCACCAAAACAGCATGATATAGGTTCTTAAAATAAAATATAACCGAGTGCAATTAGCCAAAATAGAATGTCAATTAGAAAAACGTAAAAAAAAAATTTCAAAAATTCACCGCTCACGACGTTTATTTTGTTTTGAAATTCCTTTTCTTTTTTTTTCTCATGAATAACTTGAAATTCGACGAGTTTATATATTGTGGCGTAATATATTATAGGTACCTGCGTGTATTTTTGTGCGTGTTTTTTTTTTCTTTCTTCTCCACACCTCTAGGAACTCAATAAATAAAAGTCTCGTTAAAATCCGACCACTATATTTTTGTCTAATTGCACTCTATTAGTCTAATCAACGCATTCCTTTTCTTGCACAGCGAAGACCAATCAGTTCTCTCTGCGGCCACCAGAGGCGCCACCAACGGCATAGCCTTGATCCTGAACATCGTAGCCAACATTATAGCCTTCGTAGCTTTCATAGCCTTTGTCAACGGAGCGCTGGGCTATTTCGGAGGAATGCTGGGCGACCCGGATATCAACTTGGAGTGGATTCTTGGAAAGGTGTTCATTCCCCTGTCCTGGGTTATGGGTGAGTACGAGATATCTGAAAATGTCAATAAACTTATAATACTTAATATAAAAAAGAGCTCCTGGAATGAATTGGCCTCCCGCCTTTGACCAAAAGGAGATAGGACAAAAAAAAAATATCATGGTGTGCGGGATGTGACAAAAAAAAAGATAATTATAAATGGACAAGGAGAGAGAGGCCAAAAAAGATTTAAAGTTCTTCGTAATAGGGGCGAGCCTATTGCCATCAACATGGCACAAATCTAGACAAATGAAATACCTGAATTCATTAATAAATAAGTGGATAGGGTGAACAAAGCGATACACGACACGAGTGATTTAGGTACCTTGCGTTAATAAAAGTCTCGAATGTATAATTTTTAATTTTTTAAATTAAAATACTGCAGGCGCGGCAGGCCTATCGCTTGCGTACGTACCGCCCGGCTATGGGTAATTATTTCAAGGGCAGGGCCGAGTCACAATACTGTATATATTTATACTGTGGTTACACAGTTACACTTAATGATAATTCGCGTAACACATGAAATTATTACAATTTGACAAGGTATCTTTTAAATAAAAGGTAAAGTAAACATAACAATAATAGTTTATGTGGTTTAACTTTTTAATGGTTAAACAAAACAGTCCCATGCAGGTATTTTTATTAGCTGTCACGTTTTATAAATGTCTATAATCTGTAAAACCGTGCCATTCTCTGTAACAATACGATTTTATCGTTTCGTTGAGGCGTAGCAAATTTTCTTATTATTTCATTTTATTGTTTTTCACTGAAAACTACGCGCCAACAAATTACTGGCTGCATTGAAAATGGGACCAAGTTACTATTATTTAAAAGCGCGCGCTCGAGTCGCGAGCACTGAACATCATATTTAAGAGCGTTCATTCAAAAAGTTGGCAACGTCGCAAATAGCTGTCAAATATTTACCTGTTTTAATTAATTTGACAATATTACTGTATGGAAATAAGAAAAATGGCTAACTTGTAAATTCACTAGAATATTAATAACGAATTGCAATTAGAACACTGAATTTGATGTTGTAACCATTTTAGGTGTAAAAAAGGCATTTGGAAAGTTTCCAAATACTTTTCTGATTTACGGACTGATATACTGCTATTCAGCTGCATCCGGTTAGACTGGAAGCCGACCCCAACTTAGTTAGGAAAAGGCAAGCCAAATGATGAACACAATAATATCACAAAACCTCTCTGAACATTAATTTTTGTTTTAATTCCAGGAGTGCCATGGGAGGAGTGTGAGCTCGTGGGCTCTCTCATAGGCCTGAAGACAGTCGTCAACGAGTTCGTGGCCTATCAGAGGATGGGGGAGATGAAGAAGGAGGGACTGTTATCGGTTAGTATAAAAAAACATTCAAATATAACTAGCTATAGACGGGACAAGACCAAGAAACTGACAATTCCAAAACAAATTAGTAACAAGTCGATCAGTCCAGTGCGATACGTCGCCTTGTCAGGTCGCATTCATATGACACAAAGACGCAAATATTTTCGAGCTATAGACGGGTCATGACGAAGAAAATCGTAATCCAAAACATGTTACTACTTAGTAACAATTCGTTCTGTCTAGTGTCGTCTGTGTCATACGCCCGCTTGTCAGGTAGCATTCGTGTGTCAAAATCGAAAATATTCAGGATGAAAATTATTGTATGACAATAGTCCCAATGTCCTCTCTATAGTTAGTATTTACATGAAAATCTTTCACTATGTTTAATGTGGCTTCATGAGTTACCTACGTAACTAACGTCGAAGCCACACAGCTAAGAGTTACGCTTGGTGCTGCACTTGGTCAGCTCGAACGAGTGGCAAAAGGGTTTTGATTTTTTTTTCTACGGGAGCTGGCATAGCACGTCACCATTTTGGTGTTTTACTTTTTATGCAAAGTTGTGGCATACGAAACTCAAAATATGGGTAACCCATAGATAAACAATACAAAAAATAACCATACTTACTACTCTAAAGTGTCACTTTGTTGAGACTTTTGGAGGTAATAAGTTAAGATTTCAAATAAATCATCTTACTCTTTGGATACCATTTCCTTGAACATTAAAAAAGCTAGTTCTAAAGCTATAAAACTACCTGACATTATGGTATCCACCAGTACTACCAACCTTACCATAACCTATGTTTTTGTTTGCAGCCGAGATCCGAGCTGATAGCGACATACTCTCTGTGCGGGTTCACGAATCCCGCCTCAGCCGGCATCATGATAGGAGCCATCGCAGCCATGGCGCCTAACCAGAGAGAAGTTCTGTCCAGTGTAAGTATGCAACATAACGTAACACCTGTATTCCCCACGAAGAAGCATGGTCAGCTACTCCTGGACTGCCTGCCTGTCTGCCTCTCATACAAGCAGCTGGTAAATTACGTCAAGGTCAACCTTTGGAGGTATGAGGATCAGGGTTGAAAATTCCTCATCCTACATAGAAAAAGGAGGATCCTACGACCTGCTGGATTTTGAGTCACTTGAAGCCACCGCCCATCGGTTGTCAATTTCAATCAAAATGGCTGAATTGATTTGTCGCACTAATCGCAAAAACTGAGAGAATCAGATCCCCCTAAGTTAGCACAGGGTCGTCAAGGTCGAAAACTTAGGACAGTCTTCCTAGCCAAACAACCTGTTACAAGTTCCATTAACTTCGGAATACTTTTCAGCTACCTCATCTTTTTTCTACATGTCGTCCAGTCGACATGTCGAAAAAGGTGTTTAAGGCCAAACGCTGGGTACGCCAATGGGTAGAGGTCACGTAAATTCCATGTGATACGCTCTTATAGTCTTGGAGTCATCATTTGCCTAGCCTTTTCTCAACTATATTTGGGTCGGCTTCCAGTCTAACCGTATGCAGCTGAATACCTGTATTGTATAAGGAGCGACTGCCTACCAGTAACCTCCATACGGAGGAAACTCGGTATGTTATGGATGGTCACCCATCCACAGACCAACCTAGGCAAGCACGGCTTAACCTAAAGATCGACCCGAGCGGCTGTTATTATTTAGCCACGAGCTCTTATAATTTGTAGTATTACGTGCGAAATGGTCACTTTGGGCATCCTTTCAAGGTCTGTGACCATTACAAGCACCACCTAGTCTTCCCCCAACTTCGATGGGGTCGGCTTCCAGTCTAACCGGATGCAACTGAATACCAGTATTTTACATGGAGCAACTGGCAAGCTTTAAACTCCTTTCACAAGGATTGGCGAATAACAGCACTGGATAGGGATAAGTGGAAGGAGGGAAGGGAGGCCTTTGCCCTGCAGTGGGACACAAATGGCTAACAAAAAAAAGCTAGGAAGCACAACGTCGCATGTTAATCTAAGATTTTATTACGACACCCTTGCCAATGTTATGATACGAAGAATGGTATTTACTGGAAAATAATTGTGTTTACAGATAGCCGTGAGAGCATTCTTCGCGGGATGCGGAATTTGTTTCATGACTGCGTGCATAGCAGGTAGGTTGGGTAAAACCGTCTCTTTATAAAACGTGTAAAGGAACCCTCCACGAAGCCGTTAACCAAGTTCTGTACATCAAACTAAGTAATTCTACGCAAAAATGATTGCTGTGAACGATTTTTCTTTTTTTGGAGTGGGAAATCACGTTTTACGGTAAAACTATGTAATGCACTCAAAACATTGTACTGATGGATGCATTAAATACTGCAGCAGTCATGGAGGTATTTTCAAGTAAAGTTATAACATTAAAAACTTGTGCAAAAGTTGGAACTTTGACCTCCAATATCTCCGTAACTACAAGGTTCCCAGGAATAGTATAGATCAGAAAAATTATTTCAATAACAGGGTGAACAAGTGCCTTTCGGCTTCGTTAAAGGTACTTTTTATGTGGTTCAGTTCTAATCAACTTTATTTTTATTTACAGGTCTACTGATGCCTGATGACGCGTTCGTATAATGAAAGTGATATTTACTATTATTTTAATTTAAAATAGGCCTACTTAATTTTATACAATTGTTATAATTTATTGAATAAAAGATTTTCGTAATATTTTTGGGTTTTATTTTGTTGTCCAATCTTATTTATTTTGCTGTGTAGCAAAAGAAACAACCGCTTACCGCATCCGCTCTAGGGATGTGGTGTGTTTGTCTTGAAAAGTGTCCTTGGTATTGTATCCGACTCGAAGGACCAATACACTTACGAGCCCGAAAAGGCCTGAAACAAGTATGGATCTTTTCGGGCCAACATACATCTCCACGTACAAACTACGCATCACACCTGACGTCACGAACGTTCTACATCGCAGTAGTCGAGTTATCAGCGATATTAGGATTTAGATATAAAACTCGCAACCCGTCAACCTCCGGACAACAACCCACCAGAACGACTTTGGTTTGTACGGAGGAGTTTCCAACATGCAGTATGGATGTTATGAGGCCTTAAAATTTTTATTGCACATGACCGATAGCTTAACGAGCTCCCAGAACTATTGAGGGTCCCTAGTAATGGTCATGTTCAGGAGTTGGCAAATAACAAAGAACTAAGAATGTAGATTAAGGCTGCGTTTCCACCGGAGATGTGCGAGGATGCGTAGCGAGAGGTTCTTAAGAAACTCATCAGTTTGTTGAGAACCAATAGAATCACTTCGTTTACCTAGCCTTGCTCAGCGCAGCTCTAGTGGAAACGTCTCAGCGGAGCGAAGTTTTTGTACACACAAAACAAGGGAAGGATGTGTGCGAGGGATGTGTTGCGAGGGATGTGTGCTAGGGACGGACGCGAGGGAAAAAGACAGCAGTCACTAGACGGTGTGGTTAGAGCTCGCATCTGAAACGAGCCCGTTACACATCCTCGCAACGCTCAACTGCGCACCGTTTCACAGCGTCGCTACGCATCCTCGCACCGCTCAGCGGCCTAGCTCATCTGTAGTAGAAACGCTCACACCGTTCCACAGTCTCGCTACCCATCCTCGCACTGCCCAGTTACCTCGCACATCTCTCGTGGAAAAGCCTAAATCAATACACACACCTAGATAGTTCAACCTATTTTGAAAACCTGGCTGAACAGAAGTGCATCTTTCTGAAATAAAAGCAAAACATTTTTTTGAACTGCTTTCAGAAATAAAAGCAAAACATTTTTTTCAACGGCTTTTTCATTTTCGAACACGACGACATCAGCAAGATGTCACTACACTATGCACATGACAGAAACAAGACATCATTATTTGAAAAATATATTTCTAATAACTGTAAATCGGTACAGTTATGATACCACATCGAAATTGCGAAGTTTTCGCTAGTGTTATTTTCTTTCTCGTAATCAAAATTTTCTGTAGTTTGACCATCTGGTATCGCGGTATGTATAAGAAGCAACCGACTTTAACGAGTATACCAGAACGTAATGAAACTGAGGACGAACTGGCCACTAATAAGTGGGTACCAAAGAAAAAACATGAGGTACTCAAAGCTAAGTATAAATGTTTGAAAAAACTATTCCAAATCTATGATGCAAGCGTCATCGGGATTCTGCCAGAATCCTACGGCCCAGATGAGAGAGAGGACGATGCGAAGTCGACTAGCAAGAGGAAAAAACGCTCGCATCGCACGAAGACGGATGCATGCGCCGGGACGACGGAACAGTCAAACGGGGACGTTTCCATTCACTCAGATGAGGACAAGGACTCTATAGCAACAGCTGTTATCAGAGACCTGAAGATCAAGACGGTTCTGTCAACATCCACGCAGATGGAATCCCAAGCTTCGAAAGAGTACAAGTACGCCGCTACTCAAGACTCTAGAGACAACTTGATGTTAGAGAGAAATATGTCAGCAGAAGGTGATCGGCAAGAATGCGAGTTCACCCAGACAAGCAATTCTCACCCGTTGCCCTACCTTCTGGTCAACGAGAAGAGACCGCGGATGAAGCCGACAAGATTCCAATGCTTCCTCCAACGAATCTTCGGGATCCGTCCGGAGAGATCGTACAAGAATTACGTCCTGCCGAATGGCCATATTTACGCTGCCAGTGACAATAATATCTCGGAAAGTTACTGTGAGAAACATCGGCGAAGAGGACTGAGGTTTCGTAGACTGCGGCGTCCGAAGAAGATCCAATCGGAGATAGCGCTGAGGGATCTCAATAGTCCTGTGATCTTGACCTACGTGCAGTCGGTGCAGAGGAGCTGTTTGGCGGACACCACACCCCGGCACTGTCCTATTTTGGGATGCCTTATGATTTCCTATGGTAAGTTATACTTTTGACAAGTCAACAGCGCACGGAGACGCCTTGATGGCTGCTTCTGGTTTTATTGTAAACGTTTTCCTTTCAACCCCAGCGTGCGACCGTTTATTCGCACTATTTTGCAAATGACTGCTTTGAATGGCGGTGCGTGAAAATAGTTCTGCGTTCAAAGCATTTTGCTGCATCACGGGTATTATTAATACTGCCGTTTCGAGACACAGCTACCGCGGATTTTCTGTGCTCTGAAAGCAAGTCGTAGCCTTACTCATACTAGAATGTGCTATAAGGAAGCATTATTCATTACAACAGTCTTACTAAAAGGGAGTGCTTCACGGTACGTTAGCAGATTCTTGTCCATCAAACTCTAACCGATTCTCTATACCGTTTCAGGAATAATCAACTACAACGACCACCTGAACCTCTGCCACTTCCCCGAGAGGAAGTTCGTCTGTCACTACTGCCACGAAGGATTCGAGAGCCAATACGACAAATTTGTCCACGAAAACGAACACATCGGCATTTCAAAGCTCGAAGGAGCCAACATGTCCGCCCCTTCAACCACCAGGCGAACAGCCTGTAACACTCAGACAGAGCCAGAAATATCGAAATGCGATGTCCCAGAAGACAAATTAAAGAAAATAGTGTCGTTTTTCGATAAGATAAACGATCCGGAGCAAATATTTTCGGAAATTAAGAAAACTAGGTATTCTGAATGTAACTTGCAGCGGTCTAAAACGGAGATTGAAACGGTGACTGAGTCGTCAGATTCTTCGGATAAGAGGACCGTCAGCTGCGTGAACCTTCCGAGGAAGATCGAGAAGAAAGGAGGCTGCTCGTCTGCTGATTCCGAGACGATTACGAGACTCACTCAGTATGGATCACCTGTCATTTGTCATATTTGTGGAGAAAACTTCAATTACAGGTAGGTAAGACTCATGTTTTCGGCCAGCAAAGTCAGAATCTACTCGATTTTCGTGAATATCATTTCACTCCATTCCCTTTATTTTTTAAATACTGGTAGGTACTTAGCTACATCGTGCGATGGTGCCAACAATGAAGCACATTTGTTGGTCTACGATTCAATTTAACTATTATCCCTGTCCATTTTGGACATAAAACCTACCTCTCCCTTAAAAACTAATTCCACGGGACGAACTGCGAATGGGACCAACTGCGAATGGGACTAACTGCGAATGGGACCAACTGCGAATGGGACTAACTGCGAATGGGACTAACTGCGAATGGGACCGACTGCTAATAGGACCAACTGCGAATGGGATGATTTGTGAACGCGGGACGAAGTGCGCATAAGCCCTTCATAGAACTATAATTTCTTCTTTAAAAGAATAATCACGTTTTCCGTTTTCCAGACGCCAGTTAAGTCTCCACGTCGACCTAGAGCATCGTGTCCACGACAAATTCTCGAAATTCCACAGCTCTGCTGGAGTCCTCAACAACAGGTCCCAAAACCGAGTCGACATGGTCTCCGAAGATGGCAAGATCAACGTTCAGAGCATTGACAGGTCCCGATCAGGAATAAGGAGGTCCACGGCATCGTTGGAAACTTATTCCGATCTTTCTCGAAGGAGGTCCGAGGAGAGCTTAAGTTGTGATCCCTCTACTAATATTGTCTATTATACGTCTATGGAAACTGTGAAGAAACCTTCGAAGGTAACCAATATTGTTCAGAAAGTGAGAAGCGGTCTCAGCTATAAATGGGAGCCGGGAACAAAAATTATTCGTGTGTAGTCCGTGCTATGTGAAGTGGCATTGTTTTGTCAATATAGTGAAAAGTCCAGTTGTTTGGTTTTATTTTAGTAGGTAGTTATCCTTTTCGCACACTATAAGGCTCAGCGCAGACAGAACGGAGCGCAGCGGAGAGTACTTCGTTAACGCACATAAACTTAAAATTATTACAATAAAGTGCATAAATGCTTGAATCTGATAAAAAATGCTCGCGCGTCGTCCTCGAAGATACGCGGGAATCCCCGCGCGGCGTCGAGTCGGCGCCCGCGTCGTACGCGTATTTTCAGTCACAGATAATATAATACTACTTTCAGTGTTGTCACTGAGGTTAAAACGATTAAACGATTTGAAAAGAGTGTCCATGGAGTTTCTTGCCCATTCTTCTCCATGAGATCTACTATTTTTGAATGGGCAACTACAGTCCATTCACAGTTATTATGCCTGTGGCGGGACTGTAGGTAGCTTATTTTTGACTATGCAAAAGTGCCTGTCATGGGTCTATTTGAAATAAATGCTTTGAGTTTGAGTTTGAGTTTGAACGAACTCCTTTCGATGGTAAATTCGTACAGTGTATTAAATTCACCAAAACTACCTTTCTTGCCAACATTCCTCGACCCATATTCTTCGTCTGTCTTTCTGACGCCTTATTTTATTAACATGTTCTTCTATTTCTTCTTCCGCCAAAAGCACAATTATAAGCATATCCGAGTCCACCATCATTGACGAAGGTACTACTGACCATCACCATGGTATCACCCGATCGATACACCCTTACTTCTCATCTCACAAACGAGGTTTGTACAGACGCCAGCACATCGAGCTACCCGCCGCTGTCTATAAAATTTTCCCAATCAACCTTGAACCTAATGCTTCAGCGATAAAATTAAAAACACGAAAAAGTTTTAACTATTTTGTGTTTTTGAAGTCTGGTTTTATTTTTTGCAAAAAAGTTTTTTTATTTTTCCAATTTTTTTATTACTAGGACACCGACCAAATGGATTAGGTTAGGTAAGGACCAAACTACTAAGCGTTAGAACGTTTGCAAGCAAGTTTACTCGCGTATGAGTTGGCTGTTAGGCAGTTCCTTTTAATTTGCAGCAACGGTGAAGAAAACTGACAACTTTTGCGACGTGTTGCTAGTAACTTAGGACTCACTTTGGTGGTTAGTTTTGGCGGTAACAACTAACCAATGCATATCACCAGCAGTTTATGCCTCTAGACCAAAGAGATTTAATATATATATCTTAATATATATAAATCTCGTGTCACAATGTTTGTCCTCAATGGACTCCTAAACCACTTAACCGATTATAATAAAATTCGCACACCATGTGCAGTTCGATCCAACTTGAGAGATAGGATAGTTTAAATCTAGGTAGGTAGGGTAGGTAGGCAGGGTAGGTAGGTAGGTAGGGTAGGTAGGTAGGTAGGGTAGGTAGGTAGGTAGGGTAGGTAGGTAGGTAGGGTAGGTAGGTAGGGTAGGTAGGTAGGTAGGATAGGTAGGTAGGGTAGGGTAGGTAGGTAGGTAGGGTAGGTAGGTAGGTAGGGTAGGTAGGTAGGGTAGGTAGGTAGGTAGGGTAGGTAGGTAGGGTAGGTAGGTGGGGTAGGTAGGTAGGGTAGGTAGGTAGGGTAGGTAGGTAGGATAGATAGGTAGGGTAGGGTAGGGTAGGTAGATAGGATAGATAGGTAGAGTCGGTAAAAAGGGTACGGTAGGGTAGGAAAAGGTGCATTGCAACGCATGCCGGGACAGCTAGTATATATATATAGAGCAGACACACACTCGAAAGTATTTGAATGTCATTGCTCAAGACTTACGATTTCGTCAGCTACACGCGGAGCGAGAATAAAAAAATAAAACAATTTTATATAAAAAACCACACATGTTTATTGTAGTTATTTTTATATAATAATATTTCTAACACATCCCACGCAGTGAGATCGCCGCAAAGAAACGTCTGGAAGCCAGAGAACGGTGTTACAGAAAACATATAAATATGTTACAACTTAGACTACAGATAACGTAAACTTATAACTAAATATACTATTGCCCGCTGTCACTGAATGCCTGAATTATTGAAATTTCAACTTACAGCGCTCAGCCGAACCTTGAAATTGCAATATAGCGCATTCATTTAGATGTCGACTACTTTTCGTGGAAACAGGCATATGTGTTGGTTATCTATTACATAATACAACAAAAAAAATAACCATGGCTACATACATCCTCTTAAATTAACCGTTCTTAACAGGTAAATAATTAAAGGTGCCCAGAATGACAGAGAAGACGCAACAACGTAGTGTTGCCATTGTGTAAATATTTTTACAAAGGGCAACATTGCAAATTGAAACAGTGTTACCTTTTAGACCGCCAGAGCATAAACGAGCGCGCGTCCCCTCCACGCCAAGCCACGTCACCTACAATTTTGTCACATTTTCGAGTCGTTTGGGGTACAGGGCACGCGCTTGCTTGTCACGTATATTGTGACTATGGCGGTCAAAACTTTGCCATGAACATTTTTGCGAATTTTACACACAGTCTTACCAGTTATGATGTTCACGATTCGGAAGATTTTTCTGTTCAGTTTTATCATAATAAAACATAAAAATAATATGAAACAAAGTCTAAAACTGTTTTTTTTTATATCATGTAATAGAGAACCACCAACATTGTAACTACAATAAAAAGAGCCAGTATTTATAAATATTTCAACGCTGAACACACAGCAACAATATTTTGCAGTTATTTTTATAAATCACAATAGCCTAACGGTTGTAGTCGGACTGGCAATTCAGCTGATGCGAGTTCGATCATCAACCGAACGCTGGTATAAGTCCCGTCACGTAAAAAGAACGCTGAGCGACAGCGGAGGGGATGTGTTTGCGCACATTTTACAGTCGCGTCCTTAAGTACTAAGCTATTGTTTTATAATATAAGTATAGTTGTTTCATTGTAGAATCGTAATAGGTACTTTACTAGCTACTTAGTACTTTGGAAAAGGCTGGAATAAAAAAATTGAGTAAGTTTATTTGAACTGTCAGCGTTCTTTTTACGTGACGGGGACTATAACGCCTTAAATCAAGCCAGAGAGCACTGCCTAGCGGCCGGACCACATAAATTGTTAATTAAAAAGATATCTCTTGAGGTACTATAAATATATACATATTCCGATGAAAGTAGACTTTAGGTAGGTATTATTTCGAACTATAGCATCTGAGTACTAAACTGTGGTCCGGCCACAGAGGACCACACGCATATTACTACTTGTTTCACAATCTTCGGATAAGTTATGGTTAATTTACCTGGTAGATTATTTTTAAGGTGGAATTTCCTATCCGGAGATTAAAACGTAGAAATTTCAAGTATACAATGACAGCTAAAAACTACCCACAATTTTGCAGTAATCGCTAGAATCTCTAACTGCAAAATATCGTTACAATGCATTATTTAATATTATTATGTAACTTAGAAAAATAACAAGCAAAGTCGTCGAAAAACCAACAGTTTGTCACTTATTAAATCCTTTTTTATCAAAACGCAGAGTATACGCTTAAAGAAGTCAAAAATAAAAGAAATATACTTTAAAAAATAACACGTAACTTAATTTCTTCGTTTATTATACTTTAAAATTAAACAAAATAATTATAATTGTATTTTTTAATAACAATAGGTTTTCAACCACTGACAGCAGAGATATTCAACCTTTTTTCAAATGAGTTTTATAGACGACAGCATAGACAATCAAATTGCCTCTTTTTTCAAACATTTTCAAAATGGTCGCTTTTTAACATTTTTTCAAACAAAATTATTTATTTTTCTCTAGGTTGAATACCACATTTCCTAACAAATCCCAAATATGTGTTGTAATATACAAAACTGATCTTACTTATATGTAAGTCCGTCTGTCACAGGAAGCGATCTCACTTCTATCCTCATCTAACCATCCATCTAGCACCGTACCACGATATTTACCCTTACTTTGAGAATGTATTTTTTTATTTAAAACAATAATTTGATACATGACAAAAGTATTTTTGGTACAAAATGTACAATGATCGAAAAAAGTATTGCATTACAAGATGGCGACATGACATAACACGACTGTTATTCCCCAAGGACTAAGCAGAGGTGTACTTAATAATACTTACACCCACATTTCGGCAATTAGGGGGCGAGCCTATTGTCCTCAAGCGGCTACATAAGGGAAAAGGTTAGGCTTAGGGCGTCATCTCTGTCACACATATTGCGTGGCTGTTTTTTTTTGTCTATTTTGAAGTGTTACTAACATAGTTTTAAGGGTCTATTTACTAGCTCAAATTGTATTTTATTATATTTATTTTAGTCTGTAAGGTATCTATGAGCGAACGTGCCTTATAAGGACACGCTGATTTCCTCACGATGTTTTCCTTCACCGTTTTGAGAGCAGTGGTGATGAAATAAATTACACAAAGTAATGCGCCTACCTGGGTTCGAACCTACGACTTTTTGCTTGTAAATCGGGGCCGCCACTGGGCCACCGCTGCTCCTGACAGTGTAAGTGTGTATAGACCGACCGCTTTAATGAGTCCTCGCGAAGGTATCAATTTAAATGGAATATTCTGAAGGTTGATCACGTATTGGTTCAATTAGTATCGATATACCTACGTGGATTATGGTTATTTTGAAGCAAATAACCTGTGGGATATTGTTAGGACTTTGTGGACGCCTAATGTGCCCTTGATGGGGCAAGGCGAAGGATTCGTTAAAGGGGTCAGTCTTTAGTTACAAACCGTGAAAGCTTAAAACAAATCATACTGTAGTACTTAAAGGCTCCGTTGATTAAAAATAATTCTGCCCCAAGTAATGCAATACTATTTTCGTCACTTTTATGGAAGACACGATACATAACAATAAATTCATAAAATCATATTTAAATTACATGATTTCGATGTAACTGATTAAAAAAACAATAATCATATAATACAATTCTAAAGATATAATACATTCTCACTCTACTTTTTTAATGAAATGACGGTAGCTTTGGAGATTTAATCAATATTCAATATTGGACAATCTAGTCTTTCAAGCGTATTAATAATTTTTGTGTAATTTCTGCCTAATCTTTTGAGGACTTTAAGCATGATAATACATTTTGATGGTATACACTATACAGGATGGAAGGGACACCGACGCTGAAACGGTCACCACGTATTCCGTACATCATTCTGAACCCCCCCCCATAAAATTTTTTCATCGGTAACTTTAAAAACAATCTGCTGTTGCATACATTTTGACTGTGTAAGGCGCGAATTACACAGACGTAAGACGTAAGGCGTAAGGCGCAGCGCGCCCATGGAATTTACAAGGAAACGAAAGAACGGCATGCCTGTCCCGCGCCGCTTGAGTGTAATTCACGACACGTCGCCTACGTACATTTTGTATGAAAACGCTTTGAAGCGGCAACATGCCTGCGCCGCGTCTTCACTGTACGCCTTTTCTGTGTAATTCGCGCCTAAGGATTGCAGTTTTGTAGGAAACATCTGTTATTTTTTAATAACCGATGGAAATTTCTATGTGGGGTCTCAGAGTGATGTACTGAATACGTGGTAACCGTTTTCGCGTCGGTGTATTCCACCCTGTATTTTAATTATCAAAGCCACCGTCTTTCACAATCACTCCACCATTCTATATTAAATTCCATTACTTTTGGTACACGCGACAAAATTGATAAGTAGGGAGGCGACTAACGATCAAATTCACTTAAAACATCAAGATTCTTATTCACTGTACTGCTTGTTTTATGAGCATAAATCAGACTATTACATTTTATGTATACTAATATTATAAGGAGGTAAATTTTGTTTGTTATTTACGGGGTTATCTTCGGAACTACTGATCCAATTCCGAAAATTATTTCACTAACGGGAACCTGCATTATCCCCGAGTGCTATAGGCTACATTTAAAACGTTCCCATGGTTTATTTCTGTACATAACAGGAGCGAAGCCGCAAACGAAAGCTAGTTATTGTATATTTGTACAGCTCAAGCCAGACCTATTTTCATATCAATATCTCAGCTCTGTGATGCTCACTTCTGACCAAAAGATGTTTTTCCCTGAATGACATTCTCCACGAGTAACAATACTTTATAGGTACATCCAGCGTACTTCAGGCAGTCGGCCCAGCTGCCACCTTGTTGATAGGCTAACATTTTTACCACAGTATGGCTATTCAAAAGCAGAATTTTTATTTACCTGTTTGTATTGTACTATGAATTTTCGCCAGTCACCCGCACACCAAACAATTTTGCCGCGTGTACATCTTAAAACATGTCGAAAATAACCTCTCTTTTAGCTTTTAAAGTCAATATTAAATATATTATGTGCCATTACTTTCTACGTGCCAGGGCAAGTGTTTTGCGAATCCCTGTCGCGTATCTCTTACAACTAAATTGTGGACAGATTTGACGATGCTGACGAGATCATTTATAATATCTAGTTTTAGAAAAAACATTTTTTTTTTCTTTTTGTATAACACAACTTACTATGGAAGAGCGAACTCTCCTAACACAGGCACTATCTGCCTAAAAGGAGGATCCAATCACTAAATTTTGTTGATACCTAACTTGTTCTATCAATAAAATATTTTTATTTATTATTTTATTTCTAATACAGTAAATAATTTATTGTGAGTGAATTCATGTTAAAAATCATCTTAATATCACAAAATGGTGGTTTACTATTTGTTGTAACCCATTACCAGCCCCGAAACAGTGTGGAAAAACAAAGCTGTTCCATAGATTTATGCCACAAATGGATTTTACTTTCGCGATTTTAGAATTAATTCAAATTCCCACAGAGAAATAGTTGTTCAAAATTATAAATAGAATAATAACAAATGTACGAGGTTTAGAGTAAATAAAGTCTGGTCTATACTCATTATACTTTTTTTTTAAATAAATGTAAAACTTGACAATTTAAAAGTGACAATAAATAATTGTATTGAAATAAACGGTTTGATTGCTTTCGACATTTTTAATCAGACATCTTTTAACACCGTCAAATCTGTCCGCGATACACCGAAACGATTGTACAAATCTGTAGATAAATAACTTGCGATATACACTACGATTACATAATATTTTATAGAAAAAAAGAATAAAAAAAAACATTAAACCAAAACGTATTTACATTATTTATTATCTTATTCTCGTATGTTTTGTGAGAATTATAGTTTATTTTACATATTATTAAGAAATATAGGTACTTATTTAGTCGAAAAACAGAATTATACGAAAATTTCCCGGATTTTGATGTACACGGTAAAAATAACCGTCTCTATGGCTGTTCTCTTCCGTGTCATAGACAATCGTTTGTCAATACCCTCATACCAGAGATCACAACTCAAAAATGTATATCCCAATATTCACTACCCGGGTCTCGAACGCCCATTCCCACAAAACATACAAGTACACATTAACCACACAACTATAGTTGACGAATAATAATAAAAAAACAACTATGTATACAATACATCGGTTTTCATAACAAAATAAACTTGATAAATGCACAATGCGATGGCGAGACTAATGAATTAGTTAATATTTCTTGTTATTGTGTAAACATTTTTCGTTTTGGTGATATATTAACTTAATGCTGGTCACTTGGCGTATTTGATAAAATATTGGCGTTATTGCGGTAATACAAAATATACCTCAATTTCATTCGAATAAAGTTAATTTTGTGTCAGCAAAATAACGAACAAATTTGCGTTCAAATGCGGCGTTATTTTGCAAATACAAACCCTATATTCAAACAAGATAAAGTAAATTTTGTGTTATCAAAATAACGAACGAATTTTTGTTCAAATTCACCAAGTTTATTGCATAATATAGAACATACGAATGATATTTCAAAGCATTATAATACTCGAAAAGACTCTTGGCAGTTGTGGTCATAAAAAGTGCGAGTAGGACGGTGAATATGTTATTATGCCATCTCGCTCCGATGTTTTATGACCGCGCCTGCCTCGAACTTTTAGGTTAGGTTTTCATATTGATTTCGTGCAAAAAGATATGCTATGCTTGATTTGGATGAAGAGTTACCTTCTTTTTAGTCTTTTTATGCAGTAGTTGTGGCAATATTTCAATGATGACATGGGTAATATTTTAAAGGAGTCATCATCATCTGCCTAGCCTTTCCCCAACTATATTGGGGTCGGCTTCCAGTCTAACTGGATGCAGCTGAATACCAGTATTTTACATGGAGCGACTGCCTATCTAACCTCCACAGTACTGGGCAAAACGATACCCCTTAGTAACACTGGTTGTCAGACTTTCAGGGCACTGACTACATGTAAAGACTGTCAAAGATATACAAATGACAGCCGGGACCAACAGCTTAACGTGATTTCCGAGGCACGGAAGAAACTCGCTATGTAATGGGTGGTCACCCATCCACAGACCAACCTAGGCAAGCACGGCTTAACCTAAAGAACTATATAAAATACGCTGTTGGCTTCTGGTTACACTGGAAGTCAACCCCAACACAGCTGAGAAAAAGCTGGACAAATAATGATGAGTACTATCTAGATTGAATAATGCCCCACTACAGCCATCTACCAACAAAAGAGGTAACTCTTAGGGAAACGGATACTATTTACGCAAATAAACTCTTAGTTATTAAAACATTTATATGTATTGTTTTATTATCAAATATTACGCGTGACGGCACCGCTGTTCATAGGTTTTGTTTTATTATAAATCTTAAAAATACAAATATGCTGCCTTACTTTATTTATAGGTAATTTGATTAGTTATATTTTAGTTATCTGCTTTTATATAATATATTTTTCTTTCTTCTAAAGTTTGGTCGATACAACAATGTACAGTCGCGGAATGAATAGTTGAACACTTTTAAGTCCACCTATCAAAACACGACGCGAGCGAATATTTACTCCTAGGACTAGCCGGTTTCTTCAATATTAGTCCGGTCAAATTAGACCAAAAAATAGGGATGATGTTATAATTCACACTTGGCTGAAAATTGGTAGGATTGTTCAAAACACTATTATAAATGTTATATCTCAAAAACGGTGGCTCTTAGGAAAAAAAGTCTTTAGACATTTTTCTAGATAATTATCTGATCTACAATTTTTGTCTGAGCTAATTTTACGATAAAATTTACCGGTTTGCTGAAAATCGCGAAAAACCCGTTTTCGTGACCTTTGACCCCGAGTAATTTTTTTCCCGGTGTCGGATCGATGAGGACTTTTCACATTTCATTTTTAATAGTGTTTTGAACAATCCTACCAATTTTCAGCCAAGTGTGAATTATTGTAACCTTGGATGTCTAAATTGACCGGACTGTATGTTTTACTTCACATTTATAAGAGCAGCACCCGTAGTATGATCACCGTAGAAACGGGTTTCTTTGACAGAAGAATCGACAAAATGAGACTGTGTCGACAAAATGACAGATTTCTTTGCACAATCTGCCATTTTGTCGATTTTTCCGTCAAAGAAACCCGTTTCTACGGTGGTCATGCTACGCGTGCAGTAGAGATATAGAGAGAGGGGGGAATACTGTTCAAAGCTAATTGTAGATGGCGCAACCATAGATAGGTCTCAATCTGACGAATGAGATCAAGCTATTTTGAAATATATAATGACATTACCAGATTGTCAACCAATGACGATGCTGGGAGCTACACTAGCGCCATTAGTTCCACAATTGCCATCCCCATTGTACAAAGAAAAATATCCTGATTGTGTTCGACATAATTGTCCCTTTATTGGTATTTACATGGTTTTGAAAAGCCGATACCACTGTTTTTGTGAATGGCCTCTTGCAGATCAACCTAAGAGGTTGTCGGCTGCTCAACCGGACTACCCTGTGGAGTGCTTTGAATCTAAGGCTCAACCAGCACGCGTAGCATGACCACCGAAGAAACGGGTTTTGTCGACGGAAGAATCGACAAAATGAACGATTTCTTTTGTTGATCTGTAATTTTGTCGATTCTTCCGTCGACAAAACCCGTTTCTACGGTGGTCTTGCTACGCGTGCTGGGCATAAAACTTAGGCACAACGCGACTACACGCTCGCCGGCTCCCCTTCTGGGGTAATTCACCTCGGCTTTGGGCGTCGCTAGAAAGGACAGCAAGGGACAGGCTGGCTCAGAACAAGCACTGGGTCAACTACTGCTCCTTGTAAGCCCTGTCCTCCGATTTGATTAGCTGTTATTAATTGACTTCACTTTAATTTCTGTTTGTTGTTGACATTATTTTGTTTGTATTGACATTTTAATTTATGTCATAATTTGCACGCCGTAAGGTAGACTGTAGCCGATCTCATTAATTAATGTACAACATCTTATACCTGTACCTACATTCATAGCAAGTTCTGATTCTGATTCAATAGATCAGAAATAGACCTCAAAAGCACTCACCAATTTCGTCCCGCGACTGCACAAAACTCTACAGCAATAAGGTTCAAATTCCTACGTCGTGTAAAATCTACTAGTACAACAAGACCTATGAACTCCGGTACACCATCACTGCTATCCTTTCGTTGTTATTTCTTCTCTCTTCTTATTTGAAAGGATTGTAAGCCTACGACTCAAAAATGGAGGTATTCATTGTTTTGAGCTAACTCTTTACATTTGTGTTGTGTGAGTATAACTTTTTTTTGCTTTCTTCTGCTTTTTCTTTGCATGGGGATCTGAAAGAGACAAAAGATCATGTTAAGCACATGTGCATAGAAGCTACGTGTAAATGAACATAGTGACACGAGGTTTTTATACATACAGGGTGACTGGTAATTAGTGACCGATACTTGAATACGTGATTGTATTCATGATAACAAACAACTTTCTCAAAAAAAAACATTTTTTTTTTAATACTCATTCACTTTTATCACAATAACATAACAGCAGCGGGCCGTATGAAATTCGCGCGCGCGCGCCTGTGACCTATCAGCTGTTAGCCGTAGGATGTCGTTCTGTCTCATTACTATCGTACCGTGCAACAGTGGGTAGGCAGAGTACCCGTACGGCTCGCAAGTTTTATTGATTCATTTCATTCAGTCATATTGATTTACTTATCAAAACAATAAAATATTACACTACTATGAAAAATTTAAAAGATATGTGCAATGTTGCCAACTTTCAGAATGCACTTTTCGTAACAACATCGTACATTGCCATATGTTTGTGGGCCGCTTCATCCATTGCCTTTCCCAAAGCACCGCGTCCCCGTACGGAAGGCAGTGTCAGACTCGTACTGACTAAAACCCATCCATGTTCCTTCTTTGCCCTTTGTGTTCCAGGGCCGCGGTATCTCTTTCGAACAGTCCCGCAGCCCTTAGTAATAGGCTGGTGTTACTTACCTATAACATTAGGACATAGAGGAGCAGGGCAGGCGCGGCGAGCCCATCTGTGTGAGCACTCGGTCCAGCCACTGGAGCGGCCCGTTCAGGTGCAGCTCGATCCAGCACGGGGTCGACGTTACTGTCTGACGTCTGTGGACAATAGAGGGTTAATTCGTAGCCAACAATGAGAATGGAACAAATACAGGGTGCAAGGGATATCGACGCACGAACGGTTTCCACGGGAATAAAATATGATCATATTATTATACGGGGTGAAAGAGACACAGACGCGAAAACGGTTACCACGTATTCAGTATATCATTTGGAGCCCCATGACATAGATAATTTTAGTTTAAAAAAAAAACAGCTTTTTCTACAAAAGTGCAACACCTACACGGTTAAAACTTATACGGCTGTTTTTTTATTTTATTTATTTAACAATTTATGTACACACTAAATACAGAAAAGAAGAAAGGAACAGAAAATAGAATAAAAAAAAATAAAAATAGAATATTTTAATTTCCGTTTATGCTCCAAATGATGTACAGTCACGAGCACCAATATGTAAACACTTAATAACTTTTAAAAGTGTTTTTCTCCTACTGTTCTGATTAAAAAGTCATGTTGTTACGAACATAGCATATTGGAACTCTTTTATGAAAAAGATCCTATCTCCAAGGTACTATCTATTTCTCTCGAAAATTGCTAATATGGGGCGGGACGGGGCGGGGGGGGACTATATGCATCACAGTGCGTGGGGCAAGGCAGAGGAAACAAGAATGCCGCCCGCAATCGAAAATCCAACGTGCTGCAGAACATCGACTATTTACCTGTACTCTGCGCCCCAGCCCTTGACGAAGCTCATGCGTATGGTGCACATGCGCGTCAGCTGGAACACCGCCTCGAAGCCTTGCGATACTGACTGCGACAGTAGCGCCGCAAACTCTTGGTTGTTGAAGATTTTTAGATTGCAGCCTGAAAAAGATAGATATTTCATTATTAGGGATGTACCTATGTTGTATGTAATCTGCATGGTCCTCATATGACTTGATCAATGTCTGGAATTGAAAGAGACAGTGACCTCTGAGTTTGTTTCGGATGTTTCTTCTCAGAGTAGTCAGGTACGAAACACCGGCCCCATCTTGTTTTAAAACATAACATGATGAAATCCAAAAAAACTTAAATATTCCTTAGAAAAACAAATTATAAAAAAACATTAAAACATATAAAAAATTGTAGCCCACATCAGTAGCGAAGGGTCAATTTTTATAAGAAATAAGCCGGAGTACATATCTTTAATGTGATTATATAATTTGTCTATATAATACTGACTGTGCGATTTTTCAAAGGGAATCCGGTAGGAATCGAGTTGTATGGAACCTTCGCCACTGGCCCACATTACTATTGATTACAACTCACCAGGCGGTATTTTGCAGACGGTGGCGGGATGCCAGCCGTAGCGCTGGTTGCAGTTGGGACTCTGCACGAATATCGACGAGTCGCTCAGGCACTCCGCGAACACCTCGCCTGCAACACATCATAGCATGGTTCGACAAAACCCAACAAAAACTAAAGCTCGTGTTACGGTGTTACACAGGAAATGTACATGTAACTTTCTTTATACAAAGTGCAGTTTTGCATCTTGGTCAAATTCAAGGTCTCAATGCTAATGATTCTCGACCCGAATCAATAATAAAATGTGTAGGCATTTTTTATTTTTTTTTCTTATTTACGGAAATCGGTACGTGTGGACAGCGGCGGCGGCGCGGCGACTCGCACAGATCCTCGACACTCACGCACACAGCGACATATCGCGCGATGGGTGATTCTGTTTGTTTGTTTGAAAAAGTAACCATGAAAGTATTCGTGTTATTCTGAAATACTGTCAAATTTAAACAATTTAAAATAACAGCTTTATCAAT
Organism: Noctua pronuba; assembly: GCA_905220335.1. Classification (NCBI taxonomy): domain Eukaryota; kingdom Metazoa; phylum Arthropoda; class Insecta; order Lepidoptera; family Noctuidae; genus Noctua; species Noctua pronuba. Next base: position 2,616,061 of record LR999919.1, on the reverse strand, counting down.
TATTGACCAGGTACTGTAATTTAAATTGATTATTTATGTCTTTTGTGACAACCTCCTGAATTTTGACGAGGATACAAAACTGCACCTTGTATAGAGTGACGGGTAATTAGTGACCGATACTTAAACACGTGATTGTACTCATAATAACAAACAACTTTCCCAAAGAAATTTTTTTTTTTAAATCATTCACTTCTATCACAATAAAACTTACGGAGCGGGCTTGCGAGCCGCGCGGGTGCTCTGCCTGTACTGTTGCACGGTACGGTAGTAATGAAACAGAACGGCGTCACGCGGCTAACAGCTGATAGGTCAAAGGCGCGCGCGCGCGAATGAATGAGTAAAAAAAAAAGAAAGTCTTTGGGAAAGTTTTCTGTTGTCATGAGTACAATCACGTGTTTAAGTATCGGTTACTAATTACCAGTCACCCTTTCCGCACGTCTTTAGGTGACACTAAAATGATTTTTCTTTCTTTCATTACATTACAAGGCTTTATAGGCTTGTGAATCTTACTATGTGTGATACTTACCACCAATATAATACAGTCTAACTCCCTTGCCGATGTGTCGACGCGTTTGTTCGACCACTTCGTTTCTGTTCACGTTTGATAGGAGACCCAGACAGAACCTGGAAAATAAATAAAATCTAGACTTAGCAAAAATTGGTGTAAAAATACCCTTTACGAAGCCGAAAACTACTTGTTTTCCCTGTCATTGCGATTATTTTTTTGTTATGTAACATAACTGGGAACCTTCTGATTACAGAGATATTGGTTTCAAATTTTTCACAACTTTTTTTAATGTTACACAAGTTTTTAATGTTATAACTTTACTTAAAATACCCCCGAGACCCTCTTACTATTCAGTGCATCCATCAGCACAATGTTCTAAGTGCGTTACATTAAGTCCTACCGTAAAACGTGATTCACCCCAAAAAATTAATATTTTCCCAGCAATAATTTTTGCGTAGAGTTACTTAGTTGGATGTATGATGATGGCTTCGTGAAGGGTCCGTTTACACCTTGTATAACCTTATGTTGGCATTCATAGTTACCGACTCGTTGGTTGACAATATTGCCGATACTGTTTATGGTTGGCGATTTTACCCGACATTTGGCAATTTTACCCGATGAGGTAATTTACCTCTCACTATTGCTGGGGTCAGTGAACCCATCCACCGTGATGGAGGGCTGTGACGCGTGGAAGGTCTCTCCCACGCGCGTGTTGAGCTCGTAGTAACTGATGCTGCACCAGAACGCTGGCTCGTGGTACAGGACGGGGGCAGCTTCTGTAGTCAGCCCTGGGGGTGATGGGGTTAGGCGGGTTAGGTCTGCAACAAAGGTTAGCAGTCAATGAACACATAAATCAACAGATGGTGGTGATTCATGAGAAGACTAGAACATGATTGTCTTCTATCATACTTAAGATAACATGCTGCAGTAACCCCAAATAAATTGAGGTAGGGGTGGAGAATTATTGATTAAATTAATTAATTAATAAAATTAAAATAATTTATTTATTTATTAAATTAAATTAATTTATTAAATTAAATTTCAAATTATTGTAATTAACCAACTTCTAAAAAATGAGGAGGTTATGTATTCTACCAGCATCTTACACCGATTACTCCGTGATTACTCGAATTAATTTATGACAAGAATTTGTGTGGGATACTTCAATTAAAAAGGGAAAATAAATTTTAAAAAAAACCGACTTTTAAAAAGACTGGAATTCTTGGAAAGTCGGTTTTTTTTATTTGTCATTTTGTTTTATACTCAAAAACTATAAATACTGAATCTAGTAAAGATTCAGTTCAGTGAAATGAAGTATCTTATTACTGAATGCATGTAAGTATGGTAATAAGACACACTTATTCCCAAATGTTTTCAGTAATTAAGAAGATGTAATAGTTAAGAATATTCGACGTCTTCCGTGAAGATTGTATCATGAATAGATAGTCGAGTGCAATTAGACAATAAGGTGGAACGAAGTTTATAGTGGTCGGATTTTCATGAGACTTTTTTTATTGGGTTCCTAGAGGAGTGGAGAAGAAAGTTAACAAAAAAATTACGACGCTCGCGACTTTTTTTTTTGACTTTCCTTAGGAATATTTTTTTTTCGTTTATGATTTACTTCAAATTCAATGAATTCATATTGTGGAGTAATAATGTGACCTGTGTGCATCCATTAAACACCAATTTGACCTGTTTCTTTGTTCATTGTTGTCGATGTAATGCATATTTCCAGTATTTTTTGAAAATTTCCTATTTTCTGCAATTATTTCTAAAATATCGAGTTTTAAGACTAAGATTTCTTTTGAAACTGGTAACTGATGCTTAAAAAACTTCGTTCCACCTTTTGAGTATTTTTTGTCTAATTGCACTCGGCTAAGAATAGAATATAAATAATTTATTTGCATTGAATGTAGGTACACACATGAGTTGTTAAAGTAGCAATTAAACGTATTAGTAGTGCGTTGTTAACGTATTTTTTTTTCTTTTTTTTTGTCCCGTCCTGTTGAAATTATAAATGTTTGTTATGCGTTGTACCTAACTATGTTAATTGTATTTTTTTTTGTTATTTTGTATGATGCACGTCATGTCCCTGCGACAAATAAATATTTTTTCTTTCTTTTCAAATATTTGTTCCTGGTATATTCTACCATTTGGCATTCGGATTGGTGGATTCCTTTGTGTAATCCCTAGGGATACCACGTCCCTTATCCTAAATCCTCATACCCCTGCGACAGACATTATGTAGAATATTGGGATGATCACATTCATATTTCTCGTTAAATTCATTCCAAATACAGCATTCAAGTTTAAAAAAAAAAGGTAAAAAAATTGTCAACAAACTCACTCATGTTGTCGTTGTGGTCCATTGGGTCGCCGTCCTCGCTGATGTAGCCCGGCGGAGGAGTCTCCACTGTTGATGAACTCCTGAGGACACAAGATCATGTACGGGTTTTTTTATTGGTGTACAAGTGTTTTTGACGATGTAGGAGGGTGGTATCTATGTTAACACGAATAGGGCGTATTATGAGCTCTCCTGTTTGGTTCTCCCATATTTAACTGGCTAATGTTATGGCAATAGGCTCGCCCTCCTATTACATGGGACTTAAACATAACTGGCGAAATGTGGGTGTACTATTAGGTTCACCTCTGCCTAACCCACCCTTCGGGGATTACAGGCGTGATGTTTATTTATCCCTTATAAATAACATTGATTTATTTTCAGGATAACTTTGGCCCATAGATGACTTTGGGCCTTACAGACTAACATTCATAGTTACAATAAAAATACAATTTTTGAGTACGTTACTTGAGAGTCCTACCGAAAAATGAGATTTTTCACCCGAAAAAAAAAAAATGTTTCCCAGCAATTTTTTTTGCGTAAAATTACTTAGTTTGATGTACAGAATGCTTGGTTGACGGCTTCGTGAAGGGTCCGTTTACACCCTGTATAGATCGCGGTATAAACGTAACGTTAATACGTCGTATTTACGTTAAGATTACACCGCGCGCTCGCACTTAGGCCTCAAGTTCTGTGCTTTTAGGAATCTCTTTCGGTGGACGAAGTATTTGGGTAGTCAATGTTGAACTTAGTTTACTTACACATGCACAGTGGTGTTGCCTGGCACCTGCTGGGCCAGCGTGGCTTCCAGGTACATGGCGCTGTGTGCGCCTACGCCCACTCCGACCACGCCTCCCGTCTGCATTACACTACAACAATACATTAAAAACTTAATTAATATTACAAGATTATCAGGTAATATGTCTGCTAGAGAGTGATATTAATATTACTAATTGTTTTTCTGTCTTTCAAGCTTATCTTTGGTTTAATCAGCGATGAGTATACAGGGTGTTTGGTGCATCGTTTGCCAAATTGAACGGGCCGAAAGAAGGGGTCATTTGCTGTCTCCTCAGCCCCAAGATCTCATCCTTGGACCCATGATGCAAGTCTTTAACAAAATCCCAAGACAAATAAGAGTTAAATTTAATTGCGTTTAAAAAAGAATTAAAAGGCTTATTATGTAAAAATGTTATTATAATTTAAACGACTATTTGTCGACGTACCAACCTAATATTGTGTCTTGTAAAAATCATATTTATGTAAGTACCTAATATTTGCACGCCACACGTGGCAGAGTGTGATGAGACCACCTGATTAAACTTAAGACCATAAATAATGTACCATATTCTAACAAATAAATGAATTTGAATGATTTTTTTATTTCATGTTTTTATATTTAGTTTCCAAGTTTAAAACACGAATTTCACGATTTAAAAAAAAACGTGGTGAATAATTGGGGCTGAAGAGACAGGAAATGACCCCTCCCTGCACGCGAAGCATGACTACCGTAGAAACGGGTTTTGTCCATGGAAGAATCGACAAAAGGATAGATTTCTTTTGTTGATATGTCATTTTGTCGATTCTTCCGTCGACAAAACCCGTTTCTGTCGGCCCGTTCAATTTGGCAAACGATGCACCAAACATCCTGTATATCATGCTAGCTTATGCCCGCGATTTCGACCGCATGGAGTTCGGTAATCGTCCCACAGGATCGTACTACAGTTATATAAAGTATCCTATGAGTTAATCTATGTTATACCTGTTTGCTAAAAATCTGTTAAGTAGTTTTTGCGTGACAAACAGCCATTCCATCCAACCATACTCACAAACTTTCGCATGTATTCATAATCTGCCAAGCCTTTCCCCAACTATATTGGGATCGCCTTCCAGTCTAACCGGATGTAGCTGAATACCAGTATTTTACATGGAGCGACTGCCTATCTGACCTCCACAACCCGGTTAGTGTACTGGGTAATACGATACCCCTTGGTAAGACTGGTTGTCAGATTTTTTGGGACTGTCAAAGATCTACAAAGGACACCCGTAGGAAACTCGACTTGTACTATAGTAGTAATATCTACCTAGCATGTTCCAGTCGGTTTTCAGTCTATCTAGGTGTACCTAGCTGAACACCAGAATTTTACATGGAGTTACTGTCTCTCTGACCTCCGCAATCCAGTAACTGGGGAAAACGATTAGAAAGAGCAGTTGCCAGACTAACCAGCTGTTAATTATAACTTAATTAATTAAGATAAACATGTCTGCTAGATTGACTGATTAAATTATTATTACTAATATTGAGAATTGTTTTTTGTCCTTCACAGTTATCTCTGGGTTAATCAGTGATAAGTAATAGTTTTGCAATGCTTGTGTTTTGATCAGCTACACAAAGGAATCAGACTTTTTAAATAAAGTACCTGGTTCGGGTGAAAATATAAAAAACGAATCTCCCAGATGATAGGTCTCATCTGGGAAAATGCCCAGATGATAGGTCTCATCTGGGAAAATGCCCAGATGATAGGTCTCATCTGGGAAAATGCCCAGATGATAGGTCTCATCTGGGTATTTTCCCAGAGACATAGCTAGATTGATTTTTGTCCCCGTAATCCCCTATTTGTAACTTTCATCGAAACAGTTGGAGCTGTTTTCTAGAACGTGATTACAAATATTGTTCATTTAATAGTATAGGATTATGCCGATGGCGAAAATTGGGGACTAAATAGGCATGTACAAAATAAATGTTTTTTTTTACACTAAAAGGTTCGCCCAATGTATTTTAGAGATTATAGAAGGACTGAGTGAATACAATGACAAACTTTTGCGTTTCATACTACAACAAATCTGTTGAAGTCTAACTGGGTGCAGCTAAATACCAGATATTTACACGTAGCAACTATCTGCTACCTCGGAAAGCACGTTAAGCCGTTGGTCCCGGCTGTCATTTGTAGACCTTTGATAGTCGTAACAGGAAGCCAGTGGCTTGAAAAATCTGTGGTTAGACTGGAAGCCGACCCCAACATAGTTGGGAAAAGGATGGGCAGATGATGAACTACTACAACTGTGGTACTGAGTAATACAAGGGACTCCCTTGTGTTTTACGTGCTCTCCGAGGCACGGATGTAATGGGTATTCACCCATCCACAGACCAACCTAGGCAAGCGCGGCTTAACCTGAAGGTCTACCCGAGCGGCTGTTATTATTTAGCCACGAGCTCCTCCTCTGTGTGCGTGTCGATAAACATAATTACGTTACGCTATTCATTGTGTTGCTTCAACTCAAAATGAAATTATCACTCTGAGTCTAATTACTTTAAATATTGAGATAAAAAAAAAAAATAACTAAACGCCATAATACATGACCGCTTCAACTCACGCGTCCGAATGATCGTGGTGCGTCTGATGCGTTTGTTGCGGGTGGTGGGGCTGGTGCGTTTGGTGCGGCGCGTGCGTCTGGTGCGGCGCGTGCGTCTGGTGCGGCGCGTGGTAGTCGGTGTAGGGCGGCGGCGCGCGCACCTCGGTGTCGCCGCACCGGGGGACTAGAATTGGTGGGAGCGCTGAAACACACAAGCGATGGTTAAGATCTCTTATTCTTGCGTAGCAGTGAAACAAAATTGTCCTGGTATTCTCTTACGCCAAATTCTTATTAGTTTCTTCGTAGCTGAGGATTGCAACTTCATGACCCGCTCTGGGCGGAGCAGAAGGGAGTGTCAGATTTGTACTGACTAAACCCATCCATGTTCCTTCTTAGCCCTTTGTGTTCCAGGGCCGCGGTACATCTATCGAAGAGCCCCGCAGCCTGACCTTGGGATCCCTTAGAACTTTTTATCAACTGACGGCACGGTTAGCGCAGTGGCTGAACGATTGGTTGCTTTGCTGCGTGTCACAGGTTCAATTCCCGCACATAACAAATATTTGTATGGTCTACAGGTAGTTGTTCCGGGTCTGGCTGTTTGAGTATGTGAATTTTGTTAGTAACAATGTGAGGCAACAACAACACTTTGAGACAAGTTAGTGACAACCTGCTTGTCGCAGTCACGACGTGCAAGTAGTTAACGTATTTTTTTCTTTTTTTTGTCCCATCCTTTTGAAATTATAAATATTTGTTATGCGTTGTATGTTTATTGAATTTTTTTGTCATTTTGTATGATGCGCGTCATGTCCCTGCGACAAATAAATATTTTTTCTTTCTTTCTTTCTATAAAATAATGAACTAAACTCACCAGGCGAGTCGATTTTATTGTAATGGTAAGGGTTGATGCACACTTCGTCCTTTTTCAACTGGTATGAGTATTCACAGTGATCCACTGGCTTTAGTTCATGCTGGCTCTGCAATAAAAGGAGATATTTATTAAAGCTAGAACAACTGATATTTTGCCTGTTTTCATCTATTTCTTCATATCATCATCATTTATCATTCTCTTGCCCTTATCCCAATTTATTTGAGGTCGGCGCAGCAGGTCTTCGTCTACCATACTTCACTAGGGTTTAACCCAGAATTTGCACTTATCAAAATGTGCACTTGTCGCAAAATGTGCACTTCGCAAAATGTGCGCTTCGCAAAATGTGCGCTACGCAAAATGTGCGCTACGCAAAATGTGCGCTACGCAAAATGTGCACTTCACAAAATGGAATAAACCAAAACATTACATGCTCATTTTGAGTAGTGCTCAATTTGCGACAAGTTACAGTTACATTATACAGAAGATTTTTTTATTGCAATTTTTAACTGCAAATCTGATAGGAAGATATAATGTTTTCTTATCATCTGCCTAGCCTTTTCCCAATTATGTTGGGGTCGGCTTCCAGTCTAACCGGATGCAGCTGAATACCAGTATTTTACATGGAGCGACTGCCTTTCTAACCTCTACAACCCAGTTAGTACTAGGTAATACAATACCCTTTATTAAGACTGGTTGTCAGACTTTCAGCGCACTGACTACACGTAACGACTGTCAAAGATCTACAAATGACAGCCGGGACCAACGGCTTAAAGTGCTTTCCGAGGTACGGAGGAAGCTCGGTATGCAATGGGTGGTCACCCATCCACAGACCAAGCTAGGCAAGCGCGGCTTAACCTGAAGATTGATCCGAGCGGCATTTATAATTTAGCGACGAGCTCCTAGACTATAATGACTAGACATTAGACTGTAATGTTTTCTTATGGCATGGCCCAGTGCGGGTTCGTAGATGTCACATGTCTTCGAATTTTTGGGTGCAACATGCCGGTTTTCTAACGATGTTTTCCTTCACCGTTTTGAGAGCAGTGGTGATGAAATAAATTACACAAAGCAATGCACCTGCCTGGGTTCGAACCCACGACTTACTGTTCCTAAGTTGGGGCCGCCACCACTGGGCCACCACTGCTCTCCATGTTTTCTTATGTCAGCCTTTAATTCAAAATAAAGCTAAGTACCCATTTTACTGGGTGGAGTGCTGGCATACCTGTAGCTGCGGCCAGCGCCACAGCCTGCAGTAGACAACATGCGGCAATCCCTTGCGGTATTGACCGTTTATCACGTTCTCGTTAGGTTTCACCCTGTGGGACAACAAAAAGATTATAAAAACTTGGAATGTTTTTTAAACATAACTATAATTAAAATTAAAATTAAATTTAAAATTTAAAAAACCACCAATGAAAAAATAAAAGATGAAAGATAAATACCCACTTCCCCCATATCTAATAAATAGCTGCACCGATTTTAATTAAAACATGTCTATATTTAATATACACATGCGCTTTCATTTGATATATTTGGGTATATTTGAAAATATTCGATTTTTCATCCCCACTTTCATCCCCCATATTTAGTAAATAGCTGCACCGATTTTGATAAAACGAATCTATGAACCATCGCCAATAACTAGCTTTCAAATAAAAAAACTGCATCCAAATCGGTTTAGAGCTATGGTGCCAGAGACACCCACATTGCGGTAAAACCCCTCTTTTTGCGTCGGGGGTTAAAAATGTGGGTTAACGTAGGGTTACACCACTGCCTAACTCGGATTGGGGATTGCAGGTGTGATATCATGAATGTATGTAGAAAAATGGATAGAATGCTCAGTTAAAGTGGCCATTTTAGGACCCAGGTGTTTTACAATATAGCAATACCACCCTTGAAATAGCAAATGCAATAATCAACATTTTTGCGAATTTCTGTTATCAATAATTATATCAAAAGAGCCTTTTAAAGCCAAGATTAAAAAAACGATAAGATTGAGATAAGATTTTAGAAAAAAAAAAAAACAGATAAGAAGGAAAAAGCGAGGAGCATTTGTGACTCTCTGAAATTGTGTCTGTGAAACCATCATTTTGCAAGCATTTATTATCATGAGGGCAGAATGTCATTCTTGTTGCTGATGGCAATATCAGAATTCAATTACCTTTGTATGGACTGTATGAACTTAAAATAAAAATGGGAGTACATCTGGCTGCCATGGCTCACATACAATGGTTCACTATAGGACTAGGTGCGGAAACCGAAACTCCAACATAGAACATGGGAGTAGTTCTTATACAAATAATACTTCACAGTGTTAAGGAAAATAAGGTAGATTGATTAAAAAACAAATTGCAAGTCAGCCCAGTAATCACAGAGAAATCGGTGTACATATAATTATGAAAAGATTACAAGCAGAATACATATACCCTCCTTTTTTTATAAATTGGTTAAAAAGAAATAAACGCCTTTCTTGGTTAAGTTCATTTTTTTGTGCACAATAAAGGATAACAAATAGTTTTTAACTAAATATAAACATTAAAATAACCATCAAGCAAGGCTTTGTACTCTACTCCATGAAGGGATATTAGCAGAGGTTTTTATTTAGGGGTCTGAAATTCAGATGCTTATTTATTTAAAGTAGCACCCTTATTTAGTACCCTTTGTACAAAAGTGTGGAAGTGGCTACTTAAATTAAGAAAGAAAGAAAAAATAAATTTTAAGTAATTTTTTTCCCCAGATATGTAATATTTCATGAAAAAATTAAATAGTTTGTTTTATACAAACTCTTGTAAAACAAGTGTAGTATTTAAGGAGCATTATAAAAATTTATAGTCTGTTTAAAACTAGGCTTTCTGGAGCCCTGACACAGCCAGAAGGCGTCGCGGCAGACCTCGTAGAAGATGGCGGGACGAGCTGGACAGAACCAACGACCAGTGGCCCACATTAGCCCTGGATCGAAACAACTGGAAGTCATGGGGAGAGACCTTTGCCCAGCAGTGGGATGACGCAAGCTAGCAGTATCAGTATCAGTATTAAAACTACGCAAGAAATTTGCAGGAACATTAAAAAAAATTTTACTGCTTAATCACTGAATTTAATTTTCACTGCTGAACATTCAAAAAATATGAGTTACTGGGCATACAAAAATGTCTGTCAAACTGTCCTTCATAAAACACAGATTTCTCAGTCTAGCTAGAAAAGCAGTCCTTTACTCAATAATTGCCTTTGGTTTCAAGTTATTTTAATACTGAATAATTTGTAAATCCCTTATACATACTACAAAAACATTTGTCTAAATAAATTATCCTATATTTATTTCTATACAAATCAATTACATTTTTAAATATTCATAAGAAAAAACAATATAAAAACATTTAAAAATATAAAAATTGTAGCCCACTGGTATCGGGAACAGGGTCCAAGCTACCGGCAGTCAACCTCCTAACAATACGAGCCATGTCCAGGAGTATCGCTTTCTGAATCAAGCCCTTGATCCAGCTGCCTAACGAGAGCCTCCTCAGATATTGTTTGAGGCTCTTGGCAATTAAGCCGTAGGCTGATACAACTATTAAATTATTATTATCAACCAGGACTTTACCCATACTGATGTGCACATTTTTGGAATAGCCCAACTATGCTTTGGCCGACAATGGCATTAATGGGAACTAGCTGTTGCCCACAACTTCTTTCAAGTAGAAATTTTGATATGTATGTTGGAGAAAAAAGTAGCGTTTGTGATATTCCAGCCTATAATCTATTTCTGTGCCAAATTACATCAAGATCTGTTCAGCCGTTGTCGTGATTGAGTTCAACAAACATCCATCCATCCAAATTTTGGTATTTATAATAATAGTAGTGGTAGACCAGCCCAGCTGCAAAGCTTGTGATCACTTGACTAGTGAGGCAGTCAGGCAAGATAAACAATAACAATAATCTTAGAGGTTGAAAACCTGAGGAGGCTCGCGCTTGGCAGCTGCATCAAGGGCTTGATTCAGAAAGCGGTACTCCTGGACACGGCACGTATTGTTAGGAGGTTCCTCTCTCATGAGCCCTGACCACCGGCAGCTCGGACCCTGTTCCCAGTGCTTGTGGCCTACTATTTTTTATATTTTTAAATGTTTTTTTTTATATTGTTTTATATAAGAATATTTAAAAATGTAAATAATATGTGTTAAAAAGAATAAAGGAAATATTAGAGGTTGAATTAATTGATTCAATCAGATTGTCCGCCCTTAAAATATATAGCAACTTGCACTACTTGTGACTACGTAAAAGGATTTAATTATTTATGTACACACCAAATACTTAACAGGACATTACATTAAGATAGAAGAAGACAGAGGTACTGAGCAGGAAAGCAGGTAGGTAAGCAGGAAGGATAAGGATTAATTCCTTATGAACATATAATCTGATGAGAATCTGATTTTATTCTGAAACCGTTAACAAAAAATAAGTATTTATTTAACTTAAACCCTTAAGACTACCTAAGCACTGGGAAATGCAAGTCTAAGCTCCAAAACAGGTGTCTACTCTTTGGTATCCACCCATCCATGATGTGAATTGTCATCATAACCCAAAAACTACTGTATAACAAAAAAAAATGTATGACCTGATATACTCTTTGGTGGTTTATTATTCATAACAAATCAATGTTATTTTATAGAAAAATGTCTTTGAGTATCAATTTGGCGGCAAAACACTTCCAGATGATTGTCATCAGGCATTGTCTAATCTAATAATAATAACATTTGCCTAGATTCTATGTTGTTGAAATCCTATAGGTTTCTTATAAGCACTAATGAGTATCTAATCAATAATAATGGTGTCTAAACACGCCAAATATCTATACACTCACAAAATAACCAAACAAAACGCGTATTTACACCTAGAAACCGTAATTTTCGCATAAATTAGTCATGTTAAAACTTATTCATAAACACTGAGGAAGTATGTGTGACGTATTCACCTTCAAGGACGAAAGGATACTCGGATGTCCTTCAAAACGGGCACTGAACACAAAAACAACAAAAAACACACGTTTTGTCTATAACCGATAAAGAATTTTAGCAATTAAAAAATTGCAAGGTTCAAAACATGTCCGCCATATTGACATGAGGATTCGATTTGTTTTGACGGTGTCTTGACCTTTCCGATTTTGCGTCCTATATGCTATTATGCAACCAAAATGCGGTGGTCGTCGCGATCTACCGGGTCAATGATAATGAACGACCATCGAACTTAGCCGGGTTATAGGACCCACAAAAATAACCCGACCACGGAAAAATATTCTTTCACATAAATTAATTTAGCGGATTTATTAATAAATAATTGCACTGATGGCTTATTAGATTCTTATTTGATAGATTAGTAAAATGCGAGATACAGAATTTGGCAGCAATTTCTGTACGAGATTTACGAACGTTTCTTTGATTAGCTCAACAATTTCTGCAAAAAATATGGTTGGCGAAAACCACTTCTATTCCTTTCATGATAAGGTCCAAAAACATTGCAAGGATATATTAGCCACCGGAAACGTCATATTCCCAAATGATTGTTATCACGAAAAAAATAAATCAATAATGAACTGACCTGGGAATTGTTACGCATTTAGTATGACTGTTTTGGCTTGATATCGCCTTTTCTAATTCTTCTAGAGCTCCGCTTTTCTTTAATTTCTTAACTAAACTCTTCACTGCCTTCTCGGACCATTTATCTTCGGCTGCAGACGAACCCTCAGGGCCCTTTTTCCACCCTAACAGCCGTTTCACCACTGGTGGAGTTAGGGGAAACATGCCGCGTCACTACACTCACTAAGTCATCAATATAAACAAATTATCATTGGAATAGCAAATTATATATTCGCGCACTAATAATATGTTCCGTATTTAGATAAACTATCGGCCATATTGCGAATGAATGACAGTTCACTTGTCAATCAACAAATCAAGATATTTCTGTCTCTTTCACACCCCGGTCTATGTATGATAATAAATATTGATAGCCTTAAATATTTAACATTAAAATCACTGTTTCTTATGTGGTTTATCACACATTAAAGTATATTTCAAGGTAGAAAATAAAGTTAAAATTAACAACTAAACAATACGACAAATAAATATGCATATATCTGTCCTTTTCTTGCAAATTACTTCTCCTGCAAAGTGCAACACAAAGGGCATTTCCATAAACAAAAAAAATCAGCCTAATCTAATAATAGCTGCATTCAACCTTATTCATACAATTTAATTAAATAGACGCAATATGCGAGTTGATAAACTGTAGCTAAAGAGATTAGGCAAGAAATCGATTACTATAAGTAGTAAAGGTAGGGCTTTTTCCGACATACCAGTGGTATATATCTACATAAACACAATATTTTTCATCGTTATCGATCTAAGGCAATGAAGGGCTAATCAAAACGTGCACAAGGAAAGCCTTTTAATAATTTCCTATTGATTCTACTGATTAAAATCACAATAGATAGACTTTTGCGTACATTGCAGTTCCATCAATGTTTTATGTTAAGCAGTAATGTAAAGTAAAATGTCAAATTATTTAAAAATGATCACTGGCGTCTATGGTGTATTGGAATGTTTCTCTTTCTGTGTTTTTGTTTTGAAATTTGACACAAATGGCGATAAAAATATTGTTTCACTTGTTTTTTTTCTAAAGAAGTGTCAGTTGTTCTAAGAAAGTTGCGATATTTATGTGGAAAAAGAAGATCTGGTAAGACATTCCTCATTTACTGTGTATTTGTTCAATTTTATCACGTTTTTGTGGTCCGAATGGCCAAAAATATGTGCCGGTAATAAATTGTCACTGGCCGTTTAAATTTATTTTATTTGGTGGCCAGTGTCAGTTTTCATAATCCCGCTTTGGTTTTCTAATGGCTAGGCTGGAAATGATTATTTAGAGTAAAGATAAATAAATAAACAACTTTACGAAAACTTTTATTTTTTCGAATTTCCCATTTTCATTTCCTGCCTGAAACTTTTGATTTGTTTAGTTACGAAATTAAGAGTTTGATAAAATGCAATTTTTGTACTAGTTTTGACTTATTGTAGCCTTTTATTAGACTTCATTACACCATTTTCTTTACTGAATTTCTGAAATGGTTTTAATGTAAACATTTACCTTTTAATAATTAGTACTTTGGTACCTACCTGTTTACTATTATCCTGATGTATTTTGGCACATTCCAGAGATTTTACACCAGGTCAGATTTAAATAGTTAAAATTCTACTAAAGTTTAGGAACACTTTGATAATACTGGAAACTTTTGATCTTGATTTTCTTTATAATTTCCAGTTATTTTATAAACTGCTTCATGCCAATACACTTACTATTCTCAAACTTTTTTATTACAAAACATGATCTAACTTTAGCCAAAGCCTAAATCTTGAAAAAAATTTTTTTAGATTTAATTTTTATTTTGACTATGGTTGTTTTTATACAAAAAATACAAATATATATCAGAATAAGTGGTTAGTTTTGTGCAAAAACCTATTTTGATCACTGTTACAACCTCATGCCTCGACATGCATGTTTACCCATTGGTCCTGAGCCCTGGTGCCTCTCTGACTGTGTCAGATTGCTGTCCCATGGTGCACCAACAGTAACGGAAAAGAGTGCAAGCACACACTTGTACATTATAAAATCGTTTGCATATTTGGATAATCTCCGTTGAAGTTTGCCACTGTAACCGGTATTCAATCAGGAGACAGCATCAGCGATTTAAAAACTGCATGGGGTTCTGGCAACTTATTATGGCCCCAGTCATATTAGATGAAGACGTTGACCATTAACCACAACGCACTTACTGAAAAACGGACTTAAAGCTGTATATCACATACTACATTTTAGATAAATGAAAATAGTGGTCAACACAGGGACTGCTTGCCCCTCATTGCTCCCTCTAGCCAGTTAATATCACGTGCACCGGGAAATGGGGTGCAACGCGCCAGAAGGGCTTTAAACTTTTGAATGCCATTGACACATATACGTGACAAACAAGCGCGTGCTCTGTACGCCAAATGACACAAATATGTGACAAAATGGTAGGTGAAATTGTGGCTTGGCGTGGAGGGTACGCGCGTGCGTTTATGCTCTGGCGTTTAAAATTTTAAATCGAGCCCTGGGTTGATGAAGTTTTGTGACTATGCTGATCAGGTGCTGGTCTGGTGATGAGGCGTACCTATAAATGGACGACGACCTTGAATCGCTAATTGCCGATGCTTAAACTATCGTGTCTGTTACTGGTTACTGCCCCAATGTCTGCACACATTGTCACGCGCACATTATGTACACGCATTTGATCTGCTCTGGCCTTTAATGACTTCTGATTTTGTACACATAGTTAATAACAGCGGATCGGGTCGATCTTTAGGTTAAGCCGTGCTTGCCTAGGTTGGTCCGTGGATGGGTGACCACCCATTACATACCGAGTTTCCTCCGTGTCTCGGAAAGCACGTTAAGCCGTTGCTCCCGGCTGTCATTTGTAGATCTTTGACAGTCCGTTATAGGTAGTCAGTGGCCCAAAAAGTCTGACAACCAGTCTTACCAAGGGGTATCGTATTACCCAGTACTAACTGGGTTGTGGAGGTCAGATAGGCAGTCGCTCCATGTAAAATACTGCTATTCAGCTGCATCCGGCTTGACTGGAAGCCGACCCCAATTTAGTTGGGAAAAGGCTAGGCAGATGATGAGTGCATCGGTGGATACATACGATTTGCTTGTTTCAGTAAAGTCTATAATGACGGAGGCGCAAGCACCTTTGATCCTGTGCATGGAGAACGCGACTGGCGAAGAGGTGGCACTCAGAATAGAACCCAATGATAATTTCCAGATGTTTCTGGATAAGGCCAGGTAAGTTCTTTGGCTAGCAAGGTTGGATTGAGTGGCGTGGTGGACTGTAAAACTATTTAGACCCCATTTCTGAGGCTCAGACCGCAATCATTTCCAAATAATAAGAGCCGATCGGTTCGATCTTCAGGTTAATATTGCTTGCCCTAGTAGTTAGGTGACCACCAAGTTACGACCGTGCCTCGGAAATTGATTGGTTTTTGGTGATTTGGTCTTCCTCTCCCTCTCCATCCATCAACGTTTATATTCATCACTCTTTTAGTCACATGCGGTTCGTCCCTCCTCATCACATGTCTATACCAAGACAGTCGATTCCCTTTCAACTTTTCTGTAATTGGCGCAACTTTTAAACTTCCTCTATTAAGTACTCCATACAAATAACATTTGTACCTATCCAACACAAATCATTTTACCATTGCAGAACCCTCCTAGGCTACGACGTAGACATAAACTCGATAACCAGAAACCAACCCGTCTCACTATCTGAAAACGTCTACCAATTCCTTATCAACGCTGAACAGAACCTACAAGCAGACGAACTAACACAAAACTTTGATCCAATGTTGGACACCAATGATGGAGCCAACGACTTGGTCTACATATTGGACGATGGCACACAAATCCGTGCCTCTCAAATACATTTTGACAATGATGATCCTTTAGTAGACCTAACAGCTGAGAAGATACCTTTTGTTAAATACGCTGATGACATTACCGATGTAGATTTTGACGACATCGGTGTACATGAAACTGAAAAGTTTAATATATGCGAAAGTCCCGTGTCTCGATGGTCGAGTAAAAACTCCAGTCCAAAATGCAGCTTCGTCAATTCCTTACCGTTCAAATTAGTGTGCAATAATACATCCGGTTTCGAAGCTCAATTCACGAAATATTTAGAAGCTAATAACACTAAAACTTACGCGACTTTGAACCCTGTTACAACCAGAAATAAATCTCCAAAAAGTTTGATAAAGGACAATTTTAAGAACTATGATGATAGTTATCAGAGGAACGACAACTTGTCTTACACTCGAGAGGAGATCCTGAACATGTTTAAAGACTCCCCGATGACGTCATTGCCTTATGACCAGGGTTACAGTGAGAGGAGACATGTACGGAAAACTGACCCTTCAAGACTTGTTCATAAGACTTGGAGCAAGCCCCTTTCCTATGTCGATATAGACGGTGTTTTGATAGGAGAAAGTGAGAGCCAAATCTGTTTTATTTGCGGCAAACATGTGGATAACAACGTGGATAAATTGTACCTTTTCGATAATGAAGACCAGAGGTTACATAGATGTTCTCCGCAAAAGAAAATGTCGACGCAATTGAAAATTATCTGCGAATGTTGTCTCAACGAAAACTTTACTCCCTGTCGAATGAAAAGTGCTAACCAGTTCTTAAACCCAGATGAATATCTTGTAATTAGAAATAACCAGCAATACATCTTCCAAAAGGTGAAAAACTTCAATTTCGCGCACTTGGGGAAACCTAAAGAAACCATAACCAAGATAGAGAAGAAAATGGACAAAGAGGAGTTTGTTAAAGTCGAAATTGGTTCTGACGGAGAAATTATCACCAAACCCATAGACAATAGATCTGATGACGTCATAATAATTAAAGATGAGCATAAGGAGGGTAGTTCGAGTGACCTAGAGATTGTAGAGCCGGAACCGGAAATAGATAATATCATAGACAATTTGGAGGAGGCTGATGAGGAGGTGAAAGAGTTTCTGGGGAAATATCAAGTTGATGATAGTGAAGTTACTGAATTGAAATGCAGGTAAGAGCCCTACTTCTTATCTTACTAATATTATAAATGCGAAAGTTTGAAATGAGGATGGATGAATGGATGTTTGTTACTCTTTCACGTGAAAACTACTGAACGGATTTGGATGAAATTTGGCACATAGATAGTTTATAACCTGGATTAACACATATAGGGTGACTGGTAATTAGTGACCGATACTTAAACACGTGATTTTACTCATGATAACAAACAACATTCCCAAAGATTTTTTTTTTATAGTCATTCACTTTTATCGCCATAACACAACAGCCGTATGAAACTCGCGTGCGCGCCTTTGACCTATCAGCTGTTAGCTGCGTGACGTCGTTCTGTCTGTCATTACTATCGTACCGTGCAACAGTAGGTAGGCAGTGGACCCGCGCGGCTCGCAAGCCCGAACCGTAAGGGGCGCCCTCGCCACAAGACGGCCGCCACCTGCCGTATGCGGTGTTCGTAAAAAAAATGTTTCTTTACGTAAACGACTTTCCCAAGAAAGTCGTTTGTAATCATAAGTACAATCACGTGTTTAAGTATCGGTCACTTATTACCAATCACCCTATATACGCCGGACAGTAAGGTTGACAGCAGGTCTGGCTAGAAAAGAAAATGCCTTAAAACCTCCTTCTTGAAAAACTTTGACTTGCAATTCCTTTCCAGGTTCTGTGAGCAAATATTTCCAGATCTGACGGCAGTGGCAGATCACTGTGAAACTCACAAACATGACTTAGAGGATGGCGAAGTGTTTCCTTGTCCACTGTGTAATTATGGTACGTGCATTCCATCTCTGTTCTGCTTCAGAAATGGGTTTCTTTGACGGAAGAATCGACAAAATGACAGATTATGTCGACAAAATGACAGATTTCTTTTCACAATCTGTCATTTTATCAATTCTTCCGTCCAAGAAACCCGTTTCTACGGTGGTCATGCTACGCGTGCTGGTATCCGAACGAATTATAGTAGAATAGGTCGTGATGTGGTTTAACTGGCTAATCTTTACTACCCATCGTGGCTGTAAAGTTTCGCTAGTTAACTATATTTTTAATTTGATTTAAAACAAGAAATAAATCTAAATATTACTGGGTGGAAGGGAAATCGACGCACAAATGAATACCACGTATTCAGTACATCATTCTGAATCCCCACATAGAAATTTTTCATCGGTTATTTAAACCAAAAAAAAATCTCGATGTTCTTCTCGTCCTGTATACTGCTGCGCTAAGAAAAGCAGTAAGTATGTTTTGAGTAATTGGCTTGCAAAGTTTTGTTACAATTTTGTTTTTCCGGACTTCTTTTTTTAAGTTATATTAATTGTGATGATTGAAACGTGTAGGCCAGATAAAGCGCTTTTATATTCTTCACTCAATATTAGAATAATTTTAAATGACGAAAATCCTTTTATATCTGGTATTACTTGAAGCAACTGAAAATGTTCCTTAACGAAATTTACCAGTTCCCGATAAGCTATTAAAACAGCTGTCAGCACATCTGGTAGAGCTCGTTGCGCTGATTCAGGATCAATATTTAACTATTTTTTTCAAAAATTGCACTTACTGCTGATATCGCTAGCACGGCAGTATACAGGTCATACTTTTGTAATTGAATGATTGTTTCAGGTTATGCAAATTTAAAATGGCTGAAGGCCCATGTGAAGGCGGCCCACGAAAAGACTGAAGCCCCAAAGGTATTAAAAGAAGAAAATGAAACAGTGAAAGAGGAGAATAAAGGTAACATCATAATTTTGATTCTTACGTCATTAGCCATAAAGAACAAATTTCAGTGTCTGTTCTTGTTCGTCTATTTTTTACCCCCGACGCATAAAGAGGGGTGTTATAAGTTTGAACGCTGTGTCTGTGGCACCGTAACTCTTAAACGAGTGAACCGATTTGGATGCGGTTTTTTTATTTGAAAGCTAGTTTCTGAGACATGTTTTTATCAAAATCGGTGCAGCCATTTACTAGATATGGGGGATGAAAGTGGGTATGAAAAAATTTTTTGTTTTATGTGTTCAGATGATGAAGAAACACCTACTAAAGCGTCATCACCTATCGCGACTCGCACTAGAAGTTCTAGCAAAAAAGATGATGGCGACAAAAAAGGTAATAATGCTTGTGGTCAGGTTCACTATGGAAAACCTAACTTAACTAATCTATACTAATATTACAAAAAAGGTAAAATTTGTTTGTAAGTATGCATGTAGGGGGTAATCTCCGGAACTAATGATCCAATTCTAAAAAATCTTTCACTGGCAGAAAGCTACATTATTATAAATGCGAAAGTAATTTTGTTTGTTTGTTACCTTTTCACGCCTAAACCACTAAACCTATCATCCTGAAATTTTGCATACACGTTGTCAGGTGTACAGAAACCTAGCCTACCTGTGTGTACCTTTCATCCCGAAAAAAGTACTGTTCCCTAGGAAAACAACAATAATGTTCTTATGATAATAGATGGCGCCATGTGTCTTTCGAATCATGATTGAGTTATATTATTACAAGCAGAGTACAACCCGAATTGATTTTCAAATTCTAAATTAACGCGAGCAAAGCCGCGGGCATAAGCTAGTAGGCTATAAATTATATTTATATATACATATACATATATATATATAGATATGCATATTGGCCGAGATATCACAATTTTTGCGGACGAAGTCGCTGGCGAAGTGCTAGTGTTAAATACAAAAACCCGTCGGGGATTACAGGCGTACATTGATTATTTTTTCGATTATTATTTTAGAGAATGAAAAGTCAGACGAAATAAAGGCTGATTCTAATACCGAGGCGGTGGTTCGTTAAATTCTTCAAATTATTTGTCTTTTAGTAATACATAGATCATTCGTTGCGTCTGAAAGTTTCATTTAGTTACTGTAAAACAGCTCAGATCATGTCATCATCATTATCATTTGATTATACGTACATACATACTTTTATCACCAAAATAGTTTTTGATATTAAAAATATAAGGTCCCATTAAAATAGATGGACAAACTTTTAGAAATCATTCAGACCACCAAAATAAGGACAATGGAAAAAAAAAGAAAAACGCATTAGATACTTACAAGAAAAAAAACAGCTAACGAAAATACACTAAAAATGTTAGTCAACTGAAAGTTACTATGGTTAAATACAGTATGATATTAACAGAACTGACTGGGTACCTACTTACGAGAAAGCGCGCGGCTGGGCGCGAGTGCAAGTACCTACCCATTATGGATGTGTTTATTCTAGAGTGCCGGCAATTTATTATTTTAGGTCAAAATAAAATCACTTTAATCAGTGTTTTTTGCTTGTATATCTTAGGTTAGACGTACTGAACGCTGTGTTAAAATTTGTCCATCTATTTTCATGGGACCTTATATATTAAAAAAAAAATAGTATAGTAATTTTAAAGAAATTCATCGTAACAGCGATATATTTGACATCTATTTGCGACGTTGCCATTTTTTAGAATGCAAAATAAACATATCTATACTACCCCTCCACACAGACCGAACCACCCATCATAAAAACGGAGGTAAAGCAAGAATGCTTGGACAGCAGCGAGGATGAGATCTGGATCGTTCAGACTGCTGATGTAGAAGCCACCAAGGAGCTGCAGAAACTACTGTGTAGTGCTAAGGTAAGAAATGATGATTTAAGCAGTATAATTCGCCGTGTCGACGGCGCGTTCGTATTCCACGCGCGCCTCAAAGAGATGTCAGCAAAAAGGAAGGAGCCCGCAAGGGCCAATGCCGGCCGGGACTGCGGGACTTGAAAGAGATACCGCGGCCCTGGAACACAAAGGGCAAAGAAGGGACATGGATTTGTTTTAGTCAGTAAGAGTCTGACACTCCCTCCCACTCCGCCCAGAGCGGGGGAGGTTATTTGATAATTTTCCATCCGAAAAAAAAAGCAATATAATTCTGTTCAAACTTTTTGGCGGCTCAGAAGTTAGCTGCGGGTGACGTTCTGCTCATTATACAGTCAAGACGATGCGTCCTCGATATCTAAAACTGTGTTCTACGCAGCTAGCTAAACGTTAGATGTTCCTCCTGGACAGGAACTGCAGTGGCCAATCTGGAAATCACTTAACCGTTTGCGGGCCCGGGTTGGCCGCCGTAGAAATAATCTGGCCAAATGGGGTATCATCGACCCGTCCCAAATACAATGCCAGTGTGGAGCCCCTCAGCAGGATATGCCCCACCCACTTTCTTGTCCATCTTGCACAGCCACCTGCACCTTCCAGGATTTAAACGTAGCCAACGACAGAGCTGTGCAGGTAGCAATATACTGGTCGGGTATTATTTGAGCATATCGAAACGCAAAGAAGTTAGATGTTCCGGGCCTCCATAAATTATGAACTAATGTAATATCTGGGCAAACTGTCACTCGCAGCTAACTTCCGGACGAGGACCAAGGGCTTAACGTGCTTTCCGAGGCACGGAGGAAACTCGGTCTGTAATGGGTGGTCAACCCATCCACAGACCAACCTAGGCAAGCACGGCTTAACCTTAAGATCGATCCGAGCGGCTGTTATTATTTAGCCACGAGCTCCTCCTTAATTTTCCTTAAATAAGCTCTTGATTTCAGGTTAAAAAAGATGGGCAGGGGGGTGAAAGTGAGAAGACACCCAAATGTTTCAATTGCAGGTATTTAAATATCTTTAGACCCTTCTAGATGAAGAAGCATTTTCATACTTCTCTGTTTTTTTTTTATTGTTTTGTTTGCTTGAATAATTATAACGCCATCCCTCATATCTCTATAAAGGGTGTAACAAGACCCTTAACGAAGCCAAAGGCACTTGTTCTCCCCGTCATTGCGATCATTTTTTTGTTCTAGACCATACCTGGGAACCTTCTAAATACGTAGATATTGGAAGTCAAAGTTCCAATTTTTTCACAAGTTTAAAAAAAAACACTTTTTAAGGTTTTAACTTTACTTTAATTAACTCCATGACCCGTTTACTATTCAAAGCATCCATCAGCACTAAGTTTTGCGTGCGTAACATTCAGTTTTATCGTAAAACGTGATTTTCCATCCCAAAAGAAAAGTCGTTTCCCAGCAATAATTTTTGCGTAAAGTTACTTAGTTTGATGTACAGAATGCTTGGTTGACGGCTTCGTGAAGGGTCTATTTACACCCCGTATATACAATACAATGCCTATAGAATCCTAAGTGTTACTTAGTTTAATATACAGAATGCTTGGTTGACGGCTTCGTGATGGGTCCGTTTACACCTTGTAGTTTCGCCAATCAATAATGCGAGTAATCTTTCTATTTCTCGCACACAGTCAAGTATTCGCGAACGCAGAAGGCTTATCAAACCATCGCTGTCGACGACGTAACCGGAAGCGGAAGTCCAAAGACCTGGTCAACCTCATATGTATACCTACTGAGGAAGACTTCTTGAAGGTACCTGTTTTCAATCTTACCCATTCTCCGACACACAGTGACCTGTTCAAGAGATATTCTTCATCAGTCAGTCAGTATTTCTTTTTCATCAAAATCAATAAACTATTCATTTCAGATTTTTTCTAAAATAATTTATTTTGCAGCCCGCGATTCTATAACTAAAACGAACAAATTTTTTTTTTTTTTTTAAGAACGTTGCCCCACACAAGTAATTTCTCCTGCATCGTGGGTGCGTTTACAAACATTTAAACTCACAAACACAAACAGCCAGACCCGGAACAACTACCTGTAGGCCATACAAATATTTGTTCCGTGCGTGAATCGAACCCGCGACACGCAGCGCAGCAATCAATCGCTCAGCCACTGCGCCAACCGCGCCGTCACATCGAACCGCGTCGTAATTTTTTTTTAGATATTTCTATAGAAAAGGTTGAGTACGGCTGCATTAGATCTTGTATTTCGCAACTATTGCAGTCACAACATGTAATATACTGATACAAAGCTGTCTCAGCTGCATCCGGTAAGACGTCTAGCCGACCCCAACGTAGTTGGGAAAAGGCTCGGCAGATGATGGATGATATGATTTGTATCTATGGTGCTTGATGCTAATAACAGTATTATTTTGTTACAGAGAGCTCAGGGGCGCCCGCGACCACCTGATACAACGATAGACAACGATCTTCTCGTTATGGTAAGTAGCAGTGGCGAAGGTTCCATACAACTCAATTCCTACCAGCTCCCCCTTGAAAAATGACACAGTCAGTATTCTATAGACAAATAATACGGGGTGTAAACAGACCCTTCACGAAGCCGTTAACCAAGCATTCTGTACATCAAACTAAGTTACTTTACGCAAAAAATTTTTGCTGGGAAACGACTTTTTTTTTTGGGGTGAAAAATCACGTTTTACAGTAAAACTCAATGTAACGCACCCTAAACTTAGTGCTGATGGATGCTTTGAATAGTAAATGGGTCATCGAGTTAATTTAAGTAAAATCAAAACCTTTAAAAGTGGTAATTAAAAAAAAACTTGTGCAAAAATTGGAACTTTGATATCTCCGTAACTAGAAGGTTCCCAGGTATGGTCTAGAACAAAAAAATGATCGCAATGACGGGGAGAACAAATGCCTTTCGGCTTCGTTAAGGGTCTTTTTACACCCTTTATAATCACATTAAAGATATGTACTCCGGCTTACCTCTTACAAAAATTGGCTCTTCGCTACTGGTAAGTAGACCTCGCGTAGTATACCTAATAACATCTCGTCGGTATTCCCCGAAGAGGCTAGGTAGAGAGAGGTGCGTCGTTATGTTGTAAGTCCCATGTAATAAGGGGACAGGCTGATAGCCAATATTACAAAAAAAAATAGGCCTCCAATTCAGAATTTCCTAATACAAAAACCCAATAACAAAGTCTAGTTTGAGGCCAATTAATGGCAAAAGGCTCGACCCATATTAAATGCTGCTAACTCACTGGCGAAATGTGGATGTTGTACACTGCCTACCTTTTTGGGGAACACAGGCGTTCTGCTACTGAGCAAGATCCCAGTTTTAAAACCCCGTTATTTTTTTGGAACTTTAAAACGTCTGGCAGAAATTTTTGCCAAAGGGAAGTCAGGCAGCGTTGGTTATAAAGGGAAATTCCGATTTTAGGCGAAATTTGTTTCATTAAAAAATGTTATGTAAATACGTTTATTCACGACGCACCTATTAGAAAAAATAAAAAACATTGAAACAATAACAAAATTATGTATCTGTGGATGTACTGAATAAAATGGAATTACATTTTTTGCAAAGAGAAAAGGTCAGTTTTCGCTATTAAGGTTTAGGATTCTAATTAAATGAATAGAATCCTAAACCTTAATAGCGAAAAATTAAAGATTTATCGCAAAAAATGGTGTTTACACATATTTATACTTAATTTATTTGTCCTTTTGTGTAAAGAAATTCCAATGCATTTTAGGGTATTAAATATACATTTACAATCGACTTACAATACATTATAATAAATTTAATTATCTACACACAGCGCCGATAAAAAAATCCACTATGGCGGTCTGGCATATATAAAAATCAGCACTCTGGCTTTAAGAAAAATGAATAATATTTTTACGTAACTTGAGCACCTGATATCTGAAAATTAGCCGTCGGCACAAGTTAGCAGGTTTGCGTACGTTCACAGTACATACTAACACAACTCAGTGCCACACATTTCGTTAATCAGATAATAAATACCGTCTTACGGCCCTCTGATCTTGGGCAATTATGTTAAAGTTTAAATATACTGGTCTTATTTACATTTCAGCTTCCCCGAAAGCGTCGCAACCGGGAACCGACCTCCAACCCTCAAGTGGTCACCTGCCACAATTGTAACAAGTCATTCACATCCAAAGTTAGACTCAAGTTTCATATGTAAGTATTTTTTCATACTAGTTGTGACGCGGTTCTGCTCACTGAGACGAGGCTACGTCTCAGTGAGCAGAACCGCGTCTTCTTCTTTTTCGTGTGGTTAGTGCCTAGCCAGTGAACATATTCTTAGCAAATAAAGACCTATTCTATTCTATTCTATTCATATACAGGGTGTAAACAGACCCTTCACTAAGCCGTCAACCAAGCATTATATACATCAAACTAAGTAACTTTACGCAAAAATTATTGCTGGGAAACGACTTTTTTTTTTGGGGTGAAAAATCACGTTTTATGGTAAAACTCAATATAACGCACTCAAAACATTGTGCTGATGGATGGATTGAATAGTACGGGGGTCGTAAAGGCATTTAAAGTAAAAATCTTACATTAGAAACGTGTATTTAAAAAAAAACTTATTTGTGCAAAAAGCCAACGTCACGCGGTGTTCCCAGGCGGTCACCCATCCAAGTACTGACCGCGCCCGATGTTGCTTAACTTCGGTGATCGGACGAGAACCGGTGTATTCAACGTAGTATGGACGTTGGCGACAGCTACGACGAAATTATCAAGCTTAACCTATGTAGCCGGTGGTGACAAATAGGAATAGATGTGTATTTTTGACTGGAAATAGTAGACATACACGGAAAATGATTAATTTCCCATGAAACATATTACTACTGGGAGTACTACACGGGCAAGTCACGCCTAATACGGGTTACGGACCGAAAACTAAGCTAACTTACTTCAGCTTAGCTCGCATAGCTAACGCAGTTTTTGATACTGAGCAGACTGCAAACTAAGCTTTGAGAGCTAGGTAAAATACAGGGTGTAAACAGACCCTTCACGAAGCCGTCAACCAAGCATTCTGTACAGCAAACTAAGTAACCTTACGCAAAAATTTTTGCTGGGAAACT
Source organism: Noctua pronuba (assembly GCA_905220335.1). NCBI lineage: Eukaryota > Metazoa > Arthropoda > Insecta > Lepidoptera > Noctuidae > Noctua > Noctua pronuba. The sequence goes on along the minus strand of LR999919.1, from coordinate 2,589,632 downwards.
ATTTTTTTTTTTGGGGTGAAAAATCACGTTTTACGGTAAAACTCAAAATAACGCACTCAAAACATTGTGCTGATGGATGGATTGAATAGTACGGGGGTCGTGGAGGTGTTTAAAGTAAAGTTACAACATTAAAACCTTGTAATTAAAAAAAAGAACTTGTGAAAAAGTTGGAACTTTGACCCCCAATATCTCCGTAACTAGAAGGTTCCCAGGTATGGTCTAGAACAAAAAAATGATCGCAATGACGGGGAGAGCAAGTAGCTTTCGGCTTCGTTAAGGATCTTTTTACACCCTTTATATCGTAGATATTACTGCCCCTGAACGAATTTTCATAGCAATTTTTACATGTGTTAGACTGTAAGGATGGAGTTTGGAAGTATGCTATCTTTTTTAAACCATTTTTATATTTTTTTTGAGAAAAGGCTAGAGAGATGATGATGATGGCTTAAGGCTGATGATGATTACAATTACCTTTTTTCCACCTCCCAGGCAATTCCACGAATCATCAAACCAAGCCCGAACAGACGGACGCTACTCTTGCTCCGAGTGCGACGACGCCACCTTCGGCACGGAGACGGAGCTGTTCGACCACGTGCACTTCCAGCATGACAAGCAGAAGAGGTGGCAGTGTCCCGTCGAGGGCTGCGGGAAGACTTTCTTCCTCAGGTAAGACTGACATCACACCTGTATGATGTAAGGGGGCAGGCAGAGAGTCATGACAAGCAGAAGAGGTGGCAGTGTCCCGTCGAGGGCTGCGGGAAGACCTTCTTCCTCAGGTAAGACTAACATCACACCTGTATGATGTAAGGGGGCAGGCAGAGAGTCATGACAAGCAGAAGAGGTGGCAGTGTCCCGTCGAGGGCTGCGGGAAGACCTTCTTCCTCAGGTAAGACTAACATCACACCTGTATGATGTAAGGGGGCAGGCAGAGAGTCATGACAAGCAGAAGAGGTGGCAGTGTCCCGTCGAGGGCTGCGGGAAGACCTTCTTCCTCAGGTAAGACTAACATCACACCTGTATGATGTAAGGGGGCAGGCAGAGAGTCATGACAAGCAGAAGAGGTGGCAGTGTCCCGTCGAGGGCTGCGGGAAGACCTTCTTCCTCAGGTAAGACTAACATCACACCTGTATGATGTAAGGGGGCAGGCAGAGAGTCATGACAAGCAGAAGAGGTGGCAGTGTCCCGTCGAGGGCTGCGGGAAGACCTTCTTCCTCAGGTAAGACTGACATCACACCTGTATGATGTAAGGGGGCAGGCAGAGAGTCATGACAAGCAGAAGAGGTGGCAGTGTCCCGTCGAGGGCTGCGGGAAGACTTTCTTCCTCAGGTAAGACTGACATCACACCTGAATGATGTAAGGGGGCAGGCAGAGAGTCATGACAAGCCGAAGAGGTGGCAGTGTCCCGTCGAGGGCTGCGGGAAGACTTTCTTCCTCAGGTAAGACTGACATCACACCTGAATGATGTAAGGGGGCAGGCAGAGAGTCATGACAAGCCGAAGAGGTGGCAGTGTCCCGTCGAGGGCTGCGGGAAGACTTTCTTCCTCAGGTAAGACTGACATCACACCTGAATGATGTAAGGGGGCAGGCAGAGAGTCATGACAAGCCGAAGAGGTGGCAGTGTCCCGTCGAGGGCTGCGGGAAGACTTTCTTCCTCAGGTAAGACTGACATCACACCTGAATGATGTAAGGGGGCAGGCAGAGAGTCATGACAAGCAGACGAGGCGGCAGTGTCCCGTCGAGGGCTGCGGGAAGACCTTCTTCCTCAGGTAAGAAGAACTGGTCTACCTGAATGATGTAAGGGAGCAGGCAGAGAGTCATGACAAGCAGAAGAGGTGGCAGTGTCCCGTCGAGGGCTGCGGGAAGACCTTCTTCCTCAGGTAAGAAGAACTGGTCTACCTGAAAGCAGTATTTTTCTGTCTTTTCTATTTGTGACTGAGCTCGTCCGATAAAATACTACCTCCATACCCATTTTGGCAGTGATCTGACGGTTAGTACTCTGTGAAAGAAGATATAACCAAAAAAACATGAGTTTGTTTCTGGGGCAGACTGTTCTGATTAAAATGTAATTTTGTTACGAACATAGTATTCTGGAACTCATATTTTTATGAAAAAGATCCTATCTCCAAGTAACAATCGTTATTTCTCGCGAAAATTGCTTTTAAATTTAGGAAAGTGTATACATATTGGTGCTCGTAACTGTACTATTAGGTACACATCTGCCTAACCCTTCGGGGATTACAGGCGTGATGTTATGTTGTGTTCATTGGTGGCTTTTTTTTGTGGTTTTGCTCGTGGCTAAATTGATCCTAGGTTGTTCTGTGGATAGGTGACCACCAATTACATACCGAGTTTCCTCCGTGCCTCGGAAAGCACGTTAAGCCGCTGGTCCCGGCTGTCATTTGTAGATCTTTGACAGTCGTTAGGTAGTCAGTGGGCCAAAAAGTCTGACAACCAGTCTTACCATGGGGTATCGTATTACCCAGTACTAACTGGGTTGTGGAGGTCAGATAGGCAGTCGCTCCATGTAAAATACTGGTATTCAGCTGCATCCGGTTAGACTGGAAGCCGACCCCAACATGTTGGGAAAAAGCTAGGCAGGTGATGATTGGTGGTTTTTCATTCAATTTCGGACGTTTGTTTTTTCTGCAGGGCCACCCTTACAAAACACAGTCGCACGCACACAGACACGCGAAGATACGTGTGCGTCACGTGTAACAAGCGGTTCTTAGACAAGCAGACCCTGGATGAGCATGGAGTCACGCATTTACAGGTAAATAAAACATATACATAAGTGTTTTGTTGTAATTTTTTTTAGCATGATGAAAGGATGGGTGGAAGTCAGGTATCATAAGCCGATGCTAGTCGAAACATCGCGCGATGAAAAGCAAAAATTATTGTTAGTAAACGACTTTTTTTTTGGTGTGACAAATCACGGTTTACAGTAGGACATAATCACTCAACACATTGTGCTGATGGATGCATTGATCAAATATTTACAGGGGGCATGGAGTTATTCAAAGTACAGTTATAACATTTTTAACTTGTATTTAAAAAAAAAATGTGAAAAAGTTGGAACTTAAATCTCCGTAACTAAGAGGTGGAAATTGTATTATTATTATACTTATACTTATTTTGGGGCGACATCTTCAAAATGAACAAGCCCCTTAAATAAAGAGAAAAAAAAAAACTAAGAGGTTCCCAGCCAGAACTAAAAAAATATCGCAATGTCGACGAGAACAGGTGCCTTTCGGCTTCGTTAAGGGTCTTTTTACACCCATTATATTGACGCCCCAAAATAACAGTCTTGATTCGTGGTCTTCGAAAACTGCTTGCAATTCGCCTTAGGCTCGAGTTTGGTAAACTCGGCCTTTGATATTAGCTGCAGAAAAACATTTGAGATCAAAATTGTATTTCGATTTCGATCAGATATTTAAATAGTTAGGAGGAGCTCGTGGCTAAATTATAACAGCCGCTCGAGTCGATCTTTAGGTTAAGCCGTACTTGCCTAGGTTGGTCTGTGGCTAGGTGACCACCCATTACATACAGAGTTTCCTCCGTGCCTCGGAAAGCACGTTAAGCCGTTGGTCCCGGGCATCATTTGTAGATCTTTGACAGTCGTTAGGTAGTCAGTGGCCCAAAAAGTCTGACATGGTTGTCAGACTTTTTGGGCCGTCTTACCAAGGGGTATCGTATTACCCAGTTCTAACTGGGTTGTGGAGGTCAGACAGGCAGTCGCTCCATGTAAAATACTGGTATTCAGCTGCTTGTGGTTAGACTGGAAGCCGACCCCAATATAGTTGGGAAAAGGCTAGGCAGATGATGATATCTTTACTGATTGCCCGTTAATAACAGTAAATATTTTCTTTCCCTCAGATCAAACCCTTCCAATGCCACATCTGTCTGAAGCAGCTGACCCGCCGCTCGCGCCTGCGCATGCACGTGCGCGCGCACGAGGAGGAGCTGGCGCCGCGCCTGGTGTTCGTCTGTGCCGTCTGCACGAGGGCCTTCAGAGACCACCGGCATGCACAGGTTTGTTGTCAAATCAATGTCTGTTCGTACCCTATAGACTAATATCTAAGATAGATATATTACAATATTGAGAAATACACATACTTAGCTATCTTGATTTGACTTCAATTATTGAGTTCTATCAACGAACTCTTTTTTTAATTTTCTTTTTCCAAAAAAATAAGTTGTTTCCCTGCAATAATTTTGCGGTGAAGTTACTTAGTTTGATGTGCAGAATGCTTGGTTGACGGCATCGTGAACGGTCCGTTTTCAACCTGAATTCATTGCAGATATGACTGCCCCTGAACGAATTTTCATCGCATTTTTTTATATGTTAGACTGTAAGGATGGAGTTTGGAAGTTTCCCATCTCTTTAAACCCATTTTTATAATTTTTTTGAGATACTTGTCTTTGCTGTAGGAGGTGAGTTAATTTTGATCCTTCTTCTTTGTTCAATTTGTTGACATTAGGAGCACGCGACCAAATCGACGGAATGCATCGAAGCGTTTGCGAACGAGTTGAAAGAAGAGGCGGAAGAGGTATCCGTACAGTTATCTCCCACCAGCGGCCTTGTGAGACACGCCGTGGAGATTGTTGGTGAGTTTACCTTACTATTACATTGGTCAAATTTGTTATCGCGTAATAAACAGCAAGATTTTTATTTTAAACACCTCCACGGCCCCCTACTATTCAATCCATCCATCAGCAATTTTTTGAGTGCGTTACATTGAGTCCTACCGTAAAACGTGATTTTTCACCCCAAAAAAAAGTCGTTTCCCAGCAATAATTTTTGCGTAAAAGTTACTTAGTTTGATGTACAGAATGCTTGGTTGACGGCTTCGTGAAGGGTCGTTTACACCCTGTATGTATGTTTACTTCTCCAGAATCACCAAAACTATCAAAGCCAATAAAACGCCAAGTATCAGCAGAGATAGCCTCCCCACTTCTGTCTCAGTTGGCAGATGAAGCGCGCGCTCTCATCAGGGTCGTCGAAATCGAGAAGGCGTTCCGATGCGAGTATTGTGAAGAGTTAGTATTTATTACTGTACTAATATAGATTAAAACTGCAGACGGTGATGAATAAAAACAAAAAGTAAAACTCATTCTTCAAGTACCACAACCTCACTGTAATCAGTAATCTGACAGGTATTATCAATCAAACGCCAAGTACCGCATGGCGCTCCCGGCCACCGTAGGCGCGGGCCTGTGGACGGTTAGTAATGGGCTAGCTCACCGTCCGTCCGTCTTACACACACAATGCCAGACAATGGCAGACTGGCGAGTATTCGTCTTGCCGCACACACGAGCCGCCGGTCTTTATGACGACAGGTCGTGTTGCAGTCCTTTTTTGTTGTAGTCAAAAATACCTAGTAGTTTTGATTTTATAGGCATTCAAAGTTTCGAAAATATCGAGTCCCGCTAACAGTCACGTGACCGCTTGTGACGTCATGTCACAACATTTTACATTTAGGCACAACACATGATTTCCTAGTATTTGGATTGGACATTTTTAAAAGTATTTAGGTATAATTTCGACGGCACGGGCGCGCGACCGCGAGCGGACTGAGTGAGCCAGACTGAGCGTGTTGTACGATGACGTCACACCGTCACCAGCAGCCCGCGTCGTGCGGTTACAACTTGTTTTACTTCTAAATCGGAAACTAATTGACGTATCGAAGTAATTCTTTCACTAGTATTTTTTATTTTTGACAGAGAATATGGAGTGCTAATCATCAAAAACAAACATTCTTCATTAGAAAAATTATTCTTCGAGTCGACTCTTCGTAAAACTTTCGATAAAGTAATAACACGTATTAACTACATTTTATTATGTTTGTTGCAGTGTGTTCTACCTGGAGAGCCGTCTGAACGCTCACCGCGCGATACACAAGGGCGTCAAGAATCCCTTCACTTGCCACATCTGTAAAGTTAGCTTCGCTACTTATTCCAGGTATGTTGCCACTACACATGATTATTATTGGTTTTTTTTTTTTTGCATGACGTGTAGCGCTACCATCCTTATAGGGTTCCGCACTCGAAAGGTAACCAACGGGGGGGGGGGGGCTATTACTAAGCCTCCACTGTCCGTCCGTCCGTCCGTCTGTCAGCGGGCTGTATCTCATGATTTTTCACAGGTAGGCAGGTGTCAGGTAGACAGTTGAAATGTTCACAGAATGTGTATAACAACGTACACATTCTGTGAACATTTATCATAACAACAAAAAATAAATTAAAAATTAAAAGGCGAGACGGCTTCGTGAAGTGTCCGTTTTCCTTGAATAGATTTTAACCAATATGATTGATCGGTTTGTTCACTTCTCCTCTCCGCTCTACTCGACTCCACTTTGGTAGAGTCCGGCCCTTTAGGTCAGGAATCTCTGCTTTAGTCCAGGTTTTTTGATCCTCCTAGTACCTACGTATTTTTATTTGTGAATACTATACACAAGTTTGTTCTATTTAAGTACCTATTCATATATACCTAATTAGAAACAAAACTGTTTTATGACCGTCACATCACCATCTCGGGTCCAGTTGAAAACCAGCGTCGGGCACTAGCTGCTCGGCAGTTTGCTGAACTGGGCCTATTTGGCGCAGCCGTGAGGCACACAATATTGTCTCTTTTTTTTCTGCTTATTTTACGTTTTATTTTGTGTAGTTTTTTTTTTTATTTGATTTTTATTTGTTTGTTGTGTGCACTTGTGGCATGTGCCAAATAAATATGTTTTCTTCTTCTTTCTGCTTCTTCTATCCTGCTCATCATGTTTGCATAAAGAAACCTCTCCATTTCCTCCACCAGATGCACAACCCACAAAACCACACACGGCTTCTACAAGCGCTCACTAGCCGACGCGAAGAAGCAAGCCGACGGCCACGCACAGTCCGACGCCGACTCGGCTCGCTCCGCCACCGGCATACTGGGATACGGCGACTTTCCTGTAGTCAAACACTTCTTGTGCGAGGTAACATTAGCTTCAGAAGAGACCTCATACATTTCCAAGCATTTTGAGCAACAGCCATAATAAATTTTAGTAAATAATAGCGGGATTCGCGGGTGCGTCCAGCAGTAAAGTTTTTTTTTTATCAGCCTATTCTGTCCCACTGCTGGGCAAAGGCCTCCCCGATTCCTTTCCAACTATCCCGGTGTTTTGACTCCTTTGGCCAGTCAGTCAGGAACGAGTCCAAATCGTCACGTTTCTTGGGCTTGTGTGACGATTCTGGCCCATCTGTCCTGACCCATCCTAGAAATGTGACCCGCCCAGTCCCATTTTAACCTCGCAGACTTATCGCCAACATCGGCGATGCCTGTCTTGGAGCGTATCAGTAAAGATATGAGAAGAAAATGCCCAGAAATATTCTTTCAATTACTGCCTCCTAGGTCTGGTGGTTGCAAGCGCGGCTGCTGAGCATGAGGTCTTGGGTTCGGTTCCCAGGACGGGCAAAGTGTTATTGGGTTTTTCTGTTAGGAATTCCTCAGTACCAGTCACGGAGGCTGGATTTTTGCCCGGTTGATGGCAATATGCTCGCCCCTATAATTTCGCGAGTTATATTTAAGCCCCATTTAAACATAATGGGTGAAATGTGGGTGTATTATTAGGTACAGTCACGAGCACCAATATGTAAACACTTAACAACTTTAAAAAGTGTTTCGCTCCTACTGTTCTGATTCAAATTTCATTTTGTTACGAACATAGTATTTTGGAACTCATATTTTTATGAAAAAGAACCTATCTCCAAGTTACAGTCGTGATTTCTCGCGAAAATTGCTTTTAAATCTAGGAAAGTTTATGCCTTTGCCTTCGGAGATCATAGTTATTTTATCAATGAAAAGAAGGGTATGTAACTCCGCCCTATAAGATCAAGATAACTCATCTAACAGGTAGCCTACCATAATGCCGGCCACACACGTTCCAGTATACTTGCGCAAGTCCAGACTTGCACAAATACACGTATTTCGAAGGTGACCACAGACGGCTCAAGCATGCTTGCACAAGTATCATTTCAATGATATTTGTACAAGTGTGCGTACATGCAGCGAGCTACTTATGCTATGGATATATATTACATATTATATTTATAAATTACGTTTGGTTCGAATTTTCGGTATTGCTCGATTGTTTTATTATAAGCAGCATTTTTTTTGTCCCTGTGGTGATAGTCTTTACTTTTTATTTGCCAAAGACTTGGCTCATTTCTGTACATATTTATTAATTCTTCTATAATATCGCGAACTCCTTGCCTCTCGGTAGTCTCGTTCATTTTGGCGCGAAAATGACGTGCGTACATGTAGGTGGCTAAAACAATACTGAAACTTGCGCGAAATTCTCCCACACACGTTCAAGTAAACTTGCACAAACGCAAGTTTGCACAAGTCGGGAATTGAAATTTTGAACTTTTTAAAGAACTTGTGCAAGTCGGAAATTTGCGCAATTATCTTCCAACACACGTTCCAGTATACTTGCGCAAGTCTGGACTTGCGCAAGTATACTGGAACGTGTGTGGCCGGCATAACGTCTTAACGCAGAAGTAATTCCAATATGGGAAAGAGAGTAAGTAAGTGAGAAGAGAAGCTCTGTCTCTTTCCCACACTGGGAATTTGAAAAGAGATGGCGCTAGACGACCTGTACAGCTGTCTCTTTCCCACACAGGAACTTGAAAAGAGATGGCGCTAGACGATCTGTATAGCTCTGTCTCTTTCTCACACTGGAATTTGAATAGAGATGGCGCTAGACGACCTGTATAGCTCTCTCTTTCCCACACTGGAATTTGAAAAGAGATGGCGCTAGACGACCTGTGTAGCTCTGTCTCTTTCCCACACTGGAACTTGAAAAGAGATGGCGCTAGACGACCTGTATAGCTCTGTCTCTTTCCCACACTGGAACTGGAAAAGAGATGGCGCTAGACGACCTGTATAGCTCTGTCTCTTTCCCACACTGGATCTTGGAAAAGAGATGGCGCCAGACGACCTGTAAAGCTCTTTCTCTTTCCCACACTGGAACTTGAAAAGAGATGGCGCTAGACGACCTGTATAGCTCTGTCTCTTTCCCACACTGGATCTTGGAAAAGAGATGGCGCCAGACGACCTGTAAAGCTCTTTCTCTTTCCCACACTGGAACTTGAAAAGAGATGGCGCTAGACGACCTGTGTAGCTCTGTCTCTTTCCCACACTGGAACTTGAAAAGAGATGGCGCTAGACGACCTGTATAGCTCTGTCTCTTTCCCACACTGGAACTGGAAAAGAGATGGCGCTAGACGACCTGTATAGCTCTGTCTCTTTCCCACACTGGATCTTGGAAAAGAGATGGCGCCAGACGACCTGTAAAGCTCTTTCTCTTTCCCACACTGGATCTTGGAAAAGAGATGGCGCCAGACGACCTGTAAAGCTCTTTCTCTTTCCCACACTGGAACTTGAAAAGAGATGGCGCTAGACGACCGTATAGCTCTGACTCTTTCCCACACTGGAATTACTCCTGCGTTGAGACGTCATAGTAACCCCTCAGGTCTTCAATTTCTGTTTGTACTTCAGGACTGTGGCCGCTCGTACCTGCACTGGACGTACCTACAAGTACACAGGCGCATGAAACACGCCAATGAAAACTTTCTGTACAACTGTAACCAGTGCGAGCTTACCTTTCCGAACAGGTAAATAAAACCATTGAATTTTAATGGTAGTGAGACTTTTTTTTTCGTATGGGTATTCATCAAATGACCCACATTGGTAACAACAAGCAAGGCTGACTGCCCAGGTTATCATTCATAAATCGTGAAACATGCAGATCATTTTAATGTACCTGTAATTAATTGTCCCAATGCAAGGCAATGACCCTGTTGTTAGAAAAGGAACCAGCATATTTTATCACCAAACTTGCTCCAACTCTATTATTTTACATTACTATTAACAGGTTATTCTCAATCTTCTTCGTTTGTTTATGTCCTAACTTTATATCATACAACCTTTTTTTTTTCGTATGGGAATTCATCATGACCCCCCCCCCCCACTCGCTCTGGGCGGAGTGGAAGGGAGTGTCAGAATTGTACTGACTAAAACCTATCCATGTTCCTTCTTTGCCCTTTGAGTTCCCGGGCCGCGATATCTCTTTCGAACAGTCCCGCAGCCCCGGCAGCCATGATAGTGAGACTTTGACCCAGTTTTAAACGCCCCGAATGACGTGTGGACCACGGTGTCGTTGAAGTTCTAACACCTCGTAAGTCGTGGACCGAGGCTGCGGGACTGTTCGAAAGAGATACCGTGGCCCTGGAACACAAAGGGCAAAGAAGGAACATGGATGGGTTTTAGTCAGTACGAGTCTGACACTCCGTTCCACTCCGCCCAGAGCGGGAGGGGTCATTTGATGATTTCCAATTCGACAAAAAAAAAGTAATTTTTGGCGGTTTAAACATTTTGATGATTAGCGTGGCCATTTGGACCCGTTCCTACCCGATTTCGATTCGTTGGAGTCCAAAATTTAGGTTTATTGAGTTTAAGAAAAAAATTGATATCATAGAGCGTCGTCTCTGCAATCTCTATATGAAGCTGGATGTAACATTTACACATGATCATCTACCTAGCCTTTTCCCAACTATATTGGGGTCGGCTTCCAGTCTAACCGGATGCGGCTGAATACCAGTATTTTACATAAAGCGACTGCCTATCTGACCTCCACAACCCAGTTAGTACTGGGAAATACGATACCCCTTGGTAAGACTGGTTGTCAGACTTTTTGGGCCACTGACTATCTAACGACTGTCAAAGATCTACAAATGACACCCGGGACCAACGGCTTAACGTGCTTTCCGAGGCACGGAGGAAACTCGGTATGTAATGGGTGGTCACCCATCCACAGACCAACCTAGGCAAGCACGGCTTAACCTAAAGATCGAACCGAGCGGCTGTTATTATTTATGTAACATTTAACCTGATCCTGTATAAATACCCTTTTTTATGTTAAAACAGTTGGAGCCTGGCTTACCATCGTAAGAAGGCGCACGGCAAGACCGGAGCCGAAGACCCTGGGAACACCAACAAGAATAATAGGGATGATTATAGGTATCCTCCATATTTTACTACTAGCTGTTCCCCGCGACATTCGCCCGCGTAAAAATACAATTTTCCCCGTTTTTGCACCATTTTTCATTGCTGCTCCGCTCCTATTGGCCGTAGCGTGATGTTATATAGCCTATAGCCTTCCTTGATAAATGGGCAATCCAACACTAAAAGATTTGTTCAATTCGAACCAGCAGTGCCCGAGTTTACCGCGTTCAACCAAACAAACAAACTCTTCACCTTTATATATTAAGTATAGATTACTCCTCTGTATTAAACATCATAACCATCCAAATTGAGGCTAACCTAACCTAAAAGGATATTTGACAGCAGTTTTAGGGATTAACCACACTTATCGACGTGGAATCGGTCGGTTCCGATAATAATGGTTGTAAAAAAACACTTGATTTTTTGTTCTGATCAATTTTGTACAAACTAGCCATTTGTGCGGTATACCGTTTTGCCATCTTAACGCAAATGTTTGTTTGTACAGACAGCGTCAGTAAGTGGTAACCCCTCAAGCTTTTAAATGTTAAAAGCTTGAGGGGTTACCACTTACTGTCGCTGTCTGTACAAACAAGAATTTGTGCAAATAAGATTGAGCGTGTAGCCGAACCTTTAAGTGTGGTCACTACGAAGTAATGAAGGCATGGGCGTACCCAGCATTTTCTAAGGGGTGGGGCAGAAGTAAATAAACTAAGTAGTAGAAAATTAAAAATGCTTTTTATTTACTGACTGATACGTTTTATTGACTGCACTTCACCATTTCAATAATAACCTGCGAGGGTTCTGGCTAAATCTAGCTAAAATTTCTATGCACACTCATCATACACAGGCCGATAAGACGGTTTTCTGTCATTGTTGACCTTAACCAAGTTTTTATTTTAATGTGAAAAATGTTCAAGTACCCAAATGAATATTTAATTTTGTCATTACTTAATTTTGCTTAAAAATTCTTAGCTTCGGGGCAGACCCACCGTGGGTACAACCATGAATGAAGGCATTATACCTAGTTTTGTTTAGGATACCATGTCGAGATTGTAGCGAGGTGCTGCCCAACAAAACAGCTCTGTACAAACACAGGAAGAAAGAACACAGCGATGGATCCACACGAGGATATTCTAAACCAGGTGGGGATAATCAACACTCTTTGCTATAAAGGGTGTAAAAAGACCCTTAACAAAGCCGAAAGGCGCTTGTTCTCCTCATTATTTTGATATTTTTTTTGTTCTGAACCATACCTTCTAGTTACGGAGTTATTGGGGGTCAAAGTTCCAACGTTTTCCGAAGTTTTTTTTTTTAAATACGACTTTTAAAGATTTTAATTAACTCCATGACCCGTTTACTATTCAAAGCATCCATCAGCACTAAGTTTGAGTGCGATACATTGAGTTTTACCGTAAAACGTGATTTTTCACCCCAACAAAAAAGTCGTTTCCCAGCAATAATTTTTGCATAGATTTACTTAGTTTGATGTACAGAATACTTAGTTGACGGCTTCGTGAAGGGTCTATTTACACCCTTTATAGGGTGACTAGTAATTAGTGACCGATACCTACTTAAACACGTGATTGTGCTCATGATAACAAACAACTTTCCCAAAGAAACATTAAAAAAAATACTATTTCATTTAATTCAATTTTATTGCAATAACACAACAGCGATTTGTAAGTCTAGATGCTACTAGTAGCAGCAGCTTTCTCGTCAGCAGTAGGTATTATTTATGAATACAGACAGATTGATAATTTCGTCTTAGCTGTCGCCAACGTCCATACTACGTTGAATACACCGGTTCTCGTCCGATCACCGAAGTTAAGCAACATCGGGCGCGGTCAGTACTTGGATGGGTGACCGCCTGGGAACACCGCGTGACGTTGGCCTTTTGCATTTTAATTAACTTTTTTGAATTTGGAAGTATTATTTATGCAACTATGCATGCATCTTCGAGGAATATACTCTACATTACGACATTACTGTATATTATGTACAGTCACGAACACCAATATTATACACTTGACGCACGCAAAATACGCGCTTTGACGTGGAGTTGCGGAAACCAGCCCGCTATACAATATAAAGGGTGTAAAAAGACCCTTAACGAAAACGAAAACCACATATTCTGCCCATCATTGGGATCATTTTTTTGTTCTGGACCATACCTGGGAACCTTCTAGTTACGGAGATATTGGGGGTCAAAGTTCCAATTTTTTCACAAGTTTTTTTTTAAATACTACTTTTTAAGGTTCTAACTTTACTCCAATTACCTCCATGGTCCGTTTACTATTCAAAGCATCCATCAGCAATAAGTTTTGAGCGCATTATATTGAGTTTTACCGTAAAATGTGATTTTTGACCCCAAAAAAAATTTTCGTTTCCCAGCAAAAATTTTTGTGTAAAGTTACTTAGTTTGATGTACAAAATGCTTGGTTGACGGCTTGGTGAAGGGTCTGTTTACACCCCGTATATATATATTATACACTTTCCTAAGTTTAAAAGTAATTTTCGCGAAAGATAACGATTATAACTTGGAGATAGGATCTTTTTCATAAAAATATGAGTTTCACAATAATATGTTCGTCAACAACATGAAGTTTTAATCAGAATATTATGAGAAAAACACTTTTAAAAGTTGTTAAGTGTTTACATATTGGTGCTCGTGACTGTACTATGTATTTAATTAATGTTATCCCTTACAAAAGAAAAATAATGGGTAACTCACTTAATGGTAATAAGTGGTTACTGCGGAAAACATAACGCCTGTACCTATTACTTGAAGATGTACATAATGTAACTGCATAAATAATACTCCCAAATTCCGAAAACAAAGTCAAAAAGCAAAAAGCCAACGTCACGCGGTGTTCCCAGGCGGTCACCCATCCAAGTACTGACCGCGCCCGATGTTGCTTAACTTCGGTGATCGGACGAGAACCGGTGTATTCAACGTAGTATGGACGTTGGCGATAGCTAAGGCGAACTTATCAAGCTGTATCAAACTATAAACATGAGTTAGAAGTGACGTCATTATTTACTTTTTGATGTCCAAGTGTTTGTGATCCGCCCTCGGAAACATCCTACTAATATTATAAATGCGAAAGTTTGTGAGGATGGATGGATGTTTATGTCTTTCACGCAAAAACTACTGAACGGATTTGGATGGAATTTGGCACACAGATAGTTTGTAACCTGGATCAACACATAGGATACTTTTTATCCCCGTAGTACGATCCCGTGGGACATTACCGAACTTCACGAGGGCGAAGCGACGGGCATTATCGAGTTCCTGATATTATTTAAAAAAAATGTCGTAAACATATTTTTAACCGACTTCAAAAAGGGGGATGTTATCAATTCAGATGTTTTTTTTTTCTTTTGTATGTTCGGGCTTGCAAAATTCTTTTTTTGTTTGAAAGGGTTTGTGTTTGAAAGGGTTTTATTTCGATAGTTGCATTAATTATACTTCCAAATTCCAAAAAGTTAATTAAAATGCAAAAAGCCAACGTCACGCGGTGTTCCCAGGCGGTCACCCATCCAAGTACTGACCGCGCCCGATGTTGCTTAACTTCGGTGATCGGACGAGAACCGGTGTATTCAACGTAGTATGGACGTTGGCGATAGCTACGCCGAAATTATCAAGCTGTATCAAGATAGTTAAGACCAAAAAGTGACGTCATTATTTTTATCAATTTGAAGATTTTGTATTATTATTTTGCGATTGCTAGGTAACAGGTATTGTGCGACACGGTTCCGTGAGTGCAATTCGCAGTGGCGCTGCTTTTCTAGAAAACGTACATAAAAAACACGAATATCAATTTATAATTCCTAATCTTCTTTCTTCTTAATATTATACATCATTTTTTTTCCCTGTATTAATCTATTATTTATTCTTTAATATAATATTATACAGGGTGTAAACAGACCCTTCACGAAGCCGTTAACCAAGCATTCTGTACATCAAACTAAGTAACCCTACACAAAAATTATTGCTGGGAAACCAATTTTTTTTTGGGGGTGAAAAATATTTTTTTACGGTAAAACTCAATGTAACGCATTCAAAACTTTGTGCTTAAGGATGCATTGAATAGTAAACGGGTCATGGAGGTATTTTAAGTAAAGTTATAACCTTAAAAATTAGTACCTATTTAAAAAAAAACTTGTGAAAAAGTTGGAACTTTGACCCCCAATAACTCCGCAACTAGAAGGTTCCCAGGTATGGTCTAGAACAAAAAAAATATCGCAATAGCGGGGAGAGCAAGTACCTTTCGGCTTCGTTAAGGGTCTATTTACACCCTTTATGTATAAGTGGAGCTGCCTTTTTTTCTTCAATTTAACTAACAGCATTAACTGGCTACCCCTTTGAGTAATGCAGGCGTGTTTTTGTTATTGTGAAATGAAAAAATAATGATGTCACTCCAGTGTCGTAGAAAAGGGTATAGATAAGGAATTTCGTCGTAGCTATCGCCAACGTCCATACTACGTTGAATACACCGGTTCTCGTCCGATCACCGAAGTTAAGCAACATCGGGCGCGGTCAGTACTTGGATGGGTGACCGCCTGGGAACACCGCGTGACGTTGGCTTTTTGCATTTTTTTTACGTATTTTTTACCTCTGCCTACACCGTCGAGGAAAGTGTGATGTTATAAAGGGTGTAAAAAGACCCTTAACGAAGCCGAAAGGCACTTGTTCTCACCGTCATTACGATCTTTTTTTTGGTTTGGACCATACCTTCTAGTTACGGAGATATTGCGGGTCAAAGTTCCAACTTTTTCACAAGTTTTTTTTTTTAATATACGAGTGTTTAATGTTATAATTTTACTTTAAACACATCCACGACCCCCGTACTATTCAATCCATCCATCAGCACAATGTTTAGAATGCGCTACATTGAATCCTACCGTAAAACGTGATTTTTCGCCCCTTAAAAACAAGTCGTTTCGCAGCAATATATTTTGCGTAGCGTTACAAGTCTGATGTACATCATGTACAGAATGCGTGGTTGACGGCTTCGTGAAGGGTTCGTTCACACCCTGTATAACGATCAGCTGTTATTATTAGTCCCGTCACGTAAAAAGAACGCTGAGCGACAGTGGAGGGGATGTGTTTGCGCACATTATACAGTCGCGTCCTAAACTTCACTATCATCACTACATAGTATAAAGCAAAGTCGCTTCCCGCTGTCTGTCTGTCTGTCCCTATGTATGCTTAGATCTTTAAAACTACGCAACGGATTTTGATGTGGTTTTTTTTAATAGATAGAGTGATTCAAGAGGAAGGTTTATATGTATATTGCAGCCGTGCGAAGCCGGGGCGGGCCGCTAGTATATTATAAAACAATAGCTTAGTACTATAATTGTTTCATTGTAGAATCGTAATAGGTACTTTACTAGCTACTTAGTACTTTGGAAAAGGCTGGAATAAAAAAAATTGAGAAAGTTTGTTTGAGCGGTCAGCTTTCTTTTTACGTGACGGGACCTATACTCTGTGTTTTACATGCTGGCAAACTCAAAAACATCATGGCTTTCATATGAAACCATCCACACTTGGTTGATATCCCGACGATTCGTACTCAGCGCTTCTCCTCCACGTTTATTATGCGCACAGGCAAAGTGTGGAACTCTCTGCCGGTATCTGTGTTCCCTCCCACATTTAACCCGTCTGCCTTCAAAGCAAGAGTGAACAGGCATCTTCTGGGCACGCTCGTTCCAGGCGTGATCGAGGTCAAGGGCAGGCATACCGTAATAAAAAATAATAATAATATGTCTGTCGAAAACAGGCATGTATACGACTGCACAGTCGGAGTCTACGGGCGGCGCGTGCCCTCACTGTCAAGCCACGTTCACGCACGCTACAGACCTGCACAAACATGTCAAGTAAGTGGCCGTTATGTAGTATTCGTCTGTAGTAAGATTCATTTGTGACGACATGGTTGGCGCAGTGGATGAGCGATTGGCTGCGGCGCTGCGTGTTGAGGGTTCGAGCCCCGCACGGAACAAATTTTAATATTTGTATGACCTACGGGTAGTGGTTCCGGGTTTGACTGTTTGTGTATGTGAGTTTAAAGGCGCAAACCCATCGCGGTGCATTTGTTTGACAATGTGGGTCTACGTTTCCACTGCAGTACACACTACACACCCACAACTATGTACAACTGTAGCGTGCGTGGTCCACTGCGGCATAGTCGTGTACCGCGTGCACAGCGTGCATGGCGTTGATAGCGTTCAGCAATGTGAGCGCCTTATTCAAGCAAGCTATGCATGTACTAATGACGTCATTTGATGCATAGCGTGTCCGTGGTTTGCAGTGGACACAATCACACACATTTTCTTGCAAAGCGAAGCTTAACA
The DNA here is from genome assembly GCA_905220335.1 of Noctua pronuba. Classification (NCBI taxonomy): domain Eukaryota; kingdom Metazoa; phylum Arthropoda; class Insecta; order Lepidoptera; family Noctuidae; genus Noctua; species Noctua pronuba. Next base: position 2,572,240 of record LR999919.1, on the reverse strand, counting down.
CACGTGCGTAGCCTATCCGTGCGCCGCGGTGGGTTTGCGCCTTAAAAATTTGTAAACTCACCCACGATACAGGAGAAATTCTAGTGTGGGGCAAAGTTTAGTGGGATAGCCCTTCGTTAGAAGTGTTCAGGAAAGGAATAAAGGAACATTTCCTGTCGAAATGATCAATATGTAAGCAAATAGGATTCTATAGGCATTGTATTGTATATACATATATTGTATGTATTACGTGTATTATACTGTATGTATGTAGTTTAGTTTATAAAATTAATTAATTTAAGTAATGAGATGTTATGTTCATACACATAGGTATATCCTCTTATGCCAATTTCGCTATCGAAATTTGGTTTGCTGTAAGAAAACCCAATTCTGGGTTAAGCTCGCCATTGTACATAAGCTATGTTATTGCAATTTGTATGTATATTTTTGTTGTTTTGTGTGCAATAAAGAATAAGAATAAGTTTTAAAAAAAAAAGACATTATAAGACCACTCTCAGTCCCTTGTTCTGCCATTTTCTCTGTATCTTAAAAATCGTGCTTTGGCTTTGCTAATCTTAGTAAAGGTTTCCATCCCCCATCTTAGAGAGGCCCACGGCAAAGACGACGACTCCTGCCAATCCTGCAACAAGACATCGGTTGGCGAAGGGACATGCCCGCGCCGTCCGCACGCCTGTCCGGTCTGCGGACACGCCTTCCGGACACTGTCCATGCGGAACGAACATCTGAGAGTACATACTGGAGAGAGACCCTTTCCTTGTGATGTCTGTGGAGTCGCTTTCAGGAGGTGAGTGCCTTTGGAACGCCAGAGCATAAACGCACGCGCGTGCCCTCTTTACCAAGCCAAAATTTCACTTACCATTTTGTCACATATTTATGTCGTTTGACATACAGATTATTATAATATATTATTATAATACAGATTATTAGTTTAGAATTTTCCAGCTGGAAAAACGTTACCCTAGCAGGAATCGATTTTTCCGTTTTTTTTTCCAAAACGACAACGCGCACCAAATTTTTTATGTGGTGCACATTCACAGTAGAGTATCCACTAATTATACATTCCACTCATATCACTCTGGGAACCACTTTCCTGCTAGGGTAACGTACACCTATTGCAGGGCAGTTGTTTCAGAGCACTTACTACAGGTGTCTTTGTGAGTAATTCCCTCACCACGATAGGTCGACAGCCATGCGGAACCACCGACTCATCCACACCGGGGTCCGCGCGTGGGCATGCGGCCGCTGTCCCAAGCGCTTCCGCATCCGCTCCGACCTGCGCACACATCTGCGGCTCAAACATCCCGCTACCATCGTAGTTGTTGAGGTAAGGTGCTGGTCTTGTTTCTTACTTTTCTGTTGTCTTTCTTCCAGTTTAAATAGGATTGAGAATAGGGAATAAACATGTAATTTTTCTTCACTTAAATCAATAAAATACAGGGTGTAAACGGACCCTTCACGAAGCCGTTAACAATTATTCCTTGGAAACGACTTTTTTTTTGGGGTGAAAAATAACCTTTTACGGTAAAACTCAATTTAACGCATTCAAAACATTGTGCTTAGGATGCATTGAATAGTAAACGGGTCGTGGACGTATTTAAAGTAAAATTATACTTAATCTTAAAAATTTGTATTTAAAAAAAAACTTGTGAAAAAGTTGGAACTTTGACCCCCAATAACTCCGTAACTAGAAGGTTCCCAGGTATGGTCTAGAACAAAAAAATAATCGCAATAGCGGGGAGACTAAGTGCCTTTCGGCTTCGTTAAGGGTCTATTTACACCCTTTATAGTACTATCAACGCAAGCAAATAATTAAAAGTTATGTTCAACTACTGCTTGTCGCTCAAAAAACAATTAAACTCCTTCAATTTTCTACGATAGTTCAAACGTCCGTGACTGTCGCGGCCATTCATATCATGTTATGTCACCTCTATCTGTCTTGTTTACATCTAATTTTTTACCCTTAATATATTAATTTTTCTAATTGTATTTGCTTTATTCAAGCAAACATTGCAATAACAATATTATAATAAAAGTGCTGTTAGTGAGACTTTGACGTCACTACCAGCGCTATCAAGGGACGATGCGTTTTGAGTTTGCGTTCCGTTTCACCAAAAACACGCTGCATAAAATATTAAATTGTAAAATAAGTATTGTATTAGAAAATTAAACAAGTGTACCACAATGTTGTATGAGCCAATACAAGGCAATTTAATAAAATAAAAAAATAAAAATATTTCTTGCATATTCCCTATTGGTGCCCCACAAACGATGGGACTCTTGATATCGTGTCCTGCCTGTCCTGTTGTTTGCACATCACAGGAGCTGATGGACGCTACTGAAAGTGCCAACCTCGCCACCAAAGGGGAATGCCGACTTTAGGCCCAAGAATGCCCAAGATTTTTTTTTTTTTTTTCATTAATTAAAGAAAAAAACAAAATATTAACAGAAACATCACAAAAACCTCAATAGGTTTGTCCGGATATTAAAACACTTTAAAAACTTGAAAAATTGTAAAAAAAACCTTATACCTTATAATACCTTAAGCCTTATAATTTGGAAACTGTGTTTTTTCAATAATTTTCTTTTATCAATAAATAATTGGCGGTGTATACTAATATCATTCGGTCTTACATGATGTGGGCACTCAGGGCCAAAATCACTCTGGCGGCTTGGAATTCTCCTTTTGGGCCAACTCAATTTGAATATTGTCGTCGACGCGCTAAGAAGAATATTACGATTGTCACATCGATCGCCAAGTCCCTAACTGCGTGTTACCCAATGGAAGTCCTGGAACTTTGGTACACTGAGGTACTGATTCGGCTCTATGATTTCCAGATGGAAGGCCTAAACCCGACTTCTGAAGAAGTACTGAAGACGCTCGCTGAACAAAACGTCCCACACGACAAACTAATAGATATCACTAAGATGTCCTTCGCCAAGGTAGGTCGATTTTATAGTAGCCTAATCAGCGTGGAATACTCCCATTGTTGGGAGAGAATGTGGGCCATAATCCTGCGCGTGAGCCTGTGAACGCCAGTGGCGAAGGTTCCATACAACTCGATTCCTACCGGATTCCCTTTGAAAAATGGCTCAGTCGGTATTTTGTAGACAAATAATATAATCACATTAAAGAGATGTACTCCGGCTTACCTCTTACAAAAATTGACCCTTCGCTACTGGTGGACGCCATATGTCTTCGAATGGTTGGGCCTAGGATATGCCAGCTTCCTCACGATGTTTTCCTTCAGATACTGAGAGCAATAGCGATGTAATAATTAACACAAAGTGCTTGTACAATCATCCTCAAAAAGATGTAAACACGGACAAGAATTTATTTAATTGTCTACAATCTGATTGCCATGGCTGACCGGAAGTCTTTAAATAGACTCCGGACCCAGGTTGGGCGCAGCAAGGAAAACCTGCTCAGGAGGAGGGTCAGTAATGACTCGGCCCTGGAGTGTAAATGTGGTGCTGTTCCACAAACAATGGGACACTCAATATCGTGTCCTGCGGGACTTGTTGTTTGTTCACTACAGGAACTGATGGACGCTACCGAAAGCGCCAAACTAGTAGCTCAGTTCTGGGCCGACACAATTTAGATTGCCATCGACACGCTAAGAAGAAAAAGAAGAAGAATGATGATGTTTGGCTAATTACAGGGCTCGACTAGCGTGATCCCGTCTTCTGCGCGCGCGCTCTCAGCTCTGAACAACGTGCCGCGCACGCACGTCGCGTGCATCAAGCCCGAGCCCACACGTATGTGTATGTATTTTCAGTTATTTATTTTAACAACATTTTGTTAGGAACACACGTTTGTATGAAGAAGACGTGTTAAGGTCTTCATCCCCCATAGAAGTGGGAGGATTCTCTGACCAGACGTGTGTTGTGTGTGGTGGGCTACTGCCCGACAGTTGTTTTCGGATTTTTCTATAATTAAGTTCTTAACTCGCGGGTAACTCCTAATATCGAGATTTAGAATTTTTATTTTGAACTAGCTTATGCCCGCGGCTTCGCCCGCGTGGAATTCGATAATTATCCCACGGGATCATATTACCGGGATAAAAAGTATCCTATGTGTTAATCCAGGTTATAAGTTAGATCTGTGCTAAATTTCATCCAAATCCGTTCAGTAGTTTTTACGTGAAAGAGTAACAAATATCTATCCATCCACCGTGCTAGTGTGGAGCCACTCTGCAGGATATGCTCCACCTCTTGTCCTGCCCATCCTGCACAACCACTTGCACCTACCAAGATTTAATTGAAGCAAATGTTAGAGCTGTGCAGGTGGCTACATACTGGTCTAACACAATTTGAGTTCATCGACACGTAAAGAAGAAGAAGAATACAACAGGATAGAAACAAAGAAAAAAAAATTGTTAACAGCTTGCACGTCGTGTCTGCGACAAGCAGGTTACCACTCAGCATGATTTTTCAGTGGAAGAGTTCCAACCCGCCCGTCGAGGTCGCGGCATCGCTAAGAACCCGCGGCGGCCCAAGATACTACAGCGAGGGGAGGACGACCCACAAGACAACTCTGCCTTCCCCATCGTTGGAGGACAGGTAATCATATTTACTAATATCATAAAGAAAAAATATGGGGGTATGAAGAACATGGTATAAAGTTCTTCATCCCCCATAGAAAAGGGAGGATCCTCCGACCAGGCGGTGTAATGTCTGATGGGCTACTGCCCAACAGTTGTTGTCGGGTTCTCCTATATAGTCTTAAGTCGCGGATAACTTGCGCGATGTAGGATTTAGGTGTATTTCGTTGTTTAGTTCATCGTCTGTGTCATAGATGGCGCTGTAGTACTTTTTATTCTATGTTACTGTAGTACTCTTTGTAGTGCCGCTACAAATAAAAATGGTTAAACTCTCGGTAAAACAAAATTATACAAAAAGAAAAACAATTTAATATATTAGGTCTTATTTTAATAAGACAATATATTAAACTACATTGGTCTTGTATGAGGCTAGCTTTCGACCATTTTTTTGCTCAAGCAACGTACAAAATATTGTACATTACAGAAATACATAGGTTTAATTACAGAAGGAGAATTTCAACATGACAGTCGCCAACGTCCATACTACGTTGAATACACCGGTTCTCGTCCGATCACCGAAGTTAAGCAACATCGGGCGCGGTCAGTACTTGGATGGGTGACCGCCTGGGAACACCGCGTGACGTTGGCCTTTTGCATTTTGACACACTTTTTGGAATGTGGGAGTATAATGTATGCAATTATACATGCATCTTCGAGGAATTGGTACAGGCGTTGGCGCAGTGGCTGAGTGACTGGCTGCTGCGCTGCGTGTAGCGGGTTCGATCGCACGGAACAAATATTTGTATGTCCTGCATGTATCTGTTCCGGGTCTGGCTGTTCGTGTATGTGAGTTTAAATGTTTGTAAACGCACCCACGATACGTTATAATACAAAATCTTCAAATTGATAAAAATAATGACGTCACTTTTTGGTCTTAACTATCTTGATAAAGCTTGATAATTTCGTCGTAGCTCTCGCCAACGTCCATACTACGTTGAATACACCGGTTCTCGTCCGATCACCGAAGTTAAGCAACATCGGGCGCGGTCAGTACTTGGATGGGTGACCGCCTGGGAACACCGCGTGACGTTGGCTTTTTGCATTTTGACATTGTTTTCGGAATTTGGAAGTGTTATTAAAAACCTAATTAAACTGTATCACCGCTATAAACAAGAACCAAGAAGGCATTATTTATATGTATAATTTATTTATATTTTATTTATTTATAACCAACTTATATTGACAGCCCGTCCCGGCTTTGCACGGGTGGACATTTATTTTTTAAACATTTTGGGATAAAATATAGCCTATGTTACTCAGGGATAATGTAGCTTTATAATAGTGAAAAAAAATTTGAAATCGGCACAGTAGTTTTTGAGTTTATTCATAACAAACATACATACACACAGAAATACAAATCTTTCCTCTTTATAATATTAGTAAGATTGTATTGTACATGGCGCCAATGCTTACCTAACTTTTTTGATATGTGGAACTCTCCACACGACAGTTACTTATAACACGATACGTTTGATAAGAATGCCTGATTAGGTTTTTGCTGAATATACTATCTTGATATTATTATTCGTAAGTACATTTAGTAATAGAAGAGCTCTTTGTGGAGGAGTCCATTCGTGGAAGCACTACTAACACACATTCTTCGGTTACCAAGGACCCTTGCTATGATGTCCAATGTCAGATGGGCCGCCAGCATCCCTTCTTTGCCATCCAATTAAAAAAAAACATCACCGGGGTGGGTTCCTTTGAAGAAATTATGTCAAAAAGCAAAAGGCCAACGTCACGCGGTGTTCCCAGGCGGTCACCCATCCAAGTACTGACCGCGCCCGATGTTGCTTAACTTCGGTGATCGGACGAGAACCGGTGTATTCAACGTAGTATGGACGTTGGCGAGAGCTATGACGAAATTATCAACATGTATCAAAATAGTTAAAACCAAGAAGTGACGTCATTTAAAAAAATCAAATTATCACCTACCTTTCCCGAGGAGACTGGCAGAGGTGTAGGTGTATGACAACATTCACAATAAAATTATATTAAAGGTCCCAAGTAACACAGTGAGAGACAATTAGCTACTAATCGGCATAATTGCAATCTCTCCGGGATGCCTAGCGGAAAAGACCATTAAAACTAAAAAATAAACGTTGCCCCACACTAGTAATTTCTCCTGTATCGTGGGTGCGTTTACAAACATTTAAACTCACATACACAAACAGCCAGACCCGGAACAACTACTAAATATTTGTTCCGTGCGATCGAACCCGCGCCACGCAGCGCAGCAGCCACTCGCTCAGCCACTGCGCCAACTGAGCGACCATGTCGTCAAATGGTTATCTCCGAAAAATATAACGCCTGTACCTATTCCTCGAAGATGCAAGTATAAATGCATAAATTATACTTTCAAATTCCAAAAAGTGTGCCAAATGCAAAAAGCCAACGTCACGCGGTGTTCCCAGGCGGTCACCCATCCAAGTACTGACCGCGCCCGATGTTGCTTAATTTCGGTGATCGGACGAGAACCGGTGTATTCAACGTAGTATGGACGTTGGCGAAAGTCTAGATAAAATTCTCCTTCACAAAGAGCTATCAGTACAACTAAGTATATCATCATATATCTGCCTAGCCTTGCCCCAACTGTTTTGGGGTCGGCTTCCTGTCTAACCGATTGCATCTGCTCTGTTTTTAATATACAACCTAACTTTTTTGATATGTGGAACTCTCCACAAAACAGTTACTTATAACACGATACGTTTGATAAGAATGCCTGATTAGGTTTTTTGCTGAATATACTATCTTGCTATTATTTGTAAATACATTCAGTAATAGAAGAGCTCTTTGTGGAGGAGTGCATTCGTGGAAGCACTACTAACACACATTCTTCGGTTACCAAGGACCCTTGCTATGATGTGCAATGTAAGATGGGCTGTCAGCATCCCTTCTTTGCCATCCAATTAAAAAAAAAAACATCACCGGGGCGGGTTCCTTTGAAGAAATTATGTCAAAAAGCAAAAGGCCAACGTCACGCGGTGTTCCCAGGCGGTCACCCATCCAAGTACTGACCGCGCCCGATGTTGCTTAACTTCGGTGATCGGACGAGAACCGGTGTATTCAACGTAGTATGGACGTTGGCGACAGCTACGACGAAATTCCTTATCTATATCCTTTTCTACGAAAATGGAGTGACATCATTATTTTTTCGTTTCTCAAAAACAAAACAACACGCCTGCATTTCTCAAAGGGGTCGGCAGTGAATGCTGTTATAATACAAAATCTACAAATTGATAAAAAAATGACGTCACTTCTTGGTCTTAACTACAATTATCTCGATACAGTTTGATAATTTCGTCTTATCTATCGCCAACGTCCATACTACGTTGAATACACCGGTTCTCGTCCGATCACCGAAGTTAAGCAACATCGGGCGCGGTCAGTACTTGGATGGGTGACCGCCTGGGAACACCGCGTGACGTTGGCCTTTTGCATTTTAATTATCTTTTTGAAATGTGGGAGTGTTATTTATGCAACTATGCATGCACTTTTGTGGAATACGTGCATTACGTATGTTTTTTTTACAATAGTATCTAATAATTACCCCTCACCAAGTGACCACCGTCGAAAAACTTACCTGTGCCTATTCCTCGAAGATGCATGTATAATTGCATAAATTATACTTCCAAATTCCAAAAAGTGTGTCAAAATACAAAAGGCCAACGTCACGCGGTGTTCCCAGGCGGTCACCCATCCAAGTACTGACCGCGCCCGATGTTGCTTAACTTCGGTGATCGGACGAGAACCGGTGTATTCAACGTAGTATGGACGTTGGCGATAGCTAAGACGAAATTCTCCTTCACAAAGAGCTTTCAGTACAACCAAGTATATCATCATCTGCCTAGCCTTGCCCCAACTGTTTTGGGGTCGGCTTCCTGTCTAACCGGTTGCAGCTGCTCTATTTTTATTATACAATATACATAGAGCGGCCATTACTTGGATGGGTGATGGCCTGGGAACAACGCGTGACATTGATTTCTTTTTTTGCTTAAAACCCATTTTTTTTAATTTTAAATTTTAGTCCAATAAAAAAACTTTTTTTCAAAAACTAAAACCGACTTCAAAAATATACAAAAGTCACCGACTTCTGAAGCTAAAGTTATTTTTCACTTTTTTGTATTTTTGAAATCAAAAATGTTTATTTATTTTTACATTGTTAACAATACACTTCGCGGTAATAGGCTTATCCCCAATAAAATGGAACTTGACATACCTAACTGTCGAAATGTGGGTGTACTGGACACATCTGTGTAACCCTTTCGAGCATGGGCGTACCCACGGTGGGGCAAGGTGGGGCACTTGCCCCACCCTGCTCTCTGACCCGAAACTAAGAATTTTTAGGCAAAATTTAATATAATGACAAAATTAAATATTCATTTGGGTTAACATTTTTCACATTAAAAGAAAAACTTAGTTAAGGTCAACAATGACAGAAAACCGTCTTGTAGGCGTCTGTACGATGAGTGTGCATAGAAAGAGGACTCTGGAAGCACACAACATACATTTGAAAACGACATTTTAGCTAGATTTAGCCAGAACCCTCGCAGGTTATTATTGAAATGGTGTAGTGCAATCAATAAAACGTATCAGTCAGTAAATAAAAAGCAAAAATTGCCTACTACTTAGTTTATTTACTTCTGCCCCACCCCTTAAAAAATGCTGGGTACGCCCATGCTTTCGAGTGTACAGGCGTGATGTTATGTTGTGTGATTGCGTAAACAATGCATATTATACAAAAATTGCGGTTGATTTGCTCAATTTTTTGAAGAGTTCCGTTGTCTGTCTCCGAAACTCATCATCAGACCTATATGAAATTTAAATGGGATCATTTCGAAATAAACCCCTTTCAAACAAAAAAAGAATTTTGCAAATCCGTCTTTAAATGACGGAATTATACAAAAAAAAACATCTAAATTGATAACATCCTCCTTTTTGAAGTCGGTTAACAATATGTTTACGACAATTTTTTTAATAATATCAGGAACTAGCTTATGCCCGTGGCTTCGCCCGCGTGGAGTTCGGTAATAGTCCCTACCGGGATCGTACTACCGGGATATAAAGTATGCTATGTGTTAATCCAGGTTACAAACTATCTGTGTGCCAAATTCCATCCAAATCCGTTCAGAAGTTTTTGCGTGAAAGAGTAACAAACATCCATCCATCCTCACAAACTTTCGTATTTATAATATTAGTAGGATTTATAATATTCAAATTCAAATATTTTATTTCAGACTTACATCCATATATTGTTAGTAGTACAACTTAGCCTAATATTAGTATTACATTAAAATTACCAATAATAAACAACTAGTGTGCCATTGAACTGTTCGTTCAATGGCACACCAGTCTATTTGGATAAGGGTGACTGCACACTTACCCACCTTCGTAAGAGGGGAGAATCCCACCGGTCTGCAAACACATTCAGGATGCCACAGGAGGAGGAGCGCAAGCGCGCCATCATGGAAGCGCATCGCTTACGTATGATCGCGGCGAACCCGTCGACACACGCATCCGCGAACATCCCTGACGCGCTACATCGCCAGGGCAACCCCAAGAGCACCCTGAATGCGTTATTGTACTGTACGCGCAGATCGCTGTATGCCCGCTGGGTATACTTGGTCCACAGGCTGCAGGTGTAAAACGACTGGCAGAAGGCCTTAAAAAGCGTTATCTTAACCGAATCAGAACAGCGTGCAAACCTGCGGGCCAGCATGTTGCAACGTACAGCCAGCGACCTGCGCTCCCTGTCTATGTCTACATTATCCATTAATATTAGTAGGATGTTTCCGAGGGCGGATCACAAACACTTGGACATCAAAAAGTAAATAATGACGTCACTTCTAATGCTTGTTCATAGTTTGATATACATGGATAATTTCGTCTTAGCTATCGCCAACGTCCATACTACGTTGAATACACCGGTCCCGTCCGATCACCGAAGTTAAGCAACATCGGGCGCGGTCAGTACTTGGATGGGTGACCGCCTGGGAACACCGCGTGACGTTGGCTTTTTGCTTAAAAACCCATTTTTATGTTTTTTATCTGATATTTTCAGGAACTATCAGACCTGAACGTGCAGCTGTTGCTCCGTGACGGCGGCGTGCTCGTCAACGATAACCAGATGGTACAGCTTCAGCTAGATGACCCTATACTGATGGAGTAGCCTCCGACTGGATCCTGACTAGGCTCTATTCGCGAAGATATTTTATACATTACTAGCTGTACCAGCATGTGTTGCAATGCAATTTTTTCTACCTAGTACTACCTCCTTGTATTTTTTACTACTCGGCCCTCCTGCCCTGCCTCCTTCTGCCTACCTACTACCTACCTACTGCGGACTGCCTATCTTCCTTACTACCTACCTACTGCCTACCTACTTGTGTAGTCTAAAAAAGGCTAGTAATGTATTTTATTACAAAGACTTACCTATAAAGGGTGTAAAAAGACCGTTAATGAAGCCGAAAGGCACTTGTTCTCCCCGTCAATGCGATCATTTTTTTGTTCTAGCTAGACCATACCTGTCACAATTTTTTCACAAGTTTTTTTTAAATACCACTTTTAAAGGTTTTAACTTTACTTTAATTAACTCCATGAACCGTTTACTATTCAAAGCATCCATCAGCACTAAGTTATGAGTGCATTACATTGAGTTTTACCATAAAATGTGATATTTCACCCCAAAATAAACGTCATTTCCCAGCAATATTTTATCCGTAGAGTTACTTAGTTTTATGTACAGAATGCTTGGTTGACGGTTTCGTGAAGGGTCTGTTTACACCTTGTATACATTTTGCGTTTTAGATAGTCCAAAAATATATAATTGGAACCTTCCAGTTACGGAGACATTGAGGATCAAAGTTCCAACTTTTTCACAAGTTTTTTTAAAATAGGTACATGTTTAAATGTAAGATTCTTGCTTTAAACACCTCCACGACCCCCGTACTATTCAATCCATCCATCAGCACAAAGTTTTGAGTGCATTACATTGAGTCCTACCGTAAAATGTGATTTTTCACCCCAAAAAAAAGTCGTTTCCCAGCAATCATTTTTGCGTAAAGTTACTTAGTTTGATGTACATAATGCTTGGTTGACGGCTTCGTGAAGGGTCCGTTTACACCCTGTACAGGGGTTCAGACACCTGCGTACAAATCCATGCATTCAGATTGCTATCTGAAAGGTGTGTATTATTTTTTGAATGTTCAAAAAAATATGATGGATTCTGTCACCAAAATTTGAAATAGTATTCCCTAATGACGTATACGATTGTATTTAGTTTGGCTTCTCCCAAATGTAATTATTTTTAAGTGCAATTATTTAGCTGTTAATTTTCATATTTTATTTTTCTAATAAATGTTTTGAATGTAGCATGTTTTTTATTTTGACTCCGTTGTATTTTACACTTTGCTCGTGGTATTTCCAGTAATAATATTTTGCATGGGAAATTAATCATTTTCCGTGTACTACTTCCAGTCGCAGATACACATCTATTCGTATTAAATCACCACCGGCTTTATCACCACTGGCTACAATAGGTTAAGCTTGATAGTTTCGTCTTGGCTATCGCCAACGTCCATACTACGTTGAATACACCGGTTCTCGTCCGATCACCGAAGTTAAGCAACATCGGGCGCGGTCAGTACTTGGATGGGTGACCGCCTGGGAACACCGCGTGACGTTGGCTTTTTGCACAATTATAAACTAATTTTCATTTTTATTCCATTAATACGGGATGGTGTCCCTACACCGACGCGAAAACGGTTACCACGTATTCAGTACTCATTGTGAGCCCCCCCCCCCCCCCACATAGAAATTTTTCATCGGTTATTTAAAAAAAAACAGCTGTTCCATAGATTTTGACCGTGTAGGTGTTGCACTTTTGTAGGAAACAGCAGATTTTTTTTTCAAAATCAACGGGTTCGATTCCTGGCTAGGAATATTGATTTTCCAAAAATCTAATGATGCAGTTTTAGTTTTCATCAAAATTGAGCTCGAGACTCTTTTGAGTATTTTTCGCTATTCTTCATAGTCTTTGATTTGACCAACCACGCCCACTTGAAAAATTCACCCTGTACCTATGTATAGGGGTGAGTTTATGTATGAATAAGAATAAATTCAAATTCAAATTCAAATTTCAAATTCAAATTCAAATTCATTTATTTTTGTGAACATAAGTAAACAGTAGGTGGTATAATATATAAAAATCAGAAACTATCTATGTCCCGCCGTTAGGCATACAAAATGTTTCTCCAATTAAGTACATGAAATTAAATTGTCTCAAAAAATAAATTAAATTAAAAAAATCAATAAATAACAATGCAATTTGGTTAATTAAATAATTAAAATCATCAAATAACACAGCACAAAAAACAACAAACGATAACATTACATAATTTTATGTCGTCTATGTCAATATTAAAATTGCATGCATTGAATGTCAGAGTTATGTCAATATAAGTAAGATAAGATACATTTTTATTTGTCAAAAACACGTGAAGGTTTACAGTCAGTTGGAACGATTACAAAAAATAAATAAAGTTTCAAAATGTTTTCCCTAGAAAGGCGTACAAATACAATAATAATATAGTTAAAAGTACAAAATTCTTAAAGTTACGTCTAATTGCGAGAAAATGTCTAAAATACATCATTTAAATAGTCGGCAACATTATAGTAGCATTTATTTATTAAAAGTTTCTTCATGCTTCTATTAAAACTATTAATATTCAAATCTTTATATGCCTTTGGTACCTTGTTGTATAGTTTTGGGGCCATACATGAATAAGAAATTCTATTTGAAAAAACAAGTGTAGACATACAGAATTAAAATAATACATGCATGCAAGATCTTAAATAACAGTAGTAGCTCACGACATGTCTGCCATCTCTCATGGCGTGCAAATATTTTAGGTACTTACAATTATTATCATTATTGAATTTTACACTTATACATTAAATATATCAATCACAGTTAAACAAATTTCTTATATTCAATCATTTACATTATCCAATAACCTATTACTTACTTATGAATAATCCAATTCATTTAGGAATTCAATAATTCGTAGCACCGATATGTATTGTACCATCGATGTACTTTTCTTTAGTTTCACACGTCTCTAAACATAATATACATTAAGGTGTCAGAAGTAAAACTTATTAAAAAAACAATCTGAGACACGTTCAATAATTATTTTGACATCAAATGAAAAAAGTAACCTACGAATCTAATTTATTTACATCAACACAATCAGAAATAAGACACCAATCACTTCGTTAACAAGAATAGCATGTACTTACAGGGCTCAATTGCACCTTTACCAACCTAAATTAAATAAACAAACGCTTACAAATCACGTCGACTACTACCGTACGCCAACACAACCGAGCAAATGGCCGATTCAGCCGCGCTCGCTGTCTTTTATAGACATAATTTTAAAATAGGAACCTATTCCTTAAATATACATAATCGATTTTTGCTAAAAAGTACCCAGGTAGTCTGCATACCCTACTATCGAGTTGTATGTATTTAAATACGGACCTGTGTGTAGGTACCAGCTATTTCGAACTAGTTGATATGGCCTCCGTGGCGCAATTGGTTAGCGCGTTCGGCTGTTAACCGAAAGGTTGGTGGTTCAAGCCCACCCGGGGGCGATCTCTTTTTGTATTTCTATGATTTGTTTGACACTTTTTTACATATATTTGAAATGAAAATAATCTTTTTTAGGCATTTTTTTATTGAAAATTGGCGCGTATCATAGAGATCGGTTAGACGCCATTTTCTACAACTTTATTTTGTAGTTCCACTACTACCATAGACTTATAAATGATTTTTTAATACTAGACTGCCAATCGAAGACAATTTGAAGATTTCTTGTCAAATTGAGTACTTAATTCATAATAAACAACTAAATATGTTGGCGTAGGTGTATAATAGATAAACTAGACGCCAGTATCAGTGGGTAACCATACCAAAATAGAGTACTTACTTATTCCACTAATAAAAATATTACGTTAGTTATTTAATCAAGCAAGATTAGCATTTAATATCTGATAACAATGCGATATCAATAAATTGATATATTTTGATAAAAACTCATTTAGTGACAGTGATTTCGTTGTGGTGACATTTTAATAATATTGTTAAAAGGTTTGTAAGTAATTTTTTAATTGATTATTTAAATAGAAGTAAAATTCTTAAAATATCTTGAGCTATACAGGGTGTAAACAGACCCTTCACGAAGCCGTCAACCAAGCATTCTGTACATCAAACAATATATGCCGTAATGACGGGGAGAACAAGTGCCTTTCGGCTTCATTAAGGGTCTTTTTACACACTTTACGGGCTTGTTGGAAGTGATGAAACGCATGTGATTAAAAGAGTGATGGATGTTAATTTTGATGGACGTAGATGGCGAGGAAGGTCAGTAAAAAGTTCAACAGATTGTATGACAAATGATGTAAAAGAAAAACTGAATGATAGCGTGACGATTAAATATTTAAAAGGAAAGAATGCTAGAAGAAAATGTGTTGCACTGACCCCAAGTAACTTGGAACAAAAGTAAGTATTTAAAGTATATTTATTTTGTCTAAAATGTGGTATCCCGAAGCAGAAAAACTCAGGCGTTACTTGTGGCTCACTCATTCACTACAGATCATCATCTGCCCAGCCTTTTCCCAACTATATTGGGGTCGGCTTCCAGTCTAACCGGGTGGGTGCAGCTGAATACCATTATTTACATGGAGCGACTGCCTATTTGACCTCCACAACCCAGTTAGTACTACTAATACGATACCCCTAGGTAAGACTGGTTGTCAGAGTTTTTGGGCCACTGACTACCTAACGACAATCAACGGCTTAACGTGTTTTCCGAGGTACGAATTAAACTCTGTATGTAATGGATGACCCATCCACAGACCAACGGCGCGGAGCGGCTGTTATTATTAAGCCACGAGCTCTGTACTGTACAACTGTACCTACCACAGATAAAACAGAATTTCCAAGTAATTAGATATGAACTAACATGGTCCATGCCTTTGCAACACCGCTCTCAGGATTACCGTATCTGTACCTATGGATTGGATAAAAAGATAACAACAAAAACATTAAAAATGTTTTAGCAGTATCTGCTTAGTTCGCTGAATCAAGATATTGATTTCATAAGCCTATAGGAATTCTATGAGAATGACCTCATGTTACTAGAAGCAATTAACTAGTGCGCAGTCAGCCCAACTATTAACTGGTCGAGATAATCTTTCTTAGGGAATCATTTAGTAGAAACCCTGAAAAGAAAGTATTTAAATAATAGGTAAGTAAGTAAGTCCGCAAGGACCGATGCCTGCCGGGGCTGCGGGACTGTTCGAAAGTGATACCGCGGCCCTGGAACACAAAGGGCAAAGAAGGAACATGGTTGGGTTTTAGTCAGTACGAGTCCGACACTCCCTTCCACTCCGCCCAGAGCGGAGGGGGTCATTTGATGATTTACCATCCAAAAAATAAAATAAAAAAGTTACCGGTCTACGAAGCAAGGATTTCGTGAGGATAACAGATTGGACTAACTAGGTGGATGATCCGGATTCAAATATTATAATAATATTTAAATCATAGGCGGCCCGTACACAGTCAATCTCGATCGCGATCCGCGATCAAAATCAAAGATCGCGATCCAGATTGAAGTATCTTGTTTGATTATACAAAATGTAACATAATTAACGCACAACCTCTTATGGGGTAATTATTGTACCTACTCATAATTATGAACAACTTTTACTACGGGACCAAACCTAAAATCGCGAAAAAAATACAGCTGCTCCCTACATTTATATTCGCAAAATTCGTCAAAGACTTATCATATTTATCACAATAACATAACAGCCGTATGAAATTCGCACGCGCGCGCCTTTGTTGTGACCTATTAGCTGTTAGCCGTTTAAGAAAAATGTTTCTTTGGGAAAGTTGTTTGATATTATGAGTACAATCACGTGTTTAAGTATCGGTCACTAATTACCAATCACCTTATATATCTTAATTATTATTGGATCAGAGGGTTACCCTGAGCCCGGTTTATTTTAATTAAAATTCAATTGTTTATTTATTTTACAGGTAAAGAAAAAAATGAGTACCTACCTACCTAAGTACCTACCTATACCTAGTATTGCGTAGAAAATTATTAACTAACGTGTTCTCGGTCACCCATCCAGGTTCATTTCATGTAAATAACAATGGGTTGGATTCCTTGTTTGGGAGCTCAAGACGAAGTCGAGGAGCATTCTAAACATATCGACAGAGAAATTAAACAGTGGATCAAGTCATACAATGAAGTGAGTATACATGAGAATCGATAAAAAATCAAGTCATTTATTCAAATGTTTTTATTCAAATTAGCTTGACCATCACACCTTTAAAAACGACAAAATTTACATGGGACAGTCCCCCAAAACGCCCACTCCTCGCCATAGTTCCTTCCATCAAGAGTACTTGCACAGTGCATGTTGTTTGTAGATTGAGTAGGTCATTCATATAGGTCATACGGTACTGGAAACGTGAAACTGCATGTAAACCTCAAAAGGTTCGAGGTTACAAGTGGTTTTGGGCTTGGAAAACAATGTGTAAAATAAAATAAAAAGTAGTATCGTCACGAACATAAGTACGTCAGTCTTCGGTTTAATATCGAGCTCGTGCAACATCCAAGATTTTGTAACATTTTCTATTATTTTCTTATTACATTATTTTAGTGCAATTTCGTATTAAATATCTTTTTTGTACACATTTATTTTATTAACATTCAACATTAAGTGTAAAGGTATCGTGCCCTTACAAGCACAGTAACGTGGAATCGCGCCTTTATGTTTTGTTATGTGCAATTAAGTATAAGCATAGAATATTATAATAGTACAGGAGTTTTAGTACTTACCTACTGCTTAATAAACAAAATTAAATAAAAATAAAAAATGATTTCAGGCCATAAAATTGTTACTACTGGGCACAGGGGAAAGTGGCAAAACAACAATTATAAAACAAATGAAGATTTTACACGTTCAAGGTTTTTCTGCAAGGTACTACTATATATTTACAATTTTTAACGGGCTCCTAAAACAAAACAAAATGTCTAATGATGTGTTTTTTGTACTTTTTAGTGACCGAACAGAGAAAGCGAATCATATTCGCCATAATATTCATGAATCTATTCACGATATTGTAGACAACATGGCAATGTTAAAACTACCACTACAAAATCCAAAGAATAGTCGATCGAGAGAATATATTCTGAAACTTGGCGATGACGGACCTAAGGAATACACCGAAGTCAGTGATTTTAACTGGAAAACAAAACATTTAAATAAATTTGGCAGTAAAATTAAGCTAATTACGCACGAATTGGTAAAATGTTTTATTTTTTTTGTTTTCAGGAATATTTTGATCATGTAAGAGCATTATGGCGAGATGGTGGTGTCAGAGAATGTTTTAAAAGATCTAATGAATATCAACTAATAGACAGTGCTGAATAGTACGTACAAAATTTTTGTATTTTAAGATAACGCCATCTGTTGCGCAATAGCAGAACAACACAGGCATTCTAGATTATGTCTGAATTTGACCTTTTACTGCAACTTGATTGTCCAAATTTAAAATAATGCCATCTAGTATTGAGTAGCAGAACCAAAATGTGGCGTTGAATAGCGTAATTAAAATAAATCTAATTTTTAAAATTTCCATAATAGATGGCGCTTTTATAAATAGTTGTAATTTCAATCTTTTCAGTTTTCTAGATAGAATAGATCTTATTGAAAAACCCGATTATATACCATCAGACGCGGACATATTGCGGTGTCGACAGAAAACCACTGGCATACAAAAAATTGAATTCAAAGTAAAGGTAATTATTAAAATCTACCTAATAACAGCTAATAAATAATGTGTTTATTCATAAACGCCGTTTCAAGTTAAGAGATGTTTAAACATAAAAAGAGATTAAGCTGGCGGTGATCAATGTTTAAAAGTGGCGTTTCTGAATTTATTTCTACGTAAATATCTGTGCAGTAACGACTAGAATGAATTGTCTTCCCTCGTGGGTTACATATACGGAACGTGTTATCCATTAAAATGATGTGCTTACTGATTACCTAACAGCTCTTATTTATAGGTTCCAAAATCAATGCACGGTGGTGTTCAAGATTTTTGGATGTTTGACGTTGGCGGGCAAAGGGGGGAAAGAAAAAAATGGATACAGGTACATCCATAACCATATCATTTTCATTTTAAGTCATATATAATATCTTTATTAACTAAATATTATACAGAGTGGAAGGGACACCGACGCGACATAGAATTTTGTCATCGGTCAATAAAAAAAACATCTGTTCCATACATTTTGACAGTGTAGGTATTGCAGTTTTGTAGGAAATAGCTGTTTTTTTTAATATCCTATGAATGCTTGGTTAACGGCTTCGTGAAGGGTCCGTTTACACCTTGTAGATAAGTGACTAGTATCCCAGTCCCTGTCTAGTGCCTTATTTTACCTGACTTGTCTGTTCTTAGTAAGAGGGGTCAATTAATAAAAGGCACTGACCGTGACCATCATAACGATTCTTCAACTTATGATATGTCTGTCCGACCGTATGAGTAGGTACGTATAACGGTTTATTTTAGATAGTGTTATATTTGTCTGTATTTCCCACCAGGTCTTCGAAGGTATCCACGCAATATGGTTCCTGGTAGCGTGCAGTGACTTCGACCAGACCCTGAGAGAAGATGGTACTCAGAACAGACTTAAAGAAGCGCTCGTGCTGTTTGAAGATGTCTGGCAGAGCAGGTAACAATGGTGTACATTTGTTCATTTTGTGCTAACCTAGCTCTGCCTTTTTTTGCTTTACGAGTTTTTCTTCACTCTTATGTTCTAAATCATGGTGTCATACTTTCTAGCGGTGACATGACTTTATACGAACTTCAGTCTAATGTCTAAAATATGTTCGACAAATGTACGAAATTGTACGCTTTTATAAAAATGTACTATAAAGACTTCGCAAAAAGCAAAAATAATCAAATGCTCGTTGGAATATCCAAACTACTATAGGAATTGAACATTCACTTTCCGTACATTTTTCTTGGCCCTTATCAAAGTCTAAAAGTGGAATACAGTAGTATTCCACTTTTGAAAGCGCGCTATATATTCCACGAGTGAAATATATAGCGCCCGATAGAAAGATTACTCCCTGGCGGTGACACGTTGAGTTTTGTTTTCTGCGAAGTCTATAATTATATAGTACATTTTTATTAATTAAGCGCACGATTTCGTACATTTTTCGAACATATTTTAGACATTAGAGTGCAATTCATATAAAATCATGTCACCGCAAGAAAGTATGATACAAATTATGACCACTTACTGAAATTACACGGTAGCCATTCTTAGCCACCACAATTTCACAGTTCCCGAGCTATACTTGAAAGCGCCTGAACTTTTCTTCACCTCAATCCTCCATAAATAAAACACTTCTAACCATCACTATTCCCTCAGGTTCCTTCTCGAAGCGGGTCTGATACTGTTCCTGAACAAACAGGACATCCTGGAAACCAAGGTGTCTCAGGGTCGCAGCATCGCCCCCTACTTTCCTAAGTACAATGAGTTTCAAGCGTCAGGGGATGAGTACACCAGGACTAAGATGTTTATCAAGAGTTTGTTTGTGGTAAGTAGTTGCTTCATTATAGGTGGTTAGGTTAGGTTAGGTAGATCATCATCTGCCTAGCCTTTTCTCAACTATGTTGGGGTCGCGTTCCAGTCTAACCGGATGCAGCTGAATACCAATATTTTACATGGAGCGACTGCCTATCCGACCTCCACAACCCAGTTAGTACTGGGTAATACGATACCTCTTGGTCTTGGTAAGACTGGTTGTCAGACTTTTTGGGCCACTGACTATCTTTAACAACTGTCAAAGATCTACAAATGACTCCCGGGACAAACGGCTTAACGTGCTTTCCGAGGCACGGAGGAAACTTGGTATGTAATGGCTGGTCACCCACCCACAGACCAAACTAGGCAAGCATGGTTTAACCTAAAGATCGCTCCGAGCGGCTGCTATTATTTAGCCACATTTGCCATTTTGGTTGACAGACTTTCGAAGTTTCGACCCACTGACTACCAGTAACGACTGTCAAAGATCTAAAAATGACAGCCAGGACCAACCACCAACCATCTATCTACTTCCAGGAGCTAATTACAAAGAAGCGCCACCGCCGAGCTCTCAACACGTCTGCGGAGCGCTTCGTCGTGGCGGAGGCGCGGAGACCACGCGAATGTTACTTCCACTTCACGACCGCTACGGACACGGACAACGTGCGGACTGTCTTCAGAGACGTGCACCAGATCATACTCACGCATATGCTGAGTAACTTGGGAGTTTATTAACCTTTTTGAACCCCAGAACATAAAGGCACGCGCGTGAACTCCACGCCAAGCCCCAATTTCACCTACCATTTTGTCACATTATTTCGTTTGCAGGTTCGCATTTCGTTTGTTTGTCACGTATAAAGGGTGTAAATAGACCCCTAACGAAGCCGAAAGGCATTTGTTCTCACCATCATTACGATCATTTTTTTGTTCTGAACCATACCTGGGAACTTTCTAGTTACGGAGATATTGGAGGTCAAAGTTTCAATTTTTTCACAAGTTTTTTTTTTAAATACTACTTTTTAAGGTTTTAAATTTACTTTAATTACCTCCATGAACCGTTTACTATTCAAAACATCAGCACTAAGTTTTGAGCGCGTTACATTGAGTTTTACCGTAAAACGTTATTTTTCACCCCAAAAAAATAAAGTCGTTTCCAAGCAATAATTTTTGCGTATAGTTTGTTAGTTTGATGTGAATGCTTGGTTGACGGCTTCGTGAAGGGTCTGTTTACACCCTTTATGTGACAATGGTGTCAAAAGGTTCAAGTAGGAAAGAACAGGTTGTGTTGTAATTCGTTCAGTCCATCCTTATGTTGTCTGGAAGTCTTATCGCTATCAGCGATAAGGCCACCATGGTAGACACTCATAGAATTAGCAATATTATATGACCTGTGTAACATATAAGACCTGTGTAACTTATAGGTAAGTAGGCAGTTTTTTTGTCATGTTTAGGGCCAATTTTACCAATCTAAAAATCTCTTAATACAATTTTTGTGTGATTTTACCTACTTTCCAGAAAATTGGAGCTGATTTTTTTAATCGTTTTATAAAACTTCGCGATGTATTATTTATCAGTAAGTAATTTCGAGTGAAACACATGTATTGATCGGTCGATTTAATCTAAAAATAATAACAAACCATTAAGACAATTTCAAATTTTTGAAGATGCTCATAATGACGTATTTGGTCGGGATCAGGAGGGGGCAATTGCACCCATCACCCCCCTCTGTATCCACGCTTGCTTTCATCACCCAGTTTCTAGAAAGAAAATAAAGTGTTAATGGCGTAAGTTTTCAGTTGTTTTTTCCAGTACTCGTAATCTCTCCATACCATGCTATTTACTTTCAAAGAACTGGTGACCTACCATGAGTGTGGGAAAGAGACAGAGCTATACAGGTCGTCTAGCGCCATATCTTTCCCACTCTGGAATTACATCAGGTCACCAATTCCTTGAAAATAAATAACATGGTATGAAGAAATTACTGTCTCTAAGTACGTTGCCTGAAATGATCAACAGCCGCTATTTACCTGTCTTTGCTCATGTTTTTGTATGTTAACACCATATCTGAACTTAGTAAGTGCATCTACCCTCTAAGATATTTATATTTTTTTGTACCAATAAAATAAGATTCCAAGAACTTTGTTTTGCTTACCCACCTTATTTAATAATCAAATTAAAAAACAATAACTATAGTAATCAAGAATATAATTTATCCCAACCTGCAGGCTAAATAGTAAATTGGTGCTGGAATGGAATATGCCGATGAGCTGCGGTAATGAGAATCTCAGCTACCATAAAGTATGTTTTAAAAAGCTACCTACCTTTTTTTTTGTTCACGGGGGAAACCTTCAAAAGGCGAACGGCCTTTGGGGATAAGACCGGGGAGTGTGCGATTTCTACCTCACTAAAACCACCCCGGTGGTCACCATCCGCACATGGGAGAAGGCACCGTTTCCTCTTAAAAGACCTGTCCGGAGCTCCCTCTGTTTAAAGAGCTACCTACACACAAACTTCGAGTAAAAACACGCATTGATGTGCGGGACTGCGGGCCCCAATGGTACGGAGTTAATGCTCGGTCATACCGCGGTACGGAAAACTTACGGACGCGGCTCCAGACACCGGCGGACTCTGACAGATACTAACTAGGTATATCTAAGCATCTGTCAGTCCTGTCCACAGCCGTTGGTTAATCGAACTTTTACGGACGGACCATGGTATACGGATAGCGATTCAAACTTTGTTAAACACCTAGGTACCTAACGTTTTTGACTTCCATCAAGAAATAGAAAAACTGCGGCCCTGAAAAGGGCCTTGTCAAATCAAATAAATAAATATAATTTTAAATATTATATTTTCTTCATTATAACCTCAAAAAATCACCCGCCAAAACCGTACAGCGTTCTTCCTTGTCTCTTCAAAGCATAGACAACGTCCATCGCTGTCACAGTTTTTCTTTTAGCGTGTTCAGTATACGTCACGGCATCGCGGATGACATTTTCTAGAAACACTTTGAGCACGCCACGAGTTTCTTCGTATATTAATCCTGATATTCTCTTGACGCCTCCTCTTCTTGCTAATCTTCTAATAGCAGGCTTCGTGATACCCTGGATGTTGTCTCGAAGAACTTTCCTGTGGCGTTTAGCGCCTCCTTTGCCTAATCCTTTCCCGCCTTTGCCGCGACCTGTCATTTTGACGTTGACGTTTAACTTTTTTTTCTTAGTGAATATGACGATGGTAAGATGTGGAATGCGGTCTTGTGCGTGAGAGAGGGGTATTTATAGTCTCGGCGCAAGAATATTGTTTTAGTTGCGGGTAGTAGTGTATTTACAATTTTACAAACATTTTACTACAACCCGCTACTCTACTACATTTTACTTTCGAAAGCGTAACTTATATTTTAAATCAAGTATTCTAATCTACACTAATATTATAAAGAGGAAAGATTTGTATTTTTGTGTGTGTGTGTGTATGTTTGTTATGAATAAACTTAAAAACTCCTGTGCCGATTTCAAAAAATTTTTCACCATTGGAAAGCTACATTCACCCTGAATAACGTAGGCTATATTTATTGCTAGAAAAGATAAGGAATCCTTAAAAAAATCATGTCCACCCGTGCGAAGCCGGGACGGGCCGCTAGTGGAAAATAATTATGTAGGTAATCCTTGCTCATATTCTTTAAATCTTCAACATCTTGTCTCTTGCTTGTTAGATATCAACAGATTTACATTACAAGTCGTATTCCTGATGGGATTTTGCAAAATGTGTTGCGACGACCCCAAGGCAGGTACCTAATATATGAGACAAGTCACAAGGTAGGAAGACTCACGATTAACAAAAGATGATGGTTTATTGATGTTTTAACTACAACTTTACTTACGACGCTCGTCAATAAATGGTCAGTAATGAGTGACTGAATTAGACATCCAACAACTCAGAGAAATTATGTTTTGATTTTTGTGCCTATCGTTTTTCGAGCCTGAGCGTTTGTTCAGACCAAGATGATTCTTGTATTTTTTGCCAATAAATAAGAAATGGAATTAAACATAAGATTATCTCTAATCTCCGGAAGGTACGCCCTTATTACGTCAGTAATGTTTAAATTCCATAATAAAATGTAATAGGGGGCGAGCTCATTGCGCGGCTTCAAACTCCGTAGTATTGCTTTGCATCCACTAGACCCACGAAACTTAACTAGACATTAAATAATTCACAAAAAAAATACGTTCTTAATGACATGAATGTTTTGCCAGATCAATCCTTGATTGGTCATTTAGCTCACACAATCACCTACAGTCACCCACTACTTGCAAACAACACAAGTTCACTTAAACCGCACAAAAACAAAAAAAAGTTGATCGTAACGTAATTTAAACAAGCAAATCAAAATGGCGCCCGTAAAAGTACCAAAGAAGGCTCTAAAGCCAACTCCAACTAAGGACAGCGCCATCTCGCGACCAATCATGAAGTCAAAGAAATTAAAAAAGAAGAATTACCAGAGCTTCTCAATCTATCTCTACAAGTTACTGCGCATGGTGGCGCCGGAGAACTTGGGCATTTCAAGAAAATCTATGCTGATTATGAACAATTTTCTCAACGATATGTTGGAAAGAATTGCTGTAGAAGCTGGAAAATTGGCGGTCCATAGCAAGAAGTCGACTTTGAGCAGCAGGGAGGTGCAAGCAGCTGTTAAACTTGTCATTCCTGGCGAGCTGGCCACGCACTCGAATATAGAAGCTGTGAAAGCCATCAATAGTTTTCATAAGAGCCACGAACGTGACGCAGCCGCCAAGGTGTGAAGACCATGGTTGAGATGACAGGGAAGAGTAAATGACAGGATCGTGTAGAATAGGAATGATTGTAATTAGTTGATTTTAAATTATTAATTGTTGATTGATGAATAAATGATAGTAAAGGTCGGTTGTTGTTTTATTTTTAAACATTGAATTAATCTACTTATCATCATTGGCCTAGCCTTTTCCCAACTATATTGGGGTCGGCTTCCAGTCCAACCGGATGCAGCTGAATACCAGTATTTTACATGGAGCGACTGCCTATCTGACTTCCACAACCTAGTTAGTACTGAGTAATACGATACCC
The DNA here is from genome assembly GCA_905220335.1 of Noctua pronuba. NCBI lineage: Eukaryota > Metazoa > Arthropoda > Insecta > Lepidoptera > Noctuidae > Noctua > Noctua pronuba. Next base: position 2,546,868 of record LR999919.1, on the reverse strand, counting down.
CTTGGTAAGACTGGTTGTCAGACTTTTTGGGCCACTGACTACCTAACGACAGTCAAAGATCTAAAAATGACAGCCAAGACCAACTACCAACCAAGAGTATCCGGGACCAACGGCTTTGCGTGCTTTCCGAGGCACGGAGGAAACTCTGTATGTAATGGGTGGTCACCCATCTAGACCAACCTAGGCAAGCACGGCTTAACCTAAAGATCGACAAACTGGGCTGCTAATGAGAGGAACTCCTCAATTACATGGGACTAAAACATAACTGGCGAAATGTGGGTGTACTATTAGGTACACCTCTGACTTACCTTTCGGGGATTAGAGGCGTGATGGTTTGTTAAGAACACCTAGGCTGCCTCTAGTGTCTTTATATAAGCTAGTTGAATATGCTTTTCATTATTTTACTCTGGAAGGCAGATGACCAAACGTAATACAGAAGTATGGATGAAAAAGACATGTTATCACAAATAGGGATCGGATAAGGGCTAGGGATCGATGATGAGTGACATGATCAAACTGCATCAATACTCAAAAGTTTTCTAAGTACCAGTGGAATATTCCTACAAGTTACAAGTTTACTCCTTTATATTATAACGCAGGTAATTCTCACTCAAAACAATTTTGGACTACCCACAACGTCTCAAATCTACTGAGAGTGGGGACCTAAAAAACTATAAAAGGCATCGCTTCACTGCCTCGAGTCGCTCCTCGACACATTTCTCACACAGTCACCAACTTAGAAGTGTGAGAAAACAAGATGGCGCGCACAAAGCAGACAGCCCGCAAGTCGACCGGAGGCAAAGCCCCACGGAAGCAGCTGGCGACCAAGGCAGCAAGGAAGAGCGCTCCAGCCACGGGCGGCGTGAAGAAGCCGCATCGCTACCGGCCCGGCACTGTGTCTCGCTTTGCGAGAGATCCGCCGCTACCAGAAGAGCACGGAGCTGCTCATTAGGAAGCTGCCGTTCCAGCGGCTCGTGAGGGAGATCGCGCAAGACTTCAAGACAGATCTCCGGTTCCAGAGCTCCGCGGTGATGGCGCTGCAGGAAGCCAGCGAGGCGTACTTAGTGGGACTGTTTGAGGACACGAACCTGTGCGCGATCCACGCCAAGCGAGTTACTATCATGCCCAAGGACATCCAGCTAGCGAGGAGAGTGCGCGGCGAGCGCGCCTAGTGATAGACTGAACTGTCCGCTGGTGTAGGTCTGTAGGTATTTATTGACAAAGCCCTTTTCAGGGCTGCAAGGGTTTCTTATTTCTTTAGTGGACGTCAAAACGTAAATAAGCCGTAGAAGATAGGCGCAGTGTAAAGTGATTCAGTAAGAAGGACTTATTTGAAAGGCTGATCCGAGTTTGGTTGGAATTTTTCACTGATGGGAGGTAGGTAGGTAATGAGGTAACTGAGTAAAATCTTAAAAATGCATAAATTAATACTTTTTCAATGAGACAAAGTCACAGCCTGGCACGACGGCGACTCCCTTCCACTCCGCCCAGAGCGGGGGGGGTAATTTGGTGATTTCCCATCCGACAAAAATTTGGGACTTACTAAAAATTTCTCAGATTTTTTTTGTTTTCTCATAATTCGCAAACGGTGCGTCGGAGGACTATGCGTCTCAGAACCTAAATGGTTTCTATGTTCGAGGTCAACCCGATATTGCAATAAAATTAGGAATGACTCTGGAAAAAAAAACACAAAAAAATTTCTTAGTCCCATTTTAGTGCTGCAAGGTTTTCAAACTTTAATTGACGTCAAAACGTATACCTACTTAAAAGTTGATAGGACCACAAGCCAGGTCGAATACTTCACAGTATTTACACTATTTTATTTGATAACCAAACCGGAAACTTTTAAAAGTTAACTTATCTTATCAATGTCTTTTAAAGCCAAAATACTCGTAACAAACATTTATTTTGGCTTGGGTTATCAGCTGTGCAAAAAGTTGAAAAGAACCTGCAAATACAGTTTTCATTACATAACATCACGCCTGTTTTTTTAACAGAATAGGCAGAGGTCAAGAGGGATATCTAGTAGGTAGCCATATTTCCACGGTCATGTTTGACAATGGAACGACGAAACGAATTCGGGCTACTGCTGGGATATTCACGCGAGAAAAGAGCTCGTGGCTAAATAATAACAGCCGCTCGGTTCGATCTTTAGGTTAGGTTGCTTGCATAGGTTGGTCTGTGGATGGGTGACCACCCATTACATACCGAGTTTCCTCCGTGCCTCGAAAAGTACGTTAAGCCGTTGGTCCCGGGTGTCATTTGTAGATCTTTGACAGTCGTTAGGTAGTCAGTGGCCCAAAAAGTCCGACAACCAGTCTTACCAAGGGGTATCGTATTACCCAGTACTAACTCGGTTGTGGAGGTCAGCTCAGATAGGCAGTCGTTCCTGGTTAGCAGCATCCGGTTAGACTGGAGCCGACCCCAATATAGTTGGGAAAAGGCTAGGCAGATGATGCTGGGATATTCACGCGAATAATAAGTTGCTAAAGAAACGGAAATACTAACAACCATGAGTAACTGCCTCGCGTTGGTCTGGTCTGAGCACGATGTCCCAGGTCAGGAAAAGTGTTATTTATTTATTTATTTATTTATTTATAGATAGGAGAACCAACAGCTATGACAAATGAATAACAATTATATAGGCAACACAGAGCCAATTACAGGTTCTCACGAACACACGTTACGTTACACGTTATTGGGTTTTTCCAATAAGGATTTTTCAGTAGCAGCCACGGATTTTGGATTTGAGCTCGGTTGATGGCAATAGGCTCGGTCCTTATTGAGTATCATCATCATTCTCCTGCCCTTATCCCAATTTATTTGGGGTCGGACAGCATGAGTTTTTTCAGTAGCAGCCACGGATTTTGGATTTGAGATCGGTTGATGGCAATAGGCTCGCCCCATATTAAGTATCATCAACATTCTCCTGCCCTTATCCCAACTTATTTGGGGTCGGGCAGCATGAGTTTTTTCAGTAGCAGCCACGGATTTTGGATTTGAGCTCGGTTGATGGCAATAGGCTCGGCCCTTATTAAGTATCATCATCATTCTCCTGCCCTTATCCCAATCCCAACTTATTTGGGGTCAGCGCAGCATGTCGTGCATTTTCTCCTATCTATACTTCTATACTAATATTATAAAGAGGAAACCTTTGTATTTTTGTATGTTTGTATTGAATAGGCTCAAAAACTACTGGACCGATTTCAAAATTTCTTTTACCATTACTTAGAGGGATTCTTCCGAATCCGTATAGGCTATATTTTATCCCGGAAAATAGATAGGATTTTTCGTGGTAGTGAAAATTGTGGAGTAAGGCGTCGAAAAAACTGCCGTACGTTAACGATTCTCGCGAACGCTGCCTAAATGGTTAGAGATGTATGGTTGACTTCTATAGAAAAGTTGTAGAACTCAATAATGCCTACAAAAAAGTCCGCGATAGTATAAACCAAACATTTATATTTTAGCCATTATAACCACTTTTCCATAGAATAAAAGTAATCAAAATTATTAGCCTATGTTTATTGATCATATTATCGTCAAATATTAATCCTTATCCAAATAAACTATTTATTGAGCAAGATTGTTTCAATAGCTATAAATTACTTTTTATTTTATTCCAATCGGACAATCCATTCAAAAGATATTTTTCAGAGAGCTTAAAAAATAAATGTCCACCCGTGCGAAGCCGGGGCGGGTCGCTAGTTAAATATATGGGACTTAAACATACCAGCAGGCAAAATGTGGTGTAGTGTAGTACCTATTAGGTAGGGAAAACTGGTTTTAAATGTTTTAAACCATTTGGTTTTAAACCGTCTTTTTGGTTTAAAACGATTTAAAACCACAATTAGCGGTTTAATAATGGTTTAAAACGTTTTTGTTTTGTTTTTATTGGGTGCACTTGTGGCATGTGCCAAATAAATGTATTTTCTTCTTCTTCTTTCTTCTCTCTCCTCATACCCTACGTTACGATTGTGATAGCAAATGGCAAAATAAAAATACGGCATTGCCGTTATATTTTAATAAACACGCATTTCAAGATTGTTTTCAGTCTGTCTAATCCCAAAAAGTAGTAATATGACTTCACATATATTAATAAATATGCTAAATGATTTCAATTAGCCTTTTAAAATAATTTATAATCAATGTACGGCCCACGTGGTCGTGGTTTTAAACCGTTTTAAAGCAATTTAAAACCGGTTTTAAACCACGGATTTTGGTTTAAAACGGTTTATTTACAACTATATACCTGAGGTACACTAATGCCTAACCCATCGGGAATATGTCAGGAATAACCGTAATCGAACCCAGGCCCAAGTGAACATTTAGCACGCTTGTGTTTTTTTTTTCTTTTTAATTACAAAAATGGGCCTGCTCTTGACCTCGATCACGCCTGATGGAAAGCGATAGATGAGGTCTATGATGGAACGAGCGTGCCCAGAAGATGCCTGTTCACTCTTGCTTTGAAGGCAGACGGGTTAAATGTGGGAGGGAACACAGATACCGGCAGAGAGTTCCACACTTTGGCTGTGCGACCAAAAGATCTTCGCGTCAGTCTGCTGCAGCTGATCCATCTTCCCAACATTATTGTTACTATGCCCAGACGCATACTCTTTCGTCGGTATTGTAATAAATTACATAACGTAACGTCTGAAGGTCAATATTATCGATTTTCGCGTGGTTCATTGTAATGTCAATACGATACGGGTGCAGGGAGGGGCGCGCACGCATCCAGGTGGTAATAACATTTTGTTATAATTAAATAGACATGCAAACAAACGATACGTCATCTTCTGTAGTAGTTTTAGGATTAAAAATTCTTTTGGATTGGCAGGTAGATTATACAGAGTGTAAACAGACCCTTCACGAAGCCGTCAACCAAGCATTCTGTACATCAAATTAAGTTACTTTACGCAAAAATTATTGCTGGGAAACGACTTTTTTTTTGGGTGAAAAAATACGTTTTACGGTAAAACTCAATGTAACGCACTCAAAACATTGTGCTGACGGATGGATTGAATAGTACGGGGGTCGTGAAGGTGTTTAAAGTAAAAATCTTACATTAGAAACATGTATTTAAAAAAACTTGTGAAAAAGTTGGAACTTTGACCCCCCATATCTCCGTAACTAGAAGGTTCCCAGATATGGTCTAGAGCAAAAAAATGATCGCAATGACGGGGAGAACAAGTACCTTTCGGCTTCATTAAGGGTCTTTTTACACCCTTAATAGTGAATCATTGTTTTAGGCAAGATTATTCTATTCCATTCTATTCTATTCTAGGAAGGATGAGTTTTTAGGTCAGAATGTTTATTGCGAAGAAAAGGTGAAAGATTAAACTATAATTGACGGAATCCATCATCATCATCTGAAAACGAAAACCATATCTTTACGTTGAATTTTCTCACACTACTCGCTGGAACACAGGAGACAGGACCTCGACATGGTTAGTACTATTATTTATTCTGTGGTCCCGGCTTTCATTTGTAGATCTACAGTCGCTACAGATCGTATGAGAGCCGAAAGTCTGTCAACCAGGGTATCGTATTACCCAGTATTATCCGTCCAATCTTTATACCATGGTAAAGATTAAAAACATCACATCATCATCGCGTTGGCTTACAGTCTACCGGAAGCAGCTGAATACCAGTATTTTACATACAGCGTCTCCCTATCTGACCCCCACAACCCAGTTACCACTGGGCAATACGATACGATAAGGATAGTCAGACTTTCGGGCCACTGACTACCTGTAACGACAGTCAAAGATGTACCAATGTCAGACGGGACCAACGACCCGGTTGCTTAACCTTCGATCTACCCTGGCGACTGTTATTATTTAGCCACGAGCTCCCCTGAATGTCATCAAAATGTTGCGCGCCCCACCTCGCAGCTGTCTGTACCGGCAGCTGCCATCGACCGTTACACTCGACGGCACGTGCGACCCCTGCATAATAACAATCATTATTATTATTATTAAATAGAAAGTGGGGTAGACAGAGAGGTACATGTACCTATGTGTCGGACTTTCGAATGGACTCGAAGGGTGACTTTGAAGGTAACTTGAAGAGAGAAGCATATCATTGACCACTGATATTTCTGTGGAAGTGATTTAAAGTCTGATCTAAAGGGTGTAAAAAGACCCTTAACGAAGCTGAAAGGCACTTGTTCTCCTCGTCATTGTGATCATTTTTTTGGTTCTGGACCATACCTGGGAACCTTCTAGTTACGGAGATATTTGGGGTCAAAGCTCCAATTTTTTCACATTTTTTTTTTTAAATACTACTTTTTAAGGTTCTAACTTTACTCCAATTACCTCCATAGTCCGTTTACTATTCAAAGCATCCATCAGCTTAAGTTTTGAGCGCATTGTATTGAGTTTTACCGTAAAAGTGATTTATGACCCCAAAAAAAAATTTCGTTTCCCAGCAAAAATTTTTGCGTAAAGTTACTTAGTTTGATGTACAGAATGCTTGGTTGACGGCTTGGTGAAGGGTCTGTTTACAACCCGTATAAATAGAACTGGGGAGCTCGTAGCTAAATAGTAACAGCCGCCAGGGTAGATCGAAGTTTAAGGAACCGGTACGCTTGCCGTGTAGAAAGCAAGTTAAGCCGTTGGTCCCGTCTGACATTGGTAGATCTTTGACAGTCGTTACATGTAGTCAGTGGTCCGAAAGTCTGACAACCAGTCTTACTAAGGGGCATCGTATTATCAAGTACTAGACTTGATCAACATGAATGATGTAACCCAGATCTTGTAAAAATGTTTGATTGAAAAGAGTGTCCATGGAGTTTCTTGCCCATTCTTCTCCATAGAGATCTACGCCTTGGAATGGGCAACTACAGTACTTTCATAAGTTGTTATGTCTTATGTCTGGGACTGTAGCTTCGCCTTCTTTGTTTTTCTGACATTCAAAAGTGCCTGTAATGGTCTAATTGAAATAAATGCTTTGAGTTTGAGTTGAGTTTGAGTTTGATTGTGGAGATCAGATAGACAGTCGCTCCGTGTGAATTCCACCCGCTCACCTGCTTACGATTGCAAAAAAAACGTCGACCTTGCTCTTGAAATTTGACACCAAACACTCGACGCGGCCGCCGTCATTATAACTTGATTTATAACCGACTCGAGTGGCCTAGCTCAGTTTTGTTTACTTTTTTGTGTAGACGATAAGATAAGGAAAGAAGTAACGTTTGTTATTTTGACAAAAGTAGTATGTATAATATTTTATATGAGACTAAAGTTAAGATCGAACATATTTTGCCGGTTTCAATCGAATAACGTGAAATTGTGAAGAAAATTGAGCGATAGGTATATAGTTTTTCATCATTTTTATAAACTAGAATAGTTATTTAAACTATTGAACAAGAAACAATAGCGATTGTGATTGAAAATCTTCATTAAAAAAATAAAAGAATCCACACGCCGTTGCACAATTCAATCTAGTTTTCCACTAAAACTAGATTGACAATCATGGTCGATTTACACAAAAGCTATAACACCTAGAACAAAAATATACCTATGTTAAGAAAGGCCAGTTTATTAGCTTTAAAAACAATATGAAAAGTTTTCCATAAGTATATAAACTGCCGAGGTATGTGACAAAAAACCCAAAGGCAGTTTTCTTTTTGCTGAAAAAGGTAGCGATTTCAAATAAAATTACGACGACACTGTGCTCTCATTTAACTAGTTGCAATCATGTAATGGATAGATCTAATCCTATAGTTTATTTTTATAGCTAAAAACGATTAAATATTGTTAGATTTATAATAAATTAAAACCTAATACTAACCACGACTTTCAATCGTAAAACTCGCGACGGCCCAAAAAAATGCAAGATGGCGGCTGCAGAAGCTAGGGTTGCGTCTGACCAAATAATTTAGTTTACATACCGGGTTAGAATAAAACTCCAAAATTAAAAAAAAATACTATATTTAAATAATATTACGGAATTATAATAAAAAAATTAACATATACCTATATATTAAAAAAAAAAAGATCTAAAGATGTTGTTGTTATAAAATAATTTAAAAATATTTGTCAACTCAACGTTCTAGAATACGTATCTGTAAGGTAGTAACAGTGAGCTATTGACACCGCGGTATTAGTTTTTATCAGCCAGCCGCCACTAGAGGCTCACTAAAAAAATCCGTCAAATTTCTTTAATACATTTTCAACCTTATGCTTTGGAAATAAAGTCGAAAATCTATTAAAGGAATTCGACAACGATACGACTTAGCGACCGATTTTTGTAGTCTATCTAATGTCGAGACTGCAGGGCCTGGTAGGTACTTAAAAACTTACGCCGCGGCTTTCTTCGCTTTGTCGGCGGCGCGCCACCGACAAAGCAAACAGCGATGCATATAAATGTTCAAAGCAAAATAAGTTCTCGATCGTAGTGATACGGCATAAACTAGTTTGCACGCAACAAGATTTATAAATGTTCAAAGCAAAATAAGCTCTCGCGTTTACTGATACGGCATAGACTAGCCTGTGCGCAACACTTACAAAGGAAGCCGCGAGACGGATGAATATAATTTAATATTATATTTGCGCGTGCGTAAGTGCAGTGCGCTGTGCGTGTGCGGCGGCGCAGCGCACTGCAATACTGCATGCATTTAGTTTTCCCGCGAATGTCGTACGCGCAGCACGCGTTATCAATGGTTGCGATTTGGAGTAGGTATATCGCTATGGTGCAATTGTATGGTAGGGCTGATTATGACTCCCATGCTGCCCGGCGACGAACCAGCGTAACGAACATTTTTGGGCTCTGAATAACCCACATGTTATTCGCGAGTGTGCACATCTAGTGCGTTTTAGTGTTAATGCAGCGCTGGATCGGACGCGGCGGGCCAGTGCCTTGGCCAGCAAGTAGCCAGGACCTAACTCTGTTAACTGTGATAGTGTGTGATAGTGTGATAGTGTTTGCTTTCAATATCGTAAGAAGTGACATAGATTAAAATTGGAAGACAATCAATTAAAACGTGCTCGATTGTGTATTCAACGCAGTGGCTTGCACTTCGAACAATTACTCCGTTACCGGGAAGTGTAAGTACCTACTCGTCCTTTTTTAAATAGTGAACATTTTGTAGCTGGAATATATGAAGGCGTGTTTTAAGTCCAAAGTAGGGTTAATAAAATAAGATTTAAGAGATAGATATGAAATAACAAGCACTAGGAAGACAGAAAATAACAAGAAAGAAAACTAAAACTTTAGCTAAATAGATCGCGAAACGAAAAAGCGGATTGCGGAATTGAGATTAGCGCGTGCATTCGCCTTCGGAGTAGGTTGGCGACTGGCGCGAATGACCGAGCGATCGCGGGTCTCAGTCACGGCGTGCGGGCGCGTCCGGTGCGCGGGCGCAGGCGGCGAGGTACACACGTCGTACTGACGACGAGAGGGTGCGAGCTACGTGCGCTCACAACAGGTGCGTTCTTTTATGCCGGACGGGTGCCACAATGTAAAAGTAGTTTAGTTTATTAAAATTATTGTAAATAAGTTGATTCAAATTTTTGAAATACGCCTCAAATACTTATTTTGCTAGATATCTAATTCAGAAAATTATTTTTCTTAGTTATTATATGTACTTGTTTTCATTTAATGTCTTGTTCAGTAAATTGCAGCTAAAAAAGTATATATGACGGTCCTAAGCCCGTAAAAGTATGAAGGGAAAATTTGATGTTGGATAAAGCTTATTATTATGTTTCATTCACTCACAAGTTATCAGCTGATTGAAAAGCACGCGGGTCAACGACCGCGCGGCCGACCGGCGCCCGGCTTGCACCGAGCGTCGGTATCGGGAGGTTTTAAATCTTGTTTTTCACAATGGTTAATCTGCCAATTTTGTTTCTAATATTTTATTTGTTTTTAAAACGATTGTATTACCAAAACAAAACCATTTCGCTGCCGGAAAACAACTATTAAAATTTCTCGATGTATAGAACAAAAAAACAGCCATGTGCAAGTCGTACTCACATGCACACTGGGTTCTGTAGCACCAAACAATATAATAAAAATATTTTGAAGGCTCATTAATACATAATGTTGTATTGTATTACATTCAACAGCAAAACTAAATTTGTTTTTCATAGAATGTTAATGAAATACAATGTTACTGCTGCAGTTTTACAAAAAGTCCCATATCTCAAAAACTAAACATCAAATCTTATTCAAAAAAGAATAACAAAATTAACAAAAATATCAATAAAAAACAATATGAAAAAAAAAATTACGTAAAAAAGCCGCATGCTACTTGTGCCAAACTGCCAACCCTATGCGTGAAACTTACTTTGCTTCTGTTTCCAAAACAATATTTCGTGATGTCGTAAGTACTTTCCGCCAATATTCATGTAATCCAGCACATTTACAAGATATTATATGACCTTTTTATTATTTATGAATACAGTTATGTATAAACTTTATTATTTCACACATAGTTTCTCGTAGTTTTAAGGAATAACGATAAATTACCACTTTAAAATACGTAAACAAACACCGTCAATGAAGACGCGTTCGACTCTTTCGATTTTAGCACATTTCACTTAAACTATCATTACATAAAATATAGAAATATTATAGAATAGGTTTTCTAGATTAATTTGGTACCTTAACTTTAGTAAAAACCAATAAATTAGAATACTTACGGCATTTTTTCTCGAACCACAACAGAGCACACACTGACACTGATCACAAAAAAATACAAAATGGCCACTTCAAACTTTATTTAATAATTGTAAAATAAATTTCGTGCTATGATGTTGCAAACTTGCGTCGAAATGTTAGCTAATCTAATAGACTTTGGTTTAAAGACGTTTCCAGTGGACTTTACCGTCCTTAAAATAGAGTTTAGAGTCGTTTAATGAAAAAAAAAATCTGGTAACTCTAGTTACCGAGAGCAAAGTTCGATTTTTTTTTTGGAAACTGTAGTTACCGAAAGCAAAATAGCGGGTATTTTACATGGAGCGGCTGCCTATCTGACCTCCACAACCCAGTTAATACTAGGTAAGTAATAAGATACCCCTTGGTAAGACTTTACATAAACATAACTGTCCAGACAAGATATTTAGAAGACCAGTATTCACCTAGCTACTGCTCAGAACAGGGGAGCCCTAACGCGACCCCTGCGGCTCTGACAAAAGAGACTTTCCACGAAAGCCCATTCAATAATTGCGCAAGGTATAATACCAGTTTTACTATAAACACCTATCAATTTTCGATTGACATCCCTGTCTCCTATAAAATAAGGTAAAAATTACAATGACTCACTCTTGTCTATTGTTCAAATTCAATTTAAACTCACACGCAATAGAATTTTAACTTTGATTCAACAGAAATAAGGTCCCTATTTGATAAAATGAACTTTTCCGAACTTGGAATTCAAACAGCGCGTGCCCATTTGCAGGGGTGCGCAAACGCCGCCGTTTCCGACCCCGGTGTTTTTTTGAAAAAGGAATCGTTTTACAGTTGACGGTTAGACGTTGAACTGGATAGACGTGCGTGTGAACAATAGAATTAAAATAGCTTTTATTAATAAACTAAGTGTAGATTCTAGTGTGGCTAGGTGTGAAGTGTCTAAAAGTGAAAGAAAATTAAAAAAAATACCAAGTTTAAATGGTTTAAATGTAAATAAGAAATCACTTTGAAAATTAACTCCACCAAATATCTTAATTTAAATGTGTAAATCAAAATAATTGAATAACTTTTCAAGTGAATATAATTCAATAGGAAACATAAAAGATAAAACTAAGTTAAAGTCTAAGAAAAGCACTGAAGGGGATCGGTTCCAGTTACTGCCCACCCTTTTCTTATAACAAGGAATCATGCACTAACGATTGCACCGGGGAAAAAAATACGCTTACAAAAATGGATTCACCAAAAATCGTGTACAAATATTACTCAAATCCAGCTTTTTGCTCTCAAAGCGAAGTTGTATTTGGTCAAAAAATATGTACGACTAAACTTGTGTCGCCGGAGAGGCAAAGGATGCCTCCCTTAGGCGCGAATTCGCCTAGAAAGATCGAAATAGGTAACAGAATTATGAGGACAGATATATCTGATAATCCTTTAAGAATGTCCCCTGCTGGGGCTCCAAGATACCGAGAAGAACCTCCAGAATTACCACCCAAACCTCCAAAGTTTCAAAATAGAAGCTTCCAGAGACAATCCTCCTTGGTCTACAAACCTTCTCGGTCCATAAGATGTAGGACACGGAGTGAGGACTTGGAAATGGCACAGCTGAAGCAGCAAAGACAATCCAGGTATGACCGACGAGGAGATAGCGACGATGGTCTAGAAGACAGCAGGACAAAACATAGGTACGAAGTTATCCAAGACTTCGACGACATTGCCGATTATTCACCTACAAAGAAGAGGATAGTACAAGCCAAAGCTGATGAAATTGAAGAATACAACGTTGACAGACCAGACGAAAATGAACTGAAGGAAATACCGACGGAAATAGTCAAAACTGTAAATGGAAGAACATTGAGATACGCCATCATTCCTACAGAAGACGACGAGCCCAGAAAATGCAATGTTACATTCACATCTCCGGTTATGTCTAAGAAAAATTTGATTGCCACGCAAAAGCTCCACGAATTGCTATCAACACCTAGGAAATTAAAGAGCTATGCTAGCCAGCCTTCAGTCAGAATCACACCGAACAAATCAGTAGAGAATAAATACTCAGAAACGCCAAGGAAATTCGTATCCAGCACACCCACTCATGGAGTAACACCCTCAAAATCTTGTGCCAACCTGACTTCGAGAACGAGTGCTCCTACGTCTCCCATATCTCCAAAAGCCCAGCAGAAACTAAGCTACGGTCTACCTGAGATTGTACCTGAAAACTTGCCTGGATTTGATAGGCATGATGTGTTTGTGACCAGCTTTAGAGACAAGAGTAGGGATCGCAGTTTCGATCTTGAAAGGGAGATGAGCAGAGAGAGGCGGGAGTACGATCGGAGAAGAGACAGTCAGAGGAAGGATAAGAATACTGCTGTTATTATTCCGAGGTACGTGTTAATATATTAGGTACTAGCGGCCCGTCCCGGCTTTGCACGGGTGGACATTTATTTTTTAAACATTTTGGGATAAAATATAGCCTATGTTACTCAGGGATAATGTAGCTTTCTAATGGTGAAAAAATTTTTGAAATCGGCACAGTAGTTTTTGAGTTTATTCATTACAACATACACACACAAAAATACAAATCTTTCCTCTTTATAATATTAGTTATAGGTATTAGTTTATTTCTGAAGTGCGTGTGATTAGAACGTTTTTACATGACATTAGGGGACACCTAAATTTTATTTCTAAACAAAAACACACTGTAAGATTTTCAGCGCAGTCGCTCATTGAAAATTTTACGCAATTAATAATCATTGAGTGCTGTAGTTCTTTCTTTCAAGTGATTGATCTATCTACTGTTTTTTTTTAAGCTAAGTTTAAAGTTAGATTAATCAATTTATTTTTGTCAATGGATTGTAAGAAAACCGTTCAGTGCATCACTTTCACGTGTATTAGTTGGGTATTCAGCGATCCCTAAATCAAATAACAAAGAAATACATGTGTATCGTTAACGATAACTTCGCGGTTCGAGAGAAACCTTTGCACAGCTGTTTCGCATGTGTTATTTTATTTAAAGGTCTAACGCCCTTACAACCACCGCGGCGTCAAAAACGTCGCATGTTTGCTTCCAACACAGCATTTTTTTCACTAGGCCTTCGCTTCTCTTAGGCGTGAATTACACAGAAACGGCGTAAGGCGTAAGGTGCGGCGCAGGCGTGGAATTTATAAGGAAACGTAAGAACGGCGTGCCTGCGCTGCGCCGCTTGAGTGTAATTTACGACATGTCGCCTACGTACATTTTGTATGAAAATGTTTTGAAGCGGCATCATGCCTGCGCCGCGCCTTCACCGTACGCCGTTTCTGTATAATTCGCGCCTTAGTTGTCGTTATTAAAAAAACCGTGGTACCGTAAAGTTCGATGGCGCGATGTTTCACAATGCAAAGGGCATGACACCTGCCTGCTACTTGGTGCTTCGTAGTAGCTATCAGTGGCAAAAGTTCTAAACAACTCCATTCCAACCGGCTTTTTTTTTGAAAAATGGCACAGTCAGTAGGTATTCTAAAGGGTGTACCCTTAAAGAAGCCGAAAGACACTTGTTCTCCCTGTCATTGCAATATTTTTTTTATTCTAGACCATACCTGGGAACCTTCTAGTTACGGAGATATTGGAGGTCAAAGTTCCAATTTTTTCACAAGTTTTTTTTTAAATTCTACTTTTTAAGGTTTTAAGTTTACTTTAATTACCTCCATGACCCGTTTACTATTCAAAGCATCCATCATCACCAAGTTTTGAGTGCGTTACATTGAGTTTTACCGTAAAACGTGATTTTTCACCCCAAAAAAAAAGTAGTTTGCTAGCAATAATTTTTGAAATTAGCTGGAACAAACAGACAGATGGACAAAAATTAAAAGGATTGTTTTTTGTTATAAGTACCGTATATATTTTCGTATGCATTCAGTAAAAGCTGTTATTTTTAAATTACAAACAGACACTTAAATTTTATTTATTTGTGTAGATCGATAAACCATTATAAGGCACATTTGAAGGCAGACAGTTAGTTGGCCGTTACAAAACGTAGAATGGAGAAGTCCATGAAGAAGAACGGGCAAGAAACTTCATGATATTACGAAGAAACTCCTCGTTAGTAAAATCGTCGCAAGCGCATGAGGTCCTAGGTTCGATTCTCAGATCGGGCAAAGTGTTATTGGCATTTTTCCAAGAGGAATTTCTCAGTAGCAGCAACGGAGTCTGGACTTGGGCCCGGTTAATGGCAATAGGCTCGCCCCCTATTACATGAGACTTAACTGATCTAAATCTGGGTGTACTATAGGGTACTTCCTTTGCCTAACCCTTCGTGGATATCAGGCGTGATGTTATGTCATGTTATAAAGAACCCATGATCCATTTCAACTTCTCCTCCTCCAGGGTAGCAGCCCCACCATCAGTATACTCCGAGGAGACGTACAAGTCGTTCTCCAGCATCAAGACTTTGTCAGGAGCCACAGCTTCCCTGCTGATAGCAGCTGTCATGCTGACTATGTGTGGTGGTTTGACAGCTGGCCTGAGCTTCTACATGATGTATGCTGTAAGTATCTTAGATTGCATCTGCATAGCCTTTTCACGGCTACCTAAACCCGGCTACCGTAAACAGGTATGCGTTCAAAGTGTTGGTCTGCTAGAGCGTTTGAAACGCGGATTTGTTTAAGTACGATTACTTTATTTATACCTAGAATGAGAGCGAGCTGCAGTCGTGAACTTTCCTACTTTGTCTTTGCCACTTTAAAACTTTGATCCTTTTGTCATTCATGGAGTTTTATAAACTCCTATAGATAAACATAGAAAATCGAGGAAACAACAAAACAAATGCACTGACAATACACATTTTTGACTGCAAATACACATTTTTTTCCCCATCTAGGAAATTACTTTTCTATGAGCTAAGTTCTTACCTAGCTACACATTGCTATTCCAGATTGGCAGGCGTTACTACTTGGACTTCGGCGTTCTAGCTGGATTCACCTGCTTTTTGCTAGGACTCCTGGGTTTCAGGACACGGAGGCAACAACTGTTGCCCAATAGGAATTATATTTCTGGTAAGTTATTTTAACTATATTGTCTATGTCCAACGCAATATATTACCTATTTACTTTTCTTTAATGTTTTGTTTGGATTGTAATGTTTTCATTGGGACTTTGAGCGTGTGTACCACGGACGTATATAAGGGGGGGGTTTTGGGGGTCCGGACCCCCCCCCATTTATATTCATCTTACTTGTCCAACAGAAAAAAATTACATGCACCGCGCCGATTGTAGAAAACGATATATCATTATTTTAGCCATTATTAGTGTCCACTGCAACCCCTGAAAGATCTTTCTCTACCTTAAAGAGGTTAAAAACTTACCTAAGAAATAAAATGGGCGATGAAAGACTTACTGGTCTGGCTTTAATGGCGGTGCAACTTGATTCCGAAGAAATTATTAATCAGTTAGCAATAAAACGTAAAAGACTAAATTTATTACCATAAAGTTTCAACTTTCTTACTTTTGAATAAATATATATCGCAATCAAAGACATTTAAAACACATATAGAGAGGACATTGGGAATATTGTCATACAATAATTTTCATCCTGAATATTTTCGATTTTGACACACGAATGCTACCTGACAAGCGGGCGTATGACACAGATGACACTAGACAGAACGAATTGTTACTAAGTAGTAACAAGTTTTGGATTACGATTTTCTTCGTCATGACCTGTCTAGCTCGGAAATGTTTAAGTGTGTTTGGGTCATATGAATGCGACCTGACAAGGCGACGTATCGCACTGGACTGATCGACTTGTTACTAATATGTAACAGGTTTTGGAATTGTCAGTTCTTGGTCTTGTCCCGTCTATAGCTAGTTATATTTGAATGTCTTTGATCGCAATACATACATTACATATAAGTTTTTATTTAAAGGCACCTACTTAGAGTAACCTAAGTTAAATATTATAGATTACCCGCGACTATACTTGCGTGTTATAGTCGCAGGCAATATTTAATTTGTACGTGATAGATTTAATTGGCGTTACAGCTCTTTTTTTTTACTTTGGGGACCCCCCCCTTGTCAAAGCTATAGCTATGTACGTCCGTGGTGTGTACAAATAAATTCGTGTAATTTGTCGACATCCATAAGTAATGAAATACGTGCATAGAAACTTATTTAAATTCTTCGTGCAAAAACAATTTCTTTGCGGTAACAACTCATGCGGGTAATTTTATGGGCACTGAGCAGGTGTAGTGGAGCACTACTTTTATGGATTCGTTAGCGCCTGTAATAATGTGTTGACTCTTAAACCGCATTTATTAATAGTTCTAGATCTATATACATTGGCGTATCTAGAGATATTTTCCAGGGGGGGCCTGGCCCGTGCCTTGTTGACAGTGGCGTAGCTAGTCCTAGTAGGGCCCCGTATAAAATTTTTTTGGGGGCCCTTTGAACCCCCAGTGCGGCCAAACCCAAAAAGAAGAGAAAATCAACAAATTATTTTTGCAAAACTAAGAAAATAGCATCCTGACTTGCATCGCTTTAGCTGTCATTCATTTTACTAAGAGTATGTGTGAGCGAGCAAAGTGAGACAAAAAAACTTGAAAAAAAAAACTTCTAACTGAAATCATGACTGACTGAATTATGAAGGTTAAGAAAGAAGAAAATTACAGCATCCTGAAAGGGTATAAGTGTTCATCGAAAAGCGAGCTCGAAAAATTGGTGTTTTTGAACAGCGATTGGTGAAGCCTTCATCAAAGAGCGAGCGAAGCGAGCTCGAAAAATTGGAGCTTTTTGGACCGTGTTAAGTTATATTTTCAATTTATCTTTTATCAAGAAGAATATTTGAGGTTGAGAGAAGATTTTGTTTTTGTTTCCTCGTCGGGGGCCCTTGTTACTCGGGGGCCCCGTATAATTAATACGGCTGATACGGCGGTAGCTACGGCCCTACATGTTGAGATACATAGGGCTAGACTTCATTCGGCTTCCTATTTACAAGTGGTCAATGAGCAGAGCACAACTAGCATCGTAATTCGTAAATTAAATAACTCTACTTATATTTCATACTAGCTTCTGCCCGCGACTTCGTACGCGGATCCTGTTGCTTATGCCAGCGACAACGGGGTCGTCAAAATCGAAGATCTGAAACGTCTGATGTCGAATTCTAAGAGCCCGGGGACGGGAAAACAACGGGATGCGCCAGACGATTCGAGACGTTCCATATCTTTCATTTTTGTAATTCAGAAGTCGATGCGTAGATACGCTTGGAACTCAAGCGTAATTCTCTATCCGTGAACGTCTCCGACTCGCGAGACAATGCGTGACGTTCACGATCAGCGGTCAGTCGCGCATCACGTTCCCCACTTGTCTCAAGAGACCTAGAAGTCGATGCGTAGATACGCTTGGAACTTAAGCGCAATTCTCTATCCGTGAACGTCTCCGATTCGCGAGACAATGCATGACGTTCACGATCAGCGGTCAGTCGCGAATCATATTCTTCACAGTTCTCTAGAGACCTGGATGTAGATGCGTAAATACGCTGAGAACGCAGGCGTGCTTCGTTATCCAAGAGGAAGAGAAGAGAAGAGAGGAAGAGGTTTCCACGGAGCGAGTTGCAGCCTGATGTTTTCGAACATCATCAAGTCTCTCCTGACGTTCTTCGGTAGATTCTTGGGATCTAATGATCCTCAATCTTTTAGCTCCTTTGGAACATTGGGAAAGATTTGACCTCTTTCTAGGCATGGTTATAGTTTTATTGTGAAGATACCTGATCAATTAAAATCTAAGTGACTGCTCCCCTGCGTTACCGGGTAGGCTACCGTGTCACGAAGATAAGTGGAAAAAGTCTAAAACACTCAAATAGCATAAGCCCGAAGGCATATTTATTCGATAAAATAAAAAAAATAATAGGAGTTTTGTGCAGTAGAGTCAAATTTTCAATGATATACCGTCGTCATCGAATATCAGTCCTAAACTGTTACTGCCTTCACCGCGTGGAGGTACTCCCAGCTTATGTTATTTTATAATTATACAGTGAAATTAGTGATAGCTTTGATTTCCACATCAGATATTTCTGATCTTCGATTTTTATAAGTCAACAGGAAATGCCCATCAGACCGAACAACTTTTGCTAAGACGTCATTCCTATATGTGTTATGGTGTAGCTGGGCTCTTGGAGTTCCACAACAGGTGTTCCAGATCTTCGATTTTTATAAGTCAACAGAGAGTGCTCATCAGATTGAACAATGTTTGCTAAGACGTCATTCCTATATGTGTTATGGTGTAGCTGGGCTCTTGGAGTTCCACAACAGGTGTTCCAGATCTTCGATTTTTATAAATCAACAGAGAGTGCTCATCAGATTGAACAATTTTTGCTAAGACGTCATTCCTATATATGTTATAGTGTAGCTGGACTCTTGGAGTTCCACATCAGGTGTTCCAGATCTTCGATTTTATAAGTCAACAGAGAGTGTTCATCAGATTGAACAATGTTTGCTAAGACGTTATTCCTATATTATGTGTTATGGTGTAGCTGGGCTCTTGGAGTTCCATAACAGGTGTTCCAGATCTTCGATTTTTATAAATCAACAGAGAGTGGTCATCAGATTGAACAATTTTTGCTAAGACGTCATTCCTATATATGTTATAGTGTAGCTGTACTCTTGGAGTTCCACATCAGGTGTTCCAGATCTTCAAATTTATTCTCTCAGCAGAAAATGCTCATCACGTGGAACAATTTTTGCTATGGTACCATTTTTGTATCTCTTATAGTTTAGCTATTCTATTGCGGTTCTGCATCAGGTGTTCAAGTTTCCAAGATAAATAATAGCCTATATGTTGCCCAGACTTAATACCTATACAACAAAAAAAGAATCTTTCAAATCCGTCTAGTAGTTCCGAAGATTAGCGTGTACAAACAAACAGACAAACAGACAGAATTTTTTTTTTTGGATTCGTTCTCTATTACTGTTTCTAAACCCCACTCAATTTTTTTTTTTTTAAATATGTCCAATGTACAGACACAGTTTTTTTACTGTCTTATTATATGTATATAGATGTAGATACCTTGTCGCTGTAAAGTCATGTTCATGCCTTACTTTACATGCTTGATCAGTGAACTGCCTCACAAAACATTTTCAAATCAGAATTACAAAGCCCACAAGGTGATTTCTTTACCAACTTGAACAATTTGAGCTAGGTGTAGGGCATTTATTTTAATTAAGTAGGTAGGTAGGTAGGTCGGAAAAATGGACCATGTTATTGGTGCCATTTTTCCGTCCATAACAGTATTCCTAAATACTACTACTTTCGAGGTAATTTAATTACCTCGAAAGTTAAACCAACTTTTTTTTTTGTCCAGCCTAGAATTTCGAATCAGTAACCCAACATCCTGGGGTGGGCACCAGACCATTCTGGGGTGGGCACGGCCCACCCGGCCCCCCCCCCTATATACGCCTATGTCTATATAATATGTAAGGTGCATACATACATTATTTCGATTTTGTTTCCATTAAGCAGGTAACTGACTGAATACTAGATGATATTGATACTGCAATAAAGGTCTAATCTAAGAAAGTAGTATCGATTCTCAAATGGGGGAATTAAGGGTCACCTGTGTGGGGGCTGCGGGACTCGGGGCTGTGGCCTGTGGGACAGTTCGAAAGAGATACCGCGGGCCTGGAACACAAAGGGCAAAAAAGGAACATGGATGGGTTTTAGTCAGTAAAAGTCTGACACTCCCTCCCACTCCTCCCAGAGCGGGAGGAGTTATTTGATGATACCCCATCCCAAAAAAAAAAACCTGTGCGCTGCGGACTATTTAAAGATACTTCAGTATAGTATCAGTCGGAGTCTTGCGTCTGGAGTCACAGTGAACATCCACAAAAGACAGTCGTTAACAGATATACAATCATCACAATTTTACAAAACAATGGCAACACTTCCTAACGTCACTTCTTTTCTCTTACAGGTTACATCGTCCTCTCCTCCTTTTCCCTCCTTAGCGCCTTCGGCCTCCTCATCCTGCTATCTTTGGAGCCGAAACCAGGAACACCACTCAACGACATCACCTCAGGAGCTGTCTGCGGTCTAAGCATCCTGTCACTGTGTCTCGCGACTGTCGGAGTACTGGCGTCTTACTGCTGTGTTAAAGACCCACCTGATAATAGGGTTGGGACTACGAGATGGTATTGAAATAGTGATGGTTTCAAAAGTCATTTGTTTTTATGAATAACATCAGTACAATTGTTTTCATAAGATGATGTTTATATCTTGTCAAATCCTTTGGCGAAATAAGTAGCACCAAACGTCGTAAAGCAGTATTGCTATGTTTCAGATGTTTATTTCTATTAATCATAATATTTTTAACAAAAATCGTTCTACATCCACAGAGGTCATATGCGCACTATTTGAATTTAGGTACAGACGTCTGCACATCGAGCTACTATAATGCTTTAGCGATAAAGTTGCAAAATCTAAAGATTGTTGTGCTGGCGATGGCGTCTGTACATTGATAACTAATATAATTGCATGAATGTTTTGGATACAAAATACGCCATGGATGTCAAGAAATGGCGGTCGAAATGTTGTAAAGTTTTTTAGATTAATTACTCAGAGCAATTAGGTAAATAGGTACCTACACATTGAATTTTTAAAAGTCCGGAGGACACCAATATATTATTTGCTCTGAATAAAATGAATAACGTAACATCACTATGTATACTGTATTATTTAAGGATTTATCATGAACACTTCCGAATGTGACTGCACCTTTAACAGATGAATGTCACCTGTAATGAAAATGCTTCCTTCTGGAAATTAAGCGGGAAGCGCGTTAGAGTAGCCCGCGAAATTCAAATTTTGACGTTTGAATTTGGCGGGCTATTCTGACGCTTCCATAGAGTTAAATAAAAACCAGTTTGTCGTTGCGGTCATCTTCGGAAATGTAACTTCAAAATAAGCTAAAACTGTCTGATTCCATGAAGGTTTTAAATATTAAATTATTCCTTTTTAATTTATTTCCTATTATTTATGGAGATTTTAAGTCTTGGCAGTGGAATTCTGGAGTCAGCCTTTGTGCTTTGTTTTATTATAGTTTAGAAATACCAAAGCAGGTCTAAATTTAAAAATGATTGTATTTAATTACTATGTAATTGTTGTGAAATTTTAATAAAATTGGATGAATATTATGTGTTGGTGTATCTAATTTAATAAAAACCCCTTCAGAAATCGCACAACCCGTGTCCAGGGGTAGGATGGATAGTTTGACTAGTTTCAGGGCATTTGCAAATACCTGCACTTCTGAGGACCTAAAAACGGCCCTGATAAATGCATAACCACTTGGGTTCAATTCAATTGACTTCTAGGTATATTCTATCTACTCAAATACATAACATCACGCCTGCAATGTAATCCCCGAAGCGTTAAGCAGAGGTGTAGTGTACCTAATAGTACACCCACATTTCGCTAGTTATGTTTAAGTCCCATGTAATGTAATAGGGGGCGAGCCAATTGCCATCAACCGGGCACAAATCCGGACTCCGTGGCTGCTACTGAAAAATTTCCTAATTGAAAAACCTAATAACACTTTGCTCGATCCGGGAATCGAACCCAGGACTTCAAGCTCAGCAGTCGCGTTTGCGACCACAAGACCAACGAGGCAGTTTACTCAAATACTTTTCTAATAATATTTATTAAAGCTGAAGAATTTGCTGGTTTTTTTTTGTTCGAACATGCTAATTTCTCGAGCTATTCCTTTCGCATTTGGTAGCCAAATTTTTGAAGAAGGAGGAGCCCGGCGAAAAGAGGATCGGCATGTGAAACCACGGGGCACAGCTAGTAATAATAACACCCTTACTAATATTATAAATGCGAAAGTAAGTTACCTAGTTAGTTTGTTACTTGTTCACACCTAAACCACTGAACGGATCATCCTGAAATTTTGCGTTGTCAGGTGTACAGGAAACGGACATAAGATATCTTTCATCCCGAAAAAAAGTACTGTTCTCGAGGAAAACAACAATAACGTTCTTATGCTAATAGATGGCGCCACGTGTCTTTCGAATCATGATTGAATTGAATTATATTATTACAAGCAGGTACAACTCGAATTGATTGTCAAATTCTAAGTTAATGCGAGCGAAGCCATTGACTTTACTTTGTGTAGGTACTAAGGTAGGTGTAGACTGTAATCAGTGTAAGTACGGGCAATGCTTGAATAAGACGTAGCATACAATTGTCACCCTTGTTTGCATTATAAAGAGCACGGAACTATTCGTGCAAGGTTATCGGCATTAGTAAGGTTTATTCTGTATTTGGTTGAGTAAGCAAACGGTCATGGTCATTATTGCACAACGGCATCATTACTATGCAGATTGTGTAAACACGACGAGAGCCATCAGCGGATTAGTCTGTTTATTTCTATTTAAATGAACATGGCACATTGAACTCTTAGGAATTGACTGGCTCATACATCTTTCATGTGGCCAAAAGGGTTCAAAAATGTAATCCTCCTCCTTTTGGAAGTCTGTTAAAAACAGAATCTACCAGAGAAGCGGCACCGTGAAACGTTCCGATTAAGGTGATTTCTAAGTTGTTAGTATTATCTAATAAACTATCTCTCTTTTGGAATTTTTAGATCAGTTATCTCACTTTTTCTTTATATTAAACCCTTTGGAGATAAATAAAATACTTTTAACGATTGAAAAAGGATCATTTTTTTCAATAAAATAATAATTTACAGCAAGTCTGTAAAATGGAACGGTAAAAGTGGTTGTCAAACTATGCGTCAACAATGATCGTTCCATTATTTCAATAACAGAAAGAAAAGCATGATAGTATTCCTGGCTTTGTCTAACTTACGGAAAAGGACAATAAGCCATCCTGCTGTCCAGAAACCTGGAAAGAATTTCACTATTGTTCACCTCTCGACTGAGATTTTTTATTCAGCTCTTGTGCTAATTTGATAACAATTGAACTGTTTGATAACAATTTCTAATTGGTATAACTATAAAACGAGATGTAGCTTAGATTATATCTAACCTGACAGTTGCATTTATGTCAACGCCCAGCGAGCTATGCATTTCGTAATTTAAGTTGTTATAGTGTTGTTGATAGTACAAAACGAGTAAGTCTTTGTGTTATTACTTTTTTTTAATAGGATGAATAATGTAGGTGTCGTACTCACCACCGCCCCATCAATTAAATAACTCATATCAAAAACAGGTACCTAAGCAGTGTTGTTTTATAAATTTCTGCAGATTGCAATGGTCTTTTGACGAAGTAAATAATTTGAAGGTCGAAAAATAAATAAAAACATATTTTCATTGTTATTCTATGAAGCCCATCTGTTATTAATGACGTGTTTGAGTTTGTTATTATAACTAAATGGCTTGTTCATATCAGAATAACATGGAAACATATCAAATAGTGAGATAAACATTGACTGAAATTCTACAGTCCTATTTTACTGGCCCAATTATGTTATCTTTAATAATATTAAACAGTATTCCTGCATAGTTACATTACCTACAGTCAATCATTCATATCAAAGTGTATTTTGCAGACAGAATGATGGCTAGCTTGTTGTAACTGTAAGTTTATACTATTCCTTTGTTAACAAATTGAATGAACATTACTGCTTTAACTTATTAATTTCTAGTTTTAATTTAATCATGTTTCTTTTTGCGCTATGTTTCATTTTTATTTAACCAACATTTTAATTCAGTCTACCTAAGACGAGCCACTGACCCTAAGTTGTTAGTTACAAAGAAATGGTATTTTTTTATTTTACTGCAATCTACAGAGACTTATAATATTGCTATGTTTTATTCATTTTGTCACCTGACCATAGTGAACCATTTGCTTCCCCGTCTTCAAGTTAATGAGTTTATTAATGTATGCATGTGTGTTCAATCATAGCTCAAAAAATGAACATCCAATTTTGAAAACTTTTTCCAAACATACATACGTATGTATTCTGTAACCCAATTTAAATGAATTGAACATAAAAATTAAATTAAATACAAATCTTTATGCATCATAAACTATTTTTAACAATAACGTCACAAAATATAAAACTCTTATCAATATTATTGACAAACACTGTTGTATCAGGCATTGCTTTCAAAGATAAGAGTTGTATACATTGAATTGCAGTTGGATTAATTGATTTTTATAGCTTTAGACTGACTAAATTGAATAAACAGATTACTCACTATTTTAAGTAGGTATAAGTCCCATCACATAAAAAGAATGCTGAGTGACAGTGGAGGGGATGTGTTTCCACACGTTATACAGTCGCATCCTAAACTTGTATTATAAAACAATAGCTTAGTACTATAATTGTTTCATTGTAGAATCGTAATAGGTACTTTACTAGCTACTTCAAAATTGAGAAAGTTTGTTTGAGCGGTCAGCGTACACACATACATACACACACATACATTCTGAAAGCAAAATCCTGTCTGTTTGGTTTTCTTAGTAACCACCCGTATCATCATTTATTTGTAATGGTTAAATAAAGGCCTAAAAAAAATGTGCATCAGCTCCAACTCATGACTGGTGTTTTTTTTAATATTCAATGGGTTTCTTGACCTTATTAACCTGATTAATATAGTTTACATCTAAGTAAAACTTTAAATCATTAAAACTCCACAAATTGACGCTTGATATTTTATATACAAGGGACCCTCCACATACTGACAGGGTGCATTCAGCTCCTTATTTTGAATCATATTCATCTGGATTTTTTTTCCGGATTTGTGCTGTATGCAGCACTCCATTTATGTAAATAATATGGCTAAAATCAAAAATCCAACAATGAATGTTGAAATACTCTAACAAACAACACATGAAATCAGCTGTTCACATCCTGGCTAGCTACAGAGTTTATCGAAGTCGTCGTCGCGCTTACCGTTCGCTATATGCGTTTTGCCACGGTAACAATACATTGCGTATGAGGAAATAAAACAAATCAAATTCATTGGATTCCCATAACATTCCTGAAATAATGTCTTGTACCGGTCATCTTAGTATGATATACTGCATTTACCCCATCAGTTTGTGGAGGGCTGTCCCTTACACCCTGTATACGTACCTTTACTAAATACTGAATATTATAGCCAAATTATAAAAACAGTGGCCACGCTGCTATGCTATAGACCCACCATACTTTCCACATATTTAGAAAGTGAGAGAGTGTGATGAAAGAGAGAGGTTAAAATGTGTACTTGCCTCTGAGGAGCGGGTAGTGCTATGAGATGCGCGAGTATGTTGCGTAGAGGAAGGCATATTGGCTTCTTTTTTTAACCCTTGGTTTAAGTACCCATCTTTTTTCATACTGTGTGCTCTATATTTTGAAACGATAAGTAAGAAGTAAACTCCAAAAAAATTAAAGAATGATCCATTTACAGTGGTTCTAATATTTGTTTTTATATGTTCTATGGGTTCATGGATTATTTTTGCTGGTATAATTTATTAGCTAAATCATATTTATTTCTGTAAGTTAGTTTAAAAAAAAACACTAACATGTCACATTAGGTTATGTTTTAAAGCTAGATGAAGCTGGTGTTTCGTACCTGACTACTCTGAGAAGAAACAGCCAAAACAAACCAGCTAGATTATTTAAACCATTCTATATTATGATTGTGATAATAATGATGATCATTGGTGGCCCAATGGTAACAGCCACGGCTTATGCATCACAGGTCTTGGGGTTCGAACCCAAGCAGGCGACTTTGAGTAATTTATGTCAAATCAAAGGAAAAAATCATGAGGAAATAAACAACTAAATATAATAAGCACATCCTCTGCAAATAATTATGATATTTCCATGTAATAACATGACCTAATACTCCATTCATGACCTATATTTCCTTGTATGACCCCATGTATGAAAACACATTGTTTCATTCATTGTAATGGTTTTGGGGAAATCCCGAAATATTTAATGTAAATAGCCTGAAAGACTTTTCAAGGTCCATGTTAGGAACTGAGTTGTGTTGGTCGGATAGGCAGTTGCTCCATGTAGGATACTGGTATTCAACTACACCTAGTTAGACTAAAAGCCGACCCCAATGTAGTTGGTACAAGACTAGGCAGTTAAAGAGTCAACATGCCACGTACCTATGGTTGATCAGACACGTATATACAAGGTGGCGCTGACAATAAATGAAAACAGGTAATACTAGTTGAAAGGAATATTTTTAAACTATCAAATAAGTCCTAACATCGAAATTAAAAAAAAAATGTTTTAAATTAACTAAATAGCATAAAACTGTTAACAAAATAGAACACCATTTACAAATATTGGTTTACTAACCCTAGGTATAATTTGTACTAATTCGCATCTGGAAATAAAATTTAAGGAATTTTGCAACGATTTTTGAAGTACCGAGTTGGCAACACGTGTTTAGTGTGTAACTGATGCGGGCGTCGTTAACCTGTCGGTGCTAGCCTATTAATCTACATCATGTAGATAATTCTAAAAATCAAAAATAATTTCCTATGACTAAGCTACTGGATATATTTGATTTTTCGTATGCATACTGGGAACATCATGAGGTATTCGCGGATTAATTTATTGTCGTAATGTCGGCGCCACCCTGTAGAATTGTATTGTATTGTATTGTATAACGGGCTGGTTTCCGCAACTCCACGTCAAAGCGCGTATTTTGCGTGCGGACCTGTATAATATACAATACATAAACAACTGCTTCATGCAGTTGTTATCTATAACAAATCGCTCCATATGTTTGAACTACATACTTCCTTTAATGACCCATTACATTATGTATTTAAAAGTGTCAGGATAAAATTAGAAATGAGTATACACCGTGACTTTTTAGTCGTCTTACAACGACAGCCCACTTCACGTATCCAATGACTACTAAGCATTCATAAAAAAAAAATATTTATGAGATTTTAATAATTAAAAAATAAAAATATTATTCAATATTATGACGCATGACGTAGTTAAAACACCCTGTTGTGAGCGATAATCTACTGGACTCGAGCGCTGGGTAGGTATATTCTCCCGTTTGACACATAAACATCATTAACAGATGTTGTCATAATTTGATGTTTCATAATTTTTTCTCATGTTTATTTATTTTTCTTTGTACCTATTACGGTAGGGAAAAAAAAAATATCGCGCCTTGAACTATTTTATATCGGGCACATTGAGTGAACCACCTTTGTAAGACGACTAAAAAGTCACGCTGTATAAGAGGAAGTCTGAAAGTGGCGCCGGTGACTGAAAATTGGTGTAGTAATCGGTTGTCATGGTACAGGCATGTGATGTGAAGAATGAGGACTATGTCGTAAGGAAAGTTTTGAGTATAAATGTGGATGGCTATAAGAGTAGAGGAAGACCAAAGAAACGGCGGATGGACTGTGTGAAGGATGATATGGCAGGAAAGGAGGTGACTGCTGAGATGACAAGCAATAGAGAAGTATGGAAGACTAGCTTTTGCCCGCGGCTTCGCTCGCGTTAATTTAGAATTTGACAATCATTCCCCCTTTTCACCCCCTTAAAGGTTAAATTTCCAAAAACCCCTTCTTAGTGCTCCCCTACATTATAATAGGAAGCCGTGTATAAAATTTCACATTCCTAGCCCCAGTAGTTTCGGCTGTACGTTGATATGTGTGGCATTAAGTCCGCCTATGTACCACTTTTGTACATGAAGTTTAAATAAATAAATAAATATGTCAGTCAGTCAGTTCTCGTTTTATATATATATAATATATATAGAAGACATGCTGCGCCGACCCCAAATGAATTGGGATAAGGGCAGGAGAATGATGTTGATGTATTTAAAAGTAGTTTGTAGTGGTATTGAGGAGCTCGTGGTTAAATAATAACAGCCGCTCGGTCGATCTTTAGGTTAAGCCGTGCTTGCCTACGTTGGTCTGTGGATGAGTGACCACCCATTACATACCGAGTTTCCTCCGTGCCTCGGAAAGCACGTTAAGCTGTTGGTACTGGGTGTCATTTGTAGATCTTTGACAGTCGTTAGGTAGTCAGTGGCCCAAAAAGTCTGACAACCAGTCTAACCTAGGGGTACCGTATTACCCAGTACTAACTGGGTTGTGGAGATCAGATAGGCAGTCGCTCTATGTAAAAATACTAGTATTCAGCTGCATCCGGTTAGACTGGAAGCCGACCCCAATATAGTTGGGAAAAGGCTAGACAGATGATGTACTGGTCATTGGGAAGACCACTGTGCAATATTGAAGATAAACACGGTCGACTTTCAAAAACTTTCTAATTTATTTATAGTTGGTCTAGTAATTTTACAACATTCTTTGAATCTCATTCATTCTATGAATAAACTACAAATCTATAATAGTAAGAAAAAATAAAAATGTACAAGTATCAAAACGGTTACAGGGCGTCAAAAAATTCGTCCACATCGCTATCAACAGGAAAAGTGCCCAGAAGGCTGGCAGCATTGCCACGTTGGATGGCAATGCTGATTCTTTGGCCAAAAAATAGGCCCGCCCTCTGGTCACGTGAAGAGTCGACCAACCGCTTGGCGATGTCCCGAAACACTAGGTGGGCACTCGGACCCCATGGCCCTAGTGTTTCAACCCCAAACGGCTCAAACACATAACTACCAATTAAATGATTGTACTTTTGCCGTTAAAGTTACTTACTTTTTTCTATAAATTGATCAATATAAAATTACTTATTAATATGTGTAATGGACACTTGGTGCTTATCAAAACGTTTGTAGCATATATTGACACATAAATATGATTGTTATTGCTATGTAATTATTACATTACAATAATAATTCTGATTCTTACTTCCAAATTAATTTATAACTGCTTTTTAGTTTTACCCATCTACATTTCTTTGTTTTAATTAAGCTAGGTACATAAAACAAAAATTCTCTCATTAGTCATTAGAAAAATGTTATGAACTATGGTTACTAAAAAACGATTTACGGGCGTAATGTTATGTATGTGTCATAAAGTCTATTATTCAATAACACATTACATAACATCACTGTAATCCCCAAAGGGTTAGGCCGAGGTGTACCTAATAGTACACCCTCATATCGCCAGTTATGTTAAAGTTCCCTTGTAATAGGGGCGAAAATATGGCTTAGGTGACTACTCATCCGCAAAATATTTCATCCGCGGATGAAACGTTACCCTTTGAAAATTGGTAGGCGACGAATCATCCGCAAGTTCGGATGAGTCGTCGCATAGTTAATACTGATGTGGTCAAATCGACCAAATAGACAGACAAACATTTGTGTATAGGAACATGGTCTTTAACTACGATATTTTTACACATAGCCGCTATCCATCAACCAGGCACATTCAAATATGAAAATTTTATTAAACGACTTTTTGTGCTGACAGCCTCTTTGGTCGCTTGGTCGCAAGCGCGACTGCTGAGCAAGTGGTCTTGGGTTTGATTCCCGGGTCGGGAAAATTGTTGTTTGGTTTTGCCATCAGGAATTTCGCAGTAGCAACCACGGAGTCTGGATTAGTGCCCGGTAGATGGCAATAGGCTCGCCTCCTATTACATGGGACTTAAACATAACTGGTGCAATGTGGGTGTACTATTAGGTACACCTCTGCCTAACCCTTCGGGGATTACAGGCGTGATGTTATGTTAGATGTTATGACAGGCATAAGACTTCTAGGTACACGACAGGTTGATGTCACAAATCTGTAGGGCATTAAGTAAGTGGATAAATGGATTATTGTGGATAATGGCTGCCCTTATGTAACAGTCGGCAGAATGTTTGTATTTCCGTAGAAGACGATTCCTTTGGCTCAGCAAACTGCAACGACCGCAAAGCAACGGATTGAATAATACTCCTTATTAAGAGTGCCTTTAAGTGCAAATGAAATCACACAAGAACCCTGGCCACTATGTATGACTGCTTCGATGTTTGCCTGTTCATAAAGTTTAATGTCAAAAAGAAATTCTTTGCTTGGTGCTCACAGTCTACGCGGAGCTTAAGGGTTGAACCTCATCTATCAGCCGAGCTCATCGCCGATGCTGCCGCGTGCGCTACCTAGCGCTC
Source organism: Noctua pronuba (assembly GCA_905220335.1). Classification (NCBI taxonomy): domain Eukaryota; kingdom Metazoa; phylum Arthropoda; class Insecta; order Lepidoptera; family Noctuidae; genus Noctua; species Noctua pronuba. The sequence continues at coordinate 2,516,224 of LR999919.1, read as the reverse complement.
CCACTCTGTCTCAATTTAAAAACCGATTCCGTGCCGATAGATGAGGTGCAACCCCATAGGTTTGGTTGAAAAAAAAATTTTAACTACACCAAATTAACGACCACCAAATATTTCGCGCCAAAAATCCACCATATTGTCTTTTTTTTTTCAAAAACCTATCTAATTTATTGTTGAAATCTATCCAGCCGTTTGGAAGATACAAGGTTATAAAGATATTTACAAACATACAAGATTCCCGCGAAAAACATAACCTATTTCAGACATTCATATGTAAAACTTAAAAAAAAATACATAACCTCCTCCTTTTTTACCCGACTACGGGAAAGCCAAAAGGAAAGGTTATGATTTTAGCAGTCTATGTACGTATGATTGTATTTACGTATGTTCCTCCGTAGCGCCTAAACTATTCATCCGATTTTGATGAATAAGGTGTCAATCGATTCGTTATTATGGCCCGGATAACATAGGCTACATTTATTCAGTAGTCGGGTTTTTTTAGTTGGAGTATACCATACAAACTCTTGTTTGAAATCGATAACCAAAGTAGGCATAACTTTGAGCACCACAGTCATGCATTTACACTTATAAATATTAACATAACCTAGTAATTAGCAGTGATGTGCTTAACTAAATATTGTTATTTAGCTAATGAGTCGTTAACTAATGGTTCCAGGGGGCAGGATGTCCAACCCGCACTATAGGGAGGCGGCCGAGTCGCTTCTCAGCAGTGTGAGCCCGCACCATCGGACCCTGAGTGAGTTTGTTTTAATTATTTACTACTATGATGTTTCCCACGGACACTACATAAAAAGTTAAAAAAAAACGGGCTAGCTCGCCGTCCGTTAGTCTTATAACGACTGGCCGTGTCGACGGCGCGTTCGTGTTCCACGCGCGCCTCAAAGAGATGTCAGCAACCAGGAAGGGGCCCACAAGGGCCGATGCCTGCCGGGGCTGCGGGACTGTTCGAAACCTCACACAATCCATCCATCGTTTCTTTGGTCTTCCTCTCCCAAAAAAGTTTTTCTTCAAGCGATCGTGGTAAAAGTGTCCAATATTTATAATTATTTTATACTAGCTTATGGCCGTGGTTTCGCCCGCGAGCAGTTCGGTAATTGTCCCACGGGATCTTTCTACGGGGATAAAAAGTATCCTATGTGTTAATCCCTCTTTCTGTCATCATCTAACCGGATGCAGCTGAATACCAGTATTTTACATGGAGCGACTGCCTATCTGACCTCCACAACCCAGTTAGTACTGGGTAATAAGATACCCCTTGGTAAGACTGGTTGTCAGACTTTTCGGATCACTGACTACCTAACGACTGTCAAAGATCTACAAATGTCAGCCGAGACCAACGGCTTAACGTGCTTTTCCTAAGCACGGAGGAAAGTCGGTATGAAATGGGTGATCACGCATTCACAGACCAACCTAGGCAAGCACGGCGTTAGATAAAGATCTACCCGAGCGGCTGTTATTATTTAGCCACGAGCTCCTCTTTCCGTATGACATGTAATTATAATCTTCTTTTTCTTTCTATTCCAGCACACTCCACCTCTCTTAACCTAGTATCAGAAGACCTGGTGGCTGGTCACAGACCTCAAGGGAAGATGTCCACAGTGAGGCGGTTCTTCTGTCTGTTCGTCACCTTCGATCTGCTGTTCACAAGCCTCATGTGGCTTATATGTGTGATGGTAAGTAATGGCCACAGACAGTCAGAAAGGCATGTCGAATCTATAAGGGTTCCGTTTTTGCCATTCGACTATGGAACCCTAAAAAACCGTTTCCCCGCAATATTTTTTGCGTAGACTTACTTAGTTTGATGTACATGATGCTGGTCTTGGCTTCCGTACGCTTTTTCACGGGTGATCACTGAAAACCAGCGCTGTGCTGTGGGCCCCCCATAGCACAGCATCGTGCTGAGTGGTAACGCTTGTCGCAGTCACGACGTGCAAGATAATAACGTTTTTTTTGTCCCGTCCTTTTGAATTTATATATATTTGTTATTCGTTGTATGTTTATTGTATTTTTTTGTCATTTTGTATGATGCACGTCATGTCCCTGCGACAAATAAATATTTTTCATTACTCATACTCTGAAAGTAGGTCTGAAGTTGTCTGAGGAGCGGGTTGAAAGTAATACTTTCAGCCCTAGGGAGAATCGTTTTCAACTGACAGCTGCCAAATTATAAAAAAAAAAACTAGTTCTGTTTTCACATTTCTATTGAACCATGTTCCAACTTTCTATACAGCCATTACAAACATTCACCCAATAATCCCAGGATACAGTAGAAACTCTAGTTTCCCAGAAAATATAAACATACCCGGACAAAACCTTTCACTAGCTATAACTAATTGTTCGAATTTTACCATAAACTTTAAATAAATATCTCACCAAAGTTGTTGATTTATGTAAATTCAAATTCAACATTCTTTAGGTAATTCATGTTTTTATTTTTACTTTCCTTGTATTCGTAATGAAAAGCACAGTGTTTACCTCGGGTTAAAGACTTATTTAGTCCCTCGAAATATTGGCGCCCTCGCTACGCTCGGGTGCCAAACCTCGTCTCGGGACTAAAACGTTACTTTCACCCCTAGGGTAACAATGTACTATTTCTTTCTTTCTTTCTTGGTTGACGGCTTCGTGAATGGTCCGTTTACACCCTGTATAAGTCATCGCTATGTAGGATATGACAATTTTACTTCGTATATGGCGGTGCAGATGGCGCCACAGGTTAAGCGGAGTTGTAACTATCACAAGGAGGGGTATATCCTCATATCTCTAGTAATCATCATCATCATCATCAGCCCATAGCAGTCCACTGCTGGACATAGGCCTCCTCAATCGCACGCCACTCAACTCGAATCTCAGCAACTCTCATCCAGTTGCTACCAGCCACCCTGCGAAGATCGTCACTCCACTGAGCCTGAGGGCGTCCCACCTTACGTTTGCCGATTCGCGGTCTCCACTCAAGAACACGTTTACCCCAACGGTCATCGGTTCTACGGCTAATATGACCGTCCCATTGCCACTTCAGCTTGCTAATTCTGTGAGCTATGTCGACAACTCTGGTTCTCTGCCGGATCACATCGTTTCGGATGCGATCCCTCAGAGAGACTCCAAGCATAGCGCGTTCCATAGCTCGCTGAGCGACCTTGAATTTATGAACCAGCCGTACCGTGAGTGTCCACGTTTCGGCCCCGTAAGTCATAACAGGCAGGACGCACTGGTTGAAGACTTTAGTCTTTAGACTCTGTGGAATACGCGACGAGAAGACCCGACGAAGCTTCCCAAGCGCTGCCCAGCCCAGCTGGATTCTTCTGTTAGCCTCCCTTTCAAAGTCTCTAGTAATGTTAAGTCTAGATTAAATACCAACTCATATTCTGTTTTATTCGTTTCAGATGCGAGGCGAGACCCTAGAGCAAATAATGAACACAGAAATAGTGCAGTACAACGTAAAGACTTCGCTATTCGATATAGTGATGGTGGCCGTCTGTCGGTTCGTGGTGCTGCTCCTGTTCTACGCGGTGTTGTATATAAATAACTGGAGCATCATCGCAGTAAGTACTTTATGCAATACTAGCCGCCCGTCCCGGCTTCGCACGGGTGGATATTAATTTTCCCCTAATTCGCCCCCCCCCCCCCCCTATTTTTTTCAATAATAAATATAGCCTATGTTATTCAGGGATAATGTAGCTTTCTATTGGTGAAAACATTTTTGAAATCGGCACAGTAGTTTTTGAGTTTATTCATTACAAACACACACACACACACACACACAAAAATACAAATCTTTCCTCTTTATAATATTAGTAAGACAAGTACGGAACCTAGATACCAAAGAGATTTACCGCAGACGCCGTAGCACAAACCGCCCATCGCAATTAAAAAACGCAGCGAGACTACTGATTTTTTTGGAAATACATGAAAATGACAACAGGCTGAGATAGACATAGAGTTATAGATTTACATGGACACCATTAGTGACACTGCGGTCTACCAAACAATGGGGGCTGTCACGCGTGAATTTGCTGCTAGAGCGCGTTTGTGTAGACTCTACACGATCGCCTCTAGCGGTCAATGACACTGACCTGACATTTCATAGAGTGACATAGAGTTTAGGCGCGTTGCGCGCTTTTTTATCACGTATTTTGACGTGACAACGTCTAATAAATCGTTGAACGCCGGCTGCATGCACGAAAAAGGATGACTCATTGTCCCGTTACGCCCATTGTCCCGTTGCGCGCATTGTCCCGTTACGCTCATTGTACCGTTACGCTCATTGTACGCTTGGGCCGCATCTATCTCTCTTCCACTCGATTGGCCTATGCGTCCAAGGAGAAGAAAGACAGCGGCAGCACACAACTTACATCTACACTTGAACTGTTTCGTCGACCGTTTATAAAGTGAAGTGAAAAGTTAATGTGCTTTTCATTGCTTATTACAACAATAATTTTCATAAAAGTATGCAATCATTTCATCAATGTTTTGTTATGACGTTGTCACGTTAAACTATCGTCCGTAAACCAACGTTATATTCACGATTCTGGTCAAGATCTCATCCCACCACCAATGGCTCACCATTCCTGTTTATTGATGGGATGAGATAATTATACCTTATAGATTTTAAATAGTGAGTTAGGATCTAATTTGTTAGTACTTGGAGGAAGAATGATTTTAAATGTTCCATGTTTGCTAATTTCAGGGACAGTATTGTAAAGAATTATGTATCGGAAGTTTACACTATGTACGTTATAAAAAAAACCGTCCACGAAGTTATTGGTACTTTGAAGTATAAAACAGAATTAATGACAGGACTTACTCGCCCAGTGGCGCCATCTGGTGAGCTCAAAAACGATAGCACTCATGGCGCAGGTTTTCAGCCAATGTCATTTTAGCGCCAAAATAAACTTGCAACACTGTACACTGATTGCTAATCAATACATACATACCACGTATTCAGTACATCATTCTGAGCCCCCCCTACATAGAAATTTTTCACATAAAAAAAACCAACTGTTTCCTGCAAAAGTGCAACACCTACACGGTCAAAATGTATGGAACCGCTGTTTTTTTTTAATAACCGACGAAAAATTTCTATGTAGGGGGGCTCAGAATGATGTACTGAATACGTGGTAATCGTTTTCGTCGGTGTCCCTTCCACCCTGTATACAATACTCCAAAGCAGTGCCTAAATGTAAGTGTTTTGTTTCAGCTATCAACGGGCTCCACTTGTGCACTGTTAATAGCAAAAGTTTTTGTGTTCGACGTAAGTACTACTTTTTTTATTCAACCTCTTTTGATTACGGCCTGTTCGAAATTCGCAACATGTATTTGTATCTACCCGAGGGTAAAGATCCCCCTACTCCACTTCCACTTCTATATATTTAAAGCTGCTAAGGACTATAGTTCTTAATAATATCGATCCGATCCAGCCTGTCCCTTTGCTGCCCTACCCCAGCGCCGCCCCCGGCCGAGGCTCGTACCCCTCAGGGGGTGCCCGCGAGCGTGTAGTCGCTTAGTTCATAAGTTTCTTTGCCCCTGGGTGGAGGCGTCACACTCAAGGCACCCACAGGATAGGACGGTTAAGCAGACGACAACCTTCTAAGTTGAACTGCGAGATACCATTCACAAAAAAAAAAGTTTTACAAAGAGAGTTTTTTATTTTTTTATTACAAAATGGGCCTGCTCTTGACCTCGATCATGCCTGATGGAAAGCGGTAGACGATGTCTATGATGGAACGAGCGTACCACCATCTCCGTCTGGGCCTGCCGCAATGTCGATGGCCAAATACAGGGAGCCATTGGCCAAATGATTGTTTGACATGCGGCAGATGTATCTAGCCCAATTATTTTTTTGGTATGGCAACTTTTCAAGTGACATTAGTTGTCTTTGTGATGGAACGGATGGCAGGCAAATAGGCAGTCACCCCATGCTATACAGGGTGTAAATAGACCCTTCACGAAGCCGTCAACCAAGCATTCTGTACATCAAACTAAGTAACTTTACGCAAAAATTATTGCTGGGAAACGACTTTTTTTTTTTGGGGTGAAAGATCACGTTTTACGGTAAAACTGAATGTAACGCACTCAAAACATTGTGCTGATGGATGGATTGAATAGTATGAATGGTCGTGAAGGTGTTTTAAGTAAAAATCTTACATTAGAAATATGTATTTAAAAAAAAAACTTGTGGAAAAAGTTGGAACTTTGACCCACAATATCTCCGTAACTAGAAGGTTCCCAGGTATGGTGTAGAACAAAAAAAATATCGGAATGACGGGTAGAAAAAGTGCCTTTCGGCTTCGTTAAGGGTCTTTTTACACCCTTTATAATGTCATTTAGCTGCACCCGGTTAGACTAGAAGCCGTTTGACGCGGATAAAGCGAAATAATGAGAACGATTTTGAAAATTGGTCGTTTAAAAAAAGATGGACGCGCACTGCTAAGGAACACTTGGGAAAAACGCAGTACGCCTGAAAGGATGGGTGCACGGTACCTTAATATCTTCGTCACAGTCTTCTTGAGCGTTGGACACCACGAAAACGACGAAAACACACCAATTTTCCGTAGTTTTGGATTTTCTTTTAACACGGAATGTTCTCATGCGCTCGACAGTTAGCCATTGAAGTCACACGCGAGCCACACAACAGGGCGCGCCCGCGACGCTCATTCCCTCTCGCTCGTACGAATGCTATGGGAATCTAAATCTATCTAATCTAATCAATTTAGCGCAACCAATGTGTTTGTGACCAACTAACTCAACATTTGTCCCAACAGTGGCCCAACGCAGTTCAGCCAGTCTACGAAGTCTTCCTCATCCTGACCTCGTTCACTCTCGCTTGGAGTGAAGCCTGGTTCTTGGACTTCCGGGTGCTGCCGCAGGAGTTGCAGGCTAAGTCGATATTGGAGTCTATAGGTATGTATATTTTCAATATGACTAGTATTATAAACCTGACAAGTTTGAGTTGGAACTCGCGTGGAGGGGGTTCCGTACTGTGAATGTGTAATACAGGGTGTAAGGGTTGAGATACCGTGGCCCTGGAAAAAAAAGGGACAGCCCTCCACAAACTGATGGGGTGAATTCAGTATGTCATACTTTGATTTGTTTTATTTCCTCATACGCAATGTATCGTTACCGTGGCAAAACGCACGTAGCGAACGGCAAGCGCGACGACGAGTTCGATGAACTCTGTTAGGCAGGATGTGAACAGCTGATTTCACGCGTCGTTCGTTAGAGTATTTCAACATCCAAAATTCCGGAGAAAAATTCTGGTGGAATATGCTTCAAAATACGGAGCTAAATGCATACCATTGCCCCAAGAACAAACTAAACATTATACTTGAAAAACATGTTCTTACAGAATATGTTACTTTATACGCATTGTGCAGTTCTTGATTCAGTTTTATTACGTAATTTTAGTACTATAAAGGGTATAATAAACATATCGAGTAAAAATCTCCCTAACGAAGCCGAAAGCCATTGTTAAAATCGTTTCATCATCTGCCTAGCTTTTTCCCAACTATATTGGAGTCGGTTTCCAGTCTTAACCGGATGCAAGTCATGCAACTGAATACTAGTATTTTACATGGAGCGACTGCCTATCTGACCTCCACAATCCAGTTAGTACTGGGTAATACGATACCCCTTGGTAAGACTGGCTGTCAGACTTAATGATTGTATGAATATGATGCGGACGTCAAGAGTCGCGTCGCGCATGCTCGGGAATCGAAAGACAGGGGATAAATTACACAGTCGACGTAAAAGTCCACTCACTCTACTTCACTTGCACAAGCTCTAACAACTATTTGTTAAAATGATTCATAGTTAACTGCGCATCAGTGGCGAAGGTTGCATACAACTCGATTCCTACCGGCTTCCCTTTGAAAAATTCTATTCTATAGACAAATAATATAATCACATTCAAGTTATGTACTCCGGCTTACCTCTTACAAAATTGACCAGTCGCTACTGCTGCGCATACTTCTTTCACACACTATTATTTTAAAATGTATTTAAATAACACTCAGACGAAAAAGGTAAATAAACAAACCGTGTTGCAATATGCACACAAGATAGTAAGATCGTATCCTGATAACGTGTCCCACTTTGATCTATGATAAGATGTCATTGACACCTTCAGCGGAGCAGAATTACTATTGACACGTTGCTCAATCTACTGTCAAGATAACATAAGGTGCTCTTATATTATTTATTTATTTAAACTGCATGTACAAAAGTGGTACATAAGCGGACTTAATACCACATAGCATTCTCTACCAGTCAACCTTTGGGTCAAATAGGACAGCATTGTGATAGAGTACAAAAAAATAAATAAGAAAAATACCATATATGTTTATTTATATCGGCACATACTGTGCAAAAGTAGTTCAAGTTTTTAAAAGAAAGGGTGTAAATAGACCATTAACGAAGACGAAAGGCACTTGTTCTCGCCGTCATTGCAACTTTAGTTACGGAGATATTGGGGTTCAAAGTTTCGACTTTTTCACATTTTTTTTTTTAATTCAAATTTTTATTGTTAGGAGCTCGTGGCTAAATAATAATAGCCGCTCGGATCGAGTTTAAGGTTAAGCCGCGCTTGCCTAGGTTGGTCCGTGTATGGGTGACCACCCATTACATAAAGAGTGTCCTCCGTGCCTCGAAAAGTACGTTCAGCCGTTGGTCCCGGCTCTCATTTGTAGATCTTTGACAGTCGTTAAGTAGTCAGTGGCATGAAAAGTCTGACAACCAGTCTGACCAAAGGGTACCATATTACCCCAGTACTAACTGGGTTGTAAAAGACATAGGAAGTAGCTCCATGTAATTTACCGAACAGCTGCATCCGGTAAGACTGGAAGCCGACTTGACTCACCCTATCAACACGAGTATAGTACGGAAAGGAAGAAGTGCGCTTATTTTGTGTTACCTACATTTAAACACAAAAAAATCTCTACCTCTTAATCTGTTACTACACCCATTTTTTTTTTTTTTTTCGGATGGTAAATCATCAAATGACCCCTCCCGCTCTGGGCGGAGTGGAAGGGAGTGTCAGACTCGTACTGACTAAAACCCATGCATGTTCCTTCTTTGCCCTTTGTGTTCCAGGGCCGCGGTATCTCTTTCAAACAGTCCCGCAGCCCACTCTCTTACTACACCTTCACTTCCACAGTCGTGATGCTACAATTTAAAATTCCCCCCCCAGTCCACCACGGCGGTGTATCAGAGCGCACGCCTCTCCTGCAGCCGCAAGGCAGCCAGTCCAACTACGCCGAGTCCACAGTCAGATGGTTCTCGCCGGTGGAGACGCCCGAGTCCAGTCCACGACCCAGAAGGCCTGGGGAGCAGATCATACTGACGCAAGAGCAGGTAAGAGAACATATTGTATGCTGCTGACACGCGCTGATACTGTCGTGGGGTCGTTTAATCACGCGAGGGGAGGAGAGGGTCAGAGAAAACATGGTTTATCACTATGGGGGGGGGGAGAGATAATGTGACAATCGCTTGTATTTTTTCGTGGTACGAAAAAAAATTATTTAAAGTGTGATATAAAAGTATTTTTAACCTATTACGAATTAAAATCCGAGGAAGTGAATTTGAGGCAAAAAATCCTTTTATCCCCTTTTTTTCTCTCTTCTTTTTTTTCTTTTATCTCTATTTTTTTTTAAATTTTTTGGAAACTGACTCAACAGATTGCAAAAGTATGTGATCTTTTCAATTAAAAAAAAAATCTCTTGCCGCTGGGAGGGAGGGGCATCCTAAAACCTCACGACGTATCATCAAGGGTGAGGGGGGGCTAAAAAGTGGCTTAAAAACCTCACGTGATAAATGCCCCCCCATGCTACTGGTGTACCACTACTCGGTATGTAATGATGGTCACCCATCCACAGACCGATCTTGCCAAGCGCGGCTTAACCTAGAAGATCGACCCGTGCGGCTGTTATTATTTAGCCACGAGCCCCTCATTATCCGACTACTTACCCTTAAGTGAACAGTCATGACAGTTATTATCTGCCGTATGCTAGTCCAATCTGCATTAACTAGACCTTGATTATACAAAGTCGCCGCTGATCGCCAATTGACTTTAATTTCATGTAAATGAATCGTCCTTGTGTTTGTTCGGGGAAGTGGAATTTATTGAGAGACGATTCTGAAAATAATAGTGTTGTTCAGCTCTGAGCTGACGTTACTTTTTCGAATATAATATGTACATACGTACTCGAAGGGAGTGAGCACACTTAACGACGCCTTATCAGCTTGAGCCGATCGCGTATCACTACATTGGCTGCATTTAGTCTGGCTCGGTGTCGAGTCGTGTGTCTCGTGTAAACCGAATCTTGTTCGCTTAACGGTTTTTTTTTAAGTTAAAAAAATAAAAAGTTAAGTAAGTGCATCATTCGGAGCCAGATGTAAATTTTTCATCGGTAATATTTAAAAAAAAAACAGCTGTTCTATGCATTTTGACAGTGTAGGTACTTTTGTAGGACACAGCTGTTTTTTTTTAAATAATCGATGAAAAATTTCTATGTGGGGGTCTCAGAATGATGTACTGAATACGTGGTAACCGTTTTAGCGTCGGTGTCCCCTCCACCCTGTATATGTAATACAAAATGTGTTATGTTTAACAACTTATCCTTTAACGCAGAGTGTATGAAGTAGAATAGACTTACAGACCGAATCCATCGACGCAGTAAATATCATAGTGCACAAGAATGTGCGCAGTCGAAGCTGCACTATCTCTTTTTTTTTCTGTCACACAAATAGTCCGATGAGACAGCGTTTTAGACTACTGTCTGTAGTCTAAAACGCTGTGTGACCTCTGGGACAGAGGTCAGATGCAGGTCCAAAGGCTTAGTATTTCACACCCCCCAACGGAAACAACCCAATAACTCTGCCCGACTTGAGAATCAAACCCAGGATCCCACGTTCAGCGGTCGCCTTGCGACCACAAGACCAAAGGGGTAGCTGGAGTAAAGTAGTGTAATCATAACGATAACAAAATTGTTTTACCGACTTTTCACCTCAGGAAATACGTAACCCGATAGACTTACGACACTGACGTTAAGCCAATTAAACAATTTGTAAGAAATTCGATATCTCGACAAATACTAATCTGGGAACTGTGTCTTTTAATCAGATTATATGGTCACATTCGTGTTATGTGGTCTATGCGTAGAGAGACTATTGTATACAGGGTGGAAGGCAGTGGCGAAGGTTCCATAAAACTCAATTCCTACCGGCTTCCTTTTTAATACTGGCACAGTCAGTATTTTATAGACAAACTAGCTTATGCCCGCGGCTTCGCCCGCGTGGAGTTCGGGTATTGCCCACGGGATCTTACTTCTGGGATAATAAGTAATCTATGTATGTATAGTAGATACATGGTTTTTATATAGTTGCTTATAACTTGCAAATATTAGTTCATAGTAATATCAATTAGGTACTTTACATATTGTTATGTGAATATTGATACCTTGGTTTGAGATTGGACACCGGTGACGAAAATCAAATGATTAATTAGGAATCTATTTATAGACATAAAACTTTTACATAATATTTAATATCAATGTCGCGTATCACGAGCCAACGCGAAAATCGGTGGAATAAACCATATTTACAGACGTCTACCTCAGAAAAATCCTACCTACTTACTTAATAGGTAAATACTCCCGCGCCCCGCACGCCCCGCGTAACGCTGTGCGCCATGCGCCGGTCTACGTGAGCTTCGAAGCCCTATTTGAATCTGTTGGGGGATGATTTTGATTTTTGAAAAAACTGTGATACACGTATCTCATAATTTTAATTGAAAAGTATGTATACAAATTTTCAAGTCAATCGACTCAGAGAATAAAAAGTTTCACAGAATATTAAACACCCCATTTCAACCTCTTAGGGGTGGAATTAAAAAAAGCTGTTTCTTAGCGGATACTTACTCTTCACAAAAAACGCACCCTCCAAATTTTATGTCTCTAGAACCAGCCGATTGGGCTGTGCGTTGATGTATCAGTCAGCCAGTCGACAGTGAATTCTTAAATTGGGGGATGATTTTGGAAAAACTGTGATACACGTATCTCATAATTTTATCTGAAGAGTATGTACACAAATTGTCAAGTCAATCGACTGCGAGAATAAAAAGTTTCATAGAAAATTCAACACCCCATTTCACCCTCTTAGGGGTGGAATTTCGAAAAATTCTTTCTTAGTGGATACCTACCCTTCACAAAGAATACACCCTCCAAATTTCATGTCTCTAAGACCAGCGGTTTGGGCTGTGCGTTGATATATCAGTCAGCCAATCAAGACATTAAATTTTTAAATTGGGGGATGATTTTGGAAAAACTGTGATACACGTATCTCATAATTTTATCTGAAAAGTATGTACACTAATTTTCAAGTCAGTCGACTGCGAGAATAAAAAGTTTCATAGAAAATTCAACACCCCATTTCACCCTCTTAGGGGTGGAATTTCGAAAAACCCTTTCTTAGTGGATACCTACCCTTCACAAAGAATACACCCTCCAAATTTCATGTCTCTAGGACCAGCGGTTTGGGCTGTGCGTTGATATATCAGTCAGCCAATCAAGACATTAAATTTTTAAATTGGGGGATGATTTTGGAAAAACTGTGATACACGTATCTCATAATTTTATCTGAAAAGTATGTACACTAATTTTCAAGTCAATCGACTGCGAGAATAAAAAGTTTCATAGAAAATTCAACACCCCATTTCACCCTCTTAGGGGTGGAATTTCGAAAAACCCTTTCTTAGTGGATACCTACCCTTCACAAAGAATACACCCTCCAAATTTCATGTCTCTAGGATCAGCGGTTTGGGCTGTGCGTTGATATATCAGTCAGCCAATCAAGACATTAAATTTTTAAATTGGGGGATGATTTTGGAAAAACTGTGATACACGTATCTCATAATTTTATCTGAAAAGTATGTACACTAATTTTCAAGTCAATCGACTGCGAGAATAAAAAGTTTCATAGAAAATTCAACACCCCATTTCACCCTCTTAGGGGTGGAATTTCGAAAAACCCTTTCTTAGTGGATACCTACCCTTCACAAAGAATACACCCTCCAAATTTCATGTCTCTAGGACCAGCGGTTTGGGCTGTGCGTTGATATCTCAGTCAGTCAGTCAGTCAGTCAGGACTTTGAATTTTATATGTATAGATAATAAAATCACATTAAAGATACGTACTCCGGCTTACCTCTTACAAAAATTGACTCTTCTCTACTGGTGGAAGGGACATCGACTCTAAAGCGATTACCACGTATTCAGTACATCATTCTGATGAAGATAGAAATTCCCCTCCAGATAGAAATTTTTCTTCGGTTATTAAAAAAAAGCAGCTGAATTCTTGAAATTTAAACCATATTGTAAAAACGAAACTAAAATCGCCATTTTGTTTATTGAATCAATACATATTTACAAATTGTTTATTTATACCAACAGCGCCCCTTTGTGGACGTCATACAAGCGCCAAAATATCCATGTATCACTGTAATTACAGCTAGTAACTACTTGGTTTTTTGTACGTATGCCAATATAATGTCTTCGATTGCTCATTGTGAAGGTCAGAACAGTTCACAAACAATATACACTGCCGTGCAAAATTATTTGGCAATCGTAATATTATTGTGAATCGTCTTTTTTTTGAGTTAAAAAGATTTAAAATACTATAAAGTAGCTATCAGAAACATAACATCACGTCTGCAATCCCCGAAGGAGTAGGCAGAGGTTTACGCAATAGTACACTCACGCCGTGTCGACGGCGCGTTCGTGTTCCACGCGCGCCTCAAAGAGATGTCGGCAACAGGAAGGGTTCCGCAAGGGCCGATGCCTGCCGGGGCTGCGGGACTGTTCGAAAGAGATACCGCGGCCCTGGAACACCAAGGGCAAAGAAGGAACATGGATGGGTTTTAGTCAGTACGAGTCTGATACTCCCTTCCACTCCGCCCAGAGCGGGAGGGGTCATTTGATGATTACACAGACGAAAAAAAAAAAAAGGACACTCGTATTTCACCAGTTATGTTCTAAGTCCTATGTAATAGGGGTCGAGTGTATTGCCATCAACCGGGCACAAATCTAGGCTCCGTGGCTGAGAAAATCCGGATGGAACTCAATAACACTTTGCCCGAACGGAGCATCGAACCTAGAACCTCACGCTCAGCAGTAGAGCTTGCGAACACTAGATTATCAGATTATCCGAAGAAATAGAGAAGAGAGAGAGAAGAATATTATAAAGTGGTAGAGTTTTACGGTTTGGATATAAAGGGTAAGCTTCGGAACAACTGAGCCGATTGCGAGAATTCTTTCAGTAATGGGGAGCTACATTATCCCAAAGTGTCATCCTTACTAATATTATAAATGCGAAAGTAAGTTTGTTTGTTTGTTACCTCACGCCTAAACCACTGAACCGATCGTCCTGAAATTTTGCAAACACGTTGTCAGGTGTACAGAAACAGGTATAGGGTACCTTTCATCTCGAAAAAAAGTACTGTTCCCGATGAAAACACCAATAACGTTCTTATGACAATAGATGGCGCCACGTCTTTCGAATCATGATAGAATTATTATATAGAATTATTGTAGAAACTTTATTAGTGTGTTAAGAGTTTCGTTGTCAAATTCTAAATTAACGCGAGCGAAGCCGCGGGTAAAAGCTAGTAGGCTATATTAAAAACGTTCCCAGTTTCGATAACCTGAGCGAAGCCGCAGTCGAAAGCTAGTAAATATCATTTATCGTTATGCATGTTTCGACTCTTTGTTAATTTTCAATGCATTTCGAGATTAAATGAATCCGTCCACTAATTCCCGATAACCGTTATCTTTGTATTTGTTACTAATCCTAATTAGCCACAGATATAAAATATTTCACGTCTCCTACCAAGGGTATTAGCCAGTACTAACTGCGGGTTGTGGAGGTCAGATAGGCAGTTGCTCCATGTTCACATGTTCATGGTATTCATCTGTATCCGGTTAGGACTGGAAGCCGACCCCAACATAGTTGGGAAAAGGCTAGGCAGATGATGATTATTTTACGGGTAAATGTGATGTTTTATTTCGCTTTCTTGTGTTTGAGGCATATAATTATGTGATGAAATAAATAACACAAAGTAACGCGCCCGCCTTAGGTCGCACCCACGACCAGAATTTGTATGTCGGGGCCATTTCCTTTGACACAACTCTGCTCTGAAGTTACTAAAATGCTGTCAAAACCCATGTTAACCACTTATTTCTTTTTTGGAGCCTGTACTGTACCGCTGCTGGCCAAAGCCCTCCCCCAATTCCTTCCACGAACTGTTTTCTCATGCCACCTTGAACCAGCCTTTGGTTTTAATCAATTGAACCCCATGTCTATCAGAAACCAGCTAACTGGCCCTGCGATAATAAAACCGGTCTGTATCTGTCCTTTACTTTCTGATTCCTTGAAAGGGAGAAGATAAACTTCTTTCAACACACATTCCAAGGGCACTGATCTGAATAACCACGTGGACTGATAACGCATTTGATAAGATATCGTAGTGCGTGAGTCTGACGCAAAACGTGAATACGCACAATGTTTTATTTTAACCTTGCTTTTTCAGCTGTTGGATAGGCCAGCTGCTAATCCTAATTAATTTCTGCCGGTAATTTACATTCCTTGCCAAAAAAAAATTCCTTGAATAGTTTTTTTTTGTATTAAAATAATTAATAGGTATAATTTTTTTTTTAAATAATTTCTAAATTGTTGAGTAACACATCAACTTCCTGCCTTTGTCCCAAGTTTGTTGTGTAATACAATGAAAATAAGCTTTTAATAATAGCTAGATTAAAAAATGAGAATTATAATCGAAGAAAGAGATTTTAAGTATATCATAAATAGTTATTAATTACAAGGATTTGTGCCCTTGTGGCAATATGCTCGCCCCTATTAAATGGGAGACTAGAACGACTTAAACATACCTCTTCATCATTCTCTTGCCTTTATCCCAATTTATTTGGGATCGGCGCAGCATGTCTTCGTCCATACTTCTCTATTATCTCGTCATCTCACCAAACACCTCCTATCTAGCCATATCATCCTTCACACATTCCATCCATCGTTTGGTCTTCCTCAACTCTTAAACATACCTCACTGGTAAAATATTGCTATTCACTGTAGACGACGGCTAATCAGTCGTTGTACCCTGAATATATATTTTTAATGGGTTTCGCTAAAGTACCCTCATCATCATAA